>OY856410.1:88242517-91092517 GCA_963693085.1 Alisma plantago-aquatica | reverse complement strand
TATTGGACTCCCAATCCATTACTACAACATGGAGATCTTCAACAGAATTGGGCAGGCCATTGGATGTCTAGTCTGTGTAGATGACCACTCTGTGAACCGTACCAGGATCCGTTTCGCCAGGCTGGCCGTTGAGTTGGATACCAAGCTTCCAATCCACCCTGTTATTCTAATAAATGGGAGAGAGTATAAAATTGAGTATGAATCTTTACCCAATTTCTGCACTAAATGTGGGAGACTGGGACGTGTTGAAAAAGAATGCAGAGGTTCCACGGAGGCACCTATTCCAGAACAACCCACGTATAGTGATGAGGAAGCAGGGGTTAGATGGATGGATGAAGAAGAAAAGTGGCAAGTATATTATGGAAAAAAATGCTTACCAGCAGACCACCGAGGAAAAAGGATAAAGACACAAATCCAAAATATAAATGACAAAATAAAGATATGAACAACAGATATCAAGTCCTTGATGAAGAGGAGGAAGCACCCATTCAATCTGAGGAAGACAATGCTAACACAACAAATAATAGACAGGGAGGTGCAGTAAGCCCCAAAATCTGGCGAAAGAAGCGAATGAGGGAAAGAGATGTGGATGTAGCATCACAAGAGATCTCGGCCAACAAAGAACCTATTTTGACAGGGTAAGGAAATGACGATCAAGCTATGAATTCAGATATGCTAGGGACGAAGAAATCAACTGATACAGATGAACCAATGAACACAGTAGTCATTCCAGAAGGAAATGAAGTTGTCTGGGGTAGACCTTCAGGAGAGGATACCCCTAACGCCGGTAATCCAGTAGGAAGGCATGTTGTTATTAAAGACGTAGGATATGATGCACAGATTGGGAAGGGGAACAACAACAAGACAACACTCACTGGGCGGAAAGCAAAAGAAAAGAAAATTGGCCCGGGGCCAAACAGTCCTCACAGGAGTACTGACTACATCACTTGCAGCAAAGCTAAGCAAGGTAGTGACGAGAAGGATGGATCGCAGACCAGTGAAGGTCAATAAAGCGCCAGTACCCTGAGTTGCTTAATGATTAACACACTAGCCTGGAATATCAGGGGTGCTGGTAAAAAGAAGGCCAGGCAATCCCTTAAACACCTTGTTATGAAGCACAAAATCAAATTGGTAGCTATTACTGAACCTCGGATCTCGGGGGAACAATCAGACATAGCTATCAGAGATATAGGTTTTTCCAGCTCGCACAGAATTGAAGCATCCGGTTTTTCTGGAGGTATTTGGTTGCTATGGAATGAAGCTGACTGTCAGGTCCAAATCATCCAAAGTCATCGCTATTATATTCACTGCTATGTCAACAATAGTATCTATGTTACCTTCATCTATGCTTCTCCATCTCCTGCTCGTAGACCCATCTTGTGGGATCAACTCCATCAGATTAGCACTACTATTATCCATCCGTGGATAGTTCTTGGTGATTTCAACTGTATGATAACTCCAGATGAGAAGATTGGAAGCAGCCTCTTCAACCTCAAAGAAGCTACAGACTTCAACAATGCACTCACCAAATTGGGTCTCACAGATATTGGTAGCACTGGCTATAGATTTACCTACAAAAAGGGTCTTCTCCATGAACGAATTGACTGTGTGGTTGCTAATTTGAAATGGATCAGCAAGTATCCAAACTGCATCTATGAAAATCTACCCCGTATCGGGTTTGATCATAATCCTATAGCTATTCTGAATGTTCACGCACCCAAAAAATGTAGTCGGTTTAAAATGAAAGCTATCTGGCATGAGGAGCCTGACTTTCAAAACATCCTAAAGGACAACTGGGATGCTAGCAAACACTTCCATGAGGAAGTAAAATTGATCCAAAGCCATCTATCTTCCTGGGACAAGAAACTGAGTAGAAATATAGGCAAGGAGAAATTCATGCTCATTAAAAACATTGCCAAACTTCAAAAAGAACTAGAGATATCCTATTGCGAAGCCAAAGACAAACATTGTCTCACCCTAGAAGGGAAATTGGAAGAGATTATGAACAAAGAGGAGGCATCCTGGAAACAACGCAGTCACGTGAACTGGCTCTGGCATGGTGATAACAACAACAAGTTTTATCACGCCTATGTGAACAATAGGCGCAGATCCAACCATATTTCTACTCTGCAAAATGACAAGGGGGAATGGATAGCTAATATGAATGATCTGCAACAGCTTGTTCATCAACATTTCGGGGAGCTTTTCACAGCTCCTTCACAACCTTCGTGTGAGGAAATGAACTTAATGCCAACATATTTCAATACACTATCTAATCGGCATATTCGAATTTTGGGGGCGTCTCCCACTGAATATGAGGTGTGGAAAATTCTTAAAATGACTGATTCCTATAAGGCAGCTGGACCAGATGGCACAAATTACATCTTCCTGAAAAAACACTGGAAAACAATCAAAACTTCTGTTATGAAATCTATTCGCAGCATGCTTAACGATCAACCTCCCCCGGATACCATTGGCGATTCAAGTATAGTGTAGATTCCCAAATGTAAAAGGCCCACGAGCTGCAATCATCTGCGCCCCATTTCTCTGAACAATACTATTTTGAAATTAACCTCAAAAATAGTAGTTGAGAGAGTGAAGAAACACATCCCTGGTTGGATATCCAATACCCAAACAAGCTTTGTTCTTGGCAGAAACATCTCGGATAACATTATTGTTGTTCAAGAAGTCATCCATAATATGAGAAGGAGATCCAGTGCCCCCTATATGGCCATTAAAGTGGATCTATCTAAATCCTATGATAGATTATCCTAGACTTTTATAGAAGACACTCTAAAGAAGATGGACTGACCAGGACATATACGTCAATACATTATCAATTCTCATTTTGCATGCAGCACCAATGTCATCTTCAATGGCACCTCTCTTCCGTCCTTCAAGGCATCCAGAGGCCTTAGACAAGGGGACCCCCTGTCCCCGTATTTATTTGTTCTCTGTATGGAACGTCTAACGCAACTCATCAATCAGTATGTGAACAATGGCTTTTGGAAGCCGATTAAGCTATCCCAACAGGGACCTTCTCTATCCCATGTAGTCTTTGTTGATGACATAGTCATCTTCGCTCGTTCCTCCCTAGACTAGATGGCCACCATTAACATATGTTTCCAAATCTTTGAAGCTGCCTCGGGCCAAAAAATCTCCATCGAGAAATCGAAGATATTCTTCTCCAGTTCTGTCAGCCATAACATGCGAGCAAGCATCTATACAGCCAGTGGCATAGCCGAAACTACTGATCTAGGGATATACCTGGGGGGTTCCGCTTCTTCATAAAAGAATCAATAAAACTACCTATGAGTACATCACAAAGAGCATAGAAGGAAAAATTAATGGATGGGCAACCCGGACTCTATCACTGGCTGGTAGGATATGTTTGTCCAAAGCTGTTCTAACCTCCATTCCTTTGTATTCTATGCAAACTGCGAAAGTGCCATTATCTGTCTGTAAAAAATTGACAATCAGATACACACCTTCATCTGGGGAGGGGTGCACAATAGTAGACCTACCTCTCTAGTCTCCTGGCACAAAGTCACGACAAGCATAAATAGTGGGGGACTAGGTATCAAATCTATGGCTGATTGGAACACAGCCTTTCTTTAGAAGAACACTTGGAATTTAATCAATCCAGAACCTTCACTGTGGAGAGAGGGTCTGCATAGCAAATACAAAAATTTCAGAAACCAGAAAGGGTGCCAATCCACACCTTTCTAGAGAGCTCTCTACGTAGGAAAGGATTTCATCGGTAGCGATTGCGTGAAAATCATTGGTAATGGCAAAGATACGAAAGTATGGTCTGAAAATTAGGTGCTGGATTTCCCAAACCTGGAGGATACTTGCTTCCGATCTGTAGAGGAAGATCTGCAGGATTTGAGAGTTTCCAGCCTAGTCAACCGTGAGGGAAATTGGGATACTTACTTTCTTAATAGCTACCTTGCTCAAGAATGCGTAACAAAAACCCTTCACATACCGATACCAAATGCCAGATACAAGAATGATGTGTGGAGTTGGAAACATGATATTAGGGGTAAGTATTCCCCTTCCCCAACCTACGAACTTATCCATGGGGACGATTCTGTCAGCTCAAACCCGATTTGGAAAGCAATCTGGAGTATCAAAGCACCCTCAAAAGTTCGAACATTCCTATGGCTATCGTCCCATGAAGCGATCATGACAAACTACAGAAGGAAGCAAAGAAACTTCACATACTATGCCACATGTCCAAGGTGCAACACTGATGATGAAACGACCATCCACGCCTTGAGAGATTGCAGATTTGCCAAAGATGTTTGGATGCATCTGAACATCCCAGATTTTGATCTCACCAGCACCGGAGGGAATTTCACGAACTACATGTCGTATGTTCTACAGCAGAAAGAAGACACCCATAGCAAATTTGGTATAGCGTGCTGGTTCATCTGGAAAGCTAGGAACTCCAAGGTTTTCAATGACATTTGCACCCCCACAGGCTGAAAAATTCTCCAAATCAACTCAATGTGGAATACGAGGAGTACTACATGGAGCAACAAAGAACGAACTAAACTGCTTCAACAAGAAAATGAAGCTGCCCCTTTAGCCCTCAGGGATGGTCAATTTCTCCTCATGACCGATGCTGCTATTAAAGGAGATACAGCTGCGATCGCAGTGACGCTCACTGATGCCCGCGGAGCCTGGGTTGGAGGCTATGCTAGAACTATCAAGGCCAATTCGGTGGGGGAAGCTAAAATGAGAGAAATCCATCTCGCCTGTAGGATTGCAAATGAAAATAAACTAAGCAATTTCGTCATTGAATCAGATAGTCAAATTGATGTACTAGCCATCGAAGAACCCGTCAATAGAACACCTACTTTAAGACCGTGGGTGGAGGATATTAAACAAAGTCTGGACAAGGCAAATGAAGCTACGATTATGAAGGTGAATCGTAAATCACTGAACTTGGTGGATAATCTTGCAAAGTTCCACCTTAAAAATGCTCAGGGTGACAGTATTTATACTAGTCCTCCTACCGACCTCGTGGGTCTTCCCTCTCCTTTTCCTCTCTGTAATGGTAGATTTTCTACCAAATTTACGTTCATAGGCATTACTTGTAATTGGTGTTTTTCCCTGCAAGAGGAGAGCGGGATGAATACATGATCTCCTGGCTTACCCAAAAAAAAAGAACAAACTAAAAGAGGAAAACTACCTGGATAAAGTGAAGTGGAGAGAAGCAGCGCGACGACATGACAACATTGGTGGCAATGACAACTAGGAAGATCCGACAACAATAGAGGGAATGACAACAATGTCAATAGTGCAAAAGAATTAGCCCAACGGTCGAGAAGCACTGACACAACAGTAGAGGCGTAGCGGCGACACGACAACATCGATGACTACAATGATGACACTAGCAGTGCTGACAAAGAAGAATGATGATTGCTAGAGAGAAAAGTTTGGGAGTGATGGAATTATGAATGCGGGTAAAAAAATTATTGAGTGTTGTTAGGTGTAACTTTGTTTTCAGTTGTTATAAAAAATTGACGCCCTAATTCAATTGTTGTTATTAGTTGACCATTAAAAACTAGCTTCGTATAGATTTAATTTTAATTAAAAAGTACCAACTTTGCTAAGACGTGTTGTCAGTTGTCCTACACAACTGACGATACGGTTCAAACTCTGTCATTGGTTTCTCACCAAATAACCAACTCCATATGTAATTATTTTGTATTACAAATGTCAACCTCACTATAACCTGTGTCATTAGTTTGTATCAAAAAAATCGACGAAATAATCTAACTGGGAGGCAATATTTTTCGTGTGGTACGTGGTGGGAACCCTTTCTCCTCAATTTGTTTAAGAAATGATCGACAACAAAAGTTTTTTGGAGTAAAATTTTTTGCAATGAGCATGACCTATGATGCTGGTTTTTATGGAGTACAACCGATGACAAAGTGGTTTTTGAGAAAAAAATATTTCATGCGAAAGACTTTGTCATGGATTTTTGAAGAAACATCTTTAATTACCTATATCATTTTTTCATGTAAAAATTAAATTTTGCGAGTTTTCATAGACGTGATTTTTATAAAGAAATCGTCCTTATAATAAAAGTAGTACATGTGTTTTTCTTAAGCGGCAAGACTTGACCAGTACTGATGCTTGTGATCTATCAATCGATGCTATAGACATGTGGTACCAGTTTTATTTTAAAATCAATGTTAAAAAAAGTGATATCAGAGGTAAAGAAATGTAGAAGTGTGTGTATTCACCACTTCTATATGTATTGACAACTTTCCTATTCACTCATTACTTCCCTCTCCTATCTGTTAAACACCATTAGTTGGCACATATTCCTCACTAAAAGAGGCGGATTCACCTTTTGTAGGTGCGTGTTCACCCTTTGTAGGCCCTTTTTTCACCGTTGATATACGTATATTGCTTATTAGTAGGTGTATATTTAACATTAGTAGACGTATCAATTACTTCCGTATTGTCTCATTACTTCTATCCTCTTTCCACACTCAGAGGCACATATCGACCATTGATAAGCGCACATTCCACATTAATAAACGTGTATGCACCATTCCTAGACATATTAATCACTCTCCTCTTTTCCCATTGCTTCCGTCCACTTTTCATATGTGCATATTCATTCGCACTAAGAAATGGTTAAAACGCACACAAAAATGTTGAAATACACCTCCTAGTTACTTCCTTTCTATCTCTCATTACTTCCCTCACTATCCTTTTCTATTATTATCACTTTCCTCTTTATTTTATCTCTCCCCCAAAAAAATGTACTCACCTCCCCCTCTTTTCTTCCTCGCTTACTATTTCTTCTCTTTATAACAATGGTGCAATAACTGCACGTGGTAGGTAGAGATGGTGGCAGACTGAGCTACCACTGACTTTGGTGAGACATTTGGTTTTGAGCTCGCATAGCATGTGAGTAAAGGGAAAAAAATTCTTAATTAAAACTAGGAGATTTTCTTTCATCTCGTCTCCCTATAAGCAAAAACCTCTTTCAATCTAAAAGAAAAACCCAGATCCCCTGCCCTCAAACAAAAAAGAGGGTATCTCTATACCCAGTTCATTCTCTCCACATCCCGCATGATTCCTCCTAAGCAGGGCCGGCCCATTAGGGGGGCCAACCTGGGCGACGGCCAGGGGCCCAACAAAGAAGGGGGCCCATAAATTTTTTTCTTCTTCTAATACACACACATTTGTAAATGGAACGAGATTTATTCGATGTTACTTGTTAGGAAAAGACCGGTCCGGAAGTCAAGTTCCCTGTTTAGTTTTGTGTGATTGGTTATCAGAAAGTCAAGAATTAAACTTCCCTAATTTTTCATAGATTTCTTGACATATATATAAACTAGAGTTCCAGACTTCCGCTGAAAAGCGAGTGGAAAACAAATTCAGTGCATCTGTCCCGACGAAAGCTCTCTCCTCGCCTGCGCCCCATTCGCCCACACTTCTCTATGTTGGTAGCATTCAACCACTCCTCTCTCTCTTGCGCTTCTCTGACATGTACCTCTTCAGCCACGCCTCTCTGACTTGCACCTCATTTTTCTTGCCATTTTTCCTTGATCAACCGACAACTGATTTGTTTGTTGTGGGGGATAAATAAATCAAAGGCTGAAAAATCGATTGGGTTGGAGCACTGCTACTCTTCACTTTTCTCACGATTTACTCTAGTCAATCGGCGGCAGATACCACTGCGATGGGAAATCATTCAAACACCCATGTGATGTACTGTATTGCTAAAGCAACTACTGTTTTTGTTTGATTGTATATTCTTGTCTTGCTTTCTCTTTTTATTTTATTCATCTAGCATAGATAAAACTGATTACATAGCCGCACAACTGAGCTCTCACACAGGCAGTGAATTAGAAAAACTCAAGAATAAGTATGATGACTCTGTATTTGAATATTGTAATTTAAAACATAGTTCATAAGCACGCCCTTTGTTTCCAAGTCATTTTCTAGTTTTGTGAGTAGACATACAATTAAAAGACATCAGAACTTTTTATCATCATGGTTCATTACTATTGCGAATTAATTGATTAACATATAGTATAAATGAGAGCTATGAAGAACAACGTTAGGGCAAATAGTCTTTGAGGAAAGCTTCCTCTGTTACAATACACTAATCATATGGAAGTCATTTACCTAAGAAAAGTTTTCTTTCAAACAAATCACCTGATTTTGATTTCTTAAGACTGAACTCAAGTTCTTGGAAAATGAGTTCCCTAAAACTTATAGTTACAACGAACCAATCGAAGCCTAAGGGTCTGACACGTTTGGTGTAATTTGTCCTGAAAATACTAGAAGTCGAATTCCCTTTTTGATTTTATTTGACTGGTTTCCTAGAAGTTTGGAGCTCAAGTTCCCTAATTTTCCCTGGACTCTCAGACACACACACACACACACACACACACACACAAACACACACACACACACACACATATATATATATATATATATATATATATATATATATATATATATATATATATATATATATATATATATATATATATATATATATATATATATATATATATATCGATAGAACTGATGGCCGCTCGCGCTAGAAACGTGACTGGCGGCACGACGGGGAACACAGGCCGAAGGGGAGGCATCAACGGAGGACGACGACCCTTTCAATGAAGAACTGTTAACAATGAAGGGGTCAGAGTGGCTGCGGACCCGAAGGATTGGGCTGCTATGTTCAAGAACCCTGTAGGCGACGTGGATACCTGATTGGAGGAAGCTCAGATAGAACTGGAAGGCGACGCCATCGTCATCCCTCAGGCGGAGGTGGATGAGAACGCTTCTTTGTGGAGAAACACCTTGGCCGGATACATCATAGGCTTTCGACCCCACATCCCTACACTGCAACAACATCTGACCCAGATGTGGAAGCCCGCTGGTTCTATGGAGATTCTTGGCCACTCAAACGAGAGTTTCATTATCAAGTTTGGAGATGCCAACGATCTCACCAATGCGCTTGAAGGAGGACCCTGGCAGATAAAAGGCAAGCCAATGATACTCAAGAAGTGGGAGAAAGGCGAGCCGCTGGAGCAAGAGCGACTGACCTCTGTTCCGGTCTGGCTTAAGGTCTTAAATCTACCGCTTGAACTCTGGAGCGAGCAGATGCTGGCAAGGATAGCGTCCTTCCTGGGCAAGCCACAATGCCTTGATCGCCAAACCAAAGCTCGAGTAAGGATAGACTACGCAAGGATTAATGTCTTGATGGCAGCAACATCTACATTTCCAACGATAGTCAAACTGAAGACAGATCAAGGCGCAAGCTATGAAGTCATGGTGGAGTATGAGTGGGTTCCTGAGAAGTGCCCCCATTGCGGCAACTTCGGCCATGATAAGTCCCTCTGTGGGGCGAAGACGCCATCCCAAACAGAGCAGCAACCTCAACCTGTTCCTACAGCAGAGCAGCCACAACCAGCTCAGCCTGAACAACAGGTGCAAAGTGTTCGACAGAATGACACAGAGAACCCAACTAATGCAGGCTCGGAGGAGAACCCTGCAGAGGAGCAAGTTGAACAACCTACTGAGGTGCAGCCAGACACAGTAGGATTTGAGAGGCCAAAGAAGACTGCAAGTCCAAATAGAAGGAGAAAGACGAGAAGTCAGAGTTCATCCAGCATGGATAGCCAAGACAACTCGAATAAAAATAGGTACCAAAACCTTGAAAGAGAAGAACCTACTGGAGATGCCGTGGTTGGCGGCAAGCCAACCCATGGTTCCCATGGTTGAGCACCCAACCATTTCCGCTTGGAACACCCGAGGACTGTCTAGTTGGGGCAAGCAGGGTGTGGTCCGAGCTGAGCTTAGAAGGGCTAAGACTGATATAGCCATCCTCACTGAAGTTAAAATCAGGAGAAACAGGATTGATAGATCCATGAAACATACCTGGCCTAACATGAGTTGGGCCGCCAACTCTAAAACCTGCAAGAAAATTAGACTCCTCATCCTGTGGGAGGAAAAGGATTACCGCATCACCATCCTACGGGAATCGAGACAGCTTATACACTTTGTTATCTCTTACGATGATAGAGAGCTTGAAGTCTAAGTTGTCTATGCAGAAAATGAAGACACTAAGAGAGAGGATCTATGGAAAGAGCTTAAAGAGATTAGCACAAACATTAAAGCCCCCTGGATTGTGATAGGAGACTTTAATGCTGTGAGGAGGACTGAAGGGAGTGCCCCTTCTGCTAAGTCTGTGCATGACTTTAAGGAAGCCATCCAAGAAGCTGAGATTCTCGAGATTGAGGCCAAGGGTCCCTTCTTCACGTGGAATAACCAACAGTCACGGGAAAACAACACCAGAAGCAAGATTGACAGGGCCTTTTGTTCTATAAAAGCTCTTGACTTGTTTAAAAATATGTGGCTGGAAACCATGCCCACCATCTATAGTGACCACTACGCTTTGGTGCTCCACATGGATGAAGAAAAGCCTAAATCCAAATACCCCACTAGGTACTTTAATGCCTGGGCAACACAACCTGGGTTTCATGAAACAGTCTCTATGGCGTGGAACAAAGATGTCACGGGCACTCCCTTGTACACTCTGGCTCAGAAGGTCAAGCTAGCAAAACGACATCTTCAAACATGGAACTGGGAACAACTTGGTGATCTCACAAATTCAGCCGCAAACAAAGTCAAAGAAGCCTTGCAGGCTCAAGACAACTCTGACAAAGACCCTGCCAATGCCTTGCTGTGGGATATCGCTAAAGAAAGGAAGGAAGCTGCTCTTCGGGCCAAAAACCTTGAGGAGTCCATCATCAGGCAGAAATCCCGTATCTTCTGGTTAAAGAATGGCGATTCTAACACTAAATTCTTCTATGCTTCGATGAGAACTAGAAGGCGCAGAAATCAAATCAAGCTGGTGGAACATGAGGGGAGGGTGTTCTGCACTGACGCTGATATTATTAATACCTTTGTAAAACAATACACAAACATATTCAACTCAAGGAGAGCTGAGCCTAGCAATATGAATTGGCAGGGGATTCCTAAACTGTCTGAAGCCCAAATTTGAGAAATTTGTGCTTTGGTCACGGATGAAGAAATCTATGACATTGTTATGAATGCTGATGAGGACAAGGCTCCGGGCCCGGATGGCATGAACGCTCACTTCTTTAAGTCCACTTGGAACATAGTCAAAGATGACTTCTGTAGAGCCATTAAAGATTTCTTCCGCAAGGGAAGGATGCTGAAAGAAATGAATAAGACTTACATAGCCTTGATTCCTAAAGTTAAACAACCCCAAAAGGTGGGTGACTGGAGGCCGATCTCCCTGTGCAATTTCACCTATAAAGTGATCTCTAAAATCATGGCAAACCGTTTGAGAAACATACTGCCCACTCTCACCAGCTTGAATCAATGTGCCTTTGTGAAAGGCCGCAGAATCTCTGATGCTATTCTTTTGGCAAATGAAATTATAAATGATTTTGACAAACACAGTGCAAAGCAGAAGATGTGTCTCAAGGCTGACCTGAGCAAATCCTATGACTCGATAGATAGGGGCTATATTCTCCATATTATGAAGGAAATGGGTTTTCCCCCATGCTGGCTTCAGTGGGTTGCTGAGTGTATGAATACATCATCCTTTCAGATCCTTATCAACGGAGTCCCATCTGAAATCATTCACGCCACTAGTGGAATTCGCCAAGGTGACCCTTTAGCCCCATATCTCTTTGTTATAGGGATGCAAGGGCTGACATCCATTCTCAACAGGGCTGTGGAGCAAAAACTGATCAGTCTGCTTGTCTCAGGGGAGGTTGAGGTTTCCCATCTCATCTTTGCAGACGATCTTCTAATTTTCACTGAAGCTGATGATCACAACGCTAAAGGCACTATGCAATGCATGGAGCACTTTAGAAAGGCCTCGGGCCTTCAACTGAATCCAAGTAAAAGCCAACTTTTCTTGAGTCATGCGGCTCCAGTTCAACTTAGCAACGTTATAGGAATTGAGATTTGCAGGCTCCCTGTTCTCTACCTGGGAGTCCCTCTATTTGCAGGTCGCCTCTCTAAAGCTATGTGTGCGCCTCTCATAGATAAAATAAAAACCAAACTAGATTCCTGGAAGGCTAAGCTCCTCTCTATGGCTGGGAGACTCGAGCTCATTATGTCCACCCTATCATCCTATCATCTGTTCTGGACGGGTGTCTTCCCGATCCCGAAGGCTACCATGGTTGAGATAGAAAAGCTATGCAGAAATTTTCTATGGGGAGATAAAGGAGAAGGAAAGCATTTCCATACTGTGCCCTGGGATACGGTCTGCAGACCTAAGAGAGAGGCTGGCCTAGGCATTCGCAGGGTGAATGATTGGAATACGGCTGGGATGATGCGTCTGCTTTGGGATATCACCAATAAAAAGAACACGCTCTGGATCCGCTGGATTCATAACAAGTATCTGGTGAGGGATACGCTTTGGTCTTGCCCCCCTAGACAAGGCTACAGCTGGCTGTGGAAGGCGCTTTTGAAATACAGGGATAGAGTTCTCCCTATGGTGCAGTACACAATAGGTGATGGCCATTCTATCTCGCTTTGGTGGGACCCTTGGGTGAGAGGGGCCTTTCTCCGACATATGTTAAACCCTTCACTAGCTATGAGGATGAATTTGACTCAACAAGCATGCCTAAGTAACATCATCAAGGACAACAACTGGGACATACCTGCTATTCGAGGCACGGAGAAGCTCACTGATATATGCAGCAGCATTCCTCTGACTCGAGGCAAAGACATTTGCTGCTTTGCAAATATGACTAAATTTAAGTTAAAGAATGCCTGGAATCTCTGCAGGGAAACTCACGATGAAGTAGAATGGGCTTGCTGGCTGTGGAAGAGTAAAGCTCCGCCTAGGATGAAGGTCAGTTGTTGGAAGATGCTTCACGACAACCTGGTTACTGATGCTTTTCTTCAAAACAAAGGGATCAACTTAGCCTCCCGATGCATTCTTTGCAAGACCTGCAATGAAACTACCCATCACATTTTGTGGTACTACCGATTTTCTACTGAGATCTGGAATAGAGTACATGGCAAGTCTGCCTACTCACTGAAGAGTGAAAACGATCTGGTGCATATCAAGGGCAGCAATGAGAAGTTGTTGGTTATTATAGCACTTTACCATATATGGCATCAAAGGAACATCTCCATATTTGAGAATGCGATCCCCTCTACTTCTGTAGTTTGGAGTAGCATCCAAAGTGATTTTAGTAGTTTTCAAAGATAGTATCTTTTTGTATAGTTAGTTGCTTGATACATAGCCTCCTTTCGTTTGTTATGGAGCTATGCTCACTCACTTGTACACGTTTTTTTTGGGGAAAGTTATAGAATGAGACTCACACTTACTGACCAATATATATATATATATATATATATATATATATATATATATATATATATATATATATATATATATATATATATATATATATATATATATATATATGGGCATTCATTCATTGCCCGTGCGGGTAGCCTGGATTTTCGCTACCCGGCAGCCAAAAGAGTAACTCTCCTGGCTAAGAAAGTAACTATGCTGTAAAAAAAGTAATTATGGTGTCTGCAAATGATATTATTTTTGGATGAAATTTTTTGGGGAGCTAGACAAAATGGTCCTCTGCAATTGCGATTTTTTTTTTTGAAAAAAGGTGGTTGGAAGGGTGGGCGGGTAACTACCCGTACGGGCAATAAAGATGGGCCCTATATATATATATATATATATATATATATATATATACACTTCCGTAAAATAGGTTCTGTTAGAAACCAATAGGACAACGACTTAAAACTGCGTCTTTCATCCGCTCCTATATTCCTCTTTTCCAGCGGTGACTTCACATGAGTTTTTCCAAGATAAAGTTACTGAAAAACTATCTTAGCTCATCAATGTCTCAAGAAAGATTGAACGGTTTGGCAATGTTATGTATTGAGAAGGATATGTTGGGAAATATTGATGTTGACACCGTTATTCAAGATTTTGCATCTAGAAAGGCTCGAAAAAGTAATTTTATATGATGACTGAAGCTTGATAAGAAGATATCTATATTTAATTTTTACGTTCTTTTTAGTTTGATTTGTAAGAACATGTTGTATTTTTTTATATGACAGTTTTGACAATTATAACTAAATTGGGGTTTATTTAAATTTGTCAAATAAGAGTATACAGAGGGCCCATTTTTTATCTTCGCCCTGGGGCCTCTAAAATGTCTGCAACAGCCCTGCTCTAAGGTGCATGTTCCTGTCTCATCTCACATGATTTCTCCTATGGCTGCTGGCTTGCGCCTTTTTATGTCAAATGGGATAGAGCAGATATTCATCTTGGTTTTTCCCCTTTCTGGCTTTCTCCAGCATATCATCTTCGAACCTGTCATTCTCACTCTGTATGGAGTAAATCCATGTGGGAGCATATTAGATATCTTCGCCTGGCCATCCTCCTTGTTGAAGACCATCTCCGTATATACTTGAATCGCTGTGCGGCTAATCCTTCCCCACACTTGCATCGCTTGTTCCCTGCGTCCATCCAGCCGCCACTGAGACCTTTGTATGCAAATGTTTCAGCATGTGTTGGACGTAAGTATTCCAGAAAGAATCCCCCCATAGCGTAAAGGGGCATTAAATTCACCAAAATATAATAATTTTTGCATCCCTCCTTCACCCGTACATTCAGTGGATCCGTCGATCTTGTCCACGGCGGCAGCTTTCCTTCGCGTACCATTCTTTTCTGATGACCAATTCAAATTTTTGTTGCTGACCTAGGTTCATCTAATTTTCAAAAGATCCCTATTGTTGGGATTAGGAATATAATCCAGCCCATGTCTTAGTGGGATTTAGACTTGGGAGGGTTGGTTTGTGCTACCAATCCTAATAGGAGTCAAATCTTGAATAGTAGGAATATGACTTCCTATGTGCAACATGCAGTTGGACTAGGATTCGAACTAGGACTAGAATTCCTAGTTGCAATCACATGCATGGAGGCCTATAAATAGAGGCCCCTGGGGAGGCCTTTGGATTATCCACCGGTTGAGGTGTGAGTTCTCCAGTTGTTTGTTAGTGCCTTCTGTGGTAGAGGGTGCTACAGAACAAGAACAATTGGTAGAGAAGCTCTCTTGGTTTATAAGAGAGGGCCAGCGACTTTTCCTTGAAGCAAAGTAGCGGTTGGCGGTTGCTACCCGGATTTAGGGGTAATTAAATCTGGGAGGTGTGAGTAGTAATTTTATTACATAGTGCTTATTAGCGGGATTGCCCCATGGTTTTTCTCTCCTTATTGAGGGGAGAGTTTTCCACATTAAATCTGGTGTTTTTCTTCTTTGGGTTTTATACGCTTGTTGGTAGCGCTTCCGTGACAACTTTTCGTCACATCCGGGACTGTGTCGGTACAACATCCCCAACAAGTGGTATCAGAGCGAGGTTGCAGATACAAGTCCAGATGGGGAAATATGAAGATGCGACGATGATAAAGTTGACAAGCACAAATTGGCAGATTTGGAAACCCAAGATGGAGGATATTCTCTATTGCAAAGATCTATACGATCTGATAGAGGGACAAAAGCCAGAGACTACATCTGATGCAGATTGGAAGAAGCTAAATAGGAAAACCGTCGGAACAATGCGGAAGTGGCTCGACATCTCCATATTCCATCACGTCTCAGAAGAGACCAATGCCAAAGATCTGTGGGAAAAGCTCAAGAAGTTATATGAGCGGAAGGCTGCCACAAATAAAGCTTTCTTGATCCGAAAGTTGGTGAACCTCAAGTACCGGGATGGTACAAACATCGCCGAGCATATGAATGAATTCCAAAGCCTTGTAAATCAGTTGGGGTCTATGAAGATGGCTCTTGATGATGAACTTCAGGCTCTACTTCTTCTAGGATCGCTACCGGACAGTTGGGAGACACTCGTAGTGACAGTCAGCAATTCTGCACAGGAGGGCAAGTTGACACTTGACCAGGTGAAGAGCAGTGTACTGAATGAAGAGACTCGACGATGAGCCTCAGGCGACAGTGGATCAGAGGTGCACTTCACAGAGGGCAGAGGCGTTGATAGAGCGAGAGACCGTGGTAGATCTAAGAGCTGCGGTGAATCCCAAGACTGCGAGAAGTCTCGTAGTAGATCCAAGTCAAAGAATGGTAGAGGGTTCTTCCATTGCGGCAAGCCAGGTCACTTCAAAAGAGATTGCAAGATTTGGAAAAAGAAACATGGGTCTGAAGCCAAAGACAAGCAAGATGACGAAAAGAATACTACAACAATGATCTCAGATGATAGGTGCGATGATGATGATGTGGTCTTAACAGTCCAAGAATAGTGTTTGCATGCTGATGAGGATGATTCTGAGTGGGTGGTGGATACTGCAGCTTCTTATCATGCTTCACCACGTAAGGAGTTCTTCACTTCATATAGGAGGGGAGACTTTGGGAGGGTGAACATGGGAAATTCCAGCTTCTCTAGAATTGTCGGGATTGGTGACATTTGTGTTTAGACAAGTGTTGGTTGCACGCTCACGCTGAAGGATGTTCGTCACGTTCCATATTTGCGGCTGAGTTTGATCTCTGGTTCTTTCTCTGATAGAGAAGGTTGTCATCTTGATTTTAGTGGCGGCAAATGCAAGATCACCAAGGGGGCTTTGGTTATTGTACGTGGCAAACTGTCTCGCACATTATACAAGACCAAGCTCAAAGTACTTAGAGACGGCAGTATACATGCAGTTGAGGATAACCAGACAGATCTATGGCACAAACGGTTAGGACACATGAGTGAGAAGGGCTTGAATCTTCTATCCAAGAAGAGGTTGATTCCTTGTGGCAAGGATAGTGGTCTCAGTTCATGTGATGCATGTCAGACAGGAAAGAAACGATGAGTTTCTTTCAAGACAAGGTCTGCGGTGAAATCAAAGCTTCTACAGTTGGTTCATTCGGATGTCTGGGGTCCGTTTGAGATGGCTTCACTGGGAGGCAATAAGTATTTTGTCACATTCATTGATGATGCATCTAGGAAGGTGTGGGTCTACTTGCTGAAGACCAAGGATCAGGTTTTTCAATGTTTCCAAAAGTTCCATGCCATGGTAGAGCGGGAGACCGGTGAAAAATTAAAGTGTCTCTGAACGAACAATGGAGGAGAGTACACCTCCAGGGAGTTCCAGGCGTACTGCACGCATCATGGCCTACGGCATGAGAGGACAGAGCCCGGCACACCACAACACAATGGTACAGCTGAAAGGATGAACCGTACTATTGTCGAGAAAGTCAGATGCATGTTGAAGACTGCAAAGTTGCCAAAGACATTTTGGGGTGAGGCAGTGAGAACTGCCTGCTATCTGATAAATCGATCTCCATCAGTTCCTTTGGGGTTTGATATACCTGAGCATGTATGGACAGGTAAGGATGCATCCTACTCACATCTCCGAGTATTTGGATGCAAGGCATATGCTCATGTTCCCAAGGAAAAGAGGCAAAAGCTGGATGATAAAGCGGTGCCATGTATCTTTCTTGGCTATGGAGATCAACAGTTTGGGTATAGGTTATGGGATCCATTGAAAAAGACCATGACCAGACACAGAGATGTGACTTTCTGTGAGAGTCAGACAGTGACAGAGCCTGAGGTTGATGATGCAGAGGCTGCGGGATCAGGTGACAGTTCTTCAGACGATGAGTATGAGGATGATTCAACTTCTTCACATGTGCAGTCTTCTGATGATGAAGAAGAGCAGCATAATCATCATGAGCAGCAGAGTGATAGCACATCAAGTGGTCCAGTTCCAGACGCACAGACGAGTGATTCAACTTCACAGGAAGAGACTTCTGGGCAGGGGGAGCAGGATCAGGACCAGGCAGAGTCCTCAGAGCAGCAGCTGAGGAGGTCTGAAAGAGTACGTCATCCTTCATCCAGATATCTGGCATCTCAGTATATCTTGCTTACTGATCATGAGGAGCCAGAGACTTTTCAGGAGGCACAAACTCATAGAGATAGAGTACAGTGGCATCAGGCGATGCAGGAGGAGATGAATTCTTTGCAGAATAATGACACCTATGAGATTGTGGCACTTCCCAAGGGTCGGAGAGCACTAAAGAACAAGTGGGTCTATAGGATGAAGAATGACGGCACCGGTAGTGATATTAGATACAAAGCCAGACTTGTTGTCAAGGGCTTTGGTCAAAGACCAGGAGTGGATTTTGATGAGATATTTTCTCCGGTTGTAAAGATGAGTTCTATCAGATTGGTTCTAGGCTTGGTTGCTAGTCTAGATCTGGAGCTTGAGCAGATGGATGTGAAGACAGCTTTCCTTCATGGTGACCTTACAGAGGAGATCTACATGGAGCAGCCAGAAGGTTTTAAAGTCAAGGGGAAAGACCACTTAGTCTGCAAATTAAAGAAGAGTTTGTACGGGTTGAAATAGGCTCCTAAACAGTGGTACAAGAAGTTTGATTCTTTCATGCAGAGTCACGAGTACCAGAAGACAAGTGCAGATCCATGTGTCTACATCAGGAGGTTTCCCAATGATAGGTTCATTATTCTACTACTCTATGTGGATGACATGTTGATAGTGGGTCAGGATCTCAGTTTGATCAGAAAATTGAAGACAGAGCTTTCCAAAGCCTTTGAGATGAAGGATTTGGGACCATCACGACAGATTTTGGGGATGCAGATCACACGTGACAGGACACAGCGCAAGTTGTGGTTGTCACAACAGAGTTATGTTGAACGGGTACTTGAGCGGTTTAACATGGGCAAGGCCAAAGTCGTGGGGACTCCACTTTCAGGTCACTTTAAGCTGAGTAAGAAGTCATGCCCATCTACTTATGAGGAAAAGGAGGAGATGGCAAGGATTCCCTATTCTTCTGCTGTAGGAAGTTTAATGTACACAATGGTGTGTACCCGTCCTGATATTGCTCATGCAGTTGGCGTTGTGAGCAGGTTTCTCTCAAATCTTGGAAAAGATCACTGGGAGGCGGTCAAGTGGATCTTCAGATACTTACGAGGCACGAGCAACACGTGTTTGATGTTTGGTGGTTCGGAACCAGTTCTAAAGGGCTTCGTTGATGCTGACATGGCAGGTGATATAGATCACAAGAAATCTACTTCTGGGTATATCTTCACTTTTGCAGGGGGAGCCATATCTTGGCAGTCCAGGTTGCAGAAGTGTGTTGCACTTTCAACTACAGAGGCAGAATACATTGCAGCAGCGGAAGCAGGAAAAGAAATTCTCTGGGTGGTGAGATTTCTAAGGGAGCTGGGGATGATTCAGATTGACCAGACTATTTTTTGTGATAGTCAGAGTGTCATTGACTTGAGCAAGAGCACAATGCATCATGCACGGACAAAGCACATTGATATGAGATATCACTGGCTTCGTGATGTTATAGAGAAGAAGTTGTTGACTCTGAAAAAGATCCATACTGAGAAGAATGCTTCTGATATGATGACCAAGGTGGTGACACGAGACAAGCTAAAGCTTTGTAAGAAGCTCTGCGGTGTACATTCCCAATGATGATCGCTGAAGACCACATCTCCCTCATTGGCTGGAGGGGGAGATTGTTGGG
This sequence comes from Alisma plantago-aquatica, assembly GCA_963693085.1. NCBI lineage: Eukaryota > Viridiplantae > Streptophyta > Magnoliopsida > Alismatales > Alismataceae > Alisma > Alisma plantago-aquatica. The sequence goes on along the minus strand of OY856410.1, from coordinate 91,072,964 downwards.
ATTAGGAATATAATCCAGCCCATGTCTTAGTGGGATTTAGACTTGGGAGGGTTGGTTTGTGCTACCAATCCTAATAGGAGTCAAATCTTGAATAGTAGGAATATGACTTCCTATGTGCAACATGCAGTTGGACTAGGATTCGAACTAGGACTAGAATTCCTAGTTGCAATCACATGCATGGAGGCCTATAAATAGAGGCCCCTGGGGAGGCCTTTGGATTATCCACCGGTTGAGGTGTGAGTTCTCCAGTTGCTTGTTGATGCCTTCTGTGATAGAGGGTGCCAGAGAGCAAGAACAACTGGTAGAGAAGCTCTCTTGGTTTATAAGAGAAGGCCAGCGACTTTGCCTTGAAGCAAAGTAGCAGTTGGCGGTTGCTACCCGGATTTAGGAGTAATTAAATCTGGGAGGTGTGAGTTGTAATTTTATTACATAGTGCATATTAGCGGGATTGCCTCGTGGTTTTTCTCTCCTTATTGAGGGGAGAGTTTTCCACGTTAACTCTGGTGTTTTTCTTCTTTGGGTTTTATACGCTTGTTGGTAGTGCTTCCGTGACAACTTTTTGTCACATCCGGGACTGTATCGGTACAACATCCCCAACACCTATCATTGGCTATAACTTGTACATAAGTTTTTGTGGTTACTCTTCGGTCAGTTCCGAATGACATTTTCCTCCTTTATTCAACTTAAAAATTATGCAAGTTGGTATAAAAGTATCCATTTGTTATTCAGACCAATTCGCTATCCTCCTTAATTTTGTGTATATTTCTATACCCGGTTGTTGTTTATAAAGAAACAATTATTGAACATCTGGATTTGTTGTCTTAAATGTGATGGCACATTAGGTATCTTCAATAGATCAAATATTCTGGATGACTGCGTTTTCTTATATGGCTTGTCCAAATTAATTGCCAAAATCTGCTATTACAAAATCGAATAAATATAGTGTAAATACCAACATAATCCGGTCCATTTTTTTTGAAATGGATGTACACATAATATCTAAATAACCAACAAAAGAGTTTCCTCTTTTCTTCTAAAAAGTGCAAGAGGGCCTTCGTGAAACTTCTTTTTAAGACATGTTATTTTATCTAAGTTTTCTATAAAAAGAAATTTAATTGGATAATAATTTGGTAATGTTTTCTATGAGTACTTGTCATAGAAAGAAAATTAATGTTTCAGTATTACTCAAGCAACTATGAACCTGCGAAATTTCAAACTCTCTTCTTTTTCCTTGTTTAGCTTGTAGTATATGCCATTTCAGACTAACCAAAAAAAGAAACACAGAACCCATATGCCACTGGATTCCCTTCCGAATAACAACTCCACGTAATCCCGGGGAAACAGAATGTCTATGTCAACTATTGAACTGTATATGCCCCAGAAGAGATGATTTCTGATGATCACCAAATGATGAATACAAAAAGACAGCTCCGAAGCAGGTGACTCTGTTTGCACTCACGATCATAGACTGGCGTTCTGTAGCCTTCAACAGGGGCATCGCGGGTTCCAGCTACACCATTTACAACATGTTCCGCACTGAAAACCTCCGCAGCAGTAGCAGCTGCATGCCTGATGTCTGCCAAGTGGAGGACAAGTGGAGGAATAAGGCCTGAAAGCATGTCTAATTTAAGTCTGAAACATACCCAATAGATTTGCAAGCTTATTAAGCTTAGTGATCGGTTACCTGCAGCGTGATTGTCAAAGGCCACTATCCCACCAGTGCTCAGAATAAGAGTGACAAAGGCGAGAACAGATGTGACAAAAAGAGGTGATTGTAGAGCCATCTTTCTTGCACCGGCTATAGTGTACATCTTATGGACTATATTCATATATAGGCATTGTTGGTTTGAGGAATTCTGCTAGTAAGATCTCCGAGATGGTACGGTACAATGACCAATTCATGCTTCGTTAGCAAGTAGAGGTTCATAATAAAACAACAGAGCAGACCATAGGATGTTAAGTGACGCAATTGGACTCCAAAATGCCCATATTAAAGGGAGCGAGAATTGAATTGTTCGCATCTGGTTGAAATCCGCTTTTGACTTTTGGTCACACATCTGCGCGAGAAATTTACACGCGCGCAAAGGCCGTATGACTTTCGCCCTCAAGCTAGAGCGTAGATGTCGAATAAGCCCAGCTTGTCAAGCAGAATCTGGAAGCGAGCTTTAGGGAGAACTTTGGTGAAGATGTCTGCAAGTTGCTTCTCAGTGCTAAGATATGGAGTGCAAATTTGTCCATATAGGACTTTCTCCCGAACAAAGTGGCAATCAACCTCAATATGTTTTGTTCTTTTATGAAAAGCGGGGTTGCTCGCAATGAAAATAGAAGCCTTAATGTCGCAGAACATAGGAATGGGGCTGGGAGAGGTAATATCAAACTCGTTCAGAAGACCACAGACCCACAGGAGCTCACATGCAGTATGAGCCATGGCTCTATATTCTGCCTCTGCACTAGATCAGGCAACAACTGTCTACTTTTTGCTGCGCCAAGTAACCAGATTTTCTCCCACAAAAGTGCAATATCCAGATTTAGATTTCATGTCAAATCGACTTCCTGCATAGTCAGAATCAGAAAATCCAGATAAATTGCATTGGCCATGCTTTTTGTACAGAAGACCTTTCCCTGGAGAGCTTTTGAGATATCGTAAGATGTGACAAATAGCATCCCAGTGGCACTGCCGGGGTTTATCAAGATACCGACTTATGAATCCTACAGCAGCTGCCAGGTCAGCTCTAGTGACAGTCAAATAGAAAAGCTTGTCAATCAGTTTCCTGAACTGGTGACAATCAACATAAGGAGGAGAAGTATCATTATCCCAATCCATATTGGGATCCAGAGGAGTGTTCGCTGGCTTGCAGACCATCATGCCTGTCTCCTTCAACAGATCAAGAACATATTTCCTCTGTGAGAGACATAGTCCTGCAGAAGATCTAGCAAGCTCAATACCTAGAAAATATCGTAGTTTCCCTAGGTCTTTGGCGATGAAGTGTTGCGCTAAATACTTTTGGTTGCCTATATACATGTACTGTCACTCCCAGATAAGACAATATCATCAACATACACAATAAGGATGACAAGTCTTGCTGCAGTTTTACGAATAAATACAGAATGATCAGATTGTGAACGTCGAAAGCCAAAGGTAAGTAAGATCTGACTGAGCTTGTCAAACCATGCATGTGGGCTTTGTTTCAGACCATAGATTGTCTTTCTGAGTTTGTAGATTTTAGAAGCGGACTCCACCTGAGAAAAAAATCCCAGAGGTTGCTCCATGTAGACCTCCTCCTGTAGATCTCCATATAGAAAGGCGTTTTTGACATCAAGTTGAAACAGAGGCCAGTCTTTATTAACAACAATAGATATCAGAATACGAATAGAATTTAAGCGTGCGACTGGAGAAAAGGTTTCAAAGTAATCAACTCCATACGGCTGAGTATACCCTTTTGCAACTAATCGGGCTTTCAGGCGTTCAATGGTACCATCCGGTTGATATTTGATGGTAAATATCCAACGACAACCAACAATATGACATGAAGAGGGACGGTCAACCAGATCTCATGTCTGACAATCACAAAGCGCATGCATTTCCTGCTCCATAGCATGTTTCCAGCCAGGATTGCGAAGGGCCTCTTCAGCTGAGTTTGGAATTGTCACAGCAGACAAAAACAAAATTGAAGCAAGCAAAGCTACCACAGAGATTGTCAGATGAATAGAAATTACTGATAGGATGCTGATTACATGATCGAACAACTTTTCTTAAATTGATAGGAAGATCCAGGTCAGAAAATACCTCAGTGGATGGGGGATCAACCGCAGACGCAAGATTTGGTTTGGTCGGGGCTTCAGAAGCATTGATGATCTTTGACCGGCGTCGATAGACTTGCAATGGGCATTCTTTAGGCACATTAGGAGCTGGTAATTCCTCAACAACTAATGGTAACAGTGTGGTAGCCATAATATCAGTTGACAACTTTTCACCATTAGTAGAATAGTAAGGCATATGCTCAAAAAAGGTCACATCCGCACTAACAAGCCACTATTTTTTAATAGGATCAAAATAGCGGTAGCCTTTCTGTGTATGGGAATATCCCAGAAAAATACATTTGACTGAGCGAGCATCAAGTTTAGTGAAACCATGAAGAAGATTTTTCACAAAACAAGTACTCCCAAAAATGCGAGGTAGAGAGAATAAGGGTTTATCAGAAACAAAATGACGTACGAGACCTAGTTTTTCAAAACAGAGGAAGGCATGCGATTAATGAGATAGCATGTCGTAGAGACAGCTTCAGGCCAGAAGTGATGGGGTGCTTTGTAGTGTATGAGAAGGGTGCGAGCAACCTCAAGTAGGTGATGGTTTTTTCTTTCAGCGATGCCATTTTGTTGAGGAGTGTATGGGCAAGTGGTTTGATGTATGGTTCCACGGGCAACACAAAAGGATGTAACATATTTTTGTATGAACTCCAATGCATTATCAGTACAAATTTTTTTAATAGGTCGATTAAATTGAGTGTGAATTTCAGCAAAGAAGGTACGAATAGTATCTAACACAATATCTCGACCTTTAAGAAAAAACAACCATGTGGCGCGAGAATAATCATCAATAAATGTCATAAAATATTTCACACCCGAGTGACTTGATACGGAGCACGGTCCCCAAATATCAGTATGAACAAAGTCAAAATTTTGTTTAGAAGCAATAACATGCTTAGCAGGAAAAACTGATCGAGTTTTTTTGCCTAAAACACAAGTTTCACAGGAAAAATTGTTCTCAGATAAAGTAGGGAATAAATGCTTTAATTTGGCAGCAGATGGATGCCCCGGACGAAAGTGCCACTGTAGTCCCGTAACAGAAGTAGATAGCATAGTGTTAGCAGTAGGAGGTCCATCCAGATAATACAACCCATCTGGTCCTTCACGGCCTGACCGGCCTAAATCGCGTGTCCTAAAGTTGGAGACGTATTTGAGGTAGTCGAGCCTTCACATTTATAACCTGAATCCTTCTAGGCCCCCGCAACTTTGTTTACGGGGTCGAAGTAGTCATACAGGGTCGAACACAGGGACAAGGTGGGTCATGTTGACGACTCTGAATCGACACTCTACACTCCGGTGGGTATAAAGAGATATTAAAGTTCCCCGAAGGGGAACAACAAGCTGTCACGATTAAATCAAAGAAAACTATCTCCAACTGGAGTTACTAGAAAGATTAAGGTTTTGTCATTTAGTAGTTTTTAGGAATTTTTATGCAACAGAAAATAGAAAGATAAACTGCAGTTTAAGGCGTAATGCAAGGGATAAGACTTCAGTAAGACAAGCGGTAGTAGTAACACCCTGCACCCCTCCTCTCAGAGCGGGTGCCTCTAACCAAGCTTCAACACCCCTCTCGAGGTTGCTGGACTCAAGTTAGAGTGGAATGATACTAAAACAACTCCGTTCTGGGCACTCTCGTACTCCAGAACCGGACCAAACACTAGAGCCACAACCCAACTCTCGAAGTAGTTGCGACGGGAAAGACGATTCGGTAGCTAAGCGAAACGCGATCCAAAACATGCAAGCTAGAGTTCGGATATCCAACACAGCAGTTACCTAATCATAAGGCACCAAGCATTAAACAAATAGCAATTAAGCATTTCTATTTCCATAAGCAATAGGGGTCTTAATACAATGCATAAGCTAAGAATTTAAATAACAGAATTAAAGATAGATGTCGCCTCCTTGATGTAGAAGAACGACAGACTACTGTAGCTCTCCTGCCCGATACCGGTCAGGAGCCGAGCCCGATACGGCAGTGTCGGGCGGCACCCCCTCTCGGGCAGCGCCGACTGACGACTGACTGTATCGCTCAAGGACCCTGGACGATACGCTCATGTCGGGCGGCGCACCCTCTCGGGCGGAACACATGACGGGCGGAGCGTATCGGGTTCGATATCGTGTCGGACAAGGAGAGTTACGAGTCTACTGTCGGGCACTCGTGTCGCTCATCTTCGCTGGCCGATATCGGCCCGCAGTGTCGCCCGGGACAACACTAAGTGAACCATACCTTCCCTCTCGGGATGAGGGAAAGCTCACCTAGTGTCGCCCGGCACAAGCACTGGGACGCGATACTCTTGCTCTCACAGCTACCTTCGAAGGTGGCTCTCGGACTTCCGAACTGTCTTGTCCGAACTATCCAACCCTCCGACATCTCCGACCTCTCCGACCCGTCTTTTCGGCTTCCTGTAGCTGCTATTTATATGCGGCGGTTGAAGGAGTTATGGTGATGGAAACGCCACGTAGCTCCCTTATACGCCGGTCGATGGATGTGGACGACCGATACAGGTATGTCTCGGCGCGAGGCGCTGGCTATCGGTCACGTGGCTGGCGGCACGCCTGCCGGTGGGTGGCTGTGTCGCCCGACGAGTTAGGTCGTCGATGCGGCTTTGGCTCCGTGTCGGGTAGACGGTATGTCGGCCGACACATCCTTCTTGTGCAGTGCCCTTCTCCGCCGATCATTCTCGTGTCGCCCAGCCCCTGTCGGGCTGGGTTGTATCGGGTGTCAGGAAGGTCGAGACGGGCTTAGACTTATTGTGGGCCGGAATCGGCCTTATTGCACAAAAATGAGGAAAGCTCTGTAGAAGATAGGAAAAATTGGAATAAGAGCGTTGCTTGGCCAATTATTGCGAAAATGCTAATAAAATAGAGGAAAATAGCAGAAAAGGGTAGTTTTAATAACAGAATAAAGGGCAAAATTGTCACAAAATATGGTGTTATCAACTCCCCCAAACTTAGCTTTTTGATTGTCCTCAATCAATATTTAAACTAAACTTTGTGTTGCTTCTTCTTGCACAGCAAAACTTTAAGGCTAAAGGGTAGCACAAGATTTGCGATGTCTTGGAGGTAATGCTGTCTTAATGCGAACAAAAGACCTTGCCCTACTTGCCTTATTATTTAAGTAAAATTTTTCTTCTCCACAGCTTCAGCGAGACTTTGGTGTATGATTCCAAAGTTAGCTTCCACACCAAATAGCTTTATTTTAGGGGCAGAAAGTTGTGTATAGGGTAGGCTAAGGCTTTTTGGGTTTTTCTTCTTGTTTCCCATCAGTCCATCCAGGTAAGGGTCCGTTAACGGTCAAGTGGTCCCTGCAGTCCAAGCCAGTTGGCTTTAGAGCAGTGATTTCACATCCTACGTACCACTGCCCCGGATCTACCATGCCTAAAGATGGGTACTTTTGGAAAACAAGTGTATATATATATATATTTTTTTTTTCTTTCCTTTTATTGGGCACAACTCTCATACTTTTATTCACGCTCATAAGGCTTCTTTCTCTTTTTTGGGATTTTTGCTGGGTAAGGGAAAACAAAAGAGATATCTGCTGTTTGAGCAGCTTTTTCCTTCTCCATACTCGTCTCTTAGCTGTTTGCGAGATTATTATTTTTCGAAAATTTTTGGATGGCAAAGCACAATCTTTTGTTTGTTTGAGACAGCATTATCAGAAAGATATGACAGAACTTATAACTCGTTAAATATACAGAAAGTAAACTTTGCAAGAAGTCACAACAGGTTTTTATTATAACAACAACTTTGTACATATATAAGTATAGGGAATCATAAGCAAAATTTTTTCAAAGTTTTCAAGACTTTTAGCAAGAAGGAAAAAGGTTGTGTAAGAAGTTATATGTACACTAAAAAGGTTATATGTACACTAATTGAATTGGATAGGACGAGGGGGATCAAAGGAGAAAAGTTTTATACCTCCCTCACTGGTACATGGTACCCCCCCCAAACTTACTCCACACTCTGTCCCAGAGTTGTGAAGTAGATGAGGTTAGGAAATGTTAATCAGTGACGGTTAGATGATCAGCGCGCCTGTGCTAGATAAGAGCTCCCACACATATTCTCCTCTTTTGCTGTGATAGTCGATGTGGAGGAGCTGGTCAGGCGTTGCCTCGTTTGCCATCCATTCCAGGACGAAGATGCCGCAGTCGTTGGATAGTTGAATTTGCTGCGGGCTACGGTGGCAGAACTGGAGTTCATGCCAGCTTCTTGCTTGCATTCCCAGAAATGGTTGTATCAGCGCTGCTATATCGATATAGTACTTTCGTACTAATCGTTCGAGAGATGTCAGCGTTGTCGAAGTACAAGGAACTGGATGGTCTTTGTTGTTGTCTGAGCTATTATAGAAAATCCCTGCTCGTTGTTGGGTGTACACCGTTAAGAGCGTCCAGTGGTTGTTGTACAGGATGGGAAGGAGAATGGTATCCGGGACTCTGCATTCCAACTCTGCTAGGAAAGCTTCCTTCGCCCCTTGCTCATCGGCTAGGCAAATGTCGTTGAACAACATTGGATCTGCTATGCATGCGTGTTCAGACTTGTTTCGTAGTATATGGATGTAGGCGACCGCCACAGATAACGCCAGACATCCTCCCTCTTTTACCATGTCCCTTAAGTCGTCAATCGAGACTATGACATCGCCTGCCGAGTAGGCTACGTCTGTAGGGTTGGAGTCAGCCAACTTCATGTGGATTTCGTTGACTTGTTCCTGCGTGAGGGTAGCGCATGAGAAATAGTCGAAGTTGTGGATCGACTCCTCCAGGTTCTGGGGCGAGGCTTGTTCGTCGTGTCCGAAAACTTGTCGCAAGATGTTTATCTGTTTGCCTGCCCCACAGACGTTCGTCTCTACTTCTGCTTCTTTTTCAGGAGGGCTGCTGTGTTGAGATGACTCTTCTTCTTGTTCACTATCCAGCAGCTCTTCTGGTATCCCTGCGTCTCGGAAGTAGCGCTTGTCCTTTATCAGCAGCAATGCATATTTGCTTCTGAGACTGTAGAAGTTATTATTCTGGAGTTGCTTGAAGTATCCAAAGATATGTATCATCTCCATGGCTCTGAGGACTATGAATGTGCTATTTCCACTTCCCTCCTCTTCTTGGACTGGGAAGTCCCTTAGTGAGTAGAAATTCCAGACGCCGCTGTGACGCTGGATTCCATACTTGATGACCCGGTGGAGACGTAGCGGAAGCAGTCTTAGCCTTACGTCCTTTGGGTGTAGGAACGTACTTCCTGTGTGCGGGACCTCTTTGCTGCAGCAGCAGTGCATTTGGACATCATGATTTCGGAGTTCGGAAATGCACAGGAACCAGTTGTTTCTGTGTTTGTAAGGGGCCAGCACCAGCTTCGGATTGTGCACTTCAATGTAATCCAACATACTTTCTACCTACGTAGAATTGTACAACCCCATCATTAGTCTTCTTGCTAGGGCCGGGGTGGCAGCGTAAACTGTATGTTGGCCTTTCTTCTTGTCGGCGCTTTCTATAATGGCCCCTTGTAGTACTCTGAACAACCTCTTCCCTACGACGGCCTTGGCGCGGAAGATGTTTCTCAGAGTTCCCCGCTGCACCGAAAAATAACTGTCGCTCCAGAGTACCTCTTCCTCATCGGCTTGCGATCTCAGGACCATGTTGAGTAGTTTCTGGTCTCTGATCATTAGATACCCTATGACCCTTCTGTCAAAGTCAGTCATTTCGAAGGAAGGTATCTCTGTCGGTGCGGAGAAATCGGTGAGGTCAGCCCTTGAACTCCTTCCTCTGGGGAGGTGTCTTTCGTTTGCAGTGCAGATGTCCCCCCCTTCTCCCTCGGATTCATCAGAAGAGCCCTCTCCGACGTTGATATCTTCGTCGTTATCCTCAGCTTCGTCAAAGGGGGCTGAGGGAGCGACCTCATTCAGGTCAAAAGGGCTTCCTTGTCTGGCTGGAGCTTCATAGCCTTGCCCTTGTGATGAATTTCCTCTAATTGCTGATGAAGATCTGCCGGAGGAGGAGGTGGATGATGACGATCCTGACGACGCTCTTGACGACGAGGATTGAGAGCCCGGACCAGGAGGCGACGGCGATCTTCTCGGCTGCCTTGGGCGTGGATGGTCATCCTCCCTGTTCAGCCTCCCCTCGATCTCGCTAAGGCACTGCAGAACTTGTTGTAGCGTGGCATTTACTGCCTCTAGCCGGCCAGGTAGGCTGGCCAAAGCCAGCAGCTCTCGTTCCTGGCTATCCAGCCTTTGTTTGAAAAACGACAACTTGCGGGTTAGGGAAAGAAATGTAGTAGAATGATTTTCTGTTACCTCCCGCAAGAAATCGAGTTCTTGTCCCAGCATCATTCCGAGCGAAGGAGGGTTTTCCGCTTGTCTTCCCTTCGACCTCGAAATGCTCCTCCCGCGCGATGGTCTGCCCGACGAGGCAGAACCTACTTCTATCGTCTGCGCGGCTGATGCTTCTGGGCGAGGTGTCAGTGCTGCCCCGCCCTCTTGTTGTATCGGAGGAGACCATGTTGTGGGGGACGGATGTTGCCCCATATCGACGCTGTCGACGATCTCCTCAACAACTGCTACAGGTGACTTTGGTGGTGGTGTCGGCATCACCTGTGCTCGTTGGAGTTCCATTTGTAGGATGTCAGCGAATAGCTCATCGCTGACATCCGGTTGTACTTCATCAATCGCCCCTAAGGGCGCAGCAGAAACTACGGGGACTGCAGATGTCTCTCTCGCTGTAGTTCCAGTTCTTGTCTCGGCGACCTCCATGATCGCCGGTTCTTCTCTTGCCACCACTGGCCTTGTTGTTGTGGCTGTCGTTGGTGGATCCGAGGCAGTGAGCCACTCGGCAGGAACTGTTGAAGATACGTCCTGCCGAGTACCCAGCGGGATGGGCCCTCTGGTGATTCCCCGTTCTTGGCTTCTTGGGGGTGGAGCGTATCTTGCGCCTGCTGCCATAGCCTCGATCTCGGCTGTGGTGAAGACTAGCTTTTCTACGTCGTAGGCGGCACAACGAGGAAGCGGGAGAAGGATCTTCATCCTTGCGAACTTGTAGAAGTATCTCCGCCCCTCCTTCTTTATTATACCCGACCTCATGAGGTACTTGAGGTCGATCAACTCATCCCCTCTTGTTCTTGAGAGGCTGCGTGGCTCGCGCAGGTATCCCAACCCCACCACGATTAGGTTCACGATGCCACCCATGCAATATTCCTTGGTGGCATCCTTTATTGGGTGCAGCCTGTTCAGCAAGAAGCGCCCCAGGTTGATAGGCCGGCCCTCCATCATGTGCCACATGACGTGGAGTTCCTCAGAGTAAATGTTGCTGGACTCGTTCTTGCTGAAGAGGAGGCACGCCACTAGCTTGTGCATTATCCTCCAGAAGCATGAGTGCACTGCCGCCACCTTGCTCCTGGGTTTGAAAGATGACTCCCCGGTTAGCTTTTCCCAGATATCTACGGGGTTGAACACGTCTCCTTCAGTGATCCTTGCACCGTTATCTAGTCTCCCTCTCTCCTCTTCGCTGGAGGAGAAAATCTGGTTGAGCAGCTTCTCTGAAATGACGTGCTCTGCATTGTAAAGCCGCCCCTGGAGTCTGTCTGCTCCGCCATACTTTTTGGCTTCAGCAGGTGAATTCTTTACTTGGTGAAGGGACGCCATGAACTCCTTCGTGAGCTCGGTGTAGGAGGCGGATAGGCTGAAGCAGATTTGCCTCAGACCTGCTACAGCAAGTATGTCCTCCAGTCTCCCGAAGATGCCCAACTGCATGAAAGACGACTGGTGGCCGAACCTGCTCGGCCTGTAGAGCTTGGCTCCTAGTTCAGGATATCTGCTGCCGTGCTCCTCATCTCTTGGCACGAACCTTCCCGGCGTGTGATCCAGGGGTTCTGCTGTTGGAGCAGGTGCTGCAGCTAGAGTGGCTGCTTCTTCTATCCTCAACCTCTTTCCAGATGTTGAGGGTCCAGCTGCTTCACGGTTCGAGCGCTTCTGCCCGACCGTTGCCACCTCTGCCTCTGGCTCAGTGACAACCCTCCTGCCTTGCTCGTCAACGAGCCTAACCGTTATCTTTGTGTGTGCCATCCCTACCATCAATCAAACAAATGCTATTTTGTTATCAATCAGAAAAATTAATAAGGGGAAAGACACCCCGACACGACTGTATCGGGGCTTGAGACAAGATCAGGTAAAGCTTGCCCGATACAACTGTGTCGGACGATACGGTCAAAAGAAACTGAGCGCCCGGCAGGGTCTTGAAAGAGTGCTGCCCGATACAAGAATAAATAGGCGATACAGTCGCTGCCTGACACAGCTATATCGGGAAGGCGCGAGAGAAGCATGTCGCGCGATAACAGTATCAGGCGACAAGAAAATCAACGTTAAATCCTCGCCCGATACATCGTACACAATAAAGGTCCGTATCGGGTATGCTCGGGCGATAGGGCTGTCGCGCGATACCTTTGTTTTCCTTAAGGTTTTGCACATCACGGGATCGGGAGAGGTCTCTGCGCGACACGGGAGCGGAGAACAAGAAAAGTACTGCGCGATACGGTAGCTGAAAAAGGTAAAGTCCGGGAGCGCGACACGGTAAAGTTTTTGCCTTATATATAGCGGCCGGACGTCGCGGTAAAACCATTCCCTCCCGAGACGGGCGCAATCTGTATGTCGGTTGGTGTGCCGCCCGATTCGGTCTGGGAAAAAGGGTTACTAGACCAGACTTCGCCCGACCGATACAAGATTTTTTGGGACAAAACTCCAAGGTAAAACCCACTTAAAGAAAGAGGCGACAGGCGGGTAAAACATCATTGGCCTAAGGCTAAACCTGGCCTCAGATGGTATTACCCATCCTGGCAAATAAAACTAAAGCGGTGGCCCTTAAAACAAAAGAGTCAGCACACGTGTGCATGCACTGACACGGGCCTTATTACAGTCCATAATGTTTGTAATGTCTGTTTTGCCGAAAAGTAAATAATGTCCTATACTAGGGAAATAAAAGCACGGGCTGCCTCCCGAGGAGCGCTGCGTTTTCCGTCTTTAGCTATACGTCTTTGGCTTCTTTGTCATACTTTATCACTTTGCTGGTTCAGTGTTGGACGGGATCTTCCCCGAAGGATTCTTCACAATCTCGGTGAGCTGTGCGAGCTGCTGATTGATCTGTCGCTGATGTGTTTGCATATCTGCCAATTGGACTTGCAGTGAGTTCAAGACTCCCGAATTTGACAGCGCGCTCTGTGCTAACTGGTTATTGACGCTATCTTGCTTCTTGACAAAGTCAAACAGCTGGCCGATCACCTCAGATTGGCTTGCCCCCTTCTCCTGTTCACGGGATGGGCCTTGGTATTTTCCTGCTACTTGGAAATTGCCTTTTACTGGTTGGAACTGGCTATTCTTGTTATACTGCCCAGATCCCCCTCTCTTCTCGAAAGGTTGCACTGGCCTGGCCGAGGTGTGCAGCTGATGCGAGTTTTCGGCTGCGTCTTTGTTGCCATGATTAAAACCAGGGTGGTCTGGTCTCTTGAAGTTCATGTAGGATACATTCTCGGTCCTTTCTTCTTCCGAGTCGGAGTCGTTGTTGGTGCCGGGTTTGGTGTAGACGCAGTTGTCTACCCCATGTCCTCCTTCACCGCAGGTAACACATTTCATGACTTTCTCAACTTGCTTCTTTCCCTTTCCGCCATGATCCTTCAGTTGTTTCACATCTGTTGCTATCCTTTGAATCTGAGAAGTAATGTTTTCCAGCGCCTTGGACTCAAGAGAGGTTCCTTCCCCTGCCTTCTTCACCTGCCCTCTATCGGATCTATCATAGTCAACATCGGCCTTTAACTCAGCCATGTTCCTAATGATCTTTTCGGACTTGCTTGGATTTTTCCCTAAGAAGTCACTTCCTGCTGCCGCATTCATCAATACCCTTTCATTGGGAGTTAGCCCATTGTAGAAGGTAGAGACCAGGAAGCCCTTCTTGAAATTGTGGTGAGGGCAGTCCCTCTGATATTCCAGATATCATTCCCAGGTGTCGTGGAGGTTTTCATTTGGCTTTTGCGTGAAAGATGTGATTTTTAACTTGTTCCTCATCGTCTTCTCAGTGGGGTAAAACTTGTTTACAAATGCGTCAGCCAGTTCTCCCCATCCATTCAGCGCTTGGTGGGGTAGCCCAAGGTACCATGATAGAGCCTTATCCTCCAAAGAGAAGATGAAACCCTTGCAGTAAATGACCTCTTGGGGAACCCCTGGCATCTTTATGGTGTCGCAGATATTTTTGAAAGCATCAAGGTGATGGTAAGGGTTGTCACTCTTAGAACTCCCCCTGAAGCTTTTATTTTGAATCATGGAGATCACAGATGGCTTGAGCTCAAAGTTTGTCGCATTGAACCTCGGGATGATAACGGGGCACCTCGATCTATTGGCCTTTGTAGAAGCCAATTCTCTCAGAGTTTTCTCTTCTTCCTCCGAGTCGTCACTGCGGCTGGCGTCTCGGCGTCGCTCCCGGTTATCATGATTCCTCCTGTGTCTCCGACGACGTCTATGCTGATGATGCTCTTCCTCATGCCCTGGTGATTCTGGATCTTCTTGCCGCTCATTATCACTATACCAGTCGTTGTCTTCCGATGGAGGAGAAACTGGCCTCCTTCCTTGGCTTTCGTTTCCAGAAGGTGGCTCCACGCGAGGAGGCATGGTTGACAGCCTCGGTGTTCAGTAAATCAAAGTACCTAAAAACCGCATAAAAATCATGTTTAGAAAATTATAATTGGGGTAAAGAATAATGCTTAAAGTAAAAGAAAAAGAAAAAGAAAAAGAAAAAGAGGTGATGTCAAGCCTATTTCTAAGCTTGAGGCACGGGAGTGTAGTTAGTGGCTTCGGATTCGCCAACAGTGCCATTTGCCTTGTCCCCGGCAACGGCGCCAGAAAGTTGACCGGCCTAAATCGCGCGTCCTAAAGTTGGAGGCGTATTTGAGGTAGTCGAGCCTTCACATTTATAACCCAAATCCTTCTAGGCCCCCACAACTTTGTTTACGGGGTCGAAGTAGTCATACGGGGTCAAACACAGGGACAAGGTGGGTCGTGTTGACGACTCTAAATCGACACTCTACACTCCGGTGGGTATAAAGAGATATTAAAGTTCCCCGAAGGGGAACAACAAGCTGTCACGATTAAATCAAAGAAAACTATCTCCAACTGGAGTTACTAGAAAGATTAAGGTTTTGTCATTTAGCAGTTTTTAGGAATTTTTATGCAACAGAAAATAGAAAGATAAACTGCAGTTTAAGGCGTAATGCAAGGGATAAGACTTCAGTAAGACAAGCAGTAGCAGTAACACCCTGCACCCCTCCTCTCAGAGTGGGTGCCTCTAACCAAGCTTCAACACCCCTCTCGAGGTTGCTGGGCTCAAGTTAGAGTGGAATGATACTAAAACAACTCCGTTCCGGGCACTTTCGTACTCCAGAACCGGACCAAACACTAGAGCCACAACCCAACTCTCGAAGTAGTTGCGACGGGAAAGACGATTCGGTAGCTAAGCGAAACGCGATCCAAAACATGCAAGCTAGAGTTCGGATATCCAACACAGCAGTTACCCAATCATAAGGCACCAAGCATTAAACAAATAGCAATTAAGCATTTCTATTTCCATAAGCAATAGGGGTCTTAATACAATGCATAAGCTAAGAATTTAAATAACATAATTAAAGATAGATGTCGCCTCCTTGATGTAGAAGAACGACAGACTACTGTAGCTCTCCTGCCCGATACCGGTCAGGGTCCGAGCCATATACGACAGTGTCGGGCGGCACCCCCTCTCGGGCAGCGCGACTGACGACTAACTGTATCGCTCAAGGACCCTGGCCGATACGCTCATGTCGGGCGGCGCACCCTCTCGGGCGGCACACATGACGGGCGGAGCATATCGGGTTTGATAACGTGTCGGGCAAGGAGTTACGAGTCTACTGTCGGGCACTCGTGTCGCTCATCTTCGCTGGCCGATATCGACCCGCAGTGTCGCTCGGGACAACACTAAGTGAACCAACCCTTCCCTCTCGGGATGAGGGAAAGCTCACCTAGTGTCGCCCGGCAAAAGCACTGGGACGCGATATTCTTGCACTCACAGCTACCTTCGAAGGTGGCTCTCGGACTTCCGAACTATCTTGTCCGAACTATCCAACCCTCTGACGTCTCCGACCTCTCCGACCCGTCTTTTCGGCTTCCTGTAGCTGCTATTTATATGCGGCGGTTCAAGGAGTTATGGTGCTGGAAACGCCACGTAGCTCCCTTATACGCCGGTCGATGGATGTGGACGGCCGATACAGGTATGTCTCGGTGCGAGGCGCTGGCTATCGGTCACGTGGCTGGCGGCACGCCTGCCGGTGGGTGGCTGTGTCGCCCGACGAGTTAGGTCGTCGATGCGGCTTTGGCTCCCTGTCGGGTAGACGGTATGTCGGCCGACACGTCCTTCTTGTGCAGCGCCCTTCTCCGCTGATCATTATCGTGTCGCCCAGCCCCTGTCGGGCTGGGTTGTATCGGGCGTCAGGAAGGTCGAGACAGGCTTAGACTTATTGTGGGCCGGAATCGGCCTTATTGCACAAAAACGAGGAAAGCTCTGTAGAAGATAGGAAAAATTGGAATAAGAGCGTTGCTTGGCCAATTATTGCGAAAATGCTAATAAAATAGAGGAAAATAGCAGAAAAGGGTAGTTTTGATAACAAAATAAAGGGCAAAATTGTCACAAAATTTGGTGTTATCACGGCCCGAACCAATCCTCGTCTTCGTGCGGAGTGTTGGTATGTATGCCCTGAGAGCCAATCATGGGATGATTGGTGGGATACATTAAGATTGATTTGATAAACATCAAAGGCAAGCTTCCAATTCTTTCTCGTTCAGTCATATGAGATAGTGATAGAACAGATTGAATGTCTAGAGAATGGCAGTACTCAATGACGTATGCCTTCAGGTTCATGACCTGAACGATGAGATCATACGGATGCTAAGAGTTTGTACATTCTTGATATGTCCCTAGTCAGATGTCATTGTGGAAGGTAGATAGACAGCAATGACACACAAGACTAGATTGTGGTGTTGGTTGATGACAAAATCTCATTAGTCATGATATAGAGATATCAAACCAAACACATAGGTACTTGTTAGAGAACAAGTGTACCGGACAGACCCACCGTGAGTTTGACACATGGAACCATGAGATGGTAGTCACAGTCAGTACTCACAGTGATGGTGGTGAGTGTGATTCTTAGACCTGAAATCACTGCACTCAACACATGTCATTGGGCACACTTTGACATCATCAAACGTAGTCCTGAAACATGGGTTGTTATAAAGGTGATGATTGGGTGGCTTTGACACATGGGGATTTTGAGGGGTGAGTGATAGATATGGGATTTGTCCCTCCTGAGGGATTTTGATATCCATGGCCACTTGATGAGTAGGATTGAGAAAGGCGTGCACGCATGTGTGAATCAGTATATGATACTGATGTCATACATATCTCTTCCAGTCTACTCTGAGATCAAGGAAGTGAATGAACGTTGACAGGATGACTGTTCCATGCCTCGAGTTCATTCGGGATATCAGTGACAAAGGAATTATACATTCACTGTAACACCATTCACGGATTGTAGGATGAAAGTTGTTCTCCAACTTTCTACTTTCACTTGGGTAGCACTGATGTGTGACTAGGCACCGCTCTTTGCTTGTGAAGTCATAAGTGTTATGGACTTTCACTGCCAACGTGAAATGGACCTGCAGGGTCACACACATAGGATTTAACCTGGAAGAGGAGTTTTGTCCACAAGCAATGTTTAGATTGATTACTAAAGGAGTTTAGTAGTTCAATTAAACACTCAATCAGTCGATGGCTCAATATTGTATGGTTCAAGGTGTTGGACGCATTGATTGGAGTATCAGATTGATTGAAATCGCATTTGACTGATTTTGCCCAACCTGTGCTCCCAACCGATCGGCTCATGTGATGAACCGGTCGGCTGAGGTTGCTGAACCGGTCGGCTGGAGTGTCCAGGCCGATCGGCTCATGCCCAGGTTGAAATGACCGGTTCAAGGGTTGAACCGATCGGCTCAACTGGTGCAACGGATCAGTTGGGAAAAGTCATGTCGGCAAGAATTTTCCTTTAGTTTCAAATTGCCCAATTCGATTGGGAATAATATTGGTATTCGATACCAATTGGGAAAGAAACAAGGAAAGTCTTTTTGAGCCGGATTAGGACCATGAACCGATCGGTTCAGGGCACCAACCGATCGGTTGGAGTGCCCCAAACGATCGGCTCAGGTCCAACTGATCGGCTCAATGGCCGAACCGATCGGTTCAGTTGTGAACCGATCATTTCAAGTTGCGAACCGGTTGCTTTTTGTGGAAAATTCTCGAACCCTTCTACTCCTGCATTAGTCCCGCATTGCCCGGGATGGAGAACCCTGTCCCATGACTCTCCTATATATATAGGGGTATTGGGGGCTTCTCAAAGTACAACTCAGTGCAACCAGTTGCTCTGCAAGTTGTCGTTCTCTCTGGTTTTGGTAACCGTGAGAGAGCCCGAGCAAGTGCTTCCCGCAAAAGGGAGGTGCAGCAAGGGAAGGACAACTGCAGTTGCAACAGGAGGCAGGAGAGCATGTTGGCGACTAGTACGTCAACAGGAGGGTGCGACTCCTTCCACTTCCTTGTGGGACAAGGAGTGTGGAGTTCCAGGTGGTCCGTGTGGACTACTACAGAGGCGGGAGGACACTGCCGCTTAGGAGGACAACAGTCATCCGACAGTCCGGTTCGAGTAGGAGTTGTCAGTCCCGGTGCGACCAGGAGCTGCACAGACATCGTGGAAGTCCGGAGTTGAAGACCGCACATTGCGCGAGGTATTGTCGTCGAGCAAGCCTCGGGACAAGGTATGATTCCAAAAACCATCCTTTCTTATTATATAGACGTTGACGTGTTTCCTCGGTATGGGTTGGGGGAGAAATTTTTGTTTCCGCTGCCTTCTCTGTCTCCCCTAAAACCCAACAGTGGTATCAGAGCCACGTCAGCTGTTCTATATTTTAGGAATATCGATATGATCGATTTTGGTTTGTCACCTTTATTTATTGCATACGATGCGAATAATATCAGCTTTATGCATGTCCAATCCTAAATCCACAAATCCCTAATTATATATATGATATGTATTATTAATGCACTCGATATGCGTCGCGCTTAAACGAGTTTTGTGGTGGATGTATGTAGCATGATTATGGCCTATAAAGCCCTATCTGTGTGTGGTTGTTTGTGGTTGCTTGCATCTCGGTCTATGCACCGATCTTCCCTCTCTTATTCCCGATGTAACTCGAAATAATTCAAGATTCTTTCCTACCTTTGCTCCCCCCGAATGTAACTCGGGGTTTCCCTTTTAAAGCAATGTAATAAATAGGATAGATTTTATTTCCTGTTATGTCAAAGACCGGCGGACATCAAGACGACTGCTCAGACGGTCGGTTCAAGGAGTGAACTGATCGGTTGATCTTCCAGACGGTCGGTTCAAGGAGTGAACCGATCGGTTGATGACCGGTTTGAGGAGCGAGATGAGCGGGTGGCAGACATGACGAGATGCACGACGATCAAGCGAACCGATCGGTTGGAGGAGCCAACCGATTGGCTGGTGGCACCCAGACGACCGGCTGGAGAGTACAGATCATTCATGTGATGAGTTGATCTACTCGGATGGCAAGGCACAGAGTTCATCTTGTACAGGTTGCATGTGATGTAGACCTAGATGACCGTGATTCCTCTTGGCTCGAGGAATCACATTAGGATGGCCATAATCATCGCTTTTATCGTTTGTGCATGTTTTCTGTGGGATATAGCATGTATATGATACGTACTATGTATTGTGGTGATTGGATATGTATATGTATATAAAACCAAATCCCTCATTAAAATATTAAGTTTTAGATGCCTTCCAAATACGACACACATGAAAAGCTTGATCGACCAAGTGTGGGCACGCCCAAGCGTGGTGCACCGTCTATCTCGTGGAAGCGTGAAGGATGAACGTGTGGGTCTGCCCAAGCAGGGTGCATGTTCATCGTGTTTGCTTTGGGTCGGACTTAACAAGGTGACCTAGATAGGATCTAGTGCCTTGAGGCATGGAGATGATCATTGCAAGGAGTTGTATATGACATCTTATCAAGAGTTGCATATGATGCAATTGGCAAAAGTTTCCTACCTGAGAGATCTATGTTGTGGGTGACAGCCCTAGCTGGTCCATGGCTTAGAGGATTTCAGGATCTTGCCCACTAGAAGGTTGTACGCTGCAATCTTCCGAATTGATGGTGAGGGCTATCAATTTGAACTAAAATAGTGGGAGCGATAATTAATTAAAGGCCTAATTATATCGTCAAATTTTCAAATCAATCAAATAAGTCAAGAAAATGAGTTTTTGGACTAAAATTGCATATTTTCCTTTTGTAGTTCAAATGGCAACAAACAACAACAACTTTTCTTTGCGATCGGTCCTTGACAAGGACAAGCTAAATGGGACAAACTTCCACGACTGGTATCGGACATTGAGAATTGTTCTCACTCAAGAGCGTAAGCTCTATGTCCTGGATACTCCAATTCCAGAGGAACCCGCTCCTAATGCACCAAGGACAGAAAGGGATGCTTACAAGAAGCATTCTGATGATGCCATTGATGCAAAGTGCTTGATGCTATGTTCAATGAACCATGAGTTGCAGAGGCAACATGAGAACATGGGTGTCATAGAGATGATTCTGCATCTCAGGAACATGTATGAAGATCAGGCACGGCAAGAGAGGTACAATGTTTCTAGGGCGTGGTTCAAGTGCGTCATGACAGAAGGAGATCCAGTTGGTCCTCACACACTCAAGATGATTGGGTATGTGGAGAACCTACAAAGACTGGGATTTCCACTGAGCCAAGAGTTGGCTACTGACGTGATACTGCAATCGTTGCCAGAATCTTACAGTCAGTTTGTGATGAACTACAACATGAACAACTTTAATAGGCCACTGTCAGAGTTGTTGGGCATGTTGAGGACAGCCGAGTTATAGATGAAGAAGGACAAGCCTAAGTCCGTGATGGTGATCACGAGCAAGAAAGGCAAGTCCAAGCGCAAGGGCAAGGGCAAAGCTAAGAAAGGTTCTGAAGCTAGCCAAGAGTCCAAGCCATCTTCAGCTCTCAAGGCCAAGGGAGGCGTGACCAAGAAAGGAAATTGCCACCATTGTCAAAAGCCAGGACATTGGAAAAGGAATTGTCCTCTCTACCTGGAAGAACAAAAGAAGAAGGAGGCGACTGAAACCTCTACTTAAAGGTGTCATGTAAATAAACTTGTAACACTTTTTGAGATATATGATATCAAGATGTAAAGTGTAAAGCATTCTTACTTGGGGCAAGTGTTGCCTTTATAGATAGGAATACTTTAGTTTATTTTCATCCAATAAGGCATGTAATACAGTTAGGAACTGCTATTTCATACTTGCCAATAAATAGAAACACTTTATTTTTTGCATATTGTGTGACAATGATGGCAATTAATAAAGATATGTTTCAATTTATAAAGATGTGATCTTTGTGGCAATGCCTTATATATCTTGTGATATTTGATATGCATAAGATAAGACGATACCTAAAAGTTATAGATAACTCAAACAATTTAATTAGCATTAATCATGAGAAATTCATTTCTAGTTTCCATGTGATGGATAAAACTAGACTCTTTTGGTTAGAGAACCAGTAAGGGACATGAATATCTTGGACATGATTAATCAATCTTCACTAATGTAGTGGGAGAGTGATTATCCTATTAGGCATAATACATGTGATGTATTTACATACCTATTGGAATAAATGCTAATACTTCAAATGGTGTTTAGAGAAATACCAATATGAATATCTTGAAGTGTTCAAGATTATCATAAATGAAGTACAAATTTGGTAAAGTATTAATTCTTGATGAGATCAATGAATGAAATACTTGGACCAAATGTTTGAGATCCTTATGAGTGATTATGATAGTGTATCATAGTAAACTCATGATTAAGGCATGGTGATGTCTGAATCAAGAAGGAATCATACTCTAAGGAGTTAGAGAATGATTATCAAATAACTGAATTCTTCTTAATAAATGAATACCCCACACTAATAAAAGAAATTAAGAATCACAAGGGTTGTGAGTTCTTATATCTTTAACAGATACACCTCAATTATCTATGTGATCAGTTGTTCATGTGATGAGTCAACTATCAAGATGAATATGAGGAACCGAATCTTGAGTTATGGTTTAAAACCATTACATCCTAAATGACTTCCATGTGAACCATAAGGTATGACCTGGATGGTAGCACTCATTGGATCATATCCATAAGTGCAGATGAGTCTTAAATGTTAAGACACATGGATAACATTTTGAGAAGGATGATGCTTGTTGATTGCAACTTAATGACTAAGACATTTGGCATATGGATACTAAAACCGCATTCCTATGAGGAATAAAACCAGGATGTGTACGTGACACAGCCTATAAGGTTTATGAATCCACTAATGCAAATGAAGTTTGTAAGTTACAATGGACTAATCAATGTGATTGATTGAGTACAAGCAACTCAAAATTGGATCTTTACTTTGATGATATAGTCAAAGGGTTTGACTGATATGTCAAAGATAAAGAAGGGATCTGTGATTTAGTGGGAGCGTGTTCACATTCCACATATTGATGTGAAATGGAAATGTTCTAGATTGGAAATCCTAATGTGGAAATTATCTTTAAGGAAGATAGAGATGTTTCCTATGTGATAGGAATAGAGATCTATAGAGATAGTTCTCGAAAATCTATTGACCTGGAAAGAGAGAGCATACATTGGCAATCTGTACTGAAGTGTTCAGTATGCACAGATTCAATGGGAGAAAACTTGTCCATGTTACATGGAGTTCGTATCCCAAGGCCAAGTGTCCAATTCTTATGAAGAATGGGAACACTAAGAATAGATATGGATCTATCATGTATGTAATCATCCCATTATCTTGCATGTATGACATGGCAAGAATAAAATGCATTCATCATCTTGTATGTAGGACATGGCAATATGATGTGCTCATCCTGATAACTCGTATGTGTGACATGACGAGTGGATGTCTGTCTATTTCCAGTAAGGGTTACTGGAATACCATGAGAACTTGATAAGTGCTTGTGAAGTACTAGTTCTATGGAGATAAGGAAGAGTTCGATGTAAAGAGTTACATTGATGCGAACTTCCGAAAGGACAGAAAAGTAATCGCAAAATATACATAAGATGTATAAAAGTGAAAGTTTGTTGATAATTGGAAGTGTTCCAATAAAGCCATTTAAAAGGGAAATGCCAAGTATCTAGGTGTTAGTGAATAGCAGTGGATACTATATGGATCTGAAAGTTCATGAGATGAACTTATATTCCACTCATTGATGACAAGTCTGGAATCCTTGATCATGCAATGTGGCTAAAGGTTAGCAAAGGAATACTAGATCGCATATTACAGCAACTCCATCTCATACGTGCGACGTACAGTGAAGAGATGTGAGGCATGCAATTTGTACAGACTTTGGCAAGGTGTTGCCATTACTCACTATGTTTGCACTAAGAGCACAGTAACATGTGGGACATGTTTGAAGATCACTATGAATATGATTCATGGGTGATTGGCTCGCAGTGCAAGTGGGAGTCTGTTGGTATGTATGCCCTGAGAGCCAATCATGGGATGATTGGTGGGATACATTAAGATTGATTTGATAAACATCAAAGGCAAGCTTCCAATTCTTTCTGGTTCAGTCATATGAGATAGTGATAGAACAGATTGAATGTCTAGAGAATGACAGTACTCAATGACGTATGCCTTCAGGTTCATGACCTGAACGATGAGATCATACAGATGCTAAGAGTTTGTACATTCTTGATATGTCCCTAGTCGGATGTCATTGTGGAAGGTAGATAGACAGCAATGACACACAAGACTAGATTGTGGTGTTGGTTGATGACAAAATCTCATTAGTCATGATATAGAGATATCAAAACAAACAAATAGGTACTTGTTAGAGAACAAGTGTACCAGACAGACCCACCGTGAGTTTGACACATGGAACCATGAGATGGTAGTCACAGTCAGTACTCACAGTGATGGTGGTGAGTGTGATTCTTAGACCTGAAATCACTGCACTCAACACATGTCGTTGGGCACACTTTGACATCATCAAACGCAGTCCTGAAACATGGGTTGTTATAAAGGTGATGATTGGGTGGCTTTGACACATGGGACTTTTGAGGGGTGAGTGATAGATATGGGATTTGTCCCTCCTGAGGGAGTTTGATATCCATGGCCACTTGATGAGTAGGATTGAGAAAGGCGTGCACGCATGTGTGAATCAATATATGATACTGATGTCATACATATCTCTTCCAGTCTACTCTGAGATCAAGGAAGTGAATGAACGTTGACAGGATGATTGTTCCATGCCTCGAGTTCATTCGGGATATCAGTGACAAAGGAATTATACATTCACTGTAACACCATTCACGGATTGTAGGATGAAAGTTGTTCTCCAACTTTCTACTTTCACTTGGGTAGCACTGATGTGTGACTAGGCACCGCTCTTTGCTTGTGAAGTCATAAGTGTTATGGACTTTCACTGCCAACATGAAATGGACCTGTAGGGTCACACACATAGGATTTAACCTGGAAGAGGAGTTTGTCCACAAGCAATGTTTAAATTGATTACTAAAGAAGTTTAGTAGTTCAATTAAACACTCAATCAGTCGATGGCTCAATATTGTATGGTTCAAGGTGTTGGACGCATTGATTGGAGTATCGGATTGATTGAAATCGCATTTGACTGATTTTGCCCAACCTGTGCTCCCAACCAATCGGCTCATGTGATGAACCGGTTGGCTGAGGTTGCTGAACCGGTCGGCTGGAGTGTCCAGGTCGATCGGCTCATGCCCAGGTTGAAACGACCGGTTCAAGGGTTGAACTGATCGGCTCAACTGGTGCAACGGATCAGTTGGAAAAAGTCATGTCGGCAAGAATTTTCCTTTAGTTTCAAATTGCCCAATTCGATTGGGAATAATATTGGTATTCGATACCAATTGGGAAAGAAACAAGGAAAGTCTTTTTGAGCCGGATTAGGACCATGAACCGATCGGTTCCGGGCACCAACCGATCGGTTGGAGTGCCCCAAACGATCGGCTCAGGTCCAACCGATCGGCTCAATGGCCGAACCGATCGGTTCAGTTGTGAACCGATCATTTCAAGTTGCGAACCGGTTGCTTTTTGTGGAAAATTCGCGAACCCTTCTACTCCTGCATTAGTCCCGCATTGTTCGGGATGCAGAACCATTTCCCATGACTCTCCTATATATATAGGGGTATTGGGGGCTTCTCAAAGTACAGCTCAGTGCAACCAGTTGCTCTGCAAGTTGTCGTTCTCTCTGGTTTTGGTAACCGTGAGAGAGCCCGAGCAAGTGTTTCTCGCAAAAGGGAGGTGCAGCAAGGGAAGGACAACTGCAGTTGCAACAAGAGGCAGGAGAGCGTGTTGGCGACTAGTACGTCAACAGGAGGGTGCAACTCCTTCCACTTCCTTGTGGGACAAGGAGTGTGGAGTTCCAGGTGGTCCGTGTGGACTACTACAGAGGCAGGAGGACACTGCCGCTTAGGAGGACAACTGTCATCCGACAGTCCGGTTTGAGTAGGAGTTGTCAGTCCCGGTGCGACCAGGAGCTGCACAGACGCCGTCGAAGTCCGGAGTTGAAGACCGCACATTGCGCGAGGTATTGTCGCCGAGCAAGCCTCGGGACAAGGTATGATTCTACAAACCATCCTTTCTTATTATATAGACGTTGAGGCGTTTCCTCGGTATGGGTTGGGGGAGAAATTTTTGTTTCCGCTGCCTTCTCTGTCTCTCCTAAAACCCAACATGGAGATCCTTCAAAATATAGCCAGAAGGATCAAATTTAATAGAACAGTTGAGTTGTTTTATCATCTTACTGACTGACAATAGATTAACAGGAAACTTTGGAATATATAAAATAGAATGCAACTGTATGGTGAAAGAGGAACCGTTCCAGTGCAATGAACAACAGTTTTGGACCCATTTGCAACAGTAACAGATGATATAGGAGCAATTTTATTGATAATAGAGAAAAGGCGAGGATCACCAGCCATATGAGTGGATGCACCTGAGTCAATACACCACTGTTTGTTACCAGATGATGGAGAGGCGAGCATGGCAGAGGGTCCTGGTGTAGACGAGGAAGGCATTTGTACGAGACGTTCCTGGAACATCTTCTCGAACTCTGATCGTAACCATTCTGTGTTAGCAAGAGCAGTAGGTGCATCAGTGGTAAAATCAACAACAGTGTCTGTAGCGGCCTGGTTAGCCCAAGCGGGCTTGCCGTGCTTAATCCAGCAGCAATCTTCAGTATGATTGTCCCAGCCATACCAGTTGCAGTAGCGAGGACCAGGAGTAGTACCACGTCCAGGAGTAGATGTGGCTCGACATCCTGAAGGAGGAGGGCGACCGCCACGGCCATGACCACAGCCAGAATTAGCAGAGCGAGCAATAAGCGCAGGATGCTCAACAGCAAGCACATGAATAATGGACGGCAAGCTTTGGACTCTTTTCAGAACATCCCGAAGGGTTGACAGCGGATCACTTGACAGGATCTGGATAACCACACCAGAAAAAGAGGCAGGAAGTGCAACTAAAAATTGCACCAGTTGTAGTTCGTTGCGCTGCTTCTGAGTAATTTTGATGTCCGCCGTCAAGTGGTGGTAGAGTTCAAACTCATTCCACAGAGCCGAGCATTGATTGTAGAAGTCATCAATGGAAGTATCAATGGAGAACTCCTTCGCCAGAGTTTTGAAAATTTCAAAGACGTGTTTTGGATTCTCCTGATGAGAATAGACATGGGATAGTTGATCCCACATAGCCTTAGCATCATGAAGGCAGAGAAGTGATTGGCTGATTCGAGGCTCGGTACTATTGAGGATCCCAAACATGACGCCAAAATCATCCTTGGGCCATTGCGCATAGCTTTGTCTGGTTTTTTCATCCGAATCAGTAGTAGGAAAAACAGGAGGCTCTGCCGTAAGATGGTGATATCGGCCTTGTGCTTTGACATATAGAACAAAGGACGCCGACTAGAGATGATAGTTGGAGCCGTCGTCTAGCTTCACCGTGGTGACACACAAGGAGCGAGGAGGCTCATGTAAGGTCATGGCAGAGGCAGGGGTTGGCGCAGTAGCAGATTAAAGTAGAGACCCACAAAGGACAGATAACAACAGCAGAGATCTGACGTGTCAGATCAGAAAACTCATATCGGGCAAAATATGTATAGAGAAACCTACGCCGTCATGAGGAAAACTCAACGTTCCGTCATGAGGAACAGGCAAATAGGACGGTGAGACGAAAAGACACTCAACTTAGCCGGCCAGCGGATGTCTGAACGTAGATCCGAAGAGCACCCGGACGTAGAGGGAGAAAGGAGGTAAAAACCAGTGGCAGTCGGCCGAAAGGGTAGAAGCTTCGAGGAGGAAGAAGGTTGCGGGTGAGGTTGTTTGTTGGGGAGAGGAGGCGGCGGTGAGAGGAGAGGTGGCGATTGGGAGGGAGGGTGGATGGAGGGTGGCGGCAGGGGGGTGGAAGGAGGAGCAAGGGGTGACGACGGGTGGCAGGGAGGGGGTAGGCGGCGGCATGTGAGGGTGGATGGGAGAGGAGGGTGGCGGCTGGGGGAGAGAGTGAGGGTAGGGCGGCGGGCAGGGAGGGTGGAGGAGGGCTCGTCGGCGTCGGGTAGGGGGGGGAAGGGGGCGGTGGGCGGTCGGGGTGGGGGGTTACGTCATGGGTGGGTTGATGGGTGGGGAAAAGGAGAACCTGCTCTTGATACCATATAGAAGGAAAAGAAGTTGTTTATTCAGTGAGTAAAAAGGTGTACATGGTACTCTCTTATATAGCTACAGAGAGTTGAGACATATACACAAGCGAGCAATATGGGACAAATACAACAGAAGAATAAGTAAATAACACAATATTTCTATACTCCCCCTCAAGCTGTAGCGTAGATGTCGAATAAGTCCAACTTGTCAAGTAGAGTCTGGAAGCGAGTTTTAGGGAGAACTTTGGTGAAGATGTCTGCAAGCTGCTTCTCAGTGCTGAGATATGGAGTGCAAATTTGTCCCGACAATCCAATGTCCTCTGAGCTCCTCGTACGCGGAAGAAAAACGTAATCCGGACAACCAACTATTCCACCATACAATAGTTATCATCATTAATTTTCTGCAACTTTTTCTTTGGAAATTTGGTAAATGTAATTTTCTGCAACTTAGGTTGAGACAAGTTTGTCAAAGTTAATTAGGGGAAGATGCGTTTAATTGCCGTGAATGATGATGTCCTAAATGTACTCCGAAATCTGCCTGTTCATTATTTGATCGAGAATAATGATGGACATCATCTTACTTGTATCTAGAAAGTAAAACCTCAAGCAATGCGATATTACCTGGCTGGGTTAGCGTATGAAGAAATTAAATAAGGAGAGACAATGAATGCATAATGGGGTAGTTAAGAAGGGAACTAAATAATGAGAGAGAAATGATATAATAGAGATAATGGGGAGAATTGGGGAGATAGGTATTGTTCGGCAACGCGTTTGAAGCTTCCGCTTTCCACTGCGTCGAAATGACGCCGTGGCCTTCATCTCCGTTGGCCGCTCTAGTTCTACAGAGTTATTGTATCAGCCGATGAATTACAGAGCGATGAATTCCACCGGTGTTAGGTAAGTAGGCGTTTGACCTGCCCGGGCATTTCTATGGCCTGCCGGCGTTTACCAGTTTCTCTTCCACGCTTTGCCGAACAAAGAGAGAAAAAAATGTGCAGGATTACATAATACCATTTCTAGTTGCAGTTCTTTCTTTCTTTTAAATGTATTGTTGCACAATATCATTTTGGAAGCTGTATTACTCAATTTTTTTATTTTGGACCTGCAGGAACACGAAAATACATACATGTGATATACATAATTTAAGTACTCATTTATATAGGTTCTCCATCAGTACAATACTCATTCTTAATATATGCAATACTATTTAGTTAAAAGAATACTCATTCGTTCAAAATGATTGTAAATGTTCACATGTAATATTCATACATGTTGCATATTGTGACCCACCAAATGTTGCAATACATTGCATGCACGTTTTCTGGAGCCCACAAGTATGAGTGTGTGTTGTATAAATAATTTTGGAACCTGTTGTAGTTGTCTACATTCCAAGGAACCTATTGATGAACATTATTCTACCATTTAAAAACATCATGTATTATGGTTAAAGTTCGAAGGTTATTAATGATGAGATCAAGTTAACTCCATATTTTCTTTATCTAAAGACTACAATGAAATGATGACTTTCAATACAAAAGATCAATAAATGTTAATATATCTTGTTTAGATCCAAAATGTTATTTTGAGACTCACTGGCTGATACAATATATTGCCTAAAAAGCCAATCCAGTCATGAATTGTTAGTAATTTAAGCATGTTTAAGAGAAGACGACAAAAAATTCAATATAAATCAAATTTCTCTTACAAACTATATAGATAGGAGATCTATGGCAGGATAACCATAAAGTTAGTTAAGTGGTCACTTAATTTTCTTTTATGGGGTTGAGGAGAGAAGAAGGAAGTTTTTTTTTTTTGCTTAGTAAGCCCTCCCATATTAATTACTGTGAAAATGAACCAATACAGTCCATCTTTCTTATGTACAAGATATTAATGAAACCTATACACAGAATATCAGAAACAACAAAAGATTATCTGTACAGATCAATGATGTCAGCTATATGTCTCCAACATGTATCCAAATTGATACTCCTACCATTAAAGATCATGATTTTTCTCTCAATCCATACCATGTGTATAATAGTAATACATCATAACTATTGAATTTTCAGAACCTGCTCAACACAGTCATTAGCCACCATGGGAGCTTTGCAGATAATAGCAAGCTTCATATCTCTTTGCCAAAGAAACTTCACAAAAGTAATTTCAAAGAAGATATGATTTATGGATTCAGACTCCTTCTCACACAAGTTTCATCTAGAGGCTAACTGAATCCCATATTTCCAAAGATAGTCCTGCGTGGGTAATTTCCCCAGGAACATTTTCCAAACTATCACGATATAATTTCTGGGGTGACCGAACTTCCAAATCCAAGAAGCCCATTTTAGGACATATCTCATGCATCCTTGAGTTTCAAAATATATTTTCCATAAATCTTAATACCATCCTTAGCATGTAGCTAAATGTTACTGATACTGAGAAACTTCTTCAACTCATTAAAACTCCTCCTTTCTGGGATAAACCACCATTATTATTAATAATGTTGTTCATCATACCTGCTTCACCAAACCCAATTCTTAGAATGTTCTTTGGATCAATACAATCATGCACCAAGGAACTTGTTCCTAGATAGCCAAGGATCCTTCCAAATCCTAAAACAATCACCTTTCCCAACAGAAATCTTGATCAGAGGTAATAAGACATTTCTAATTTCAACCACATGCCCCCACATCCACGAGCAAACATTTTTAATTTACAGGACCATAATATCAATGTTTCACCAAACATGGTTTAGGTTTAGCATGTGTCGATGACATCAAAATAAATTATTTGATTTCGTTGTTTGTAGGAAAGGAATGCCTTGGACTTTTCACTTTGAGACTCAAATATATTCACATGCTTATATTGGGAGTGGATTGCTATTAGGCTGTAAAGGAGTTTAAATTAATGGAGCAGAACTGCTGGAGAACTTTAGAGTATTTTCATTTCATGATTTTATCATTGATAAAATGGGATTGATATATTTGTGGGTAGAAGTACTAGTTGCATTGTTCATTGTTATTCATGATGGGATCAATGTATGATAGTTTATTATCAAACTTACAAATTTAGTGTAGGTTTACACGATTAATAATTTTTCATGCATTGATGACTTTAGTAATTAAATATATTATGGTTGAGCATACTAAAAATGTAGTAATTTGATGAAGATTTTACAAATATTATCCTAATGCTATTGTAATAACCTAAATTTTCAGGAATCTCATTTATCTTGATGTAAATTGAGCATTTAATAAGGTATCATTGGAAAACCCCAATTTCGATGTGTATATCTTACAATTAAGTCATTGAGTGCCAATTAGCCAATTCAAGAATTTCATTGTGGCAACCCACCATGCTAAATGATATTACTCAAAATGCAAACACTGATCAAACAATAATTAATCATATCATCAAAAAGGTACATAATTAAGGCCAAATAAAACTTTCAAACTTTCCAAAAGAAACATTTACACAAAGGTCCAAATTCACATGTATTTTCATATCAGGTAAATTTACATGAGTTCAGTGGCCTCAACCACACCATGTATACAAATTTTATCTTTATGATAGTTACAACATTCCCATTGGTGAAGGCATACATTCAAAATATTGAGCCGATATACATCATATACAAAATCCTTTTCTTGGACTTGAGAGTACATGGATGACTCTAAGACTCTATACTAACTATACTAACCTCTCAAATTCACTAACCTCCAAACTGAGCCTCCTCACCACCAAGTACCTAGAAACACTTTTGATCACCTAAAGCGTGACTAAATTTACATGTATAAGAAACTACACAAGATATAATTTATATGTATGCTATTAGAAAGGCAACACAACCTTGACCACTCTCTAAAATCGTAGAATCAAGATGACATGGGTATACCCTATCGACACCCGCATAGACTCAACTATACATGACTCTGAATTCCTTTCAGATTACTTATTTAACAATCACGAAGTTCTAACACTAAGATAGTTCTACAGTCTCAGGGCACTACATGATTAAGGTTACACTTGATTAATTAAGCAAGCTAAGTACTCTAGGATGCATCAATCAAGTTACATACAAGCATCAAGATTTTATTTATGAAATATTTCAATGATTGCAACTTCATATGGTATAAAATATATAAAATAGTTACATTTTACTACATCGCAATATATGTATCCTTCCTTGGTCGTATAGGGGACCAAGCCTCAAACTAGGGTATATAAAAGCCCAATTTGGCCATTATACCAAAACAATGATAACTTCCTACAGGAGTATCATTAGCATCCAAAATTTCACATAGAGATTAATGAATCACAAGAAGGACAACACCAAAAATTTCATCATTGAAGTCCAATGGATGTAGAAGTTGTGATATTTCTAAGAACTAAACCTCATATGTTCAAATTCCAACCATAGGTGAACTACTTTCAGTACTATGTTTTTGTCAAGCTGTCATTACATCACTATAACAGTAAATAAAAGCATTATAAATCCCATATGTTATCCACCATATAGAAAGGTTCCAAAAGTGGTTCACATTTTTTGTTCATTGGGTACAAAAATATCACGTAAACATTTTTAGGAGTCATTACACTTGTATTTCGAATTTCAAACTTTGCATGTGTAAAGGGATTCTCATTTTACATAAGAAAATGTTCATAGAGTCGAAGAAAGAATCAAGAGCTTGCATTATCATCATTATCAAGTCAAATAGTACCCACAACACCATATTTTCTCATATTATAGATTTTCTAGAATAAGATACACATAATGAAAGTTATAAGTTGGCAAGAAGCTATTAAAAGTTATATCACTCAGCTCTTGAAAGAAGAAATCAGGATCAAAGAGGGGAAACTCTAAAATCAGCAACAAAGCTTCTTGATCTCCATGAACATGATGAATCTAGAGAATAATGGGAAGGGAGTGAGCATGCTTAAACTCTATATAGAAGTTAAGTAGCACCATGAAACTTGGTTATGGTAGGGTGGGTAGAGAAGAACCAGGAAATAGTTTAAGGTGGAAGATCTTACAAGAATGGAACAAGAAATGAGATCAAAAACCTTTGATCAGTCCATGGAAAGCTTGATCTCAAGCATGAACCCACGAACCAAAATGATGTTTGACCCCCAAAGGGCTCTCGTCAAGATCTACATCACAACATGAAGTTTACAAAAGATGAGAGGAGAGAGAGGAAATCCATATTTATATGGACGAGTAGTAGTTGGTGTGTCTTAGCCCAGCCATCGAGCAAGGTATACATGACCGCTAATCAGGGAAACAGTTAGTCAATAACGTTTAAGAACCCCTTCAGTCAATGCCTAGGATGTCCATCGATCAAGCATCTTGAAACCTCGATTACTCGCTTGCTTGAGGCTTCATCAGGAATCACTATTCAGTGTTCAAAAATCCCATCAACCTCTAGAATCCTCATCGGTCTTCTCATCTTCATCAGGGTAGAAAATGAAGTTCACTTCTAAATTGGCCCAATGGCATTGTTGGTTTCTTCTTACATCCCTTCATCACTGCGGGGTCTAAGACCCATTGACATACAACCATCGACCTAAAGTAAAACAAAAACTGTTGACCCAGAAAACTTGTCGGTCATGTTTGCTCTTTCGTTACTAGTCCATTAGCCATAGGTCATCGGTCTGATATTTAGCCATGTCCCTATTGATCAATTGGCCACTAGCCTCATTGGTCAATGGGATATGCTCAAAAGGATGCCACTATTGGTTTGATGGTGGTCCTACAGTGAGTGACCACCCCCTTCCTTGATAAATCAACAAGGTCCATCAGTCAAAAGGTTGACCATGTCATCCAAACACCCAAGTACAAAGATATTACAATGTCATAGATATAAACACCTTAAAGAAAAATATACAAGTGTTAAAATAATGTTTTACACCCCAAAAAAGGGTGTATTGCACAAAGTCCACAAGTTACTTACAATGTTATAACTTGAGCAACCAAAGTCAGAATTGAAGAAAACTTTAAACATATCTTTGTCGACTGGTATTTCATCATAATCCAAAGTTACATTTCTAATTTTCCAATTAAGCCAATTAGTTACATTTATGAATTAAGCAAGATCAAAGATTTAGATCCATGCTCTTATTTTAAATAAAAATTCTTAAAGATGTTTGTTGATCTAAGAATAAAGGAAAAACCATAATTCTAGAATATCCCAAGTTAGTTAATTAATTATGTAATGAATTAATGATTTGTCTCTTTTTTACTTGAATTCCAAGTTTAAGGTATCCAGACTTTGTTGGACCTGATCATAGGTTCAACGTGGGATGATCAAAAGGGGAAGATACATACCAAATTTTAAATGATAATATCATAAGTTGTGACTTGACGAAGTAATTTATGTAATTACTTAAATAGTAAGAAAAGAGTAGTTATCTACCATTTTTGAAATGAAGCTATTTCCTAGGCTAAGAAAAAGACAAATTAAAGCTATCCCTAAATTTTGGTAGCAAATAGTTTCTTTTAGAGGCATATACTATTTTTTAATGACTTATCTAAAGTTGAAAATAATGCATATTTGTGATTTAAATGGGATTTAATAACAAGCCCAAACCAACGTCCACATAGAACCAGAATATTGGAGAATGATGTGGATGGTCACCACTTGGCATAGTTGGATGATGATCAGATGGGAGTCTTATTTTTGTTTAGTTTGCATTAATAGGCATGCCAGGGTTAGACTCTACAACAACTCTAATTTCCCTCACAACTCCGCCATATTTCTTTGTTTTTGTTTCCTTTGCTTTAGGAGAAACATAGAGACATGGTTTATCCATTATTGTTGTGATTTGGGATAATGCCCAATGATGGTGGAATTGGGAATGGTTATGGTTAATCACCAACAACCAATTCCTCTACCCTAAACTATATATAAATAGAACTCCTATAGAATTAACTCGACCTAAAAAACAAAATCTAACCCCCAATTTGAGAAAAAAATCCCTAACGACCTCCATCGAGCTTCATGATCTTATCTAGGTCAGATGACCATTCCCCAAAAATTTACTGCAACTCTAGACAACTTAATCCTCCTACATCATTGTGCGGAGGTCACAAAGCTTCTACAATAACAATGAGGCCTCACAATGCCTTGAGACTCTTCCCAGATCATTAGACCTTAATTTTCAAATGTGCTTGCATTGATAAGTCTCTACACCTTCAAAAGACATCATACAATTTGGAAAATCTCCAGAATGACTCCAATGAATCTTCTCAGATCCTATACTAGAAGCAAATTGAGGTATAAACACATATTCTTCCTCTAATATCTTCTTGACCTCCTTAACCACTAGATCCTTTATCTGACTACCTCAACCTCCCTGCAATTGTTGGATGAGTGTAGCATGACTTGATGAAGGCAAAGAAAGCCTCATCAAAGGTCATAAAGGCCTTTGAAAAAATATCATAATTGTTAAATACTAAAACTTTCAACTGTGTACTGATTTCATTCTCCTTGATATGAATGACTTTGATGTCATTATGTGAATTCATTGGCTTTATAATTATCATGCAAAAATAGACTACAGGGAAAATAAGATATGCTTACAAAGACTGGGATTCCCATCATTCACTATTCGTTCTAAGAAGGATGGCACCACCAGTCAATATTTTCAACCATGAAAAAATAAAATATGATAACAAAGGATTGTCTAGTGTTTTATTCTTAGTAATTGAACCAAATCCTAAAGCATGCCCTCTTGAGGAAACAAAGGTAATCATGAAAATATCTTGAGGTGTTTTATAAAGAATTTTTAGGCATACCTATGGAAAGAGAAGTGCAATTCTCCATTGAGCTAGTTCTCAGGATGAACTCAATTTCTAGGGCTCATATAGGATGGCACCCCCTAAATTGCTCAAACTAAAGAATCTACTTCATGAACTCTTAGAAAAGGGTTTTTTCTAACATACCACTTCATCTTGGGGAACAATAGTTCTTTTGTGAAGCAGAAAGAAGGTTGGCTTCATGTGTGCATTGTTTATTGAATGTCGAACCAAGTCATGATTAATAATGAGTATATTGTATGTAAAATTTGTTGGTTAAATGGACATCTATAAATCCCTTTGTTTTGATTATGACAAACATTTCATTCTTATTAATCTAACAAGCTACTTGAGTGTGCAGGATGACAAAGCAACAAGGGAAAATCTACAAGCTTACATATTTATAATTTCATGCAATGTAATCACTGTTGTAAAAACTTGTACAAAAATATAATGTACAAGTACTTAGAATTGCATGTAAATCAAGCGTTAGATTCTCCCTAGCTAAACACCACAGGTACACAAGTCATCCCATTCAAATAGGATTACTTATGCACACTCACCTGCCTAAATTGAAACCTTGAAACAGGATCAATCTCGGTCGACAAACTCCTCGACCGAGACACTCTCGGTCGACAATCTTCTCGACCGAGAAAGATCCAAAGTAGCCGTTAGACACAACAGACAAGTTAGTTGGCAGTTGATGAAAGACGTTGCAAATCACTTGTTCCAGAGAGCCTGTCGGTCGACAAAAGTTTGACCGAGTAGGTGTCTCGGTCGACCATTTGTCGACCGAGATGATCTCTAACAGCAACTGCAGAATTAATTAATTAGTCGTTGTTAAAGCAACAACTTTGTACCTAACGGCTAGTTAAGTACTTAGAAACCCCTAGAAGTTGTCTAGAACGTCCTTAAGCATCCTTAGGCCATTCCTATAAATAGGACAAGCCATAGGACACCTAAACTCACTTGTTTACACTTGCTACACTTGAGAAACCTTTGAGTATACTTTGTGCAATCTGTTTGTGAGCAATTTGAGCATTGTGACAATTGGCCATTTCATTCCTTAGCTCATAATTCGTGTCCTATAGGCTAGTATCTCCTACCCACTGCAATCACAAGTTCACATACTTGGTTAGGATATCTATACGCTTGATCTAGGCAAATCAAGCCTTGGGCTCTAAAGGATAAGTTGTAATTTCTATTTCCTTTCTTGTTCCCTATTATTGTTTGTACTCTCCTTGCTACTCCTAGGTTGGATGTTGCGGATTGGAGAGGGTGAAGATCTTCTTGGCGAAGAAGGAGACTTTGAGCTACTTCAGAAGGCTGGTGCAACGGGAGGTTACTTCTAGAGAGGAAGGCTACTTCAAGGGGGAGCTTGGAGTTACTTCATAGAAGGCTACCTTAAAGTTGGTGCACCTACTTCAGGGTGAAGGCTGTTCAAAGGGTGTAAAGGAAAGTATTGTATTTTGTATAAATCCTCGAGAGGTAATAAAATAAATACTTTCAAATCCCGGTTGGGTAAGCAACTGGGTAGTGGACTGACAACTATAGTATTTGCTATAGTTGGAACCACTCTAAACACCTATCTCTTTCTTCTAATTTCAATTGTGGTTGTTTGAATTCAATAAATTGTTAAAATAATTCAAAAACTCTATTCACCCCCCCTCTAGTAGTTTTTCATTTGGTATCAGAGCAGGCTTCAAGGAACCCTAACAAGGTCTTGAAGAATGGAGGGTAGTGGTGATTACAACCACAACAAAAGGTGTTGCTTGGACAAAGCTACAACATATTGCAATTGGTGCTTAGGTACAAGCCACCCAACAACTGGATGCCCATGGAGATCTAATAAGGAAGATGAGAACAGAGATTGTCTCATTGCTACAACTAGCGAGGAAGAAGAAGAAGAGGTAAGTCTTTTTGATTTATCTAAAGAAGAACTAGTTGCTAGCCTTGAAGAAACACATATTAAATATGTTGAATGCAAGAAGAAATTAAAGAAGTCAAATAAAGCAAATGATGAATTACATGCTAAACTTCTTGCTATTACATCTGAAAACGAAGATCTTAAAAAGATTATTGAAGATCATGATATTAATATAAAATCTATAGAGGCAAATTGTAATCTACTTTCTTTAGAGAAAAATAATTTGCAAAGACAAGTGAATGATCTTCAAAAACAACCTATTTTGTGCAACCATCTAGATTATGATTCTATTGTCAAAGAAAGAAATTTATTATCATCTAATCTAGATCAAGAGAAACTAGATATTAAGAAGAGAATGGAAGAGATTGCCAAGTTACAACAAAAAGTCAGTAATTTAAATAATAATGGCATTCTTGATCAAATCTTAGATAATTCCTACCATCAAATTGGGAGAAGAGGACTAGGTTATAAGCCTAAAGGGAAGTCCTATCAACCTAGTTGGAAAAGGTCACAAACCCATCAATATATATATGTACCTAAAGGAACAAATACATTTGTACCGAAGAACAACCTAGAACAAAACCATAGAAAACGACTTGAGGTTGATTCTATATGTTGCCATTATTGCTCACGTCTTGGACATTACTCTTTTTCATGTCCTTATAAGAGAAAAGATGTCGAGTTAGTTTGGGTTCCAAAACCTCCAAACTAAATGAACAGAATCAAGTTGAGATATGACCAGAGACATTAGTTGCATACTTCTTTGTCTATCTCAACTCAACATAATGAGATTACAAATAAATATCTGAATAGTTAACTTACACAAATATGTTTTATTAACAGTTCCAGGAATCTTGTCGGTCGAAAAACTGTCGACCGAAAGACCATCGGTCAAAAAATTGTTGACCGAACACATCACTGTTCTCCAGCCTACTACAAAATTGCTGCATTTATTTTTGGAAATCATCTCTACAAATGTAAATGAGATTAATATTAGTTCATTCCCTAGATGTTTTAAAGTTTAAACTGAAATCATGCTTAGTCAAATGAAAAGAAAATTCCTATTTTCACATGATTGTTCAAGTATCTTCTGGTCTATTCATATACTAATCATGTGATGAAATTATCATTGTATGCTGTTATTACCATACTTTCATCATTGAGTGCGCATCGATAATGATAATTGCATGCATGGATTCATGAAAATATATAGGCAAGCAAAATGATTTATTGATTATATGTTATTGCTTGCAACACATAAAAAAAAAATCCATAAATTGGTATCTTTGAAGATTCGAGATAATTAATTGTGCCTTCAATTAAGAATCATATTAAGTATTATGCTTGACATTTAATTTTATGCAGATATTATACTCAATACATTCAATCTGAAAATCTGCAAAATTTGCCTCTTGGTCAAAATAAAATTTGACCAAGGGGCGCTATGGTCGTAGTCAAATTCGACCTAAAATAAGTTTGACATAATAACTATTTGGATATCCTTTTATGATTAAAATTATAATTAATTTATGATCACAACTTGTCCAAATATTGTTAATAATAAACACAATATTACTCCCTTAGAAAATCTATATATGTGCTCTACAAATATAGTCTATCAATTACATTAAAAATCAGCTTCAAATTCGTACTCAGTAAGTCTGTCGGTCGACGAACTCTTCGACCGAAAAACTTTCAGTCAGCCCCTCTCTCTCGACCGACAGAATCTAGACAGATTTAGTATCGGACACACATTCAGTCGACAAATGTTTGACCGAGACAATGTCGGTCGACAATTGTTCGACCGAGAAATAGCCGTTGGACATGACCGTTGTAAACCGACCGTTATGACCGTTTATGACCGTTATATGACCGTTGGGGAGCCGAGTGGCGCGTCTGCAACATGACCATTGTGGACGCTCGGTCGACGAATCGTCGACCGACCAGGTCGCTGGATTGTTATAAAAGGAACCAAAGACGGGTCACTTCCTCACACTTGCATACTCTTGCTTCCTTAGGCTCTCTCTAGTGCATTTTTGTGCAACTCTTTAGCATCCTCATCCCCAAGCCTTCCTTGCTTCTTCTCCACCTTCAAGAAACACAATGGCCTCATCATCTGCTCGTGGGAAGAAGAAGGTCGCCAGCAGGAAAGGAAGGGTAGCTCGGGAAGCTACTCCACCACTGACGATCATCAACGACATTGCCTTCGTCGATGGAGATTCTTAAGTCTTTCCAGTAAGTGTTGGAGTCATTTGTAATGATATCTTTTGAATAATTGTAATGGGTCATCTCTATATGATGTGTCTATCGTTCCTTGTTTGTAATACATGCTTTTAATGAAATTGGTCATCTTTACTTGATTCCAATGGATATTTTTAAAAAGAGCATGTGAGACATCTTCAAAATATGGATTATAAGATCATCATTGTAGAGCATACAAAATAAGGGGAGTAATAAATAAAAAATGCAACCTTTAAAATTGTGGAAAAATTGACAAGGATCTATGAAAGTTATGAAACAAATCCAGACACATTCTCGGTCGAGAAACTGTTCAACCGAGAACACTATCGGTCGAAAGATCGTCGACCGAGCAGGTTTCTGTTGTCAAGTCTGCAATAAAACTGAATATATTTGCAAATCAATCATGTTTCCCTTCATCATGTTGAGGATAACATTGGCAAATATTTTTACAAAACCGCTTCCACTAGATCAATTTAACAAAATTAGGAAGAAATTGCTTATCACTCCTTTGGAAGATGTTTTCTTTGATATTTGTGCTACTTAAACAAAAACTCTTATTTCGCATCATGATACTTTGGTTTTAAATGGAAATCTTTTTTATTAGATTTGATGGGACATCTAATTAAGGGGGAGTTTTTATTCTTAACGGTTATATTTTTGAAATGAAAAAGGGGGAGAGATAAATATAAAATTTAGTAATTATGTAAAACTCAATTAATGAGTTTCATAAATGAACTCTTGGCTTTACATTGAAAGTTGCTATATTCCCAAATGATCTAGATTTCATGTTCCATAATTCATGGGGAATAATAAGCACACATTTTATACACAAAAAAAAAAATCTACAAAAGGTAATCTAAAGGTATGAAACTCATATGGTTTATATTTCCTTTATCTATATTTTGGAAATGTTTGTCATCTTCAAAAAGGGGGAGATTGTTGGCTAAATGGACATCTATAAATCCCTTTGTTTTGATTATGACAAACATTTCATTCTTATTAATCTAACGAGCTACTTGAGTGTGCAGGATGACAAAGCAACAAGGGAAAATCTACAAGCTTACATATTTATAATTTCATGCAATGTAATCACTGTTGTAAAAACTTGTACAAAAATATAATGTACAAGTACTTAGAATTGCATGTAAATCAAGCGTTAGATTCTCCCTAGCTAAACACCACAGGTAGACAAGTCATCCCATTCAAATAGGATTACTTATGCACACTCACATGCCTAAATTGAAACCTTGAAACAGGATCTATCTCAGTCGACAAACTCCTCGACCGAGACACTCTCGGTCGACAATCTTCTCGACCGAGAAAGATCCAAAGTAGCCGTTAGACACAACAGACAAGTTAGTTGGTAGTTGATGAAAGACGTTGCAAATCACTTGTTCCAGAGAGCCTGTCGGTCGACAAAAGTTCGACCGAGTAGGTGTCTCGGTCGACCATTTGTCGACCGAGATGATCTCTGACAGCAACTGCAGAATTATTTAATTAGCCGTTGTTAAAGCAACAACTTTGTACCTAACGGCTAGTTAAGCACTTAGAAACCCCTAGAAGTTGTCTAGAACGTCCTTAAGCATCCTTAGGCCATTCCTATAAATAGGACAAGCCATAGGACACCTAAACTCACTTGTTTACACTTGCTACACTTGAGAAACCTTTGAGTATACTTTGTGCAATCTGTTTGTGAGCAATTTGAGCATTGTGACAATTGGCCATTTCATTCCTTAGCTCATA
The DNA here is from genome assembly GCA_963693085.1 of Alisma plantago-aquatica. NCBI lineage: Eukaryota > Viridiplantae > Streptophyta > Magnoliopsida > Alismatales > Alismataceae > Alisma > Alisma plantago-aquatica. Next base: position 91,031,601 of record OY856410.1, on the reverse strand, counting down.
ATTCGTGTCCTATAGGCTAGTATCTCCTACCCACTGCAATCACAAGTTCACATACTTGGTTAGGAGATCTATACGCTTGATCTAGGCAAATCAAGCCTTGGGCTCTAAAGGATAAGTTGTAATTTCTATTTCCTTTCTTGTTCCCTATTATTGTTTGTACTCTCCTTGCTACTCCTAGGTTGGAGGTTGCGGATTGGAGAGGGTGAAGATCTTCTTGGCGAAGAAGGAGACTTTGAGCTACTTCAGAAGGCTGGTGCAATGGGAGGTTACTTCTAGAGAGGAAGGCTACTTCAAGGGGGAGCTTGGAGTTACTTCATAGAAGGCTACCTTAAAGTTGGTGCACCTACTTTAGGGTGAAGGCTGTTCAAAGGGTGTAAAGGAAAGTATTGTATTTTGTATAAATCCTCGAGAGGTAATAAAATAAATACTTTCAAATCCCGGTTGGGTAAGCAACCGGGTAGTGGACTGACAACTATAGTATTTGCTATAGTTGGAACCACTCTAAACACCTGTCTCTTTCTTCTAATTTCAATTGTGGTTGTTTGAATTCAATAAATTGTTAAAATAATTCAAAAACTCTATTCACCCCCCCTCTAGTAGTTTTTCATTGACATTTTTGACCAAATTAAAATTGCCTATGTCTTCTTAGTATTTAACAATATACCAGTCAAGTCAAGTCATGTTCCTCTGACACATCATATCCAAAGGAACCATTGTGATGGATCTAGACAAGGGGGAACAACTTATGATTAGTAGTTACATAAGTCACCGTCCTAGATTCATAGTTTCCTGGGATTAACTGCCTACTAATAGAGGTTCTTGCTAAATTTCTTGGAGATTTCTCTTCCCCTCCCCATGATCACATGGAAGAATGAAAAGTTTGTCTAGTTTGATGTTTGTTAATCTAGATTCTATGATCTTAATGAAAAGCTAACCTCTACTCCTGTGTTGACCCTATGCTCGAGAAACCACAAATTCATTATCTTCACCAACAGATTAAGGATTGGTTTAGGCATCCTGGAGTAGGACTAGCATGTTGTTGACTTTTTCATGAGATACCTCAAGCCAAGTTTGTTGATTTACCTAACTTTTTATGTAGGTCTCACGGAAATCGTCTATGACATGAAGATATGATGACACTACCTATATGGAGCCACATTCGGTATATCCACCCATAGTAAGTGTTACACCCACATCCCACAACAACTATCAAGAGATTTGGGTGTAAAATTGAGGATTTAACAAAATACATATATTATTCTTAGCTTTTTCTTTGATTTCAAACTCTTTGTTTTCACACATTCAATCACAAACTAACTTTTCAAGGTAAAATAGACCTTGTTTCCTCTAATCTTCTTTCAAAAATAAAAACAGGTATCTAAACATTCATTTTATTTCTCTCACTTCCGAGTACATATGATTTGATAACTAGATACATACACTATTAATAAAGAAACAAAGTTACACATCATTTTTCACAACTCTCTTATACCCTTACAAGGCCCTAGAGTGACAATGACCAACTGGACTTGACTAATTTGATACTTAGCTCTTGTGGTATATGTACTCTGGCATCGACATTATTCAAGTCACATGTTTTCCTTAAAAATTGTCAATAGAGGGGTGAGCCTACTCGCTCTATGAATGAGTACTTCAAATACATAGTATAAAACACTTTAATAGTCAAATATATATTATTGTGAAATTGAATTTATAGTAGAACAATAATGAACTATAGAAGAACTAACCATTCACAAACATATATATATAGATATACATATGGTAGGATACTCTAGATATCCATAAAGAGTAACTCAATATGTGAGCATACTTGATTAATCACAAAGGAACTAGTAATTCAGAAACCTAAAAATGGCAAGTTACTTGAGAAAAATCCAAAGAATAAATCAACAAATGTATTCACTTGATTAATCTCTTATTCATATCATCATACCTAGAACCCACATGAAGTGTACTATGACATGAGAAAGAATTATAGCAAGCCACAATATCACTATGCTAGACTTAGAAGACTACCTATGTTCCTAAGTATATAGTATCAAGTACGACAACATCTGCAATGGACCTCACCACATCTGGGTCTTAGTGGCTAATGGGGGCGGTTAGATATCTTGACTCCTCCTCTAAAACTAAATACTAAGGCAGAGTCAAAGCCCTCTAGCTTATTCTACATTAGTGGACCTATTGAGCATGTCCAATGACTAGTAACATAGGTACCACTTGCCTCCCCAGTTGGTGTTCGGTACCACAAAACTTTAAGGATTATGTCCTTACTAGCCTAGACCCCTGCACCCTACAAATGTACTCTGTGATAACTGAATTTGGACTAACCCTCCAATTAGTAGCACATTTCCTCCTCATAGAACATGCCTCCTGTGAAGGATTCTACAATGTTTAGGGAGTCTAATATCTAATTCACTCTTGAAATTATAGTTCAATCATCAAATCAACATTTCCTAGCTTGACCTTTCAAGAAATTCTTTTCATAGATTACCAATAAATGTACTGCAAATTGAGGTGCTAAGAAACACCACATCTCATATTAAGAAATGTTAAAATGAAAATATTTGGTTCACCAGATACCCTATCCTTGGGGTTTCATTTGCCTCATTCACATATCACATGACTCATATAGGGATTTAATGCATCATAAACTTCACCTAGTTAAAGGCTGCTTCTAACAACCCACGTACAACCAAATACGACTGTGAAACCCAAATATGAACTAAACTAGTGTTTCTATATATATATATATATATATATACTAATAAACACACACGTGCACATGCATGTGCCACATTAACTCTAAATTATTTATGATGCATGTATTTTGGAAAAAAAGACATAATTGATATTTTTAATGAAAACTAAAAGAAGATGGTTTTTAGATATATTTAAATGTGGCACTTTTATTCTGTCAAATAATTTTTATGAAAATTTTAATAGTATCACAATAAACAAAAATTAGTTATGGGACCATCTTTTTTATTCATTTGATGAAATTTGTGTGTTCATTGTAAATCTCGTTACATCATGACAACATATTACACACATCCACTAAAAATATGAAGACTAAGGAAATATCTATGAATTGTTTAGAACATATTTAAATCCATTAAAAATATGAAGACTAAGGAAACATCTATGGTTCTAAAAAACATATTTAAAACCATTTTACTAATGAATATTAAGTTTATACATAATGTTCATCAAAATTTAGATTTTGTTTTTAAATTTTAGAAGGAACACGTTAATGCATACAAAAGGATAAAAATAATAAAACAAATGGCTCAAACATTACATGTGCATTAACCAATATACTATGAAATATATAATAATAATTGCATAGTTATATAAAAGTATTATCGATTAATATTTAAAGTGTGTATATAACCTAAATGAGAATGCTATTTAATCAGGTAAGAAGAATTGACATATTGAGAGTGAATTTTTGTAGATATTTTATTCAATAAAACGTATTATGAATAAGGAATATCTATGAATTGATTAGAACATATTTAAATCCATTTAAAATACGAAGACTAAGCAAATATCTATGGTTCTAAAGAAATAAATATTATAACCACTATACTAATGAATATTTAGCTTATACATCTAAATTTCCATAAAAATTTAGATTTATTCTTCTAAAATGAATACATTAATCCTTAGAAAAAGGAGAAAGATAATGAAACTAATGTCTCAAATATTACATATGCAACATTCCAAATAAATTAATATACTACGAAATATATAATTATAGTCTCACTTTTTTAAAAAAGTATTATCGAGTAATACTTGAAGTGTGTCTATAACCTAAATGAGAATATTATTTTGCATGTAAGAAGAATTGACATAATTTTGAGAGAGAAATTTTGGTTCAGATATTTTATTCAACAATAATATGATTAATAAGGTAATCCCAATGAAGTGTTTATAACATATTTAAATCTATTAAAATTTTGAAGACTAAGGAAACATCTATGGTTCTTAAAAACATATTTAAAACCAAAGTACATATGAATATTGAATTTATACAAATAAAATTTCTTCAAAATTTAGGTTCTTCTAATATGAACACATTAATGTCAAAAAAAATATAAGGATAATGAAATCGATGGCTCAAACATTAGATATGCTATTATTTCTCTCTCTCTCTCTCTCTCTCTCTCTCTATATATATATATATATATATATATATATATAGTAATCGTAACATATTAATATAAAAGTATTATCGAGTAATATTCGAAGTGTGTATATAACTAAATGAGAATGTTGTTAACCAGGTAAGACGAATTGACATAATTTGGAAAGTGAATATTTGGTTTGAGGATTTTACTCAATAAGAAAATATGATATATCAGCAAAATCTATAAATTGTTTAGAACATATTCAAATCCATTTAAAATATGAAGACTAAGGAAATATCTATGGTCCTGAAAAAATATATTTAAAACCATTGTACTAATGAATATTAAGTTTATACATCGAAATTTCAATCAAAATTTAGATTTCTTCATCTAAAATGAACACATTGTTCTTAAACAAAGGATAAAGATAATGAAACTAATGGATCAAGCATTAAATATGCAACTTTTGTATTAACCAATTTACTATGAAATATATAATAATAGTCACATATTTACAAAAAATATTGATTAATAATCATATGTGTATATAACCTAAATGAAAATCTTGTTTTAGTATGTAATATGAATTAACAAAGCTTTGAGAGTGAATTTTTGGTTCAGATATTTTATTTAATAAAATAATATGATGAATAAAGAACTATCTATGAATTTTTTGCAACATATTTATAACAATTAAAAATATGATGACTAAGGAAATATCTATGATTCCAAAAGAACATATTTAAAACCATTTTACTAATGAAAATTAAGTTTATACAACTAAATTTTCATCAAAGTTTAGATTTGTTATTCTAAATTGAACACGTTAATGCTTAAAATGGGGTAAAGATAATGACACTAAAGACTCATGCATTACATATGCAACTTTTCTGTTAACCAATATGCTATGAAATATACAATAATGCTCACATGTTTATAAACAAAAACTATTATCGGGTAATATTTAATGTGTGTATATAACCTAAATGAGAATCTTATTTACCCGTTAGTCAAAAATTTACCGCAACTTATAACTTTATTTATAGTATATGATATTGACAAAATTAAAAATTTCCTATTGTAGTTGTGATTTTAAAGTGACAATAGTGAAATTTGAACATACAGATAAACTAAAGAAATGTAATAAAGTAGTGCATTGCTAATAGAACTTAACTTACATCAGGTTTACATGGATTCCCAGGTATCAATAAAGAAAGAAAATAGTTAACAGTCACAATTGCATTGAGAATTATATTTAGGTGCTCACATTCTAAAAATATAACAGGTTTATGTTGTTTCTGTTTAATGGTTATTTGTACTTGATTTTAAGAAATGTAATTTTCTATCATGTGCCTAGACATCTATATGTAGTAGTATAGAATATTAACGGAAGTATATAGATGAATACATATGGAAAAGATTACAGATTAAAGTGGAACATATAGAAACATACCTATTAAATCGTGAACTTGTAAATGCAAAAACACAACTTTATCCATGTTGACTTACTAACTTTAACATATGGAGAAAAAATTAAATCCTCTTCGTTGAAAATCTAGTTTTCCTGGATGTTTGGCTCTGCGGTGTGGCTGAGCATCATCTTGGAGAATTTCTATCTGCTCCAGTAACCATTTCTATTTGCCTGACTTATTCTGTGCTGCCATTGAGCATTGGGGTTCGACTGTTATTTGGTTTTAGAGAGACCATTTTCTTTGGGGCAAAGTGAGTTGTAAAAGGCCATAGTAGATACCTTGGTTTTGGAGGAGGTACAAGCCGTTGATACAACGCAAGAGCAGAGAGGAAAGAAATCATAGAGATCTTGCTAAATCTATTTCGTTCTATGTTATCACGCTCTGCCCTTTCCACATTTGAGGAGGACGTATGATCCCTCTCCTAACTACCTAGTAGAGTCATCCTGTTTGAAATACTGCTGCTACCGCTCCATCAGCCAGGATGATATCCATAGCCTTATAAAGAAACACTATCTTCTCTAGAGCAGCCGTCGGAAATAGCTCACGAAATGGCCAAAAAACTCCACGGGCATTAGTAAAACCATCTTTAATCACAGATAAAAGGGTGATATGGAAACCCCTTTCAGTGATAAGGCACGATTCGTTTAAGCTAGTGACATCCTACTCGTCTGTCGTCTGCCCACTTCAGTCAACAAAATCACCCGCACCTTTCACCGCCTCCCCGTAGCAACAGACATCTCACGCTTCTACGAACTGTCTCGGAAATATGTCACTGGCATCCTCACCTTCTACATATACATCTGGTACCAAGATCTCTTAATGATCCACTTCCTGATCTGATATTTGGCATCTCATAAATCGTCAATGACGCAGCCCTGCTCTCCTACCGTGTCGAGAAGAAGCTTCTCTGGAGTGGAAAGTTCATGCACGCTCTTTAAAACGCACCAGTGGTTAGGTTCCCAAACGTGTTCTGCAACAACATCAAGGAAAATGTGGATTCGACTTCTAGTAGATGATGCCCACAGGCCTGTCTACAACTCCTCGCTTGACGAATAGCCTGGAGAACCTATACGCCCACAACCTCGCTCTGTCGTGCACCACGAAATGACCCTTCTTTTTGGATCTCCAACATGGTGGCGTTGTATGTACGCTGCGGGTGTAGCAGTGCCCAGGTGACTGCATGTCGGCTAGAGTACTTGTTTCTGGAGGAGGAGTTCACACTGGGGAAGATCGTCTTCTGGGACGGGTTGGCTAGGACTGCGTCTGATGTTGTAGGGGCGTAGACGGCCAAGGGGAATGGGACAACGAACACCTGGGAGGTGATGACTTGTTTCTGGATGAGGGGGGGGCACACTTGGGAGGAATAGCTTGTAGGACAGTGGGTTGTCTTGGACTCCGACTACCACCATCCGGAAATTGGCGGCCGAGAAGAAAGGAACAACCACCACCTGGTAAGCGAGATGTGTGACCGATAAAAACATCTTGTGTGGAAAAATTCTGGAATTATGTATTATGTTGACGGAGATGGAGAGACATCTTGAAGAACGACAGGAGCTCTCTTCATTGATGAGGGAAAATGTTGTGTCACAACTGAACCTCGTGTGCATAGAATGAAGATTTTGCAACAAATTGGTGAATGAAAAGTTACTTTTGCATTTACCATCATACTGATTGTATACAACTGTCACCCACGTCTTTACCCATGCACAACTGGTTGTACCGTATGCTGTGGAACGTGTTTAGTGGTTGGAAACTGAATGATGCGAGTTAACACGTTTAGAAAAGGCTCAAAAAGGTTAGAAAAATTGTGGGAAGAGAGAGAAACAAGGAGAGATCAGTATTTTGAAAATGCTGAAATGTGATTGGTTGGATAGTTTTTAGAACTTTAAAACTGACAACGTTGTAGTTGTTTTCAAACATTCGATTTTTTTATAGTAGTATACATATATATATATATATATATATATATATATATATATATATATATATATATATATATATATATATATATATATATATATATATATATATATATATATATATATATATATATATATATATATATATATATATAAACATTAAAAGTTATCACTTCAGTTGGATTTTATGTTGCCAATTTGCAAACTTCCAACTTTCTGCTCACCATCTTTAATGAGATATCAAGCAAACTTTGATATCATCAAATGAATTCCAAGATAATATATAACATATATGTACTAAACATTTAGATGAAATAATAACTTATAAACAAGGAGATTCAAATAGGAAAATTTCTTCATTCATACATACAACAATTTCAGCCATAACCAAAATACCATATATTTTAATATATTCATATTACTTCTGCACTGACTTTTGGAATTCTATTTTTGATGATTCAAATCCATTTATAATCTGATTTTATCATATGAAATTCATCACATCAAGAAAAAAATCCATTTCTATATCATCTCCCTAAAGTTAAAACTGAAGGTAGATTTATGTCTTATTGTCACATATAGGAAGAATGGAATATATGGTGGATTTAATCCGATGTCATGCAATCTAGTGTTTAAAAGAAGTACCCACTCACCTAATGTATGAAAAACCTTAACAAAATGTAGCCCAAGAACTAAAATTCTAGAATCTATGTCAAACTCTTGGAAATCCTAAACTCTCTTGTTTGTTCCACCTCGAATGCCCTATGTATGGAGAATTGTAGAGAAAGAGTGAGAAAATAAAGAGCTTTTATACTATTTTGAATCAAATCAGAGGAGGGACGTAATCTTGACATGTGAGAGAAGAATAACAAAGAAAAGCTATCTAGCAATGATAAACTTACTCAATTTCATCAACTATAGGGAGAGAAAGCCCTAGATTGCCATCTTCGCCACTTTCTCAATCCAAACCCTAACTCACCCTCTCTCTTTAGGATTTCATTTGTGCAAAGAATAACAAAATATTGGAGCTTTTCGTTTGTATGGTTCGTCATGTAGAGCAATTATGGTTATTGGGTTAGTTGCAAACTAACCCTACTTTGCATTTTCTTTTATTTTAATAGAATTTTCTATCATAAACTTGTTACTAAAAATCATTTACTGAATAGTTCAAACCTCCACTAAAAATTATGAAAAGACAAATACTTTCATAGCTACAGTAAAAAAAATTTAGATCATTACAATTTACCTATAAATAAAAAAACATACACTTCACTAATATACTATAGTCTCTACAAAGATTGGATAAGAGAGAAATGATGTGGAGATCTCCAAAATGACTATGCAAGGTACCACGATTGTCAAAAGGACTCAGCATGACTATTCTACCAACCACGAGCTTGGTGCTTAAATCCATCACAATGGCCAACACTTCTATTGCTCCAAAATGGCCATGTGGCCTAGAATGCCCATGTCACCAACAACCTTACATGGCTGTGGTGCCTACCACGTCCATGCTATCTAAGCCTACAAATCCCAAATCACTGTCCCTTTTCTTACCTCACATGTTCCACTCTAACACAGTCGTTGTTCCTTCTTGCACTATGACCACATTGCCCAACTCGACTGTGGTAAGGTAAAAACCCTAATTCTAGCCGACTAGGGTTTATACTTCTCTAACCCTAATTATACAAAATAAAAGCACACTTTCAGTTTTCATTAGGTAAATAGCATCATTATTGAGATACCACCATTAATAAATTTTAAGATATGGTCAATCTAATTAAAAATATAATCATACAAGTAAACTCTAGTTTACCAATTAACTTCAGACAGAGTCATAAGAATAAGAACTTAAAATACTTCTTTATTCAGGATGAACTTAACCATCACCAACAATGATGGTTCATGTACCTCAAGGACTACAACTTCACTATAACTTGCCATCCTAGTATGGCTAACGTGATGGACAATTTTGTAAGTTGAAAATTGCTTAGTTGTGCCTCTGGTTTGGACACACACTAGAGGAAACATGAAAAGTTCTCCGGATGGGCCTTACAACTGCTGACTTATCAGATCCTAATTATCACAATGTTGATCATCCTCGACATAGTTTCTAAGTTAATAGAAACCTAGTTATTTAGTCATGATCTCAAAAAGATCAAGGATCCTCTCTTGAAGCCTCAATCCCACCTCTTTGTGGGATTGAATGGAGGAATTTGATTCATACAGTGCAATCAAGTTCTCCAAGATTCATCACTAAATATGTATTGGGGTACACCAAGTTTCAACACTAAATATCACATCATGTAGAAGATCATGGGTCTAAGTACATCATACATTCCAAAACCACCAAATGTTTACACATATTCTACAATTTTGATTGTGACAAAAAATAAAGTGAGACATATCCTAGACCTTGGCTAGTTGAACCATGTGTGAGATGGTGAAGGCTTAGAACTAATAACTAGGTGGTTTATTACTATCCATCAAGATCCTACATTGGAAATTGGAATAGATCACCACAGATTACATAATAGGTTGTCCCAAGTCAAAGAATAGATACAATGAAAAAATGGATTATAATGGACCGCTTGCAGAAACCAACACACTTCCTATCCTGCAAGACTACCACAAAGGTTATTGACTTTGTTGAGTTGTACATTTGCATGGAGTCACAAGTTCAACCATCTCCAATTATGATCCGACATTCACCTCCAAGATATGGAAGCAAGTCCAACAAGAACTTGGCACGATACTGATGTGCAACACCACCGATCACCCTCAAAATGAGTGATAGTAGGAACACACGATTAAACACTAAAGGACTTATTATGGGCCTGTGTCGTAGACTAGGGTAGATCTTGGGGATATTTGCATTTACTTGGGTTTTCTTATTAGATACCAAGAAAATATAAATGCCCCTGTTGAAGCTCTTTATGGGAGGATGTGTTGATCACCACTTCATTGGGATGTTGTGGGAAAAACAACCCAAATCAGGTGAGAAGAATTGTAGTTTTGCACATACAATGTCACCTTAATGAAAGTGAAACTAAAGAACGCCCTTGATTGAAAAAATTCCTACCCATATACAAGGTGAGAAAAGTAAACTTTTCTTTAAGAGATCATGAGTTTTTGAAGATCTGACCCCTCTATGCCATATTAAGAAATGAGTGAAGATGAATCCCTAATATGTGAGTTTGTTTGAGATTCTAGAATACAATGGATAGGACACTTATTTCCTTGCCCTACCACCTCAGTATAGTATGATGCAAAATATGTTCCATGTGTCGAATCTGAGGCACCTATCTAATTGATCCTACCCATGTGTTAAATGTTGAATCTATTAAGGTCCTAGGCAGGTTTTCCTATCCATAGGTACCTATAAGGATCTTGAATTAAAAGTGAAGTAGCTCAAAAATAAAAGAACATTGTTAATGTTCTTTGAAATCACCTTGGCAAGGGCGAAGCCTATTGGGATCTAAATACGAGCATGGGAAACAAAACCAAAACATGTTCACTAGATATGGAAATGTTTGAGAGAAAATTCCTAATAATGAGTGAAATATATAATGACCTTAATTTTGAGAATTTGATTTACTATGATGTAATTTGAGCATTCAAGATGTAGGAGAAGACATAAGAACAAGGGACTGGACCCATATAGTCAATTCCCCAAAAGTTTAAAATCTCAACTTCTTGGCAAAGATTGAGGGGCATATCAACCCTCTTGGAAATATTACCAGAAAGTAGGGACTTGTCATAAGACTTTACAAATTTAAGGTCATCATCCAAGATTGATCCCTATGAGAAACCACATTGGAGGACTTTGAATGTAGTCTTCATTGAGATCTTGTCCCCTCTAGTTGGGCCATAGTGATACTACTCAAGAACAAGAGGAGCCTCCTCTTAAAATATTGATAACACAAAATTTTGTGATGTTTTTGGCCCTTATTTCGTTATCAAATCTACCCTTTCAAACTTTTTTCCTCTCCTTTTTATCATGTTTTCACATAAACAGGCCACGCCACGCTATTAACTCAATTTTATCATCTTTTGTAGAGTTTTCCTCATTTTTCGACTCATTTATCAGCAAAAAGGCTCGTCCCAGCCCACGAACGTGTCCACCTACATCAGCCTTCCTACCAACCAGCCGACAGATATGCTCACTACCCGAAAGGGCAACACGATACACTTCCGTGCAACAAGAGGGTGTTGCACAAGAGGAAGCGGACAAGCGATACACCATTTACCCGACAGGGAGCTAGACTCGCCACGACTGTCGAAGTGCCTCGCGCGATACAGGCCACCCACCGGCAGACGCCACTCATCATGATGACCGACACGCTCCCAACCTAACACCCTTGTGCCAGGCGACGAGCATATTGGGCACCCCTGAATCTGTGATAATATGAGCTGATGAAGAACACGTGGCGTCCGAAGCATGATAACTTCCCCCAACTACTTCCTATAAATAGCAGCTACAGGACTCCGATGGGATGAGTCGGAATCCCTCGAAAGCCAACTTAGGAAAGCATCTGGAGCTAGCATGTCGTGCCTCAGAGGTGTGCCGAGCGATTCTAGGTGAGCACTTCCCCATCCCGAGAGGGAGGGAATGGTTCACTTAGGGTCGGCCTCGGGCACCACTGCAGGCCGATATCGGCCAAAAAGGACGCCCGATAGGAGTACCTGATACTGGAAGCAACACTCTAGCCCGACACGATACCAAGCCCAATACACATCACTAGTCACGGCATGTCACCTGAGAGGGTGCCGCCCGACATGATCATATCGGGCATGGGCGCCCCGCACGATACGTCCGCCCGTCATAAGCGTGTCGCCCGAGAGGGTGTGCCGCCCGACACGGGTGTATCGGGTAAGGCTCCCACCCGGTATCGGGTTGGAGGGTCTACTACTGCCTGTCGCCCTTCTAAATGAAGAAGGCGACATTTACCTTTACTTATTTCAGTCATTTACTCTCTTTACTTATGCAATGTAATGAGACCCTTTTATGCAAATGAAATTAGAAGAGTCTTAATTATCTGCTGCTTTATGTGTGGTTCCTTCTATTGGATGATTGCTATGTTTAACATCTAAACTCTAGCTTGTACGCTTGGATCGCGTTTCGATTAGCTATCGAATCATGTTTTCCCATTGCAGCAGCCTCGAGAGAGGTGTTGTGGCTCTCGTGTTTGGTCCGATATTGAAGTACAAGTGTGCCCAGGATCAGAGTTGCTTTAGTAACCTTTCCACTCTAACTTAAGTCCAACAACCTCGAGAGGGGTGTTGATGCTTAGTTAGAGGTACCTGCTTCGAGAGAAGGGGTACATGATGTTTCTACTGCCGCTTGTTTTACCAAAGCTTTCTCCTTCATTCCTTACTAATGTAATAGTATTATCTCTCTGTTTCCATTGCACGAAAACCCTAAAAACTGATAAATGCTTAAAACATAATTTTTCCTTGTAGCTCCAGTTGGAGATAGATTTCTTCTATTTTATCGATCCCTGACTGTTGTTCCCTTGGGGAACTTTTATCATCTCCTTACCCATACCGGAGTGTAACATGTCGATTCCACGTTCTTAACACTACCACCCTTGTCCCTGTGTTCGACCCCGTATATCTACTTTGACCCCGTTAACAAAGTTGCGGGGGCTTAGAAGGTTTCGAGTTATAAATTTAAAAGTCTGACTACTTCAAATCTGCTCCACTTTTCGGACGCGCGATTTAGGCCGGTCAACTTTTTGGCTCCGTTGTCGGGGACAAGGCAAAATGGTACTGTTGACGAACCCGAATCCACTAACTACACTCCAGTGCCTCAAGCTTAGAAATGAGCTTGACAACACTTTTTTTTTCCTTTTTTATATTTTAACCTAAAATTAGTAATTCTTATTATTAACATAGGTTCTCTAAACTTGGTTTTTCATGCTATTCAGCTACTCAGAAGGGAGGCGTTCAGCTTAATTTGAGCACCGACATCATCAGACATGATGCCTCGCGTCGAACCACCCCATTCAGAAGGTGAGGGACACGTGAGAGCTAGACCTCACTCACCTCCGCCTGAAGACAATGATCGCTATGATGACAATGATCAACCTGAAGATCCAGAAATAGAGCAGTTCGAGGATGACCATCACCGGGATAGACGTCGTCATCACCGGAGGAATAGAAGGAATCGAAATAATCAAGAACAACACCAGGGAGGCAGTGACAACGATTATTCCGATGAAGAAGAAAAGACCCTAAGGGAGTTAGCTTCCACCAAGGATAACAATTCCAGATGTCCTGTTGTCGTCCCGCGATTCAACGCCACCAACTTCGAGATGAAGCAATCAGTCATCTCCATGATTCAGAACAAAAGCTTTAGGGGGAGTTTGAAGAATGGCAATCCCTATCACCATTTAGATGCTTTGAAGAATATTTGTGACACCATCAAGATGCGGGGAGTCCCCCAGAAAGTAATTTATTGCAAGGGTTTCATCTTTTCTTTGGAAGATAAGGCTCTATCTTGGTACCTGGGGCTGCCACACCAATCTCTTAACGGATGGAGTGCGCTGGAGGATGCCTTTGTAAACAAGTTCTATCCTACCGAGAAGACCGTCCGGAACAGACAAAGGATCACTTCTTTCATGCAAAAGCTGAGCGAGAATCTCCATGATGCCTGGGAAAGATACCAAGAATATCATAGGGACTGCCCTCATCACAACTATAGAAAGGTTTCTTGATAACTACCTTCTACAACGGTCTAACTCTAGAGGAAAGGGTTTCTCTGAATGCAGTAGCAGGCAGTGACTTTCTGGGGAAGAATCTGAGCAGGTCCGAGAAGATCATCAAGAACATGGCCGAGCTGCAAGCCGGCACTGACTATGATAGATCATACAGGGGACAAGCTAAGAAGGCTAGCGAAGGACCTTCAGTTGAGTCCAAGGCTCTGGAGACTATCACCTCTTAGATCCAGAGGATAGAAATTGATGTGAAGCAACTGAAAGAATCTAGTGGAAAGGGAAAGAAAGAAGTCGAAAAGGTAATGAAATGTGTCACCTGTGGAGAAGGTGGACACAGGGTAGATAACTGTATCTACACCCGATCTAAAGAGTCGAGCAAAAGTGACTCCAAAGATGAGGAGACTGAGAATGTCTCTTTTGTTAATTTAAAAAGGGCAGACCATCCTAGATTCAGTTATGGAAACAAAGATGTGGTAGAAAACTCGCATCAACTGCATAACTCCACCAAGTCACCTCAAGTTTTTGAGAAAAGAGGAGGACATAGTCAATTCACCAGAACCACTTCTTTCCAGTCAAACAAGGGAAATTTGCAAGGACAAGGTAAGTACCAAGGTCGCCAAGCGACGAACACCAGTCAAGGACAAGGTCAAGGCAAGGAATAGGGTCAAGACAAGGTTTCAAACCAACCAGACTTAGTTGGACAGTTGTGTCATTTTGTAAAGAGACAAGATACCATCAATAACCAGCTGGAGCAGAGTGCACTTTCAAACTCAGGAGTTCGGAATTCAATTCAGGTCCAGATGGTGTATATGCAGACGCATCAATGCCAGATTGATCAACAGTTGGCCCAGATGGCCGAATTGATAAAGAACCCCTCGGGTAAAATACCCTCCAACACTGAAACCGCCAAAAAGGCAGGGTTGTGATCAGGAAGAACAGAGATCGACTTGCAAGATATGGATATTGTTGGAGGCAAAAAGTAAAGGACCTAGACCTGTCGAGTTGGCGATGCAAACTATAGCGCTCCTCGGGAGGCAGCCCGAGCTTTTATTTTTCCTAGAATAGGATGTTATTTACTTTCTTGCAAGAAAAACATTATGAACATTTGGACTACAATAAGGTCTGAGTCAGTGTATGTGCCCCGTGCACTGACTCTTCTATTTTATGGGCCACCGCTCTGTTTTATGTGCATTAATGGGTAATATTATCTGAGGTCGGGAACTTAACCTTAGGCCAATGATGTTTTACCCATCAATCGCTTTTTCTTTCGCTTTGTTTTTCTGATTTTTCATCTAGATTTTGTTTTGAAGACCGTGTATCGGGCAAGTATCCCCTTTTCCTGATCGTATCGGGCAGTAGCTCAACCGGCACATGGAACACGCTCGTCTCGGGAATGACCTGCCTCAACGGCCGACACGCATCCCAGATTTACCCATTTTATCCCCGATTGGGATTGCTATATATAGTACAGAGGTGTTACCGTATCGAGCTACTGCATTTAGTCTTCCAGCTACATGTATAATGGAGTAATTCCTCCATTTGCTCATGTGTCGTCCAACTAGCTTATGCTCTCGTGTCACGTAGATAACTTAAGAAAGCAAAAGGTATAGCCCGAAAGCCCGCTTGCCCGACACGAGCTTATTGTTGCGCGCAGTGTATCGGGTTAACGACTTTAGCTGATTTTCCTTGTATCGTCAGACACGTGTGTCGCGTGACACACCTTTAACACGTGCTTTCCCGATACCTTATATCGGCCGATAACCGTGTCACCCATCCTTGTGCCGCCTCACTTGTTCGTGTTTCCGGGCGACACATTTTTCCATCACGTGACCATATCTCCCGACACACCCGTGTCGGGCGACGGGTATGACGCGCAGCCGTTTATCCGCATCGTCCAGTTTTGTATCGCCTAGTGTGTTCTTTTGATGGATGACATCCGGACATCATATCAGTCATAAACCTACGATGATTTTTGAAGGCTTCGTATCGCCTGACACAAGCGTATTAAGCAAGAATCATATCGCCCTTTGTTAAGACTCGATACTGTGGTGTCAGGTAGTTTTTGTATCGGGAAGAATTTTTATCGTGTAATCAATTTTAAAATTTAATTGATCAATGAATTTGTTTAATGATAACAAAGATGGCCCATACAAAGAAAACCATCGTTCGAGTTGACGAACATGGTAGAAGAATCGACACTGAGGCCGCAGCTGAAGCAACAACAGTGAGGCAGAAATTCCCGAATCCTGAAGCGGTTGGACCATCAACCGTTGAGAAAAGGGTGAGGATAGAAGGAGTAATGACTCCAACGACAACTTCAACTATAGCGGAAGAACCCCTGGATCACACACCAGGAAGGTTCGTTCCAAGAGATAATGAGCATGGACGCCAGTACTCGGAACTGGTGACTAAAATATATAGGCCGAGCAGATTCTGCCACCAGTCTTCCTTCATTTAATTGGGTATTTTTGAAAGACTGGAAAATGTCCTCGCCGCATCAGGACTGAGGAAGATCTGCCTAAGCCGTTCCGCCTCCTACACCAAACTCACAAGGGAGTTCATGTCGTCTCTCCACCGAGTGAAGAATACAGCTGAGGATGTTGAAGAATATGGCAGATCAGACAGACTGTAAGGGCGGCTGTACAACGTGGAGCACGTCATCTCCGAAAAGATACTCAACGAGATTTTCTCTTCCAGTGAGGAGGAGAAGAAGTTGTTGAATAACTGTGAAAGGATCACCAAAGGAGACAGGTTCAACCCCGTGGAGCTCTGGAAGAGGCTGATCGGCGATTCATCATACAAGCCTGGAAGCAAGGTGGTGGCAGTGCACTCCTATTTCTGGAGGATAGTGCACAAGCTGGTAGCATGTCTGCTTTTCAGCAAAAACAAGTCCAACAATGTCTATACCGAAGAACTCCATCTCATGTGGCACATGATTGAGGGCAAGGTGATCAATCCAGGGCATTTCTTGTTGATTAGGCTGCACCTGATAAAGGATGCCACCAAAGAATACTACATGGGTGGCATCGTCAATCTGATCGCGGTTGGGTGAGGTTACCCACCGGAGCCGCATAGTCTTTCAAAGAAAAGGGGCGACGAGTTGATCGACCTCAAGTACCTCATGAGGGCCAACATCATAAAGGAGGGGAGAAGCTATTTCTACAAGTTCGCAAGGACAAACACCTTCCTTCCACTCCCTCACTGTGCCACCTGCGACGCAGAAAAGCTGGTCTTCACCACAGCAGAAATCGAAGTTGTGGCGGTAGAAGCACCTTATGCAGCCACCACCAGGATTCAAGAGAGGGTGGCCGCTAGAGGAGAATCAATCCCTCTCGACCCGAGGTAGGACAAAGCTTCAACAACCTCTGTCGAGCCAGCTGCCAATCTAGAACCACCGACGACAACAGTTGATAGAGCTGTCGTCGCTCCTTCTATACCATCCATAATCACGACGATACCTATCATGGCTAAAGAAGAATCGACAATCGTCGAGGTTGGTGAGACAACCAGGGCAGAAACAACAGTACAAACCCCGGAGGGAGATGTCGCAGGAGAGACAACCACAGCTTTCGAAGCTTCTGAGGTGCCCTTGGAGGCAGAAGAAGATGCACAATCGGACGCCAGTAATGAGGTGTTTGTCGAGATCCTTGCGATGGAGCTTGGGGCTGCACAGCTAACGCCGACACTACCGCCGGTGTCCTCTATAGCAGCTGTTGAAGAGATCGCCGACAATGTAGAGGTGGAGCAGCATCCACCCACACTGTGGCCTTCTCCACCATGACAAGAAGGCGAGGCAGTGATAGCCACAAGGGCACTGACACCTCGCCCAGCAGCATCCACCTCGCGGATGATCGAGATAAGGTCTACCTCGCCGGCAAACCCTCACGCGAGAGAAGTATCACGAGGACGGGAGGGAGACCTACAGGAGCCCCTCCGTCACTCGGGAAAATGTTGGGGCACGAACTCAACCACTTGTCGGAGGTAACAGAAAGCCACTCGACTACATTTTATTCTCTAACCCACAAGTTTTCACTTTTCCAGCAAAGGCTGAATAACCAGGAACGAGAACTACTGACTCTAGTTGGCTTTCCCGGCCAACTAGATGCAATCAATGTCACGCTTCAGCAAGCCCTCCAGCGCCTTAGCGTGATCGAGGAGAGGCTAAACAGGGGAGATGACCATCCACACCGAAGGCAGCCGAGAAGGTCCCCGTCTCCTCCTGGCTCAGGCTCTCAACCTCCCTCGTCAGTGGCCTCCTCAAGATCATCGTACTCTTCCTCCTCCAGCGGGCCATCCACAACGCCCGAGGAAGGGACGCCACAAAGATCGGCCAACAGAGCTCCAGCAGGACAAGCGAGCTCCCACGGTCTGGAAGAAGCAACTCCCTCTATCCCCCTGGATGAAGCTGAAGATGACAATGAAGACATCAGCGTCAGGGAGGACTCTTCTGATGAATCAGAGGGAGAAGGGGGGGGGGGCATATGTGCCACCAATGAAAGACACCCCCCAGAGGAAGACGCTCGATAGCAGATGCATTTTCTGCACCGTCAGAACTACCTTCCTTCGAGATGGTCGACTTCAACAGAAGGGTCATCAACTACCTGTCGATCAGGGACCAGAAATTGTTGAATAAGGTCCTGAGGTCATAGGAAGATGAAAAAGACGTCGTCTGGAGCAACGACTACTTCTCCGTACGACGGTGAGCACTCAGAAGCATATTATGCTCGCAAACCGTCGTCGGCAAGAAGTTGTTCAGGGTCCTAGAAGGTGCAATAATAGAGAATATTAGCACCGTGCTAGGTCGGAAAATAGTATACAACGCCACCCCGACCTTGGCAAGAAGACTAATGATGGGAGTACCAGACTCCATTGCGGTGGCCAACATGCTACAACACATCGAAGAGCACAACACAAACATCATGTTGGCCCCGTACAAGCACCATAACATGTGGTTTCTGTGTGTGGCAGACCTCTGGAATCATGACGTCCAACTGTTTAGTTGCTGCAACAAGGAGGTGCCATGCTTCGGGCATATCTTCAGTCACCCAGAAGACAAACATCTCAGGCTTCTACCACTACGTCTTCTGCGAGCCATCAAGCAAGGAGTCCAATGTCACAAACGTGTTTGGAACTTCTTCTCTATCAGAGACTTCCCCGTCCAAGAAGAAGAGGGAAGCGGAAACAATGCCTTCATTGTCTTACGTGCCATGGAGTTGATCAACATATTCAGATACATAAGGCATCTCCAGAGCCAAAACTTTTACCACCTCAGGATCATATACGCCCTGCTGTTGATCAAAGACAGACACTATTTCCAAGACACAGGGGTACCAGAGAGGCTGCTGGGCAGCGACCTAGAAGGCAAATCTTCGCAGCCCAGCATCACTCCAAAGAAAGAAGCTGAGTTAGAAACAGACATCTACGGGGCAGGCAAGCAGTTAGAGATCCTGCAGGAAGTGCACGGATTCAAAGACCCTACTTCGCCTGGAACATCAGAAGAACTAATCAAAAATTTTGACCGCTTCTCGTACTCTACACTCACACAGGAGCAGGTTAATGAAATTCTTCTGAAGTTAGCTGATTCTACCCCGGCATATGTCATCTACGAGGCAGACAGTGTTATAGTCCCGGTTAATGACTTAAGGGACATGGTAAAATATGGAGGATGCTTGGCGATATATGTGGCGGCCGCCTACATCCAGACACTACAAATGAAGTTCAAACACGCATACATTGCTCATCAAATGTTGTTTAACGACATCTGCCTTGCCAATGAAATAGGAGCAAAGCAATCATTTCTGGCAGAGTGGAGCACAGGGTTCCACGCACAATCTTTCTACCCATCCTGCATTACAACCACTGGATGCTCCTGACGATGTACACTCACCAACGAGCAGGAATCTTCTACAACAGCTCATACAGCAATAAAGATCATCCACTGCAGTGTACATTGACGGTGTTAACCACCCTCGAGATGGCGGCACTGATACAACCATTCCTGTAGATGGCAGCAAACAAATGGCACGAGCTCTAGTTCTGCCACTGCAGTCCACAACAAATTCTTCTATCCAACGACTGCGGGATCTTTGTTTTAGAATGGATATCAAATGAAGAAACGCCTGACCAGCTCCACCACATCGACTACCACAACAACCGAGGAGAATATGTGTGGGAGCTTCTATCTAGTGCAGGAGCGCTCACCAGTTAATCCCTCACTGAGTTAACATTACCCTACCTTATCTACTTCACAGCTCTGGGACAGAGTGTGGAGTAAGTTTGCGGGGGTACCATGTACCAGTGAGGAAGGTATAAAAATTTTCTTCAAACTCCACCCTCTTTGTTCTTTTATTCTCCTCCTATATCATGCGTACATGTACATATACATGCTCATACAAAAAAAATTGCTAAAAAATTTTGCTTATTTTTGTCTCCATACATATGAACAAAGACACTATATAGTAAAAATCTGATATGACTTCTTGCTAGTTTGTTTTGTATGTGCCTAAGGAGATACGGGTTTTTTTATGTTTTTCTAATAATGCAGCCTCAAACAACAAAAGACTACGACTTTCCATGCCAAAAATTTCGAAAAATAATCTCACAACAGCTAAGAGACGTGTATGCAGAAGGAAAAAGATGCCCAAACAACAAAAATTCCTCTTGTTTCCCTTTACCCAACAAAATCCCAAAAAAGAGAGAATAGCCTTATGAGAGTGAATAAAAACATGATAGTTGTGCCAAATGAAAAGAAAGAAAAAAATACATATACACACTTGTTTTCCAAAAGTACCCATCTTTAGGCATGGTAGATCTGGGGCAGTGGTACATAGGATGTGAAATCACTGCTCTAAAGCCAACTGGCTTGGACTGTAGGAACCACTCACCCGCTAACGGAACCGTACCTGGATGGACTGATGGGAAACAAGAAAAAACCCCAAAAAAAAACAAAAAAAAGAAGCCTTAAGCCTACCCAAACACACAACTTCTGTTCCCAAAAGCTGTTTGGTGTGAAAGCTAACTTTGAAATCATGCACCAAAGTCTCGCCGAAGCTGTAGAGAAATTTTTTACTGAAATAATAAGGCAAGAGAAGTAAAGTCTGTTGTTCGTGGTCGGGACACATTCTCAGTAAGACATCTCAATGCTCGCTCGAACCCATGGTATGAAAACTACACTGGTCAAGAAGAAGCGTCACAAAACAAAGTTTAAAGATTGATTGAGGACAATCAAAATGCTAAGTTTGGGGGAGTTGATAACACAAACTTTTGTGATGTTTTTGGCCCTTATTTCGTTATCAAATCTACCCTTTCAAACTGTTTTCCTCTCCTTTTTATCATGTTTTCGCATAAACAGGCCACACCACGCTATTAACTCAATTTTATCATCTTTTGTAGAGTTTTCCTCATTTTTCGACTCATTTATCAGCAAAAAGGCCCATCCCAGCCCACAAACGTGTCCACCTGCATCGGCCTTCCTACCAACTAGCCGACCGATACGCTCACTGCCCGAGAGGGTAGCATGATACACTGTCGCGCAACAAGAGAGTGACGCGCAAGAGGAAGCGGACGAGCGATACTCCATTTACCCGACAGGGAACCAGACTCGCTACGACTGCCGAAGCGCCTCGCGCGATACAGGCCACCCACCGGCAGGAACCACTCGTCATGATGACCGACATGCTCCTAGCCCGACACCCTTGTGCTGGATGACGAGCATATAAGGCACCCCTGAATCCGCAATAATAAGAGCTGACGAAGAACACGTGGCGTCCGAAGCACCATAACTTCCCCCATCCGCTTCCTATAAATAGCAGCTACCAGACTCCGATGGGACGGGTCAGAATCCTTTGAAAGCCAACTTAGGAAAGCATCTGGAGCTAGCATGTCGTGCCTCAGAGGTGTGCCGAGCGATTCTAGGTGAGCACTTCCCCATCCCGAGAGGGAGGGAATGGTTCACTTAGGGTCGGCCTCGGGCACCGCTGCAGGCCGACATCGGCCAACAAGGACACCCGATAGGAGTACCCGATACTGGAAGCAACACTCTAGCCCGACACAATATCAAGCCCGATATGCATCACTAGTTATGACGTGTCACCCGAGAGGGTGCCGCCCAACATGATCATATCGGGCATGGGCGCCCCGCACGATACGTCCGCCCGTCATAAGCATGTCACCCGAGAGGGTGTGCCGCCCGACACGAGTGCATCGGCCAAGGCTCTCGCCTGGTATCGGACTGGAGGGTCTGCTACTGCATGTCGCCCTTCTAAATCAAGAAGGTGACATTTAACTTTACTTATTTCAGTCATTTACTCTCTTTACTTATACAATGTAATCAGACCCTTTTATGCTAATGGAATTAGAAGAGTCTTAATTATCTGCTGCTTTGTGTTTGGATCCTTTTGTTGGATTATTGCTATGTTTAACATCTGAACTCTAGCTTGTACGCTTGGATCGCATTTCGATTAGCTACCGAATCATGTTTTCCCATTGCAGCAGCCTCGAGAGAGGTGTTGTGGCTCTAGTGTTTGGTCCGATACAGGAGTACGAGAGTGCCCAAGATTCAGAGTTGCTTTAGTAACCTTTCCACTCTAACTTAAGTCCAACAACCTCGAGAGGGGTGTTGATGCTTAGTTAGAGGTACCCGCTTGGAGAGAAGGGGTACATGATGTTTCTGCTGCCGCTTGTTTTACCGAAGCTTTCTCCTTCATTCCTTACTAATGCAATAGTATTATCTCTCTATTTCCATTGCACGAAAACCCTAAAAACTGATAAATGCTTAAAACCTAATTTTTCCTCGTAGCTCCAGTTGGAGATAGATTTCTTCTATTTTATCGATCCCTGACTGTTGTTCCCTTGGGGAACTTTTATCATCTCCTCACCCATACCGGAGTGTAACGTGTCAATTCCGCGTTCTCAACACTACCACCCTTGTCCCTGTGTTCGACCCCGTATATCTACTTCGACCCCGTAAACAAAGTTGCGGGGACCTAGAAGGTTTCGAGTTATAAATTTAAAAGTCTGACTACTTCAAATCCGCTCCACTTTTCGGATGCACGATTTAGGCCGGTCAAATATGCACTAATTGTAAAGGTTGTCTGATCATAATCGGAAAATATAAGGCTCATCCCACCAATAATGATGAATGTTTGACATGAACTTCTTCTTATTGTTTCTTATGCAATCTGGATGAAGGATTCTAGCAGCTCAAAAATTCACACAATCAACATACCATGGGGTAAATGTAGATACATTCATAAAGTGATCATCAGTCAAAGAGTCATTAATGGGGACTATGTTGGAATCTTGGATTTGCAATAAGATAAGATGATAAGCAAAAACATTCTCAATTTCATTCCTCTCCTTGATTTCCAATTTGAACTCTTACAATAACAATATCCACTTGATCATCATTGTATTGACATTTTTCTTGATAGCAACACGCATGATCAATGTAGACTACAACTTGTGATCTGGGGACTTGATTGATCCATGATTTATGTTTCATCTTGCCGAAAATTTTAAAGAACATTCAAAGCAAAAGGCAATGGTGAGAAGCTCCTTGTCAGTGGTCACATGCTTCTTTTGGGCTTTGTAGCATGTCTTTCTTGCATAGTGGATGTCTTGACATTTCTTGTCGACAAACTATCCAAAACTACACACATGGCATAGTCACGAGTGTCACATATGATCTCGATAGAAAGAGACAAATCTGTAGCACGAAGGATAAATGTTGAAATGATAGATTTCTTTAAAGTATAAAAGCTCTTCATACATTCTAAATCGAAAGATGAAGTCCACATACTTCTAGAGAAGACTAGTGAGAGGCTTGGTAGTCTTGTCGAAATCACATATGAATCTCCTATAGAGTTTTAAATGTCCTAGGAATGCCCAGACTTTTTTGACAATGTTAATGGAGATAGTTTTAAAATTACATTGATCTTCACTTATTAACTTTGATGTCACTAGAGATGATATGATGTCCTAGGACAATGCCCTCCTTCACCATGAACTAGCACTTTTCCCATTTGAGCACCATATGTGCTTATTCACAGTGTTCTATGACCAAGAAGAGATTGTGCAGACAATATTCTAATGAATCTCCATAGATTGAGAAGCCGTCCATAAGGACTTCCATTATTGTCTTTGTAAGTCTGGTGAAAATGGTAGACATGCAATAGTAGAATGCAACACTAGAATGGTGACATCATATTGATTCAAAACATGTAGATAGTTTGACTCAGTCAAGTTTGACCAGTCATTTTGTAGCCTAAGTCCTTACTATTTTTTCTTAGGGAAATCATCAGTCTGTCCTCTTTTTTAGATGTGAGGTATGCAATTATAAAGACATGATAAACTTCTTTCTCATCTAAGATGACATTTTTTAGCCCCTCTAGAAGAGGCTTCGTCTCTGGTGTAGTCGGTCCCTGGTATTCTTCTTCAATGATTGAGATAGATTTGAGTTCTTCAAAGTTAGCTTTAGGGTCCTCCTTGGTAGAGTATAAGTGGAGGAAAAACGACCCAACTTATTCATTATCAAAGGCATGATCATTACGATTAATAAGAGTAGTCACAAGACAGTGCTCAGAGGTAGAATCCTCCTGCCACAACTGTACCATTTCATTAGCACAACCAATTAGATAGCATTTCTTCTGGAAAAAGGGACCCTTGAGACTCTCAAAGAGTTTAAAATCAGTGTTGTCTATCCCACATTGAGGGTCAAAATTCATGCTTCAACACCAATAAGAACACAGTATGAACAAGGAATGGATGGCCAAAGATGAGTGGGTTTTGTAGGTCCTCCTTGATGTCCATGATTACAAAATCACATGGGCAATACGATTTGGGACACACTCTCATAGGGATGTCTTCTACAAGACCAATAGGGGTGGTTTTAGAAGAGTCAGCGAACTAGATTACAATCTCTATAGGAAGGATGCTGGTGATGAAGCCTAGCCTCTTGCTACAACTATAGTGCATGATATAGATACTCACTTCAAGATCAACTAAACCCTTTCTGCATGTGGTGTATCCAACACAACAAGAAATGCCAAAAGATCTTAGATCTTTATGCTTATTGGACATCTTTCTCTAGAAAATGTCAACTACCATCTATTCTAGCTATGGATTCTTAACCTCCTTAGTAAGTAGTTGTGAGTGAGGAGAGTCTTGAATAACTTGGTCAATGACGGGATTTCTACTAGGGCATCAAGGAAAGGGATGTTAACATGAAACTTCTTCATTGCTTCCTTGAACTTGTTGAAATTTGAGTCTAACCGATGATAACATCCAATTTTGTGGATTTTTGAATACCTTTTTTACCCTCATATTATCAAGTTAACAACACTTTATTTCGATAAATCCTCTTATTTTGACACTTGTAGAGTAACTACCCTTAGTTCCTTTCCTTCCCTCTATTGCACATGAAATTCCTTGTGCTAAATGAACTCCCATCATCGACAGTCGACAAACCCTCACAGTTAGTGCCAAATGAACTTCTAGTCTTAGTGTACGTCAAGATTCTACATGAGCAGTGACTGTCGAGCCTTGCATGTGTTAGATGATAGTTCAGGTTACACCTTTGTTGGTTGCTGGCCTCAATAGAGTCATCAACAGCTAAAACCTCAAAAGTCTAGTAACCGCTAAGGTTGCATCATTGATAACCAACAAGTCGATGGGCTCCATGACTGTCAATCCTACGTTCCTAGCATACATTGGGACTCTACACCATCAACATCCAATGGGACTGATTCTTCAAAACCCTCACCTATAAATAACCAACAACCACAACCATGAATCTGGTCGTGACTAGGGAGAGAGGACAAAGTGCTACTACACCACACACCTACCTTCCATCGGTTCTCATTCCATCATCAGTCGAAGATCCTCAAAGACAAAAATATAAAGGGGATATCACACATTTTCCATCACTGAGCACCTCGAGTCTTCTAGTTTGACAGAATGAACAACTATCTTTGACATCAACACAAATTCTGAATGGAATATGACTTCCATTAGCCTTGACCATTCATGGCCACTATTAGTGTATCCCCTCATTCTTTTATAAATCTATTCATCTTCTTTCAACTCTTTTCATCTATTTCATCATCCACCTCCATGTCTTGGTATATTTGTAAATCCATAATGCTTCTTACCACCATGATTGGATAAACATATCGCTTGGGTTGGGAGTAGCCACTAAGGATCTCCAAACATGTAAATATTTATATCCATTGAATATATGGTCTAAGGAAAGTTTATCACCGTACTCTTAGTCTTAATACTTCACTTGTATTCCTAACTACCATCTCGTGTTTTTTTATTGTGAACACCTCAAAACAGTAGTATTAACCTATATCTAGGAATTATGGAGTTGAATGAATGCATGAGAATGTTGGAATGTTTAAGCTAATGATCATATGTTTTTATTGTGGCTATTTTTTTGCCATCTCAAGAGAGAGACAACCTTGTAATCTAGATCTATCCTAAGGATGAGAGAGGAGGGAATATACTCTTATGATGATTTCTTGTAAACTTGCTAAGGGTATACAATGGGTGTGAGTATTATATGTTGGTGAGATATCTTAGAGGGTGAAACCCAATCCAAGCTTCCCATACATACTTCATATCTTACTCTTTGATTTTACTAGTTCTTTTGTTTTACTTCTCCTATTGTTTTACTTGTTTTATTTTTTTTGCTTGCTCAAGTGACATCATATAGTAAGGAAAATATACTTTAACTCCCTCTTTGGTTGGTGTAATAAGATAAGGCCCTAAGTCATTGACACATAACACCTTGTCCTTGTGGATCGAACCTGATCTACTACTTTGGACCCCATGTTATTGTTGTAGGCCTAAGTGTCAGGTTATATATTTATGAGTTTGCCTACTCTACATCCAATCTTTTTTGGACATGTGATTTAGGCCGGTAACTTTTTTGTAAGAACTAGATTTGAGGAATCAAACAAGAATATCTTGATCTAACATTAGTACACTAAGAGATAATAACAAAAAGATGAGAATTCTAGAATTTGAGAGAAAAAGGACTTTCCATGTGGAGTGGCTAATTAATTTAAGAATATGCTCAAAGGGAAAGAGTCAATTATTAAAGATAACTAATAAATACCAAAAACTTGATATATGTGGTGAAAGGAATAAATAACTTACCCTCCAAATTTGATAGAAAAAAGATATTCCTAGTGGGAAGTAGGGAAATATGGCTACAAAGCATGCAACAAAATTTAAAATTTTATCTCCATATTCCCATATTCAATAGATTGTGTTAATAACTATAATGCATGAAGGATAGTTTCGAGGATATACCAAGTCTTGGAGCAAGTCCAGTGACAATCCTCATCATCGTAGATGTGCAACTCTAAATCCTAGTTGTATTGGGACCCATCTACTTCTACTCCCCCTGGTCAGTGCCACAGACTGCATCCACAAAAATCGTCTTCTTTAGTAGCTCCTCTTATCACAGACTTCTCGTTGACATTGTCCTCCAAGTGGAAAACAACTACTTCCCACCTCTATGGTATTCCACACAAACCACAGAAATCTTTTCATCTTGATAAGACTATCAGGAAGGAGTCGTCCCTCTCTATCAGTGTACTAGTCACCAACTTGCTCTCCCACGACAATGATCATAGTTTATCTTTCCCTTGTTGTTCCTCCCTAGTAGATTAGAACTTGATCAGGCTCTTGTGGTTATGACAACCAGATAGGACAACATTTGTGAGATCAATTATTTCTCAATTGTTTGTCTTGTGCTTTGGGAAGTGCCAATACCCCCTCTATTTATGGGTGGGAGTGGGTCCAGGTTCCCGGTCTATGCGGTAGTGGAAAGGGACTGAAAGAACTCAAATTTTCACAACAATTCTGGAATTTTCACAACCTACGATAGCTAAAATGGCCATATGACAAACCTAGATGGTTGTCTCACATGGAGAAGATCGTTTTGCAGTTTCCTAGTTGTACCAAAATTTGGAAAATCTATTCCCATCAATGCTAGACATTGATTTTCTTGTGCAACAAGTATTGCTCAAGCAAAACAAATAGGGAAACATCTAGAACCTTCCCCAACCAAACTGGAGCATCTCACCCATGCGAGATAGCCTTCTCAGTCACCCAAATAATCGTCTGGTGACATGAGTTGAGCTATTTTTTTGGGTCAGTTCGTTCCGTAACCAAATTCAACACAAAAAAGACCTGACACCCGGACACCGGTCTCAACTCTAGAGACAGCCATTTGATACTTCCAAACGGTCATCTCAACACTTGAGGTGGGCATTCAGTAGTGTAGTCAGTCTATTTGTTTCCTGAATCAAATACCTAAACACTTTAGTACTTAATTCAAATGTCATACAAAATCTAAACTCCTCTTCTAGGTCAAGATCTATGTGTGTGACCCTATAGGTCGCATATTATGTTGGCAGTGAATGTCCATAACAACTTATGACATCACAAGAAAAGAGTGGTGCCTAGTATCGCGGAGCGTTCGAACAAAACGTCACTAACTAAGCGGAAGTGATCATTAGCAGTGGATTAAAAAAATCACTAAAAATTTAAACAGTTTACAAAGAGATCCATTTCTAGGAAACTCTTATAACTAGAATCAAAATATTAATTTACACATACATTCTGGTTCACAAAGTACATACCATGTATCTTTCCCTCTCGAGGATTACAAACAAAAGTTTCTCTATTAATCTACACATAAGCAACATAAAACCTCGGGGCTTTCAATACCAAAATCTCAGATAGATCATAAAAGCACTAACTACTATCTCCTAGGACCTGAGAGTACAGAGACGACTCATAAGACTCGTATCTACATGACACGATAGTCAGTATCTCCACCTGAGATGTTACTGTTGTCCTTGTTGCTACTATCCTTCCCCTGTTGTAGGGTTTCAACCTCCTTGTCCTCGTCCACCTAAAAAGGTTGAATCCCAAGGGGGCGAGACAATTGAAAATTGTCCCAGTGATAGATATAACTCTCTGCCAGAAACATTATTATTTCAGATGAACAGTAATAAAATGAACAGAGGAATCTTCATTAAACAGCAAGATTTAATCATTATTAAAAAGAATAGAGAAATGTCACCTCTTAAAGTATGACAACTATAAAGTGAAAGGCGGTAGATCATCCATTCATTCAATAAGGAATATGAAGAACATGTATAATATTTATCCACTTTAGGATACAATAATCAATGTAACATCAACCAATGCTTTCCGTATTTCATCCTTGAGCAAATACGCTACATGGCTTATTACATTTTACAATCATACTTATTCCCTGAGGAGATGAGGTATACCTCTCATGCTCCAATTGACCACGAATAAGTAAAGCATCAGTACCATACATAGGTCAATGGAAGAGCCGAACTCCATCACCTCATCTGTCTCGGTCAGTACGAGATCATGTGCAGGATATCTTGTGTCTCTGCTAAATAGCTTTCCAGGGTATATTGGCATCTTCGCTATAGAGTTATAGCCTGTAGCATATACTCTTTTTAGGATATGGCCCAGAGCCAATCCATGGTATTGTGGAGTTATGACCCATAGCCATACTCTTATTGGGATATGGTCCATAACAATTCTTGTACATAGGATATGGCCCTCAGTCATTCCTATGAGGTGTAAGGATATTTTTTCCCATTACCCCCACATATTAAAAATATGCATTCTAGGAATTCCCATAGGAAAACCTATTTCACCATCATCAATTACTGACGATGATGGATCTATTGTCAGGGATCTACATGATAATATTTCACTTGATTAATTAAGTACATTACCATGTTCTCTTAGCATCCGTCAAGTTTTCAAACATAAATTACTATAACAAATGATACAAATAATGTGTAATACTTCTATCAAATACTTCTCGAAGCTTTATAAAACATTGGGATTGTAATCCCTTATCACATCATGGCATTCTCATCCCTTAATATCTCATCATCGTGATTATGGAATATGGGTATTGAAACCCTCAGTTCATCAAAGAACACTTGTTACCACTTATCAGGTAACTAATATCTTCAGGTCATCTGACCCAGGTAAACATGATACTTGTTATACAAGCATCTCACATGGCTCTTCAAGGCCCATTAATCTCTTGTTACGTCTTTCTAGGCAACAAAGCATATTAAGGCTCACAAGGCCCATAAAATAATTTCAATAATAAAGCATCATAGCTCATTCCTGACCATGCTCAACATCTCATGATACCTGCATGGTTAGTACACATGATAACAGTTATATCAATTACATATCATAACTATGCAATGTAATGGTCGCATCACTATTCCCTCATTAGGGTTAGGGTTTCCAAAGTCATGTCAATTAAGGATACTCATCCCATTACCCAAAATTAGGGTTAGGGATTATTATCATATTACTCAAGTTTTAGGGTTTCATGCACTATAACCCAAAATTAGGGTTTCACATACCTTCACCCTATATTAGGGTTAAGGTTTCATATAGCATCACCCTATAATAGGGTTTCACATAACATCACCCTTTATTAGGTTTTCAACTAACAATTCTCTGTATTAGGGTTTCACATCATTATCAATTAAGATTTTACATAACCTCACCCTATATTAGGGTTTCATATAACATTACCCTATATTAGGGTTTCTCAACCCATAGCCAAAAATTAGGGTTAGGGTTTCTCATCCTTCTCAATTAGGGTTTCCATTCTCCATTAATTAGGGTCTTATGATTATCTCATTAATCCAAACCCTAAATTAGTGCTTCCACATATCATGGAGCACATAACATTATTTAAGTATTAATCATACTTATCATTGTTACATGTACTTAGGAACACACATAACATTATCATCATACCTTATTAGGTTGACTTAACCTCTCACTAAGTACATACACCTATGTTTATCATAGTGTATTGAATTTAATACTTTCATAAGCATCAAGTGATAATCACCTTAATTATACTAATTACCTAAGAACTTTAGAGGTACTTCCATTTGAAATCATCCTTGAGATGTCCTTCAACCACTTATGGGGTTAGTAGTAATTACATGATTTAAACCAATTAGACCTTCAAACGGTCTTGGACCAATTGACCCTTCAAACGGTCTTGGTCCCATTGACCCTCAAACGGTCTTGGTCCAATCTTCCAAACGGTCTTGGACCAATCCTCTAAACGGTCTTGGTTCAATTAAATCTCCAAACGGTCTTGAGGTACTCAACCTCTAAACGGTCTTGAGGTACTCAACCTCTAAACGGTCTTGAGGTACTCAACCTCTAAATGGTCTTGAGGTGTTTGACCTTCAAATGGTCTTGATCTCATTTATCCAAACGATCTTGCCGTAATTCCATCAATCAGTTTTGAAACCATTTGAATTAAATATTATTAAACCCTAAACGGTTTGAGACCATTTGAATTAAATATTATTAAACCCTAAACGGTTTGAGACCGTTTAGTCCCCAAACATTTTGAAGACCAAATGGTCAAATTAGCAATGAAATCAATTGAACTTAAACTAGGGTTTTATTTTCAATCAATCTAGGGTTTGTAATCAAGGAACCATCAAATGTTGAAACCTTTAGAACTAAATCAATTGTAACAACTGGATCTTCATCCAACCATATCATCACTTGACCTCAAACGGTCTTGAGACCGTTTGGTCTCAATCGGTCTTGACACCGTTTGGTCACCAAAAAGTGAAACTGTTTGCTCATGATTTTTGTTGAGGTGTGTGCTAAGATGTAATCATCATCTTCAAGATTCAAACATTAGAGATTTGTGGTGATCTATGTGGTGATTTCAACAATTAATTAAAAGAAAATTTGGGAATGAAAAAGGAATCAACATATGATGAGGAAATGCAATCAATATTGATGTTTAAGGGTTCAAGTTATATAACCCACCTTCGAAGTTGAATCCAAGATTCAAGCATCACGTCTTCAATGGTGAATGAAGCTTTCTCAACTGTCCAAGGTCCGTTCTCAAATCTTTGGATGCAAAGGATGATCAAGGTTGAGCATTGAGTGGAGAAAAGAAGAAAATAAGCATTGAATTTCGATTTCAACCATGAAATCAAGGTTGAAGATGACTATGGAGCTTACCTACAGATTGGGACACGTTCTCCTATTTCTCCTAAGCTCCTTAGTCTTTGGCCCAAGAAAAGAAAGAAAGCTGATTTGAGAAAGAGTCTTTCATGTGGGTGGAAAATGGGATATATGTAAGGGAATTTCAAGAGAGAGAAAGTAATAGAAAATTCCTTCAACTCCCAAAATTGGTGCCACTTATCCCCCTCACTTCCTTGCCTACGAAGCCATTATCATTTCCTTAAAAAACATCTTGTTTATCCTTCAATTAAAAGCAACCACTTTAAGCACCTTAATCATTATAATACTATTATCCATTTTTAGTACACAATTCTTTTTAATTAACAATTGCAAGTGCATTCTTCACCTACTTAGGATATTTCGGTGCAACTCAAGGCATTTGAACGCCCTTGCATCATAGGATTTCAACCAAATCCTTTTTAGTTTATGGGCACTTCAACTAATATATTTATTTTTTGTATTAAATTGAATTAGGGTTTCAATAATGCTTAAATCTTGATTATTTTAATATCAAGATGCTCTCTCCTCCAAAGAGATTCAAATGAGGCGCCCCTCTGATTTTATTATCTCTAATTAATACCAAGAAACATTAGGGATTCTCTAGAAGTGGTATTTTTCATATTGAACCCTAGGTTTTGGGTAAATTGCAAATTACACCAAAACTAGGTTTTAATGCTCAACATTGCTCAATAAGCTCTTTCTTGGTGCTCAGGATGCCACAAGCCATAATTCTACATAATTTTTATTCATAGGATGCTTCAACACTTGAGGAACATTTTATCATGGAACATTTGCAAGTTAACCCCTCAACTTGGGTAATTTGCACTTTAGTCCAAAACAAACAAATCATTACTTCAACATTATTCGAAAAGGACTAAAATTGAAACATAAGTTCCTCTTGAGCCTTAATTAGTTTTCAAAAGATAAGAGCAAGCATATAATTATCTTTCTTAAACAAAACATCTAGGGTTAAAGCATAACCCAGGCCAGGGATGTTACAAATTATCCACCCCTAATAAGGATTTCATCCCCGAAATCATCAAGAGAAAAGAGAAGGGTACTTCCTCCTCATCTCTTCCTTGAGCTCCCACGTAGCTTCTTCAATGCCACGATGATGCCAGAGAACTTTCACAAGACACATGTCTTTCTTTTTCAGCTTTTTAATTCTTTTATCAAGGATCATCATAGGTCCTTCAACATATGATATATCATCATTTAATTCTACCTCCACAGGTTGCAAAACTAACTCCGTGTCTAGATGAAACTTTCTCAACATGGAAATATGGAACACTGGATGCAACTTATGCATCTCAGGTGGCAATTCCAGCTTATAAGCTACCTTTCCAATTTGTTCAATGATTGGATAAGGCCCCATAAATCTAGGAGCTAACTTTCCCTTCTTTCGAAATCTAAGGACATCTTTCCAGGGTGAGACCTTGAGATATACTTTGTCTCCAACTTGGAATTCTATAGGTCTTCGCCGTTTGTCAGCGTACAACTTCTGTCTATCATGTGCAGTCTTTAATTGTTGTTGTATTACTTTAGTCTTCTTAGTTGTCTGCTGCACTAACTCATGACCCAAAAGTTGATATTCTCCTATTTCATACCAACAAAAAGGAGATCTACAACATCTACCATATAATGCTTCATATGGTGCCATATCAATACTATGCTGATAGCTATTATTGTAAGCAAATTCGATCAAGATTAGGTATAGATCCCAACTCCCTACAAACTGAAGGACACATGCCCTAAGCAAATCCTCCAAGGCTTGTATAGTTCTCTCAGATTGTCCATCTTTCTGTGGGTGAAAGGCAATACTAAACCTTAACTGTGTACCCAAAGCTTTATGTAGTCATTCCTAAAAATGACTCGTGAACTGGGGACCTCTATCCGAAACAATAGTAGCTAGAACCCCGTGCAACCACACTATCTCATCTATATAGATCTGTGCAAGATTCTCAGCTGTGTAGGTTGTTTTGATAGGAAGGAAATGTGTTGTCTTAGTCAACCTATCAACTATCACCCATATGGAATCATGACCTTTGGTTGTTCTAGGCAAACCAAACACAAATTCCATGGTCACATGATCCCATTTCCACTGTGGTATAGGTAAAGGTTGCATTGTTCCTGCAGGCTTTTGATGTTCAACTTTAACCTACTGACACACTGGACACCGCATAACAAACTCAGCTACATCCTTCTTCAAACCAGGCGACCAATACATGTCTTTCAGGTTATGATACATTTTGGTGCTTCCTAGATGCATTGCATACATCGAAGAATGAGCTTCTTCCAAGACTAACTTTATTAAGTCATTGACATCAGGTACTACCATCCTACCATGGTAATAGACTACTTGATCCTCTGACTCATGAAAGCCATCCCGTTTCTCACTACCATACTCTGACCTGATCTGCTGAATTACAATATCATCTTGTTGTGCTTCTTTAATCTGCTATCTTAGAGTAGGTTTCACTTGCATCTCAGCTAACAGCCCGGCTAACAACAATACCTTAAGATGTACATTGTTTTGCCTCAATGACATAATCATATCTCTTTTAAAGCACACTAAGGAGTTCAACTGTGCTTTATCTAAGGCTGGTGATGATGATTTCCTACTTAGTGCATCAACCACTACATTAGCCTTCCATGGATGATAATCAATTGTACAATCATAGTCCTTGATTAACTCCATCTAGCGGCATTGTCTCATGTTCAACTCATGTTGTGAGAAGATATATTTTAGATTCTTATGGTCTGTGAAAATCTGGAATGTTTCTCCATAGAGATAATGTCTCCAGATCTTCAAAGAATGAACCATAGTAGCTAGTTCTAGATCATGTGTCAGATAATTCTCCTCGTGTTTCTTAAGCTGTCGAGAGGCAAAAAAATCACTTGATTATCCTGCATCAACACACATCCTAGACCATTCTTAGATGCATCATAGAAAACTATGTACCCCTTCCCTTGCTCAGGTAACACCAACACAGGTGCACTTGTTAACCTTTCTTTCAATAGTTGGAAAGAATGTTGACACTTGTCATTCCAGACAAAAGGAACCTCCTTCTTGGTCAACTTGGTTAGGGGTAAAGCTATAGAACTGAAGTTCTCAATGAACCTCCTGTAATAGCCTGCTAGTCCTAGGAAACTACATATCTCTGTCGGTGTCTTTGGTTGTTCGCATTGTAGGACAAATTCTACCTTCTTAGGATCAACACGGATACCTGAGGCAGATATTACGTGTCCTAGAAAAGAAACTTCTGGTAACCATAACTCACATTTGCTAAACTTAGCATACAACTCTTGCTCTCATAGCAAAGTTAAAGCCTAACAGAGGTCCTGCTCATGCTGTTGAGAATCTCTACTATATATCAAAATGTCATCTATGAAGACTACTATGAACTGATCAAGGAAAGGTCAAAAGATTCTATTCATGAGTTCCATAAATGCAGCTGGTGCATTAGTTAGTCCAAACGACATAACTATGAACTGATAGTGACCATACCTTATCCTAAAGGCAGACTTAGATATGTCACTCTCCTTAATATACAACTGATGATATCCTGACCTCAGATCTATCTTCAAGAAGATAGTTGCACCACGCAACTGATCAAACAAGTCATCGATACTTGGCAAAGCATACTTGTTCTTTATGGTTACTTTATTCAATTGTCTGTAATCAATGCATAATTGCATAGATCTGTCCTTCTTCTTAACAAAGAGAACTGGAGCACCCCATGGTGAAGTACTCAATCAGATAAAACCTTTGTCAAGCAACTCCTGTAGCTGTTTCTTGAGCTCTTCCATCTCAGCAGGTGCCATTCTATACGGTGTTTGTGCTATTGGTTGCATGCCTGAGATTAGATTAATCTCAAAATCAATCTCTCAAGGTGGAGGAACACCTGGAAGATCTTCAGGGAACACATCTTCAAACTCCCTAACTATTAGAATTTAAGAAAAATTAGGGCTATCCATTGTGGTATCTACCACATGTGACAAGAATGCAAAGCATCCTTGTCTCATCAGCTTCTCAGCTACCATAGCTGACACATGATAGGTTGGAAGAATCTTTCTATCGCCCTGAAAGATCCATGTGTCACCATCATCTGTGAACACAACTTGCTTGGAATCACAATCCAAGACAACCTTATACTTTTCTAGTGTGTCCATCCCAAGAATTATATCGAACCCATGCATCTCAAGTGGTATAAGATCCACCTGAATTCGATGTTTAGAAAAGGAAAGAATGCAGGGAGAATTCACCTCCCACAACACTGCAGAACCCATTAGAGGGGTTTCTAATAATAGACTATCTGCTTTATGACTAACAATCATATTGCAGTCATGAATCACTTCTCGAGTGATAAAGGAATGCATAGCACCCGGATCAATCAAAATAGATACGGAGCAGGATGAAGACATATCAGAATGAAATAGTTCCATTGACCTGTCACAACTCGAGGGTTGACTACTGCTTCGGGTTAATTCATTGCATAGACCCTCACCGTTGCTTGTTGTTGACCCTGTGTGCGATTGTTGGATGCCGACAAACTGGCTTGGGATGCCTGTCCACGTCCCCTAGCATTACTCAAAAACTGTCGCCTCTGAGAGCCTTGATGACTTTGCCTTGGAGGTTGAGTCACCACTGTGTTTCCAACTGGACCATCCCTCGCTAGATGTCCTACCTGTCTACACTGGTGACATGTTATATTTTCTTGATATGGTCTAAAAGGTCATGTTGCTGATGTTGATGCTGTACTGGGGGCTCTATTTGGTGGTAAAATACATCCTCTTCCCTTGATGGATGTCCATTGTGTCTGGGTATTGAATCCCAGTGGTGTTGTTGGTGCAGAAAACCTTAGTTTCTTAAAACTCTCAGACCTCTGTCCTTGGAACTATATATACACCTTCTTACTATGGGCCTGACGCTTCTCAGTTAATGACCTTTCTATCTGTGTCATGGACTCCACAAAGGTGGCGAACCTCTCCCTATTCTCTAAGGAAGACACAGGAGTGGTCAATTCAGCGTCCAACCCCTTATCAAAATGCTGAATCCTATCCTCATCTGTAGCAGCCATATGTGGACAAAATCATAGAAGCTCCATAAACTTAGCTTCATACTCACTAATGTTCAGTGGTCCTTGCCTTATCCGCTCAAACTGAGAAATTTTCTCATCTATAAATGTCTTGGGAAAATATCTACTGACAAATTCTCTTTGGAATTCCTCCCATTTGATTTCAACACCTGGCCTCTTGCCCTCTTCTATTGTCCACCAGTGGCCAGCACTCCCTTTAATAAGGTATGATGCATGCCTTACCTTCTCTGCTTTAGGGATATTGAGGATTCTAAAAGCCTTCTCCAGCTCAGTCAACCACTTATCTGTGTCTGTTGGGTCAGCTGTACCCACATATTCTGTGGCTCCAATCCCACGAAGTCATTCAAAAGTCTTGTCGGCTCCCTATCCTTCATTATGGGATGGTGCCCTATGTGCAGGTGGTGGCATCCTATCCACCATATGCATCATGGTTGCCATGAACTGCCCAAACAGATCATGGAAAGCTGGGTTTTCTAGTGCAGTTTGGTTAAGCTGGGGATGTTCAGGTTCTGGTTCCTCCCTAGTCTGGTCCCTTGCACCTCTTCCTAGTGTAGCAATGCTACTCTCAGCAGCATGTTCTTCGTGTGATCCAGACATCCTTAAGTTCTTCTTCTCCTCCTATATGAGCAGAAGACACTGTCAGATAATTGGAAGACACTAGAATAGACTCCACAACCTTAATCCTACGTCTCTATAGACTCAACAAACCTAGAGCTCTGATACCACTAATTTTTCATGGAGTGTTCGAACAAAACATCATTAACTAAGCAGAAGTGATCATTTACAGTGGATTAACAAAAATCACTAAAAATTAAAACTGTTTACAAAGAGATCCATTTCCAGGAAACTCTTATAACAAGAATCAAAATATTAATTTACACATACATTCTATTTCACAAAGTACATACCATGTATCTTTTCCTCTCTATGATTACATACAACAGTTGATATGTTAATCTACACATAAGCAACATAAAACCTAGGGGCTTTCAATACCAAAATCTCATATCGATCAAAAAAGCACTAACTACTATCTCCTAGGACCTGAGAGTACAGAGACGACTCATAGGACTCGTATCTACATGACACGAAAGTCAGTATCTCCACCTGAGATGTTACTTATGTCCATGTTGCTGCTATCCTTCCCCTATTGTAGGGTTTCTACCTCCTCCTCCTCGTCCACCTAAAAAGGTTGAATCCCACGAGGGTGAGACAATTGAAAATTGTCGCAGCGAGAGATATAACTCTCTGCCAGAAACATTATTATTTCAGATGAATAGTAATAAAATGAATAGAGGAATCTTCATTAAACATCATGATTTAATTATTATTAAGCAGAGTAGAGCAATGTAACCTCTTAAAGTATGACAACTATAAAGTGATAAGCAATATATCATCCATTCTTTTAATAAGGAATATGAAGAACATGTATAATATTTATCCACTTTATGATACAATAAACAATGTAACATCAACCAATGATTTCCATATTTCATCCTTGAGCAAATACGCTACACGGCTTATTACATTTTACAATCATACTTATGCCCTGAGGAGATGAGTTATACCGATGATGCTCCAACCGACCACGAATAAGTAAAGCATCGGTACCATACATAGGTCAATGGAAGAGCTGAACTCCATCACCTCATCTGTCTCAGTCAGTACGAGATCATATGCAGGACATCTTGTGTCTCTGCTAAATAGCTTTCCAGGGTATGCTGGCATCTTCTCTATAGAGTTATAGCCTGTAGCATATACTCTTTTTAGGATATGTCCCGTATCCAATGCCTAGTATTGTGGAGTTATGACCCATAGCCATACTCTTATTGGGATTTGGTCCATAACCATTCATGTACATAGGATATGGCCCTCAGTCATTCCTATGAGGCGTAAGAATATTTTTGCCCATTACCCCCACATATTCAAAATATGTGTCACATGTTAACAACCTAACTCCACTCTACACCTCAGGTACCAACATAAGGTGTACAATAGAGTTAAAGTTTCCCGTCCCTGAGTGGATCAAACACATGAATATATAAATGCACCGAATAAAGAGCTTCCATACATAAACCAAATTGTTCATTACATTGGGGCCCAAAGGCATAGGAGTTCTACAGAAGAAACTTAATACATGAGAAACTAATTACAAAAGAAAAGAACATAATCTAAGAGTCCCATTTAGCTTTAGCATCCCCATAAGAGATTTGATAATCGTGAACCAGCATATAGGGTAGTGACATCATCTTCCTTTCATCATGAGCATCATAAGAAGAAGGCACC
This sequence comes from Alisma plantago-aquatica, assembly GCA_963693085.1. NCBI lineage: Eukaryota > Viridiplantae > Streptophyta > Magnoliopsida > Alismatales > Alismataceae > Alisma > Alisma plantago-aquatica. Next base: position 90,991,850 of record OY856410.1, on the reverse strand, counting down.
TATAAAACCGTTGCAAATGGTACACGTCAGCACAATATATAAATATATTGTACTGAGTACACCTACGTGTCATTTAATTATACCTCACATTTAAACTTGCCAACAAATCAAGGGAAAACGATAATCACATGGTAATGGAAAGGAAAAACTTATAGTATATCAACAACACACTTATTGCAAGAGAAAAATGTTATAAACACAAGAATCTCATGTTTTAGCCATTTTCAACCAATATATGAGTAATTGCTCAATCACATGCACCATTCTACCAAAGAGATCTATTGCTCATTGTACTATTCTACCAAAGAGATCTAGTACTACTTTGAGGTGCACTATTCTACCAAAGAGATTTCGTGCTCATTGTACTATTTTGCCAAAGAGATTTAGTACTACTCTTCAAGGCACTATTCTACCAAAGAGATTTAGTGCTCATCACATGTCAGTTCAGTTACATTTAGTTCTTGGTGATCATATTCATAACTATAGGAAAACATGCAACACATATTTCTAAATTAGCAATTAGATATGCTGATAGGATTACTTCATTACATTTATACATTACAAACAAGGAACATAATGACCAAGTGGGAGGTAATGGCGTACCTTCTACTCATAGTGGGGAGTCCTGAGATGATCCTCACTGGTACCTTTTATTTCCTAAAATTATTGGAGATTTGGTACTTATTAGTTATATTTTTCAAATTACCATTATTCTAAAGAGTATGTATAAAAGGCCCTTTTATAGTTTTGGAGTCATGAGAGTTGAGTACGCATCTTAGAGTATGGATTTGAGTTCAAGATTAGTAGTGTCACATCAGAGTAGGATTATAAGGTCAAAATCATGGTCTTTAGATCATGATGGCTAATTATGCACATATTAATAAGTCAAAATAGGGAAAAGAGTGATAATTAGGTTTTATTGATAATTGAGTCTCAATAATTGGATTTGATCATTCCATAATTACCTATATGAAAAAAGATGATGGCCACATGTTTTTGGTAATTTAAACAGGTTCGAGTAATTTCTACATAATTAAACAAGATATAGACAAAAATAAACATGAGTATTTATTTGTGTCTGATTTAGGGTCCAAAGATGTCTGATTCATAGTCCTTGCATTTTTTTGATCAAAATGGAGTATTTATTTGTATTTTTCTGACACTCCTACTATTTTTAATGAATTTCCCAAGATTAGATCATAAACTGAATTTCGAGTTGATAAATGAAAATAGAAAAAGCGTGGACCGTTGGATGTTCAGATCCAACGGTCGAGACCTCGCACACATAAGTTTAAGATGGCTGTGGTGGGTCAAAGGCTACTTACTTGGCAGATTGTGGTTCATCCACTTGGATCTGAGTCAGCTTGATGTGGACTCGCGTGATTGGTCCTACTAAGCCAGGCGGGTCCCTCCTTCTCCTTGCTCAAAGCTTCACAATAGTTTGGATGATCGATCTCTGGTGAGCTCTTTCCATAGTCTGGGGCCTCTTTGTACGCGGGTGGAGGTCGAGCTAGCTTCGTGGGAGCTTCCCACAGTTGGACGGCCAATCCTCGGGTCGTGGCTCCCCTGGGATCGTCAGGTCGGTTAGAAAACTAGCGAGTAATACAGCTTGTGGCGGAGGAAGGCTAGAGGGGGAGCAACAGGTGATGGGGCTCAGCCTTGAGGTGTCGTTGAGGTGACTTGAGGTCCCTCGAGGCTCGATGGAGGATTAATTGGTAGCGAGAAGAACAATAGTGGCCAGGTCGTGAGCTTGGTGGCGGCAAACAGAGAGGAGAGGGGCGAGCTCAAGGTCGGAGGCCACTGAGGTATCCTTGTGAAAATTAGAGGGTGCGGCGAGGCAAAGGGGTGTCGACGGTGCTGCTAGTGTGCTTAAGTAGGCACGGGATCGAGTGAGGAGTGAACACCCAATTGGGCTCAGCGGTGGTTGGAGAAGAGGTCTCACCAGCGAGGTCGTGGAGAGGGGTATGGTCCTTTCTGGAGGTCGTGCGTGGGGTCGTCGGGTTTGTGGAGGCGAGGGGAGTTATTCTCCTCAGTTGGATTCTTGCGAGAGTGGGTAGGGGCAGAGATCGTGGTTGGGGTTCAAATTTGTGGTTGTAGCCACGTCTCCCCGTGTTGACCGGAGGATGGGGACGACCCCATGGCCGTCCGATCCTGCTTTGGATCCGTGGGTGTGCCATCGTGTGGCCAGGGTAGGTCAGCGAGGAGGAGACACAGATCGCTACCCTCGGCTCTGCATGACAGGGTAAAATGCCCATCAGATGATCAAAAATAGTAGGTTGTATACTGATGCGATTTAAAAAGGAAAGAAATATTGTGAAATCTTTGAAAATTCGTAGAGAGGGCTATGAATGTTCAATTGACATGAAATTTGGACCATAGCTTCACCATAACATACCCCACATGTTGGTAAAGTTTGGACTCGAAATTCCAATCTTTGAGTGATAAAATAATCTTTAGGAGAGTTAGGGTTTTAAATTAGATTAAAATGAAGAAATCAAGGTAATAAAGGAAAATGGAAAACCACTTTATCACATCCTACTAACCTTAAAAGAAATTTTGTCCTCAAAATTAAACTGGACGAAAGAGGTGAGGAAAACATTGCTCCATATCTGCTCGTAGTTCCCAGGTTGCATCTTCTACACCGTGATGGTTCCACTGCACCTACACCATCGGGATCTGCTTGTTCCTGAGCTCTTTGACCCTAGAGTCGAGAATCTTTATAGGTTGTTTCGGATAAGAGAGATTCTCTCGCAACTCAAGTGGTTCGTGATTCAGCACATGACTATCATCTTTTACATACCACTTCAAGTTGGATACATGAAAAACATTGTGCATCATGTTGTACTGCGGAGGAAGAGCAAGCCGATAAGCACTTTCACCAATGCGCTCCAGAACTTCAAAAGGACCCACATATCTCGGACTAAGTTTCCCTTTGTTCTTTGCTATGGCAGAGATGGGTCTAATCTTCAAGAATACATAGTCACCATCATTGAACTGTCTGTCAGACCTGTGTGCATCTGTATATGACTTCTGACGATCCTGAGCCCGTTTCAACATCTACTTGATCAAGGATACCTTATCAGCATATAATTGTAACTCCTCGGACTTTAGCATCTTCCTTTGTCTGACTTCATCCCAATGGAGAGGGGATCTACATGGCCTACCATAGAGATCTTCATAGGTCGGCATATCAATACTAGATTGATAGTTATTATTGTAGGTGAACTCTGCTAATGAAAGGTAGTAATCCCAAGATCCTCCCCAATCTAAAACACATGCTCTGAGAAGATCCTCCAAGATTTGGATAGTGCGTTTTGACTGGCCATCAGTTTGGAGATGATATGTTGGACTGAAATTCAATTGTGTACCCAACTCATTCTACACCTGCTTCCATAAATGTGATGAGAACTTTGGATCCCGATCTGAAAGAGTAGAAATTGGTACTCCATGCAGCTGTACAATCTCCTTTATATACAACTCAGCAAGCTTAGGAACTTTTGTCGTAGTCCGCATAGGTAAGAAATGTGCAGATTTGGTCAATCGGTCCATTATGACCCAAACCGCATCATAACCTTTCCTGGTCCTGGGTAGTCCCACCACGAAATCCATGGTGATATTTTCCCATTTCCATTCGGGAATTGGTAAGGGTTGTAATAGACCACCGGGACATTGGTACACGGCCTTAATCTGCTGGCAAGTGAGACACTTAGAGATAAATTCTGCTATATCATTCTTCATACCTCTCCACCAAAAGTGTCTCTTTAGATCCTTATACATCTTAGTAGATTCAGGATGTATGGAATACTTAGACCCATGTGCCTCTTGCAGAATATGATTCTTAATATCTGACTCTTCAGGTACCCACATCCTATGCTTGTACCTTAGTGCACCGTCCATACTGACAGATAGATGTGTCTAGGGCTTAACCATGAGAGCTGTCATCTCCTCCAAGCTAGGGCTATTCTTTTAGGATATCAGGAGTTCGGAAAGAAGACCAGGGATAATGTTGATATTCGCCAAAATAATAGAGCCAAATTCCGTTTGAGATGACCCAGAAGATGAAGGTTCCAGATGCATTGATGCACAAATTGACTTCTTACGACTAAGAGCATCAGCTACAACATTGTCTTTGCCTAGATGATATGAAATTGTGAAATCATAATCTTTGAGATACTCCAACCATCTCCTCTGTCGAAGATTGAGGTCCTTCTGAGTCAAGATGTATTTGAGACTTTTATGGTCTGTGAATATATCAAAAGTAGCACCATACAGATAATGTCTCCAGATTTTGAGAGCATAGACAATGGAAGCTAATTCCAAATCGTGAGTTGGATAATTGACCTCATTAGGTTTCAATTGTCTAGAGGCATAGGCAACAACTTTACCTTCTTGCATGAGGACACAACCCAGACCCATTTTAGAAGCATCAAAATATATTACAAAGCCATCATTCCCAGAAGGTAGGGTCAAAACAGGAACAGAAGTCAAGAGAGATTTCAATTCTTGGAAACTAGCCTCACACTCCAGAGTCCAAATGAATTTGGCATCTTTTCTGGTAAGTTTAGTCATGGGTAGGGCTATTTTACTGAAATTAAGAATGAAACGACAGTAATAGCCAGCTAGGCCAAGGAAGCTACAAATTTTAGAAGCATTGGTAGGGGCTTTCCAATCAAGGACAGCTAAAACTTTGGCAGGGTCAACAGAAATTTTTCCACCCGAAATGACATGGCCAAGAAACATAACTTGGTCAATCCAAAACTCACATTTAGATAATTTAGCATACAATTTCTGGGCTCTCAAAACATCAAGAACTTTCTGGAGATGTTCACGGTGTTGATCAACTAAATTTGAATATATAAGAATATCATCAATGAAGACCACAACAAAGCTATCAAGGAATGGCTGGAAGGCAGTATTCATCAGATTCATAAACACTCCAGGAGCATTAGACAAGCCAAATGACATCACCATGAATTCATAATGTCAATATCTAGTTCTGAAAGCTGTCTTTGGAATATCACAATCTTTTACTCGTAATTGATGATAACCTGATCTAAGGTCAATCTTGGAGAACACAATGGTATTACGAAGTTGGTCAAACAAGTCATCAATTCTTGGGAGGGGATATTTATTTTTAATGGTGGCTTGGTTGATCATGCGATAATCAATACACATTCGCATTGACCCATCTTTCTTTTTAACAAAAAGGATAGGAGCACCCCAAGGAGAAGTACTAGGACGGATGAAGCCTTTATCAAGAAGTTCCTCTAGTTGTTTCTTGAGCTCTGGAAGCTCAGCAGGTGCCTTCCTATAAGGTGCCTTAGAGACTGGTGCGGTTCCTGGTGCTAACTCAATTGAGAAATCAATCTCACGATCTGGAGGCAGCCTTGGAAGCTCCTCAGGAAAAACGTCCAGGTAATCTCTCACCACATCCAAGCTCTCTATCGGTCTCACCTTAGGATCAGGCATGGACACAACAACAAGATAGGCTCTACATCCTTTGGCTATCAATGTTTCGGCTTTAAAAGAAGAAATAATCATATTTCAATTTCTTTCTTTTCTCCCAGAAATAGTCAAAGGTTTAGAATTGGGTGCACAAAAGACTACTTTCTTGCCTCGGCAATCAAGCATAGCAAAGTTGGAAAAGAGCCAATCCATCCCCAAAATTACGTCAAAATCCTCCATATCAAGAAGAATGAAAGCAGATTGAAATTTATGACCACCAAAAGAAAAAGGCAAGGTTTTGGTTTTCTGAAGAGAAGTATAAATTTTGCCACTGGGAGTTGTTACATCCAAGATATAACCTAGATCTTTTATCTCTAACTTTAGCATGGAAGAAGGATTTCTAGATATGAAGGTATGTGTTGATCCTGATTTGAATAGGGCCACAACAAGATGATCTTGGAGACGTATCATGCCTACATTATGATTTTTTGTATGAGATCATGGTTTTCAATGATTTATTATAATAAATAAATATTAACTTTATTACCTTCAATCAGATGGTTTCCATTGACCTTAGCTTCCTTTGCATCAATTGCAAACACTCGGCCCTGACAGTGTTCTGGATGAGCCTGAGCTATAGGGGTAGCTGGATGAATAGGTGGAGCTCTAGGCTGATTTGGGAGGGCATTATGATTCTGATTCATCCAATGTGGCGGATTAGGGTAGTTGCCCCTCATGTGTCCCTCTTGTTTGCAATTGAAACAAATAGGTTTATCATACTTGCATCTTCCATGGTGAATACCCCCACAGTTCCTGCGTCTGGTAGCATTAGGTGGAGGCCCTCGGTATGGCCCACCTCGGCCTCAGCATCCTTTGTTTGGTCCGCCTCAGTATGATTGACCTCTATGGTGATTTCCTCCTCCTCTTCCCATGTCATGGCTATTAGGCTTCTACTTATCCTTTTCCTTCTCCTTGCCCTTGGTGACGAATGCATTGGTTAAACCTAGGTACCCCAAGCTTGGTGTTTTGCTCTTCCCTAAGGTTCTTTCTTGGGTAAGGGCATTGTTGATGGCAACTTCAAAGGTAGGATGGGTGGAGGTGCAAAGGTGAACTTTGATTTCTTGGTTAAGGCCATCTATGAAGTGTTCAATGTTTTCATCTTCATCAAGGTTGCGAGCATGACGCTCTAGGAGTCTAAAGGCCCTAACATAGTCAGCAACAGATAGGTTTCCTTGGGTTAGGTTATTGAACTGTTTCTTCTTCTCCTTCCTAGTAGATATGGGCATGAAACGGTTGGTAAAGATCCCCTTAAACTCCTCCCAACCTATGGGGGCATCTGGAAGTGCTCATGTGTGTTAATAATTTTCCCACCACAACTTCGCGGACCCCCTAAGTTGGTAGGTAGCAAAGGTGACCTTATCTTCCTCAGGACACTTAAGGGCTCTAAAGGCATTTTCAATAGATATGATACATGCATCAACTTTATCTAGGACTTCACCTAAGTCTTCTCCATGAAAGGTTTCAGGTTTAAGCTTAAGTAAGTCACTAATGGTGGTTTCTTGGTTGGTCCTAGAGGATGAGGCACTATTTTTGGTTTCTTTTAGGGCTAGGGCATGCATGCATTCCAACATCACCTTCTTTTGTTCTTCCCAATTGCCTACAACCATGGTCTTACTAGGGCATGATTGAGACTCATCACCAGAGCCATCACTAGATCTTGTTCTCTTGGACCTAGTTTTTGGAGGCATCTGCATGTTCGTATAAAAGATAGTTTAGAGAATTATTTGAGATAGATCATAATGCAACCAATAAAGATTTAGCAATCATGGCATATAATTTTTCCAATTTTTCATGTCTTTTAGTTGTTCCCCTTTCTCCTAATCTACCCACATAATAGAGAGAGTATATCCTTGATCATGGTCATGAGAGAGAAAGTAGATGAGAAGCCTAGTGTGTATTATTCACTAAATAGGTTGGTTGGGGGAAGTCCTTAATTGAGAAAAGATGAGAGGAAAGATTTTTCTAAGGTAAGGGTGCCCACATTAACAATAATTGCGTTAGCCAGGCAGATAGCTTGCGGCGAGAACCCTCACACCGTGAAAACAGATGGGGAGAGTGATTATGTCAGAACCTTCCACAAGGTACCCTTCTAGACACCTCGGCAATTTACTAATAAATGTGGGTTACCCTAAGTCTAGGTAAGGTTACTAATTATATGGTACACCTATATTGATTCATGTGCCTGCTCTGATACCATCTGTAATGGGTTAACAACCTAACTCCACTCTACACCTCAGGCGCCAACATAAGGTGTACAATAGAGTTAAAGTTGCCCATCCATGAGTGGATCAAACACATGAATATGTAAATGCACCGAATAAAGAGCTTCCATACATAAATAAAATTGTTCATTACATAGGGGCCCGAAGGCATAGGAGTTCTACAGAAGAAACTTAATACATGAGAAACTAATTACAGAAGAAAAGAACATAATCTAAGAGTCCCATTTAGCTTTAGCATCCCCATAAGAGATCTGATAATCATGAACCATCATATAGGATAGTGACATCATCTTCCTTTCATCATGAGAATCATAAGCAGAAGGCACCTATAAAACCATTGCAAATGGTACACGTCAACACAATATATAAATATATTGTACTGAGTATGGCTACGTGTCATTTAATTATACCTCACATTTAAACTTGGCAACAAATCAAGGGAAAACGATAATCACATGGTAATGGAAAGGAAAAACTTATAGTATATCAACAACACACTTATTGCAAGAGAAAAATGTTATAAACACAAGAATCTCATGTTTTAGCCATTTTCAACCAATATATGAGTAATTGCTCAATCACATGCACTATTCTACCAAAGATATCTAGTGCTCATTGTACTATTCTACCAAAGAGATCTAGTACTACTTTGAGGTGCACTGTTCTACCAAAGAGATTTAGTGCTCATTGTACTATTCTGCCAAAGAGATTTAGTACTACTATTCAAGGCACTATTCTACCAAAGCAATTTAGTGCTCATCACATGTCGGTTCAGTTACATTTAGTTCTTGGTGATCATATTCATAACTATAGGAAAACATGCAACACATATTTCTAAATTAGCAATTAGATATACTCATAGGATTACTTCATTACATTTATACATTGCGAGCAAGGAACATAATGACCAAGTGGGAGGTAATGGCATACCTTCTACTCAGAGTGGGGAGTCCTAAGATTCTCCTCACTGGTACCTTTGATTCCTGAAATTATTGGAGATTTGGTACTTATTAGTTATATTTTTCAAATTACCATTATTCTAAAGAGTATGTATAAAAGGCCCTTTTATAGTTTTGTAGTCATGAGAGTTGAGTACGAGTCTTTGAGTATGGATTTGAGTTCAAGATTAGTAGTGTCACATCAGATTAGGGTTATAAGGTAAAAATCATGGTCTTTAAATCATGATGGCTAATTATGCACATATTGATAAGTCAAAATAGGGAAAAGAGTGATAATTAGGTTTTATTGATAATTGAGTCTCAATAATTTTATTTGATCATTACATAATTACCTATATGCAAAAAGATGATGACCACATGTTTTTGGTGATTTAAACAGGTTCGAGTAATTTCTACATAATTAAACAATATATAGAAACAAATAAGCATGAGTATTTATTCGAGTCAGATTTAGGGTCCAAAGATGTCAGATTCATGATCCTTGCATTTTTCTGATCAAAATGGAGTATTTAGTCGTATTTTTATGACACTCCTACTATTTTTAATGAATTTCCCAATATTAGGTCATAAACTGAATTTCGAGTTGATAAATGAAAATAGAAAAAGCGTGGACCATTGGATGTCCAGATCCAACGATCGAGATCTCGCGTGCATAAGTTTAAGATGGCTATGGTGGGTCAAAGGCTGCTTACTTGGTGGATTGTGGTTCGTCCACTTGGATCTGAGTCATCTTGACGTGGACTCGCGTGATTGGTCCAACTAAGCCAAGTGGGTCCCTCCTTCTCCTTGCTCAAAGCTTGACAGCAGTTTGGACGATCGATCTCCAGTGAGATCTTTCTAGAGTCTGGGGCCTCTTCATACAAGGGTAGAGGTCGGGCTAGCTTTGCGGGAGCTTCCCGCAGCTGGACGACCAATGCTCGGGTCGTGGCGCCCATGGGATCTTCGGGTCGGCTAGAAAACCGGCGAGTCACATAGCTCACGGCGGAGGAAGGCTAGAGGGGGAGAAACAGGTGATGGGGCTCGGCCTTGAGGTGTCATCGAGGTGACTTGAGGTCCCTCGAGGCTTGGTGGAGGATTAATTGGTAGCGAGAAGAACAATAGCGGCCAGGTCGTGAGCTTGGTGGCGGCGGACAGAGAGGAGAGGGGCGCGCTCAAGGTCGGAGGCCGCTGAGGTATCCTTGCGAAAATTAGAGGGTGCTGAGAAGAAAAGGGGTGTCGAGGGTGTTGTTGGTGTGCTTAAGTAGGCACGAGATCGAGTGAGGAGTTAACGCCCAATTGGGCTCAGTGGTGGTTGGAGAAGAGGTCTCACGAGTGAGGTCGTGGAGAGGTGTGTGGCCCGTTCTGGAGGTTGTGCGTGGGGTTGTCGGATTCGTGGAGGTGAGGGGAGTTGTTCTCCTCGGTTGGATTCTTATGAGAGTGGGTAGGGGCAGGGATCGTGGTTGGGGTTCAAACTCATGGCTGTAGCCACATCTCCCCGGGTTGACTGGAGGTTGGGGACAACCCCATGGTCGTCCGATCCTACTTTGGATCTGTGGGTGTGCCATCGATTGACCAGGGTAGCTCAGGGAGGAGGAGAAGTAGATCACTACCCTCGGCTCTACGTGATAGGGTAAAATTCCCATCAGATGATCAAAAACATTAGGTTGTATGCTGATGCGATTTAAAAAGGAAAGAAACATTGTGAAATCTTTGAAAATTCGTAGATAGGGCTATGAATGTCTAATTGACATGAAATTTGGACCATAGCTTCAACATAACATACCCAACATGTTGGTAAAGTTTGGGCTCGAAATTCCAATCTTTGAGTGATCAAATAATATTTAGGAGAGTTAGGGTTTTGAATTAGATTAAAGTGATGAAATCAAGGTAATATAGGAAAAAGGAAAACCACTTTATCACAATATGCATTCTAGGAATTCCCATAGGAAAACCTGTTTCACCATCATCAATTACTGACGATGATGTATGTAACATCCTCATTTTGAGGTACTTATTTACAAAATTTCAAAATTTTATATCCTTTATGGTCACATGCTATAATCAGGTCAATAATTAGTATTTTGGTTTATAATATGCCCTGATAAATTTACCATTTATAGGAAACATATAAATCTGACGAATCCTCAAATTTGTAGTGCTAACTCTTTTTAAATAATTAGTTATGCAATATTTAAGCTTTAAATAATTTTAATCATAATAATTATTTCGGTGGCCAAACTTGCAAACTAAGCACACGGGAATTTTCTAGACCCTTTGTCGATCAACTGGTCAAAATTTGAGTTTAATCTGAGTTCGTTTGGTCAGGGAACCACAATTAACAAGATAATGGTTAATTTCTTTAGATAAATGCCTTTTTCCCGAAATTTTGTTCTTTTGTGCTTTATTTGGGCCGTAGGATTGGCGCCCAACATAGGCCCATCCGATCTCAGCCGTCTGTAAGAGACGGGTTGTCTTCAACCTCCGTCCGTCAAGAACATATTTCCTAGTTGCAATCGAATGCGATTTTCTCGCAACTCGCTCAACCGTTTCACGAACCGTTTTCTCCTCTGACTTCAGGAGATCGTCCCACATCTATTTAACCCCTAGTTAGCCCTAGGTTTTGGCAGATTGCAAAACACCAAACTTTGCCGTCATCTCCTTCCTCCTGTCGCCACCTCCTCCTCGCACCTCCATTCTTCGATTGGGCGTGGCTACACCATATTCGGAACCTAAGGAGTCGATCTCGACCTTTAGTTGGGGCTGCGGAAGCCCGAGTCGGCGGGTCCTATAGAACGTGACATAGCAGCTATGTGGAGTTTCTCCGGCAAGTTCTTGTGGACGTGCACAGACTGACGAGAGGGACCGAGGGAGCTTTTGAACACCTGTTGTTCGTGTTTTGTCCCTCAAACCAACCATAGGGTAGATATCCACCCCCTTCTTGTGATTTCATCTTCTCAAGTGAGTTACTTTGTTTTCTGCTGGTTTCTAGGTGCCACCGCCGACTGGTTCCTATATTCTCCGTGGGTAACATTTTTTTCCGACTTAGATAAATCCTCGTGTGTGTTCTGCGTATCCAAACTTCCTCTCATGCATATTAGCCATTGGTTTCCCCTCCCCTGTACTTCAGTGCTTGGGCATGGCAGATTCTATCCCTACTCCTCACCGGCCGTGAGCCCTACCCAAGGCTTGATCGGACCTGGCCAAACTCTATTTCTTTCTTCTCCGTCGATTCCGGTCTGGTTTTCCTTTTTTTTCCCTGGTTCCCGGCGTATAGTCACGGCAGAGCAGCCTCACTGCTCCTGCCTCTTCCAGGCTGCTCAATGTTTAAACTAAAGAATTAATCGTACATATACATTCTGTATCTAGCACACTTTGAATCCAGTAAATCTACACTCATGTTATGACACCTATTTTGGAGTGAGCAACATGTTGTTTTTATAATAGCCATAAATGATGGCTAATCAATATAATTCTAAGATATTAATCAAGATGCCTATATATATAATAAAATAGTATCTATCGTTCCACCTATAAATGGAGTCGTGATGTTACTTACTTCACTCTAAATTATTACTAAGGCACTATAATACCCTGAATTAGATAATGCTAGCTATACTAAAAGACACAATAATTGTATACATTGACGTAAGGAAAGTGCATGTGACCATAAACCAAAAGTACTCTAATAACCCTAATTATGTGCCCAAAAGGGGATATGTGATCTTATAAAATGCATTGGATTTTCAGGAGAGAGATAGATCCAGACTGCTGGGAGTAGAGTTAGGATTTTGGATTGCTACAGGTAAGTGGGCCATGCCCTATGAATTCTTAATCGATATCTTTTTAGGTAGCCATTAGATTACAAAATTCTCTTATGACCTCTGAATGGAGTAGTTGGCTGCATTCAGGCTTTTCAGTACATATATATGATATTATCTGCATAGTTATGACATGAACATATGGAATCAGTTTGGCTTAGCCAATTACTATCGAGTAATATGATACATTCAGGTAATGATATTAGATTTAGATTCAGATGCACATTTATGCTTCGGTTAGCAGTATCAGATCAGTATTCAGCTTCAGATTAAATTATCAGTATTCAACTTCATATTAAATTATCATTATTCAGCTTCAGATTAAATTATCAATAATCGATTTTAATTCAGATTAAGAATTAAGTAAGTTAGACTTAAGAGAATAAGTCACAACCCTCACATAAAACATTGTATGATAAGTTCTCATTCAGTTAGTCCCGGGACAAATTCAGAGGCAGTTGTTGCCAATTCAGAGGAGTGTTTACTCCAACTCAGAGGTGTTGCGGCACCATTTCAGGGCGTAGAATGCCAAAGCAGAGACACTTCAGTGTCATTCAGGGCATATAGTGCCATCTCAGGGTACATGGTACCATCTCAGGGCGTTGATACACTAAAGCAGGAGAACTTATTGTATAATGGTGGCCACAACTCAGATAAAATATGTAATTAAAATATATAGTCAAGTTTCCTTTCAGTTATAAATATGTTGTAGAAGTTGTGTAAGAATTCATTGCCACTTACTCTAATCATCAGTTTCCTCTTTCTTGTGCATGGCTGGGGACGCGACGTCCGCAGGTAGTGAGTAGCTGTCTGAGGCATATCTTGAGGATCTGCAACGTTAGGAGATATCTTTCACTTTTGGGACATTATCTAGGCGATCCATCCAGCTGAAGTTTTATTTTCAGTCTTTTCCTTTTGTCGCTATTAGGATTAGATTATCAAGACTCTCTATTTCTTTATGCTAGATTTTTTTTTGTGTGATTGTTAGTCCCGAACTTTTCATTTTGGCATGTTAGACGCTTTGTTGGATTTCAGTTACTTTGGTTATTTGAATGCTTAGTATGCCAGATATGTGATGCTTGCCCATGTTCCAAGTGATTTATGAAATGTTATGCTTCCGCTTGTGGTTTTGGTAGCTATTTTATTGGCCAGGTGTTACAAATTTGGTATCAGAGCAAGTTTAATAACCATTGGTGATTGATATCATTAAACAGACCTCTTATAGATATCCTTTTTACAGATGGCCCCCAAGAAGAAGTCTGATAAGTGCAAGGAGCATGTTGATGGGGAGGAAAGATCGTACAGTGTGGGAGATGATCGTGATGCATCTGGGGAGGCAACCCCAATGGCAAACCCAACCCTGCACTTGATGTGCTCGTCAAGGCCATGACTGACGCTCTGACTGGTCCACGCATGGGACATCCACCGCCAAGAAACCAGGAGGTGACCCTGATAGACTTCCTGAAGATCAAGCCGGAGACTTTCTCTGGCGAGGCTGAGGCAGACGTAGTCACTCGTGCGGAGGAGTGGTTGCTGAGCGTGGAGCACTGCTTTCATGATCTGGGATGCCCTGAACATTCCAAGGTTCATTTTGGGACTCATCTGTTGAAGAGTGCTGCTCGTGTCTCGTGGGAGAACTTCACCAATGCCCGAGGACCGCATGCTACACCACTGACCTGGGGGGAGTTCACTACCGCCTTCCAGAACTGCTACATTTCAGAAGCTATGATCGAGAAGAAGGAGATGGAGTTTCGACACCTAAAGCAGTTCGACTCCACCGTCAGCCTGTACGCCATGAAGTTTCGTATGCTGCATAAATATGGGACTGAGGATGAGGCGCACCTGTCCAAGAAGTTCATGCGCGGCCTAAAACCTAATCTTGGATTTGCTCTAGTAGGACGCGGCATCAGGATAGTACAAGAGGCACTAGAAGCAGCCTTGGAGTTGGAGGGCCACCCAAGACGGAGCTAGAAGAATGGAGGATCTTCAAAGAACAGTTATCAGCACAACAATCACCATGGAGGGCAGAACAATAAGAGGAAAACACCTGGGGGTGTTCCAGCATAGAGAGGTCCAGGAGGACCACCAGCCCAGAGACGACCACCACCACCTACGAAGGGAGACCAGAGGCCACCAACACCGACCTGCCCCAAGTGCCAGCGAGCTCATTCAGGAGAGTGCAGACTCGGACAGAGTGTATGCTACTTTTGTGGTGAGGAAGGTCACATCAAGATCAACTGTCCAAAGATGCAGCAGAAGTTTGGAAACAACAATCAGAAGCAAGGACAACATGATCAAAGAGAAAAACGTCATGCAAGAGTCTTTGCTATGACTACAGAAGAGGCAGATGAAGACCATGTCATTGAAGGTATGGCTTATATTGGCCAACTATCTATTAAAGTCTTATTCGATTCAGGTGCATCGCATGCTTTCATATCTTCCTCGTTAGTATCAATGCTAGAATTACCAGTAGAGGACCTTCCTTATGATCTTAAGATTAGAACAGCCAGTAGACATGTAAATGTACCTGGGAGGATGATTTCTAGGGTTGGGATTACCCTGGAGGGGAGAGTGTTTCCTGCTGATCTTATGATTATGCCCTTGAACGATTTTGATATCATTTTGGGCATGAGCTGGCTTCATGAGCATTATGTGCTCCTTGACTGCAGAAGGAAACTAGTCATTATATATCATCCTAAAAAGGAGCCACTAGTCATAAAAGGAAGGAAGAAGCATCACAAGGACTTCTTTGTTTCTGCAATTCAGGTAGATAAACTAAGGAAGAAGGGGTGTCAAACCTACCTGGTGTCTGTTATAGCCGAAAAGGAAAAATCTATTGATGATATCCCTGTAGTTTGTGAGTTCTCGGATGTCTTTCCTGAGGCCTTGCCTGGCCTACCTCCAGATCGAGAGCTTGAATTCTCTATTGATCTCCTTCCTGGAACTGCACCTATTTCTAAGGCCCCATATAGAATGGCGCCTGCAGAGCTCGTTGAACTAAAGAAGCAAATACTAGAGCTTTTGGATTTGGGCTATATTCTTCCTAGTGCATCTCCCTGGGGAGCACCCGTCCTCTTCATTAAAAAGAAGGATGGTTCTCTTCGCATGTGTGTCGACTATCGAATGCTGAACCAGATGACAATAAAGAACAAGTACCCTCTGCCACGAATCGATGACTTGTTTGATCAACTAAAGACAACTAAGGTGTTCTCAAAGATCGACTTGCGTAGAGGATATCATCAGCTGAAGATCAAACCCTCCAACATAGAGAAGACAGCCTTCCACACCAGATATGGACACTTTGAGTTTCTTGTCATGTCTTTCGGCCTCACCAATGCTCCCGCCATCTTCATGGATCTTATGAATCGAATCTTCCATCAGTATCTAGATTTTTTTATTATTGTCTTCATAGATGATATTCTTATCTATTTTGATAATGACCAGCTACACGAGAAGCATCTTTGTATCACTCTGGAGACACTTCGACAACATCAGTTATATGGGAAGTTGTCTAAATGCGAGTTCTGGCTTCGTGAGGTTATGTTTCTTGGGCATATAATTTCAGATGGTCATATTTCTGTTGATCCAGCAAAGGTTGAGTCAGTCATGAACTGGGCTACTCCCACTACTCTGTCAGATATCAGAAGCTTTTTGGGGTTAGCTGGTTACTATCAATGCTTTATTCAGGACTTCTCTATTATAGCAAAGCCTTTGACTGCACTCACGTGAAAGGAGGCAAAGTTTGTGTGGAGTGAGAAGTGTGAGCAGAGTTTCCAGACCTTGAAAAGGAGACTCACTTCAGTGCCTGTGCTCATACTTCCTTCAGGCAATGATGGATTCATTATCTTCTCTGATGCTTCAAAGTTAGGCTTGGGTTGTGTTTTACAACAGAATGGCAGAGTGATAGCCTATGCATCCAGGCAGCTCAAACCTCATGATGAAAATTATCCGACTCATGATCTGGAGTTGGCCGCTATTGTCTATGCACTAAAGATCTAGAGGCATTACCTATATGAGACGCAATTTGAGATTTTCTGTGATCATAAGAGTCTCAAGTATATTCTGAGTCAGAAGAATCAAAACATGAGACAACGTCGATGGATCAAGTTCTTGAAGGACTATGACTTCATCATTTCTTATCATCCTGGCAAAGCCAACGTGGTGGCTGACGCCTTGAGTAGAAAGAAGGAAGTGGTCAATGCGATAGCTCTTGTAGATGAATCGAAGATGATGCAAAATTTGGCAGAATGGAGACCACAACTTAGGGAGGTGGAGTTATTGATGACACATCTTACAATTTAGCCAGATTGGACTTCTGTGATACTACAAGCTCAGCAAGATAGTCCTGATCTTCCTCGGATGCTAGGACTACTGCAAAAGGGTAATGCAAATCTATCTAAGGGTAAGGATGGTGAAATCTTGATGAAGAATAGGTTATGGGTATCTAAATCTGAGTTACAACAGAAGGTTCTGTTAGAGGCACATGGGACAAAGTATACAATTCATCCGGGTTCTACCAAGATGTACCAGGATCTGAAGAGAGCCTTCTGATGGGAGGGAATGAAGAGAGACATAGTAGAGTTTGTAGCTAAGTGTCTCACTTGTCAGCAGGTGAAAGCAGAACATCAGAGACCTGGAGGTTTGCTGCAACCGTTAGATATTCCTGAATGGAAATGGGACAAGATAACCATGGATTTCGTTACGGGTCTTCCAAAATCCCGAAAAGGGTATGATGCAGTATGGGTAGTCGTCGATCGGTTAACCAAGAGTGCTCACTTCTTGGCTTTCAAAACTACCGCTACAGTTTCAGACATGGCTGAGCTCTATATCCAGGAGATTGTACGTCTGCATGGAGTACCCACTTCTATTGTTTCCGACAGAGATCCCAGTTCACTTCTAAATTGTGGAAACATGTCCAAGAAGAGTTGGGTACCAAGCTTCACTTTAGTACTGCTTACCATCCCCAGACTGATGGTCGGTCTGAAAGGACCATTCAGACCCTTGAGGACATGCTCAGAGCTTGCATTCTAGACTGGGGAGGTTCATGGGTGAAGTATCTTCCTCTTGCTGAATTCACCTACAATAATAGCTATCATGCGAGTATAGGCATGGCACCATATGAGGCCCTTTATGGGAGACCGTGCAAGTCACCATTACTATGGAACGAGCCTGGTGAAAGGAGCTTGATCAGAGATGAGGAGTTAGAGCTTTATAGAGATCAGGTAACACTCATTAGAAAAAGGATGCAGGCAGCTCAGGACAGACAAAAGAAGTATGTGGATGCACACAGGTCAGATAGAGAGTTTCTTATAGGGGATCATGTTTTCCTGAAAGTCAAGCCTATAAAGTCCATTGCTAGATCCAAAGTGAAGGGTAAACTCAGTCCAAGATATGTTGGTCCTTTTGAGATCCTGGAGAGAGTAGGCGAGAGTGCCTATAGGTTAGCTTTGCCACCTTCTTATGAGAAAATTCATAATGTCTTCCATGCATCTGTGTTGCGGAAGTATGTCCAAGACAATTCCCACATTCTCTCTCATGAACCTGTCGAGATTAGAAAGGATCTATCATATGAAGAGATCCCATTGAAGATTCTTGATACACGAACAAAGCAATTAAAGAGGAAAGACATTGTCCTAGTTAAAGTGTTGTGGAAAAATCACAACTTAGAAGAAGCCACTTGGGAATTGAGGAACGAGATGTTAAAGAAGTACCCATATCTCTTTAACCCTTGAAATTTCGAGGACGAAATTTTCTTAAGGGGGAGAGGATTGTAACATCCTCATTTTCAGGTACTTATTTACAAAATTTCAAAATTTTATATCCTTTATGGTCACATGCTATAATCGGGTCAATAATTAGTATTTTGGTTTATAATATGCCCTGATAAATTTACCATTTATAGGAAACATATAAATGTGACGAATCCTAAAATTTGTAGCGCAACTCTTTTTAAATAATTAGTTATGCAATATTTAAGCTTTAAATCATTTTAATCATAATAATTATTTCGGTGGACAAACTTGCAAACTAAGCACACGGGAATTTTCTAGACCCTTTGGCGATCAACTGGTCAAAATTTGAGTTTAATCCGAGTTCGTTTGGTCAGGGAACCACAATTAACAAGATAACGGTTAATTTCTTTAGATAAATGCCTTTTTCCCGAAATTGTGTTCTTTTGTGCTTTATTTGGGCCATAGGATCGGCGCCCAACATAGGCCCATCCGATCTCAACCGTCCGCAAGAGACGGGTTGTCTTCAACCTCCGTCCGTCAAGAACAGATTTCCTAGTTGCAATCGAATGCGATTTTCTCGCAACTCGCTCAACCGTTTCGCGAACCGTTTTCGCCTTTGACTTCGGGAGATCGTCCCGCATCTATTTAACCCCTATTTAGCCCTAGGTTTTGCCAGATTGCAAAACACCCAACTTTGCCGTCATCTCCTTCCTCCCGTCGCCACCTCCTCCTCGCACCTCCATTCTTCGATTGGGCGTGGCTACACCATATTCGGAACCTAAGGAGTCGATCTCGACCTTTAGTTGGGGCTGCGGAAGCCCGAGTCGGTGGGTCCTATAGAATGTGACACAACAGCTACGTGGAGTTTCTCTGGCAAGCTCTTGTGGACGTGCACGGACTGACGAGAGGGACCGCCGGAGCTTTCGAATGCCTGCTGTTAGTGTTTTGTCCCTCAAACCAACCAGAGGGCAGGTGTTCACCCCCTTCTTGTGATTTCATCTTCTCAAGTGAGTTACTCTATTTTCTGCTGGTTTCTAGGCACTACCGCCGACTGGTTCCTATATTCGCCGTGGGTAACATTTTTTTTCCGACTTAGATAAATCCTCGTGTGTGTTCTGCGTATCCAAACTTCCTCTCGTGCATATTAGCCATTGGTTTCCCCTCCCCTGTACTTCGGCGCTTGGGCATGCAGATTCTATCCCTGCTCCTCGCCGACCGTGAGCCCTACCCAAGGCTTGATCAGACCTGGCCAAACTCTATTTCTTTCTTCTCCGTCGATTCCGGTCTGGTTTTCCTTTTTTTTCCCTGGTTCCCGGCGTATAGTCACGGCAGAGCAGCCTCACTGCTCCTGCCTCTTCCAGGCTGCTCAATGTTTAAACTAAAGAATTCATCGTACATATACATTCTGTATCTAGCACACTTTGAATCCAGTAAATCTACACTCATGTTATGACGCCTATTTTGGAGTGAGCAACCTGTTGTTTTTAGAATAGCCATAAACGATGGCTAATCAGTATAATACGAAGATATTAATCAAGATGCCTATACATATAATAAAATAGTATCTACCGTTCCACCTATAAATGGAGTCGTGATGTTACTTACTTCACTCTAAATTATTACTAAGGCACTATAATACCCCGAATTAGATAATGCTAGCTATACTTAAAGACAAAATAATTGTATACATTGACGTAAGGAAAGTGCATGTGACCATAAACCAAAAGTACTCTAATGACCCTAATTATGTGCCCAAGAAGGAATATGTGATCTTATAAAATCCATTGGATTTTTAGGAGAGAGATAGATCCAGACTGCTGGGAGTAGAGTTAGGATTTTGGCTTGCTACAAGTAAGTGGCCCATGCCCTATGAATTCTTAATCGATATCTTTTTAGGTAGCCATTAGATTACAAAATTCTCTTATGACCTCTGAATGGAGTAGTTGGTTGCATTCATGCTTTTCAGTACATATATATGATATTATCTGCATAGTTATGACATGAACATAAGGAATCAGTTTGGCTTAGCCAATTACTATTGAGTAATATGATACATTCAGATAATGATATTAGATTTAGATTCAGATGCACATTTATGCTTCAGTTAGCAGTATCAGATCAGTATTCAGCTTCAGACTAAATTATCAGTATTCAGCTTCAGATTAAATTATCAGTATTCAACTTCAGATTAAATTATCAATAATCGATTTTAGTTCAGATTAAGAATTAAGTAAGTTAGACTTAAGAGAATAAGTCACAACCCTCACATAAAAAATTATATGATAAGTTCTCATTCAGTTAGTCCCGAGACAAATTCAGAGGCAGTTGTTGCCAATTCAGAGGAGTGTTTACTCCAACTCAGAGGTGTTGCGGCACCATTTCAGGGCATAGAATGCCAAAGCAGAGACACTTCAGTGTCATTCAGGGCATATAGTGCCAACTCAGGGTACATGGTACCATCTCAGGGCATTGATACGCCAAAGTAGGAGAACTTATTGTATAATGGTGGCCACAACTCAGATAAAATATGTAATTAAAATATATAGTCAAGTTTCCTTTCAGTTATAAATATGTTGTAGCAGTTGTGTAAGAATTCATTGCCACTTACTCTAATCATCAGTTTCTTCTTTCTTGTGTATGGCTGGGGACGCGACGTCCGCAGGTAGTGAGTAGCTGTCTGAGGCCAATCTTGAGGATCTGCAATGTCAGGAGATATCTTTCACTGGTGGGACATTATCTAGGCGATCCATCCAGCTGAAGTTTTATTTTCAGTCTTTTCCTTTTGTCGTTATTAGGATTAGATTATCCAGACTCTCTGTTTCTTTATGCTAGATTTTTTGTTTGTGGGATTGTTATTCCTGAACTTTTCATTTCGGCATGTTAGATGCTTTGTTGGATTTCAGTTACTTTGGTTATTTGAATGCTTAGTATGTCAGATATGTGATGCTTGCCCATGTTCCATGTGATGTATGAAATGTTATGCTTCCGCTTGTGGTTTTGGTAGCTATTTTATTGGGAAGGTGTCACAATGGATCTATGGTCAGGGCTCTACATGATAAGATTTCACTTGATTAATTAAGTACATTACCATATTCTCTTAGCATCAGTCAGGTTTTCAAACATAAATTATTATAACAAATGCTACAAAGAATGTGTAATACTTCTATCAAATACTTCTTGAAGCTTTATAAAATATTGGGATTGTAATCCCTTGCCACATCTTGGAATTCTCATCCCTTAGCATCTCATCATCATGGTTATGGAATATGGGTATTCAAACCCTCAGTTCATCAAAGAACACTTGTTACCACTTATCAGGTAACTAATACCTTCAGGTCATTTGACCCAGGTAAACATGATACTTGTTATACAAGCATCTCACATGGCTCTTCAAGGCCCATTAATCTCTTGTTACCTCTTTCTAGGCAACAAAGCATATTATGGCTCACAAGGCCCATAAAACATTTTCAATAATAAACCATCATAGCTCATACCTGACCATGCCCATCATCTCATGATACCTGCATGATTAGTACACATGATAACGGTTATATCAATTACATATCAACACTATGCAATGTAATGGTAGCATCACTATTCCCTCATTAGGGTTAGGGTTTCCAAATTCATGTCAATTAGGGATACTCATCCCATTATCTAAAATTAGGGTTAGGGATTATTATCATATTACTCAAGTTTTAGGGTTTCATGCACTATAACCAAAAATTAGGGTTTCACATACCTTCACCCTATATTAGGGTTAAGGTTTCATATATGATCACCCTATATTAGGGTTTCACATAACATCACCCTTTATTAGGTTTTCACCTAACAATTCCCTGTATTAGGGTTTCACATCATTATCAATTAAGATTTTACATAACCTCACCCTATAGTAGGGTTTCATATAACATTACCCGATATTAGGGTTTCTCAACCCATAGCCCAAAATTAGGGTTAGAGTTTGTCATCCTTCTCGATTAGGGTTTCCATTCTCCATTAATTAGGGTCTTATGATTATCTCATTAATCCAAACCCTAAATCAGTGCTTCCACATATCTTCGAGCACATAGTATTATTTACGTACTAATCATACTTATCATTGATCCATGTACTTAGGAACACACACAACATCATCATCGTACCTTATTAGGTTGACTTAACCTCTCACTAAGGACATACACCTATGTTTATCATGGTGTATTGAATTTAATAATTTCATAAGCATCAAGTGATATTCACTTTAATTATACTAATTACCTAAGCACTTAGAGGTACTTCCATTTGATATCATCCTTGAGATGTCCTTCAACCATTTATGGGGTTAGCAGTAATTACATGATTTAAACTAATTAGACCTTCAAACGGTTTTCAACCAATTGACCATGCAAACGGTCTTGGTCCCATTGACCCTCAAACGGTCTTGCTCCAATCTTCCAAACGGTCTTGGAACAATCCGCTAAACAGTCTGAGACCGTTTAGACCTTAAACGGTCTTGGTTCAATTAAATCTCCAAACGATCTTGAGGTACTCAACCTCTAAACGGTCTTGAGTTACTCAACCTATAAATGGTCTTTAGGTACTCAACCTCTAAACGGTCTTGAGTTACTCAACCTATAAACGGTCTTGAGGTACTCAACCTCTAAACGGTCTTGAGGTGTTTGACCTCTAAACGGTCTTGATCTCATTTATCCAAACGATCTTTCCCTAATTCCTTCAATCGGTTTTGAAACTATTTGAATTAAATATTATTAAACCCTAAATGGTTTGAGACCATTTGAATTGAATATTATTAAACCCTAAATTCTTTGAGACCGTTTAGTCCCCAAATGTTTTGAAGACCGAATGGTCAAATCAATAATGAAATCAATTGAACTTAAACTAGGGTTTTATCTTCAATCAATCTAGGGTTTGTAATCAAGGAACCATCAAATGTTGAAACCTTTGGAACTAAATCAATTGTAACCATTGGATCTTCATCCAACCATATCATCACTTGACCTCAAATGGTCTTGAGACTATTTGGTCTCAATCGGTCTTGAAACCATTTGGTCTCAAACAGTCTTGAGACCGTTTGGTCACCAAAGGGTCTTGAGACCGTTTGGCCACCAAAAAGTGAACTTGTTTGGTTATGATTTTTGTTGAGGTGTGTGCTAATATGACATCATCATCTTCAAGCTTCAAACCTTAGAAATTTTCTGTGATCTTTGTGGGTATTTCAACAATTAATCAAAAGAAATTTTGTGAATGAAAAAGGAATCAACATATGATGAAGAAATGAAATCAATAATGATGTTTAAGGGTTCAAGTTATATAGCCCACCTTCAAAGTTGAAATCAAGATTCAAGCTTGACGTCCTCAATGGGGAATGAAGCTTTCTCAACTGTCCAAGGTTCGTTATCAAGTCTTTGGATGCAAAGGATGATCAAGGTTGAGCATTGAGTGGAGAAAAGAAGAAAATAAGCATTGAATTTCGATTTCCACCATGAAGTCAAGGTTGAAGATGACTATGGAGCTTACCTATAGGTTGGGGCACGTTCTCCCCTTGCTCCTAATCTCCTTATTCTTTGGCCCAAGCAAAGAAAGAAAGTGGATTTGAGAAAGAGTCTTTCATGTGGGTGGAAAATGGGATATATGTAAGGGAATTTCAAGAGAGAGAAAGCAATAGAAAATTCCTTCAACTCCCAAAATTGGTGCCACTTATCCCCCTCACTTCCTTGCCTACGAAGACATTATCCTTGCCTTCAAAAACCTATCGTTTATCCTTGAATTAAAAGCAACCACTTTAAGAACCTTAATCATTATAATACTATTATCCATTTTTAGTGGACAATTCTTTTTAATTAACAATTGCAAGTGGATTCTTCACCTACTTAGGATATTTTGGTGCAACTCAAGGCATTTCAACGTCCTTGCATCATAGGATTTGAACCAAAGACTTTTTAGTTGATGGGCACTTCAAATAATATATTTATTTTTGCATTAAATTGAATTAGGGTTTCAATTATGCTTAAATCTTGATTATTTTAATATCAAGATTCTCTCTCCTCCGAAGAGATTCAAATGAGACGCCCCTATGAATTTGTTGTATCTAATTAATAACAAGAAACATTAGGGACTCTCTAGAATTGGTATTTTGCATATTGAACCCTAAGTTTTGGGTAAATTGCACATTACACCAAAACTAGGTTTTAATGCTCAACATTGCTCAATAAGCTCTTTCTTGGTGGTTAGGCTGCCACAAGCCATAATTATGCATCATTTTCATTCTTAGGATGCTTCAACACTTGAGGAACATTTTATCATGGAACATTTGTAACTTAACCCCTCAACTTGGGTAATTTGCACTTTAGTCCAAAATAGACAAAACATTGCTTGAACATCATTCGAAAAGAACTAAAATTGAAACATAAGTGCCTCTTGAGCCTTAATTACTTTTCAAAAGATAAGGGCAAGCATATAATTATATTTCTTAAACAAAACATCTAGGGTTAAAGTATAACCCAGGTCAGGGATGTTACACCTAGTCACAAATCATTTCTACCCAAGTAACTAGAAAAGTTGGGGAACAACTTCAACCTACAATCTGTGTATGGTGTTGTAGTGTTTGTATAGTTCCTTTGTCATTTATGTCTATATTGAACTAGAGGCATGGAGAAGTCACCCTCATTATTATTCAATCTTATTTCTTGAACCAAGAGCTGGCTTTCTGAGATATATGTACTCAATATCACATATTAACTCACATGTGCATGGCCATGCTTTTCTCTATCTCTCTAATCATGAGGCCTAGGACATCACACTCCCATAGGAGGGAAAAATCCCATATCTATCTCTCATAGTGAACCCTCATGTGTCAAATGTAGTCAATCATCACTATTATAACAACCCATGTTTCAGGATTGTGTTTGATGATGTCAAAGTGTACCCATCGACATGTGTTGAGTGTAGTGATTTTAGGTCTAAGAACCAAAACCACCACCATTGCAGTGAGAGTTGACTATGAATTCCTAATGATGGCTTCCATGTATCAGTCTCATAGTGGGTCTATTTGATACACTATTCTCTAACATGTATCTATGTTCTTGGTTTGATATCACCATATCATGACTAATGAGATTTAGTCATCAACCAATTCACACTTTGATTTTATGTGTCATTGTTGTCTATGAACCTTACATAATAACAATCAATCAAGGACATAATGAGAATGTAAATAAGTACTCATTGAGTGATATTATTCTCTAGACATTTATAATGTTACATCATTATCTCATAACTGAATTAAAAATAATAAATAGGAAGCTTGCCCTTTTATTAATAATCAAATCATTTTTACATATTATTCTATTGCAATCATCACATGATTGGGTTGCTGGGCTTACATAACCAACAAACTACCACTTGCACTTAGAGCCAATCACCCACGAATCCTATTTTGAGTGACCTAACATGAATATCATGCTTGTGCTGTGAAAGTGACTTTTTCAAGGGATCAACAACATTTCTCTCATTTGGAACTTTGCAAATCTTCAATTTTCCATGCTACATGATCTCTCATATGATATGAATTTGCCTTTGTATATGTTTCGAGCACTGATGCGTTCTAGGTTACTTAGCTTTTGTGATATCTCCATTGTTGTAACAATATAGCTCAATTACGTTGTTGATGTTTGTAAAAATACCAAGTTCTTCTGTGATGAACTTCTTGATCCATACAACCTCCTTTGTTGCACTCAATGCAACAATATACTCGACTTCTGTTGTAAAATCAACAACTATTTCTTTCTTAGAACTCTTCCATCTCAAAGCTCTATTGTTGAGAAAGAACATGAATCCAGATTGCAACTTGTAATCATCTTGATCAGTCTGGTAGGTTGCATTGGTGTAAACTTTTACCACCAGCTCTTCCTCTCCACTATAGACCAAGGACTGATCCTTAGTGCTTCTCAAGTACTTGAGGATGTTCTTGATGGCTATCTAGTGATCATCGCCTATATCTGACTGATATCTACTCATCATGCTCAAAGCATATGAGACATCTAGACAGGTACATAACATTGCATACATGATTGATCCAATTGCTGAGGCATATGGGTTCACACTCATGTGTTCCCTTTCTTTACAAGAACTAGGAAATTGAGCTCAAGAGATGGGGACACTATGATGTGCATGTAGGTTTCCTCTCTTTGAGTTCTCTATATTGAACCACATCAACACTTTTTTGATGTATGTGCTTTGACTTAGTCTAAGAAGCCTTCTGAATCTATTTCTATAGATATTTATCCCCAAGTTGTAGGATGCTTCTCCCAAGTCTTTCATAGAGAATGTATTTCCAAGCCATCCCTTTACCTTTTTTTTAAAGTAGGGATGTCATTCCCCATCAATAGTATGTCATCTACATATAATATGAGGAATGTCATTATGCTCCCACTAACCTTCTTATACACACAAGGTTCCTCTTCATTTTGAGAAAATCCAAACCCTTTGACTATCTTTTCAAAATGAAGATTCCAGCTCTGAGATGTTTGCTTCAATCCATAGATTGACCTTTGTAGTATACATACTCTATTGGAAAACTTTGGATTTATAAACCCCTCAGGTTATGTCATGTAAACTTCCTCCATAAGATTCCCATTAAGGAATGTGATTTTAACATCCATTTGCCAAATTTCATAGTCATGATAAGCTCAATAGAAAGTATGATCCTAATGTACTTAACCATGGCCACTTGAGAAAATGTTTTGTCATAGTAAACACTTTGAACTTGTCTGAAACCCTTTTCAACCAATCTTCCCTTATAGGTTTTTACCTTACCATCGATGTCGGTCTTCTTCTCGAAGACCCACTTGCACCCTATGGGTTTTACCCCTTCAGGTGGATCCATCAAAGTCCATACTTTGTTGGTATACATGGATTCCATCTCAGATTTCATGGCCTCAAGCTATTTCTCATATTTTGGTCCCTCAATAGCATCTCTATAGGTAATTGTCTCATCATCTATGACCATTTCACTACCTTCCTGACTCACAAGACATCTGCATCTCTCAGGTTCAAGGTGTGTCCTATTAGATCTACCATGTTTTTGTGTAACTCGAGGAATTTGAAATTCCACAAAACCTTATGAATCTTTTGGGTCCTGTATTACATCTAATGGTTCGATGTTTTCTTATTAGTCTCGAACCACTTCAAGTTCCACTTTCCTCCCACTGATTCCCTTGGAAAAAAATTACATTTCTAGGAATACAACATCTTTGGCAACAAACACTTTGTTGTAAGATAGGGAATAAAAGTAATATCCTCCATTCTCTTTAGGATATCCAATAAAATGACATTTATCAGATTTAGAATCAAGCTTATTAGAAAAAATTCTTTTGACATAAGCTTCACATCCCCAAATCTTCATAAAATACACTTTGGGACTTTTCCCATGCCGTATCTCATATGGTGTCTTTTAAACCCATTTAGATGGTACTCAGTTCAGTGTATACGCGGTGGTTTGTAGAGCATACCCCCATAAGGTAGTTGGAAGCTCAACTTAAATCATCATAGATCACACCATATCCAGTAATGTGTAATTCCTTTTTTTTGATAGACCATTATGCTGAGGTGTTCCAAGCAAAGTCCACTGGGATACAATCCCATGGACTCTAAGAATGTTATCAAACTCCTAGTTTAAGTACTCTCCACCTCGATCAAAATGAAATGTCTAATACTTTTACCAAGTTGGTTCTGTACTTCATTCATAAACTCATTAAACTTTTCAAGAGATTTTGACATATGTTTTATCAGGTAAACATAGCCATACCTACTGAAATCATTAGTAAAGGTAATGAAGTACTAAAAACCACCTCATGTAGTTGTTCTAAAAGGGCCATACACATTAGTATGTATGAGTCCTTATACATCACTAGCCCTCTCATTATTACTAGTGAAAGGGGTTTTAGCCATCTTGCCCAACAAACAAGATCCACACATCTCTAATGATTCAAAATCAAACGAATCAAGATAACCATTTTTATGGAGTCTAGATATGTGTTTCTCATTTATGTGCCCTAGAGGACAATACCAAATGTATGTTCTGTTTGAGTCAATGAGTTCTTGGCTTTTGGTATTCATATTATATGCACTTGTCTCTAGATCTATCAAGTATAGACCATAAGACATTAGAGCACTGCCAAAAAAGATCCCATCTTTACTAATAGAACATATTCCATTCTTTATAAGAAATTCAAATCCTTTCTTGTCCAAAAAAGATACATATATGATGTTCCTATTAATGGCAGGTATGTAATAGCAATTTTCTAACTCTATCACAAGACCATTTTGTAGAGTTAACTCATAGGTTCCAACTGCAGTGGCCACAAATCTTTGCCATTAGCAACACGTAGTTCAACCTCGACTTTCTCTAAAGGTCTACTTCTTTTTAGATCCTTCACATTTGAGAAAATGTGTGATCCACTTCTTATTTGAAGTACACATGATGAAGAAGTAGTGAAGTTAATCTTGATAATGTATACCCCAGAAGTAGTGATCTCTATCCCTTGATTCATCTTCCTGGGTTCCCTTCTCATTCTCCTTTGAGTGAATAAAATTTGGACTTTAACTTAGCCACAAAATTCTTTTTTGCTTTGCCTTTGTCCTCAGACTCTACTCCGTTGATTACCATCACAGATTTGTTCATCTTCATTTATTCTTTGACATTTATCAAGATGTTAAGCAACTCTGACACTAGTCTAGACATGTTTCTCAAGTGATAATGCTCAATGAACCAACTATATGATTTAGACAATGATTGTAAAATCATATTCGTGGCCAACTCTTGACCCAAAGGAAATACCATTTTCTTTTGATGCTCCATATGCCTAATCATATTAAGCACATGGGGCTCTATTGGAAATCTCTCAGTCAGTTTACACTCAAATAACACCTTAGAGACAATATAACCTTCATGCTTATCATATTGTTTATACAACTTCTAGCTCATACAACCCAACATAAGGTTCTTGATGGTCACAACATCATTGGCATGCTTCAAATAAGCATCCATGTCAATTTTAGGCGAATTTGGAGAGGATACTGGCTCTGGTGTTTCATGATCATGCAAAACACTTGTCAAGGTTCTGAACTAGTTATGGAAATAAATCTCATTTAATTTGTCTGGACGTGATGATTTGTTTGCCATTTGATTTTACAAGAGATAAAATTTGCATTTTTCAAAAACCCTTTTTTATTTGATTGGGTTTTTATTATTATGTCTCCTACTATTTCATTCAAATTGATAGCCCTCAATATTAATTAAGAATATTGCAGCGTACAATATCCTAGTGGACCAGATCCAAGATAATTCAACTGTGGCCCGATCAACACCAAATCACAGTCAATGATAGAGGTAGGTAACTCTTATCCATTGCATCACATGCAATTCTGGATAGATGATATGCACAACCCCTTGCCATAATTATCTGCATGTGGGCCTAAACGCTATGAGAATCACCATTTAAGCTTAAACCAACAACCAACACAACAAATATGCACCCCGTGAAGGATGAAACTACATATCTACAATAAAACTTCCACAAATTAGACAACACACCATGCAAAGGCATAAACTATGCTTAGTTGATCAAGCTTTTTATGTGGGTTGTGTTGGAAAACATCCAAGACTTAATATTTTATTTGAGGGACTTTGTTTTATAAGTATATACATATACTTTATCTAATCACCACATATATTGTACATATCATATACATGCTATATCCCACAAAGAAAACATGCAATAAATAAAAGCCATGGTTATGGCTGGCCTAATGTAATCCCTTGGAGTCACAAGGAATTACATCATCTAGGTCTACATCACATGCAGAAACCTATTGTTAATCTAAATCCATGTTTTCCAATCTGAGTTGATATGTTCAACCCTTGAACTGATCGGCTTGCCTATTGGCAGGTTTCTTGGTCATCTCACTGATTATCTGGTCCATGTGTCCACCATCAGCTAGCTCCTCCAGTAGATCAGTCGGGTCCACCAGGCGATTGGTCTGGTTTGTCCACCATGTTCTCTAAGGTCCTTCATTCGATCAGCTTATATTCACGTGTCTTCATCTTCGTCATAAAAGAAAGTAAACTATACTACTTTTACATGATTATACAAAAACCTCGAGTTACATTTGAGGGGAGTAAAGGTAGAAGAGAATTAACTTTACATTGGGAAGATAAGATAGAGGCTCGATGTGAAAACTGAGATAAGAGGATTAGCCAACCATAAAACCATGCACAGAAAGGGGTTATTAGCCATAACCATGCTACACATCCACCATCAAAACCACTTTTATGGTGACACATGTAAATTGAATATATATATATCATATATATTGGTTTGAGATTATTGTGGTGTTTGGATTTGACAAGATATTATTTGCATCACATGCAATAATAGAACGACAAAACCAAAATCTGATCATATAGATTATCCTGTAATATAGTAAATTGACATTGCCTCTGATACCACTTTAGGGAAATATGGATACAGAGCAGGTAGCAAAAATAAAAAAATTTCTACTATATTCCCATAATCAATAGATCACGTCAATCTTATTCATCTCGCCCTCCTGACTTATATAAAAAAAAATAGATCACGTCAATAACAATAATGCAGGAATGATGGTTTTGAGGATATACTTGGTATTGGAGCAAGTCCAGTGACAATTATCATCATCATAGATGTGCAACTCTAAATCCTAGTTGTATTGGGACTCGTCTGACTATAGATCCTTTTAGTCAGTGCCACATACTGTAGCCACAAACATTGTCTTCTTTAGCATCTCCTCTTGTCACAGACTGTTGGATGACATTGTCCTCCAAGCGGCAAACAATGATTTCCCACCTCTATGGTAGACTACACAGACAACCTAGAACTCTTGTCATCTTTCTAAGATGACTTGGAAGGAGTGGTCCCTCTCCATAAGTGTACTAGTCACCGACTTGCTCTCCTACAACAATATTCTCAATTTCTCTTTCCCTTCTTATTCCTCCCTAGTCAGGTATAACTTGCTCGGGCTCTCGTGGTTACCACAACCATAGAGGACAATGTTTGTCAGAGCAATTATTTCTCAATTGTTTGTGTTGTGCTTTGTGAAGCCTCAATACCCCCTCTATTTATAGGCAGGGTTTGGGTCCAGGTTCCTAGTCTATGCGGGAGTGGAAGGGACCAGAAGAACTCAATTTTTTGCAACAATTACGAAATTTTTGCAACCTACAACAGTGAAAATAGTCATTTGGAAAACCCAAACCGTTATCTCTCACTTGATATGGTCATTTTGTAGTTTTCCAGTTGTACATGAATTTTGCAAATCAATTCGCAACAATGTTAGACATTTATTTGCTTGTGCAAAAAGTATTTCTCAAGAAAAATGAATAGGGAAACATCGAGAACCTTCCCCAACCAAACTAGACTATCTCATCCATGCGAGACAACTATTTTGGTCATCTAGATGATCATCTAGTGACCTGAGTTGAGCCAATTTTGTTGGGTCAGTTCGTTCCCTAGCCAAATTCAACACAAAATAGGACTGACACCCAAAAATCCATCTCAACTCTGGATACGACCATTTGACATTTCCATATAGCCATCTCAACACTTGATATGGGCGTTTGGCAGTGACGTCAACCTATTTTTTGCTTGAATCAAATACCTAAACACTTTAGTACTTAATTCAAAAGTTTTTCAAGATATGAACTCCTCTTCTAGGTCAAGACCTATATGTGTGACCCTATAGGTCCCATATTATGTTGGAAATGAATGTCCATAACACCTTATGACTTCACGAGCAAAGAGTGGTGCCTAGCTGTACATCATTTCTACCCAAGTAAATGGAGAAGTTGGGGAGCAACTTCAACTTACACTCTATGTATGGTGTTATAATGTTTGTGTAGTTCCTTTGTCACTGATGTCAAGATTGAACTAGAGGTATGGAGCAGTCACCCTCATTATTATTCAATCTTATTTCTTAAACCAAGAGCAAAGTGTTTGAGATATATGTCGGCTCAATATCACATATTGACTCACATGTACATGGTCATGCTTTTCTCAGTCTCTCTAATCAAGAGGCCTAGGATATCAAACTCCCATATGAGAGACAAATCCCATATATATTACTCATAGTCAATCCCCATGTGTCAAAGCCACCCACTAGTCACTATTATAACAACCCATATTTCCAGATTGTGTTTGATGATGTCAAAGTGTACCCAACGACGTGTGTTGAGTGCAGTGATTTCAGGTCTAAGAACCACAACCACTACCATCACAATGAGAGTTGATTATGACTTCCATGATGAAGACTTCCATGTGTCAGTCTCACAGTGGGTCTGTCTAATACACTGTTCTCTAACATGTATCTCTGTGCTTGTTTGTATGTCACCATATCATGACTAATGAGATTTAGTCATCAACCAATTCACACTCTGATCTTATTTGTCAATGTTGTCTCTCAACCTTCCAAAATAACAACTGACCAGGGACATAATGAGAAAGTAAACATGTACTCTTAACATCAGTATGATCTCATTTCTTCCAAGTCACGTACTTGAAGACATACATCATTGAGTAATATTATTCTACAAACATTTTTAATGTCACATCATTATCTCATAACTAAATTAAAAAGAGTAAATAGGAAGCATGCCCTTTTATTAATAATCAAATTGTTTTTACATGTTATGCAAATATAATCATCACATGATTGGCTCTCTGGGCATACATAACAAACATGGACTACATAAATTTGAGAAGATTGAGGGTTCTAATTGCAACTAATACATGTGTTTCTGTATTTGAAAACCAATTTAATCATCTGACTATAGTTGGTATGTAATCCCACAATGTGCAACATATGATGGCGGTAATGGCATAACTTGTAAATGATTTGATTAATAATAAAGGTAATCTTCCAATTTATTTTATTTTATTTAGTTATGAGATGATTATGTAACATGATAAATGTCTATAGAATGATGTTAATCAATGACGTATGTCATCAGATTGAGGACATGAACAATGAGATCATACAAATGTTAAGAGAATATACATTCTTGCTATGTCCCTAGTCAGATGTTATTGTGGAAGGCTATAGATATGAATAATACATAAAACTAGAGTGTGTGTTGGTTGATAATAGAATCTCATTAAGTCGTGTTATGTGATATCAAACCAAACACATAGATAAAAGTTGGAGAACATTGTATCAGACAAGACCCACCTTAAGTGAGATACATGGAAACCGTGATTGATAGTCATAATCATCCCTTAAAGTGATTTTTGATTGTGGTTCTTAGACCTAAAATCACTACACTAATCACATGTAGTTATATGCACTTTAACATCATGTACCATTACCATGAATAATGGTTTCCATAAAGGTGACTCTCAGGAGCATTGTGGCACATGGGAATGAATGTTAGTGATGTAGATGGTGTTTGTCACTCCTACAAGAGTATGATATCCCGACCACTTGATAAGAGACACTGAGATATTCATGTCCATGAACATGTGAGTCAAATGTGATATTGAGATTACATATATCTCAGACAGTCTGCTCTGATTCTAGGAATAGAGATTGAATGTTGAAGAGTATGATGATTCCATGCATCAAGTTCTATCTGGATATTAGTGACAAAGGGATCTATACAAATATTGTAACACCAATCATAGATTGTTGGTTGAAATTGTTCTCTAGCTTTCCAAATTTCTTGGGTTGCAATGATGTAATGGTAGATACCGCTCATTGATTGTGATGTCATAAGTTAGTTATGGACATTCACTACCAATGTAACTTAAAACATGTGGGGTGACACACATATGATACACGTAGAATATAAGTTTTTTCAACAATGTGGTTTAAAATTGATTACTAAAGAGTTAGGTATTCAATTTAAATAATAATGATTGAAAATTGACTAACTAAACTCTGAAATGTCTAGTTCAAGTGTTGAACTGATCTGTTGGAGTGTCAGGTTAATTGAAACTACATTGGCTGAATATTGGTCGAGTTGGTACATGAAATGGCTAGTTCACTAAGTGAACCAAGAGGTTCAAGGTATGAGACAAATAGTTCAAGAGTTGAACCACCTAGTTCATCGATCAATTCAATCATATCAAGGATTAGTGCTCACATCATGTTGTACATTAATTAGATGTTAATTGACAATACAATTTTAATTAGGAAACATAATGAAACGACCTATTCAAGGGTTGAATTGATTGGCTCACATGACAACCTATCAGTTCAATAGAGAACTGATCATTTCACCACTCACATGATGTGAAAACTCATGAAAATCCGTCCCCTTTGACTCTCGCTCAGACTGGGAACCACGAGCCTCCTATAAATAGGGGGTACTAGGTGGTTCTCAAACATAATAATAAAGTCTAAAAATTGTTGTCTTCTTTAGTTGTGGTAACCAAGGGAGCGGGATCAAGTCCTACCCATCAAAGGGATGGATATCAAGGGAGAGACAATTATGGGAGAGAAAGTTGGTGCAAGTACATTGACTAGAAGGGACAACTTCTTCTTCTTCGTTCTACTACAATTACAAGAGTTCCCTGTGGTCCGTGTGGACTACTATAGAGATGAGGAGGTCATTGCCTTCTGCTCAGAGGATAAAATGAACCATTATCAGTGATGATCAAACTAGAGTCTGATGTTGACATTGTCCTAATGGAACATGAAGAAAGACACATTCTATAATAAGGGAATTGTTGTTGTACTTTCTCCTAGACTAGGTATAACCTATCAACCATCCTTCCCATTACATAATTATTGACATGATCAACTGTTCAAAGGGAAATTTTGCAATTAATTTTTTTTCGCTACCTATTCTGTTGCCATATTTCCATTCAGTGGTATCAGATCCACTTCCATTTACTATGCTTTGGGATTTAATTGATATGATTGGATTTTGGTTTATCATTTATTTATTTCATACAATGTGAATACTTAAAATGATTAATGTTCATATCTGATAAAATTACACATATGATCCCAACTTGTATATATATATATATATATATATATATATATTCATTTTACATGTGTCTCCCTACAATATTAGTTTTGATTGTGGATGTGTTGTATGGTTATGGCCAATAATCCAGATCTTTATGCATGGTTGTGTGGTTGGTTATTCCTCTTTATATCTCAATTTACAAACTGAGCCTCTATCTTCTCTTCCATATGTAAAAGTATTATTATGTCCTTCCCATGATACCCTCGTATGTAACTTCAGGGTTTTCTATTATCATGTAATATGTTAAAAAATGTTAGGATAGTTTTAATTCTTGTTATGGCAAAGAAGTCATTCTGCATTAGGTGAGCCAACCAGCTCATCAGGCGAACCGATCGGTATAGGAGTTGAATTGATCGGATGAAGGACCATGGAGGCTGATGATAGTAGGAGCCAAGTAATCTGCTGGTGGCCCAACAAATCAGCTAGAGGAGACCAGACATCATGAGGACCGAAGGACAAATGACTAGTTTGAGCAGACCAACCGACCGACCAAGAGGTGAGGCTATAGGTTCAAGTGTTGAATCGATCATCCTAGATTGGTTCAATAATATATCTTCATCAATAATAGGTTTCTACATGTGATTTACACCTCAGGAGGTGGTGATTCCTTGTGGCTCCAAGGAATTACAGTAGTATGCCCATAACCATCACTTGTGTTTTTGTAGCCTGTTTCATTGTGGTTATAGCATGTACATGATATATGTTATAAATATATGGTGATTGGATATTTATATGCACATACAAATACAAATTCCTCAATAAATATCAAGCATAAGATGCTTTCCATAAGCAACACAGATGAAAAGCTTGATTGACCAAGTTTGGGCACACCCTAGCGTCGTGCACCGTAGATCTCAAGGAAGTGTGATGATAGATATGTTGATCTTCCCTAGAAAGGTGCATATTCTATCATGTTTCCATATGGGTCAGATGTGACTAGGTGACCTAAAAAGGATTATGTTTCTAGACACATACATATGGTCTATGGCATGGAGTTGTGCATACCATCTATCCAATAATTATGTAAGATGCAATTAGAAAATGTTGCCTACCTTAATAACTGGTTATGGCACCATCATTGGCTGGGCATTTACTTAATTGTTTTGAATCTTAGCTCAATAGAAGATTATACACTGCAATCTTCCAAATTGGTAGTGAGGTATATACATTTAAACAAAATATTGGGAGAGACAATTAATTAAAGGCCTATTTAGTATCGTCTATATTATCAAATCAAATTAAAAGTGTTTTGATAAATTGCAAATTTTTCTTGTAGGATCAAATGGAAAACACACAATCATTGTGATAAGTCCTTATGAAGGAAGATATAATCCCATAAATAGTTCAAGACTTTGAAAAGTTTTCCCTATGGTCCTGAAACCCCAGATCTAGTGGAATCCTTTCCATATGAACCTAAGGCTAAAATGGATGCTTACTTGAAGCATGCCAATGATGCCATAGACATCAAAAATCATATGTTGGGCTATATGAACTATGAGTTGCATAAGCTACATGAAAAGAAAGAAAGGTATAATGTCTCTAAGGTGTTGTTTGAGTGCAAACTGACAAAGGGAGATCCAATAGAATCCCATGTGATCAATATTATTGGGCATATGGAAAATATAAAAAGACTAGGATTTCCTTAAGGTTAAGAGTTGGTCGCAGATATGATTATGCAATCATTGCATAAATCATACATGTAGTTTATTGAGTAATATCACTTGAGTAACATCCTAAACCATTATCTGAATTACTTGACATGTTGATATATGCCAAAGCACAAATGAAGAAGGACAAACCCGAGATGGTGATCAGTGAGATAGAGTTCAAGGATAAAGGTAAGGCCAAGCAGTGTAGAGGCTAAGCTGAAGTCCAAATCTACAACACTCTATATAAAGAGAAGGATAAGGAAACCTAGGAAGATGAAGAAAGGGATAGAGATCTCTACTTCAAGTGTATATGTAATTGAGATTAACTTTGCTACCTCTTCATATTCGATACTAGATATCGGATGTGGATCATATATTTTCTCAAATGTGGAGGATCTTAAAAAAGTAGACATTTAGTGAAAGTTAGTTTGAATTGTGCACCACTGCTCATGGAGCAAGAGTTGCTGCCAATGCAGTTGGAACCCATGAGTTATCTTAACCAAGTGGGATTATAATATATCTGAAGAACTATTATTATGTACCTTCCAATAATAGGAATATCATATTTGTATCTTGTTTGGACAAGAATGGATTCACATTTCTTATAAGAATGGTCAATGTTCAATTAGTAAAGATGAGATTTTGTATGGTAGTGCCTGAATGTCTTATGGTCTATACTTGATATATCTAGAGACAAATGTGTATAATGTAAATACCAAAAGACAAAAACTTGATAATTCAAACCAAACATACCTTTGGCATTGTCGTCTAAGGCATATAAATGAGAAACACATTTCTAAACTCCATGAAGATGGTTATCTAGACTTTTATTTTTATTTTAAATCATTAGAGACATGTGAGTCTTGTTTGTTGGGCAAGATGACAAAGACTCCCTTCACTGGAAATAGAAAGAGGGCTAGTGATCTATTAGGACTCATACGTACTAATGTATGTGTCCTTTTTAGAAGTGCTAGAGGGGGTTATTAGTACTTTACCTTTAATGATGATTTTTGTAGGTATGGTTATGCTTACATGATGAAACATACATCTTAAACCATGAAAACTTCAAGGATTTCATGAATGAAGTACATAAACAACTTGGAAAATTATTAAGGCACTAATGTGTAGCTTATGTCAAGAAAGTGTTTCCAGAAAAACTTGGACCCAAATACGAGAAATGTTATTTTGTTGGATATCCTAAAGAAACTAAGGAATACTACTTTTACATTCCATCTGACAACAAAGTGTTAGTTGCTAAGACTGGTGTATTCATTGAAATGAATTTATTTCTAAAGGAATCAGTGGGAGAAAAGTAGAAGTCAAAGTGGTTCAAGACCAATAAGAAAATATTGAACCAGTAGAGGTATAGGAGGAACAAGAAGACTCACAAATTTTTGTGGAATCTCAAGTTCCTCATGTAACAAAAGAACCTCGTATATCTAGTAGGACTTGCCTTGTGCTTAAAAGATTTGGTTATCATATAACTCAAGAAGATGGTGACTTGGTTATAGTTGATGAGACAACAACCTACATAGAAGCTAAAAAGGGACCAAAATCTAAGAAATGTCTTGAAGCCATGAGATCTGAGATGGAATTCATGTACACCAACAAAGTATGGACCTTAGTGGATCCACCTGAAGGGATAAAACCCATAGGGTGAAAATGGGTATTCAAGAAGAAGACCAAAATGGATGGTAATGTACAAACCTATAAGGGATGATTGGTTGTAAAGGTTACAAACAATTTCAAGGTGTTGACTATGATGGAATTCTTTCCCCAATTGTCATGGTTAAGTCCGTCAGGATCATGTTTACCATTGCACCTTATCATGACTTTGAGATTTGGCATATGGATGTTAAAACTTCATTATTTAACTAGAATCTTATTGAGGATGTGTACATGAAACAATGTGAAGGTTTCATAAATCCAAAAGATGCAAATAAAGCTTGTAAGCTACAATGGTTAATCTATGGATTGAAGCAAGAATCTCAGAGCTGGAATCCTCGTTATGACAAGACAATCAAAGATTTTGGCTTTAGTAAAAATGAAGTTGAACCTTGTGTGTACAAGAAGGTTAGTGGGAGCATAATATTACTCCTCATATTGCATGTAGATGACATACTATTGATGGGGAATGACTTTCCTTCTTTATAGAAGGTAAAAACCTAGTTGGGAAGTACATTCTCAATGAAGGACTTAGGCAAAGAATCATATATCTTAGGGATCCAGATCTATATAGATAGATCTAGAAGGCTTTTGGGACTAAGTCAGAGCACATACATTGATATAATGTTGAAGAGGTTCAACATGGAGATCTAAAAAAGAGGAAACATGCCCATGCCTCATGCTTTCAGCATCTGTAGAGCTCAATGTCCCAGTTCTTCTGAAGAAAGGGAGCACATGAGCATGATTCCATATGCATCTGAAATTGGATCTATCATGTATGCAATGTTATGTACTCATCCAGACATCTCATATGCCTTGAGCATGATGAGGAGATATCAGTCAGATCCCCATAAGAGTCACTGGATTTTCATGAAGAACATCATTAAGTACTTGAGAAGAACTAAGGATCAGTTCCTTATCTACGACAGAGAGGAAGACTTAGATCATAGAGGGTTACATTGATGCAAGCTTCCAAACTGACAAAGATGACTATGAATCATAGTCTGGATTTGTGTTTTGTATCAAAAATGGAGTTGTGAGGTGGAAGAGTTCCAATTAAGAGCTAGTTGTAGATTCTACAATAGAGGCCAAGTATATTGCTACATCTAATTCAACATAGGAGGATTTTTGGATCAGCAAGTTCATTTCAGAACATGGGGTGGTTTCAAGCATAAACGATGCAATGGAGCTATATTGTGACAATAATGGAGCTATTTCACAAGCTAAGGAAGACAAATCACATCATCATTCCAAGAATATACAAAGGTAGTTCCATCTCATATGATAGATCATACAATGGGGAGATGTGAAGATTTGTAGAGTACCAACTGAAATCAATGTGGCTAACCCGCTAACAAAAGAACTTTCTCAACAAAAGCATGATGGTTATGTTAGATCACTTGGGATCAAGTTCAAGGTGATTATCTTTGAGTGCAAGTAAGAGTCTGCTAGTATGTATGACTAGAAAGGCAATGAAATGATAATTGTAATATCATAAATTGTAAATGATTTGATCAATAATAAAGGCAATCTTCTAATTTGTTTTGTTTTATTCAGTTAAGAGATAATGATGTAACATAATAAACAGAATCATATTACTCAATGACGCATGTCTTTGGATTGAGGACCTTAATAATGAGATCATACAATTGTTAAGAGAATGTACATTCTTAGTATGTCCCTAGTCTAATGTTATGGTGAAAGGCTAATAGACGACAATAACAGATAAACTAGAGTGTGTGTTGGTTGATGACAGAATCTCATTAAGTCATGACATGTGATAAACACATAGATACTTGTTAGAGAATAGTGTATCAGACAAGACCCACCTTAAGAGTGATACATGGAAACCAAGACTGGTAGTCATAATCATCTCTTAAAGTGATGGTGGTGAATGTGGTTCTTACACCCAAAATCAATACACTTATCACATGTATTTATATGTACTTTTACATAATACACCATGACCTTGGATAGGGGTTCCCATAAAGTTGATGCTTGGGTGTATTGTGACACATGGGGATGACTGTGAGTGATGTAGACAGGATTTGTCCATCTTAAAGGTGTATGATATCCTGACCACTTGAAAAGAGAGAATGAGAAATGCATGGACAAGCTCGTGTGAGTCAATATGTGATATTGAGCTTACATATATGTTAGATAGTTTTCTCTAGTTCAAGAAACTGAGATTGAACATTGAAGAGGATGATGATCCCATGCCTTGAGTTCAATCTGGATATCAATGACAAAGGAACTATACTAACACTATAACACCAATCACAGATTTTATGTCGAAGTTTTTCTCCAATAAATTTCTTGGATAGCAATGATATGTTTCTAGATATCGTTCATTGTTTATGATGTCATGAGTTAGTTATGGACATTTGCTGCCAACCTAAGTTGGAACTTGTAGGGTCACATTCATAGGATACACTTGGTATAAGAGTTTGTTTAACAATGTGGTTTAAACTTGATTACTAAAGAGTTAGGTATTCAATTTAAATAGTAATGGCAAAAAAATGATAGAATGGACTATATATTGACCAGTTCAAGAGTTCAATAGATCTATTGGAGTGTTTGGTTAATTGAAACTACATTGGCTATATATTGGTTGAGATGGGACATGAACTGACCGATCCACTAAGAGAACTGACCGGTTCAAGGTCTGAGACTGTCAATTTAATATGATCAGATCAAGGATTTGTGGTGAGTCATCTTGTGAATTAATCAGATATTAGTTTACAATACAATTGCGATTGGGAAATGTGATGAAATGATCAGTTTGAGGGTTGAACTGATCAACACACATGCCAATCGATTAGTTCACAGTGAATCGATCATTTCCTTGCTCACATGATGTGAAAATTCATGAAAATCCATCCCCTTCGACTCCTTCTCAGACTAGGAACCCTGACCCTAACCCTCCTATAAATAGAGGGGCATTGGGGGCTTCTCAAACACCACAATAATCTCTAACAATTATTGTGTACTCTGATTGTGGTAACTTAGAGAACCCGAGCAAGTCCTACCCTTAAAAGGGAGGGATAGCAGGGGTGAGACAATTGTGGGAGAGCAACTCTGTGCTAGTACAGTGGCTAGAATGGACAACTCCTTTTCAGTTCTTTTAGAATGATAAGAGTTTTTGTTGGTATGTGTGGACTGATATAGAGGTGAGGAGGTCGTTGCCTACTGTTGGAGGACAAAGTCAACTTCCATTCATCATGATCAACCAGGATCCCAACACCGATGTTGTCTAGGTGCAACTTGAAGAAAAACTCATGCTACAACGAGGGCATTATCACTGGACTTTCTCCATGAATTGGTATAACCTTGCAACCATCCTTCCCATAAAATAGTTTTTGACGCGATCTACTGTTCAAAGTTGAATATGATAGTTAAATTTTTGTTTCCTCTTCCTGTTCTATCACCATATTTCCCTTCAATTGTAGCCTTCATTGGCATCGCCCCTCTTGATATGCCACAATCATAAGGACCAATATATCTAAGATCAACGACCCCTCTATTGTCCCTTACCTCTAGTCAAAGAAGGATACTCAACTATCGTACATGAAACCCCCCTCGACCACCCCTTT
This sequence comes from Alisma plantago-aquatica, assembly GCA_963693085.1. Taxonomy (NCBI): domain Eukaryota; kingdom Viridiplantae; phylum Streptophyta; class Magnoliopsida; order Alismatales; family Alismataceae; genus Alisma; species Alisma plantago-aquatica. Next base: position 90,949,660 of record OY856410.1, on the reverse strand, counting down.
CCATAACTATACTCCAATAGTTTATCGAAATAATCCCTCTGCACTAAGGAGAGGAAATTGAACTAAAGGATCTACTATACTCGCCATAATTGTGAGGATTTTGGGATCTCCCCAATCGATGGTGGATCCATGACTGCATAAAAACACATCCACATTGTTCTACCCTCTACTTCCTATAAAAGGGGTCTTATGGATGCCGGAGGCAAGTACAACAAAGAGAGGACCACTCCAAAGTCCTTCTTGTGACCAGTCGCTCAAGATCTAGCCTCTTACCCCCTTCTTGATACCATCCCATTTGGTATCTAGCAAGGCTCTATGGAGTACATTGAACGAAGGTAATCTGGACCTGGTCTAGACTCTTGGCCATCTGGGATTCCTTTAGAGACTTGAATCTATAGGAGGCAGAGGTTTCTAGTACCATGGTAGAGAGAGACCCTTCGTGTAGCAACTAGAGTGGAGTTCTTGGTGGCTAGGATTATCCATATATATTAATATTATATATCAAAATGTTCAGAAAAAGACATATAATACAAAGAAAATATTATAGTAACTACATATGCATCCCATTCCAAAATTATAGCTTATTTGTAAAAGTAGGTTGATTAAATCATATAAACACTAGATTTTAAAATTACAATGGCAAACTTGTATGATATGCTTAATTTGATATATAACCTAATGTTAGTGAATAAGATGAGAAATGAAGATGAGGATGATAATGATGATGGATAATTAAGGTTACTATATCAATGACCATTAATGTTTATAATTAGGGTTTTTTAAACTAAGAATCAAAAGTTGTGATTATCTTAATGAATTTAATCTAATCTAAGTGTTCATAATGGAAGGATATGATGGATATAATAAATAGGGTTTCACCTATGCAATGGAATTAGGTTTGTACCCTTATTCATTATCCAAACATGAGATAACTCTAAAACCCCTGATTAGGACCTGAGTAGGGTCTAATCTAAATAAATATGATGGTAACATGTTATGATTTACATTCAGGCATATTAAATGTTGAATTTCTTAGATTCCCATTTGCTTGCTTGATTGGATGATATGATTAAAGTGCTTTAAGTACATACTGGATGATATCTACATAGTTCTACAAGAGGTATGTGGTTACGCCTATGAATACTCACATGTATCGAATGTTAGAGATCGTCGATGGTTTCTCAAAGATTGACTAAATAAACTATTGGGTATTTATTTACATTCCATTAAATTATAATGCCACTATCATATCACATAAACTAAGTTTTGTAAAGAGAATTCCATTTCTTATTTGCAAGTAATTGGTTGATTATATGTTTTTAATTTACTTGCAAACTTTTGCATTACTTGCATACTTTTGCAGGTACGCACATACACATTATAGCAATATATTGAACCATGTTTTCTTTCATACCATTTTCGGTAAATGCTATGCTTGAAGATATGAAGACATGACGAACTAGATGAAATCAACTACGAAGACAAAATCTAAGTAAAAGAGGATTATATAGATACTTCTTCCGATATGTTATAGAATCCATGTTGGAAATTCATGTAACTCCTTAGAGGATGATGATTACACTTTTGTAAATAATAATTTTGAAATAATGGAAATTATTTTCTATTATTTTTTATTTGGTAAAATCTAGATTCTTGGGAATTTTTGGTAATGTCTATCAACTTTAAGGTCCTCCCTTAATTGGGGGATGCTTAAAGGTGAGGTCATTACAACAAGTATTAGAGCCCCAAAATTTTTAAATAATATGTAATAGTTTATCATTTTAAATAATTAGTTGAAATACAAAATAAACTTTTTAAGTCATGACTTGATGGCAATGGTGTCTAGAATGGATCATGGTTTTGGGGCCAGGTAATATTTTACTTCGCACCATTAAGATGGTATACAAGGACTCCCTAAGACAAACGCTAGGGTTTTCCAGAAGTAATGTTTCCTCTAAGTCTTCACACCTCTAATTTCATCAACTTCTCATCCTCTTGCTTAATAAACCCTAAAAGATACATTCCTCCTCATCTAAAGTTAGGGTTTTTGAGAAGTAGGATTGAGGAATCCTCCACCTCTTAATGTACTTGAAATGTGGAAATAATTATAAAGTAAAGAAAATTTTTTAAGGGGTTTTCCTTTCAATAAAATGTTAAATGAGGCTAGGGTTGGTTTACGAAAACCCTAAGTGCGTCAAGGGATTCATAAAACCCTAATGTGTAGGTGTAGTTTTAACATGAAATCTAAATCATACTCCTTGGGAATGAAAGTAGTGTGGGTGATATAGTAATCCTACCCATATGAGCCCTAACTAGGATAAGAGAACTAAGAAAAATATAAATGATTGTAGATGACCAATATCCCAAACATTCATGTACGTGTAAAAATTCATGCATGGTGTATGTGAAGGGATTTAAGAAACATTAGCAACCAAGTGTTACATAAAAATGAAAATACAACTTCTAGGGTTGGTGTCCAGACCTAGGGTGGGTCAACCCAAGAGTGGGAAAAGGACCTATGATTGGGAGTTAAAACCCTAAACACATGGGTCGGGTTGTGTCTAGAGAGCCTAACCTCCTCATATGAGTCAAGAAGACACCCTAGGTTATGACCTCCCCTAGAAGGGTGAGTTGACCAATAATTTAAGGATTGAGGTAAACTTGAATGACACCTACAATGTGAAGGATTAAGGATACATAATATGAAAGAACATACATTCTTTGAACCACCAAGTATAGCATCCTGAGGGAAACAACTAGTCAAGCCGCAAATTAGGAAGACATGTATGGCACCAAGCCCCATATAGGGAAGGTGTCTTGAGCCCACAGTGTAGAAAAACAAGCCCCATATAAGGAAGGTCATAGAGTGGTTAACCCCATATTGGGAAGATCGATGCAACACCAAGCCCCAGATAAGGAAGGTGGCCCAAGCCCACTATGTAAATGACTACGATGAAGCCCAAAATAGGGGAGGTCACAAAGAGGTCAAGCCCCAAATAGGGAAGACTAACATGGCACCAAGCCCCGATTGGGAAGGTGTCCCAATCCCAATGCTAGAACATCAAGTGAATTATGTGTACCCTAAGAGAAGAAGAAAATTTAGGTTTAAGAATTACATGTGAAAATAATGTGCTCTCAATAAAGCCTAGATAGAGAAGACCCCTAAGACAATCCTAAGGACAAGTAGGGAGGATTAAAGGTACATAAAACCTATGTGGTTAAGAAGTGGTCATGCACTAAGTGCATATGGCCATCAAGTTTGGAGCCATGCATGTTGCACATTGCCCATGGGTTAGGAGATTGGCCACCTTCATCAGTTCATGACGCCCAAGGGGTAAATGTGTGAGGTTGTCCATGAGTTCATAAGGTCCATGAGGACAAGAGGGGATCATTGGGAAGGTACCTACATCCCTGGAGACCTTAAGGAAGTGACTAAGGCTAATGATACATGAGATAAAAAGAATACAAGAAGTCGTATAATGATGATGATAAATCTTAAACTCAAGAATGAGAAAGGAACTTGACTTCATGAAATGTAAGAATACTTTGGGATTAAAAAGTAATTATTGTTTGGAACCTAAAGTTTAAAATTTTAAGATAATGTGTGAATAAACCATCTTTGGTCTTAGAATTGGATGAGCTTTTTCTCTCGATGAAGCCAAACACATACTTCATCTTATTACGAGTGGGAGAGATTGGGCAAAAATATGTTATGCTAAAAATTGACATGTGAGAAAGAACACCTCAAGGAAAGTTTTAATGACATGACCTAGAGTTTGAGGTGTTACCTCACCCTTATGATGATATAAATGAACAAAAGATTGGAACCTAGGTGAAAATATAGCCACCAAGTAAAATTGAAATCACCAAATGTAAACGTAATCACCAAGAGGTTATACAATGTAAATACTAAGGATATAGATATACCTTGAATTGATTCCAGGTACCAATCTTAGTATTAATTTGAGGAATTTACATACAATAAAATATGTTAAATATATCTAAGTAGGGTTGCTAACCTCAAGGTTTGAGAATTAGATCAGTTATCATTCACCTTAACCTTACTAAGTTTGAATTTTGGGGACAACATTCATTTGAAGGAGGGGTGACTATAATATCCTCAAATTTTGTGAACATTAATTATATAAATGTTAGAATTGAATTGATAAGTAAATTCCTTAATTGTATTATTGATGAGATATTAAATCCATTCACTTTGTGGCATGAGTGCAACCTGTGCCCCAAGAGAGGCCCATGATACTATTTTCCTTGCAAATAGGCCGTTGTGGCACAAGTTAAATAAATAAAAGGAACTCATGCATGAAAAAAAGAAAATGACTTTTTGATATGTTGGATAACTAAAATATGAATAATATGCATGATTAAAAAAGAAAATAAGATTCATGATGTTTTAGATAATTAAAAGGGTAATTATCTATCAATCAATGACAACACAAGATTTGAGGCATCATAAAGGAATATCTTTGTTTGACTTTTGGTATACTTAGACATAATAAAAAAAAGAATTCTAGAATTTGAGAGAAAAAGCACATTCCTATTTGGAGTGGGTAACTAATTTGAGGATATACTTAAAGAGCCATATTCATTTATTGAATATACCCCAATAAATTCAAAAAAAGCAGATATAGGTGGAGAAAGAAATTAATGACTTACTCTCCAAATTCTTAGCAAAATGATATTCATAGTAAGCTATATAAATCTGAGAAGAAAGAGGGTTTTAATTGCAATCAATACATGTGTTTCTATATTTGGAACCCGGTCTAATGGTATGACTTCAACATTTATTGTAAACATCCATCTTGATATGTCATGACCATCTAGACCATCATATGTATGATAAATGACCCCTCTATTATCGCTTACATCCAGTCAAAGAAGGAAACAGAAATATAATACATGAAACCCTTCTCGATCACCCCTTTTAGTACCTAGACACTTATAGTTTCTGGAAATAATCCCTCCACACTCACGAGAGAAAATCAAACTGAATGATCTATTATACTTTCCATAACATTGAGGACTAGGGGCTTTCCCCTATTGGTGATGGAGCCATAAATCCATGAAAATCCACATTGTTCTACCCTATGGTGCCTATATAGGGGTCTTATGGATTCCTGAGGTGAGTACATCCATGAGGGGGTCACTATAAAGTACTTCTTGTGGTCAATGTCTAAAGATCTAGCCTCCTACCCCATTCTTCATTCCCATCCCATTTTCACTCTAGCAAGGTGCTATGGAGATGGTCAAAAGAAGATACCCTGATCCTGACTCTTGGCCCTCCAGGCTTCCTTTATAGTCATGGATATATTAGAGGTAGAGGTTTTTGGCACCATGGAACAGAGGGGCCCTTCATGTATCAACTAGAGTGGAGGTCATGGTGGTGCTCTATTTCTATGCAGAAATATAGGTTGGTGTCCCCAGGAATGGGGTAGCAACAATGGACCAGGGTACCAATTAGCTAAACTTGATCTAACTCAGCATGACCGTGGATTCAGTGTCAAGCCAGACTAGAGTAGTGTAGGACCCTCTCATCCAACACTGCTATGAGTTGGGTTCCCCAGGGCTAATAAAGTGTTCCACCTTACTCTATTTTTGAGGTTTGTATAGTTATCTTCCAAAAATCATAGAGGTAGCTAGCATTATATGAGTATATCAATTTTAATAGAAAAATGAAAAAAGATATACAATCCAAATAAAATACTTTTGGTACCTAAGCAAGATTCCTATTTTAAAAGTATAGATAATTCATAAAAGTAGGATAATTAAAGCATATAAACCCTAGCTTTGACAATTATAATGCCAAACTTGTGTGATATGCTAAATTTGAGATATAACATGATGTTAGTGAATAAGATGAGAACTCAAGACGAGGATTATAATGATGATAGGTAAATAGGGTTCTATATTGATTATCATTCGTGCATAACATTTGGGTTTTTGAAACTAAGAATCATAACTTGTGATGATTTTGATAAACTTAATCAAATATAAGTTTTCATAATGGAAGGATATGATGGATATAATAAACAAGGTTTCACCAAATTTTTGAAATGTGATGTAATTAGGGTTTATACCTTATTCCTTATCCAAACATGAGACAACTATTAACTCCTACATTAGGTTATTGGTAGGGTTTAATATGACTAATACGATGGAGATATGTTCATATTTACATTCATGTAGATTAAATGTTGAATTTCTTGGATTCCCCTTTTATTGCTTGATTGGATGATATTCTTAAAGTACTTGAAGTATATACTGCATGATATCTGCATAGTTCTACAAGAGGTACATAGTTATTTCTATGAATATTTGTATGTATCAAATATAGAGAATTTTTTATGGTTTCTCAATGATTGAGAAAATAAACTATTCGATGTTTATTTACATTCCGTTCAATTATAATGCCAATATGAGTATGACAGAAAATAAGTTATGTGAAGAAAATGCCAATTCTTTGCAAGTAATTGATTTATTATATGTTATTAGTTTACTTGCACACTTTTGCATGCACCCACATACATAGCATAGCAATACACCAAACCACATTTTTTTCATGCCATTTTAGGTAAATGTTATACATGAAAATATCAAGACATGATGAAACATATGAAATCGACTATAAAGACATTAAATCTAAGTAAAGGATGATTATAGATAAAATTATTCTAATATTCTATAGATGCCATTTTGGAGATTCATGTAACTCCTTATTGGATCATCATTAAACTTTTATAAACAATTTTTTTTGACATAATGGAAATTATTTGCTATTATTTTTAATTTTATAAAATATGGATCCTTGGGAATTTTAAGTAATGTATATCAACTTTAAGGTCCTCTCTTAATTAGGGGATGGTGAAAAATGAGGTCATTACACATTTCTTCACCCAAGCAAGATGGATGCCATAGAATGATGGTGGATGATGGTCAAAACCCTAGAGAGCTAGGGTTTTTAGGTAGAGGAAGGTGGAAATGATGTGGATGTAGGTTGGAGTAGGTGGGAGCTCCTTGAATGCTCAAGGTGGGTGGAAAGGAATGTTATGGGAGTGTAACCTCATGCTACAATTAATGTAGAAAAAACTAGGTTTTGGGTGGTAGCACGACCGTGCTAGGAAGCTCGACCGTGGTGGGTAAGGTGTAGAAAGACAGTGCTGAGAGGGAACAATATTATTGGGTGGAGGTAAATTTATAGTTAAAAATGGAAAAAATGGAGGCTGGTAGAACGATTTTGGTGGGGGATAAGTAGAACGACCGTGATGGGTAGTAATGTTGCAGTGGGCGAGTTGAGGACTTGGTCATTCTTATTGGAACAAGCATTCTGATTTCAACTAGAATGACCATTCTGGCTGGCATAACAGTGATGGGGTATTCTTGGAACGACCATGCTAGATGAAATGACTATGTTGTTGAGGTTGTTGTAGCTTTACCAAGTCTATTTTCCATTGTGATTTTTAATGTTGCAGCACAGCCGTTACATGTCACCATGGCTATGTTGTGGTCCTTCCATTCACTTTAAGCTTCAAACTTGACATCCATGGACACATTCACTTCAAATCAACCCTTAGCCAATAGGGGTAGGTTGAAGGAGCTCTGTGACCTTCTTTGGACTCCTCCACGGGTGGAAGAACCCTAGAACATCTTCTTTCATGGAATTGTTTGTTACCCTCGTCCTACACACACTGACTATAGAGTCAGTGGTTGTAGGGTTTCGACATTTGTCCATCGAATGGAAAAAATATTTCACACATGCATTATATAGTTAAAAGTAGTAACAAAAAGAGATAACAAGATACTAAACATGGAGATAATAGATATGCACCCATTTGTATATTCTATTGTACATGTTGATGATTCATTTTAGAGCTTAGAGTCTTCTGTGCAACAGATCTTCATTTGGGAACTAAAAATTCGTTAAACAAAATATATCAATGTGAGTGCATTGAGAATTCTATGAAAAAACATGTAACTATAGTTTGAGAGTAATAAAAATTTTCTTGGATAGAAACATGATAATAAACGAGAATTAGAATCTAGGAGAGAATACTGAACAACATTCCCTTACACAAAGCATATTTTAGGATTTTATACGTGCCTCGTGCCCTTACCCCAATACTTTAGGTAGGTGCAAAAGGATATAAAATAGATTTCTTTAACATATTTTCAAGGTTTTTCAATAGCATGGGTTCTTAGATAAATATGGCATTGATAATCTAAACATCATATGAGTCACGTGGATGTTTCCCTATATCTTGGTTTTACTTAGGTTCTGAACATACATTCAATGATTCCCCATAGCATAAGTATCAACACTAAACCTTAGGTCTAAGTGAACCTATAAAATATTGGAACTTTGACATATTCTCTTTTTAGCCCTTTCCCAATATTTTCCTATCATTTCTATCCTTTTTGGCCTTAATGCTTAAATTGTGGAATTTCTAGTGGTTTGGTGAACATTTATTCAATAATTATACCAATGGAAGGGTTTATGCACAAATACCTTAGTGAAATCATATTTATTGATCTAAAATGTAAAATCACCACCTAAGTGGAACAATGGTAAATAAATTCATGTTAGAAGTGTAAGGCCCCAAACCTTACTTAATATATTGAACAAGCCTAACTACCATAATTACGTACTCTAAACCTTAATCTAACCTTCTGATGTGTTTTTAAATTATGAGGAAAGATTAAGTTTCAAGTTTGGTCCAATTTGGATGTTGTTTGTGCAAGTTATGCAATTATATGCACATTTTGGACTTTTATACAATTTACCCAATTCGGAGGTTTTCTTTGTAATTTGTCACATGCATTATAATCTTTAGATACTCCCTTATCATTATTGAATTTTTGAACCTTGGGACACCTTGTAGAACCTTGGTTTGAAGGTGTTTCTCTCCAAGGGCATTATAGGGATTATCCTCTTTACAAATGAGCTTATCTTTAAAAGTTATCAACCAATGGGGTTATTTCTTTGATTGGAGGATGGGGGGATGGACTAGAAGTCTCCATGGGCTGTTAGGACTGACCTTGGATATACAAGAATTCTCTATGAGCTGTCCTCTTGCATGGCCATGAAGCCCTAGGCTAGGGACACTTGGAAAGTCCCATAGATCATGCTTGCCCCCTTCTTTATAAAGCCATGTCTACCCCTTCCCACCTCCCAATCTAAGAAGCAATCCTTTCCTTCTATTTCCCCCAGATTTTAGAATTGTTCCTACTCTGTTTTTCCAGGAAGATGTTGTCCCAAGGTAAAAGTGAGTGCTTACCTTGGTGAAAAAGGCTCGTAGGGTTCCAAATGTTCTCTATTTAGGGTTTCTAAAGCTCCTTCTTAATGATTTCGACCAAAAATAGTAGGTTTCCACCTTTAATTCCCTATTTTCATGTTTTTAATCTTCATTACACCTTCCTCCAAGTTATAACCCTGGTCTTCTATGGTGAAACCCCAGTTAAAGCCCTTAAACATCTCATCTCCATACTCTTTTGCTAAGGTTTGCACCTCTACAGTGGAGAAGGTGATCTTTTCTCAAGAAAGGAGCTTGGCTTGGAGCAACTAGACCTTATAATCCCAAGATCATTGCTTCTTGTACCTTATTACCTTCCTAGAGGTGCGTTTTATAACCCCCTTCTCTTATATTGCTTAATACATGCTTAAAACTCATGCTTCTATGTTTAAAATTGATAATCTTCATCTCTATTCATCATGTTCTTCAAAGATTTTGGTTTCCTGCTATTTTACTTTCTCTATAAGATTTGGTTTGGTTACCTTTGAAACTCCAAACCCTGATATTTGGTCATATGGTGTTTTCTCTCTATCTCTCTTCTCTCATATCGATCGGTTTGATGATGTGGCAATTTCCTATTGGTCAATATTGAAAAATTCATATCTTCTAATACGCTTATCAAAATTTGATAAATAAATATATTTTGGAATTGGAAAATTAATCTTCATATAATAAAAATATTTTCAAGGTCTTGATTTCATGGTTTGATGAAGGGAAGTTTTTGTAAAATGAATTTAATGCATAAAATCCATTAAAATTACATCTTAATCATCATAAATCCAAAATTAACATAAAAATAAATTTTCTTGATTAGGAGAACCTAATAAGTCCATTGGTGATGTTTTCAAAATCTAAATCTGATTTTTGCTAAAAAGTTTTGAAATTAGCATTTCTATACATTAATGTGCACTATGTACTCTAATACATGTTAATACATTGAAAATAGGCAAAGTGGAACTTGGACTCAATTAAAGTGGTGAAAGTTAGTAATTGATATCAGTAAGAGAGGTTTGTGCATTCTTACAACCTAAGTTTGGATATTTGCAAACCAAACCCTATATTCCCTAATGAGGCACTATATGAACCCTATTCCATCTATTCATGATTCTTTTGTTAAATTGCCTCAAAATTAGTAATGATATTCTTTTTCTTGGATCTTGTACCCCACTACCAATTTCTAATTGATATGATTCTTTTAGTTGCCATGATTTCTTTTCTAGCATGTTGATTTTATGGACTATTTAGATATAGGAGTGGTACTTATGTACAACCACTCATAGATAGGGCATGTATTAATTTTCTCTAGGGAATGTCTTATTCTCCCCCATAAAAATATGTGTAGGTGGTTGGGAATGTATTAATTCTCCCCTCACCTATAGGTTGAGGTCTGGTAGGTGCCTCAAACCTACTTAGTTAATGTAGTCAATATTAATCATGCATGCAACCTTTTATTATAATTTTTTTATGGCAAGCATCTATTTTGATTATGCCTCATACTCTTGTTCTCTTCATCTTATGATGAAAACTAGCCTTTATTTATATGTTTTCTTTAACTTGATATCCTATTCATATTTCTTGACACATACTTTGCTTTCCTTTCCCTTTTGCTGGGTGTTTTTCCCAACCACCCAGGTTAGGACAAGTTGTTGAGTTGAATTAGGTGAACATAGCTTTGGGCATGGACGTAGTACTTGGAGTTGTTGCTCTGGAGATAGGATTTGAAGTACTTTAGATTTCCCTCTATCTAGATCCTTTTTGTTGTATCTTGTTGTAAACCCTAATGGGATATTTTGATGTACTTGTGTAATCTTTTATGAAATTTGAATATAGTCAGTTATTTTTATTCCACTTCTGGACTTTGGTCTTTAGCATACCATTATAATAAATTAGGAAAAATCATACCTATTCCAACATACCTTTGAGTGTTTTTGTAATGGATGTTAATTCTTAAAATTTTTATTTTAGTAATGGGGTGATCCTTCCTCCTTACAACATGGTATCAGAGCCCATGGTAGTTGAAATCTGACAATTTAAATTTTTCCTCTCTAGTTAGAATACTTTCCTGCCATTAAGTGTCATGTTTTCCCTAGAGTTGATCAATAGATGATGATGGGTTTATTTAGGATCCTATGATTTCACATTAAAATAATGATGAACAGATCCCTACAATACTTACAACTAAAAGATGCGTAAGTAACCATAGTAACTTGAGGTTGTTTAGCTTGGCCTTTAGGTAGTTACTAAGACATGAAGTTGAAAGCAAAGGTGTCTAGAAAGGATCAGGGTTTAGGGGATGGGAAGATTTTTCTCTGCACCACTAAATTGGTTTACGAGGACTCCTGAATGCATATGATACTAGCCTGGCCTGAGCTGATATGAATTGTCTGAAATAGCATGCTTTTAGGCAATAGTAGCCTTAGGCACCTAAGTTGGATAATCCTAAGAACCTAATATGTTGACCTTATATTTCATGTGTAATGACTTGTTTACAAATGGATACCAAATATAGTTCCCTTATGACCCATAGAACCACATGTTTGGATAGTTATCCCTAAAACCTAGACTTTTAAGTTTGGTATTTAGTAAGCAATCAGAGTGTGCAGTGAAGCATGATGGATCTTGTATATGGTTTAATTAGACTCGCCCTTTTATCTCTATATTAGTTTGTCTTGGTAGGTCAAACCTTTTAAGGGGTGGAGAATAATTGGTTTGATGATGTTTGGGTAGTTATATTTTGAGGAAGAAATCCTTTCCAAGGGGATGGAGTCATGTAACATACTAAAATCTAGATACTCTGCCTTTAGAAACCCTAACTCCCTAATTAGGAAGTTAGTGTGCTTAAATCCTTAGTTTTGACCAAACAAGTTATAGTGGTAACCACATGTTTCTTAGTATCCAAAAGAACATATAATGATCATTTAATGAATAGTTCATATGTTTGAACCCTAATGAATGTCTAATGCACATAATAAGAGTAACTCTCATTTTAATACTAATAGTGGATAAGCATGATGTTGACCATGTCATAAACCAATAAACCCCAATGATATGATGGGCAAGATAATTGTAATATAACCTTGGACTTAATGCATCCTAAGAAGGTATAGGTGAAGAATAATGAACATTTTAACCTAAACCCTAAGTTGGAATCATCTAGCCTTAACCTATACATCCTTAATGGCATTCATTATACATTAGTGTCATTAGGTGTCATAATCAGACAACATACTTTAATACACATAAATCATAGATTAATTAGATCAACAATATGAAATGCATATCACCTCGTTCTCTAATACACTCCTAATTAATCACCTAATGACTCGATATGTGAATCAAATCATTAATACGTAATATGTCCCACCTTGATCACTAAAACACATATAATGACTTCAATATGGATAAGAGTAATTGGATTGACATAAATGTGCATAATCAATAACAAGAAGTGAATAAATATGAGGAAATTATTAATGATGACATTAATGTAAAAATAAAGTAATGTGACAATGTTTAATATAGATATAAGTAACTGATGTGACATTGTTTGGATTACACTACTACAGAAATAGCCTTTGGCGTCGGTTGTTTAACCCCCTTTGGCGTCGGTTTCTGACCGACGCCTATGTGGGCGCCGCTAAAGGTCGAACACTTCGGCGTCGGTTTTTTAACTGAAGCCAATAGTCCATATAGGCGTTGGTCTTTTAGTAGATAACCGACGCCAAAAGGGTTCGCGCCACAGAAAACGGCGTCATCTAGGACACATTCTACGTCGTTTATCTACTAAAAGACCGACGCCTATATGGACTATAGTGTCGGTGTTTACTTGGTAACCGACGCAGAAAGAGTCCTAGATGACACCGTTTTCTGTGGCGCGAACCCTTTTGGCATCGGTTTTCTATAAAAAACCGACGCCATACTTCAAGACGACACGGCCGTGCTTCCCTGCACGGCCGTGTTTAGTACTATAGGCGTCAGTTTTATATGAATAACCGATGCCTTTTCCACCACGGTCGTGCTATCCTGCACGGTCGGGTTGTTTGTACTATTAGGCGTCGGTTTTTGTCCAATAACTGACGCTGTAGGTCTTTGCTGACAGTTTTCTGTAAATAACCGACGCCTATATCTATTTTTTTTTATATCAGTTTGCAGGCCTGCTGTGGCTGGTCAGCAGGATGAGAACCTGCAGTTCAGTTTTCTGAACTGTAGGTTTACGACATCCATTGATATCAGCCTACAAACAGGCCACAAACCTGCAAAAGTCCCAAGGAAAATTTCACACAAGTAGATACATTCAGACATCAATTCAATTCTCACATTCACACATATAGAAACATTCAAATACATGTATTAACATTTAGAAATATTCATTTACAAAGTATCATTCATTATCGCTATCAACATCCCAATTATATCTTACAGTTGCCACTACTTGTATGGCTTTTGCCCATTCTTCTCTTATTTCATCTAATGCTTCCATCGTATATGGAGCATGTATATTTTTTAAGCGTTTACCTATAGTGTGGTCAGTTTTAAACACCTGCAAAGAGAATGATGTATATATATAAGTAATAATATGAAAATAATATTGATATATTTCATACTAACTAATGAGACTATATATAATACCTCATGTATGTTATCGATGTCCAATGCGGCATGTCTGATAATCATCTGCATAAATCGCATCACATAGTATGTGCATGCCCAGCCGTTGTCTTGTGTAGCGAACTATCAATTGAAACATACAAAATAATACAACTAAGCACAATTCACATCAATAATATATACATTGGAGTCGGGAACTTACTTGTACGTTCTGACAATTTATTGGCTGGCTCTTTTTCCTTGGGACCGTTCCTCCAGCCTTTTTGAATGCATCTAAACCCCTACATGTTAATATAACACAGTAAATTGCATAAGTAAATAGTAATGTAATAACAGATGTTATCGGATACAAAAATGAAATATTTCTCACCAGAATAATGGCATTCTCATTACGTGTCCAATTTTAGTGTTTAATGTACTTCCCGCGGGATCTAGATAACAAACAGTGAACGTCCCGGGGACAATAACTAGTAACTCCCAATGTTTACCACTAGAGGTAAAAAGTTAACAATTAATAACTCAAAATGAACAATAAAAATGGAATTTTCTTAAGTCCAAATTATAAATAAAGTAAACTTACTTGACATTGAATGGAGCTATTATTATCGTCTTCTTTTGCTGACCAAAAATTGTAAAAGCATCTATACAGTATTGTTGAACACTATCGGGGTCTTTAGCTACCATACTAATCAATGATGGAATCAAAAATCACACATGATCAAATGCAAATTGTTTGCATTGATCTTCGACTAAGTAACTGCAAAATATGTATTACGTATGCATTAATATATAAGAAACCAGATCACCGGATCTTACACAAGGTATATAGATGTATAAACAAGATCTCACCTTATCCATGTCTCTACCATTGATGCCCCTTTTCTTGTTAAGTGTTTGGTGTTGCGCATCAAGTTGCTCCAGTGCTTCAGTGGGTACATGTGCATCATCAACCTAAAATTTGACAAAAATAAACACACTGAATTAGCCCAATATAGATATATAAGATATATGACATAACTAGAAGATAATGAATTTTATAGAAATACAGGATATGTTTTTAGAACTTACATTGGTATCCTCACCATGCTCATCATGGACAGCATGCTCATCATGGACTTCATGATCATCATGGACATCATGCTCATCATGGTCAGCCATCTGAAAATGTCATTAAAAAGGCAAACATTTAGCATTTGTATTAACTAGAAAAAGGCAAACATTTAGCATTTGTATTAACTAGAAAAAGGCAAACATTTCGCATTTGTATAAACATACATGTCTCTAAAATTGTGATCTTTTATCAATTAACAATCCTTCATTGTGATCTCCGTGCACATATAAGTCATCATTAGCTTCAATATTTTGTGGAGTTGGCAACCCAACTGAGAATGGACTGGATTCATCATACTTATCATAGTACTCTTCTTCATCTATAGGATCTTCAATGAACTATCTTTCACCATGAAGAACAACGGACCATTTATCATTTGCAGGATCATCGATATAGAATATTTGTTTCGCCTGTGATGCCAATATGAATGGTTCACCCTTCTCGCCAATCTTTTCAAAGTTCACCAAAGTGAAACCCAATTTATCCACTATAACTCCTTTGGTGTTATCAACCCAATTACATTTAAAGAGCGGAATTTTGAAATCTATGTAGTCAAACTCCCAAATGTCTTCAATGACACCGTAATATGACATCTTAGCTTCACGTGGACTCTTATCCTTTGCACTTGCAAAGTACATAGTCGACGCTTGAAGAGTGACCCCACTATTTTGGACGACACTCTTATCATCTTGGTGATTTGTGTAATATGTGAATCCATTAATGTCAAACCCTTCATAAGACATAACATTCGGTTTTGGTTTAAAGGCGAGGCATTTGATAGTTTCTGTAATATCATTTGGTGTTTGAGATAGTTGATGTAAGACTTTATCTTCAAACCACTTAGTAAAAGTCTTATTATGCTCTCTAGCAAGCCACATTGAACTTGCTCGATGATGCTGTCTCTTTATGAAATTGGTATGTTGCTCGATATAAACACTCACTTCGTCCATATTGTGTAAAATATACAAGTGAGCTTGTTCCAACTGCTCATGGCTGATTACTTTCACCCGTGATCCCAAAATTCCTTTGCCCTCCTCAATATTCTTGTGATTATCAGGAGTGTCATTACCACTGAGAAAGTCATTGCAAAAATCCATAACCTCTTCCGCCACATAACCTTCAATAATACTCCCTTCAGGCCGATAACGGTTTCGAACATCACCTTTAAAAACGCTCATGTATCGTTCAAAGGGATACATCCAATGCAAGAAAACTGGTCCCAACATTTTCACTTCCCTAGTCAAGTGGACAACAAGATGTACCATGATATCAAAGAATGAAGGAGGGAAATACATCTCAAGCTGACATAGGGTAACAACCACTTCTCTTTGCAAATTATCGAGAGTATCAGGGTCAATAACTTTGCTACATAGACTGTTGAAAAAGAAACAAAGTCTGGTAATTGCAAACCTTACATGCTTCGGCAATATAGATCGAATTCCCACGGGCAATATTTGTTGCATTAGAGTGTGACAATCATGAGATTTAAGACCTATCAACTTCAGATCTTTCATTGATACCAATCTACGGATGTTGGATGAGTAACCATGTGGCACCTTAACATTTACCAAGCATTCACAAAAAGTTTTCTTCTCCTTTCTAGACAACGTGTAACAAGCGGGAGGTAAGTATGTTCTTTTATTACCCATTTCACGTAATTCTGTTAATTCTGACCTTATTCCCATTTCACGTAGGTCCAGTCTAGATTTTAACCCATCTTTAGTCTTACCTGGTATATTTAACAGAGTACCAATGCTGCCATCACATACATTTTTCTCAACGTGCATTACATCGATACAATGCCTGACTGTCACAGAACTCCAATAAGGAAGATCCCAAAATATTGACTTCTTCTTGAATGAAGAATTGTCACTCCGTGTGGCCATACTACATTGTGATTTCTTACCAAATTAATTGACAATGTCTTTTACTCTTGCATAAACAACATCCCCTCGTATAGGTTTAGGTGCACTCCGTTCATCATTCCATCCATTGAATGCTTTGCGCTTCCTACGATACGGATGGAATTTTGAAAGAAACCTTCGATGACCAAGATATACAGTCTTGCCGCCATGTTTTAGTCTTATTGAATCAGTGTTTTCTTCACATATAGGACACGCTTTAGCTCCTTTGACACTATATCCAGACAAATTCCCATAGGCTGGACAGTCATTAACAGTGCAAAACAACATAGCGTGCAAACGAAATGTCTCTCTTGCTGAAGCATCATAGGTCATCACACCTTCAGCCCAAAGTTTCTTTAAGTCATCAATCAAAGGTTCAAGATAAACATCGATATCATTTACGGGTTGTTTAGGGCCCGATATCAACAACGACAACATAACGTACTTATTTTTCATACACATCCATGGAGGAAGATTGTATATAACAAGCATGACTGGCCAAGTGCTATGTTGGCTGCTCAATGTCCCGTACGGATTCATCCCATCTGTACAAAGCCCAAGTCTTAGATTCCTATCTTCTTCACCAAATTTGGGGTACAATAGATCAATCTTCTTCCACTGTGGGGAATCAGACGCATGTCGTAGGATCCCATCATTATTTTTCTTAACATCTGCATGCCACCTCAAATTCTTCGCATCTTTTGGATTTGCAAACAAGCGTTGAAACAGTGATATTATAGGTAGATACCACAACACCTTGGCAGGAGAACCAGTTTTGGACTCGCCTGAAGTCGTCAATTTATACCTTAACGCACCACATTTTGGACAATCTTTCAAATCTACATAGTCCTTTTGAAATAATACACAATCATTCGGGCATGCGTGTATCTTGTTGGCCTCCATTCCCATTGGGCACAACATTTTATTTACCTGGTATGTTGATATTGGAAGCTCGTTTCCTTCAGGAAGCATTTCTTTCAACAAAGTCAACAATGAAGTGAAGCTTTTGTCGCTCCATCTATTGTTAGCTTTCAACTTATACAATCTCAACACAGCGCTAAGCTTCGTAAACTTAGCACAGCCTGTGTATAACGATATCTCAGCATCATGCACAATGTTTCTAAAGATAGGAGGTGGATCGGTGTGCTCTACCCTACAACTATCCAACATCGCATCAATGATGTCTGCTGGAACTGGTTCGTTCACATTTACGTCATCGGAGGTAATTTCTTCTTCCACCCAAGCACTGCTATCGACATCTACTGGTTTCAATTTTGAAATCTCTCCATGCCAGTGCCATTCTGTATAGCCTTGTACAATCCCGTTGCACATGATATGAATTTTGATTTCCTCACCAGTGTTGACTTTCAAGTTGTTACCGCAATGCCTACATGGACAGTAGAACCTATCTGTAGGTTTTTTCCTATGTTCCTCGGCAAATCTAATAAACTGATCAAGACCAGATATAAACTCTGGGGTGCAACAATTACGAATGGACATCCATGATCTATCCATTCTATGATCAGAGAAAACAAGTATATATTAGGAAACAAGTATATATTAGGAAAAGATTAGGGTATACACTTACATCCTAAGTGTATAATGTGATGTCATTCTGATATATAATAAATGTGTACCACCTATCACATCCTTGAACACCTAATCTCACTAGTAAGTGTATAATGTGTATTGGGTTTTCCAGAAAATTTCGGCAGCATTTCCCCGCTGTTCTCTAAGTACATATGTACTTAGAGAACAAACGAGGAAATGCTATCGAAATTTTCTCGAAAACCCAATACACATTATACACTTACATCCTAAGTGAGATTAGGTGTTCAAGAACAGTCCCAAATCGGGGACTATCCAAGATTTACTCCTAATGAGTCAATCTTGGATGGGTTTCTAGGCCAACAAACACATGTGATGTCATTCTTATATATAATAAATGTGTACCACCTATCCCATCCTTGAACACCTAATCTCACTAGTAAGTGTATAATGTGTATTGGGTTTTCAAGAAAATTTCGGCAGCATTTCCCCGTTGTTCTCTAAGTACATATGTACTTAGAGAACAAACGGGGAAATGCTGCCGAAATTTTCTCAAAAACCCAATACACATTATACACTTACATCCTAAGTGAGATTAGGTGTTCAAGAACAGTCCCAAACTGGGGACTATCCAAGATTTACTCCTAATGAGTCAATCTTGGACGGGTTTCTAGGCCAACAAACACATTTGATGTCATTCTTATATATAATAAATGTGTACCACCTATCCCATCCTTGAACACCTAATCTCACTAGTAAGTGTATAATCTGTATTAGGTTTTCAAGAAAATTTCGGCAGCATTTCCCCACTGTTCTCTAAGTACATATGCGCTTAGAGAACAAACGGGGAAATGGTACCGAAATTTTCTCGAAAACCCAATAAACATTATACACTTACATCCTAAGTGAGATTAGGTGTTCAAGAATAGTCCCAAACCGGGGACTATCCAAGATTTACTCCTAATGAGTCAATCTTGGACGGGTTTCTAGGCCAACAAACACAATAATAGATATGTACATGTTAGGGTTTCATCACGATTAATGTTAGGGTTTCATCACAATTGATGTTAGGGTTTAATCAAATCAAATTAGGATGCTACAATTGACAAGTTTAAATCTTATTTCAACATGCATCAAAATTTACTAAATTAAGCCAAACATTATGATTAGAAGCACAAATATATGACAAATATATGCAAGAAACAAACCATTATATGGAACGAATCCTACATTATACACATACTTTTCCTGAGTAAGATAATGTGCACTTCATGGAATTATTAATATCTGAATATATATAAGTTGTTTCTACCTACTTTGATGGGATTTTATAACATTCGAGTCTTCCATTTAAGGCATTAGATGCATATATTGCAGTCCATTATGTTGAGATAAGAATCCCATGTGATACACACGATTGAAAATCTTTCACCAACTCTGGGGTCCAACATGTGGATTATATGGGACATACACATCAAGGTGGTCATACGGGAGGATATTTCCTTATTTATGAGTAAGCGATATAAGATTAAGATCCATATAAAAATTAGGGCAGAATGAAGAAATAAATCTTCTTTAGGATACAATAGACCCTTATGGGTGTATTTAGGGTCATAGGTACCATCATAGAACAAAAGGGGTACACTCTAGGATTTAAGATCACACTACATCATGTATTTTATACAAAATTACATGTATGTGTATATAAAAAATATATTTATAAGGAACTTCTATACATATTTAATCAACAAATCAGTAATTAACTAAGTATTCATCAATACTTACTATTACTCAGTATCTCTAATCATTAAAATCAGCAAGCAGATCAGTAATTGTAAATAACAAACTACGAATTGTTGAATTAAAGTAACCACTAAAGTAATACTAACCAGTAGTACCAATCATTAATCACTGAAAGCAGCAAGGAAATCAATAAAACTAATTATGCATTACTAGTATAATAGAGCAATAGGATATTTACTTCGATGCATTACAGAAGTACCCAATTATTTCAGCTTACATACCTTTCGTTAGCGGCGGCGAACAAGTAGGCGAGCTCCCAGTAGTGGTGGCGGTGACCGGAAAGCTCCTGGCGGCAGGGCAGGCAGGTGCAGCGGTGGTCGGCGAGCTCCAGGCGGCAGCGGTGTCGGTGGGCGGCGGCGAGCAAGGACGAAGGAGCGGGCGGCGCCGGGCATGAGCAGGGAGGAAGGAGCGGGCGGCGTCGGGCGTGAGCAGGGAGGAAGGAGCTAGGGCGGCGGGCGACGTTGGATGAAGCAGGAAGAAGCTAGGGCGGCGACGCACAGCCGCAACACCGGCAGCGTCAGCGAGGCGAGGAGCACAGGCAGCGTCGGCGACGGTGAGAACCAGCAGGCGATCGAGCAGCAGCGGCGCGGCGGGCGATGAAGACAATGAAACAGGTGTGGGCGAAGAGTCAGACGATCGCGGGATATTAAGTTCCCAAATAGCGTCGGTTGTTTCCAACGATCGACGCCTAAAGATCTTTCGCGTCGGTTGTTTGAAACAACCGACGTCCAATTGGACGATATTTTTATGAAATTATTTGGCGGGAACCACTTTCAGCGTCGGTTATAAAAGGATAACCGACGCTGAAAGTGACACTTTTCGTGCAAATTTCCATCGCACATAGGCGTCAGTTTCTATCTACATAACCGACGCTGAAAGTGACACTATTGTTTTTGCTCAAAAATTGGATTTCGCGGGCGACTTTAAGCATCGGTTTGTTATTAACAACCGACGCTGTATTCAAAGCGGTACCCGTGTCTGGCTGGTCTTCGAATATAGAAGTCGGTTTTCCTAAATAACCGACGTCTAATATTTTAGGCATCGGTTTTCCTAAAGAACCGACGCCCAGAAAAGCGACACTGAATGTTGTTTCTGTTGTAGTGTTAGTTGTAACAAATTGCATAAAGTGCCCTATTTCATACAAAATAATCTGATATAATTGATAATGGAGTATAAATCCAAATTATTAAAGATAATGGTCAGATATAATAATGCATATTAAGATAATTTAGTATAACTCTAGTTGTGCTAAAATTCCAAATGAGATAAACAAGAAATATATTAGGTTTGTGCATAATAATGAAATATAACTCTTTTGGAAACAAAGTAAATACAACATGACACATTTAAAAGAATCATAATGATAATGTGATATCCTAATGAATATAATTCTAATATGCCAATTTTTTTAATAAAATCATAAAAGTGGAACCTTTAGGTGATCCATGAGAACCTGACCGATGTGGAGTTTCTTGAGAAGATTCTGAACTCCCAAGTTAAGATGCTGAAAAACAAGGAGTTTAAGTTAGTAAAAGTTTTGGTGGAACTTTAATGGATTCAACCTGGGAGTTTAGTGGTGAGATATTGCATACTCACCCTTCTCACTTTTCTTTAGATTTCTAGGATACAATCCTCTTTAAGGGGTGGGGTGATGTAAGATATCAAAACTTTGACATATTCTCTTTTTGGTCCTTTTCCAATATTTTCCTATCATTTTTGTCATGTTTGGCCTTGATGCTTAAATTGTGGAATTTATAGTGGTTTGGTGAACATTTGTTCAATAATTATACCAATGGAAGGCTTTATGCACAAATACCTTGGTGAAATCTTGTTTAAGGATCTAAAATGTAAAATCACCGCTTAAGTTGAACAATGATAATAAATCCATGTTAGAAGTGTAAGGCCCCAAACCTTACTTATTATATTGAACAAGCCAAATTATCATAATTGCGTACTCTAAACCTTAATATAACCTTGTGAGGTGTTTTGAAATCATTAGGCAAGATTAAGTTTCAAGTTTGGTCCAATTTGGATGTTGTTTGTGCAAGTTATGCAATTATATGCACATTTTGGACTTTTATGCAATTTACCCAATTTGGAGGTTTTCTTTGTAATTTGTCACATGAAATATAATAGTTAGATATTCACTTATCATTATTGAGTTTTTGAACTATGGGGCACCTAGTTGGACCCTGGCTTGAAGGTGTTTTTCTCCAAGGGCATTATAGGAATTACCCTCTTTATAAATGAGCTTATCATTAAAAGCTATCAACCAATGGGATTATTTCTTTGATTGGAGGATGGTGGGGATAGCCTAGAAGTCTCCATGGTATTTTATGACCGACCTTGGATATACAAGAAGTATCTATGAGCTATCCCCTTGCATGGCCATGAAGCCCCAGTCTAGGGACACATGGAAAGTCCCATAGACACCTCATGCTTGCCCCCTTCTTTATAAAGCCATGTCTACCCCTTCCCACCTCCCAATCCAAGAATAAATCCTCTCCTTCTCTTTCCCCCATCTTAGAGCATTGTTACTAATTTATTTGTCCTTGAAGGTGCTATCCTAAGGTAAAAGAGAGTGCTTACCTTGGTGAAAAAGGCTCCTAGGGTTCCAAATTTGCTCTATTTAGGGTTTCTAAAGCTCCTTCTTGGTGATTTCGACCAAAATAAGTAAGTTTCCTCTTTTCCTTCCCTATTTTCATGCTGTTAGTCTTCCTTATACCTTCCTCCAGGTCGAAACCTTAGTCTTCCATGTTGAAACCCCACTTAGAGCCATTAAACATTTCATCTCCATACTCCTTTGCTAAGGTTTTCACCTCTAAAGTGTAGAAGGTGATCTTTGCTCAAGAAAGAGCTTGTCTTGGAGCAACCAGACCTTGTGATCTTGGGATCCTTGCTGACTAGACCTTATTACCTTCCTAAATGTGAGCTTTATAACCCCCTTCTCATATATTGCTTACTACGTGCTTAAAACTCATGCTTCTATGTTTAAAATCGATGATCTTCATCTCTATTTACAATGTTCGTCTAAGGTTTTGATTTCTTGCTATTTTAAATTCTCTAGAAGATCTGGTTTGGTTACCTTTGAAACTTCAAACCCTGATCTTGGGTCATATGGTGTTTTCTCTC
This sequence comes from Alisma plantago-aquatica, assembly GCA_963693085.1. Taxonomy (NCBI): domain Eukaryota; kingdom Viridiplantae; phylum Streptophyta; class Magnoliopsida; order Alismatales; family Alismataceae; genus Alisma; species Alisma plantago-aquatica. The sequence continues at coordinate 90,926,249 of OY856410.1, read as the reverse complement.
TATCTCGCTTCGCTTATCTCGATCAGCTTGATGATATTGCAATTTCCTATTGGTCAATATTGAAAAATTCATATATTTTAATCCGCTTATCCAAATTTGACAAATAAAAATGTTTTGGAATTGTAAATTAATATCTATCTAATTAAAATATTTTCAAGGTCTGATTTCATATTTTGATGAATGGTGGTTTTTGTAAAATGAATTTAATGCATAAAATCCATAAAAATTACATCTTAATCATCATAACTCCAAAATTAACATTAAAATATGTTTTCTTGATCAAGAGAACCTAATAAGTTCATTGGTGATATTTTCAAAATCTAAATCTGAGTTTTGCTAAAAAGTTCTAAAATTAGGGGTTCTATACATTAATGTGTACTATGTACTCTAATACATGTTAATACATTGAAAATAGGCAAAGTGGAACTTAGACTCAATTAAAGTGGTGAAAGTCAGTAATTGATATCAGCAAGAGAGGTATGTGCATTCTTACATCCTAAGTTGGGATATTTGCAAACCAAACCCTATTTTTCCCTAATGAGGCACTATATGAACCCTATTCCCTCTATTCATGATTCTTTTGTTAAATAGCCTCAAAATTAGTAATGATTTTCTTTTTCTTGGGTTTTGTACCCCACTGCCAAGTTCTAATTGATATGATCTTTTACTTGCCATTATTTCTTTTCTAGCATGTTGATTTTATGTACAATTTAGATATAGTAGTGGTACTTATGTACAACCACCCATACATAGGGCATGTATTAATTATCCCTGGAAAATGTCTTATTCTCCCCCATAAAAATATGTGTAGGTGGATGGGAATGTATTAATTCTCCCCTCACCTATATGTTAAGGTTCGATAGGTACCTCAATCCTACTTAGTTAATGTAGTCAATATTAATCGTGCATACAACCTTTTATTATAATTTGTTTATGGAAAGCATCTATTTTGATTATGCCTCATACTCTTGGTCTCTTCATCTTAAGACAAAAACTAGCCTTTATTTACATGTTTTCTTTACCTTAATATCCTATTCATATTTCTTGGCGCATACTTTGTTTTCCTTTCCCTTTTGCTGGGTGTTTTTCCCAACCACCCAAGTTAGGACAAGATGTTGAGTTGAATCAGGAGAACATAGCTTTGGGCATGGACCTAGCACTTGGAGATGTTTCTCTAGAGATAAGATTTGAAGTAGTTTAGACTTCCCTCTATCTAGATCCTTTTTGTTATATCTTGTTGTAAACCCTAATGGGAGATTTTGATGTACTTGTGTTTTTTTCTATGAAAGTTGAATATAGTCAGTTATTTTTATTCCACTTCTACACTTTGGTCTTTTGCATACCATTATAATAAATTTGGAAACTTTATATCTATTCCAACATACCTTTGAGTGTGTTTGGAATGTATGTTAATTATTCAATTTTTTTTAGTAAGGGGTGATCCCGCCTCTGTATAGAACCATCAACATTATGAGTACTTCAAGAAAAGGATCAACTTTGATATAGAAGTAGGAGAAACTTTGGATTTTTATCATCATCATCATCATCATATAACCATATAAGATTACAACAAATCATATTAGATCAATTCCATGCAACATGGTCACAATATCAAGTCCTAAGATCATGAGGAAACATAGCATAGACCAAGCTAGTATTTTGTGCTACAAATGTGATGGATCTACTGATTTGAGTAATACATTTTAATAAATTCACTTTTCATCATAATAGAATAAACTAGGTCAACTAGATCATTTTAATGTACAAAATACAGTATTTTGGGTCTTTCAAGGTGTAAGTAGAATATCAATATAAGATCTTGGTTAAATAGGGTATAAGGCACAAGATAAGTTACTGATTTCAAAGTTCAACCATTTCATGATGACCAATTAGGTCCAAGCCTTCAAATGTGATCAATTTGCATTCATTGTTGCACATAAGGAACCACGATAGGCTAAGATGACATTAGGGCACATATGAATGGTCCAACTCCAACATGACTCACAAAAAATTAACAAAGATGACTGATTTAGGGGATAATATTAAGATTTCAGGAAGAAAGATCAAGACCATGCATTCCATAACATACAATATCTTAAAAAAACTTCATAAGTATGTATTTTGGGATATTAGAAAAATAAAAAGAATAACTAGGTTATGGACGTAATTTTATTGCAAAGATCTCATTTTGCTGATCAAATTGATATATTAGAAGTCCATATTTTGAGCTAGCATTATAATGTTATAATTTTTGGAATTATATACCTTGAAATAGAAGATTTGGATCACCAAATCTCAATCCAGTGGTCAAAGAGCCTCTTTGGGGGGGCACTTCTCCTCATGGGTCCATCGTTGGTGGTGTGCAAGGTCCAATAGCGGTTGCTCGTCACTCCAGGCTGATCCGTGTGCATCTCACCTAATCCTAAAGTCACTAGTTGCCAGTGTCGGACGTTGATCACCATTTGTTGATGCTCCACACAACTAATAAATTCCCCACCTACTCATGACTCTCCCACACATAGCATCCCCCGCACCTATGTGAAGCAATAGCTCCAGTCAGAGTAAGGTACTGGAGCGAGCCCGAACATGGTATAGACTCTATACCATGACTTGAAAAGTGGTTGGATGGTCTGGTCATGGGTGTGTGGAGACAAAGGGGAAATAAATGAGGCCATAGGTAGTGTGTAGAGGTGGCACCCAACTGGACAGTCCATGGAGGTGACCATGGGTGGGGGAAGGAGAAGAAGAAAATAAGGAGGGAGTTAGGGCACGAAAAAGATGGAAACTATAGGGGAAAGACTGAGAATGAGGTACATAAGCATTTTTGCAAGCTAATTTTGTTGAAAAGAGTCGACAAGAGATGTTATTGGCTGCCCCTAAAGAGACTGCTACAATAGCATGGACAGAGCTTGAAGATTACTATTAAATGTAGGTTTAGGTGTGTGGAATCTATGGGTCACTATCTGAAGGCCATTTTGATGACCTTGATTTTAGAGTTTTCGTACCCAATATAGTAATTAAAGTTCATGACTTTTCTTAATTGGTAAATTCCAAGTTGAGGTGACATTTATCCAAAGATGGATACCTTTGACCCACATATCTAACCAAAATTCCATTATAGAATACATACTTTTGTTAGGGACTTCTATGGACACATATATGTTTCACATGTATTATTAGTTAATGTTGAGTATTCATGAAGTGAAGTGTCAATTGAAGCATAATGGACTCAAATTTTTTAATGATGAGCCTTGAGGTGTGATGTGATCAAAGTATGCAAGGTAAACTTGCTTGGTCAAGAATTGATGATTCATTGATTTGGATTTTAGGCTTATACAATTATTATTAGGTTGTTTGGAGAATTTATTTACATGAACGAATAGTAGGGTTTTGGTCTCAAAAATCAGTTGGAAACCAAACTTGGTTGAGGTATCACTGAGATCGATGAAGGTATGGAAATCACAGGATATTTTCTTGCATATCACGATCTCCACAAAAGCCTCATTCACACACTTCACTCGCTGGAATCCTCTGCCTCCCCATAGTTGCACCCTCCATCTCCTTTTCCCCTCACCAAATCTTCTTGGGAACTATATACCTTGTCCAACCGAGCAACCCACAAGGACCCTGTGCCATCTAGCTCATCCCTCAGCTTACTGTAGATGTCACCAGGGCCAACAAACACAGGAAGATAATCCTGCAACTCATAGTACAGGCCCTGCCGTGGTGTGGCGCAACACCTACACCATCATCTCTGATTTCTTCCCTGCCGCCAAACATCACCTTCAAGCCCCCGACCAGAGGAAGAAACCTCTTCCAACACCACCATACTCAGGCGTTTTGTCCAAGTGATTGCTGGAGTCTGTGAGCTATGTATTTCCTTGGTATGGCTTCATCTTGGCCATGATCCTCAGGCAGAAGTGGAGTCAGCAGCCGACAGTCCATCCCCTCATTCCTCCTCGAGGATCCGAGATGCTCCCAGTATGTCAGAAGACAAGGTGAAGTCTTCGCGTCGAACCTTGATCTTATGGAGGCAAAGTTACTTCAAGGAACATGCTACTTAGGATTTCCCATCGCATCCAAGACCACGAAAGTGCTGGGAACAGGAAACCCAAGAGAAGTCACAGCATAAGGAGCGGTACCTACAGAAGCTTGAGAATCGGTGGAGAAGATTCTAGGTGATCCCTTGATGATGAAGGTGAATTTTAGGCCACCGATCAGTCACCATAACCCCTATCCATGGTAGTGCACAGAGCATAGGAGGCGGATACTCATGATCTTCTTTCTCACCGAAGTAGGCCATGGTGGTGTGGCCTCAACCTGGAGCAGCGGGGGAAGCACACCCTCTCTCGTGCGCACGATGCGGAGATCGCGATGAAAGAAGGGGGAGGACAGACTGGTGAGCCACAACCTACGAGTGGCCGAGTCTCGGGGCAGGCCAGACCGGGTTGGCTAGACCCCAGACTAAGAGGATCTCAGCAGGATCCGTCTTTCCAAGATTAGAGAGGAGCGCCATGAACGCATCCTAGCCTTAGAATGGATAATCCAAGAGCTAATGATTTCCGAAAAAGGTAAATTCCTCATATAATATATATATATATCTTTGTAAATTGATTATAAATAGCTTCAATGGACAAATAATTGCCACAAAATACCAATAGACTCAGAAAAATGACTACCGTATTATAAAACACATAGATCATACCTTTGAAGTAGTAATATTCATGATTTTTAAATTACTAGATGATGCTTCTTTTAGGGCTCATTAAATATAATAAATGATATCCAATCGAAATAAGTTCTTAGAAAATTCTTATAAAATCCTAATTATGATTAAAACTGATTTATGGACTCTTTTTTTATTATTATTATCACATCTAGTCATTTTCTATTAATGACTAATTAAATGCTTTCTAACCTTATTTTAACTCTAGAAAATAGACCGAGCATCAGAAAATTATGAAATTTGAATCAAACCTCTAAAATGACATCCTGATCAGTAGAAAAATATCAAACACAAGTTTAGATCAGTTTGTATGTAGTTTTTGCCTAAAACCTAATTTGGACCTACAATACCTAGAATATGATGTACATATATTAATGACGATTAATTGCTATTAATCAGGTGATGACCAGAGATGTAGATGATCCAGAATATAAATAGGAATCTCTAATCTCAGGTATGTGGATTTTATTTAAGTATATGACTATGGTTTTCTTGCTTGCAATCATGATATGTATGTATGCTATCTTCTATTTGCAAATATTGGATGTAGTATTGCTATATAGTACTCGATGTTTTATCACTTGAAAACATAAATGATGAGTAGATGTTTTGTAGTTATTTAAGGTGTTCATTATCCCCCTTACGAGGGAATGGATTAATGTTGACTAGTACACCTCCCTTGAGCACACGGTGTACGGGGAGTTTCCCTAGAGTACTCAGTACACGGGAATGGGCCCAATATATATGTTTTGGTACTAGTCCACCTGGATAATGCAACTCATCTAGAAAAGTAACAAAAAAATTGGTGTATTTCACTTAATCAATAAATGTTTCTATGATCTTCCTTCTTTCTTTTTGTAAATCTTTTCAAATTATGAAAATCAAAAATATATGTATCTTTCTACCCATGTACACAACACATTGTGTTGATTCATTATTTCACGTATGTTTTAGGTTCAGAGCTAGCATGGGATTAAAGAACATGAAGTGAGCAAGTTGTATATGTTGTACCTATTGTGTAGATCCTGTTAGCATACATGTTCATAGACTTGTCAAATCATCTTTCAATATGTAATTGTAATTCATGTTGTAATAAGTCATTTTTAAAATATACATGTTGAATGTTGAGATTGTTTATGGTGTATGTTATGGTTTTATGTTCATGTATGTGCAATTTGCTTCCGCAACGCACTCTGATACTATTGCCTAACGTTTTCAGATTTTTTCTTCTCATCTCCATGGGTTTTTGACAAGGTGAAAATCTAGGAACGTTAGAGTTGGTATCAGAGCATGAACAATAGATACACCTGGCAATATCTCACCATGAAACATAAAACTAAACTTCACCTTTCACTTAAAACCCTAGAAACTTAGTAAGTTGGTCTATAGGAATAAGGTTTGACCTAGCCTCTAGGTTAGAACCTAGATCTTTGAGAATTATGGTTAGACGAGTGTGCGAAACCCCTTCCATGTAGATCTCATATGTATTGGGTAGCTACACTAGTCTACTCCTTATTCTCACCATTTCTCTAGGTTATAGGGCACTAGACTATCTACTGTGTGTGGGACACTCGGTTTTGCTGATTTGGTTTTGATTTCCAATTGGCTCGAGCCTAGAGTGTTTTCTCTGACGTCTTCGTTCCTGGAGAAAAACTATATAGTATTTTATTATATATATGTAAATATAAAAATGTGTCCCTCACATTGTAGAGTAGTTAGTGTTCATGCAACCTAAGTGAAAAGGAGTGACATCAGTCTAGAAGAGAGAGTAGTCTAGATTAGATGTCTAGAGCCTTATCAAGATATGTGATACATAGAGTAGATGATAGAAAGATAGTTGAAATAAGCATGTGAAATCTTATCTAAGTTTGATCTCTGATGGTATAAGTTTCCTTATAAAGGTTTAAGTTGTATACTTGTTGAATCTAATTTTGTAGAATTTATGCAAAATCTTGATGATGAAAGTACATTCCTTTTTCTTACTTAAGATGAGCTAAGTTAAGATATAGTTGAATATGGTTGTGCCTCAAGCTCTTTTACAAAGGAGGACCTCCAATGTTGGGACAAGATATGTGGTGAACTCCAGAGAGAGTGAGACCCACAAGGAGAGGGTCATAGGACCTACCCTACAATATATGAAAATTTTGAGATATATGTGAAATGATGTGTCCTAAGATGAGTTACTCCTAAGTAGACAAGCTGATTCCTTTTTGCATGATTCAATCCCATATGTGAGAATTGGGTAAAAAAATGATGGGTAGGTGACTCATAATGTGAAAGTTGATCCTTTTTTTTAGGTCCTAGCTTGAGTGATATATGTTTGTGAATCTCATCATTAGCTGCAAGTGAGTAATATATGAACTCTGGTTCTAAAAGAAAAATGCATTGTACATAAGATAGTCATAAATGTTGCTCCTTCCACTTATCCTTCTTTATATATGATACTAGAAACCTCACTTGAGCTATATAGATGATTTATTTATGAGGAGTCACTCGTGTAAGCATGGCCTAATCTTTTCTATATTCCCTTCCTATATCATACATGTATTATCCAAGTTTGAAATCATGATATGAGGGCTTAGTATATTTTCCTTCCATCTATATCCTACATGAAATATATAAGTCTGAAATCATGAGGTAGACATAAAGATATATTTGGATTATATGTTACATGATCACAAAATATAGTTCCTAACCTCAATCTTTCTCAACCTATGCTTCTAACTTTGAGGATAACTCTCACACAATGGGATGAAACCTTAACATCAAGTATGTAAAGGATGCCTTTCTCTAATGCTGAAATACTAGTATGATGTTTATCATAAACCACATGAACATGTTAAGTTTGAAAATTCCAATAAATAATGGCATGAAACCTTGACATCACCCTATGATAAGTAAGGGAAATATGTAACTGTGAGTGGTAGCTTAACTTCATATGTATGAATAGAACCCTTATCCTCAATAGACTATTAGGATGTAAATCCAAAAATATAAAAATTTCACGTGATGACTAAGACACGAAGTGATGCTACAATTCCTTTAAAAAATGATGCTTCAACCTATATAAGGTGGGGTGGGTACACCCTACATGCCATAATATCCTAAGCTGACAACTTAGAATGAATTCAAAATAATAATACTCTTGAAAAATATGAGTGGAGGCCTAGAGGCATCCACAAACTCCTTCATATCAGCTTAAGAATGAGACTAGCTAAATTTTGAGGACGAAATTCCATATAATGTGGGGTGAATGTGATGACCTTGATTTTAGAGTTTTCGTACCCAATATAGTAATTGAAGTTCATGACTTTTCTTAATTGGTAAATTCCAAGTTGAGGTGACATTTATCCAAAGATGGATACCTTTGATCAACATATCTGACCACAGTTCCATTATAGAATACATATTTTTTTAGGGACTTCTATGGACACATATATGCTTAACATGTATTATTAGTTAGTGTTGAGTATTCATGAAGTGAAGTGTCAATTGAAGCATAATGGACTCAAATTATTTAATGATGAGCCTTGAGGTGTGATGTGATCAACGTATGCAAGGTAAACTTGCTTGGTCAAGAATTGATGATTCATTGATTTGGATTTTAGGCTTATACAATTATTATTAGGTTGTTTGGAGAATTTATTTACATGAACAAATAGTAGGGTTTTTGTCTCAAAAATCAGTTGGATGCAAGATTACATGATAGAGGAACCAAATGTGGTTGAGGTATCACTGAGATCTGATGTAGGTGGGGAAATCACATGATATTTTCTCACATATCATGATCTCCGCAAAGGCCTCATTCACACACTTCACTAGCTGGAATCCTCCGCCCCCCATAGTTGCACCCTCCATCTCCTTTTTCCCTTCACCAAATCTTATTGGGCACTATGTACCTCGACCAACCGAGCAACCCACAAGGACCCTGCGTCATCTGGCTCATCCCTCATCTTGATGTACATGTCTTCAGGGCCCACGAACACAGGAAGATAAGCCTTCAACTCAGAGTGCAGGCCCTGCCGTGGTGTGGCGCAACACCTACACCATCATCTCTGATTTCTTCCCTGCCACCAAACATCAACTTCAAGCCCCTGACCAGAGGAAGAAACCTCTTCCAACACCACCATACTGAGCTGTGTTGTCCAAGTCACTGTTGGAGTCTGTGAGCTACGTATTTCCTTGGTATGGCTTCATCTTGGTTGTGATCCTCAGGTAGAAGTGGCATCAGCAGTCGGCAGTCGATCCCCTAATTCCTCCTCGAGGATCTGAGATGCTCCCAGTATGTCAGAAGACAAGATGAGGTTCTTCGCGTCGAACCTTGAGCTTGCGGTGGCGAAGTTCCTTCAAGGAGCATGCTACTTAGGATTGCCCATCGCATCCAAGACCACGGAAGTGATGGGAACAGGAAACCCAAGAGCAGTCGCAGTGTAGCGATCGGTACCTACAGAAGCTTGAGAATCAGTGGAGAAGATGCTAGGTGATCCCTTGACGATGAAGATGAATTTCAGGCCACCGATCAGTCACCATAACCCCTATCGATGGTAGTGCACATAGGATAGGAGGCAGAGGCTCATGCTCTTCTTTCTCACTGGAGTAGGCCATGGTGTGGCCTCAACTTGGAGTAGCGGGGGAAGCACACCCTCTCTCATGCACACAATGCGGAGATCGCGATGAAAGAAGGGGGAGGATGGACTGGTGAGCCACAACTTGCGAGTGGCCATGTCTTGGGGCAGGCCAGACCGGGTTGGCTGGACCCCAGACTAAGTAGATCTTAGCAGCATCTATCTTTCGAAGCTTAGAGAGGAGCACCCTGAACGCATCCTAGCCTTAGGATGGATAATCCAAGAGCTGACGATTTCCAAAAAAGGTAAATACCTCATCTAATATATATATATATATATCTTTGTAAATTGATTATAAATAGATCCCATGGCCAAATAATTCCCACAAAATACCGGTAGACTCATAAAAATGCCTACCTTATTATAAAACACCTAGATCAGACCTTTGAAGTAGTAATATTCATGATTTTTTAAATTTCTAGATGATGCTTCTTTTAGGGCTCATTAAATTTCTCTAGATGATGCTCCACTTCACTCCATGTGTGCCTCATCTCATCCTTGAGTCACTGATCTCAGTGTCAGTCACTAGTCACTGACGGCGAATGATCCCTATAGATGGCAACCACCCCACCTACTTGTGACTCTCACACACGCAACATCACTCTTGCCTATGCGAAGCAATCGCTCTAGTAGGAGCAATGTCCCTTGGGCGATCCCGAATAGGGGCTACAAGGAATGTCAAGCCTTGAAAAGTGGCTAGCTAGTCTGGTCAAGGATGTGTGGAGACAAAGGGGTAATAAACAAAGCCATAGGAAGTGTGTAGAGGTGGTGCCCAACTGGGCAGTTCATGGAGGCATCCATGGATGGGGGAAGGAAAAGAAGAAAGGAAAGGGGTTAGGGCACAAAAAGAGGGAAACCTAGGGGGAAAGCTGAGAGTGAGGTATATAAGAGTTTTAGTAAGCCATTGTTGTTCAAAATATTTGAGAAGAGGTGCTATCTGCTGCCCCTAAAGCTACTACAGTAATATAGACAGATCTTGAAGATGACTATCATCTGTCCGATTAGGTGGGTGGAATTTGTGGATCACGATCCAAACACCACATTTCGTCATAATATTAAGGGGTGGTTTGCTGACATGTACAAGTGAGGAAGGGGACACCCACCTTGGCTGGGCCACACCCTACGCTGAACCCAATTAGGCTCAAAAAAGATAAATTGATGTTAAAATAAATATAAAAATAGCAAATCTTAAATGGCCATATATTGTTATTTATGACTCTGATTGAGGTGATTTTTGAGCTGCTGCATTTGTAATAGAATCCTTTACACTGTTACATACATTTGTAGAAATAAGAGATCATTAAAGGGGTTTAACTGCGTTTTCAAATTTATGATAAAAAATAAGCACCCCACGTAGTTCAAAACTCAAATTAAAATCAAATATAAGTACAAAGTCATTTTTAATCAAAATCAATTCAACAACTGAGAATAAAGTGAGTTGAAGAAATTAAGGTGAGGATGAGGGAGGTTGTTGAGTATAATAGAGTATCTAATGGGTCAAGATGTCAATAATTGAATGAGAGATAAATTCAAGGTTATCACACCTTCCTTCTCTCCCATCCATACAATGTGTAGTCCAAATACCTAAAAAAGATACAAAGAGTGTCCATAAGTTTATTTGATAATTAGGGGAAATAACTTATAATTGAACTTGTTAAGATGTGACTGAAATGAATAAAGACACAAGATGAAACCCTAAAATATCCCTACATCACCACCCAAACTTAAAACTTAATTGTCCTCTAGTATGCTCCAACTCAATCTCTCTTCAATTTTTCAACAAAAAAGAAATGACAAATGCATGAAAACATATGTGTATTGACTAAATGGGATCAATGATGATTAAGTGCATGCTTTCCATCTCTTTATTCTCATCTTTCATGAACCTATCATGGTTAAAGAATTGAGCATACTGTTACAACCTACTTGTTCCCATGAAATTATATAATCAAAATGCAATTATTTGAATAAATAGGACACATTCACAATTTGTATGCTTTACTTGAAAAGGATGTTTTGCCCTTGCAAAATCCCCTTTTCCATGAAATTTAGTGGTTTACTACTATAGTACGAATTCAATAATGGATAAAAGGAAAAAGGGAGAGGAGAAAATTCCATAAAAGTAAATGCATATAGATAATAACTATGTGTACTTGAGAGAATTGTGTAGAATTCTCTATAAAGTGGCATGAATGGCAACTATTAATTATTTTTCATTTGAAAATGATTTCTAATAGAAATAATATGCAAAATAAAGAAAATAGAAAAGAAAGAAAGAGAAAAGATGCATTTTAATGCTTAATATAAGCCTTATAAGTGTAAGAATTGGAAGTTAAGGAAAGCATCTTTTCCTTCTGAGTTTTGGACTCAAACTCTACCCACAATTAGATAATGTCATTATAGACTTTACTTTAGGATTTGGGAATTAAATAACAAAAGGAAAATTAAATCTGTAATATTGAGTAAAACATTTACATATTGGTCCTTCTAAAACAAAATAGGAAGATGGGTTTTTCGTTCCCATAATAATTATCCAATGTAATTTTTAAATCGATGATAATCCCATTTTAAGATTGTAGGAGAAGAATCAGAACCTTCCAAGATGTTTTTGATCTAGAAAATTAAATGTGCAATGATCTAAAAATTGCAAAAAGGTCAAATTTAGAGTTAATGATTGTTCAATTTGGATCTATTACATTGCTAAGTAAAGGATCATGGGAAATAGAAGGCTTTTGTAAGTTTTAATAAGAAGGTGAGTTATGGAGAGAGAGAAATAATTATTTTTCGCGAGTAGGTTTTGTATTAAAAGGAAAAGTTACCTTTAGGAAAGTACTTTCCTTCCTTCAACTCACCCGCTGATAACACCAATCCTACCGACCTCTCCTCCCTACCTTACCTCCAAGGTCAATAGAAGGACGATGGGACTTCACACAGAAAGCGTACCATACCAAACTGACTTTGGTGCAAGGACAAGGAACTAGGAGGGACACTCTAGAAACAGCACATGCACTGCTTCATCATTTCCACCAGGAAGTAAGTTCAGATAGAGCCTTTGGTGAACTCTAGCTCGTAGAAAATAGGAGGAAGATCTTTGGTGGAGCCAACACATCAATAGAATCACATCAAGGATCATAGGTATGGGCCATAGCCTTCATCGTTTAGTTTTTTATCTGTTGCAACACGCCTAGTCTTCTTATCTCTTCCTGTCTCTATCTGCCTAAAGAGCTTGCTTAGCACTTGTGAGGGTAGGCGGAGCCCCTCCAGACCTCTCCTAGAATTCTTGGCCTGGGTAGTTAGGGATCTGTCTCGCTGTCATCGTGAGGTCAGAGATGATTCTGAGTCTAATTACGAACTCGCCCTGGCATGTGTACGTAAAATGTAGGGGTGGGGCAGTCTTTTTCCCTAAATGTCATGTGGGCTCAGGAATAATAAGTCCTCACTAATGTGTCATTATTTGATAGGATAATATGCAATTAAATTTTAAATAATGCATTAATTATTTGGAAACTTGGATCGAGGCAAGTAATTTAAGAATTTTGATCACAAAAAGTAACCAAAGATGCCATCTAAATATGTCTAATGCATTAGAACCCTGATTTCTAATGATTTGATGATAAAAGACTGATATTTTATGAATAAAAATAGCAACTTGAAAGTTATGTGAACTTAGCAACCCATTTTTTGGATAATTAGGGTTTCCTTGATATTAAAGGTGTAAGTAATAATAAGATTAGGGTTTGTTCACCCAAAAATCATGAAAAGTGGAAACTAGGGTTTAGGAAGACAAACACTACTGAAGCCTTAAAGTTGACATAGAAAACCCTAACTTGAGACCTAAGTTAGTCTTAATGATGATTTGAATAAAATAATGATACATGGGTGTATTTCTTTAACTTTCAGGATAAATTTTTCTTGGTTTCTTGTTTGGGTATTCATTATTGATCTTGATTGGACTTCAAGTTACTATTGAAATAGGTATGTGGTTAAGCCTATGACTAACCACTTTAGTTTGTTGACATTTTCTGAGGTTTTTACCGGATTTCTTGAAATTAAATGCTTGGACGATATTTATTTTGTGCAATTTATAAAGTCACTATGTCTATCACAATTATGCATATAACTTGGTAGAATGCTACATATCAACTCTAGAGGTTTGAAAATGGAAACAATGCTAAGTCATGCTGATGACCTAAAACCAAGCCCCATATTGGGAGGTTAGACCAGGCCCCAGATTGGGAAGGTCACATAAGGTTAGACTAGGCCCTAGATTGGGAAGGTTATATGAGGTCATACCCTAGATTGGGAAGACCAACATGGAACCTAGGCTCTAGATTGAGAAGGTGACCTAAAGTACATTAATGTAATCTTTGGAGGATTTAGTTAGATAGCTTCTATTTCATGTTGTAATTTTAGATATCCAGATCATGTGATTCCTTAGTGGAAAATGTAATATCAATATTGTACCAAACTCTTTTTTATTAGTGAAATTTATTAATTATTTTTTATTATTTGCTAAACTATCGGTCTTGTAATGAAGGTAATGGTGCTTGCCCTCTTGGTCTTCCTAAATAGGGGATAATATGGGGAGGGGATCATTACACATAAAAACTTCAAATATAGGATATAGAATGCAAAACCAATCTATAAGGCTTTCATAAAGCTCCAGTTAAACTGTTTCATGATGGTGATAATATAAAATAACTAAAATTGTTGTTTTGCCATTAGGCATTCGATCACATATGCCAAGCCACACCAAATATCCCACATGTCTACAAAAGAAGGTGAAATAAGATAGATTTGATGTTTCCTATCTCAATAGGCATGCAAATAGAAGAAATAGATTACAGTAAGAGATTGAAGTGCTATTACATAGGAGTACTCATCTTTTATTTATTTACATGCTATTACATAGGAGTACTCATCTTTTCTTTATTTACATGCTATTACACGTGCATCTTTTGTTTTCTTTTTTGCATTTTTTTCCTTGCCCTTAGTGTAGTAGGGAACATGGATGTACAGTTAATTGGAGGGATGTAGATGACCACCCCAAACTTTTGGAGGGGCAAGGTGAATATTTTCTCTTTGACATCTTTTCATGAGGCACAAGGGTAATAAATGGTGAAAGAGAAGTGAGTCAAAGAGGGGTCACTAGCATGGGTGTGACGTCCCCATATTTTCTAAAACTTAATCTGATGTGTGATGTCCAAATTGAAACCCTCACCTCAATGAGAATCCCAATTTAAACACCACACACTAGGCTAAGAAGAGAAAATCAAGGGAGTCAAAAGGAAACTAATGGTAGCACATGCACATGAACAATAATAAAACCATACGACACATGTTCACCATTCAACATATAATTACAACATGAATTGCTACAACATTTGATATTATATATTGAATAAAAAACTTATACATATACATGTACTACCACTAAACTACAAGATCTTAATAGAATAGGCCCACCTGTACATCAGCTCGCCACACAACTCTCACTATACTAGACCTTCAAGACCATAACCACAACCGAAACAAAAGATTACATGTGGCACACGTCAACAAAAATATTCAAGAATATTGTACTGAGTACGCCGACATGTCTTTTATATACCTCTCATCATATCTTGGCAATAAAATAAAACAAATACTTGGCAGTTATAAAGGAATATAAGAAAAAGCATATGCTTGCATAAAGATGTTTATTAACAAAAGAGAACACATGGTTTAAGTACATTTTCCATTATATCATCCATGCATTGACTACTTGAGAGTTGAATGCATTAAGGCCTTATGATTGACTACCAAATAGTTGGATCATTTCATAATGTGATCAGACTACCACAGAGTTGGATCACTTTCAAGTACTTGACTACCAAAGAGTTGAAGTACTTTATTTCCAGCACTTGACTACCAAAGAGTTGAAGTGCTTAGATATAATGGAACATATATATTATGTTCCATGTGTTCATAGCAATAAGTATGGAAAATCAAGAAACATATCATACAAGAGCAATTATTTCATCCAATATCATATGTCAAGTGTTTACGACACATATAATGCAATCATATTGTATAATAACCCAAGTAGAGGTAATGGCGTACCTTAGATCAAGAAAGACATATCTAAGTCACACATTCCTGATATCAACTATATCCTTGTCAACCCTGACCTCTTGGTCAAACCTTGATAAACACAAAACCATATACTATCATCAAATTCACATCATCATAACCCTAGTCGGGTTCATTAGGGTTTTCTTAGTTCATTAGGATGTGTGCACCATTACTTGCATTCTTGTCTTAGAATTATCTTATTGATGTCATTTTCGAGATTATGGTTCATTATCTGAGTATTAGGTTTCATATCCTTTTTGTGCACATATTAACCCTAATTTATATACATTATTCAAATTAGGGTTACAACCCATGTATTAAGGGTAATCTTCATGTAACATGAATTTCATGTATAAAGCTGATCTCATATTTACATATTATCTCACACTCACTAATATGATGGTTTTTTGTGAATTTCTTCATTTATTGAGCATGTATTTATTTAGGGGTATTAACCCTAAATATATATATTAGGCATTTCATATGATTTCATGCATCAACATCATAAATACTGACATCATATGGATTATAAGCACAAATATGGATTTGCTGACATTTTATCATAATTTTATGCCATCATTTGATATTTATTACTCACAAATCAAGAATTATACATCTTGCATGATAGCACTATGATTTAAGAATAAAAAGACTAATTTGATGGCTTGATGTTATTCTAGGCATTTTTCTAACAATTTTGGTATATTATTTGTATTTATCTGATAAGCGAGCTAATTTCTATGAATTATTGAATATTTGAGTATTTTTACCTTTTCTGACCTATCTGGGACTGCCACATGGCCAGTAAGAGGTGTGTCTTCTCTTCTTTCTTTGTTGGGACCTGCCTGGTCTGGGTCTATGCTTGGATCCACAGATCTAAGGATCCTCTAGCATGACTGCTCCTAATCTGTTTCTTGCTACGCCTCTGTGCGAGATCTGTTATGCCAGCACGAACCCGTCGTCAAGGCTGGAAACCTCCGGAGAGGTGATGCCAGCAGCATCATTGTCCCTATCAAACTCTAAGGCCTTTATCAGCTTTGGGTTCAACTTCCTGACCTCCACGACCACCAGGTCTTCTCAATCTCGGCTCCAAATCCTTCCGATCACAAGCTCACCGCCATGGAGCTCTATTGTGGTAGAACTGAAGAGGCATCCTGCCTCTGCTCTCTCTCCTATCGACTTGAAGCTTCTGAAAGCTTTGCAAGACCTCGACAAAGACCTCTACACCCTCCAATCATGGTTGTACACACCCACTCCCAGACCCCAAGCTCCACCTTCTTCTCCAACTTGACGGGGTTCGCTGAGTAGCAAACCATTCACGAAAGCCCACTTTTAGTTCGACGTTGAACTTTCCTAGATTGGAACTCTCTTTCAATCCTCTTATCTCCCTTGGACCTTCACTTTAGCTTTATTTCATTCCTATGTGCACTTCCTACGAACGACAATGGAGAGGTCCAGGAAATCAGATATTGGTTCTGCTTATTCACTTTGCCACTTGCCTCACTCAGGGTATCATTTAGTCTGCAATGAGAAGAGGAGTTTAACTCCTAGGTTACCTCACTCCCCCATCACCCCATGACCAGCCAGATCATGGCATCGTGGATGGCCACCTTTGCTCCTACGCTCTAATCGCAAGGTGGGAGAAAAAAATAACAACTGTGGATCTCAAATCCTATGGCCTGAGTTAGTCCTTCAAATGAGCCTATCTGTGTTTCACTCAAGACCAAGCTTACTACCACTAGATCAGATCTCTAGGGTTAGGATTTGGCCACACCACCCTTACAAAAACCAAAGAAGGCGTGGAACAAGGTTGGTATCCAAACTTAGCCTAAAGAATCCACTACATAGGTCTATAATCATCAATAATGCACATCATTTTACAACATTCAAACCTACATAACTTCTTATAGGAATATCCACTTGTCACCAAATTTTAACCATATCTCTATCATCACTCAAGATACATCATACTAAAATTTGGTGATAAAACTCAGCTATTTTATTTGCCAAATAATTTCCTCAAAGGAATTTATATACATATGGATCTTAATCATGATATAAACACTGATCACCATTCAAACCTTACCAAAGCACTTATAACTCTTAAGATAACTCAACATGGATGGATTCACTCATGTCATTATTTATTTAGGGATTCCAAAAGTCCACTCCATTACATCCTACACACCTTGAAAGAAATTTAGTCCTCAAAATTAGGTCAAGAAAAACCAGTCCGTCACATCATATACATCTTAAAAGAAATTTTGTCCTCAAAATTAAGCCATCCTCTTACTTCTAGGAACTACATCTATTTATAAGGCACCATTCTATGAGCAACATATCCACAAATCAAAGCACCATGATCATATCCAAACTACTATTTGGAGGTTTCATAACATCTAGGGTGAATCACCACTTCATAAAAGATTGAAATAAGGGTTTAGAAACTCTAGTTATGTTATGACATATATCATATGTTAGGGTGGCATCCTTATCTTAACCCATGCATTAGGATTCCCACATCATATTACCATGTTCTAAAGGATTTAACCACACTTAGCCCATGATATCAAGGTGCCATCAACATTTTATTGAGATAATTGTTAGAACATGTTCAACATTAACATATGCCTTTTAGGAAGAAGTTAACTATATTTAACCCACTTTATCCATCTAAATAATATCAAGATGTCATAATCATTATGTTGTGCTAACTGCAAACTATATTTTTCATCATTATTAAGCTCTAAGATTAACACCTCGTGTAACATGTTTCATTCTTATGATCTTATTTCATTGCTCATAATAAATTGAAACAGTTACTCGTGATTACCTCACAAGTTTATCCATCAATTTTCACATAATGAGAATTATTCATGTATATGGTTAACCAACTATGCATTGACGTCTATTAAACCATCTCTAGATTTCCATCATTTCATATCCACTATCGTATCTCAAGATTGGATCACATATTATGATCAGATTTACATATATTATATCATGGTTGTGCTACACAAACTTATGTGATTGGCTTATTAAACATATATCAAAGTTTTATCTAGCCCATCTAAGGTTCTCCTAACCCATATCATGAGGGTAGTGCCATGTTGAGTCTCTCTGAGCTAACTCATCTTTGTAAGTATCTCATAACACAACTTTATCTTCCCTTTACTATTCTAGAGTTCTCGGATTACCTCATTGGCACTAGTGATAGCCTTACAAGCTCTAGCCACGTAAGCACAAAGCAAAACATGCTATGACATTCTCTTCGTGGGTCTTCTTCCCATGAAACATGCTTACCCAAAACTCTCTTATAGACACCACTAGATTCCTATGTGGGAAATCACCAACTTGAGGATGAGACTTCATAGAAACTAACATAGCTACCTCCTCCAGTGTCTTGGGCACTCTCTCCCTCACCCAGATGGCAGGCACTCGTATTCATTTTCACTTGCTCACATATAATGAGCATCTCTCTATCTCTAGGGTTTGGTCCTCCTAAGGACATCTAGGGTTCAAGATAACTATAGGAATCATGCATAAAGAAACTCAACTCATTCACTCAGGAGTGGTCTAGTTTAAGACATATCAAAACAAATCTTTCTCAAAATTCTCATATCTTGGAGTTTAGGTTCTCTAACCTTCTCCCAATGGGTCTCACTCTCTCTGGAGTTTACCCTAAAATTGGTCCTAACACTAGAGGTCCTCCTTTGTAAAAGAGCTTGAGGCTCATGCTGACTCACAACCTTGTCTTAACCTACCTTATCTTATCTCATAAAGCCTAGTTACTTGCATCATTAAAACTTATATTAAAACCTCAAATCTGAACTTAGATCCTTAAAGACAACATTGATTATCATAAACTGTCTTATATCATCTATATAAGACTTACAATGTATCATCAAAACTTATATCATCTATTCCATCTATCACATATCCTAACAAGGCTCTAGACATCTAATCTAGAACTACTCTCTCTTCTAGAGTGATGTCATTCACTTTCACTAGGATGCATGATCACCTCCTGCTCATACATGTGTGGGGATACATTTTTGTAATACATATATATCATAAAATAATATATCATTTTTCTCTGATAAAACAAACATTAGAGAGAACTATCGAGGTTCGATTCGATTGGAATCAAAAACCAAAACCACAAAATGAGTGTCCCACACATAGTAGAGAGTACAATGTCATGAAGACTAGTAAAAAGGGTGAGAACATGGTGTAGACTAGTGCATCTACTCTAGACAATGAGTGCCATATGTCTAGGGTCTATGTTCCCTTGATGCACATCATTTCAAAATAATGCAACGTCCCATACCGTTGCACTATAAGGAAAGGCCAACATCTAAGGACCTGCTATACCACAAGCACTAGTCTAGACCTAGTTCTAGGATATCTAAGTTTTACCCTAGAGGCTAGGTCAGATCTAGTCTATAAATGATGACTAATCTAACCCTAAAGATTATTAAGTTCAAGGTTTTGTTTAGTTTCAGTTGCATAATGAGCAAATGTCAGGATTTGCTATTGTTCATTCTCTGATACCACCTATGATGTACCCAGATTTTCTAAAACTTAATTTGATGTGTGACATCCAAATTAAAACCCTCACCTCAGTGAGAATCCCAATTTAAAAACCACACACTAGGATAAGAAAGAGAAAATCAAGGGAGTTAGAAGGAAACAAATGGTAGCACATGCACTTGAACAATAATAAAACCATACAACACATGTTCACCATTCAACATATAATTACAACATGAATTGTTACAATATTTTATATTACATATTGAATAGAAAATGTATACATATACATGTACTTCCACTAAACTACAAGATATTAAGACAACATGTCCACCTGTACATCAGCTCGCCATACAACTCTCACTATCCCTGACCTTCAAGAGCATAACCACAACCTAAACAAAAGATTACATGTGGTACACGTCAGCACAATATTCAAGAATATTGTACTGAGTACGCCTACGTGTCATTTATATACCTCTCATCATATCTTGGAAATAAGATAAAACTAATACTTGGCCGTTATAAAGGAATATAAGAAAAAGCATATACTTGCATTAAGATGTTTATTAACAAAAGAGAACACATGTTTTAAGCACATTTTCCATGATATCATCCATGCCTTAACTACCTGAGAGTTGTATGCATTAAGGCCTTATGATTGACTACCAAAGAGTTGGATCATTTCATAATGTGACCAGACTACCAAAGAGTTGGATCACTTTCAAGTACTTGACTATCAAAGAGTTGAAGTACTTTATTTCTAGCACTTGACTACCAAAGAGTTGAAGTGCTTAGATATAATGGAACAAATATATTATGTTTCATGTGTTCATAGAAATAAGTACAGAAAATCAAGAAACATATAATACAAGAGCAATCATTTCATCCAATATCATATGCCAAGTGTTTACTACACATATAATGCAAGAATACTTTATAATAATCCAAGTAAGAGGTAATGGCATACCTTAGATCAGGAAAGACAAATCTAAGCCACACATTCCTGATATCAACTATATCCTTGTCAACCCTGACCTCTTGGTCAAAGCTTGATAAAAACAAGAGCATATACTATCATCAAAGTCTTATGTCCACCATTACTTGCATTCTTGTATTAGAATTATCTTACTGATATCATTTTCTAGATTATGGTTCATTATCTGAATATTAGGTTCCATATCCTTTTTGTGCACATATTAACCCTAGTTTATATACATTTTTCAAATTAGGGTTACAAACCATGTATTAAGGGTCATCTTAATTTGACATGCATTTCATGTATAAAACTGATCTCATATTTACATATTATCTCACACTCACTGATATGAGGGTTTTATGTGAATTTCATCATTTATTGAGCATGTATGTATTTATTGCATTTTATTTAGGGTTATTAACCCTAAATAGCTATATTAAGAATTTAATATGATTTCGTGCATCAACATCATAAATACTAACATCAGATGGATTATAAGCATGAATATGGATTTACTGACATTTTATCATAATTTTATGCCATCATTTGATATTTATTACTCATGGAACAAGCATTATGAATCTTGCATGATATCACTATGATTTAATAATAAAAAAACCGATATGATGGTTTGATTTTATTTTACACATTGTTCTGAGAATTTTGGTATATTATATGTATTTTTCTAATAAACGAGCTAATTTCTATGAATTGTTGAAGATTTGGGTATTTTTACCTTTTTTGGCCATTCTGAGACTGCCACAAGGCCAGTAAGAGGCGTGCCTTCTCTTTTTTTTTCTAGGATCTGCCTGGTCTGGGTCTGTGGTTGGATCTGTGGATCTAAGGATCTGCTAGCCTGACTACTCCTAATCCATTTCTTATTGCGCATGTGTGCGAGATCTGTTCTGCCCGCACGAACCTGCCACCACAATTGGGAACCTCCGGTGAGGTGATGCCAGTAACATCATCTCCCTGTCAAACTCTAAGGCCTTTATCAGCTTCATAGTCAACTTCCTCACCTCCATGACCACCAAGTCTTCTCGATCTTGGCTCCAAATCCTTCCAACCACAAGCTTGCCTCCATAGGGCTCTGTTGCAGAGAAACCGAAGAGGTGTCCTACCTCTACTCGCTCTCCTATCGACATGAAGCTTCTGAAAGCTTCGTAAGACCCCCACAAACACCTCTTCACCCTCCAATCTTGGTTGTATACACCCACTCCCAGCTCCCGATCTTTGCCTTCTTCTCCAGCTCGAAGGGGTTCGCTGAGCAGCAAACCATCCATAGATGCCCACTTTTAGTCTGATGTTTGACTTGCCTGGGTTGGAAAATGATACCAGTAAGATAATTCTAAGATAAGAATGCAAGTAATGGTGCACACATCCTAATGAACTAAGCCTCTTGTGTGCACCATTACTTACATTATTGTCTTAGAATTATCTTACTGATATCATTTTCCAGATTATGGTTCATTATCTGAATATTAGGTTCCATATCCTTTTTGTGCACATATTAACCCTAGTTTATATACATTATTTAAATTAGGGTTACAAACCATGTATTAAGGGTCATCTTAATGTGACATGAATTTCATGTATAAAACTGATCTCATATTTACATATTATCTCACACTCACCGATATGAGGGTTTTATGTGAATTTCATCATTTATTGAGCATGTATGTATTTATTGCATTTTATTTAGGGTTATTAACCCTAAATAGATATATTAAGCATTTCATATGATTTCGTGCATCAACATCATAAATACTGACATCAGATGGATTATAAGCATGAATATGGATTTACTGACATTTTATCATAATTTTATGCCATCATTTGATATTTATTACTCATGAAACAAGCATTATACATCTTTCATGATATCACTATGATTTAAGAATAAAAAGACTGATATGATGATTTGATGTTATTTTACACATTTTTCTGAGAATTTTGGTATATTATATGTATTTTTCTGATAAGTGAGCTAATTTCTATGAATTATTGAAGATTTGGGTATTTTACCTTTTTTGGCCAATCTGTGACTGCCACAAGGCCAGCAAGAGGCATTCCTTCTCTTTTTTTTTCTGGGACCCGCCTAGTCTGGGTCTACGGTTGGATCTGTGGATCTAAGGATCCACTAGCCTGACTACTCCTAATCTGTTTCTTATTGTGCCTGTGTGCGAGATCTGTTCTGCCCGCACGAACCTGCCGCCACAATTGGGAACCTCCGGTGAGGTGATGCCAGTAACATCATCTCCCCCGTCAAACTCTAAGGCCTTTATCAGCTTCGAAGTAAACTTCCTCACCTACATGACCACCAGGTCTTCTCGATCTTGGCTCCAAATCCTTCCGACCACAAGCTTGCCGCCATGGGGCTCTGTTACAGAGAAACCGAAGAGGCGTCCTGCTTCTTCTCGCTCTCCTATCGACCTAAAGCTTTTGAAAGCTTTGCAAGACCTCCACAAACACCTCTTCACCCTCCAATCTTGGTTGTATACACCCACTCCCAGCCCCCGAGCTTTGCCTTCTTCTCCAGCTCGACGAGGTTCGCTGAGCAGCAAACCATCCACGGAAGCCCACTGTTAGTCCGACATTTGACTTGCCTGGATTGGAACTCTCTTCCGATCCTCCTATCTCACTTGGATCTTCGCTCTAGCTTGATTTCATTTCTCCTCTTACTACCTGCGAATGACAATGGAGAGGTGTAGGAAATCGTAAGTTGGTTCTCCTTATTCACTTGACCACTTGCCTCGCTCAGGGTATCATTCAGTCTGTAATGAGGATCGGAGTCCAACTCCTGGGTTACCTCACTCCCCCATCGCCCCATGACTAGATGGATCATGGCATCAAGGATGGCCACCTATGCTTATGTGCTCTAACCGCGAGGTGGGAGACAAAAATAACGACCCTGGATCTCAAATTCTATGGCATGAGTTAGTCCTTCAAATGAGCCTATCCGTGTTTCACTCAAGACCAAGTTTACTACCACTAGATCATATCTCTAGGGTTAGGATCTGTCTATGCCACCCATCCAAAAACCAAAGAGGGTGTGGAACAAGGCTGATATCCAAACTTAGCCTAAATAATCCACTACATAGGTCTATAATCATCAATAATGCACATCATTTTCCAACATTCAAACCTACATAACTTCTTATAGGAACATCCAATTTTCACCAAATTTTAACCATATCTCTATCATCACTCAAGCTACATCGTACTCAAATTTGGTAACAAAAATCAGCTATTTGATTTACCAACTGAATTCCTCAAAGGACGTTATATATATGGATCTTAATCATGATATAAACACCGATCACCATCCAAACCTTACCAAAGTACTTGTAACTCTTAAGATAACTCAACATGCATGGATTCACTCATGTCATTAGTTATTCAGGGATTCCAAAAGTCCACTCCATCACATCCTATACACCTTAAAAGAAATTTCATACTCAAAATTAAGCCATGAAAAACCAGTCCATCACAGTTGGCTTTCAGTTGATATCTCCTCCATGAAAACTACTCCAACAACTTCCTAAAGCAATGACACACCACATGAATTAGCAATATGAAAATCACATTTTCATCATGAGATTTGAGAAACCCCAATCATTTATGTCTTGCTTAATAATAATTTAACCAATCAATTCACAAGCACGAAAGAGGCGATTCACATGTAAAGGGTCAAAAATTGAGACTATTTAGCAATACATCATGATAATATAGCATGCATTTGTCAAAGGTCAACATTTTCCATCCACAAAATAGTGATTGTGTCAAAAAAAATTTTAGGCAAGAAATTTTAAATATGCAAAGAATTAGCAAAATGGTACCACATTGATTTCAATCACATGTTAACCATAATTGTGAAACATAAAGCGAGAAACAAGCAAATTCTAGATATAACATGTAAAAATATAGAAAATTTACAATATATGCATGCATGCCAAGAAGAACATTTTTTTGAAAATTACACAATAATTGCATGAAATCAAATTACATGATATTCCTATACATAAGCAAGCACAAAAAGTGTAGATTGAAATTTATAAGAGTTAGTTTGACTATTTGAAAATCTTAGGAAAAACTTAAAATAAGTAATAGAGAGGAAAATATTGTAACGCAAGGTCTTACCGTCCTACCACCCCAAACTTTTAGACATGCTATCATCGACATGAAATAAATGTTTAGGATGATAGGGTAGAGGACATAGAGTCATGGTAGACAAATGCTGAGATGGGGCAGATCTCAAGGTGTCCAGTGATCAAGGCAGATCCACCAAGACTATTCTTGGAGGAATGACCATTTTGTCTTTCTAGCACAATGGTTGTGCTGGGTAGCACAGTCGTGTTGGTCGCCTTCCTATACCTTTTCCACTGATATGAAATTTTCTCTTCAATTAAAATCTTCTCATTAGAGATATCATCCATGCATCATCCAACTTACAATGTACCTATCATAACATGATTCACAAACAACAAAAACCATCAAGTATAAAGTGTGTGTGTTTCTTGGCAAAACAAGTCATCGGTACATTTTTGACATATGGTTTCTCTTTTATAAACGTTGGTTTCCATATAAAACACTATCAACCTATAACATTGGTTGGTATAACATAAAAATCACTATTGATCCAGTCTTGTTGATTAAGAAAAAATGTGTGGTACTACTTTTACTATAATGCCAGTTTCTTTTTTAGGAACCAACATCTAAGTTAGCCCACAAAATTCAACTTCGTAGTGGGAAAATATGATATAGGCCTACTGCATCAATTGTGAAACTGGTGATAAAGCCCTTCTAGTCAAATAAATTTTGTCCCAAAATATCCTATTTCATCAGTTTTTTACCAAAAATATTGTCACCCTAGGTCAAGTACACCACGAAAGTTTTTACTCCAAAAATCTTATGTCGTCAGTTTATACTAGAAGAACCGACAACCCCACAAAAATTAGTTCCCCTCAAATTGTCTTATGATGTTGGGGTTTCTACTAAAACTGACAACTAAAGTATTAACAAGGTCAACTCTTTCTATAAGGTTAAGTACATGTTTCCTTGGTTTGTGATGGATAGATGGTGTCCAATTTGAGATATGATATCATTTTTTCTATAAAAACTAAAAGTATAGTCTTAGCAAGGTCAATTTTTTATTAGAGATTAGTACATGTTTCATAAGTTTTGTGGTAGAAAATTAATGAAAGAGTTGATATGTGACATCAATATTTTTGTGGAGGCCTACGACTAAGATGACTAAAGTCTTAGTCATCAATTCTATGTAACAACCGATGCCTAATTTTCACATAACAACACTAGTGAAATAGGCTTCTCCCAATTTATTTTCCAATGCATGATTTTCTATCATTGCTTCTGCTACTATCTGGCAATTTCTATGTTGTTGTCGTGGCTCCTCCATCATTGTTGCTACATTGTTGCTGCTACTACTACTACTATGAGCATCACCGACATCACCGTCTCAACCTCTTCTGCACCTCCACCAATCTATCTACCCCATTTCTAGCCTCTATCACTGCCTCCTCCACCCACCACCATATCTTACTCTGCCTCCCCTACTACATCACCATAACTCTTCCTCCATCACCTCCAACAGTGGACACTTCTTCATTGATTTCTTCACCACTGCCACCATCGTCGATCTACTACTCAACATTTATTTTAGCTTCATTTTGTATATTTTGATGAAATGAAACTAGAATTTTAATACCTAAATTAATATCAATTGAATGATGAGATGTAACTAGGTTTTTAATTTTAAAATTAGAGAAATCACATTTGTATAGTTGTATATCATGTAAAACTACTTGTATAATTTAGTGTTTTGTTCAATTTGAATGTTTTATGGAAAAATAATTACACCTAAGAATTAATTAAACTGAATAAGTATGGATCATCTAATTAGCTTGATTTAGAATGAATGAATTCTATTTAACTAAATTCTAAGCCATAAATCCTAATTTAGATATATATCTTGTCGTCATTCCAAGATTTACTTATTAGGAGTAAATCTGAGATAGTACCTGGTATGGAACTTCTCTTGAACACTTATCTCACTTAGGATGTAAGTGTATAATGTGTGTTCAGTTTTCATGATGTTTGATTAGCACTTCCTCATTTCTCCTCTAAGTACATACATAGGTGGGTATTTCCCCATCTATATCAGTGTACTAGGAGAAGTGTGGGGAAATATTGTTGATATATTCTTGGAAACCAAATACATATTATCCATTTACTAGTGAGATTACGTGTTCAAGAATGGGATAGGTGGTACACATTTATTACAAAACCCTTAATACTAATTTGTAAACTCTAATCCTAAAATATGTAAACCCTAAACCCTAAACGATAAACCCTAATCTCTAAACCCTAATATTTAGATGCTAATCTCCAAGTACCAAGTTCAATACTCATTTTCTCTATGATCATAGAATGGATCAATCTTGGATGTCCATTCGAAATCACTACACTCTAGAGTTTATTTCTGGTCTTAATTATTTTGTAAGATTTATGGATGAAGATATGAAACAACCAAGAGATAGGTTATATATCCTATGTAGGAATTGTAGTAACAATTTGAAAGTCAACACTGTTGATGAAATCAAAAGTCATGTCATGTGCAATGAGATTGTACAAAACTATACATAATGTTTCTGTCATGGAGAGTTTCCTAGTATGAGACTAATCGGTGTTGATCTCAATACTTGTGTTGAAGTGGAAATTGCCGAAAATGATGTAGATGTGAACAAACTAATTTCAATAGACTTGGTTGATGTGATTCTAGATATTTGTGGGGTAAATCATATTGATCCACCTTCCTTATTTTGGAACATTGTGCATGATGTTGAGAGATTGTTGTACTCACTTTACAAAGTTGAGCATTGTGTTGTGATTGTATAGTTTGAATTCTTGCAATAGATAGATCAACAAAAGATTCATGTATTGGTTGTCTTTGTTGAAAGAAATTCTTCCTGAAGGCAACAAGATTCCAGCCTCAACATAAAAATTTGAAAAAATAGTGTATCCAATGGGAATGGTGGCTAAGAAGATATATGCATGACCAGATGACATTGTGTTATTTCAAATGGACTATATCAATTTGAAAGATTATCCAAAATGTGGGGCATCAAGGTACAAAATGATGACTTCAAGTAATCCCAAAACTGGCTCTCCTTCCAAGGTAATTTTGTATATACCTATAATACCATGATTTAAACACCTTTTTTCCAATACCATGGATGCACAAATTTATCCTGGCATGCAGAGGCAAAGAAAAATAATGATGGGATCCTAAGACACACGTCTGATTCTCCATAATAGAAGAAAATTTATTTATTATACCCTAAATTCAGTGACAAATTCAATAATCTATGACTTGGTCTTTGTGTTGATGGGATGAATATATACGACACATTAAGCATACAACATAGCTCTTGGCCTGTTGTGATTGTTATATTCAATCTTCATCCCTGGTTTTGTATGAAAAATAAGTGTGTCATGATGTCCTTGTTGATATTGGGCCCCAAAAAATCTAACAATGATAATGATACTTTTCTTGAATATGTAATTGATGACTTAAAGAAACTATGGGGATAAGGAGTGATGGCCTATGATGCTTCACATAGAGAGATATTTTTTTTGCATCCTATGATGTTTTGAACTATTAATGACTTTTTAGCGAATGGTAATCTGTATGGATACAATGTAAAAGGATCCAAAGCACGCCCTATATGTGAGGATAAAACTAATTCAATATGATTAAAACATGGAAGCAAGACTTTATATCTTGGTCAAAAGTGCATCCTCACTGAAGGTTGCAAAATGCATTCAATGGATTAAATGAGGAATGGAGTAATCCTAAACCTATACCAGGTGACGTTTTTTATGGAAAAGAAAAAGACTTTGTCAATACATTTCATAAGAGATCACAATACACTATCCCCACATGGAGTGATAGATATTTATTCAAGAAGATCTCTATATTTTGGATCTTTCTTATTGGAGTTCTTTGCCAGTTAGTGATGGTATCTATGTCATGCATTAAGAAAAATGTATGTGATAACATTATTGGTACTCTATTGTATATATTAGGTAAGATTAAAGGTGACATAAAATCCAAAATGCACCTTTGTCAAATGGGTATAAGGAAAGAATAAACAATGGAAGTTAGTAGTGATCGAGAAACATATTTACCTCCATCTTGTTAAATTTTGTTAAGACATAATAAAGAACTTTTTACAAGTGCTTGCTCAGTGTTAAGGTGCCACATGGATACTCTTCCAATACTTATAGATTGGTATCAATGAAAGATTTGAAGCTGATAGGTCTTCAATATCATGATTGTCACATACAAATGCAATAAATATTTTTTGTGGATAATTGATCTATGATGCCTAAGCATGTAATGTTTGAAATCATGAGGTTTTGTTTCTTCATTAACACTCTATGCAACAAAGTTATTGAGACTGAGAACCTTGATAAGCTACAAAGAGAAGTTGTCATTACCTTGTGCCTGCTTGAGATGTACTCCATTCTTTGATATCGTGGTACATCTTATTGTCCATTTGACTAGAGAAGTGAAAATCTTGGATTCTATTTTCTTGCATTGGATGTATCATTTTGAACTTTACATGAATGTTTTTGAAGGTGACGTTTGAAGTCATTATCGGCCTGAAGGGAGCATTATTGAGGGTTATGTGGCTAGAAAGGTTATGGACTTTTGCAATGACTATCTGAGTTGTAATGAAGCTCTTACCAATGAAAAGAATATTGATCCCAACTTTGTCAAAGGGAATTTAGGAGCACAAGTGATAGTAGCTTGACGTGAGCTGTGGGAATAAGCACACATGTATGTTCTACACAACATTGATGAAATGGATATTTATATCACGGAACATACCAAATTTATCAAGATAAGATGCCCTTGAGCTATCACAATGTGGATTTCTAGAGAGCATAATAGGACATTTATTAGGTGGTTTGGAGTTGGACTCTTCCGTCAACTATCTCACACACCAAATAATGTTGCTAAAAATATCAAATTACTTTCCTTCAAATCAAAAATGAATGTTATGTCTTATGAAGGGTTTGACATAAATGGATTTTTATATTACACAAATTTCAAGATGATAAGAGTGTCCTCCAAAATAGTTGGGTCACCCTTCAGGCATCTTCATTGTATTTTTTGGTGTGAAGGATAAGAGCCCATGTGATGCTAAAATGTTATATTACAGTGTCACTGAAAGCATATGGGAGTTTGACTACATAGATTTCAGAGCTCCCATTATTAGGTGTAATTGAGTTGATAACATCAATGGATTAGTAATGAATGAATTGTGTTAGACATCAATGGATTTTAGACATATTTGTAAAAAGGGTGAACCATTCATAATGGAATCACATGCATAGAAAGTATTCAACATTGATGATCCTACAAATGAAAGATTGTAATATCCTCAAATTTGGTGAATCTAAATTATACAAATATAAGTCATGATTTTACAAACAAATTCCTGAATTATAATTAGTGAACAACAATGTTACCCACCTTGTGGCATGGGTGCAACCCATGGCTCATATGAAGGCCCATGAGACTATTTTCTTTGCAAATTGTATTGGTAAATATGCCCATAGAGGCATCCCGAGCGATTGCATGGTTTCAGATATTAATTAATCAATTAATACAATTATTTGGTTACTTAATTAATTCCAAAATATTATAATTAATCCATGAGAATATTAATTAACGTAGTCTTTCTGTATACCAATAGTTTTAGGAAACCCTACCTCCTTTCGTCTCCGATTTAAAGGGGCTTGACAGCCGATATATATATAAGATATTGAGAGAGGCTTTTAGTTTACGCTCACGTATGTAAACCCTAGTCGTCACTGTGCTTAGGAGAGAAATGAGAGCACTGCCATGCTAGCACGTCACCGCACAAAGGAGACTCCTTCCCTCCGGTGTAGGAAGCATGACGCGGAGTTCCAGTCCATCTGCATGGATGATGTAGAGACGCTGACACTGAGTCGCCTGTGTTCGGAGGGCATCAACGACCATTCGTACATGCTATGAGTGGCATACATCACCACATGAAAGGAGTTTTGTTGAATCTTCCTACGATGCACTCAGTGAATGGGAGAGAAGTTCCGTTCATGTAGGCCAACAACGTCGCACACCATCGTGCAGTGGGACATCGTCGGACTTCCTCCGTGATAAGGTATATCAAGCAAAAACTCTTTCTAAATACGTTGTTGTCGACGAGATCGTGTTTTGAGTTGCATGGAATTTTTTTTGTTGCTTCTACCACGCATGTTTTCTCCACAAAACCCAACAGTGGTATCAAAGCGTCGTCGATATATGACATATTTGGATTTGTTTTGAAATGATCGAATCACTGTATATTGTTTTCGATGTTGCATACGATGTGAATTAAAACCGCACATGGGGCTGCCCCTGTGTACCCCACATAGTCTGCATGGGATTCAAAAATTTAACTAATGGGCAATGTCCCACATTATAAGGACTGCAATTTTAATATGTATATATATATATATATATATATATACCTATGATATCATACACGTCGCCTTTAAAATATATTTTATGTGGTGGATGCATGCACGGTTATGGCCTAGTATCCCCTTTTTGAATGTTTTGAATGAATGTGGATGTCAATCTTGTGGATATGTTTGTTTTGAATGCTATGGATGTATAATGGTTGTATGTAGATCCTTTGTATAAAGTATTCAGCTTGCATGTCGAGCCTCATCTCTTATTTCAAAGTGTAATTAATTCTTTCCCTTTATATTTGTACCCATATGATGTAATAGAGATAGGATTAGTTTTAGTCTTTGTGAACTTGATGTAAGGAGTCCACTTGAAGATCCAACTCCAAGAAGCATCCATGGAGAAGCACCATGAAGATCCAACTCCAAGGAGCATCCATGGAGAAGCAACATGAAGATCTAATTCCAAAAAGCAACTTGAAGTTCCAACCTCACGGAGCATCCATGAAATTGTTCATTGTAATGCAGATCCTTAAAGGTTGATTCACAGGTGTTGTTGCATGAGATGCATAAGACCTTACGTGGACCGTGATCCTTTGTTTCTCCAAAGGATTACAATAGTATGGTCATAACCGATGTATTTGTATTTGTGATTGCATGTCTATCGTTTATTGTTGTGGATATAGTAGTATATGATATGTACTATAAGTATGTGGTGTTTGGATATGTATATGTATTAATAAAACCCCTCAATTAATCATATTAAGTTTTAGTTTCCTTCCATAAATCAACACACATGAAAAGCTTGATCAACAATGTGTGGGCACGCCTCCGCGTGGTACACTGTCTATCTCGTAGAAGTATGATGGTGGGTGTGTAGGTCTACCTCCGTAGGGTGCACACTCATCATGTTGGCTTATGGATTGGACTTAACTAGTGAACTTTGATAGGATCAAGTACCTAGAGGCACACAGATGCATCATGGAAAGGAGTTGTGCATGTTCATCTATCCAAGAGTTGCATATGATGCAATTGGAAAAAGTTGACTACCTTAGTATTTGGTCTTTGACACTAGCATTGGCTGGGCATTGATCTAATTATTTTGGATCTTGGCTCACTAGAAGGTTGTACGCTGCAATCTTACAAGTTGATAGTGAGGGCTATCAATTTGAATAAAATAGTGGGAGCGTAATTAATTAAAGGCTAATTAATCTTATTTATCAAATATTTACAAGTCAAAATGTTTTGGACTAAATGCAAACTCTTTCTTTTGTAGCAATCAAATGGAAAACAACACTCACATTTTCTCATTGCGATTGGTCCTTGAGAAGGACAAACTTACCATAACCAACTTTCAAAACTAGTTTAGGATGCTGAGAATTATTCTCATGCATGAGCGTAAGCTCTATGTCCTTGAAACACCAGAGCCAACAGAACCCACCTCAAATGCGTCCAAGGATGAAAAAGGATGCTTACATGAAGCACCTTGATGATGTCGTGGATGTCAAGTGCCTGATTTTGTGCTCAATGAACTATGAGTTGCAAGAGCAGTATTAGAACATGAATATCATGGAGATGGTAACACATCTCAAGAATATGTATCAGCATCAAGCAAGACAGGAGAGGTATGATGTCTCAAAGGCTTTTTTCAGAAGCAAGATGAAAGAGGGAGACTCAGTTGGCACCCATATAGTCACTTTGATTGGGTACGTGGAAATCCTATCCAATCTGGGATATCCCCTAGGTCAAGAGTTAGCCACTGATGTGATTCTACAATTGTTGCACGAATCATATAGTCATTTTGTCATGAACTACAACATGAACAATCTTGACAAGCCGTTGTCAGAATTGTTAGGCATGTTGAGGATAGCTGAATCACTGATGAAGAAAGACAAGCCCAAGTCTATGATGATGATCAGCAAGACAAAGGGAAAGTCATAAGGGAAAGGCAAGTCTAAGAAAGGTTCTAAAGTCGGGTAGAAGCCAAAGTCATCCACGCTCAAAGCTAGAGGTGGGATCTCCAAAGAAGGCCGTTGTCAGCATTGTCACCAAGCTAGACATTGGAAAAGAAACTATCCTCTCTACCTGGAGGAACTGAGGAAGAAGAAGCAGGGGATAGATATCTCCACTTCAGGTATATATGTTGTTGAGATAAATTTAAATACTTCTTCATCATGGGTATTGGGTACCATATGTGGATCTCACATATGTTCAAATATGTAGAATCTGATAAGAAGTAAACCTTTATGAAAGGGCCAAGTTGAGTTGTGGGTCACTAATGGAGCAAGAGTTACTGCCACCATAGTAGCAGTTATTAGTTTATGTTTTCCTACATGCCTTGTAATAGAATTAGATAATTTCTATTATGTACCTTCCATTAATAGAAATATTATTTCTGTATCTTGTATGGACAAGAGTGGATTTGAATTTCACATTAAGAATGGAATGATTTCTATTTTGAAATATGATATCTTTTATGGCAATGCCCCTATGTCTTATGGTATCTACTTGTTAAAACTTGAGACTAGCATATACAACGTAAATACTAAAAGGCTAAAACTTGACATACAACATAAATACTAAAAGGCTAAAACTTGACAACTCAAACAAAACATACTTATGGCATTGTCGTCTTGGGCATATAAATGAGAAACGAATATCTAGACTCCATAAGGATGGTTATCTAGACTCTTTTGATTTTGAATCATTAGAGACATGTGAGGCTTTCTTATTAGGAAAGATTACCAAGACTCTTTTCACTGGACACAATGAGAGAGTCACTGATCTACTAGGGATCATACATACTAATGTGTGTGGACCTTTTAGATCAAATTCTAGAGGAGGCTATTAATACTTCACTACCTTCAGTGATGACCTCAGTAGGTATGGCTATGTATATCTTATGAAGCACAAGTCAGAAACTATTGAAATGTTCAAGACTTTCATGAATGAAGTAGAGAAGAAACTTGGTAAGAGTATTAAAGCACTTCATTCAGATCGAGGCAGCGAATACTTAAGCTAAGAGTTTGAGGACCTTCTGAGTGACCGTGGTATTGTATCAAAATGGACTCCACCTGGTACACCACAACATAATGGTGTGTCAGAAAGAAGGAATCGTACATTATTAGCATGGTACGATCAATGATGAGTTCAGCCGAACTTCCAATATCGTTATGGGGATATGCTCTTAAAACCACAACGTTTGCACTTAATCGTGTACCTTCCAAATCGGTTCAAAGGACACCATATGATATATGGAATGGGAACCATCCCAATTTGTCTATGTTAAAGATTTGGGGATGTGAAGCTTATATTAGGAAACAATTTCCTGAAAAGCTTGGACCCAAATCTGAAAAATACTATTTTGTTGGATACCCCAAGGAATCTCGGGGATACTACTTCTACACACTGATTGACAACAAAGTGTTTGTTGCTAGGACTGTTGTATTTCTTGAAAAGGAATTTATTTCCAAAGGAATCAGTGGGAGTAATGTAGATCTTGAAGAAGTTTGAGATCAATAAGAAAGTAGAGAACCCAAGGAGGTACATAAGGAACATGAAGACTAAAAAACTATTGTGGAATTTCAAGCTCCAAATGTAGCACCAGAACCTCATAGGTCTAGTAGGGCATGACTTGAGCCTGAGAGATTTGGATTTCTTGTGACTCAAGACAGTGATGAATTGGGCATAGCAGATGAGACAACATCCTCTCTAGAGGCTACTAAGGGACCAGAATCTGAGAAATGGCTCGAAGCCATGAGATCAGAGATGGAATCCATGTACACCAATAAGGTGTGGACCTTGGTGGATCCACTCGAATGGGTAAAACCCATAGGGTGCAAGTGGGTCTTCAAGAAGAAGACCGATATGGATGAAAATATTCAAACCTATAAAAGTAGATTGGTTGCGAAAGGATTCTGTCAAATTCAAGGTGTTAATTATGAAGAAACCTTCTCACCAGTTGCCATGGTTAAATCCATCAGGATCATGCTTGCCATTGCAACTTATCATGACTATGATATTTGGTAGATGGATGTTAAAACAACATTCCTTAATGGGAATTTACTTGAGGATGTATATATGACACAACCTAAGGGTTTTATCAATCCAAAGGAAGCCAATAAAGTTTGTAAGCTATAAAGGTCAATCTATGGATTGAAGAAAGCATCTCAGAGTTGGAATCTACATTTTGACGAAGTAGTCAAAAAGTTTGGCTTTAGTCAAAATGAAGATGAACCTTGTGTTTACAAAAGGGTTAGTGGGAGCACAATCGTATTTCCCATATTATATGTGGATGACATACTATTAATGGGAAATGACATCCCTACTCTTCAGATAGTAAAAGCTTGGTTGGGGAATACCTTCTCTATGAAGTATTTAGGTGAAGCATCCTATATACTAGGAATCAAGATCTATAGAGATAGATCTAGAAGGCTTCTTGGCCTAAGCCAGAGCACATACATTGACAAGGTGCTAAAGAGGTTTAGCATGGAGGGTTCTAAGAGATGTAACTTGCCCATGTCCCATGGGGTTACGATCTCTAAATCCCAATGTCCTGGTTCATGTAATGAATGTGCACGCATGAGCAAGATTCCAAATGCATCAGAAATTGGATCTATCATGTACACGATGTTATGTACTCATCTTGATGTGTCGTATGCTTTGAGCATGACGAGCCGGTATCAGTCTGATCTAGGTGAATGTCATTGGATATCCGTAAAGAACATCCTAAAGTACTTGAGAAGGACTAAGGATCAATTCTTGGTATATGGTGGTGAGGAAGAGATCCTGGAAAAGGGTTACACTGATGCTAGCTTTCAAACTGAAAAAGATGACTATAGATCACAATCTAGATTTGTGTTTTTCCTCAATAATGGAGCTATGAGCTGGAAGAGTTCCAAGCAAGAGACAGTTGTGAATTCTACAACAGAGGCTAAATATATTGTTGCATCTAATGCTACAAAGGAAGTTGTGTGGATCAACAAGTTCATTTCTAAACTTGGAGTGGTTCCAAGTGCTAGTGATGTAATTGACTTTTTAGTGACAACAATAGAGCAATTGCACATGATAAATAACCAAGATCGCACCAACATTCTAAACATATTCTACGGCAGTTCCATCTCATATGAGAGATCATATAGTGAGGAGATATGAAGATTTGTAGAGTACCTACAGAAAGCAATGTGGCTGACCCGCTCACAAAAGCACTTTCACAGCAAAAACATGACAGACATGTTCGATCACTTGGATTGAGATTCATGAGTGATTGGGTATAAGTGCAAGTGGGAATATGTTGGTATGTATGCCCATATAGACTATCATTTGATGATTTTAATGGGATACTATGTAAATGATTTGTAATACTACATTGATCATATCAATAAAGGCAAGTTTCCAGTCGATATGTTTGTGTTTTATATTGTGAGATGACCACAAAACTTATAGATGTCTACAGAATAATATACTCAGTGACATATGTCTTTGGGTTGATGACCTGAATAGTGAGATCATATGTATGCTAAGAGTGTGTATTCTTGTTTTGTCCCTGATCGGTTGTTATTGTGGAAATATCGATAGACATCAATAACAAATAAGATTATAATGTATGTTGGTTTATGGAAGAATCTCATTATCCATGATATGGATATATCAAACTAAATACATAGATACTTGTAGGAGAGCAGTATATCAGATAGACCCACCTTTAGAGTGACACATGGATACCATGATTGGTAGTTAGAGTCACATCTCATAATGGTGGCGGTGATTGTGGTTCTTAGACCTGAAGTCACTACACTTATCACATGTCATTTGGTGTACTTTGAAATCATCCAACGTGGTCCTGAATAAGGATTGCCATAAAGATGGTGCTTGGGTCCACTATGACAAATGGGGATGACTGTGATTGATGTAGATGGAATTTATCCTTCCTACGGGAGTTTGATATTCTGGCAACTTGATAAGTGAGACTAAGAAATGCATGGCCATGCTGATGTGAGTCAATATGTGATATTGAGCTTACATATATCTCAGACAATCTTCTCTAGCTCAAGGAACATGGATTGAACATTGAAAAGGATAAAAGTTTTGTGACTCGAGTTGAATCTGAATATCATCGACAAAGGAACTATACAATCACTTTAACACCGATCATGAATGATAGGTTAAGTTGTTCTCCAATCATTGCTTGTGAAATCATAATATGATTATGGATATCACTCCCAACATAATTTGGAGCCTACCGGGTCACACACATAGGATGTGTTGGAATAAAAGTATAATTGTGGATTTGATTGGAATTGATCTGAATCACATTGATTACTAAAAATTTTATGTAATCCATTAGAATAATATTGGAATGTTTGAGACAATTAATTGGAGTGACTGGCTCTAAGTGCAAGTGGGATTCTATTGATAAATATGCCCATAGAGCCATCTCGAGCAATTGCATGGAGTCATATATTAATTAATCAATTAATATGATTATTTGGTTAATTAATTAATTCTTGAGTATTCTAATTAATCCATGAGCATTTTAATTAACATAGTCTTTTTGTATACCGATGGGTTTAGGAAACCCTGCCTTCTTTTATCTCCTATTTAAAGGGGCTTGACGGCCGATATCTATATGAGATATTGAGAGAGGCTTTTAGTTTACGCTCACATACGTAAACCCTATCCGTCACCATCTTCAGGAGAGAAAGGAGAGCACCGCGATGCTAGCACGTTTCTGCAAAGAGATGACTCCTTCCCACCGACTTAGGAAGCATGACGTGGAGTTCCAGTCCATCTACATGGATGAAGTAGAGATGCAGACGCTGAGACAACTCCATTCGGAGGACGTCAACGACCATCCATATGTGCTACGAGAGGCGTACATCACTACACGAAAGGAGCACCACCAGATCTTCCTACGACACACTTAGAAAATGGGAGAGAAGTTATGTCTGTGTAGGCCAACAACGTTGCACACCATCGTGTAATGGGACACCGCTAGACTTGCTCCGCGATAATGTATATCCCGCAAACACTCTTTTTAAATATGCTATTGTCGACGAGATCCTATTTTGGGTTGCGTGGAATTTTTTTGTTACTTCCACCGTGCATGTTTTCTCCACAAAACCCAAAAAATAGGTCATTGGGGAACATGACAAGGAAATAAGAGATTTTGCACATAAATTAATGGCAATGGATTTATGAATTGTTAAATAATAGAGATATGATATAATATGTAGATTTCCAAATGAAAATAAGATTTATGGTTTTTAGATAATCAATGGAGTAATTATCTAAGCCAATTTGGCAACGTATGTTTTGAGGCATCTAGTGGTATTTTTCTGATATTACTTTTGTAATACTTAATGATAACAACGAAATGGGAGATAATTATAGAAATTGGGAAAAAAACAATATCGAGTTCTTACATTTAATTTATAGAATATATTGAATAGAAAGAGAGAGAGTAATTGAGACTTCAAGTCCTAAATAATTAGGAAACAAATTAATAATTAGATTAACCAATATGCACCATATAGGTGGATGTTTTCGTTTATGGCTTTTAGTAAGTCATAAATAAAGTTAATAATTGAGTTAAATAAATACTTGAAGAACATGTATGGATATATGTGTCACTATATTTGAAATATATAAAATGTTCTCCTTTTGACAAATAAAAGTACTTTTCCCCTAAATGCATTTTGTTACTCTAAGAAAGGGAAATGGACCAAGTGAATGAAAGTAAAAGCAATGCTTTGATAAACCATATAGTTGTGTATACTAAAGAGAATAATGAGAATATAAATGGAAATATACATGCAGAAAGGTAGGGATATCATGGGTTCATTTCCGATGATGGAAAGAACCCCCTCCCTGGGCTACATGGGTTGTAGTGTTGGAAACCTTACTACCTTCATCTATATTACGTCTTGATTATAGATATTGTTATGTCACCAATATCCTTTTAGACCATATCTTATTCCTTGGATAAAGAGGAGTGTATGCCTAGATTCTGGAGGTAACATTAGATCATGGGTGTGTCTGGATGACTCTTCAAGTCTGGAGAGAACTGCCCTATCCAAGCCTCTGATCTTCCCTACCTTATGTAGTGGAGGAGTGTCGAAAGACCGTCTAAGAGGCACATAGTCCTCCGAACTATAGGAGGCATTGCATTGCCCTGATCCTAAAAACCAAGGAGGTCTGAGGAAGGTGGAACAAGATGTTGTAGTCTACCACAGCGGTGGGTTTGAGAAAGATGAAGTCAATGTGATTCTAACACGTCAGGTTGCTCGCCCTCCAGCCCAGTGGGAGCATCCTTGTGACATAATCTCCGTCAGGGGAGAACATGGAAACATTAGAGGTGAATCAGTCACCATGGTAGTGACCATGGGAGAGGGAGCCAGCCAAACAATGATGTGTGAGGTTGATCCTCCTATGGTCGTAGGACACTAACCAACCCGATATGCGTGAGAAAAGTTAACCAATGCAAACATGTATGCACGAGGATGGAGGAAGACACATTCTGGGTAATCAATTAAGTGGATCCAAGCCAATATCCACAGACTGAAACAACAAG
This sequence comes from Alisma plantago-aquatica, assembly GCA_963693085.1. Classification (NCBI taxonomy): domain Eukaryota; kingdom Viridiplantae; phylum Streptophyta; class Magnoliopsida; order Alismatales; family Alismataceae; genus Alisma; species Alisma plantago-aquatica. The sequence goes on along the minus strand of OY856410.1, from coordinate 90,886,179 downwards.
GTAAATCTATAAATAGTTGTACCTGATGACATGTCATTGCATGATTGGCCTATATTTTCATAACTTAACACAATTCAAGAAAATAATTGGTAGGTTAGAATATACTAAAATTATATATCAATTTTATCATAAAATGAGAGGAATATAATTAAATGGATTTAGTACTTTGTTATTATCCCAATTCCAAAAGTAATTCTAATGTGAGTTAAATAGGTAATTAGTACATAGAGACCTTAGATATGGATATTAAAATGTTATAAACATTAAAAGCCTTTCTTTTGGGTTATTATCTAATGTTGTTGAACATAATGGCAATCTAAGTTATTATGATGATAATAAAAAAAATGGTTTTGTACTGTGTATAATCATGCATATGAAGAATTAGGGTTTGCAAATACTTACTTCCAATATTCTTATTGAACTTAATCCGATCTGAGTTTTCCCAATAAAAGGATATGATAAATATGATAAGAAGGGTTTCAACCAAAGTAAATATATGATAGAAATAGGGTTTGTTCCCTTCGTCCTTATCTAAACCCGTAACAAAACTCAAGTAGGTTTTAATCTAATTAATGTGATGGTGACACTTTAGGATTTACATACATGTAGATAAAATAAATATTTCTTGGATCTGTTGGTTGGATTGATTAAATATACTTATCTTCATGGTTATACATCAAGGTACATGGTTATGGTTATGATTACTCACATTAGTTTTTTGGTTTTTGCCAATAATTTCACGAGAATTGACTAAATAAACTGTTGAGTGTTTATCTACATTAGAGGAGCATCATGCAAACAATATTTGAATTAATGGAAAACTATTTTATATTATTTCTTATTTGGTAAAATATGGATGCTTGGGAATTTCAGGTAATGGCTATTAACTTTTTGGGTCCTTCCTTAATTCGGGGATGTTGAAAAGTGAGGTCGTTACATTTGGTATCAAAGCCCCATATTTTTCAAACAATACTTAATAGTTTATAATTTCAAGTAATCTTTATAAATCTAAGGAAAATTATTAACACATGATTTGATGGTAATGGTTCATAGAATGGATCATGGTTTTGGGGGCAATCATGGTTTTGGGGCTGGTAATATTTTTCTCCACGCCATTAAGTTGGTGTATGAGGACTCCCTTACCCAATGTGATGCCATCCTGGCTAGAACCTAGGATTTTCATGAAGTAACATTTCCTCTAAATCTCCTCACCTCTAATTCCATCTAGTTCTCATCCTATTGCTTAATAAAACCTAAAACATACTTCCCTCCTCATCTCAAATTAGGGTTTTTGAGAAGAAGTAGCATTAAGGCATCCTACACCAATTAATGTACACATAATGTGGTAATAATGATAAAGTAAAGAAAAATGTTTTATGGGTATTCTTAGCAAGGGTAAACTCTATATGGAGCTAGTGTTGGTTTAGGAAAATCCTTACTGGGTCAAGGGAGTCAAGAATCCCTAGAGTGTTGGGGTAGTCCATGTCCCTAACCCTAAAACCCTAATCCTGGGTAATGGGGGTGGTGTGGGCGAGATAGAGACCCTACACATAAGAACCCTAATTAGGTTAAGAGGAAAGAGAAAATAAAAATGAGATTAGGTGACTAAATCTTGCATGCATGTGTGTGGAGAAAGGCATTATTGTACATGGTTTTAAGAAACATAAGAAACCCATGGTTACATAAGAATGAAAATATGAGACCCTTAATTCAAACTTTAGGGTTGGCGTCCCGATCTAGGGTGGGTCGACCTAAGAGTTGGAAAAGGGCCTAGGGGGAGGAAAAACCCTAAACTCGGGGGATCGGGTTGTGGCTAAATAGCCTAACCTCCTCTTGTGAGTTAAGAAGACACCATGGGTTAAGATCTTCCTCAGAAGAGTGAGTTGACCAGTCAGTTTAAGAATTGAGGTAACCGTGAATGTCACCTAAAGTGAGAAGGATTAAAATATAATTATGAAAGCACATACATATTTTGAACCCAAGTATGTCATTCTAAGGGACACGAGTGGTTAAACCCTATAAGGTGGCCTAAGTTCACAGTGTAGATGACCAAGCCCCAGATAGGGAACGTCATGAAGTGGTGAAGCCCCATATTTCGAAGATCAATATGTCACCAAGCCCCAGATAGGAAAGGTGGTCTGAGTTCCTAGTGTAGACAGCCAAGTGCCAAATAGGGAAGGTCATGAAGTGATCAAGTCCCAATTTGGGAATACCAATATGACACCATGCCCCAGATAGGAGAGGTGGCCAAAGTAAACTATGTAGATGACTATTACCAAGCCATAAATAGGAAAGGTCACAAAGATGTCAAGCTCCAGATTAGGAAGACTGACTTGGCACCAAGCCCTATATAGGAAGGTGGCCCAAGCCCAATGTTGGGACATAGAAAAAATAATGTGTGCCGCAACATATGAAGGAAATTTGGGTAGAAGAATTACATAACAAACCAATGTGCTAAAAACTTGATCTATTAATAAAACCTAGGTATGGTAGAGCCCTAAGTCAATTATAAGGTCGAGTAGGGATTATTAAAGGTACATAAGGCCGATGAGATTAGGATGTGATTGTGCCCTAAACGAATTCAACCATGGAGTAAGGAGTTATCTATACATGTCGCCTGAAGCCCGTAGGTCAGGAGATTGGCCACCTTCATGAGTTCATGAGGCCTAAGGGGTAAACATGACATGCACTCCCTAAGTGCATAAGGCCCATGAGGTAGGAGGAGATCATTCCAAAGGTACATGTATCAATTGGGACCTTGAGGAAGTGATTAAGGATAATAAGACATATTTTGTGTAAATATAAAAGATACAAGAAGTCATGCAATAATGAAATCTACACAAACTTAACAGCATGAAATTCACTTGACTTTATTAAAATATAAGAAAATTGTGGAATTAAAAAGTAAATATGATTTAGAGTCGTGTTAAGAATGATTCAACCTAATATTTGAAATTTTAAAATAATATGTGGATGTGTATCTCTACTCTTAGAATAGGGTGAAATTTATTTTTGTGCTGCAGCAAGCACTTATTTCATCTTATTATGAGTAAGAGAGATTGGGTAGAAATATGCTATTCTTAAAATTACTCTATGAGAAAGAATACCCTAAGTTGAGGTTAATGACATGATTTAGGGTTTGAGGTATTACCTCACCCTTATGTGATGGTAAATGAATAATAGATTGGAGACCCAAGTAAAAAGGTAGTCACTAAGTGAATTTGTAAAGATAAATAAAAATGTGATCATCAAGAGAGGATATCATGTATATACTAAATATATGGGTATACCCTGAATTGAATCAGGTGCCAATCTTAGTAATCGTGTGAGGAATTTTCATATTAATAGAAGTTTTTAAAATATAATCCAAGAAGGGTTGGTAAACCTAAGGTTTGAAATTAAGTATAGGTATCATTCACCTTAAGCTTACTAGGGTTGAATTTTGGGGAAGAAATTCCTATTTATGGAGGGGTGATGTAATATCCTCAAATTTTGTGAATTTGAACTATGCAAATATAAGACTAGGATTGATTAAAAAATTTCGAAATTATAATTGATAGGATAATAAAGTTACCCAACTTGTGGCATGGGTGCAACCCTTGGCTCACATAAAGGCCCATTAGACAATTTGATTTAAAAAAGGTCCTTGGGGCACAAGACAAAGAAATAAGAGATTTCTTGCATAAATAAATATCAATGTCTTTATGAATAGTTGGATAATAGAGATATGATATAATATGAAAGTCTCAAAAAGAAAATAAAATTTATCATTTTCAGATAATTAATGGGGTTGTTATCTAACCCAGCTTTACAACATAAGTTTTGAGGCATCTAGTGGTATTATTTCAATATTACTTTTGGAATACTTAAAGATAATAAAAAAAGGGAAGATAATTTAGAAAATTGGGAAAACTATTTATGAGTTCCTATATTTAATTTTAAGGAATGTATTGAAGAGAAATATAGAGAATAACTGAGACTTCTAGTCCTAAAGAAATGGGAAAAAGATATAGCAATTAGATAATTCAACATGCGCCATATAGGTGGATATTTTCCTTCATGGGTTTTAGTATGTCAATAAAAATAAAGTTAATAGTTTAATTAAAGAAATACTTGAAGAACAAGTATGTATATATGTGTCTCTATATTGTAAATCTATTAAATGTTCTCCTTCAGACAACTCAAATTACTTTTCCCATGAATGCACTTCATAAATGTGAGAAAGGGGAAAGATACCAAGGGATGGAAAGTAAAAGGAATACTACGACAAATCAGATAATTTTGTATAGGTCATGGGAATAATGAGAATAGAAAATGAAGTATACATGAAAAAGGATGGGAAATCATGGGTTCATTATTGACAATGGAAAGCAACCCTTTCCCTGGGCAACACGGGTTGTAGTGTCAAAAACCCTACTACCATTGTCTATATATATAAGGTCTAGATTATAGACACTATTATGCTATCATTATCCTTCCTATGATTATATTATTTCTTGTATAAAGAGTATCATATCCCTAGACTTTAGTGGTAACATCGAATCGTGGGTGTGTCTTGATGACTCTTCAATCGGGCGAGCACCACCTTGCCCAAGCTTCTGATCTTCCAGCGTTGAGTGATGGTAAAGCATTAAAAGACTGATTGAACGACACTCAGTCCTCCAAACTAGGTCATAGTTTTTCCACCGTAGTGGATTTGAGGAAGATAAAGTAGATGTGAATGTAGCACATCAGGCTGCTCACCATCTGGCCTAGCGGCAGCGTCCCTATGGAACGGTCAATATCAAGGGAGAACATGCAGCCAGGGGTAGTGAATGAGTCACCACAATAGTGACCGAGGGAGAGGGAGTCGACCAGACAATGATGTGTGAGGTTGATCCCCCTCTGACTGTGAGCTACTAAGAAATGTAATTTGCACGAGGAAGGATAAACAATACAAATGTGTATTTGTGAGGAAGGAGGAAGGCCCAAACCAAGTAATCAGTTAAGCGGACCCAAGTCAATATGTATAGATAGGGGTAAGAACATATATAAAAAATAGTTATACATGTTGACGTGTCATTACACGATTAACCTATATTTGCATAACTTAAAAAATTATAGAAAATAACGGTTAGGTCAGAATACACATAAATTATATATTAGTTTTATCATAAAAATGAGAGGTGAATGAAATGGATTCAGTACTTAGTTCTAGTCCTAATTCCAAAATGAGTGTTAATGTGTTTCAAAGAGGTAATTATTACATAGACCTTATATTTGGATATTAAAATGACGAAAACATTAGAAGCCTTTCTTTTGGGTTATTATTTAACATTATTGAACATAATGGGATTCTAAGATGATTATAATGATAATAATGAATACTTGGGGATTCTACAGTGAATAAGCATGCATATGAAGAACTAAGGTTTAAAGATCCTAACTTGCCATGCTCTTAATGAAATTAATCCGTGTTCAAAATAAAATGATATGATAGATATGGTAATTCAGATTTTACCTAATGTTAATATGTGATGGAAATAGAGTTTGTGCCCTTATTCCTTATCCAAACCTGAGATGACCATAAACTCTATATTAGGACTTGAGTAGGATTTAATATAGTTAATGTGATAGTGACACTTAAAAATTTTCATACATGAAAATTATATGATGATTGCTTGGATTTGTTGATTGGATTTTGACGTGGCTTTTACTGCACTAATAACTCCACCTAGGGATGAAATCCTTAAGTTTTTACCAAAACCTTGTACAATAGTACCACCCACAAGTTGAGGGGTCTTATCACATCATAGTTAAGGATCGAATCCCAAGGGACAATGTTTTTAAGAATCTTTCTAGTCGAATCTGGATCAACTAAGACTAATATTTTGAAAAAAGAGTTGCTTTGGGTTTTGTTAAACTAATTACAAGGAATGTAAAAGAATGGGATTAAAATTGAGTTTAGATTAATGATGGGAATCACTGGGTTGGCATTGGGTTTCAACACCACTACACATGCAAACACATCCAATACACATCCATACTAGATACAACTATCCAATGGAGTAGCAAACCACTCGTTAGGAAATAGAGTTTGTGTAAGCATCTCCATGGGCTTGATGTCTCATTACCCATGGGTCACTCACTTACTACTTCGGAGATATCCCTTCGGAAGTTCTTGTCTGAGCATCAACCATGTTAATCCATATTCGAATCCTAAGTATTGAAGTTCTCACAAAAAAGAAATATAATAGATCATGCTGGGCAGGTGATCAATCCACAAAGCATGTGTTAAATGATTAACAATGAAATGAAAAGTTATGTACACCCCATGGAATGTTATAAGATGAACATGTAAGAACGGGTTATGGGGCTAGTCCTCGCACCCAGTGAAATGAACTACTCACTCTTCGTGATGGAAACAAAAAGAATGAGAGAGAGGGAATATTCCTCCATTGTCATCCTGAAGAAGATGGTCACAACTCAGTGGAGAAACGGTCTTCTATAGGATGGGAAGATCTGGACGAGGAGGGGAAGAACACCAAGATGTATGAGGATGATATTCTCTCTCCTTCTTCCTTCTCTTCTTGTTCTCTTGCTCATAGGAGATGGAGCAGTGGATGGTTGATGGTGAAGGGTGCTATAAATCAAAAATCCCACCCCTTTTGTGGCTAGGAGATAGATCTTGATGAAGCAGAGATGGAGGAGTAGCAAGGACACCACAGAGGCAGTCTTTGGTGGTAGAGATTGTCTTCCTAGGATGGGTATAGAGAAATAGATAGTCGACTTGGATGGAGTGGAAGTGATCCCTCAAATGAAGGAGGGGGTCGTCTATCTATAGGTGCAGATTTGGAGAGGACTGACTTAGCTGTCACGGTCTTGGCCTTCACTAGCAGTCACAGTACTCCTCGACATGACCATGTCGAGTGTGTGCCCGACCGTGTCGAAGTGTCGTGGTCACAGTTGTGTTTCGTGGTCGAGGCGTCAATGCCACTGTTGTGCGGGTGCAACGTGGTTGAGTTGATTGTTCCACAATTGCGGTCGTGTGTTGCTGTCGCACTGGGGTGTCAGTCGTGACACCTTGGCCTCAGCCCGACCGTGCTGAGTGTCGGTCGAAATGACGTATTGGCCACGATCGTGACCCTCATGGAAAGTATTTCTATGGGTTGATGGGCTTGTGTTGATGAATACTCTAACTAATGAGGATGCTTTCTGATGAAGGCACTGGCCATTGTCTCGTACACTGGTGCAAATAGAGTGATGTTTAATCCTATAATAGATATGCATGGATTTGATCAAAACTTTAAATAATCATCTAAAAAGAGGAAAATTATATATGAGCAGATTTAGGGGGTATACGAGAACTTTGAGTGCAAAACTGGGCCAAGAATGGTGATTGAAACTAAGATGAATATGTATTCATTAGATTGAATACATATACCTCATATTCATGGTTCTACATTGAGGTATATGGTTACAATTATGATTATCCACATTAGATTGCAGGTGTTTGCCAAGGTTCCTGAATGACTAAATAAACTTTTCAATATTTTTTACATTATGTTCAATTATAATACCACTATGAGTATCACATAAATAAATTTATCATATTCTAAACCCTAGGATGACATGCATTGAGGGGTGATGCACATGAGACCTAGATGGATAGTGGCCATACCCAAGATGGCATAGGAAGCCTGGGTTAGAATCTGTAAAGAAAGTTCCAGTTCTTATTTGCAAGTATTTGATTGATTATATGTTGTTATGTACTTGCACACTTTTGCATGCACCCCACGTACACAGTATAACAATAAATTTGTGCTTCTATTTCATGACATTTTAAGTACATCCTAAATATCAAGATATCTAGATCTAATGAATCATATGAAATTATCTGAACTTATTAAAGCTAAATAAATGAGGATTAGTTAGATACTTCTTTTCATATGTACAATTCTGATGATAGAAATTCATGAACTCGTTAGCGGATCATATTGTAAATAACATTTGAATTAATGGAAATTATTTACTATTATTAAATATTTGGTAAAATTTGGATCCTTGGGAAATTCATGTAATGACTCTCAACATTTTGGGACCTTTCTTAATTAGAGGATGTTGAAAAGTGAGGTCATTGCAAAACTTGTTAGTCATTATTCATCCAAAAAGGTAGTTCGTTAAAGATCCTATAGATTAAGAAAACTACTATGGCAAATATAATGACTCTAATTATTCTGAATTGGCTTGAAACACCAAATGTAGAAGCTAACACTGACTCATATCTTCAAGGAGATCACACAAAAGGAGTATTAATCAAAGATCCAGCCAATACTAGAGATATGTATTTTATTTCTTAAATGCTAGATGTGCATTTGACATTCTTTATTACAATTATATATGTTAGATATGAGACGTACAATTTACATTCTTTATAACTTATATTGCATTATTTGACTATTTTTCAGATGGAGTGTAATTTTGGGGATGAGTGCTATGACGATGTGCACCGTGAGGATAAGCACCATGATAGTGTAACTTGTATTCTTTTATTACATAGATGTGTATTTTAGATTCTCTATCACTAACATGTGTTTCTTGAGAATTTTAGGATGAGCTTCATGAGGATGTGAACCCTCAGAGTCTTGATGGTTTTATAGAGGAACAATGTGATTGTGCACATAGATAAGGCATCACCTAGATAACAAGTTAGTAGCACAAAGGGCTAAAGACCAAAGATGGTTGTTGACTTTGATGAAGCAGGAAATAATCATAGTACTTTTATGCAATATCTTGGGGTTTTTATTTGCAACAATTTGGATATAATAGTAAATTCTTGGCATATAGTTGAACCTTCCCAGAAAGACTACATCTAGAAGGACTTATGTGTGAGATATTTTGCTTTTTAATTATATTCACAATTCCATTTTTTATAAACTAGTAAGTGTACGTGCTTTGCACGTGACCTGTATGTGATATATTTTAATTGAAAAATAAAAAAATTTATTGGAGGATGACACCAATTCATAAAGGAAAAGGAACATACATTATTCAATTTTTATTTTTTTGTTGGTCTCTTTATCACATTATCTTTTTGAAGACTTCTATAATTATATCTTTGTACAATATTAGGTTAGTTTGTTGGGAGTAGGTAAATTTCTTATCTTCTATATAAAAAATAACTACTTGGGAAAATGTAAATTTTTTCCATATGTTCATAAAATTATATATTATTGAATATTGTCTATAGTTTTTATAATGTGAATATATTACAACCTATGCTTCAACAATTTTGAATTGTACATGATGTGAGTTTTAGGTTAGTATAAATATTGTGTAAGGAAATGTAGTCACTAGAAATATTATCAATAGTGTATTTGTTAAGTTTTGTACTTATAAATTCGTCAATAAGTAAAAGAAATAAAACTAATTTTACATTTTTTTAAGATACTATGAAGATTGTACAATGATTTGTATTGTAAAAGGTTATCAATAAATAGATGTGAAAAAAAACATTTATGTAACTTACCTATCCCAATAAATGATTTTTCATTTAAAAACAATGGATTTGTAGACAGTTGATGCTTAACTTAATGGTAGAAATTGATATATATTCAAGGGAATATCATATATTTTTCCTACCTACTATCACATATCTAAGTCATTGACTTCAATGGCAACTGGAAAAGCAATATTTTACATATTTTTATGTCACCTATAATTTTTCTACAATGTTGGAAGAGAAATCATTTTTCATGAATTTTGTTTGAGGAAAACTGATCTAGAACTTTCATTACTGTAAGTACATGGAAATTATAAAGTCGATAGAAAAAACCAATGTATTCATTGTATGTAGATATTCATTCAATCATACTATCCATTAAAATGGGTGTATTTGATGTACAATATCTATCATTATATTTAAATGGTTAGTTCTTGAATTTATTTTATTCATTACAAAAAATGTATATCAAGTCCAAAAGAGACACAATTTCATGTTCCATCATGAACAACTCTTTATTCCTATATACACAACATTATTCATCATAAATCATTGAGAATTTGATTATTTATATTTTTCCATATTAAATGATTGAGAATGCATCCTATATACGATGTAATCATAATAGGGACCATTAGATTACTTTTTTTGTTTTAAAAGACATCAACATATGCTTTCTTGATGTTATAAGTTTGATATTTTTCTTTCCAAGGTATTCAAGATTCAAACACTTTTAATTTTAAGATATATAATATGGTTGGGTTGAAAACAAACCGCTCATATCATTGTAAACTAAAATATATGTTTGAATATTTGATGAAGGTATACTATTTCTCAACAATTTGTAATATACATATTATTTACAAAATGGGACTGAAATATAAAAAATTATAATGTTAGTTTTTATGTGCACATTATTTGACCTCTAGACTACTATTTTGTTTATTTATGTAAGTGTAATAATATGTTTACACATAAATATATGTGAATGAGTGTATTCGGAAACTAATTAGTTTTGTGAGTATTCTGCATTGGACATAAAAATCAAAACTTATCTTTTAAAATTGTAGAGAAACAACACATCCACCAACTTGTTAACTTGTTCCAGGTGTGGACAAGACTAAAGAAAAGCATATCAATACATACAAGAAAAAGTTACATAAACTTCCAACTTAAATCATTGAGTACTCCACTTAAGGCATGAGCAAAACTACCGCATCCGTGAATACTAAGGACATCTTTGGGATATTGGGCATAGAGTACCTTATTGTATTTTTATCAAGCAATGTATCCAACTCATAATCCTTTCATGGTTAACTTCTCATATTTTTATATTGCTTCATTGGTTGAATTGATTCCTATACTCAATAGTTGATCTATAAAAAAAACAAACTTCTATAATTCATGCTAGTTTATGCACATACACTACTTCAACATTGTTTGTAATCATAATTGCACATGTATGTTCTCATCTATATTGCATGTACTTTTTAAATAAATAGAATAAGGTAAAATTGAACCTTCGACAAATTTTGTCTGAAACCACAAGTAAAAGCATACATTTTTTAGAAAGAAGAATCAATTTGTACCTTTCTATGAATCTAAGAATATAACATTGAAAGTTGTGTTTTTGACCATGTTTTCGATAAATGTAGAAACTTGAATAATTTGGTGATTTTCTTAGAAAAGTTAGTTCAATGTAGCCATTCATTTATTCAAAAACCTATTTGACAATATTATGAAGTTGTTTGATGCATATGCTTATATATAATGTAATACTAAAAGGAATTTGCAAAAACAAAGTGATAAATACTATGGTACCCGACCTAGACATAAGCAATTTTGGACAGTGTTGAATCATGATTCATCATGCATATGCTCTATAAATATGTTTTTTAAAGAGCAATTTCTACATAATAGATATACGGCCAGCCATGCTATATGGGAGTGAATGTTGGGAATTGAAGAAAAAGTCTTAACAAGATGAATCTAGCTAAAATGTGTATGCTGAGATGGATGTGCTAGAAGGTGAGAAAATATTGTTTGAGAAATGACTATATTAGAAACAAAGTTGGGGTGGTGAGAATCGAGGACAAGTTTTGTGAGGCCATCTAAGATGGTATGGGCATGTGAAATAAAGAATGAAAAATGCACCTATTTGAAGCAAGGTTATTGAGTCAAACACAACAAAAAGAAGCAGAGACATACATAAATTAACTTAGCAAGAGCTTAAAAAGAGAGATTTTGATTCTTTACATCTTGATCTGAGTATGACCTCTAACAAAGCTATTTAGAAAAGAAGGATCCATGTAGCTGATCACAACATGGTTGAGATTGAGGCTTAGTTGACGATGATGATGACTATAGTACTAAAAGAAGATAAATGTGTTATTCAATATCCCTAGATTACTAATTATCACCGATTTAGAGCTAAATTTGGGAGAAGGTAACAATATAAAATTTGGGAACCACATGAGTGCTAGAAAAGGATGAATGTTGACATAGGGAGCGTGTAGTAGTCGTTAATCTAAGTACCAGTTGGGTGATCAATATATGGTAATCCATTAAATCAACATTAGTATACACTTATTTTGGAATTGTGAATATGGGAGTTAGAAACAAAATATTTTTCATATGCCCAATATACCTATTGATAAAAAATATAGTATGAGTTATAACTCGTTCAAATTTTATAATTTTTGCAAGAGAAATAGATGTGCCTTAGAAAGTTAAAGTCTTTAAATTCCATCGATTAAGTTAGATGTAAAACTTTGAGAAGCATTTCATCCTATAAGACAATTCGTCCTACATGTATAAGTAATATTTCCATAGATAAAGGGAAGACTATCAAGTACATAAAAAGGAAATAAAAATACAAAAGAAAAATTCAAAACTACAAACTAAGAATAAAGACAAGATTGCGAATGTGATTTTAAACATTCAAGATGGTATATTATTCTCCTATAGCTAAATAAATATGTATAACCATATTGCAGAAATCATATCATTCTAAAAGTTAATAAGAATCTATATGGATGAATAGAGATTGCACAATTTGAAAATTGTAAAGTACGTCAGTGAAGAGACCCAGGTTGAAACCACATAGGCAAGTTTTTCTTAATTTATCACCATCATGGGCTTCAAAACACTATCAAAAGCTTTGAAATAGTGGGGGAGGAATCTTAATCTTTTAATCCTAATAGTAATCTACATATATCTTTTTATATGTGGTATTTTCTGAGTCATGAATCTAGTAATTTTTATGTAATACTAACTAATAATAGTTTTATAAAGTTTAGATTGTATATCAAATGAACATTTTATTTTTAATATTTTAGGTGTGTGATCCATTATCTATGACAATGTTTTGAGCTAAAATAAATATAGTTAAACAAACTCTCTATTGTTAGACCAATACCTACAATACATAAAATGTCAACTAAAAGGTGAACAATATTTTAATATGCAAAAAATATAAAATAGGAATCATTTCAACTCTAATATTAATATAATTAAAAGCTATATCACCTACAAGAAAAATTGATGACCTCATATATTAAAAAATACATTAGTGCTATATATAATGTTAGTTTAAATCACATAATTAATTTTTATATTAGATATTTTCTAGTAGGAACAATTCTAAATGATATTTTTCTATCTAAAACCAATGATATAAGATTGACAAAATATAAAAAATATCAGTTGATTCTACAACCATAGGAAATTACAAAATGATAGTATAGTAGATGCTTAAGAACAAAATTTTCAAATATGTTTAATAGAAATAGTAATATACATGTAATTGCTCAATTGCAGGTAACCTAATTTATTTTTACCTTTAAAAAAATTAACTAATGTATTCAAATTGTAGTACATATCAGATGTGTTTCTTGGCCATAATGCATTTGGTTGTACAATTTAGGCATGTTTAGTGTAGCCCAACCTTAAACACAGTCCTTATTGAAAAATCTGACAAATATTATAGTCGGTAGTAATTCAAGGGTGTTAGGGGTTTCAGGGGCTTCTTCAAGTGATGATTGTTTATATAGAGCTCATTGCTACATGATCTTAGCTAGTTCAGGTTATTTGGATTGGTTATTTGAGTGAAGTAGTTTGATATTCATTCAAAGGGTCCCAGAAAGATATTTTTGCACTTTTCTGGGTCTGGATAATAATCACACCAACATGTGTTCACAATCCCATCTAGTCAAGTTGGAATTAACATCTGTTTGAAGACTCAAAAATTGATTAATTTGTAAGCCTCGGGGCTTATGTTTCCAACTTCAGAAAACTACATCATGGAAGGGGATAATAGAAATATCGATGTCAAACATATACAATAACTAAAAACTTAGTTGTTAATATATTGTGTAGAATTCATTGGTTGTGAAAAAATAGTTAGACAACACAAAACATAGAGAATGTATGGGTTACCATTATTTTCAAAATTATCATAGAATGCATTACAAATATAGTTTACCATAGGATGGCTGCCATTCAATCACAACTCCATTATTGATAGCGAATGTTTTTATACATAAGTAACAAAATCATGTATATCCTTTGATCAAATGAGTTTTATACTCTTCCATTAACAAGATAATCATCTCCCGATTACATTTTCTTTTGAGTGACTCTTACATGAAAGGAGGAAAATGTGAAAATAGATAGAAGACTGACCCACCTTTATTATTCAAGGTATGTGACAACTTGTTACATGAATGAGATCAGAACACAACTTTGTGTTCTTTTAGAGTGTCGTGTCAAAAAAGGGGGAGGCTAGCTCTAACATTTAATATACAACAGGCACGTTACACTACCAAAAAAACATATGATAGGTGACAGTCATGTAAACGGTTACACATTTTAGATGACATGTGTGTACATCACATATAATCTGTATAGACCTGTGTGAAATAGATGACATACATTTTAGCATTTTGAAAAGGTTACATCCTTTAGGTGACATACATGTAAATCATCTATAATCTGTATAATCCTACATCATATAGATTACATACATTTTATCATAAATGAAAGGGTTACGTCGAATAGGTGACATACATTTGAATCACCTATGTTATAATCAGGGTTTTCCATATAATTGGCATGTATATGAGTCACATGTGAAGACCAGAGCATCGTCCCTAGGGAAACTCCCCTTCTTCAGTACCACACCAGCTTGGGGGAGGGGCGACTGCCGCCTCTCAGTTCCAGCCTTCTCCCCCTGGCCCTCTCACCAGAGTTGGTGGATCTAACGTGGTGGTACGCTTTGAATCTATTTTTGTTTCTACTTTTTGGCGTGGCGGGTGGTCTGCTCGATTAGTTCCTTTGTAACAATTTGTGGGGTTGGTGCATCGTCAGTTGTGCGGTGGCGACAACTTCTTCCATCGGTGTGGTCCTGTTGGCGCTTCATCTTTGGACGGATCTAGCTTGTCATTTCTTTTTGGGTTCCTTCGGCTCATGTTTTCCTTCTTCCTTTATTTTCATCTTGTTGTTTCTGTTTTGTGTCTGTTCATAGGTCTAGGTTGTTGGGGTCTTCCTTTTATGGGTCTTGTCTGTGTCTGTTCTGCCGTCTGAGGTTTGGTGGGTGTGCCCTCGGTTTCTCTTTTGGCTTTCTAGGGTATGGGATAATCAAAGGTCTTGGGTTTGGATGTGTTTCTTCAATTTCTCTCTCGATTTCGACCGAGTTAGGATTCTTAGTGAGTGGTGGTGGGGTTCTGCTGTGTTTTCTATCCCCCATCATTGTTCTTCCTCCGGCCTTTTCTACTCCTTTGCTTGTCCTTGAAAGGGATCCGTAGTGGCTTTTTTTGTTTATTCTGTAGTGCAGCCTGTTATCTGTTATCTTTCTCTCTGTTTGCAGTTTTCTTTAGTGAGCTATAGGTTCTATGTTGTCGTGTGGTTTGTGTCCTCCTTTCATATTAGGTCTTCTTTTATTTCTTTGTTATATGACAGCAAGTGTGAAGGTGATCCCTTCTTCGGTCACTGGTTTGGAGCATATACTTTATATCAGATATAATCTCAGGTTGAAGGAATCTCTCATATAAATTTGTTTTGTTCAGCGATATAGAAGAGAGATCAATACATCATTGTACTTATCACGTTCCAATATGAGTGATCAGCCTAAATCGCGCGTCCAAAAGTGGAGCAGATTTGAGGTAGTCGAGCTTTTACATTTATAAACTTGAATCCTTCTAGGCCCCCACAACTTTGTTTACGGGGTCGAACACAGGGACAAGGGGGGTAGTGTTGAGAACCCAGAATTGACATGCTACACTCCGACAGGTATAAAGAGATGATAAATTCCCCAGAAGGGAAGCAGTAAGGAGTCACGAATAAAACAAGAAAACTATCTCCAAGTGGAGTTACTAGAAACATTTAAGGATTTAGTCATTTAGCAGTTTTTAGAGGTTTTCTTGCAACAGAAACAGAAGGATAAAACTAGGGCTAGATCAAGGTACAAAGGATAAGACTACAACATAACAAGCGGCACCGGTAACATCCTGCACCCCTCCTCTCAGAGCGGATACCTCTAACCAAGCCTCGGCACCCCTCTCGAGGTTGCTGGGCTCAAAGTTAGAGTGGAATGTTACTGAAACGACTCCGTTCCAGGCACTCTCATACTCCAGAATCGGACTAAACACTAGAGCCACAACACAACTCTCGAAGTTGTTGCGACGGGAAAACACGATTCGGTAGCTAAGCGAAACGCGATCCAAACATGCAAGCTAGAGTTCAGATATCAAACATAGCAGTCATCCAACATATTATACCAAGCACAGAGCAGCAAGTAATTAAGCTCTTCTATTTCCATAAACAAAGTAAAGGGTCTTAATTACAATGCATAAGTAAAGAATTAAATAACAGAAAATAAAGATAGGTGTTGCCTTCTTGATGTAGAAGGACGACAGACTACTACGGCTCTCCAGCCCAATATCGGTCAGGGGCCTAGCCCGATACAGCCGTGTCGGGCGGCACACCCTCTCGAGCGGCATGCCTGACGGGCAACTATATCGCTCAAGGATCCTGGCCGATACGCTCATGTCGGGCGATAGACCCTCTCGGGCGGCACGTATGACGGGCGAAGCATATCGGGTTCGATATCATGTCAGGCATGGAGCTACGCGTTCTACTGTCGGGCATGGGTATCGGGAACTCGTGTCGCATATCTACATCGGCCGATATCGGCCCTCAGTGTCGCCCGATACAGTCCTAGGTGAACCAGTCCCCTCCCTCTCGGGATGAGGAAGAGCTCACCTAGTGTCACCCGGTACGAGCACTGGGGCACGATACGTCTGCTCACGCAATTCTCCTCGAAGATAGCTCAAGTTTTCAACTGTCCGAACTATCCGATCTGTCTTTTCGGCTTCCTGTAGCTCCTATTTATAGCCAGCGAGCGGAGGAACTTATGGTGCTCGAAGTGCCACGTGTCCTCCTTATTCGTGAGTTTGGTGGACGGTCGATACACATATCGCCCAGCACGGGGATCTCGGCTATCGGTCACGTGACGAGTGGCGCATGCCGGTGGGTGGTCCGTGTCGGGCGACAGGCCATGGCTGTCGGGCGAGCTTGGGCTCCCTGTCGGGTAAAGGGCGTGTCGTCCGTCAGCTTCTTCTCACGCAGTATCCCCGTGTCACGCGTCATTGCGTCACGCCACCCTGTCGGGCAGTGCTTGTGTTGTATCGGGCCATTGGAAGGCCGATGCAGGTTTGGACTTATTGCTTGTGGGCCGGGATGGCCTTATTGGGCCAAAACGGGAGGAAAATTATGCAAAAGATGGAAGTATTGGATTAAGAGCATTGCTTGGCCAATTATTGCGAAAGTGCATACAAAAGAGAGGAAAATAGCTAAAAATGGCAGTTTTGATAACAGAAAAATAGTCTAAAATATCACGAAAATTGGTGTTATCAACTCCCCCAAACTTAGCATTTTGATTGTCCTCAATTAATATTCAAACTTTATTCGGTGATGCTTCTTCTTGTTTGGTACAGCTTTCAGGCCAAGAGGTAAAGCAAGTATAGTAATGCCGTTAGAGATAATGCTGTCTCATTACGAACAAACGACCTTGCGTTTCCTGCCTTATTGTTTCAGTAGAATTTTTTTCTTACCGCTTCAGCGAGACTTTAGTGTATGATTCTAAAGTTAACTTACACACCAAACAGCTTTATTTTCGGGGTAGAAAGTTGTGTAAAGGGTAGGCTAAGGCTTTTTGGGTTTTTCATCTTGTTTTCCATCATTCCATCCAGGTAAGGGTCCGTTAGCGGGCAAGTGGTCCCTGCAGTCCAAGCCAGTTGGCTTTAGAGCAGTGATTTCACATCCTACATACCACTACCCCGGATCTACCATGCCTAAAGATGGGTACTTTTGGAAAACAAGCGGGTATATATATATTTTCGTTTATTTTCTTTTCTTTATTGGGCACAACTCTCATGCTTTTATTCGCACCCATAAGGCTTCTCTCTGTTTTTGGGATTTTCATTAGGTAAAGGAGAACAAAAAGATTTCTACTGTTTGGGCAGCTTTTTCCTTCTCCATACTCGTCTCTTAGCTGTTTGCGAGATTTATTTTTGAAATTTTTGGCATGGAAAAATGTAATCTTCTGTTCGTTTGAAGTAGCATTATCAGAAAGATATAACAGAACTTGTATCTCTTTAAGCACAAAGAAAACTAACTTTGCAAGTAGTTGCATCAGGTTCTTACTAATATAGACTTTGTACATATGCATGGGAATAAAATAAGCAAAACAATTTTTCAAATTTTTTTATATGAGCAAGGGTACGAATTCATGATATAGGAGGAGAACAAAATGGCACAAGAGAATTTTTATACCTCCTTCACTGGCACATGGGTACCCCCCCCCCAAACTTACTCCGCACTCTGTCCCAGAGCGGCGAAGAAAACAGGATGATTTCATGTTAGCTCAGTGAAGGTTAACTAGTGGGTTTGCATGTGCCATGGAGAAGCTGCAATATGCTTCTTTGCTACAGCCTCCTGTTGGATAAATTGGATAAATCCCTTTGTTTCGATGATGACAAACATTTCATTCTTATTAATCTAACGAGCTACTTAAGTGTGCAGGAACAAGGTGATGACAAAGTTCTAGGGAATCCTTACGCTTGAATGTTTATAAATGTCATGCAATGTAATCATTTGTAAACTTGTACAAATATATAATGTACAAGTACTTAGACTTCATGTAAATCAAGCGTTAGATCTCCCTAGCTAAACACCACACTTAGTTAGGTCATCTTCTTCTAATAGGATCACATAATGCACACTCATGCACACACTTAGTATCTTAATTGAAAGATTGAAAACAGAGTCAATCTCGGTCGACCACACTCCTCGACCGAGACACTCTCGGTCGACAAACTTCTCGACCGAGATTGACCAAAAGTAGTTGTTAGACACAGCAGTTGACAGTTGCAAATAAACGTTAATCCAGAGAGCCTGTCGGTCGACAAATCCTCGACCGACTGGGCATCTCGGTCGACAAGTCCTCGACCGAGATGGTCTCTGACAGCAACTGCAGAATTAATTAACTAGCCGTTGCTAATGCGCCTAACTTATTCCTAACGGCTAGTTAAGCACTAGGAACCCCCTAGAAGTTGTCTAGAACGTCCTTAAGCATACTTAGGCCATTCCTATAAATAGGACAAGCCATAGTACATTAGAATACACTTGTTACACTTGAGAATACACTTGAGCATACTTGAGCAATCTTTTGCAAGCAAATTTTGAGCACTGTGATCATTGGACTACATTCTCCTTAGCTCAATCTCGTGTCCTATAGGCTAGATTCTCCTACCCACAGAAATCACAAGTTCACATACTTGGCTAGGAGATCTTACGCTTGATCTAGGCATATCAAGCCTTGGGCTTAAAGGATAAGTTGTAATTTCTTCTTTCCTTTCTTGTTCCTGTTTATCTTTTGTACTCTCCTTGCTACTCCTAGGGTTGGAGGCTGCGGATTGGAGAGGGTTGACTTCTCAGGTGGAGAAGGGGACTTCAAGCTACTTCAAGAAGGCTATCGCAAGGGAAGCTACTTCAGAAGGCTGGTGCAACGGGAGTTGGTGCATCTACTTCAAGGGAAGGCTGCTTCAAGATTGGCGATTACTTCTAGGTGAAGGCTGCTTGAAGGGTTTAGGAAAAGAGATTGTATTTTATGTAAATTCCTTGAAGAGGTAATAAAATAAATTTCTTTTCAAATCCCGGTTGGGTAAGCAACCGGGTAGTGGACTGACGGCTATAGTATTTTCTATAGTTGGAACCACTCTAAACCTTGTGTCTCCTTGTCCAATATTTTTCTGTGTGGTTGCTTGAGTTTAAATTACTTTAAAATTACTATAAAACTCTATTCACCCCCCCTCTAGAGGTTTTCAATTGGTATCAGAGCAGGCTTCAAGGAGCCCTAACAAGGTCTTGAAGAGATAAAGGGAGGAGGTGACTACAACCACAAGAAAAAGAGCATGGACCAATATGCGACAAGTTGCAATTGGTGCTTAGGAACAAAGCACTCTACTTCTAGATGTCCATGGAGGTCAAAGAAAGAAGATACACATAAAGAATGTTTCGTTGCTACAATAAGTGAGGAAGAAGAAGAGGTAAGCTTGCTTGATTTACCTAAAGAAGAGTTAGTTACTATTATTGAAGAAACACATAACAAATATGTGGAATACAAAAAGAAATTAAAGAAATCAAATAAAGAAAATGATGATCTAAATGCTAGACTTCTTGAGCTTACATCCGAAAATGACAATTTATATGCTAAATTGAATACTCTTGGTTTTGAAAAAGATAGCATTATGTCTGACAATCGTACTTTGAAATCATCTCTAAGTAATAGTGAAGTGAAAATTTTCACTCTAGAGACTAACTATGATCTTCTATGTCAAGAAAAGACTGAATTGCTTGAAAAGTTAAATGATATTCAAAAACAACCTATATTGTGCACCCATGTAGATTATGACAATATAGTGAAAGAAAGAAATATGTTATCATCCAATCTAGATCAAGCAAAATTAGATATCAAGAAAAGAATGGATGAGATCGTTAAGTTGCAACAAGAAGTTAGTAAGTTAAGCAACAATGGAATCCTTGATAAAATATTAGAAAATTCCTATCATCAAATAGGGAGAAGAGGACTAGGTTATAAGCCTAAGGAGAAATCCTATCAACAACCTAGTTGGAGAAGGACACAAGCAAGTCAATCCATGAATGTACATAGAGGCAAATATACTTTTGTACCAAAGAACAACCTAGACCAAAATCATAGAAAGAGATATGAGGTTGATTCTATATGTTGCCACTATTGTTCACGTCTTGGACATTACTCCTTCTCATGCCCATACAAGAAAAAGAATGATGAAATGGTATGGGTTCCAAAATCCCCAAATTGATTCGATTAGACTAGTTGAGATATGTCCAAAGTCTCAAAATTTGCACATCTTTTTGTCTATCTCAACTTAACATATAGGGATAACAAATTTATAATAAATTTGATTATGATATCACTCTGATATCCATATGTTTTTATCTCAAACCGATCTTCGAAAGAATTGAATTAAATACAACCTTTATTGCATAGATTTCTGAAACAGTTTCCAGAAACATGGTCGGTCGAGCAGTTGTCGACCGAGAAAATGTCGGTCGAGCAATTGTAGACCGAGCATATCACTGCTTTTGTTTGAGCTGATGAAAATTTTTTCTGTATGAAAATTATTCTTGAAAGATTATATGGATCATGCTTAGATTAAAGAAAAATCCTATTTAATCATACTCTTATTGCAAATTTATCTCTTAGAAATACTTGCAATGATTAAAATGTTTCAAATCGACTTTTGAAAATACTCATTGTGCTAAACATCACTTAATATGCTTCATCATATTTGAATTAGTCTATCCAAATAGATATTATTCTTGAATATGCTTCATCATATTTGATGCCCTTACTAAGTTCTCATAATTTGTACACTTTAATGAGCCTCATATTGATATTCGTAAGCTATCTGCAGAACTTATTCTCCACGTATCAATATTTTTGGAAACCTGCAGAATATGCCTCTTGGTTAAAATAAAATTTGACCAAGGGGCGCCATGGTCGTAATCAAGGGCGACCTAAAATAAACTTTGATAAAAATTGTTTATTTGGACATTATTTTATTGAACTTAATCTTAGCATATTTTTAAATCAAAACTTAAATCATTTGTAGTAATTAGAAGCCTTAAATATTATTACTCCCTTGGAATTTACATATATGTGCTCTACAAAAATGTTCTATGATTTGCATTAAAATCCAGTCAAAAATTGAACTCAGTAAGTCTGTCGGTCGACGACTTCGTCGACCGAGAACCACTCGGTCAGCCCATCTCACTCGACCGACAAATTCTAAACAGATTCAGTATCAGACAAACGGTCGGTCAACGAGTGCTCAACCGAGACAATATCGGTCGACAAGCGCTCGACCGAGAAATAGCCGTTGGATATGACCGTTGCGACCCGACCGTTATGACCGTTTTCTTTACCGTTGGAGGACCAAGTGGCGCGTCTGCAACTCGACCGTTGCGGACGCTCGGTCGACGAGTCGTCGACCGACCAGGTCACTGGAATTCTATAAATAAGTGCAAAAACGAGCCACTTACTCACACTTGCATTTCCTTGCTTCCATAGTCCATCTCTAGTGCAATTTCGTGCAATCCTTTAGCATTCTTACCCTCAAATCTTCCTTGCTTCTTCTCCAAACACAATGGCCTCATCATCAGCTGTCCGTGGGAAGAAGAAAGTTGCTGGAAGAAAAAGAAGAGAAGATCGGGAAGCCACTCCGCCACTGACGATCATAAATGACATCGCCTTCGTCGACGGAGATGTTGGAGATAGATACTTTCGGCTTTCCTCTAAAGCTCCTCTTCCCCGACGTCCGGTTGAAGTGATGGACTTCATCAACATAGTCGACCTGGAGCATCTCTTTGGAGTACAAAAGCTGAAGGACTTCATCAATCCATCCTTTCCTTCCTTTTCCATTAAGGTAGTCAACGAATTCTATGCCAATCTTCTATCCCACACCGAAAATGACACCACATTCTTCTACACCATGGTCAATGGGCATAGTTTTAAATTTTCCGAAGGGGATATTCTTGACATGCTTGAAATTGATATAGATGAATATCAAGATTTCCTTGACCTTACCACCGGCAATCCAATAAATTTATTTTCCCATGATGACCACAACACTAGCCTTAGTGATATAAAAAGAGCCATATTTCAAGCCAATACCACTTGTCATGAAGATAGGGGAACCTATTATGCAATAAACCTAAAACCGGCATGTAGAATAGTAAACCTCATTGTTTCCACCAACATACATCCACGAGCCAATAAATCCGAGGTTCCTATTTTCCGTATGTGTCTAATTTATGCTATCATAAAAGAAATTCCCATCAACTTCATTCGCATAGTACTTAAAAATATGCTTGAGTTTTCTGGCAATCCACCATATGCCGATTTTGTATGCCAGATTACTCAACATTGTCTTAAGTTAAACATTGAAGATATGGGATACATATGGGAGCGTAGACCACCAAAGATAAGTAAGAACACCGTAGAGAAGATGGGAATTGACTTTGGCCATAAAAGGGCAAGAGTAGAAGGAGAGTCATCACATCAGAATATACCACCCCCTCCTCCTACTAACCTTTCCATTGATCCCATCCAAAATACCCTTACTTATATTGCTGGCTCCCAATATCATCTTAGTAGACAATTAAACTACAATCACCATGCCATGACATACTTAAATCAAAGAATGCAAAACCTTTCTCCTGGCCAAACCGATGAATATCCGCATTCTTTAAACCCTGGCATGCTCAACCCATTTAACCCCTCATACAACTACTATCAACCTCCACCTTCACCATCAATGGATCTTGCACATACTCAATTTTCTTCCATACAATTGCAAGACATAGCTGCTCACTTCCGATTTGACCGAGTTCCCACTTTCCTGGAAGCATATGCGTTGACTACAACTGGTGCTTTGGATTGGCAAACTCTGGTCCAATACTATGGAGCCGAGCCATTCCTTGGGAAAGATCCGGACATCGATGTAATTCTTAAATCTTTCCTGTGAAGTGTTGGAGTTGTAATAGTTGTAATAAAAATGATTAGTCAAATTCTATATGATTGTGATCTTCTTCATGCTCTTGAATGAAATTTGCCTTTTTTTTTATTTGATTCACATGGTTATTTGTTTGGCATATGAGACATCTTCAAAATATGGATTATAAGTTCATTATTGTAGAGCATAACAAATAAGGGAATAATAATTCAAACAGGCAACTATTACAATTAAAATTAAATTTTCAGATAACAAAACAGTTCTCCAGAAACATTCTCGGTCGAGCAACTAGTCGACCGAGAACATTGTCGGTCGAGCAACTAGTCGACCGACTGGGTTTCTGTTTTTCCAGATTGACATAAATTGCATACATCTTTGTTAAATCTTGGACATTTTATATATTTGCTCAGTATTCAAACTTTCATTTGAGATATCTATCGAAGGGGGAGCAAAGCATAAGAAAAAGGGGGAGATCATCAAAACTTTGATCATTTGATTAAAGAAGCTTACAAAAACTTTGTAATCACTATGTGTCGCTGAATATTTTCAAGAAATTTATGAATTTATTGAAAATGGTATCTTGTACTTGAAGGAACTCTCTACCCAAAATGGGGCTTAACATCCCTTGCTTTTGGATGGAGACATTTTTTGGTACTCTAAGCTTAGAGGATTCTCATTTAATCTAGGGCTTAACATCCTTTGATATATGAGAAATCCATATACATTCATCATATGCTTAAGGGAATCTCATATCATTTCAAGGCTTAACATCCTTTGCGAATGATTGAGAAACAAATTGTGGATAAATTAGATAAAAATCCATGTTCCTAATAGGATATCTAATTAAGGGGGAGCATTATATTAAGGGGGAGAAGAAAAATAAAACATTCAACTTGGATATCTTTTTGAAATGACAAAGGGGGAGAAAGAATATAAAAATATATATAAAAGAGTCTCATCACATCTTGGCCAGCACTCACTTGAAAAACATAAATGGCTACAAAAGGTAAATTTTCAGGTATGAAACTCACATGCTTTATATTTTCTTATTTCATATTTAGGAAATGTTTGTCATCTTCAAAAAGGGGGAGATTGTTGGATAAATTGGATAAATCCCTTTGTTTCGATGATGACAAACATTTCATTCTTATTAATCTAACGAGCTACTTAAGTGTGCAGGAACAAGGTGATGACAAAGTTCTAGGGAATCCTTACGCTTGAATGTTTATAAATGTCATGCAATGTAATCATTTGTAAACTTGTACAAATATATAATGTACAAGTACTTAGACTTCATGTAAATCAAGCGTTAGATCTCCCTAGCTAAACACCACACTTAGTTAGGTCATCTTCTTCTAATAGGATCACATAATGCACACTCATGCACACACTTAGTATCTTAA
This sequence comes from Alisma plantago-aquatica, assembly GCA_963693085.1. Lineage (NCBI taxonomy): Eukaryota > Viridiplantae > Streptophyta > Magnoliopsida > Alismatales > Alismataceae > Alisma > Alisma plantago-aquatica. Next base: position 90,861,178 of record OY856410.1, on the reverse strand, counting down.
TTGAAAGATTGAAAACAGAGTCAATCTCGGTCGACCACACTCCTCGACCGAGACACTCTCGGTCGACAAACTTCTCGAACGAGATTGACCAAAAGTAGCCGTTAGACACAGCAGTTGACAGTTGCAAATAAACGTTAATCCAGAGAGCCTGTCGGTCGACAAATCCTCGACCGACTGGGCATCTCGGTCGACAAGTCCTCGACCGAGATGGTCTCTGACAGCAACTGCAGAATTAATTAACTAGCCGTTGCTAATGCACCTAACTTATTCCTAACGGCTAGTTAAGCACTAGGAACCCCCTAGAAGTTGTCTAGAACGTCCTTAAGCATACTTAGGCCATTCCTATAAATAGGACAAGCCATAGGACATTAGAATACACTTGTTACACTTGAGAATACACTTGAGCATACTTGAGCAATCTTTTGCAAGCAAATTTTGAGCACTGTGATCATTGGACTACATTCTCCTTAGCTCAATCTCGTGTCCTATAGGCTAGATTCTCCTACCCACAGCAATCACAAGTTCACATACTTGGCTAGGAGATCTTACGCTTGATCTAGGCATGTCAAGCCTTGGGCTTAAAGGATAAGTTGTAATTTCTGCTTTCCTTTCTTGTTCCTGTTTATCTTTTGTACTCTCCTTGCTACTCCTAGGGTTGGAGGCTGCGGATTGGAGAGGGTTGACTTCTCAGGTGGAGAAGGGGACTTCAAGCTACTTCAAGAAGGCTATCGCAAGGGAAGCTACTTCAGAAGGCTGGTGCAACGGGAGTTGGTGCATCTACTTCAAGGGAAGGCTGCTTCAAGATTGGCGATTACTTCTAGGTGAAGGCTGCTTGAAGGGTTTAGGAAAAGAGATTGTATTTTATGTAAATTCCTTGAAGAGGTAATAAAATAAATTTCTTTTCAAATCCCGGTTGGGTAAGCAACCGGGTAGTGGACTGACGGCTATAGTATTTGCTATAGTTGGAACCACTCTAAACGTTGTGTCTCCTTGTCCAATATTTTTCTGTGTGGTTGCTTGAGTTTAAATTACTTTAAAATTACTATAAAACTCTATTCACCCCCCCCTCTAGAGGTTTTCACCTCCTTCTTTTCTCATTTGGAAACAGCCAGAACAAGTGCATAGCTCTCAAGATGGAAGCTTGAGAGCTCTTGAAAACACTTGTGGCTGCGTCCTCCTCAAGAAGATGGAACCGGAATGCCCGGATTCCATCCGGAAGTCACCCGCAAAAGACTCATGTTGTCTCTGTAGATGGTCCTAAACCACCGCAGAAGACAGACTATTATAAGAAAATGACCTTCCTCTAAAGCTACCATATCAAGAAAAATTATCCCGCTCTCTATCTGCGGTAGTCGATGGCTATCTGCCTCGGGATTTCTACATTTCTGCCCGACAGTTGTTGCTTCAGCTGCGGCCGCCATTCTACCTGTTATCAAGATTATTGACCATTTATATGTTAGATAGAAACTTGATAAATTTATTTTAAGCTCTGGGTATCGTCTGTCAAAAGAAAGCTCAAGTCGATACACAATTGGGTGACACGAGGAACGTGCGGCACGGCAGACTGCCCGATAGGGGTATATCGGGCGATAAGGTTGCCAAAAAGCAACTGCCCGATAGGAATTGACAAAAGAAAATGTGTCACCCGATATGGTGTATCGGGCGAACACCATCAGTCGTTACTTCGTTCCTAACTGCGTTGGGTGATACAAAAATCGGCAAGGCTCGTAAACCCGATAAGTAACACGATATGAAAACTCATGTCAGGCGATAAGCATGTCGGGCGATACCTTTGCTCATGGGAGCCATCGCCCGATATAAGGGTGAAGGCAAGTTGGCCGACACGCGAGCAAAGGAAGATCACTGCATGTGTTACAGGTGGCTGAAAAGAGAAGTGAGGCACCCCGACACGTTGAGCCCACATTGCTTTATATAGCCAACTCGGCTGGGGGCAAATTGGGCAGATCTGGGCACGCACGTCAACATGTTGTTCCCGAGACGACGGTCCCGTCAGTCAAATCAAGGGCATTTACTCTCTATGCACGAAACGGCTGTCAGCAGGGGATGCCAACCGTCGTGGCGCTTGCGGCGCCCAAGAAACTCTGGCCCGATACAAATGTGAATGCGCACCAGCTGAGCTGCTGCCTGACACGGCTTAAAACAGGCGGCCGAAAACCATCATCGGTTTAGGGTTAAGTCCCCGACCTCAGAAAGCGTTACTCCTAAAAGCTCGTAAAATCCAGCGATGACCCATAAAGTAGAAGAGTCGGCACGCTCTGCGCGTGCTCTCACTCGGGTCTTATTACAACTCATAAAGTCTGTTTTTACTTGTTATAAGAAGAATGCAACCTATTCTATGAAAGAAAGAAGAACTCGGGCCGCCTCCCGAAGAGCCCTGAAGTTAGCGTCGCCAGCTCGAACGGTGTAGGATCATCTTGTTCAACTCTCGATTGTACCCATATCTTGCAGACTGATTTCTGCTCTCCTGAAAAATGCTTCATCTTCATAGAACCTTATTACCCTGTGTCCATTTACTTGAAAGACCTTGGTCGGATCGTCTTTATCATAGAGCTCCATCATTCCTGATGGGTATATTTTCGACACCATGAACGGTCCGGACCACCTCATTTGTAGCTTCCCAGGGAAAAGACGAATGGAGGACTTGAATAACAAGACCTTATCCCCTTCGCTTACATCTTTTCTCCTGAGGTGGGCATCGTGCCACAATTTTGTCCTCTGTTTGTAGATATTTGCATTTTTTTAGGCATTCATTCTCAGCTCTTCGAGCTCTTAAAGCTGCAAAAACTTTTTTTTCTCCTGCTTTATCGAGGTCCATATTTAGGAACTTGATTGCCCAAAGGGCCTTGTGTTCCAACTCCAAAGGCAGGTGGCAGGATTTTCTGTAGATGATACGGTAGGGGGTGGTTCCAATGGGTGTTTTGTATGCAGTACAGTAGGCCCAAAGTGCGTCGTCAAGCTTCATGGACCAGTCTTTCCTCGTTCGGTTGACAGTTTTCTCCAAGATTTACTTGATTTTCCTGTTGGAAACCTCTACCTGCCCTGACATCTGTGGGTGGTAGGGTGTAGCGATCTTGTGCCTCACTCTGTACTTGCGCAGAAGTGCTTCAAACTGTCTTTCTCCAAAGTGCGACCCTCCGTCGCTTATCACAGTGTGCGGTACACCGAAACGAGGGAAGATGGTCTTCTCGAAGAGCTTGATAACTGACTTGGCGTCGCAGGTTTGGGTGGCTACCGCTTCCACCCACTTCGATACATAATCTACTGCCACGAGTATGTATTGATACCCCCAAGATGGGAGAAACGGTCCAATGTAGTCGATCCCCCACACGTCAAATATTTCTACTTCGATCCAACTTGCCATTGGCATTTCATTCCTCCACCCTATGTTTCCTGTAAACTGGTACTCCTTGCAAACCTTCACAAATTGTGCAGCGTCTTTAAACAAGGTGGGCCAGTAGAAACCTGACTGTAGCACTCTTGCAGCTATTCTCTCGCTACCTAGGTGTCCACCATAGGGGGAGGCGTGACATTCTTTCAGGATGTCTGTGGTTTCTTCCTCTGGGATGCACCGCCTGTATAAGTTGTCAGCACATCTTCTGAATAGGAGAGGATCATCCCAGTAGTAGTTTTTAACATCCGCAAATAGCTTCTTTTTCTGATTGTACGTGATGTCAGGAGGCAGCTCTCCGCAGGCGAGATAATTGCAGATGTCAGCAAACCAGGGTAAACTTTCTTCTTGAGCTTCTGCCAACATCAGAGCCTCGTCAGTGTAGTCGTCGTTGATTTGAGGTCCCCTCTCTCTCTCAGTCATGATTCTTGATAGGTGGTCTGTGACCACATTCTCTGCGCCCTTCTTGTCGATAATTTCGTGGTCGAATTCTTGGAGCAGCAAGGCCCACCTCAACAGTCTGGGCTTTGCGTCTTTCTTTTGCATTAAGTACTTTATAGCCCCGTGATCTGTGTATACCTTGACCTTGGCTCCAATGAGATATGACCTGAATTTATCAAACGCGAAGACGATCGTGAGCATCTCCTTCTCAGTTGTTGTGTAGTTTACTTGAGCCTCGTCCAATGTGCGACTGGCGTAGCAAATCACATGGTGCTTTTGTCTTTCTTTTTCCCCAGGACTGCTCCAACTACGTAGTCGCTAGCGTCGCACATCAGCTCAAAAGGTAAACCCCAGTCCGGCGCTCGAAGGATAGGTGGTGATATAAAAGCATTTTTAAGGGCCTGAAAAGCACTTAGGCAATCATTAGAGAAAACAAATTCAGCATCTTTTACCAGAAGACTGGACAGCGGTTTGGAAATCTTTGAGAAGTCCTTGATGAATCTTTGGTAATATCCCGTGTGACCGAGGAAGCTTCGCACCCCCATCACGGATCTCGGTGGAGGAAGCTTGGATATTGCTTCAACCTTGCTTGCGTACACCTCGATCCCACGCTTCGAGATCTTATGCCCGAGAACGATGCCCTCCCGCACCATGAAATGGCACTTCTCCCAGTTTAGAACTAGGTTGTTCTCCTCGCACCTTTGAAGGACCAATGACAGATTCTTTAGACAGCTATCTAAGTCCTTCCCATAGACGGAAAAGTCGTCCATGAAAACTTCTACGATGTCTTCTAGAAAATCTGAGAACATCGATATCATGCATCGTTGAAAGGTGGCGGGGGCGTTGCAGAGTCCGAAGGGCATCCTTCGGAAAGCATAAGTGTCGTAAAGGTAGGTGAATGTTGTTTTCTCTTGATCGTTGGGCAAGATGGGTACCTGGTAAAAACCTCTTTCTTGACGACCTCCTTGAGCATCTGGTTCAGCTTCCTCTGGGGTTGAGCCAGAGGCTTGGCAGATTCATCCAAGTTGATGTGATGCATGCACAGGGTGGGGCTAAGGCCTTTGATATCATCTACTAAATATCCTATAGCCCTCCTGTGGAGTCTTAACTCCTCAAGGAGTCGGTCCAGCTGGTTGCTTGAAAGATCGGCGTTTACGATGATGGGGTTTCTGTGCTCTTCATCTAAGAACTCGTACTTCAGGCCTTCGGGCAACGCTTTTAATTCTGGCTTTGGTCTGGGTGCCTTCTCCTGAGGCTCCTCCTCGAGAGAGGCATACTTCACAGACTCCACCACTGTGTCCTCTTCTTGCAAATCTTCGTCAGAAAGGTTGAAAAGGTTGAGGTGCTTCACGACCTCAGGATCTTCGAGGTCAGGATCTTGACAGTTTATAGCCCTCAAGAGGGTGTCTACTGTCTGGATATCTTCCTCTACTTCCTCGCAGAGTTTATTGTATCCATATGTGAAACATGCTGATTCAGATAGGGACGGGCTCTTCATGATCTCTTTCAGCTTGAAGTTGATATGGTTGTTTCCGACCCTTAAGGTGATCATCCCCTCGGAAACATCAATCAGCACCCTCCCTGTCGCCAAGAAGGGGCGACCAAAGATGATCGGGCAGCGGGGGTCTTCAGCTGTGTCGATGACGACTATATCGCAAGAGATGAAGAAGTCGCCAACCCTGATCGGTACATCTTCGATAATGCCAACGGGTCTCTTAAAGGTGTGATCTGCCAGTTCAATCTGCATGTTGGTTCGAACCATGTCGGTTAAACCCATCCTTTGTGCGAAACATAGGGGCATGAGGCTTATGCTTGCCCCCAAGTCTGCTAGACCCTTACGCTCGATGTTGTCTTCGATGGCGAACGGGATTGTGAAAGCTCTGGGATCCCTTCTCTTGTTTGGTGTGTCGGTCTTTAAGAAGGTGGAGGAGGCGGAAGCTAGATACACTATCTCTATCCTTCCTCCCCTTCTCTTCTTTGTGATAAGGTCCTTGAGGAACTTGGCATACATAGGCATCTCTTCCAATGTGTCAAGGAAGGGGACTTTGAGATGCAGTTTCCTGATCGAGTCCACGAACCTTTCGTGACGCCTTTTCAGATTTGCCTTGATCAACTTATGCGGGAACGGCAGCCTTGGAGCATAAGAATTCCTCCCACCAGGTAGCTCATCGGAAAGATTCCGTGCAGGCTCTTGAGCTTCTGCTTGTCCACTTTTGCCCTCTGCTGGAGTGACACTCTCCGACCTCGGTTCAGGTTTTGGTTCGGCATCAGCTGTGCGCTCCACCGTCTTCCCAGACCTCAGTACCACCATTCTGGCAGTTTCCGGATATGAGAGTGTTTTTGCCGCAGGGTTCTTTATCAGAGCTTCCATCTGGGCCAATTGTTGATCGACTTCCCATTGGCGCATCCGCAGACTTGCCATCTGGTGTTGCATGGAATTTTGAGCTCCAGAGCTGGGAAGTGCACCCTGCACCAGCCGGTTGATGATAGAGTCTTGCCTCTTTATGAAAGCATGCAACTGGCCAACCAGGCTGGGCTGGCATGAAATCTCATCTCGGCCTTGACGTTCACCTTCAAACGGAGATTGCTCACAACGAGACATGGCGTCAGATCTTGAAGGAGTAGGTCACCATCCTTTAAAGTTCATGAGATGGCACGAGAAATCAAGTTTAGAAGAAAGATTCATTAATTTTCAAGCAGAGAATAATATTAAAGAAAAAGAAGAAGAAAAAAAAGAGTGTTGTCAAACTTATTGCTATGCTTGAGGCACAAGAGTGTAGTTAGTGGATTCGGATTCATCAACAGTACCGTTTTTGCCTTGTCCCCGGCAACGGCGCCAAAAAGTTGACCGGCCTAAATCGCGCGTCCAGAAGTGGAGGCGGATTTGAGGTAGTCGAGCTTTTACATTTATAAACCTGAATCCTTCTAGGCCCCCGCAACTTTGTTTACGGGGTTGAAGTAGATATACGAGGTCGAACACAGGGACAAGGGGGGTAGTGTTGAGAACCCAGAATCGACACGCTACACTCCGACAGGTATAAAGAGATGATAGATTCCCCAGAAGGGAAGCAGTAAGGTGTCATGAACAAAACAAGAAAACTATCTCCAAGTGGAGTTACTAGAAACATTTAAGGATTTAGTCATTTAGCAGTTTTTAGAGGTTTTCTTGCAATAGAAATAGAAGGATAAAACTAGGGCTAGAGCAAGGTACGAAAGATAAGACTACAACATAACAAGTGGCACCGGTAACATCCTGTACCCCTCCTCTCAGAGCGGATACCTCTAACCAAGCCTCGGCACCCCTCTCGAGGTTGCTAGGCTCAAAGTTAGAGTGGAATGTTACTGAAATGACTCCGTTCCAGACACTCTCGTACTCCAGAATCGGACTAAACACTAGAGCCACAACACAACTCTCGAAGTTGTTGCGACGGGAAAACACGATTCGGTAGCTAAGCAAAACGCGATCCAAACATGCAAGCTAGAGTTCATATATCAAACATAGCAGTCATCCAACATATTGTACCAAGCACAGAGCAGCAAGTAATTAAGCTCTTCTATTTCCATAAACAAAGTAAAGGGTCTTAATTACAATGCATAAGTAAAGAATTAAATAACAGAAAATAAATATAGGTGTTGCCTTCTTGATGTAGAAGGACGACAGACTACTACGGCTCTCCAGCCCGATATCGGTCGGGGGCCTGATATCGGTCAGGGGCCCGATATCGGTCAGGGGCCCGATATCCGTCAGGGGCCTAGCCCGATACAGCCGTGTCGGGCGGCACACCCTCTCGAGCGGCACGCCTGACGGGCAATTGTATCGCTCAAAGATCCTGGCCGATACGCTCATGTCGGGCGATAGACCCTCTTGGGCGGCACGTATGACGGGCGAAGCGTATCGGGTTCGATATCATGTCGGGCATGGAGCTATGCATTCTACTGTGGGGCATGGGTATCGGGCATTCGTGTTGCGTATCTACATCGCCCGATATCGGCCCTCAGTGTCGCCTGGTATAGTCCTAGGTGAACCAGTCCCCTCCCTCTCGGGATGAGGACGAGCTCACCTAGTGTCGCCTGGTACGAGCACTGGGGCATGATACGTCTGCTCACGCGATTCTCCTCGAAGATAGCTCAAGTTCCCAACTGTCTGAACTGTCTGATCCGTCTTTTCAGCTTCCTGTAGCTCCTATTTATAGCCGGCGAGCGGGGGAACTTATGGTGCTCGAAGCGCCACGTGTCCTCCTTATTCACGAGTTTGGTGGACGGTCGATACACATATCGCCCGGCACGGGGATCTCGGCTATTGGTCACGTGACGGGTGGTGCCTTCCGGTGGGTGGTCTGTGTCGGGTGACAGGCCATGGCTGTCGGGCGAGCTTGGGCTCCCTGTCGGGTAAAGGGTGTGTCGTCTGTCAGCTACTTCTCGTGCGGTATCCATGTGTCTCGCGTAGTTGCGTCACGCCACCCTGTCGGGCAGTGCTTGTGTTGTATCGGGCCATTGGAAGGCCGATGCAGGTTTGGACTTATTGCTTGTGGGCCGGAATGGCCTTATTGGGCCAAAACGGGAGGAAAATTCTGTAAAAGATGGAAGTATTGGATTAAGAGCATTGCTTGGACAATTATTGTGAAACTGCATACAAAAGAGGGGAAAATAGCTAAAAATGGCAGTTTTGATAACAGAAAAACAGTCTAAAATATCACAAAAATTGGTGTTATCAATGAGTTTCTGGTTATATTATCTTCTCTTTAATTTTTTGTGTTCAGTTGGTGTTTCTCCTTTACATGTAGATGTCGTATGGCTTTAATGTAATGAATGTGGTGTCTTTAAAAAAAAGTATCAGTCACATGTGATCTATAAGGGGGTATATATTTGGGTGACACACATGCATGTCACCAAAATTTTAGGTGATACATGTACTTGTCACCTAAACCTTAGGTGGTAGACATGTCAGTCATTCAACATCTTCCAACCAATAATAAGCATCGATAAGCTTCATGGGGATATATCAATACATTTATTGGTAATTCATAAAGGAAGATATGTGAGAGAAATTGTTGCTGAGAGTCTTTCTAAGTAATCTGGAGGGTCAATCAAGGAGGGATATTGTCATAGAAATCTCCCCCCAAACTCATATATGTCACTTTTGTGAACATTCTAAGGCTAATGGGCATTTTTCATGCGAGGCAAATTTCTCCTTGATAGCGACTTGCGTGGACCACCCACCCCCAGCAACAATTGCTGCAAAAGAGTGGTCGTTGTCGAAAGCACTCGAATGACCTTTCTCCCATTGTCACCAACTCATACACATCTCTTTTATGAATAGTTAATAGGATAATACATATATACAGGTCTCAAATCTAAGCATTTTCAAGGACTTGCTATGAGTGGACACTATCATGATACGGCCCCTAGCTCCACCCAGAAGAATTTTCACGGACTTTCTACTGATAAACATTGTCATGATATGGACCATGGCTCCTCACTAATACATATTGGGAGATTTTCATGAGAGGATATTCTCATGACATGGGTCTAGTCTCCTCACAAATGCATTTTTAGGAACTTTCTATGAGAGGAAACTATCAAGATATGGGCCACAAGTCTACCAAGGTGCATTTCAAGGAACTTGTTGTGAGTGAAGACTATCATGGTATGGTTCATGGATCCTCCCAACTTCATTTTCATGGGGATATATCAATACATTTATTTCACAACATGTAAATGAGATGTATGAGAGAAAATGTTGTTGAGAGTCATTCTAAGTTATTCATAAAGATATATTGTCATGAGAATAGTCACCAAACTCATACATGCCTCCTTGGTTATCATTCAAAGGCTAATGAGCCTTTGTCTTAAGAGGCAAATTTCTCCTTGGAAACATCTTACATAGACCTCCCACCCCCAGCAACGATTCCTACAAATGGGAGGTAGATACCATAAGCACCCAATCAACCAAGCTTCAATTGTCACCAAACTCATAGATGTCTATTTATGAATAGTTAAGATGACAATACATATATACACATCTCAAAGACTTTTTTATGAGAAGACAATGTCATAACATAGACCCTAGCCCCTCCTTGAAGCATTTTAATGGACTTGTCTAAGAAGACATTGTCATGTTATGGGGCGTAGCTCCTTGCACAAGCATTTTGGAGGACTTTCTTGAGAGGATTCTCATGATATGGGCATGGATACTCACAAATGCAGTTTCAAGGACTTGTTGTGAGAGACCACTATCATTATATGGCCCCAAGATCTAACAAATGCATGGCAAGGGACTTGTTGTGAGATAATATTGTCATGATATTGGTCACAACTCCCCCTAAATGCATTTATGGACACTATAAATATATGGGCCCTGACACCTTAATACATTTGAAGGTATGTGTTGTGAAATGACACTATAATGATATAGGTCATGGCACCTCCCATATTGTTACACCCCAATCTCACAATTTCCTCAAATCATGAGATTAGGGCATAAGATAGGACTTATATGTAACACAAAGAACACCCTTAACTTTTTTCTTTTCTTTAAAACTCTTGTTTCTCCGCATTGAACCACATAGCATCTTAACAAAGGAATATGAACATTTCTTTTACTAATCAGACTTCAATAGTAAAGGTACATGTATAAACATTCATGATGTCTCTCACACCTTATGCACATAAAACATGCTAATTAGCATACATATCAAAAGAGGAACAATATTACACATCGTAATTACAACTCTCTCTCTTATCTCTTACTGAGGAGCTAGAGTGACAAGGACCGACTGACTCAACTAATCTTGTACTTAACTCTTGTAGCAGATCTACACTGATGCTCTGACCATCTTCAAGTCCACGCGGTTAACCCTAAAATGTTTGAGTAGAGGGGTGAGCCTACTCGCTCAGTGAATGAGTACTTCAAAGAAACAGTCTAAGGCACTAATGTGATTACAGGTATAACTTTGAATAAACGTTATGAAATTTAACAACAATAAATACTACACTGAGCAGTTCTAAAACAATATAATTGAAATAACAAAGAATGTAAATATTGCATCCAAAGAATAACTACTAGAAGACTATGCTCTAGTCTTCCTCAACTCTTTCATTTATAAGGAACTCTGTGAACCTATATGATCGTATTATATCATTTTATTATTATGCCCTAATCATATGCAGTGTACTCTGCATATAAAGATCTGTAGCGAACTACGATCCCACCGTACAAGACTTAGCGACACACCTGAGAAATGCTAAGTCTGACGCCAGCCCTGTTCTGCCACAGGACCACAGGCTCTCTGGCCTGACTCATAGGCTCTCCGGCCTCAATTCACTACTCCGAGTGCTCTAGACTCCTCCTCTAACCTGAGTACACAGGCGGAGAGTATCACGGGGTTACCTCCATGACTCCACACAGATCTTGTTGCAATAACCCCTATTTTCTCCAGTGCCACCGTGACTCCGCACGAATTATTGTTGAACACTGCCTCTCTGTCCACATGCCACCATGACTCCGCACGGTTAATGTTGCAACACGAGTTTCACCCCTAAGAAGCAGATCTCTCGAAGGGGTTCTACGGTGTTAGGGCACCTAAGTCTAACATTAATATTATAGATACATGTAAAATAGAAATCATAACTCATTTTACATTTCTCACAAGGCTCACACGGCCTGCCATATCATATCATATAAAACATCATAGCTCATGTATTCAACATATACCATGTCTCAGTAACATCCCTTTCTAGGGCATGTCATATTTCATCACCTGCAATTTACGAGATATGTATTGAAATATAAGAAGCCCTGCAGTATGTAGATATCAACTCAGAGAGAACAAGCATATAAAGTTAAATGCACTAGAAACATACAATTCAACAGTTAAGTATCACCACATCTCATATCGAGATCTTTCATGTCACAGTAACATGATTCACTTAACACCCTATCCTTAGGGTTTCATTTGCCTTATTCATTCATCACATGCCAACACCCTATTCTTAGGGTTTCATTCGCCTCATTCACCTTTTCATTTACCTCATTCACTTGTCACATGGCTCTCATAAGGATTTCATAGGATATAAGCATTCACTAAATAAAGATTGTTTTCAACAAATCATATACAATCGATATATGTATGAAACCATGGAAAGTGAACTAAATTTAGGTTTCCATGCTATTCACTGAGATATCATGTACCAAGGATAAAATTCAAATAAGGTAATCCATGAGGTACATCCTAACCACTTATAAGTTTACTAGTCCTTTTCAATAAGGTTGAAACTCTAGAGATATCTCAATTAGGTTAAACCCTAATTACATCATATGGTATAGATCTGAAAAGCATTCTTTCTAGGATGTGTTGTATACATTTCTGATGTGAATCTACCATCAAGGAGTCATTCAAAAAGAGAAGGAATCCATATCATATCAAATTGCAATAACTTAAATTAAACGGACATTTCAGGGTTTAGAATCACATACCAAGCAATTAGGGATTTGGATGCTATAATCAAATTTCGTGCATTATACTATTTAAAGGAAGAACCCACTCACCCTAAGGTGTGAAAAAACCTCAAAACTGCAGCTCAACTCAGGGGATCTCGAACTCATATCAAATCCCTAGCAAATCTCCCAATTCTTCTTCCATTCAACTAGGAAACCTTGAAAATGAGGGATTATGAAGAAAGGGTGAGAAAAGAGGGAATTTCGACATCATCTTGGATCAAATCAGAGCATGGACGGAATCTTGACATGAGAGAGAAGATTCACCATAAAATTCTATGCAAAGGATCCAAACTTACTTGATTTCACCATTCCTCAGACCGCAAAACCCTAGGTCAGCAATTCCTCCTCTTTCTCCACTCAAGCCCTAACTCTCCCTCTCTCTCTAGATTTTCGTTTCTCTAGGATGGATGACGAAGAATGAGAGCTGTGTGTGTGTGTGGTTGATCATATAAGTCAATTTGAGCTGCTTGGGTCAATTGCATATTGACCCAACACTCAACTTTAATTATATTGGCTGAATATTCAGTTATCCAAAGTTACTGTAATTCGTTTATTTCAGAGATCAAACCTTCTCCAACAATTATGGGAATTTAGAACGTTGTTTATAATTGATCTATAAAGATTCAATTAAAATTTTTATCATTTGGAGTTACCAATAAATAAATAAAAATAGAACAGTGCACTGCTATATTGCAGTCTGCAGCAGATTCGGTCGAGTTTGCCCTGCACAGAACTCGACCGACACCCTCACTGTACAGATCAAAAGTCATCCAAAAATTATGCCAATTTAACAGAGTGTCTAAAACTGTGGTTTTAAAGCACAGTTAAAATTTGAGATCAACTGGATATACCAATAAAAAGATAAAATTCAATTACCACACTGCTGTATAAATCTGGAAATATGATCGGTTGAATTTTAAACTCGACCGATAAACAGGTCAGAACATTCTTTAAAAATTCTGATATTTTCCAATTCTGTTCAAATGTTATATATACAAATCATATCCAAATTTGAAGTAAATAAGAGTTACACATAAAATACTAAAAATCATTTAGTGTGACATTCTACTTATCAAATTTTGTATTCATATGTCATTAAAACCCTATTTTGGGCCGATTAGGGTCTATGCTTCTCAAACCCTAATTCTCAAGACAAAAGAACATTTAGACTTCTTATCATAGTTAAAACATCCTAATTGTGTTATCGTCATTAATTAGATTTCAAGAGTGATCAGTCCAATTAATCATGTAATCATCTTGGTAACTCTAGTTTACCAATTAAGCTTAGATGGGGTCGTAACAACTCTCCCCCCCTTAGAATGTTTCGTCCTCGAAACATAAACCTACAAGAAAGATACATTCAAGGTTATTATAAGCTTCTAAAGCCTTCCATGTCATTATATTCTTGTATTTCATACCTGAATGTAGTTTTCAACATTAGATCTTTTAATTCTTTACTACATCACAACATATTTCAAATAGTTCTCAATGATATCAAGCAAATTCTTTATGCCGCAGTCAAACATAGAATGCAAAGATAAACCACCACGCTTTCACTGCGCAACTCTGATACTCTGATACAACTATCTCAACTTATGCGGCTCAGAAAGTTCTATTGTTCTGTATCACCTTTAAGTGACAAAAGCGAGTTCACCATGTTGTTTTAAACTTTAATAAAGTACTATTCAAATAGCAAAACAGTCTTGAATTAAAAGGCTAGATTCAACAATCAATTGCACAATACTACTCTTGGCATCCCCATTGGGTCATGGATGCATGAGGTGAAGCATTACCACCTCATTCCATACTATCCTGCTTTGATCCTGGGACCTGTGGGTTATGGGCCCACACACAATTCAAAGTGTAACCATCGTATTATATCATTTTAGGGTTTCAACCACAGTAATAAAGAAGTCCACAATTGTATCAGTCATTCAAGCATTAATCATACTCAATTACCATCACTCAGTTATATTAGAGCTAGGTATAACAAGCTACACCCCATTAGGGTTACTTGTCTAGAAAATCTGATTATCATCCCTTTCTATTAATATGAGTGAATAGGTATAACTACCTTATTCAGGATATCCCTCCATGTCTTCCGTCATCATCCAAACTGTATCACCATATTACAAATATGCAATACTAGGATGCATATCTTGTATGATTTACTACAACTATCATACACCTTTAATTAACACATAGCTTGCACGCATACACTGAAATCATATGTAGAACCAACTTTCATACCTTAATATGCCTTCAACAAATCATACATGTAAAAACAAATTCACATATTACACAAAGCTAGTGTTTTCCCATATCTCTCTGCTCATTCATTACTTATTTACTTTTTTCTACCTATCCTTTTCATATGATTATATACAATAAACATCATTAACATTGAAACATTCAAGGTAAGAATAGATTATTCATCATTCTTGCTATCACACAATAATTTTATTTCTTATCGCACTTCATCATATAGTATGTCACTATTACATTCACTAGATGACCCCACCAAGGTAGTTATGCACCATATATGATTCATTTTCTCTTATCATTTCATTCCCACCTTGCTCTCATTAAGGAATATATGAAAGAGAAGATGTTTTTAAGACTTGGAATACTTGTATTCAAACATTCCCTTAATACATTCTCGTATGTAGATTTACTTAGTTATCAACAGAGATATTTGATTAATTAGCACTTGCTTGAATCTCACAACCTCTTTATTTTATAACTTCTCCATCATATTTCAAACCCTTTCTTACGTTTCATAGTCCTCTTACCATATACTGCTCTTTAACCCGTCATCTTTAATTCTAAATTTTTCTCTTATGACCATGTTTCTTATTCATATGTATGGTCATGTATACCATGTTGCACATATTTCCTCCTTTATCTTTATACTATTGCGAAGTTAATGTTCTAAATTAATAGCCCTTCTATTAGTTTTTTCCTCATGTTGAATACATTACATATTCTTCATTTTTAAATCAAGTGGATCATGCATGGGTCAAACATAGTTTCTCTTTCAATCAAGTTTTTCTCTCCTGAATACAGTCTACCTTTGTATGACTTATTCATTCGTTAAACTACACCTATGTTCTTTTCTTAGAAACTAGTTTGTTGTTCTAGTCTTATGAATTACATGTTCATACGACCCTCTTCACTTTTACTCTTTTGAAGACTCTTTACTTCTATGGACCTATTGAATGCTCAACCCTATTCTCTACTTAGCCTTTGTTTTAGAGTTCATAAAAGCATTATACTCTATTATATGATTCCTTATTCATGATTGATTCTTGCTATCTTAAACCATACATACATTTCACATATCTTTTCTATATTTCATATGTATAGTTCATATAATATTAATCAATAAACTGATTATGAACTTCATATCATGTTCTATTATTCCCAATTAAGGGTTTCTCATATGAGGCCCCAAAATTGAACATCAGATACCAGTTTCAACTGATTCTTAGTTGTTCTGATCTTGCCCATCTATTTCAGCATCTTACTGTATGTACATTCTCACTCTAATGTGGGTCTAATTATCCAGAGTCTATTCTTATTATACTATTAATAGGAGTCATTAGATACCAGTAACGCATCCTGCCAGCCGGACCAGGCCAAACCTGAAGTCCTGAAGCCAAGAACTACAAGGGATTACTCAACTCCTATTCATCTCAGAAGTGTGGAAGAAAACGTATCCACTAACAAAAGCTCATTCAAAGGTCAATTCTAGTCTACTTGTTACAAAGAATGAAATCAATAAATGCTACAACTGCATAGTGTACAACAGATATTAAAGACCCATATTTCAAAGTATTGAATATTTCAATTCAAACATATAAGAGCATTTCTATACATTTCCAACAAAAACAACATTATGAAATGTAAGTTCTATCTCCTTTTACATTTATGCTCTTAATTCTTGTTTCTTTTCTCGTTTTCTAACCCTAACATTTCTAGGGTTCCTCGCTAGCCCATTCTTCCACTGTATACCTGGCCAGGGTATACGTGAGAGAATAGACAGAGTAGCTTGTACTGGTTGATCCAAGTACTCAGATATCGGGCCAGGATATCCAAATACTCAAATCCCCAAAGCTAACATCAAACATCTCCTATCTGCCACACATAGGACTCTAACTTAGTAACTTAATGGTCCTTGACAACTCACCCTAAGCTCTGATACCAAGCTGTTACACCCCGATCTCACAATTTCCTCAAATCATGAGATTAGGGCATAAGATAGGACTTATATGTAACACAAAGAACACCCTTAACTTTTTTTCTTTTCTTTAAAACTCTTGTTTCTCCGCATTGAACCACATAGCATCTTAACAAAGGAATCTGAACATTTCTTTTACTAATCAGACTTCAATAGTAAAGGTACATGTATAAACATTCATGATGTCTCTCACACCTTATGCACATAAAACTTGCTAATTAGCATACATATCAAAAGAGGAACAATATTACACATCATAATTACAACTCTCTCTCTTATCTCTTACTGAGGACCTAGAGTGACAAGGACCAACTGACTCAACTAATCTTGTACTTAACTCTTGTAGCAGATCTACACTGATGCTCTGACCATCTTCAAGTCCACGCGGTTAACCCTAAAATGTTTGAGTAGAGGGGTGAGCCTACTCGCTCAGTGAATGAGTACTTCAAAGAAACAGTCTAAGGCACTAATGTGATTACAGGTATAACTTTGAATAAACGTTATGAAATTTAACAACAATAAATACTACACTGAACAGTTCTAAAACAATATAATTGAAATAACAAAGAATGTAAATATTGCATCCAAAGAATAACAACTAAAAGACTATGCTCTAGTCTTCCTCAACTCTTTCATTTATAAGGAACTCTGTGAACCTATATGATCGTATTATATCATTTTATTATTATGCCCTAATCATATGCAGTGTACTCTGCATATAAAGATCTGTAGCGAACTACGATCCCACCGTACAAGACTTAGCGACACACCCGGGAAATGCTAAGTCTGACGCCAGCCCTGTTCTGCCACAGGACCACAGGCTCTCCGGCCTGACTCATAGGCTCTCCATCCTCAATGCACTACTCCGAGTGCTCTAGACTCCTCCTCTAACCTGAGTACACAGGCGGAGAGTCTCACGGGGTTACCTCCATGACTCCGCACGGATCTTGTTGCAATAACCCCTATTTTCTCCAGTGCCACCGTGACTCCGCACGGATTATTGTTGAACACTGCCTCTCTGTCCTCATGCCACCATGACTCCGCACGGTTAATGTTGCAACACGAGTTTCACCCCTAAGAAGCAGATCTCTCGAAGGGGTTCTACGGTGTTAGGGCACCTAAGTCTAACATTAATATTATAGATACATGTAAAACATAAATCATAACTCATTTTACATTTCTCACAAGGCTCACACGGTCTGCCATATCCTATCATATAAAACATCATAGCTCATGTATTCAACATATACCATGTCTCAGTAACATCCCTTTCTAGGGCATGTCATATTTCATCACCTGCAATTTATGAGATATGTATTGAAATATAAGAAGCCCTGTAGTATGTAGATATCAACTCAGAGAGAACAAGCATAAAAAGTTAAATGCACTAGAAACATACAATTCAACACTTAAGTATCACCACATCTCATATCGAGATCTTTCATGTCACCATAACATGATTCATTGAACACCCTATCCTTAGGGTTTCATTTGCCTTATTCATTCATCACATGCCAACACCCTACTCTTAGGGTTTCATTCGCCTCATTCACCTTTTCATTTACCTCATTCACTTGTCACATGGCTCTCATAAGGATTTCATAGGATATAAGCATTCACTAAATAAAGATTGTTTTCAACAAATCATATACAATCGATATATGTATGAAACCATGGAAAGTGAACTAAATTTAGGTTTCCATGCTATTCACTGAGATATCATGTACCAAGGATAAAATTCAAATAAGGTAATCCATGAGGTACATCCTAACCACTTATAAGTTTACTAGTCCTTTTCAATAAGGTTGAAACTCTAGAGATATCTCAATTAGGTTAAACCCTAATTACATCATATGGTATAGATCTGAAAAGCATTCTTTCTAGGATGTGTTGTATACGTTTCTGATGTGAATCTACCATCAAGGAGTCATTCAAACAGAGAAGGAATCCATATCATATCAAATTGCAACAACTTAAATTAAACGGACATTTCAGGGTTTAGAATCACATACCAAGCAATTATGGATTTGGATGCTATAATCAAATTTCGTGCATTATACTGTTTAAAGGAAGAACCCACTCACCCTAAGGTGTGAAAACACCTCAAAACTGCAGCTCAACTCAGGGGATCTCGAACTCATATCAAATCCCTAGCAAATCTCCCAATTCTTCTTCCATTCAATTAGGAAACCTTGAAAATGAGGGATTATGAAGAAATGGTGAGAAAAGAGGGAATTTCGACATCATCTTGGATCAAATCAGAGCATGGATGGAATCTTGACATGAGAGAGATGATTCACCATAAAAGTCTATGCAAAGGATCCAAACTTACTTGATTTCACCATTCCTCGGACCGCAAAACCCTAGGTCAGCAATTCCTCCTCTTTCTCCACTCAAGCCCTAACTCTCCCTCTCTCTCTAGATTTTCGTTTCTCTAGGATGGATGATGAAGAATGAGAGCTGTGTGTCTGTGGTCGATCATATAAGTCAATTTGAGCTGCTTGGGTCAATTGCATATTGACCCAACACTCAACTTTAATTATATTGGCTGAATATTCAGTTATACAAAGTTACTGTAATTCGTTTATTTCAGAGATCAAACCTTCTCCAACAATTATGGTAATTTAGCACTTTGTTTATAATTGATCTATAAAGATTCAGTTAAAATTTGAGATAATTTGGAGTTACCAATAAATAATTAAAAATAGAACAGTGCACTGCTATATTGCAGTCTGCAGCAGATTCGATCGAGTTTGCCCTGCACAGAACTCGACCGACACCCTCACTATAGAGATCAAAAGTCATCCAAAAATTATGCCAATTTAACAGAGTGTCTAAAACTATGTTTTTCAAGCACAGTTAAAATTTGAGATCAACTGGATATACCAATAAAAAGATAAAATTCAATTACCACACTGCTGTATAAATCTAGAAATATGATCGGTCGAATTTGAAACTCGACCGATAAACAGGTCAGAACATTCTTCAAAACTTCTGATATTTTCTGATGTTGTTCAAATTTTATATATACAAATCATATACAAATTTGAATTAAATCAGAGTTACACATAAAATACTAAAGATCATTTAGTGAGACATTCTACTTATCAAATTCTTTATTCATATGTCATTAAAACCCTATTTTGGGCCGATTAGGGTCTATGCTTCTCAAACCCTAATTCTCAAGACAAAATAACATTTAGACTTCTTATCATAGTTAAAACATCCTAATTGTGTTATCGTCATTAATTAGATTTCAAGAGTGATCAGTCCAATTAATCATGTAATCATCTTGGTAACCGTAGTTTACCAATTAAGCTCAGATGGGGTCGTAACACATATGTATTTTTAGGGATGCGTTGTTAGATAACATTTATCATGATATGGGCCCTGACACCTCCCAAATGCATTTTCATGGACTTGTTGTAAGAGTACGTTCTCATGATATGAGACCTGACACCTCTCATATCTGCATTTTAAAGGACTTACTGTGAGATAACATTTTCATCATATGTGCCATGACACCTACCAAATGTATTTTCAAGGGCTTGGCGTGAGAGGAGATTGTAACATAATGAATCTTAGATGTAATCTCCAAGTAAACTTTTTTCCCAAGTTTCCCTTTCATTTCTATCATTTATGTCATTTATGTATAATTAGTGGAATTTATAGTGGTTTAGTGAGCATTTATTCACAAATTGTACCAATATAAGGGTTTATGCACAAATACCTCAATGAAAGCTTAATTATCATAATTAAGTGCTCTAAACCTTAATATAACTTTTTTATGTGATTTTAAAACATAAAATGAGCTTATGTTTCAAATTTGGTTTGATTAGGATGTTGTTTGTGCAAGTTATGCAATTTTAGGTACATTTTGGACTTTTATGCGATTTACCAAATTGGGATGTTTTCTTTGTAAATTATCACCTAAATTTTAATCCTTAGATATTCCCTTACCATTCACGAGATTTTGAACCATGGGGAACCTGGTTTCACTTTGGTTTGAAGGTGTTTCTCTCCTAGGGTATTATAGGGATTACCCTCTTTATAAATGTGCTTATCTTTAAAAGCTATCAACCAATGGGGTTATTTCTTTGTTTGAAGGACGGTGGGGATGGCCTAGAAGGATACAAAGGCTCTTAGGACCGACCTTTGGTATACAATAATAGTCTATGAGATGTCCTCTTGCATGGACATGAAGCCCTAGCCTAAGGACACATGGAAAGTCCCATAGACACCTCATACTTGCCCCCTTCTTTATAAAGCCATGCCTACCCCTTCCCACCTCCCAACCCAAGAAACAATCCTCTCCTTCCCTTTCCCACAGATTAGAGCATAATCCCTTCTATGTTTGGCCACGAATCATCTGTCCCAAGGTAAAACAGGGTGCCTACCTGGGTAAAGAAGGCTACTAGGGTTCCAAATTCCTCTATTTAGGATTTCTTAAGCTCCTCCTTGGTGATTTTGACCAGAACTAGTAAGAATCCTCCTTTCCTTCCCTGTTTTCATGATGTTAGTATTCCTCCCTCCTTCTTCCAGGTCAAAACCATAACCTTTCGTGGTAAACCTCCACCTAGAACCCTAAAACGTCTCATCTCCATGCTCATTTGCTAGGGTTTGCACCTCTAAAGTGGAGAAGGTGATCTTTGCCCCAGAAAGGAGATTGGCTTGGAGCAACCAGACCTTATATTCTCGGTATCCTTTCTGTTTTGATCTTCTTATCTCCCTAGAGGCAATTTTTGTTAACTCCCTTCTCATATATTTCTTAATACATGCTTAAAACTCATGCTTCTATGTTTAAAATCGATGATTTCCATCTCTTTTTACCATGTTCTTCTAGGGTTTTGGTTTTTTGCTGTTTTACCTTCTCTAGAAGATCTAGTTTCATTACCTATGAAATTTCAAACCTGATCTTGGGTCAAATGGTGTTTTCTCCCTCTCCCTCGCTCTTCAATTATCTCGATCAGTTTGATGATGTGGCAATTTCCTATTGGTCAATATTGAAAAATTCATATCTTCTAAACCGCTTATCCAAATTTGACAAATAAATATGTTTTGGAATTGGAAAATTAATCTATATCCAATAAAAATATTTTCATGGTCTGATTTCATTATTTGACGAAGGGTGATTTTTGTAAAACGAATTTAATGCATAAAATCCATAAAAATTACATCTTAATCATCATAACTCCAAAATTAACATAAAAATATGTTTTCTTGATCAGGAGAACTTAATAAGTTCATTGGTGATGTTTTAAGAGTCTAAATTTGAGTTTTTCTAAAAAGGTCTAAAATTAGGGTTTCTATATATTAATGTGTATTATGTACTCTAATACATGTTAATACATTGAAAAAGATAAAGTGGAACTTGATCTCAATTAAAGTGGTGAAAGTTAGTAATTGATATCAGTAAGAGAGGTATGTTCAATCCCTATTTATGTATGTGCATTCTTACACCCTAAGTTGGGATATTTGCAAACCAAACCCTATATTCCCTAATGAGGCACTATATGAACCCTATTTCCTCTATTCATGATTCTTTTGTTAAATTGTCTCAAAATTAGTAATGATATTCTTTTTCTTAGGTCTTGTACCCCACTGCAATGATTATTGAATATTATGATTACTCTTGCCATGAATACTTTTCTAGCATGTAGATTTATGTTCTATTTAATTTAAAGTAGCGATACTTATGTACAACCACCCACAGAGGGCATGTATTTAATCGCCCTAGGGAATGTTTTTATTCTCCCCTATATAATTGTGTAGGTGATTAGGAATGTCTTATTCTCCCCTCACCTGTAAGTTAGAGGTCTCGTAGGTGCCTCAACCCTACTTAGTTAGGTAGACATAATTATCTTACATGCAAATCCTTTTTAATATAGTTGTTAATGGCAAGTTTCTTTTGAACATAGCCTCATACTCTTGTTATCTTCATCTTATGATGAAATCTTAGCCTATAGTTTCATGTTATTTCCTCATCTTTTGTTCTTGTTCATTATTTGACACATACCTTGTTTTCTTTCCCCTTTTACTAGGTGTTTTCCCAACCACCCAGGTGTTGGTGCTGAGCAAGGAGAAGGACAAGTTTGAAGGAAGTCATCTCAGGAGTAGATCTCAAGCTATCTGAAAGGATGTCTAGGTTGCTATAGCTAGATCCTTTTCTCTTATCTTTTTCTTTTAGGAATAATCATGTAATGAATAATGAAAGCCATCTAATAGGCTTAGTACTTTTATTTCCACACCTATTCACATTTTATAATGTATCTGGTGCATACTTATTTACTTGGAATATTATACATGCATCCCTCAATATATTTTGTATTTCTAAAAAGATGGGTGTTTTGTACTTCCTTTAAATTTTTGTAAGAAGATGGTCTCGCCACTTTACAGAGATTGTCATGATATGGGCCCAAACTTCACCCAAATGCATTTTTAGGGGCTTATTATGAGAGGAAACTGTCAATATATGAGCCATGCCTCCTCCTTAATGCATTTAAAAGGACATGTTGTGAAAGGACACTATCATCATATGGGTCTTGTCACCTCCCAAATGTATATTTAGGGACTTGTTGTGAGATAACATTTGTCATGAAATGGGCCCTGACACCTCCCAAATACATTTTGATGGACTTGTTATGAGAGGACGTTGTCATGATATGGGCCCTGACACCTCCCAAATGCATTTTCAAAGACTTGTTAGAGAGGATGTTGTCGTGATATGGGACCTAAAGCCTCCCAAATGCATTTGTAAGGACTTACTGTGAGATGAAATTGTGATCATATTCTCCATGGAACCGCCCAAATGTATTTTCAAGGACTTGGCATCAGAGGAGATTGTCATGATATGGGGCCAAACTTCACCCAAATGCATTTTTAGGGCCTTATTATGAGAGGAAATTGTAAATATACGGGTCATGTGTCCTCCTTAATGCATTTGAAAGGACATGTTGTGATAGGACACTATCATCATATGGGTCGTGGCACCTCCCAAATGCATGTTTAGGGACTTGTTGTGAGATAACATTTGTCATGAAATGGGCCCTGACACCTCCCAAATGCATTTTGATGGACTGGTTATGAGAGCACATTGTCATAATATGGGCCCTGACACCTCCTAAATACATTTTCATAGACTTGTTGTCAAAGGATGTTGTCGTGATATGGGACCTAACTCCACCCAAATGCATTTTTAAGTACTTACTCTGAGATGACATTGTGATCATATGCTCCATGGAACATCCCAAATGTATTTTCAAGGACTTGGCGTGACAGGATATTTTCATGATATGGGCCCAAACTTCACCGAAATACATTTTTAGGGACTTATTATGAGAGGATGTTGTCAATATATGGTCTTGGCTCCTCCTTAATGCATTTCATGGGACATGTTGTGAAAGGACATTATCATGATCTGGGCCATGGAATCTCCCAAATCCATTTTTAGAGACTTGTTGTGAGATAACAGTTGTCATGAAATGGGCCCTAACACCTCCCAAATGCATTTTGATGGACTTGTTATGAGAGGACGTCATCATGATATGGGCCCTGACACCTCCCAAATGGATTTTCATATACTTGTTGTGAGAGGACGTTGTCATGATATGGGACCTAACACCTCCCAAATGCATTTTTAAGGACTTACTCTGAGATGATATTGTGATTATATGCTCCATGGCACCTCCTAAATGTATTTTCAAGGACTTGGCATGAGAGGAGATTGTCATGATATGGGCCCAAACTTCACCCAAATGCATTTTTAGCGACTTATTATGAGAGGAAACTATCAATATATGGCCATGTCTCCACCTTAATGCATTTGAAAGGACATGTTGTGAAAGTATACTATCATCATATGGGTTTTGGAACCTCCCAAATGCATTTTGAGGGACTTGTTGTGAGATAACATTTGTCACGAAATGGGCCCTCACACCTCCCAAATACATTTTGATGGACTTGTTATGAGAGGACGTTGTCATGATATGGGCTCGAACACCTCCCAAATGCATTTTCATAGACTTGTTGTGAGAGGACGTTGTCATGATATGGGCCCTGACACCTCCCAAATGCATTTTCATAACCTTGTTATGAGAGGACATTGTCGTTATATGGGACCTAACACCTCCCAAATGTATTTTTAAGGACTTACTCAAAGATGACATTGTGATCATATGCTCCATGGAACCTTCCAAATGTATTTTCAAGGACTTGACGTGAGATGAGATTGTCATGATATGGGCTCAAACTTCACCAAATGCATTTCTAGGGGCTTATTATGAGAGAAAACTGTAATATATATGGGCCATGTCTCCTCCTTAATGCATTTGAAAGGACATGTTGTGAAAGGACACTATCATCATATGGGTCGTGTCACCTCCCAAATACATTTTTAGGGACTTGTTGTGAGATAACATTTGTCATGAAATGGGCCCTGACACCTCCTAAATGCATTTTGATGGACTTGTTATGAGAGGATGTTTTCATGATATGGGACCTGGCACCTCCCAAATACATTTTCATAGACTTTTTCTGAGAGGATGTTGTCGTGATATGGGACCTGACACCTCCCAAATGCATTTTTAAGGATTTACTCTGAGATGACATTCTGATCATATGCTCTATGGCACCTCCCAAATGTATTTTCAAGGACTTGACATGAGAGGAGATTGTCATGATATGGGCCCAAACTTCACCCAAATCCATTTTTAGAGGTATATTATGAGAGGAAACTATCAATATACGGTCCATATCTCCTGCTTAATGCATTTGAAAGGACATGTTGTGAAAGGACACTATCATCATATGGGTCGTGGCACCTACCAAATGCATTTCTAGGGACTTTTTGTGAGATAACATTTGTCATGAAATGGGACCTGACACCCCCCAAATGCATTTTTAAGGACTTACTCTGAGATGACATTGTGATCATATGCTCCATGGCACCTCCCAAATGTATTTTTAAGGACTTGACGTGAGAGGAGATTGTCATGATATGGGCCCATAATTCAACCAAATCCATTTTTAGCGGTTTATTATGAGAGGAAACTGTCAATATACGAGCCATGTCTCCTCCTTAATGTATTTGAAAGGACATGTTGTGAAAGGACACTATCATCATATGGGTCGTGGCACCTACCAAATGCATATCTAGGGACTTTTCGTGAGATAACATTTGTCATGAAATGGGACCTGAAACCTCCCAAATGCATTTTTAAGGACTTACTTTGAGATGACATTGTGATCATATGCTCCATGGCACCTCACAAATGTATTTTCAAGGACTTGATGTGAGAGGATATTGTCATGATATGGGCCCAAACTTCACCCAAATCCATTTTTAGGGGTTTATTATGAGAGGAAACTGTCAATATATGGGCCATTCTCCTTAATGCATTTCAAAGGACATGTTGTGAAAGGACACTATCATAATATGGGTCATGGCACCTACCAAATGCATTTCTAGGGACTTGTTGTGAGATAACATTTTCATGAAATGGTCCCTGACACCTCCCAAATGCATTTTGATGGAATTATTGTGAGAGGACGTTGTCATGATATGGGCCATGACACCTCCCAAATACATTTTCATAGACTTGTTGTGAGAGGACGTTGTCGTGATATGGAACATAAATCCTCCCAAATGTATTTTCAAGGACACACTGTGAGATGACTTTGTGATCATATGCTCCATGGAACCTCCCAAATATATTTTCAAGGACTTGGTGTAAGAGGACGTTGGCATATATGGGCCCAAACTTCATCGAAATACATTTTTAGGGTTTATTATGGGAGGACATTGTCAATATATGGTCTTGGCTCCTCCTTAATGCATTTAACGGGACATGTTGTGAAAGGACATTATCATGATGTGGGCCATGGAACCTCCCAAATGCATTTTTAGAGACTTATTTGAGAGGATGATGTCAATATATTTGCCCTGGATCCTCCTTAATGCATTTGAAGGGACATGTTGTGAAAAGACATTATAATGATCTGGGTCATGGCACCTCCTAAATGCATTTTTCTGGACTTGATGGTTGGCCTTGTTTCAATCGTGATGGTCCATTTATCTTCTGGATGTGACACTTCATTTTGGTCTGATCACGATGCTGCATTTGTGATCATATGCTCCTTGGAACCTCACAAATGTATTTTCAAGGACTGGTTGGGAGAGGACACTGTCATGATATGGGCCCTGGCCCTCACAAATTCATTTTTAGAGATATGTTTTGAGAGGACATTGTCATGATTTTTTTTGTGGCTCCTCTCAAATGCATTTATAGGTACTTGTCGTGAGAGGAAGTTGTCATGCTATGGAATGTGGCTCATCCCATTTACATTTTTTTTGTGGCTCCTCTCAAATGTGACTTGCTGTGAGAGAACATTGTCATGATATATGATGTGGCTCCTCCCAAATGCTTTTCTAGGGACTTGCATTATTCATCACCTATAAATGAAAGGAGTAAGCAAGGGTTATCATCAAATGTGAAACATTATATAACCCAAATCAGATATGATATACGACTAGATTACATCTTCTATTAAGTCCTGAGGAGTTTCAGGTATACCACCCAAACTTCCACTGACCATTACAAAGTCGCCATCAGTTTCGTACAAGATATATGAGAGCCAGAATCCTAAGATCTCTTTTCCCTCAGTTAGTATGAGTCTATCGTAGTGACATATGTGTCAAGTTGCAATCAACCTAGTCCACCCTTGGTACACATGTCACCACTAGAAATTAGGGTATTCAAAACACTATCATCCAAAGTACAACCATAGTTTTTCTCATTCACATCACATATACATATACCCGAGACACAACCTCAACCACTCTCATTCTGAGGCATGGATGCATCCATCCTCCAAACTTTGGGATCAGGATGTGTAGGATATATTCTCTTGTAGTTGCATATACTCACAGTATACGACTCCGGGCTTCCCCTCTAGGTTACCCATTTTACCATCCAGCAAGTCCTGATACTAGAATGGTTCTACATCATAGGGAACTACATGATTAGGATCTCACTTGAATAATTAGTGCCAATTGAGTGAATTAAGGCCGCATCAACCAAGTTTGACATACAAACCCAAATTCATTTCTAAAAAATAGTTGGCGATATAATAACTCCAGAAGATATAATATTTGTGAGATATATTTCTCATTATAATATCACAAGCTACTAGTTCATTTCTATCCATGAGACTATACTCTTTATCACGCCATCACATGATATTAATCCTTATCACTTATGAAGAGGATTAAACATTCACACTATGGCTCAACCATACCCAAAAGCCATTTAGGCCCACACAACACTACTCTCTTAAGTGCATCATTATCATTTATTACCCTATAGAGGGTTCAACATGTCATCATCATACTTTCAACATGCCATCGTCAAAAAAATCAGTTCATATACTTAGAAATACCATCATATGGTTGATGTACTTGGACAAATCCAAGACCATTGAATTTTTAGAACACTTAGCCAAAAATATGACCATCAAATTGTTGAAGATTTTTACCAAAAACAATATCATCAATTTTTTAAGACACTTAGTCAAAATCAAGACCATCAGATCGTTGATGAATTCAACCATGAACAAGACCATCGAATCACTATAGTACTTAGTAAAAATCAAGACCTTTAGATATTTATTGAACTCAATCCAAAACAATACCATCGATTCATTGGTAGACTTATCTAGAAGCAAAGCCATCACATATTTATGGTACTTAGCCAAAACCATAATCATCAAATCATTAGTGGGTAGTAAAACCATAGGATCGAGTGTTAGATAAATCATCACTCTATTCACCTAGTAAACCCATCGGTTCATTAGGAAACATAGCCAACAACTAGGAGATGGGTTCCTTTGGACACTTAGTCAAAATCAAATCCATTGAATCATGAGAGTATTAGGTGAAGAACAAATCCATCAAATTATTGGAGTACTTCACCAAAATCAAAGCCATCACTTCGTTAAGGTACTTCAGCGCTAATCATTGGTTTATTAATTAAGTTAAATCATCATTTCATTAGTGTACATAGATGTACCATCGATTATTTGCACATGTCGAAGACCATCAGTTCTTTTGTAGACTTAGTCAAAAACTCAAAATCTTATATCTTACTTATCCATTGGTTTATTTACAAATTAAAATCAAATGGTTTATTTACAAACTAAAATCAAAAGTTAAATACTAAGTAAAGAGCAACGGCTATGTAGCATATGACCCACCATCATGTTAAGGTCAAATAGAGTCAAAGTCCTAATAATACCCCACCAACTCTAAACCCCACTTATCCCATAAACACCCACACGACTCGTGAACTCCGTTTGGCACAAGGAAACCTCCCAAACTGCACCCCTCTCTATTTGCTCCCCACTACCCACGCCCGTCTCGCTTCTTCCTCCATCCACTGGTCTCCCATAGCCCTACTACACTCCCCACCCTCTGCCGGTTACTGACAAACAACATTGACAAACTCTCTGCTAAGACTATGACCGGTGTCACCGTCACTGAAGTCCCAGTAGCCTCCGCCTCGTCCCCAGCTCACAACTGAGGAGTCTTTCTCCTTGTGCGGTGCCCGCCCTAGCTGGGTGTCCTGCAACCAAGGGTTCCAACTCCCTGTAGATGGACATCAGTCGTTGTTGAGTGTCAACCGAAGCAACAATTTCATGACATTTAAAGCTCTAAACTCTGGTGCGTCAGCCTCTGACTCTCAATTAAGGAGTCCATCTCCATGTCTGACACCCTAGATTGAATTGAGTATCCAGAGGCACTGGAATCACCCCAATATAGCTTCTCATCTTATCTCTTGATGCCTAAAATGGCTCCTTCTTCTCAGGTGAGTATGTTGTTCTCTCGTCTGCTGACAGTTAGTTAAAATCTACCTCATTTGCTCTATGTGTTGAGGCCTTGAAGAAGACATCACCCCTCATTTCCCCATCTTTCTTAGCTAGCTGTGAAGATAGACCAAGCATAAGATGTGTTGAAGTTAACCCAACAATTGCATTGCACCCCACACGTAGATTTTATCTCTATGATCTACAGTACATTCTGATAGAGTTGTTGGGCAGGTGTGACTTAACCTCAATATCTAAAAGGTCTGGCTATTTCCCAACCAAATGTTAGTATTGTGGTTGTGAGGTGATTGTATCTTATGGTACAAAACCTTTGTGTCTCATTCTGTCTTACATAATTTTCTATAAATATTGAGAGGCACACGTATCTCGTGATTTTATGGAGAGTGTTACCTATCATGCCTAAACACATTTTTCTAATCTATATTTTGGTGACATCAAACTGGGTTGTAGATCCTCTATTTTTTCTTGCTCTGTAATTGTGGGGTGCTTCCTTGTGCCATGGGTTCACCTCTCTTTTCTATTTTCCATGTTCAAGGGTATATCAGTAGGTGTGTGCTTTAATATTGTCTCTTAAGTTGTTCCTTTCCCATGATCATGGAGGATTTGGCTTGTGAATGTGTTACTAACACATAGATAAATTTTTACTTTTTGATTAATGTGGAGATAGTGATGATAGACATCCAAGATGACAAAATAGAAATAATATTCTACCTCCATACCAATGAAGAATTAACAACCCTCCGATTCCACAATCACCTGCCACAAAATGGTCCTAGCATTTTTTTCTATTTAGTTTTAGCTTTCAAGAAAAATATTAGCAATTTTTAAGGTAATTTAACATGTTATGGGAAGCAGATCTTCCTGCATTTTTCTACACACTCTTCATAAGAGTAATTGATCCCCTTTTATATTCTTTTGAAAGGTTTTGTCATTTTTGGCAGTTTAAAGTTTTGGTGTTATATGTTTATCATAACCGACAACCACTAACAGATGTGCATATTTTTGTTGTTGGTTCAGGAATATGTAATAGTAATTTTTGTTCTTTTAGGTCACAGAACCCCTCAACAAAGCTAAATTTGAATCTTCAAAATTGATTGTTGATATCAATAATACTAAAATCAATGAGTTGGTAGGTGAGTTATTACATTTGTTATCAGCGATAGCAAGGGATTTAGCAAAAGTTTGTTGGCACCTTACTATATAAATATCTAAAACCCACCTTCATTATCATTAGATTTTAGATATACTGCTGGTATGAAAATGGTTGTTTCTTTCGACTGTATAAATGGTTGACGATGTATTAATATAAGATCTTTAGTTTCTATCATGATGAATCATACGGTCCGGTTGGGGTCGTTGCTGGTCATCGAACCATAACTCAGGCTAAAAGTGAGGACGTTTCTGTATCACTACATAGGTATATTGCCCGTAGGTGGTTAGTCACATCGCTACATTAAGTTGAGATGCTTTCAGTTTAGTTATTGTTACATTGTAATCAAGACCCCTCTTCTTATAGGTTGATGCTTTACCGTCGACCTATGGATGTTGTGGAACCAATTGTGTTACTAAGATTCATGTAACCAATATCCTTAATAATATGTAACAAATTCTTTGTTTTCCATTAAGTTCTATGCTTGTTATGCTTGTTCTTGTACTCTAGCCAAGCTTCTTATTTTTATGCAGTTTTATTTTGTTGGAGGAGGTGTTCTTTTTGGTCAGGTGACTGGTACGTGACTGCTTGGGGTTAGTATTTTTGATTGAACTGTCAGCGATATGATTCTATATTTCTGTTATGTGTTTTTTGTCCGCTGTTAACCTTTAAGGTTCCGATTAGTGCTTGCAACTTCTTTCCTTCATGTGTCATTATAAATGAGATGTGCTTTCTAGATAGCTGTTGGTGAATGACAGGATGCCTGTCTCTGCACTAGAGGGGGTGTTGATGTGCAAGACAAACTCCAGCCAATGCTTTTCTTTCTCTTATATGACTTCATGGTGACACTGGAGATAGAAGGGTCCAACATTGCCAATGATAACTTCTCCATCGTTGAAGACTAGATATTCTGCATCATCCACAGACAAGTAAACTAACAAAGTTTCACTACTCTAGAGCGTGGCTAGAGACCATATGCTACTTTACTAAATACTAATGTAAACTTTTTAAGTAATGGATTATATTGGTCTTGTTATTTTTTAAAATTAAAATTTGTATTTAACTTACAGGCCGCAAGCCCAACAACACATGTGGAAGATACGGTGTTGGCTGTGACAAGGAGGTTGAGGAAGCTATTCTATTGATTAGATGGAGTGTGGCCATAAAGTAAATAATAGACACATGAGAATATCATACGTACTTGTCATAATGCACAACTTCTTATTTATCAAAATCAGAGATCAACTCATCAACCTGGAAGATCCTTTCAGCTTGCTTAACGTGACTACCACAATCACTAGAATTATTTGTGTTGTGTCATTTATCAACTGTTTTTTCTGCCACTTACAAACATCGACAAGTGTGATATGGATGAGGTCATAACGAACATGTGTGATCTGAATGAGGCTATAACAAACATTTCAGGGTTGGAACCAAGCCTGCTGTGCCCTCCAGTTGGGAACAGATTCTTTGTTATCTATTAAGTTCAATGCTTGCTATGCTTGTTCTTGTACTCTAGTCAAGCTTCTTATTTTTATGGGGTTTCATTTTATTGGAGGGGGTGTTCTTTTTGGTCAGGTGGCTGGTAAGTGACTGCTTGGGGGTAGTATTTTTGATTGAACTGTTAGCGATATGATTCTATATTTCTATTATGTATTTTTTGTCCCATGTTAACCTTCAAGGTTCCCATTAGTGCTTGCAACTTCTTCCTTCATGTATCATTATAAATGATATGCGCTTTCTAGATAGCTGTTGGTGAATGACAGGATGCCAGTCTCCGCACTGGAGGGGGTGCTGACGTGCATGACAAACTCCACCCAAAATTTTCTTACTCTTGTATGAGGTCATGGTGGCACTGAAGATAGAAGGGTCCAAGGTCGTGAATGCCAACTTCTCCATCGTCAAAGACTAGATACTGTGCACCATCCACACACAGGTAAACAAAAAAAGCTTCACCACTCTAGAGCGTGGCTAGAAACCATATGGTACTTTACTAAATACTAATGTATACTGTTAAGTAATGTATTATATGGGTCCTTTTATTTTTTATAATGAAAATTTATATTTAACTTGCAGGCTGCAAGCCCAACAACATATGTGGAAGATACAGTGTTGGCTGTGATAGGGAGGTTGAGGAAGCTAGTCTGTTGTTTAGATGCAGTGTGGCCTGAAAATAAATAACAGAAAAATGAGAATATTGTACATACTTGTCATAATGCACAACTACTTTTTTGTCAAAATCAGAGATCAACTCATTGACCTGGCTACAGATCCTTTCAGCTTGCTTAACATGAGTACCACAATCACCAAAATTATTTTTCCTTCCACTTACAAACATCGACAGGTGTGATATCGATGAGGCCACAACGAGCATGTGTGATCTGAATGAGGCCATAACAAACATTCTAGGATTGGAACCCAGCCTATTGTGCCCTTCGGTTGGGAACAGAAGTAATTTTAGATGTGATTGTTATATTTGCATGTATCAATTTTATTAGCAAAAAAAGATCTTTTAGTTCAGGACATGCCTGACTTGTAAGGTTGTACCTCATGTTGCATTTGAGTCATGTATGATTGTTGGTTGTAAACAAGCTTATCATGTATGACATTACTTATTATAAGAAATGAGATCGTTCTATATTTGCATTTATAATATCCATGTGATGATAATGATTCATATTTTCATGTTGAAAATAAATTTTGTTTTGTTAAAATCTGTATTAAATTTTAAATGTGGTAGTAGCTAGTATGGGATGTGCTATTTCTTATTGTTATTTTTTAGAATTCATATGTATATGCAT
Organism: Alisma plantago-aquatica; assembly: GCA_963693085.1. Lineage (NCBI taxonomy): Eukaryota > Viridiplantae > Streptophyta > Magnoliopsida > Alismatales > Alismataceae > Alisma > Alisma plantago-aquatica. The sequence continues at coordinate 90,827,758 of OY856410.1, read as the reverse complement.
CTCGTGAATGCTTGTCATCTATTTTCCATCCTTATAAAATAGGTGACATTAGTTACTGTGACTTTTTTAAAGTGGGTGATGATCAATTATGTCACCTATTGTCATGTTTTGAAATATGAAACACACAAATAGGTGATGTTCAATCCACATAGGTTACATAGCAAAGCCTACACCTAATAGGTGACATACAATTTTAAGGTGATGGGTAGTCATGTCACCCTTTTGCTTAAACATTACATGTTTGATTGTCACCTATACTCTATTTTTTAGTAGTGTTAACAATCACGTACTATCATGTTTGAATGACAATATTTTTTATTTTGAAGGGAAGGAAATGGGAATAACCCCTTCCAAAATAAAGTATATGACTGCAAATTTAAAAAGTTCAATGCTCACATGTGAAACTGTTTATGTCAATGGTCTCGTGCATGCCGGGTTGAATTCTTCTTCGTGAGCGCTAGTGCTTCTCTATGCCTCCATCAATATTTTAATATCTGGCTTGATTGCTTTTAGTCGCCTTCCTTCCTTACGGATTTCCCACATAACCAATATAAACATTGGGTTGTCATCCGATCTATTAATGGATGAGGAGTTCATCTGAAATGTATATGTTTGGATCTGATTAGCGTTTCATACAAAACTACTAAGCTTCAACTGCAACACTTAGTCGTGCCATTGTAGCCAGTTCCACTGCTGCCTCCGCCAAACCAGTTAGCATCATCTACTCAAATCATAGCCACACAGGCTACTCGAAGTTCAAACAACAGGTCATTGATAACTTGTCTTTTCGCTCTGTGGCATGAAGGATAGCCTCATACCAGAAGTTGACCTCATGGTTGCACGATCGTCATACTACCCAAAATCATGATAGGGCAGTTAATTTCCTGTAACCAATTGAGGTGCCGAGACTAATCTCAGCATGATTATGATGCTCCCATCGTATAACTCACGAGATCATAAAGAAACCACCTCCAAACAGAGTGTTCCCACCATTCTCGCAGAATCTTATCAAAGGTGAAAAGACTAACAGGCATCGTTACAGAGCTACTAATGATCATAAACGATGAAGCGGCCTATGCCGGCACCGCCCTTGAGTCCCGATATGACAGATAGATTAAAAAAATGGATTGTATGATGTCCGCTGTCCGCGTCCCACAACTGTGCGATCTGGACTACTGGAAGGAACATGAATAAGAAAACCAAAGAACTCGCGGTGGTGGATTTGGGAGTCTTGTTCATGAATTAGATATGTTGTTAGAGATCAAGGTCTTCACGAGGACTACAGATTCGGTGTAACTGCAATGAAGAAAAGCAGACGCTGCGCTTAAACAGGAAATAGAGCTGCGGTGTTTGGTTTATTATCAAGAGAAGTTTTGGGAACAAGGGCAGGATATAGACTTATTGAGAACACCGATGGTGGAAATGAAGAGCCCTAGTTTTTATGGAAATAGGATGGTCGGAAGTGGGTCAATACAGAGTCCTGGTTTGATGGGGAATATGGTGGACGGAAAGAGTACTGACGTTTAGAAGAGTAGAATAGTAAATATGCCATTAAGTATATGAAATCTTGCATAACATCTTTGAGTTTGATGAAAAAATACATCATATGCAACATTATGGGAGGATATTAAGGAATTATAGGACAAGTCTAACAAGAGAATACATAATGAGAAATAAGAAGAAGAATTCTATCACCGAGCAATGGGCATATCTTGACCTGAAGGTGTGGGACATTGTGATGACTCCAATTTTAGTGTTTTGATACCAATTATGATGCTTCAGTTTCGCGATTGTTCTATAGACTCCTGACCCTAATGTGAGTAATTATAACTCAATTTATGGATTATTTTGATCATAAAGTATGGTTGAAGGTCTAATATAAGTTAATTATTCGAGGAATATTAGTTGTAGCCACGAATGATTAAAGTCTCTCAATAATTAACATTTGAGTACTTGCAGGCATTAAATCAATGGGATGTATGATTCTAATTGAATTCATGATAGAACTTGTAGTGTGGTGTTTCGCTAATATGGTAAGTCATTTGATATGCATCAGGGGATTAATATAACCATATATGTGCTTTTATAAAGGATGAATATCATGTGATTAAGATTGACGTGTTAAGATTGACGTGTTGGTAGCTATCATTAATTAAAAGTAAATTAAATGACTACCAACCTATGGTCACTACTACATAAATGGCTTATAACGTCACATTTATAGGCGTCGGTTGCATACACGAAATTGACACCTAAACCATTCAACATCAGTTGAATACACAAACCGACATCTATCAGTGAAGAGCGGCCAGACACGGGTATCACTTTTTATTTGGCGTTGATTCCTCAATAACCAACCGACGCCAAAAATCGACCGTGAAATCTAAATTTTCCAGCCAAAAAAATTACCTCGAAAATTTATCATACGGCGTCAGTTTTTAGCTAATCAACCGACGACTAATGGTTGTTCGTGAGACAGAAATTGGGCCCATTGTTATCGTCCATTTTCTTACAATAACTGACGCCAATGTGTTTTCACGCGCTGTCCCCGCAAAAATTTTCACCCCCCTTGGATGTGAATTTTTTTATGGCAGCCGACACTGATTGTTTTAAGTGTCGACAGTTTTGAATAACCAACGCCTATTGTTAACTTAATACACCCGCGCGAGACAGGCTCTTCCCCCTTTCTCTATTTCATCGACTCTGCACTTAGGTCTGGCGATCGATTCCCTGCTCCGGCTGCCGCTCACAACTCCTCTGCTCGCAACTCCTCTGCTCGCAGCCACCGCTGTCGTTCGTTGCTCCAGCCGCCGCCGTTTGTAGCTCTGACCGCCGCCGTTCGTTGCTCTGACACCTTCTCCTCTGCTCGCAGCCTCCTTCTTTTGCTCGCCTTCTCCTGCTCACCGCCAGCCGCCTACTTGCTGCTCTTGGTCACCACTGCCGCTGCGAAGGTACCGTTCATCCTCCTCTTCTTCCTCTGCCGCCGCCGAGGTACCCTTCTTCCTCCTCCTCTTCCTCTAGGGTATTCCTACATGTGGCACTAGTAGCATCTGCTAGCTAGGCTTGGCTTCTCTCTGCTGGTTGTTTGTTTTTTCTTTGTTGATGCTCTCCTCTCACTCAATGAGTGATGGTCAAATCTTTTCTGGGCTTGCTTCTTGGCTGGTTCTCTAGAAGGTTACATGCCTATTTGCTTCTTTGAAAAGGGGGCATTATTCTTTACCTCTCCATTCTTCTCATAGATACTCCAGATCTAACATATAAATCATTTTTTGTTAAACCCTTGATGACTACTTCAGATAGGTGCTTTATATGTTTTAACCCTAATTAACACCAAAAGTGGATTAGGCCGACCTCAACATATATGTTCATGCTGAATATGATGCAGTAAGACATTGAATGATAGGTAGCGATGGTGAAATTCATTCCACCATATGTTACTTTCATGTGATAATTTAGTTCAACCCTTTTATTAATCACAACTTTAGAATAATCAATATTTAATTCAACCCTTTTATTAATCACAACCTTAGAATAATCAATCAATCTAGCTTTTGTCTTAGATATTAGTTATTGTTTTTTACCTTGATTAGTCGATTCTTAGATACATTATCCTTTGGGATTAATTTTGAACTATAAGATATATCTACTTTTAAGTAGTGATTATTGTACGTTGGTTAAGGTAAACTCTAGTGATTTCACCAATAGTAAATTTGCATGTGCAATATAACACATGTGCCTATTATATGACTATATATTATTGCATAACTATAAGGGAAATTACATGTGAATCCTCTTTGTTAACCTTATTGAGACATATTATCCTACGAACCATATCTTATATAATTTGTTGACTTATTTGAGTGTTTCATCCTAAACTTGATCCGATGACAACACATGTATTGAGATTTTGATTTGAATGGCGATTTGAAACCCAGGCCATGGTTACCCAGAAGCTGATGGGTGATAGGTTGTGGATATGGTGGGGGGATGCAATGCATGACCGCAGAAAGACCCAAAGAGGATGGAAAACATATCAATTTATCCCCTAGTCAAATCACATCCAGACCTACACAAAGACTAGACCCAAATTTTAAACCATCACTCGTCCATCCGTCCCCGTCCATCATGGAGTTTGTGAAATCTAAAGAAGAGAATGAAGCCTACCAAAGTTTCCTGCACTACATATGTTGTTATGAATAACCTTTTCTCATTCTAGTTGTAGGTTTGTGTTATAAAATAATACATAGATTAATTTAGGAAGCGTTGATATGTTGTTATGGCTGTCAACAAGTGTTTTTATAAGAAAATTGTGTGTTGAATGGGGTTGTGAACAAGGGACTGGTGTTATATTATGTTGGCCTAGAAACCCATCCAAGATTTACTCATTAGGAGTCAATCTTAGATAGTCCCCGGTTTGGGACTGTTCTTGAACACTTAATTTCACTTAGGATGTAAGTGTATAATGTGTATTGGGTTTTCAAGAAAATTTTGGCAGCATTTCCCCATTTGTTCTCTAAGTACATATGTACTTGGAGAACAGCGGGGAAATGCTGCTGAAATTTGATTGAAAACTCAATACACATTATACACTTACTAATGAGATTAGGTGTTCAAGAATGTGATAGGTGGTACACATTTATTATATGTAAGACCTTAAACGCTAATGTTTTAACCATAAATCCTAATCTTTTAACCCTAGACCCTAATCTTGTTCTAATATATACTTGTTTTCTCTTTGATCATAGAATGGATAGATCATGAATGTCCATACCAAATCGCTGCACCCCAGAGTTTATTTCTGGACTTGATCAGTTTATTAGATTTTCTGAGGAACATAGGAAACAACCTGGAGATATGTTCTACTGTCCATGTAGGCATTGCCGTAACAACTTGAAAGTCAGCACTGGTGATGAAATCAAGAGTCATGTTATGTGCAACGGGATTGTACAAAGCTATACAGAATGACACTGGCATGGAGAGATTTCAAACTTGAAATCAGTGGATGTCGATAGAAGTGCTTGTGTGGAAGAAGAAATTGCCTTCGATGACGTACATGTGAACGAACTAGTTCCAGTAGACATCGTTGATGCGATGCTGGATAGTTGTGGGGTAGAGCACACTGATCCTCCTCCCATGTTTAGAAACATTGTGCATGATTCTGAGATACTGTTATACATAAGTTGTAAGTTGATGAAGCTTAGCACCGTGCTGAGATTGTATAAGCTGAAAGCTAACAATAGATGGAGCGACAAAAGCTTCACGTCATTGTTGTCTTTGTTGAAAGAAATTCTTCCTGAAGAAAACAAGCTGCCAATCTCAACATACCGGTTAAAGAAATTGTTGTTCCCAATGGGAATGGAGGCCAAGAAGATACATACATGCCCAAATGATTGTGTATTATTTTAAAAGGACTATGTAGATTTGAAAGATTGTCCCAAATGTGGAGCGTCAAGGTATAAATTGATGACTTCGGGGGAGTCTAAAATTGGTTCTCCTGCCAAGGTGATGTGGTATCTACCTATAATACCACATTTTCAATGCTTGTTTGCCAATCTGATAGATGTGAAGAATTTGAGGTGTCATGCAGATGTTAAGAAAAATAATGATGGGATCCTACGACATGCGTCTGATTCTCCACAATGGAAGAAGATTGATTTATTGTACCTTGAATTTGGTGAAGAAGTCAGGAATCTAAGACTTGGGCTTTGTACAGATGGGATGAATCTGTACAGGGCATTGAGCAGCCAACATAGCACTTGGCCAGTTATGTTTGTTATATGCAATATTCCTCCCTGGTTGTGTATGAAAAATAAGTATGTTATGTGTCGTTGTTGATATCGGGCCCTAAACAACGTGGAAAGGATATCGACGTTTAACTTGAACCTCTGATTGATGACTTAAAGAAAATTTGGGATGAAGGTGTGATGACCTATGATGCTTCATGAAGAGAGACATTTCGTTTGCACGCTATGTTGTTTTGCACTGTGAATGACTTTCCAGCATATGGGAATTTGTCTGGATATAGTGTCAAAGGATCTAAAGCGTGTCCTATATGTGAAGAGAATACTGATTCAATACAAATAAAACACGGCGACAAGACTGTATATCTTGGTCATCGAAGGTTTCTTCTAAAATTCCATCTGTATCGTAGGTTGGGCAAAGCATTCAATAGACAGAATGAGGAACAAAGTGCACCTAAACCTATATCAGGGGAGGATGTTTATGAAAGAGTAAAAGACTTTACCAATGAATTTGGTAAGAGATCAGAATGTACGATGACCATACAGAGTGACAAATCTTTATTTAAGAAGAAGTCAATATTTTGGGATCTTCCTTATTGGAGTTCTTAGGCAGTCAGACATTGTATCGATGTCATGCACGTTGAGAAAAATGTCTGTGATAGCGTCATCAGTACTCTGTTGAATATACTAGGTAAGAATAAAGATGGGATAAAATCCAGAATGGACCTACGTGAAATGGGAACAAGGACAAAATTAACATAAGTAGTTAGTAGCGATCGGAGAACATACTTACCTCCCGCTTGTTACACGTTGTTGAGAAAGGAGAAGAAAGCTTTTTGTGAATGCTTGGTAAATGTTAAGGTGCTACATGGTTACTCATCCAACATCCGTACAATGGTATCAATGAAATTTTTGAAGTTGATAGATCTTAAATCTCATGATTGTCACACTCTAATGCAAAAAATATTGCCTGTGGCAATTTGATCTTTATTGCCGAAGCATGTAAGGTTTGCAATCACCAGACTTTGTTTCTTTTTCAACAGTCTGTGCAGCAAAGTTATTGACCTCGATACTCTTGATAAATTGCAAATAGAAGTGGTTGTTACCCTATGTCAGGTTGAGATGTATTTTCCTCCTTCGTTCTTTGATATCATGGTACATTTGTATTTTCCTCCTTCGTTCTTTGATATCATGGTACATTTGTATTTTCCTCCTTCGTTCTTTGATATCATGGTACATCTTGTTGTCCACTTGACTAGGGAAGTGAAAATGTTGGGACCAGGTTTCTTACATTGGATGTATCCCTTTGAACAATATATTAGTGTTTTCTAAAGGTGATGTTTGAAACCGTTATCGGCCTGAAGGGAGTATTATTGAGGGTTATGTGGCGAGAGAGGTTATGGATTTTTACAATGACTTTCTGAGTACTAATGACGCTCCAGTTAATGACAAGAATATTGAGGAGCATTTTGGCAAAGGAATTTTGGGATCACAGATGAAAGTAATCAACCGTGAGTAGTTGGAACAAGGCCACTTGTATATTTTACACAACATCGACGAAGTGAGTGTTTATATCGAGGAACATACCAATTTCATCAAGAGACAATATCCTCAAGCCAATTCAATGTGGCTTGCTAGAGAGCATAACAAGACATTTATTAAGTGGTTTGAAGATACAATCTTACATCAACTATCTCAAACACCAGATAATCTTACTAAAACTATCAAATGCCTCACCTTTAAACTAAAATTGAATGTTATATCTTATGAAGGGTTTGAATTAAATAGATTCTCATATTACACAAAGCGTCAAGATGATAAAAGTGTCGTCTAAAATAGTGGGGTCACCCTTCAAGTATCTTCATTGTTTTTTGCAAGTGCAAAGGATAAGAGTCCACGTGAAACTAAAATGTCATATTATGGTGTCATTGAAGACATATGGGAGTTTGACTACATAGATTTCAAAATTTCGCTCTTTAAATATAATTGTTTTGATAACACCAAAGGAGTTATAGTGGATGAATTGAGTTTCACGTTAGTGAACTTTGAAAAGATTGGCAAGAAGGGTGAACCATTCATATTGGCATCACAGGTGAAATAAGTATTTTATATCGATGATCCTGCAAATGATAAATGACCAGTTGTTCTTCATGGTAAAAGACAGTTCATTGAAGATCGTATAGATGAAGAAGAGTACTATGATAAGTATGATGACTCCAGTCCATTCTCAGTTGGGTTGCCAACACTACCAAATATTGAGGCTAATGATGACTTGTATGTGCGCGGAGATCACAATGAAGGACTGTTAATTGATAAAAGATCGCAATATTAGAGGCATGCATGTGTATATTTTTTTATATGCTTTATTTTTCTGAATGTGAACTTTACAATCTTTCTTTCATGAGTCATTATAAATGAGATGCGCTTTCTAGATAGCGGTTGGTGAATGACAGGATGCCGGTCTCCGCACTGGAGGGGGTGCTGACGTGCATGCCAAACTCCACCCAAAACATTTCTTGCATTAACATGCATATCCTTTGAACAAATGAGTTTTATACTCTTCCATTAACAAGATAATCATCACCCGATTGCATTTTCTTTTGAGTGACTCCTACATTAAAGGAGGAAAACGTGAAAATAGATAGAAGACTGACCCACCTTTGTTATTCAAGGTATGTGACGGCTTGTTACATGAATGAGATCAGAACACAACTTTACGTTCTTTCAGAGTGTCGTGTCAAAAAAGGGGAGGCTAGCTCTAACACTTAATATACAACAGGCACGTTAACAATCACGTACTATCATGTTTGAATGACAATATTTTTTATTTTGAAGGGAAGGAAATGGGAACAACCCCTTCCAAAATAAAGTATATGACTGCCAATTTAAAAAGTTCAATGCTCACCTGTGAAATGTTTATGTCAATGGTCTCGTGCATGCCGGGTTGAATTCTTCTTCGTGAGCGCTAGTGCTTCTCTATTCCTCCATCAATATTTTAATATCTGGCTTGATTGCTTTTAGTCGCCTTCCTTCCTTACGGATTTCCCACATAACCAATATAAACATTGGGTTGTCATCCGATCTATTAATGGATGAGGAATTCATCTGAAATGTATATGTTTGGATCAGATTAGCCTTTCATACAAAACTACTAAGCTTCAACTGCAACACTTAGTTGTGCCAGTGTAACCAGTTCCACTGCTGCCTCCGCCAAACCAGTTAGCATCACCTACTCAAACCATAGCCACACAGGCTACTCGAAGTTCAAACAACAGGTCATTGACAACTTGTCTTTTCGCTCTGTGGCAGGAAGGATAGCCTCATACCAGAAGTTGACCTCATGGTTGCACGATCATCATACTACCCAAAATCATGATAGGGCAGTTAATTTCCTGTAACAAATTGAGGTGCCGAGACCAATCTCAGCATGATTATGATACTCCCATCGTATAAGTCACGAGATCATAAAGAAACCACCTCCAAACAGTGTTCCCACCATTCTCGCAGAATCTTATCAAATGTGAATGGACTAACAGGCACTGTTACAGAGCTACTAATGATCATAAATGATGAAGCGGCCTATGCGGGCACCGCCCTTGAATCGCGAGATGACAGATAGATTAAAAAAATGGATTGGATGATGTCCGCTGTCTGCGTCCCACAACTGTGCGATCTGGACTACTGGAAGGAACAATGAATAAGAAAACCAAAGAACTCGCGGTGGTGGATTTGGGAGTCTTGTTCATGAATTAGATATGTTGTTAGAGATCAAGGTCTTCACGAGGACTACAGATTCGGTGTAACTGCAATGAAGAAAAGCAGACGCTGCGCTTAAACAGGAAATAGAGCTGCGGTGTTTGATTTAGTATCAAGAGAAGTTTTGGGAACAAGGGCAGGATATAGACTTGTTGAGAACACCGATGGTGGAAATGAAGAGCCCTAGTTTTTATGGAAATAGGATGGACGGAAGTGGGTCAATACAGAGTCCTGGTTTGATGGGGAATATGGTGGACGGAAACGAGTACTGATGTTTAGAAGAGTAGAATAGTAGATTTTTGAGTCGATATTCATTCAAAGGATCCCAGAAAGATTTTTTTGCATTTTTCTGGGTCTGGATAATAATCACACCAACATGTGTTCACAATCCCATCTGGTCAAGTTGGAATTAACATCTATTTGAAGACTTAAAAATTGATTAATTTGTAAGCCTCGTGGCTTATGTTTCAAATTTCAGAAAACTACATCATGGCAGGGGATAATAGAAATATTCGATGTCAAACATATACAATAACTGAAAACTTAGTTGTTAATATATTGTGTAGAATTCTTTGGTTGTGAAAAAATAGTTAGACAACACAAAACGAAACGAATGTAAGGGTTACCATTATTCTCAAAATTATCATAGAATGCATTACAAATATAGTTTACCATAGGATGGCTGCCATTCAATCGCAACTCCATTATTGATAGTGGATGTTTTTATACATAAGTAACAAAATCATGTCTGTCCTTTGAACAAATGAGTTTTATATTCTTCCATTAACAAGATAATCATCACCCGATTGCATTTTCTTTTGAGTGACTCCTTCATGAAAGGAGGAAAACGTGAAAATAGATATATAGAAGACTGACCCACATTTGTTATTCAAGGTATGTGACAGCTTGTTACATGAACGAGATCAGAACATAACATTACATTCTTTCAGAGTGTTGTGTCAAAAAAGGGGGAGGCTAGCTCTAACACTTAATATACAACATACACGTTAACAATCACGTACTATCATGTTTGAATGACAATGTTTTTTATTTTGAAGGGAAGGAAATGGGAATAACCCCTTCCAAAATAAAGTATATGACTGCCAATTTAAAACGTTCAATGCTCAACTGTGAAACTTGTAATGTCAATGGTCTCGTGCATGTCGGGTTGAATTCTTCTTCATGAGCGCTAGTGCTTCTCTATGCCTGCATCAATATTTTAATATCTGGCTTGATTGCTTTTAGTCGCCTTCCTTCCTTACGGATTTCCCACATAACCAATATAAACATTGGGTTGTCATCCGATCTTTTAATGGATGAGGAGTTCATCTGAAATGTATATGTTTGGATCTGATTAGCGTTTCATACAAAACTACTAAGCTTTAACTGCAACACTTAGTTGTGCCATTGTAACCAGTTCCACTGCTGCCTCTGCCAAACCAGTTAGCATCATCTACTCAAACCATAGCCACACAGGCTACTCGAAGTTCAAACAACAGGTCATTGACAACTTGTCTTTTCGCTCCGTGGCAGGAAGGATAGCCTCATACCAGAAGTTGACCTCATGGTTGCACGATCGTCATCTTACCCAAAATCATGATAGGGCAGTTAATTTCTAGTAACAAATTGAGGTGCCGAGACCAATCTCAGCATGATTATGATGCTCCCATCATATAAGTCACGAGATCATAAAGAAACCACCTCCAAACAGAGTGTTCCCACCATTCTCGTAGAATCTTATCAAAGGTGAAAAGACTAACATGCACCGTTACAGAGCTACTAATGATCATAAATGATGAAGCGGACTATGCCGGCACCTCCCTTGAGTCCCGAGATGATAGATAGATTAAAAAAATGGATTGTATGATGTCCGCTGTCCGCGTCCCACAACTGTGCAATCTGGACTACTGGAAGGAACATGAATAAGAAAACCAAAGAACTCGCGGTGGTGGATTTGGGAGTCTTGTTCATGAATTAGATATGTTGTTAGAGATCAAGGTCTTCACGAGGACTACAGATTCGGTGTAACTGCAATGAAGAAAAGCAGACGCTGCGCTTAAACAGGAAATAGAGCTGCGGTGTTTGATTTACTATCAAGAGAAGTTTTGGGAACAACGGCAGGATATAGACTTGTTGAAAACACCGATGGTGGAAATGAAGAGCCCTAGTTTTTATGGAAATAGGATGGATGGAAGTGGGTCAATACAGAGTCCTGGTTTGATGGGGAATATGGTGGACGGAAACGAGTACTGACCTTTAGAAGAGTAGAATAGTAGATATGCCATTAAGTATATGAAATCTTGCATAACATCTTTGAGTTTGATGAAAAAATACATCATAAAGCTGTGATGCAACATTGTGGGAGGATATTGAGGAATTATAGGACAAGTCTAACAAGAGAATACATAATGAGAAACAAGAAGAAGAATTCTATCACCGAGCGATGGGCATATCTTGACCTGAAGGTGTGGGACATTGTGATGACTCCAATTTTAGGATTTTGATAGCAATTATGATGTTTCAATTTCACGATTGTTCTATAGACTCCTGACCCTAATGTGAGTAATTGTAACTCAATTTATGGATTATTTTGTTCCTAAAGTATGGTTGAAGGTCTAATATAAGTTAACTATTCGAGGAATATTAGTTGTAGCCACGAATGATTAAAGTCACTCAATAATTAACATTTCAGTACTTGCAGGCATTAAATCAATGGGATGTATGATTCTAATTGAATTCATGATAAAACTTGTAGTGTGGTGTTTCGCTAATATGGTAAGTCATTTGATATGCATCGGGAGATTAATATAACCATATATGTGCCTTTATAAAGGATGAATATCATGTGATTAAGATTGAAGTGTTGGTAGCTATCATTGATTAAAAGTAAATTAAATGACTACCAACCTATGGTTAAAACTTGAGGAAGAAATTATGCTCCTATACTATGCTATAAGATTTTTATATTGCATGTAAACAACACATTGATGAATTGAGAATTGTAGTCACTTAGATATTAGATGAGCCTATCTTGGGGTGTGTCACTCGGGGTTCAATGGGATGGGGATCCACTGTTACCTATATCTACGAGTTTAGGTGGAGGTGGCCATCAATTGATTCCTAATGAAGGGGTCAACATTGAGGTTCTAGGAATGATGGACGAAGTTCTTAACCGACCATCACACATCTCGGATCCAAACAATACCTCACAAGGATCTTGTTGTGGAGTAGGGAGAGATACCAAACCTTTGTTCTTAATTCACTCACCTCACGACTGTTGTACACAATAGGATACAGTAGGAAGAAGCTGCAAAGGAGTAGAGAGGATGGTGTATGGTAGAGGAGGTCGAGCTCCATCGTCTCTGTGTGCTCTAGGACGTTCAGATTGGGTGAGGTTGCTTTCTATTATATGCATCAAGGGCTCAAGAGGGTAAATTGAAGAAGAATGTCTTTAGGTATTGGTGTTCCTTATTTCCTGATCATAGCCGAATGTCGCAGCTCTTGGGTGCGGCGATGATGCAACCAACAGACCACCAAGAGTTCTCCCTCCTCTCTCTCTCTCTCTGTAGAACCTAGGTGATGGAAGCTACAAGGGTCCTTGAACTTGCATGGGAGCCAAGGTAGGACCAAGCTTGGAATCCTCACTGGACAACTAGCACAAGTGACATCCTGCTCCAGAGGATGGATTATCAGAGGCTCGTGCGATGGTATACAGATCGCAGGCTGGAGGTCAGTTACCCTGACATCATCACACCAGACCCCGACTTCAAAGAGGTGGCAATTGGGGGTCAGCAAGTTGATCACCCTACCAATCCAGTGTCCTTACCACCTCAGCGGGTGACCAAGTGCCCACATCATTACGGAGGAGAGATGAGAGTCTGATGCTGCCAGATTCAGATGGAAACAAAGGATGAAGACTACGAGATCCAAGCGGCAACACTGGCGACTCAGGATCATCCCCGCTAAGAATACAATCATGTCTGGCCTGAAGTATGAGATGAAGATTGGAAGAAAGAAGATCTTTGCCTCATTTCTATTCAACGTGAGGGCATGGAAGCCTCTCTGTACATGCCAAACTCAATCACAAAGGTGATGACACTCTCACACACCAGAATAGAGAGATGACAAGGGAGAGGAATGAGGACTGGAGTCAGACTCACGAGGCTGGATGAGCCAATGTTTGCTAGACCGGGTCACACTAGGGTTACCTGGTGGGCTGGACCAAACCGACCCTGACCCCAAAAGATTTGGGCATGACTAGAGGAGGTGGATCAACCAACGTGTGTAAATCAAAGCCTGCCATCTCAAGTTGTGGGACCCACTGAGGTAAATTCCTTTTAATTTCTCAAAATTAGACCTAAACTTAGAAATATCATTATAAATAGCCCCCTTCACAAAATAATTTACCAAAAATACCCCTATACTCAGAAAACTATCCTCTACATTACTGGACCCTTAGATCAAGATTTGGAAGCAGAACTACTGATGATATTTAACTTAGATGATAATACTTCTTTTTGAGATCATATTATTGGTATAATTAGCAAATCATGGAAAATTAAATACGAGAAGATCCTTTATGAACCCTAATGTAGTTTAAAGACCAGATATGAACTATGATCAAGTTATAATTTCAGAATATTAGGTATTTTTCCATTAATGTATAATTAGATGCTTCAAACCTCATATTAATTCTAGAAAATAAATCAAGCATAAAAAATATGAAATTCATACCAGGCTATAATAAAGACATATATATCACACAAAAAATACCAGAAACCATCCTAACATCATTTGAACCTAGGTTTAAGCTAAACCATAAATTGGGCCTAAAAATGCTAAGAATAATGATGATGATATATGAATGATGCTCAATTAAATATAGTTAGGTCATTAGAAAAGTTCTTGATGATCATGGATGTATACGGAATCTCTGAACTCAGGTACATGTGTTTTATTAAGTATAAGACTAGTTTTAATAGATGCATAAAGATATGATGTACTTTGGATGCTTTTATTTGCATATAAATCTTGGATGCATATTAGTAGTATATGCTTCGCCAATCATAAAAGAACATAAAATATTAAAATGAGTTGTAGTTGTTGAAGTGAGATAGTATTTCCCTCTCTCTTCTAAATACTAATGTCGAGCACAACCCCATAGCCCTAGGGGAGGGGAAGGTCCCAACATTCATGTAAAATAAGGTTCTCACACCCTTAGAAGTACAACTGCATCTGAATATATGTATAAAAATGTTTACTTGATTCTCCACCCTAATATAATTTTTTTCTCAAATATTTCATTATTCAAGTTACTATACAAGTATTTTTCCCACATACACAATTTTTGTTGATTCTTCTATTTCACGTATTTTCTAGGTTTAGAGCTAGTATGGGACAAAAGGACAAGAAGTGGGAAAGTTGTACACGTTGTACCTATTGTATAGATCCTCATTAGCATACATGTTCATTGATAGTAGAATTTTCATTCAATATGTAATTGTAAATTTTATTGTAATAACTCATTTTGTAATATACAAATGTTGAATGTTGACAATATTATGGTGTATGCATGTGGTTGTTTGTTCATGTATGCATATGTTGCTTCCACATCGCTCTTTGATACAATTCCTAATGTTTTTGGATTTGTCCTCTTGGGCTTTCTAAGTCTTGAGACGACAGAATCCAGGGACGTTATAAATATGTTTGTTGCTTCAAGACAAACAATTGAATTCAAGATATAAAGCATACTTATTTATAGTACATTCTTCTGAAATCAATATATTAAGCCTCTTTACATAAAATACATTCTTATGAATTCAATGTAACATATTGTTTGGATTTAACCAGGCCTTACATGATGCTCAATAAGAAAGGCGTGCAAACATTGTGCACATCCACAACTTAGGTTCAGGTGGATGTACAATGTAGAGGCAAAAGATACTGGAAGTGTCTTCTTCTGAGTATCCTACACCTAGTCTATTGAGTCTTCTACTACTCTTGCAACTAATTTTCCACTAAGAGTGCACACATGCAAGGACAAATTGATCTAGAGAAAAACACAACCCTACACTGTTGAGGTGGCTACAAAAATGATAAAATTCAACTATATGTGCTATATGTTTATTTCTTGACCTTGATTGTTATATTTTACTAACAAATTACTAATGATGACGATCAATGGGTGCTCTATGTGGAATGACAAGATATCAAGTTCATCACTAAGGGACAAAGGGATGAATTGACAGTTGTTCTAGGTACTCCAAAGCACTACTATGGGTATCATGTCAAGATCCCACATCCACAGGTATGTGCCTGATCACCACATATCTAGAAAAGTGGGAGGTACCTAGAAGGCCTAAGATTAGATAGTTATGTACACCTAATGTTAGAAAGTCATGCCCTAAGTATGTGATAAGTTTTGTTTCATAAATCCTAAATGTAGTTTGAGTAGGAGACTAAAGTAATAGTTAATCCATGTTCACAAAATCTTTTATGAAATTTAAATGACATATCTTACATACTTCTTTTTGTGCAAATTTTGAAATGTTAAATTTCATTAAATGAAGAGGAAAGGAATACCCTAAGGTGGGTAGCTTCACAATTAGCCTAGATGAATTTCGAGGATGAAATTCTAAATAAGGTGGATAGAATTGTAATATCCCAAAATTTATGACACATTATAGATATGACATTATTCTTTATGATAGCCAAACAAGACCCACCATGGAGTAACTAATTCTATTAAATGACCAACATGTTTGTTTTGCGCCTATTTTGTGATTGATCAACGTAAGGGTAAAATGGGAAATGGAATATTCATATACGTAAATTATTTTTCCACAACAATTTATATATGATGTGACTTATAAGAAATGAACTTTGACCAAGTTTCAGAATTTAATGTGATTCAAATGAAAATATATAGATTAATTCGTACAAAAGTGATTAAGAGCGGTGGTAAATATTAATGATTTCATAATAAAATATCTAAGTGTTTATTCATATTATTTAAGTAATTAAACATAAGTGCACACATTTTTATGAGTTTCAATCAACATTTGAATAGGAAATAATTTCAATAAAATATGAGAATATGTGTGTTGAATTAGTGAATGTTGAGATAAATCAATTAGTTAAAGAGATGACAAATGGATGGTTTATTTTGGAGATCTAATGATGGTAAAAAATTAGTAGTTAAAATATGGTCAAACATGATAAGATAGAGATTCTTGAATTTTTTAGGTAAACATTTTAGAGGATGTACTAGTCTTAAGGATAACACTGATATATTTATGAGTAACATTTATTAATTTTTATTTCTAATTGGAGAGCAGTTTTACTTCAATTCTTTTGGAGAAGGAAAGAAGTATGAAAGAGATTTTCTAGAAAATTATAGCATGACTTTTGATTGTTTAATGTGATAAGGTAAATAAATTATGAAAGTAGACAACATGCTTAGATTTGTTATCAAATTTAAATAACAATAATTATTTAGTGGTTGATATCTAGTAATATGGAAACTATGATTTTAAGAAAATAGAAGTGGAGGAGAACATGAAAACAAAACATTTCTTATATTTTCTTGATATATTTTTATGGAGAAATAATTTTTCAAATGAAACTAATTAATTATATTTTATGAGTTAATGAAAAAAACATAGATTCATCACTTACACATCTTGGTCTACCATCATGCGCTATAAATTTATGGTCTTAGGTGAGAGGAAAATTTAATGAGATCTAAACTACCATGTATGTGAGCCCAATGATAACGTCCAAATTTTAGTTGATAGAGTTTTTTTAATATAAAGATAAATTAAAAAAACTTCATAGGCTTATTCTGTTAGTTTGATTTTTTTGACTAGGTTGATATATATGATGAGAAAATATTATTTAATTTTTAGACCTTAGATAATATTTTACAAAAGGGAAATAGACTTTGAAATTTAAAATAATAGTAGAGGATGAAAATAGCATGTGTATAATTCTTGAGGATAATCCATCATGATGCCTACCATGGACACAATTGGAATGGAAGGATGATATTGAAAATCATTGATTTTGTTTTTATTACATTAAGTGTGAATGAATGGTGTTCAAGTTTAAAATAGCATGGGAAATGAATCAACTGTGTTGGTGTTCAAATGAAAAGGATTGTGGTCAATAGTGTGGACATCTGAACCATTATGACTAAAACAAATTGATTAAATATTAAAAGGAAGCAGATAGTGTTGGTATGTATGTGTTGCGTTTAATGGGAGACAAAGAAGGCAACCGAAATATAAAAAAATTCTTCTCCCAAACCCAGAATAAAGGAATCACGTCAACGTATATACAATAGGAAGGATGGTTTGTGGAGACATACCTTGTCCAGAGGCTTTCTCGGTGACGATACCTCGCGGCTTGCGCGGTCTTCACCTCTGGTCTTGGATGGTGTATGTGCAACTCCTGGTCTCACCGGGACTGTTAGGATTGATAGTTGTCCTCTGAGCGGCAAAAGTCTCCTGCCTCTGAAGTAGTCCACACGGACCACTGGGAACTCCGATCTCTTTATCCCACAAGGAATCAGAAGAAGTCGCACCCTCCTACCGGCGTACTAGTCGCCAACACACTCTCCTACAACCAGTCACTTTATTTCAGTTGTCTTTCCCTTGTTGTGCCTCCCTTATCGGGTAGCACTTGGTCGGGCTCTCTCAGTTACCACAACCAGAGAGAATGACAACTTTGCAGAGCAACTGGTGTTCTGAGTTGTTGTGTCTTTGAGAAACCCCCACTACCCCTATATATATATAGGAGGGTCATGGGACATGATTCTCTACCCCAGGAAATCTGGGATTAAAACTGGAGTAGAAGGGTTTGAGGTTTTCCACAAAAACAACCAACTGCGCCAGCTGAACCGATCGGTTCACACCCTGAGCTGATCGTTTCGGGTCCTGAGCCGATCATTTTGGACCAGAGCCGATCGTTTGGGGTTCTGAGTCGATCTGTTCACTTAATGAGCCGACCGGTTCGTCCTGGTCCAATGCAAATTGACTTTCGTATTTGTTTCCAACTAATCAAATATTAATCCTTGTCCAAATCAAATTTGTAAAAGTGAAACAAATTGTATTTGCAAAATAGTCTTCTGACTTTCCGAACGATCTTGGTTGGTCCATGAATCGACCGGTTCAACAATTGAGCCGATCATTTCATGATACATGAGTCGATCAACTCATGACTTGAGCCAATCGGTTCAACAACTTGAGCCGATCGGTTCATGTTATGATTCGATCGGTTGGGGCAGCAGACTTGTACAAATAAGTCAATCATAGTTTCAATGAATCTGATACTCTAATCAATCGGTCCAACACATTGAACACTATGATATTGAACTATCAATTGATTGAGTGTTTAATTGAACTACTAAACTCCTTTAGTAATCAATCTAAACATCATTTGTGGATAAACTCCTCTTCCAGGTTAAATCCTATGTGTGTGACCCTACATGTCCATTTTACGTTGGTAATGAAAGTCCGTAACACTTCCGACTTCACAAGCAAAGAGCAGTGCCTAGTCACACATCAGTGCTACCCAAGTGAAAAGGAAAGTTGGGGAACAATTTTCAATCCTACAATTCGTGAATGGTGTTATAGTGAATGTATAATTCCTTTGTCACTGATATCCCGAATGAACTCAAGGCATAGAACAATCATCCTGTCAACGTTTATTCACTTTCTTGATCTCAGAGTAGATTGGAGGAGATATGTATGACATCAATATCACATACTGATTCACACATACATGAACGCCTATCTAAATCCTACTCATCAAGTGGCCATGGATATAAAATTCCCTTAGGAGGGACAAATCCCATATCTATCACTCACCCCTCAAAAGCCCCATGTGTCAAAGCCACCCAATCATCACCTTTATAACAACCCATGTTTCAGGATTGTGTTTGATGATGTCAAAGTGTACCCAAAGACATGTGTTGAGTGTAGTGATTTCAGGTCAAATAATCACACTCACCACCATCACTGTGAGAACTGACTGTGACTACCATGTCATGGTTCCATTTGCCAAACTCACGATGGGTCTGTCCGGTATGCTTGTTCTCTAACAAGTACCTATGTGTTTGGTTTAATATCTTCATATTATGAATAATGAGATTCTATCATCAACCAACACCACAATCTAGTCTTGTGTGTCATTATTGTCTATCTACCTTCCATAATGACATCTGACTAGGGACATGATAAGAATGTACAAACTCTTAGCATCTGTATGATCTCACCGTTCAGGTCCTTAACCTAAAAGCATACATCATTGAGTACTATCATTCTCTTGACATTCAATCTATTCTATCATTATCTCATATGACTAAACAAGAAGGAATTGGAAGATTTCCTTTGATGTTTATCAAATCAATCTTAAGGTATCCCACCAATCATCCCATGATTGGCTCCCAAGACATACATACCAACAAACTCCCACTTGCACTGTGATCCAATCACCCTTGAATCATATTCATAGTGATCTTCAAGCATGTCCCACATGTTACTGTGCTCTAGTGCTAACATAGTGAGTTATGGAAACACCTTGCCAAAGTCGACATTAATTGCATATCTCTCATCTCTTCACTGTACGTTACAAGGTTGACATGGAGTTGTCGTAATATGCAATCTAGTATTCCTTTGCTAACCTTTAGCCACATTGCATGAGCAAGCGCTCCTAACTTGTCATCAATGACCGGAATAACTATAAGTTCATCTCTATGAACTCCTAGATTCATATAGTATCCATTGCTGTTCTCTAACACACTGATACTCAACATTTCCTTTTATCAACAAACATTCACTTTTATATATCTCATATATATATTGCGATTAATTTTCTATCCTTTTCCGGAAGTTTGCATCAGTGTAACTCTTTACAGTGAACTCTTCCTTATTTCCATAGAACTAGCACTTCTCAAGTACTAATAAAGTTCTTATGGTATTCCAGTAACCCTTACTATAATTAGACATACATCCACTCGTCATGTCCCACATATGAGTTATAAGGATGATCACATCATATTGTCATGTCTTACATATAAGATGATGAATGTGTTTTGTTCTTGCCATGTCAATACATGCAAGATGATGGGCTGATTACATACACAATAGATCCATATCTATCCTTAGTGTTCCCATTCTTCATAAGAATTGAACACTTGGACTTAGGATACTAACTCCATGTAACACAGACACGTTCTCTCCCACTGAATCTGTGTATACTAAACCCTTCAGTACAGATCGCCAATGTATGCTTTCTCTTTTGAGGTCTAGAGTTTTTCGAGAACTATCTCTATAGATCTCTATTCCTATCACATAGGAAACGTCTCTATCTTCCCTAAAGATAATTTCCACTTTGGATTTCCATTCTAGAACATTTCCATTTCACATCAACATGTGGAATGTGAATACGCTCCCACTAAATCACAAATCCCTTCTTTATCTTTGACATATCAGTCAAACCCTTTGACCATATCATCAAAGTAAATATCTAGCTCTAAGTTGCTTGTACTTAATCAATCACATTGATTAGTCCATTGTAACTTATAGACTTCATTTGCATTAATGGATTCATAAACCTTATAGGTTGTGTCACATACACATCCTTGTCTTATTCCTCATAGGAATGCAGTTTTAGTATCCGTACGCCAAATCTCTTAGTCATTAAGTTGCAATTAACATGCATCATCCTTCTCAAAATGTTATCCATGTGTCTTAACACTTAAGACTCATTCACACTTATGGGTTTCATCCTAATGGGTGCTACCATCAAGGTCATACCTTATGGTTTACATGGAAGTCATTTAGGATGTAATGGTCATAAACCATAACTCAAAATCCGGTTTCTCATATTCATCTAGATAGTTGACTCATCACATGACCAACTCATCACATAGATAATCGGGATGCATCTGTCAAGGATATAAGAACTCACAACCCTTTGTGATTCTTAATGTCCTTTTATTAGTGTGGGGTATTCTTCATTTAAGAAGAAATTAGTTATTCAAAAATCATCCTCTAACTCTTTAGAGTATGACTCCTTTTGATTTAGACATCACCATGCCTTAATCATGAGTTCACTATGATATACTATCATAATCACTCACAAGGTTCTCAAACATTTGGTTCAAGTATTTCATTCATTGATCTCATCAAGAATGAACACTTTACCAAATTCGTACTTCATCTATGATATTCTTGAACACTTCAAGATATTCATATTGGTATTTCTCTAAACACCATTTGAAGTATCAACACTAAATCCAATAGGTATGTAAATACATCACATGTATTATACCTAATAGGATAATAATTCTCCCACTACCACTAGTGAAGATTGATTAATCATGTCTAAGAGATTTATGTCTCTTACTGGTTCTCTAACCAAAAGAGTCTAGATTTATCCATCATATGGAAACTAGAAATGAATTTCTCATGATTTATGCTAATTTGATTATTTGATTTATCAATAACTTTTAGGTATCATTTTATCTTATGCGTACCAAGTACCACAAGATCAACAAGGCGTTGCCACAAAGATTGAAACATCAATTGTATTAATTGCCATCATTGTCATACAATATGCAAAAATAATGTGTTTCTATCTATTGGCAAATATGAAATAGCAGTTCATAACTCTATTACATGCCTTTAATGCTGAAAATAAACTAAAGTACGCCTATCTATGGAGAAAAAACTTGCTCCATTTATTAAGTGCTTTACATTTTATATGTTGGTATCATATACCTAAAAAATGTTAGAAGTTTATTTCATGACACCTTCAGGTGGAGACGTCCGTCGCCTCCTTCTTATTTAGTTCTTCTAGATAGAGTGGACAAGTCCTTTTCCAATGTCCTGTATTTTGACAATGGTGGCAATTGCCTCTCTTAGTCATGCCTCCCTTGGCCTTGAGAGTTGAAGATGACTTGGGCTGCTGGCTAGCATCAGAACCCTTCTTAGCCTTGCCCTTTCCCTTGCGCTTGGACTTGCCTTTCTTGCTACTGATCATCATCACAAACTTAGGCTTGTCCTTCTTCATCTGTGCCTCGGCTGTCCTCAACATGCCCAACAACTCTGTCAACGGCTTGTCAAAGTTGTTCATGTTGTAGTTCATCACAAATTGACTATATGATTCTGGCAACGATTGCAGTATCACGTTAGTAACCAACTCTTGGCTCAGGGGAAATCCTAGTCTTGTCAGGTTCTCCACATACCCAATCATTTTGAGTGTGTGAGGACCAACTGGATCTCCTTCTGTCATGACACACTTAAACAACACCCTGGAGATGTCATATCTCTCTTGTCGTGCTTGATCTTCATGCATGTTCTTGAGATGCTGAATCATCTCAATGACACCCACGTTCTCATGTTGTTTCTGCAACTCGTGGTTCATTGAGCACAACATCAAGTACTTTACATCAATGGCATCATCAAAATGCTTCTTATAAGCATCCCTTTCTGCCTTTGGTGTGGTAGGAGAAGGTTCCTCTGGAATTGGAGTATCCAGGACATAGAGCTTTCACTCTTGAGTGAGAACAATTCTCAATGTTCTAAACTAGTCATGGAAGTTAGTCCCATTCAGCTAGTCCTTTTCAAGGACCGATCACAACGAAAAGTGATTGTTGTTTGTTGTCATTTATACTACAAAAGGAAACATATGCAATTTAGTCCAAAACTCAATTTTGACTTATTTGATTGATTTGAAAAGTTGACGATATAATTAGGACTTTAATTAATTATCACTCCCACTAATTTTGTTCAAATTGATAGCCCTCACCATCAATTTGGAAGATTTCATCGTACAATCTTCTAGTGGGTCAAGATCCATATTTCATCAAGTCACGAGTCAGCTTTGGCTGATCGCCCACAATCTTGACTATTTAGGTAGGCCATCATGCCTATTGAATCATATGCAACTCTTGAAGCAGGAACATGCAGAACACCTTGCTATGAACATTCTGAGCCTCTGGGATTAGACACTCTAAGAATCACCAGTTAAGTCTAACCCAAAAACCGACACGGTAAACATGCACCCTGCTTTGGCTGAACCTACATGTGTACCCTTCACACTTCCACGAGATAGACGGCGCACCACACATTGGCGTAACATATGCTTAGTCGATCAAGTTTTTCATGTGTGCCGCTAATGGAAGGCATAAAAGAATTAATATTTAGATGAGGGATTTGGTTTTATAGGTACATATACATATCCAATCACCACAATACATAGTACGTATCATATACATGCTATATCCCACAGAAAACATGCAAAATGATAAAAGTGATGATTATGGCCATCCTAATTTGATTCCTTAAGCCAAGAGGAATCATGGTCATCTAGGTCTACATCACATGCAACATGTCCATGATGAAGTGCTATAGCCATCCGAGTTGATCAACTCATCACATGAATGACCTCCTCACCCTGGCCGGTCGTCTAGGTGCCACCAGCAGATCAGTTGGCTCCTCCAACCGATCGGTTTTCCTGGTCGTCGTGCATCTCCTCATGGCCACCACCCGATCGTCTCGCTCCTCGAACCGGTCGTTTGGATCGCCAACCGATCGGTTCACTCCTTGAACCGATCGTCTCAGTTGTCGTCAGGTTGTCCACCGTTCTTTGTCATAAAATGAAATAAAAGATCAATCCTATTTTACATTTGAATTGGGAAACCCCGAGTTACATTTGGGGGGAGCAAAGGTAGGAAAGAAATCTCGAGTTATCTCGAGTTACATCAGGAATAGGAGATAGGGAATCAGTGCACAGACCGAGCTGCAAGCAACCACATTCAACCAAGCACACATACATAGGGTTTATTGGCCATAACCACTCTATACATCAACCAAAAAACACATTTAAGGGCAACACGTATCGAGTGAATTTATATTACGTATCATATATATATATTGAGATATGTGGATTTAGGATTGGACATGCACAAAGACAATTTTATTCACATCATATGCAATAAATAAAGGCGACAAACCAAAATTGATCACATCGATAATCCTAAAGTATAGAGCTATTGACGTGGCTCTGATACCACTATTGGGTTTAATGGGAGATAGAGAAGGCAGCGGAAACAAAAAAATTTCTTCTTCCAAACCCAAAATAAAGGAATCGCGTCAACGTCTATACAATAGGAAGGATGGTTTGTGGAGACATACCTTGTCCCGAGGCTTGCTCGGCGATGATACCTCGCGGCTTGTGTGGTCTTCACCTCCGGTCTTGGACGGTGTCTGTGCATCTCCTGGTCTCACTGGGACTGTCGGGATTGACAACTGTCCTCCGAGCGGCAGTAGTCTCCCTCCTCTGAAGTAGTCCACACGGACCACCCAGAACTCTGATCTCCTTGTCCCACAAGGAATCAGAAGAAGTTGCACCCTCCTCTCGGCGTACTAGTCTCCAACACACTCTCATGCAACCAGTCGCTTTCTGTAGTTGTCTTTCCCTTGCTGTGCCTCCCTTATCGGGTAGCACTTGCTCGGGCTCTCTCGGTTACCACAACCAGAGAGAACAACAAATTTGTGGAGCAACTGGTGTTCTGAGTTGTTGTGTCTTTGAGAAGCCCCCACTACCCCTATATATATATATATATATATATATATATAGGAGAGTCATGGGACAGGGTTCTCTACCCCAGGCAATGCAAGATTAAAGAAGGAATAGAAGCATTTGAGGTTTTTAAAAAAACAACCAACTGGGCCAGCAGAACCGATCAGTGCACACCCAAAAATGATCGTTTTGGGTCCTGAGCTAATCGTTTGGGACCTGAGCTGATCGTCTGGGGCTCGGAGCCGATCAGTTCACTTACTGAGTTGATAGGTTTGTGATCCTGGTCCAACTCAAATTGACTTTCGTATTTGTTTCCAACTAATCAAATATTAATCCTTGTCCAAATCAAATTTGTACAAGTGAAACAAATTGTATTTGCAAAATAGTCTTCTAACTTTCCAAACAATCTTTGTTGGTCCACGAATCGACAGGTTCAACAATTGAGCCGATTGTTTCATGATACATGAGCTGATCGGTTCAACAACCTGAGCTGATCGATTCATCTTATGAATCGATCGGTTGGGGCATCAGAATTGTACAAATCAGTCAATCGCAGTTTCAATCACTCTGATACTCTAATCAATCGGTCCAACACCTTGAACACTATGATATTGAGCTATCAATTGATTGAGTGTTTAATTGAACACTAAACTCCTTTAGTAATCATTCTAAACATCATTTGTGGATAAACTCCTCTTCCAGGTTAAATCCTATGTGTGTGACCCTACATGTCGATTTCACATTGGTAGTGAAAGTCCATAACACTTACGACTTCAAAAGCAAAGAACGGTGCCTAGTCACACATCAGTGCTACCCAAGTGAAAAGGAAAGTTGGAGAACAACTTTCAATCCTACAATCTGTGAATGGTGTTACAGTAAATGTATAATTCCTTTGTCAATGATATCCCGAATGAACTCAAGGCATGGAACAATCATCCTGTCAACGTTCATTCACTTTCTTGATCTCAGAGTAGATTGGAGGAGATATGTATGACATCAATATCACATACTGATTCACACATACATGAACGCATATCTAAATCCTACTCATCAAGTGGCCATGGATATCAAACTCCCTTAGGAGGGAAAAATCCCATATCTATCACTTATCCCTCAAAAGCCCCATGTGTCAAAGCCACCCAATCATCACCTTTATAACAACCCATGTTTCAAGACTGCATTTGATGATGTCAAAGTGTACCCAACGACATGTGTTGAGTGTAGTGATTTTAGGTCAAAGAATCACACTCACCACCATCACTGTGAGAACTGATTGTGACTACCATGTCATGGTTCCATTTTCCAAACTCACGGTGGGTCTGTTCGGTATGCTTGTTCTCTAACAAGTACCTATGTGTTTGGTTTGATATCTTCATATCATGATTAATGAGATTTTGTCATCAACCGACACCACAATCTAGTCTTGTGTGTCATTTTTGTCTATCTACCTTCGACAATGACATCTGACTAGGGACATGATAAGAATGTACAAACTCTTAGCATCTGTATGATCTCACCGTTCAGGTCCTTAACATGAAAGCATACGTCATTGAGTATTGTCATTCTCTAGACATTCAATATGTTCTATCATTATCTCATATGACTAAACCAGAAAAAATTGGAAGCTTGCCTTTGATGTTTATCAAATCAATCTTAATGTATCCCACCAATTATCCCATGATTGTCTCTCAGGGCATACATACCAACGGTATGCCCATAGAGTAAGTCATGTGATGATTGTAATGGGATACTTTGTAAATGATTTGAATAATAATAAAGGCAATTTTCAATATATATGTTTTAACTGTTTCTGAGATGATAGTGTAACATGATAGATGTCTAGAGAATTGTTTTACTCAATGACGTATGCTTTTAGGTTGAGGACCTAAACGATGAGATCATACGAATGTTAAGAGTATACTTTCTTGTTCAGTCCCTAGTCAGTTGTTATTGTGGAAATAAACATAGAAATCAATAACACTAAAGACTAAATTCTATTTTGGTTGATGACAAAATCTGATTAATCATGATATAGTGATATCAAACCAAGCACATCGGTACTTGTTACAGAACAAGTGTACTAGACAGACCTACCGTGAGAGTGACACATGGAACCATGATTTGGTAGTCACAGTCAACTCTCATAGTGATGGTGGTCAGTGTGATTCTTTGACCTGAAATCACTACTATCAACACATGTCATTGGGTACACTTTGACATCATCAAATGCAGTCCTGAAACATGGGTTGTTATAAAGGTTATGATTGGGTGACTTTAACACATGGGGCTTTTGAGGGGTAAGTGATAGATATGGGATTTGTCCCTCCTAAGGGAGTTTGATGTCCATGTCCACTTCATGAGTAGGATTGAGAAAAGGCATGCACATGCATGTGTGAATCAATATGTGATATTGATGTCACACACATTTCACTCAGTATGCTTTGAGATCAAGGAAATGAATGAATGTTTAATGGATGACTACACCATGCCTTGAGTTCATTCAGGACATCAGTGACAAAGGAATTATACATTCGCTGTAACACCATTCATAGATTGTAGGATTGAAAGTTGTTCTCCAACTTTCTATTTCACTTGGGTAGCACTGATGTGTGACTAGGCACCGCTCTTTGCTTGTGAAGTCATAAGTGTTATGGACTTTCACTACCAATGTGAAATGGACCTACAGGGTCACACACACTCGGACAGGTTCCTGGAAGAGGAGTTTCTCCATAAATCTTGTTTGGATTGATAACTAAAGGAGTTTAGTAGTTCAATTAAACACCCAATCGATTGATAGCTCAAAATCATAGTGTTCAAGGTGTTGGATTAGATGACTAGAGTATCAAATTGACTGAAACTATAATTGACTGATCTGCTGCCTCAACCGATCGACTCATAGAGATGAACCGATCAGCTCAGGCTGGTGAGCCGACCGGCTCAGGTCAATGAACCGATTAGTTCACATTGTTGAACTGGTCGGGTGACCAACCGAGTTTGTTTCACTCGTTCAAATTCGATTTGAACAAGGACTAATGGATGATTAGTTGGAAAAAAACAACGAAAGTCAATTTCAGTTGGACTAGGACCATGAACCGATCAGCTCATGCTTGAAACGATCGGTTCAAGGGCTCAGACGATCAATTCAGGGCTGAACCGATCAGTTCAAATAGCGCAGTTTGTTAGATTTTGTGGAAAATCACAAACCTTTCTACTCCTGCTTTAATCCCGCATTTCCGGGGGTAGAGAACCCTATCCCATAACCCTCCTATATATAGGGGTATTGGGGGCTTCTCAGACAACACAACTCAGAACACCAGTTGCTCTGCAAAGTTGTCATTCTCTCTGGTTTTGGTAACCAGGAGAGCCCAAGCAAGTGCTACCCGATAAGGGAGGCACAAAAAGGGAAAGACAACTACAAAAAAGTGATTGGTTACAAGAGAGTGTGTCGGTGACTAGTACGCCGACAGGAGGGTATGAATCCTTCCGGTGCCTTGTGCGATAAGGCGATCAGAGTTCCAGGTGGTCCGTGTGGACTACTTCATAGGCAGGAGACTTCTGCTGCTCAGAGGAAATCTGTCAATCCCGACAGTCCTGGTAAGACCAGGAGCTGCACAGACACCGTCCAAGACCGGAGGTGAAGATCGCACAAGCCACGAGGTAACGTCACTCAGTAAGCCTCGGGACAAGGTATGTCTCTACAAACCATCCTTCCTAGTGTATAGAAATTGATGTGATTCCTTGATACTGGGTTTGGGGAGAAGAAAATTTTTGTTTCCGCTGCCTTCTCTGTCTCCCCTAAAACCCAACAGCGGTATCAGAGCCACGTAAACTTCTCTATACATTAGGATTATTTATGTGATCGATTTTGGTTTGTCGCCTTTATTTATTGCATACGATGCGAATAAAATAGGCTTTATGCATGTCCAATCCTATATACATAAATCCTAATATACATATATGATATGTAATATGAATACACTCGATATGTGTTGCCCTTAAACGAGTTTTGTGGTGGATGTATAGCGTGGTTATGGACAATAAACCCTATGTATGTGTGTTTGGTTGGATGTGGTTGCTTGGATCTCGGTCTGCGTACCGATTTCCTACCACCTTTTCTTGATGTAACTTGAGATAACTCAAGATTTCTATCCTACGTTTACTCCCCCAAGTGTAACTCGGGGTTTCTCAATTCAAATATAAATAGGATAGAACTTTCATTTCATGTTGTGTCAAAGAAGGACAACCTGACGAAAACTGAGATGATCGGTTCAAGGCGTGAACTGATCGGTTGGTGATCCAGACGACTGGCTCAAGGAGTGAGACGAGCGGGTGGTAACCTAAGGAGATGCATGATGACCAGTGAACCGATCGGCTAGAGGCGCCAGTCAATCGGCTAGTGGCACCCAACTGACCAACCTGATGGCGTGCCAATCAATCATGGAGATGAGTTGATCAAACCCAGAATGGCAAAGCACAAAGTTCATCTTGTACGGGTTGCATGTGATGTGGACCTAGGTGATTGTGATTTATCTTGGCTCAAGGAATCACATTAGGATGGCCATAATCATTGCTTTTATCGTTTCACATGTTTTCTATGGGATATAGCATGTATATGATACATACTATATATTGTGGTGATTGGATATTGATGAATCCTCCAGATTCATCTGCACAGTCGCCAATTCTAAGGATTTTGTTTCACCCTCTCTTTGGTTCACCTTGAGTGTTTCATTAATTCCTTGCAAATATTGCCTAAATAGTTCTAATCACTAGTTTATTCGATGCTATTCTCTCTTACACATTCTCCTTTCCCTCTGCAGATCACCACTAGTCAGTCTTGATCCATTTGGTTTCATCCATGCGATCTTGAGCGCTATACGGTCCTGACCCCATGCGGTCTCAAGACCGTATGAGCCCATGCGGTCTCAAGACCATATGAGCCCATGCGGTCTCAAGACCGTATGAGCCCATGCGGTCTCAAGACTGTATGAGCCCATGCGGTCTCAAGACCGTTTGAGCTCATGCGGTCTCAAGACCGTATGAGCCCATGCGGTCTCAAGACCGTATGAGCCCATGCGGTCCCAAGACCGTTTGAGCATGATGGCATGCGACACCGTTTGAGCTATACGTCATCAACAACGTCGGCGCCCACCTACACATGATCTCCGGCGTCGTCGTCTTCATCACCTACACCAACAATCGTGAGCACAGGACGAGTAAGCAGCAAGACCAGTAGTTGTTCATGAGAATGCTCCAAACTATGAAGAACGCATGATCATTTGCATGCATGTGCAAGTTTAAGAACTCATGACCAGGGACTATGAAGAACGCATGTTAATTTGCATGCATGTGTAAGATCGTGAAGACAAGTAGAAGTCCACGTGATCCTAGAAAAATGCATGAAGCAAATGGAACGCAAGAACGCATGAGGAAATGTGCAGCAAGACCATTTGCTTATTATTGGAATACGTAGACCGTTTGCTGCTCAAGATCAAGACCGTTTGGTTTAGATGCATGCAAACCGGATAAGCATGGCCATCAGCAAACCGAATGGACATGCAAGACCGTTTGCTTATTATTGGAATATCAAAACCGTATGGCCTTTTTGTCCAAGACCATTTGCCAATACAAAAATGGAAGACCGTATGATAAAGATGAGCTCACGAGCACTGCCAAACCAAATCGAAGACCGCGCATGGAACTAACTGGAAAAGATAATGCAAACCAAATAGTGGATCGAATAGAAAAGTTGCCGCTACGAAGACCGTTTTCTCGCTGCCAAATCAAAGACCGAATGCCGAAGACCGTTTGCCACTGAATCAAAGACCGAATGCCCAGACTGAATGCCCAGACCAAATGCCAAGGCCGAAATAGCTGCTACAGCAAACCACATAAGCACTATTAGAGCAAACTGCATGAACAAAAGGACACGCACAAGGTATGATCCTTGGCCAAAGATATTTTAGCAAGCCTATAAATAGAAGGGTAGAGGCATGTTCTAAAGCATACCCTCTCACTACGGCCCAAGGCTGCCGGACTGGGACCACTGCCGGAACGCCGCCAGAATGCCCGAGCACCGTTTCCAACCAAACTTCACCCACAGCCTCAGAATCCCATCCTGAGTCCAGATCCAGTGTGCTGCCAGACTGGGGACAGATCTAGAAGTATGTTCCATCGCCATCTCACCTCTATCATCTCACTTCTACCATTTTTCTACCTCATTCTACCCGTGCAATCCCGGAGGTAGACACGACGATCGAGGCAGAGAGACGGACGACATCGACCACGACAGAGCAGTCCCGGAGACTGCGACGATCTACATCGGGCTGTCACAGTTCTACTCTTCTGCTCCGAGGATGCTTTCTTTCTCTCTCTTCTCTTTCTTTGTTGCTCCCTCTATGAGGAGCGAGTAGTTCCATTCACTGGGGTGCGGAGACTAGCCCCGCTGCCCGTGTTTTGTAACTTGTATCAAAAAGATAGTATCTTTCTGATTCAATACTAAATCGTTTCATACATGCTTGGATGTTGGCCGCATTCTTGTGTGCATCTATTTTCTTTCGTTGTGGTTTGTCTATGACCTCTCTTGAGACTCAAATACCGATTTAGTGTTGGTTTCTGGTGTGTGTATCCATCGCGCATCCGTTTCGGTATCTAGGAACGCTTTCTAAGGAGTGGAGTAAACTCACCTCCATCGTTGTACTTTTGTACTATGAAATGGAATCAGTTGACGTACAAAAGTGCAACCTTGACAGGTCGAGGAACACACTCTGAGGAGAGAGTGGTGCAAAGTACTTGACCATTCGTTCGAGAATGGATGACGTTGCAACACTCTCACGTTTCTCGTAGCTATATCCTCGAAAGAGGGATAGTCTATAAGGATACTAATCGATTTGGTAATTATCGCTCGCTTGTTAGTTTTTCGATGCACGTTTCACGAGGTTGAGTAAGATTTTCTCTTCGGAGACTACATATCTTCATTGACACGTAGATACGTACCGAATGAGAGTTACTCAACCCATGAAGGATGTGTGCATTACTCTTGTCCTATAAGACATCGGTATTGTACAACATCCATGTATCTTGCTTACAAGTCTTGCTATGTTTGGTACAAGTGCAATTCATGTGTAGTGGTGGTGAATACCCGCGTCACCCCAGTGATCCATCATCATTTGCTAATCTTAGTTTTTAATCCTCAAACTAGTTTTTATTCTTGCCTTTACTTTTGCATGTTTTAGGTTAAATAACTCAAATCAAACTTATGGTCTTAGATGATTAACTTAGATTGATACGAAACAAGAAAAAGACACTCAGATTCTTAACGTTGTCCTTTGGGTTCGATCCTAAACCTGTACTATGATAAGGCTTCCACACTCTTGTGGGGTTGGAGCATTTATCTAGCACCAGTTGTAGGTAAACCTAGAGAGAACATCAACTCCCTAGGGTTTTTGGTGCATATTAGGACTTCTATTGGAAGAGTAATCTTTTGGTGTAAGTTCTAGCTCCATCAAAAAATGGCGCCGTTGCTGGGGACAACGGTTTAAGAATCGTCTTTTTCAAATTTTGTGTCGATTTAGGTTGCTCTAGGGTTTTCTTTTTCTTTTCAAAAACCTAAAAAGTAAAGGAATTAATCTTGCATATCATCTTGGATTTGAAGTGGTTGGTCAAACTTGATAAACTCTTTCTTTGATTTCAGGTACCAATTCTCTTCAAAATGAAGCAGTCAGTGCCACCAACCAATAGTTGTCAATTCTGTGGCGACTATTCTCATGCATCGATCAACTGTTTCAATGTTCATCCTCTCTACGTGATGGCCTTGCGTCAAGTAATCATGAATCGTATAGTCGGGAAACTCAGAGCACCCACTCCATACAACTATGGATATAACGCAGGTTATATTCCATATCACCCCGGAGGCTACTACGAGAAACCTAACTATGGCGGATTTCAAGGCGTAGACTGCAATATAGGAGGGCAATTGGAAAGCAACTCAAATCAATACTGTGATGAGGGAAGCTATTATCAACATCAATCAAACGGGTGCCATGAAGAGCCTTTTCATGAAAATCAACACACATTGATGGAAGAACTACGTGCCTTACAAACATCGGTGGCTCAACAACTAGCTGATCAGACAGCCGCGACCAAGAAGTTGATAGCCGACCTTAATCAACTTACGCAACTTGTCAACGCTCCTGAGCAACATGTAGAACAGCCACAAAATTCAACTAAGCACATCTCTAGTCCACATGTTGCAATAAATTATGATGATGATTACGAAATCATGTGGAATGTGCCTCCCAATGATTTTCAAGTGCCAGTACAGGGTGGGGAATCATCCTCAGAACCAATGACTGAACTCAAGGATGATACCTTCACCACACCACAAGAAAAAGAATCATTCTTCGAGCCGAAGTCTGACCCGGATAATGACTCTTGCACTATGCTCTTAGATGAAAGAATGAGTAACCAATATGAAGATTTTCTTCAATTGGGAGATAAATTGGGAACAAACTTTAATGTTTACCCATCTTCTGCCCCCATAGACTCAGATCCGACCATACAGATTGAAGGGAAATCATCAATGATTGACTCCTTATATGACAAATATTCTTCAACCTCAACTGTCTTGTGGGCGAATTCCAATGAAGAAGGGTCTACGTTACACGAACTCTACACTCCTTCTCAGTCAGACATAGATGAATATGAGACTGATTCAGATGAGGAGACGTCTTTTATGCAAGAGACTCAAATCATTCCATTACTGGAAAAGGATCTGATTTGTCCTTATGAAGACATTTCTGATCATTCGGCTGATCTAGAAACAAACTTCAAGGATGGGACTGACCAAGATCTTGATCCAGAGACGGACCATACCACTCTCACTGATGATGAAACAGAATCAAGGGAGGATGAGGGGTCTCAAGATGACAATCCTATGACCGGTCCTTTCCATGAGATGACACCACCACAAGGAGTTTTGACGGAGCCAGTCCTCGAACAAGAACATGATTTTTGTATTGAATCTCCTTCTAGTCACTTGAACGAGTTGAAAGTCACCATGAAGAGAAACATGAACCATCTCTTGACTTTGGGACGGATTATGATATTATCATAAACTCTTGTAATGACAAAAAGGACCCCTGGGATGACATCAAGCCACAAATCTATCCCTTTATAGCCACTCATCCCTATGAAGAAGCCCCCCCTAACATTCATGAAACTGAGATTTATCCATTACCTGAGCTAGTTTCCATTCCTCTCATAGAAACGCTTCCCAACCACTCAATTGACCTGGAGGAGTGTTATGAAGAAGAATTGGAACAACAATATATCAGTCCCAATATTGAAGAAATGGGTTCATCAAGGGATTTTAGCCCTCAAAATGATATGTCAAGGACTAATCCATCTCATGAAGAGACATCAGTGGAACTCCTATCTCAGGATCCCATGACTTCCTTACCCGAGCAAGAGTTCATTTTACCAGTCAAATCCTCTTCTAGTTACTTGGATGACCTAAGGATGTTCTACGAGGAAAATCCTGAACAAAACTTTGAAAAGAAGAACGACGCTCTTACCAATTTCAACATTGATAAAGATGATGATACTTCTCAAAATAACTCCTCTGATGAAGAAAAGTCATCCTGGCTACTATATCCCACACAAGAAAAGCCAGGTGACGAAATGAAGCCGGAACTGGATCCACCACCTGATCCTAGACAGGAGGAAGTTCAAGTGGCTGACCCTCAATCAACTGCCCTAGATTTTGAAGAAAGTAGTTTTACTTTGAACTTCGAGGGTGAGCCACAACTGGAGGGCACAAGTGGGCATAACCTTGATTTCTCGCATAGTCCTCCAGTTTTGACTGCTTATGTTCCACCTCCCTCGCTGATGGGGGAAGGTCTCTGGATTCTTCTAGACGGGCAACGAGGCGAAAGTGATGTGCATCCAAGTCATCCAGAAGACTCATTCAAGTTGCCACAACTTCCCAGCCAACAAGTTGTTCAGACCACTTCCTCGTTCTCAGCACCAGCCATCACGAGATATCTTTGTCGGACCTTCTTCCAACTACGAGGACCACCTGGTTAACACTGCGCAACCCTTCCCCTCCATCTTGAACCTAGTATTTTCTCAGAAATGGGCAAATTCATAAGTTCAAGGTGGAGGGCGGGTGGTATGACTCTCACTCCACCCTTTATCTTTACTGCTTCATGTTTTTCCATTCTTAGTTTCTTTTTCATAATTTTTCCACCTTTTTGTTAGTTTTCTAAAAATAAAGCCTTTATCTAGTCGGCTATTGTTTTTCGAATCTGAGATCATCACCTCTTTTCGTTACAAATTCCCAAGAAAAGAATGCTTAAAACTAGCCAATGCGTGTTTTTCATCTTGAATAACCTATGAATCCTAATGTCAAACCCTAAAATAGGAAATGATGATACACTTCAATAAAGCTGAGATAGATCAAATACATCACGCCTTTATCTGATTAATGTATCTGTTGTATGGATTTCTCATTTGATGTTTAATCATGTCTCTTTTTGAGCAGAATGTGATGGAGAAAAGAGACCCGTCGCATGGAATCGCTAAGCAATCTGCATCATGATCCGAACTCTCTTCTACACTTCTTCCTTCATTTTCATACCCCTCTATTCACTAACCATGCCAAAGTTTTAAGTTCGGTGTGGCACGCCACACTCCTTTCTAGTGAAAACTAGAACATTGCCGAACTTTAAGTTCGGTGTGGTAAACCACACCTCTGCAAAACTCTAAGTTCGGTGTGGTACACCACACCTCTTTTTCCACTACCGCTTCTTCCATACCCCTCAATACATAACAGGGGCGTACCACCTTCTCATTTTGCTTCAAAGAGTATACAATGATGATTGTGCACATACCGAGGTTGGTGAAAAATCTACCCCGATTCCAAAAAGAGGCATGGCAGCCCAAATATGCAAAAATCCAAAAATACCCTTTCTCCTAAGCCAAGTGAGAATGAATAAAAGCCAGAGTGTGAATAAAAACATGAGAGTTGTGACCTGAATAAGGATAACCGATAAAGGTCTCGCCCGGCCGGTACATTAGCTACCCTCATAAAGGCAGATGTGTCGCGACCGGTAGTGAGATCCTAAGGATCCAAAAATAACCCCTTACCTCCTCTCAAAGAGGTAAAATAGCCAAAAGCCTTAAGCCAACCTATACACATTTCTGAGTTACCTTTAGGAAAAAAAAATCGGGTGTAAGGCTAAGTCAAACAGAGTTGTGCATAAATCATTCAAAGTATCTCGATGAGTCAACTATTAATAAGAGTCTTGATTCAACCAAAGGAGAGAATCTTATCTTTTGATCATACCCCCATCCTCTCCTTTTTCAACACCAGTAGCAGGTCATATGCATTTTGTTGATTCTGTGGGTCTGTTCAAAGTCTCATAAAACTCTTTAACATGACCGATACAACAGAGAGTGAGAAGGAAGTACTTCAGCAAAGTGAACTCAGAAATGAGGATATCACAAGATGTATTACGTGATCCAAGGAAGCCTTGATGTTGTATCAGTCTGAGCCATAAACAAATTTATAACATGACATAAGGATGAGGCAATCACGAGATGAACAATTTCATTGGCGACTATTTTAAGTTTTTCATTCCTCGGGACGAGCAACGCTTAAGTTCGGTGTGGTGATGAATCCTCCAGATCCACCTTCAGTCACCAATTAAAAGGACTTTCGACGTTTTTGCCCTAATTTTGTTTCGTCTCATTTTCCCTTTTCTCTTTTCTCGTGAAAATTCTGACACTTACATGCAGATGAGGTAATTACAAGACGAACGAGCTTTTTTATCGACTATCTTAAGTTTTTCTCTCCGTTCCTCGGGACGAGTAACACTCAAGTTCGGTGTGGTGATGAATCCTCCAGATTCATCTGCACAATCGCCAATTCTAAGGATTTTGTGCCTCATATTGAGTGATTTACCCTCTCTTTGGTTCACCTTGAGTGTTTCATTTATTCCTTGCAAATATTGCCTAAATAGTTCTAATCACTAGTTTATTCGATGCTATTCTCTCTTACACATTCTCCTTTCCCTCTGTAGATCACCACTAGTCGGTCTTGATCCATTTGGTTTCATCCATGCATTCTTGAGCGCTATACGGTCCTGACCCCATGCGGTCTCAAGACCGTATGAGCCCATGCGGTCTCAAGACTGTATGAGCCCATGCGGTCTCAAGACTGTATGATCCCATGCGGTCTCAAGACCGTTTGAGCTCATGCAGTCTCAAGACCGTATGAGCCCATGCGGTCTCAAGACCGTATGAGCCCATTCGGTCCCAAGACCGTTTGAGCATGATGGCATGCGACACTGTTTGAGCTATACGTCATCAACAACGTCGGCGCCCACCTACACATGATCTCCGGCGTCGTCGTCTTCATCACCTACACCAACAATCGTGAGCACAGGACGAGTAAGCAGCAAGACCAGTAGTTGTCCACGAGAATGCTTCAAACTATGAAGAACGCATGATCATTTGCATGCATGTGGAAGTTTAAGAACTGATGACCAGGGACTATGAAGAACACATGTTAATTTGCATGCATGTGTAAGATCGTGAAGACGAGTAGAAGTCCACGTGATCCTAGCAAAACACATGAAGCAAATGGAATGCAAGAACGCATGAGGAAATGTGCAGCAAGACCGTTTGCTTATTATTGGAATACGTAGACCGTTTGCTGCTCAAGATCAAGACTGTTTGGTTTAGATGCATGAAAACCGGATAAGCATGGCCAGCAGCAAACCGAATGGACATGCAAGACCGTTTTCTTATTATTGGAATATCAAAATCGTATGGCCTTTTTGTCGAAGACCGTTTGCCAATACAAAAATGGAAGACCGTATGATAAAGATGAGCTCACGAGCACTACCAAACCAAATCGAAGACCGCGCATGGAACTAAATGGAAAAGATAATGCAAACCAAATAGCGAATTGAATAGAAAAGTTGCCGCTACGAAGACCGTTTGCTCGCTACCAAATCAAAGACCGAATGCCGAAAATCGTTTGCCGCTGAATCAAAGACCGAATGCCCAGACTGAATGCCAAGGCCGAAATAGCTGCTACAGCAAACCGCATAAGCACTATTAGAGCAAACCGCATGAACAAAAGGACACACACAAGGTATGATCCTTGTCCGAAGATATTTTAGCAAGCCTATAAATAGAAGGGTAGAGGCATGTTCTAAAGCATACCATCTCACTACGGCCCAAGGCTGCCGGACTGGGACCACTGCCGGAACGCCGCCAGAATGCCCGAGCACCGTTTCCAACCAAACTTCACCCACAGCCTCAGAATCCCATCCTGAGTCCAGATCCGGTGTGCTGCCAGACTGGGGACAGATCTACAAGGTTGTTCCATCGCCATCTCACCTCTATCATCTCACTTCTACCATTTTTCTACCTCATTCTACCCGTGCAATCCCGGAGGTAGACATGACGATCGAGGCAGAGAGACAGACGACATCGACCACGACAGAGCAGTCCTGGAGACTGCGACGATCTACACGGGGCTGTCACAAATCTACTCTTCTGCTCCGACGATGCTTTCTTTCTCTCTCTTCTCTTTCTTTGTTGCTCCCTCTATGAGGAGCGAGTAGTTCCATTCACTGGGGTGCAGGGACTAGCCCCGCTGCCCGTGTTTTGTAACTTGTATCAAAAAGATATTATCTTTCCGATTCAATACTAAATCGTTTCATACATGCTTGGATGTTGGCCGCATTCTTGTGTGCATCTATTGTCTTTCGTTGTGGTTTGTCTACGACCGCTCTTGAGACTCGAATGCCAATTTAGTGTTGGTTTTTGGTGTGTGTATCCACCGCGCATCCGTTTCGGTATCAAGGAATGCTTTCTAAGGAGTGGAGTAAACTCACCTCCATCGTTGTACTTTTGTACTATGAAATGGAATCAGTTGACGTACAAAAGTGCAACCTTGACAGGTCGAGGAACACACTCTGAGGAGAGAGTGGTGCAAAGTACTTGACCATTCATTCGGGAATGGCTGACGTTGCAACACTCTCACGTTTCTCGTAGCTATATCCTCGAAAGAGGGATAGTCTATAAGGATACTAATCGATTTGGTAATTATCGATCGCTTGTTAGTTTTCCGATGCACGTTTCATGAGGTTGAGTAAGATTTTCTCTTCGGAGACTACATATCTTCATTGACATGTAGATACATACCGAATGAGAGTTACTCAACCCGTGAAGGATGTGTGCATTACTCTTGTCCTATAAGACATCGGTGTTGTACAACATCCATGTATCTTGCTTACAAGTCTTGCTATGTTTGGTACAAGTGCAATTCATGTGTAGTGGTGGCGAATACCCGCGTCACCCCAGTGATCCATCATCATTTGCTAATCTTAGTTTTTAATCCTTAAACTAGTTTTTATTCTTGCCTTTACTTTTGCACGTTTTAGGTTAAATAACTCAAATCAAACTTCTGGTCTTAGATGATTAACTTAGATTGATACGAAACAAGAAAAAGACACTCAGATTCTTATCGTTGTCCTTTGGGTTCGATCCTAAACCTGTACTATGATAAGGCTTCCACACTCTTGTGGGGTTGGAGCATTTATCTAGCACCAGTTGTAGGTAAACCTAGAGAGAACATCAACTCCCTAGGGTTTTTGGTGCATATTAGGACTTCCATTGGAAGAGTAATCTTTTGGTGTAAGTTCT
The DNA here is from genome assembly GCA_963693085.1 of Alisma plantago-aquatica. NCBI lineage: Eukaryota > Viridiplantae > Streptophyta > Magnoliopsida > Alismatales > Alismataceae > Alisma > Alisma plantago-aquatica. The sequence goes on along the minus strand of OY856410.1, from coordinate 90,787,949 downwards.
AGCTCCATCAGATATGTATATGTACCTATAAAAACCAAATCCCTCATTAAATATTAAGTCTTATACACCTTCCATTAGCAACACACATGAAAAACGCGATCGACCAAGTGTAGGTTATGCCAAAGCGTGGTGCGCATCCATCTTGCAGAAGTGTGAAGGGTAGACATGTAGGATCTACCACAACAGGATGCATGTCTACTGTGTCGGCTTTTGGGTTAGACTTAACTGGTGATTCTTAGAGCATCTAAGCGTAGAGGCACAAGATGAATGGCAAGGAGTTGCACATTTCATCAATCTGAGAGTTGCCACTACTAAAGAATACACCTTTGGCGTCGGTTGTTTAACCCCCTTTGGCGACAGTTTTCAAGCGACGCCTATGTGGGCACCGCTAAAGGTCGAACTCTTTGGCATCGGTTTTCTAACTGATGCCTATATGATCTATAGGCGTCAGTTATATATAGTTGGCTGACGCCTATAAGGTTCACGCCACAAAAAGGGCACCACCTAGGACTCTTTCTGCGTCGGTTAACAACTGAACAACCGATGCCATACTCCCTGATGACACGGTCGTGCTTCGCTGCACAGTAGTGTTTAGTACTATAGGTGTCAGTTTTATACGAATAAGCGGCACCTTTTCCACCACAGCCGTGCTTTCCTGCACGGTCGAGTTGTTTGTCATATTAGGCGTCGATTTTTATCTAATAACCGACGCTGTAGGCCTTTGATGACGGTGTTCTATAAATAACTGACGCCTATACTTTAATTTTTTTTTCTTATCAGTTTGCAGGCCTGCTATGGCTGGTCAGCAGGATTAGAACATGCAGTTCAATTTTTTGAACTGCAGGTTTACAACATCTATTGATATCAGCCTACAAACAGGCCACAAACCTGAAAAATCAACAAATATTTTTTCACACAAGTAGATACATTCAGACATCAATTCAATTCACACATTCACACATGTAGAAACATTCAAATACATGTAGAAACATTCAGACATGTATAAACATTCAGAAATATTCATTTACAAAATATCATTCAGCATCGCTATCAGCATCCCAATTATATCTTACAATCGCCACTACTTGTATGGCTTTTGCCCATTCTTCTCTTACTTCATTTAATGCTTCCATTGTATATGGATCATGTACATTTTTTAAGCGTTTACCTATAGTGTGGTCAGTTTTAAACACCTGCAAAGAGAATGATATATATAAGTAATAATATAAAAATAAGATTGGTATATTTCATACTAATTAATGAGACTATATATAATACCTCATGTATGGTATTAATATCCAATGCGGCATGTCAGATAATCATCTGCATAAATCGCATCACATAGTATGCGCATGCCCAGCCGTTGTCTTGTGTAGCGCACTATAAATTGAAATATACAAAATATTAAAAAATACAACTAAGCACAGTTCACATAAATAATATATACATTGGAGTCGGGAACTTACTTTTACGTTCTCCCAAATTATTGGTTGGTTCTTTCTCCTTGGGACATTTCCTCCAACATTTTTGAATGCATCTAAACCCCTACATGTTAATGTAACACAGTAAATTGCATAATTAAATAGTAATGTAATAACAAATGTTAACGAATATAAAAATGAAATATTTCTCACCAGAATAATGCCATTCTCAATATGTGTCCAATTTTAGTGTTCAATGTACTTCCCGCAGGATCTAGATAATAAACAGTGAACATCCCGGGGACAATAACTAGTAACTCCCAATGTCTACCGCTAGAGGTAAAAAAGTTAAAAATTAATAACTCAAAATGCACAATAAAAATGGAATTTTCTTAAGTCCAAATTATGAATAAAGTAAACTTACTTGACATTGAGTGGAGCTATTATTATCGTCTTCTTTTGCTGACCGAAAATTGTAAAAACATCTATACAGTATTGTCGAACACTATCAGGGTCTTTAGCTACCATACTAATCAATGATGGAATAAAAAAACCCACATGATCAAATGCAAATTATTTGCATTGATCTTCGACTAAGTAGCTGCAAAACATGTATTACGTATGCATTAATATATAAGAAACCAGATCACCGGATATTACACAAGGTATATGGATGTATAAACAAGATCTCAACTTATCCATGTCTCTATCATTGATGTATTCAGCCAATCATACATAAACAACTCAATAATATCTTCTATAAATAAAGAGCTATCATATGATTGACCTACATAATCTACTTCTAAAGAAACAATTATAGGGCAATGTATATTATGTGCCCGAAGACAACATGCCATTCCCCTACAAGCAGGACCTAACGGGTATTTTAGGTCAGTTGGAACCCAACATGGTAATGCAGGAAGTGGAGGTGGAGGCCTAGGTGCTCCGGGTGTCTTCTTTTTAACATGTATATATAATTTCAGATCAGTTGACCTCATATATTAACAATCTAAAGTAATGTAAATTTATCTTACAATTTTAGTAGTGTAGAGGACATCTACTTTGGGCCACAATATCACCCCGCCTTCTGCCTCACCAAGTGTATCAATATCTGGGTGGGCATATGGCAATGCAGCTTCCCTCCAATTGGGTAATACACATATCAGGCTCACACGAACGTAGTCCTGTGACATTGGAGTCCCATGAAATGTTGCCCCAGGAAGGGACTGGTAAGCATGCACCTCTGCAATAACATAGTCTTGCATTCTTAAACGGCATGTCTTTAATGCCTACAAATTTATGTAAAGAATGTTATGCATATATACATATCATCTTAAAAACATATCATCTTGAAAAGACTATATACAATGTCATAATAAATACTTACAACATACGTGTTAGGCGATGGGTCTCCAGGATTACTCGCAGTCTGTGCATCAGGAGAAGAGTGGGTCACCATAGGCTGATTGGAAGCATGAGATGCCTGCCACCGCACTATTTCTTCCTTGACCTTCTCAGCAACTATATCGTTGACCTTCTTAGCAACTATATCCTTGAATCTCTTATTCTCCTATACATGGATAAACGAAACATTAGCTTCTTATTATTGAATTCCCATTTGCAGTAACATTCTAAAAAAAAATAGGTTACCTCTTCATGTGAAAGTCCCGCTCTTGGTTTGCACTGGGATGGCCCAAAGAATGCTTTGATGCCCACACCAGCGCCTGCACCCCTAACACGTCTAGGATGCTCTGGGTTACCCAGAGCAACTATCAATTCATCCCTTGTGCCTGAGGGGTGAACGTGCCTTGTTTCCTCTGCTCGTGCAACTCCCACTAATCACCATCAACATAAATTGGTAAGTTAACACCACAAATAATCAATATTCAAACGATTGGTCTAAGAGTTGTATTTTACCATTTTCGCAGCCGCCTTAGCAGTTACAGGCTTCTTTATTTCACCCTTCTTGTTTTGCCTCCCAGCTATCCAGATATCATGGCGAGGCATGGGTGTGGCAGACTCCTGAGTAGTAGCAGACTCCTGAGTAGCCGCAGACTCTGCCTGTAGTCTTTGGCGAACGCTTGCATAGCCCTTTGGACCCATAGTGTGGTCATGCACATTCAGTGCACGCCTTGCTTTTTGCGTGTCACTGAGGGCCTGGTTAGTATGCACATTAATGATTTGGTTAGTAGAACTAAATGTTAATCTTGAATAGGTGAATACAATGTATATTAATTAAATTGGGAGTGACGCCTAATACCTTGAATTCTTCAGATTTTCTTGAAGCAACAAAATTGTCCCGATCTTCTTTGTCCAAGAAGTTCCACTATTTAAGGGCTGACTTCTTCTTCTTATCACCATCTTTTATGTATTCTCTATTGAGATTTGTCCTATAGTTCCTAAGCATCTTTCCAGCGTGTTGCATCACGCTTTTACGATGCAGCTTCTCATCCAATGCAAAAGATTCTGTAAAATAGAATTCTTATTAACTAGTATCCAAAAATATAATTGCAAATAATATTATTTGTAATCTACTAAATAGAATTGCAAATAATAATAACTCACGCATAAATCCTTCCATATCAAGTCTTTCTTCCCCTGAGGAATTTTATGCCAATTATCATACTTAACACCACAATGGCTTCGAGTGACACACCCAAGATAGTTTACAAAATTATTGCGGTTCACTCCAATTGCATTTCCTCCATTATCAAACTCCACAACCAATTTGGATCCACTACCACTTAGCGCTATTAACTTCTTCAACAGAGTGATGCCCCTTTTCTTGTTAAGTGTTTGGTGCTGTGCATCAAGTTGCTCCAGTGCTTCAGTGGGTACATGTGCATCATCAACCTAAAATTTGACAAAAATAAACCCACTGAATTAGAGCAATATAGAAATATGGGATATATGACATAACTAGAAGATAATGAATTTTATAGAAATACATGATATGTTTTTAGAACTTACGTTGGTATCCTCGCCATGCTCGTCATGGACAGCATGCTCATCATGGACTTCATGCTCATCATGGACATCATGCTCATCATGGTCAGCCATTTGAAAATGTCATTAAAAAGGCAAACATTTAGCATTTGTATTAACTAGAAAAAGGCAAACATTTAGAATTTTTATTAACTAGAAAAAGGCAAACATTTAGCATTTGTATTAACTAAAAAAGGGAAACATTTAGCATTTGTATTAACTAGAAAAAGGTAATCATTTAACATTTCTATTAACTAGAAAAAGGCAAACATTTAGCATTTATATTAACTAGAAAAAGGCAAACATTTAGCATTTGTATTAACTAGAAGATAATGTGATCTTTTATAAACATACATGCCTCTAAAATTGTGATCTTTTATCAATTAACAATCCTTCATTGTGATCTCCGTGCACATATAAGTCATCATTAGCTTCAATATTTTGTGGAGTTGGCAACCCAACTGAGAATGGACTGGAGTCATCATACTTATCATAATACTCTTCTTCATCTATAGGATATTCAATGAACTGTCTTTTACCATGAAGAACAACCGACCATTTATCATTTGCAGGATCATCGATATAGAATATTTGTTTCGCCTGTGATGCCAATATGAATGGTTCACCCTTCTCTCCAATCTTTTCAAAGTTCACCAAAGTGAAACCCAATTCATCCACTATAACTCCTTTGGTGTTATCAACCCAATTACATAAGAGCAGAATTCTGAAATCTATGTAGTCAAACTCCAATATGTCTTCAATGACATCGTAATATGACATTTTAGCTTCACGTGGACTCTTATACTTTGCACTTGTAAAATAAATAGTCGACGCTTGAAGAGTGACCCCACTGTTTTGGACGACACTCTTATCATCTTGGCACTTTGTGTAATATGTGAACCCATTAATGTCAAACCCTTCATAAGACATAACATTCAGTTTTGGTTTAAAGGCAAGGCATTTGATAGTTTCTGTAATATCATTTGGTGTTTGAGATAGTTGATGTAAGACTTTATCTTCAAACCACTTAGTAAAAGTCTTATTATGCTCTCTAGCAAGCCACATTGAACTTGCTCGAGGATGTTGTCTCTTGATGAAATTGGTATGTTCCTCGATATAAACACTCACTTCATCCATGTTGTGTAAAATATACAAGTGAGCTTGTTCCAACTGCTCACGGCTTATTACTTTCACCCGTGATTCCAAAATTCCTTTGCCCTCCTCAATATTCTTGTCATTAACAGGAGTGTTATTACCACTCAGAAAGTCATTGCAAAAATCCATAACCTCTCTCGCCACATAACCTTCAATAATACTCCCTTCAGGCCGATAACGGTTTCGAACATCACCTTTAAAAATGCTCATGTATCGTTCAAAGGGATACATCCAATGCAAGAAAAATGGTCCCAACATTTTCACTTCCCTAGTCAAGTGGACAACAAGATGTACCATGATATCAAAGAATGAAGGAGGGAAATACATCTCAAGCTGACATAGGGTAATAACCACTTCTCTTTGCAAATTATCGAGAGTATCAGGGTCCATAACTTTGCTGCATAGACTGTTGAAAAAGAAACAAAGTCTGGTGATTGCAAACCTTACATGCTTCGGCAATATAGATCGAATTGCCACAGGCAATATTTGTTGCATTAGAGTGTGACAATCATGAGATTTAAGACCTATCAACTTCATATCTTTCATTGATACCAATCTACGGATGTTGGATGAGTAATCATGTGGCACCTTAACATTTACCAAGCATTCACAAAAAGCTTTCTTCTCCTTTCTAGATAACGTGTAACAAGCGGGAGGTAAGTATGTTCTTTTATTACCCATTTCACGTAATTCTATTAATTCTGACCTTATTCCTATTTCACATAGGTCTTGTTTGGATTTTATCCCATCTTTAGTCTTACCTGGTATATTTAACATAGTACCAATGATGCTATCACAAACATTTTTCTCAATGTGCATTACATCGATACAATGCCTGACTATCAAAGAACTCCAATAAGGAAGATCCCAAAATATTGACTTCTTCTTGAATGAAGAATTGTCACTCCGTGTGGCCATATTACATTGTGATTTCTTACCAAATTCATTGACAATGTCTTTTACTCTTTCATAAACAACATCCCCTGGTATAGGTTTAGGTGCACTCCGTTCATCATTCCATCCATTGAATGCTTTGTGCTTCCTACGATATGGATGGAATTTTGAAAGAAACCTTCGATGACCAAGATATACTGTCTTGCCGCCATGTTTTAGTCTTATTGAATCAGTGTTTTCTTCACATACAAGACACGCTCTAGCTCCTTTGACACTATATCCAGACAAAATCCCATATGTTGGAAAGTCATTAATAGTGCAAAACAACATAGCGTGCAAACAAAATGTCTCTCTTCCTGAAGCATCATAGGTCATCACACCTTCAACCCAAAGTTTCTTTAAGTCATCAATCAGAGGTTCAAGATAAACATCGATATCATTTCCGGGTTTTTTAGGGCCCGATATCGAAAATGACAGCATAACGTACTTATTTTTCATACACAGCCAGGGAGGAAGATTGTATATAACAAGCATGACTGGCCAAGTGCTATGTTGGATGCTCAATGTCCTTTACGGATTCATCCCATCTGTACAAAGATCAATCTTCTTCCAATGTGGGGAATCAGACGCATGTCGTAGGATCCCATCATTATTTTTCTTAACATCTGCATGCCACCTCAAATTGTTCACATCTTTCGGATTTGCAAACAAGCGTTGAAACCGTGATATTATAGGTAGATACCACAACAACTTGGCAGGAGAACCAATTTTGGACTCCCCCGAAGTCATCAATTTATATCGTGACGCACTACATTTTGGACAATCTTTCAAATCTACATAGTCCTTTTGAAATAATACACAATCATTCGGGCATGCGTGTATCTTCTTGGCCTCCATTCCCATTGGGCACAACATTTTTTTTACCCGGTATGTTGAGATTGGCAGCTTGTTTCCTTCAGGAAGCATTTCTTTCAACAAAGTCAACAATGAAGTGAAGCTTTTGTCCCTCCATCTATTGTTAGCTTTCAACTTATACAATCTCAACACAACGCTAAGCTTCGTAAACTTAGCACATCTTCTGTATAACGGTATCCCAGCATCATGCACAATGTTTCTAAAGATATGAGGTGGATCAGTGTGTTCTACCCTACAACTATCCAACATCGCATCAACGATGTCTACTGGAACTGGTTCGTTCACATCTACATCATTGGAGGCAATTTCTTCTTCCACCCAAGCACTGCTATTGACATCTACTGGTTTTGAGTTAGAAATCTCTCCATGCCAGTGCCATTCTGTATAGCCTTATACAATCCCGTTGCACATGACATGACTTTTGATTTCCTCACCAGTGATGACTTTCAAGTTGTTACCGCAATTCCTACATGGACAGTAGAACCTATCTGTAGGTTTTTTCCTATGTTCCTCAACAAATCTAATAAACTGATCAAGACCAGATATAAACTCTGGGGTGCAGCGATTGCGAATGGACATCCATGATATATCCATTCTATGATCAAAGAGAAAACAAGTATATATTAGGACAAGATTAGGTTATACACTTATATCCTATCCAAGATTTACTCCTATTATCTACAATGACGTCGGACTCCATACAAACAATATATAATTTAGTGATTGTTCATTCTAATTTATACCAATGTACAAACGGGGAAATGCTACCGAAATTTTCTCAAAAGCCCAATACACATTATACACTTACATCCTAAGTGAGATTAGGTGTTCAAGAACAGTCCCAAACCGGGGACTATCCAAGATTTACTCCTAATGAGTAAATCTTGGACGGGTTTCTAGGCCAACAAACACATGTGATGTCATTCTTATATATAATAAATGTGTACCACCTATCCCATCCTTGAACACCTAATCTCACTAGTAAGTGTATAATGTGTATTGGGTTTTCAAGAAAATTTTTGCAGCATTTCCCCGATGTTCTCTAAGTACATATGTACTTCGAAAACAAATGGGGAAATGCTACCGAAATTTTCTCGAAAACCCAATAAACATTATACACTTACATCCTAAGTGAGATTAGGTGTTCAAGAACAGTCCCAAACTGGGGACTATCCAATATTTACTCCTAATGAGTAAATCTTGGACGGGTTTCTAGGCCAACAAACACATGTGATGTCATTCTTATATATAATAAATGTGTACCACCTATCCCATCCTTGAACACCTAATCTCACTAGTAAGTGTATAATGTGTATTGGGTTTTCAAGAAAATTTCGGCAGCATTTCCTCGCTGTTCTCCAAGTACATATGTACTTCGAGAACAAACGGGGAAATGCTGCCAAAATTTTCTCAAAAACCCAATACACATTATACACTTACATCCTAAGTGAGATTAGGTGTTCAAGAATAGTCCCAAACTGGGGACTATCCAAGATTTACTCCTAATGAGTAAATCTTGGATGGGTTTCTAGGCCAACAAACATAATAATAGATATGTACATGTTAGGGTTTCATCACAATTAATGTTAGGGTTTCATCACAATTGATGTTAGGGTTTAATCAAATTAAATTAGGATGCTACAATTGACAAGTTTAAATCTTATTTCAACATGCAACAAAATTTACTGAATTAGGCCAAACATTACGATTAGAAGCACAAATATATGCAAGAAAAAGATTTGTTCATATCCTAGGATTTACATAAAGCATTACATAAAAATTTGTTCATATCCTTACCAACAGCAAGCACGGCCGTGCTGTCCAGCACGGCCGTGGTAGGCCAACACAACCATGGTCGTGCTTGCTATTGGTAAGGAGCTAGGGAGAAGGAAGCAAAGAGGCTAGCCTACCTAGAGCTAGCGTGGAGAAGAGAGGCAGCAAGCGGCGGCATCAGTGGCGACGAGCAGCCAAAGAAGCAGAGGGGCGGGCGGCGGGCAGAAGCAACCGACGGTCGAAGAAGCAGCAGGCGCCAGCTGGAGAAACAACAGGCGAAGAAGTAGCAGTGGGGGGTGGCGGGCAGCATCGCCGGCGAGCAGAAGAGCACCATCACCGAAGAAGCAGAGGGGCAGCAACCGACGTCGTGATTTTGGGAGAGCGGCGGCGAGCAGCAGCACCGGAGAATATCGCGATGAAACAGGAAGAAAGGGGGAAGAGTCGGGTGATCGAGTCTATTAAGTTGGTCAATGGTGTCGGTTATCTACAAAACCGACGCCTATTATGCTTTAGCGTCAGTTGATAGTAAAACACCAACGCCCAACTAGACAACCTTTACCCTAAATTATTTGGTGGGAACCATTATCAACATCGGTTATCGAGGGATAACCGACACTGAAAGTGGGACTTTTCGAGAAAATTTTCATTTTTTATAGGCGTCGTTGAATAGTTAAAAAACCGACGTTGTAGGTGACCTAAAATGTTTTCGCTCAAAAATTGGATTTCGCGGGCGATTTTAGGCGTCGGTCTGTTATAACCAGTCGACACTGAATACAAAGTGGTACCCGTGTCGGGATGTTCTTCGAATATAGATGTCAGTTTGCATAAATAACCAACGTTTATATTTATAGGCGTCAGTTTTCCTAAATAACCGACGCCCAGAAAAGCGACATTGAATGTTGTTTCTGTAGTAGTGTGCATAGGATGCTATTGGAAAGTGTTGCCTACCTAAATAATCTATATTATGGGTGATCAGCCAAAGCTAACTCATGATTCGATGAAATATGGATCTTGGACCCACTAGAAGATTGTACGATGTAATCTTCCAAATTGATGGTGAGGGTTGTCAATTTGAATCAAAATAGTGGGAAGGGTAATTAATTAAAGGCCTAATTAACTACCATCAAATTTTATTCAAATCAAATCAAATCAAAAGGAGTTTTGATAAATGCAATTTTCTCTTATAGAATGGAAAAAGAATCATCTTTTAAAATGGGGAAGTTAATTGAGAATAAATTCCATAACTGGTTGAGGATTGTGCAAAATGTTATGCACAATCCAGATATACCGGTAGCCTTTGAATCCACTCTATGTACGCTTAATGAGTTGTTTGAGACAAATAAGAAGAAGGATAGTTCATCGATGAAGATCAATGGAACAAAGTCTAAGGACAAAGGTGAGGGAGAGAAGGGTTCTCTCGCCAAACCAATGTCAGATTCTTCTACACTCAAAACATGGAGAGGATGGAAGGAACGATGGAAGAAGAAGTGAGAGATAGAGATCTCTACTTGTGGTATATACGTGATAGAGATTAACTTTACTACAACCTTGTCATGGGTTCTTGATACCGTATGTGGATCTCACATTTGTTCAAATGTGAAGGATCTTAAGAGAAGTAGGCCTTTAGGGAAAGGTGAGGTTGAACTACGTGTTGCCAATGGGGTAAGGGTTGCCTCCATTGCCGTAGGAACCTATGAGTTAACTCTACCTAGTGGGCTAATAATAGAGCTAAAGAACTTCTATTATTGACCTACCATAAATAGGAATATCATTTCCATTTCTTATTTGGACAAGGATGAATTTGAATTTCTCATTAAGAATGGAAAATGTTCAATTTCAAAAGATGGGATCTTTTATGGCAGTGCCCCAATGTCTTATGGTCCATACTTGATAGATCTAGTGACAAGCGTATACAATGTAAACACCAAAAGGCAAAAACTCAACAACTCAAACAAAACATATCTTTGGCATTATCGTCTAGGGCCATTAAATGAGAAGCAGATTTCTAGACTCCACAACGATGGTTATCTAGACTCTTTTGATTATGAATCATTAGAGATATGTGAATCTTGTTTGTTGGGCAAGATGACCAAGACTCCCTTTTCTGGTAAAGGTGAGAGAGCTAGTGATCTATTAGGACTCATACATACTGATGTATGTGGGCCTTTTAGAACTAATGCCAGAGGTGGGTATCAATACTTCATTACCTTCACTGATGACTTCAGTAGGTATGGCTATGTGTACCTGATGAAAAATAATTTAGAAACCCTTGAAAGGTTCAAGGATTTCATGAATGAAGTACATAACCAACTTGGTAAAAGTATTAAAGAACTTTGATCTGATCGAGGTGGAGAAAACTTAAGCCAGGAGTTTGAGGACCTTCTGTGAGCCTGTGGTATTGTATCACAATGGACTCCGCCTAGAACACCACAACATAACGGTATGTCTGAAAGAAGGAATCACACTTTACTGGATATGGTGCGATCAATGATGAGTTTTGCTGATCTTCCGATTTCCTTCTGGGGTTATGCTCTTGAAACTGCCACATTTACACTTAACTGAGTACCATCTAAATCAGTTCAAAAGACACCATATGAGATATGGACTGGGAAGTGTCCCAATATGTCTTTTATGAGGATTTGGGGATGTGAGGCATATGTCAAGAAAATGTTTCCTGACAAGCTAGGCCCTAGATCTGATAAATGTTATTTTGTAAGATATCCTAAGGAGACCAAGGGATATTACTTATTCCACCCAACTGACAACAAAGTATTTGTTGCTAGGGATGATGTGTTCCTAGAAAAGGAATTTATTTCCAGAGGAAACAGTGGGAGGAAAATATAGCTTGAAGAGGTTCAAGCCCAACAAGAAAACATTGAACCAGTAGATGTACAGGAGGAACATAGAGATTCACAAGGTGTTGTGGAATCTCAGTCTCCTCAAGTAATAGAAGAACCTCATAGATCTAGTAGGACCCGCCTTGAACATGAGAGGTTTGGATACCTTGTGACTCAAGAAGGCAGTGAGTTGATCCTAGATGATGATCCAACTACCTATCTAGAGGCTATGGAGGGACCAGATTCTGATAAATGGCTTGAAGCCATGAGATCCGAGATGGAATCCATGTACTTCAACAAAGTATGGACTTTGGTGGAACCACCCAAAGGGGTAAAACCCATAGGGTGCAAGTGGGTTTTCAAGAAGAAGACCGAGATGGATGGAAATGTGCAAACTTATAAAGGTAGATTGGTTGCGAAGGGTTTCCGACAAGTTCAAGGTGTTGACTATGTTGAAACTTTTTCTCCAGTTGCCATGATTAAGTCCATCAAGATCATGCTTGCTATTGTGGCTTACTATGACTATGAGATTTGGGAAATGGATGTTAAAACCACATTCCTTAATGGTAATATAAATGAGGATGTGTACATGACACAACCTGAAGGTTTTGTAGATCCAAAGAATGCCAATAAAGTCTGTAAGCTACAAAGGTCAATCTATGGATTGAAGCAAGCATCTCAGAGTTGGAATCTTCGATTTGATGAGGAAGTCAAAGTGTTTGGATTTATTCAAAATGAAGATGAACCTTGTGTGTACAAGAAGGTTAGTGGGTGCACCACCACATTCCTCATATTGTATGTGGATGACATACTATTAATGGGGAATGATGTTGCAGCCTTATAGAAGGTAAAGAGTTGGCTTGGGAATACTTTCTCAATGAAGGACTTAGGAGAAGCATTCTACATTTTAGGTATTAAGATATATAGAGATAGATCTAAAAGGCTTATCGGACTAAGACAAAGCATGTATATTGACAAAGTGCTGAAGCGGTTCAACATGGAGAACTCAAAGAGAGGCAACATCCCCATGCTACATGGAGTCACCATCTCTAGAGCTCAATGTCCCCAATCTTGTGAAGAGAGGGAGCGTATGAATGGGATCCCATATGAATCAGCAATCAGATCCATCATCTACGCTATGTTGTGCACACACCCAGATGTCTAGTATGCTCTCAGCATGACGATCAGGTACCAGTCAGATCCCATGGATGCTCACTGGACAGCCGTAAAGAACATCCTCAAGTACTTGCGAAGGACTAAGGATCAGTTCCTTATATACGACGATGAGGAAGAACTGGTAGTAAGGGGTTACACCAATGCAATCTTTGAAACGGACAAAGATGATTACAGATTGCAATTAGGATTTGTATTTTTCCTAAACAATGGAGCTGTGAATTGGAAGAGTTCCAAGAAATAAATAGTTGCTGATTCTACTACAGAGGCCGAGTATATCACTGCTTCACATGCAACAAAGGAGGTTGTGTGGATCAGGAAGTTCATCATAGAATTTGGTGTAATTCCAGTAGCTATGATGTAATAGAGCTTTATTGTGACAATAATGGAGCTATTGCTCAAGCTAAGGAGCCCAGATTACATCAACGGTCCAAGCACATACTACAACGCTTCCATCTCATACGAGAGATCGTACATCAAGGAAATGTGAAGATTTGCAATGTACCAACTAAAGACAACATAGTTGATCCACTAGTGAAGGCCCTTTCTCTGCAAAAGCATGATGATCATGCTAGGTCACAAGGACGGAGGTTCCTAGGTGACTGGCTCTAAGTGCAAGTGGGAGTCTATAGGTATGTATGCCCATAGAGCAAGTCATGTGATGATTGTAATGGGATACTTTGTAAATGATTTGAATAATAATAAAGGCAATTTCCAATCTATATGTTTTAACTATTTCTGAGATGATAGTGTAATATGACAGATGTCTAGCGAATTGTTTTACTTAATGATGTATGATTTTAGGTTGAGGACCTAAACGATGAGATCATACATATGTTAAGAGTATACTTTCTTGTTCATTCCCTAGTCGGTTGTTATTGTGGAAATAACCATAGACATCAATAACACTAAAGACTAGATTGTGTTTTGGTTGATGAGAAAATCTCATTAGTCATGATATAGTGATATCAAACCAAGCACATAAGTACTTGTTAGAGAACAAGTGTACTGGACAGACCCACCGTGAGAGTGACACATGGAACCATGATTTGGTAGTCACAGTCAGCTCTCATAGTGATGGTGGTGAGTGTGATTCTTCAACCTAAAATCAATACACTCAACACATGTCTTTGGGTACACTTTGACATCATCAAACGCAGTCCTGAAACATGGGTTGTTATAAAGGTGAAGATTGGGTGACTTTGACACATCGAGCTTTTGAGGGGTAAGTGATAGATACGGGATTTTTCCTTCCTAAGGGAGTTCGATGTCCACAGCCACTTGATGATTAGGATTGAGAAAAGGCATGCGCATGCATGTGTGAATCAATATGTGATATTGATGTCACACACATATCACCCAATCTGCACTGAGATCAAGGAAATGAATAAATGTTGTAAGGATGAATGGACTATGCCTTGAGTTCATTCAGGACATCAGTGACAAAGGAATTATACATTCTCTGTAACACCATTCACGGATTGTAGGATTGAAAGTTGTTCTCCGACTTTCTATTTCACTTGGGTAGCATAGATGTGTGACTAGGCACCACTCTTCGCTTATGAAGTCATAAGTGTTATGGACTTTCACTACCAACATGAAATGGACCTGCATGGTCACACACACTAGGACATGTTCCAAGAAGAGGAGTTTGTCCATAAATCTTGTTTGGATTGATAACTAAAGGAGTTTAGTAGTTCAATTAAACACCCAATCGATTGATAGCTCAAAATCATAGTGTTCAAGGTGTTAGATTAGATGATTAGAGTATCAGATTGATTGAAACTGCAATTGACTGATCTGCTGCCTCAATCGATTAGCTCATAGAGATGAACCGATCGGCTCAGGCTGGTGAGTCGACTGGCTCAGGTCAATGAACTGATCGGATCACATTGTTCAACTGGTCGGGTGACCAACCGAGTTTGTTTCACTCGTTCAAATTCGATTTGAACAAGGACTAATGGTTGATTAGTTGGAAACAAACATGGAAAGTCAATTTGAGTTGGACTAGGACCACGAACCAATCAGCTCATGCTTGAACCGATCGGCTCAAGGGCCCAGACGATCGATTCAGGGCTAAACCGATCAGTTCAACTGGCATAGTTTGTCAGATTTTTTGAAAAATCACGAACCTTTCTACTCTTGCTTTAATCCTGCATTGTCTAGGGTAGAGAACCCTGTCCCATAACCCTCCTATATATAGGGGTATTGAGGGCTTCTCAGACAACACAAATCAAGACACCAGTTGCTCTACAAAGTTGTCGTTCTCTTTGATTGTGGTAACCAGGAGAGCCCGAGCAAGTGCTACCTAATAAGGGAGGCACAACAAGGGAAAGACAATTGTAGAAAAGTGATTGGTTGCAGCAGAGTGTGTCAGTGACTAGTACGCCGATAGGAGGGTACGAATCCTTCTGGTGCCTTGCGTGACAAGGCGATCGGAGTTCCAGGTGGTCGATGTGGACTACTTCAGAGGGGGGAGACTTCTGCCGCTCAGAGGACAACTGTCAATCTCGACAGTCCCGATGAGACCAGGAGCTGCACAGACACTGTCCAAGACTGGAGGTGATGATCACACAAGCCACAAGGTAATGTTGCCGAGCAAGCCTTGGGACAAGGTATGTCTCTACAAACCATACTTCTTAGTATATAGACATTGACGTGATTCCTTTATACTGGGATCAGGGAGATGAACATTTTTATTTCCGCTGCCTTCTCAGTCTCCCCTAAAACCCAACAGATAGAACCCTCCTTCCTTGCAGAGAAGGGACGAGTATGGCAAGTTATCATTCCAATTAAAAATTAGTGTCTATTCAAAATGTAAAACTTAAAGAAAAAGGATCTAGAACACAAAGCAATAATGCATTATAAATTATGGGGCATTGGATATCACATCTTTGTCGAGTTATCTTTCTCTGTATTCAATCGAAAGAAAGGAAAAAGGAGGACCTCTTGTGAAGCGATGAGTAGACAATGGATACCTAATGGGAGACTCGCTTTCATCCCAAAACAAGTCTTGTTCAAAGGATCATATGTGAGTGCAAGTATAATGGGATAATCATGGAGGAATATTATCAGCCTTGGAGCCCTTACCAGAGCTCGAAGGCCCAACCCCACTCGAAAGTATGTTCTACATGCAAAACAAGAAAGGCGTCACACTCACGGTCGTGGAAAGGAAGAGGTAATCTTGAAAAAATCATGTATATTTTAATTTAGACATTCAATCATGGAAGATGAGATGTCTTTGCAAAGATATTGAAGATTAGATTATTATAAAAATATTATTTTGAGGATATTTAGATGCTTAATAGGGAAATGTTTTAGTAGACATAAATAGATATGATGATGGTTTTTATGCAATAGATTGTTTGAATTGATGAGATAAGTTTATGTGATCTATTTATAATTCTACAACACAAATTATGGATCTGATCTTAGTGTTTAAATAAATATAATTTATTGTTCATGTTTACCCATAAGAGATACAATGGTAATTCAAGTAATTAAAAGGCGAGATAAATTTTGTAGAAAATTTCTAAGATTCAATTTTGATGTATGTCTCACAAAAATATTAATTCATTTGAGTTTAGAATATAAAAACCTATTATGAGAATTTAATGTTATAAACATTAGGTCATGATGTTAATTATGGTGGTTAAGGAATTGATAGCATTAGTAGTGATGCAAATGTGTAGATATCATATATTATGAGAATTCATGATCATATCTAATTTTATTAGAGGATTGTATCATGCTTATGGTACATAAAAAATCCCAACATGGATTAGAATACCTACAAAGACTATAGGGCTAATCTAGGAATTTTTGGATATAATTTTGATATATGCATCATGTTCATTTTTAGGAAAGATAGTGTTTGACCATAACTAGAATGTATATGTGGATTTTTCACCATAATAGTTAAGTTCTTTATGCCAATGAGTATTCATATTTATCAAACTCAGCATGTTTACATAATCCTTAGATAAGATTTCATGGCCCAATGTTCTAAGTTAAAGTTAAGATATGCAAGCAAGATATCCTATACTTTTGTGATTATGAAATTTCATATGATCAATATCTCAAGTAGAGATATGTCATATAATGATTAAAGTTCATGAATTAAGTTTATAAGAAGGACAAAAGAATATACGTCTATCATATTTCTTAGTAATGCTTCATATGAATGTTCATTACGACTAGATAAGAAACACAACTAAGTCTGTGATACTTCCATGGTTATGTGATATGACTATGCATTAAGATTTCAATTAGAAACATGCTATTAAGATTCATCTTATATATAGATATAACCTTATTAAGATTCCAAGTAGAGATAAACTATTAAAATTTCTTATATAGATAGAGATCTAAATGCAAAGAAGTTATTTAGATTTCTATATAAGAGCTAAGTATAATATAAGTATATAAGTTTTGAATATATTAAGACATGATAAAGATCATATTTAGATTATACGATTTTAAGAATTCAGTTCATGATAACATTTTAAGATTAAGTTGTACTAAGTAATTATTTAGTTCCAAGATAAGATTTTATTAAGATTCATAATTTGATTCATGTAAAGGTATGAGAACACAATGCTTCATGATTTAAGCTCACGAGAATGCACTAACATGCATGCCAAGATCAAATTCAAAGAGCTTTTATAGAGGAGTTATCTTGTCAGAAATGATATTTTTAGATACTTTATACTTAAGTTACTTTCATATACCTTGCTTAAGTTACCTTCATATACTTTACTTAAGTTACTTTTACATATTCATATATTCAGTTTAGATCCTAATTCGTAATCCTTTATTCGTAGTTATCATATTTAGTATTAATGAAGTCATTCTATCAAATTAGAGTTCTAGATTAAGGTTTATCCAAATAATAAGAATATTATATTTACATTCAGACTTAGGTTACTCATTGTGTGAGTATCTAGATATTGAATAAAGGTACATGATATGGGTTTTAGACTCAACCTCAGTTATGTGATAATTGAGATTCTAACACGCATATAACATGTGTGTAATATGCAAGTGTACGTGTCGAAGTAATATGGAATTATGAGTCCCGAGTTATCGAACATGAGGAGTTGTGAGGTTCAAGACTATTACTAATTAGGATTGATCAGCTCAGACGAAAACAAGAGTTGATTGGTTTTTTAATTAACTAAGAACAAAAAGTAAATCCAACTAACGTTGTTGTGATCAAGAAGGGATGAATTCATTAGGACTTTTGGTTTCACCACGGGAAACACTAAATCTAATCCGTAATTATTAATATAACTCCCTGCTAATCCTGAATAAAGAGCATGTAGCTAGAAACTACCTGCTTCTGCAGTGTAATTCCCCTACCTAATCTAAAGCCAATTTCATTCTCATAGTAATTGATTCATTAGTTAGGTGTTTTTGGTTTAACTCTGGGTAATCTCCTCCCATTTATGCCTCACCTTTCCCAAGGGACACCGATAAATGGGTGAACCTATGTATTTCTAACCCTTAATCCCCTTTTTAGCAGTATTTAAGGATCTGATACGCTGATTGTGGTGATCAAGCACAATAAGGACATGCGATTTCCATAGATTCCTATTCAAAAATTAAGTGGAAAATCTATATTAACTCATAAGAATCAGACACAATGCATACCCAGGCTACTCCCGGGTCCTAAGGAATTATAGTTTTTAACCAAAAAGAGACGACATGGTATCACAATAAGTCGAGAAGATGTAAAACATGAATTTCGAGATATAGTAAGTTGGAGAAAGGGTTAAAGAGTGGATCTGGAGAAGATGGAGAGAATTTGCTGTCGTTTCCACCACCAAAAGGCCTCTAAGGTCTTTCGTGTAGGGTTCCTCTACTTTTCTCTCTCCGTTCGACTGTCGTATCGTCCCCCCGTGATAGATCTCCCAATTGCGGTTCTAATGGTGTCTTTTATAGCCATCGTACATGTTTAGGTCAAGTGGAAACCTAAAATGTAATTTTTAATACAATATGTGTTAGATTTAACACATTAAAATTTGGTTTGCAGTGTCTGAGTCGATGGTATCGAGTTAGAAGTCGATGGTATTTACTTCTTCATAGTAAAACATCCTTTTCCTTTTCAATCTGGAGCAAAAAATATTTGTACTCTGATGCCATGTCGGTACCATCGAGTTGCAAGTCGATGGTATCGACTTTGCTCCAGTAAATAATAATTATCTGTAATAAAATAATCAATGAATAAAATAAAAAAATTATTATAATAATTAAAATATGTAAAATGCATGTAAAATACATGTAAAAATATAAGAAATTATGCATAAGTGATTTTTACTAATTTGGTAAAATATGTATTAAAAGGATATTCAATTAAGCACAAATGAAACATGAAATAACCAAATTCGATATCAAAATAACGACAATTGATGCATACATCAGATTCACAATCATATTCATATATAGATTCAGTTTAGAATTTAAGAGGGTAAGTTCAAATTCAAAATCCAGTACATGTTCAGTACTGAATATTTAGTTTCATTTATAGATAAGTTCAAATTTAGAATTTAGTAAGCTTAGAATCAAGGTAATTAATTCAACACCTTCACATAATACATTATATGATATGTCCTCACTCTGTAGTCATAGGACAATTTAGAGGCATCTGTTGCCAATTTAGAGGAGTATTTACTCCAATTCAGAGGTACTTCAGTTCCAATTCAGAGGTACCTCAGTGTCATTCATAGGCATGTATTGCTAATTCAGAGGTACCTAGGTACCATTCAGGGCATATATACACCAATTCTGTAGGACTTGTTGTAGATTGTGGCCATAATCAGATAAAAATCATAATTAATATATACCTTAGTTTAGAAGATGTCTATAATCTCATCCATGAGCATGACAAATATTAAGATAAGATATTTATGACCCATGCACTTTGGTGCAGATCGTGAGACCCATGTACTGGAATACATGTCTCTAAAGAAAGATGAAGTAGAAAGATAAGAATTAAGTTTTCATATTTTACTCAAAGCTTGATGTTAGTTTTATGTTTATAATTTCCAAGAATATTTTCTAACATTTCAATTCTTCATTAATTCATATTCTTAGAATAATCATGTCACTTATTCTAACGACTATTTTCCCAATGCATGGCTAGGGACGTGATGTCTGTAGGATTTGGAGAAACTGAAGTTCAAAGAACAAGAAAAGGACTAGGGGATTTCTCAATCTATAACCTAGTGGGGTGCCATTTACCAAGATGATCCATAGATTTAAATATCATTTAAATCATACCTTAGTTTTGATAGTTGATGTTTGGCTTAATAGATTACATTCTAATATGAACAAGTTGTAGTTTTTGTATTCGTGAACTATATAAAATTTGGTTTCATTCTATACAAAGTGTTTCATTTATTCAAATTACAAATATTATCATTTGGTGACACCCCCATGAGTAAGGCTCTTCCTCTCAATGATACTTATATGTTGTGAAAGATGGGGTGTTACATTACGGTATTAGATCAATCAGGTAAATGGCCACTAGGAAAACATGATTCTCATAGTCACCCTAGAATGAAGATATGAGACTAGGGTTTAGGGTTCGATCCCCATGGAAGGATACCATGACCTAGAATAACTAGAGTTTTCACCCTAGGAGAGATAGAGTTGTCAAAGATAAATGTATACCTAGTTTGGATTTCAAGTATCAACTAACCTTAGGTAATTATGTAGCATCTCCATTATCAATGGTTATGGCCAACAAATTAAAAATTGAAGAGGGATGTCTTAATAATTAATTGTTATGCATGTTGCCTTTCTTACTAGTCAATGTGGTATGGGACACATGTATTAGTAGGTTAGTGAGAGGTATCATGTCAAGATCCTACATCTCTAGGTATGTGTCTGATCACTACATATGTAGAAATGTAGGAGGTACCTAGAAGATCTAAGATTAGATCATTATCTACATCTAAAGGTAGAAAGTTCTAATAAGGTTGAGGTACATGGACTAAGTACTTGATAAGTTTGGTTTCATAAACCCTAAGTTTGGTTTGAGAAGGAGATTAAATTAATAGTTAATCCATGTTCACAAAATCTTTTATGAAATGTAAATGAGATGTTACGTGCTTCTTTTCGTACAAATTTTGAAATGTTAAATATCATTAAATGAAGAGGTTAGCAAAACCCTAAGGTGGGTAGAATCACAGTTAGCCTATATGAATTTTGAGGACAAAATTCTAAATAAGGTGGATAGAGATGTAATGTCCCAAAATTTACGACACATTATACATATGATATTTGTCTTTATGAGGCCCAAACAAGACCCTCCATGGAGTAACTAATTCTATTTAATGATCTACATGTTTGTTTTGAGCCTATTTTGTGATTGATCAATGTAAGGGTAAAATGGGAAATTGAATATCCATATATGTAAATTATTTTGCCACAACAATTTATATATGATGTGAATTATGAGAAATGGACTTTGACCAAGTTTCAGTTTAATGAGAATATTCAAATGAAAATATATAGCTTAATTAGCCCAAAAGTGATTAGGAGTGGTAGTAAACATTAGTGATTTTATAAAAAAATATCTAATTGTTTTTTTCATATTCCTTAAGTAAATAAACACAAGTGCACAATTTTTTATGAGTTTTAGTTAAAATTTGAATATGAAATAACTTCAAGAAAGATGAGAGTATGTGTGGTGAATCTGGGAATGTTTAGATAAATTAATTAGTTAGAGAGATGAGAAATGGATGGTTTCTTTTGAAGATCTAAAGATGGTAAAAATGTAGTGTTTAAAATATGGTCAAATGTGATAAGATTGACATTCCTGGATTTTTTAGTAAAGTAAATATTTTAGAGGATGTAGCGGTCTTAAGGATAATACCCACAACAAAACAATTGCCTTTATATACAAAAAGTAAATGTAGCAAAAACCCCATATTTTGTAGCTAAAGGCTTTAGCTACATTTTTCTTTACATATAACAATTGTAGTATATGCATGTATAGGTAAAGGATTTACCTACAATTTTCAAATATGTAGTCAAATAATCCATTCGTTACAAATACATATATAGTCAAAAATGTAGCTAAATATTATCTTTACATATTTAAATGTACTTGCAATTGTAGTAAAATATATAACTACAATTACATATGTAGTCAATATGTAGCAAAAAATGAAGTTACTACATTTTATGTGTAGTTAATGTGTAGGGAAAAAAGCAACAATTACTACACACACACACATATATATCTGTATATATATATATATATGTATATATATATGTATATATATGTATATATATATATATATATATATATATATGTGTGTGTGTGTGTGTGTGTGTGTGTGTGTATTCATATTATACTTCTAGCTACATATGTAGTTCCATTTATTACACATACATATATGTAGTTAGATTAATGTGCATATACTATATAATTTGTCAGTACACTTGCTCTTATTGGTATGTATGCCCTGAGAGCCAATCATAGGATGATTGGTGGGATACATTAAGATTGATTTGATAAACATCAAAGGAAAGCTTCCAATTCTTTCTGGTTCAGTCATATGAGATAGTGATAGAACAGATTGAATGTCTAGAGAATGACAATACTCAATGACGTATGCCTTCAGGTTCATGACCTGAACGATGAGATCATACGGATGCTAAGAATTTGTACATTCTTGTTATGTCCCTAGTCGGATGTCATTGTGGAAGGTAGATAGACAACAATGACACATAAGACTAGATTGTGGTGTTGGTTGATGACAGAATCTCATTAGTCATGATATAGAGATATCAAACCAAACACATATGTACTTGTTAGAGAACAAGTGTACCGGACAGACCCACCGTGAGTTTGACACATGGAACCATGAGATGGTAGTCACAGTCAGTACTCATAGTGATGGTGGTGAGTGTGATTCTTTGACCTGAAATCACTACACTCAACACATGTCGTTGGGCACACTTTGACATCATCAAACGCAGTCTTGAAACATGGGTTGTTATAAAGGTGATGATTGGGTGGCTTTGACACATGGGGCTTTTGAGGGGTGAGTGTTAGATATGGGATTTGTCCCTCCTGAGGGAGTTTGATATCCAAGGCAACTTGATGAGTATGATTGAGATAGGCGTGCACACACATGTGTGAATCAATATGTGATATTGATGTCATACATATCTCGTTCAATCTACTATGAGATCAAGAAAGTGAATGAACGTTGACAAGATGATTGTTCCACGCCTCGAGTTCATTCGGGATATCAGTGACAAAGGAATTATACATTCTCTGTAACACCATTCATGGATTGTAGGATGAAAGTTGTTCTCCAACTTTCTACTTTCACTTGGGTAGCAATGATGTCTGACTAGGCACCGCTCTTTGCTTGTGAAGTCATAAGTGTTATGGACTTTCACTGCCAACGTGAAATGGACTTGTAGGGTCACACACATAGGATTTAACCTGGAAGAGGAGTTTTGTCCACAAAGCAATGTTTAGATTAATTACTAAAAAGTTTAGTAGTTCAATTAAACATTCAATCAGTCGATGGCTCAATATCATATGGTTCAAGGTGTTGGACGCATTGATTGGAGTATCGGACTGATTGAAATCGCAATTGACTGATTTTGCCCAACTTGTGCTCCCAACCGATCGGCTCAAGTGTTGAACCGGTCGGCTGAGGTTGCTGAACCGGTCGGCTGGAGTGTCCAACCGATCGGCTCATGACCAGGTTGAAATGACTGGTTCAAGGGTTGAACCGATCGGCTCAACTGGTGCAACTGACCAGTTGGGAAAGTCATGTCAGCAATAATTTTCCTTTCGTTTCAAATTGCCCAATTTGATTGGGAATAATATTGGCATTCAATACCAATTGAAAAAAAAACAAGGAAAGTCTTTTTGAGCCAGATTAGGACCATGAACCGATCTGTTCAGGGCACCAACCGATCAGTTGGAGTGCCCCAAACGGTCGGCTCAGGTCCAACTGATCGGCTCAATGGCCGAACCGATCGGTTCAACTATGAACCGATCATTTCAGGTTGCGAACCGATTGTTTTTTGTGGAAAATCTCGAACCCTTCTACTCCTGCGTTTAGTCCCGTATTGCCCGGGATAGAGAATCCTGTCCCATGACCCTCCTATATATATAGGGATAGTGGGGGCTTCTCAAATAACAACTCAGTGCAACCAGTTGCTCTGCAAAGTTGTCGTTCTCTCTGGTTTTGGTAACCGAGAGAGAGCCCGAGCAAGTGCTTCCCGCAAAAGGGAGGTGCAGCAAGGGAAGGACAACTGCAGTTGCAACTGGAGGCAGGAAAGTGTGTTGGCGACTAGTACGTCAACAGGAGGGTGTGACTCTTTCCACTTCCTTGTAGGACAAGGAGTGTGGAGTTCCAGGTGGTCCGTGTGGACTACTACAGAGGCGGGAGGACATTGCCGGTCAGGAGGACAACTGTCATCTGACAGTCCGGTAGGAGGAGGAGTCGTCAGTCCCGGTGTGACCAGGAGCTACACAGACGCCATCCAAGACCAGTGTTGAAGACTGCGCATTGCGCGAGGCATTGTCGCCGAGCAAGCCTTGGGACAAGGTATGATTCCACAAACCATCCTTTCCTAATATATAGACGTTGACGCGTTTCCTCGGTATGGGTTTGGGGAGAAATTTTTTTTTGTTTCCACTGCCTTCTCTGCCTCCCCTAAAACCCAACAATGGTATTAGAGCCACGTCAACTGCTCTATATTTTAGGAATATCGATATGATCGATTTTGGTTTGTCACCTTTATTTATTGCATACGATGCGAATAATATCGGCTTTATGCATGTCCAATCCTAAATCCACAAATCCCAAATTACATATATGATATGTATTATTAATGTACTCGATACGCGTCGCCCTTAAACGAGTTTTGTGGTGGATGTGTGTAGCGTGATTATGGCCTATAAACCCCTATCTGTGTGTGGTTGTTTGTGGTTGCTTGCATCTCGTTCTGCGCACCGATCTTCCCTCTCTTATTCCTGATGTAACTTGAAATAATTCTTGATTCTTTCCTACCTTTTCTCCCCTTGAATGTAACTC
The DNA here is from genome assembly GCA_963693085.1 of Alisma plantago-aquatica. Classification (NCBI taxonomy): domain Eukaryota; kingdom Viridiplantae; phylum Streptophyta; class Magnoliopsida; order Alismatales; family Alismataceae; genus Alisma; species Alisma plantago-aquatica. The sequence goes on along the minus strand of OY856410.1, from coordinate 90,762,719 downwards.
GGGGTTTCCCTTTTAAAGCAATGTAATAAATAGGATAGATTTTATTTCCTGTTATGTCGAAGACCGGCGAACATCTGACGACAGCTGAAATGATTGGTTCAAGGTGTGAACCGATCGGTTGACGTTCCAGACGATCCGTTCAAGGAGTGAACCGATCGGTTGATGACCGGTTCGAGGAGCGAGACGAGCGGGTGGCGGCCATGAAGAGATGCACGACAACCAGGCGAATCGATCGGTTGGAGGAGCCAACCGATCGGCTGGTGGCACCCAGACGACCGGCCAGAGAGAGCAGATCATTCATGAGATGAGTTGATCAACTCAGAAGGCAAAGGCACAGATTTCATCTTGTACAGGTTGCATGTGATGTAGACCTAGATGACCGTGATTCCTCTTGGCTCGAGGAATCACATAAGGATGGCCATAATCATCGCTTTTATCGTTTGTGCATGTTTTGTGGGATATAGCATGTATATGATATGTACTATGTATTGTGATGATTGGATATGTATATGTATATAAAAACTAAATCCCTCATTAAATATTAAGTCTTATATGCCTTCCATTAGCGGCACACATGAAAAACTCGATCGACCAAGCGTAGGTTACGCCAAAGCGTGGTGCGCCGTTTATCTTGTGGAAGTGTGTAGGGTAGACATGTAGGTTCTGCAAAAGCAGGGTGCATGTTCTACCGTGTCGTCTTTTGGGTTAGACTTAACTGGTGATTCTTAGAACGTCTAAGCCCAGAGGCAAGGAATGTTCATGGCAAGGTGTTGTGCATGTTCATTCAACAAGAGTTGCATATGATGCAATTGGCAAAAGTTGCCTACCTGAGAGATCTAAGTTGTGGGCGATCAGCCAAAGCTGACTCATGACTTAGTGGATTTCAGGATCTTGCCCACTAGAAGGTTGTACGCTGCAATCTTCTAAATTGATGGTGAGGGCTATCAATTTGAAGTAAAATAGTGGGAGCGATAATTAATTGAAGGCCTAATTTTATCGTCAACTTTTCAAATCAATCAAATAAGTCAAAAATGAGTTTTTGGACTAAAATTGCATATTTTCTTTTTGTAGTACAAATGACAACAAACAACAATAACTTTTCTTTGCGATCGGTCCTTGACAAGGACAAGCTAAATGGGACAAACTTCCACGACTGGTATCAGACATTGAGAATTGTTCTCACTCAAGAGCGTAAGCTCTATGTCCAGGATACTCTAATTCCAGAGGAACCCACTCCTAATGCACCAAGGACAGAAAGGGATGCTTACAAGAAGCATTCTGATGATGCCATTAATGCAAAGTGCTTGATGCTATGTTCAATGAACCATGAGTTGCAGAGGCAACATTAGAACATGGGTTTCATTGAGATGATTCAACATCTCAGGAACATGTATGAAGATCAGGCACGGCAAGAGAGGTACAATGTTTCTAGGGCGCTGTTCAAGTGCGTCATGACAGAAGGAGATCCAGTTGGTCCTCACACACTCAAGATAATTGGGTATGTGGAGAACATGTAGAGACTGGGATTTCAACTGAGCCAAGAGTTGGCTACTGAAGTGATATTGCAATCGTTGCCAGAATCTTACAGTCAGTTTGTGATGAACTACAACATGAACAACTTTGATAGGACACTGTCAGAGTTGTTGGGCATGTTGAGGATAGTCGAGTTACAGATGAAGAAGGACAAGCCTAAGTCCATGATGGTGATCACGAGCAAGAAAGGCAAGTCCAAGCGCAAGGGCAAGGGCAAAGCTAAGAAAGGTTCTGAAGCTAGCCACGAGTCCAAGCCATCTTCAGCTCTCAAGGCCAAGGGAGGCGTGACCAAGAAAGGAAATTGCCACCATTGTCAAAAGCTGGGACATTGGAAAAGGAATTGTCCTCTCTATCTGGAAGAACAAAAGAAGAAGGAGGTGACTGAAACCTCTACTTAAAGGTGTCATGAAAGTAAACTTGTAATACTTTTGACGTATATGATACCAAGATGTAAAGTGTAAAGCACTCATAATTGGGGCAAGTGTTGCCTTCATAGATAAGAGTACTTTTGTTTATTTTCAGCCTACAAGGCATGTAATACAGTTATGAACTGCTATTTCATATTTGCCAATATATAGAAACACTTTATTTTTGCATATTGTATGACAATGATGGCAATTAATAAAGTTGAGTTTTCAATCTTGAAGATATGATCTTTATGTCAATGCCTTATTTATCTTGTGGTATTTGGTATGCATAAGATAAGATGATACCTAAAAGTTATAGATAACTCAAACAATCAAATTAGCATCAATCATGAGAAATTCATTTCTAGTTCCATATGATGGATAAATCTAGACTCTTTTGGTTAAAGAATCATTAAGAGACATGAATATCTTGGACATGATTAATCAATCTTCACTAAAGGTAGTGGGACAATGATTATTCTATTAGGTATAATACATGTGATGTATTTACATACCTATTGGAACAAATGCTAATACTTCTAATGGTGTTTAGAGAAATACCAATATGAATGTCTTGAAGTGTTCAAGACTATCATAGATGAAGTGCAAATTTGATAAAGTGTTAATTCTTGATGAGATCAATGAATGAAACACTTGAACCAAATGTTTGAGATCCTTACGAGTGATTATAATAATGTATCATAGTGAACTCATTATTAAGGCATGGTGATGTCTAAATCAAGAAGGAATCATACTCTAAGGAGTTAGAGAATGATTATGGAATAACTGAATTCTTCTTAATAAAAGAATACCCCACACTAATAAAGGAAATTAAGAATCATAAGGGTTGTGAGTTCTTATATCCTCAACAGATACACCTCAATTATCTATGTGATGAGTTGTTCATGTGATGAGTCAACTATCTAGATGAATATTAGGAATCAAATTTTGAGTTATGGTTTATGGCCATTACATCCTAAATGACATCCATGTCAACCGTAAGGTATGACCTTGATGGTAGCACTCATTAGATGAAATCCATAAGTGCAAATGAGTCTTAAGTGTTAAGACACATGGATAACATTCTGAGAAGGATGATGCTTGTTGATTGGAACTTAATGACTAAGACATTTGTCATATGGATACTAAAACCGCATTCCTATGAGGAATAAAACAAGGATGTGTACGTGACACAACCTATAAGGTTTATGAATCCACTAATGCAAATGAAGTCTATAAGTTACAATGGACTAATCAATGTGATTGATTGAGTACAAGCAACTCAGAATTGGATCTTTACTTTGATGATATAGTCAAAGGGTTTGACTGATATGTCAAAGATAAAGAAGGGATCTGTGATTTAGTGGGAGCGTATTCACATTCCACATGTTGATGTGAAATGGAAATGTTTTAAAATGGAAATCCAAAAGTGGAAATCATCTTTAGGGAAGATAGAGATGTTTCCTATGTGATAGGAATAGAGATCTATAGAGATAGTTCTCGGAAAAAAAAATATCTTGACCTGAAAAGAGAGAGCATACATTGGCAATCTGTACTGAAATGTTCAGTATGCACAGATTCAGTGGGAGAAAACTTGTCCATGCTACATGGAGTTGGTATCCCAAGGCCAAGTGTCCAATTCTTATGAAGAATGGGTACATTAAGAATAGATATGGATCTATCATGTATGTAATCATCCCATTATCTTGCATGTATGGATATGGCAAGAATAGAATGCATTCATCATCTTGTATGTACGACATGACAATATGATGTGCTCATCCTGATAACTCGTATGTGGGACATGATGAGTGGATGTTTGTCTACTTTTAGTAAGGGTTACTGGAATACCATAAGAACTTGATAAGTACTTATGAAGTACTAGTTCCATGGAGATAAGGAAGAGTTCGATGTAAAGAGTTACATTGATGCAAACTTCCAAAAGGACAGAAAATTAATCGTAAAATATACATAGGATGTATAAAAGTGAAAGATTGTTGATAATTGGAAATGCTCCAATAAAACCATTTAAAAAGGAAATGCCGAGTATCTATGCATTAGAGAACAGCAGTAGATACTATATGGATCTGAAAGTTCATGAGATGAACTCATAGATATTCCACTCATTGATGACAAGTATGGAATCCTTGATCATGCAATGTGGCTAAAGGTTAGCAAAGGAATACTAGATCGCATATTACGACAACTCCATCTCATACGTGTGACGTACAACGAAGAGATGAGAGACATGCAATTTATACAGACTTTGGCAAGGTATTGCCATTACTCACTATGTTGGCACTAGAGCACAGTAACATGTGGGACATGTTTGAATATCACTATGAATATGATTCAAGAGTGATTGCCTCGCAGTGCAAGTGGAAGTCTGTTGGTATGCATGCCCTGAGAACCAATCATGGGATGATTGGTGGGATACATTAAGATTGATTTGATAAACATCAAAGGCAAGCTTCCAATTCTTTCTGGTTCAGTCATATGAGATAGTGATAGAACAAATTGAATGTCTAGAGAATGACAATACTCAATGACGTATGCCTTCCGGTTCATGAACTTAACGATGAGATCATACGGATGCTAAGAGTTTGTACATTCTTGTTATGTCCCTAGTCGGATGTCATTGTGGAAGGTAGATAGACAGCAATGACACACAAGACTAGATTATGGTGTTGGTTGATGACATAATCTCATTAGTCATGATATAGAGACATCAAACCAAACACATAGGTACTTGTTAGAGAACAAGTGTACCAGACAGACCCACCATGAGTTTGACACATAGAACCATGAGATGGTAGTCACAATCAGTACTCACAGTGATGGTGGTGAGTGTGATTCTTTGACCTAAAATCACTACACTCAACACATGTCGTTGGGCACACTTTGACATCATCAAACGCAGTCCTGAAACATGGGTTGTTATAAAGGTGATGATTGGGTGGCTTTGACACATGGGGATTTTGAGGGGTGAGTGTTAGATATGGGATTTGTCCTTCCTGAGGGAGTTTGATATCCAAGGCCACTTGATGAGTAGGATTGAGATAGGTGTGCGCACGCATGTGTGAATCAGTATGTGATATTAATGTCATACATATCTCGTTCAATCTACTCTGAGATCAAGAAAGTGAATGAACGTTGACAGGATGACTGTTCCATGCCTCGAGTTCATTCGGGATATCAGTGACAAAGGAATTATACATTCGTTGTAACACCATTCACGGATTGTAGGATGAAAGTTGTTCTCCAACTTTCTACTTTCACTTGGGTAGCAATGATGTGTGACTAGGCACCGCTCTTTGCTTGTGAAGTCATAAGTGTTATGGACTTTCACTGCGAACGTGAAATGGACCTGTAGGGTCACACACATAGGATTTAACCTGGAAGAGGAGTTTTATCCACAAAGTAATGTTTAGATTAATGACTAAAAGAGTTTAGTAGTTAAATTAAACATTCAATCAGTCGATGGCTCAATATCATATGGTTCAAGGTGTTGGACACATTGATTGGAGTATCAGATTGATTGAAATCGCAATTGACTGATTTTGCCCAACCTGTGATCCCAACTGACCGGCTCAAGTGTTGAACCGGTCGACTGAGGTTGCTGAACCGGTGGGCTGGAGTGTCCAACTAATCGGCTCATGACCAGGTTGAAATGACCGGTTCAAGGGTTGAACCGATCGGCTCAACTGGTGCAACTGACCAGTTGGAATAGTCATGTCGGCAAGAATTTTCCTTTCGTTTCAAATTGCCCAATTCGATTGGGAATAATATTGGCATTCGATACCAATTCAAAAAAAAACAAGAAAAGTCTTTTTGAGCCGGATTAGGACCATGAACCGATCGGTTCAGGGCACCAACCGATCGGTTGGAGTGCCCCAAATGGTCAGCTCAGGTCCAACCGATCGGCTCAATGCACTACTACAGAAACAGCCTTTGGCGTCGGTTTCTGAGCGACGCCTATGTGGGCACCGCTAAAGGTCGAACACTTTGGCGTTAGTTTTTTAACCGACGCCTATTTAACTTATAGGCGTCGGTCTTTTAGTAGATAACCGACTTCAAAAGGGTTCGCGCCACAGAAAAACGACGTCATCTAGGACACATTCTGCGTCGGTTATCTACTAAAACACCGACGCCTATACTTCAAGACGACACGGTCGTGCTTCCCTGCACGGCCGTGTTTAGTACTATAGGCGTCCGTTTTATATGAATAACCGACGCCTTTTCCACCACGGCCGTGCTATCCTGCACGGTCGGGTTGTTTGTACTATTAGGCGTCGGTTATATCAAATAACCAACGCTGTAGCTCTTTGCTGACGGTTTTCTGTAAATAACCGACGCCTATATCTATTTTTTTTTTTCATATCAGTTTGCAGGCCTGCTGTGGCTGGTCAGCAGGATGAGAACCTGCAGTTCATTTTTCTAAACTACAGGTTTACGACATCCATTGATATCAGCCTACAAACAGGCCGCAAACCTGCAAAAGTCACAAGGAAAATTTCACACAAGTACATACATTCAGACATCAATTCAATTCTCACATTCACACATATAGAAACATTCAAATACATGCATTAACATTCAGAAATATTCATTTACAAAGTATCATTCATTATCGCTATCAACATCCCAATTATATCTTACAGTTGCCACTGCTTGTATGGCTTTTGCCCATTCTTCTCTTACTTCATTTAATGCTTCCATCGTATATGGAGCATGTATATTTTTTAAGCGTTTACCTATAGTGTGGTCAGTTTTAAACACCTGCAAAGAGAATGATGTATATATATAAGTAATAATATAAAAATAAGATAAGATTGATATATTTCATACTAACTAATGAGACTATATATAATACCTCATGTATGGTATCGATGTCCAATGCGGCATATTTGATAATCATCTGCATAAATCACATCACATAGTATGCGCATGCCCAGCCATTGTCTTGTGTAGCACACTATAAATTGAAACATACAAAATAATACAACTAAGCACAATTCACATCAATAATATATATATTCGAGTCAGGAACTTACTTGTACGTTCTGCCAATTTATTGGATGGTTCTTTTTCCTTGGGACCGTTCCTCCAGCCTTTTTGAATGCATCTAAACCCCTACATGTTAATATAACACAATAAATTGCATAAGTAAATAGTAATGTAATAAAAGATGTTAACAGATATAAAAATGAAATATTTCTCACCAGAATAATGGCATTCTCATTACGTGTCCAATTTTAGTGTTCAATGTACTCCCCGCAGGATCTAGATAATAAACAATGAATGTCCCGGGGACAATAAATAGTAACTCCCAATGTCTACCGCTAGAGGTAAGAAGTTAACAATTAATAACTCAAAATGCAAAATAAAAATGGAATTTTCTTAAGTCCAAATTATAAATAAAGTAAACTTACTTGACATTGAATGGAGCTATTATTATCGTCTTCTTTTGCTGACCAAAAATTGTAAAAGCATCTATACAGTATTGTTGAACATTATCAGGGTCTTTAGCTACCAAACTAATCAATGATGGAATCAAAAATCCCACATGATCATATGCAAATTGTTTGCAATGATCTTCGACTAAGTAGCTGCAAAACATATAGGCGTATGCATTAATATATAAGAAACCAGATCACCGGATCTTACACAAGGTATATGGATGTATAAACAAGATCTCACCTTATCCATGTCTCTATCATTGATGTATTTAGCCAATCATACATAAACAACTCAATAATATATTGTATAAATAAAGAGCTATCGTATGATTGACCTGCATAATCTGCATCTAAAGAAACTATTATAGGGCAATGTATATTATGTGCCCGTAGCCAACATGCCATTCCCCTACAAGCAGGACCTAACGGGTATGTTAGGTAAGTTGGAACCCAAGTTGGTAATGCGGGAAGTGGAGGTGGAGGCCTAGGTGCTCCTGGTGTCTTCTTTTTAACCTGTATATATAATTTCAGATCAATTGACATCATATATACACATTAACAGTCTAAATAAATGTAAATTTATCTTACAATTTCAGTCGTGTAGACGACATCTGCTTTGGGCCACAATATGACCCCGCCTTCTGCCTCACCAAGTCTATCAATATCTGGGTGGGCATATGGCAACGCAACTTCCCTCCAATCGGGTAATACATGTAGCGGGCTCACACGAATGTAGCCCTGCGGCATTGGAGTCCCATGAAACGTTGCCCCAGGAAGGGACTGGTAAGCCTGTGCCTCTGCAACAACATAGTCTTGCATTCTTAAGCGGCATGGCTTCAATGCCTACAAATTTACGTAAAGAATGTTATACATATATACATATAATCTTGAAAACATATCATCTTGAAAAGACTAGCTACAATGTCATAAACAATACTTACAACAGACGTGCTAGGCGATGGGTCTCCAGGATTACTCACAGTCTGTGCATCAGGAGAAGAGTGGGTCGCCATAGGCTGATTGGAAGCCTGAGATGCCTGCCACCGCAGCAATTCTTCCTTGACCTTCTCAGCAACTACATCGTTGACCTTCTTAGCAACTAAATCCTCAACTCTCTTATTCTCCTATACATGGATAAAAGAAACATTAGAGTCTTATTAATGAATTTCCTTTTGTAGTAACATTCTAAAAAAAGAATAGGTTACCTCTTCTTGAGAAAGTCCCGCTCTGGGTTTGCGCTGGGATGGCCCAAAGAATGCTTTGATGCCAACACCAGCGTCGGCACCTCTAACACGTCCAGGATGCTTTGGGTTACCCAGAGCAACTGTCAATTCATCCCTTCTGCCATGAGGGATGAACGTGCCTTGTTTCCTCTGCTCGTGCAGCTCCCGCTAATAACCATAAACAGAAATTGGTAAGTTAACACCACAAATAATCAATATTCAAACGATTTCTCTAAGAGTTGTATTTTACCATTTTTGCAGCCGCCTCAGCAGTTACAGGCTTCTTTATTTCACCCTTCTTGTTTTGCCTGCCAGCTATCCAGATATCATGGCGAGGCATGGGTGTGGCAGACTCCTGAGTAGGAGCAGACTCCTGAGTAGCAGCAGACTGCTGAGTAGCCGCAGACTCCGCCTGTAGTCTTTGGCAAACGCTTGCATAGCCTTTTAGATCCATAGTGTGGTCATGCACATTCAGTGCACGCCTTGCTTTTTGTGCGTCACTGAGGGCCTAGTTAGTATGCACATTAATGATTTGGTTAGTAGCACTAAATGTTAATCTTGAATAGGTGAATACAATGTATATTAATTAAATTGGGAGTGACGCCTAATACCTAGAATTCTTCAGATTTTCTTGAAGCAACAAAATTGTCCCAATCTTCTTTGTCCAAGAGGTTCCATTGTTCAAGGGCTGACTTCTTCCTCTTATCACCCTCTTTTATGTATTCTCTATTCAGATTTGTACTATAATTCCTAAGCATCTTTCCAGCGCGTTGCATCACACTTTTACGATGCAACTTCTCATCCAATGCAAACAGATTCTGTAAAATAGAAATGTTATTAACTAGTATCCAAAATAGAATTGCAAATAATAGAATTTGTAATCTACAAAATAGAATTGCAAATAATAATAACTCACGCATAAATCTTTCCATATCAAGTCTTTTTTCCCTTGAGGAACTTTATTCCAATTATCATACTTAACACCACAATGGCTCTGAGTGGTACACCCAAGATAGTTTACAAAATTATTACGGTTCACTCCAATTGCATTTCCTCCATTATCAAACTCCACCACCAATTTGGATCCACTACCACTTAGCGCTAATAACTTCTTCAACAGTGTGATGCCCCTTTTCTTATTAAGTGTTTGGTGTTGCGCATCAAGTTTCTCCAGTGCTTCAGTGGGTACAGGTACATCATCAACCTAAAATTTGACAAAAATAAACACACTAAATTAGCCCAATATAGAAATATAGGATATATGACATAACTAGAAGATAATGAATTTTATAGAAATACAGGATATGTTTTTAGAACTTACATTGGTATCCTCGCCATGCTCGTCATGGACAGCATGCTCATCATGGACTTCATGCTCATCATGGACATCATGCTCATCATGGTCAGCCATCTGAAAATGTCATTAAAAAGGCAAACATTTAGCATTTGTATTAACTAGAAAAAGGAAAACATTTAGCATTTGTATTAACTAGAAAAAGGCAAACATTTAGCATTTGTATAAACATACATGTCTCTAAAATTGTGATCTTTTATCAATTAACAATCCTTCATTGTGATCTCCGCGCACATATAAGTCATCATTAGCTTCAATATTTTGTGGAGTTGGCAACCCAACTGAGAATGGACTGGAGTCATCATACTTATCATAGTACTCTTCTTCATCTATAGGATCTTCAATGAATTGTCTTTTACCATGAAAAACAACCGACCATTTATCATTTGCAGGATCATCGATATAGAATATTTGTTTCGCCTGTGATGCCAATATGAATGGTTCACCCTTCTCGCCAATCTTTTCAAAGTTCACCAAAGTGAAACCCAATTCATCCACTATAACTCCTTTGGTGTTATCAACCCAATTACATTTAAAGAGAGGAATTTTGAAATCTATGTAGTCAAACTCCCAAATGTCCTCAATGACACCGTAATATGACATTTTATCTTCACGTGGACTCTTATCCTTTGCACTTGCAAAGTACATAGTCGACGCTTGAAGAGTGACCCCACTATTTTGGACGACACTCTTATCATCTTGGCGCTTTGTGTAATATGTGAATCCATTAATGTCAAACCCTTCATAAGACATAACATTCGGTTTTGGTTTAAAGGCGAGGCATTTGATAGTTTCTGTAATATCATTTGGTGTTTGAGATAGTTGATGTAAGACTTTATCGTCAAACCACTTAGTAAAAGTCTTATTATGCTCTCTAGCAAGCCACATTGAACTTGCTCGAGGATGTTTTCTCTTTATGAAATTGGTATGTTCCTCGATATAAACACTCACTTCGTCCATATTGTGTAAAATATACAAGTGAGCTTGTTCCAACTGCTCACGGCTGATTACTTTCACCCGTGATCCCAAAATTCCTTTGCCCTCCTCAAAATTCTTGTCATTATCAGGAGTGTCATTACCACTGAGAAAGTCATTGCAAAAATCCATAACCTCTCTCGCCACATAACCTTCAATAATACTCCCTTCAGGCCGATAACGATTTCGAACATCACCTTTAAAAACGTTCATGTATCGTTCAAAGGGATACATCCAATGCAAGAAAACTGGTCCCAACATTTTCACTTCCCTAGTCAAGTGGACAACAAGATGTACCATGATATCAAAGAACGAAGGAGGGAAATACATCTCAAGCTGACATAGGGTAACAACCACTTCTCTTTGCAAATTATCGAGAGTATCAGGGTCAATAACTTTACTGCATAGACTGTTGAAAAAGAAACAAAGTCTGGTAATTGCAAACCTTACATGCTTCGGCAATATAGATCGAATTGCCACGGGTAATATTTGTTGCATTAGAGTGTGACAATCATGAGATTTAAGACCTATCAACTTCAGATCTTTTATTGATACCAATCTACGGATGTTGGATGAGTAACCATGTGGCACCTTAACATTTACCAAGCATTCACAAAAAGTTTTTTTCTCCTTTCTAGACAACGTGTAACAAGCGGGAGGTAAGTATGTTCTTTTACTACCCATTTCACGTAATTCTGTTAATTCTGACCTTATTCCCATTTCACGTAGGTCCAGTCTGGATTTTATCCCATCTTTAGTCTTACCTGGTATATTTAATAGAGTACCAATGATGCTATCACAGACATTTTTCTCAACGTGCATTACATCGATACAATGCCTGACTGTCAAAGAACTCCAATAAGGAAGATCCCAAAATATTGACTTCTTCTTGAATGAAGAATTGTCACTTCATGTGGCCATACTACATTGTGATTTCTTACCAAATTCATTGACAATGTCTTTTACTCTTTCATAAACAACATCCCCTAGTATAGGTTTAGGTGCACTCCGTTCATCATTCCATCCATTGAATGCTTTGCGCTTCCTACGATACGGATGGAATTTTGAAAGAAACCTTCGATGACCAAGATATACAGTCTTGCCGCCATGTTTTAGTCTTATTGAATCAGTGTTTTCTTCACATATAGGACACACTTTAGCTCCTTTGACACTATATCCAGACAAATTCCCATATGCTGGAAAGTCATTAATAGTGCAAAACAACATAGCGTGCAAACGAAATGTCTCTCTTGCTGAAGCATCATAGGTCATCACACCTTCAGCCCAAAGTTTCTTTAAGTCATCAATCAAAGGTACAAGATAAACATCGATATCATTTCCGGGTTGTTTAGGGCCCGATATCAACAATGACAACATAACGTACTTATTCTTCATACACATCCAGGGAGGAAGATTGTATATAACAAGCATGACTGTCCAAGTGCTATGTTGGCTGCTCAATGTCCCGTACAGATTCATCCCATCTGTACAAAGCCCAAGTCTTAGATTCCTATCTTCTTCACCAAATTTGGGGTACAATAGATCAATCTTCTTCCACTGTGGGGAATCAGCCGCATGTCGCAGGATCCCATCATTATTTTTCTTAACATCTGCATGCCACCTCAAATTCTTTGCATCTTTCAGATTTGCAAACAAGCGTTGAAACCGTGATATTATAGGTAGATACCACAACACCTTGGCAGGAGAACCAGTTTTGGACTCCCCCGAAGTCGTCAATTTATACCGTGACGCACCACATTTTGGACAATCTTTAAAATCTACATAGTCCTTTTGAAATAATACACAATCATTTGGGCATGCATGTATCTTCTTGGCTCCATTACCATTGGGCACAACATTTTCTTTACCTGGTATGTTGAGATTGGAAGCTCGTTTCCTTCAGGAAGCATTTCTTTCAACAAAGTCAACAATGAAGTGAAGCTTTTGTCGCTCCATCTATTGTTAGCTTTCAACTTATACAATCTCAACACAGCGCTAAGCTTCGTAAACTTAGCACAACCTATGTATAACGGTATCTCAGCATCATGCACAATGTTTTTAAAGATAGGAGGTGGATCAGTATGCTCTACCCTACAACTATCCAGCATCGCATCAACGATGTCTGCTGGAACTGGTTCATTCACATTTACGTCATCGGAGGCAATTTCTTCTTCCACCCAAGCACTGCTATCGACATCTACTGGTTTCGATTTTGAAATCTCTCCATGCCAGTGCCATTCTGTATAGCCTTGTACAATCCCGTTGCACATGACATGACTTTTGATTTCCTCACCAGTGTTAACTTTCAAGTTGTTACCGCAATGCCTACATGGACAGTAGAACCTATCTGTAGGCTTTTTCCTATGTTCCTCGGCAAATCTAATAAACTGATCAAGACCAGATATAAACTCTGGGGTGCAACGATTACGAATGGACATCCATGATCTATCCATTCTATGATCAGAGAAAACAAGTATATATTAGGAAACAAGTATATATTAGGAAAAGATTAGGGTATACACTTACAACCTAAGCGTATAGTGTGATGTCATTCTTATATATAATAAATGTGTACCACCTATCCCATCCTTGAACACCTAATCTCACTAGTAAGTGTATAATGTGTATTGGGTTTTCAAGAAAATTTCGGCAGCATTTCCCCACTGTTCTCTAAGTACATATGTACTTAGAGAACAAACGGGGAAATGCTACCAAAAGTTTCTCAAAAACCCAATACACATTATACACTTACATCCTAAGTGAGATTAGGTGTTCAAGAACAGTCCCAAACCGGGGACTATCCAAGATTTACTCCTAATGAGTAAATCTTGGACGGGTTTCTAGGCCAACAAACACATTTGATGTCATTTTTATATATAATAAATGTGTACCACCTATCCCATCCTTGAACACCTAATCTCACTAGTAAGTGTATAATGTGTATTTGGTTTTCAACAAAATTTCGGCAGCATTTCCCCGCTGTTCTCTAAGTACATATGTACTTAGAGAACAAATGGGGAAATGCTACCGAAATTTTCTCGAAAACCCGATACACATTATACACTTACATCCTAAGTGAGATTAGGTGTTCAAGAACAGTCCCAAACCGGGTACTATCCAAGATTTACTCCTAATGAGTCAATCTTGGACGGGCTTCTAGGCCAACAAACACATTTGATGTCATTCTTATATATAATAAATGTGTACCACCTATCCCATCCTTGAACACCTAATCTCACTAGTAAGTGTATAATGTGTATTTGGTTTTCAAGAAAATTTCGGCAGCATTTCCCCGCTGTTCTCTAAGTACATATGTACTTAGATAACAAACGGGGAAATGCTACCGAAATTTTCTCGAAAACCCAATACACATTATACACTTACATCCTAAGTGAGATTAAGTGTTCAAGAACAGTCCCAAACCGGGGACTATCCAAGATTTACTCCTAATGAGTCAATCTTAGACGGGTTTCTAGGCCAACAAATACATGTGTTGTCATTCTTATATATAATAAATGTCTATAAAGTACAGGCAACATGGTTAATCCTAATCAACAGAGCATTATTAAATAATAAATCAAGAAATAAATAGTTTCAAACAAAAGATCTAGGAATCTTTACTAGACATTATATGTATCCCTAATCATCATATTTAACATACTACATTATTATGAACATCCAGATCAGATTAAGATCATACTATGTTATAACCATTGGTTTAATAACCCTATTTCCGCATGTACATGTTTCTACTTTAAAACCCTAAAATTCATGAAATCATTCTAATTCAATTTAATATGTTGGGATCACATAATTATATAATGACATCAGAATATATAGAAGAATCATAATTAACATGATTAACAACATGCTCATCAAACTAGGGTTTTCTTGAATATCATCTAATATTTGTGTACTAGACATTATATTTATCCCTAATCATCATATTTAACATACCATTATTATGAACATCCAGATTAGATTAACTCTAATCAAATACATTACATGCATTTTTATCACAACAATTTGATCGATGCATAAAAAAGCAGAGCAGCTAGCAGCGGGAAGACCAACCTTGTCAGAGGGAAGAAGGCAGAGGCTCCGGTGGCTCTGGCTGGAGAAGTAGCTAGCATCGACGGTGGTGGAGGAGCAGCTAGCAGCTCCGGTGGCTCTGGCGGTGGTTGCGGCGGCGCGACGACGGTGGAAAAGCACCAGGCGGCGCCGGTTCTCAGGCGCTTGGAGCAGCAGGGGCGGCAAAGAAGGGGGCGCTGGAGAAGGGGTCGCCGGAGAAGAAATAGCCGGAGAAATGGCGCTGGAGAAGAAATCGCCGGAGAGAAATCACCGGCAGCAGAGAAGGTAATTGCTCGCAATGAAACAGAAGAAAGGGGAAGAGTCGGGCGATCGCGGATTATAAGTTCCCAAATAGCATCGGTTGTTGAAAACAACCGATGCCTAAACATCTTTAGCGTCGGTTGTTTTAAACAACTGACGTCCAATTGGATGATATTTTCATGAAATTGTTTGGCGGGAACCACCTTCAGCATCGGTTATCAAAGGATAACCGACGCTGAAAGTGACACTTTTCGCGCAAAGTTTCATCGCACATAGGCGTCGGTTTATACCTACATAACCGACGCTGAAAATGACACTAATTTTTTTGATCAAAATTTGGATTTCGCGGCCGACTTTCAGCGTCAGTTTGTTATAAACAACCGACGCTGAATACAAAGCGGTACCCGTGTCGGGCTGGTCTTCGAATATAGCCGTCGGTTTGCTTAAACAACCGACGCCTAACATATAAGGCATCGGTTTTCCTTAATAACTGACACCCAGAAAAGTGACACTGAATGCTATTTCTGTAGTAGTGATGACTGAACCGATCAGTTCAACTATGAACTGATCATTTCAGGTTGCGAACCGATTGTTTTTTGTGGAAAATCTCGAACCCTTCTACTCCTGCGTTTAGTCCTGTATTGCCTGGGATAGAGAACCCTGTCCCATGACCCTCCTATATATATAGGGGTACCGGGGGCTTCTCAAATAACAACTCAGTGCAACTAGTTGCTCTGCAAAGTTGTCGTTCTCTCTGGTTTTGGTAACCGAGTGAGAGCATGAGCAAGTGCTTCCCGCAAAAGGGAGGTGCAGCAAGGGAAGGACAACTGCAGTTGCAACTGGAGGCAGGAGAGTGTGTTGGTGACTAGTACATCAACATGAGGGTGCGACTCCTTCCACTTCCTTATGGGACAAGGAGTGTGGAGTTCCAGTTGGTCCGTGTGGACTACTACAGAGGCGGGAGGACACTGCCGCTCAGGAGGACAACTGTCATCCGACAGTCTGGTAGGAGGAGGAGTCATCAGTCTCGGTGTGACCAGGAGCTACACAGACGCCGTCCAAGACCGGTGTTGAAGACCGCGCATTGCACAAGGTATTGTTGCCGAGCAAGCCTCGGGACAAGGTATGATTCCACAAACCATCCTTTCCTAATATATATATATGTTGACGTGTTTCCTCAGTATGGGTTCGGGGAGAATTTTTTTTTGTTTCCGCTGCCTTCTCTGCCTCCCCTAAAACCCAACAGCTCTTATAATAACAAATTGTAGTAGTTAGACCAAATTATGCTCAGTATGCCAACAATTTTACTGCCATTTATATTGAAGCACCAAATTTACATGGGGAGGACATATACCTTGCCCCTATTACACAACATGTACAAAGAAAAGGATATACATATATTAATGATTCAGTGAGGTCTACATGCATCTTGACAAAAGAGTATGTATCTTTCTCAACCAATTTTAGCATCCTTATTATATTCTTATTTTGTTTGATGAGTTGGAGATAATCTGGTTGTTGTTGTTGTTGCACCATCATGAAGAAGAGCATGTGATGGATAAAAAATTACAATCTTGATGGTATAATGCAACAATTATCATTACACTAGATAGAAGTTGGGTCTCATCTTATGAAGGACATATTGATGCTTTGATTTGATATGTTGGTTGACAAGCATTCCGTCCCATAACTTGGTCACATCTGTTTGATAGAGTTCAAATAGATGGTTACATATTTAACGACAAATTTCTTACTAACAAATAAATGAAAACATTCAAACTACTAGTATAAAGACTGACATATATAACTGTATAATCAAGAGTAGAAAAGCAAATGACCACCATGTTGAATTTTGAAATTAACCTTGGTTAGATTATCCAAGATGTAGATGACAAGATCCATGTCCTTCCAGAATCAGAAATACACCAGTCAACCATCTATCTAGCTACCATTATCAAAAGAACCAACATATCAATATTTCATTTTCTATCGTGCTTAATTTCATCAGAATCATATTTCTCATTAGGCCATCCATCAATATTCAGCAATGCAAGTGCACAACATTTTCCCAAGAATCAAAGTTGATCCCATGGGGACTTAAATGATTGTAAGAACCTTAATGATTTGATGGACTCCAAATTTTTACTACCATGCGAGATGATATGACAAATTAAAATATTTTAGATTTTGGAGTTTTATTTGAAACACTGATATGATTTACTTAGAAGGTCATTTTATAATTGATTGTAGACAGTCAATGCAGATCTAAATGACAACTACCTGTGGAATGATGATGATAAGTTTCATAAAGACCAAATTATACTCATACAGTAGCAATGCTAGAAGAAATTGATGTTATCATGCATAGAGTGGATAACTAGGCAATCGAAGAAGCCTCCATGGATTTGAAGAACCAACCATAATCCAGTAGCGACGTGGTATAAGAATGGCCCAAGAACAATGGTACAACTAGTAGAAAGGTCAAAGGGAGTTAGGATTACCTCTTCTAATTTCAAGAAGTAGATCACATTAGCTACTTCCTTATACCATGGTAATAACAAAATATGACATCTCAAGATCATAGTAACAAAAAAATTTATAGGAAGAGCACAATACTATTAGAAATGTGTTGGAGCAAGGAAGAAGAATGACAATCCCTCCAACAATAAGATATTGGAGATCATGCATGCTAATGATTTTCAGATTGCATTGTTCTAGGATAAGTACTTTATATAACATTTTAGATGTCTTTAGACCATAGTTCAACAAAATATGATAGAAGTGAGATGAGAGTCATCATATTCAATTGCACCTCCTTGAACATAATTCATTTTTAGTAGCAACACAAACAACCTAACAATATATTGATTCTACAAATGAGAAGATAAGGAAGAAACCACGTAAATTTGAATCCATAGAGCAATAGTAACATTGCTTAGCTCACCGTGCTTCAAATGTAGATTTGAAACCAAACAACAATGAACTCAAATTGGTTAAAATTCAATTTGTTTATACCATTACTGAAACTATACTAAGATCTCTACTCTCCAACCAAGCAACTCCTATGGAAGCTCATCTGAAAGCAAAGTCACGACTAGGATAGTAAATCTCAATATCAAAAGGACAATGCACAAATTAAAGGGAGTGAGCAGAGTAATAATCATCTATCAGAGAACTTTACATTAAATGGACATTAAGCACGATAGAAAAGGAAAACCTTTCTAAATACAAGATTTAAGACATATTACATGAAACTGATTCAACATTATCATGATAGAAATGATCATATTTTAAATAGATTTAAAGAACATTCTTATAGAAATAGAATATACTAAATAAAATTTCAGTCAATTAGACCCACTTTACAATATACCTCCTAGTGCTCTTAGTGTGTGCATCTTTCCAATCTGACTTTTCGGTTATCTTATCTAGTGTAATGGTGTGTTTATTAATTAATACAATGTATTCTTATATATGTAATACATTTTACTAGTGAAGTCTTTTAACTATATTTGTGTGGGATCTTGAATTAAGATCCTACCCATTGTCATACACTGGATAGTTGGGTAAGATGATCATATGACAAAGGGGTTTAGCTATCAGCTAGCAGAATCCAAAAGACCAGCCACACTAGAATTGTGACCATTTTCCTGTGTTAAAGCTTACCTACTACAAAAGCATTCACATTCATTATGCTTATGTGTAGATAAATTTCAAACACCCCATCTTACATAACAAATACAATGCATACCTATTGAGAAACTATGTCCTAGATGCATTAAGAGTGGGAATATTTCATGTGCGATCTAATTCACTCCCATATGCTACTTCTAGTTTTGTTCTTTCTTTTTCTGTCATGGATAACAAGGGGTGGTGATGGATCTGTTGTAGCTACTGATGTTGACAACATAGGGAAATGGGATATTTTTGTAGATAAATAATCATATTCTCCCTCATGATAGGGTTTAGAACTAATTGTTAATGACTTTGTGGATTAAAAAAATGTTGAGATCTGTTGGGTTTCACTCTGCTTGCACCATCATAAATGATTTTAGTACTTATCTTTGTCATCAAGCAAATAATGAGCCTCAATTTAAATACAAAAAAGATGAACAAAGGCATAAAACCTTTTTTTGTGAGGGCAGTTGATAGTTAGGAGATAATACATAACCCAAATATGGACAGACATATAGACCAAAGAGGGAAATAGTATATTAAGGAGGCCATTTCCTTTGCAACTTTTCTCATTTTATAACCATTTTCATAATCTTTCATTTGCATAGAGTGGGAATGAGAAACAGAGCAAGCTCATGTGAAGAAATGTCATTATTCACACTATTGATTACACAACATGCATAATTTTCTAGAGAATATATAGGGGCCTATGCTTCCCAGGAGATGCCACCCCATCTATCTATTTCCCCACATAAATACCTTCATTGTCCCTCCTAATTACAAACTTTCTCTACCATTGCACTCGATACTTCCTTCTCAACCTCACAAAACTTCACCTTCATTTTTCTACAGACAGGAGTCTTGTTTGTTGATACAACCAATCAATAGTGATGAATCATCATAGCCAACACTACCTAACTAGGAGGTTGTGTGTTTTAGTTGAAGTGTCTCTAGAATCCCACCTTGTAGTGTTGGTTATCTGATTAGGAAATCTAGAACTCTATAGGTCCAAAACAGCATAGATGAATCTTTAGTGAACATCAACATAGCTAATACAACTGTCAATTCCTCTTCATGTCTAGGTAATGTCGACTTATCAACTTCATTTGTCCTCTTCTATATTTCATTATCCTAATTTTGATGTGCAACCTCATTTGAGCCTATATTGTCTTATTGTACTCACAATGATCTCTTTAGGTCAGTCGTAGTGTCCATTACACTTACGATCTCCTTTCCTCTAGTTTTATACTGCTCCCCCTCCTTAGTCTATTGTCATTGCTCATGGATCATGGATTTTGAGAAGAATTGTAGCCAATGAACATACCACATCAGCCTGATTGCATAACAGGATCCGGTTGAGATACTATGTCAACTTAGATCTTGTTGGTGAATCTAATAGATGCAAACCAAGTATGCTATAAGTTAATATAATTAATGTACACAATACAAAAAAATTATATATAATAAGTATACATTTGAATCTAAATGAAGATCCAAGAATGTCTAAGAAAACAAAAAAATGGAGAAGGTCAAGGTTAAGGGTTGCAACAACAAGATATATCAATACTTTAAACAAATCACTTCAAAACTAATGTCATGTTTATTATTTCATTTAGAAGTTTCCCAATAAGGATATGCATTTGTAGGAGCTATAATATGTAACAATGAAAAACTAGAGGTTGCAACTCATCATAAGGTTAAGGCAGTGAAAAAGATTACATAGGATATGAGAACTAAAGAAACGTGATTAGTACCAATGAAACTATTCTGGCATTTCAGCAATGTCATAGTTAAGAAAAGGCATGTTCTTTAGCGGCATATGTTAACAGATCTGCTGCTCTACTTCTTGTATCACATTTCAAACAGTAAAATAAAACTCAATTACCCTATACTTCCTACTTACCAATCACATTGGGATCACTCTCTTATATAACTCTCTCTCTCTCCCTTCAAATGTATACTTGGATGCATAATGATTCACCTTTTCCTTTTTTCTTGTGAATAATAATATGCTACTTCTAATGTTACATCTCCTATCGGGCCTATATGTTAAAACAATGGAGTCTATTAACACAAAGGACACAATCTTGAGAAGTAGAAATCAATATGGCTAGAATTATACCTTCTCTAGTCAGGACAAAAGAATTTATAGAATAAGGCAACATTTTAGGCCTTAGTCTTTTGGGTCTAGATATGGGAACATAGTAGGTGGAGTTGAAGCAGGTTCAATCTCCATGGAGAAACTTCCTCCAGGCAGTGAATAGAACATAATTCATCCCTTCACACTTGAAATGTCAGGTCACAAAAAGAATTATAAAGTGCAACAAAGATACAAGATAGAAGGACATCTATCTTAAGATGGTTAAATAAATGGACATACATACCTTAAGGCATCTCCATTTCAAGTGCCATCAGCAGTTCCAACTAAGAGTATACACTCTGTACATGAATGCTATGATCTGGAAAATGATAGAAAAGTTGTTGGCCATTTGAGGGATACATGAGGCTTCCCAAATTGTCATAAACCTGAAGCTTTGACTTGATCTTCTTAAGATGAGAGCATAGTTATGATACAATTTAAAGAGATGAACAATCACATGGAAGAAATTTTAGATATTAAGAATATAAGAATAACTGCATGAAGATCAAATATACCACCTGAGCAAGTGAAAGATCCTTCTTTGTGTATCTAAGGGATTGCAAGGAAAGAGGATCCTTCATATAATTAGGAAATACATACACAAGGAATCCTTTAATGACTCAATAAGCTACAAGTAAGCCTATCAGCTTACTTTCTACAACATTAAAATTCACAACATTCAAATTTATAAATTCACACTCCAATCTTATCAAGTGGAACTTTTTTCTTCCAGTCCTTTTGAATGAAAAAGTGCTTAATTCATTCTAAATATTTATAACACCTTTGGCATTTTTGCAACCTACATTTTGTGATGAAAGTAAGTCTGAATATGCTTTTTGAACCATTTATTAAAATTATCATAATCCTATGACAAACCCTTTCTGCCCCCTCCATGCTCTCACCACTCCTATGATTGTCTCCTTTAACAGAATGTAGGGGAGATATATGGTGCTCAATACACCAATAAAAGATGGGATTGAAGGAGGCTATTACTTCAAACAAGAGAGGTGAAGGGGAAGCTTGTTGATGCATGTGGCTCAATGATGCTCGCAATTGTGATATATATATATCCATATACAATATCAAACTCAAAATATTTAGGGAGGTCATAAATAGAGATGGATATCAACTTATGGAAGCACCAATGTGGAGGAAGAAAACAAATCATGACATTCAAGTCCACTCCAAATGTTAACTCAACCATTGGTCTAGGTGAAGGTTGAAAGCCCTAGATTACACTAACATTTTCCCTTCACAATTCAGACACCTAAATCTCCACCTCCTTGGAGACATTATTCCTCACTTTGAGATACAAAAATAATAATCACTCTTTTCAAGAGTTTGTAAAAGGAACAAATATGTTCCTAAATAAGAAGAAAGAGATTAAGGATTGCTTCCAAAAACATGTGAACTATAGAATGCAAGAATGAAACTTCGTATGCAAGAGTTTGGAAAAGGAACAACAACCTGGAACTTTCTTCTAATACAACAAGTGTTTTTGTGGTTGTTTTCTCCTCCAGAAGCAAATATTAGGAGTTTGTTTTATTAAAAGACTCATTTGATAGAGAGGGAGATACATAAATTCAATTCTTTCCCAATCAGAGACAACAACTCTTCTAGAACTTCACCTATTATTTAATACAAAAAATTCTTACCAACCAAATTTTCACTATTTTTCATTTGTGCAACATATATTAATAATCCCACTCTAGACATCAGAACCTGTAAAAGAGTCAAAAACACATAAAACAATGAACATGAAAAACGTAACACATGGGCACTAAGAAACATAGATCTTTCTCAAATATGAGCAACCTATGATATATATTGTATAATATTTGGTACATAATTTAGAAATTGCATAGAAGAATAAAGTCCATGTGCCTGAGAGGAGGCCAAGTCCCTCATGATATGACCATGTTATTTATGCATCCTTATATAATCCACATGAAATATGGAAATTCTTATGACCTATAGTAAGTTATGTTGGGTTTTAGGGGAGATAGAGAAGGTAGCGGAAACAAAAAATTTCTCCTCCCAAACCTAGAATAAAGGAATCACGTCAATGTCTATACAATAGGAGAGATGGTTTGTAGAGGCATACCTTGTCCCGAGGCTTACTCGGCGACGTTACCTCATGGCTTGCACGGTCTTCACCTCTGATCTTGGACGGTGTCTGTGCAACTCCTGGTCTCTCCGGGACTGTCAGGATTGAGAACTATCCTCCAAGTGGCAGAAGTCTCCCACCTCTGAAGTAGTCCACACAAACCTCCTCGAACTACGATCTCCTTGTCCCATAAGGAATCAGAAGGAGTCACACCCTCCAATCGGCGTACTAGTCACCAACACACTCTCCTGCCACCAATCGCTTTTTTTTAGTTGTCTTTCCCTTGTTGTGCCTCCCTTATCGGGTAGCACTTGCTCGGGCTCTCTCGGTTACTAAAACCAGAGAGAACGACAACTTTGTAGAGCAACTGGTGCACCGAGTTGTTGTTTTGAGAAGTCCCCACTACCCCTATATATATAGGAGGGCCATGGGACATGGTTCTCTACCCAGGGCAATGCGGGATTAATGCAGGAGTAGAAGGGTTTGAGATTTTCCACAAAAACAACCAATTGTGCCACCTGAACCGATCGTTTCAAGCATGAAACAGTCAGTTGGGGAGATGAGCTGATCGTTTCACACCTAAAACGATCGGTTAGGGCAAGTGAGCCGATCGGTTCACTTCTGAGCCGATCAGTTTGTGGTCCTGATCCAACTCAAATTGAAATCCAAATTTGTTTCCGATTAATCAAATATTAATCCTTGTCCAAATCAAATTTTTACAAGTGAAACAAATTGTATTTGCAAAATAGTCTTCTCACTTTCCAAACGATCTCGGTTAGACCAGTTGAGCCGATCGGTTCACCAACCTGAGTCGATTCGTTCAACT
Organism: Alisma plantago-aquatica; assembly: GCA_963693085.1. Lineage (NCBI taxonomy): Eukaryota > Viridiplantae > Streptophyta > Magnoliopsida > Alismatales > Alismataceae > Alisma > Alisma plantago-aquatica. The sequence continues at coordinate 90,738,688 of OY856410.1, read as the reverse complement.
CTTAAGCTGATCGGTTGGAGCAGCAGACTTGTGCAAATCAATCAATTGCAGTTTCAATCAATCAAATACTCTAATCAATCGGTCCAACACCTTGAACACTATGATACTAAGCTATCAATTGATTGAGTGTTTAATTGAACTACTAAACTACTTTAGTAATCAATCTAAACATCGTTTGTGGATAAATTCCTCATCCAGGTTAAATCCTATGTGTGTGACCCTACAGGTCCATTTCACGTTTGCAGTGAAAGTCCATAACACTTATTATGACTTCACAAGCAAAAAGTGGTGCCTAGTCGCACATCAGTGCTACCCAAGTGAAATAGAAAGTTGGAGAACAACTTTCAATCCTACAATCTGTCAATGGTGTTACAACAAATGTATAATTCCTTTGTCACTGATATCCCAAATGAACTCAAGGCAAGCAACAGTCATCCTGTCAACGTCCATTCACTTTCTTGATCTCAGAGTAGATTGGATAAGATATGTATGACATAAATATCACATACTGATTCACACAAGCATGTGCACGCCTATCTCAATCCTACTCATCAAGTGGCCATGGATATCAAACTCCCTCAGGAGGGACAAATCTCATATCTATCACTCACCCCTCAAAAGCCCCATGTGTCAAAGCCACCCAATCATCACCTTTATAACAACCCATGTTTCAGGACTGCGTTTGATGATGTCAAAGTGTACCCAACGACATGTGTTGAGTGTAGTGATTTTAGGTTAAAGAATCGCACTCACCACCATCACTTTGAGAACTGACTGTGACTACCATATCATGGTTCCATGTGTCAAACTCACGGTGGGTCTGTCCAGTAAACTTGTTCTCTAACAAGTACCTATGTGCTTGGTTTGATATCTCCATATCATGACTAATGAGATTTTGTCATCAACCAACACCACAATCTAGTCTTGTGTGTCACTATTGTCTATCTACCTTCCACAATGACATCTGACTAGGGACATAACAAGAATGTACAAACTCTTAACATCTGTATGATCCCATCATTCAGGTCATGAACATGAAGGCATACATGATTTGGTACTCTCATTCTCTATACATTCAATCTGTTCTATCATTATCTCATATGACTGAACCAGAAAGAATTGGAAGTTTACCTTTGATCTTTATCAAATCAATCTTAATGTATCCCATCAATCATCAAAGGTATGTATGTCCTGAGAGCCAATCATGGGATGATTGGTAGGATACATTAAGATTGATTTAATAAACATCAAAGGAAAGCTTCCAATTCATTCTAGTTCAGTCACATGAGATAATGATAGAATAGATTGAATGTCTAGAGAATGACAATACTCAATGACGTATGCTTTCAGGTTGAGGACCTGAATGATGAGATCATACGGATGCTAAGAGTTTGTACATTCTTATTATGTCCCTAGTCGGATGTCATTGTAGAAGGTAGATAGACAGCAATGACACACAAGACTAGATTGTGGTGTTGGTTGATGATAGAATCTCATTAGTCATGATATGGAGATATCAAACAAAACACATAGGTACTTATTAGAGAAAAAGTTTACCAGACAGACCCACCGTGAGTTTGACACATGGAACCATGACATGGTAGTAACAGTCAGTTCTCACAGTGATGGTGGTGAGTGTGATTCTTTGACCTGAAATCACTACACTCAAAACATGTCATTGGGTACACTTTGACATCATCAAACGCAGTCCTGAAACATGGGTTGTTATAAAGGTGATGATTGGGTGGCTTTGACACATGTGGCTTTTGAGGGGTGAGTGATAGATTTGGGATTTGTCCCTCTTGAGGGAGTTTGATATCCATGGCCACTTGATGAGTAGGATTGAGATAGGCGTGCGCACACATGTGTGAATTAGTATGTGATATTGATGTCATACATATCTCCTCCAATCTACTCTGAGATCAAGAAAGTGAATGGACATTGACAGGATGACTATTCCATGCCTTGAGTTCATTCGGCATATTAGTGACAAAGGAATTATACATTCACTGTAACACCATTCATAGATTGTAGGATTGAATGTTGTTCTCCAACTTTCTATTTCACTTGGGTAGCACTGATGTGTGACTTGGCACCACTCTTTACTTGTGAAGTCATAAGTGTTATGGACTTTCACTGCCAACATTAAATGAACCTGTAGGGTCACACACATAGGATTTAACATGGATGAGGAGTTTATCCACAAACGATGTTTAGATTGATTACTAAAGGAGATTAGTAGTTCAATTAAACACTCAATCAATTGATATCTCAATATCATAGTGTTCAAGGTGTTGGACCGGTTGATTAGAGTATAAGATTGATTGAAATTGCAATTGACTGATTTGCACAAGTATGCTGCCCCAACCGATCGACTCAAGAGTTGAATCAATCGGCTCAGGTTAGTGAACCGATTGGCTCATGTGATGAACCAATCAGCTCAAGATAGGCTGAGACGACCGGTTCAAGGGTTGAACCGATTGGTTCAACTGGTCTAACAGAGATCGTTTGGAAAGTGAGAAGACTATTTTGCAATTATAATTTGTTTCATTTGTACAAATTCGATTTGGACAAGGATTAATATTTTATTATTTAGAGACAAATTTGAACGTCAATTTGAGTTGGACCAGGACTATGAACCGATTGGCTCATATGATGAACCGATCAGCTCATGTGTCCCAAATGATCGGTTCAGGTTGAAACGATCGGTTGACATCACCAAACGATCATTTCAGGGTTGAAACAAACGGTTCAGCTGGCGCAAGTTGCTTGTTTTTGTGGAAAATCTTGAACCCTTCTACTCTAGCTTTAATCCCACATTGCCCGGGATAGAGAACCCTCTTATATATATAGGGGTAGTGGGGGCTTCTCAAGTACACAACTCAGTTCACCAGTTGCTCTGCAAAGTTGTCGTTCTCTATGGTTTTGGTAACCAAGAGAGAGCCCGAGCAAGTGCTACCCGATAAGGGAGGCACATCAAGGGAAAGACTACTGCATAAAATGACTGATGGTAGGAGAGTGTGTCGGTGACTAGTACGCCGATAGGAGGGTGCGACTCCGTCCGATTCCTTATGGGATAAGGAGATAAGAGTTCTAGGTTGTCCATGTGTACTAGTGGGAGACTTCTGCTGCTCAGAGGACAACTGTCAATCCCGACAGTCCCAGTGAGACCATGAGTTGTACAGATACCGTCCAAGACCGGAGGTGAAGACCGTGCAAGCCATGAGGTAAAGTCTCCGAGCAAGCCACCATACAAGGTATGCCTCTACAAACCATCCTTCCCATTGTATAGACGTTGACATGATTCCTTTCTTCTGGGTTTGGGAGGAGATTTTTTTTTGTTTCCACTGCCTTCTCTATCTCCCCTAAAAACCCAACAGTGGTATCAGAGCCATGTCAACTACTCTATGCTTTAGGATTATTGATATGATCATTTTTGGTTTGTCACCTTTATTGATTGCATATGATGCGAATAAAATTTGCTTTATGCATGTCCAATCCTAAATCCACAAATCCCAATATACATATATGATATGTAATATGAATGCACTTGATACGCATCACCCTTAAACGAGTTTTATGGTGGATGTATCGCGTGGTTATGGCCAATAAACCCTATGTATGTGTTCTTAGTTGAATGTGGTTTCTTACATCTCGGTCTGTGCACTAATTCCCTATCTCCTATTCCTGATGTAACTCGAGATAACTCGAGATTTCTTTCCTACCTTTGCTCCCCCCGAATGTAACTCAAGGTTTCCCTTTTCAAATGTAAAATAGGATAGATCTTTTATTTCTTATTATGTCAAAGAACAGCGGACATCTGACGATGACTGAGACGATCGGTTCAAGGTGTGAACTGATCAGTTGGTGATCCAGATGACCGGTTCGTGGAGCGAGACGATCGGGTGGCGGCCATGAGGAGATGCACAACAACCAGGCGAGCTGATCGGTTGGAGGAACCAACCGATCGGCTGGTGGCACCCAACCGACCAGCCTGATGGCGATATGATCAATCATGGAGATGAGTTGATCAAACCCAGAATGGAAAAGCACAGAGTTCATCTTTTATAGGTTGCATGTGATGTGGACCTAGATGACCGTGATTCCTCTTGGCTCGAGGAATCACATTAGGATGGCTATAATCATCGCTTTTATCATTTCACATGTTTTCTGTGGGATATAGCATGTATATGATACATACTATGTATTTTGGTGACAGGATATGTATATGTACCTAATAAAACCAAATCTCTCATTTAAATATTAAAGTTTTAGATGCCTTCCAAATGCAACACATGTGAAAAGCTTGATCGACTAAGTGTGGGCACGCCCTAGCGTGGTGCACCATCTATCTCGTGGAAGCGTGAAGGATGAATGGGTCTGCCCTAGAAGGGTGCAAATTCATCGTGTTGGCTTTGGGTAAGACTTAAAAAGGTGACCTAGATAGGATTTAACACCTTGAGGCATGGAGGTGATCATGGCAAGGAGTTGCATATGACATCTCACAAGTGTTGCATATGATGCAATTGGCAAAAGTTGCCTACCTAGAAGATCTATGTTTTGGGTGACAGCCCTAGCTGGTCCATGACTCAGAGGATTTTAGGATCTTGACCCACTAGAAGATTGTTCACTGCAATCCTCCAAATTGATTTTGAGGGCTATCAATTTGAACAAAAAGAGTGGGAGCGATAAATAATTAAAGTCCTAATTATATCGTCATCTTTTCAAATCAATCAAATAAGTCAAAATTGAGTTTTAGACTAAATTGCATATGTTTCCTTTTGTAGTACAAATGACAACAAACAACAATCATTTTTTATTGTGATTGGTCCTTGAGAAGAACAAGCTGAATGGGGCTAACTTCCACGACTGGTTTAGGACATTGAGAATTGTTCTCACTCAAGAGCGAAAGCTCTATGTCCTGGATACTCCAATTCCAGAGGAACCTGCTCCTACCGCACCAAAGGAAGAAAGGGATGCTTACAAGAAGCATTCTGATGATGCCATTGATGCAAAGTGCTTGATGTTGTGCTCCATGAACCACGAGTTGCAGAGACAACATGAGTACATGGGTGTCATTGAGGTGATTCAGCATCTCAAGAACATGTATGAAGATCAAGCACGACAAGAGAGATATGATGTCTCCAGGGCACTGTTCAAGTGTGTCATGACAGAAGGAGATCTAGTTGGTCCTCACACACTCAAGATGATTGGAAATGTAGAGAACCTGATGAGACTGGGATTTCCCTTGAGCTAAGAGTAGGCTACTGACGTGATACTGCAATCATTTCCAGAATCCCACAGTCAGTTTGTGATGAACTACAACATGAACAACTTTGACAAGCCGTTGACAGAGTTGTTGGGCATGTTGAGGACAGATGAGACACAAATGAAGAAGGACAAGCCTAAGTCTGTGATGATGATCAACAACAAGAATGGCAAGTCCAAGCACAAGGGCAAGGGCAAGGGCAAGGCTAAGAAAGGTTATGATGCTAGCCAGGAGCCCAAGGCGTCTTCAACTCTCAAGGCCAAGGGAGACATGACGAAGAGAGGCAATTGCCACCATTGTCAAAATCCAGGACATTGGAAAAGGAATTGTCCACTGTATCTGGAAGAACTAAAGAATAAGGAGGCGGCAGACGTCTCCACCTGAAGGTGTCATGAAATAAACTTATAACATTTTTGAGGTATATGACACCAAGATATAAAATGTAAAGCACTCAATAAATGGGGCAATTGTTTCCACCATAGATAGGAGTACTTTAGTTTATTTTCAGCCTTGAAGGCATGTAATAGAGTTATGAACTGCTATTTCATATTTGCCAATGGATAGAAACACATTGTTTTTTCATATTGTATGACAATGATAGCAATTAATAAAGTTGATGTTTCAATCTTTGTGGCAGTGCCTGGTTTATCTTGTGGTACTTGGTTTGCATAAGATAAAATGATACCTAAAAGTTATTGATAACTCAAATAATAAACTTAGCATAAATCATGATAAGTTCATTTCTAGTTTCCATATGATGGATAAATCCATACTCTTTTGGTTAGAGAGCCAATAGGAGACATGAATATCTTAGACATGATTAATCGACCTTCACTAGTGGTAGTGGGAGATTGATTATCCTATTAGGTATAATACATGTGATGTATTTACATACCTATTGGAGTTAATGTTGATACTTCAAATGGTGTTTAGAGAAATACCAATATGAATATCTTGAAGTGTTCAAGAATATCATAGATGAAGTACAAATTTGGTAAAGTGTTAGTTCTTGATGAGATCAATGAATGAAATACTTGAACCAAATGTTTGAGATCCTTATGAGTGATTATGATAGTGTATCATAGTGAGCTCGTGATTAAGGCATGTTGATGTCTAAATCAAGAAGGATTCATACTCTAAGGAGTTAGAGGATGATTATCAAATAACTAAATTCTTCTTAAATAAAGAATACCCCACATTAATAAAGGACATTAAGAATCACACAGATTTGTGAGTTCTCAAGTTCCTTAACAGATACACCTCAATTATCTATATGATGAGTTGGTCATGTGATGAATCAACTATCTAGATGAATATAAGGAACTAGATTTGGAGTTATGGTTTATGACCATTACATCCTCAATGACTTCCATGTGAACCATAAGGTATGACCTTGATGGTAGCACCCATTGGGATGAAATCCATAAGTGTGAATGAGTCTTAAGCATTAAGACACATGGATAACATTTTGAGAAGGATGATGCTTGTTAATTACAACTTAATGACTAAGAGATTTGGCATACGGATACTAAAACCACATTCCTATGAGGAATAAAACAAGGATGTGTACGTGACACAATCTATAAGGTTTATGAATCCATTAATGCAAATGAAGTCTATAAGTTACAATGGACTAATCAATGTGATTGATTGAGCACAAGCAACTCAGAGCTGGATCTTTATTTTGATAATATAGTCAAAGGGTTTGACTGATATGTCAAAGATAAAGAAGGGATCTATGATTTAGTGGGAGTGTATTCACATTCCACATATTGATGTGAAATGGAAATGTTCTAGAATGGAAATCCAAAGTGGAAATTATCTTTAAGGAAGATAGAGATGTTTCCTATGTGATAGGAATAGAGATCTATAGAGATAGTTCTCAAAAACCTCTTGACTTGAAAAGAGAAAGGATACATTGGCAATCTATACTGAAGGGTTCAATGTGCATAGATTCAGTGGGAGAAAAACTTGTCCATGTTGCATGGAGTTAGTATCCCAAGGCCAAGTGTCCAATTCTTATGAAGAATGGGAACACTAAGTATAGATATGGATCTATCATGTATGTAATCATCCAATTATCTTGCATGTATGGACATGGAAAGAACAAAACACATTTATCATCTTGTATGTAGGACATGACAATATGATATGCTCATCCTGATAACTCGTATGTGGGACATGACGAGTGGATGTCTGTCTAGTTCCAATAAGGGTTACTGGAATACCATAAGAACTTGATAAGTACTAGTTCTATGGAAATAAAGAAGGGTTCATTGTAATAGTTACAATGATGCGAACTTCCGAATAGGACAGAGAATTAATCGCAATATATATAAGATATATATAAAAGTGAATGTTTGGTAATTGGAAACGTTCCAATGAAGTTGTTTTAAGGAAATGCCAAGTATCCGTGTGTTAGAGAACAATAGTGGATACTATATGGATATGGAAGTTCATAAGATGAACTTATAGATATTCTGTCCATTGATGACAAGTAAGGTACGCTTGGTCATGCAATGTGGCTAAAGGTTAGCAAACAAATACTAGATCACATATTACGATAGATCCATCTCATACGTATGACGTACAACGAAGAGATGAGAGAAATGCAGTTAATACCGACTTTGGAAAGGTGTTGCCATAACTCACTATGTTAGCAATAAAGCATAGTAACATGTGGGACATGTTTGAAGATCACTATGAATAAGATTAAATAGTGATTGGCTCACAGTGCAAGTGGGAGTCTGTTGGTATGTATGCCCTAAGAGCCAATCATGGGATGATTGGTGGGATACATTAAGATTGATTTGATAAACATCAAAGGCAAGCTTCCAATTCATTCTGGTTCAGTCATATGAGATAATGATAGAACATATTCAATGTCTAGAGAATGACAATACTCAATGACGTATGCTTTCAGGTTGAGGACCTGAATGATGAGAGCATACGGATGCTAAGAGTTTGTACATTCTTATTATGTCCCTAGTCGGATGTCATTGTGGAAGGTAGATAGACAACAATGACACACAAAACTAGATTGTGGTGTTGGTTGATGATAGAATCCCATTAGTCATGATATGGAGATATCAAACCAAACACATAGGTACTTGTTAGAGAACAAGTTTACCGGACAGACCCACCGTGAGTTTGACACATGGAACCATGACATGGTAGTCACAGTCAGTTCTCATAGTGATGGTGGTGAGTGTGATTCTTTGACCTAAAATCACTACACTCAACACATGTCGTTGGGTACAGTTTGATATCATCAAACATAGTCCTGAAACATGGGTTGTTATAAAGGTGATGATTGGATGGATTTGACACATGGGGCTTTTGAGGGGTGAGTGATAGATATGGGATTTGTACCTCCTGAGGGAGTTTGATATCCATGGCCACTTGATGAGTAGGATTGAGATAGGTGTGAAGATACATGTGTGAATCAGTATGTGATATTGATGTCATACATATCTCCTCCAATCTACTCTGAGATCAAGAAAGTGAATGGACGTTGACAAGATGACTGTTCCATGCCTTGAGTTCATTTGGGATATCAGTGACAAAGGAATTATACATTCGCTGTAACACCATTCACGGATTGTAGGATTGCAAGTTGTTCTCCAACTTTCTATTTCACTTGAGTAGAACCGATGTGCGACTAGGCACCGCTCTTTGCTTGTGAAGTCATAAGTGTTATGGACTTTCACTACCAATGTGAAATGGACATGTAGGGACACACACATAGGTTTTAACCTGGAAGATGAGTTTATCCACAAACGATGTTTAGATTGATTACTAAAGGAGTTTAATAGTTCAATTAAACACTCAATCAATTGATAGCTCAGTATCATAGTGTTCAAGGTGTTGGACCAGTTGAGTAGAGTATCAGAATGATTGAAACTGCAATTGACTGATTTGGACAAGTCTGCTGCCCCAACCGATTGGCTCAAGAGTTGAACCAATTGACTCAGGTTAGTGAACCTATCAGCTCATGTGATGAACCGATCGGCTCAAGATAGGCTGAGACGACCGATTCAAGGGTTGAACCGATCGGCTCAACTGGTCTAACCGAGATCATTTGGAAAGTGAGAAGACTATTTTGCAAATACAATTTGTTTCACTTGTACAAATTCGATTTGGACAAGGATTAATATTTGATTAATCAGAGACAAATTTGAAAGTCAATTTGAGTTGGACCAGGACCATGAACCGATCAGCTCATATGATGAACTGATCGACTTAGGTGTCCCAAACGATCAGTTCAGGTTGAAACGATCGGTTGTGGTCACCAAACGATCGTTTCAGAGTTGAAACGATCAGTTCAGCTGGCGCAAGTTGCTTATTTTTGTGGAAAATCTCGAACCCTTCTACTCCTGCTTTAATCCTGCATTGCCCAGGATAGAGAACCCTCTCCCATGACCCTCCTATATATATAGGGGTAGTGGGGGCTTCTCAGGTACATAACTCAGTGTACTAGTTGCTTTGCAAAGTTGTCGTTCTCTCTGGTTTTGGTAACCGAGAGATATCCTGAGAAAGTGCTACCCGATAAGGGAGGCACAACAAGGGAAAGACAATCGCAGAAAGCGACTGATGGCAGGAGAGTGTGTCGGTGACTAGTACGCTGATAGGAGGGTGTGAATCCTTCTGATTCCTTGTGGGACAAGGAGATCATAGTTCTAGGTGGTCCGTGTGGACTATTTCAGAGGCAGGAGACTTCTGTCGCTCAGAGGACAACTGTCAATCCCGATAGTTTTGGTGAGACCAGGAGCTACACAGACACCATACAAGATTAGAGGTGAAGACTATGCAAGCCGTGAGGTAAAGTCACTGAGCAAGCCTCTGAACAAGGTATGCCTCTACAAACCATCCTTCTTATTGTATAAACGTTGACGCGATTCATTTCTTCTCGGTTTGGGAGGAGAAATTTGTTTTGTTTCCACTGCTTCTCTGTCTCCCCTAAAAACCCAACATCTTTCCCTTGTTGTGCCTCCCTTATCAGGTAGCACTTGCTCGGGCTCTCTCAGTTACCCAAACTAGAGAGAACGACAACTTTGTAGAGCAACTGGTGCCCTGAGTTGTTGTTCTGAGAAGCCCCCACTACCCCTATATATAGGAGGGTCATGGGACATGGTTCTCTACCCCGGGAAATGCGGGATTAATGCAGGAGTAGAATGGTTCAAGATTTTCCACAAAAACAACCAACTGCGCCACCTGAACCGATCGTTTCAAGCATGAAATGGTCGGTTGGGGAGCTGAGCCGATCGTTTCACACCTAAAATGATCGGTTGAGGCACCTGAGCTGATCGGTTCACTTCTGAGCCGATCGGTTCGTGGTCCTGATCCAACTCAAATTGACTTCCAAATTAGTTTTCGATTAATCAAATATTAATCCTTGTCCAAATCAAATTTGTACCAATGAAAGAAATTGTATTTGTAAGATAGTCTTCTCACTTTCCAAACAATCTCGGTTAGACCAGTTGAGCTGATCGGTTCAACCCTTGAATCGGTCATCTCAGCCTGTCTTGAGCCGATCGGTTCATCACATGAGCCGATCAGTTCACCAACTTGAGCCGATCTGTTCAGCTATTGAGCCGATCAGTTGGAGCAGTAGACTGTGCAAATTAGTCAATTGCAATTTCAATCAATCTGATACTCTACTCAATCGGTCCAACACCTAGATCATTATGATACTAAACTATCAATTGATCAAGTGTTTATTTGAACTATTAAACTCCTTTAGTAATCAATCTAAACATTATTTGTGGATAAACTCCTCTTCCATGTTAAATCCTATGTGTGTGACCCTGCAGGTCCATTTCATGTTGGCAGTGAAAGTCCATAACACTTATGACTTCACAAGAAAAGAGCGGTGCCTAGTCACACATCATTGCTACCTAAGTGAAATAGAAAGTTGGATAACTACTATCTATCCTACAATTCATGAATGGTGTTACAGAGAATGTATAATTCCTTTATCACTGATATCCCAAATAAACTAAAGGCATGGAATAGTCATCCTGTCAACGTTCATTCACTTTCTTGATCTCAGAGTAGATTGGAGGAGATATGTATGACATCAATATCACATACTGATTCACACATGTGAGCACACACCTATCTCAATCCTACTCATCAAGTGGCCATGGATATCAAACTCCCTCAGGAGGGACAAATCCCATATCTATCACTCACCCCTCAAAAGCCCCATGTGTCAAAGCCACCCAATCATCACCTTCATAACAACCCATGTTTCAGGACTGCGTTTGATGATGTCAAAGTGTACCCAACGACATGTGTTGAGTGTAGTGATTTCAGGTCAAAGAATCACACTCACCACCATCACTGTGAGAACTGACTGTGACTACCATGTCATGGTTCCATGTGTCAAACTCACGGTGGGTTTGTCCGGTAAACTTGTTCTCTAATAAGTACCTATGTGTTTGGTCTGATATCTCCATATCATGACTAATGAGATTCTGTCATCAACCAACACCACATTCTAGTCTTGTGTGTCATTGTTATCTATCTACCTTCCACAATGAAATCCGACTAGGGACATAACAAGAATGTACAAACTCTTAACATTCGTATGATCCGATCATTCAGGTCCTAAACCTGAAGGCAGTAGTCATTGAGTACTGTCATTCTCTAGACATTCAATCTGTTCTATCATTATCTCATTTGACTGAACCAGAAAGAATTGGAAGCCTGCCTTTGATCTTTATCAAATCAATCTTAATGTATCCCATCAATCATTCCATGATTGGCTCTCAGGGCATTCATACCAACAAGTTCCCCTCCTTAATTCCAATATTGCCCTTCAGTAGACCATTACGAAGACATTGGCCTAGTTTGTATGTAGAACAGGAATATGATTCCTTCCAATAGGTAGCATTATCAATATTGTTGTTTAGAAATTAGGGTAATAATGAATAGATGGGATAAGAAAAAGAAAATGTTTGATTCTAGAGAAGAGAGCAAAGAACAACAAACTAAATATATGTAAAAAATGACTGTTATGCATAACTTTTTGAGTACCTGAAGTTGCAAAACACAATTTCGTTATAGGACTGAATGTACTGATGATAATTTCTTAACAAAGATTCAATTGTGGCTTCCATTAATTGTTAATATAAAGATTTAGGGATTCCATTCTAGTCTTTAGCTACCAGAAGTTCCTAGCAGAAAAATAAGTTATATATAATGCACAATAGAGTATCAATTCCATGGTATCTCAAAAGATATTAGTGGCTCACAAAATGGTTTTATAAACAAGTTTTGACGCCCCCCTAGAGAAAAAATCTAAATCTTTTTAAGATCTAAGTAATGACATTAGTCGTCTCATTTGAACCTAGGTCCTTCTTGGGTGAAGTAGTATTTCCTAGTTCATTAGCACCTACCCACTTCCTTCTTTAGATGAGTAAAACACTAATTATTAAGGGAACATGCATACATTATTAATTCAAAGAAAGTAATAATACCAAATGTAGAACTTATTGAGATGCTAAGAGTCATGAGGTATCCCCCCTCTATTATTCATGTTGCTCGATTCCCAAGTGGCTTGTAGTTGTTGGATGTCAATGCCATGAGTGAGTCGACACACTATAGTGACAAATTGACAACACTTCCTCATGAACTAATCAACATAACAACAAGTCTAACATACTGTTTTACTTCTTTTATCCTAACTGGATTTTTCAATTACCAATCCCATTTTTAGCTCATGTTGCTCAGAACTGACAACTTGTTTTAGTTCAAACATACAAGACTTTATGAAGGATAATTATTAAACCCAAGCTTACTATGATATATGCATATATGAGACATCCTAATGCCTAGGTGGTAAATGTTCCAGACATCATATCCACCATACCACCTGTTTCATACATGCGTTATACATTTAATATAATATCATGAATAGCCATGTAGAAAAATAGTGCATGAATGCAATATACATTTACAAAAGCGAAACCTCAGTAGTTGGATCTGTGCATGGCTTAGATAGTAGAGGACTACATCATGTGGACAATAAGTAGATTCATACATAGAGAAAAATATGATAGAACATGAGTGAATATAATTTTTAATATCTAACTAGTATAGATCTGAATATAACTTCTATAAAAGTAGGGATAATTAAGTGAATAGATGCTTTAACATCCAAACAAAATGCTTGATGACTTGTCTATTGATAACAACCATTTTATAGTTGTCAAAACTAATATTCCATCATTAAAATAGCCTCAAAACTTAATTTCTCTTCATTATGTTCTATTTATCATGAAAAATCATGTCCTCTACATTTCTGACAATATTTCCCATCATTTGAAGGGATTTCCTATTTTTCTACAAGAAAAGAAGGACAAATGGGCTCAATAAGCCCACCAATAAAGGATATCAGTTCCTGTAATGACCCCGCCTCTCGGTAACACCCAATTAAGGGAGACCTGAAGGTCAGAGCCGTTATTCAATTAACATGATCAAAGGTTTGACAAATAATCAATAATAATTAGGAAATTCTACTAACTAACTGAAATTTGGTATAAAATTAAAACTTTACTTACCTTCGAAAACTTTGGAAATCTATCTATCCAGAGCTTGAATTATTCTATCTAATCCTCCTTGCACTTTATTTCTTATTTCCACAATGTGTCACTTTACTATTTGTTCTTTCAATTGTTGTTCCTAAAACGCCGACAAACAAAACGTCGGTCAGTATATCGAAATATAATGGTATGTGGGAACAACTGAAATCTTGCAAATATGGCTAACAATTTAATAATCACAATCAAATTATTAAACAAGCCACTTTACATTTTCAATGTGTCATTCTCCACCGCTTTTACCCTAACCTTGGCATACCCCTCTAGGGTTTCTCTTTTGCCATTGACTTAAGGCCACCTTCTCAATCCCGAGCTTGGTGCCTGGGAGTCACCTCTCATGGTGCTCCATAGTCATGCATCATAGACCACCTTCTCATTCCCGAGCTTGGTGTCTGGGGTCACCTCTCATGGTGCCCATTGGTCTACCCTCCTGGGACTGACCTTTATGGCATCTTCCATCAGGGTGGCATGTAGGTGCGAGAATTCACATGTATATATAATTGTGATAGCCACAGTGACTTTATAATTGTAGTATGAACATCCAAACTATTTAGATTGCATTCGATGTGAGAAAATATTTGGAAAACCCTCAGGAAACTAATGCGATTAATCATAATTTACCACATATCTATCAAGTTGATGTGAGGCAGAAATAATCCAATCAACCAATAGGCAAGCAAGCATTCAATAAGATCCTGAAACAATTATACAATTTCCTTTTATTACTCATGTCGTTAAGATCTATTAAACCTAGCTCACTTCCTAGGTTTCTAATTCACTTTTAGGGTTTCCCTTCATCTTTTTATATTTTAAACTCTAATTTAACACAATTGATCACAAACCCTAATTATCTCAACATCTAATCCCCAGTTTCAGATTTAAGGCATAATTAACCATTAAATAAGTCTATTAAACCTCTTTTCTTTAAATCTACCATTTTTATCCTCTTTAACCCATGACAAAGTCATTATGATCGTTTGTCATCGATTCATAGTTCATTATGCTCTAATACTCATATGACCGTTATTTATCATTAAATTTACCTTGATTTATTCAAAAACCCTAATTTCTATATTAAGGTTATTTATCCACAATTTAGGAACTTAATGCTCGAAATAGCCTAAGATCATTATGTCTCATCTTTATTCACCACTTTGAATAATTGAAGCTATTAAGAGTCAAATTTATCAACATTAGGGTTTCAAGGCCCTTTCAAGTATTAGTCATGCACATTAAACCCAAAATTAAACTAATTACATGCAAAGTTCATCCTTTTTGTTCCTAATGTTCCCTTTCATCATTAACAGGTTAATACCAACTTTAATCATCCATTAAACCCTTATAACTATATTATTCATATCAAAATAGGGTTCTTTAAACATTAACACATTAAAGTTGATATCTTCGATTACTTTTAGAACGGAAAAAGGAATCAAGCTTCGATTATATTTTTAATGGATTCCTCTCATTTTTTTGAGAAAAATGCATATATTATTCGTACCCATCCGAGCTACCGATTATTAGATATGAATTTTGCAAATTTGACTTACTTGAGCTAATCCAGGAGCGCCACGTCACCCTTGCCATGCAACACTAGCTTTTGGGAACATAACTGAATGTCGATTCTACTTCTGGTTAAGTGGGTTCCTCTTCATCCCGCTGAGGGGTATACTCCTCCAACACGACCTCACCCATCTTCTACCTCCCGTAGCACCGCGGTTGCTGCCCTAGGCACCATGGACGACGCTCCTCTTACTCTCTTGGATAGCGACGGTCCCCGAGGATAGATCCCCTTGCTCTGTAGGTCAACGCCACCCCTTCAGGTTCTCCAAGCCACCACCGAGGTGGCGGGTATTTGAAACAAATGAGGCCACAACCCTTCTGCCACCTGCAGCCATGTTGCAGTCCTTCGGGCGGAGTTGCTTGAGAATAGGAGCGCGGGTTGATCTCCGATCCCTCCTAGGTTGTCATGGAAGTAACACACACACATCACACCACCTCCACGGCCTCTCATAGCGCCAAAATACGAGCTTCTCTCTCCGCTAGGGTTTCCATGCAAAGAAGAAGAAGAAGAGAGGGAGGGATATACGAAAACTCCTCAGAACTCGTCCCTGAGCTCTACCCCTTATATAGGGGAGGGTTTTCGCACCCTAAGATGTGCATCCACTAAGATGCAAGATCTTGTCCCAAAAGGAATCCAATTCCTTCATTAGAAAGCAAACTTTCTCTCTCCTCTTTTTCCTTTGAATATCCCCTATTATATGGATATTAGGAATTTGAAATTCCTCTTTCATCTTCTTTTTACTTTCCCTCTTTAATCCATAGGCACGAAATCCTATTTCCCTTTAATAGCAATTACTTTCTTTTTAGCAATACCACATAATAAATTAATTGTATACTCACATTATCTCCTTATTTTGCAAATTTTGTATTTTCTCTTTCATTCCTCTTTATTGGGACTCCTTGGATCCCAAGAAACTCTATTATAGCAAAATCATTTTTTTATTTGATACTCATTATCCTTCTAGATGCATCTAAATGCATTATTCTTCATTATCATGTGTATTTCTTATTAAAATATTTCTTTTTGAGGATTTCTCTTTATTTCTCTTTTATTTTCCTCATTAGTCTTCCTTTTATCATTAGGAATCCTTGGGATACGAAATTCCTCTAAGTATTACCCAATTACACATCTTTCTACTTATTTTCCACATTTTACCATTGTTTTCAATTTCTTTCTTAATAAAGAAATACTTGATTAATCTTTTCTTTTCTTATTGCTTTTTCTTTGCAACTTTGGAATCCTTGTAACCCAAGGAACCCATGTGGCACGAAATCCACCCTTGTATTATATTATTTTTCCTTCTAGAGGTTTCTACATCTTTCTTTTCTCAAATTCTCAATTATTCATTTTATAATTGAATTTCCTTGTTATTGGGCCCAATAGCCAATAAATCCCACAACACAATCATCAAGGCTATTGTATACAAAATGCATTTATTCAAAACAAAATATATCATTATTTGTTCCAATATCTTTAATATGAGAAATTACATTTCTCACCAAAGGAACCCAAAAATTGGGGTTTTAACATCCTTCCCCTCATATAAGAATTTTGTCCTCAAAATTCCATCAAGCAAACAAACAAACAGGATAAGCGTCTCTTATGTCCATCAGGGCTCCCATGTGGCTTCACCCCTTTCCATGTAGCTTCCCAAGAACCTTCATCATCTCATATTCTTCCATCTGAGTTCTTTCTTACCTTGGCATATCATACCCTCATAGGTGACTCAGGACATTTCAACCTCTCAAAAGCTGAATAGGTTCAGGGCTCAGCACATGTCTTGGGTACCTCACATAGTGCTCTACATCGGACTCATGGAGCACATTATACATCATGTTATCCTGTGGGGCAAGGCTAACCACAACCATCTCCACCAATCCATCTCAAATGGACCCATATATCGGGGACTCAACTTTCTCAGTTGTAGCTTAGAGGGGTCGGATTTTCACATCACATATTCTCCCATAGTGAATTGCATGTCAGTCTGCATTGCATCTGCTCGTGACTCATGTCACCCTTTGGCTCTCTCTTAGGCATTGTATGATCAAGTGACTTCATCTACACACACTGTGGTTCCTTTTCTGACCTTCACGAGGCCTCTTTCACCAACATCGTCATAATGAAGTTGTGACTGACACAACCTCCTTATAGAACTTCTTGCATCCCGATAAAGGCTGTGGTGGTTAACAACACATCTTAAGAATTGTCTCTATGTATCACCCTGAATGAGCAGACATACTCTCAACAGACCCTCTAGTCTGGATCATATTGTCCATTAGTATGGGGTGATAAACTGTACTATCATCAAGTTCTTCATGTATCCACTTCCACCTCATGGAAGGGAACCATGGTCATACCCAAGAACTTTTGAACTCACATCATGATGTGGTTGAACCATCTTTCTCTCGTAAGTAGTTCAATCGAAACTATCCCATGGTAGTACTCTTTCTTTCTCATGTCATCTAGAGAAGGCGATCTACCATAACCCCTATTGCATCTTGACCTTCCTTGGTCCAGGGGAGACTCACAACATTCACAGTGAAGAACTCCCATTCCCTCTCGGGAACTCTTTATACTTTATATCCATGCATTGGGTTACTAGTGGTCGTCCTTCACCTCCTGGCTTGCATGGCGACATGCTACATGTATCAGGCATCCAAAGCTCTACCATCACTTACTATCTTTGTAGTTTCATGGTGTATGGTGATCATGATTTCATGTATGTCATGATTCCTCAAGATCGATTCCTCGGAAGCCCTAACCCACTCTCATCAGGGTTTCATTACCTTCCCATCCAAAGAAGTGTATCCAGGATTCTACAACCATCCTTCTACCACATCAAGGACTAGGCTGGCTATCCAAACAATCATTTACTTGATTTACCACTATTGATAAATCTGGGTGTTAGCCAAACTTATCTCTTTTTCTCAACTGAAGGTTAGCCTAACAACCTCAACTTCTTCTAGCTTCCAACTAAACTAGGCAGCTATATCTCAACCAGAGCATTCATTACCACTTCTTATCCTTAGGTGTTAAGTATTGTTGAGGACATACACCTCCATGCATTATACTTATCATCTCATCTCAAACTCTAGTTTTATCTTCCTCAAGAAACTCTAAGCTCATCCACCTGGTGATCAAACTCAACCTTGTATAACTTGCAAATTCCACAAAGCTTCTACTAGGAACATCCTTACAAGGTGATTATCTTAATACTTTTATCATTTGTACCTGTCCATGCATCATTCACTCCACCAGGGCACATTATCATATATGTCCTCATTCCTTATAGCAATGTTCCAACTGACATCATCTTTACCCTTGGTGTATGGCATGCGTACTGTCCTATCTCTCACTCCCATAACAAGAAGAAATAAGCATTTGGCGGCCGTCCAAATACAAAGTTATTCCTATTCCAAGAGTAGATATGGTACAACCCACATTACCAGTACACCTTCAAATCTAAGTTGAAATGTGCCATCATCTTGATATCTACATTATTTCCATGGAAAACTGGTCTCGAACTTACTTGGTCCAAGCACAATCCTTAGTCATCTCCTCTAGGTCTATAGGGTGCCGACACTTTTGGGATTATCCCTCTTCCCTCATGCATCCAGAGAGTGCCCTACTCATCTGCCCTTTGGGTCCCATGAGTTCATGAAGGTGATTAATCTCCTAACCCATGGTCCTCAGACAACGATAGCTATTACCTCCCGACCCCATGGTCATGTGAAACTAGGGAATTAAGCAACTCCTACTTCCATCAGTCTTATCCCTACCTGACCCTAGGATAGACTTAGGATTATATCATAGTACATGTTCAACTTAGAAACTTACCCAATCCTTCATCATCTCTCTCTGCATTCTTGGGCTGTCTTTCATCCTTTCTCAGGGATCATAGTGACATGCCTACCTTGTCAGACCCCATACCAGTTACCTCCATGGTAACACCTCCACATGCACATATAGATGGTTATCTATGGGACTATAGGTTCATTCTCATACCATGTACTTTTCACTCATCTTCTCAAGATCCTATGAAACCTCCTTAGGTTACCTCAAAACCAACCAAACTAGTAAACTCCCTACCAAAGGGTCCCTCTCCCAGGATGGGAGGAAACTACACCTTGATAACAAAGGTCAGAAGCTTCCTTAGGGTTTACATTCACATGAGCATGCTTAGCCCTAGCAAGCTACTAAGGCACAAGCAGACACCTACGAAACCATGCTAGGTCATACTTGTTTTCATCCTCAACATTAGACCAACTTAGTTGTGAGGGGTTCATCAAACATACCCTTAACTTATGGGATTTCCTTTACCTCTACACATGAGGAGTACCATGCTCAAAACTATAGAGACTCAAATCTCATCATGAGCATCGTATATACTGCTTTCCCTCTTAGGCCTAGGAACCCTAGGTTCACCTTTAGATGTCCAACTACATGCTCAATCTCTTAACCATGAATCAAGAATGTCCAAGGTATGTCATGTACTCCCATGATCCTTTTATATGAGAAACACCTCAGAGTTGAGTCCTCCTCAAGGACAACCAAATAGGTATACAGTCTCACAATTGGTTGCTTAAACCTCCTCAGGGTCTAAAGCACTCTTTATCTGATCCAGCAGGTAAACACTTATACCATAGGCACATAGGTACGAAAAGCATCATCCTCTCTCTAGGGTTTGGTTCCTCTAAAGGCAACCAAGATATCATCAACCTCCAAGGATCGAGTATGAGGAAACCTCTATCATCCACTTAGGTCACATCATCCTCTACTTCCCATCGTGTCTTGAAATTTAAGCTTCCAACCTTCTTGCTGGAGTCATGCTTTCTCTCTCTAGGGCTAACTCCACATCCAACGTTACTACTAGAGGTCCTCTCTCCATGAAGGATCAAGCTCATGAGCATGCCCTACCTGAGTGAAGCCTATGTTTACTCAAGATTATCCATAACCCCTTATGCTTATCTCATAAGCCATCCATTATGATTACTTTTCTAGGGTTTCATCCTACTGTCAGCACTAGTGACGTACTCTGGGTGCAAGCTATACCCTACTTGCACAAGCCCATAAGGTTGTATAGGTTCTTCTCTAACTTTGTCCATGAAGGAGCTATCCCTCTCTTAAACATGCACGACCCTTCCCAGGGTTGGGTTGCCAAAGGTGCTAGGTCGTCCAACATCTTATGGCTCATATGGAAATCTAAAGGCATGTCCATCCAAACACCTAGTCTACCATGACATCTAACTCATCATGTCATCTCTCTCTAACCTTCACTTAGGGTTAAGGTTAACATCATCCTCAAAGGATGTGCTAGGTCTCTACCTTCAATGGAGGTCTCTACCTCCAAGACTAACTCTATCTACTCATCCTCCTGACAAGGAGATCTATGCTCAGGTCTCTCCTGAGGGCAAGGAAAACTCATGTCATATGACCTAAGCATGTATCTATTCCTTAGTTTGCGCTTAATCTATTAAGCTTATGTCCATGACATCTTATTTACATGCTTTTCATTAATTTGATGGAGGATTCCTTAGACCTTATTAACCTTACCCATACCTCAAGAGGGTGAGCAGAAGAGAGAAAACCCTAATCCTTAAGGTCCTTAACAGAATTTGAGTGGAGAAGGGATGAACAAGATGGGGGAGTCCTAAAGGTATCTTATTTGGAGTCATATCCTAAGACCTCGGCCAGGCAGTCACACAATCCGGGAGTCCTCGTATTCCGACTAGCGGTGCAGAGGAAAATATTGCCAGCCCCCGGAAGTGATCCTTTTCTAGACACCTCAATTTTTCGGACAATCCTCTAATAACTCCCTTGGTTCTATGGAATTTGTAAATTTTAATAATTATTAATTATTACATGAGGAACCTATGCTCTAATACCAATTGTAATGACCCCACCTTTCGGTAACCCCCAATTAAGGGAGACTCGAAGGTCAGATCCGTTATTCAATTAACAGGATCAAAGGTTCGACAAATAATCAATAATAATTATGAAATTCTACTAACTAACTAAAATTTGGTATAAAATTAAAACTTTACTTACCTTTGAAAACTTTGGAAATCTATCTATCCAGAGCTTGAATTATTCTATCTAATCCTCCTTGCACTTTATTTCTTATATCCACAATGTGTCACTTCACTATTTGTTCTTTCAATTGTTATTCCTAAAACACCAACAAATAAAACGTTGGTCAGTATATCGAAATATACTAGTATGTGGGAACAACCAAAATCTTACAAATATGGCTAACAATTTAATAATCGCAATCAAATTATTTAACAAGCCACTTTACATTTTCAATGTGTCATTCTCCACCACTTTTGCCCTAATCCTGGCATACCCCAATAGGGTTTCTCTTTTGCCATTGACTTAAGGCAACCTTCTCAATCCCAAGCTTGGTGCCTATGAGTCACCTCTCACGGTGCTCCATAGTCATGCACCATAGACCACCTTCTCATTCCCAAGCTTGGTGTCTGGGGTAACCTCTCATGGTACCCATTAGTCTACCCTTTATGGCATCTTCCATCAGGGTGGCATGTAGGTGCGAGAATTCACATGTATATATAACTGTGATAGCCATAATGACTTTATAATTACAATATGAACATCCAAACTGTTTAGATTGCATTCAATGTGAGAAAGCATTCGAAAAACCCTCAGGAAACTAATGCGATTAATCATAATTAACCACATACCTCTCAAGTTGATGTGAGGCAGGAATAATCCAATCAACCAATAGGCAAGCAAGCATTTAATAAGATCCTGAAACAATTATAAAATTTCCTTTTATTACTCATGGCATTAAGATCTATTAAACCTAGCTCTCTTCCTAGGGTTTCTAGTTCACTTTTAGGGTTTCCATTGCAATCAGGGTTTCCCTTCATCTTTTCCTATTTTAAACCCTAACTTAACGCAATTGATCACAAACTCTAATTATCTCAACATCTAATCCTCAGTTTCAGATTTAAGGCATAATTAACCATTAAATAAGTCTGTTAAACCTCTTTTCTTTAAATCTACCATTTTTATCCTCTTTAACCCATGACAAAGTCATTATGCTCATTTGTCATCGATTCGTAGTTCATTATGCTCTAATACTCATATGAACGTTATTTATCATTAAATTTACCATGATTTATTCAAAAACCATAATTTCTATATTAAGGTTATTTATCCACAATTTAGGAACTTAATGCTCGAAATGGCCTAAGATCATTATGTCTCATCTTTATTCACCACTTTGAATAATTAAAGCTATTAAGAGTCGAATTTACCAACATTAGGGTTTCAAGGCCCATTCAAGTATTATTCATGCACATTAAACTCGAAAAGAAACTAATTACATGCAAAGTTCATCCTTTTTGTTCCTAATGTTCCCTTTCATCATTAACAGGTTAATACCAACTCTAATCATCCATTAAACCCATATAAATATATTATTCATCTCAAAATAGGGTTCTTTAAACATTAACACATTAAAGTTGATATCATCCATTACTTTTCGAATTTCAAAAGGAATAAGACTTCAATTATATTTTTAAAGGATTCCTCTCATTTTTCTGAGAAAAATACATATATTATTCGTACCCATCCGAGCTACCAATTATTAGATATGAATTTTGCATATTTGGCTTACTTGAGCCAATCCGGGAGCGCCACATCACCCTTGCTATTCAACGCTAGCTTTTGGGAACATAATTAAATGTCGATTCTACCCCTGGTTAAGTGGGTTCCTCTTGAGCCCACTGAGGGGTATACTCATCCAACGTGACCTCACCCATCTTCTACCTCCCGCAGCGCCGCAGCTAATGCCCTAGGCGCCATGGATGGCGCTCCTCTTCCTCTCTTAGACCGTGATGGTCCCCGGGGATAGGTCCCCTTACTCTGTAGGTCTCTACCGCCCCTTCAGGTTCTCCAAGCCACCGATGAGGTGGTGGGTATTTGAAGCAAATGGGGCCGCAACCCTGCTTCCACCTGCAACCATGCTGCAGTCCTTCAGGCGGAGTTGCTTGAGAATAGGAGTGCGGGTTGATCTCCGATCCCTCCTAGGTTGTCATGGAAGCAACACACACACATCACACCTCCTCCATGGCCTCTCATAGCACCAAGATATGAGCTTCTCTCTCTGCTAGGGTTTTCATGCAAATAAGAAGAAGAAGAGAGGGAGGGATACGCAAAAACTCCTCAGAACTCGTCCCTGAGCTCTACCCCTTATATTGGGGAGGGTTTTCGCACCCTAAGATGTGCATCCACTAAGATGCAAGATCTTGTCCCAAAAGGAATCCAATTCCTTCATTAGAAAGCAAACTTTCTCTCTCCTCTTTTTACTTTGAATATCCCCTATTATATGGATATTAGGAATTCGAAATTCCTCTTTCATCTTCTTTATACTTGCCCTTTTTAATCCATAGGAACGAAATCCTATGTCCCTTTAATAACAATTACTTTCTTTTTAGGAATACCACATAACACATTAATTGTATACTCACATTATCTCGTTATTTTGCAATTTTGGTATTTTCTCTTTCTTTCCTCTTTATTGGGACTCCTTGGATCCCAAGAAACTCTATTATTGTGAAATCCTTTTTTTACTGGATACTCGTTATCCTTCTAGATGCATCTAAATGCATTATTGTTCATTATCATGTGTATTTCTTATTAAAATATTTCTTTTTGAGGATTTCTCTTTATTTATATTTTATTTTCCTCATTGGTATTCCTTTTATCATTAGGAATCATTGGGATATAAAATTCCTCTAAGGATTACCCAATTACACATCTTTCTACTTATTTTCCACATTTTACCATTGTTTTCAATTTCTTTCTTAATAAAGAAATACTTAATTAATCTTTTCTTTTCTTATTGCTTTTTCTTTGCAGCTTTGGACTCCTTTTAACCCAAGGAACCCATGTGGCACGAAATCCACCCTTGGATTATATTATTTTGCCTTCTAGAGGTTTCTACATCTTTCTTTTCTCAAATTCTCAATTATTCATTTTCTAATTGAATTTCCTTGTTATTGGGCCCAATAGCCAATAAATCCCACAACACAATCATCAAGGCTATTGTAAACAAAATCCATTTATTCAAAACAAATTATATCATTATTTTTTCCAATATCTTTGATATGAGAAATTACATTTTTCACTAAAGGAACCTAAAAATTGGGGTTGTAACATCCTTCCCCTCTTATAAGAATTTTGTCCTCAAAATTCCATCAAGCAAACAAACAAACAGGATAAGCCTCTCTTATGTCCATCAGGGCTCCCATGTGGCTTCACCCCATTCCATGTAGCTTCCCAAGAACCTTCATCATCTCATATTCTTCCATCTGAGTTTTTTCTTACCTTGGCATATCATACCCTCATAGGTGACTCAGGACATTTCAGCCTCTTAAAATCTGAATAGGTTTAGGGCTCATCACATGGCTTGGGTACCTCACATAGTGCTCTAGATCAGACTCATGGAACACATTATACATCATGTTATCCTAAGGGGCAAGGCTAACCACAACCATCTCCACCAATCCATCTCAAATGAACCCATATATCGGGGACTCAACTTTCTCAGTTGTAGCTTAGAGGGGTCGGATTTTCACATCACATATTCTCCCAAAATGAACTGCATGTCAGTCTGCTTTGCATCAGCTCGTGACTCATGTCACCCTTTGGATCTCTCTCATCCATTGTACGATCAAGCAACTTCATATGCACACACTGCGGTTCCTTTTCTGACCTTCATGAGGCCTCTTTAACCAACATCATCATAATGAAGTGGTGACCGACACAACCTCCTTATAGAACTTCTTGCATCTCGATAAAGGCTATGGTGGTTAACATCACATCTTAAGAACTATCTCTATGTATCACCCTGAATGAGCACAAATGCTCTCATCAGACCCTCTAGTCTGGATCATACTGTCCATTAGTATGGGGTGATAAACTGTACTATCATCGAGTTCTTCATGTATCCACTTCCACCTCATGGAAGGGAACCGTGGTCATACCCAAGAAATTTTGAACTCACATCATGATGTGGTTGAACCATCTTTCTCTCTTAAGTAGTTCAACCTAAACTATCATGTGGCAGTACTCTTTCTTTCTCGTGTCATCTAGATAAGGCGATCTACCATAACCCCTATTGCATCTTGACCTTCCTTGGTTCAGGGGAGACTCACAACATCCACAGTGAAGAACTCCCATTCCCTCCCGGAAACTCTTTATACTTTATATCCATGCATTGGGTTACTGGTGTTCGTCCTTCACCTCCTGGCTTGCATGGCCACATGCTACATGTATCAGCCATCCAAAGCTCTACCATCACTTACTATCTTTGTAGTTTCATGGTGTATGGTGATCATGATTTCCTATATGTCATGATTCCTCAAGATCGATTCCTCGGAAGCCCTAACCCACTCTCATCAGGGTTTTATTACCTTCCCAATCAAAGAAGTGTATCCAGGGTTCTACAACCATCCTTCTACCACGTCAAGGACTAGGTTGGCTATCCAAACAATCATTTACTTGATTAACCGCTATTGATACATCTGGGTGTTAGCCTAACTTATCTCTTTTTCTCAACTGAAGGTTAGTCTAACAACCTCAACTTCTTCTAGCTTCCAGCTAAACTAGGCAGCTATATCTCAACCAGAGCATTCATTACCACTTCTTATCCTTAGGTGTTAAGTATTGTTGAGGACATACACCTCCATGTATTATACTTATCATCTCATCTCAAAATCTAGTTTTATCTTCATCAAGAAACTCTGAGCTCATCCACCTGGTGATTAAACTCAACCTTGTATAACTTGCAAATTCCACAAAGCTTCTACTAGGAACATCCTTACAAGGTGATTATCTTAATACTTTTATCATTTGTACGTGTCCATGCATCATTCACTCCACGAGGGCACATTATCAACTCTTTCCTCATTCCTTATAGCAACGTTCGAACTCACATCATCTTTACCCTTGGTGTATGGCATGCATACTATCCTATCTCTCACTCCCATAACAAGAAGAAATAAGCATTTGGCGGCCGTCCAAATACAAAGTTATTCCTATTCCAAGAGTAGAGATGGTACAACCCATATTACCAGTACACCTTCAAATCTAAGTTGAAACGTGCCATCATCTTGATATCTACATTATTTCCATGGAAAACTGGTCTCAAACTTAGTTGGTCCAAGCACAATCAATAGTCATCTCCTCTAGGTCTATAGGCTGCCTACACTTTTGGGGTCCCATGAGTTCATGAAGGTGATTAATCTCATAACCCATGGTCCTCAGACAATGATAGATGTTACCTCCCGACTCCATGGTCATGTGCAACTAGGGAATTAGGCAACTCCTACTTCCATCGGTCTTATCCCTACCTGACCCTAGGATATACTTAGGATTATATCATAGTACATGTTCAACTTAGAACCTTACCCAATCCTTCATCATCTCTCTCTGCATTCTTGGGCTGTCTTTCATCCTTTCTCAGATATCATGGTGACCTTCCTACCTTGTCAGGCCCCATACCAGTTTCCTCCATGGTAACACCTACACATGTACATAGAGATGGTTATCTATGGGTCTAGATGTTCATTCTCATATCATGTAATTTTCACTTAGCTTCTCAAGATCCTATGAAACCTCCTTAGGTTACCTCAAAACCAACCAAACTGGTAAACTCCCTACCAAAGGCTCCCTCTCCCAGGATGGGAGGAAACTACACCTTGATAACAAAGGTCACAAACTTCCTTAGGGTTTACATTCACATGAGCATGCTTAGCCCTAGCATGCTACTAAGGCACAAGGAGACACCTATGAAACCATGATAGGCCATACTTGCCTTCATCCTCAACATTATACCAACTTAGTTGTGAGGGGTTCATCAAACATACCCTTAACTTAAGGGATTTCCTTTACCTCTACACATGAGGAGTGCCATTCTCAAAACTATAGAGACTCAAATCTCATCATGAGCATCAGATATACTGCTTTCCCTCTTAGGCCTAGGAACCCTAGGTTCACCTTCGGGTGTCCAACTGCATGCTCAATCTCTTAACCATGAATCAAGCATGTCAAAGGTATGTCATGTACTCCCATGATCCTTTTATATGAGCAATACCTCAGAGTTGAGTCCTCCATAAGGACAACCAACTAGGTATACAGTCTCACAACTGGTTGCTTAAACCTCCTCAGGGTCTAAAGCACTCTTTATCTCATCCAGCATGTAAACACTTATACCATAGGCACATAGGTACCAAAAGAATCATCCTCTCTCTAGGGTTTGGTTCCTCTAAAGGAAACCAAGATATCATCAGACTGCAAGGATCGAGTATGAGGAAACCTCTATCATCCACTTAGGTCGCATCATCCTCTACTTCCCATCGTGTCTCAGAATTTAAGCTTCCAACCTTCTTGCTTGAGTCATGCTTTCTCTCTCTAGGGCTAACTCCACATCCAGCCTTACTACTAGAGGTCCTCTCTCCATGAAGGATCAAGCTCATGAGCATGCCCTACCAGGGTGAAGCCTATGTTTACTCAAGCTTATCCATAACCCCTTATGCTTATCTCATAAGCCATCCATTATGATTCCTTTTCTAGGGTTTCATCCTACTGTCAGCACTACTGACGTACTCTGGGTGCAAGCTATACCCTACTTGCACAAGCCCATAAGGTTGTATAGGTTCTTCTCTAACTTCGTCCATGAAGGAGCTATCCCTCGCTTAAACATGCACGACCCTTCCCAAGGTTGGGTTGCCAAAGGTACTAGGTCATCCAACCTCTTATGGCTCATATGGCAATCCAAAGGCATGTCCATCCAAACACCTACGCTACCATGACATCTAACTGATCATGTCATCTCTCTCTAACCTTCACTTAGGGTTAGGGTTAACATCATCCTCAAAGGATGTGCTAGGTCTCTACCTTCAATGGAGGTCTCTACCTCCAAGACTAACTCTATCTACTCATCCTCCTGATAAGGAGGTCTATCCTCAGGTCTTTCCTGAGGGCAATGACAACTCGTGTCATACGACCTAAGAATGTATCTATTCTTTAGTTTGCGCTTAATCTATTAAGCTTATGTCCATGACATCCTATTTACATGCTTTTCATTAATTTGGTGGAGGATTCCTTAGACCTTATTAACCTTACCCATACCTCATTAGGGTGAGGAGAAGATAGAAAACCCTAATCCTTAAGGTCCTTAACAGAATTTGAGTGGAGAAGGGATGAACAAGATGGGGGAGTCCTAAAGGTATCTTATTTTGAGTCAATTCCTAAGACATCGGCCAGGAAGTCACACAATCTAGGAGTCCTCGTATTCCGACTAGCGGTGTAGAGGAAAATATTACCAGCCCCAGACGTGATCCTTTTCTAGACACCTCAATTTTTCGGACAATCCTCTAATAACTCCCTCGGTTCTATGGCATTTGTAAAATTTGATAATTATTAACGATTACATGAGGAACCTATGCTCTAATACCAATTGTAACGACCCCGCCTCCCGGTGACCCCCAATTAAGGGAGACCCGAAGGTCAGAGCCGTTATTCAATTAACATGATCAAAGATTCGACAAATAATCAATAATCATTATGAAATTCTACTAACTAACTAAAATTTGGTATAAAATTAAAACTTTACTTACCTTTGAAAACTTTGGAAATCTATCTATCCAGAGCTTGAATTATTCTATCTAATCATCCTTGCACTTTATTTCTAATTTCCACAATGTGTCACTTTACTGTTTGTTCTTTCAATTGTTATTCCTAAAACACTAACAAACAAAATGTCGTTCAGTATATCAAAATATACTGGTATGTGGGAACAACCAAAATCTTACAAATATGGCTAACAATTTAATAATCACAATAAAATTATTTAACAAGCCACTTTACATTTTCAATGTGTCATTCTCCACCGCTTTTGCCCTAATCCTGGCATACCCCTCTAAGGTTTCTCTTTTGCCATTGACTTAAGGCCACCTTCTCAATCCCGAGCTTGGTGCCTGGGAGTCACCTCTCATGGTGCTCCATAGTCATGCATCATAGACCACCTTCTCATTCCCGAGCTTGGTGTCTGGGGTCACCTCTCATGGTGCCCATTGGTCTACCCTCCTGGGCCTGACCTTTATGGCATCTTCCATCAGGGTGGCATGTAGGTGCGAGAATTCACATGTATATATAACTGTGATAGCCATAGTGACTTTATAATTGCAGTATGAACATCCAAACTATTTAGATTGCATTCAATGTGAGAAAGCATTCGCAAAACCCTCGGGAAACTAATGTGATTAATCATAATTAACCACATACCTATCAAGTTGATGTGAGGCAGAAATAATCCAATCAACCAATAGGCAAGCAACCATTCAATAAGATCCTGAAACAATTATACAATTTCCTTTTATTACTCATGTCATTAAGATCTATTAAACCTAGCTCACTTCCTAGGGTTTCTAGTTCACTTTTAGGGTTTCCATTGCAATTAGGGTTTCCCTTCATCTTTTACTACTTTAAACCCTAATTTAACGTAATTGATCACAAACCCTAATTATCTCAACATCTAATCCTCAGTTTCAGATTTAAGGCATAATTAACCATTAAATTAGTCTTTTAAACCTCTTTTCTTTAAATCTATCATTTTTATCCTCTTTAACCGATGACAAAGTCATTATGCTCATTTGTCATCGATTCATAGTTCATTATGCTCTAATACTCATATGAACGTTATTTATCATTAAATTTACCTTGATTTATTAAAAAACCATAATTTCTATATTAAGTTATTTACCCACAATTTAGGAACTTAATTCTTGAAATAGCCTAATATCATTATGTCTCATCTTTATTCTTGACTTTGAATAATTAAAGCTATTAAGAGTCGAATTTACCAACATTAGGGTTTCAAGACCCATTCAAGTATTATTCATGCACATTAAACTCGAAATTAAACTAATTACATGCAAAGTTCATCCTTTTTGTTCCTAATGTGTCCTTTCATCATTAATAGGTTAATACCAACTCTAATCATCCATTAAACCCTTATAAATATATTATTCATCTCAAAATAGGGTTCTTTAAACATTAACACATTAAAGTTGATATCTTCCATTAATTTTCGAATTGAAAAAGGAATCAGACTTAAATTATATTTTTAACGGATTCCTCTCATTTTTCTAAGAAAAATACATATAATATTCGTACCCATCCGAGCTACCGATTATTAGATATGAATTTTGCAAATTTGACTTACTTGAGCCAATCCGGGAGCACCACATCACCCTTGCCATGCAACACTAGCTTTTGGGAACATAACTGAATGTCGATTCTACCCCTGGTTAAGTGGGTTCCTCTTTAGCCCGCTGAGGGGTATACTCGTCCAACGCGACCTCACCCATCTTCTACCTCCCGCAGCATCGCGGATGCTGCCCTAGGTGCCATGGATGACACTCCTCTTCCTCTCCTGGACCGCGATGGTCCCCGGGGATAGGTCCCCTTGCTTCGTAGGTCTCTGCCGCCCCTTCAGGTTGTCCAAGCCACCGCCAAGGGGGTGGGTATTTGAAGCAAATGGGGAGGCAACCCTACTTCCACCTGAAGCCGTGCTGTAGTCCTTCGGGAGGAGTTGCTTTTGAATAGCAGTGTGGGTTGATCTCAGATCCCTCCTAGGTAGTCATGGAAGCAACATGCATACATCACACCTCCTCCACGACCTCTCATAGAGCCAAGATATGAGCTTCTCTCTCCGCTAGGGTTTTCATGCAAAGAAGAAGAAGAAGAGAAGGAGGGATACGCGAAAACTCCTCATAACTCGTCCCTGAGCTCTACCCCTTATATAGGGGAGGGTTTTCGCACCCTAAGATGTGTATCCACTAAGATGCAAGATATTGTACCAAAAGGAATCTAATTCCTTCATTAGAAAGCAAACTTTCTCTCTCCTCTTTTTCCTTTGAATATCCCCTATTATATGGATATAAGGAATTCGAAATTCCTCTTTCATCTTCTTTATACTTGCCGTTTTTAATCCATAGGAATGAAATACTATTTCCCTTTAATAGCAATTACTTTCTTTTTAGTAATACCACATAATACATTAATTGTATACTTACATTACCTCCATATTTTGCAATTTTGGTATTTTCCCTTTCTTTCCTCTTTATTGGGACTCCTTGGATCCCAAGAAACTCTATTATTTCGAAATCCTTTTTTTATTGGATACTCATTATCCTTCTAGATGCATATAAATGCATTATTCTTCATTATCATGTGTATTTCTTATTAAAATATTTCTTTTTGAGGATATCTGTTTATTTCTCTTTTATTTTCCTCATTAGTATTCCTTTTATCATTAGGAATCCTTGGGATACGAAATTCCTCTAAGGATTACCCAATTACACATCTTTCTACTTATTTTCCACATTTTACCATTGTTTTCAATTTCTTTCTTAATAAAGAAATACTTAATTAATCTTTTCTTTTCTTATTTCTTTTTCTTTGCAACTTTGGACTCCTTGTAACCCAAGGAACCCATGTGGCACGAAATCCACCCTTGGATTATATTATTTTGCCTTCTAGAGGTTTCTACATCTTTCTTTTCTCAAATTCTCAATTATTCATTTTCTAATTGAATTTCCTTGTTATTGGGCCCAATAGCCAATAAAGCCCACAACACAATCATCAAGGCTATTGTAAACAAAATCCATTTATTCAAAACAAATTATATCATTATTTGTTCCAATATCTTTAAAATGAGAAATTACATTTATCACTAAAGGAACCCAAAAATTGGGGTTGTAACAGTTCCCATGTCCTTACTAACTGACTCGCTATAAGAAACTGCCATGTGGGCTCAACTATTAGCAAGGCACATGACAAGTCACAACCCGCTATGGCTTTTACCAGACATGGTGTCAGCTCATCACGCTTACAACCTGACATGGTCCTAACACGAGATGATCACCCGGCGATGACGTTTCCTGATATGACTTCAACCTATCACAACCAAACACGTACATTACCACTGCACAATACAACAACAACCCATCACGGATCATAGACCGAATGCCTTGATGCCTGACACCACAATAGGATGACACGATCGCTGTCCTATTGACTACCGACAAGGACAACCCGACAAAACATAGTGGGCGACAACCCGTAACAACCCCATTCAAAGCGCCAGCTAATGTCATGGCTGGAAGACTCATAGACCAATATAGCTACAACCTCCACCAACCTGCCACCTATAAATAGCAGCTACATGCCTATGATGGGATGGCGGTTGGATCCTAGGGGAGCTAGTGTGTCGAGTTCCCAGGAATTTGTGAAGTGATAGTTAGGTGAGCATATTCCCATACTGAGAGGGATGGGAGGAGTTCACTTAGAGATCGTTCTAGTACCAACAGGAAACACTGAATAATCCTTGAAGCTTCTCCGAGCATGTTGGGTTCCTGTCTGAGCTCAAACCCGAGATGGTCCGTTCAGATAGAACAACCTGACACCAAGAACATGAGAGCCAAGATAGTACCAACTCAACATGTTCTTACCCGATACGTAGCCCAACCCGATACTATCCCTTTTCCTTTCACAGTTGCAACCCAAAATGGTTGCAAATTGACTCGACTGTATCACAATGATGTCATATCCTGATGTGATCCCCATCCATCATGGATGCAGCCCGCTACAGTTAGCAACCTGACACAGTCGTAATCGGATAAGACTACAACCCAACATCGAGTTAGCACCGTCCCAGGCATCATCTATTGTGCATATCGGTTTCCTAAATCAAGGAGACTGATACCTATCTTCCTTTTACAACATTTACTTTCATTCAGTATAGCATTGCAACCAAACCATTATATGATTAGTGGAATCTATGGAGCATTTCTCATATCATTCTTTGTATGGCTTTATTCCGTTGAATGATCTCTTCCTAGAATCTGAATTCTAGTTCTTTCCATTACACATTTTGGACTACCTATCGAATTGTGTTTCCTATTTTGACTTCTTTGAGAGAGGAAAGTTATGAACTTCTAGAGCTCGGTCTGGTTTAGGTGTATGAGAGTACCTAGGACCAGAGTTGCATCTAATTTATTTCCCAAGTGAGTCCGTATCTGGCCCCCTTCAGAGAGGTTTCTAGTACATGTTTCTTTGGCACCTTCTTTGAGAGAAGAAGGCATCAGGAGTAGACTGTTGCTGCTTGTTTTGTTAAAAGTTTTCTTTCTTCATGCTTTCCCAAACTATTGTCCTGCCTCTTCATTTTCCCTTTATGCAAAACTACCCTAAAAACTGCTAAACCTCAACATACCTAAGCCCTTTTTCTTTTTGGTAACTCCCCTTGGAGATAGATTTCAGTTTAATTCTTTCAATTCTTTCCGATTACACTTTCTTACAACAAACCTTATCCCTTGTCTTTTAGATGACTTAGACAAGTAGAACAAAGGTTCTGAAGTGCTATTCCCCCTAGTCCCCCTGTTTGACCCCAAATTGCTACTTTGACCCCGTGCTAGTTGTGGGCGTCTTAAACATTCAAGTATTATAATTTATAAAAGTCTTATGACCTAGACTTGCTTCCTTCATCCTTTTAGACCCACGTTTAAGGGTGATCATCTTTTTGGTGTCGTTGTCGGGGACTAGACAATGAATATTGTTCTACAAACCCAATGTTTACTTGTAGTTTGTCAAAAAGTTTGTATAGATGTATATAAAACTATAGATACATATTTCACATATCTACCTCGCGACCCTTATCTTTTTATATTTCTTCCTTTTAGGTACTTACATCCATTTTATCTCACAAGCATGACTGGATAAGCCCCTGAGGCTAGATCCCTTTGATCTATTGTTCAAGTGAGTGCAAATGAGGGAAGGAACCCAGTGGTGAAGTAACCTCTCAATGTGGCAAACTTTGAGCTGAATCTAGGTTTTCTCTAGTTGCTGCAGCACAACTATTTTGGAGGAAACAACAGCGAAGAGGACCCTTACAATCATCTCAAGATGTTCAAGAGGACCTGTAAGACTTTCAAGATTAATAGGGTCCTGATAACCCATATCTACACCGAGTGCTTCCCCTTTTCTCTAAAGGATAAGGCACTAGAGTGGCACTCAAGCCTTCAGGACGAGAGCATCCCAAACTAGGAGCATCTTGCTAATGTCCTCATATCCTAGTTCTTCCCTATTGAGAGGACTGTAAAATATCAAAACAAGATTAGATGATTCTCGCAAAAGGTTTCAGAGAATATGCATGAGATGTGGGAGCGATTCCAAGGTTATCTGTGTGAATGTCCACACCATGACTTTTTTGAGCCAAGCTTGATCACCACCTTTTACAATGGCTTGTGTATCGACAAGAGGAAATCCTTGAATGCTGCAGCATGCAGCGATTCTTAGGACTCAATGCTTTGACATCCAGGGAGATAATGAACAACAAGGCTACAAATCAACCAGACAGTGAGTACGATAGAGAATCTACAAGTCACTCTACCCCTAGAGAATCAAAGGTGATGGAAGCACTATCAGCCAAGCTAGACAAGATATTGACTGATGTTCAAACCTTGAAAGAACAGAGCTACAAAAACAAGGCCCGACAATAAATGGTCAGGAGTTGTGTCATGTGCAGGAGCTGTGTCACGTCCAGTGTTGCAGAAAAAGCACACTAGCTAATTAGCGGGACCTCTTCTGGTGGCCCGCAGAATCAGCAATGACAAGCTAACTTCCAGCAACAAAGAAGTTACTAGAATACACCACAAAATCAATAACAGTGGCCATCAATGATGATCGAGTTAATGTCTTTTGCTAAAAAGCAGAACAACTTGAATGAGAAGCTACACAAAAGTTTTGTAGATAGCACGACGTTGCTCAATCTCATGCAACAATAGATAGAAGGTTTCTCAGCCCAGATTGGGGATCTGTAGTAGCATAACAAGTTGATTGATCAGCAATTGGCGAGCCTGGCTTAGAGCATCAATGATCAAGTAGGGCGATTTCCATCTAGCATTAAGGCAAATACATGAGGAAATGAAACCACAAAGATGGCCATCTTGAGATTACGAGCAATGCTGCATTCTATTGATGAACAAAGAGCAAAAGCCAATCATACCACAGTACCCATAAAATATGTAACACTTGAGGTGCTTGCAAAAGAACCTGCCAAGCAAAGGAAAGTAGCATACAAGGAAAGAAGTGAAGAGACCTATGAACATCTTCCGAATAGATATGAACCCCACATACCTATCCTGCACAAGCTAGTGAAGGCATAGTTAAAAAAAAAAGATATGAGAAGCTTATAGTTGTTGTAAAAAAACTACACCTCGATGTACCTTTGTTGGACTCCATTGAATAGATGTCCACCTATGCCAAGTTTTTCAAAGATTTGATTTCAAAGAAAAGGAAAGGTGAGGACATCGAAACAATGAAGTTAGCCCAGATGTCCACCTCTTTCGTGAAGGCAAGTATGCCCACTAAGAAAAAGGACCCTGGTGCTTTTGTA
The DNA here is from genome assembly GCA_963693085.1 of Alisma plantago-aquatica. Lineage (NCBI taxonomy): Eukaryota > Viridiplantae > Streptophyta > Magnoliopsida > Alismatales > Alismataceae > Alisma > Alisma plantago-aquatica. The sequence continues at coordinate 90,702,761 of OY856410.1, read as the reverse complement.
ATCCCTTTCCAACCTGGAGATAACATCACCCGAAAAGGACTAGCTGATTTGGGGGCGAGCATCAGTCTCATGGCACTCCCTCTTACAAGAAGATTGGGGCTTACTGAGGAAGTAAGAGCCAATACGTGGATCCAGCTAGTGGATCATACATTTACTAAACCAGTTGGAATGGTAGAAGATGTAACCATCAGGGTTGGACATTTCTTTATACCATGTGATATCATCCTCATCGACACCTTAGCGGATCGTAGCTGCCCAATGATCTTTAGGAGATCCTTCCAAGCGACTAGGAGAGCACTCATAGACATCAAGGAAGGGGTGATAACCATAAAAGTTGGAAGAGAGAACATCAATTTCAACACCTATGACTGCATGAAAGCCCCCACATTCCTTGAATTATCTAACTCTTTGTCAAGAGATACGAATAATTTTATGATGAGGTAAGAAAGGAGAAGGCTATGATGGACCCATTAATGTGCGTTTTAGTTAGCGATGCAAAAGTTATCGAGGACCCATAAGTGAAAGAGCTCCTGGACCTTCTGGATGAAATGGAGCCAGCAAAATCTGATGGCCCCATTCAAACTGTGGTGTATGTCACACTACAAAGCAACCTCCTCTCCTGCCCTGGGTTCCCAGCTCCTCTCCTTCACATGATGTGTTCGGACTTCCTTTACCTGATAAGATCATGGCACACACCAAGGAGAGTGTCATCGAGGTCAACCAGCACAACAGGAGGATCCCCTCTGAGTGCACCAAAGGGGACACTATAGGCCAAAAGTGCCCTAACCCAATGACAACTCAACCTTCCACTACTGACAAGAGGCCCCACATTGAAGCAGATGTGACCTTTCAACCTACAATGATAGAGCCTGAGGCTCTATTCCACTCTCTAGGGTGCTTCACTCTAAGAGATGTGGAGCATCAACACCGATATACTGAACTAGCGATAAAGGTCTACCATCCAACGAGTTTCTTCTATGAAGCCTCTTTCTGACATATTAGGATTTTTGAGAGGTTGATGAACGTCCTCGACGCCACCGGGCTTCACGACATTTGCTTCAACTTCTCCAACTCCTACACATAGTTGACCAAAGAATTCATCTCCTCCCTCCGAAAGGTGCCAAACGACCCAGGAGAGAGTAAGAAATTTGGTGGAGGCGATCGGTTGCAGGCCCAGTTATACAACACAGAGTATGAGATCACCAAAAAACTACTCAACAAAATCTTTTCCAAAAACAAATACAAGTAGAAACTACTTGATGATGTAGCCAAGATAAGCGAGGATGATGACTTTGACCCAGTGAAGTTGTGGAAGGAGCTAACAGACGAGTCTGCCTTCCAATCCAACAACAAAGTGGTTACAGTCCACTCTTGCTTCTGGAGAATCATCCACAAGATACTGGCCAACCTCCTCTTCAGAAAATTCAATACCAACAACATTTATACTAAAGAGTTGCACATGATTTGGTACATAATGGTGGGAAAACCAATAAACTTGAGGTGCTTCCTCAATCCAATCAAAGAGGCCACCAAGGAGTACAACATGGGAGGCATCATCAACCTAATCTCAGTAGGGATCGGATACCTGAAGGAACCTCAAAGCCTATCGTGAACTCAGGGTGAGGATAAGATAGAAATCAAGTTCCTCACAAGGGCAAACATTCTAAAGAAAGAAGGCTCTCATCTCTCCTACAGGTTCATAAAACAAACATTTTACTATCACTGCCAAGTTGCGTCAACTACGATGCACAAAAGATGGTATTTACACCAGTAGAGATCGAGGCTCTGGTAGTTGACTTAGCCTACACAGCCTCACCCTCCATTCACAAGAAGGCAGTTGTAAAGAAGAAGGGGGCCTCCAAGACTACTCGCCGACAAAGATCCCCATTACACAATACCAACGACCACCTCAAGGTTGACACAACTGTGCCAACTAGCACAACTGTGCCAACTAGTGCAGTCGTGTCAACAAGCATAGATGCACGAGAAGAAACTGCCATAGTTGAAATGACAGCTGCACCTATTGTAACAATCATACTGATCACAACAATGGCGGCTAAACCTTCCCCAACGCACCCATGCACCTCTCACAACAGTGAGGAGTCCCTCATCCAGCTCCTAGACAATGAGCTTCGACCCACTCAACAAACTCTCACATAGCCGGCCACAAAGGTGGTCATCTCATTGGAGGACAAGGCCGAGAGTCATGTAGTCGATCACCATCCTCAAACGCCACCACGCTCCCCACGTCCCCACACTAAAGCGGAACCTACCACGCCAAAGGTACATACACTGCACCAGAGGCCACACCTGCACGCACTGTCGTGCTAGAATCACCTCCATCTGAAGGCGTGCATTCCACTGGCTGTGCCACCAAAATAAGGAGCCACTCTAGAAGCCATCGATGATTGTCTTCTCCTCCTTCTTTGAGGCACACCTTTGGCTTTGAGTTCGATAACTTGAGGGAGGTAACCCGTAACCATAGTGATACTTTTTACTCCCTCACCTGCAAATTTTAGGCATTCCAATAGCGATTGGGAATGTAGGAGTGCCAATTGGTAACCCTAGTTGGTCTACCCAATCATCTAGATACAATGAATTGAACAATGCATACCACACTCGAGCACCTGGATGCTATCGAGTGCAGGCACACACCACCAGTCAAGGTAGTCTTGAAAATCACCACCACCACCACCATCTTCAACATCACCATCATCTTCTTCTTCATTTTCATCATCCTCAAACTCTAGTGGGCTCTCTAAAGTATTAGAAATGCCCGAGGAGGAGGTGACCAAGAAGATTGCCAACGGGTCCCCTAAAGAGAAAGGAAGCAGCCACGACGTCGACAACGCAACTCATCCTCTAAGAGACACTGTAATAATGGTAATAGGTGAAGCTCACGAAGCAACAGAGATGGGAAACCCTGAATGGGGCCTACAACGGATTCCAGAGATCCCAGAGGGATTTTACTTCCACACTGATGTCTTTCCATATCTGCATGAATGGATACACCTGATTAGGAGTGAGCTAGTAACGGCTGATACGACAACTCTACTATACCCTCTAGAGCAAAATGATGCCACAAAAGTCCTCTTTGAAAGTCTGATAGATGACCCCTCTAAAGGAGCAGAAGGTGACCTATATAACTCACTAGAAGCACAACCTCCTCGAGGAAAGAACTTAGTAGCTAATCGATTTTCTGAGCTGTCTAAAATACCACTATTTGAAATGCCTGATTTTGACAGACATGCCATAGGTTACCTGACTGCCCTCGACCAACACCTTCTGAACATGGTGCTTAGATTGTAGCTTGATGAGAAGACCATCATCTAGAACAACGGGTACTTCTCCCTACAACATCATGCACTTAAAGGAATATTCCACTCATACGTTGTAGTAAGAAATATCCTCTTTCGCATCATGGAATGCACAATGATTGAAAATATCATGCTTAATATAGGCCAACAACCAATCTATAATTCCACTCCCACCTTGGCTAGGAGACTACTAGATGGAGCATATGAATCACAACTGGTGGTCGACATGCTGAAACACATTGTAGAACACAACCCCAAACTAGTGCTAGCCCCCCCATAAGCACAGGCAGCGTTGGTTCCTTTGTGTCATGGACCTCTGCTCTCATGACATCATACTCTTTAATTGTTGTGTAGGGGAGATTCCTCACTTAGATCAGGACTTCATTCATCCTGAAGATAAGCTTCTAAATCTTCTACCACTCTACCTTCATAGGGTCATCAAACAAAGAATTAAACGCCACAACAGTGTTTGGAACATATATGCAATAAGAGACTTCTCAGCCCAACAAGAATCGGGAAGCGGTAACATCGCCATCATCATGCTTCGAGCCATGGAGCTTCTAAACATTTTTAGATAAATGTTGTAGTTCCAAGATAGGAATTTCTACTGGCTGAGGAGCATCTACGCACTGTTGGTAATTAAAGACAAGCACTACTTCTTAGATCCCGAGCTTCCCAAGGATTTCCTGGAAATATAATTGGATTCGCAACCTTAACAACCAGATGGCAAACCAAGGGAAGAGACCACACTCTCTCATGTCCAATACCGTGGTAGGCCGAGCAAGCAGCTGTGGGACCTTCACATCCTGCACGACAAAGACGACGCATATGTTTCACCTATAATCCCAGACTCAATCATTAGTAGTTTTGACCACTCAACCAGCAACTCTCTATCTCAGGAATAGGTCAATCACATCCAGATACATCTTGTTAATTCCATCACTACAAACATCATCTATGAAAAGGACTTTTTAGTGTTTTCCACTGAAGATCTCAGAGTCTTAGTTAAAATAGGTGGGTGCTTAGCCATGAGAGTGGCACTAGCTTACATCCCTATTTTACAAGTAAAGATCGGTTAACTCTACATCGCCCATCCCATGTTGTTCAATGATCTTTATCTAGCTGACGAAATAGGGCCACACCAACTGTTTCAACAACAAATCCAAGAGAATTTGTCACACATCGTCTGTCTACCTATGTTGTATGACAATCACTAGATGCTCATTATGCTCTACACCAATGCTCATGTTGGGATCTTCTACAACAGTTCAGACGCCCATACTGACTGGCCTACTGAGTATGCTATCGCGCCACAAACACCTCTTGAATGATTAACAAGAAAATTCTACAATGAATAACTGATCACTCAGTCCACCGAGTCTCTACCCTGTGCACTCCCGGTCATCTCTCGGTGATGCTCGTAGGCGACTAGGGTTGCATCCATGGTAGCTACCCCCCTAAGCGGGCTACTTGTTTTTCTTTGTCTTACATGTCTAAGTGTGGTTGTGGGTGTTTGATCCCACTCAGGGATACAGTTAGTGCTCTCAGCATGGCAGAGTCTTTGGCCAATCAGTGTGAGAGACTAAGGATCAAAGACAAAGAGCATGAGGTGGCCAAGATCGTGGAGGAGGAGGGGTGTGGAGTCCCAGATCATGTAGATCCAGCTCTGATCGGGCGTCTCCATACAGAAAGATCTTACAATTTCAGGTCGATGAAGAAAACCCTAGCACAGACATGGGGGCTCACAGGAGGTGTCATGTGCATGTCGATCGATACGGCTACGTTCGTTATCCAATTCACTGACTGGAAGGATAAATAAAAGGTTATTGAAGGAGGTCCTTGGAACTTCGATAATAGGATGTTGCTCATTAAGGAGGTGGACCTGATGGATCATCCAGGGAAGATCTGTATCAATGAGTGCGACCTCTGGGTCAGGCTATACAACGTACCTCTAGGTCTTCGCATGGAGAAGGCAATCTGAACGATGGTGGAGAAGATAGGGCGTGTGATCAAATTGGACTGTGATGCACTGGATAGGAGATGTCATCGCGAGTCTAATTAGGGTTGGACGTCAACAAGCCCTTAAAGAGAATCTAGAAGGTTTGAGGGAGTGAAGGAGCGATCGTGGAGATTGAGTTCAAGTATGAGAGGCTACCGTCATTCTGTTTCATCTACGACAAGATGGGGCACGTCGACAAGGATTGCGTGGATTTTGATGAGGGAGAAACAAATCAATAGGGATGGGGGTCATGGCTCAAAGCCTCACCGTGGAAGCCAAGACTGGAAATGGAGGAGGAATTCCTAGGTGGGTCGAGCTCGAGGATGTGGAAATTTCTCTTCCATACACGCAGTGGGTCAAGAACAATGACGTCTGACGCAGCGTCGGCGGATGCATCATGAGCATCAACTTAGAGGGACAATGGGGCACAATCTATGGATAGTGAAGATAAGAAGCGCCAGGAAGGAGGATATCTAATGGATGTTTCAGGGCAAAGGGAGGCACGAGGTGGCAAGGAAGGCAGCGGGGAGTCACCACCAGTAGTCAATGCATAGTGGTCACGTCGACTACAGACACACACATATATCAATGAGATGTTGTTCAACATGGACTCTCAAAGGCAGGAGCCTCAAATTGGGGGTAGGCAAGATCTGGAGGAGGGGCGCACTTAACGTTATCTGTGGGGTCACAACAGGGGTCGGGCAAACGCCCGATCGTTGTGAAGAAGAGTAGAATGAGAGGGATGGGGGAGGAGGAGCGGAAGGTAAGGGTGTGGGAGGTAGGGCTGCAGGAGGTAGTGGTCGGGTGCGGGGAATAGGGGAACATTGGGGAACAACAGAGGACGCCACTCATGGAGGAAGGGGTGGGTCAAGTGCTTCCAGTCAAAGTAGGGATGAAGGTGACTAAGGTGACATTGTCGGACGATCTGTTGATGTTCCCAGGGAAGGAAGGGGAGGATCTCTAGCAGTAGTGGAGGAAAGCAAAGGCAAAGAAGAGAATGAGGCTTAGATCTGAAGGTAAAAGACCTACAGGAGAAGCATCTTCAATGTCCAGGAAGACACCTCACTCCGTTGGAGGCAAGGTGACTATGAGGATGGGGGAATCAAAACGAGGCAGGGAGTCAGAGGTGATGAACACACAGGCTGAGAACTGATAAAATTTGAAGGGTATGATTGTATGACAGTCAAGCAGATAAAGAAAGAAAGGAATGGTAATGTGACAAACATGGTTGAGGGAGAAATTTCATTGGGTGTACACCACCAAGTAGCGGGTGTTGGGCAAACCCAACCCTGTGAACAACAATGAAAATTCTGAGATGGAACTGTTAGGGTCTGGGCCGCCCGACAGTGGTAGATGCACTCTGATCTTTGTGTTGGAGTGAGAGGCCCGACATAGTGTTCCTTATGGAGACTATGTTAGAAGATAAGTTGTTGGAAAAAATCAAAAGAAAGTATGGTTTTGTGGATGGTTTGTGTGTGTCTAGTAATGGAAGAGAAGGTGGCATGAGACTTTGGTGGAGGGGGGTCAATGTGGATATCACAGGTTACTCAGCCAGGCACATGGAATGCATGATTGATGATGAGAAGACTGACACAAAGTGGCAGACATGTGGCATATATGGATGGTCAACACAGGCAGAGAAGCACATGACATGGGAGTTGATGAGACATGTTTCGGGCAAGGGTGTGAACAAGGTAGTGTTCTTTGGTGATTTAAATGAGATCACAAATCATGAAGCGAAGAGAGGCAACAGTAAGAAACATGATAGATACATGAAGGCTTTCCAGGAAGTCATTGATGATTGTGCTCTTCTTGACATTTGTTTCTATGGTAATATCTTCACCTGGAGGAGAGGGGACACTAAAAATACTTTGGTGGAGGAAAGGCTCGATAGATTCCTTGTTAGTGATGACTGGCATAGAACTTACATGGGCACCTGGGTACATCACCTTCCTTTCTATCTGTCAAATCATGCTCCTATTGTTCTACATGCAGTGGTGGGATAAGAGAAGAGAACAAGGAGTTAGAAATGGTTCCATTTCGAACCTATGTGGCTTTCTAATGAGGGTTGCAAACAAACAATGATTGTAGATTGGGATTCATCTGGGGCAGTGAATCTGAAAGGTAGACTGAGTAGAGTGAGTGGGGATTTAACAAAATGGGTTGCTGTGAAGTTTGGTGTTTTAAAAAATAAAATAAAGAAAACAGAAAGACTCCTTGGGGAAGAACATAAGAAATGGCCTGACGGAAGGACACTCCAAAGATGTGAGGTACTGGCTAAGGAACTGGAGAAGCTTCACCATGATGATGAGTCTTACTGGTGCGCTAGGGCAAGGGTTAAGGAGATGATGGAAGGTGACAAGAATACTTCTTACTTTCATCATAAAGCTTCCCAGAGACAGAAGAAGAATAGCATTGTGGAGCTGAAGGATGACATCGGCATATGGAGGACAAATGATAAAGATATTCTAGGCATCATTGAAAATTTTTTCTAGAAGCTTTTCAAGGTGGGGCAGACAGTGGGCATGGAGGCGGCTATGGCTGGGATAGAAAATAAAATTAATGTGGTCATGGTAGGGGCGCTTGAGGCTGATTTGAGTGAGGAGGAAATCAAAGAGGCGGTCTTCCAGATGCATCCAAACAAGGAACTAGGGCTGGATGGTTCGAAGCCCATGTTCTATCAAAAATTCTGGAATGTGATAGGGAGATATGTTGCAAACTACATTAAAGGTTGGTGGAAGTGAGAGTACTCGATTCAGGGCTTCAATGATACTTTGGTGGTCCTAATTCTAAAGATTAAAGAACTGAAAGTTCTTGCTGACTTCAGGCCTATCAGTCTATGTAATGTCATCTACAAAATGGCTACCAAGGTGTTGACGAATAGTTTGAAGCCGTACATGGATAGGATCATATCTAAAAATCAAAGTGCCTTTGTGTCGGGAATAATGATTATGAATAATGCTCTTATTGCATATGACTATTTCCATGATACGAAGGGAGGTAAAGGGGGGAAGAAGGGGCATGTTGCTTTGAATCTTGATATGTTGAAAGCGTACAATAGAGTTGAATGGGGTTTTCTGGAAGGAGTTATGGGGAAGTTTGGTTTCAGTGGTAGATGGAGGGATAGGGTGTTAGATTGTGTTTCCTCGATCTCTCCCACTTTCACAGCCAATGGGGAAAGATCAAACACCTTCCAGCCTTCATGAGGATTATGCTAGGGTGACTCACTTTCTCCCTACCTTTTTATTCTTTGTGCTGATGCTTTTTCCACTCTCCTCAACCTTGTTGTAAATGCGAATACTATCCATGGTATGAGCATCTGCTGGGCCCCCCCTGAATCTCACACTTGATTTTTGCAGATGATAGTATCTTATTTCATAGAGGGACAAGGAATGAAAGCCTGAAAATAGTTGAAATTGTCAGCCAATGCGAGCAGACATCATGTCAAAAAGTTAATCTCTCCAAGTCCAAAATTGCTTTTAGCAACAAGATACCAAGGTGCAAAAGAGATGAGTTGTGGGATATCTTAGGGGTGACGGAGGTGGGAAGACATGCATCCTTCTTATGTCTCCTTACGGATATGGGGAGGTCAAAGAAAAAGGTGTTTGAGTATATAAAGGAGTGGGTGGGTGCCAAGCTACAAGGGTGGAAGGAGCATTTACTTTCAATGCCAGGAAAAGAAGTCCTCATCAAGGCAGTGGTTCAGGAAATTCTGACATACATCATGAACATTTTCCATCTACCGATGGGTCATATTGATGATATGAATTCTATAGTGGCACGTTTATGGTGGGGAGCGAAGGCGGGGGAGAGGAAGATCTCGTGGGTCTGTTGGGCGAGTTTGTGTAAATAAAAAAGAGAAGGAGGTGTGGGTTTTAGAGATATGGTGGTCTTCAACCAGGCGCTGCTTTCTAGACAGATATGGAGGCTATATACCAAACCGGATACACTGGCAGCAAGGTTCTTTAAAGCAAAATACTATCCAAACAACACTATCCTAGAGGCACACCTTGGTCTAATCCTGAGTTACACATGGCGCAGCTTATGGGGGGAAAAAGCTTTATTTATGGAGGGAGTCATGAGGCGAGTTGGCAACGAACAAAGCATAAATATCTGGAATGATAGGTGGTTTGATGAAGACTTGACAGACATGGAGGCAGCTAGAACCGGCGCTGACCCGAGGATATGCATGGTGAGTGACTTGATGGGGGGAACTAGCCGAGAGTGAAATGTGGACAAACTTCTAGAGGTGTTTCCTAGGTAGGTGGCTGCAAGGATTATGACTATTCCATTGTCTAACAGAGAGATTGAGGATAGTGTTTTTTGGTGGCCAAGCAAGGATGGGATGTTCACGGTATGGTCGACTTACTGGTTGGGAATGTTACGAAGCAGGGGCATGTGCAGGCGGGATAGACAAGTTCCTCATGAGTTGTGGAAATTTATATGGAACAGGAAATGGCCCCCAAAGCTATCTCATTTCTTGTGGCGTCTGGCGGCGGGAAGGGTTAGCAACCAAAGGGAGGTTACGGGATAGGTATGTCATGGAAGATGGCACTTAACCAATATGTTCAACAAATGAAGAAACTATTCAACATATGCTCGGACAGTGCACGGGAGTAGAAATAGTTAGACAAATAAGCTGGTTGGATAGCTCGATATGCCTGGACTCAGGAGGAAACATGCGTGATGATTTGCTTGCTCTTTGGGATAGTTGTACCGCGGAAGAGATGGATGCAATTATGGTTGTTTGGTGGATGATTTGGACCTGCTGAAACAATAAGATCTTAAAGGATGAAGCACCTTCCCTCCGCCCAATCCTCCAATCTTATAGGGCCATGTTAGCCGACAACCGGAAGGCAAATGGTGGTGGGGGATCAGCACACAACATCAATGGGATGGTGGACCGGACGAACAATATGGGTGTCAGGGTGACCAAGGCGGATGATCTCGGCGACATGGGCGTCGACAGCAGTTGGTCATGGTTGTATGTTGACACTGCGACCAGGGGAGAGGAAGGTTGCGCATTGGGTGTTGTGGTGCGGGATGGTAGGGGCAATTTTGTGGGTGCAATACAAAGGAAAGTGCGGGCAGAGTGGACCTCAAACATAGAGGAAGCCATGGAAGCTAGGGAGGGAGTACAGCTCGTGCGGAGGGTGCTGGATCATGAAACCAACATGGTTTTATGCTCAGATTCTTTGAACCTGGTCAATGCCTTGAGGGACGTGAAGAAAAGGTTGGACTACTTAGGTATGTTGGTTGAAGATATTTGTTTTCTTATTTCTTCTTTTACACATGTTCATTTTGTGCATGTTAAAATAACTTACAACTCGGTTGTCCATCTGATTGCAAAGGAAGCATTAGCTTTAGCTAGACATGTTAGGCATTGGTCTTCACTGCCTACAAGATGGAAATCTACAGCTGAAGATGATGTATTCTTTGTACCGTAATTTTATATGAATGAAAGCCAGTGTCTTCAAAAAAAAATTCTACAATGAGGTGGTTTCCATGGTAACACCATATACTGAAGATCCTGGGGCAACCTTGTGCGATTTCTATTTCTGCCACCGTAGTCTACAACAAGTCCCTCTATCAAATGAATATAGAATATACATGCTCCATTAGATATACAATTTTTTGGCATTAAGACAAGGACCTGAAATGCTTCATGACCTCGACTACAATAGACACCAAGGATAATATGTCATCGAACTCTTATCCACTGAAGGCACACCTATCTGCTGAACCTTCACTGACCTATAACTACTCTTTCCTATTCTTCTCACCACTCTGGGACAAAGTGTGAGATGAGTTTTTTTTTAGGGGGGGGTCTTTATAGCATCAGTGAGGGAGGTATTCTACAAATTTTTCTCCTTCCCTTTTCTTCCTTTCCTTCAGCATACTCAATGTATGCATTGTATATAAATGTTTGACAGTAAGCAATATATACACACACCATCTACGGTTTAAACTTGTAAAAAATACTTTATCTTAAATACTTGGTACAACTTCTAGTTTGTTCTCTCAGAGCCTAAGACTATGTACATTTTTTCTATTTTGTTTTGAAAACATAGTCTTATACGACAAAGACTATAACATTTATGCGCAAACCTTGAAAAATAATTTCCTTTTGGCTAAGAGATGTGCATGAGAAGGAAAGAGCTACCTGAACAGCAAACTCTCCCTTCTCCTACCCACCAAAATCCCAAAAGAGAGAAAATCCTTATGAGAGTGAATAAAAGCATGAGAGTTGAGCCAAAAAAAACACACACACACACACTTGTCTTATCAAAGGTACGCATCTTTAGGCATGGTAGATGTGGGGCAATGGTACGTAGGATGTGAAATCACTTCTCTAAATGCAACTGCCTTGGACCACAAGGACCACTTGCCATTAATGGACCCATACCTAGATGGCCCGATGAGAAGTAAGAAAAACCCAAAATGCTTAAGCCTTCATGAAACCCCCACTTTCTGCCTCCATGGTTCAAAAGTTTGGTGTGAAAGCTAACTTCACATAACATGCACCAAAATCTCACAAAAGCTGGGAGAGATCTATGTTCAATTAGGGCAAAGGAAAAGTCAATTTTCTCGTGGTTGGATGCAATTTTCCTCATGACATTTCAAAAATCTACTTAACCTTTATCCGAAGACCACCCGTGGCAGTTAAAAGTATTGCAAATGAATGTTTTAAAATTAGTTTAGCTGATTGAGGACAATCAAATTACTAAGTTTGGGGGGGTTTGATAACACCCATTTATGGCTGTAAGAACTCATATCACATCATTAAAAGAGCCTCTAAACTTAATTTCCTCTTTATTGTGTTCTTTTTATCATGAAAAATCATGTCTTCTATGTTTCTGACAGTATTTCCCATCTTTTGAAGGGATTTCCTATTTTTCTACAAGAAAAGAAGGACAAATGGGCTAAATAAGCCCACCATCAAAGGATATCAATTCCCATGTCCTGACTTCCCGACGTGCTATAAGAAACTGTCATGTGGGCTCAGCTATTCTCAAGGCATGAGACAAGCCACAACCCGCTACAACTTTTACCCGTCATGGTGTTAGTCCGTCACTCTTACAACCCAACATGGTAGTAACACGACATGATCACCCGACAGTGTCGTAGCCCGATATGACTTCAACCCATCATGACCAAATGCGGACATTACCACTGCGCGATAAAACAACAACCCATCACAGATCGTAGTCTGAATCCCTGGATACCAGACACCACAATAGGTTGGCACAGTTGTTGTCTTGTTGACTACTAGCAAGGACAACCCAACACATCATAGTGGGGGATAACCCGTGACAACCCCATTCCAAGCACTAGCTAAAGTCATGATTGGCCAGACATGTGGACCAATAAAGCTACAACCTCTACCAACCTCCCGCCTATAAATATCATCTACATGCCTATGATGGGATGGTGGTCGGATCCTGGGGGAAGCTAGTGCACCAAGTTCCTAGGCATTTGTGAAGTGATAGTTAGGTGACCATACTCCCATCCCTTGAGGGATGGGAGAATTTCACTTAGAGATCATTACATTAGCAGTAGGCAACACCAAATAATCCATGAAGCTTCTCTAAGCATGTCAGGTTCCTATCTGAGCTCAAACTCGAGACGGTCCGCCCAGACAGAACAACTTGAAACGAAAAACCTAAGAGTTGGGATAGTGCCAACCTAACATGTTCTTACCTGATACATATCTGAACCTGATAGAGTCCCTTCGTCTATCACAGTTGAATCCTGACACGGTTGCAACTCGATGCGATTGTATCGCACTGAAGTAATATCCCGATATGATCCCCACCCATCACGGTTGCAACCCACTATGGTCAGCAACCCAACATGGTCATAACCTGATATGACTACAACCCGACATTGGGTTAGCACTATCTCGGGCATCAGCTGTTGTGCATATTGGTTTCCTAAATCAAGGAGACTGATACCTATCTTCCTTTTACAACATTTACTTTCATTAAGTATAGCATTGTAGCCAAACCATTATATGATTAGTGGAATCTATGGAGCATTTCTCATATCATTTTGTGTATGGATTTATTTCGTTGAATGATCTCTTCTGAGCATCCAAATTCTAGTTCTTTCCGTTACACATTTTTTACTAGCTATCGAATTGTGTTTCCTATTTTGACTTCTTCAAGAGAGGAAAGTTATGGACTTCTACAACTCGGTATGGTTCAGGTGTATGAGAGTACCTCGGATCAAAGCTTCATCCAGTTTATTTCCCACACGAGTCCGTATCTAGCCCCCTTGAGAGAGGATTCCAATACACGGTTCTTTGGCGCCTTCTTTGAGAGAAGAAGGCGTCGGGAGTATACCGTTGCTACTTGCTTTGTTAAAAGTTTTCTTTTTTTCGTTCCTGCCCAGATGATTGTCCTTCCTCTTCCATTTCCCTTTATGTAAAACTACCCTAAAAACTACTAAACCCCAAAATACCTAAGCCCTTTTTCTTTCTGGTAACTCCCCTTGGAGATAGATTTTTGTTTAATTCTTTCAATTCTTTCTGGTTATGCTTTCTTACAACAAACCTTATCCATTGGCTTTTTGACGACTTAGAAAAGTAGAACTTAGTTTCTACGTGCTAACCCCCCTAGTCCATATGTTTGACCTTGAACTGCTACATCGACCCCATGCTAGTTGTGGGCATCTTAAACATTCAGGTATTATAAATTATAAAAGTTTGATGACCTAGACATGCTTCGTTCTCCTTTTTGGACCGACATTAAAGGTGATCAACTATCTAATCACCGTACAAAATGGAAGTCAAATGCTACTGCTATAGATTTGAATTTCATTTTCCTAAAAGAATGACTTGGATATCTAATCATTATCAAAATAGGAAGTTAGATAATTCTTCTTTAGAATTAAAATTCATTTTTCGAAAAGGGGTGGCAGAGCAGCTTGTTGCCCGCCTCCCTTCTATTTCCTTGTAATCATGTAGTTATCATGAACAAAAAATACAACCATATATTTTCTAAAATAAAGGAGTTTTGGAATGTCAATACTTTTTAGAGACAAGAACCTTCAAGTTTGGAACCAAGTGATAATTTCATCACCCTAGAAACATGACTGGTATTCTAGGAGATATATTCTAAATTAATTGGGTAATTACTTACACCCAAATGATCACTAGTACGATTAATATATAAATGAGACAACATAAGTATGGTAGAACTTGTAAATTCTTCCATCCTCAACTATGGTCTCCTTACATGGTCCTCCTATTTATCACACTACAATTCTCAATTAATTGCGTCTATAGTTTTATTGAAAAGCACCTTCTTAACCCTTAAGCGTCGTAGGAGGTCCATCTGCTCGCTTTCCTCTTCACGTTTCCAAAACCTAGTGAGGAATTGTATGATCATCTATTTATGTAAGATGAGTGGATAGATGAACTATACAAGCAAGGTTTTCATATATTTGATCAAAGTTTGATTGCAACTCATTCAACTTTGTCATTGAGTTTGTTCATTCTTGTTGGGTTGAAAGGAAAGTAAATATGTCATATACCTTCTGACCTTTCAAAATACATGTATGAGTATGAAGACTCTTATGTAACCTCTGCTCACTTATGAGACAATTGAAAATCAACAAAAATATATGGTTGACTTGTCCATTGTGAGAAGTGTCTAGCAAGCAAAGAAGACAATAGAATAAGAGAATGCATCCAAGTAGATGACCCTTAAAATAATTGAGTGGTGAAATCACCTTTAACTGAGTGTAGAAACAAGGCGTATTTGCATAAATGGTGATGATGTATTTTCACTTTTTATATGATATTATACCTAGATATGAGATTAAGGCACCCTATCAATAGGCCGCCATGAATTCACTTGTGAGGCACTGCCTTATTACTTCCCTAAGTATGTGGTATCCCCAGGAACAATGATGTGTATTTATCATCAAATTTTGATACAATATATATTAAATATAATAGCAAGATCATGCTAATTTGATTATGAGTTCATTATTAATTACTCAATTTTCAAGCTTTGGCTAAACAAACCAGGTTTTGGATATGCAACATGGTGTGAGCTTTGAATGATTCATTCCTATTGAAAAGAAAGCAAGAGTACTTACAATTTTAGCAAGATAGTGAGGAGATCAAACAAACTCAAACTCATCCTCAATGGGGATTGCTTAATCATCTTTTCCACATCCTCTGCAAAGGGACCCCTGTTCATAGAAGGATATATGAAGTGATGCGTTCATTAATTGGAATTGCCAAATAATATTGGTAGAATTAGAAGATCACAAACAATTTGATGGTTATTGAGTGACACATGAGGCATTACCTGAAAAACAACATGTCCATCATGGATCTCAAGTGACATTTGAGTAATATCAGTCTCCAACATTCTTCTAACTATCATGAGTAGCCACTCCAGTAAGATACAAGTTCAGAGAGCTTTTTAAGGGTAAAATTTTAGAAACTGACATTTGCAACATACAAGTTTGATGTCAACTGTTAAAAGGTTTATAGTTGCCTTTGAGAAGATTGAGAAGCCATATATAATGCTTGAATAGATTTCTAGAAACCCCGAACATCCTAAAAGACATTAGCAAATCAATACAAAAGAAATTAAGTTTAATAATACACCAATAATAACTTTGTTATTATTAAAAAATGTTCTAGTATATGAAACCTTATATTAGATTATTCAATGATTAAATAAAAGGAAGAGGAAAACTTTATGTAAAGGTAACGGGAAAGCTGATCACATTCAATGAAGGGAGGTCAAATGCCAAGTATGCCTACTTGTTTTGTAGTTTCAAGGCCAATGTTGTGAGTTTGAGGTTGTCCACCCCATGTAGGTCACACTAGAAACAACCCTTATGCTAAGATAGAACCAAAGTCAAATTATCCAAATATTAAAAAAAAACATGTAGCATACATTATTCTGATTACATCTCATTCATTAGTTCTTCATAAAACTAATTGATTATGTTAAACTTAATGAAATGTAGTACAAAGTTAGCATACCATGATTGTGAAGAAGATGTTTATATTAGATGGTTTTGTACATTGGAATTCCTTTTTTCTAGGAGCTACAGAAACATCACAATTATGTGCTTAACATTCAAATGGTCAGAGGGAAATTTTTTTGGAGAAATAGAATAAAATGCCATAAAAAATAAAGCCAAAGCACACAACATATTAGACTCACAAAAACATCAAACTCCAAATTTCAAAACACTAATATTACCTACAGTCTTGTAAGATATAGGTCATTTTCCTTGTGATGGGGGGATTCGAGGTCATCATTGCTAATACAAATTAATGTGCTTTCTGTTGGAGAGGGACTATAACCACTTGTAATTTAGCTATATAGTCCAAATCCTACTGCCAACCCAGTATTGATTGAGTTCTCAATATTAGCCCCACATTTTAATTGAGACAAAATACTTAACAGGTGCAACACCTCAAAGAATAGGTGGTTGATATATACCACCAGATGGATGTAAATATAAGCTAGAGAGGATCAAAATTTCCCACATGCTCCTTTTTACCTATTTACATGTCACATAGCAAAATGCATGTGGTAAGCTAAGATTAGAAAATGTTCAAGCTTGTATCGACTATTGAGAAAGGATAACTAGGCTAAATGTTTTATCTAGACATTTTGGATCCCACAATATCTGATAGGGTGAAACATGTCATTCACCATGTTGAATTGAAGTTAAGATAAAAAGGGGTAAAAATTGTTTAAAAGTAGTTAATAATCAAGAAACCAATCATTGTTAAAGTTCCATCCTTCACTACTACTTATTGCATACTAGCCACATTAGTCAAGATTAAACAATCACTCATTATTAACATTGTTTTATAGAGCTAATAACACTTCAATTAAATAAGAATACCCTTGATAATTAGTTTGATATCATCTGGGTTGTATAATACAATCTTGGTGAGTAACAAGTTACCCTACTATTCATCTAGCTAACATGAGCCCTGTCATTGTTAAGCCTACAAAAACCAACATAACTCTAGCATTGTAATTAACCCAAAGAAAGCAACAAGCTATTTGTCAGACACATATATGAATACCAACCATCTTGCATTGAGTCAATGTGTATAAAGATAGGGAGCATGCTAGCACAATGAGTTAAAAATTGGGTGTGAGGAAATAAAAATCAAACAAGGTTATAATCCAAGAAGTCAAGAACATAGATTATCTAGACAACCATTTGTCACCACCTACTTGCTCCATTAAGGTAATGACTAAGGACAAATTCTAGAGCTTAGACCATCCAAGTGGCCATCTGGACCATCAACTATGGCATTGACGACCCAGTGCCTTGAGCCATGGAAGTCACTTCAAAGTTGACTTACGGAGTAGGAAGAGAGACAATTCCAAAGATCTTGAGAATTCTCATGGAGATTGAAGGGTTTTCAATGTTTACTTCTTAACATTCAAGAGGACTACCTCCCAGTTTTGTGAACAAATAACAACAACCTTGGGAACCGATTGTGGATGGTCAGTGTCTGTTTCACGTATATGTACAATGGTGGTAAATAGTTTTCTATTCTGGTATGAGATATGCTAGTTCCTATGAATCAATGCACAACAGAGCTATCGAGATGCTCCGATCACGTATAGTTTTTGTAAATGAGAAATGGGTGACCAAGTACTTTCTTATACTTAATGGTTTTTATAGTTAGAATTTGTATATAAAATATTAAAGGTGCTAGGGTACGCTCTGTCCTCTCTCTAGCTTTCTCCCCCAGTGGTGCCACTGGGGGGATGGGAGAACCTCCTCAGATCTCCCCCCCCCGGCCTCAATGACGGTCAGCTAGGTCTGAAGTCTGTGCAATTAGTTCCTAGAGGTCTAAGGTGTCGTCATCTTCAGTTGATACGTAGCAGCCCCTTGTGCCCTAGTTCATAGCAGGAAGGATGCACCGTGAGGGTCCCAATCCAGAAAGATGTCGGCATTTCGACTTCGTCAAATCAATTCCATTCAAGAGTGATGGATAGATAGGAGTTGATGTAGGTCTAGATCAGCCCTTGTACTTCTGCTCCGAGCTTGTGAAGCCAGATGGTCTCCACGCCATCTCATTCCCCATCATCTTCTCGTCTGGTGGTCGAGAGATCCTGGGATCTAGGATAATGGTGCTCTTTGGCTTCAACTGGATGGAATGAGTCTTAGCATTGACGATGACGGCCTCCTCAATGGGTGACCGGGATCCCCCCTGGTCTGCTTGGAGATGAGGCCTCATCTATGTTGTGATGGTGGTGCCCTGTTCTAGGGTTCAGATCCTCAACCTATTCCAAGTCCTGGATTCCAGTTTCTCTTATGAATCCCTTGGTTGGACACAAAGGTGGAGGGTTTTCTCTCTAGGTGGTTGTGTACTTCCCTCTGGCCTTCCCGGCGTCGATTCCCATCTTGCTATTGGATCTGGCGACGATGCCTCTCCAGTAATGGCTCCTTTCCCAACTAATGCAAGACCCTACGGCAGGCCGCCTTGCACTGCCTACGCTGGCTTTCACCAACCAATTTCAGAATCTGAGGTTGACAGCCCACTGGGCCCTCGTCAATAGGATCAAAGGATGATAGGGATCCTCCCTACTTTCCCCTGTTGCTGTGTGTAGGAACGCCCATAGGGTGTTCAACATTTTGTTTCTTTCTGGTGCTAGACTCGACCACTTGATGGAAGATGCTGACGGTCCTCTACAGTGTTGGTGGTCCATAGGAGTCTTGTCTGGGCTGACTTGCTTCTGATCAAGGTTCCTGAAGTCAGCTTGTGCTTGGATTAGTGTGATTGAGTAATATTGGTCTGTAATGCTCTCTTTGTGGGTACTCTGATGGTAAGTAGCATTCATGGTCCGATGGAGTTCAGTTACAAGTATCCTTGGAGAAGTCCCTAAAGGCACCTTTGATTTAGGATTGGTAGCTTTACTTGACCTCTTAGAATGAAGGATAGAACCTGTGGCAGGCAGTCTAACCTTTGGGAAGAAGCGAAAGAGTCATAGGATTTTACTTCTTGATATGTATTATCCTAGTTCATTCCCTGATGGTCTTGTGCTTGGAGGAGGATCAAGTGACGACTCTATGTCTTAGATTGGCAGTTGAGTGCATGCCCTCACAGGCATATTTGTGGGTGTTATTATTGATCTTGTGTGATCCTTCTTCTCTTCTTCTGATTCTGTCCTCATTGTTAGATCCCCCTTCTCCTGGCTTTTCCAGTATGGAGTTTTATTTTCTATTTTGATCCTTTTGTCCCCCTACGTGGGGATAAATAAGGATCATTTTGTTTCCCTAAGGGGCACACATGCACCCAAAGTTTTGGTTATCTAGTAACACATTTTTTTGCAGACAAAAAAAAAGAATATTACAGGTGGATACCTTAAGTCTTTCAATAGAAATCAATAGTCATAGACAAACAAATTGTGTGCTACAGTACACACCCGTTTTTAGAATTGAAATAGAAATCATCCTAGTAAAGCTCCTTGGTCTTGGGCTCCTTAATTCAACCACAGGGTCAATTGTGTTGACGTTGTAACATAAGTAAGACACTATTTCTACATACACAAACTTCTTGTCATTGTAAGTATACAATCAACTATATACATACACTAAATATTTAATTAAGCAACATGAAATTTTACACGATCAAGCATCCATACATAAATACACAAATGAATGGTTTTGCAAAACAACAACACAAGTTACAAGTTGTAAATCACTTCATAAGAAAAACTGTCATTCTTAAAATGTTAGGCTTGAGGAAAGAGAATAATGAATGGTGTATTCATGATATGAGTTGGCTTTACACAGAATAAAACATATGCAAAAGAAACCAAACTAGAAAATGAAAGTTGTTCTTTCAGTTTCTTCTGAAATAGAAAAACCCTTGATGGTTAATTTGATTCCATTAAAGCATGAAAATAGCAAGTGAGATTCTAGCATTATCACCAACTTGGTCATTCATGTAAACATTCCAATAATTGTTACTACTATAAAGAAAATAATCAATAAAGCTTATAAGTGTGCGTAAGGTCAGTTTATAACAAACTAGAGACCTACAAGAATGTAAGACATGAGCTCATCCCTGTAGGGTTGGAATTGTAGGGAATGTACAACTGGCTGAATGAGACATTGGTGTTGCCCCGACGACATTGCCCTAACAATGAACACCACCTGCCCATGCTAGGACCACAAAAAGTTTCAAGAGTAACAAATGTAAAGAGAGGAACAATTGACTGCTACTGTGGAAGAGGAAAACTTATATACAAAATTTCATAATATGTAAATATATGAAAATATAAAGTGTACTAAAGAAACCTAATATATTCATGATATGGTTTCATCATCTTTCTAGGCATGCACATCCTTGCTAACATCAACTCAAAGGATTAAATAAAGTCATCCTCTATCATATTTTCACTTGTTGTAGCATTTTACAGTCATCATACATAAACTTGAAAGAAATAAAATACATTATAGTGATGAACTATCTCTTTGTTAATTATCTTTGGATAAGAGATAGGTTTCAAGAATTCCTGGCGAATTTTTCAATCAAATTGGATGTAAAATTCAACAAGCATTTAAACCTTTCATGGACCTTTGAAACATACTTAGATGGATACTATAATCAAGAGACTAGTAGCACCTCACTTAAGAAACCCTAATTGAGTCATAAGGTAACAAAACTCACAGGATATGAAATGCAATTAGAAAATTTCTCCTCATGAAAATCACCGAAACAACAAGTAACATGAAATGCAAGAGCAAGAAACTACCCCCTTCTCACATATAGAAAAAGAAACTTAACATAGTTAGATGGATTGCAATTTATGAACAAAGGTTATGTATGTCTCAGATTTATAATGGAGAAGGTGAAAGTCATGTTTGGTTGGGTTCTGACAGGTAGTGTTACTTCTACACAAAATCTCTTAATGGGACAATTTAGAGCTTTTATTTTGACTGCCACAACATCCTATAGAACTAGATGTGAGGTTCAAAAGTGTGGAATTGGAAATAAAGCTATATATACCATTATTTCCTTGCTAAATCATAATTGCTATAATATCCTAGAAAGGGATCACAACTATCAACATAGATATCTAAGAAATTGAAATACGGGTGAAAAAATGGCCCATACGCGCCAAGAGGTTGTTATTGTTGGGGCTTTGGACATACTACATTTTCATGAAAAGTTGTCATTTTATCTCTTCAAATCTTAGTGAACCCATTCTTTCAAACAAACAAAGAATGTTGGCATGTTTCATGTTCACAATAGGATGTAATAACATGGAGATGTCTTGAAGGAGGAGATGCAATAGGTTGGTTGGATAACACTGATGGCGTTAAATTTTTTTGGTGAATGACTATCTATTTGGGAGACTTACAATCCAAAATCTATCGAGTAACAAAAATTATCTGGAAAATGAAGGTCATATGTATAGGACATATGTAATATAAGTTGTACCTGTGTTTGTGTTGTCATTGGATGATGTCGATGTCAATCTTTTTATGAACTAAGAAAGTTTTGTTTGAACCAACAAATATGTTTCCATAGTTCTCTCATACACAGGATACATCTTAGATATGTCTCAAGTAGAAGAGGAAGCAACAAATCATATCTGGATCAAAGGAATGTATTAGCTAAATTGGCTTCTACAATTGGAGGACTAGGTCCTCCAAATGAGAATGTTGGTTGTAGGATACTAGTTTCCATCCTCTTGAAACCTTTTCCATCTTTTTTGAAAGAAGTGAAATGCTGCTAGATGTATAATATATTCCCATGCTGATTATGTGATCAAAAAAATCAGTGAGACTTGAATGTCTGTCCAATCTTATGATGTAGACAATCAAACATATAATCAGAGAAAGTTCCTAATTATTATCAATTAGAATAAATTAGTATACAATGCCTCTTAGTCTAGTTTCACCAATTACCCAATTAATAGAGGGGACATCAGTTAGTCATGCTTAGTATGAGTTGCAAACTATTCATTAGAATTTTAAATAGAAATACACCACATGGTTAAATCTGTGTTTGGGAATGTTGGGTCGCCTTTCTCACCATGATTTCCCCAAATAAGTAGAAAGGGCTAGAGGGAGAGAACTATAAATCTCCTATCATGTGCATTAGATTAAAAAAACCAACCTTTCTTTCCCGACTAGGGTAAATTTGTGGATTAGACGGCAGATAGAATGAGCAATGAAGACCTATAAAAGATGAATAGCTAGTCTTGCACAAATGATTAGTCACATGATCAACATTATAGTATTAGCAAGATTATGGGGTGGGAGATGATGAAATTTTCAGTAGTGCACATGCTTTCTCACACACTTAGTGGTCATTACTAGAAAGGATTGGATTGGATTGTGATTCTTCACCACATTCTCAAAAACATGGCATTTGAGATTCTAGAGAAGGGGCAAGCTTAACTTTTATCTGTTGTGTGGTTTGTCATTATTAGAAATAGAATGACGAGGTGAGGGGGAGTATACTTGGGTAGTTGTGCTTCAACCTTGCTCTTTTTCGCTGCAACTTTGTGTTTGCTGGAAGGGCTCACTCCTTCCAGTGCCTCCTCTCTGGTAGTCAGTGACATCAAGGTCTAGCTACTAGTATATGGGAGGATATGGGGGTGTGGGGGGTACAGGGAGAGATGGAGATATGATCGAGGGTTGCGGGTAATAGACGGGAGCAGCACACGTGAAACTATGCTAGGGGTAGTGCACATAAATTTTAAACTTTTTTTTTGTCTTCATTATTTGGGAGGGGGGAGGGAGAGAGAGGAGAGGATAGATTCAGGAAGAGTATTACTTTGTAGTCATCTATAAAATATAGTCATTTTTGTATTTATTACAATTAGCTATATTTTTATTTACATTTTTATGATTTGTAAACAAAAGCAATTTTCACTACAAATATAATATTTATAGTTGGAGAAATTGTAGTTAAATCACCCTTTTTTTGTAGTGACCATTGTATATGTGAGTAACATTTATTAATTTTTACTGGTAATTGGAAAGTAGTTTTACTTCAATTTTCTAGGAGAAGCAAAGAAGTATGGAATAGATTTCTAGGAAATTATAGCATGACTTTTAAGTGTTTATTGTGATAAGGTAAACAAAATTTGAAAGTAGACAACATTGTAAAATTTAATATCAAATTTGAATCATAATAATTATTTTGTGATTGATATGTAGTAATATGAAAACTATGATAAAAAAAAAAGAAATGGAGGAGAAGATGAAAACAAAATGTTTCTTGTATTTTCATGATATATGTTTATGGAGAAATAATTGGTGAAACCAAACTAATTAATTATGCATTATGATTTAATAAAGAAAGTCGTAAATTTATCAATAGTTACATATCTTGGTCTACCATCATCTGCTATAAATTTATGGTCTTACATGAGAGGCAACTCTAAAGAGATCTAAACTACCATGTATGTGACCCCAAGAATTACATCTACCAGATTTCAATCCATAGGATGTTTTGTTAAATATAAAGATAAATATATACAACTTCATAGGCTTATTGTGTTAGTTTGATTTTTTTAGCTAGGTTGATATATATATGATGAGAAAATATTATTTCAAATTTTTAGACCTTAAATAATATTTTATGAAAGAGAAATAGACTTTTAATTTTTACAATAATGTTAGACGATGAAAAGAGCATGTTTATAATTCTTAAGTTCAATCCAAGATGATGTGTACCATGGTTACCATTGGAAAGGAAGTATAGTATTGAGAATTCATTCCTTTTGTTTTAAGAACTTTATGTGTGAATGAATGGTGTTCAAGTTTAAAATAACATGGTTAATGACTCAATAATGTGGGTGTTTCAATTAAAAGAAACGTGTTCAATAGTGCGGACATATGATCTATTATGACTAAAAATTATTGATTATATATTAAAAGGAAGGACATAACACCCTCCTTACTTGTAGGGAAGGGACGAGTGTGGAATGTTACCATTCTAAGTAAAAATCAATGTCTGGTTAAAATATAAAATATAAAGAAGGGTCTAGAACACAAAGAAACAATGCATTATAAAATATGGGGCATTTGATATCACATCTTTTTCAAGTGATCTTTCTCTATTTTCAATAAAAAGGAAGGATAAAAAAAGTTCTCTCTTGGAGCATTGAGTAGACAAGTGACTACCTAATGGGAGACTCTCTTTCTTCCCAAAACTAGTCTCGTTCAAAGGCTCATATGTGAGTGTCAATTATAATGGGATAATCATGGAGGAATCTACTCTTCCTTGGAACACTCACCAGAGCTCGACGGTGCAACCACACTCGTAAGAATGTTCTACGTGTAAACCAGGGAAGACATCACACTCGTGGGCATGAAAAGGAAGAGGTAATCTTGAAATAACCATGTATATTTTAATTTAGACAGTCATGGAAAATGCAATGTCTTTGCAAAGACATTAAGGATTAGATTATTATAAAAATACTCTATTGATAATATTTAGATGTTTAATAAGGAAACGATTGAATAGATAAAAATATACATGGTGATATGAAACCTAGGGGACGGAGGGGTTCTGGCGGAGCGGGAGGCGGTAGAAGAAATCCAAATCCCGAAGTGGATCATGGCGGAGGAACATGTAGGCAAGGCGCTGAAGTGGAGGCGCAATCCAACAAGGAAAACGTGGAGAGGGTCAGTAACTTGGAGACCTCCAGTGCATCAAATGGATTCATTATAGAAGAATTGGGTTTGCAGTTCAACTATGCATGGGGACGACAGACGGTAACCAAGGTAGGAATCTTAGAAACTTCATCGACCAACTCCGAAGGGCACCTAAATACAGAAAAAATTGCTGCGGAAAGCAACTTAGGATCCGGACAATCCTCTGGATCAATGAATGGAAATCTCTGGGGAGAGGGACAGATGATGCGTTCTTTCAGTGATACGGTCAGTGGATCTAAGACAGAAGGAAGCAGCGAGGCCTTTCTGGAGAAACTCTTTGAAGAAGGCTTATCAGTGGGCGAAGTCACTTTGGGTGAGATAGACCACAGACCGACCATCTCTGTGGTCCCTGAAGCAGAAGAGCGACTAGCCAAGCCTTGGAAATATGCCATCGTGTTTATATTGCTAGGAGATGATATAGGGTACATGAACCTCAAGGACATACTAAAACTCATGTGGAAGATCTCTGGGAGGTTCAACATGTATGAAATGGAACTCAGACACTTCGTAATTCAATTTTCATGCTGAAGAGATTTTGAAGTAGCCTTAACTGGAGGACCGTGGAAGATCTTTTGCCTAAATTTAGTTGTATGGGAATGGTTTCCAACATTTAAGCCAAAAGAGGAATTCCCTGAATGAATTATCTCATGGGTGCAGGTGCTGAACTTACTTCTCCATCTATATGTATCGACCATGTTTGATTACATTGGACTACCCTTGGGGAGGCTCATTAAGGTAGACAGTCACACTGCAAGTAGGATGAGGAGCAAGTTTGCTCGTTTGGCCATAGAACTGGATACAACAAAGGAATTGTGTCCCATCATCCTTATTAATGGGGTGGAGTACGGGATAGAATACGAGGGAATCCCTAGAGTCTGCACCATATGCGGAGACGAGGGGCACATCTCTAAAGATTGCAATGCTCATCACCAGACGAACAATGAAGACAAAGTTGGATAGGTGCATATAGAAGAAAGAACGACTGTGCTGCCCCATATACACCAACAGAATTAATGGAAAACCCAAATAAGAAAAGGTAATGGAAGAAAACAAACAAGGAATCAGGAATCTCCCAATGAAATCAGGAACATCAACATATTTGGGGTCCTTGAAGGTGAGCCAGAAGAGCATGCTGAAGAGAGAGCAACCTCTGAAAATACCATGTTGCACAGTGAAGGTTCAAACCAAAGCAAGAAGACCACTAAGGTCTGGAGGAAGAAGAAGAAACAAATAACTTCAAAAGACAATGAGACTGAAAATGGGGCAGTTCTAAAGAATATTACGAATGCGATGAGAAATGAAGCAAACCCAAGTAGGTAATCCAAGGTGGATCATGCCATTGCCAGCCCTGAACTTGACGAAGTGGTAGAAGTTATAGCTTTAGAGGAAGGAGAGGTGGAGGAGGAAATGATGGAAGACAAAACTACCAAGGAGGATGACAAGGAAACTGTGTTTCCAGACACCATTCAAACCATAAACGAAGCCATCTCAGGCTTTCCAATGAACACAGGGGGAAGGAACAGCATAGGTAGCAGCACCAAAATGAAAAGAAAGAGGAAAGGACAACTTTTCCTGTCACCCGAGAACAGAAGACGAAGCCCACGAAGAAAGGACCCAGGGATATTAGCAACTGAGCCACCTGGGGAATAAGGGAACAACACCATTTATGTAAGTGGCAGCGACAGCCCCATTGAAGAGGTGAACGCCGAGGAAGATATGGAAAATGTGGAACCAGAGGGAGATGTGATCAGCGAGACACAAACCCAATCAAGTTAATTATGCTGGACTTCCTATGTTGGAATATCCGGGGAGTAGAGAAGAAGGAAACACAACTTAATCTAAAAGAACTAATGGCTGTGTATAAACCTAAGATTGTCACCATTGATGAGCCTTGGTTGAGTGGTAACAGGGCTACCAACACCATTTAGAAGCTGGGATTTAATCGGTCCTTTGGAGTCGAAACCCAAGGGTTTGTAGGGGGAATCTGGGTCTCCTGGAAGGAGCACAATTGTCACATACATATTATAAACTATCATGTATAGTTTGTCACTTACTGCGTGAATCACTCAACACTTATAACCTTTGTTTATGCAAACCTGCACATTACTGTCAGAAAACTCTTTTGGAAGCATATTATCAAGATGGGGGAATCTTTCATTAATCCATGGATCATTCTAGGTGACTTCAATACCACTTGTTACCTGATAGAGCAAGCAGGTAATCTGCATTACAATCATGCCGAGGCTACAACCTTTCCAGAAACTTTAATAGCTGCTGGGCTGAATGACCTCAGATTCTCGGGTCCTAAGTCACTTTTAAGAGGGGAATTCTCCAATAGAGATTAGATAGAGCGATGGCTAATAATGAGTTCATTTAGAAATTCCAGCACTTCTATGTACAAGATCTACCTAGGCTCCAATCTGATCATAGTCCGATCTTCGTCAGAAGCAAACGTACTCTAGCTGGCCCGAGAAGATTTGTGGCGAAGGTGTGCTGGGCAAAGGACGAGGGTTTCAAAGCAATGCTAGCGGAGAAATGGAAGCACAAAGTGGATTTCTATGAAGCTCTAAATGACTCAAAAAGGGATATGTCCAACTGGGATGGAGACCACACTAACATCAAGAGAAGGAACAAAAGTCATATTTTGAAAAATATCAATAAACTTAAAAAAGACTTGGCTGATAACTACAACCCGATCACAGATGGGATCTGCACTGATATGAAGGCTGCACTAGATGAGATTCTACAGGAGGAGGAGGAGGAGTGGCACCTAAAGAGCCACATTGACTGGATGCATAATGGGGACAACAATACTAAGTTCTATAGTGCTTATGTTAAGCAATGGCGCAGATCAAATACTATCACCATGCTCAAGAACAAGGATGACAACTGGGTAAGAAATGAATCAGAACAAGAAGAAATGGTGCGAGCTCATTTTAAAACTCTCCTCACCATGACATGAGAACCTGAGATGGAAGCAATGGGAAGCATGCCAGCTGAGTTTAAGCAACTTAACCAGAGACAAACCTTGCACTTAGCAAAGGAATCATCTGAAGAAGAATGTCACAAAATGGTTAAAGCTATGAATCCTTATAAAGAAAATGGACCTGATGGCATCAATGGTCTGTTCGTTCTGAAACACTGGGACGTCCTGAAGAGTTCGGTAGTTACCACTGTAAGAAGGGCCTTATCGGGAAAGGCTTTAAACAAAGAACTGTGTGATTCGGCCATCGTTCTCATACCCAAAGTTCAGAACCCGATGAACTGTGATCAGTTGTGGCTGATATCTTTGAACAATTACTGCCTTAAGTTGATATCTAAAATTGTGGTGGTGAGGCTTAAAACACACCTGCCTGAATGGATATTTGAATCCCAGAGCACCTTTGTAACTGGTCGCCGCATAGTTGACAATATCGCCATAGCTCAGGAGGTAATTTTCATGATGAGGAAGAAGACAGCTGCAAGGATGATGGCAATTAAAATAGATCTTGCTAAGGCCTATGACAGGCTCTCTTGGGATTTCATTGCTGATACCCTCACCAAGATGGATATTGTTGAAAACATAGCCGCTTATATCATGAACTCCATTAAAATGGGGGAGTGTTCAATTATGTGGAACGGGCATACAACCAGGCCCTTTAAAACTATCCGAGGGCTCAGACAGGGCGATCCTCTATCGCCATATCTCTTTGTTATGTGCATCGAAAGATTTAGTCATTTGATTCAGAAGACTGTGAGAGAAGGCGAGTGGAAACCTTTTAAGCTGGGAAGGAACGGAAGCAGTATCTCCCACTTATGTTTTGATGACGACCTGATCCTGTTCGGGGAAGCATCAAACAACCAAATGAGAAGTATTAAACGATGTTTTCAGACTTTCGAAAAGGCCTCGGGTCAGATGATCTCTGTAACCAAAACTCAAGTCTTCTTTGAAGCGAGTGTACCCCAAAGAACAAGAAGAATTATAAATAAACTAGGGAGATTCAAGGAGGTCGATGACCTGGGTAGATACCTGGGGGTGCCCATCATTCATAAGAGGATCACTAGGGACACATACATAGATATTTTGAAGAGAATTGACTCTAGAGTTAACGGGTGGGCAGCGAAATGCCTATCCCTAGCCGGAAGGACCTGCCTCACAAAATCCGTCTTAGAGACCATCCCAACCTACACGATGCAGACGGTGTCTCTACCAGTGGGGTTGTGTGACCGGATAGATGGATGTATACGCAAATTTCTATGGGGGGGAGGACACAAGACTCATCCAATATCCCTGGTAGTGTGGAACAAAGTCACTTGTCAAAAAGGAGAAGGAGGACTTGGGCTTAAGTCTATGTGAGAGTGGAATACTGCTTTGTTTGCCAAGAACGCATGGGATTTAGCCTCTAACAGGAGTACTATCTGGTGCGATCATATAAGAGAGAAATACAAGAGGTTTATGGCAGGAAAAATGCCTAACTTGTCCAGATTATCCGTTTCTGCTCTCAGATGTAAGCAGTTGATCACTGACAATTCTTTCTTGACGCCTTTAAATGGAAACAACATTTTCTTTTGGGAGGATGAATGGGTGGAGCCTAACCTAAAATTTATCCAAGTAGCTAGGCGTGAAGTACCTGAACCCATAAGGGATATGTTCGTAAGAGCTGTTGTCCTTGATAATGGGCGATGGGATAGAGAGTTCCGCAAGGATTGGCTACCAAAATAGATCGTTAACAAAATTATGCAGATAGAGCCTCCGGTAGCTGATATGAAATCATACGTTAGAGTATGGACTGGGACATCCAACAGAAAGTTCACCACAAAGTCTGCCTACAACATTCTGAGGAAGGAACATGAATTAGCTGTAGAAGGGGAATGGGATAAGCCGTGGATGATTAAAATGCCAGTAAAATTCAAAATGTTTGGTTGGCTTCTTATGCACGACGCTATCTTAACCAATAGCAAGAGGGTCAGGAGACAGATGGCAACTGATGCTACTTGTACTAGATGCCATGAACAGGAGGAAACCCTCAGTCATGCTCTTAGAGATTGTGCATGTGCAAGGGAAGTGTGGACAAACAGCCTGAACGGCAATGATCTCAACGACGCTTTTCAACTAGACGGAAAACAATGGATCATTAGGCAGATGCAGAAGGAGCCCAACAAGAGAAAACGCCTACTAGTCACGTGTTGGATAATCTGGGGGGCCCGAAACTAGGAGGTGTTTGAGAACCAAACCATGACTGTGGAGAGACAAATACAGAGAAATACTAATGAACTTCAGCTTATAGATAAAGCATGGAGTAGTAACCCTGCAAACCAGGAAAGAGGAAATGAAGAACGTTGGAGAAAGCCACTACAAGGATACATCAAAATGAACAACGATGCAGCTTGGAAACTAGACAAGGCCACAATAGCAATTATGGCACGGGATTTCAAAGGTTGATGGATAGACAGACATGTTAGAAGTACTAAGGCGAGTTCAACCACTCATGCGGAACTTATAGGAGCTGATATTTCCCTTGAGATAGCTAGAAGGAATGATATCTTAGATCTTGTCCTCGAAACAGACTGTAAGGTTTTAGTGGACATGATAAATTTGGATAAAGAGCATTACCCAAGATATGAGAGACTCTTAACCATGATCAAGCAAGGTTTAGATGACCATCAAGTTTGGAGTATTCAATTCAGTCCAAGAGAGTGCAATTTGATGGCACACAAGGCAGCAAAGGACTTTCAAAAACTACCAGAAGGGTGCTTTGATTTGCCCAGACCACCTGAATGTATTGCAAATATCTTAAAAATAGAGAATTGTAATGGAGTTAGTATCTCCAAATTTAATTGTCGCAACAATTTAAAAGTTTGTAATTGTTTCCCATATTGGCTTGCAAGAGGAGGGCGAGATGAATAAAATAGCCTCCTGGCTTCCCCCAAAAAAAAGACATGGTGATGGTGTTCATGCAATAGATTGTGATAAGGATGTATGAATTGATGAGATAAGTTTATGTGAATCTATTTAGAATTCTAGAACACAAATGCAATATCTGATCTTAGTGATAATATAAATATAATTTTATTCTTTTAAATTTACCCATTAGACATACTATGGTAATTTGAGTCATCGAATGATGAAATAATATTTGTATAAAATCTCTAGAACTCTATTTTGATGTATGTCTCAATAAATTTGATTTTGTTTGAGTTTGCAATATAACTACCTATTATGATAATTTAATGCTAGAGACGTTAGGCAATGATGTTAATTAAGGAGGTTAACGAATTGATAGCATCTGTAGTGATGTAAATGTGTAGATATCATATATTATGAGAATTAATGATCATATCTAATTTTATTAGAGGATTGTATCATGTTAATGATACACAAGAAATCCCAACATGGATTAGAAGACCTAAAGATAATATAGGGCTCGTCTAATATTTTTGGATATATTTTGATATAAGCATCATGTTCATTTTTAGGTTAGATAATGCTTGACTAGGACTAGAATGCATATGTGGATTTCTCACCATAAAAGGTAAGTGGTTCATGCCCATATTTATGGAAGTCACCACGTTTAAATAATCCTTATATAAGATTTTCATGAGCTAATGTTCTTAGAATTTAAAGTTAAGTTATGCAGGAAAGATCTCCTATACTTTTGTGATTATGAAATTTCATATGCTCAATATCTCAAGTAGAGATATGTCATGGAATGATTAAAATTCATTAATTAAGTTTGTAAGAAGGATAAAATAATATATTTCTATCACATTTCTTGGTAATGTTCCGTATGTATGCTTATTACAGCCAGATATGAAAAGCAAGTAAGTCTGTGATACTTCCATGGTTATGTGATATGACTATGTATTAAGATTTCATGTACAAACATACTATTAAGATTCATCTTCTATATAAATATAACCGTGAATTATGATGCCAAGTAGAAATATACCATTAATATTTCTTATATAGATAGAAATCTAAGAACTAAGAAGTTATTTAGATTTCTCTAAGAGCTAATTACAATATAGGAATATAACTTTTGAACATATTAAGACATGATAAAGATCATGTCATGTTTTTAATGTTTTATAATTGAGTTCATGATAATATTTTTTACATTAAGTTGTACTAAATAACTATTAAATTCCTAGATAAGATTTTATTAAGATTCATAATTATATTCATGAAAAGAGTATGAGAACATAATGCTTCATGATTTAAGCTCACTAGAATGCACAAACATGCATGTCAAGATTATATTAATTGAGATTTTATTAAGATTGAGTTATCTTGTCAGAAATGATATTTTTAAATACTTTATACTTAAGTTACTTCCATATACCTTACTTAAGTTACCTCCATATACTTCACTTATGTTACTTTCACATATTTATGTATTCAGTTCAGATCCTTCTTCCTATGCCTTTACTCAAAATTATCATATATAGTATCATTGAAGTCAGTCTAGCATATTAGAGTTCCATATTAAGGTTTATCCAAATAATAAACATATAAGATTTAGATTTAAACTTAGGTTACCCATTGTGTGAGTAGTTGGTGCATCCCTCCCAAGGTTCACACACTAATCAATTAGGATTTGACTAGATGTGCCCAATGAGATCAGGACACACGAGGGATTACTTTCAAAATTTACAAAGACACCTCATTCTACTAACACACTATAGCAGCAAGCGCACTGGGTCATGTCATAGTATGGGGACAACAAGTATAAGGTTGATCCACAAGGAGAAAAGGGGGCACTAGAGATAGGTTAGTTTTTGAGCCAGGTTCCTACTGTAGAGTCTAGGGTTGAAGGGTTTGAAGGTGATTTGTTTTTTTTTTAAATTGGCGATTCATTCATCCTGTCGCCTGGGTTCGAACTCATGACCTCTCGGTCTTACATCATCACTTTAACCACTGGGTGCCACTTCATTGGCTTTGAAGGTGATTTGTTGATTACACTAATGATGAACAAGCAACTAAAAGGGGGACAAACAAGATCAAAACCTAAGTTAACCCAAGACAGTTAATTCTACTGAACAAGAAAAGACAAGGCAAGCAAGGAAAAGACAAGTTATGCTAAGGCATGCAAGAAGAAATTTACACTACTCTAAGCTAGCATAGAGGGAAGAAGAGAAAATAAAGACCTATACTAGAAAGAGAAAAGAAAGAATAACAAAAGAAGTTAACTAAGCAAGTAAATAGCTAAGTAGGTTAACACTAGCTAAGCAAGAAGGAAATTAAGGTATTAACACAATAAAAGGATATTTGGGTTGTTTGGGGAATGCACTTATCAATTAGGTTAGGGTTGACATGTAAACATTATGCTTTCATTTAGATTACCAAATTAAACAACAAGCTAGAGTCTGATGTCCTAGACTACTAACGGGCCATGGATAAGATTGGTTGTGTATAGGGGAACTAGTCCTTAACACCTCATACTACCATTACAAGACTCGGTTGGGTTAGGGTTTAGGTTCAATTGAATTAGAGTGTAAAAAAGCCTAGGTTTCTAGTTTATAGGATTTTAGGGTGATTAGGGGTTGAGGGTAGTAATGGGAATGGAAATGAGGTTTTAGGCCTCACATCACCCACACTCTAGCCTTGACAAAGCTACATGTTGAACACACTAAATTAATCTAAACTAGCTACTTCGATCTTTCAACTAGGGTTAGGAGAATTGATTAGCATGTAGGAGGATTGGTAGGTATCTTGGGATCCATCAATTGGACCTAGGTGCAAATCCTAAAATTCACACATATAAGCAATTTCCCTAAATTCCTAGGTGATTGCAAGCACAAATTAATAAGAAATTAATGAATAGTGATAGAAAAATAGAACATAATTATTAGCAAATCAAATTATAGTGGTTACATATCATTTTCCCCCAACATGGTATCAAAGTAACACTTTTGGCCCCAAATAGCCCACCTAAGGGGCCTAGCTACTCATGGAAATGGAAAACACAAAAAGAAAGGAGAAAGAGGTAGAAGAAGCCATGCATCTCATTTTATATGGAGTAATCCTCCTCTTCAGCTGCTGCAAGATGTCCACCTCCTTCTTCCAAGGTGCAAGGGCATGGAATGATAGTGGAACAGGGTCAAAACACTAGGAAATTAGTGTTTTGGTGGTAGAAATGATGAAATGGAGTGGAAATGAAGTGGAATAGCTAAGGGGAAAATGGAGTGATAGAAGGTAGATAGGAGTGGCCTTCTTCGTCCTCCAGCCGCCACCCATGTATATACAAGTGGGGTAGAAGAAATAGGTCAAATTGGGGTAAAGTGGGAAATGCAATGGAGAAGTAGCTAGGTTTTTATGAGTAGCATGGTCTTGTTAGGAAGCACGACCATGGTGGGTAGGGATGACCATGGTCATGGTGGGGTGGAATAGCCGAGGTGAAAAATGGTGAAAAATGATAGTAACAATGGTGGATTTGATCTAACACAGATTCACTCACAGATCAAGAGCCAAGGTGGCTTCTACAAGCCGTCGGGTGGCAAAAAGGTGTCGCCCGCTACCGTCTTGCCCATGAGGACTGACAGGTGGGCTCAGATTGGTCCAAGGAAGGATGGGGAAGAAACCCCAAAAGCCACATCAAGGTGGCGCCCCCATGGGAGTAAGGAGGAAGAAGGAGAAAAAGGGAGGTTCTAGGATTTGCAAAATAAGAGGAAAGGAGGGGGAACGAGTTAGGGGAGAGGTTTTATAGGCGGAGAGTGAGAGAAAGGGTGCCAAACAGGTAGGAAAACAAGGCTCTAGGTGGGTTCGAACTAGACAGGTGATGTTATTGTAGCACCATTGGCGCATCATCGTAGAGAGGTGGGAGCCAACTCTTGAACCGTTGGTTCATGGCTTGATCATAGGGACATTAATCCAACGATTGCAAAAATAAAGGGTCACACTCTATAGACCGTGATTGACCAAGAGAATTGAACTTGGATGGAAAGCCAAGTAGAAGGGGAGGCACCCCCTCTTGTGGGCCACACGCAACACAAAGGGCCCAATAAGGGTTAAAAGCAATAAAATAGTTAAAACAAGGTTAAAAGCAAGTGATATTCAAATGGCATATGTTCCTCATACTAATTCATAATTGGACACAATTTGGTGTATTGGAACAGTAAGAAAGACATATTCCTCATGAGAACAAGAATAGGACACAAAACTTCACAAGGATATGATCAAATTTCAAATAAAAAGTAAGGATGTGTGATATGAATGCAAGCTTTATTTTCATCAACTTTGAGCCACACCAAGGTGATACGTAAATACTTGGTAGACGACTTGTGCATTAAAACACATACAAATATTAAATTGATGATGAGAACAACTATGAGATCCAAATTAGAAATCATAGTCGATGTGTGAAGTTCAAGGTCGTCATAGTATCCTCCTCATCAATTATGTTTTACATTTCCATAGTAGTGAAAATGAATACATCTAGCTTTTTCTTCATGTAACTGACCATATAGATTCCATCACATAATTTGATCTCCATGTTGAATGTATATAAGAAGATCCTCTCTAGGATGATGTCGGGTTTCCCATTCTTTAGCTCTACATTTATTATAAGGAAGTCAATATGAAATGCCACATGTATCTTCTTGTCCAGCACCACCATTTAATTATGTATCTTTAGCCTTGGTGTCTTGCTAGATTCATATTATAACAAGAGAGACCAGTGTGTGATTTTCATTCTCCCCATTCCAATTTGTAAGAATGTTCTATATGGCATGATGCTCACACTTGAGACCACATCTAGAAGTGCATTCTCAATGAGTTGCAAATGTTGATAGCAAGAGACAACGGGGATGGTTGGATCTACCATATTTTTAGGAAAATGGTTGTCTAGAATGAAACTGACTTGCTCTTTGTCTATGATTTTCTTGGGTTACCTCACTATCATCTTCATCTTACCAGTGCAATCATTCTTAAAGAAAGATATGAATGTGGATATATTCCCCTTTCCGCAGTTCATGGACCTCAAAAGTTTCATGATACGACCATGCCCCTCTTGGGGGAGAGGGTCTTATAAAAGAATAATAGAAACATTTCCCACTTGCGTCAACATTTTATACTCCAAGTTGCAAACCTTGGGGAAGCGTTGGAGAATTCTTTGAATCATAGGATGGAGCTTGTGTTGTTATCAACTCGAAATGGGGTGGGACAACAAGTCTTACCTTTTCCAATAATGATAGGACATTATGTGTTTTCTATTCCAATAAAGGTGGGACGAAAAGCACTCTAGAGTACATGGAACTATCATACAAAGGAGAGACATCATGTATTTTGGTGCACTCGACACCTTCACTAGAATCCTTGTGTAGTGATTTTTCATCATGAACCTTTACCATTTACTCTTTCTCCTTCATGGAATCCACAACAACCTTGGCACCCCTTATGACGAACACCATGTTCACCTTCTCATGGGTAGGAGGGGGAGCTCATGATGATGGTGGTGGTGGTGGTCTTCTGTGTGGTGGGTTTTAGGTTTGGAGGATGTAGGTTGGTTGTTGTGGAGGTTGTTGTGGAAGTTGTTGGTATTGTGGATGGTGGTTGTTGGGTGTATTGGAGGTAGAAGGGAGGTTTTGGTGGTGGAGGGCATATGGGTTAGGAGGTCCTTGGTATTGTTTCAAGGTTGTGACTTGCCCTTGTGGTGGAACATAGTCACCTTGAGGAGTGCAACATACTAGATCTTAAACCCTGACCTAGAACTTTGACCTTATGGCAAAGACAAACAAGGTTGAGTTTAGATCTAAAAGATATTTAGTATGACCCTAATGAGCTAATGCATGTATAAGTATCCCTAATGTAACCTAATGTTCTCACATTAGTCTTAGGACAATAATGGACACATAAGATTTGTCACATGAGGTAATATTCTGTGCAAATAATCACACAACTCTTTTGGAGATAATATTAAGGTTTTGAATAAGAAATAGTGATAATAATGAAATAATGTGAAAATAATGGTTACAAATATTAAAAGTGACATAACTCATTAAAAGAAATCCCAAAAGTGGAATTTAAGTTAAGAATGGTGTTCCTTGGGTTCCAATTGCCTTGGGAGTCAAGTTTCACATTATTCACTTAATAATAATTAATTTAATTCATTTTGGAAAGAGAAGATTTGAGATTTCCACAAGATATTAAAAAAAATATTAAATGACTCCAAAAGAGGAAAATAATCATGGATTCATAATCTACATATTAAAAATAGCCTTTGGGTGAGTTTTCATCCAACTTAGAAGATGTTTGATTAAAAGATGAAATCAGATGAAATAAAGTGTGTAGAACCTTCAAAATATTAAATAAATGTACAAACAACTCCAACATGTAAATCACCAAAAGTTCTGTCAAAATACATGTTGTGGAATGACGGCGGGACGAGGGGGATGAGGGGAGCGAGGAGGTGGCAGCCGCACCCGTACCAGCGGTGGGAGAGGGGGTCAGGCCTGTGGTGATTATGGAGATGGAAAAGAGGAAGAGCACTTACCATATACTGAAAAAGTACCCTGGAAAGATCCGGAGTTACAGGAAGAGCCGGGAGGGAAAAATGGAGGCGGCATTAGGGTTTCGATCCCAAATATTGGGATTGAATTTCAGTTCGCGGGAATGAAGGGCAGCCCATCGAAAGGCCTTGAAGGGGTACACAAGGTTGCAGGAGGCGGGGATATAGAGATGGATAACCAATTCCCACCACTGAATGGAGGATCTACTGGAAAAGAGTAGGGAACGAACAACACCAATAACCAAACTGTGGGGATTGGAGAAAAAGGCAAAGCAAACACTATTCCATTGACGAAACCAGATCAGGGATCGACGAGCAAACAACAAGCGGAGACGTTCTTCTTGGAATCGTTATTAGAGACTACCCTAACCCTAGCAGATCTGCAACTAAATATGGGAGACAATGGTATGGTGCTAACCATAAACCCTAACGCTGAAGAGAACCTGGCCAGGCCATGGAGTTATACAGTGGTAGCACAATTAGTAGGCTCTGATGTTGGATATATGACAATGAGGGATAGGCTGAAGATGTTATGGAAGCCGATTGGAAGGTTTAATATGTTTGAGGTTGACCTTGGCCACTATGTCATTCAGTTCTCATGCGAAGGGGATTTTGATATGGCGCTTACTGGAGGTCCATGGA
Organism: Alisma plantago-aquatica; assembly: GCA_963693085.1. Lineage (NCBI taxonomy): Eukaryota > Viridiplantae > Streptophyta > Magnoliopsida > Alismatales > Alismataceae > Alisma > Alisma plantago-aquatica. The sequence goes on along the minus strand of OY856410.1, from coordinate 90,664,626 downwards.
AACTATTTGGTTGCTGCTTGGCTGTCTAGCAATGGGAGCCATCCTTCAGACCGTCAGTAGACCTCCCTGAGTATTTGGTTATGTGGGTTAGAATACTTGAACTTCCATTACATCTGTATGTACCTACAATGTTTGAGTACATCGACCTAGCATTAGGAAGCTTGGCTAAAGTTGATGGTCACACCATGGCATGCACGAGGAGTAAGTTCGAAAGATTTGCTATCGAAGTAGATACTACAAAGCCCTTGGTCCAAACCATTACAATAAACAACAATATCTATCAGGTGGAGTATGAGGATTTCCCGAAATCTTGTTGTCTTTACGGGAAACTAGGACACAGCAGGTTGAAGTGTCCTAAAGCAGAAGGAAACATGGCGAGCAGCAACAAAGATGAAGGACATACTGAACATATCGGAGAGGAGGAATTGGAGAAAAGGAAATGGCAGACACAATGCAAGAAGGTCTCAGCTAACAGACAACGAAATAATCAGAAGAACCATGGCAAGACCAAAGAGAGTGGAGGAAAAAGCACCAATAAATTTGCAAAACTGGTGGATCTCGAGGAGGAAGTGGCAGGAAAGGAAGGTCAGGAAGCAAAAAGTAATGAAGAGAAACAGTCTTCGGAGAAGCAGGTATACGGCGGCGGCGAGAAAGGAGGAAAAGTGTGGAAGAAAAAGTGAATAGAAAATGCTGATGAAAAAAGGGAGGTGCTAAAGGAGATCAATGATTCATATAGAAGGCAAAGTGGGGGTAATTCTAATCATACAACTGCAAATCCTGACATTGATGAAGTAGTAGAGGAGGTTATAAATGTTGAAGACAACGAAAATAAAGATAATGAAGACAAGAACAGTCCAGTCACTAGGTGTGAAAATAAGGAGATGGATACATATGATGAGGAACTACATGTGAAGCAGACAAACCCTCCAGATTGGAACGCTGACATGAATGTTGAAATAAGGGAAGAGGAAGACACAAACTTAAGAGAAAAACCTATAAACAAGAACTCAGGTCCAAGACCTGAAAGAAGGAAAATCAAGGGAGGTGCACTAAAACCCAAAAATGCAAGATTCAAGCTTCCACATGAAAATAGAAGGAAAAGTTCACATTTGAATCCAGAGCAGGAGTTCCAAACTGAATTTGTTGTTGCTGAAGAAGTTGGGAAGGAGAACCAGGAGCTGCAAGCAGGGAATCAGTGAACCCGCATCCATCCCTTTCATGTTGTTAATGATTAATACAATCTGCTGGAATATGAGGGGCACTGGCAACAAGGATACATGCCGAGTGCTCAAAGACATGATTGTACAACATAAACCCAAGTTGGTAGCTATTTTGGAACCAAGAATTAGTGGTGAAGATGCTGAGAAAGCAATTCGCAATCTGGGCTTCTCCAAGTCACACAGAGTTGAAGCGAGGGGTTTTTCTGGTGGCATTTGGGTCTGTTGGAATGAAGAGGACTGCAATATCACGATCATCAACAACCATTGACAATTCATCACGTGTTCAGTGAATGAGGATACTATTATTACCTTCGTCTATGCTAACATGCATGTACACGTCAGGAATCTGTTATGGAAGCATCTAGTTAATATGGGGAAGAGGTTCACAAAACCTTGGCTTGTGGTAGGGGACTTTAATGCCACCATAAACCCTTGTGAAAGATGTGGTTGTAAATGTTTTGACTACTGTGAGGCTGAGCTGTTTAACAATATGCTCATGGAAGCTAACCTGATAGATCTAGGCTTCTCTGGCATGCAGTTTACATACTTCCATGGAACCATTCAAACCCACATTGACAGAGGTCTGGGTAATACTGAATTTGTTGTGACATATCCTAATTTTTTGGTTGAGCTCCTACCAAGGGTTTGGTCGGATCATTGCCCTTTACTAATTCACAATACATCAAGAAATTGAGGTAAAGAGAAAAGGAGGTTCATTATTAAAAGCTCGTGGGTAAGGAACCCAGAATTCCAAAAGCTTATTGAACAACAATGGAACAATCAACTGGACTTCCATGTAGCGCTGTGAGGAGTGAAGACCAGTGTATCAAACTGGGCGTGTAGTTTTGAATCGAAACTAGGGAAACAAAAGGTTGGTCTTTTAAGAAGCATCAATATACTGCAAACACAACTCACACATAAGTATGATGATGCTACTGACAGGTTCTGCAACAAATTTATTCAGAAATACAACAGAATTCATGAGCTTGAGGAGGAAGACTGGAAATAGAAATGCCATCTGCAATGGAATAAAGAAGGTGATATGAATTCAAAGTTTTACAATGCATATGTAAAACAAAGGAGACACAATAATACCATCACTATGTTAAAAAAAATTAATGGGGAATGGACAGCTGGAGAGGATGAGATTCATGAGCTAATTGTCAACCATTTCAAAAACATTTTTTATAGAGAATCATGTGGTGGATGGAGACAAAACTAAGAAGTTTTGTGGTAATTTTAATAGACTTAATGGACTCGAACAAGACAAGGTAGCAGCGCTTCCTTCGCTTGATGAGGTTTATAAAGCTTTACAATATACAAATCCAAATAAAGCTTGTGGTCTGGATGGGGTAGATGGATCCTTCTTGCTTGCTAACTGGCATGCAGTTAAACAATCTGTTCTGAGAACAATACGGTCTGAAATCAGAGGAGAAGCTTTGGCTGAGGATATGTGTGATGCTTATATAGTACTGATTCCTAAAGTGATGAAGCTGGAGTGTTGTGTACAACTAAGACCAATTTCATTAAACAATTTATCGCTCAAGCTAACTTCCAAGGTGATAGTTGAAAGAATCAAGGACCATCTTACACAATGGGTATCTCCAGCCCAAAGTGCATTTATTCCTGGAAGAAGGATTTCAGACAATATCGTAGTTGTACAGGAAATTCTTTTCAACATGCATAGGAAAAGTGCACCTCAGTCTATGGAAATCAAGATTGACCTGTCGAAGGCATATGATGAGATGACATAGTCATTTGTAGCTGATACACTTGAGAAGATTGGAATGTCGGTTAGTGTTACTAATTACATCATTAACTCGATTTCAGGAGGAAGAGCTACTGTAATATGGCAAGGTAGAAAAGCAGGAATCTTTAAGGCATCTAGGGGTCTTTAGAAGGGAGATCCACTCTCACCATATCTTTTTGTTCTCTGTCTCGAAAGGCTTAGCCAGCTAATTGAGGAAAAGGTAGAGAAGAAGGAGTGGACTCCCAATAAGTTATCTACTAGGAGTCCTTTGATTTCTCATTTATGCTTCACAGACGACATGATCTTATTTGCCAAGGCCAACCAAACCAAAATGGATACTATTCTCACATGAGCTGTGTCGGGGCAGGCCATTTCTATAGCAAAGTCGTGCACCTTCTTCTCTAGGTCTGTACCCAGAAGAATAAGGAAATGGATCTACAGAAGCAGTGGCATCCTGAAAGTACATGACTTGGGGAAGTACTTGGGTGTGTTGCTGATACATGGTAGATTGAACCATGGAACGTATGGTGATATCCTTAACCGCATTAGCAACAACATCAATGCTTGGTCAGCCCGTTGCTTATCTCTGTCAGGAAGAATAGCTATGTCCAAGGCGACTTTAACTGTAATTCCAAGTTATATCATGCAGACCTCAGTTTTACACGTGAAGATATGCGATAGAATCGAAAGCAATATCCGATCTTTCATCTGGGGTGGCAACCACAAGGCACACCCGGTGTCCTTAGTGGCGTGGAACAAGCTGACGTCTAGTAAAAAAGAAGGGGGCCTGGGCATCAAGGCCATGACAGATTGGAACCTAGCTCTCATTAGTAAGCATTTTTGGGAATTCATGTCGCAAAGGAACTCAATCTGGTGTCAAAGCATGAAGTACAGGATGTTGAACAAAGAAAGTATACTTATCCCTAACATATCAAGATTGGGTCGTGAAACATTCAAATGCAAAGAGTTCATACAAGAAAACACTTTATGGAACCCTATCAGTGGCGAGTCACTCAATGTATGGCAAGATAGATGGTGGAGCATGGCTCATACCTTGAAAGACAGGACCTACAAACTGATTCCTCCAGAGCTTGAAGATCTTAAAGTAGCAAGCCTTGTCAACTTGGACAATGATTGGGATGAGGAGTTTCTCAAAGAGTACATGATGGAGGAGGACCTGAAGGAAATTATCAAAGTCAAGGTACCAAACAATACAAACGGTAGTGATATCATCGTCTGGGCACACACAAATGATGGACAATTTGGATCCCAATCTGCTTACAGAAGGTTGAGAAGTTCGAAGGACATTAAGGTAGAAGGAAAATGGGAGATGGTGTAGAAGATCAAGGCCCCTGAGAGGGTGAGGATGTTCCTATGGTTGGTAGGCCATAACGCCTTACTAACAAACAATAGAAGAACAATTCAGTAGATGTCCACTGATAGCAGTTTCCATCGATGCGGAGGATAAGAGGAGAGTGTGCTCCATGCCCTGAGGGACTGCGGAAAAGTGGCTCCCATCTGGAAGGAATTGATAGAAAGGTAGTTATGGGACCATTTCTTTGGGGAGAAAAACCTATGGAAATGGCTGGAATGGAGCTTGACACAGGAAGCTAGAGTAACCAACATGGTAATCATGGGTTGTCACTACATTTGGAGGTACAGGAATAAAGAGGTGCTGGAGAAGATAACAACGCCGCTGGGATGCCAAGTGAACCGAATTCGATCGGAGTCTTCATTCAATGGGGAGGCGTGTGAAGGTATTAATAGACTCAAGGGGTCTAAGTGCATGGATGTTTGCTGGTGTAAACCTTCATCCAAAGAACTGAAATTCAATGTAGCTGCAGCTTATAAAAATGGGAAAGCTTGTATGGATGTAGTGTGCAGGAACAGTGGGGGACAATGGGAAGGAGGATGGAGTAAAAGGATCTCTACAGACAATGCTCTTTTGGTAGAGATCCGAGCTATCGAATTTGCAGCAATTACAACTGAGGAACTAAAAGTAGATTATGCTACTATTGAAACAGATTCTTTTGAAGCAAGGAAAGCAGTGGGGAAGCAACCTGGAGAGAACCCGAGGCTGGCTCCATGGACTACTGAGATCAGAAGGAAAATGAAGAGAGAATGGAAGGTGACTCACACTCGTAGAGGAGGTAACATGGCCACAGATACCCTGGCTAAAGGCCACCCAAAAACCCGAGATGGACTCTTAACCCACAGAACTATCCTAAAGGAGCTAGTGAATATCATTAGCTCAGAAATGTGTAATGGTAGTAGTACTACAAAGTTTAATTCCGAGCATTCTAGTTTAAATTGTATGAACTCCAATGTTTTAGCTTGCTTGAGGGAGGCGGTATGAATAATAATCTCCCTGACTTCACCCCAAAAAAAAACTCCAACATGTAAAATTGATGGTAAACTCGTATCAAACACATTAAAAATGACTTATGGGTGAAGTTTCATCAAGTTTGGAGAATCCTATAATCATTAATGATAGAGGAAGGAAAATAAAGGATTTGATTTATTTAACACATTAAATGTTCTAAAAAGGCAAATCTAATTGCATAATCAGAATCTACATGCCTTAACTAGCCTCTGTGCAAATTTTCATCTAATTTGGAGTTTGTTTGCACTCTTTTTGGAGGAGGGAGAAAATAATGAATTAATGCCATCACACATTAGTCGGATTTGATTTATTTTGTCATAGTACTGATTTTATTAATGTCTTTGTGTGCAAGCTTTTCTAGCCATTGGATTTGAATTGCATGGATTATGTAGCATCCTGATGAATGCATATTCATCTGAGTCCAATCGCCTCATTTGGCCCAAACTTTACCCTGATTAGTCTCCTTTATTGGCTTTATCTTCTAATATGCGAGATGACTCGACTTAACTGCTTTATTGAGCTTTTATTACCTATACCTTATATTATGTGAGTAATTGAGCTTAATTGAATTATCACAAATTTAATTGGATTTTTACATCATTTTTGGTAGGTCAAATTGAGCATTGGGCCCGAGTTTTGGTCCATTTCCCAATTTTGGGCTTTGTTTAGCTCTGGTCAATGGCTGGTCAACGAGGGTCCTTCCTCCTTTCCCCTCACGCATGACCCTTTTTGCTTTGCTGGAGGCTACAATACCCACGTTCCATCTACTAAATACTGCAATCGTGATTATCTTCCACACCTGTTCACGACGATTCCCGCGACCAGCAGATTCCCACGACCAGCAGACCCCGCGACCACGGTGCGCTTAGCCACGACCGCGATCTTTGCCGCGACCGTGGCATCTCCTTGACCGCCCGCGACCTACCATCACCCTCCTGCCTCACTCCTCTCCTTCCACACCTCCACGCTCTGCCTTCCATCATAGAATCTACAACCAACATCATCCGCGACCCTCCCTCCACCCGCGGTCTCTCCTATCCAAGACCGCGACCTACAGATCCACATCCCGCCAGCGGCAATACCTGCGACCACGGCGTCCAAACCCCGCGACCGCGGTGACTGCCTGCGGTCTACCTCCGCTCACCCACAAGACTTCACCATGATCATCTGAGCAACGTCGCTCACAGCTGCTCCATGGACCGCAACTCCACCTTCCTCGACCTTATCGACTCCGCTGCTTCTACCCGTGATCACGCCAACCACACACAACCATGACCTGCTGGCAAGGTCTGCATAATCATTACCAAGAGAGGGAAAAAGAGAAAGATCGTGACCTGAAGGACAAATTATCACGACCTTCCCTTGCTGCGACCGCGACAAAAGCCGCGACCCGCTGCAGAAATGACAAGGTCGCGATTTTAAGTCAGTACCCAGCCTGCCTATAAATAGGACACGACTCCAGTCAGTCAGGGGATCATCTCCAGACGCCGTTAGGGTGCAAGTCTGTCCTGGGCCTAAGGAGAAGATATCCATAGCCAAGAACCTGCCCCCGTGGTGGTTTCACAGCCTGTTCATCCAGATTTGGAGTGAAGACTCAGATCTGCAAGCCACTTCATTCAGATCCAGATCTAGACTTAGATTTGGGTCTAGATCTGCTGCGTCTACACCATTTCTACACCGCTATCTCATCCACGAGCTACTCCTCCTGTTGCGAGCGAGGACTACGAGAAGAAAGAGAAGGTGGACAGAGAAGATCCACCTCGTCTGTCGTGGTGTTCTTTCCTCCTCGTCCAGATCTGCCTCGACCTTGTGTAGAAGACTTTTCCTCCACAGAGCTGCGATCATCTTCTTCACCATGCTCATGGTGGAAACTTCTCTCTCTCTTGTTATCCTTGTTTCTCTCACCATGAGTGAGTAGTTTACTTTCACTGGGGTGTAGAGACTAGCGCCGCTACCCATTCTTTCATATCTTATTGTTAAACATTCCATGGCATGTATATAATCTTTCATTTCGTTGTTAATCGTCGATGTGTTCTTGTGGAGTGATCACCTGCTTGCATTTATCTTGTTTGTTTCCTATGTTGCGAGAACTTCAATGCGTAGGTTTTGAATGTCGATTAATGTGGTTGACTCCCAAACTAGAAATAGAATGGGATTCATTGAGGTCGTAAGTGTATGATCCGTGTGGTGACGAGCCATCTAGCCCATGGTGATGCTTCTGTGTGCCTGATGCTAGTATAGGGGCCCCACAACTTCATTTGTATTTCTATATCTTCGGAGCCGTAAGTATGTGATCTGGATGGTGACGAGACATCTGATACCTAAGGTGATACTTACGCGAACCTGACACTCGTATGAGGGGGGTTATGCAACACCTCTATTTGAATGGTTATATCTTGCCTGGATGTTTGATGTTTGGATGTGATTGCATGTGTAGTGGTGGTGAAACCCGAGACCATCCCAGTGATCCCCATCATAAACCTTTAATCAACCTTTAATCCTACTCTTTTACTTTCCTTGCATCTAGTTTAATTAAACTCATTTCAACCAACCTTGTTCTAAATATTAGTCTTGATTCAACTAGATTCGACTAGAGAAAGATTCTTAAAAACGTTGTCCCTTGGGATTCGATCCTTAACTATACTGCGATAAGACCCGTCTGCTTATGGGTGGTATTATTGCACATTGTTTTAGTTAAAAACTTAGGGATTTCAACCCTAAGTGAGTTTGTTAGTGTGATAATATAAGCCACGTCAAATTTTGGCGCCGTTGTCGGGGACAACGGAATCGTCTAGATAATTCTAGTTCTTTTGAGGCTAATTTAGGTTTTTCCTTTTACTTTTGATTCTATCGATCATATATACTTGAATTTGGTTCTACTCCGTCTGTCTTACCAGCTAAAGATCTTTCCATCCTAGGTACCCACAAAGTCTAGTGTATGCGCCACTCGGACAGTCCCAGACTCTCTGCTAGCTTTGACCCTGAGATAGACAGAACCTTTTGCCGTCAGTATAGAGAGAACCAGGCAAGAATGGCTCAAGAGGAGGAAATTGCTCGAAGGGTAGCTCAAGCCCTTAATGCACAAAGAGATAGGCTTATGCAAGTTCTGACGCTTTTGTTTCAATCATAGCCATTACCTAGCCGGCTATCCTATTTTCCCATGCAGTTCTGAATCATTATACCCTCTTTATTCGGAGTGAAGCCTCAAGGAGAACAATTTTTGAAACTAGCCAATGATTAGAAATCACCGTGTGAAGCTTATGAATCCTAACATCATGATAAGTAGATATGGCAAGTATTTGTCAAACTGAGAGGGATCAAACCCGTTTTGCTTCCTATCTGACTAGTGGAACAATAGCATGGAATCTCTACTAGATCCTCATCAAGTCATTATTTGAGAAGAGTATGATAAGGAGAACGACCCAGTGCACTGAATTGTAAATCAAGTTGCACTCTGATCTGAACTCTCTTCTACGCTTCTTCCATCATGTTCTTACCCTTTCGTTCATAAAAAAATAGCCAATATAGTGCCTGTAACATACTGAATCTCAGGGTCTTCCCTGCAATTTACCCATTCTTGAGCTTTTCTTTGCCTTTTAGTCCATTTGGACCTTTTCCATAAATTTCCCATCCTTTTGGATCATTCTTGGACTCCTTGTGCAATTTGAGCACAATCTGAGGTTGATATCACTATTTACCCTCTTTTATGATAATTGAGGGGTGTTTGCACAAATAACCCACATTAGGGATAAATTAGGGTTAATGTTGTAATTTGGTCCTTAATGGGATTATATAGTAGATTATATTTATTTGGAGCTTTTTGGATAAATATATTATTATTAATATGTATTTGAGTTCATATATGTGTATATTAACCTTTATTGTTTCTCTCTCCTCGAAATATGATTTTAGTTCATAATAATATGTTATTTTGTTGAGTAATGAGTAATTGTACCCTAATATGTTTTATATGTCGAATGTACTCACATGTTTCTCATTAATAGCCTTTTCATATAATTCCTTGATTTTAATATATTATTATACTCTTTTATGAGCCATGTATTTATTAATGGCCATGTTATGCATTAAACGAGATTCTGATTATATAGCATCGTTCTATATGTTATTATCAGCCTTTGGTTAAAATTTGGCGTTATTTGGAATTGATTTGACCCCTCTAATGCATTTTATAAGCTTTTAATATAGTATAACTATAGTTATTGCTTTGATTTCATTTATATCATTTGGTAACGCCTAAGTCTGCTGTCACGCGCCCCAGGTCCATAGTGGACTCGCATCCAACGGCCCTAATTAATCTAGGTCCGATCCAACGGTTCGCGCTTTATCTTCTTCCTCCAGCTCGCCGACCGTTTCACAGCAAAACGGCGCCCCTACACTCCCGATCTCTTCCTCCCTCTACACTCAACGGTTTCACTTGATTCCTCTTCCGTTGGTTTCGTCTCGTCAAGACGCCTCTAATGAGTCCTAACTCGTCGCCTACCTCACCGTTTTCGCGAAACGCCCAACTCGCCCCTTCTGCCCTTCTCCGCCGTCAGTTCCCTGAGGGGCCTCAGCCTTCTCTCCCACCTATATAAGGTGCCATCTAGCACCCTCGGGCCTCCACCTTTCCTCCTACTCATCTAATTTCACCTCTCCATGCCCGAGCCACCCTGACCTACTCCGTTCTTCTTCTCCGGCAATCTCGGCCTGCTGCTCGCCCCTCCGGCCACCTCACTACAATTACTTAAGCAGTAAGCATCACCGACCTACCCTCTACCTCTTCCAACTCCTCGTTTGTCTCGCGATGGCTCTGATCGATGGGTCCTATAGAGCCTCCGACAAGCTCCGCCGGTGCCATGTCTTTTCGCGCACTGATGCTCTTCCGACCTCACCACCGCCTCCTTTTAGCTCGCCTTGATCCCACGAATCTACTCCCGGTCTCGGTTGTCAGTTTGGTGGTGTTTTCGTGTGGTTTCACCCCCCGATCTTGCTCCCCTGTTTCCCGACCTCCTTCGGTGTGCTTTTTGGTTCCTGAGGTCCTCGCCCTGTGGCGAGTGCTCCGCTTTACTCACCGGAGCCCGTCGGTTTAATTCGTGGTTCCAGATTGTGGTTTAGTGGCCAGGCTTTGAGCAACGGCCCTGGAGTCGAAGCAGGGTGTACCACCCTCGCGCCATGGCCAAGGCTGAAGAAGCCTGGCCGTGCAATGACGCCCGTGGGCATGCCCATACATTTGGGATGATCAATCATCCAGGGGCATTAGCGTCATTTCTCCCATGTTCTTCTTCGCCTGCGCAACCAACCAATAGTTTCAAAAGACCGATTTGCCCTCATCGCTTCAACTGATTTGTTTTAACGAGTAAGGGTATAATAGTCATTTCACCGGTATTTACATCGAAATTGTATTTTGATTTAATTACTGTCACGCTATAGTTTTCCTAATTTCTGATTGGTCGGATTTACTTAATTCATTGTAAATCGATCCTTTGTCAGAAAAATATGAATAAATAGTTGATGGAAAGGATTTTTAATGTAGAATTTGATTTTGTGGTTTTTGAGACCTGATTCTCAAGGATTTTCCGAAGTTTACTTTGAATGGCATTTTTAATATGTAATTGTTTTAAAATACATAATTAATTCATTTTAACTCTGTTTTATATAATAAAATATGTTTTGTTAATCAGGAGATTATGAGTAATCGTTTGGACTTGGTTTTGAACTCTAAATCGTAGTTTTGTAAAATTAGGGTTTTTTCTATGTTTATGTCTTTATATATATTAATGCATGTGTTGTGTTTATAACTAGGATATTATATGGATGGTTTGCTATCTGTTTGGTGGATATGATGGTAATGTATATATCTAAGGTATGTGAAAACCTATTTTTGGTATGTGAAACTTATTTGGTATGTGATTCCTATGTATGTGAGCCCTATTTTGTATGTGCACCCTATGTTAGTATGTGAAGCTTATTTTATGTATGTGACATCTATGATGGATGTGTGGAATATATAATGTGCAAACAATCCTAATCTTTCAGTTGGGCTTTCATCCAACCCTACCAATTATATTTGTGCTAGCCTTGTTATCCCTCTAATTACATTTATTGGCTCTTTACTTAGATTATGCCATTATGGCTTAATCATTGGAATCATTCTTCTACATATGTTGCCTCCTTTAATTGGAATTGTTTTAATCTTGTGATTGATCTTGTGGCTCATTTGAGTGTAATTCCTTAATCTTGTTATTTGACTATGTGGATCATCCTTCTGAGATATTTGGAAACATTGAATAATGTTGTTCCTTGTTGACTCCTTTATTTGTTGGAATTCTTGTATAATGATGTTGCCTATGATGGCATGATGATTGAGATTATTTATTTGGGTTTTATTCCCAATGTTGTTGAATCTTGTTATATACTTTTCACTATGCTGCCAAGTGAATATTTATGCATGATATAGTTATTGGCCAATTGACAATGTAGTGTACATGAGTACAAACCACCCACAGGGCACTGAGGTTTTAGTCCTCCTGCCGGGCACTGGGGTTTTAGTCCCCCTGCCATTTTATATATTAGGCACTGGGGTTTTATTCCCCCTGCCACTTTTTAGGCACTGGGGTTTTAGTCCTCCTGCCATTGGTGAGGTCCGGTAGGTGCCTCACCCTACATTGATAGGACGTTGAGTCATAATTTATATTCATGCAAATGTGATAATTGTTGATATTTAAATGTGGCAGTTTCTCTCTCTCATATTCATATATTGGTCTCATTTCTTTGGAAATCTCTTCTTGTGGAGAATCTTTTATATTGCAAAGCTTTTTATTATTAATTGTCCTATTCTTTTTTATTAACACATACCTTTTATCTTTCTCTTGCTGGATGACCCCAACCATCCAGGTTAGGGATCAGAGTGCGCATGGAAGCTTGGTGAACCCAAAGCTAAGGATAGGAGAAGAAAGATGAAGAACATATAGTTTATGATCATAGTTGTTTTTATGTTTTAAGTAGTTTGTTTGGAGACAATGTTGCATTAGTCTAAGTCTTCCTCTACCTGGATCCTTGTAGATGCTTGTATAAAGTTGTACTCCCATTTGGGAAATTCTATAATGTACTCTTTATACATTTTGAATAATGTCAAGATTTAATTCTTCCGCTGCTATCCAATTGATGATTTGTTTATCATGTTTTTAGTAGAGACTTTTTGTTTGGGTCTTTACAGTGCGAAACCCTAAGTTTGGGGTGGCACACTCTCTCTCCCCTCACGCTTCTTCCATACCCCTCGCTACGAAATAGGGGCATATCATGAAGAAAAGATGCCTAAGCGCACACAAAAAGAAATGCAATATCGAGTCGAATAGAGGAGAGATTCGCACAAATAATACAATCAATGAAATTGCAAATCATATAATAAAAATCTCAAGTCGAATAGAGGAGAGATTTATTCCTTCCTTCCATACCACCCTTCACTCCCATTTCCACCTACTGGAACAATGAATGCCTATGCTCACCAACATCCTAAAAACACCAGTGTCAGATCAGGTGCACACTTGTTGTTCTACAGGTATCTCTGGACTCTTACGAAACTCTCTGACGTGCTTGATTTTGGAAAAAGGGGAGAGGAAGTGATGTTGGGAAATGAACTCAGAAACGTAGATATAGTAAAATGTGTTCTGTGATCTCAGGATGTTGAGACACTTAGTCATACCGTGCAGAAACGAAACAATCGTGATGCGAAGAGGAAGCAATCGCACGAGTCGAAAGTATTCATCCGACGAGTGTTTTAGATTTTGTGTTACCCGAGGACGAGCAACACCTCATTTGATGAATGCATATTCATCTGAGTCCAATCGCCTCATTTGGCCCAAACTTTACCCTGATTAGTCGCCTTTATTGGCTTTATCTTCTAATATGCGAGATGACTTGGCTTAACTGCTTTAATGAGCTTTTATTACCTATACCTTCTATTATGTGAGTAATTGAGCTTAATTGAATTATCACAGTTTTAATTGGATTTTTACATCATTTTTGGCAGGTCAAATTGAGCATTGGGCTCGAGTTATGGTCCATTTCCCAATTTTCAGCTTTGTTTAGCTCTGGTCAATGGCTGGTCAACGAGGGCCCTTCCTCCTTTCCCCTCACACGCGACCCTTTTTGCTTTGATGGAGGCTACAATACCCGCATTCCATCTACTAAATACTGTGATCACGGTTATCTTACACACCTGTCCGCGGTGATTCCCGCGACCAGCAGATTCCCGCGACTGGCAGACCCCGCGACCACAGTGCGCTTAGCCGCGACTGTGGCATCGCCTTGACCGCCTGTGACCTGCCATCACCCTCCTGCCTCACTCCTCTCCTTCCACACCTCCACGCTCTGCCTTCCTCCACATAATCTACAACCAGCATCATCCGCGACCCTCCCTCCGCCCGCGGTCTCTCCTATCTAAGACCGCGACTTGCAGATCCACATCCCGCCCGCGGCAAACCCCGCGACCGCGGTGACCGCCCGCGGTCTACCTCCTCTCACCCACATGACTTCACCACAATCATCTGAGCAACATCGCTCACAGCTGCTCCATGGACTGCAACTCCATCTTCCTTGACCTTGTCGACTCCGCTGCTTCTACCCGCGATCACACCAACCACACGCAACCGCGGCCTGCTGGCAAGGTTTGCATAATCGTGACCAAGAGAGGGCAGAAGATAAAGATCGTGACCTGAAGGACAAATTATCGTGACCTTCCCTTTCCGCCACCGCGGAAAAATGAAGCCACGACCTACCTAGGCAATCAAAAGTCACAACCGTGACAAAATCCGCGACCCGCTATAGAAATGACAAGGTTGCGATTTTAAGTCGGTACCCAGCCTACCTATAAATAGGACATGACTCTAGTCAGTCAGGGGATCATCTCGGGACGCCGTTAGGCTGCAGGTCTGTCTTGGGCCTAAGGAGACGATCTCCATAGCCAAGAACATGCCCCTGTGGTGGTTTCACGGCCTGTTCACCGAGTTCTGGAGTGAAGACTCAGATCTGCAAGCCACCTCATTCAGATCCGGATCTAGACTTAGATTTGGGTCTAGATCTACTGCGTCTACGACATTTCTACACTGCCATCTTGTCCACGAGCTTCTCCTCCTGCTACGAGCGAGGACTACGAGAAGAAAGAGAAGGTGGAGAGAGAAGATTCACCTCGTCTATCGTGGTGTTCTTCCCTCCTCGTCCAGATCTGCCTCGACCTTGTGTAGAATATTTTTCCTCCACAGAGTTGCGATCATCTTCTTCACCATGCTCATGGCAGAAACTTCTCTCTCTCTTGTTATCCTTGTTTCTCTCACCATGAGCGAGTAGTTTACTTTTGCTGGGGTGCGGGGACTAGCCCCAATGCCCATGCTTTCATATCTTATTGTTAAACATTGCATGGCATGTATATAATCTTTCATTTCGTTGTTAATCGTCGATGTGTGCTTGTGGACCGATCACCTGCTTGCATTTATCTTGTTTGTTTCCTATGTTGTGAGAACTTCAATGCGTAGGTTTTGAATGTCGATTAAGACAGTTGACTCTCAAACTAGAAATAGAATGGGATTCCTTGAGGTCGTAAGTGTATGATCTGTGTGGTGACGAGCCATGTAGCCCACGGTGACAATTCTGTGTGCCTGACGCCAGTATAGGGGGACCACAACTTCATTTGTATTTCTGTATCTTCGGAGTCGTAAGTATGTGATCTGGATGGTGACGAGACATTTGATACCTAAGGTGAGACTTATACGAACTTGACGCCTGTACGGGGGGGGGGGGGTTCTGCAGCAGCTCTATTTGAATGGTTATATCTTGTATGGATGTTTTATGTTTGGATGTGATTGCATGTGTAGTGGTAGTGAAACCTGGGATCATCCCAGCCTTGCATCTAGTTTAATTAAACTTTTCATGGTAGTAACATCTTTAATCAACCTTTAATCCTGCTCTTTTACTTTCCTTGCATCTAGTTTAATTAAACTCATTTCAACCAACCTTGTTCTAAATATTAGTCTTGATTCAAATAGATTCGACTAGAGAAAGATTCTTAAAAATGTTGTCCCTTGGGATTCGATCCTCAACTATACTGCGATAAGACCCGTCCGCTTGCGGGTGGTATTATTGCACGTTTTTTTGGTTAAAAACTTAGGGATTTCAACCCTAAGTGAGTTTGTTAGTGCGATAATATAAGCTATGTCATGTCCCTTACCTCCAATCCCTTTGTCCCCATGCAAACTGGGAACCAGTGCACCCAACATTTTCCTTCTTCGATTCCTCCCTTTCCTCTCCACCTTTTTCGTCGCTTTATTCACCTCCACCTTCTTTGCTTGCTCCCAAACCCGATGACCCTATAAATCCTAAGGTTCAGGGCATCATTTCCCTATTTAGCAAGCACTACTAGTTTCCTCCCCTATTTCCCACTTCTACTTTTCTCCTTTGCACCTCAGTTGTTCAGACTGCTGGGAACTCGTTCCTAGACCTTCAATGAACCCTTATTATTCATCTCCCATAGTTGGATCGACCTCATAGGAGACCAATGGTGATACCCCTACTCCATTAGGTTTTGGTTGCTGTCGTAGGTCGTCACTGCACTCTAGTTCATCAGATGCCCAACAAATGACTCTGATCATCTCCTGGAAGTTCTATAGGACCTTTTGCAACCTCATTTTGGCTAGATTCGAGGTAAATCATGTTTTCCCCCTTTTCCTTTTTATCCATAATAGAGCTTTTATCTTTGGTTCGTGCTGGTCTGGTAATGAATTCAGGATGTCATGATCTCCATTGACCCCGCTGGAGTTCCTCGAGCTAGTTGGTGTCGGCGGTTATGAGTGTGGCAATTGAAAGTGGAACTTTGATCATCGAAGTCTCATCTGTGTTCTCTATTAGATCTTCTCTCAAACGAGGGATAGTATGAATATTGTTCACTAGTGTTTCCCATTTCTACCCCCCATTTTTTGCTTTCTTTTTCTTTTTCACACAAGGGTTTTATAGTCTTTTTGCCAGTGTATCCTTTTCTTTGGGTGAGGCCAAATAGACCTTTGACAAAGACGACTTGGCCACACACTATTGGGCCAAGCCAATTGGGTCGGTCCCTCTCTCTCCCCTTCTTGCGGATTCTTTTGTCTTGGTTGGCTTTTCCTAATTTTCTAATTGGTCTATTTTCAAAAATTCATATCTACTTATTTATAGCTAAGAAAAATAAAATACAATATGATCTAAAATCAAAAAAATACAAGCTTTCTATTAGTACTGGTTTTGTTGAAAAAACTAATGTTAAAATATGTGATTTTTCATAGACTTTCCTAATTATTTAAAAAATTGCAAAATTCATAACTAAATATTTATAAGTAAAAAATAATAATAAAATATGTTTTGGACTCAGAAAAAGGTAACCTTAAATATGGCATGGTTTGGCTAACTTAAATCACATGTGAAGAAAAAGGTGATTTTTAGGGTTTGGGTAACTAATGGGAAATTGACTCAAAATATACATATATTCTTAATTGGTTCTTTGGAGGCCTAGACTTGGATTTAGAAGTGAATTTGGTCTATTTAGACTCTAAAGAGAGGTATTTTTGCAAACCACACTATTATTATTTTGCAATAAACCTACTTTCTTCTTTCTCTTGGTCCTATGGATATCAACCTACACATTATCTTGTTCTATTGGAAATTATGCTTCATGTGAAGTATCTTATTTGTTACTAAACTTGTGTTCATGTTTGGACATCCCCTTTCTTCTTTATTATTCTATTTTCATGTCGGAACTCTATATGATGACATGTGATGTCTTTTGCACACTTGTGAGGTGGATGTATATGTTGGTCACTTTTTTGGTGGCTACTTTTATATAATCAGACTATACTTTCTACTTGCCTCTACATTTAACATGCTATGTGATTTAGTAGTACTAGACTAGTGTAATTGCATTGGTTTGGGTTATTTGCCCATATTAGTTTTTTTGGGATGGAGTTGGCCCCATACCCAAGTTTCAAATTTATGAAGTTTGGCCCACATTATATATATTTTGGAGTTGGTAATGTACCATTCTCTATCAGGTTTCAAGTTTATGAGACTTGGTCAAATTTGTTGTTATATTATTCTAGGTCTATGTTTATCTCAGATTCATGCATGATCTTATGGGTTTTGTTCCCAAAAAGATTATGTGTACTTTTTTGGCACCACTTTTATTATTGATTTTAATTGCAAGTATTTCATTTGTTGTTGTTGTTTCATTTTATGCCTCTTGGTTAATACTTATCTCTTTCATGGGAAGCCTTTTATATTTATTGTCCTTTATTCATATATTGCTCAATTCCCTTTTAGTATGCACATGCCAGCCTTTGCTGATGTAATCTATTTTTCTCCTCTTGCAGGGGTATGCTTCCAACCCTAGGTGAAGAACATGGAGGATATAGCATAAGGATATGGACATAGCTTAAGAAGTTAAAGCTTGGAGACAAAGTTGTTTATGTTTATATTTCCCTTTATCTAGATCCTTATGTTGTATCATACATGTAAACCCTATGTAGGTGATTAAGATGTACTTTTGTAATCTTTTGTGAAGAATTGAATATAGTCTTTATTTTCATTCTACTGCTACACTTTGATTGTTTTGAATACCATTAATAAGATTTGAAAATTTTACACCTACTCCAAGATACCTTATGGGTGTGTTTGGGCTGGAGGTTCTATTATTCAAATTTTTAGTAGGGAGTGGTTTCCTTCTGGGATCCCACTCCTTATAGCATTGTATCAGAGCCCATGGTAGTTAGAATCTGACTATTTCATTTTTGTCTCTCTAGTTAGAACCTTTTCCATGCATAGTCATCCTTTAGATGAGATGTTTTCCGTGGAATTTCCTAAGGGCGTCCTTTTGAGATAAGGTTTCAGATGATCTTACCCTACCATATAGATTGATTATGATTTGTATCTCTTTATGCTATGAGGTTTGACTTGATGATGCTATTAGGTTACAAGGTAGTAGTAAGAGGCTTAGGTCTTGTTATGGATATATTGTGACTTGGTTTCTATATTGATTTTGATCTCATCTTTGTTTCATATTGCATGATTTTTTGAAGAAAAATATATTTTCAATTATACTACTATATGTACATTTTTTTTGGATTTTAGCGAAGATTTCTTAAACTAAGTCACAATGAAGTGATATGGGTAGTTTTGGTAGTAAAACCCTAAACCTAGTACTAACCCTAGATTGGCTATGGGATGTCACTAGGAATATGTGGAATGATATAAGGGGGTAGTTGACCTACCTTTGTACCCTATGACTTTTTGGATGTTTATGAAGGGTTGTTAGGTGATGCATAGGTTTTTAGTAGTGTTCACATGCATATTTTCCTTGATTTTGTGTGTTGATTTGTCATTTATTTGATTAATTCAGCATGAAATTCTATCAATGACCTGTTCTATCTAAGTGCATCAAATTATAGTATTTTTACTGTTTAAAATAGGTTAATATTCATGTCAAGTACTTATCCACATTCTTGTGCAATTTCGGGTACAATTGAGCCTCATAGACTCGGTAATACCAACACCAAAAGTCAGTGGTACCGAATTCACATTAGTATTGGAACAAATGACTCACCTAGATTTGATACTACCGAGACCCAATGTTGGTAGTACTGAAGCCACATCAGTAAAGTGCAAGAATGAATCAAGAAAACTTGGTAGTACTGAGTCCACCGACTCGGTACTACCGATATGTCATCAGGGAAGCAGTGCTCAAGCGACCTAAACACTGAGTTCTATCAAGACAAGTTGATAGTACCAACATTGTGATGAATAGTGGCTACCCTAGAAACCTAGTACTACCAAATTTCTAGTCAGTTCTACCGAGTCTGCTCGATCATGCAATCTGAAGATAACACTCTAATCCAATGGTTGTAGTTATTTTGTACCTTAAGTGATTCTTATGACTTGAGGGGAGTTTGGCTAGACCTAGGAGAGCAATCATTTTCTGTTGCACGACACCACATAGAGAGGCGAGAAGAACACGAAACTGAAGTCTTCACCAAGGATGATTAGAGCACCTCTGGAGGGAGAATTTGTAGCTGAAAAATAGTAGATTGCACGCATGATGCAGGGGATCACCCAGATCATCCATTCTCCAGGGTTACTTATGTTTTTTGAATGTTTCCCATATTTTTCTCTTTCTCTACCATGTATTTTTCAATGAAAACCATGTGGGGCTAAACCCCTTGATTCCTTAGGATCCATGAGTAGCCCAGATATGCATTGTAATTTATTTCCCTGCATTAATATCATCTTTATCCCTAATTTCCAAATATAAATCTATGAAATTGTCTTGCATTGTTTATTCTTGATCACCATAGATAGATTATCAGACCCTTAGACATTTTAGAAGAGAGGTTAAGGGTTGGAAAAGCATAGATTTACCCATTTCTTGCACCCCTTGGGAAAGTTGGAGAATAAATTGGAGCAGAAACCCATAGATTAATCATAAAACACCTAACTAATCAACCAATTACTATGCAAATGGTATTACCATTAGAAATGGTAGTGAGCTACATTGTAGGAGTGGGTAGTACTGGCAACAGGCTCTTTATCCAGGGATAGGGATAATACATATTAGTGTGTGGAATTAATTGCAATATTATCTATGGTTAAACCAATGTCCTGAGGAATTCCCTTAAATCTGAATAACTTAATCCTTAAGCGTGTTTCATTTATGCATTTGTTTCTGTTCAATCAAATCAATTCAACTTTCATTGGCCTAGTTGATTAGATCACAATTAGTAGTTGTAATAACCCTGACCTGGGTTATGAGCTAACCCTATTTGTTTTGGCTAATAAAGTTGCTTAGAACTTTAATATAATCCTCTAAGGTGTTTTTTTATCATGTGACACACTCATGTTTCAAGTTTGGTCCCGATTGAATGTTGTTTGAGCAATTTTCCTTTGTTTTGGACCAAAGTGCAATTTACCCAAATTGAGGGGCTATAATGCAAACTGTCACATGTTGAATGTGCCTAATAAGATTTATCATCAAGAGAGTGAGAATGATGCAAGGTGGTGTCTTGTGGAAGGCCTAAATTCCAGGTTTGAACTTGTTTGAACAATGTTGGTACCTTGTGCACCAATTTTGGTACAAATTGTAATTTACCCAAAATGTGGGGTTGATATGCAAAATTACCAACTCTAGAGTGTTCCTACTTCCTCTATGTATCATTTAGAGGATATATAATGAATGAGACACCATGTTTGAATCCATTATGAATGATGGTACTTTTGGTGATGAAATGACCAAGAAAAGGGTTGAATTTGGAAGCTTAACTTGAGTTGTATCAAGTTGAAAAGCTTATATATGAGTGCCTATCGGCCATGGAGCCCAAGGAGGTGTTCCATATCGTTTTGTGAACTATTTGAAAAGTCCATATCATGCAAAGCACCTCAAGGAGGTGAGGTAAGATGGCCAACAAGTTTCCTTAGAAAAACTGTATCGGCTTGCCTTAAAATAGTGATTAAACCTAGACGACTTATCCAAATGGATAAGCAATGGACGAATTTGCATCTTTAGATGATCCTCAATATTTTTGCATGTCAAGATAAATGTTGATTCATGCATGGACACATGTCACCCATGCATGACACGTGACACCTACTAGCTCAAAATGTTGACACCTCATTTTTGCCTTTCTTCATGATCAGCAAGTATATATACCCCTAGTTTGACCCCTTAATGGAATTTGGCGACCCTTATTACCCTCCTACCCTAAGGTATCATTCATAGAGATTCCATATCGTGAATGGATGCTGTGGTATCGTGCATGGGCCTTGCGATATCGCCCATGGCAAGAGCATATCGCCCAAGTAGGTGATATCGGCCATATAGGGTGATATCGGCCATAGAGTGAAGTGTTCTGACTCCAAGTGAGTGCCATATCATCCAAGTGAGTATCATATAGTGCAACATTGGTGGCATGTCGTGAAATAGCACAAGGGTATCGTTCATAGGCCTTGTGTATCGGCCATAGCAAGTATATCAGCCATACCATGTTGATATTGCCCATAGCAAGTTGATATCGGCCAATTGAAGTGATTTTGGCCACAAGTGAGGGGGTATCGGCCACAAGAAAAGTTGTGTCGGCCAAGAGGAAGTCCATATCGCCCACGAGTGGTAGGGTGTCGTCCAAGGAGCTAAGGAACTCAAAACTTAACCCTAAGGTAAGGTATAGTTGTCTTCAAGCTTGAATTGAAGCATGGAATTAGGGTTATGATCTACCTTTCTTTTCTTCATCACCAATTGCTTATCCATGGTGATTCCTTATATATGAAGGAGTTTTGAACGAGCCTTGGACCTTTTATAAAGTCATCTTCAACCTTATTAACATGGAGCTTTGGACCTTGAAGCTTTGAAGTGGTTCTTAAGGCGGGTTTTATAACTTGAACTCAACCATGTTATTATTCATCACCTAAATTGTTGTATTTAATGAGCTACTTTTAATTCCAAAGTTTTCTTAAATAGTTCATGAAATTATGAGTTCTAGTAGTTTCTTAGACCTATTGACTTGAACTATAATAGTTAGAATAAAGGTCTAGAGCTTGAAGATTGTGATATCACCTTATAAAAGTGATATCGGGTGCATGCACATAAGCAAGCACCTCTAACCCGATATGATGATGCACCTATTTCACTAAAATGATATGAATAGGTTTGTAAACCTTGTTGCACGATATGGGGGTGTAGTATACACCTCTTGCATGATAGGGAGTCAAGTATAGACTCCATACACGATACAAGATTGAATGAATACTTATAAGTTGACATGAAACCCTAATTTGGGTAACCCGATATAAGAGAAGAGTAACAAGTATTATTGCATGACATGGATGCACAACATGGATGCATGACATAGATGCACAATAGGGTTGCATGATAGGGTTGAACGACAGGGTTGCATGATAGGGTTGAATGATAGGGTTGCACGATACACAACCCTAGACAATATGATAGCCCGATGTGGTGATAAGTTGATACATCTTAAGTATCATGGGCGACACATGTATATGCCATGTGCCCGACACAATGAACCCTAACCCGACATAGGTGTTGCAACCTAATGTTTGATACTGTAGCCCAATAGGGTTTGGTGCCCTACACTCCAATTGACTTGTATATTGGGTTGAACCCGATATGGCAAACCCCAACCCGTCATGGCTAACCCTAGATGGTGACTAGCCCGATAGGGTGATTGAATGTACTTCTAGCCCGACATGGTGATAGGTTGATACATCATAAGTATCATGGGTGACACATACATATATATTGTTCCTGATATGAGGACAAGAAGGTACCTCATGCCCGATATGGAGACAAGTGCAAATCCTAGACCAATATGGTGAGTGTCTATACACCTACAATCCGATATGGTGAACATATGCTCATGATTTAACCCTATACACCTTGTAAAGGTAAGGGAAAGACACTCTTAGGAGTGATGAGTTTAACACCAAGTAATGGTGTGGATAATACCTTGATAGGTGAAACATCTAGAGTGGTTGATAATGGTTAGTCCTATATCTAGTGAGAGGTGACAAGATGTGAATGGCCTTGTGAGCCATGTGAATAAGTTGTTGCCTAGTGAGACGTGATAAGATGTGAATGGACATGTGAGCCATGTGAATAAGTTGTTGCCTAGTGAGAGGTGACAAGATGTGAATGGCCTTGTGAGCCATGAGAATACTTGTACAACAAGTGAAATGAATACCTTGGTCTAAGGACCTAGAGGTAATGGTTACCAATTACAGAGGTAACAATGTTATGTGATGAATTCCCAGTAATGTGAAAAGGGAATGAGATCCCAAGTATCATGTGATTTAAAGATATGAAAGGAATGCGATAAATGTATTACACCTTTCTTTGTAGCATTTATCATAATAAGTCTTGATTGAAACTTGACGGATGCTAAAAGAATACATAAATGTACTTAATTAACCAAGTGAAATCTTACCATGTAGAGCCCTGGCCATAGATCCATCATCGTCAGTAGTTGGTGATGGTGAAACGGGTTGCTCCGCGGCATAACCCGGAGGGCATACTTTTGAGTATGTGGGGGTGATGGGCGAAAATATCCTGACGCTCTAATGCGGGATTGGTGGTAGATAAAGACGAGATCCCACAATCCTTCATTATATGTGTCGGGATGGATGTATCACAAATCTCCCGTTAATGAAGGCCGGGATGGATGTTAGATAAACACGAGATCTTTCTCTCCCGAAGAGTGTGAAATTGACGTTGTAGCTCTACATAGTGAAGTTCTAGTATACTCCTGGATTAGCTATTTTAGCAGTGACATGAGATGTCCAGCAGTTTGTACCCACGCTGACTGGGGAGGGTGAGGTCATGGAGTTCGGCTCTTCCATTGACCTATGTATGGAACCGATTTCGACTTCACAATGGTCGGTTGGAGTACGAGTGGTATACCTCATCTCCTCAGGGCTTAAGTGTGATTGTAAAGTGTAATCAGCCGCCTAGTATGTTTGCTTAAATACAGAAATCATTTGGATGATGTTACATTTCTTTTATACATCTTTAGTGGATAGATGTTAATCATGTTTCTTTACATTTCTTGAAAGCAGATAGATGAATTATAATCTACCATGGGTAGATGCAATGTTCTCCTTATGAAAGGAGATTACTTCATTCTGTTCATATAGTGAATTATCCTATTTATTAATATAAAAAGAACCTCTTCTCAGTTTATAATTGCTTAATCTGTGATAATAATATGGTCGGTGGAGAGTTATATCTCTCGATGGGGCAATTTTCAATTGTCTCACCCCCGTGGGGCCCAAATATTTAGGTGGACATGTACGAGGAGGTGAAGACCTTTTTACAGAGGAAGAACAACAGCGGAGGCAGCAGTGACAACTCAGGTTGAGTGTATTGTCTGTCATGTCTTGTAGATATGAGTCCTATGTGTCATTTATGTACTCTCAGGTTCTTGGAGTTGGTTCGTACTGGTTTTATGATCAATAAGAGATTTTGGTTTACACACCTTGAGGTTTTATGTTGCTCATTTATAGTTTGGTAAAGCAATTGTTATATGTTATCCTCGAGAAGAGATGGTAAAGTGTATGTACAATGTGAGCAATGATGTATATAAAGTTTTGGTTCTTCCTTAAAGAGTTTTCCTAGAAATGGATCTCTTTGCAAATTGGTTTTGATTTTTAGTGATTTTTGTTAATCTGTTGTTTATGTTTAAATTCCGCTTAATTAGTAATGATTTGTCTATCGGTTTGGCGACTGTCGTTATAAGTTTGGTATCAGAGCTTAAGGTTCGCTGAATCTACAGAGACATAGGACTAAGGTGTTGAGTTTGTGTTAGTGTCCTCCAGTATACCCTATAGTGACTTCTGCTTGTGCAGAAGAAAGGGTGAAGTTTATAAATGACTAGGGAACACGAGGAATACATTGTTGAGGGCAATGTTGTTGCACCAAGAAAGGGTGCACGGGATCAGGCAAGAGAAGAATGAATGCCTGAGAATTCCCATCATGACCCGATCAGGATAGAGAATCCTATGTTTATGCTCTTGTTGGGTAGGTTAGGACAACAATGATGCATATAGTAGATTGGATACTAGCATTACAACCTAGGTTACCAGTCCTCAATACAGAAACTTTGGGCTTTGAAAGGGTTCCTGAATGACATAGTCATGTTGGGACAGAGGAAAATGTGGGAAAGATTAACATATGGTGAGAAAGTAGACTCTGCCATAAGTTTAGACAGATAGTATATCTGTGATGGCAGTCCCCAAGAAGGGGCAATAAGCCGAGAATTAAGGAAATGTCATTACAATTCCAAAGACTTTTGCCTAGTGGTTCTAAAAAGCCAAAAGCAACAACATGAAACATCTAGACTCTATGGGTTGATTCAACCTAAAGCGGTGGATGACCGCAAGGGGTAACAATCAGATAGAGCTTTTTCATTTTGATATGCCTTCTTTTGATGTTACTTGATAATCCTAAAAAGGATTGTTGTTATGGACTTCCCTATTGATTGTCCTATGGGGACATAGGGAAGAAATGATGAAAACTAGAATTTATATTCTGTTCAGTATTCTTTTAAATGCTCTATAATTTCTCTTATATGTGTGAAAAAGGATGAGGTATAGAAGAGATGCCTGGAGAAAATCCAGGAATGTTAAATCATGTGGTAGTGATGATACAAAAAGTAAGGAATATGATAGTACATTAAGTGCATACTACCTAATCTTAGTACTTGTATACCCTGGCCAGGTATATAATTATTGGAGATAAGGTGAGTATGGAACTCTTAGATTGTTATCTTTCTGATTACTCTAATCAAGTAGTCATTCTAAGACAATCTAGTGAGTATAATGAAACTGGAAATATGGTATGGACATGTATATCACATCCTAAGTGCATAAAGTGGAATCTGAGATGATCTCAGATCAATCTGTATGTATGAGGAAATGAAAAGTATAATCCTCATGATAAGAGAATGAGAACAAGGGAGATGATCCCTATCAGATAAAGCATGTGTGAATAGTAAAGATATTTTCCCATGATGTGGAAATGGGAAATGTGATAAAATAACAAAATACTCATGAACATGTTAGATAATAACAAAGAAAGGAATAATGACATGTAATCATCCTTATAATTCCTATGCTGATGGCAAGGAACCTAGGATGAAACACGAGTAAATGACTCATGAATAGTTGAAAGTTCATGCAATAATCAGAGGAGATGATAATCTCTTCTCTTTGATAAACAACCCTAGATGATGATGGGGTGATAACAGGAATATGTTTCTTAGTGTTCTTTATTTTTAGGGACATGGAAATCAAGTGGGTCTTATGACGCTTGATGTGTATAACTTAAAATTGTTCAATTGATGGATACTTAGAAAAAGTATCAGATTGTCTTGGACTTTGGTCCCAAGATAAAGATATGTGTAATAAGTAATGTCCCAAGATGAAAGAAAGATGAGGATGTGATGAGTTTTTGACACATGTGATAGATATCAAGGTAAGGAATCCTGGTATCTAAGAAGTGTCAGGTGGTATGAGAAAGTGAAAACATAAACTCCTAATCAGATGATTTATGTTGGTTTCCTGGGATGGCCAACTGTGAAATCAGTCTAGTTACATGAAATAGTATGGACATCATATGTTAGGGGTTTATGCTCTGCATAAACATAACATTGATGAGAATGATTTACTTGAAGGAATAATTGTAAAAATATTACATTAAAAGTTTGTCAAATAACATTAACAAACAACCTCTATCTGAGTGAGAAAAGTGTTACCTGACCCAGAATTAACTACACAGTCGATAATGAAAAGACAGTGAAGCATGTATCCTATGTGTTTGATTCCATGGGATTTTTGTGTAAAAGAACTTTGTATTGATCAAAGTTCTATGGTGTCTCCATAACAATGAGATGTTATGTGGAGACTTGATGATATAACAAATGAATAATATCTGTCTCCTTTTATTTGACATTTCAGGGACGAAATCCTTGTTAGGGGTTTATAACTTGTAACAACCCTGACCTGGGTTATGAGATACCCCTATTTGTTTTGGATAATAAAGTTGCTTAGAACTTTAATATAATCCTCTATGGTGTTTTCTTATCATGTGACACACTCATGTTTCAAGTTTGGTCCCGATTGAATGTTATTTGAGCAATTTTCCTTTGTTTTGGACCAAAGTGAAATTTACCCAATTTGAGGGGCTATAATGCAAAATGTCACATGTTGAATGTGACTTATATGTTTTATCATCAATAGAGAGAGAATGATGCAAGGTCGTGGCTTGTGGAAGGCCTAAATTCCAAGTTTGAACTTGTTTGAACAATGTTGGTACCTTGTGCACCAATTTTGGTACAAATTGTAATTTACCCAAAATGTGGGGTTGATATGCAAAATTACCACCTCTAGAGTGTTCCTAATTCCTCTATGTATCATTTAGAGGAGAGAAAATTAACGAGACATCATTTTTGAATACATTATGAATGATGGTACTTTTGGTGATGCAATGACCAAGAAAAGGGTTGAATTTGGAAGCTTAACTTGAGTCGTATCAAGTTGAAAAGCTTATATATGAGTGTCTAGCGGCCATGGAGCCCAAGGAGGTGTTCGATATCATTTTTTGAACTCTTTGCAAAGTCCATATCATGCAAATCACCTGAAGGAGGTGAGGTATGATGGCCAACAAGTTTCCTTAGAAAAAGTATATCGGCTTGACTTAAAATAGTGATTAAACCTAGATGACTTATCCAAATGGATAAGCAATGGAAGAATTTGCATCTTTATATGATCCTCAACCTTTTTGCATGTCAAGATAAATGTTTATACATTCATGGAAACGTGTCTCCCATGCATGACACGTGGCACCTACTAGCTTAAAATGTTGACACCTCATTTTTGCCTTTCTTCATGATCAGCAAGTATATATACCCCTAGTTTGACCCTTTAATGGAATTTTGCTACCCTTACCACCCTCCTACCCTATAGTATCGTGCATAGAGCTTCCATATCGTGAAGGGATGCTGTGGTATCGTGCATGGGCCTTGGGATATCGCCCATGGCAAGAGCATATCGCCCAAGTAGGTGATATCGACCATATAGGGTGATATCGACCATAGAGTGAAGTGTTTTGACTCCAAGTGAGTGCCATATCGTCCAAGTGAGTATCATATCGTGCAAAAGGGGTGGCATGTCGTGCAATAGCCCAAGGGTATTGTTCATAGGCCTTGTGTATCGACCATAGCAAGTATATCGGCCATACCATGTTGATATTGCCCATAGCAAGTTGATATCCGCCAATTGAAGTGATTTTGGCCACAAGTGAGGAGGTATCGGCCATAAGCAAAGTTGTGTCGGCCAAGAGGAAGACAATATCGCCCAAGATTGGTAGGGTGTCGGCCAAGGAGCTAAGGAACTCAAAACATAACCCTAAGGTAAGATATAGTTGTCTTCAAGCTTGAATTGAAGCATGGAATTAGGGTTATGATCTACCTTTCTTTTCTTCTTCACCAATTGCTTATCCATGGTGATTCCTTGTATATGAAGGGGTTGTGAACGAGCTTTGGACCTTTGATAAAGTCATATTCAACCTTAGGAACATGGAGCTTTGGACCTTGAAGCTTTGAAGTGGTTCTTAAGGCGGGTTTTATATCTTGAACTCAACCATGTTATTATTCATCACCTAAATTGTTGTATTTAATGATCAACATTTAATTCCAAAATTTTCTGAAATAGTTGATGAAATTATGAGTTCTAGTAGTTTCTTATACCTGTTGACTTGAACTATAATAGTTAGAATAAAGGTCTAGAGCTTGAAGATTGAGATATCACCTTATAAAAGTGATATCGGGTGCATGCACATAAGCAAGCACCTCTAACCCAATATGTTGATGCACCTATTTCACTAAAATGATATGAATAGGTTTGTAAACCTTGTTGCACGATATGGGAGTGTAGTATACACCTCTTGCACGATAGGGAGTCAAGTATAGACTCCATACATGATACAAGATTGAATGAATACTTATAAGTTGACATGAAACCCTAATTTGGGTAACCCGATATAGGAGAAGAGTAACAAGTATTATTGAATGACATGGATGCACAACATGGATGCATGACATGTATGCACAATAGGGTTGCACGATAGGGTAGATCGATAGGGTTGCATGATAGGGTTGAACGATAGGGTAGCACGATACACAACCCTAGACAATATGATAGCCCGATATGGTGATAAGTTGATACCTCTTAAGTATCATGGGCGACACATGTATATGCCATGTGCCCGACACAATCAACCGTAACCCGACATAGGTGTTGCAACCTAATGTTTGATGATGTAGACCAATATGGTTTGGTGCCCTACACTCCAATTGACTTGTATATTGAGTTGAGCCTGATATGGCAAACCCCAACCCGTCATGGCTAACCCTAGATGGTGACTAGCCCGATAGGGTGATTGAATGTACTTCTAGCCCGACATGGTGATAGGTTGATACATCATAGGTATCATGGGCGACACATACATATATATTGTGCCTGATATGAGGTCAAGAAGGTACCTCATGCCCGATATGGAGACAAGTGCAAATCCTAGCCCGATATGGTGAGTGTCTATACACCTACAATCCGATATGGTGAACATATGCACATGATTTAACCCTATACACCTTGTAAAGGTAAGGGCAAGACACTCTTAGGAGTGATGAGTGTAACGCCAAGTAATGGTGTGGATAATACCTTGATGGGTGAAACACCTAGAGTGGTTGATAATGGTTAATCCTATATCAATAATTTCTTAACCCGAGATGAGTTCATATCATTAATGATGGTTGAATAATTCAATTGTGTGACTTATGACCAATACATTACATGATAAATGTGATGAGCTAGTGCATAAAGTATTAGGATGGGACATACCCTAATACAAGATAAGTTGATGAACTTAAGTACGTTAAAAGTGATGTGGGAAGTGATACATCAAGACACGATAGATATCAGATCCAGCACTTCAAGGTTGATGTACCTTGATGTACCCTAAATCCAATATACTTGGATGAGTAACACATGATGAGTGTTATGTCAATTGTTACATTGAGATGTAATGATTTTAATGCACTTTGATAAGTGTAGGCTAATATACCTTGAGAAAAGGGTTAAGCCAAGTTAATAAAGTATGATGTAATCATTCTCTGGTAAGGATGAGAGAGGAACTCGTACCTTGTGTTGATGATTCATTTAATGATAAATGATGAGAATAAATAAGAATTATTTAATACATATGGTATCAATAGTGGCTCCTAGATGTGTGGAGTAATGAATTAGGGTTTGATCATTGATAATATGATCTTGAAAACCTAAATTGTTAATAATCAACAACCCTAACCCTAATGAAGGGTAATGATATGCAAGAGAAACCCTAATCGATAAGAAAGGAAAATCCTAACCCTAACGATGGGGAGGTTGTATTTCTCTTATTGCATAAGCCTTGTAAGGAATGTTAAATACTTACATAACAAGTACTATGTGAATATGTTGTTGCCTAGTGAGAGGTGACAAGATGTGAATGGCCTTGTGAGACATGTGAATAAGTTGTTGCCTAGTGAGAGGTGACAAGATGTGAATGGCCTTGTGAGCCATGTGAATAAGTTGTTGCCTAGTGAGAGGAGACAATATGTGAATGGCCTTGTGAGCCATGAGAATACTTGTACAACAAGTGAAATGAATACCTTGGTCTAAGGACCTAGAGGTAATGGTTACCAGTTACAGAGGTAACAATGTTATGTGATGAATTCCCAGTAATGTGAAAATTGACTAAGATCCCAAGTATCATGTGATTTAAAGATATGATAGGAATGTGATAAACATATTACACCTTTCTTTGTAGCATTTGTCATAATAATTCTTGATTGAAACTTGACTGATGCTAAAAGAATAGAGAAATGTACTTAATTAACCAAGTGAAATCTTAACATGTAGATCCCTGGCCATAGATCCTATATCGTCAGTAGTTGGTGATGGTGAAACGGGTTGCTCCACGGCATAACCCGGAGGGCATACTTTTGAGTATTTGGGGGTAATGGGAGAAAATATCCTGACGCCCTAATGCGGGATTGGTGGTAGATAAACATGAGATCCCACAATACTTCATTATATGTGTCGGGATGGATGTATCACGAATCTCCCGATGATGAAGGCCGGGATGGATGTTAGATAAACACGAGATCTTTCTCTCCCGAAGAGAGTGCAGTTGACGTTGTAGCTCTACATAGAGAAGTTCCAGTATACTCCTAGATTAGTTATTTTAGCAGTGACATGAGATGTCCTGTAGTTTGTACCCACGCTGACTGGGGAGGGTGAGGTCATGGAGTCTGGCTCTTCCATTGACCTATGTATGTAATCGATTTCGACTTCACAATGGTCGGTTGGAGTATGAGCGGTATACCTCATCTCCTCAGGGCTTAAGTGTGATTGTAAAGTGTAATCAGCTGCCTAGCATGTTTGCTTAAATTCGGAAATCATTTGGCTGATGTTACATTTCTTTTATACATCCTTAGTGGATAGATGTTAATCATGTTTCTTTACATTCCTTGCAAGCAGATAGATGAATTATAATCTACAATGGGTAGATGCAATGTTCTCCTTATGAAAGGAGATTACTTCATTCTGTTCATATAGTGAATTATCCTGCTTATTAATATAAAAAGAACCTCTGCTCAGTTTATAATTGCTTAATCTGTGATAATAATATGGTCGGTGGAGAGTGATATCTCTCGCTGGGGCAATTTTCAATTGTCTCACCCCCGCGGGGCCCAAATTTTTAGGTGGACATGCACGAGGAGGTGAAGACCTTTTTACAGAGGAAGAACAACAGCTGAGGCAGCAGTGACAGCTCAGGTTGAGTGTACTGTCTGTCATGTCTTGTAGATATGAGTCGTATGTGTCGTCTCTGTACTCTCAGGTCCTTGGAGTTGGTTCATACTGGTTTTATGATCAATAAGAGATTTTGGTTTATGTGCCTCGAGGTTTTATGTTGCTCATGTATAGTTTGGTAAAGTAACTATTATATGTTATCCTCGAGAAGAGATGGTAAAGTGTATGTACAATGTGAGCAATGATGTATATAAAGTTTTGGTTCTGTCTTAAAGAGTTTTCCTAGAAATGGATCTCTTTGCAAATTGGTTTTAATTTTTAGTGATTTTTTTTAATCTGCTATTTATGTTTAAATTCCGCTTAATTAGTAATGATTTGTCTATCGGTTTGGCGATTGTCGTTACAGTAGTAGTATTCTGTAGAACATTTCCCAATGTTCTACTCGGGCCTCAAATGTCCTATATTACTTTGATAAGTTCACTTGCGACTAACGCACGGTAAACACGTGTCAAGTTTTTGACACTGTTGTTTGGGAAATGGCAACATATAGCACTACGAGTGTTGTGGCTAGCCACTCTAGGCCAACCTTTTATATTTTAAGTTATTTTTCACTTAAGTTGAATCATAATATAATTATTGTTTATAGATCCACTATCGTATTCTAACAATTATTTTGCTACTTTTAGATACTAGTGTATGGTGCATACTCAAGCCCATGATTATGGAGTGCCATCTTCACTGAGTGTTGGGCAAGCATAACTCCTTCATAGAGAAAAGGACCTGAAACACCAGATAAACCTGTCAGTAGAAATGGTTGATGGAGCAGGATAGCAGATGATATTGGAGAGGATCAAAGCATCTTCCTCAACAACACAAAAAGGACCAATCAAAAGACAATCCATCAATGTGGGTATCTATAAGATGAATCTAGGATTGATCTCTCTAGTCAAATCCTAAGCATTCCATGACCACAGTTCTAAAGACCCGATGACACACATTAGTAACTTTGTTGAGAACTATGATATCATCAAAAAAGATAGAATACCGATGATTGTCATATATCTAAAACTATTATCGTCATCTCTGGAAGACAACACAAATTTGTGGTTTCACAATCTCGATGATGAGTGTATGGATACATGGCATCAGACGATCGACACTTTCTTTGAGCATTATTGACCTCCTCAAAAGACAAATGACCTGGTGAAGAAGATCCATAATTTTAGGTAGCATGCTGATGAATCATATTCTGAAGCATGGGAGAGATTTCAAAATATGATGAGGAAGGTACCTCATCATAATATTCATTTGTCGGGACAGGCGAAGATATTCTACTATAGTCTGCATAAGGGAGAGAAAACCACACTTGATAGTGCATGAGCGGGTTTCTTCCTCAACAATAAACCCACCCACTATCATGAGATATTAAAGAACATGTCCAAGAACCAGTTGTGGGGTGATTATAGAGAGCTTCTGGTAACCGTCAAAACTATCGGGGAGTCCAAGGTCATCTTTGTGTTAAATGAGAAGCTGGACCTGATTGCAAAAAAGTTGTGTCAATGATGTACCACCTTAAGAAGAAGAAGAAGATGAATGCAAGTTTAGGTGCCAAAAAAATAGTATTGGGGCAATGAGTATTCATGGAGAAGGATCCTAAGTTCTCATGGAAGGATCCCAACAATTTCTGACAAGACCCTTCGCAGGCGCAACAACCGAAGCCACAATTGTTTGGTTGCGAAGAACAATATCAACAAGAACAAAAGAAGTTTGACCGTATTGAAGAAATGCTTGGCAAGCTGGTCAGTCAGAATGAAGTTCTTATTGGTCAAACTCAGAGAGAACTCCAGAACCAAAGGACATGAATCTGCAACATGGAAACTAAGATTTCTCAAATAGCAGCGGATGTGGGTACATTTAAGTAGCCAAACCAGCAAGGGTTTCCAACAAATACTAGCGTACCTTTTAGAAATCAACATGTCAATGCAGTCCTTCTCTATAGTGGTAGGATTGTACTAAATGAT
Organism: Alisma plantago-aquatica; assembly: GCA_963693085.1. Taxonomy (NCBI): domain Eukaryota; kingdom Viridiplantae; phylum Streptophyta; class Magnoliopsida; order Alismatales; family Alismataceae; genus Alisma; species Alisma plantago-aquatica. The sequence goes on along the minus strand of OY856410.1, from coordinate 90,630,825 downwards.
GCACCAACAAGTTCAGGTGTAGGTGAAGTTACAAGAACAACAACATAGATTGTGACAATAGATGTAGATAAATCTGTTGTGTTAGAAAAGGAGAAGACAACTGAGGAGCACACCAATGAGGTGGATGATACAAGATCAAAAGAATATGTCCCACCTCACCAAAGGACATTAGTACCCTTTCCAAATAGCTTGAAGGAAACCAAAGCAAACATCCAGTTCCAAAAATTCTTAGATGAATTCAAGAAATTATCTGTCAATATTCCACTCATTGATGGAATTCAGCAGATACCATCATACAAAAAGTTCTTGAAAGATATAATCAATAAGAAGAGAAGGATACTTGAGGCTGATGTGGTGGTGTTAAAGGAACAAGTGAGTGATTTTATTCTTGGAATGCTACCTCCTAAAAGGCATGATCTGGGTTGTTTCAACACATCTTGCTTCATAGGAAAGACCATGTCTGGTGAAGTGCTATGTGATTTAGGGGCAATCATCAACCTTATGCCACTGTCAACTTTTAAGAAGCTAGGTCTCAGGGAGACTAGGAAAAGTAGTATGACTATCAAATTGGCTGAAAACTTTGTGGCCAGGCCATATGCCATTTTTGAAGATGTTCTTGTGAAATTGGACATACTTGGTTTTCCTACTGACTTAATGGTGATCGAAATGCAAGAGGATCGTGGCAATAAACTCTTACTATGTAGGCCATTTCAAGCCGTGATCAATATGATTATGGAAATGGGTTGAGGACGTATTACCATGGGTACCCATGATGACTGGTTTGAGATTAAGATGCTGAACACTCACAAGAAAAGGGGGACAAAGTGCAATGCAACATGCTTCAGCACATAGAGGGAAAGATTTCTCTATTTCTGGGGAAGCCATTTTTGGACATGGATCATGTAATGAATAAAGTAGATAGGGACACCTTTGTAGTGGATATCATGGAAAACACTGGGGTGATCTCGTTAGTCAAAGCAGTGCATTACCTGGATGATGAAGAAGAAGACTATGATCCGACTACCATAGAGGGGGCCACAATTGATTCCTTGCTGCAAACATATTCAAAGTTACCGTTGGAAGCATGATTGATGAACATGGTGGAGAATAGTACATGCAGTCACTCTCTAGAAGAGTTTGAATTGATGCTGAAATGCTTTGGGGGATAAAAAAAAAGTTGATGCAGAAGGCGCTACCTTGCTACTATGCAAGATATTTTGAAGATTTGGGACCACCTCCTCCACCATTGATCCCATCTCTATTGAGACCACAAGAGTTTGAATTGAAGCCCCTACCTCCACATCTGAAATATGTCTTCCTGGATATATAAGAGAAGATCCAGATGATCATATCATCGTCCTTGAGAAATGAAGAGGAGAAGAAGTAACTCATTGTGTTGAAGAACCATCGAGCCACTTTTAGATGGTCAATAGTAGACATCAAAAGAATATCTCCAGGCTTGTTCCAGCAAAAAATCCAGCTAGAAGGAGCCAATGCTATAGTTCAACCTTGGTGTCGATTCAACCCTATCATGACTGAGGTAGTGAAGAAGGAAGTGGGCAAGCTCCTATAGGGAGGTATCATTTATGCAATTTCAGACTCTATGTGGGTTAGCCCAACTCAAGTAGTTCCTAAGAAAAGGGGGATCATTTTCACAACTAATGTTTTTAATGAGTTATTCTCAACTAGGTTAGTGATGGGGTGGCGTATATGCATAGAATTCTGACATTTGAAGCTGCCACCTTAAAAGATCACTTTACTTCGCCCTTTATTGATCAGATCTTGGAATGACTTGCTAGTCATTCACACTTTTGCTTCCTCGATGGGTATTTTAGTTATAATCATATTTCAATTGAGCCAAAGGATCCAGAAAAATCTACTTTCACCTTCCCTTATGGCACATTTTTATATAGACGGATGACGTTTGGCCTTTGTACCACACCAGCCACTTTCCAGTTCTATGTGCTTTCCATCTTTTTTGAAATGGTAGAGTGGTGCTTGGAGGTATTTATGGACAATTTTTCTATGTATGGGGAGACATTTAGTGATTTCCTGTACAATTTGGACAAGGTTTTACAAAGGTGTGAGGACACTCACTTAGTCCTGAATTGGGATAAGTGTCATATGATGGTGAGTGAGGGCATAATGCTTGGATATAAGGCATCCAACAAGGGTATGGAAGTAGACCCAGTTAAGATAGATGTTATCTCCAAGATACCTACACCAACACTGGTGAAGGGAGTAAGGATCTTTTTGGGACATGTTGGGGTTTACCGTCATTTTATCAAAGATTTCAAAAATTGGTAAACCTTTATCAGAATTATTGGAAAAATATATTGCATTTATTTTCGATAAATGATGCTTGAACACCTTTGAAGTGCTAAATGAGAAGCTTAGTTTTGTGCCTATTGTGTAGGCTACATATTGGAGCCTACTATTTGAGCTGATGTGTGACGCATCAGATTATGATGTAGGAGTTGTGTTGGGTCAACACAAAGATAAGGCACGTACAATCATATGTTATACTTCCAAACCCTTGAATGATGTGCAACTCAATTATACAACCACTAGAAACAGAACTCTTAGCATTTTTTTTGCATTTGAGAAGTTTCACCAATACCTAGTTGGGTCTAAGGTGATTATTTGGACCGACCATGCTGCCATAAAATACCTGTTACAAAAGAAAGATGCAAAACCTAGATTAATTAAGTGGATTTTAGTTTTACGAAATTTGACATAGAAATTAAGGATAATGCAGGGGTGGAAAAGTTGATAGAAGAGCACCTATCTAGGTTGGAAAGAGTTATTGAAAAAGATGTAGATATCCCTATTGTTGAGGATTTATCAGAGGAAAAACATTTTGCTATCCAGACCAAGTATCCCTAGTTTGTGGATATTGTTAATTATTTAGCTTGAAAAGAGATGCCTACAGATTGGGGATACCGGGAAAATGAGACATTTTTCCATTCATTGAGTTTTTACATCTGGGATGATTCGATTCTTCTTAAATAATGTAGGGATGGAATTTTGAGGAAGTGTGTACCTGAATGTGAGGTCGAGAGCATTTTATTACATTGTAATTCTTTACCTTCTAGGGGACATCACGCTAGCTCTAGGGCCATGGCCTAATTCTTAGAGAGTGGGTTTTACTAGCCAACACTATTTAAGGATGCTCACAATTTTGTTCATCATTTTGATGCATGTCAACATACATGCAATATTTCTAAGTGACATGAAATGCCACTAAATGTGTTTCAAGAGGTTGAAATATTTGATCTATGGGGCATTGATTTCATGGTAACATTCATGTCGTCGAATTATAATCTCTACATTTTACTTGTGGTTGACTGTGTATCTAAGTGGGTGGAAGCAATTCCAACCCACACCAATGATGCACAAGTTGTGTGCAGGTTTGTGAGGGATAACATTTTCTACAGATTTGGTGTCCCCCGACTGATTATTAGTGATGGTGGATCACATTTCACCAATAAGCAATTTGGAGCCTTATTGAGTAAATATGGAGTGAAACACCGAGTGGGTACTCCTAACCACCTATAGACACAAGGTCAAGTTGAGGTGTCCAATAGAGAAGTGAAGAATATTTTAGAAAGGACAGTCTCAACTAATAGGACAAATTGGAGTTTTGTGCTTAATGACGCTCTTTGGGCATATAGGATGGCCTATAAATCACCTATAGAAACTACACCTTTTAAGTTGGTTTATGGATGTCCTTGCCATCTACTCGTGGAGCTTGAGCATAAGGCGAAATGGGTGTTGAAAAACCTAAATTTTGGACTGGATGAAGTGGGTAGAAAGAGGTTATTATAGCTAAATGAACTAGATGAGCTTAGGATGGATTCTTATGAAAGTTCTAGGATTTATAAGTAGAGGATGAAGAAGATTCATGATAGGCATATCTTGAATAGACTATTTCTCCTAGGATAAAATGTTCTTCTTTTTAATTCTAGACTTAAGTTACATCCCAGAAAATTGAGGTCTACATGCAGTGAACCATCTGTGATTGAGAAGGTCTTTCTCCATGGTGCTCTGAAGATTATAGATGGGACTATTTCATTCATTGTTAATGGCCAGAGATTGAAGCACTACTATTGTGGGGATGTGGATCCAAGAATAGAAGAAGTGCAACTTATGGCAATCCATTAGATTCTTACCCTTAGAAACGTCTAGTCTAGGTCATCAAATAGTGGTACTTGTTGGGAGGCAACCCAACCTTCATGCCTCTTTATTCATGTTCATTGTAACATTGTAGTTTTCTTTTCAATCTTATTTCTTGAAAAAAGGTATCTTGACTTGTTTGTTGGAGTGTACAGATTACACATAGTTGGTACTATCGAGTCCACAAGTTGGTAGTACCGAATTCACATAAGTAAGTCATCTGCAACACAAAGATAGACTCGGTACTACTGACTTGACCAGTCAGTACTGCCGAGTCTCTAAAGATTTTTGAGTGCCTAACTAATAAGAACTTGGTAGTATCGACATCTGAGTCAGTATTATTGACTTTTTGGCACTCCCAGGTTCAAAATACCGAGAACCAAATTTAGAAATATTGAGAATGAATTTCCAACTCGGTACTACTGACAGGAATAGTCGATAGTACCGACATATGATGTCAACAATCCATGGATTCTTGATTCAATGGGGGATGCAATCTTCATCGAGCGGTCTATAGTATCGATTTGAAACTCAAGTAGGTACTACTGACATGGACTCAATACTACTGACTCTGAGTGATTTGTGCTCGAGACATCATCAAATGTCAGTCATCGATACATTTGAGCCACATATTTGTGCTTGCAACTTGGTACTATTGACTTAGAAGTTGGTAGTACTCACTCGGCTTGACTCACCTATATAAGGAGGGGTGGTGAATCCATTCTTTTCACACCACCTCCTCAACTCCTCTTGAAACTCAAAGCAAAGATGCACCGGGTGCCGATTATCTTCACCGAGCCTCTCTTTATCCATCCTCCATCTTGCATCATCATCATGCACCAAGGAGAGGTCGATCTACATCAGAAGAATAAGTTGAGTTGGTTCCTAGACCAACACACATTCAACATCCATCCCCAAAAGTCAGGAATGTGTACAAAGAGCTTTAGACGAGGATGATAGTGAATATGCGATATGGAAAACACACCTTGATTAAGCGAGTGGGATTTAATGACAACCTACAGTGGGTTTGTCAATGCTAGCTAATGGAGGGGGATAACCATTTCTTCAACGAATGGCACACCTACCCTAGACTCATCCTTGAGTTCTTGGCATCGCTAGACGTTCTTGTAGTCCCTGAGCAACAATTGGGAGGTGAATGGCGTGAAGGAAAATTAAGTTTCCACCTCTTAAAGACCAACTAATCCATCACTCTATGGGCATTCAAAAACATCTTCAACTGGGCTCACATTCCGAAATGTTTTTCCCCTTTATATTTTGACTAGGACCTGGCTTGGGAGTAGCTGATTGAGGTGCCCGATTGTTTTATCATCAGTTGGCATGTCAACTCTGTCACCAACATCAAGAACCTCTTTTCTCGAATTCTTCATCGCATCTACACACACACTATCTTCGCTTGCTCTGGTCAAGCCTAAGGGAAGGTCCAAAGGATGGGCCTTTACTTCCTCTATAGGCTATTGGAGGGATAAATCATCAAATTTGGGTCTATCCTTCTCCTCTGTATGATCTCAGTTCAGCGCAATGTTTTGAGGAAAGCGCAAATTGTGTTTGGGGGGCTGATTAACCCAATAGCACTACATCTCTACTTAGACTTATCCACCCTTGAACCGATGGAATCTACAAAGCAATTAGATCTCTAGCACTACCTCAAGGCAAGGCTCCTCAGCTTACATCATAACATGGTGTATGTAAGTTGCACACATCGAGGATGGTTCTGGGAGCATAACCTCCCCGACCCCATCTTCAACATGTGAGGAGTAGCACATCTTTGGTGGACACTAGACAAGGGAGAGGAAGAGGACACTCCCATGGTAGTAGCTCATGATGACAATAAACAACAAAGTGATGATGGCAACTCTGACAATGATGTTGAAGAGGTGCAAGATGCCATCCTCATTGCCCGGAGAGCTGTCCCGCGCAAAAAGGCCCGCACCTATGCTACCTCAATTTCATCTCCCATGCACCCTTCTCAGGAGGAGCATGACCCATACAACATGGAGGGCATGTATGGGATTTTGTAGGAGATCCAGACAAGACAACAACAACATCAGGTGATATTGGCTAGTGTGCAGGAGAAACAAGGATAGTTGTACCAAAATTAGTAGGCGATATATGAGAATGAATGCCTTCTCTTATCCAACCAAGAGAATGTCCACAAGCTACTACAGTGGATGGAGCAATCTTAGCAGCCATTCTTCGACCATTATTGGAACTAGGCGTACTTTAGAGGGCACATGCAACCACCACAAAAGCCACCGTCGGATCTATCATTTCAGGGGATGTTTCCTCCCCACGACATTAACATGCCACATCCACCACCTCCTCCATTTTGAGAAATGGTACCGTTGTTCCACCTCGTAAGTGTGAGTATTGACTATGTGAACATAGCCTTATTCATGCTTGGCGAGGTGCTGGAACAACCATATATCTTAGCTTTAATGCATTTTTATCTTAGTTGTCTTATTTTTATTTTGGTTTATGAAAATTTTAGGATCCACACCTATCTAGTGTAATTGTGGAGCGGTAAATGCATGGTTTCACATATCGAATATATTGTACACATAGGTGTCCTTGCATGGTTATGGTCATCTCTTTATAGCTAAATTTTGCAAAATCTTTCTACAACACCACTTGAGGAAGTGTTTGGTTCAGTCATCTTTAGGGCATAGGATATGAATGAACATCTAAATCAATTGGAAATGTGAATGATGATGTTGGTGATCCTAAGTAGATCAAACCTTTAATGAGATCTTAAATGGAAATATAAGAAAGAAACCTTACGATTACCATGTGCACAAGTCATTAAAGAGGGACATATCATAATCCTATGAAAGGCATTGTCTCTTAGTTATGTGATTCCATCCATCTCTTTCAACAAATTTTGACTCACCACCTCAAGATGAATTAGTAGTCCAACTTATTTCTTTTTATTGAATGTCATGTCATAATAGGTGACATGATAGATTATATTATTCTTGGTTGCATTCAAAAACAAGAATAAAAAGTTGAATTTGTATGCATGAACAACTTTAGTGCATACCACCTTAGACGCATAGCAATTTCATGAAGATTACATACATTTCATAGATTTCACTTATTATTGTCATGTGGATTGTAGTCTCTATTTATGAAGATTGGAGTAGGGACATAACTCTACATCAAACAAAAAAGACAAAAAAAAGTAAACTGAAAGCCCGAGCATAAGCCCAATCATGCTGGAGATATGAAAAATTATGGGCTAGAAAAAAAAAACTATATCAAAATTTCTTACGGTGAGAGTATGTCCTTAAGTCTTCTTGAAGGGATGAATTAATCCACATGACACATTAGTTTGTTTTTTATAGTCTCATTTTTTATGAGATATCTTCATACAAGCATCATTTGTTAAAAACAAAAAAAAGACGTTGTGCATTAGGATTCATGCATGATATTCTTTTCACTTATGTAGGTCATCATTCTTTTTGCATAAATAATTTGGATGTACTTGTGATTCTTCAAATGCCAACTATTTGATATCATCAATTGAACTTATTGGTAGGCCACTCAAATGATTTATCTCCTCATCCTTTTTTACAAGGAGATTTGCTTCCAATTAGTTGGTAGTTAGGAGAGAGTAATTTGGAATAGGGAATCACATAATTCACCAAGTGAGTGTCTGAATAATTATGATATCAACTTCTTTCTTGATAGTGTTCATTGATCAAAAGGGTGGATGTATTCTATGGAAATTTTTGGTCACTTCATAGCAGTTATTGGTTTAGTGGTCAGTGAAGGTAGGTTTAGGGATTGTTTGGTGAACATGATTAAGAAAAGATCTCATGTGTTATATCCTTTTGTTGATTTACATCAAATATATCTAAGAGAGTGTTTCTCAAGGATGAGCAACGTTTAAGCTTAGGGGAATTTGATTCATGGGTTTTTAGTCATTTTCACAGGCATATTGTTGTTGATTTTGTGTTGATTTGTCATTTATTTGATTAATTATGCATGAAATGCCATCAATGGACAACTCTATACAAATGCATCAAATTATATGATTTTTACTATTTAAAATTGTTTAATATTAATCTCAAGTACCTATCCACGTTCTAGTACAATTTCAGGTACAATTGAGCCTCACAGACTCGGTACTACTGACACAAAAAGCCAGTGGTACCGACTTTGCATGAGTACTGGAATAGAAGACTCACCCAGATTTGATACTACCGACACCCAAAGTCCGTAGTACCAAAACCACGTCAGTAAAGTGCAAGAATGAATCGAGAAAATTCGGCACTATCGAGTCCACTAGCTCAGTACTACTGAGATGGAATTAGGGAAGCAGTGCTCGAGCGACCTGAAGACTTGGTTCAATTGAGACAAGTCAGTAGTGCTGACATTGTGATGAATCATGGCTACCATACAAACATGGCACTACTTAATATCTAGTCGGTACTATCGAGAATGCCTAATCATGCAATCTGAAGATAGCACTCTAATAAAACGGATGGAGTTATTTCATACCTTAAGTGATTCCTATGACGTGAGGGGAGTTTGAATAGACCTGGGAGAGCAGCCATTTTCTATTGCATGACACTGAAGAGAGAGGATAGAAGAGCATGGACCTGAAGGCTTCACTCGGGACGATCTGAGCACCTCTAGAGGGTGAATCTATAGCCAAAAGATAGCAGATTGCATGGATGACATAGGGGATCATCGAAATCAACCATTCTCCAGGGGTTACTTTAGTTTTTCTAATGTTTCTCTTTCTGTGCCATGTATTTGTCAATGAAAACCATGTAGGGCTAAACCCCTTGATTCCTTAGGAGCTGGGAGTAGCCCAAATATGAATTGTAATTGATTTCCATGCATTAATATCATATTTATCCCTATTTTCTTGATATAAATCTATGAAATTATCTTTCTATGTTTATGCTTGATCACCATAAATAGATTATCAGACTCTTAATCATTTTGGGAGAGAGGTTAAGGGTTGGAAAAACATAGATTTACCCATTTATTGCACCCATTGGGAAAGGTGGAAAATAAACGAGAGGAGAAACCCAAAGATTTATCGTAAAACATCATAATAATAAACCAATTACTATGAAAATGGGATTGGCATTGGAATAGATAGTGAACTACACTACGAGAGTGGGTAGTTCTGGCTATAGGCTTTTTATCTAGGGATATGGAAAATAGATATGAATGTGTGGAGTTAATTGCAATGTTATCTGTGGTGAAACCAATGTCTTGAGGAATTCCCTTAAATATTAGTAACTTAATCCTTAAGCTTGTTTCATTTCTGCATTTATTTCTGTTCAATCAAACCAATTCAACTTTCACTGACCTAACTAATTAGATCACAGTTAATAGTATTATTTTGGAGAACATTTCCCTATGTTCGACTCGAGCCTCAAAAGGGTTGTATTACTTTTCTACGTTCACTTGTGTCTAACGCACGGTAAACACATGTCATTAGGTTAGAGACACAAGGACCTAAAACTCAACCCTAGATGGTTCAGACTCATTAGTTGGATACATGAACAACATAAACCTCTAAAACATTCACAAATAAAAGATATGTGGCCCTAAATGTTGTTTAGTCTGACTTGTTAGGTTAAACCTTTTAAGGGGTGGAGAATAGTTGATTGTTGATGTTTGTAGCAATTGATTTTGAGGAAGAAATCCCATTAAAGGGTGGTGTGCTGTAACTTACTATATCTTAAACCCTACTCTAGAACTTTGACCTTATGCCTATGCCAAACAAGGTTGAGGTTAGATCTAAAAGGTGTTTAGTATAACCCTAATGAGCTATTGCATGTATAAATGACCCTAATGTAACCTATTGTTCACACATTAGTCTTAGGCCAATAATGGACACATAAGATATGTCACATGAGGTAATATTCCATACAAATAATCACAATTAACTCTTTTGGAGATAATATTAAGTTTTTGAATAATAAATAGTGACAATAATGAAATAATGTGAAAATAATGGCCACAAATATTAAAGGGGACATAACTCATTAAAAGAAATCCCAAAAGTGGAATTTATGTTAAGAATCATGTTCCTTGGGTCCCAATTGCCTTGGGAGTCAAGTTTCACATTATTCACATAATAATAATTAATTTAATTCATTTTGGAAAGAGAAGATCTAAGTTTTCCCTAATATATCAAAATAATATTAAATGACTCCCAAAGAGGAAAATAATCTTGGATTTGTAATCTGCATATTAAAAATAGCATTTCGATCAATTTTCATCCAACTTGGAATATGTTTGATTAAAAGATGAAATTAGGAGAGAGAAAGTGTGTAGAACATTCAAAATATTAAATATGTGTACGAACAACTCCAACATTGAAATTGATGGGAAATTAGTATCCAACACATTAAATATGACTTATCGGTGAAGTTTCATCAAATTTGGAGAATCTTATAATCATTAATGATGGAGGAAGGAGAATATATGATTTGATTTATTTAACACATTAAAAGTTAAAAAAAAGTAAAATCTAATTGCATAATCAGAATTTACGTGCCTTAGTTAGCTTCCATGCAAAGTTTCATCTAATTTGGAGTTTGTTTGCACCCTTTTTGGAGGAGAGAGAAAAAAAGGAATTAATGTCATCACACTTTAGTCGGATTTGATTTATTTGTAACGATACTAATTTTATCTTTGTATTTGCATGAAAGATTTTCTAGCCATTGGATTTTAATTGCACGGTCCCTGTAGCATTCCCTACCTCTGATCCCTTTGTCCCAATGCAAATTGGGGAACCAGTTTCCCTAGTGTTTTCCTTCTCTGATTCCTCCCTTTCCTCTCTACCTTTTTCACCACTTTCTTCGCCTCCACCATCATTTCTTGCACTCGAACCTGATGACCCTATAAAGCCTAGGGCTTAGGTCATTGTTTCCCAATTTAGCAAGTGCTGCTAGTTTCCTTTGTTTCCTCCCCTTTTTCCCATTTATTCTCTTCTCATTGTCACCTCATCCGATTAGACTACTGGGAGCTAGTTCCCAGACCTTCAACGAACCCTCATTCTTTGTCTCCCATCATTAGATCAGTATCATAGGAGACTGAGGGTCATACCCCTACTGCATTGGGTTCTAGTTGCTGCCACAGGGTCGTCACCAGGCTCTGGTTCATCGAATGCCCAGCTAATGACTCTGACTATCTCCTAGAAGTTCAACAGGACCTTTCACCACCTCGTATTGGCTGGAATTGAGGTAAAATAGGTTTGCTCCTTTTTTTGCCTTCTTACATGTAGTAGAGCTTTTATCTTTGGTTCTTGCTGGTCTGGTGGTGAATTTAGGTTGTCGTGATCTCCATTGACCCCACTGGAGTTCCTCGAGCTTGTTGGTGTCATTGGTTGTGAGTGAGGCAATTGAAAGTGCAGCTTTGATCATTAGAGTCTCGCATGTGGTGTCTAATGGAGCTTCTCCCGATGAGGGATAGGATGAAGATGGTTCACTAGTGTTTCTTTTTCTGCCCTCTATTGTTTGCTATATTTTTCTTTTTCATGCAAGGACATTATGGTCTTTTTTCTGATGCATCCTTTTCTTTGGGTGAGGTCAAATGAACCTTTGACTAAGAAACTTGGACGCACACTATTGGGCCAAGTCAGTTGGGTCGGTCCCTCTCTCTGTCTCCTTGAGAATTCTTTTGTCTTGGTTGGCTTTTTCCGAATTTTCTAATAAATCAATTTTCACAAATTCATATCTAATTATTTATAGCATAGAAAAAAAATATGATCTTAAATCATAAAAATATGAGCTTTCTAATGGTACTAGTTTTGTTGCCAAAATACAATGTTAAAAATATGTGATTTTTCATGGACTCTCATAATTATATAATAAATTGCAAAATTCTTAGCTAAATATTTATAAGTCCAACAAATATAATTAAATATGTTTAGGACTCATAAAAAGGTAACCTAAAATATGGCATGATTTTAATAACTTAAATTGCATGTGAAGAAAAAGGTGATTTTTAGGGTTTGGCTAATTAATGTGAAATTGACTCAAAATCGACATATATGCTTAATAGGTTCTTTGGATGCCTAGACTTGGATTTAGAAGTGACTTTGGTCTATTTAGACTCTGAAGAGAGGTATATTTTCAAACAACATTATTCTTATTGAGCAAGGAACCTACTTTTTTCTTTCTGTTGGTCTTATGGATATTAGCCTACACATTATCTTGTTCTTTTGGAAATTATGCTTTATGTGAAGTATCTTATTTGTTATTGATCTTGTGATCATGTTTGTAAAATATCTTGCTTCTTTATTATTCTTTGTTCATGTTGGAACTCTATATGATGACATGTGATGTCCTTTACCCACTTGTAAGGTGGGTGTACATGTTGGTCACCTTTTTGGTGACTACTTTTGTATAATCTCACTATACTTTCTACTTGCCGCTACATTTAACATGATTTAGTAGCACTAGAGTAGTGTAATTGCATTGGTTTTGCGTTATGTGTACTTATTATTATTTTGGGATGGAGGTCGCCCCATACTCGAGCTTCAAATTTATGAGGTTGGGCCCAATTTAAATATATTTGGGAGTTTGGTTATGTGCCATTCTCTCTCAGGTTTCAAATTTATGTGGCTTGGTCGACTTTTTTATTATATTATTCTTGGGCTATGTTTATCTCACATGCATGCAGGATGTTATGGGTTTTGTGCCCAAAAAGATTATGTGTGCTTTTGTGGCACCACTTATATTATTGATTTTAATGTCAAGTATTTAGTTTGTTGTTGTTTTTTCCTTTTATGCCCTCTTGGGTAGTACTCATCTCTTTTAGAAGCCTTTTATATTTTTTCCCTTTATTCATATATTGCTCAATTCCCTTTTCATATGCACATACCAACATTTGTTGATGTCATCTATTTTTCTCTTCTTGTTGGGGTATGCTTCCAACCCTAGGTGAAGAACATAGAGGACATAACTCAAAGATATGAACATAGCTTAAGGAGTTAAAGCTTAGAGACAAAGTTATTCTGGTTTACATTTCCCTCTATCCAAATCCTTATGTTGTATCATACATGTAAACCCTATGTGGGGGATTGAGATGTACTTTTGTAATCTTTTGTGAAGAATTGAATATTGTCTTTATTGTCATTCCACTACTACACTTTGGTTGTCTGGAATACCATTAATATGATTTGAAAATTTTATATCTACTCCAAGATACCTTATGGGTGTGTCTGGACTGGAGGTTCTATTCTTTAAATTTTTAGTAGGGAGTGGTTTCCCTCTAGCATCTCACTCGATACGAGGAGTGCCCACAAAACCACTATCATTGTCTAGGTTGGCAAAGATTTGGGAAGGGCGTCTTCCCTCCATAGGGAATGGGAAGTGAAATGGAAATCTGATTTAACCTTTGCTCATGAAGGCTAATTATTTGTCTGTGTGAGGACACAACATTCTTGATTTCATCTAGATTCCACAATCTCCCAAGGGATTCTTCTTCAAACATCTATCTATTTCTTGGTCCTTAGTGTTTCCTAGGATGCCCTTGTCCTTCTTGTCCTTGCTTCCAAGAGAAGTTTGGGTGATTTCTCCACTCTGGAGTGTATGTGTTGGACATCAAACCTTGATTGTTCCTATTTCCAAGTGATTGCAAAGCTTGAACTTCTTTACAAAGAGACTATACAGAGTTTGTGGAGTGACTAGAAGAACCTCCCACCTGATTTTTCATTATATTCACCTTATTTTCCAAAATCACCATCAATTGTGGATTGGCATTGTCTTGGGCATGAGGAAGCATGTTTGTTTAGTCTCTATCGCAATGCACATTAACAATAGAAGCACAATGACCGGTTTTTTCATCCAAATGACCAAAAAGGGGGCATGAATCCTGTAGGGGCTTGGTCAAGAATTCTGCTCCACAAGATGAATCAACAATTGTGTGACCCATTTCAGAGAGACCGATGTAGAAGTATTGGACCAACTGCCATAACTGCATACTTCATGATCTGGGCAATATCACAAATTCTTTGAAACCTCTCCCATGTCTCATGGAAATTCTCATTCTCCTTTTGGATAAAGGAGGTAATTTGTCTTCATCTATGGGAAACATAGAAATAGGCTAAAATTTCTTCAAGTACTCATTCTTCATTTCCTCCCATGTGACAATCTTTGCCTTTGTAGAGTACCACATTTTCCCATTGTCCTTAAGAGAGAAAGGGAACAAGCTGGTTCAAATAGAGTCTTCAGTAGAAGGGGCCACTATTACAGAAATGGCTTATGAAGTCACTTTACAGGTGTCGGTTATTAACTAAGAACCGACGCCTAAAACCTACGACGTCAATTTAAAACACAAACCAACATATATCGGATAGGAGTGGCCAGACACGAGTATCGCTTTCTATTTAGCGTCAGTTTGAGAATAAACAACTGACGCCTAATAACACCCGCAAAATCCAATTTTTCCAATGAAAAAAATTAGGTCCAAAATTTAACTAACAGCGTCGGTTATTAACTACATAACCGATGACTAAAATGTTTTCACGCGACACATTTTTATCGTCCGTTATATTCCCAAAACTGACGCCGATTTGTTTACCCGCGCAGTCCGCGCCAAGATTTTTACACCCCTATGGCGTCGGTTTTTTCTTAGTGACCGATGCTGTTATGTTTTAGCATAGGTTTTGTAAAGAACTGACACTTAAGTTTAACTTAACTGCAACCGCACGAGGGACTCTTCCCCTTTCTCTGTTTCATTCCTGATTCTTCAGTTCACGTAACTAGGTCCGGCGATTTCATCTCTGCTGGTGCTGCCACTGCTCGATTGCTTCTCTGTTGGTGTCGCCGCCGCTCGCTGCTCCTCTCCTCTCCTCTCCTTGACACCGCCCCCTACAGTGGCTGCTTTGGTCGCCCGTCTGCTCCTCTCCTCTCCTTCTAGGTCTCTGCTCCTTGTCGCCCGCTCACCACTGCCGCCCATTTGTTGCTTGTGCTCCGGAAACCCACCGTCTCGCTCGCTACCTCCTCCTCCCTCTTTCCTGCTCGCTGCTCCTATAGGTATATCCTTGTCATCGTCTTATCCACCATGTTGTGAAATCACAGGTTGGCAAGGCCGTGCTGGGCAGCACAGCTGTGTTGGTAGCACGGCCGTGCTGCGTAGCACGACCGTGCTGCGTAGCACGGCTGTGGTGGCTGATTTTGTGTGTGTGTATATTTGTGTATTTACTATTTTGTGCTATTTTGTGCTTGCATATATTTGTGTTTAGGGTTTAGGGTCACATGTGGGTCTTCTATTTCTAAATTGATTATGTGACCCTAATTAATACATTATAACATAAATGAATCATGTATTTGTGTTGTTGTAGGTGTTGTTGACTTACTATTGATTTGCATATATTTCTTCTTCAGCCTTCAAGTGAGGTATAATATTCTCACTCTCCCAATGTTCCATTAGGCTCCATTTTGATTCAAATATTTGATATATGGAATCATGGTTTACTTACTGTTTATTATTTACTGATAAGCATGATTAAATGATGTTACGCAAAACATAGGATATGAATAATGAAACTAGGATTGTAGGTATAAGAATGTGAACTTTACAATGTGAATTACTTTATAATGTGAACTTTACAATGTGAATTACTTTACAATGTGAATGTGAACTTTACAATGTGAGCTTTACAATTTGAATTACTTTACAATGTGAATGTGAATTTTTAGATGGCTGAGCATTCTCCTAATGACCGTGTTGATGATTACTGTGAGGGTGAGGACATCAATGTGCCGCCTCACAATGTAAGTTTTAAAAATATATCGTATATTTATATCTATATGTCCATTTATAGTTATATCTTGTAAATGTGTTTATTTTGTCAAATTTTAGGTTGATGATGCACATGTACCATCTGAAGCACTTGAGGCACTTGATCAGCATCATCAAAAAGTTGACAAGAGAAGGGGCATCACTATGATGAAGAAGTTAATAGCACAAAAGGGCAATGGACCCAAACTTGTTGTGGATTTTGATAATGCAGGAAATGCATCTGGTGTGAATCGCAATTCGTTTGTTTTATATCTTGGGTATGTTACTCGTAGCCATCGCGGCTGTAAGATAGACTCTTGGCATAAAGTTTCTAAGGAGAAGAAAGACATAATATGGAAGGATTTATGTGTGAGTTATTATTAATTTGCAATTCTATTTTGTAGATTACTGACTTTTTGGATACTAGTTAATAGCAATTCTATTTTGTAGAGTATATTTGAATTGGATGAAAAGTTGCATCGTAAATGCGTGATGCAACACTTAGGGAGAGTCCTAAGGAACTATAGGACACATCTCACCCGAGAATACATAAAAGAAGCTGACAAGAGGAAGAAGACAGCCACTGAATAGTGAAACTTCCTGGACAAAGAAGAATGGGACGCGTTTGTTGCTTCAAGACAAGTTGATGAATTCAAGGTATTAGGCTTCAGTCCCAATCTCATTAATATATGTTGTATTCACCTATTCAATATTAACATTTTGTGTTACTAACCAAATCATTAATGTGCATACTAACTAGGCCCTCAGTGAGGCACAAAAATCAAGGCGTGCACTGAATGTGCAGGACCACACAATGGGTCCAAAGGGGTATGCAGGCATTCGCCAAAGACTACAGTCTGAGGCTACTGCTCAGTCTGCTACTACTCAGGAGTCCTCTACTATAGGTAGCACACCTCTGCCTCTCCATGATGTCTGGATAGCTGGGAGGCAAAATAAGAAGGTAGAAATAAGGAAGCCCGCAACTGCTGAGGCGGCTGCAAAAATGGTAAAATACAACTCTTACAACAATCGTTTGAATATTGATTATTTGTGGTGTTTACTTAATTACAAATTTTTGTTTTGGCGATTAGAGGGAGCTGCACGAGCTGAAGAAACAAGGCAAGTTCATTCCTGAGGGCACAAGGGATGAATTGACAGTTGCTCTGGGTAACCCAGAGCATCCTGGACGTGTTAGGGCTGCAAGCGCTGGTGTGGGCATCAAAGCTTTTTTTGGGTCATCCCAGCGCAAACATGTACCAAAAGAGGGACTTTCACAAGAAGAGGTAACATATTATTTCTTTATAATGTTACTGTAAAAGAGAATTCAATAATTAGAAGCTAACATTTCTTTTATCCATGTATAGGTAGATAAGCTAGTTGATAGGAAACTTAAAAAAGCACTGAAAAAGTGGCAGGCATCTCAGACTGCCACTCAGCAGACAATACCTATTATGGCATCCCGCTCTACTCCTACTGTAGAGGTTGGGAGTAATCATGTAGACCCACCACCTAGCACATCTGCTGTAAGTATTTTTATGACATATTAACTAGTTTTTTAATTCAAGATGATATGTTTTCAAGATGATATGTATATATGAAATTGTAGTCGTTTCAAAAAAAGATGATATGTATATATGTATATAACATTCTTTACACAAAAATTTGTAGGGGTTGAAGCCATGCCATCTAAAAAGTAAAGAATATGTCGTTGCAGAAGCATCGTCTTACCCATCCCTACCAGGGGAAATGTTTCACGGGTCTCCATTACCTGCTGGTTGGATTTGTGTCAGCCCGGTACATATATTCTCCAAGTGGATGGATCTTCCATTGCCATATGCCCACCTAGATTGTGAAATGCTTGGTGAGGCAGAAGGCGGAGTGATATTGTGGCTAAAAGCGGATGTCCTCTTTACTGAAACTGTATGGTAAATTTACATTATGTTAAATTGTTAGTGTGTGTATATGATGTCAGTTGATCTGAAATTTTATATATATATATATATATATATATATATATATATAGGTTAAAAAGAAGACACCCACATCATCTAGGCCTCCACTTCCACCTCCTACATTACCCAGTTGGGTTCCACCAGACCTACCTGTCCCGTTAGGTCCTAACTGTAGGGGTATGGCAATATGGTTAGGCGAACATGATATAAATTGCCCTATAAATGTTTCTATAGATTCAGATGTTGCATGTCAATCATACGAAAGCAAACTATTTATACAAGATATTTTGGAGTTGTTTCGATATGATTGGCTAAATACATCTGTGATAGAGCTATGGATAAGGTGAGATCTTCTTTATACATCCATATACCTTGTGTAGGATCTGGTGATCTGGTTTCTTATTTATTAATGCATTCATAATTAATACATATTTTGCAGCTACTTCGTCAGTATATGTGCAGATTTTGCATTCGAACATGTAGGATTTTTTATTCCATCTTTGATTAGTCTAGTAGCTAAAGACCCTCCGTCAGTTCAACAATACTACTGTGAGGCTTTTACAAATTTTGCTCAAAATAAGAAGACGGTGATAATGGCTCCATTCAATGTAGAGTAAGTTTAATTTGCTTATTATAATTTGGACTTAAGAAAATTACATTTTTATTGTGGATTTTGAGTTATTAATTTTTAACTTTTTTACCTCTAGTGGTATGCATTGGGAGTTACTAGTTATTGTCCCCAAGACGTTCACTGTCTATTATCTACATCCTAAGGGGAGTAAATTGAATTCAAAATATGGACACATAATGAAAATGGCATTATTCCGGTGAGAAATATTTCATTTTCATATTCGTTAACATATGTTATTACATTACTATTTAATTATGCAATGTACTGTGTTACATTAACATGTAGTGGTTTAGATTAGTTCAAAAAGGCTGGAGGAAAGGTCCCCACGAAAAAGAGCCAGCCAATAATTTGGAAGAGCGTGAAAGTAAGTTCCGGACTGCAATATATGTATATATTATTTATGTGAATAGTGCTTAATTAGTTGTATTTTTTAATATTTTGTATGTTTGAATTTATAGTGTGCTACACAAGACAACGGATGGGCATGTGCATACTATGTGATGCGATTTATGCACATGATTATCAAATATTCCGCAGTGGACATCGTTACTATTCCTGAGGTATATTATATAGTCTCATTAGATAATATGAAATATATCAATCGTATTTATAGCTCATTAATTATATATATACATCATTCTCTTTACATGTGTTTAAAACTGACCACACTATAGGAAATGCCTTACCAAATGTACATGTTCCCTATACGACAGGAGAATTAAATGAAGTAAGAGAAGAATGGGCAACAACCATACAAGTAGTGGGGGTTTTAACATATAATTGGGATGTTGATAGCGAATAATGACTAAAGAATAATATTTTGTAAATGAATTTATGAATTATAATATATGTGTGAATGTTTCTACATGTCTGGATGTTTCTACATGTGTCTGAGTGAAAATGAATGAAACTGTTGGTTGCTATATGAATGTTTCTACATGTGTGAATGTGAAAATGAATGGAACTACAGATTGCTAGCTACATGAATGTTTCTAAAAGTGTGAAAATCAAATGGAACTGCAGGTTGTATTGCTAAATGTGTGAATATTTTTGTTGTTAATTTTGCAGGTTTGTGGCATGTTGTTGGCTGATATCAATGGATGTCATAAAACTTGCAGTTCATAACTGAACTGCAGGTTTCTCATCCCGCGACCAGCCATACAGCAGGTCTGCAGACTGACAAAAAAAAAACAAAAAATAGGCGTCCGTTATTTGTATAAAACCGACGCCACATAGTTACAGTGTCGGTTTCTACTCGTAACTGATGTCTATTTCCTTAACACTACGGTCGTGCTGGCCATCACGGCCGTGGCAGCGGACCAGACACCACGGACGTGCTGGCCAGCACGACCGTGCTGAGAGTGATATGGTGTCGGTTACAGTGTCGGTTTCTACTCTTAACCGACGTCTATTTCCTTAACACCACAGTCGTGACAGCGGACCAGATACCACAGCCGTGCTGGGAGTGATATGACGTCGGTTTCTTATCTAATAACTGACGCTGATAGTGCCCAAGATGGCACCCTTTCTGTGGCACGAAGGTATATGGCGTCAGTTTCTTATCTAATAACCGACACCTATAGTCCCCTGCTGGCGCGTTTTCAGTGGCGCGCGAAGGGTTTTGGCGTCGGTTTTTGAACTGAAGTGTAACGGTTGGGCTTTTAGCATCGCCCACATAGGTGTCGCTTAGAAACCGACACTAAAGGCCTTAAATAACCGACACTAAAGGTCGATTATGTACTAGTGGGGGGTCATGAAAGTAGAGCAAGTTTCCAAAAAAGCATCTATGTGCTTGTACATATTTTCATTCTCATATCCATAATATGTAGGGAGAAATTCAAGGAGATCCAGTGGAATGGAGAACTGTTGGCATGTAATTTGATCAACCTGTGTTGTGATTAGAGAAGTGTAACTTCCAGGCAAAAAGTATTCATGAAGTAGCTTGGGGGGTGGAGGACCTAGAGGGACACATGCCTCCTCCTCATGGTCAAGAACATCTCCCTATCTCTCATCTTAGACTCTTGGTATTGCTTGTGCTGGTGTTGATGTCGCCTTCTACCTATCTTAGGTTCCTCTTAAACCACATCGTTAAGGAGAGAATGACACCCAGGCACACACAACTATCACCCACACAAAGAAAAAATAAACAACAAAATCTAAGTTAGAAATGAGTATGAAAACGTAAACAAAGAATAAAGAATAGGAGCGATAAGGGCAGTAGTAAAAGATCAAATCTACACTAACTATCTATTTTGAGTGCCTTTCTCCCTAATAAAGAAATCGAAAATCTTGGAGCATCCATGGGATGCAATCAAGAAAGTTGGCAAGAGAATATGCTTAAAGGGAGAGATCACAACATAACTACTATGGGGTTATGGAGCTTTGTATCCCTGATAATAGTGATGGAAAGCTTGGTGCATCTTACCGTAAGGTACACACATTGGGATATTTTGATAATTTAAGGACCTACAGAAACACACACACTTCGACTAATACACTTTACCAACAATCACACATGGTCTTCTTATAGTATAGACAATAGGAAAGAAAAGGGTTGATCCACAGGGAGGGAGGGGCAACTTGATCTTTGTTATGTTGGCATGATCCTAATGTAGAGTCTAGGATTTTAGGGTTTGATTATACTAGATGGTTCAAGTAAGCAATTAAAGGGAATAAGAAATCGAAAACTATATTAATCCTAGGCATGTTAACTCTAATGACAATAAAACCAAAGAAGTAAGAAAGAATGCAATTGCACCAAGAAGAAATGTTGCAAGATCGAAATAGCAAATTGGAAGTGACAATTGGTTATATTAAAAAAGAAACTACATTAGACTAACATTGGAAAATTAAGGAAAGCAAAGAGATAAATCAGCACTATCTAAGAAAAGCAAGAACAAAGGGATACTAGATACACTAGAAAGACTTAACTATCTAGAGCAAAGCAACTTTCTAAGAGGGAAATTATAGAAAGTGACTAAGCAAGCATGAACTAACAAGAAAGGAAATTGGGGTTTTTAAGCAATTAATGGAAGTGTGGGTCATTTTGGGGATGTTACTATAATCAAAGTTGAGGGTTGTTATAACAAGCAAACTATATACATTCATTCTACATTGTTAAAAAAACAACAAGTTAAATGTTGTAGGATTACCCTAGCTACTTGTTTTCCATGGGTGGTATAGGGTGTGTGAAGGGGAACTACACCCTTGTACACCCCATTCAACCTTATGAGGGTCAATTGAACTAGGGATTAAGTGCAATCCTAATAGGCTCTAGCAAGTCTAGGTTTTATAGAGAAAATGTTCTTACGTCAATTGGGAGCAAAGGTTGGGAATGGAGAGTGAATATAAGGGTGTTTCATGTCATATCACTCACCACCTATCCTGTAGGAAACTCCAAGGTAGTTGAACTAAGTACTCCTACAGTAGCTATATAGATCTAACACTTAGAAGTACAAGAAGGGATATGTATGTGGGAGATAGGATGCTAGCTAGGGATCCACCAGTTGGACCTAGAAGAAACCCCAAAGATAGCCATATACAAGCCATTCTCTCATAGAGTCTAACTTTTTTCAAGCATAAATAAACAAGCAATCCATGATCTTAAGCACAAACCACTAGAACAAACATGGGAAATAAGATAGAAGTAGAAGACAACATCATGAAATGAATCTAGAGAGTTTACAAGTTATTTTCCCCTAACATGATTTCAAAGTAACATTATTACCCCAATAACCCAACACAAAGGGCTTAGCTAGACATAAATCAAGAAAAAAAGAAAGAAGAAGGAGTGGATGAGTAGGAGGCTATGAATCATGGTGAAGACTTCTCATTCTTGACCTCCTAGTTGTTGGAGCACGCATTTCTTCTCCCAAGATGGATGAATGGCATGGAATGGTGGTGAATGATGGTCAAAAACCATAGAAAATAATATTTTTGAGGTAGAGGAAGGTGGAACTGAAGTGCTTCCATGAGGGAACTCCTTAAATGCCCAGGTAGGTGGAAATGAATGCTAGGGGAGTGTGAATTCATACTATATCTTCCATCTAAGATATTTAACTAGAAGGGAATCACTAGGTTAAGTTGGGGTAGTTTGGGAAAATTAGAGTAGAAAAATCTAGGTGTGGCAACATGGTCATGGTTAGTACGTTGTAGAACTATCATGCTAAGAGGGAATGATCGTGATGAGTGGAGGTAAATTTATAGCTAAAATTGGGCAAAATGGAAGTTGGTAGCATAGTTGTGCTAGGCAGCACGACCTTGGTGTGGGATAAGTTAAACCTCCATGTTAGGCAGCATGGCCATGGTGGGTGAGTTGGGGACTTAGTCTGTAATATCCTGAAATTTAGTGAATTTGAAATATACAAATATAAGGCTTCAATCATTGCATGATTTACCTAACTGTATTTTTGATGGAATAATAAAGACGTCTTAGTGGCATGGGTGTAACTCATGGCCCAAGTAAGGCCCATGAGACTATTTGTTTTGGAAATAGGTCCTTGGGACACAAGACAAAGAAATAAGTGATTTCGTGTATAGTTAAAGAATAGTGACCTGGTTAATTATTATACAACTAAAATATAAGATAATATGTTGGTTTCCAAAAGCAAATAAAATAAGTGATGTTTTGGATAACTAAAGGAGTGATTATCTAGACATAAGGGGCATCACAATGCTTGAGGAATCAAACATGAATATTTTGATTTAGTTATCCTTATACTTAAAAATAATAAGGAAAAGAACAAGATTCATGAAATTGTGAGAACAAGAATATTTGTTGAGATAATGGTTATTTTTTATTGAAACTTTTAAAAGAGCAAGTTTTGTATATGGAAGACATACCAATAAATCCCAACTTACTGCATATAGATTGGAAAAGTTATTATAAAGTTCCTATAATTGAATTAAGGAACATATCAAAGAGAGAGAGATAAAAGAATAATCTATAATTCATAGTTAAATCACACAAAAAGGTGACATATATTTATTTGCTCTTTCTTAATGGCTTGTAGAGTGCCAAATACAAGTATTAATAAAAAGTGGTGGTTTCCTACGAGACCTTTGGATCTATATAGAAAGGAGGGAGGAATGTATTAGATGGTTGTCTTTGCTTTGAATTACCAATCATATACCAATCCTTATGGAAATTATAATCATTGATCCACAAACCCTAGTGCTACATACATATATCATGACAGACATATCAGATGAACCACTACCATTTCCCTCCTTCCCAACGGTGTCACCTCCTTCCTTAGCCTCGTCCAACCTCTCCTTTGGCATGTGGGTGTCCTTCCATTCCTTACTAATCTCACCATGGATGAAGTTCATTGACCTAGTAGTCTAGAAAGGGTAGGGCTCCATGCACCACTACTCGTGACCAAGGGATAGGCAACAAGCATCACCACTCATGATCAAGGGGCACTAAAACACAAGTGAAAACTACAACCTCAATATGTAACCTGGTGCGAGAAACCGTAGGAACAGTTATGTTGATTCAAGGGGTGAAGCCAGGTTGGGATATTCCCATGCCTTCTTGCATTGGTCCGTATGGAAGGGGCGGCGATGTAGAATGGATCAGGGTGGCCAAAGGAAGCGATGTTGCAAATTGGCAATAGGGCAGCAGTTGGAGATATGTTGTAGTTGCTCAGGCTCAAAATACACTAGGAAGTGAGGGTGAATGGAAGCTAGTGGGCCCACAAACAAAAAGTTTAGTGAAGGGGAAATATCTAGGGAGAGTGGTTGTTGCTAATGGGATTGGAGTGTAGTTGGACTGTGAGGCTGGGAGCCCTTAACCCCAATGTAAACCTCATAGGTGGAGACTGCGTGTGCGGTTGATCACGAGAGATGCATGAGGGTCTTGAGGGAGAACGGTAGGATGGATCTGAGTCACCCATTAAAGGATCCCAACATAGATATGTGACCACAAAGGGGAAAGTAAAATGAAAATTAAAGGTATGCTTGGTGACGTGGCATCTTTCTATTGGTCCACTTATCTTTATGCTGTGAAAATCATAGTTATTGTTAGAATGATTGAATTGATGCAAGTTATATATGAAAATTGATAAGAAAAAGAGAGGAATTTGAGTAAAATGAATTCAATACTTAATTCTATTTCAATTCCAATAAGTAATTCTAATATGTATTAAAGTGATGATTAACATATAAAACCCCAGATTTTGATATTAAAATGTTGAAAACATTAAAAACCTTTCTTTTTTATTAGTATCAAGCTTTATCGAACATAATGAGAATATAATATGATTTTGATGATAATAATGAACACTTAGGGTTTCTAATGTAAATAATCATGCATATGAATAATTAGGGTTTAGATTAAGATGAATATAATAATGAGGGTTTCACCTTATGTTTAATGTGTGATGAGTCTAGGGTTTGTACCCTTATTCCTTACCCAAACCCTAAACTCTAGATTAGGAACCGAGTAGGGTTTAATCTAATTAATGTGATGGTGTCTCTTTAGGATTTGCATGCATGACAATTAATGTTGATTGCTCAAATATGTTGATTGGATTGATTCAATACACTTGAAATATATAATGCATAATAATATGCATTTCTCTACATTGAGGTACATGGTTACGATTATGACTACCAACATTAGTTTTCCTGTGTTTGCTAATTGTTTATCGAGGATTGATAAAATAAATTATTGTTTGTTTATTTACATTATGTTCAATTATATTTCCACTATGAGTATGACATAAATAAAGATTAAGTGACAAAAACAACAATTCTTATGTGCAAGTATTTGATTGATTATATGTTTTTATATTGCATGCAAACTTTTCCTGCAACCCACATCCGCAATATAGTAGTATATTGAGCCACATTTCATTTCACGTTGTTTTAGGTGCATGCTAAATATGTAGATATCCAGACATGTGATGAATCAAATCAAACTATAATGTAGTCCTATTTTAGGGCTTCATCCTTTGGTTTTTTGTGTTATAATCACATCTAAATAGTTTAGATTACAAATTAATTCCTCCAATATGATCTTTTATGGTAAATGCACTAATAAGCCTTAAACATGGGTCCAAGAATGGAGTCATGTCTAGGTTATCAGACTTTAGAAATTTATAATACCCGAATGTTTAAGACATCCTACAACTAGCACAGGGTCGAAATAGTTCGGGGTCGAACACAGGGATAGGAAGAACGACACTTTAGAACTCAAGTTTTACTTGTCTAAGCACGTTGAAAAAGGTTGAAGGATAAGTTTTTGATATAACGAGAAAGAATTATAAATAATCAAACAAAAAGCCTATCTCCAAGTGGAGTTACCAGAAGAATTAATGTTTTAAGGTTTAGCAATTTTTATTGAGGTTTTGTATATTGGAAACTGAGGAGATAAATCTATTTTCAGAGTAAATCACGAAGGAGGAAAACTTGAACATAACAAGTGGCAACGGAATACATCCTGCACCCTCTTCTCTCAAAGAGGATGCCTCAGACTATGCACCAATTCTCTCTCTCAAGAGTATTGGACATAGACTAGAGAGGAAAGATATGCCGGGGCAACCTTGATCCTGGGTACTCTCATACACATGAATCAAACCAAACTCTAGAGTTTACAACATCCTTCTCTCAAAGGAGTCAAAACGAGAAACATGATTTGATAACTTGTCAAAAGCCTGATCCAAACTGAAGAGACTAGAGTTCAAATGCTATAAAGAAATCATCCAACAAAAAGGAACCATACACAAAACAATATGAGATAAACTCCACAGATTCCATAAGCATAAAGAGATAAAAAGGTTTAGTTACAATGCAAGAGTATTTGAAAGTAAAGTGCGGAAAAAAGGGAAGATAGGTATCGACCTCCTTGATGTAGGAGGTCGATATACACAATAGCGGACCCCTAAGGTAACACTAACCCGGTATTGGGCAGGAGCCCTATCGGGATACTACCATGTCGGGTCACAAACTACAATGGGTAAAGGGTGTATCGGGATAGGACTACCTACCCGATATGGTCATGTCAGGCGGCAGGCCCTGTCGGGCTACAACCGTGATGGGTAGGCCATATCGGGTTAGGTATCACATCATGTTAGGACGTGTATCAGGTTAGCATTCTCTTAGGTTCTCAGGCTCCCCATGTCAGGTATAGATGGGTGAGCCATCTCAAGTTGAAGCCCAACTAGACACCCGACATGTTTGAAGTAGCCTTGAAGGTCTTGTCGCACTGCTGCTGCTATCGGGTCGAGTTCTAAGTGAACTCCTCCTGTCCCTCTCGGGTTGGGGGTGTGCTCACCTAGTATCGTCTGACAGGCCTGAGAACTCGATGCACTGGCTCCATTTGTTCTAAGAGATAGCTCTCGTAGGGTTCTGACCCTTCTCATCGGAGTCATGTAGCTGCTATTTATAGGCAGCTGGATTGTGGGAGTTGTAGTTCTCATTGGGCCATGTATCCTTTATCTTCTCCGTTCACATGGCTTTGGGAGAGGGTCAACAAGCTTGTCACCCGACACGGCTGGCGGGGGCCATCGCGTGCCGGGTTGTGAGTAAGTCACACTTGATTGTGTCGGGTAAAGGTTGTAGTGGGCTGCTACACCGAAGGGTGGTCGTGTCGCGCGAATGACTCTGTCAGCCAATGGACCATGGCGGGCAAGGCTCCTTATCGGGTAATTGTGTTCAGTCTGTCAGGGCTCCCACGTGACACACCCGTGTTGGGTTGCTACCATATCCGGCATAGATCGGGACGGGTAAAGGGTGTGTCGCTTCACTGCTTGATGGGCCGGTCGGTTAACTTGTTGTGGATTGGCCGAGATGGGCCCATTAGCATTCTTTTGGTGGGAAAAATAAGAGAAACTC
The DNA here is from genome assembly GCA_963693085.1 of Alisma plantago-aquatica. NCBI lineage: Eukaryota > Viridiplantae > Streptophyta > Magnoliopsida > Alismatales > Alismataceae > Alisma > Alisma plantago-aquatica. The sequence goes on along the minus strand of OY856410.1, from coordinate 90,603,450 downwards.
TGCCAAAAGATAGGAGATGTTTTCAGGAGTATAGTGGGCGTTATTACTATTCAACAAATAAGATAAAATAGAGAGGAAGTAAGGTTTGGAGGTAGTTTTGATAGTAAATCTGGCATCCATAAAATGGGTGTTATCATGCACTTATGCCTCCTTTTGTATGTATTTCAGGACAATTATGCATGAATTGATGGATGGGAGAGAGATGAAGAACATCTTTGGGTGATTGCACCCTAAGATTGAACCTACCTCTTCGCCGAGCTCTCTTTGCATATACAAGAGCCAATGCAAAGCAAGAGTATGTTAAATGAAGTAGTTGAAGTGGAGATCAATAGTAAGAAGCCCAAAAATGGCAGTGGAAAATCACCATAGTCGTGGGGAATTATGCTCCAAAAGTTATAGGGAAGTCGCCAAAATTGTACATGAATGACCACAATTGTGGTTAGCAAAATGGTTGTCGTCACTGAAGACCCCATAGTCATGGTCCTCATAACGGCCATGGCTAGTGCTTCCCAACTTTCCCATGGTCAGCAAAATGACCATGGATATTTATGCATGAAGACCCCAAAAATCAAAAGGGACTTGGCTCAATTTACATGTGAATGACTATGATCGTGACCATCAACACAACTGTGGCCCTTGAAGGCCACCTCGCCTGAGATGAACACCATGGCCACAGTGAGATGAATACATGACCACCTTAGAGCAACCTTGCCTGTGGCTACCTCCTCCAACACGGTCATGGTACTCAATACACATGGCACATTCTTTTGTTTTCTTTTGTTAGTCTCATTTATTGATGAGATTTCTTGACAAATGCATCACTTGATAGAAAAAGAAAAGAAAAGACATTAGGCATTAGGATTCATGCATGACATTATTTTCACTCATGTAGATTCATCATACTTTTGCATAAATAAGTTGTATGTACTTGTGATTCTTCAATTGCCACCCAATTCTTACCATCAATTTGTCTTATTGTTAGGCCATCTGAATGATTTGTCTCCTCATCCATTTTATAAGGAGATCTATTTTGAATTATCTTGTAGTTAGGAAAGAGCAACTTAGAATAGTGAATTACATAATGCACCAAGTGAATTCCCCAATAATCATGATATTAACTGCTTTCTTGATAATGTTCATTGATCAAAGGTGGACAACTTTTATGGAAATTTTTGGTCTCTTTATAGCAGTTATTGTTCAGTGGTTATTAAAGGCCAGTTTAGGGATTGTTTGGTGGACATGATTAAGAAAAGAGTTCATGTGTTATGTCCTTCTACTGAATTATATCAAACATATCCAAGAGAGTGTTGCTCAAGGATGAGAAACATTTATTCTTAGAGGAGTTTGATGCATTGTTTTTTAGTCATTCTCATAGGCATATTTTCCTTGGTTTTATGTATTGATTTGTCATTTATTTGATTAGTTACGCATGAAATGCTATCAATAGGTTGTTCTCTCTAAATTCATCAAATTATGTGATTTTCACTATTTGAAATAGTTTCAAGTTCATCCCGAGTGCTTATGTATGTTCTTGTGCAATTTCAAGTACAACAAAGTTTCACATACTCGATACTACTGACATCCAAAGTTGGTGGTACTGACTTCATGTTAGTAGCAGATAAAAAACTCAGCCAGAATGGATACTACCAACACCAAAAGTTGGTAGTACCAATATCACATCATAGAGGCGCAAGAAACGATTCATAGAAACTCAATACTACTGAGTACATAGACTCGATACTATCCAGATGGCATCAGGGATACAAAGTTAGATCGACCCTAAGACTCGGTGCTATCGAGAAAGTTTGATAGTACCAACATTGCGGGAGCACACGACCATCCTAACAACTCAGTACTATTGACTTCTCAATCGATACTACCGAGTATTCCCCATTAGGAAATCAAAAGGTAGAGCATTAATACCAGGTCTAGCGTTATTCCGCGCCCCAAAGTGGCTCTTATGACTTGAGGGGAGTACGGCCAGACCTAAGAACTCATCCTTTTTCCATTACATGACACCAGAGAGAGAGGAGAGGAGAGCACAGGACTGAAGGCTTCATTTAGGACGATCTGAGCACCTCTGGTGGGTTATTCTATAGCCGGAAGACAATATATTGCACATACATCGAAGGGGACCATCCAGAACGGCTATTCTCCAGGGGTTACTTCAAGTTTTTAAATGTTTCCCATGTTTTTCTCTTTCTCTACCATGTAGTCGTCCATGGAAACCATATGGGGCTAGTCCCCTTGATTTCTTAGGATCTGGGAGTAGCCCAGATATGCATTGTACTTGACTTTTATACATTAATATCACTTTTATCCTTATTTTTTTGGATATATATCTATGAGATTCTCTTGTTCTATTTATGCTTGATCACCATAGGTAGATTTTTAGATCTTTAATCATTTTGGAAGAGAGCTTAAGGGTTGGAAATGCATAGATTTACCCGTTTATTATGCCCTTTAGGAAAGGTAGAGTGTAAACAGGAGGAGAAATTCAGAGATTACTCATAAAACACCTAAATAATCAACCAAATACTATGGAAATGGGATTGACATTAGAATAGGTAGTGAACTGCACTTTGGGAGTGGGTAGCTCTTGCTACATGCTCTTTATCCCGGGATAGGGATAATAGATGTTAGTGTGTAGATTTAATTGTAGTGTTATCTATGGTGAAAACGTAGTCGTGAGGAATTTGTTTAAATCTGAGTTACCTATTCTCTAATCTTGTTTCATTTCTGCATTCTCTTTTACTCAATCAACCCAATTCAACTATTTTTACCAGCTTTACTGATCAGATCATAGTTAGTAGTAGTATTCTGGAGTCCATTTCCCTATGTTTGACTCGGGCCTTATGAGGCATGTATTACTCGATACGTTCACTTGCGTATAACACATGGTAAACACGTGTCACTTACTACGATAGAGGTGGAGTACATTGCAGCAACAGAAGCAGGAAAAAATACTCTAGATTGTGAGATTTTTAGGGAGTTGGCCATGAATCATGTTGATCTGACTATTTTCTATGACAGTCCGTGTGTTATTGATTTGAGCAAGAGCACAATGCATCATACATGTATAAAGCACATTGGTGTGAGATATCATTGGCTTCGTGATGTGATTGGTTAGAAGTTACTGACTTTTAGGAAGATCCATACTAAGAAAAATATTTCTGACATTATGACTAAGATGGTGACAAGAGACAAGCTAGAGATCCACAAAAACTCAGCAACATACACTCCTAGTGATGATTTTTTGATAACGTCTTCCCCTTGGCCTGAAGAGGGAGATTATTGGGCCCGTGAGGCTTTACATCCCAAGATCACCCAAGCCCATTAGGGCATCTTCCTACAGCAGTAGGCGGGGATAAATCCCTACCCACGAATCATTGAAATGTAGTGGGCAGCCGTCAATAAGTCGAATCCATAACCAAAGAAAATGGACAACCTCCAAAAGAAAACAAAAGCTAGTGCTTTTGAGACTAGGAAGAAAGCAAAGAAAGAAGGAAGAAAAAGAAAATGAAGAAGAAAGAAAGACAAGCAAGACTGTTAAGACATATGGGTGTCTTATTCAGATTATCTACTACTGTGTACTTTACAGAAGGGGCATCTTCCTGGAAAGTTTTAGGGTGGTTGAATTGTAGGGATCTCTCCCTACGGTGTGGTATCTTTTTCTTTCTCTTTCTTGGTATATTATCTCAAATTTGGGGTCTAAATATGAGTGGAAAATTTGTATCATTACTTTTTATAGTCTATTTTTCATTATTGGTCTCATGGTTTTTCCCTCACACATCGTTACAGTTTTTCACTAAAATTTAGACTTTTTCTCTTCTATCTTCTTTTGGTCTTATCTTGGGTTTACACAATCATCACTAACACTTCTATAAATATATCATTTTTTTTGCATCCGGGTTTCATAGCATGCATGCATAAATTCCCCATCATCATACCTATCAATTTGGCCACCATGATTCCCTTAGCTCATATCATGGGGAAAATGGGTTTTCCTTACTATTTATCACATAGCTTCACATGTTTATGTGCCTGATATTAGATGGTTTATCTAATAGTACATAAATGTTAATAAAAAGAAAATTATTTAGAGCACACTCCTTTCACACAAAATTTACACCCCCACATCGGGAATATGCGACTAGCAACTATTCTAACTGTGCGACAGGGGCGTTGAGAACATGAAATTGGTAATGCGATTTTTGCAAATGCAACATTAATGCATATCTCTTTTATATGAATCCAACCACTATAATAAAGCAACGGTTGCAATAAAGCAACTCCAGCTAACTACTTGCAATCGTTATTCCCATTGGAAACAAAACAATGCATGCAACCATTGCAATAAAGCAACTTTAGCCAACTACTTACAATTATTAACCCTCTTGGAAATCAAACAATGGATTTGAAATTTTAAAATATTCTATTTCTAAATTCTGTCCACTTGTTAGAAAATATAGAGACTGATTCAGCAATGTGTGCGGTTGTACACATTCCACAGCTAAGTCCTGATTCAGTACTTGAATATATTCAGTGCGGTATCAAAAGTCATCAACAAATGTACAAGAGATAAACTAGCACAATTCATTTGATTAGGGAAATAAAACACAAAATTGGTTGATTATTTTTGTGTATTTTATATTCATTTTAAATATGTGAAAATAATTATTTTAGTTTAAAATAATGTCTAACTCAATCAAAATTAGGTTTCTTTATATTTTACTACTAAGTCAAAAACCAGTACTTAGATATACGCATTATAGTGCTAAGTAGTCAATGAAAACATATAAAAAGTATAGCACAATGTGGCACAGTTGTCAAGGTGAAAAATATGTTAATGTGGTTGCATGGTTGCATGCATGTAATTGCTGCAACAAAGACAGTAATGTCATTCAAGCACCCACCACCCAACCACTTGTATTTATCTCCTTTTCACATACAATTCAATGTTTTTTCATTTTCCCTCCACTTACATTTAAATTCAATTTTTTTTTCATTTTCCCTCCACTTCTATGCGACATTGTCACATTTTTTTACAAATATAATGCATTACTAATTGATCATCAATACACTACAAAAAAGTATTTTGAACAAGACCAAAAATAAATTAGAATAGTGCTTACAATCAGAAGAATTTTGTGATCAGAAAAATATAGTACGGAACAAGTATCAAAATATTTTTATTCTACTTCAGGACTGCACATAATGTCTGACTCGACTAAAATCACATATATATATATATATATATATATATATATTTTGTGCTAAGTCAAAAACCAATACTTAAATGTACCTATTGCATTTCTAAGTATACAATGACAATATACCAAAAAATGTATATCACAATCCATCACAGTCATCCAGACAAAAAATCTGCCAGTGCGGCTGCAAGGGTGCATGCATACAACTATTGTAACAAAGACAATAATGTCATTCAAGCACCCACCACCCAACTATTTGCATTTATGCCTTTCCACCTACAATTCAAAAAAAATATTTTCCCTCCACTTGCATTTGAATTCAATTTTTTTATTTTTCCTTCACATTTATGCGACATTGTCACATTTTTCTACAAATATCGTCATTGTACTACAAAAAATATTCCGAACAAGACCAAAAATAAATTAGAACAGTGCTTAAGATCAAGAGAATTTTGTGATCAGAAAAATATAATAAAAAACACAATAGATATTTATAACTATTTCAAAAATTTTACATTTTATATGCATAACTCTTTTTTATTACATATGACACATAAATAACCATATTTTCTAAATGGAACAAAATAAAAACTTCATTATGAATATCATAGTACCATAATTCCTTCAATAAATATCTAATTTTCGGACATTACAATACTGAACTGAGAACCAACAATTAAAATGAATAAAAATGACAACATTGAAGAGTCAATCCCTTAGTCCTGATCTTCCTACTCATTGTGAAGGTGTGGCAGCAACATGGATGCTGGTGCGACAATAGAGTGTGCATTGGTACGTCGACCGTCAACGTGATTGGGGTAACGGTGTGGGCGCACATGTGGCAGTACAGAGGCCAGAAGAGCACGAGAATGACACAGTCGTACGAACTGTGGGCACAACAACATGGATTCGGCAGCATCGGTGCACTGGGTATGGATGTGGCCTAGGCATGATGACATCCATGGCATTGTAGCTGGTTGGGCACATCTTCATCCTGATGTAGTGGTGGATGTGGAGTAGCTTGGGCATTACAACGGGTGAGTCCAGCTTAATCTTTGGTGTGATGAAGGACATGACACATTAGTATCCTAGGCATGGCGGTAGGCTGGGCTTGGCTTCAGCCTAGACACGGTGGGGGACGGGGCCTGACGGCAGTTTGGTCACCGCCACACCCGACGGTAGGCCGGCTTGGTCATTACTATGGATAGATAAGGAAAGGATCATGCTAAAAAGAGAGAGAGTGGGGTGGGATGGTTTTTATAGCGGTTGTCTATTCGACTTTTAGCATTGTTCTAATTTGAAACTAGCACTTTACGGATAGAGTATAGGTAAAATGCAAAAAATAAATGATGAAGAAGTGGTTACTTCCAGGTCCGTTACAGACGTTTTCGAGGCCCTGGGGTGAAGATAAAAAAATGGGCCCTCTGTATACTCTTATTTAACAAATTTAAATAAACACGAGTTTAGTCATAATTGTCAAAACTGTCATATAAAAAATAGAACATGTTCTTATTAATCAAACTAAAAAGTACATAAAAATTAAAATTTATATATATATCCTTATCAAGCTTCACTCATCATATAAAATGACTTATTTGAGCCTTTCTAGATGCAAAATATTGAATAATAGTGTCAACATCAATATTTTCCAACATACCCTTCTCAATGTCTAACATTGCTAAACCGTTTGATCTTTCTTGAGACATTGATGATCTAAGGCAATTTTTCAGCAACTTTAGCTTGGAAAAACTCCTTTCCTCCAACGTTACTGTCACTGGCATTGTCAACAAAATACGATAAGCAACTAAAATATGAGGGAAACAATCTGCATCTTTCACAAATTCAAGAACTTCAATAGTTGACTTTTGCTCTTTTGGTAAACTCATCTACAATACTTTCAACTCAGAACAAAATTCATCCAAGTTTATGTCTGATGAACTTTCATGAGAAGAAGTAGCATGAAACTTAGTGCAACATGCCTTTAGGGTTGCTTCATCAAATGATTTTAAAATCTCTGAGTTATATAGGAATCCAAAAGTATCTTCAAATATCTTCACTTGATCAAATCTCTCCTTCAAATAAGAGAATACCATATCCACAATCACTAGAAAGTAATTCACTCAAAAAGACTCTTTCTCTGATTGAATAATATCATCATCATCATCAACATTCTCATCAAATTTTCTTTTCCTAACAATGTGACGCTTAACTTGAAAAATTGGCTCAACGTTCATCTCAGAGGCAATCTCAGTAGCAACAAAAATACTAGAAGCAAATCCTCCATCTCTATATTTCTCAAGAAAAGACACCATATCTTTCAATAACTTACAGTAGCATCAATGCAAATAGATTTGGACTGCAACTTCTTACTTATTGTATTAACAATATATAAAATATCATTCCAAATAACAATACCCAAAAGAAACTCAAAACTCTCAATCGAGTAAACCAGACTATTTGCTTCACTTTGTGTCTTAGCATCATCAAGAGACTTGGATAATTCCAATAGAGCCAACCTGATTTAAGGAGCTTGAAATCTAATAGCTTTGACACTTTTAATATGACTCTCTCAATGAGTATTGGACAATGATTTAATAGTCAAACCTAATACATTGTCAAGCAAACACTTCCACCTTTTCAGAGACCTTGCAAATAATGTATATACGTGTTATATGATTCCAAAAAAAAAAGCCAGAATACAAGAATGAGCTATATCACTAATACTCAAATTAAGACTATGACAAGAACAAGGCATATAAAACGCTCTGGGATTTACCTCGAATAACCTCTTTTGCACACCTTAGTGTTTTCCCTTCATATTAGAACCGATGTCATAACCTTAACATCTCATGTCCTTCACAATAACATCAAGAGACTCAAGAGAATTTACAAGTTCATTAAAAGGCCCCAATTTAAGCTTATCATCATCTTTCATAAATTCTAAAAAGAAATGCTCTATTTTTATTTTCTGACCAAACATGTTCACGCATCGTACAATGAGAGTCATTTGTTCTTGGTGGCTCACATCAAGAGTATAATCAAGAATAATGGAGAAATATTTATCCCCTCTAATGATGTTCAATATATAACTCTTAATACTATGGGTTAAAAGAGATATCAACTCATTTTGAATTGAATGGCCAAGATAATGATGGTGAATCTCATGATCCTGAATGCGTCGAACATGATCTTACATTACCAAATCAAATTCTGCAAGCATTTCAATTATCCCCAATAAGTTTCCATTGCTATCTTGGAAAAGTTTGTCATTTGATCTTTGAAAAGCCAAATTACATTTAGCAAGACACTTAACAACAGATACTATTCTTAATAAAACTTGTCTCCAACACTCTTTCTCCTTTAAAATTTCTTTTTGCAATTCTTTATCGACAATTTTCTCATTGCTAAATCTTGCTTTTAATTCATGCCAAGTGCTCATATTAGTTAGATGATTGATGTTATTCTCATGCTCTTTGAGTCTCTCACTAACATGTTTCCAGTCTTTGAACCCATTATGAGCCAGTGTACTTTTACTGTTCTCAGACTTGAACAACTTACAACAAAAACAATAAATTTTATCAACATTTTTTGAGTAAACTAGCCACTTCCTATCACGAGTCTCTCCATTGCTCAATTTTCAAGAATAATAAGCATATGAGAAGAACCTATTATTGTCATCTAAAGGAAACACAAGATTCAATTCTCTTTTAGGGCATTTTTCAACTAAAATATCCTTAACTTTGTTGTCAATATTATCCCAATTTAAGGGATCATAAATATTAAAAGGAGGGAGAAGTTTTTCAACACTGTCTAAGTTGCCAAAATTTAAATCAGTGACATCAGCCCTAAACCTCATCAGCATTTTTATTTCCAATTACATTTTCGACTTCTATTGTAACATGATCATCATCATTCACTTTTTCATTAGATTGATCAGGATTATCAACATTTTCATAAGTTCATGGGAAAGTGGAAATAAATATATCAAGCCCACCTTTCTGAGTAGCTGTAAATTGCTCATCTTCCTTCTTCTTTCTTCTTTTCTCACTTCCGGATAGATATTTTTCAGAGGCATGTTGAGTAAACCACACTGTCAAACATAGAAGACAACTAAAGTAAAAGATTAGAGATGAGTTTATTGTGTCATTTGAAAAATTCATGTAGTATCGTTGCAACATCAATATTTTAAAAAGCAAACATGTGACACAAATAGCAACTAAAATATATTTTTTTACTTGGTTTGGACGTTTCCTGACATGAAATAGAAATACGTTGAAGTGAATATGAGAATAAAACATTTGTTTTCTAACACTAGCATGTTCTGATTAATTAATTTCAATACATAGAGGCAAGAGACAGACTAGTAGAATGTGATATTTAAAACCAAACCACAACCCAGTGACCGAGTATGTTGCAATCATTAATGAATAATTTTATATATTGTGGCTCCTATTGGTTTGTTGTAATTACAGTCTTTAAGGAAGTTATTTTTCTAGAACTGAAGTCCAGTTCTGGGAAATTGAGTTCGAATGACTAATTTAATGATTGAGATTTTAACAAAAGTTGCTCTATCTGGTTCAGTCGCCACGTTCTTGTTTCTTATATATATTTCTATCTTGTTTTCCAGAGGAAACACATTCAATAGAACAAACGTAGAGTCCTATTTTGTCTATAGATTTGTACAATCATGTACAAATAGATTATTCAATGTTAGTAGATGTTCGATAACAGTCATATTAATTCAATCCATTTAACTACTACTCCTCATCACCTGGATGCATATGTGATAGATTTTAGAACTGCGAATGAGTCTTTCTCAATTATACATTCAAAAGAATACTGGAAAAATAATTTGTATATAATGGCAACAAGTTATGAAAGACAATAGCAATCTGCCACCGAGTAAGAACGCTTGCGATTCAAAAACTAGGGTAAGAATGAGCGAAGGATTTTTAGTCCACTTAAAGTGAACTAATTGGAGCCTTAGCAAGCGAAGTCTGCAGTGCAAGATGCCAAAATCAAGCCAGAATTATATATAACACCTTAACCTTCATTGTCAATTCTAGATTGTCCGGTATGGATGGTCTTTCAGGAGGTAGAGTAGGGATCCTTCTCAGTTCTCGCCCTGTTCCTGTGGTTGCCGACGAAAAGTTTGGCGATGGTTGCACCAACACGGCAGCAAGAGGCGTCGTGGTCCTCATGGACATCTGTAGAGCAGGAGCAGCAGAGTCTGTAGACAAGGAGAACAAGAGGTGTCGAATGTGCACGACGGCAAGAGGCGTCGTGGACTTCTACGGAGGAGTAGTGTTGTCGCTGCAGCAGAGTCCGCCAAACGTGAATAAGCATAATGAACAGGAGCAGGGAGCGTAGCTATTGAAGGGTTAGCGGAAGTCGCAAACGACACAAACTAGAATTTCATAACAGCAAGAGATGTTTAGAAAAATAAAATTATGGCCCCCCTCTTTGTTGGATTCCCCCCCTCTTTGTTGGGCCCCTGGGCGTCACACAGGTTGCCCCCCAATGGGCCGGCCCTGGTTTTTGTTTTTGGCATAGTCCTGAGAGTGGGGTGTGAAACTTGGTGTATGTAGTGTGCTCTATATGGGTACTCTAATAAAAGACATTGAGCTTCATCAACATGGTTTGTTACATGGATTGCTTCTTTTATTTAGAACTTGTTGTGGTAGGGTAGTTCGATCTAGGATGGAGTACCAAACAGATATGACATATTTACTACTTATATTCGAACTAGTATCAGCACATGCTTTGCACGTGATACTTGGAACAAATTCCATTTAGATTCTTTTATCTAACAAAAACCCTTACATGTAGTGCAATAATATGTTGAATAATTATTCACTAAAATTTATTAATTGAAGAATGTGAGTGTTGAGTTTGAATAGTTCAAACAATACATGGTAATATTGAATTGGTCTATAGAAATTTACAAGTTATAATTTCTTGAGACACAGATGGAGTGCGATTAAGTTATTGTCTTACAATATTAAACATTAAATATTTGTTTGCCATAAAACTCCATATAGGACCATGTACTTTTTGAGTTTTTAAGTTGATTATTATCATTAGATTTAGTATCTTATAAATTATAACCTCTAGTTTTTAAAATTTATAGAAAAAGGAAAAACTCACCCATAATTTCCAACTATATTTGTTATCCCTTCATTGAAATTGAACTGTGTGTTAAATTAAGTTGGATTTTAACATATGGACACACCCAAATGGTTAATAATAGAAATAACCATAAGGGTGAATCTCCACAAAGAGTTACCAATACCTTGCTTCAAAATTTTAAATAATCATTCATATTCATGACTAAAGGAGGATTATATTCTCCTTGATGAAAAATGAGTTTGGACATCTTCAATTTCCCTAATTTTGTGAAAGAAAAGGAAGTAAACAAAAGAACCCATAACAATGATATTAAATTAGAGTATATGATTTTGATAAGGAAGATGTGAATCTGTATTTGTGTATAAGAAGTGTAAATCGATATAACCAGAAGTGTTAGTCTACTATTACTACTTCAACTCAAGATAACCATTCATTTTGGAGTTTCATCTCCATCAAGTCAGTATATGGAGAAACAATATTTTTGATAGTCAATCAAAAATTAAATTAGATTATATGTATTAACATAAAACACTTTCTCCAACATTAAGATAACCATAAATAATAGTCACCATCAAATAATAGTTTTTGGTATATATTTTATAGATGTCAAATGGGAGTCATAATCTCCCAGCTATGAGGTAGAAGAATTAATTTTTGCATTAATTTTTACAAGAGAAAGAAAAAAAATATGGCAACATAAGGCATCTATGTGCCTCACTAAGAATGAATTATGCTAATATATGATTGAAAAAGTAGTTTCTATGAATGTAAAATAAGTTCAAACACTAAAGATATTTTTGTTGCTTTGTAAGAGTTCTCTGTGATAAAGGACGGCATAGCAACATATAGAAAGTGAAACAGACAAAATTTGGGACGTTACAAGGTGTCATTTTGTTAGGTTAGGATACTAACCAAAAGGATCACTCTTTCTTTTATCTAGTACTCAATAACTTTGAATTCCAAATTACCTCAATCTTAATCTCATAGCTAGTTCTTGATTGAAAGATATTTGTGAATGATATGCAAATTTGTCATTCCAACCATATGACACTCTTAGAATGCACAAACCTATAGAAAAATACAAAGTAACACTATTAGTTTCACCTAGGAACTGGCCTCTGAGGAAGTATTAGGATAAAAAATAAGCACTTTAACAATGCAAATGAAAAAAGAACATATTTACTATAGATATAAATAAACATATAGAGATTTATGAAGAGGTAAACTGCTAATGTAATGTAGAAGGTTTGTAATTTGAGTTAGATATATAACCCAATTATGTTTGATGAGAGAATAATCTATATCAATCCACTTTTGATGCTTTCCACACCAATTACAGGTCGACTACAAAGGTCCATGGACATATATCTCCAATTTGGTTGCTTTTTTATACTTTGTGTGTCTCATGTATTAGGTTCTATTTAGAGAAACTTGTTTGGTGTAATGACGTAATCATAAATAATGTGATATAATATAAAATACTTTTAAAACTCAATCCACATATATGGTATGTGATATGAGTTGACGTACATATAACTTTGTATAATGTATTACATGAAAGCACAAATATACATTTGAAGTATAGAGCACATGCAATATAACTTAAATGAAAATATCAAAATTTTAGAATGTTGATTGATGGACAATAAAATTACAATGTCACTTGGACATTGGGAACTCAGGAATTGAAATTGTAAAACCTTTTACAGTCATTGATTGGAGGGTTGGGTTGACGGGTTTGGTTTCATCTCCACCATTTTTGCTAGACTATTCTAGTGATTGGGCAACTGGTTTAACCACCTTGCTCGGTGGGTCTCATAGCCAAGTTGGTAATAAGTAAATATGATACTCATGTATCATACATGTAAACTCTATGTGGGGGATTGAGATGTACTTTTGTAATCTTTTGTGAAGAATTGAATATTGTCTTTATTGTCATTCCACTACTACACTTTGGTTGTTTGGAATACGATTAATATGATTTGAAAATTTTATACCTACTCCAAGATACCTTATGGGTGTGTCTGGACTGGAGGTTCTATTCTTTAAATTTTTATTAGGGAGTGGTTTCCCTCTAGGATCCCACTCCATACGAGGAGTGCCCATAGAACCACTATCATTGTCTAGGTTGGCAATGATTTGGGAAGGGTGTCTTCCCTCCATAGGGAATGTGAAGTGAAATGGAAATCTGATTTAACCTTTGCTCATGGAGTCTAATTATTTGTCTGTGTGAGGACATAACATTTTTAACTTCATCTAGATTCCACAATCTCCCAAGGAATTCTTCTTCAAACATCTATCTATTACTTGGTCCTTGGTGTTTCCTAGGATGCCCTTGTCCTTTTTGTCCTTGCTTCCAAGAGAAGTTTGGGATTTCTCCACTCTGGAGTGTATGTGTTGGACATCAAACCGTGATTGTTCCTATTTCTAAGTGATTGCAAAGCTTGAACTTCTTTACAAAGAGACTATACAGAGTTTGTGGAGTGACTAGAAGAGCCTCCCACTTGATTTTTCATTATATTCACCATATTTTCCAAAATCGCCATCAATTGTGGATTGGCATTGTCTTTGGCATGAGGAAGCAAGTTTGTTTAGTCTCTATCACAATGCACATTAACAATAGAAGCACAATGACCAGTTTTTTCATCCAAATGACCAAAGAGGGGACATGAATCATGTGGGGGCTTGGTCAAGAATTCTCCTCCACAAGATGAATCAACAATTGTGTGACCCATTTCAGAGAGACCGATGTAGAAGTATTGGACCAACTGCCATAACTGCATACTTCATGATCTGGGCAATATCACAAATTCTTTGAAACCTCTCCCATGTCTCATGGAAATTCTCATTCTCCTTTTGGCTAAAGGAGGTAATTTGTCTTCATCTATGGGCAACATAGAAATAGGCTAAAATTTCTTCAAGTACTCATTCTTCATTTCCTCCCATGTGACAATCTTTGCCTTTGTAGAGTACCACATTTTCCCATTGTCCTTAAGAGAGAAAGGGAACAAGCTGATTCAAATAGAGTCTTCAGTAGAAGGGGCCACTACTACAGAAATGGCTTATGAAGTCACTTTCTAGGCGTCGGTTATTAACTAAGAACTGACGCCTAAAACCTACAACGTCGGTTTAAAACACAAAACGACATATATCAGATAGGAGTGGCCAGACACGGGTATCGCTTTCTATTTAGTGTCAGTTCGAGAATAAACAACTGACGCCTAAAAACACCCGCAAAATCCAATTTTTCCATCGAAAAAAATTAGGTCCAAAATTTAACTAACAATGTCGATTATTAACTACATAACCAACGACTAAAACATTTTCGCGTGGCACATTTTTATCATCCGTTATATTCCCAAAACCGACGCCGATTTGTTTACCCGCACTGTCCGCGCCAAGATTTTTACACCCCTATGGCGTCAGTTTTTCTTAGTGACTGATGTTGTTATGTTTTAGCGTCGGTTTTGTAATGAACCGACACTTACGTTTAACTTAACTGCACCTGCACGAGGGACTCTTCCCCTTTCTCTGTTTCATTCCTGATTCTTTAGTTCAGGTAACTAGGTCCGGCGATTTCATCTCTATTGGTGTTGCCGCTGCTCGATTGCTTCTCTGTTGGTGTCGCCACCGCTCGCTGCTCCTCTCCTCTCCTCTCCTCGCCGCTGCCCCCTCTAGTGGCTGCTTTGGTCCCCCGTCTACTCCTCTCCTCTCCTACTAGGTCTCTGCTCCTGGTCGCCGCTCACCGTCGCCGCCCGTTTGTTGTTTGCTGCTCCGGAAACCCACTGTCTCGCTCGCTACCTCCGCCGCCCTCTTTCCTTCTCGCTGCTCCTACATGTATATCCTTTTCCTCGTCTTCTCCACCATGTTGTGAAATCGCAGGTTGGCACAGCCGTGTTGGTACCACGGCCATGGTGGCTGATTTTGTGTGTGTGTGTATTTCTGTATTTACTATTTTGTGCTATTTTGTGCTTGCATATATTTGTGTTTAGGGTTTAGGGTCACATGTGGGTCTTCTATTTCTAAATTTATTATGTGACCCTAATTAATACATTATAATAGAAATTAATCGTGTATTTGTGTTGTTGACTTACTATTGATTTGCATATATTTCTTCTTCAGCCTTCAAGTGAGGTATACTATTCTCACTCTCACAATGTTCCATTAGGCTCCATTTTGATTCAAATCTTTGATATATGGAATCATGGTTTACTTATTGTTTATTATTTACTGACAAGCATGATTAAATGATGTTACACAAAACTTAGGATATGAATAATGAAACTAGGATTGTAGGTATAAGAATGACATCACATGTATTTGTTGGCCTAGAAACCCGTCCAAGATTTACTCATTAGGAGTAAATCTTGGATAGTCCCCAATTTGGGACTGTTCTTGAACACCTAATCTCACTTAGGATGTAAGTGTATAATGTGTATTGGGTTTTCGAGAAAATTTTGGTAGCATTTCCCCATTTGTTCTCTATGTACATATGTACTTAGAGAACAGCAGGGAAATGTTGCCGAAATTTTCTCAAAAACCCAATACACATTATACACTTACTAGTGAGATTAGGTGTTCAAGAATGCAATAGGTTGTACACATTTATTATATATAAGAATGACAACACATGTAATTGTTGGCCTAATGTTTTAACCATGCAAAAACTCTAATTTGTTAACCCTAATCGTGTTGTAATATATACTTGTTTTCTCTTTGATCATAGAATTGACAGATCATGGATGTCCATTCGCAATCGCTGCACCCCAGAGTTTATTTCTGGTCTTAACCTATTTATTAGATTTGCCGAGGAACATAGGAAACAACCTGGAGATAGGTTCTACTATCCATGTTGGCATTGCGGTAACAACTTCAAAGTCAACACTGGTGACGAAATCAAAAGTCATGTCATGTGCAATAGGATTATACAAGGATATACACAATGGCACTGGCATGGAGAGATTTCAAACCCAAAACCAGTGGATGTCGATAGCAGTGCTTGTGTGGAAGAAGAAATTGCCTACGATGACGTAGATGTGAATGAACCAGTTCCAGTAGACATCGTTGATGCGATGTTGGATAGTTGTGGGGTAGAGCACATCGATCCACCTCCCATTTTTAGAAACATTGTGCATGATGCTGAGATATCGTTATACACAGGTTGTACTAAGTTTACGAAGCTTAGCACTGTGTTGAGATTGTATAAGCTGAAAGCTAACAATAGATGGAGCGACAAAAGCTTCACGTCATTGTTGTCTTTGTTGAAAGAAATGCTTCCTGAAGGAAACGAGCTGCCAATCTCAACATACCAGGTAAAGAAATTGTTGTGCCCAATGGGAATGGATTCCAAGAAGATACATGCATGCTCGAATAATTGTGTATTATTTCAAAAGGACTATGTGGATTTGAAAGATTGTCCAAAATGTGGTGTGTCACGGTATAAATTGATGACTTCGGGGGAGTCCAAAACTGGTTCTCCTACCAAGGTGATGTCGTATCTACCTATAATATCACAGTTTCAACGCCTTTTTGCCAATCTGATAGATGCGAAAAATTTGAGGTGGCATGCAGATGTTAAGAAAAATAATGATGGGATCCTACGACATGCATCCGATTCCCCACAGTGGAAGAAGATTGATCTATTGTACCCTGAATTTGGTGAAGAAGTCAGGAATCTAAGACTTGGGCTTTGTACAGATGGGATGAATCTGTACGTGACATTGAGCAGCCAACATAGCACTTGGCCAATCATGCTTGTTATATACAATCTTCCTCCCTGGTTGTGTATGACAAATAAGTACATAATGTTGTCGTTGTTGATATCGGGCCCTAAACAACCTGGAAATGACATCGTTGTTTATCTTGAACGTCTAATTGATGACTTAAAGAAACTCTGGGGTGAAGGTGTGATGACCTATGATGCTTCACAAAGAGAGACATTTCATTTGCATGCTATGTTGTTTTGCACTATTAATGACTTTCCAGCATATGGGAATTTGTCTGGATATAGTGTCAAAGGAGCTAAAGCGTGTCCTATATGTGAAGAGAACACTGATTCAACAAGACTAAAACATGGTGGTAAGACTGTATATCTCACTCATCGAAGGTTTCTTACAAAATTCCATCTGTATCGTAGGAAGCACAAAGCATTCAATGGATTGAATGAGGAACGGAGTGCACCGAAACCTATACCCGGGGAGGTTGTTTATGAAAGAGTAAAAGACTTTGTCAATGAATTTGGTAAGAGATCACAATGTACTATGGCCACACGGAGTGACAAATCTTTATTCAAGAAGAAGTCAATATTTTGGGATCTTCCTTATTAGAGTTCTTTGACAGTCAGGCATTGTATCGATGTCATGCATGTTGAGAAAAATGTCTGTGATAGTGTCATTGCTACTTTGTTGAATATACCAGGTAAGACTAAAGATGGGATAAAATCCAGACTGGACCTACGTGAAATGGGAATAAGGTCAGAATTAATAGAATTGCGTGAAATGGAAAATCAGAGAACATACTTACCTCCTTCTTGTTACACATTGTCTAGAAAGGAGAAGAAAGCTTTTTGTGAATGTTTGGTAAATGTTAAGGTGCCAGAGGGTTACTCATCCAACATCCATAGATTGGTATCAATGAAAGATCTGAAGTTGATACGTCTTAAATCTCATGATTGTCACACTCTAATGCAACAAATATTGCCTATGGAAATTAGATCTATATTTCTGAAGCATGTAAGGTTTGCAATCACTAGACTTTGTTTCTTTTTCAATAGTCTGTGCAGCAAAGTTATTGACCCTAATACTCTCGATAAATTGAAAAGAGAAGTGGTTGTTACCCTATGTCATCTTGAGATGTATTTTCCTCTGTCGTTCTTTGATATCATGGTACATCTTGTTGTCCACTTGACTAGGGAAGTGAAAATGTTGGGACCAGTTTTCTTGCATTGGATGTATCCCTTTGAACGATACATGAGTGTTTTTAAAAGTGATGTTCGAAATCGTTATTGTCCTGAAGGGAGTATTATCGAGGGTTATGTGGCGAGAGAGGTTATGGATTTTTGCAATGACTTTCTCAGTGGCAATAACACTCCTAATAATGACAAGAACATTGATGAGAAATTTGGCAAAGGAATTTTGGGATCACGTGTGAAAGTAATCAGCCATGAGTAGTTGGAACAAGGTCACTTGTATATTTTACACAACATGGACGAAGTGAACGTTTATATCGAGGAACATACGAATTTCATTAAGAGACAATATCCTCGAGCCAATACAATGTGGCTTGCTAGAGAGCATAACAAGACATTTATTAAGTGGTTTGAAGATAAAGTCTTACATCAACTATCTCAAACACCAGATGATATTACTGAAACTATCAAATGCCTCACCTTTAAACCAAAATTGGCTGTTATGTCTTATGAAGGGTATGACATTAATGGATTCATAGATTACACAAAGCACCAAGATGATAAGAGTGTCATCCAAAACAGTGTGGTCACCCTTCAAGCATCGACTATGTTTTTTGCAAGTGCAAAGGATAAGAGTCCACGTGAAGCTAAAATGTCATATTACGGTGTCATTGAAGACATATGGGAGTTTGACTACATAGATTTCAGAATTCCGCTCTTCAAATGTAATTGGGTTGATAACACCAAAGGAGTTATAGTGGATGAATTGGGTTTCACTTTAGTGAACTTTGAAAAGATTGGTGAGAAGGGTGAACCATTCATATTGGCATCACAGGCGAAACAAGTATTTTATATCGATGATCCTGCAAACGATAAATGGTCAGTTGTTCTTCATGGTAAAAGACAGTTCATTGAAGATCCTATAGATGAAGAATAGTACTATGATAAGTATGATGACTCCAGTCCATTCTCAGTTGGGTTGCCAACACCAGCAAATATTGAAGCTAATGATGACTTGTATGTGCACGGAGATCACAATGAAGGATTGTTAATTGATAAAAAATTGCAATATTAGAGGCATGTTTATATTTTTTTATATGTTTTATTTTTATGAATGTGAACTTTGCAATGTGAATGTGAACTTTACAATGTGAATTTTACAATGTGAATTACTTTATAATGTGAACTTTACAATGTGAATTACTTTACAATGTGAATGTGAACTTTACAATGTGAGCTTTACAATTTGAATTACTATACAATGTGAACTTTACAATGTGAATGTGAATTTTCATATGGCTGAGCATTCTCCTGATGACCGTGCTGATGATTACTGTGAGGGTGAGGCCATCAATGCGCTTCCTCACAATGTAAGTTTTAAAAATATATCATATATTTATATCTATATGTCCATTTATAGTTATATCTTGTAAATGTGTTTATTTTGTCAAATTTTAGGTTGATGATGCACATGTACCATCTGAAGAACTTGAGGCACTTGATCAGCAGCATCAAAAAGTTGACAAGAGAAGGGGCATCACTATGATGAAGAAGTTAATAGCACAAAAGGGCAATGGACCCAAACTTGTTGTGGATTTTGATAATGCAGGAAATGCATCTGGTGTGAATCACAATTCGTTTGTTTCATATCTTGGGTATGTTACTCGTAGCCATTACGGTTGTAAGATAGACTCTTGGCATAAAGTTTCTAAGGAGAAGAAAGACGTAATATGGAAGGATTTATGCGTGAGTTATTATTAATTTGCAATTCTATTTTGTAGATTACTAATTTTTTGGATACTAGTTAATAGCAATTCTATTTTGCAGAGTATATTTGAATTGGATGAAAAGTTGCATCGTAAATGCGTGATGCAATGCTATGGGAGATTCCTAAGGAACTATAGGACAAATCTCACCTGAGAATACATAAAAGAGGCTGACAAGAGGAAGAAGACAGCCACTAAATAGTGGAACTTCCTGGACAAAGAAGAATGGGACACATTTGTTGCTTCAAGACAAACTGATCAATTCAAGGTATTAGGCGTCAGTCCCAATCTCATTAATATATGTTGTATTCAGCTATTCAAGATTAACATTTTGTGTTACTAACCAAATCATTAATGTGCATACTAACTAGGCCCTCAGTGAGGCACAAAAATCAAGGCGTGCACTGAATGTGCATGACCACACAATGGGTCCAAAGAGGTATGCAGGCATTCACCAAAGACTACAGTCTAAGGCTACAGCTCAGTCTGCTGCTACTTAGGAGTCCTCTACTATAGGTAGCACACCTCTACCTCGCCATGATGTCTAGATAGTTGGGAGGCAAAATAAGAAGGGAGAAATAAGGAAGCCCGCAACTGCTGAGGCGGCTGCAAAAATGGTAAAATACAACTCTTACAACAATCGTTTGAATATTGATTATTTGTGGTGTTTACTTAATTACAAATTTTTGTTGTGGCGATTAGCAGGAGATGCATGAGCTGACGAAACAAGGCAAGTTCATCCCTGAGGGCACAAGGGATGAATTGACAGTTGCTCTGGGTAACCCAGAGCATGCTGGACGTGTTAGGGTTGCAGGTGCTAGTGTGGGCATCAAAGCTTTTTTTGGGCCATCCCAGCGCAAACATGTCCCAAAAGTGGGACTTTCACAAGAAGAGGTAACATATTCTTTCTTTATAATGTTACTATAAAAGATAATTCAATAATTAGAAGCTAACGTTTCTTTTATCCATGTATAGGTAGATAAGCTAGTTGATAGGAAACTCGAAGAAACACTGAAAAAGTGGCAGACATCTTAGACTGCCACTCAGCAGACAGTACCTATTATGGCATCCCGCTCTACTCCTACTATAGAGGTTGGGAGTAATCTTGTAGACCCACCACCTAGCACATCCACTGTAAGCATTTTTATGACATAGTAACTAGTTTTTTAATTTAAGATGATATGTTTTCAAGATGATATGTATATATGAAATTGTAGTCGTTTCAAAAAAAGATGATATGTATATATGTATATAACATTCCTTACACAAAAATTTGTAGGGGTTGAAGCCATGCCGTCTAAAAAGTAAAGAATATGTCGTTGCAGAGGCGTCAGCTTACCCATCCCTACCAGGGGAAATGTTTCACGGGTCTCCATTACCAGCTGGTTGGATTTGTGTGAGCCCGGTACATATATTCTCCAACTGGATGGATCTTCCATTGCCATATGCCCACCCAGATTGTGAAATGCTTGGTGAGGCAGAAGGCGGAGTGATATTGTGGCTAAAAGTGGATGTCCTCTTTACTGAAACTGTATGGTAAATTTACATTATGTTAAATTGTTAGTGTGTGTATATGATGTCAGTTGATCTGAAATTATATATATATATATATGTTAAAAATAAGACACCCACATCATCTAGGCCTCCACTTCCACCTCCTACATTACCGAGTTGGGTTCCACAGGACCTACATGTCCCGTTAGGTCCTAATTATAGGGGTATGGCAATATGGTTAGGCAAACATGATATAAATTGCCCTATAACTGTTTCTATAGATTCAGATGTTGCAGGTCAATCATACGAAAGTAAACTATTTATACAAGATATTTTGGAGTTGTTTCGATGTGATTGGTTAAATACATATGTGATAGAGCTATGGATAAGGTGAGATCTTCTTTATACATCCATATACCTTGTGTAGGATCTGGTGATCTGGTTTCTTATTTATTAATGTATGCATAATTAATACATATTTTGCAGCTATTTAGACAAGATATGTGTAGATTTTGCATTCGAACATGTAGGATTTTTTATTCCATCTTTGATTGGTCTAGTAGCTAAAGACCCTCCATCAGTTCAACAATATTGCTGTGAGGCTTTTACAAATTTTGCTCAAAATAAGAAGACGGTGATAATAGCTCCATTCAATGTAGAGTAAGTTTACTTTGCTTATAATAATTTGGACTTAAGAAAATTACATTTTTATTGTGGATTTTGAGTTATTAATTTTTAACTTTTTTACCTCTAGTGGTATGCATTGGGAGTTACTAGTTATTGTCCCCGAGACGTTCTCTGTCTATTATCTAGATCCTAAGGGGAGTAAATTGAATTCAAAATATGGACACATAATGAAAATGGCATTATTCCGGTGAGAAATATTTTGTTTTCATATCCGTTAACATATGTTATTACATTACTATTTAATTATGCAATGTACTGTGTTACATTAACATGTAAGGGTTTAGATGAGTTCAAAAAGGCTGAAGGAAAGGTACCCATGAAAAAGAACCAGCCAATAATTTGGAAGAACTTGAAATTAAGTTTCCGACTGCAATATATGTATATATTATTTATGTGAACAATGCTTAATTAGTTGTATTTTTATGCACACAAGACAACGGATGGGCATGTTCATACTATGTGATGCGATTTATGCACATGATTATCAAATATGCCACAGTGGACATCGATACTACTCCTGAGGTATTATATAGTCTCATTAGATAATATGAAATATATCAATCTTATTTATAGCTCATTAATTATATATATACATCATTCTCTTTAAAGGTGTTTAAAACTGACCACACTACAGGAAATGCCTTACCAGATGTACATGCTGCCTATACAACAGGAGAATTAAATGAAGTAAGAGAAGAATGGGTAACAGCCATACAAGTAGTGGGGGTTTTAACATATAATTGGGATGTTGATAGCGAATAATGACTAAAGAATGATATTTTGTAAATAAATTTCTGAATTATAATATATTTGTGAATGTTTCTACATGTATGGATGTTTCTACATGTGTCTGAGTGAAAATGAATGAAACTGTTGGTTGCTATATGAATGTTTCTACATGTGTGAATGTGAAAATGAATGAAACTACAGATTGGTAGCTACATGAATGTTTCTAAATGTGTGAAAATCAAATGGAACTGCAGGTTGCATTGCTAAATGTGTGAATATTTTTGTTGTTAATTTTGCAGGTTTGTGGCCTGTTGTTGGCTGATATCAATGGATGTCGTAAAACTTGCAGTTCATAACTGAACTGTAGGTTTCTCATCCTGCGACCAGCCATACAGCAGGTCTGCAGACTCACAGAAAAAAAAACAAAAAATAGGCGTCGGTTATTTGTATAAAACCGACACCACATAGTTACAATGTTAGTTTCTACTCGTAACTGACGTCTATTTCCTTAACACTACGGCTGTGCTGGCCAGCACGGCCGTGGCAGCGGACCAGACACCACGGACGTGCTGGCCAGCACGGCCGTGCTGGGAGTGATATGGCGTCGATTACTGTGTCAGTTTCTACTCTTAACCGACGTCTATTTCCTTAACACCATGGCCGTGGTAGCGAACCAGACACCACGGTCGTGCTGGGAGTGATGTGTCGTCGATTTCTTATCTAATAACCGACGTTGATAGTGCCCAAGATGGCACCCTTTCTGTGGCACGAAGGTATATGGCGTCAGTTTCTTATCTAATAACTGACGCCTGTAGTCCCCTGCTGGCACATTTTTGGTGGCGCGTGAAGGGTTTTGGCATCAGTTTTTAACCGAAGTGTAACAGATGGGCTTTTAGCATCGCCCACATAGGTGTCACTTAGAAACCGACACTAAAGGCCTTAAATAACTGACACTAAAGGTCAGTTATGTACTAGTGGGGGGGTCATGAAAGTAGAGCAAGTTTCCAAAAAAGCATCTATGTGCTTGTACATATTTTCATTCTCATATACATAGTATGTAGGGAGAAATTCAAGGAGATCCAGTGGAATGGAGAACTGTTGGCATGTAATTTGATCAACCTGTGTTGTGATTAGAGAAGTGTAACTTCCAGGAAAAAAGTATTCATGAAGTAGCTTGGGGGTGGAGGACCTGGAGAGACACATGCCTCCTCCTCATGGTCAAGAACATCTCCCTATCTCCCATCTTAGCCTCTTGGTATTGCTTGTGCAGGTGTTGATGTCGCCTTCTACCTATCTTAGGTTCCTCTTAAACCACATCGTTAGGTAGAGAATGACACCGAGGCACGCACAACTATCACCCACACAAAGAAAAAATAAACAACAAAATCTAAGTTAGAAACGAGTATGAAAAAGTAAACAAAGAATAAAGAATAGGAGCGATAAGGGCAGTAGTAAAAGATCAAATCTAAACTAACTATCTATTTTGAGTGCCTTTCTCCCTAATAAAGAAATCAAAAATCTTGGAGCATCCATGGGATGCAATCAAGAAAGTTGGCAAGAGAAGATGCTTAAAGGGAGAGATCACAACATAACTATTATGGGGTTATGGCGCTTTGTATCCCTGATAACAGTGCCAGAAAGCTAGGTGCATCTTACCATAAGGTACACACATTGGGATCTTTTGATAATTTAAGGACCTACACAAACACACACACTTCGACTAATACACTTTACCAACAATCACACATGGTCTTATTATAGTATAGACAATAGGAAAGAAAAGGGTTGATCCACAGGGAGAGAGGGGCAACTTGGTCTTAGTTATGTTGGTATGATCCTAATGTAGAGTCTAGGATTTTAGGGTTTGATTATACTAGATGGTTCAAGTAAGCAATTAAAGGGAACAAGAAATCAAAAACTATATTAATCCTAGGCATGTTAACTCTAATGACAATAAAACCAAAGAAGTAAGAAAGAATGCAATTGCACCAAGAAGAAATGTTGTAAGATCTAAATAGCAAATTGGAAGTGACAACTGGTTATATTAAAAAAGAAACAACATTAGACTAACATTGGAAAATTAAGGAAAGCAAAGAGATAAATCAACATTATCTAAGAAAAGCAAGAACAAAGGGATACTAGATACACTAGAAAGACTTAACTATCTAGAGCAAAGCAACTTTCTAAGAGGGAAATTATAGAAAGTGACTAAGCAAGCATGAACTAACAAGAAAGGCAATTGGGGTTTTTAAGCAATTAATGGAAGTGTGGGTCATTTTGGGGATGTTACTATAATCAAAGTTGAGGGTTGTTATAACAAGAAAACTATATACATTCATTCTACATTGTTAAAAAAACAACAAGTTAAATGTTGTAGGATTACCCTAGCTACTTGTTTGCCATGGGTGGTATAGGGTGTGTGAAGGGGAACTACACCCTTGTACACCCCATTCAACCTTATGAGGGTCAATTGAACTAGGGCTTAAGTGAAATCCTAATAGGCTCTAGCAAGTCTAGGTTTTATAGAGAAAATGTTCTTACATCAATTGGGAGCAAAGGTTGGGAATGGAGAGTGAATATAAGGGTGTTTCATGTCATATCACTCACGCCCTATCCTGTAGGAAACTCCAAGGTAGTTGAACTAAGTACTCCTACAGTAGCTATATAGATCTAACACTTAGAAGTACGAGAAGGGATATGTATGTGGGAGATAGGATGCTAGCTAGGGATCCACCAGTTGGACCTAGAAGAAACCCCAAAGATAGCCATATATAAGCCATCCTCTCCTAGAGTCTAACTTGTTTCAAGCATAAATAAACAAGCAATCCATGATCTTAAGCACAAACCACTTGAACAAACATGGGAAATAAGTTAGAAGTAGAAGACAACATCATGAAATGAATCTAGAGAGTTTACAAGTTATTTTCCCCTAACATGATTTCAAAGTAACATTATTACCCCAATAACCCAACACAAAGGGCTTAGCTAGACATAAATCAAGAAAAAAGAAAGAAGAAGGAGTGGATGAGTAGGAGGCTATGAATCGTGGTGAAGACTTCTCCTTCTTGACCTCCTAGTTGTTGGAGCACGCATTTCTTCTCCCAAGCTGGATGAATGGCATGGAATGGTGGTGAATGATAGTCAAAAACCATAGAAAATAATATTTTTGAGGTAGAGGAAGGTGGAACTGAAGTGTTTCCATGAGGGAACTCCTTAAATGCCCAGGTAGGTGGAAATGAATGCTAGGGGAGTGTGAATTCATACTATATCTTCCATCTAAGATATTTAACTGGAAGGGAATCACTAGGTTAAGTTGGGGTAGTTTGGGAAAATTAGAGTAGAAAAATCTAGGTGTGGCAACATGGTCATGGTTAGTATGTTGTAGAACTATCATTCTAAGAGGGAATGATCATGATGAGTGGAGGTAAATTTATAGCTAAAATTGGCAAAATGGAAGCCGGTAGCATAGTTGTGCTAGGCAGCACGACCTTGGTGTGGGATAAGTTGAACCTCCATGTTGGGAAGCATGGCCATGGTGGGCGAGTTGGGGACTTAGTTTGTAATATCCTCAAATTTAGTGAATTTGAAATATACAAATATAAGGCTTCAATCATTGCATGAGTTACCTAATTGTATTTTTGATGGAATAATAAAGTCGTCTTAGTGGCATGGGTGTAACTCATGGCCCAAGTAAGGCCCATGAGACTATTTGTTTTGGAAATAGGTCCTTGGGACACAAGACAAAGAAATAAGTGATTTCGTGTAAAGTTAAAGAATAGTGACCTGGTTAATTATTATACAACTGAAATATAAGATAATATGTTGGTTTCCAAAAGAAAAGAAAATAAGTCATGTTTTGGATAACTAAAGGAGTGATTATCTAGACATAAGGGGCATCACAATGCCTGAAGAATCAAACATGAATATTTTGATTTAATTATCCTTATACTTAAAAATAATAAGGAAAAGAACAAGATTCATGAAATTGTGAGAACAAGAATATTTGTTGAGATAATGGTTATTTTTTTATTGAAACTTTTAAAAGAGCAAGTTTTGTATATGGAAAACATACTAATAAATCCCAACTTACTGCATATAGATTGGAAAAGATATTATAAAGTTACTATAATTGAATTAAGGAACATATCACAGAGAGAGAGATAAAACAATAATCTATAATTCATAGTTAAATCACACAAAAAGGTGACATATATTTATTTGCTCTTTCTTAATGTCTTTTAGAGTTCCAAATACAAGTATTAATAAAAAGTGGTGGTTTCCTACGAGACCTTTGGATCTATATAGAAAGGAGGGAGGAATGTATTAGATGGTTGTCTTTGCTTTGAATTACCAATCATATACCAATCCTTATGGAAATTATAATCATTGATCCACAAACCCTAGTGTTACATACATATATCATGACAGACATATCAGATGAACCACTACCATTTCCCTCCTTCCCAACGGTGTCACCTCCTTCCTTAGCCTCGTCCAACCTCTCCTTTGGCATGTGGGTGTCCTTCCCTTCCTTACTAATCTCACCATGGATGAAGTTCATTGACCTAGTAGTCTAGAAAGGGTAGGGCGCCATGCACCACTGCTCATGACCAAGGGATAGGCAACAAGCATCACCACTCATGATCGAGGGACACTAAAACACAAGTGAAAACTACAACCTCAATATGTAACCTGGTGCAAGAAACCGTAGGAGCAGTTATGTAGATTCAAGGGGTGAAGCCAGGTTGGGGTATTCCCATGCCTTCTTGCATTGGTCCATATGGAAGGGGCGGTGATGTAGAATGGATCAGGGTGGCCGAAGGAAGCGATGTTGCAAATTGGCAATAGGGCAGCAGTTGGAGATATGTTGTAGTTGCTCAGGCTCAGATTACACCAGGAAGTGAGGGTGAGTGGAAGCTAGTGGGCCCACAAACAAAAAGTTTAGTGAAGGGGAAAGATCTGGGGAGAGTGGTTATTACTGATGGGATTGGAGTGTAGTTGGACTGTGAGGCTAGGAACCCTTAACCCCAATGTAAACCTCATAGGTGGAGACTACTTGTGCGGTTGATCACGAGAGATGCATGAGGGTCTTAAGGGAGAATGGTAAGATGGATCTGAGTCACCCATTAAAGGATCCCAACATAGATATGTGACCACAGAGGGGAAAGCAAAATGAAAATTAAAGGTATGCTTGGTGACATGCCATCTTTCTATTGGTCCACTTATCTTTATGTTGTGAAAATCATAGTTATTTCTAGAATGATTGAATTGATGCAAGTTATATATGAAAACTGTAAGAAAAAGAGAGGAATTTGAGTAAAATGAATTCAATACTTAATTCTATTTCAATTCGAATAAGTAATTCTAATATGTATTAAAGTGATGATTAACATATAAAACCCCAAATTTCGATATTAAAATGTTGACAACATTAAAAACCTTTCTTTTTTATTAGTATCAAGCATTGTCGAACATAATGAGAATATAATATGATTTTGATGATAATAATGAACACTTAGGGTTTCTAATGTAAATAATCATGCATATGAATAATTAGGGTTTAGATTAAGATGAATATAATAATGAGGATTTCACCTTATGTTTAATATGTGATGAGTCTAGGGTTTGTACCCTTATTCCTTACCCAAACCCTAAACTCTAGATTAGGAACCAAGTAGGGTCTAATCTAATTAATGTGATGGTGTCTCTTTAGGATTTGCATGCATGAAAATTAATGTTGATTGCTCAAATATGTTGATTGGATTGATTCAATACACTTGAAATATATAATGCATAATAATATGCATTTCTCTACATTGAGGTACATGGTTACGATTATCACTACCAACATTGGTTTTCCTGTGTTTGCCAATTGTTTATCGAGGATTGATAAAATAAATTGTTGTCTATTTATTTACATTATGTTCAATTATATTTCCACTATGAGTATAACATATATAAAGATTAAGTGACAAAAACAACAATTCTTATTTGCAAGTATTTGATTGATTATATGTTTTTATATTGCATGCAAACTTTTTCCTGCAACCCACATTCACAATATAGTAGTATATTGAGCCACATTTCATTTCACATTGTTTTAGGTGCATGCTAAATATGTAGATATCCAGACATGTGATGAATCAAATCAAACTATAATGCAGTCCAATTTTAGGGCTTCATCCTTTGGTTTTTTTCATTATAATCACATCTAAATAGTTTAGATTACAAATTAATTCCTCCAATATGATCTTTTATGGTAAATGCACTAAAAAGCCTTAAACATGGGTCCAAGAATGGAGTCTTGTCTAGGTTATCGGACTTTAGAAATTTATAATACCCGAATGTTTAAGACATCCTGCAACTAGCACAGGGTCGAAATCGTTCGGGGTCAAACACAGGGATAGGAAGAACGACGCTTTAGAACTCAAGTTTTACTTGTCTAAGCACATTGAAAAAGGTTGAAGGATAAGTTTTTGATATAACGAGAAAGAATTATAAAGAATCAAACAAAAAGCCTATCTCCAAGTGGAGTTACCAGAAGAATTAATGTTTTCAGGTTTTGCAATTTTTATTGATCTTTTGTATATTGGAAATCGAGGAGATAAAATGATCGTCAGAGTAAATCATGAAGGAGGAAAACTTGAACATAACAAGTGGCAACGGAATACATCCTGCACCCTCTTCTCTCAAAGAGGATGCCTCTGACTATGCACCAATTCTCTCTCTCAAGAGTATTGGACATAGACTAGAGAGGAAAGATATGTCGGGGCAACCTTGATCCTGGGTACTCTCATACACATGAATCAGACCAAACTCTAGAGTTTACAACATCCTTCTCTCAAAAGAGTCAAAATGAGAAACATGATTTGATAGCTAGTCAAAAGCATGATCCAAACTGAAGAGACTAGAATTCAAATGCTATAAAGAAATCATCCAACAAAAAGGAACCATACACAAAACAATATGAGATAAACTCCACGGATTCCATAAGCATAAAGAGATAAAAAGGTTTAGTTACAATGCAAGAGTATTTGAAAGTAAAGTGCTGAAATAAGGGAAGATAGGTATCGACCTCCTTGATGTAGGAGGTCGATATACACAATATCGGACCCCTAAGGTAACACTAACCCAGTACTGGGCATGAGCCCTATCGGGATATGACCATGTCGGGTCGCAAACTACGACGGGTAAAGGGTGTATCGGGATAGGACTTCCTACCCGATATGGTCGTGTCGGGAGACAGGCCCTGTCGGGCTACAACTGTGATGGGTAGGCCATATCGGGTTATGTATCATGTCGTGTTAGGACGTGTATCAGGTTAGCATTCTCTTAGGTTCTATGGATCCCCGTGTCGGGTATAGATGGGTGAGCCATCTCAAGTTGAAGCCCAACTAGACACCCGACATGTTTGAAGTAGCCTTGAAGGTCTTGTCACACTGCTGCTGCTACTGGGTCGAGTTCTAAGTGAACTCCTCTTGTCCCTCTCGGGTTGGGGGTGTGCTCACCTAGTATCGTCTGACAGGCCTAAGAACTCAATGCACTAGCTCCTTTTTTCTAAGAGTTATCTCTCGTAGGGTTCCGACCCTTCCCATCAGAGTCATATAGCTGCTATTTATAGGTAGCTGGATGGTGTGAGTTGTAGTTCTCATTGGGCCATGTATCCTTTATCTGCTCCGTTCACATGGCTTCGGTAGAGGGTCAACAAGCTTGTCACCCAGCACGGTTGGCGGGGGTCGTCGCATGTCGGGTTGTGAGTAAGTCGCACTTGATCGTGTCAGGTAAAGGTTGTGGTGGGCTGCTACACGGAAGGGTGGTCGTGTCGTGCGAATGACTCTGTCGGCCAATGGACCGTGGCGGGCAAGGCTCCTTATCGAGTAATAGCGTTCAGTCTGTCAGGGCTCCCACGTGACACACCCGTGTTGGGTTGCTACCATATCTGACACAGATCGGGATGGGTAAAGGGTGTGTCGCTTCACTACTTGATGGGCCGATCGGTTAACTTGTTGTGGATTGATCGGGACGGGCCCATTAGCATTCTTTTGGTGGGAAAAATAAGAGAAACTCTGCCAAAGATAGGAAATGTTTTCAGGAGTACAGTGGGCGTTATTACTATTCAACAAAATAGATAAAATAGAGAGGAAGTAAGGTTTGGAGGTAGTTTTGATAGTAAATCTAGCATCCATAAAATGGGTGTTATCGTGCACTTATGCCTCCTTTTGTATGTATTTCAGGACAATTATGCATGAATTGATGGATGGAAGAGAGATGAAGAACATCTTTGGGTGATTGCACCCTAAGATTGGACCTACCTCTTCCCCGAGCTCTCTTTGCATATACAAGAGCCAATGCAAAGCAAGAGTATGTTAAATGAAGTAGTTGAAGTGGAGATCAATAGCAAGAAGCCCAAAAATGGCAGTGGAAAATCACCATAGTCGTGGGGAATTATGCTCCAAAAGTTATAGGGAAGTCACCAAAATTGTACATGAATGACCACAATTGTGGTTAGCAAAATGGTTGTGGTCACTAAAGACCCCATAGTCATGGTCCTCATAACGGCCATGGCTAGTGCTTCCCAACTTGCCCGTGGTCAGCAAAATGACCATGGATATTTATGCATGAAGACCCCAAAAATCAAAAGGGACTTGGCTCAATTTACATGTGAATGACTATGATCGTGACCATCAACACAACCACGACCCTTGAAGGCCACCTCGCCTGAGGTGAACATCATGGCCACAGTGAGATGAATACATGACCACCTTAGAGCAACCTTGCCTGTGGCTACCTCCTCCAACACGGTCATGGTACTCAATACACATGACACATTCTTTTGTTTTCTTCTGTCAGCTCATTTATTGATGAGATTTCTTGACACATGCATCACTTGATAGAAAAAGAAAAGAAAAGACATTAGGCATTAGGATTCATGCATGACATTATTTTCACTCATGTAGATTCATCATACTTTTGCATAAATAAGTTGTATGTACTTGTGATTCTTCAATTGCCACCCAATTCTTACCATCAATTTCTCTTATTGGTAGTCCATCCGAATGATTTGTCTCCTCATCCATTTTATAAGGAGATCTATTTTCAATTAGCTTGTAGTTAGGAAAGAGCAATTTAGAATAGTGAATTACATAATGCACCAAGTGAATGCCCTAATAATCATGATATTAACTGCTTTCTTGATAGTGTTCATTGATCAAAGGTGGACAACTTTTATGGAAATTTTTTTTCGCTTTATAGCATTTATTGTTCAGTGGTTATTAAAGGCCAGTTTAGGGATTGTTTGGTGGACATGATTAAGAAAATAGTTCATGTGTTATGTCCTTCTACTGAATTATATCAAACATATCCAAGAGAGTGTTGCTCAAGGATGAGAAACATTTATTTTTAGAGGAGTTTGATGCATGGTTTTTTAGTCATTCTCATAGGCATATTTTCCTTGGTTTTATGTATTGATTTGTCATTTATTTGATTAGTTATGCATGAAATGCTATCAATAGGTTGTTCTCTCTAAATTCATCAAATTATGTGATTTTCACTATTTGAAATAGTTTCAAGTTCATCCTGAGTGCTTATGTATGTTCTTGTGCAATTTCAGGTACAACAAAGTTTCACATACTCGATACTACTAACATCCAAAGTTGGTGGTACTGACTTCATGTTAGTAGCAGATAAAAAACTCAGCCAAAATCGATACTACCAACACCAAAAGTCGGTAGTACCAATATCACATCAGAGAGGCGCAAGAAACGATTCATAGAAACTCAATACTATTGAGTACATAGACTCGATACTATCGATATGGCATCAGGGATACAAAGTTAGATCGACCCTAAGACTCGGTGCTGTCTAGAAAGTTCGATAGTACTAACATTGCGGGAGCACATGATCATCCTAACAACTCAGTGCTATTGACTTCTCAATCGATACTACCGAGTATTCCCCATTAGGAAATCAAAAGGTAGAGCATTAATACCAGGGCTAGCGTTATTTCGTGCCCCAAAGTGGCTCTTATGACTTGAGGGGAGTACGACCAGACCTAAGAACTCATCCTTTTTCCATTACACGACACCGGAGAGAGAGGAGAGGAGAGCACAGGACTGAAGGCTTCTTTCAAGACGATCTGAGCACCTCTGGTGGGTTATTCTATAGCCGGAAGACAATATATTGCACATACATCGAAGGGGACCATCCAGAACGGCTATTCTCCAGGGGTTACTTCAATTTTTTAAATGTTTCCCATGTTTTTCTCTTTCTCTACCATGTATTCATCCATGGAAACCATATGGGGCTAGACCCCTTGATTTCTTAGGATCTGGGAGTAGCCCGGATATGCATTGTACTTGACTTTTATACATTAATATCACTTTTATCCTTATTTTTTTGGTTATATGTCTATGAGATTGTCTTGTTCTATTTATGCTTGATCACCATAGGTAGATTTTTAGATCTATAATCATTTTGGAAGAGAGGTTAAGGGTTGTAAAAGCATAGATTTACCCATTTATTATGCCCTTTAGGAAAGGTAGAGTGTAAACAGGAGGAGAAATTCAGAGATTATTCATAAAACACCTAACTAAACAACCAAATACTATGGAAATGGGATTGACATTAGAATAGGTAGTGAACTTCACTTCAGGAGTGGGTAGTTCTTGCTACATGCTCTTTATCCTGGGATAGGGATAATAGATGTTAGTGTGTAGATTTAATTATAGTGTTATCTGTGGTGAAAACGCAGTCGTGAGGAATTTGTTTAAATCTGAGTTACCTATTCTTTAATCTTATTTCATTTCTGCATTCTCTTTTACTCAATCAACCCAATTCAACTATTTTTACCGGATTTGCTGATCAGATCATAGTTATTAGTAGTATTCTGTAGTCCATTTCCCTATGCTCGACTCGGGCCTCACGAGGCATGTATTACTCGATACGTTCACATGCGTATAACACACGGTAAACATGTGTCACTTTCTACAATAGAGGTGGAGTACATTGCAATAACAGAAGTAGGAAAAAATACTCTGGATTGTGAGATTCTTAGGGAGTTGGGCATGAATCATGTTGATCTGACTATTTTCTATGACAGTCAGTGTGTTATTGATTTGAGCAAGAGCACAATGCATCATACATGTATAAAGCACATTGGTGTGAGATATCATTGGTTTCGTGATGTGATTGGTTAGAAGTTACTGACTCTGAGGAAGATTCATACTAAGAAAAATATTTCTAACATTATGACTAAGATGGTGACAAGAGACAAGCTAGAGATCCACAAAAACTCAACAACATACATTCCCAGTGATGATTTTTTGATAATGTCTTCCCCTTGGCCTGAAGAGGGAGATTGTTGGTCCCGTGAGGCTTTCCATACCAAAATCACCCAAGCCCATTAGGGCATCTTCCTACAGCAGTAGGCGGGTGTAAATACCTACCCATGAATCATTGAAATGTAGTGGGCATCCGTCAATAAGTCGAATCCATAACCAAAGAAAATGGACAACCGCCAAAAGAAAAGAAAAGGTAGTGCTTTTAAGACTAGGAAGAAAACAAAGAAAGAAGGAAGAAAAAGAAAAGGAAGAAGAAAGAAAGACAAGCAAGACTGTTCAGACATATGGGTGTCTTATTCAGATTATCTACTACTGTGTACTTTGTAGAAGGGGCATCTTCCTGGAACGTTTGAGGGTGGTAGAATTGTAGGGATCTCTCCCTACGGTGTGGTATCTTTTTCTTTCTCTTTCTTGGTATATTATCTCAAATTTGGGGTCTAAACATGAGTGGAAAATTTGTATCATTACCTTTTATAGTCTATTTTTCATTATTGGTCTCATGGTTTTTCCCTCACACATCGTGACGGTTTTTCACTAAAATTTAGACTTTTTCTCTTCTGTCTTCTTTCGGTCTTATCTTGGGTTTACACAATCATCACTAACGCTTCTATAAATATATCATTTTTGTTGCATCTAGGTTTCATAGCATGCGTGCATACATTCCCCATCATCATACCTATCAATTTGGCCACCATGATTCCCTTAGCTCATATCGTGGGGAAAATGGGTTTTCCTTACTATTTATCACATAGCTTCACATGTTTTTGTGCTTGATATTAGATGGTTTATCTAATAGTACATAAATGTTAATAAAATGAAAATTATTTAGAGCACACTCCTTTCACACAAAATTAACACCCCCACATCGGGAATATGCGACTAGCAACTATGCTCACTGTGCGACAGTGGCGTTGAGAACATGAAATTGGTAATGCGATTTTTGCTAATGCAACATTAATACATATCTCTTTTATATGCATCCAACCACTATAATAAAGCAACTCCAGCTAACTACTTGCAATCGTTATTCCCATTCGAAACAAAACAATGCATGCAACCATTGCAACAAAGCAACTCCAGCCAACTACTTACAATTATTTACCCTCTTGGAAACCAAACAATGGATTTGAAATTTTAAAATATTCTATTTCTAAATTCTGTCCACTTGTTAGCAATATAGAGACTGATTCGGCAATGTGTGAGGTTGTACACGTTCCACAACTAAGTCCTGATTCAGTACTTGAATATATTCAGTGCGGTATCAAAAGTCATCAACAAATGTACAAGAGATAAACTAGCACAATTCATTTGATTAGGGAAATAAAACACAAAATTGGTTGATTATTTTTGTGTATTTTAGATTCATTTTAAATATGTGAAAATAATTATTTTAGTTTAAAATAATGACTAACTCAATCAAAATCAGGTTTCTTTACATTTTACTACTAAGTCAAAAACCAGTACTTAGATATATGCATTACATTGCTAAGTATTCAATGAAAACATATAAAAGTATAGCACAATGTGGCACAGTTGTCAATGTGAAAAATATGTTAATGTGGTTTCATGGTTGCATGCATGTAATTGCTGCAACAAATACAATAATGTCATTCAAGTACCCACCACCCAACCACTTGTATTTATCTCCTTCTCACATACAATTCAATGTTTTTTTCGTTTTCCCTCCACTTACATTTAAATTCAATTTTTTTTTTCATTTTCCCTCCACTTCTATGTGACATTGTCACATTTTTCTGCAAATATAATATATTACTAATTGATCATCAATACACTACAAAAAAGTATTCTGAACAAGACCAAAAATAAATTAGAATAGTGCTTACAATCAGAAGAATTTTGTGATCATAAAAATATAGTACGTAACAAGTATGAAAATATTTTTATTCTACTTTGGGACTGCACATAATGTCTGACTCGACTAAAATCACATTTATATATATTTTTATGCTAAGTCAAAAACCTGTACTTAAATGTACCTATTGCATTTCTAAGTATACAATGACAATATACCAAAAAATGTATAGCACAATGCATCACAGTCATCCAAACAAAAAATCTGCCAGTGCGACTGTAAGGTTGCATGCATACAACTACTGTAACAAAGACAATAATTTCATTCAAGCACCCACCACCCAACTATTTGCATTTATCCCTTTCCACCTACAATTCAAAAAAAATATTTTCCCTCCACTTGCATTTGAATTCAATTTTTTTTTTATTTTTCCTTCACATTTATGCGACATTGTCACATTTTGCTGCAAATATCGTCATTGTACTACAAAAAATATTCCGAACAAGACCAAAAATAAATTAGAACAGTGCTTAAGATCAAGAGAATTTTTTGATCAGAAAAATATAATACAAAACACAATAGACATTAGACATTTATAACTATTTCAAAAATTTTACATTTTATATGCATAACTCTTTTTTATTACATATGACACATAAATAACCATATTTTCTAAATGGAACAAAATAAAAACTTCATTATGAATATCATAGTACCATAATTCCTTCAATAAATATCTAATTTGTGTTCATTACAATACTAAACTGAGAACCAACAATTAAAATGAATGAAAATGACATCACCGAAGAGTCAATCCCTTAGCCCTGATCTTCCTACTCATTGTGAAGGTGTGGCAGCAACATGGACGCTGGTGCGACAATAGAGTGTGCATTGGTACGTCAACCATCAACGTGATTGGGGTAACGGTGTGGGTGCACATGTGGCAGTACAGAGGTCAGAAGAGAACGAGAACGACACAATCGTATGAACTGTGGGCACAACAACATGGACTCGGCATCATCGGTGCACTGGGTGTGGATGTGGCCTAGGCATGATGACGGCCATGGCATTGTAACTGGTTGGGCACATCTTCATCCTGACATAGCAGTGGACGTGGAGTAGCTTGGGCATGACAACGGGTGAGTGCAGCTTAATCTTTGGTGTGATGACGGATAGGACACATGAGTAGCCTAGGCATGACGGTAGGCTGGGCTTGGCTTCAGCCTAGACACGGTGGGGGACGGGGCGTGACAGCGGTTTGGTCACTGCCACACCTGACGGTAGGCCGGCTTGGTCATTACTGTGGCTAGATAAGGAAAGGATCATGCTAAAAAGAGAGAGAGTGGGGGTGGGCTAGTTTTTATTGTGGTTGTCTATTTAACTTTTAGCATTGTTCTAATTTGAAACTAGCACTTTACGGACAAAGTATAGGTAAAATGCAAAAAATAAATGATGAAGAAGTGGTTACTTCCAGGGCCTTTGCAGACATTTTAGAGGACCTGGGATGAATATTAAAAAAATGGGCCCTCTGAATACTCTTATTTAACAAATATAAATACACAAGTTCAGTCATAATTGTCAAAACTGTCATATAAGAAAATAGAACATGTTCTTATTAATCAAACTAAAAAGTACATAAAAATTAAATATAGATATATCCTTATCAAGCTTCACTCATCATATAAAATGACTTATTTGAGCCTTTCTAGATGCAAAATATTGAATAACAGTGTCAACATCAATATTTTCCAACATACCCTTCTCAATGTCTAACATTGCCAAACCGTTTGATCTTTCTTGAGACATTGATGATCTAAGGCAATTTTTCAGCAACTTTAGCTTGGAAAAACTCCTTTCCACCGACATTACTGTCACTGGCATTGTCAACAAAATACGATAAGCAACTGAAATATGAGGGAAACAATCTGCATCTTTCACAAATTCAAGAACTTCAATAGCTGACTTTTGCTCTTTTGGTAAACTCATATACAATACTTTCAACTCAAAACAAAATTCATCCAAGTTTGTGTCGGATGAACTTTCATGAGAAGAAGTAGCATGAAACTTAGTGCAACATGCCTTTAGGGTTTCTTCATCAAATGATTTTAAAATCTCTGAGTTATATAGGAATCCAAAAGTATCTTCAAATATCTTCACTTGATCAAATCTCTCCTTCAAAGAAGAGATTACCATATCCACAACCACTAGAAAGTAATTCACTCAAAAAGACTCTTTCTCAGATTGAATAATATCATCATCATCATCATCATCATCAACATTCTCATCAAATTTTCTTTTCCTAACAATGTGACGCTTAACTTGAAAAGTTGGCTCAACATTCATCTCAGAGGCAATCTCAGTAGCAACAACAATACTAGAAGCAAATCCTCCATCTCTATATTTCTCAAGAAAAGACGCCATATCTTTCAATAACTTACAGTAGCATCAATGTAAATAGATTAGGACTGCAACTTCTTACTTATTGTATTAACAATATATAAAATATCATTCCAAATAACAATACCCAAAAGAAACACAAAACTCTCGATCGAGTAAACCAGATTGTTTGCTTCACTTTGTGTCTTAGCATCATCAAGAGACTTGGATAATTCCAATAGAGCCAACCTGATTTAAGGAGCTTGAAATATAATAGCTTTGACACTTTTAATATGACTCTCTCAATGAGTATTGGACAGTGATTTAATAGTCAAACCTAATACATTGTCAAGAAAACACTTCCACCTTTTCAGAGAAGTTGCAAATAATGTATATACGTGTTATATGATTCCAAAAAAAAAATAGCC
The DNA here is from genome assembly GCA_963693085.1 of Alisma plantago-aquatica. Taxonomy (NCBI): domain Eukaryota; kingdom Viridiplantae; phylum Streptophyta; class Magnoliopsida; order Alismatales; family Alismataceae; genus Alisma; species Alisma plantago-aquatica. The sequence continues at coordinate 90,564,569 of OY856410.1, read as the reverse complement.
AGAACACAAGAATGAGCTATATCACTAATACTCAGATTAAGACTATGACAAGAACAAGGCATATATAACGCTCTGGGATTTACCTCAAATAACCTCTTTTACACACCTTCGTGTTTTCCCTTCATATTAGAATCGATGTCATAACCTTTACATGTCATGTCCTTCACAATAAGATCAAGAGACTCAAGAGAATTTACAAGTTCATTAAAAAGCCCCAATTTAATCATATCATCATCTTTCAGAAATTCTAAAAAGAAATCCTCTATTTTTATTTTCTAACCAAACATGTTCACACATCGTATAATGAGAGTCATTTGTTCTTGGTGGCTCACATCAAGAGTATAATCAAGAATTATGGAGAAATATTTATCCCCTCTAATTATGTTCAATATAGAACTCTTAATACTATGGGTTAAAAGAGATATCAACTCATTTTGAATTGAATGGCCAAGATAATGATGGTGAATCTCATGATCTTGAATGCGTCGAACATGATCTTGCATTACCAAATCAAATTCTGCAAGCATTTCAATTATCCCCAATAAGTTTTCATTCCTATCTTGGAAAAGTTTGTCATTTGATCTTTGAAAAGCCAAATTACATTTAGCAAGACACTTAACGACGGATACTATTCTTAACAAAACTTGTCTCCAACACTCTTTCTCCTTTAAAATTTTTTTTGCAATTCTTTATTGACAATTTTCTCATTGCTATATCTTGCTTTTAATTCATACCAAGTGCTCATATTAGTTATATGATTGATGTTATTCTCATTCTCTGTGAGTCACTCGCTAACATGTTTCCAGTCTTTGAACCCATTATGAGCCAGTGTACTTTTACTGTTCTCAGACTTGAACAACTTACAACAAAAACAATAAATTTTATCAACATTTTTTGAGAAAACTAGCCACTTCCTATCACGAGTCTCTCCATTGCTCAATTTTCAAGAATAATAACCATATGAGATGCACCTCTTATTGTCATCTAAAGGAAACACAAGATTCAATTCTCTTTTAGGGCCTTTTTCAACTGAAATATCCTTAACTTTGTTGTCAATATTATCCCAATTTAAGGGATCATAAATATTAAAAGGAGGGAGAAGTTGTTCAACACTGTCTAAGTTGCCAACATTTAAATCAGTGACATTAGCCCTAAACCTCATCAACATTTTTATTTCCAATTACATTTTTGACTTCTATAGTAACATGATCATCATCATTCACTTTTTCATTAGATTGATCAGGATTATCAACATTTTCAGAAGTTCATGGGATAATGGAAATAAATATATCAAGCCCACCTTTCTGAGTAGCTGGAAATTGCTCATCTTCCTTCTTCTTTCTTCTTTTCTCACTTCTGGATAGATATTTTTTAGAGGCATGTTGAGTAAACCACACTGTCAAACATAGAAGACAACTAAAGTAAAAGATTAGAGATGAGTTTATTGTGTCATTTAAAGAATTCATGTAGTATCGTTGCAACATCAATATTTAAAAAAGCAAACATGTGACACAAATAGCAACTAAAATATACTTTTCTACTTGGTTTGGACGTTTCCTGACATGAAACAGAAATATGTTGAAGTGAATATGAGAATAAAACATTTTTTTTCTAACACTAGCATGTTCTTATTAATTTATTTCAATACACATGGAGGCAAGAGACGGACTAGTAGAATGTGATATTTAAAACCAAACCACAACCCAGTGACTGAGTATGTTGCAATCATTCACTACTACAGAACCTACCTTTAGTGTCGGTTATTTAAGGCCTTTAGTGTCAGTTTCTAAGCGACACCTATGTGGGCGACACTAAAAGCTCACCCATTACGCGTCGGTTCCAAAATCGACGCCCAAACTTTTCGCGCGCCACCGAAATCGCGTCCGTTTCCTGTGGCGCGAAGGTATAGGCGTCGGTTATTAGATAAGAAACTGACACCATATACCTTCGCGCCACAGAAAGGGCACCATCTTGGCCACTATCAGTTTCGGTTATTAGATAATAAACCGACGCCATTCATCTTGGCCACTATCAGTGTAGGTTATTAGATAATAAACCGACGCCATATACCTTCGCGCCACAGGAAACAGGCGTCGGTTATTTATATAAAACTAACACTATAACTTTGTGTGTCAGTGTTATACAAATAATCGACGCCTATTGTTTTGTTTTTTTTTCTGTCTGTCTGCAGACCTGCTATGGCTGGTCACAGGATGAGAAACCTACAGTTAACTGCAGGTTTTACGACATCCATTGATATCAGCCAACAACAGGCCACAAACTTGCAAATTTAACAACAAAAATATTTACACATGCATTTAGCAATACAACCTGCAGTTCCATTTTATTTTCACACATTTAGAAACATTCATGTAGCTAGCAATTTGTAGTTCCATTCATTCACATTCACACATGTAGAAACATTCATATAGCAACCAACACTTTCATTCATTTTCACTCAGACACATGTAGAAACATCTAGACATGTAGAAACATTCACACATATATTATAATTCAGAAATTCATTTACAAAATATCATTCTTTAGTCATTATTCGCTATCAACATCCCAATTATATTTTAAAACCCCCACTATTTGTATGGCTGTTGCCCATTCTTCTCTTACTTCATTTAATTCTCTCATCATATAGGGAGCATGTACATCTGGTAAGTCCGTTCCTGTAGTGGGGTCAGCTTTAAACACCTGTAAAGAGAATGATGTATATATATAATTAATGAGCTATAAATAAGATTGATATATTTCATATTATCTAATGAGACTATATAATACTTGAGTAATACAATCGATGTCCATACAACATGACAGACTAACACACAAATAGTACATAACAACAACATCGTCGAATTTACATACAACACTAGCTTAGTACATATATAGTGGGACTAAGGTGACGATCCGACTTGCTAAAACAGGTTACCGACAACTACATGTTACGACTGGGAGGTTGTGATTCAGCAACCGTATTCATTAGCAGGAGGACAAATAGATCCACCTGCTAATGCATACAATTGTTGAATCATGACCTCTCAGTCGTAACATGTAGTTGTCGGTAACCTATTTTAGCAGGTGGGATCGTCACCTTAGTCCCACTATATATGTACTAAGCTAGTGTTGTATGTAAATTCGGCACTGTTGTTGTTATGCACTATATATATGTTAGTCTGTCATGTTGTTATATGAATCTGAAGCACTTGTGTGTGCTGCACTTTATGTATTGTATCTGTATCCTGCTTCTCTTCATTGGGGCTTCTTTTGCTGTTTCATGGCTTGCTGCCTATATATCTATATAACCTTTGGCGACCGCCTGCATATCCTCTTAGACCCATTGTGTGGTCGTAACATGTAGTTGTCGTTGAGCATCGCTGATAGCCTAGTTAGTTAGCACATTGATTTCATTAGTAACAATAAAGGTTAATCTTGAATAGGTGAATACATAAAAATGTATATTAATTAAATTGGGAGTGGCGCTTAATACCTTGAATTCATCTATTTTTCTTTGGGTAACAAACTCCTCCCAGTCTTTGGGGTCCAAGTAGTTCCATTGGTGTGTGGCTTCCTTCTTCCTATATTTATTTTTCAAAGAGAATACAAACAAAAATTATTAGTGTAGAGTTAGTGAAATACTGATCAATGTCTAGAATTGGAATCAATCAAGAACCTATTCTCAGCATCGCGTATGTAATCTCGGGTGAGATTGGTCCTATAGTTCTTTAGCACCCTCCCACAATGTTTAGCATTTGTATTAACTAGAAGATAATGAAACATCAAATCAGAAAATGATATTGATATTAAAAAAGTAAACATTTAGCTTCAATAAAAAAATATAAACATGCATGCCTCTAAAATTGTGATCTTTTATCAATTAACAATCCTTCATTGTGATCTCCGCGCACATATAAGTCATCATTAGCTTCAATATTTTGTGGAGTTGGCAACCCAACTGAGAATGGACTGGAGTCATCATATTTATCATAGTACTCTTCTTCATCTATAGGATCTTCAATGAACTGTCTTTTACCATGAAGAACAACCGACCATTTATCATTTGCAGGATCATCGATATAAAATACTTGTTTCGCCTGTGATGCCAATATGAATGGTTCAGCCTTCTCGCCAATCTTTTCAAAGTTCACTAAAGTGAAACCCAATTCATCCACTATAACTCCTTTGGTGTTATCAACCCAATTACATTTGAAGAGCGGAATTCTGAAATCTATGTAGTCAAATTCCCATATCTATTCAATGACACCGTAATATGACATTTTAGCTTCACGTGGACCTTATCCTTTGCACTTGCAAAAAACATAGTCGATGCTTGAAGGGTGACCCCACTGTTTTGGACGACACTCTTATCATCTTGGCGCTTTGTGTAATATGTGAACCCATTAATGTCATACCCTTCATAAGACATAACAGTCAACTTTGGTTTAAAGGCAAGGCATTTGATAGTTTCAGTAATATCATATGGTGTTTGAGATAGTTGATGTAAGACTTTATCTTCAAACCACTTAATAAAAGTCTTGTTATGCTCTCTAGCAAGCCACATTGTATTGGCTCGAGGATATTGACTTTTGATGAAATTGGTATGTTCCTCGATATAAACGTTCACTTCGTCCATGTTGTGTAAAATATACAAATGACCTTGTTCCAACTGCTCATGGCTGATTACTTTCACAGGTGATCCCATAATTCCTTTGCCAAATAGCTCGTCAATATTCTTGTCATTATCAGGAGTGTCATTACCACTGAGAAAGTCATTGCAGAAATCCATAACCTCTCTCGCCACATAACCTTCAATAATACTCCCTTCAGACCGATAACGGTTTCGAACATCACCTTTAAAAATGCTCATGTATCGTTCAAAGGGATACATCCAATGCAAGAAAACCGGTCCCAAGATTTTCACTTCCCTATTCAAGTGGACAAAAAGATGTACCATGATATCAAAGAACGAAGGAGGGAAATACATCTCAAGCTGACATAGGGTAAAAACCACTTCTCTTTGCAAATTATCAAGAGTCTCAGGGTCAATAACTTTGCTGCAGAGGCTGTTGAAAAAGAAACAAAGTCTGGTGATTGCAAACCTTACATGCTTCGGCAATATAGATCGAATTGCCACGGGCAATATTTGTTGCATTAGAGTGTGACAATCATGAGATTTAAGACCTATCAACTTCAGATCTTTCATTGATACCAATCTACAGATGTTGGATGAGTAACCATGTGGCACCTTAACATTTACCAAGCATTCACAAAAAGCTTTCTTCTCCTTTCTAGACAACGTGTAACAAGCGGGAGGTAAGTATGTTCTTTTATTACCCATTTCACGTAATTCTATTAATTCTGACCTTATTCCCATTTCAAGTAGGTCCAGTCTGGATTTTATCCCATCTTTAGTCTTACCTGGTATATTTAACAGAGTACCAATGATGCTATCACAGAAATTTTTCTCAACATGCATTACATCGATACAATGTCTGACTGTCAAAGATCTCCAATAAGGAAGATCCCAAAATATTGACTTCTTCTTGAATGAAGAATTGTCACTCCGTGTAGTACATTGTGATCTCTTACCAAATTCATTGACAAAGTCTTTTACTCTTTCATAAACAACCTCCCCTGGTATAGGTTTAGGTGCACTGCGTTCCTCATTCAATCCATTGAATGCTTTGCGCTTCCTACGATACGGATGGAATTTTTGAAGAAACCTTCGATGACCGAGATATACATTCTTACTGCCATGTTTTAGTCTTGTTGAATCATTGTTCTCTTCACATATAGGACACGCTTTAGCTCCTTTGACACTATATCCAGAAAAATTCCCATATGATGGAAAGTCATTAATAGTGCAAAACAACATAGCATGCAAACGAAATGTCTCTCTTCGTGAAGCATCATAGGTCATCACACCTTCACCCTAGAGTTTCTTTAAGTCATCAATCAGAGGTTCAAGATAAACATCGATGTCATTTCCAGGTTGTTTAGGGCCCGATATCAACAACGACAACATTACGTACTTATTTTTCATACACAGCCAGGGAGGAAGATTGTATATAACAAGCATGCCTGGCCAAGTGCTATGTTGGCTGCTCAATGTCCCATACGGATTCATCCCGTCTGTACAAAGCCCAAGTCTTAGATTCCTGACTTCTTCACCAAATTCAGGGTACAATACATCAATCTTCTTCCACTGTGGGGAATCAGACGCATGTCGTAGGATCCCATCATTATTTTTTTAACATCTGCATGCCACCTCAAATTCTTTGCATCTATCGGATTGGCAAACAAGCGTTGAAACCGTGATATTATAGGTAGATACCACATCACCTTGGCAGGAGAACCAGTTTTGGACTCCCCTGAAGTCGTCAATTTATACCGTGACGCACCACATTTTGGACAATCTTTCAAATCCGCATAGTCCTTTTGAAATAATACACAATCATTCGGGCATGCGTGTATCTTCTTGGCATCCATTCCCATTGGGCACAACAATTTCTTTACCTGGTATGTTGAGATTGGAAGCTCGTTTCCTTCAGGAAGCATTTCTTTCAACAAAGAAAGCAATGACGTGAAGCTTTTGTCGCTCCATCTATTGTTAGCTTTGAACTTATACAATCTCAACACAGTGTTAAGCTTCGTAAACTTAGTACAACCTGTGTATAACGGCATCTCAGCATCATGCACAATGTTTCTAAAAATGGGAGGTGGATCGGTGTTCTCTACCCCACAACTATCCAACATCGCATCAACGATGTCTACTGGAACTGGTTCATTCACATCTACGTCATTGTAGGCAATTTCTTCTTCCACACAAGCACTGCTATCGACATCCACTGGTTTCGGGTTTGAAATCTCTCCATGCCAGTGCCATTCTGTATAGCCTTGTATAATCCCGTTGTACATGACATGAGTTTTGATTTTGTCACCAGTGTTGACTTTCAAGTTGTTACCGCAATGCCTACATGGACAGTAGAACCTATCTCCAGGTTGTTTCCTATGTTCCTCAGCAAATCTAATGAACTGGTCAAGACCAGAAATAAACTCTGGGGTGCAGCGATTGCGAATGGACATCCATGATCTATCCATTCTATGATCAAAGATAAAACAAGTATATATTAGGACAATATTAGGGTCTAGGGTTAACAAATACATCTTATGTCATTATTATATATAATAAATGTGTACCACCTATCCATTCTTGAACACCTAATCTCACTAGTAAGTGTATAATGTGTATTGGGTTTTCAAGAAAATTTCGGCAACATTTCCCCGCTGTTCTCCAAGTACATATGTACTTAGAGAACAAACAGGGAAATGCTGCCAAAATTTTCTTGAAAACCCAATACACATTATACACTTACATCCTAAGCGAGATTAGGTGTTCAAGAACAGTCCCAAACCGGGGACTATCCAAGATTTACTCCTAATGCGTAAATCTTGGACGGGTTTCTAGGCCAACAAATAATGTGTTGTCATTCTTATACCTAAAATCCTAGTTCTTCAAGTTAGGGTGATTATTGATGTCTTTACAGTTCATCATTAAGCAAGAAGGGTGATTAGGATTCTCACCAAGAATGGGTTTTGATTTTCTATACAATTTTATAAAAAAATGCACATGTATGCATATATATACTATACTTAAGTTAAAGATATAGGTAAAGTAAACTTACCCAACATATACCATATGAGTAAGTATGTCATATTAAAATAGACTATACAATATGAGAAAATAGTAGTGTAATCATGCAAATGGGAACATTCATGGGAACACACACTTCAGTTATAAGCATTCATGTAGCAACTTTCAGTTCCATTCATTAATCTCTTTTTATATCCACACACAGGGGTGTACCCCTAAACAGTAACTAAACAAAGGGGTTGGTGTACCCCTAAACATGCGCATAATTCAAAAAACTATTAATACAGACAAGTCTAGATAGATAGACAACTAAATACTACACCAACATGGTCCCGCATCAGTAACTTCGAGGACTTATCATTGTGGCGATCTTCTCCTGAAGTTCAGAATAGAAAGCAACTATGAGTATTGATTGCTTTCAAACAAAAAGTGTAAACACAAATGTTTTGTGTTGACAATTATATTTGTTAATTGGACTTACCGTGGTCTTTTTGATGATGAAGTTGTGTCACGAAGCTCCTCACTGTATTTAGACGAATCTGAACTGACAGGGGCCTCAGATTCAGATTCGTCCGAGCTGATATGCGACGACGTGCGCTCATACAGCAGTAGATGATCGGGGGTCTCACAGTTGTTGTTGGTTATCCAAACTTTGATGGAATTATGGCCAACTGGACGGAGAAAAAGCCGGTTGCAACGGACCACATGCATCTCTCCAATCCAATCACGCCAACTGGATTTTGATACAATATTTCCCGCCAAATCATACTCAACCTCAATAACATGTGAATATTTGCCAAAGGTTAGGGTCACTTTACCAGGCATGTAGTGTCTTCCTTTTAGAAAACGCCAATGTTTGGGTATGACCAATTGGTTTAAGGAACGATCATCTATGGTGATGTCCAATTGTTCTTCAATAGGGAACGTTAACATTGACATAGAGGCCCAGTTCATAGTGACTGTTATGGGTGGACAGAGACTGCATAATATTAGTATTAACAAAGTGTAAGTACATATAACGATGTTATATATTTTCAGAAAAAGTTGTATAACATCAGTTAACCTTTTATTGCTTGTCATAACCAACTTTATTGTGGTAGACATGATAGCTTGAAAAGAAGTCTACATATGTACTTAGAGAACAAACGAGGAAATGCTACAGAAATTTTCTCGAAAACCCAATACACATTATACACTTACATCCTAAGTGAGATTAGGTGTTCAAGAACAGTCCCAAACCGGGGACTATCCAAGATTTACTCCTAATGAGTAAATCTTGGATGGGTTTCTAGGTGCTTACTAAAATAGAACCATTATATGGAACTAATCCTACATTATACACATACTTTTCCTGAGTAAGATAATGTGCACTTCATGGAATTATTAAGATCTGAATATATATAAGTTGTTTCTACCTACTTTGATGGGATTTTATAACATTCGAGTCTTCCATTTAAGGCATTAGATGCATATATTGCAGTCCATTGTGTTGAGATAAGAATCCCATGTGATACACACGATTGAGAATCTTTCACGATATTAGGAAAATACACAACTAGATATTCATTTAGGTGTTAGACATTCATTTAGGTGTTCCTGATAACTCATAGGTATGCACAACTATATATAAAACAATAGACTTGTAACACATAAAACACCCTATACAACTATAAAACAAAAAAGTATTAAGATATGCATGATACAATAACTATTTTGCATCACATTACAGCAGACTTATCATTGATACCTTACTAACTTATTTCTACATTTACGTATCATCACTTGATCAAAATTACATGTATTGTATATAAAATAGAGGATTCAACTCAGTAGAAGCACAAAATCAGTACCTAAACCCTAAACACAAATAAGTAAATAACTTTGAAAAAAAAATAAATGCCCAGCAGCTGCTTGGGCGTGCCTTGGCACCGCCCAAGCAGCCGTCGGAGCAGAGGAAGAAGGAAGAAGGCAGGGCGGGTGGGAATACCTTGAGGGCAGAGGAGAGCAGCGGCTGGAGCACAACAACCACTGACGGAGGCGACGGCAAAGAGAGGAGAAGCGCCGGCGAGGACACGGAGCAGCGGCGGCGAGGGCACGGAGCAGCGGCGAGGGCACGAAGTAGGAGCACGGACGGCCGCCGGTGAGCACAGAGGGCAGGAGCAGGAGCACGAACTCCGGTGAGCACGGAGCAGCGGCGAGGGTAGGAGAAGGAGCACGGAGCGGCGGCGGAGGAGCAACGACTGGCGGGGGCGAGCAAGAAATCGTCGGACCTAACTAAAATCAGGAATGAAAGTGGGAAAGGGGAAGAGAATCTCGCGCTGGTGAGCTATTAAGTTGACAATAAGCATCAGTTATTCTAATAAACCGACAAATAAACCAACTGTGTCGGTTCTATTCCAAAAACCGGCACCTATACTATATTATAGTCATCAGTTTTTAACTAAAGGTCAACCGACACCTATTCCTGTCTCGCGAATACCCTTTAGTCGTCGGTTATTTATTTATGAACCGACGACATATGTCAAATTTTGGAGGTAATTTTTTCGCTGGAATTTTGGTTTTGGCGGTTGATTTTAGGTGTCAGTTTTTTTATTAATTAACCGACACTTAATAAAAGTGGTACCCGTGTCTGGTCGACCTTCACAGATTGTATGTCGGTTTATGTTATAAACCGACACTGTAGAGTTTAGGTGTCCATTTATGTATACAACCAAAACCTTGAAAAGTGACTTTATAAGCCATTTCTGTAGTAGTGATTAATGAATAATTTTATATGTTGTGGCTCCTATTGGTTTGTTGTAATTACAGTCTTTAAGGAAGTTATTTTTCTGGAACTAAAGTCTAGTTCTGGAAAATTGAGTTCAAATGACTGATTTAATGATTGGGATTTTAACAAAAGTTGCTCTATCTGGTTCAGTCTCCACGTTCTTGTTTCTTATATATATTTCTATCTTGTTTTCCAGAAGAAACACATTCAATAGAACAATCGTAGAGTCCTATTTTGTCTCTAGATTTGTACAGTCGTGTACAAATAGATTATTCAATGTTAGTAGATGTTCGATAACAGTCATATTAATTCAATCCATTTAACAACTACTCCTCATCCCCTGGATGCATATGTGATAGATTTTAGAACTGTGAATGAGTCTTTCTCAATTATACATTCAAAAGAATACTGGAAAAATAATTTGTATACAATGGCAACAAGTTATGAAAGACAATAGCAATCTGCCACCGAGTAAGAACGCTTGCGAGTCGACAACTAGGGTAAGAATGAGCGAAGGATTTTTAGTCCACTTACAGTGAACTAATCGAGTCCTTAGCAAGCGAAGTTTGCAGTGCAAGATGCCAAAATCAAGCCAGAACTATATATAACACCTTAACCTTCACTGTCAATTCTAGATTGTCCGGTATGGATGGTCTTTCAGGAGGTAGAGTAGGGATCCTTCTCTGTTCTCGCCCTGTGCCTGTGGTTGCCGGTGAAAAGTTTGGCGATGGCTGCACCAACACAGCAGCAAGAGGCGTCGTGGTCCTCATGGACATCGGTAGAGAAGGAGCAGCAGAGTCAGCAGACAAGGAGAACAAGAGGTGTCGAATGTGCACGGAGGCAAGAGGCGTCATGGACTTCTACGGAGGAGTAGTGTTGTCGCTGCAGAAGAGTCCGCCGAACGTGAATAAGTGTAATCAATAGGAACGGGGAGCGTAGCTATTGAAGGGTTAGTGGAAGTCGCAAACGACACAAACTGGAATTTCATAACAGCAAGAGATGTTTAGAAAAATAAAGTTATGCCCCCCCTCTTTGTTGGATGCCCCCCCCTCTTTGTTGGGCCCCTGGGCGTCACACAGGTTGGCCCCCCAATGGGCCGGCCCTGGTTGCTGGTTTTGGCATAGTCTTGAGAGTGGGGTGTGAAACTTGGTGTATGTAGTGTGCTCTATATGGGTACTCTAATAAAAGACATTGAGCTTCATCAGCATGGTTTGTTACATGGACTGCTTCTTTTATTTAGAACTTGTTGTGGTAGGGTAGTTCGATCCAGGATGGAGTACCAAACAAATATGACATATTTACTACTTATATTCGAACTAGTATCAGCACATGCTTTGCACGTGATCATTGGAATAAATTCCATTTAGATTCTTTTATCTAACAAAAACCCTTACATGTAGTGCAATAATATGTTGAATAATTATTCACTAAAACTTATTGATTGAAGAATGTGAGTGTTGAGTTTGAATAGTTCAAACAATACATGCTAAGATTGAATTGATCTATAGAAATTTATAAGTTATAATTTCTTGAGACAAAGATGGAGTAGGATTAAGTTATTGTCTTACAATATTAAACATTAAATATTTGTTTGCCATAAAACTCCATATAGGACCATGTACTTTTTGAGTTTTTAAGTTGGTTATTATCATTAGATTTAGTATCTTATAAATTATAACCTCTATTTTTTAAACTTTATAGAAAAAGGAAAAACTCACCCATAATTTCCAACTATCATTGTTATCCCTTCATTGAAATTGAACTGTGTGTTAAATTAAGTTGGATTTTAACACATGGACACACCGAAATGGTTAATAATAGAAATAACCATAAGGGTGAATCTCCACAAAGAGTCACCAATAACTTGCTTCAAAATTTTAAATAATCATACATATTCATGACTAAAGGAGGATTATATTCTCCTTGATGAAAAATGATTTTGGACATCTTTAATTTGCCTAATTTTGTAAAAGAAAAGGAAGTAAACAAAAGAACCCATAGCAATGATATTAAATTAGAGTATATGATTTTGATAAGGAAGATGTGAATCTGTATTTGTGTATAAGAAGTGTAAATCGATATAACCAGAAGTGTTAGTCTACTATTACTACTTTAACTCAAGGTAACCATTCATTTTGGAGTTTCATCTCCATCAAGTCAGTATATGGAGAAACAATGATTTTGATAGTCAATCAAAAATTAATTTTGATTATATGTATTAACATATAACACTTTCTCCAACATTAAGATAACTAGAAATAATAGTCACCATCAAATAATAGTTTTTGGTATATATTTATAGATGTCAAATGGGAGTCATAATCTCCCAGCTATGAGGTAGAAGAATTAATTTTTGCATTAATTTTTACAAGAGCAAGAAAAAAAATATGGCAACATAAGGCATCTATGTGCCTCACTAAGCATGAATTATGCTAATATATGATTGAAAAAGTAGTTTCTATGAATGTAAAATAAGTTCAAACACTAAAGATATTTTTGTTGCTTTGTAAGAGTTCTCTGTGACAAAGGACGACATAGCAACATATAGAAAGTGAAACAGACAAAATTTGGGACGTTACAAGGTGCCATTTTGTTAAGCTAGGATACTAACCAAAAGGATCACTCTTTCTTTTATCTAGTATTCAATAACTTTGAATTCCAAATTACCTCAATCTTAATCTTATAGCTAGTTCTTGATTGAATGATCTTTGTGAATGATATGCAAATTTGTCATTCCAACCATATGACACTCTTAGAATGCACAAACCTATAGAAAAATACAAAGTAACACTATTAGTTTCACCCAAGAACTGGCCTCTGAGGAAGTATGAGGATAAAAAATAAGCACTTTAACAATGCAAATGAAAAAAGAACATATTTACTATAGATATAAATAAACATATAGAGATTTATGAAGAGGTAAACTGCTAATGTAATGTAGACGGTTTGTAATTTGAGTTAGATATATAACCCAATTATGTTTGATGAGAGAATAATCTGTATCAATCCACTTTTGATGCTTTCTACACCAATTAGAGGTCGACTACAAAGGTCCATGGACATATATCTCCAATTTGGTTTCTTTTTTATACTTTGTGTGTCTCATGTATTAGGTTCTATTTAGAGAAACTTGTTTGGCATAATGACGTAATCATAAATAATGTGATATAATATAAAATATTTTTAAAACTCAATCTACATATATGGTATGTGATATGAGTTGACGTACGTATAACTTTGTATAATGTATTACATGAAAGCACAAATATACATTTGAAGTATAGAGCACATGAAATATAACTTAAATGAAAATATCAAAATTTTAGAATATTGATTGATGGACAATAAAATTACAATGTCACTTGGACATTGGGAACTGAGAAATTGAAATTGTAAAACCTTTCACGGTCATTGATTGGAGGGTTGGGTTGACGGGTCTGGTTTCAGCTCCACCATTTTTGCTAGACTATTCTGGTGATTGGGCAACTGGTTTAACCACCTTGCCTGGTGGGTCTCCTAGCCAAGTTGGTAATAAGTAAATATGATACTCATGTTAGTTTATTATTCTAGATATTAAAGGTTGTACATTTTTGCTTTCACACACATAAAATACTGAGGTAAACTGGTCTCACTTTTATGTTTGAGAATATCACAACGTCATTCTTCATGGTATTTATATGGTAAAACGATGAGAAAGAGTTAAGAAGATTCTGAATGAGACAAGTTGTACAATGATATGCTCTTAGATTTTATAAGTGGATAATATCCTATCTTTAAATGGACAATTCGTCATCTTACTCTTGATTTTTGAGCTTCTTTACAATTAGAAAAAGATGAGGACCAGTTGCTCAAATAAATATAAGATTTTCCAAGATATTAAATAAACTTTGCAGGTGTACCAACTAAACTTGAAATGATGAAATTTTGGCTCGCTAGCTCAGAAATGACATTATCACCGCAATTGGAAAAGTGTTATACGCAGCGTTGGAGCAAGAAATATGTTAAATTAGCTAGCACAATTTTTGAAAGAACAAAGAAGTATGTTAGATTATAACAAAGTGTTTTTCATTTCTTTATATGTGCATATATATTTTATAGTAAAAAAGTCATAATGAAGTACTCTCATATTTTATAAATGTTTTTGTTACATGCTTAAGGCATCTTATATGACCATTAGTCTCTTTACATATGTTATCTTAGCAGTTGTTCTTTGTCAGGGGCCATAACTTTACTTTTCATATGGTTTAGCTAAATGTAAAGGCAATGTTTGGTAACACTATTAATTCACATACAGTGGTGGTGGAAGAGAAAAAGTCAACCACAGGTAGCCAAAAATAGTAGTCCTGAAATTCAGATTGACAATATAAAATTTTACACACTTTTCACACTTATCTGTGATTATCCAATTGAGATTATCCACCAGACTGATTTTACGCAATGGCTCAACATGGATACATGATCGTGGTTAAAATAATCGCTTTACCAAATAGAGTCAAAATATCTCTATATAATGGTGGTTGATGATTAAATTTATTTTGAGCTCATTATTTACTATGTGTAGATTGTTTTGTATGCATGCCATACATGTACAATCCTTATCATTGTCGATCTAAGAAATAAAAATTACTATGCTAATAAAATATGATTGATGTGTTATTTGAGATTCTAAAACTAAGAGTTATTTTAATTTTATCCTTACAGTTTGTATGAGTAGGTAGCTCCTATTCTAGTATGAATAAAAACCAAACAAATATGTGATGGTTCGTTCATCGTAATCCAATTTGTGAGTATCATCATCAGATTCGAAAATGATATATTTTGTTATAATATCCTAGAAATGTTAGTTGGATGGAACGAAGGAATAAATACTCATAAATCTCATCTTGTTAGAAAAATATTTATGAAACTAACTTAACATCACTCATAGAAAGAAAATATGACACTTAGATTCTAAAGATGAGCAAGGTATTCTGGTAATAGAAATCCAAGTAGTGAATTTGAAATAATTCCATTAAAATCAAATTAAATCTCACTTATTCAAATCTCAATGTGATGTAGTAAATAGACATGTTAATGTCAACTTAACCTTTTGGTATGAACCAATAATAAGACTATATTTTATATCTTAAAAATCCAAAAAATCATAAAGATCAAAAGGCATACAATTATTTAACCATATTTTATGTTGGATTTAGTGCCTATAATTTTTTATATATATAAAATATGTACAATCAATAGAATTTATATTTTGTATTTTCATCAACAAGAAAAATGAAAAACCACTAGAGGGGGGGTGAATAGGGTTTTATAATAATTTAACAATTATTTTAACTCAAACTACCAACCACAAAAATATTGGACAAGGGGACAAGGATTTAGAGTGGTTCCAACCTTAGCAAATACTAAGGCAGTCAATCCACTACGCGGTTGCTTACCCAACCGGGATTTTGAAAGAATCAAATTTTATTACCTCGCAAGGACTTTACATAAAATTACAATTCTTTCACCAAACCCTTCGAACAGCCTTCACCAAGAAGTAGTCGCACCAACTTTGAAGCAGCCTTCTTGAAGTAACTTCAAGCTCCCCCTTGAAGTAGCCTTCCTCTTGAAGTAGCTTCCCGTTGCAACAGCCTTCTTGAAGTAGTCCGAAGTCCACCTTCTCCACCGAGAAGAACCTTCTCCAATCCGCAGCCTCCAACCCTAGGAGTAGCAAGGAGAATACAAAAGATAACAAGGAACAAGAAGGAAAAACAGAAATTACAATACCACTTGTAGCACAAGGCTTGATTTCCTATATCAAGCATTTTGATCTCCTAACTAATGTATATAGAAGTGTAATTGCTGTGGATAGGAGATGCTAGCCTATAGGACACGAAATTAGAGCAAGGAGAAGAATAGCCAATGCAAGTGTTTCTCAATTTCTCAAAATAGATTGATAATTGCAAGTGTAAGCTCAAGTGTATCACAAGTGTAGATTCGTAAGTTTAGGTGTCCTAAGGCATGTCCTATTTATAGGAATGACCTACAAGTGCTTAAGGACGTTCTAGATACTTTCTAGGGGGTTCCAAGTGCTTAACTAGCCGTTAGGTATAAGTTAGTTGCTTTAGCAACGGTTAGTTAATTAATTCTGCAGGTGCTGTCAGAACCCATCTCGGTCGTGTCTGGAGCAAGTGTTTACAACGTTCTGATCCAACTCCCAACTACTTTTTCTTTTGTGTCTAACGGCTACTTGGGTCATTCTCGGTTGAGGAATTTGTCGACCGAGAGTGTCTCGGTCGAGAAGTTTGTCGACTGAGAATAACCCTGTTTCAATATTTTAAAGTACTAAGTGTGTGTATGAGTGTGCACATGTGACACTATTGTAGGGGATGACTTGTCTAAGTGTTGTGAATGGCTAGGGAAGATCTAATGCTTGATTTACATGATGTCTAAGTACTTGTACATTATATATTTTGTACAAGTGTTTACATTTGGTTACATTCATGAAATAACAATAATTCAAGCATATAGATTTCCCAATTCTTTGTCATCCACCTTATTCCTGCAACACTCAAGTAGCACGTTAGATCGACAAGAATGAAATGTTTGTCATAATCAAAACAAAGGGATTTATCATAATGTCCAATTTAGCCAACAATCTCCCCCTTTTTGAAGATGACAAACATTTCCTAAATATAAAATAAGGAAATATAAATCATGTGAGTTTCATACCTGAAATTTACCTTTTGTATCCATTCGTGTTTTGTAAGTAAATGCTGGCCGAAATATTATGAAACTCATTTTATTTCATGTTTTTTTTTATTTTATATTATTTCTCCCCCTTTGTCATTTGAAAAAGATATCCAGGAAAAACATTTTGTATGACTTTTATATCTCCCCCTTAATTTTATGCTATGCTCCCCCTTAAAGAGATAGTCAATTTAAAAGTAAGGGATTAATGCAAAGCAATTATTGTTAATTTTTGCCACAATTTATTTCTCAATCATTTACAAAGGATGTTAAGCCTTGAAATGATATGAATTCCTTTTAATTTCATGGCATATGTGTATTGATTTCTCATCCATTTTACACGGGATGTTAAGACCCAAAAAAAATGATATGAGAATCCTTTAAGCTTATAATAAAGTACATAAAAAGTATCTCTAACCAAATGCACGGGACGTTAAGCCCTGATTTGTTTAGAGAATTCCATTAAGACCAAGATATATATCACATTCATGAAATTCGTAGATTCCTTTATTTTCATAACCGAGATTAAAAATACTAAGGTCATAACAAGTTTCAATTTATCTTTATGATGTTCACAAAGTTTTGTAAGCTCCTTCTTAATCAAAATATTTTTTGTGAGCTCCCCCTAAATTTTATAATTAAGACAATTTAAGGATTCGAAGGTCACAAATGATTTTGAAGATGTGATTTTGACCTTTTAATAGTTTTCAATATGATGAACACATTTTGAATGCAGTAAAAAGATGTACAAATAAGCACTTTGTCAAGCTTATTTTAGGTCGAACTTGACTACGACCATAGCGCCCCTTGGTCAATTTTAATTTCAACCAAGAGGCAAATTCTGTAGATTTCCAATTTAAACATTCATATGTGAAGTATAATTTCTGCAGATAGCTTTAAATAAATATCAATTTGAAGCACATTAAGATATACCTATTATGAAGACTTAATATGGGCATCATCGTGAAGTCTTTGACCTTGATTTTTCTATAATGCATGTTTTACATTCATTGTGAATGATGTTTCATAAGCTTTGCTATGGGTACATAAATATCAAATCCCATTTCTTCTTATACCCTTATTTTCAGATTAATCATAAGATTCTTTAGAAACATATATTTTGAAAGCAAGATTAATATCTTAAAGTCAAGATTTTTGCTTTTGATTTCTTAGAACAAACAAATAGATAAAAACATTAATATTTTTGTTCTAAGAGGCACCGTTTGGCTTGTCTCAAGCTATGTCCACAATCATTATCTATATCCACAATCATTATCTATTTTATCACAAGCTATGTCCACAATCATTATCTATTATGTCAAGATGCTTTTATATATAAGTTTTGTTACAGGTATCAAATCCCATTTACTCTTGTTTTCAGATAATATACTTTAGAAGCATTTTTCCTTGAATCCTTACTTTTTATTTCTTAGAACAAACAAATGGATAAAACATTAAAAAAAATTTGTTCTAAGAAACATAGTTACTGAAATATAATGATCATGATACTATAGAGAGGTAGAAGCATATCCATAGTACAATGATCATCATATAAATGCAATAATTATGATCATTTAAACTAAATTTCAACACACACATGGTTCATGTATAGATATTCCAAGGATTACTTAGGAAAACCATGTAGATTATGATAAAAACAGTAATTTCCTTGGTTAAACTAATCATGATTTTCAGTTTTAAGTCCAACCATTTAGAGAGCAAACCAAAATAATCTCATATAAGTTCTCAATTTTAAGACAAACTTTTATAACTGATCATGCCTAAGAAACTTTTCAAACAATGAATTAAGGTTTGTTCAAGATTAGTCTTCTTATAGCACTTTTGCAATATGTTTAAGGATTTCATATTCATAATGTTATATAATGCAAAAGATCAATATGTCTTACTAAAAAAATTGTCTTACAAGGTTGTATTCTTGATTTGCATGTTAATTCAATCATCAATAACAATTTGATAGCAAACTAGGTTAATTGAAAAATAATTTCAGCAGATTTATTTCAGACTTGACAACAGAAACCTGCTCGGTCGACCATTTCTCGACCGACAGTTCTTCTCGGTCGATAGTGTCTCGACCGAGAAAGGTTCTGTACTGTTTCAGAGCTGTTTTCAGTAATTTGTTTCAATTAAATCATGGGTCATTTTTAATTCAATTATGCTATTTGAAAGCTTAGTTTAGTTGAGATAGACTATATGAATATCAAAGAAACATTTAAATCAAATCTCAACTAATTATATCCAAATATTTATGTTTTGAGGATTAAAAACAAATTTGTAAAGGATGTGTTTTTGCAGATTTAAAAAGTATGTAGTCTTAATTTTAGAGGTTTTAAATTACTTGAATTTGTTATCTTATTGTGTTAAGTTGAGATAGACATATAGATTTACAACTAAATTTGTTGGTCATATCTCAACTTAATCTTATTCGTCTAGTTTGGGGGTTTTGGAACCCATACTAACTCGACATCCTTTTTCTTGTAAGGACATGAAAAGGAATAATGTCCAAGGCGTAAATAATAATGGCAACATATAGAATCAACCTCATGTCTCTTTTTATGATCTTGTTTTAGGTTGTTCTTGGGTACATATGTATATTTGCCTCTAGGTACATACATAGATTGACTCTCTAGTACTTGTGTCTTTATCCAACTAGGTTTTTGATAAGATTTTCCTTTAGACTTATAACCTAGTCCTCTCCTTCCAACTTGATGATAAGAATCATTTAAGATTTTATCAAGAATATCATTGTTACTCAAACTACTAACTTTTTGTTGCAGCTTAACAATCTCATCCATTCTTTTATTGATGTCTAACTTTGCTTGATCTAGATTAGATAGCAAGGAATCTCTTTCTTTCACAATAATATCATAATCTAGATGTGTACACAAAACAGGTTGTTTTTGAAGATCATTTACTTAGGTTTGCAAATTTAACTTTTCTAAGGAAAGAAGATTGCAATTTGCTTCTATAGATTTTAGCTTAATATCATGATCTTCAATAACCTTTTTGAGATCTTCATTTTCAGATGTGAGAGCAAGAAGCTTAGCATATAACTCATCATTTTCTTTATTAGATTTCTTTAATTTCTTCTTGCACTCAATATATTTATTATGTGTCTCTTCAAGACTAGCAACTAGCTCTTCTTTAGATAAATCAAAAAGACTTACTTCTTCTTCCTCTCCTTCACTTATTGTAGCAATAAGGCATTCTTTATGCGCATCTTCCTTCTTTGACCTCCATGGACAGTTAAGTGTAGTGTGCCTTGTTCCTAAGCACCAATTGCAACTTGTTGAAGATTGGTCCATGCTTTTCCTTTGCTTACATTTGTTAACAGCATAACCATTCATTCTTCAAGACTCGATTAGAGCTCCTTGAAGCCTGCTCTGATACCAATTGAAAAACCACTAGAGGGGGGGGGGTGAATAGGGTTTTATAATAATTTAACAATTATTTTAACTCAAACAACCAACCACAAAAATATTAGACAAGGGGACAAGGATTTAGAGTGGTTCCAACCTTAGCAAATACTAAGGCAGTCAATCCACTACCCGGTTGCTTACCCAACCGGGATTTTGAAAGAATCAAATTTTATTACCTCGCAAGGACTTTACATAAAATTACAATTCTTTCACCAAACCCTTCGAACAGCCTTCACCTAGAAGTAGTCGCACCAACTTTGAAGCAGCCTTCTTGAAGTAACTTCAAGCTCCCCCTTGAAGTAGCCTTCCTCTTGAAGTAGCTTCCCGTTGCAACAACCTTCTTGAAGTAGTCTGAAGTCCACCTTCTCCACCGAGAAGAACCTTCTCCAATCTGCAGCCTCCAACCCTAGGAGTAGCAAGGAGAATACAAAAGATAACAAGGAACAAGAAGGAAAAATAGAAATTACAATACCACTTGTATCACAAGGCTTGATTTCCTATATCAAGCGTTTTGATCTCCTAACCAATGTATATAGAAGTGTAATTGTTGTGGATAGGAGATGCTAGCCTATAGGACACGAAATTAGAGCAAGGAGAAGAATAGCCAATGCAAGTGTTGCTCGATTTCTCAAAACAGATTGATAATTGCAAGTGTAAGCTCAAGTGTATCACAAGTGTAGATTCGTAAGTTTAGGTGTCCTAAGGCATGTCCTATTTATAGGAATGACCTACAAGTGCTTAAGGACGTTCTAGACACTTTCTAGGGGGTTCCAAGTGCTTAACTAGCTGTTAGGTATAAGTTAGTTGCTTTAGCAACGACTAGTTAATTAATTCTGCAGGTGCTGTCAGAACCCATCTCGGTCGACAATTTGTCGACCGAGGGACTGTCTGGAGCAAGTGTTTACAACGTTCTGATCCAACTCCCAACTACTTTTTCTTTTGTGTCTAACGGCTACTTGGGTCATTCTCGGTCGAGGAATTTGTCGACCGAGAGTGTCTCGGTCGAGAAGTTTGTCGATCGAGAATAACCCTGTTTCAATATTTTAAAGTACTAAGTGTGTGTATGAGTGTGCAGATGTGACACTATTGTAGGGGATGACTTATCTAAGTGTTGTGAATGGCTAGGGAAGATCTAACGCTTGATTTACATGATGTCTAAGTACTTGTACATTATATATTTTGTACAAGTGTTTACATTTGGTTACATTCATGAAATAACAATAATTCAAGCATATAGATTTCCCAATTCTTTGTCATCCACCTTATTCCTGCAACACTCAAGTAGCACGTTAGATCGACAAGAATGAAATGTTTGTCATAATCAAAACAAAGGGATTTATCATAATGTCCAATTTAGCCAACACAAAATCGATTCCCTTGAAACAAACAAGAAGTAATACATTTTGGAAAATATGAGAATAGCTCCATACTATAAGATGATAAAAATGTAAGAAAACAATGAAAATTGTAAAGGAACATGAATTGCTAGATATTCTACATTAAATTACTCATAATATTTATAAAAACTATAATAATATAAAGGAGAAGACAATTGGTAGGAAACAAAGTTTCATAATGAGCGTACACATGGGTAGGAGATTCATTCCATGTTCATATCTAATGGGGAGAATTGTTGGACCATGAACAATGGGTAGAGTTGAACTCTAATGTCAGCCCTAAATACATGCAATTATTGAGGGTAAAAGAAACTAATATGCATACTCATACTATTATTTGTCTCATGGTTTAGTAAATAAAAATGCTCATATGATGAAGAAGAAAACAAAAACTCATAAAATATATTTTTTGAATTCATAGATTCAAAATATTAGGTAAAGCTTCTGAAGCTAGGAAATCACCGAATCAATGCCATTATGTGGAGAATCATAGCAAGGTAGATTGTTACATGTGCAATGTTATAGCAATATATGAGTTAGATGATGTCCTTCGTAGAGGCTAAACTGATTGATATTTTGGTAGGAAATATAGGTGCACATTAAAAAATGCAACTAACCTAACAAAAAGAGTAAATATTGAAGAAGACCCACCAAATAGTTAGAAAAACATAGTTGATATATACATATAAATTGCAAGGGTAATGTATACTACAAAGTCAAACAAAAAAGGTAAAAAAAAGTAATATAAACTAAATGGCTTTTACTTCAGAAAGGAGGGAGATGGATCCTAATCTCCATATAAGTAATGATAAAATACAACACTCACTTGTTCAGGATTGTAGAAAAGAATTACGAACCATACATTTACATAACTCTCACATTAACAAAATATTCATTGGTATATCATATGGATTCATATCACATACATGGTTGATAATGGTGGTGTAATGAGCTATGACCTCGTTCGTACATTTTTAAAATTTATGATTCCATGTCACAACTTAATAGATACAATAAGAGCAACAATAGTGGACTGCCCAGCTATTTTTTAGCACAGTGATTCAGTCGACATATGTTTAAAATGCATTTACTACTCGATCTCACAAAAGGTACCACATTGTACCGCTTTAAAAGTGATAGTAACAGGCAACCATGTTTAGGTATAAGTCAATTACCTATAAAGTTATGCGCCAGTTCCAATAGTCATACCATAACCGTATAAGATATGAGACATCATTGGACGTTTTCTGAAGTTTTAGGACTGTCGCATGTAACTATTGCTCTGGAAGATCGTGTCAGTCCACTCGATCCTACGATGGCCTCATATGCTTTGTTAGAAACTCCTATACATGATCACATGTTATTGAACAATTAAAAAGGGGGTAGATATGGAGATATATTAAAGGTCAATGTTTGACTACTGGATTAAAGTATGTGTCTATTTTAAAAGGTGTAAAAATTTCAAGAAAATCAAAATCAAGGAAACTAACCCGTCCTTCGTAGAAATTCTGAGGGAATTGGCTAGAAATAGAAGTGCAACTTGCATGCCACCAAGTCGTCCGGTGGTGCATGAGGATGTTGAAGTAATCCTTAGAGGGTCGATCATGCTCAGGATCCTCGTCCCCAATTACTATCTTTTTCCTATTCGGAACCCATACTTTAGGGCAGTGAACACACTAAGCAACATATATGAGATCTTCGGCAAGTGTTTGGTAAGAGTGTTGTGGCCATACACCGCAGCTGTCTAAGCAATATCATATAATATGGCCACCATAGGAAATATAGAAGATCTTCTCATGTATTTTCACCTAAGAAGATTGGAAGTAGGGTGTAGCCGCGTACTGCCTCATTTCAGAACATGCTTGCGTTAACATTCTTGCGTTGGTGCGTGAGGAGTCCATATATCTGAGGTTTGTAATATCACCATTACGGATTCTATTGTAATTTGTAACCTCCAACCAGACGTCGACCATGGATACTAAATCCATCACAGGCGTCCTCATAAAAAATTCGATGGGCATTTATCCTCATACCCCCTTCTGCATCGGTCTTTGTCTTCAATCCTTCGTACACGCCTCCTGGCTGGTGCTAGATGTATACTACAACCAACCAGGTTACTTCTGGAAGCAATACATGATGATGCTCTTTCTGCACCCCATCGGAGCCTGACTCACGGTGGTATCAATATCTGCTCCACGCTACTGACCGGTAGGGTGGCTGGCAAAGCATGCGAATTATCCTCCATGTAGCATACGGCCTTGAATAAGCCATCATATGTACGCAGTTGCCGTTAACGCTTCTGATAACAATTTCAACGAATTTCACGGAACCGGAGTTACCGGAATAGACTCCCGTTTTTTTATGAAATTGGATAATCCAAACCAATTATAGCGAGCGAATTTCACGTGATCTCAATCGAAGAACAAGTCCAAATTGCCGGGAAGACTACGAGGACGGAGGACGGAGACGAGTGGTGGGGGGTTAGTGCTTAGTATGATAGAATAGTAGATTGACAAAGTGGTAGATGGTGCATATTGGTTTGTAAATGACCAGCCAATTGAGTAATGCCAAAAGACATGTTGGTAGCACTTTTATCTTCCAATGTGTTTAAGTGGCAGACTTTGAGTAACGTTTTGCTGATTTACCTCCCACATAATTAATCTTCTTTCACAAGCTACTTGTTGAGAATCATCAACCATGCACGGTGCGCTACCGTTGACTACTACGCCTAGATTTTGGATACAACGTTTTATACAAGGATGTGGCGATTGAATTCAAGTTAAACTTCTCTAAAAATGAAACTGTGTATCTTGTCTTATGTGAAATACAAGGATCTTGTTCGTTGTCTAATATAGATACATCGACAATGCATGTTAGCATGATGTTAAAAAGGACGGCTGCAGCCTACAGGGCATCCATGGCATACATATTCGATAGCCAAAGACGACAAATCGATCTGACAATGGACGCTTGGTGGAGGGCCCTGGCCGGAGTGTGGACGTCCATTCCACTTCGTATTAATTGGAGGTAGCTAGCACGGATACCACCATGCTAACAAAATACAGACATGCCTGATTTGGAAGAGGTCATGGCCGCCGGCAGAACAAAGCCCGTCGAAGGTTTACCATATGGTAGCTCCTTGCTAGTTCCCAGCGTCCAGGAGATAGTGAGAAAGGACCCCGCCGCCATTCCGGAGAGGTACGTGAGGACGGGTGACACGAAGCTCAGCATCGTTGACGACTTTGCTGTCCGCAAGGTCTTGGATTTGGGTAGTATCCCGGTATTGGATCTAGAGTTGCTTTCTCGGGGAGACGTGGAAGAAAGGAAGAAGCTGGATTCTGCCTGCAAGTCATGGGGCTTCTTCCAGGTATGGTAGAGTCGTATACGTATATTTATGGTTGAGTTTTCGAGGAGATACAGTATGAGGTCATGTATAAATCATATAAATCCAACCAAAAGTATGACTCCTGTCAGTAGTTTAATTACAAATAGAAGGTGTTATTTCCACGTATCAGGGCTCGTAATCATCATATCACAAGTATGCAGGGGTAACATCATTGCGAATAATTAGTGTAACTCCTGTAAATTTTCAAATGGAAGGTCGTCAACCACGGGATAAGTCACGAAACGCTGTTATCTATGAGGGAAGCTGTCGCTGGTTTCTTCGACCTGCCGTTGACAGCCAAGAAGCGATACGCCATGCTGCCGAACGACTTACAAGGGTACGGGCAGGTATACGTCGTCTCTGAGGAGCAGAAGCTGGACTGTAACGACATGCTGGGTTTGTTGACTGTTCCTGAGAGTTCCCGGGAGTTCAAGTATTGGCCTAAAGAAGTGCCAAACTTCCGGTGAGCAGATGTATTGAACACGAAGGTGTCTGTATATGGTTTTGCTGTATGAATATGCTGTTGATTCCATCCATGCAGATCTGCTGTTGATGCATACTCTAAGGAAATGGAGCGGGTGTCGAAGGAGCTGTTTGCCGGAATCTCATTGGCGTTGGGATTGGAAGAGGAGGTACTGCTTCATCTGCACGGCGAGATGAAGCAAGCTGCACGGTTGAACTACTATCCTCCCTGTCTCAGGCCTGAGGAAGTCATGGGTATCAGCCCGCATTCGGACAGCAGCTCCATCACAGTCCTCTGGCAGGAGGACGACCTGTGTGGTCTCCTATAGGCATGAGGGGAGGTGGTTCCCTGTCGTGCCAATACCTGGGGCTCTGGTTGTCAACATAGGGGACGTCGTTGAGGTACTTCCTAGCTGGAATCATTGATGTTATGGATCTTCTAGCATAGTTATTCACCAAGGCCTGTTGTGAATACCAACTGAGTTTGCAGATTTGGAGCAACGGTCTGTACAAAAGCGTGGAACACAGAGCTGTGGTTCACGAACACAGAGCGAGGATGTCTGTAGCGACGTTCGTGATCCCACAGGAAGACATGCAGATCGAACCGCTGGATCAGTTGGTGGGTGACCAACGTCGAACCATTTACAAGAAGGTAAAATACCTGGATTACCTGAGGAGCACCTTCACACGGAGGATGCAAGGGAAAGCGAACGTGGACGCCGTGAAAGTGAACAGCTAGCTCCTGAATCGACGCTGTCAATCGAAGTAGGTCTAAACGTCAGGTATGACGAAATGTCAAACGTGAAATGCATCACACATTAAAAAGAATAATATTATGTAGACACCAATTTGGAACCCAATGGACTCCTGAGTCATTTTTCACCACAAAACAAAAAGTATAACAAAATAAAATATGTCATTTTATTTAAAAAACCCTTTTGTTTTGTGTGGACAATGACTTCCAATAAGCGTCCACATAGTAAATCCTTATTAAAAACCTAAACAATGTTAAAAGACTTGCAGGTTGCAGTTTAATGGGGAAATCATATGTCGTCTTGCACCTTGCGTGATGAATTGCGCAATTGATGTGTAATGTTTATCATGGTCTACTTTTTTCAAAAACATGTGATAAAGTAGGTTGATTTTTTTTTGTGTTATACGACTTAAATATTATTTATCGGATAATGAGTTGCAATAACTGGAAGACTTTCAATCGTAAGGCCCCGTTTGCTTGGACATAAAATAAAAACTCATATACAGGCTAACAATATTTTCTGACTAGTAATTTCTGGTCACGTGAAGTTGCAATTTTAGGTGGGAAGATTATTTACGCGTTCCTCCCTGGGCAAGCAGAAATTCACGGAAAACTAACCGCACTCAATTTATCGATGTTCCATTTCATCTTCCATTATTGCCTTCCTGTTAAGTGTTGTATTTACCACCAGTGGCGTAGCCACATGGAGGCACAGGTGGGCACGTGCCCCACCCGTACTTGCCAAAATGTACACCCATTGAGTTGTATTTGCTACAGATTTTGGGAAAAAAAATATGTGTTACCTTAGAGTGTGCCCTATCTACTTAGCTGCAGCTAAAAGGTGCCTACCCCTTGGTTAAGTTCGGGCTCCGCCACTGTTTACCACCCGTCAGCTATCCGGGCTATGGTTGGGCAAAGGACGCTGTAAATGTTGTCATAATCCTTTTTTTATTATTGCCTTCCTGCAGTAGTTGTCATATTTTATATATCTATCAAGTTCTCCATACAACACAAATGAAGAATGTGACCGCTACATATGTAAACTACACTCTATCAGAAGAAATCAAAATGAAGCAAGAATCTTCACCTGCTTGCAACCAAACAACGATAATGTACTTAAATTTTATTCCTATGAATTTCTTATTTTTCAACTCCCAATGAACAAACATCTTACACAAAATCAAAAAAGCCATAATATGCAAATAGAGACGTGCTCACCACTCTGAAAAATAGCGTGTACACTATCTTTTAATTTCTAGCTAACTTCATTACACCTAAAAAAAAATATAGCCATTATAAGGTGTTGACTGGTCCTTTTAGTGATTAATGTTAAAAGCGATATGGGCCATAACTACACAATATTGTGACATTTTTTCTATTTATGGTTTAGATCACAATAAAGAAATTTCTAAAATTTTAGAGTATTGCTTTTTTTACCCAACATCTTCTTAACAACTAAATAAAGGATTTTTTTAATTATTATTTAGCTTTTAAATATTGGCACACTCTCATCTTCAATATCAGAATGCCTACTCTTGTACATTTGATCAATCCCATTTGAATTATTGAAAGAAACAACCTGACTTGAATATTGGAATCCCCCTCATGTATATCGGAACACCCCCTTTTGTAGACTATAACAGGATACCCTTGAGTATTGGCATGCCTATATCTGAATAGTGACATGCTTCTTGTTGAACAGTGGAGTGTCCCTATTTGAATATTGGACCTTTGTACACTAGAATGGCCCCTCTTGAATACTTGCATGCCACGTCCGGTCTTTGATAATGGAACACCCTCGATTTGAATATTTGAACACCCTCTCCTTTTATAAAGTGGAGCGATTCCTTTTTAAATATTAGCACACCCACCTATTGTACATTGGAACACTATAGTTCGAATATGGGCATGCCCCCTTTAGCAAAATGGAATAACCCCTATGTACAACGAGGTTGCTTCTCTTGTACAACGGAATACGTACAATTGAACCCTAGAGTGACTACTTTCAAGAATATGAAGCAGATGGGGACAACATAAAGTTAAATTACCCACCTCTTGTATAATGTGACAACTCCTTTCAAAAAATGGAACACTTATATTTAAATGTTGGAGCAACTACTTCCGTATAATTGTGTAGGTCAAGACAACTATAATTTTTTTATTATTGCCTACAGTTGTGTTCAAACTTCAGATCTTTCAATTGCAAAATGAATATATTTACCACTACATCATTGGGACATGCTGGTGCTACTATGTTGCTAAATATATACAATATAATCTACATTTCAGTTGTTCATGTGCATTCTAATTGTAACACACTTTCTCAACTCCTAAAAATATTGTCCCATAAATATGGACCACACACTCAAAGATGTCCCAAAGATGCCAAAAAGATGTTCTATCTAAGGTTGAGATTTATCCGCTTATATGAAAGAAAGGGTTGTCAATGTTGGATCTTTTTCCCAAAGCTTGTACTCAATTAAAAGCCTACGTCTAATTATTTTTAGACATTTTTTTGAAATTTTATTTTTGTAATAACAATATCTATAACAAAAATGAGGATTTTCATTACAACCATTACATAATGTAGGCATTAAGTACAATAATTTTCTTAGCCAAATTAGAATTTTGTAAAACTTTGTATCTAATGCTACATCTACGTCATATCACACGAAACTCAGTCATTCAACCTCATCCCCGACCCCTTGTATAATACAATCTTCATATAAGAACCAGACTAACCACAACATAGCTTCACTTTCAGAACATTAATGAAGTACAAAAAATCTTCTCCAATAAAAGAAAAAATGCCATATGTACAAAAATCATAACTCCCCTTTATATACATAAAAGAACTATTCTTGTTAATTTTACCATAAGTTAGTTAGATACATCATTTATTTGACATGAACAAATAACCACAATGAAAACAAACTCTAGCCACATCCAACAAGAAATGAGTCATGGAACCCCCTAATTGAAGCCTCTGAAATGATGACTAATGCAAAATTACTACAATTTAATTAGATACATCCTATAAAGGATTCTCCACTCTCAAAAGTCTTTTCCTCTATTTTTTAGTTTGGAAAACAACATGCTAGTATAGTTAAAAGGATCTAACAGTTTAATTTTTAAAATTGAAAATAATTGATAGTGTTTCATTCATTAGGATGATAAAACATGCAGTTCTAAATACTTGAATAGTTGGGAGGAGAATTAAGACTCATAATGTGCAATTTTACATGAAAGAATCATTTCATTTCTGAGGTGTACATTGTAGGATTCAATCCAGTCTCCCCCATTGAAAAGCTCATCCATTAACAACTTGATTACTACTCAGTTGTAATATAACCTATTTTGATGAACATACTATTATTTATGAATGTTATTTCTAATTATTCTATTAAGTATCACATGATCATATTAGTTATATAAATTTAAATGGAAACATAATATGTATGAGAAAATATTAATTATTTAATAATAAGTCAAAATTCATAAAAATGTACATTAAGTGGATTGATGACTAGCGCTGGTGGAGCAAACATGGTGAGACACTAGCAACCTTCCAATGAAAGATTATGAGAAGATCCATGCCAGGCCTTCTAACCCTAGTCCTACTCTCCTAGGGCCTCCTCCACTGGTTCACGATAGGCGCAACCAATCCCTTTTGGAAAAGAGGTGTGATAGTGGGTGAGATTGTTCAGACAACCAAAATCTGATGAAACAATGCTAAAGCACGATCAGGCAGAGATTGTGGATGGTGTGGTCAAATAACAAAAGGCCATTGTTGGAAGGAACATTGTGAGGTGGAAGAACATAGTTGCAAGTTATGTGATAGGTCTTAAGCCCCATTGACTGACCTTTCAAAGGCATCTGTCTTGAATTTGGAAAACTAAGGGGAAGTTTGTGATAGTATGAAGGGGAAGTGATTTTTTCATTATCAAATTCTCTCATATCTAGAAGATATGTGTCTGGAATTGGATCATGGTCCCTGGTTGGTGGCTAGAAACAATTAATGTGGAAGAAGTGGCAAAGCGGAGAACCCTTGGCGAAGCTGTAGTGGTAGAGGTACCAGTGTGGGTCTGGATCTATAATTTTCCTCTAGAACTATGGGGATGAAGAAGTATTTATCTTAATTGGAAGTTACATCGATGATCTTCTAAAATAATATCTACTTACAAGAGGTTATAAGTAGTTTGAGTTTGTAAGGACATATGTACTTGTTCCTACTACTTCTTCCTTCCAATATGAAATCATTCTAGGCAATGATGATGGGATGGAGGAATTTGTTCGTATATAGTACGAATGACATATGACGTGTTGCAAGGAATGTGGCACATTTGGACATGGACAGGGAGTGTTTGCTAAACATCTAGTTAAACCTCGAGTGAAGTAGGTCTGGGTGGAGAAGAATAAAACAATGTGGTCGACACGTTCTTTGACTGCCTTGTAGGTGATACTCAGGTGTTTGAAAAAATGCCTCATCCTCGAATGATTCAGTGTGATAGGGATAAAAGTAGTGTTATCCCTCAAACTCCCTTTTTGTAAAATAATAAGGAGTTTCTTATGGGTAGTCCACCCTCTAGAGGTGAATGGAATTTCCAAGGTAGAATAAATAGATCTCCATAGAAAATTGAATCAAAAATTTCTTAGAAAAAGCAGTTAGAATGCATTTAAGGCTAACAACTGTGAAACATTGAATTTGTTAGATGGTGTAGAAAATTTTGTTGACTCTACTGTAGCTCCAATAGCAAATTATAATTTAGGTAAAACTCCATGGGTTTGTCCCAATGACTATTCTTTTGAATATTATTTCTTGGTATGTCAGATTCTTGAACAAGCCTAGACGTAAGAAAGGTGTACATAAAGCTACATCTAAAAACAATATGGCCATTCTTATTTGGTTGAAACCAATATTTAAATGAAAAAAGAGGCGGGTTATGAATAATATATCGAGTGGATGAAATTGGATCTCTAATCATATTAGGCTCCCTTGGGGAGGATGGTAATTATGTGGGTAATGTTGATATTATTACTACTGAGGAGACTTATAAGTATGTCATCTATCTAGTGACTTATATAAGTATGTATTTTATTTTTGTGGTGGTTTATGGGCATAATCTAGAAATGAAGAGAACTTGTTATGGTCTAGTCTTTGTAATTCCCTATTGTAGGTTAGTGGGATTCATGTTATCATGACATATGACTTTAATGCTATCAGATTCTAAGCTGATATGTTTGGAAATTTTGAAGCTTTGTATAGCTCTATGAAGGACTTCAATGATTACGTGAATAACTCTAAGTTGTTGGAATGGGAATAATGGCTCAAGATTCACCTAGAAGAATAGACAGAAGGGTTCTAAACTTGTTATGTCAAAAATTTACATGACTTTTTTTAATGATGAATATATGGAGGAATCTCATAAAATGTGGGGAATTAACACATATTCTATTCATAGTGACCACAAGATCTTGGTCACTAATATGGATGAAACTAGCTTGAAAAGGAGGAATCCCTTCATATTTATCAATTCTTGGGTGGTTTGTCCTAGTTTTCTAGAAGAGCTGGAATAGGATTTGAATGTCAATGTTTAAGGCAATCCCATATTAAGGCTTTGTAGGAAGCTAGATTATGTTAAAGTTGCTCTCTGTAATCAGAAAAAGAATTAAGCAGGAAATCTCCGTGAATATAAAAACGTGCTCGAGGCTGAGGTTGTAAGGAGTGGGACCCAGAGGGGATACACTCCCTACTAAAATTTGAAGAATAAAAAATCCATTCCAAACAAACTTAAAAGGTATGATTGAATATGTGTAAAATTTTTAAATATAAATAATAGTATACAAAACAACCAAAGTGTAGTAGTAGAATAAAAGTAATGACTATATTTAATTTTACAACAGTAGATCATCATATCCCATATATGGTTTACATGGATACTACAAGATAAAGATCTAGTAGAGGGAAATCTAAACCATATCAAGTTTGTATTCAAGAAACAACTTTATGAGTTATGTCCATGCTAAAAGCCATGTACACCTTATCCTAATCCTAAGCTAGTCCTCCATGCTCCTTCTATACAAATCTGATCCTAGGCTTGGGTGGCTGGGATCACCCAACAAGACCAGAAAACAAGGTATGTGTCAAAATAAGGAACAAGATCAAGGTAATATTAATAATGGAATATAAGGAGTGTATGTTCATCAAGAACAGAGAAAGTAAATAGTATGAGACAATAAAAAAGATGCTTGCCATGACAAGAAAATAGTAAAAGGTTTGCATGCATGATTTAAATTTACTACGTTAACCAAGTAGGGTTGAGGCACCTACTGGACCTCATCCTATCGGTGAGAGGAGAGTAACACATTCCTAATCACCTATAAAATTTTATAAGGGGGAGAGTAAGCACATTCCCCAGGGTGAAATAACACATTCCCTTATGTAGGGGTGGTTGTATAAAAGTACCACGACATTAGCTAGATAGTCTAATAAAATCAACATACTAAAAAGAAACTATGGCACATAGAAGCATCATATATTTGAAACATGAAAATGGCATACAAGACCCAAGAAATAGAATTTCATCTTATTTTGATGCAAACATAATAAAAGAAACAATAATAGAGAGAATAGGGTTCGTATAATGCCTCATTAGGTAATTTAGGGTTAGGTTTGCAAATAGCCCAACATATGGTGTAAGAATGCACAACCACTCTTACTAAGTCTAAATATCAACTTTCACCACTTTTAGATGATCCCAAGTTCACCTTTGCCTATTTCAATTTATTAACATGTATTAGAGCATATATTGCACCTTAATGGAGAGACACTTTTATTTTTGGAACATTTTAGCAAAATTAGGATTTTGACTTTGAAAGTTTCACCAATTGATTTATTAGGTTCTCTTGATCAAGACAACATATTTTTATGTTAATTCTAGAGTTAATATGTTAAAGCTATAGTTTTAATGGATTTTAAGCATTAAATTCATACTCCAAAAATCATCCTTTGAAAAACGTGAAAATGGGACCTTAAAACCATTTTTATTAGAAAGAACATATTTTTCTGATTTTTAAACATATTTTAACCTAATTTTTGGACAAGGGATTAAAAGATATGCATTTTACAAATTGGGACAATCAGAAAATTAGAAAAATCCATGTAGGCAAAGAAATTCATGAGAAAAGGATAAGAGGGTGGGGCTGACCTACTGATTTGGCTCAATAAGGGGTGGCCAAGTTGTGGGGTCAAAGCTCGACTTTTGACTCTTCCAAACAAAGAAAACCGAAAGCAAAAAGAGAATAATACCCCTCGCCCGAAAATCAAAGAACGCGCGGCCAAAATGACTATAGTATCCTCACATTAGAAAACAAAGAAGGAACAGAAGCATAGGGTTGAAATCAAGAAATAACAAGGGAGATTGATCCTCTCATATTCCAAACCATGGATGACATCCCACAAGCTGTAGCTTGTGAGGATTTGGGGAAATCAACATCATGCGATCAAACAACGACCTAAGAGCATGAATTTGAAGAACAAGTTGTGAATGACTCACCATAGCCATCAATTTGGACATGGTTTCCACTGAGAGAAAGGGAGCACTGCTGCAAATTTGAGAAGGAAAATTTCTTGGCAGCAGACCTACACGTGACCATAGGGGAAATTGAAAGGGGAGAAGGGTAGCATGGGCTGAGACGGAGCCATGCACATGGCTATATTTTTGTAGGGTTGCAAATTAGGGTCTCTTTGTGATGGCGTAGGGAGCCTGGTGACCAAAGAATTGGGTGTTTCTAGAATATACCATGGTAGGATTTGAGTAGCCCCTCAACTGGTGTGAAATTGTAAGTATAATCTGTGGGAGCAAAAATCTCGCAAAAAGGTTAAGTATCGGGGAAGGAATCATGATTTTGTATCCTAGATACTTACCCACATACCTGCCATAATGTCATGAGGTAGAAGAAAAGTTGTGAGCAATCAGATCATGGATCCAATGATCCAGATCACACACTCTCAATCATAGAATGGGTGACAATTAATGATTTCCTGAACCAAATTGGAATAAAATGTATTATTTAATTATTTAATATTTTTTCTCTCTTCAATTGAGGGTGTAAACAAATTCCAAATTAAGTGAAACACATAGCCTATTGAGGATGTGTAGAACTTGAAAACAACATTACATTTCAGTTTTAGAGACTCTAAGTATTTTATTTAATTCTTTTGAAGTTATTCATATTTTCTCTTTCTTAATGTATTAGAGACTTCTAGAAACCATCAATTAATGTGAAACCTCACCCTTAAGCAACCCAAAACATGTTGAACACAAATTGGCCATTGATTTTATTCTTTGAAATCATTTATAATATTATTTAACATTCTGGGCTTTTACATATTTTCTCTCTCCTAATCTACACATGTATATTAAAGATTGTCCAAATTACATGAAAAGTTACCCAAAGGGTATTTGTAATGTGTAGATTATAAATCTAAGATTATTTACCACCTTTGGAATCATTGAATGACTTATTTCATATTTTGGAGGAAAATCACCTTTTCTTTTCTAAATAAAATGGATGCGGTTAATATTATCCAAAAATTATGAAACTCAGCCTCCAAGCCAAACCAAACCTAGGAAAAATGAATCTCAAGTTATCATTAACCAATTAGTCATCCATTATGATTTTTGGCCTACTATCCATTATTACCACAATTTCTCGTATTAAATAATTCAATATCACATTAACATGTTTAAAGCATTATTATATATTATTTTTTCTCTTACCTACTCCAAAAGGTGAAGGATGTTTTAGAATGAATTATTTTATCATTATCTCACATAGGTAAATTTGCATTATATACCCTGATTGAAACATCTGTTGAGGTATTTGTGCATAAACCCATATAATTTTCTGAATGGTGATCAAATTCACCAAAAACCACTAATAATTCCACAATTTCAACATCAATGACAAAAATGATAGAAAGGAAAGGAAAATCATGGGAAAAGGGTCAAAAAGAGAATATACCCAAATTTTAGTTCGTTACAGAGGTAGTTGTTCATTGAGATGCTTGATAAAGAACTTGATAATAGTGACCTTGTTAAAGAAGTGGTTGTGAAGACGAAGATTGTTATTAGATAATTAGATGATGAAGTTCTTTATGCGAACAAAAAGTAATCATGTCATTAAGATTGGGAGATAAAAATTCAAGATTTTTCTATGCTTCTCCAAAATCTGGGTGGACAAGGAATTCCATTTGTTATCTATCTACTGAGAATGAGTTATGTTCTGATTATTGTATAATCAATATGCTTATAAATCAATTCTATGAGGTTCTACTTTCCAAGAAAAGTTGTTCAAAGCATCCAAGTCCATTTTATCCTTAACTTCCTAAGATTTCTAATGAGCCTTTGAAAGCCTTTGCAACTTGGTTACTGATGAAGAGATAGAA
Source organism: Alisma plantago-aquatica (assembly GCA_963693085.1). NCBI lineage: Eukaryota > Viridiplantae > Streptophyta > Magnoliopsida > Alismatales > Alismataceae > Alisma > Alisma plantago-aquatica. The sequence goes on along the minus strand of OY856410.1, from coordinate 90,528,527 downwards.
AATTTATTAAGTATTTCAATGTGGATCAAGAATTGGGGCTTAATGGCTTCAATTATCAGTTCTATAAGGTGTGATGAATTTATACCACTATGTATGCTATTAGAGTTGTTAAAAATTTCTTCTTAAGTGATTTTAGTGAGACAAGCTAATAGTTCATTTATTAATTTTATTGCTAATTTTAGTATTACCAATGATTTGAGAGACTGGTGACTAATTTCTATATGTAGTGTGAGTTATAAAATTACTCAAAGATTTTCACAAATGTAATGCACAACAATCTTCTTGGCATTTTTGATAGACCTCACTTTGTGTTTATTAATGGAAGGAATATTCCTTAAGATGGTAAATGAATTAGTTATCAACATGATGAAGAGAAATTTTCCTAAGTTTTGTCTGAAAATTGATAAAAAGAAGGCATATGATTCTATTGATTGGGATTATTTGGAGTATATCCTCTAGAATATGAATTTCCTAGGTGTTTTGTTAGCTGGATTAAAATGATCTTTGTTACTATGATTTGTTAGGCTCTCATGAATGGAGTTCCTTCTACAAGGATATACTCATCCAGGGGGATTAGGCAGGGGGATCCCCCCCAATCTTATTTATTCTTTCCATGGAGGAGCTTTCTTTCTATTCTTAGATTTTCCCAAAAAAATAATGAGTTTACTACCTTTAAATCATCCTATCAATTATTTATATCTAAAATATCATTTGCAGATGATGATGTCTTGTTTGCTAAAGCAGATGTGTCATCTATTGATAATATTGTTAGAATTGCAAATGATTTTTGAAAAATATCTGGGATGGAAGTGAGAAGTATGAAGAGTTCCATATTCTATAATAAGGATGCATATGAAGCAAAGATAGTGCAAGTTCTTAATATTTAGAATGATCATCTTCCTATGAATTACTTAGGCTTACCCCTTTTCAAAGGGAGAGTTACTAAGATCCTATGTAAGTCCATTGTGCATAAAATGAAGGCTAGTCTTGAAGGGTGGAGTAGTACTAGTATCTAAGGGTGGAAGACTTCATATATTTCTTATGAATGCAGGGTGGAGCTTAAAACTCAACTTTGTCTTCGATTCATCTGTATTGGGTTACATCTTTTCCTCTTCCTTTGAGTGTCACAACTAAGATTGATAGGTTATGTAGAGATTATTTTGTTGGGAGGGGTAAGCCTTGAGAAGAGGTTTCTTATGTTGGACTGTGATAGAATATGCTCTCCAAAGAAGGAAGGGGGCTTTAGGTTAAGACTCACTAGTGACATCACCAATGCTCTCCTGGCCTAGAACATTGGAACATAGCAGAGAAGGATTCCTTCTGGGTTCATTGGGTCATTAAAATATACTTAAAAGGTGACACTATTTGGAGCATTAAAATTCAATAAATTGAAACTTGGATGTGGAAGTAAATAACTCTGTTCAAAAACAAAATTGTTTCCCATGTACACTATTTTGATGGAAGTGGAAATCATAAGATATTATGAAGGGATACTTGGGTATTTGAAGGAATGGAACCTTTTTATAAGAAGAAAAAGATCAATTGTGGTGTCAGTAAATTTGCAAAGGTGAACTGTATCTTTTAGGATGGTGGGTGGATCACCACTAAATCCAGGCATGTTGAGGAAGTCTTGGAATTTGTTAAAGAACATGTTAGATTTGTATGAAATAAAGATGACTCTACTCTTCTATATGGGAAAAAGGTGCACAAGATGAATGATTTTTGGGAGGATTTAGGGTATAAAAAGGCAGTGGTTTGATGGGAAAGGAGGTTGTGGAATTCTAAAGCCTTGAAAGAATGTCAAGCGACAGTGTAGATATTGTCAAAGGGCAAGTTACTTACTTAGGATAACTTTAAATAAGGGTTCTAATTTTGTTCAATGTGTATTATGTGTACAAAAGGTTGTCAATATATGGATGAATTATTTTTTCAGTGCAACTTGAGAAGGAATTTGTGGACTAGAGTGGAGTATAAATTATACATCTCTATAGTTCATACAAACATTGAGTCTATGGTAATATTGGCTAGTATCCAATCCAGGTCTCTGGTTATGAGTGGTATGCATTAGATCAGGATATAGAGGTACTTGAGGATTTTTGAAGAAAAGGAATGGATATTTGATACGAATGGTGTTTTTAGAGATAATTTGGGATACCTTTTCTCCTAAATAACCATGATGATACTAATAGAATTATGATTACCAGTTCGACCAGACTGAATATTGATATGGATAGTTTATTTTGAGCCATGTATCTTGTTGATTCTAGCATTATGTATGTACATAGTTTTCTTGTTGAATGTTTCTTTATATCTTTGGTTTTGTTGACTCAGACCAAATCATTATAAATACCCATCTTTTGATATTTCCTAAAAGAGGAACATGCTTTGAGGGATATAAAAGAAGAAAACATTACTTGCATCTTAACCCAAAATTATAAATTGTTGTAAAAGACCTATTTATTTTATATAATGTAATACAATGTTGATTAGTCCAATATACTTGTTTGTCTTTTGTATCTCAATAGGAATAAATAAAAACTATTATATTACATATCTTGAGTTTTTGTAGGTAATATGTTAGTTTTATTATACGTTTAGATCAATAGAACTCTCAGTGAGACTATATTGTGACCAAGATGGTCTTTGTTAAACTCATAGTTTGACATTACATATATAGGTTTAACCATCATTAGGCATAACACCATTAAAATTGACCTAACATCGATTTGTTAGTGAAATAGGTTTGAGAATTTCTTCTTAAGCTTCTATTTCTTCTATTAAAGGAGATTTAAGAAAATGTTAAATAGGAAGTCGTGTTTCCAAACAAATTTCTTTAGGTTTAACTGAAATAGCCTACTCTAATTGAGACAACTAGAATAAGAAGAGTGCCTCATATGATGAAATAGTTGTTGTTAGTAATTCAACTTCAAATATGAGTTCACATTATATCTAATTTTGTTGTGTGCAATTTTCCAAGAGGTTCTTAGTAGTGGTAGTGGCATCTACTTTTCTCTTTATCTTTCTATAGCCATTTATTCCATTATCATGGACATACCACTCTGATCGACCTTTTTATGAACCTATACGTATCCCTATAGATTATGGTTGAAGTACACTTTGACTTGAAGTGAATGTGGTTGGAGTACAATTTGATTGAGAGGTAGTACAATTTGTTCAAGTCTTCTGAAGTACATTGAGATGAGCAAGTGGAAACTATTCTATAAGTAGTGGTCATCCACCTTTGGCCTGGCTAAGATCACAAGACATAGTAATCCTCATGTGGCCAAGAGTAAAGTATGCTGTAAGTGGTTGTTTTAGAACGCCCTAAAGGAAACAACAATCATCTCCCGCAACCTAGATCTAGAGGAGATAGAATATGATTTGATCTTTATTTTTACTTATTTGATTTATAATCGTGTATTGTATTCCCTCTCAACTATCAATAATTATTTTTGGCAATCCTATTATTTGAACAACAAACTAGGCCCAGATTAGGCAACCATGGTTGTTTTTTAAATGTGTTGTATAATCACATTTATCCATCTTCCTCTTCCTCCTTTTACTTCATTTTTCTTTAGACATAAATTTTCTTATTTGATATTGTTTGTTTGAGAATTATCAAAATTGATTATATAGTCTATCCACTATCCTACAGACTACACATTCAATTGGAATCAGAGCAATGCTTGTGAGTGACTTCAAACAAAGCTATAGGTATGGGATATTGCATTACATGAATGCTCAAAATGGAAGAAGTCCACAACCACAATACTATCCCTCCACTCTTCAAATGAACATAATAAATATATGGGAAGAGTATGATGCAATTCCTAATTATATGAATTAGAAATGATCTATGGAATAGTATCACTAGTGAATAAAATCCACCTACAACTATAATTGAAGCATGGATGTAGATAAAAAAATATTTCTGCAATTAATGCCAATGTGATATGTATCATTTGTTCATCTATACTTTTTTTATTCAGTAGAACATTGTATCAACCTAATTTCTCTCTCTACTACACCTATGCACATATTGATTCATAATCACTTAATTTCATTCAATGATATCCCTCATCACCAATTGGATGTTTTGGAACTACATAATGCTAAATTGATGAGTTATGATGGCTAAACTGTAATTTTGAACTCAATTGTAGCATCAAGTATGTATTTGAACTTTTTGTGTCCATGAATGTCCTTATGTTGATCACAATATTTTCTCTATAGGAAGAGGAAGGAACTTGTGATCCAATGGTGAATGTTCCACCCAAATCATAATTTTGAAGACAGAGTTATGGCTATTTAAATCTTACCCTATTTCTAGCTTTTTTTTAACCTTTTTCTTTCTTTTTCTCCTCCTTTGGTTACCTAGACCTCGTCCCTTTCCTCTCTGAGCTAGGTTAGCCTACCCACATGCCTTTCATCGCCTCAACCCATGGGTCGGGCTGGGAGCCCCCCCCAACCACCTGGTAATGCATGTTGATCTAAGGTGTGATCAAACAGTTGGGGACTCATCCCAAACCTTGTGGGTAGGGTTAGTGGCTAGGGTTGTGGCCATGCTGCTAGGATGCTACCCACACACTCCCTTTTGACTTCTTTGAGACTTTTTTTTCATAAAATATCTTTTCTGTGCTCCTACAACCTCTTCCCTACCATTAGATAGTTGTTTGGACTTAGATTGAGGAGTATGGGACACCCCAATGTCCTAATCAGCCATTGTATCTACATCTAGGGTGACCCAAGGGGTCTTGACCCTCCTTTTACCTATGAAACACACCTTTGAAGTCTGAGATCCCCCTTTACACCTCACCCTCACCTTTTCTCCCTCCCACATGCCCTATCTCTCATAATGCCTACTTGTAAGATCCTCAAATTTGGTAAATTTTGCATTGGAGGTAATGATAGAAAGAATTATGAATCTAAGCCCTAGACTTGATGTAAGTCTTAAAGTTGAGGAAATTATGTGATATGGAGTTAGATATGCCTATGTGAGGCTGCAAATGATGTAATATGATGAGTAATGACTTAATTTTGTAATTAGAAAGATAATTAGGCTTATGGACCCTTTGGAAGGCCTAGGTTTAAGTGATGGGCATTAGATCATATTTTATCCCAATCAAGGTTTATGTATAGGAAATAGGAACATTAGAAGATAGGATAAAGGAATTACAATTTCATGCCTAAGTATGTTACTAATAATATTATCAATTGGTTTGTAAGTTAATTTGAAGATAATTGGCAAGATTCGAAAGCATTCTAGGACGATAAATTACCTAGTATTTAAATGAGTGATTATCTAGTATTTACATAGATTCCAAGTATTCGAGTAGCAAATAATCATAGTATGACCTAATTCTTGTTACCAAACGAGATAATAGTTAATTGAAGATAAATCCAAGATTTGGGATAATTATGTACTTATTTGTGACCTATATGAATAAATTAGATGAAATGGTTGAATAGCTATAAAGAGGTAATTATTTATAGTATTTTGAGCTCAAATATTGTAAATTTTGATATAAATCAAGAAGGAAGATAATTCTAAAATTTGGGATCTATTAGGTAATCGCAGTGGCCTATAGGATTTTTAGAAAATTTGTTACTTTTTGAATAAAGTAAAGTATTATCATCATTGTACATTTTAATTGATCTTGTCACACGAAGGTCTGGATAATCCATGACATTAGGTGTGTGACATGGGTTTAACCACAAATCTCATTTTTTGATTGAAGATTCGATGGCCTTGGCTTATCTACAACCTTGTGTGCTAAGGCCTGTAACTGCTAAACACTACCCTAACCTCCAACCTCCCTCTCTCTCTCTACCAAATCTTCTTATTTGAAATAAATTATGCTAGAATCTAGAGTTTGAGACAAACTGAACAACCATCGGGAACACTATTATTTGGCCAAGATAGGATAATGCCCAATTTAGTGTTGGGCTAGTTCCCAGTGCTTGGAACTATAGGGGAGTTCTCAACCTCCATATCTTATATAGGCCCATATTTAGATCTAGTGAGATGGTAAGAACCATTGATTGACTCCAATTCCATCCCATTTTCCTCCCATATGTCCAACCATCTCTGACTTCCTACTCATCTGACATGCCTCTAGTCCAACACATCCCCGACACCACCGATCACCAAAGAAGGGCCATTCAGTCTTAGAGGACTATGGAAGAGCAGATAACACCCCCAATTCCTTCATTGACACCAGTAGTAGAAAGACAACAATGGAGTTGACCGCCCTATGGCATAGTAGGCGTTGATGGAGTTAAGGAATGAGGGTGAAGAAGGAGACAACAAAAAGACTAGGCTATCCTTGGATCCTAGGCTGTGAGGTAAGAGGTATTTCTGACTTTTTTTGGCTCCCCCTCACCTTAGACATACACTCTTATGGTGCCAAAAGTGCGTGATCCCATTCGTTGGGCCCGACAATAGGGATAATAGGTGTATAGCTACAATTACTGACATGACCTGCTCTAATTAACCCAAATATTGTTAATTTGAAATAATTCTTGTAATTTACATATAGGTCAAAACATAAAGATATTATATGTTATTTAGATAAGAGAAATGAGTAGAACACAAATAAAATACTAGGGTCTACTTTGTGTTCAAGTTCAATTTTTTTTATTCTAATGAATATGATATGGAAACCCTAGATTTGTTGGATTAATGATAATATTTTATTAAGAATGATTAACATGCGATTTATTACAATATAATCAATCTAACTTAATAATGTAAGGTGTGCATGACATATTTTCTAGACTCACAATGTAACGACCCCACCTCCTGGTAACCCCCAATTAAGGGAGACCCAAAGGTCAAAGTAGTTATCCCAATTAACATGATCAAAGGTTTGACAAATAATCAGTAATAATTATTAAATTCTACCCAGACTATACTGAAAGTTGGAATAAAATAAAACTTTGCATACCTTTTTCAAAAACATGGATATCTACTTCTATCCACATCTGGAGTCTATTCTAACTAATCCTCCTTTTTACTTTAATTTTTATTTAATTTCACATGTGTCACTTTACTGTTTGTCCTTTTCAAACTTGTACCTAAAACTCTGACAAAAAAAATGTCGGTCAGCATAAATGAATATGTTGGTATGTGGGGAAAACAAAATCGTACAATTAACTGTAACAACATATTGCAGTCAATTATGATTTAACAAACAACTTTACATTTTAAACATAACTGCTCAATCAATACATACCCTAGCCTCTGCGTTATCCCTGCAGTGGACCTAGATGCTACCTTCCTTATGGTAGATCCCCACTAAACCCCTCATGATCCTACCTAATAGGTGAATCAATTTCTAGTGTTGAGTCACATGGAACTACCCATAGGTAGCCCACTCCTTAACTCATGGTGTGCTAAAGAGTCTCATGGAACTACACGTGGGTAGCCAAATTTCTAACTCATGATAACCTGATGTCCTACTTAACAAGTAGGCCCTGTACTAGGTTACCCTTTTCATTATAAGCAAAGCCACATAGGAGGACTAGGATCTGAGCCAGTCATGTATATATATATATATATATTTGTGATAATCCTAGTCACTTTATAGTTGCATGAAATAAAAGTCATTCCAGGAGTTATTTTCAGGAAACTGATAAAACATTCGGGAATCGTCGTGAAACTAAAGCGATTAACCATAAGCGTAACCACATACCTGTCAGGCTGATTTGAGACAGAATTAATCCAATCAACGCAAGAAATCCAATAGGCAAGAAAGCACACAAAGAGATCAGGAAATAATCATACATTTTCCTTTTATTACTCATGTCATCAAGATCTATCCAATCTAACTTGCTCCTTAGGGTTTCTAATTCCTTTTAGGGTTTCACTTACAATTAGGGTTTTGCTATCACTTTTATCACTACAAACCCTAAATAAGCAAAATTACTCATAAAACCTATTCATGTTATCCTATCTCTCCTAACAGGCTTAGGATCAACACTTATCAACATATTTCCATATATTTTGAATTAAACATAATTATCTCTTCTTGTACCATAAATTAGGGTTTCTAGTTGCATTATTATGTATTCTTGGTTTAAAACCCTCAAACATGCAATTTCACATCTAGATCAGGTTCGAATCTAGCATTATCATTCAACATGTTATTAATACTTAAATTAACCCATTAAGCATACTAGATTCAACCTTTAATCCCAGTTAGGGTTTTTAACCTAACTTTAATGCACTTTTCCTCAAATTAATGTACTTTTTCAATTAGAAATGGAATAAAGATTTAATAACATTTTTATTAGCTTTCTCTGGTCCTCTTGATCAATTTTCATATATAACTTGTTTTCATCTGAGCATCCTAGCAACTTCTATGATTTTTACAACATAAAACTTGATTGGCAAATAAGGAGTTGACACGTCAGCACTTACTTGTTTTCCTTTTTCTTTTATTTATTCCGGCAAGGCTATCTGAAGGACATATGTACCCCCATTCTATTAGGCTCAGGGCCACACGTGGCTGAGGGTAGGATGGTAGTTGCCCTCTCATCTACTACCTCTGAGCGTCCTGCTCGCGTATGCAACGCCCTTCCGTGGTCAACCCTGCGGTTGACTTCAGGCATCCAGCCTCCTCATCCACTGATGAAGGTCTCCATCTCTCCACCTAGCCCCACAGAATCTCCTGGTGCCCTCAGCCTTTCTAGATCTGGTTGGATACACTGGGACGGAGGAGCTTTACTCTAGCGAGAAAGGCAACTGCTCCAGTGTCAGGTTAAGCACCATCTCGCAACTAATTGTGTGCAAACACTTGTCTCATCAGCACGCATTTAAGGGTATGATTTAGAGTTATGCACATGATGTGTGCCACTCCCTATTTATAGGGGATGTGCACCTGTGCTTTCCCCTGATTTGGGATAATCCTGCATTGACCATGGAAAGCACCCAATCCCACTATGAACGGGGTCACGAGGACTACTCGGAGCCAATAGTCTCCTTTCTATTGGTATGTATGCCTTGAGAGCCAATCATGGGATGATTGGTGGGATACATTAAGATTGATTTGATAAACATCAAAGGCAAGCTTCCAATTCTTTCTGGTTCAGTCATATGAGATAGTGATAGAACATATTGAATGTCGAGAGAATGACAGTACTCAATGACGTATGCCTTCAGGTTCAGGACCTGAACGATGAGATCATACGAATGCTAAGATTTTGTACATTCTTGTTATGTCCCTAGTCGGATGTCATTGTGGAAGGTAGATAGACAACAATGACACACAAGACTAGATTGTGGTATTGGTTGATGACAAAATCCCATTAATCATGATATAGAGATATCAAACCAAACACATAGGTACATGTTAGAGAACAAGTGTACCGGACAGACCCACCGTGAGTTTGACACATGGAACCATGACATGGTAGTCACAGTCGGTACTCACAGTGATGGTGGTGAATGTGATTCCTTGACCTGAAATCACTACACTCAAAACATGTCGTTGGGTACACTTTGACATCATCAAACGCATTCCTAAAACATGGGTCGTTATAAAGGTGATGATTGGGTGGCTTTAACACATGGGGCTTTTTAGGGGTGAGTGATAGATATGGGATTTGTCCCTCCTGAGGGAGTTTGATATCCAAGACCACTTGATGAGTAGGATTGAGATAGGCGTGCGCACGCATGTGTGAATCGGTATGTGATATTGATGTCATACATATCTCATTCAATCTACTCTGAGATCAAGAAAGTGAATGAACATTGACAGGATGACTGTTCCATGCCTGGAGTTCATTCGGGATATCAGTGACAAAGGAATTATACATTTGTTGTAACACCATTCACGGATTGTAGGATTGAAAGTTGTTCTCCAACTTTCTATTTCACTTGGGTAGCACTGATGTGTGACTAGGCACCACTCTTTGCTTGTGAAGTCATAAGTGTTATGGACTTTCACTACTAACGTGAAAAGGACCTGTAGGGTCACACACATAGGATTTAACCTGGAAGAGGAGTTTTGTCCACAAACAATGTTTAGATTGATTACTAAAGGAGATTAGTAGTTCAATTAAACACTCAATTAATTGATAGCTCAAAATCATAGTGTTCAAGGTGTTGGACAGATTGATTAGAGTATCGAATTGATTAAAACTACAATTGACTGATTCTGCACAATTTGCACTCCCAACCGATCGGCTCATGTGATGAACCGATCGACTCAGGTTGGTGAACCGATCGGATCAAGTCATGAGTCGATCGGCTCATGATCAGGGTGAAATGATTGCTTCAAGAGTTGAAACGATCGATTCAACTGGTGCAACTGAGCAAGTTGGGAAAGTAGGATTGGTGAGAATTTTCTTTTCGTTTCACTTGCCCAATTTGGTTGGAACAAGGATTGGTATTTGATACCAATTAGAAACAAAAGTTGGAAAGTCAAATGGGAACTGGTCAGGACCACGAACTGACCGGTTCAGAAGCGAACTAACCGGCTCATGGGTCCCAACCGATCGGTTGAGATGTCAGCCGACCGGTTTAGGTCCCCAACCGACCGTTTCAATTGTGAAACGATCGATTCAGGTTGCGAGTTGGTTGTTTTTGTGGAAAATCTCAAACCCTTCTAATCCTACTTTAGTCCCATATTGCCCGGGATAGATAACCATGTTCCATGACCCGCCTATATATAGGGGTATTGGGGGCTTCTCAAATAACAACTCAGTGCAACCAGTTGCTCTGCAAAGTTGTCGTTCTCTCTGGTTTTGGTAACTGAGAGAGCCCGAGCAAGTGCTACCCGCAAAGGGAGGCGCAACAAGGGAAAGACAACTGCAGTTGCAACTGGAGGCAGGAGAGTGTGTTGGCGACTAGTACGTCAACAGGAGGGTGAGACTCCTTCCAATTCCTTGTGGGACAAGGAGATTGGAGTTCCAGGTGGTCCGTGTGGACTACTTTTGAGGCGGGAGGTTTCTGCCGCTCAGGAGGACAACTTTCAATCCCGACAGTCCCGGTGAGACCAGGAGTCGTCAATCCCGGTGCGACCAGGAGCTGCACAGACACCGTCCAAGACCAGAGGTGAAGATCGTGCAAGGCACGAGGTATTGTCGTCGAGCAAGCCTCGGGACAAGGTATGATTCCAAACCATCCTTTCCTATTGTATAGACGTTGACACATTTCCTTGTTCTGGGTTTGGGGAGGAAAATTTTGTTTCCGCTGCCTTATCTGCCTCCCCTAAAACCCAACAGTGGTATCAGAGCCACGTCAACTGCTCTATATTTTAGGAATATCGATATGATCGATTTTGGTTTGTTTCCATTATTTATTGCATAGGATGCGAATAATAATGGCTTTATTCATGTCCAATCCTAAATCAACAAATCCCAATTTACATATATGATATGTATTATTAATGCACTCGATACGCGTCACCCTTAAATGAGTTTTGTGGTGGATGTATAGCGTGGTTATGGCCAATAAACCCTATATGTGTATGGTTGTATGTGGTTGCTTGCATCTCGGTCTGCGCACCGATCTTCCTTCTCCTATTCCTGATGTAACTTGAAATAATTCGAGATTTCTTTCCTACCTTTGCTCCCCTCGAATGTAACTCGAGGTTTCTCTTATGCAATGTAATATAAGGATAGATTTTTTTTCCTGTTATTTCAAAGAACGACGGACATCCAGACGACAGCTGAGACGATCGGTTCAAGGCATGAACCGATCGGTTGACGTTCCAGACGATCGGTTCAAGGAGTGAGCCGATCGGTTGATGACCAGTTTGAGGAGTGAGACGAGCGGGTGGCGGCCATGATGAGATGCACGACGACCAGGCAAACCGATCGGTTGGAGGAGCCAACCGATCGGCTGGTGGCACCCATACGACCGACCAGATCGAGCAGGCTACTCATGTGATGAGTTGATCTACTCGGAAGGCAAAGCACAAAGTTCATCTTGTACAGGTTGCATGTGATGTAGACCTAGATGACCGTGATTCCTCTTGGCTCGAGGAATCACATTAGGATGGCCATAATCATCGCTTTTATAATTTTTCATGTTTTCTGTGGGATATAGCATGTATATGATACATACTATGTATTGTGGTGATTGGATATGTATATGTATATAAAAACCAAATCCCTCATTAAATATTAAGTTTTAGATGCCTTCCAAATGCGACACACGTGAGAAGATTGATCGACCAAGTGTGGGCACGCCCTAGCGTGGTGCACCGTCTATCTCGTGGAAGCATGAAGGATAAATGTGTGGGTCTTCCCTAGCAGGGTGCATGTTCATCGTGTTTGCTTTGGGTCGAACTTAACAAGGTGACCTAGATAGGATCTAGCACCTTGAGGCATGGAGATGATCATGGCAAGGAGTTGCATATGACATCTTATCAAGAGTTGCATATGATGCAATTGGCAAGAGTTGCCTACCTGAGAGATCTATGTTGTGGGTGACATCCCTAGCTGGTCCATGACTTTGAGGATCTTAGGATCTTGCCCACTAGAAGGTTGTACGGTGCAATCTTCCGAATTGATGGTGAGGGCTATCAATTTGAACTAAAATAGTGGGAGCGATAATTAATTAAAGGCCTAATTTTTATCGTCAACTTCTCAAATCAATCAAACAAGTCAAAAGAGTTTTTGACTAAAATTGCATATATTTCCTTTTGTTAAAATAAATGGTTCATCAACAAATCACTTTATTTGCGATCGGTCTTTGAGACCAACAAATTAAATGGGAATAATTCCACGACTGGTTAGGATGATGAGAAGTGTTCTCAAAGAGCAAAAGCTCTAAGTCCTAGTTATACCAGAACCAGATGAACTCAATCCCACCACATCAATGCCTGAAAGTATGCTTATGGAAGCATACCGAGGATGCCATTGATGAGGAGTGCTTGATGTTGTGTTCTCTGAACTATGAGTTGCGGAGACAACATGAGACATATGATGTCTCAAGGACATTGTCCTAGTATGTCATGATAGAAGGACATCCAGTAAGGTATTCACACACTCAATGTGATTGGGTATGTAGAAAATCTGACTAAGAAGGATTCCCTCTGAGCCAAGAGTTGGCTATTGGTATGATACTGCAAATGTTGCGAGCATCATGCAATTCATGATAAGCTACAACATGAACAACTTTGACAAGAGTTGACAGAGTTGTTGGACATGTTGAGGATAGTAGAGGCAAAGATGAAGAAAGACAACCATAATCTTTGATGTGATCAAAGAAAAGGTAATTCTTAAGGGCAAGGACAAGGGAAAAGAAAGAAGTGTTCTGATGCTAGCCAGCAATCCAAGCCGTCTTCAGCCTCAAGGCACAAGGAAAAAGGGTGTATGAGGGAATTGACCTCTATATCTAGAAGAACAAAAGAAGATGAAGGAGGGGATGGAGATCTCCACCTAAGGTATCATGAAATGAACCACTTCTTTATCTGAGGTATATGATACCAAGATATGGATCTATCATATATGATATGCAAGATCCTCAAAGAAGTGATGGCCTTTGTGAAAGGACCAAGAAAGAAGTACCCATCATTGGAGCAAGTGTTTCTGCCATAGATAGGAGTATCTTTCAGTTTATTTCAGCCTAAAGGGCACGAAATAGAGTTGTGAACTGCTATTTCATATTTGCCAATAGATAGAAACACTTTATTTTTGCATATTATATGACAATGATGGCAATCAATAAAGTTGATGTTTCAATCTTGTAAAGATATGATCTTTGTGGAAATGCCTTGTTTATCTTGTGAGACATGGTATGCATAAGATAAAATGATACCTAAAGTTATTGATAACTCAAACAGTCAAATTAGCATCAATCATGAGAAATTCATTTCTAGTTTCCATATGATGGATAAATCTAGACTCTTTTGGTTAGAAAACTAGTAAGAGACATGAATATCTTGGACATGATTAATCAATCTTCACTAATGGTAGTGGGAGAATGATTATCCTATTAGGTACAATACATGTGATGTATTTACATACCTATTGGAACAAATGCTAATATTTCAAATGGTTTTTAGAGAAATACCAATATGAATATCTTGAAGTGTTCAAGATTATCATAGATGAAGTGGAAATTTGGTAAAGTGTTAATTCTTGATGAGATCAATGAATGAAATACTTGGACCAAATGTTTGAGATCCTTATGGGTGATTATGATAGTGTATCATAGTGAACTCATGATTAAGGCATGGTGATGTCTAAATAAAGAAGGAATCATACTATAAGAAGTTAGAGAATGATTATCAAATAACTGAATTCTTCTTAATAAATGAATACCCCACACTAATAAAGGACATTAAGAATCACAAGGAGTTGTAAATTCTTATATCCTTAACAGATACACCTCAATTATCTATGTGATGAGTTGTTCATGTGATGAGTCAACTATCAAGATGAATATGAGGAACCGAATTTTGAGTTATTTTTTGTGACCATTACTTCCTAAATGACATCCATGTGAACCATAAGGTATGACCTTGATGGTAGCACTTATTGGATGAAATCCATAAGTGTAAATGAGTCTTAAGTGTTAAGACACATAGATAACATTTAGAGAAGGATGATTCTTGTTGATTGCAACTTAATGACTAAGACATTTGGCATATGGATAACTAAAACCGCATTCCTATGAGGAATAAAACAAGGACGTGTACATGACACAACCTATAAGGTTTATGAATCCATTAATGCAAATGAAGTCTATAAGTTACAATGTACTAATCAATGTGATTGATTGAGTACAAGCAACTCAGAATTGGGTCTTTACTTTGATGATATAGTCAAAGGGTTTGACTGATATGTCAAAGATAAAGAAGGGATTTGTGATTTAGTGGGAACGTGTTCACATTCCACATGTTGATGTGAAATGGAAATGTTCTAAAATGGAAATCGAAAAGTGGAAATTATTTTAAGGAAGATAGAGATGTTTCCTATGTGATAGGAATAGAGATCTATAGAAATAGTTCTCGAAAACCTCTTGACCTGAAAAGAGAGAGCATACATTGGCAATCTGTACTGAAATGTTCAGTATGCACATATTCAGTGGGAGAAAACTTGTCCATGATACATGGAGTTAGTATCCCAAGGCCAAGTGTCCAATTCTTATGAAGAATGGAAACACTAAGAATATATATGGATCTATCATGTATGTAATCATCCCATTACCTTGCATGTATCAACATGGCAAGAACAAAATGCATTCATCATCTTGTATGTAGGACATGACAATATGATGTGCTCATCCTAATAACTCGTATGTGGGACATGACGAGTGGATGTCTGTCTACTTCCAGTAAGAGTTACTAGAAACCATAAGAACTTGATAAGTACTTGAGAAGTACTAGTTCTATGGAGATAAGGAAGAGTTCGATGTAAAGAGTTACATTGATGCGAACTTCCGAAAGGATAGAAAATTAATCGCAAAATATATATAGGACATATAAAAGTGAAAGTTTGTTGATAATTGGAAGTGTTCCAATAAATCCATTTAAAAGGGAAATGTCGAGTATCTATGCGTTGGAGAATAGCAGTGGATACTATATGAATCTGGAAGTTCATGAGATGAACTTATAGATATTCCGGTCATTGATAACAAGTATGGAATCTTTGATCATGCAATGTGGCTAAAAGTTAGCAAAGGAATACTGGATTACATATTACGGCAAATCCATCTCATACGTGTGACATACAGCGAAGAGATGTGAGACATGCTATTTATACTGACTTTGGCAAGGTGTTGCCATAACTCACTATGTTTGCACTAGAGAACAGTAACATGTGGGACATGTTTGAAGATCACTATGAATATGATTCAAGGGTGATTGGCTCGCAGTGCAAGTGGGAGTCTGTTGGTATGTATGCCCTGAGAGCCAATCATGGGATGATTGGTGGGATACATTAAGATTGATTTGATAAACATCAAAGGCAAGCTTCCAATTCTTTCTAGTTCAGTCATATGAGATAGTGATAGAACAGATTGAATGTCGAGAGAATCACAGTACTCAATGACGTATGCCTTCAGGTTCAGGACCTGAACGATGAGATCATACAGATGCTAAGAGTTTGTACATTCTTGTTATGTCCCTAGTCGGATGTCATTGTTGAAGGTAGATAGACAACAATGACACACAAGACTAGATTGTGATGTTGGTTGATGACAGAATCTCATTAGTCATGATATAGAGATATCAAACCAAACACATAGGTACTTGTTAGTGAACAAGTGTACCGGACAGACCCACCGTGAGTGTGATACATGGAACCATGACATGGTAGTCACAGTCAGTACTCACAGTTATGGTGGTGAATGTGATTCTTTGACCTGAAATCACTACACTCAACACATGTCGTTGGGTACACTTTGACATCATCAAACGCAGTCCTAAAAAATGGGTTGTTATAAAGGTGATGATTGGGTGGCTTTGACACATGGGGCTTTGGAGGGGTGAGTGATAGATATGGGATTTGTACCTCCTGAGGGAGTTTGATATCCAAGGCCACTTGATCAGTAGGATTGAGATAGGAGTGTGCACACATGTGTGAATCAGTATGTGATATTGATGTCATGCATATCTCGTTCAATCTACTCTGAGATCAAGAAAGTGAATGAACGTTGACAGGATGACTGTTCCATGCCTCAAGTTCATTCGAGATATCAGTGACAAAGGAATTATACATTTGTTGTAACACCATTCACAGATTGTAGGATTGAAAGTTGTTCTCCAACTTTCTATTTCACTTGGGTAGCATTGATGTGTGACTAGGAACCACTCTTTGCTTGTGAAGTCATAAGTGTTATGGACTTTCACTACCAACGTGAAAGGACCTATAGGGTCACACACATAGGATTTAACCTGGAAGAGGAGTTTTGTCCACAAACAATGTTTAGATTGATTACTAAAGGAGTTTAGTAGTTCAATTAAACACTCAATTAATTGATAGATCAAAATCATAGTGTTCAAGGCGTTGGACAGATTGATTAGAGTATCGAATTGATTAAAACTGCAATTGATTGATTCCGCACATTCTACACTCCATATCGATCGGCTCATGTGATGAACCGATCAGCTCAACTTGGTGAACCGATCGGCTCAAGTCATGAGTCGATCGGCTCATGATCAGGGTGAAATGATTGCTTCAAGAGTTGAAACGATCGATTCAACTGGTGCAACTGAGCAAGTTGGGAACGTAGGATTGGTGAAAATTTTCTTTTCGTTTCACTTGCCCAATTTGATTGGAAAAAGGATTGGTATTTGATACCAATTAGAAACAAAAGTTGGAAAGTCTATTGGGAACTGGTCAGGACCACAAACCAACCGGTTCAGAAGTGAACCGACCGACTCATGGGTCCCAACCGATCGGTTGAGATGTCAACTGACCAGTTCAGGTCCCCAACTGACCATTTCAATTGTGAAACGATCGGTTCAGGTTGCGAGTTGGTTTTTTTTGTGGAAAATCTCAAACCCTTCTACTCCTACTTTAGTCCCATATTGCCCGGGATAGAGAACCTTATCCCATGACCTACCTATATATAGGGGTATTGGGGGCTTCTCAAAGAACAACTCAGTGCAACCAGTTTCTCTGCAAAGTTGTTGTTCTCTCTGGTTTTGGTAACCAAGAGAGCCCGAGCAAGTGCTACCCACAAAGGGAGGCACAACAAGGGAAAGACAACTGTAGTTGCAACTGGAGGCAGGAGAGTGTGTTGGTGACTAGTACATCAACAGGAGGGTGCGACTCCTTCCAATTCCTTGTGGGACAATGAGATTGGAGTTCCAGGTGGTCCGTGTGGACTACTTCAGAGGCGGGAGGTTTCTGCCACTCAGGAGGACAACTTTCAATCCTGAGAGTCCCGGTGAGACCAGGAGTCATCAGTCCCGGTGCGACGAGGAGCTGCACAGACATCGTCCAAGACCAGAGGTGAAGACCGCACAAGGCGCGAGGTATTGTCTGCGAGCAAGCCTCGGGACAAGGTATGATTCCACAAACCATCCTTTCCTATTGTATAGACGTTGACGCGTTTCCTTGTTCTGGGTTTGGGGAGGAAAATTTTGTTTCCGCTGCCTTATATGCCTCCCCTAAAACCCAACACTTTCCTAGTCTGATTATGCTAGGAATCTCGAGATATCAGGAGAGGAAGGTCACCATTTTCCTCCGTTCTGGACTTGGGGTGTTGCCGATACTCTTTTTCTTTTCTTTTATATACCCATCTATTTAAATGTTGATTTTGAATCAGGAAAATAACATGACATTTATTCCTTCCTCTTACTTTAGGATTTCCTTCAAAAATCCATATATCACAAACCGTGCATCCTTTTGTAACCAAATTTTAAGGGATTCTTTATCTTGCCTTAATCTACTCACTTATCCAATCTGAGTCCCAAATTCAAAAGGAAAAAGGTATTATCTTCATGTGCAAGTTATCTTTTAATAAAGATTATTTTAAGCATATTTTCTCTTTCTTAATATTTTATTTTCTTTATTTTGATAACTTTTACCATTAGAAACTATGTGGAGTCGAAATCACATTTATAATGGTTCCATTATCCATCTTTCCACATATTTCTTATATTTTCATCATTATTTCAACTTTCCTTCTTAACAATGCTTTATTTTATTTATCTCTTTCTTCTCCTACTATCTTTGCAACTTGGACTCCTTGGAACCCAAGAAATCCTAAGATTTTGAAATCCTTTTTAAAGGATGCTTATTATCCTTCTAGATGCATCTATATTCTTCATTTCTCATTACCTTATTTATTTCTTTATTAAAAGATTTCTTCTTAAGAATTTCTCATTATCTTTTATTTCCTTTTCCTCTTTTCCTATTTCTTTCATTAGAAATCTCATGTAAACGAAATGTACTCAATTGTAGCCATTAATGCCATTTTCTAGAGATTTCTATATAATTCTCATAAATACCTTGTTTAATATTCATTATCTTGTATCTTTTTCTACTATTTGGACTTTTCTTCTTTTCTTCTATTTTATATTCATGATTGGATTAATCTAATAATAGGAACCATGAAATTCCTATCAAAGGGATAATTACAAATAAATCCATCCTTTGAAGCAAAGCATGTAACCTTTTCAATTAAGTACATATTCATAAAATCATTACATTTCAATTATGAAAGCATATGCAAAATTGAGGTTGTAACATCCTTCCCCTCTTATAAGAATTTTGTCCACAAAATTCCATCAAGCAAACAAACAATTCAGGATGAGATTTTTTCATGTCCATCATTGGCCCCTGAGTGACTTTACCTTATCCATGGCGCTTCCAAAGAACCTTTATCATCACATATTCTTTTCTCTGAGTTCTTTCACCTTGGCATCTATAATCCTAACTGGTGACTCAGGACATTTTGGCCTCCTGTGGGGCTCACTAGGTTCATTTCTCAGCACATGTCTTGGGTACCTCACATAGTGCTCTAAATTGGACATATGGAACTCATCATACATTACTTTATCCTGAGGGGTAATGTCAACCATAACCTTCTCCACCAATCCATCTCAAATGGACCCATGTATCAGGAACTCAGCTTTCTTGGTTGTAGCTTAGAGGGGTCATATTTCCATATCACATATTCCCACACAGTGAACTGCATGTCAGTCTACTTTGCATCAGCTCACGAATCATATCATCCCTGGGCTCTCTTAGCCATCACATGATCAAAGAAACTTCATCTACACACAATGTGATCCTTTTCTAACGTTCACAAGGTTCCTTCACCAACATCATCTTAATGAAGTGGTGACCGAAACAACCTCCCTTACAGAGCTTCTTTACATCCCGATATTGGCTATGGTGTTTATCATCACATCTCTCATAGGATGAGAACTGTCCCCATAGATCACCCTAAATGAGCACACACGCTCTCATCAGACCCACTAGTCTGGATCATGCTAACCATTAGTTAGGGGTGATAAGCTGTACAAACATCGAGTTCTTCATGTATCTACTTCCACCGCATGGAAGTGAATCTTTAGGTCATACTCAAGAAACTTTAAACTCATGTCATAGTGTAGTTGAACCATCTCCCTCTCTCTTACATGTAGTTCAACCGGATTTGTCCCTCGACAATACTCTCTTTCTCTTAGATCATGTCATCTAGGTAAGGTGATCTACCATAACCCATATTACATGTTCACCTTCCTTGGTCTAGGGGAGACTTACCACAACATCCATAGTGATGAACTCCCATTCCCTCTTGGGGACTCTTTATCCTCTATATCAATTCATTGGGTTACTGGTGTTGTCCTTCGCCTCTTGGCATGCATGGTGACAAGGCACATGCAAGTTCATCTTAGGTATACAAAGTACTTCTACCACTTACTCTCTTAGTAGTATCATGGTGTATGATGAACTTAAAATCACAATCTCTTGTATGTCATGTTTCCTTAAGGTTGATTCCTTTGAAACCCCAAAACACTCTCTAGTCGGGGTTTCATCTCCTTCTTTTCCATAGAAGTGCATCTGAGGTTCTACAACATCCTTTTATTGCATCAAGGCCTAGGCTGGCTAACTAAACAACCACTAACTGGATCCACATATCTCGTTACATCTGAGTGTTAGCCAAACATATCTCACAAACTTAGGGTTCACCTAACCCCCTCTTCCAACCTTTCTACTAGCTAGACTAGGCAACTGCATCTCAATAAGATCATCCATTACCATCTTTCATCTTTATGTGTTAGGTAATATTGAAGATATACACCTCCATGTATTCCACTTACTATCCCATATCAAACTCTAAGTCTATCTTCATCAAGAAAACTATGAGTTCATCCTCTTGGTTATCAAACTCAACCTTGTATATCTTGCAAATTCCACATAGCTCATGATAAAAAAAACATCCTTACAAGATGGCTACCTTAGTTCTCTTGGTGTTTGTAAACCATCCACATATCATTCACTTCACAAGGGTATGTTATCATCTCTGTCCTCATACCTCATAGAAACGTTCCAACCCACATCATCTTTATCCTTGGTGTATGGCACGCATACTGTCATGTTTCTCACTCCCATAACAAGAGGAAATAAGCATTTGGCTGCAGTCCAAATACAGAGTTCTTCCCATTCCAAGAGTAGAGATGGTACATCCCACCTTTCCAGTACACCTTCAAATGTTGAAACGTGCAACATACGTCTCTACATCATGATCGTCTCAATATCAAAGTTACTTCCATGAAAAACTAGTCTCGAACCCACTTGGGTCATTATACAATCCTTAGTCATCTCCTCTAGGTCTGTAAGGGGCCAACACTTTTGGGGTCATCCCTCTTCCCTTATGCATCAGAGAGTGCCCTCTTCATTTGCCCTTTGGGTCCCATGAGTTCATGAAGGTGATCAATCTCCTAACCCATGACCCTCAGACAATGACAGTTGTTACCTCCCGACCCTATGGTCATGTGCAACTAGGGAATTAGGCAACTCCTACTCCCATCAGCCTTATCCCTACCTGACCCTAGGATACACTTTGGATTCTAACATAGTATGTATCCAACTTGAAATCTTACCAATGTCTCCATCATCTCTTTCAGCATTCGTGATCTAACTTACATCCTTTCATAGGGGTCATGGCGACCTACCTACCTTAGTCAGGCCCCATACTAGTTACCTCCATGGTACCACATCCACATGCACTTAGAGATGATTATCTATGGTTCTACATGTTTATTCTCATACTATATACTCTCCACTTAGCTTCTCAAGATCCTATGAGACCTCTTTAGGTTACCTCAAACCCAGAAAAAGTTGATCCATATCATACAGAAGGGTCCCTTTCCAAGATCGGAGGAAATTATCTCTTGATAGCAACCAAGGTCACAAATGTCACTACGTCGAGGGTTTGCATCAACATGAGCATGGTTAGTCCTATCAAGCTACTAAGGAACATAGCTAACAAGCAGACCACCTTCTAAACCATGCTAGGTTTCCATGGTAGGTCCTACTTGTTTCTATTCCATCACCTTAGACCATCATCATACATATATGTCTATGTCCCAATCTATATGAAGGGGTTCATCAAACATACACCTTAATCTGAGGGGTTTCCCTTTCCTCTAAGCATGATGAGTGCCATGCTCGAATCTATAGAAACTCAAATCTCATCATGAGCATCAGGTACACCAATCACTACTACTTCTCCTCTTAGGTCTAGGAACCCTAGGTTCACCTTTTTGATGTCCAACTACATGCTCAACCCTGTAACCACATATCAAGCATGTACAAGGTATGGCATGCACTTCCTATTATCATTCCACTTGAATAACACCTCAGAGTGGAGTCCTCTTCAAGTACAACCAACTAAGTATAAGGCCTCACAACTTGTTACAAAACCCATTCATGGTATAAGGAACTCTTCTTCCTATCTCAGAAGGTAAACACCTATACCATAGGTACCAGCAGCCTCATCCTCTCTCTAGGGTTTGGTTCCTCTAAAGGCAACCAAGATACCATCAGCCTCCAGGGGTCATGCATGAGGCAACCGCAACCATCCACTTAGGTCGCATCATGCTCAACTTCCTAGGGTTTCTCCTAACCCAGAATCTAAACTTCCAACCTTCTAGCTCAGGCCATGTTCTCTCTCTCTAGAGCTTAACCCTACAAAAACCTTACTATTGGAGGTCCTCTCTCTAGGTGGATCAAGCTCAGAAGCGTACACCTACATGAGAGAAACCTATGTTCACCCAAGATTATCCATAACTCTACATGCTTATATCATAAGCTATCTAACATAATCTCCTGGCTAGGGTTTTAGCCTACTGTCAGCCCTACTAACGTACTTTGGGTGCAACCTTGCCATGCTCATATAAGCTCATAGGGTTTCTATATGGTCATCACTAACCTCATCAATGAAGGAGTTGTCCTTCACCCTAACATGCATAACCCTTCCCAAGATTGGGTCGCCAAAGGTACTAGGTCAACCAACCTCACATGTCTCATATCCAAAAGCATGTCCACGCACACACCTGGTCTACCATGACATCTAGCTCATCGTGTCATCTCTCTCTCTAACTTTCACTTAGGGTTAGGGTTAGCATCATCCTTAGAGGATGTACCAGGTCTCTACTTATAATGGAGGTCTCTACCTCCAAGACTAACTTCCTCCACTCATCCTCCTAACAAGGAGGTCTAGCCTCAGGTCTCTCCTGAGGGCATGACAACATATGTCATACATCCTAAGCATGTATCTATTCTTTAGTTTATGCTTAAACTATTAAGCTTATGTGCATTACATGCTTTTTATTAATTTTGGTGGAGGATTCCTTATCCTTATCATGCAAACCCTATCCTCAGAGGGTGAGGAAGAGAGAGAAAACCCTAAACCTTATGATCCTAATAGAATAAGGGTTGAGAAGGCATGAAAATAGATGAGAGAGTCTAAAAGGTATCTTATTTTGATTCAAAACCTCAGACATTGGCCAGGTAGTCACACTACATCTGGGAATCCTCGTATTATGACTAGTAGTGCGGAGGAAAATCTTGCCAGCCCCCAGACGTGATCCTTTTCTAGACACCTCTATCTTTTGGAAAATCCTTTAATAACTCCCTTGCATTCTACAGAGCTTGTAAAATTTAATAATTATTAAAGATTAAATGAGGAACCTATGCTTTAATACCAAATGTAACGACCCCACCTCCCAGCAACCCCCAATTAAGGGAGACCCAAAGGTCAAAGTCATTATCCCAATTAACAGGATCAAATATTTGATAAATAATCAGTAATAATTATTAAATTCTACCAAGACTATACTGAAAGTTGGAATAAAATAATAATTTGCATACCTTTTTCAAAAACTTGTATCTATCTTTTTGTGCACATCTGGAGTCTATTCTAACTAATCCTACTTTGTACTTTAATTATTATTTAATTTCACATGTGCCACTTTACTGGTTGTCCTTTTCAAACTTGTACCTAAAATGCCGACAAACGAAATGTCAGTCAGCATAAATGAATATGCTGGTATGTGGGGAAAACAATCGTGCAATTAACTGTAACAACATATTGTAGTCAATAATGATTTAACAAATAACTTTACATTTTAAACATAACTGCTCAATCCATACATACCCTAGCCTCTGCGTTGTCCCTGTAGTGGACCTGGATGCTACCTTCCTTATGGTAGATCCCCATTAAACCCCTCATGATACTACCCTACATGTGAATCAATTTCTAGGGTTGAGTCGCATGGTACTACCCATAGGTAGCCCACTCCTTAACTCATGGTGTTCTAAAGAGTCTCATGGCACTACACGTGGGTAGCCCAATTTCTAACTCACGATAACCTGATTTCCTACTTAACAAGTAGGCCCTGTACTAGGTTACCCTTTTTATTATTAGTAAAGCCACAGAGGAGGACCAGGATCTGAGCCAGTCATGTATATATATATTTTTGTGATAATCCTAGTCACTTTATAGTTGCATGAAATAAAAGTCATCCAAGCAGTTATTTTTAGGCAACTGATAAAACATCCGGGAATTTCCGTGAAACTAAAGTGATCAACCATAAGCATAACCACATACATGTCAGGCTGATTTGAGACAGAATTAATCCAATCAATGCAAGAAATCCAATAGGCAAGCAAGCACACAAAGAGATCCTGAAATAATCATACAATTTCCTTTTATTACTCATGTCATCAAGATCTATCCAATCTAACATGCTCCTTAGTGTTTCTACTTCCTTTTAGGGTTTCACTTACAATTAGGGTTTTGTTATCACTTATATCACTACAAACCCTAAATAAGCAAAATTACTCATAAACCCTATTCATCTTATCCTATCTCTCGTAACAGGCTTAGGATCAACACTTATCAACATATTTCCATATATTTTGAATTAAACATAATCATCTCGTCTTTTACTCTAAATTAGGTTTTCTAGTTGGATTATTATTTATTCTTGGTTTAAAACCCTCAAACATGCAATTTCACATCTAGATCAGGTTCGAATCTAACATTATCTTTAAACAAGTTATTAATACATAAATTAACCCATTAAGCATACTAGATTCAACCTTTAATCAGAGTTAGGGTTTTTAACCTAACCATAATGCACTTTTCCTCAACTTAATGTACTTTTTCAATTAGAAACATAATAAATGTTTAATATCATTTTTATTGGATTGGTCTCATCGTCCTGATCAATTTTCATATATAACTTGTTTTCATCCGAGCATCGTAGCAATTTCTATCATTTTTACAACATAAAACTTGATTGGCCAATAAGGAGTTGACACGTCAGCACTTGTTTTCATTTTTCTTTTATTTAGTCTGGCAAGGCTAGTTGAAGGACATCAGTACCCCCGTGCTATTGGGCTTAGGGCCACGAGTGCCTGTGGGTAGGGCGGTAATTTCCCTCTCATCTTCTACCTTTGATTGTCCTGCTCACGTATGCAGCGCCCAGCCGCGGTCAACCCCACAGTTGACTTTGGGCATCCGGCCTCCTCAGTCGGCGATGAAGGCTCCATCTCTCCTCCTAGCCCCACCAAATCTCCTGGTGCCCTCAACCTTTGTAGAACTGGATGGAGATGTCGGGACGGAGGTGCTTTTCTCTAGCGAGAAAGGCAACTGCTCCAGGGTTAGGTTAAGCACCATCTCGCAACTAATTATGTGCAAACACTCGTCTCATTAGTGCGGATTTAAGGGTAAGACTCAGAGTTATGCACATGATTTGTGCCACTCCCTATTTATAGGGGATGTGCACCTGTGCTTTCCCTTGATTTGGGGAAATCCTGCTTTGACCATGGAAGGCACCCAATCCCACTATGAACGGGATCGCGAGGACTTCTCGGAGCCAATGGTCTCCTTTCCTAGTCTGATTATGCTAGGAATCTTGAGATATCAGGAGAGGAAGGTCACCAGTTTCCTCTGTTCTGGACTTGGGGTGTTGTTGATGCTCTTTTTCTTTTCTTTTATATACCCAACTATTTAAATGTTTATTTTAATCCGGAAAATAACGTGACATGTATTCCTCCCTCTTACTTTAGGATTTCCTTCAAAAATCCATATCTCGCACACCGTGCATCCTTTTGCAACCAAATTTTAAGGGATTCTTTATCTTGCCTTAATCTACTCACGTATCCAATCTGAGTCCCAAATTCAAAAGGAAAAATGTATTATCTTCATGTGCAAGTTATCTTCTAATAAAAATTATTTTAAGCATATTTTCTCTTTCTTAATCTTTTATTTTCTTTATTTTGATTCCTTTTACCATTAGAAACTATGTGGAGTTGAAATACCATTTATAATGATTCCATTATCCATCTTTCCACATATTTCTTATATTTTCATCATTATTTCAACTTTCCTTCTTAATAATGCTTTATTTTATTTTATCTCTTTCTTCTCCTACTATCTTTGCAAATTGGACTCCTTAGAACCCAAGAAAACCTAAGATTTCGAAATCCTTTTTGAAGGATGCTTATTATCCTTCTAGATGCATCTACATTCTTCATTTCTCATTACCTTACTTATTTCTTTATTAAAAGATTTCTTCTTAAGGATTTCTCTTTATCTTTTATTTCCTTTCCCTCTTTTCCTATTTATTTCATTAGAAATCTCATGTAAACGGAATTTACTCAATTGTGGCCATTAATGCCATTTTCTAGAGATTTCTATATAATTATCATAAACACTTTGTTTAATATTCATTATCTTGTATCTTTTTCTACTATTTGGACTTTTCTTCTTTTCTTCTCTTTTATATTCATGATTGGATTATTCTAATAATAGGAACCGTGAAATTCCTATCAAAGGGATAATTGCAAATAAATCCATCCGTTGAAGAAAAGCATGCAACCTTTTCAATTAAGTACATATTCATAAAATAATTACATTTAAATTATGAAAACATATGCAAAATTGAGGTTAAAACACACAAGCTAGCATGATGTATGATATAAACATTAATGTTAATGAATAAAATATTAACTAGATTGAATTAGGTTTACATTGATATATTATATGATGAATTATTGATCTTGGATCATATAATCTGATCTCATATATTGATAATGAACTAATATATATATATATATATATATATATATATATATATATATATATATATATATATATATATAGTATGAGATAAGGTAAAATTAATATTTTAATTATTCTTCTAGCTCGAGAAGTGTTTAATGTATGATGGCGATTTGAAGCTTACATGAAACCTAGATTTCATGAAATGGATGTCGATATCATGTTCAATTGATATATCCTGGTCTAATCTAATGTTAAGAGTCTATAGTGACCAATATGAGGATTAGGGTTATATCTAATTGCCTAATTAGGGTTTCTAATTTTTATAAGACATGATATTGTGGGATTAGGATTTGTGACCCCTATTCCTATTATAAACTTGATATAGCCCTAAATCCTAGTCTAAGACCTAGGTTAGGTCCGACTAGCATGTTATGAATGCATGGTGACACATTAGGGTTTAAATACATGCAAATTAGGTAGTTTGAATATGGATTGCTGAATATACTTGATGATTAGATTACATAAAGTACACTCAGAATATTTTGTAGGGATTCTGCTTGGCAATGGTACGTCGTGACACTTATGAATACCCAGATTATCAAATTTTAAAGTTTGTTGAGGTTTCTTGATGTTTGAATGAGTATAATTGTTGGATGTTTATTTAATTCTTTTCAACTATAATGTCACTATGAGTATCACATAAGTATACTTTGATATTCTAAACCTTGGAATATACTGATCAAGGGGTAATGCACATAAGTCAAGTGATGGACACTGATTACACCCGAGATAGTAGACCAAGTATGAGTTAGAATATCTAAAGAAAAACATAAATTTATATGTACATCTATTTGATGGTTGAGAATATATGTTTTTACCATATATGCACATTTTTGTATGCACCGCACGTACATAGTATCACTAGTACATAACTGGCCTTTAATGTCGGTTATTTAAGGCCTTTAGTGTTGGTTTTAATGTGACACCTATGTGGGAAGAACCGCTAAAAGGCCAACTGTTAGGCGTCAGTTCTCAAACCGACGCCACAACCCTTTGCGCGCCACCGAAAACGCGCTAGTAGGGGGTTATAAGCGTCGGTTATTAGCTTTGAAACCGATGCCATAAACATTTGCGCCACAGAAAGGGCATCATCTGGGACATTATCAATGTCAGTTTATTAGTGATAACTGACACCATATCACCCACTACCACAGTCGTGTTGGCCAACATGACCGTGTTGTCTGGCCAGCTGCCACAGCCATGGTGTCTGCTCTACTGCCACGACCGAGGTGGCCAACATGGCCGTGGTGTTTGGCCTCATTAGGGAAATCAACGTCGGTTACTAGCAGGGAAACTGCCACCAGAACCATCATCATTAGTTTATTATTGATAATCGATGCCACATCACATGCATTAGGCGTCAGTAATAATTATTTATCCGACATTGTAATCATTTTTCATTGGTTTTAAACAAATAACTGACGCCTATTTCATGTTTTTTTTCTTATCAGTCTGCAGGCAAGTTGTGGCTGGTCACAGGATGAGAAACCTGCAGTTCAATTATGAAATGCAGGTTTTATGACATCCATTGATATCAGCCAACAACATGCCACATGAGGTGGAAGTAGATACATGAAGAACTTGATGATAGAATAATTTATCACTACTAACTAATGGTTAGTATGATCCAGACTAGAGGGTCTGATAAGAGCATGTTTGCTCATTCTGGATGATACATAGAGACAATTCTTATGATGTGACATTAGCCACCATAGCTTTATCAGGATGCAAGAAGTTCTATAAGGAGGTTGTGTCGGTCACCACTTCATTATGATGATGTTGGTGAAGGAGGCCTCACGAAGGTCAGAAAAGAACCACAGTGTGTGCAGATGAAGTCACTTGATCATGCAATGGCTGAGAGAGAGCCCAAGGGTGACATGAGTCACAAGCTGATGCAAAGCAGACTGACATGCAATTCATTGTGGGAGAATATAATGTGAAAATCCGACCCCTCTATGCTACAACAGAGAAAGTTGAGTCACCGATATATGAGTCCATTTTAGATGGATTGGTGGAGATGGTTGTGTTTAGCCTTTCCCCTCAGGATAACATTATGTGTAATGTGTTCCATGAGTCCGATCTAGAGCACTATGTGAGGTACCAAAGCCATGTGTTGAGCCCTGAACCTATTCAGCTTTTGAGAGGCTGAAATGTCCTGAGTCACCTATGAGGGTATGATATACCAAGGCGAGAAAGAACTCAGATGGAAGATTATGAGATGATGAAGGTTCTTGGGAAGCACCATGGAAAGGGTGAAGCCACATGGGAGCCATGATGGACATATGAAAGGCTTATCCTATCTGTTTGCTTGCTTGATGGAATTTTGAGGGAAAAATTCTTACAAGAGGGGAAGGATGTTACAACCCCAATTTTTGGGTTCCTTTGGTGAGAAATGTAATTTCTCATATTAAAGATATTGGAACAAATAATGATATAATTCATAAATGGATTTCATTTACAATTGCCTTGATGATTGTGGTGGGCCTTATTGGCTATTGGGCCCAATAAAAAGGAAATTCAATTAGTAAATGAATAATTGAGTTTTTGAGAAAAGAAAGATGTGGAAACCTCTAGAAGGAAAAAGAATATAATCCAAAGATGGATTTCGTGCCTCTTGGGTTCCTTGGATTCCAAAGAGTCCAAAGTTGCATAGAAAGTGCAATAAGAAAAGAAAAGAACAATTAAGTATTTCTTTATTAAGAAAGAAATTGAAAATAATTTTAAAATGTTGGGAATAAGTGGAAAAAGGTATAATTTGGTTATCCTTGGTGGAATTTCGTATCCCAAGGATTACCAATGATAAAAGGAATACCAAAGAGGAAAATAAAAGAGAAATAAAGAGAAATCCTAAAAAAGAGATATTTTAATCAGAAATACACATGATAATGAGAAATAATGCATTTAGATGCATCTAGAAGGATAACGAGTATCCCAAAAAAAGGATTTCGAAATAATAGAGTTTCTTGGGGTCCAAGGAGCCCCAATAAGGAGGAAAGAAATCGAAAATACCAAATTTGCAAAATAAAAGAATAATGTGATGAATTATGAGGTATTGTTAAAAAGAAAGTAATTTCTATTAAAGGAAATAGAATTTTGTGCCAATAAATTAAAAGGCAAGTACAAGGAAGATAAAGGATGTAATTTTTGAAATCCTAATATTAAAAAAAATAGGAATATATAAGAGATGATGAAGAGAGAGGAGGTTGCTTTTATAAAAAGGAAAATGAGTTTCCATGTTGGAAAATGACTTGGTTGCTTCGTGGGCAAGCAATATGGGGCGGGGATACCCTCCCCTATAAAAGGGGTAGAGCCTAGGGTCGAGTTCCAGAGAGATCCCATGTCTCCCACTCTCTTCCTCATCTTCTTCATGCTTCCCTACGTTCAAAACCCTAGCAGAGGCGAGCTATTGATCATGGGGCAACAAGGAGTCCAGGTAGGGGTTTCGATGGAGGTTGGGGATGCCACGAAGTCAGAACAAGGTCTAGCTAGGATCACTGTGACCTACACGACGTGCCATGGCAGTGATACGGCGGCACTTGCAACTTCAAGTTGCAGGTGTTCCCTGACCGACCCAGCCATTCTGACTAAGATATGAGGGCGCCCCAGGTGCACCAGAGAGCGGCAGAGGTGGAGAAGCAGTTTCCGGCACAGTTTGGGTCCAGATCTAGGAGGGAGAAACGTGCCAAGGGCTGTCCTCGGTGGCTGCTGCTGCTGATCCAAGGTTGAAGACAACCTAGCAACCAATGGACAAATATACCCCTCCGGGGTATGAAGGGCAGGCACTTACGCAAGGGGCATATGTGTAATTTTGTTATGTTCCAAATCACAAGAGAAGTGTTGAATGTTAAAGGCTACATGGCACCTCCCCATTGGCCCAAGTGAGGTATTTCTTCCGAAAATCATAACTCTTTAATAGTAGCTCGGATGAAAAAAGTTTATCATGAATTTTGCTCAGAATAACGAGGGGAATCCATTAAAAATATAATTGGAACCTGATTCTGCTTGCAATTTGAAAAGTAATGGAAGTTGTTAACTTTAGTGATTAAAGATTAAGAAACCCTATTTTAATATGATTAATGTAATTAGTAGGGTTTAATGGATGATTAAAGTTGATATTAACCTGTTAATCATGAAGAGTTACATTAAGATTGAAAAAGATGGACTTTGCACGTAACTAGTTTACTTTAGAGTTTCATGTACAAATATGTGCTTTAATGGGCCTTGAAACCCTAATGTTGGAAAAATTGACTCTTAATAGCTTTAATTATTCAAAGTGATGAATAAAGATGAGATATAATGATTCTAAGCTATTTCTAGAATTAAAGTTCCTAATTGTGGTTAAATACCCTAAATGTAGTAATTAGGGTTTTCTAATGAATAAAAGATAGAATTAATGGTAAATCGAGTTCATATGCTAATTAGACTATAATGAACTTTGAATTGATGATAACCGAGCATAATGACATTGTCATGGGTTAAAGAGGATAAAAATGGTAGCTTTAATGAAAAGAGGCTTAATGGACTTATGTAATGATTAATTATGCCTTTAATCCGAAACTGAGGATTAGATGTTGAGATAATTAGGGTTTGTGATCAATTGTATTAAATTAGGGTTTAAAATAGTAAAAGATGAAGGGAAACCCTAATTACAAAGTAAACCCTAAAAGTGGACTAGAAACCCTAGGAAGCGAGCTAGATTTAATAGATCTTAACGACATGAGTAATAAAAGGAAATTGTATAATTGTTTTAGGATCTTATTGAATGCTAACTTGCCTATTGGTTGATTGGATTATTTCTGTCTCACATCAACTTGACAGGTATGTGGTTATACCTATGAATATCCCGAATTAGTTTCTCAAGGATTTTCGAGGTTTTATCGATGACTTGAATTAAACTGTTGGTTGCATTTAATTCCTGCAAATTATAATGTGAATATGACTGTCACATAAGAGATGTGCCTATTAGCTCAGATCCTAGTCCCCTCTGTAGCCTAATGGATTGACCTAGTACATGGCTACCAATGGGGTAGGCCCATCAGGTCATTGAATGACTTAGTACATGGCTACCAATGGGGTAGGACCAACAAGTCATCATGAGTCAGGGATTGGGCTACCTTTGGGTAGGGCCATGCGACTCCATAACCCTAGGAATTGGCTACCTGTGTGGTAGGACCATGGGGAGTAACGATCTACCATATGAGAGAGGTAGTATCTATGTCCACTATAGGGACAATACATAGATAGGGGATATGCAAGGATTGACTAGTATTGCTTAAAATGTAATCTTGGATGTTAAATGATATTTAGTTGACTACATTGTTAACATAGTTGCACAATTATTGTTTCCCCCACATACCAGCTTCTTGGTGACCGACGTTTTGCTTGTCGGCGTTTTAGGTAAAAATGAAAAGAACAAACAGTCTAGTGGCATATGTGGAACTAAATGAAAAATAATGTACACAGGAGGATTAGTTAGATTAGTATCTTCATGGATAGAAGTTTAGAAATCCCAACTTTTAAAAGGTAAGTAAAGTTTTTATTTTATACCAGTTTTCAGTTTAGTTGGTAAAGTTTATTAATTGTTATTGATTATTTGTCGAACCTTTGATCTGGGTTATTGGTTAATGGCTCTGACCTTTCGGTCTCCCTTAATTGGGGGTTACCAGGAGTCAGGGTTGTTACAATTGGTATTAGAGCCTAGGTTCCTCATTTAATCGTTAATAATTATTAAATTTTACAAATTTTATAGAACCCAAGGGAGTTATTAGAGGATTATCCGAAAGACAGAGGTGTCTAGAAAAGGATCACGACTGGGGGCTGGCAATATTTTCCTTCACACTGCTAGTCGGAATACGAGGACTCCCGGATCTGTGTGACTGCTTGGCCAAAGTCTTATGGTATGAATCGAAATAAGATACCTTTAGGACTCTCTCATCTTGTTCATCCCTTCGCAACTCAAATTCTGATAAGGACCTTAAGGATTAGGGTTTCCTCTCTTATCCTTGCCCTCTTGAGGTATGGGTAATGTTGATAAGGATTAAGGAATACTCCACCAAATTAATAAAAAACATGTAAATAAGATGTCACAGACATAAGCTTAATAGAGTAAGCATAAAAGAATAGATACATGCTTAGGTCGTATGACATAAGTTGTCATTGCCCTCAAGAGAGACCTGAAGCTAGAGCTTCTTGTCAGGAGGATGAGTAGAGAAAGTGAGTCTTGGAGGTAGAGATCTCCATCAAAAGTAGAGACCTAGCACATCCTCTAAGGATGATGTTAACCCTAACCCTAAGTAGAGGTTAGAGAAAGAGATGACATGATAAGTTAGATGCCATGGTTGACTGGGTGTTTGAATAGACATGCCTTTGAGTTTCCATACGAGCTATGAGAGGTTGGATAACCTAGTACCTTTGGCAACCCAACCCTGGAGAGGGTCGTGCATGTTTGAGCGAAGGATAGCACCTTCATGGATGAAGTTAGAGAAGAACCTATAGAACCCTATGGTATTATGCAAGTAGGGTATAGCTTGCACCCCGAGTACGTCAGTATTGCTGATAGTAGAATGAAACCCTGGATAAGGGATCATGATGGATGGCTGATGAGATAAGCATAAGGGAATTATTGAGTAAATATAAGTTCGAGCATAGGCTTCACCCACATAGGGGTATGTTGGTAAGCTTGATCCAACTTCATGTAGTGAGGCTGGATGTGGAGTTAGATCTAGAGAGAGAAAGAAGGACCCAAGGAAGAAGGTTGGAAGCTTAAACTCTGAGACATGAGGAATAGTGGGGAGTTGAGGATGATGCAACCTAAGTGGATGATAGAGGTTTCCTCATACTCGATCCTTGGGAGGCTGATGATATCTTGGTTGCCTTTAGAGGAACCAAACCCTAGAGAGAGGATGATGCTTTTGGTACCTATGTGCCTATGGTATAAGTGTTTACCTGTTGAGATAGGACAAAGAGTGCCTTAGACCCTGAGGAGGTTTAGGTAACCAGGTTGTGAGGCCTTTTACCTAGTTGGTTGTCCTGGAAGAGGACTCAACTCTGATGTGTTGCTCGAGTAGAAGGATCATGGAAGTACATGACATACCTTGGACATGCTTGATTTGTGGTTAAGAGATTGAGCATGCAGTCGGACACCCAAAGGTGAACCTAGGGTTCCTAGGCATAACAGGGGAAGCGGTGTATCCAATGCTCATTATGAGATTTGAGTCTCTATAGTTTCAAGCACGGTACTCCTCATGTGTAGAGGTAAAGGAAATCCCTTAAGTTAAGTGTATGTTTGATGAACCCCTCATGACTAAGTTGATCTAATGTTGAGGATGAAAACAAGTACGACCTAGCTTGGTTTCGTAGGTGTCTTCTTGTGCCTTAGTATCTTGCTAGGGCTAAGCATTCTCATGTGGATGTATACCCTAAACATAAGGATGTTTGTGATTGTTGTTATCAAGGTATACTTTCCTCCCATCCTGGGAGAGCGACCCTTTTGTAGGGTGTATACCAGTTTTGTCGAGGTTTCAGAGGATCTTGAGAAGCTAAGTGAAGAGTACATGGCATGAGAATGAACCTGTAGACCCATAGATTACCATATCTACGTGCATGTGGATGTGTTACCATGAAGGTAAACGATATGGGGCCTGACCAAGGTAGGCAGGTCACCATGACCCCTGAGGAAGGATGAAAGACATCCAAAGAATGCAGAGAGAGATGATGAAGGATTGGGTAAGGTTCTAAGTTGAACATGTACTATGATATAATCTTAAGTCTATCCTAGGGTCAGGTAGGGATAAGACTGATGGAAGTAGGGGTTGCCTAATTCCCTAGTTGCACATGACCATAGGGTCGGGAGGTAAGAGCTATCATTGTCTTAGGGTCATGGGTTAGGAGATTGATCACCTTCATGAACTCATGGGACCCAAAGGGCAGATGAGTAGGGCACTCTCTGATGCATGAGGGAAGAGGGATGACCCCAAAAGTTCTGGCTCCCTATAGACCTGGGGGAGATGACCAAGGATTGTGTGGTGACCCAAGTAGGATCGAGACCCATTTTCCATGGAAGTAACTTTGATATCGAGATGATTGTGATGTAGAGACATAAGTTGCACGTTTCAACTTAGATTTGAAGGTGTACTGGCAATGTGGGTTGTACCATCTCTACTCTTGGAATAGGAAGAACTCTATATTTGGACGGCCGCCAAATGCTTATTTCTTCTTATTATGGGAGTGAGAGATAGGACAGTACGCATGCCATACACCAAGGGTAAAGATGACATGAGTTGGAACGTTGCTATAAGGAATGAGGACAGAGATGATAATGTGCCCTGGTGGAGTGAATGATACATGGATAGGTACAAATGATAAAAGTATTAAGATAATCACCTTGTAAGGATGTTCCTAGTAGAAGATTTATGGAATTTGCAAGTTATACAAGGTCGAGTTTGATCACCAGGTGGATGAGCTCAAAGTTTCTTGATGAAGATAAACTTAGAGTTTGAGATGAGATGATAAGTATAATACATGGAGGATGAAAGGCGGTAATGAATAATCTAGTTGAGATATAGTTGCCTAGTTTATCTGGAAGCTAGAATAAGTTGAGTTCGCTGGGCTAACATTAAGTTGAGGAAAAGAGATAAGTTTGGCTAACACCCAGATGTATCAATAGCGGTTAATCAAGTTAATGGTTGCTTGGTTAGACAGCCTCGTCCTTGATGTGTTAGAAGGATGGTTGTAGAACGTCGGATACACTTCTTTGGATAGGAAGGTAATAGAACCCTGATGAGAGTGGTTTAGGGTTTCTGAGGAATCGATCTTGAGGAATCATGATATATAGGAAATCATGATTTTAAGATCACCAAACACCATGATACTACAAAGATAGTAAGTGATAGTAGCACTTTGGATGCTTAAAACAAAGTTGCATGTAGCATGTGGCCATGCAAGCTAGGAGGCGAAGGACAAACACCAGTAACCCAGTGTATAGATATAGAGGATAAAAGAGTCCCTGAGAGGAGATGGGAGTTCATCACTGTGGATGATGTGGAAGGTCTCCCCTAGACCATGGAAGGTCAAGATGCAATATGGGTTATGGTAGATCACCTTACATAGATGAAATGAGAAAGAAAGAGTACTATCATGGGACAGATCCAGTTGAACTACTTATAAGGGAGAGATGGTTCGACTAGACCATGATGCGAGTTTGAAGTTTTTGAGTATTCCCTAAAGATTCACTTCCATGAGGTTGGAAGAAGATACATGAAGAACTTGATGATAGAACAATTTATCACTACTAACTAATGGTTAGTATGATCCAGACTGGAGGGTCTGATAAGAGTGTGTGTGCTCATTCAGGATGATACATAGAGATAGTTCTTGTGATGTGACATTAGCCACCATAGCTTTATCGGGATGCAATAAGTTCTATAAGGAGGTTGTGTCTTTCACCACTTCATTACTATGATGTTGGTGAAGGAGGCCTCACGAAGGTCAGAAAAGAACCACAATGTGTGCAGATGAAGTCACTTGATCATGCAATGGATGAGAGAGAGCCCAAGGGTGACATGAGTCATGAGCTGATGCAAAGAAGACTGACATGCAATTCACTGTGGGAGAATATAATGTGAAAATCCGAGCCCTCTGAGCTACAACTGAGAAAGTAGAGTCCCCGATATATGAGTCCATTTGAGATGGATTGGTGGAGATGGTTGTGTTTAGCCTTGCCCCTCAGGATAACATGATGTGTAATGTGTTCCATGAGTCTGATCTAGAGCACTATGTGAGGTACCCAAGCCATGTGTTGAGCCCTGAACCTATTCATCTTTTGAGTGGTTGAAATGTCCTGAGTCACCTATGAGGGTATGATATACCAAGGCGAGAAAGAATTCAGATGGAAGATTATGAGATGATGAAGGTTCTTGGGAAGAACCATGGAAAGGGAGAAGCCACATGGGAGTCATGATGGACATATGAAAGGCTTATCCTGTTTGTTTGCTTGCTTGATGAAATTTTGATGGCAAAATTCTTACAAGAGGGGATGGATGTTACAACCCCAATTTTTAGGTTCCTTTGGTGAGAAATGTAATTTCTCATATTAAATATATTGGAACAAATAATGATATAATTTATAAATGGATTTTTTGTACAATAGCCTTGATGATTGTGGTGGGCTTTATTGGCTATTGGGCCCAATAAAAAGGAAAATCAATTAGTAAATGAATAATTGAGTTTTTGAAAAAAGAAAGATGTGGAAACCTCTATAAGGAAAAAGAATATAATCCAAAGCTGGATTTCGTGCCTCTTGGGTTCCTTGGATTCCAAAGAGTCCAAAGTTTCATAGAGAGTGCAATAAGAAAATAAAAGAACAATTAAGTATTTCTTTATTAAGAAAGAAATTGAAAATAATGTTAAAATGTTGGGAATAAGTGGAAAAAGGTATAATTGGGTTATCCTTGGTGGAATTTCGTATCCCAAGGATTACCAATGATAAAAGGAATACCAATGAGGAAAATAAAAGAGAAATAAAGAGAAATCCTCAAAAAGAGATATTTTAATCAGAAATACACATGATAATGAGAAATAATTTATTTAGATGCATCTAGAAGGATAACGAGTATCCCTTGAAACGGATTTCGAAATAATAGAATTTCTTGGGGTCCAAGGAGCCCCAATAAGGAGGAAAGAAAGACAAAATACCAGATTTGCAAAATATAAGAATAATGTGATGAATTATGAGGTATTGTTAAAAAGAAAGTAATTTCTATTAAAGGAAATAGAATTTTGTGCCAATAAATTAAAAGGAAAGTACAAGGAAGATAAAGGATGTAATTTTCGAAATCCTAATATTAAAAAAAAGGAATATCTAAGAGATGATGAAGAGAAAGGATGTTGCTTTTATAAAAAGGAAAATGAGTTTCAATGTTGGAAAATGACTTGGTTGCTTCGTGGGCAAGCAGTCTGGGGCGGGGATACCCTCCCCTATAAAAGAGGTAGAGCCCAGGGTCAAGTTCCAGAGAGATCCCACGTCTCCCACTCTCTTCCTCATCTTCTTCATGCTTCCCTACGTTCAAAACTCTAGCAGAGTGTAGCAACTCACCATGGGGCAGCAAGGAGTCTAGGCAGGGGTTTCGATGGAGGTTGGGGATGCCACGAAGTCAGAACAAGGTCCAGCTAGCATCACTATGACCTACACGACACGCCATGGCAGCGATACAGTTGCACTTGCAGTTGTAAGTTGCAGGTGTTCCCCAACCGACCTAGCCATTCTGACCAAGATATGAGGGTAGCCCAGGTGCGCCAGAGAGCGGTGGAGGCAGAGAAGTAGTTTTCGACGCAGTTTGGGTCTGTATCTGGGAGGGAGAAACGTACCAAGGGTCGTCCTCGGCGGCTGCTACTGCTAATCCAAGGTTGAAGACAACCTAGCGACCAATGGACAAATAAACCCCTCTGGGGTATGAAGGGCAGGCACTTACACAAGGGGCATATGTGTAATTCTGTTATGTTCCAAATTGCGAGAGCAGTGTTGCATGTTAAAGGCTACGTGGCACCTCCCCATTGGCCCAAGTGAGGTATTTCTTCCGAAAATCATAACTCTTTAATAGTAGCTCGGATGACAAAAGTTTATACATGAATTTTGCTCAGAATAACGAGTGGAATCCAATAAAAATATAATTGGAACCTTATTCTACTTGCAATTCGAAAAGTAATGGAAGTTGTTAAATTTAGTGATTAAAGATTAAGAAACCCTATTTTAATATGATTAATGTGATTAGTGGGGTTTAATAGATGATTAAAGTTGATATTAACCTGTTAATCATGAAGAGTTACATTAAGATTGAAAAAGATGAGCTTTGCATGTAATTAGTTTAATTTAGAGTTTCATGTACAAATAAGTGCTTTAATGGGCCTTGAAACCCTAATGTTGGCAAAATTGACTCTTAATAGCTTTAATTATTCAAAGTGATGAATAAAGATGATATATAATGATTCGAAGCTATTTCGAGCATTATAGTACCTAACTATGGTTAAATACCCTAAATGTAGTAATTAGGGTTTTCTAATGAATAAAAGATAGAATTAATGGTAAATCAAGTTCATATGCGAATTAGAATATAATGAACTTTGAATTCATGATAACTGAGCATAATAAATTTGACATGGGTTAAAGAGGATAAAAATGGTAGCTTTAATGAAAAGAGGCTTAATGGACTTATACAATGATTAATTATGCCTTTAATCTGAAATTGAGGATTAGATGTTGAGATAATTAGGGTTTGTGATCAATTGCATTAAATTAGGGTGTAAAATAGTAAAAGATGAAGAGAAACCCTAATTGTAAAGTAAACTCTAAAAGTGGACTAGAAACCCCAGGAAGCGAGCTAGATTTAATACATCTTAATCACATGAGTAATAAAAGGAAATTGTATAATTGTTTCAGGATTGTATTGAATGCTTGCTTGCCTATTGGTTGATTGGATTTTTTCTATCTCACATCAACTTGACAGGTATGTGGTTACGCCTATGAATAGCCTGAATTAGTTTCTCAAGGATTTTCGAGGTTTTATCAATGAATTGAATTAAACTGTTGGTTGCATTTTATTCCTACAAATTATAATGTGAATATGACTATCACATAAGAGATGTGCCTACTAGCTCAGATACTAGTCCCCTCCGTAGCCTAATGGATTGACCTAGTACATGGATACCAATGGGGTAGGCCCATCAGGTCATTGAATGACTTAATACATGGCTATCAATGGGGTAGGACCATCAAGTCATCATGAGTCAGGGATTGGGATACCCTTGGGTAGGGCCATGCGACTCCATAACCCTAGGAATTGGCTACCTCTTTGGTAGGACCATGGGGGGTAAGGATCTACCATATGAGAGAGGTAGTATCCATGTCCACTGTAGGGATGGTACAGAGATAGGGGATAGGCAAGGATTGAGTAGTATTGCTTAAAACGTAAGCTTGTATGTTAAATGATATTTGGTTGACTACATTGTTAACATAGCTGCACAATTATTGTTTCCCCCACATACCAGCTTCTTGTTGATCGACGTTTTGTTTGTCGGTGTTTTAGGTACAAATGAAAAGAACAAACAGTAAAGTGGCATATGTGGAACTAAATGAGAAATAACGTACACATGAGGATTAGTTAGATTAGTATCTTCATGGATAGAAGTTTAGAAACCATAGCTTTTAAAAGGTAAGTAAAGTTTTTATTTTATACCAGTTTTCAGTTTAGTTGGTAAAGTTTATTAATTGTTATTGATTATTTGTCGAACCTTTGATCCGGGTTATTTGTTAACGGCTCTGACCTTTCAGTCTCCCTTAATTGGGGGTTATCGGGAGTCGGGGTCGTTACAAATTTTCACACATTTAGCAACATGCAGTTCCATTCGATTTTCACACATGTAGAAACATTCATGTAGCAATTTGCAGTTCCATTCATTTTCACATTCACACATGTAGAAACATTCATATAGTAGCCAGAAGTTTCATTCATTTTCACATGCACACATGTATAAACATTCATACACATGTAGAGACATTCATACATGTAGAAACATTCACACATATTATAATTCAGAAATTCATTTACAAAATATCATGCTTTAGTCATTATTCGCTATCAACATCCCAATTATATATTAAAACCCCCACTACTTGTATGGTTGTTGCCCATTCTTCTCTTACATCATTTAATTCTTTCGTCGTATAGGGAGCATGTACATCTGGTAAGGCCTTTCCTATAGTGTGGTCAGTTGTAAACACATGCAAAGAGAATGATGTATATATAATTAATAATATATAAATAAGATTGATATATTTCATATTATCTAATGAGACTATATATAATACCTTAGGAATGGTATCGATGTCCACTGCGGCATATTTGATAATCATGTGCATAAATTGCATCACATAGTATGCACATGCCCATCCGTTGTCTTGTGTAGCACACTATAAATTGAAGCATACAAATATTAAAAAATACAACTAATTAAGCATTGTTCACATAAATAATATATAC
Source organism: Alisma plantago-aquatica (assembly GCA_963693085.1). Lineage (NCBI taxonomy): Eukaryota > Viridiplantae > Streptophyta > Magnoliopsida > Alismatales > Alismataceae > Alisma > Alisma plantago-aquatica. The sequence goes on along the minus strand of OY856410.1, from coordinate 90,487,442 downwards.
ATTGCATTCGGGAACTTACTTCCATGTTTTTCCAAATTATTGGCTTGTTCTTTTTCCTAGGGACCTTTCCTCCAGCCTTTTTGAACTCATCTAAACCCCTACATGTTAATATAACATAGTACATTGCATAATTAAATAGTAATGTAATAACATATGTTAACAAATATGAAAATGAAATATTTCTCACTGGAATAATGAAATTTTCATTTTGTGTCCATATTTTGAATTCAATTTAGTCCCCTTAGGATCTAGATAATAGACAGTGAACATATCAGGGACAATAACTAGTAACTCCCAATGCATACCACTAGAGGTAAAAAAGTAAAAAATTAATAACTCAAAATCCACAATAAAAATGTAATTTTCTTAAGTCTAAATTATAAGAAAAGTAAACTTACTCCACATTGAATGGAGCTATTATCACCGTCTTGTTATTTTGAGCAAAATTTATAAAAGCATCACAGCAGTATTGTTGAACTGACAGAGGGTCTTTAGCTACTAGACTAATCAAAGATGGAATAAAAAATCCTACATGTTTGAATGAAACATCTGCACATATCTTGTCTAAGTAGCTGCAAAACATGTACTACATATGCATTAATAAATAAGAAACCAGATCACCAGATCCTACACAAGGTATATGGATGTATAAATAAGATCTCACCTTATCCATAGCTCTATCACAGATGTATTCAGCCAATCATATCGAAACAACTCCAAAATATCTTGTATAAATAGGTTGCTTTCGTATGATTGACCTACAACATCAACATCTATAGAAATAGTTATAGGGCAATTTATATCATGTTCGCCTAACCATATTACCATACCCCTACAATTAGGACCTAACGGGACAGGTAGGTCCTATGGAACCCAACTTGGTAATGTAGGAGGTGGAGGTGGAGGCCTAGATGCTCTGGGTGTCTTCTTTTTAACCTATATATATATATATATATATATATAATTTCTGATCAATTGACATCATATACACACACTAACAATTTAATGTAATGTAAATTTACCATACAGTTTCAGTATAGAGGACATCCTCTTTTGGCCACAATATCACTCCGCCTTCTGCCTCACCAAGCGTTTCACAATCTGGGTGGGCATATCACAATGGAAGATCCATCCAATTGGGGAATATACGTAGAGGGCTCATACGAACCCAACCAGCTGGTAATGGAGACCCATGAAACATTTCCCCTAGTATGGATGGGTAAGCCGACGCCTCTGCAATGACAAATTCTTTACTTTTTAGATGACATGGCTTCAACCCCTACAAATTTATGTGTAAAGAATGTTATATACATATCTCCTTTGGTGTTATCAACCGAATTACATTTGAAGAGCAGAATTTTGAAATCTATGTAGTCAAACTCCCATATGTCTTCAATGACACCGTAATATGAAATTTTAGCTTCACGTGGACTCTTATCCTTTGCACTTGCAAAAAACATAGTCGACGCTTGAAGGGTGACCCCACTATTTTGGACGACACTCTTATCATCTTGGCGCTTTGTGTAATATGTGAATCCATTAATGCCATACCCTTCATAAGACATAACATTCAATTTTGGTTTAAAGGTGAGGCATTTGATAGTTTCAGTAATATCATCTGGTGTTTGAGATAGTTGATGTAAGACTTTGTCTTCAAACCACTTAATAAATGTCTTGTTATGCTCTCTAGCAATCCACATTGTATTGTCTCAAGGATATTGTCTCTTGATGAAATTGGTATGTTCCTCGATATAAACACTCACTTCATCCATGTTGTGTAAAATATACAAGTGACCTTGTTCCAACTACTCATTGCTGATTACTTTCACCTGTGATCCCAAAATTCCTTTACCAAATTGCTCCTCAATATTCTTGTCATTACCAGGAGTGTCATTACCACTGAGAAAGTCATTGCAAAAATCCATAACCTCTCTCGCCACATTACCCTCAATAATACTCCCTTCAGGACGAAAACAATTTCGAACATCACTTTTAAAAATGATCATGTATCGTTCAAAGGGATACACCCAATGCAAGAAATTTGGTCCCAACATTTTCACTTCCCTAGTCAAGTAGACAACAAGATGTACCATGATATCAAATAACGATGGAGGAAAATACATCTCAAGCTGACATAGGGTAACAACCACTTCTCTTTGAAAATTATCGAGAGTATCAGGGTCAATAACTTTGCTGCACAGACTGTTGAAAAAGAAACAAAGTCTGGTGATTGCAAACCTTACATGCTTCAGCAATATAGATCGAATTGCCACATGCAATATTTGTTTCATTAGAGTGTGACAATCATGAGGTTTAAGACCTATCAACTTTAGATCTTTCATTGATACCAATCTACAAATGTTGGATGAGTAACCCTGTGGCACCTTAACATTTACCAAACATTCACAAAAAACTTTCTTCTCCTTTCTAGACAATGTGTAACAAGCGAGAGGTAAGTATGTTCTCTGATTTTCCATTTCACATAATTATGTTAATTCTGACCTTATTCCCATTTCACATAGGTCCAGTCTGGATTTAATCCCATCTTTAGTCTTACCTGGTATATTCAACAAAGTACCAATGACACTATCACATACATTTTTCTCAACGTGCATGACATCGATACAATGTTTGACTGTCAAAGAACTCCAATAAGGAAGATCCCAAAATATTGACTTCTTCTTGAATAAAGATTTGTCACACTGTGTGGCCATAGTACCTTGTAATCTCTTACCAAATTCATTGACAAAGTCTTTTACTCTTTCATAAACAACCTCCCCTGGTATAGGTTTAGGTGCACTCTGTTCCTCATTCAATCCATTGAATGCTTTGCACTTCCTACGATACGGATGGAATTTTGTAAGAAACATTTGATGACCGAGATATATAGTTTTACCGCCATGTTTTAGTCTTGTTGAATCAGTGTTCTCTTTACATATAGGACACGGTTTAGCTCCTTTGACACTATATCCAGACAAATTCCCATATGTCGGAAAGTCATTAATAGTGCAAAACAACATAGCATGCAAATGAAATGTCTCTCTTCGTGAAGCATCATAGGTCATCACACCTTCACTCTAGAGTTTCTTTAAGTCATCAATCAGAGGTTCAAGATAAACATCGATATCATTTTCAGGTTGTTTAGGGCCCGATATCAACAACGACAACATTACGTACTTATTTTTCATACACAGCCAGGGAGGAAGATTGTATATAACAAGCATGACTGGCCAAGTGCTATGTTGGCTGTTCAATGTCTCGTACGGATTGATCCCATATGTACAAATCCCAGGTCTTAGATTCATGACTTCTTCACCAAATTCAGGGTATAAAAGATCAATCTTCTTCCACTGTGGGGAATCAGATGCATGTCGTAGGATCACATCATTATTTTTCTTAACATATGCATTCCACCTCAAATTTTTCGCATCTATTGGATTGGCAAACAAGCGTTGAAACTGTGATATTATAGGTAGATACCACATCACCTTGGCAGGAGAACCAGTTTTGGACTCCCCCAAAATCGTCAATTTATACCATGACGCAACACATTTTAGACAATCTTTCAAATCCACATAGTCCTTTTGAAATAATACACAATCATTCGGGCATACATGTATCTTCTTGGCATCCATTCCCATTGGGCACAACAATTTCTTTACCTGGTATGTTGAGATTGGCAGCTCGTTTCCTTCAGGAAGCATTTCTCTCAACAAAGCCAACAATGACGTGAAGCTTTTGTCGCTCCATCTATTGTTAGCTTTCAGCTTATACAATCTCAACACAACGCTAAGCTTTGTAAACTTAGAACAACCTGTGTATAATGATATCTCAGCATCATTCACAATGTTTCTAAAAATGGGAGGTGGATCGGTGTGCTCTACCCCACAACTATCCAACATCGCATCAACGATGTCTACTAGAACTTGTTCATTCACATCTACATCATCAGAGGCAATTTCTTCTTCCACACAAGCACTGCTATCGACATCCACTAGTTTCGGGTTTGAAATCTCTCCATGACAGTGCCATTCTGTATAGCCTTGTATAATCCCGTTGCACATGACATGACTTTTGATTTCGTCACCAGTGCTGACTTTCAAGTTGTTACCGCAATGCCTACATGGACAGTAGAACCTATCTCCAGGTTGTTTCCTATGTTCCTCAGCAAATCTAATAAACTGGTGAAGACCAGAAATAAACTCTAGGGTGTAGCGATTGTGAATGGACATCCATGATCTATCCATTCTATGATCAAAGAGAAAAAAAGTGTATATTACAACAAGATTTGGGTCTAGGATTAGAGTTTTTGCATGGTTAAAACTTTAGTCCAACAAATACATGTGTTGGCATTCTTATATATAATAAATGTGTACCACCTATCCCATTCTTGAACACCTAATCTCACTAGTAAGTTTATAATGTGTATTGGGTTTTCAAGATAATTTCAGCAACATTTCCCCATTTGTTCTCTAAGTAATGTACTTCGAGAACAAATGGGGAAATGCTGCCAAAATTTTCTTGAAAACCAAATACACATTATACACTTACATCCTAAGTGAGATTAGGTGTTCAAGAACAACCCCAAACTGGGGACTATCCAAGATTTACTCCTAATGAGTAAATCTTGGATGGGTTTCTAGGCCAACAAATACATGTGTTGTCATTCTTATATATAATAAATGTGTACCACCTATCCCATTCTTGAACACCTAATCTCACTAGTAAGTGTATAATGTGTATTGGGTTTTCAAGAAAATTTCGGCAGCAATTCCCCGTTGTTCTCCTAGTACAGATGTACTTAGAGAACAAACGGGGAAATGCTACCGGAATTTTCATGAAAACCAAATACACATTATACACTTACATCCTAAGTGAGATTAGGTGTTCAAGAACAGTCCCAAACCGGGGACTATCCAAGATTTACTCCTAATGAGTAAATCTTGGATGGGTTTCTAGGCCAACAAATACATGTGTTGTCATTCTATAACATTGATTTCAACATTTCGAGTGTCCATGCATGTTCATCATCAAGATAAAGATTACACATAAATTAGTATGACCTAGGGATGGAGAGATTCATAATTGATTTCAAAATTTCAAACTAGCTCATGCATTATCATCAATCTACATCATAAAATAGGGATTCATGTAGATGTTAGGGTGACACATCACTACAAAATCAGAGATTTAACATTAGGGTTTTAATATCTTACATACATTTGATTATAAGATTTCAACAATATAGTTAATTCAAGATTATGGTGAAATGTGTATTAGGGTTTTAATATCTTAATTCAACATGCATCAAAATTTACAGAATTAGGTCAAGCATTAGTATTCAATTACAAATGTATCTTCTTCTTCCGTATCCCTCCTTACCAAATGGATAAAATCAATGCCACGACCGTGTGGGCTGACCACGGCCATGGCTATGTTGGCCTACCACGACCGTGGCCAGCCCACACGGTCATGGTTGTGTTGGCCTACCATGGCCGTGTTGGCCAGCACGGCCGTGGTCGGCCAAAAAAGCCACGGCCGTGGCCAGCCCACACGGTCGTGACCTTACTTTAATCCATTTGGTAAGGAGAGGGAGCAGGAGGAAGAAGAAGAGGGGGCTGAAGGGAGAAGGAAGAAAAGAGGGCTACCTAGAAGCGTGGAGAAGAGCGGCGGTGGCAGTGTGAGAGCAACAATGGTGAGTAGAAAAGAAGGCGACGAGCAGAGCAGGCGGCAGCGGTGGAGGTTGAATGCGAGCAGAGACGCACCAAGAGAAGGAGGATGTGGTGGCGGCGAGTAGAGACGCACCAGCAGTGGCGGCGGCGAGCAGCAGGTTGAATGTGGGCGGGCGGGGGCGTCGTCGGGCGATTTTAGGCGAGCAGTAGGAGAGGAGAATGCTCGCGATGAAATAGAAGAAAGGGGAATACTCAGGTGATCGCTGGTCTATTAAGTTTGTAAACACCGTCGGTTATCTACAAAACTGACACCTAAAATCTTAAGTGTCGGTTGATAGTAACAAACTGATGTCCAACTGGACATTCCTTTACCCTAATTGTTTTGGTAGGGACGGCGCACGCACCCTTATCACATCGGTTATGCTAAGACAACCGATGCCCATATTGGAACTTTTGGTGCAAATTTTATCTTCATTTAGCGTCGGTTATTAGGTAAAACACCGACGTTGTATCTGATACTTTGGTGCAATTTGTTTTGCTCGAAAAAATTGGATTCTGCGTGCTACTTTAGACGTCGGTTGCTTTTCTTCAACCGACACTGAATGAAAAGTGATACTCGTGTCTGGATGGTCTTCAAATATAGACGTCGGATATCCTTATTAACCGATGTTTAATGTTAACATTGTCAGTTTTACTAAAAAACTGACGCCTCTAAAAGCGACGTTGAACGCTGTTTCTGTAGTAGTGTATACCAAAATACTGATCAACATTTATTTAATCGGCAGGTTAACCTGCATCTGTTAGTTGATAACATGGAGAATCAAGAAATATTAAAGATATTAAAGCTAAGGTAAGGAGGTTTAGATAGTTAACGATTTGTTCTCATTGTATATGTTAGTTCTCATGTTGAAATATCCATGTAACTCCTTCGAGGTGCTCAACAATAAAATCATGTAAACATGATTTGTTCAAATTAAATGAAATTATGTACTATTATTTATGATTTGTTAAATTTTATCCTTGAAATTTAGAGTATTGATCCTTTACTTTAAGGTGTTCTCTCAACCGAGGGACATTGAAAAGTGTGGTTCATTACATTTGGTATCAGATACCTAATTTAGCAATTAATGTTAATAGTTTATAATATGACACAAAACAAAATAGTTCTAGTTAGAGAATCACAAATTGTTGTGGAATCTCAAGTTCAGCATATGACACAAAATAAATTAGTTATAGTAAAATACATCTGAAATTGGAGGATTGTGAATCCAACGACTCAGATAATGTTGGTCCTAATAGGATGATCGAACTAATCAACTAAAAGCTATTGAGTACCATAATCTGAGTAATGTCTCAAGGCCATTTTGAGGTCCATATAAGCTAACAAGGTAGGACCTTGATAGCACCTCCTAAAGGTTGTGGAAAAGACTTATATGGATAACATAAAAGTACATATTGGTTGAATATTTTCTAGAATCAATTCAAGTTGTTGCACATGATAGAAATACCTTTACCAATTGTCAAGCTTGTTGATGTAGTTAAAATAGACTATAATATTTAGCATATGAAGAAAGAAACGAGATTCCTTAATGGGAATACATCAGAGGATGTGTGTGACACAACCTAAATGTTTTTATAACTTCAAGAATGCAAATAAAGCCTACAAACTACAAGGTTCAATTGGGGATTGAAATAAGCATCTCAGAGATGGGATCTTTTGACTTGACAAGATAGTAAAAGAATTTGACTTGAATCAAGATAAAAGATGAAATTTGAGATTACAAAAGATTTATTGGGAGCATATATGAATATTCCACATATGACGAGGAATAACATCTCAACATTGTGAACAGTGAGAGCCGGCATGAAAAACACCTTCAATAATGGAGGATTAGGTGAAACATCTTATGAGACAAGGGTCAAGACCTATAGAGATAGCTCTAGAATGTTTCACAATATAAGTTTGAGCACATACAATAGCAAGATGTTGAAAGAGTTTAACAAGGAAGGATTCAATGAAAGAGAGTCTGAATTATTCTCTCAAGAACCATATGTTCGAATTCTTGTGAAGAATGAAAATGATGTGATTAAGATGGCATAGGATGTAGCAATGGATCTATCATGAATGCTATAAATGTACTTATCCCATATAATATTGTATGAATTAGACACAATAAGTTGATACTAAATTCCAATAAGGGTTATTGGAATTTGTACTGGAGAAGTACATTAGGATAGATTGCTAGTAATCAAAGATTAAAATAATGGAAGAGTTGAGTGTCAAGAGGTTACACCTATGCAAGCTTCCAAAATGACAAAAGTCATCATAATAAAATATGTTTGCTTTAAAAGGAGAAATGTTGTTAATTGGAAGTTCTAATCTAATAGCCATTAATAGTATTCTACTATAGAAGCCAAATATACTTGTGTTAGGAATACAAAGTGATGCTATATGGATCTATAAGTTCATATGATGAACTAATGGATGTGCCAACAATTGATGATTCAGTAATGATAATGTGATGACAACGGAACTACTTGTTAGAAAGGAATATCAGATACCATATTATGATAGTTTCACTTCATACTGAAGAGATAAGAAACATCCAATAGTACTGACTAAATAGAAAAATGTTGCTAACTCGCTAGATTAGCACTTGCGCAACAGAAACATGGTGATCATGTTTAGATCACTAAAGAATGAGACTCATGGGTGATTGACTCTAAGTGCAAGTGGGATTCTATTGGTAAGGTATGTCTAGAGATCCAATCATGTGATGATTGACAAGGCATATACCATAAAGGATTTGAGTAATACTCATAAAGGCAAGCTTCCAATTCATTATGTTTCATTCAGTTATGAGATAATGAGGAAACATTATGAATGTGTGAAGAATGAACATACTCAATGACGTATGTCTTCAAGTACGTGACTTGGAGAATGAGATCATATAAATGCTAAGAGTATGTACATTCTTTCTATATACCTAGTCGGTTGTTACTATGGAAGGTAGACAAACACCATTAACACATAAAGACTGGAATGTGGGTTGGTTGATGACTGAGTCTCATTAGTCATGATATTGATTATCAAACCAAGCACACTGATACATTTTAGGGAATAGTGTATCGAATAGACCCATCTTCAGAGTGACACATGGAAACCATCATTAGTGGCCATAGTCATCTCTCATAGTGAAGGTGGTGATTGTGATTCCTAGACCTGAAATCATTGCATTCATCACAAGTCATTGGGTATACTTTGGCATCATTAATCCTAATCCTAAAATATGGGCTGCCATAAAGGTGATGATTGGGTAGGTTTGACACATGACGACTGACTATGAGTGATATAGATGGGATTTGTCCCTCCTAGTGGAGTTTGATATCCTGGCCACTTAATAGGTGAGGCTGAGAAATGCAAGTGTATGCACATGTGAATCAATATATGATATTGAGCTCACGTTATCTCAGAAAGTCTTCTCTTGGTTCAAAAAACATGAGTTGAACATTGAGAGGATGATGATTTCATGCCTTGAGTTCACTCTGAATATCAGAGACAAAAGAATTATACAATCACTGCAACACCTTACATAGATTGTAGGTTGAAGTTGTTCTCCAGCTTTACATTCGCTTGGTTAGAACTGATGTGCTTCTAGGCACCACTCTCTGCTTGTGTGACATAAGTTAGTTATAAAAACTCACTTCCAACATGATATGGGACCTATAGGGTCACACACAAAGGGACTCATCTAGAAGAGGAGTTTAATCTTGAATAGTTATTGGATTGATTACTAAAGTGTTTAGATACTCAATTCACAAAGTCGATTAATTGATTGCTCTTCCAACCAATCATCTCATAGGGTGAGTTGGCCATTTGGTGTGCAAAATGATTGAATAAAATGTTGAAATGACCGTTTGGGTTGTCATGTTGTTCAAAAATTGAATTGGCTAAGTTCTACCCAAACTAAGGTGTGAAATGAGTGATTCATTCTGTTGAACCAATTGGTTTGTCTCATCACACCAGACGTCCGTCTAGGAGCAATACGATCATCTCTCATGACTGAGATTGCTCAATTTGTGGGGAAATTCAATTTCATCAAGGATTAGTGTTGACGTGATGGCGTGTGTTAATTGGATTCAAAATTGGAAAATTCATGGGCAATCAAGAAACATAGAGAAAAGGTCATATGGATATACCAAACTACTGTCTCACATGTGAGACAACCATTTCACACGGGAAACAACCATTTCACATGCAAAATGACAGTATCAGATGTTGTACATTGTACAAATTCAAGATCTTCAAGTCCCTTTCACTCCCACACAAACCCCTAACTAACTAGGAACCCTGGCCCTAACCTGTCATATATATAGAGGGGTATTGGGGGGACTTCCCAGAACACAACACATACAATTGATAATCAGTTTCTCTTACAATTATTGTTCTCTCTGGTTGTGGTAACCAAGAGAGCCCAAGCAAGTCCTACCCGATTAGGGAGGGATAGATAGGGGGAGAGAACAATTAAGTATCATAGTTGTGGGAGAGCATGTTTGGGACTAGTATGCCAATACGAGAGATAAATCCTTCTTGTCAATTCTATAAGAATGACATGAGTTCTAGTAGGTCCATGTGGACTACACTAGAGGCAATAGTCCTTTGGTTGCTTCTAGGAGGGCAACATCAGTCTGCAGTATGTGGTGAGACCACATGAGCCATTACAAAAGTTGTCTAGTCTTCCGTCCATGGGGAAGACCAGGAGTTACACAGATATTGTCCCAGAGCAACTAGAAGATAGTTCCAACTACAAGGAGTTATAGTCACTGGATTTTCTCCAGGACCAGCTATAAACGCGTTAAACCATCCTTCTTATTTCATAGTAATTGATACAATCGTGTTGTTATTGGAATGCAAATGGATAAAAAATTTGTTACTGCTGCCTTACTTTGTGCCTATATTTCCCAACAGTTGTATCGGAGCCACATCAATTTACTATGTTTTAGGATAATTGATATGATTGGATTCATGGTTTTATCATTTATTTATTGCATACAATGTGAATATTAAAACTATCCCATATGTGTATCTGATCAAAGACCACATGATGCCATATATATGTATATACATATTTGTGTGTGATATATATACAATTTACATGTGTTGCCCTAAAAGCAATTTGGATGGTGGATGTGTTGCATGGTTATGGCCAATACCTGATATTTGTGTATGGTTGGATGGTTTGGTTTTATTACTATATATCTCAGTTTGTGTACCTAACCTCTACCTCCTACTTCCCATTGTAAAGCTAATTCTTTCCTTCCTTTGATCCCCTCTAATGTAACTTAAGATATCTCTTTATAGTGTAATAAAGTAGCAATAGGATAGTTTCATTTCTTCCAACGATGTCAAAGGTCATCATCTCTAGACGAGTCGACCATCTAGAGGACCATGGATGATAGAGAGAAGGAGTCAAACGACCTCCTGGTGAGTCCAACCAAATGTTTGGAAGGTGTCCAAACATCAGTTAGATAGGAGGCCAGAAGAACATCCTAGATGACCTAACTAACCATTCAGAAGGTGTCAAAACACCAGCTAGACAGGAGGCCAGACAACCATCTCTGAAGACCGACCGATCGACCAAGAGGCAAGATGTCCGGTTAAGGGTTGAACCGATATAACCATATTAGAAAGCACAGATCTACACCCAACAACAAGTTCATACATGTGATGTGATGATTGACCTAGGTGGTAGTAATTCTTTTTGGCTCTACTGAATTACAATAGACATGGCCATAACCATCACTTTTGATTTTGTATTACATGTTTACGTTGTGGGATATATCATGTATATGATACGTACTATATATGTGGTGATTAGATACATTATATGTATATATATGACAAATATATAAATCCCTCAAATCAAAATATTTGAAGTGTAAGATGATTTCCATTAGAAACACACATAAAATGCTTCTTCAACTAAGCACAGGTTACGCCCTCGCATGGTGTGTCGTCAACCTAGTGGAAGTGTGATGGTATATATGTAGGTTATGTCTTCGTAGGGTGCATATCTATTATGTTGGATATCAAGTCAGGCTTAAACTGGTGATTCTTAGAGCATCTAATCCTACAAGCATGCATATGATTATGGCAAAGAGCTGCACATATCATCTATCAAGAATTATACATGATGCAATTGGAAAATAGTCTACCTTAATGGTTTATTATTTATTGTGGCGTGGGTCAGTTGATACTCAAATAAATTTAGATCTTGCTCATCATAAAATTGATTCACTGCAATTTTCCTAATTGTTACTTGAGAGTTATCAATTGAACAAATAATGAGAACAATAGTTAATTAAAGGCCTGATTAATATCACCAAAATTTCAATCAAACTGAATCAAAATGAGTTTTGACAAATTGTAAATTCTTTTGTAGAAACAAATGGTAACAAACAACAACTACTTTTCTCTAAGATCGATCCATGAGAAGGACAAACTAAATGGGAACAACTTCCATGACTTGTTCAGGATGCTGAGAATCGTTCTCACATAGGATCACAACCTCTATGTCTGGGAGGCACTAGAACTAGATGAACCCTTTCCAACTAAACCTAGGGATGATAGGGATGTTTACAAGAAGCATACTGAAGATGTCAAATGTTTGATGCTATGCTCCATGAACTATGCATTACAGAGGTAGCATGAGAACATGGACGTCATTGGGATGGTCACACATCTCAAGAACATGTTTCAATATTAGGCAAGACAAGAAATGTATGATGTCTCCAAGGAACTATTCAAGTGTAACCTTGTAGAAGGAGATCTAGTAGGTCCTCATGTGCTCAAGCTAATTGAGTATGTGGAGAACCTTACTAGATTGGGATTCCCCTTGGCTTGTGAGTTTTCCATGGATGTGATTCTACTGTCTCTTCCATAATCATATAGCCAATTTTTCATGAACTACAACATGAACGACTTTGACAAGTCGTTGATAGAGTTGTTGGGAATGTTGAGAATAGTTGAGACAAAATGAAGAAACACAAGCCCAAGTCTGTGACGATGATCAACAAGAAAAAGGGAAAATTTAAAGGTAAAAGCAAAGATAAGAAGAGTTCTAAAGCGAACTGGAAGCCCAAGTCTTCAAATCTCAAAGCAAAGTAAGAAGTAAAAAAAAGGCAATTGGCACCAGCCTAGACATTGGAAGAGAAATTACGCACTCTGGTTAGAGGAACTAAAGAACAAGAAGGAAGGCACTGAGGCCTCCACTTCATGTATACATGTTGTAAGATAAATTTGATTACTTATTCTTGGTATATGATACCAGTTAGAGATCTAAAATGATGATGTGTGGGATCTAACAAGAAGTAAAATCCTTCATGAAAAGATGATGGAGAAGGTGGAGCAAGGGTTTAGGAAGTTTTTAGTCAACATTTAAATTTATCTTATCCCAATGGACACATAATAGAGTGCGTAGAATTTCTATTTCATTATGCTAATAGATAGAAACATTTACCTTAAAGCATCTTGTATGATAAGGATGATAAATCAATAAATTGAGTTTTTTATGTTTCTATTTTGAAAGATATGATCTTACATGGAAATGCCCAAGCATCAAATGTTATTTGAATAAAATAATCTCAAGATGAATGATTATAATGTTTATACCATAAAGGATTATAATTGATGACTCCAAAACTATCCTTACCATTAGTCATCTTGCATGTACATATAAGAAATGCACATCTAGAATACATATTGATGTTAATCTAGATTCCCTTAGTTATCGAACATAAGGAAACATGCAAGCCTTATTTACACACAATATGACATGACATCCTTCACTAGATGAAATGGGAGGATAATATTTCCACCGGGCCACATACATAAGATGAGTGAAGACCTTATGGAATGAATGCTATAGATAATTGCTTATACCTCATTTCATTTATTGGTAATATGATGATATGTACTCAGTAAAATAGAAACATGAAACCCTTGAATTGCTCAAGGAGATTATAAATGAAGTATAATTTTGATAAAAGTATTAAGGAACTTTGATGAGATCAAATTTCAAAATACTTTACATCAATACCTTGAGAAAATTCAAAGAAAGAACCGTTATAATGTATCACAAGAAAAATACATTTGAACATGATGATGTGTCAAAATAAAGGAATTATACCATGAAGAGTCATGACATAATTATCAATTAATCTAATCTTCTTACATCCTCATAAGTATATAACTATCACTAAACCATGTACCATCTGAATGGTTTATTAGACATCATATATGATATGATATGATATGGGAATGTCCCAATATGTCTAAAGGATTGAAACCCTAAACCCTAAACCCTAAACCATGACTTTTAATTATTGCTATTCATCCCATTCCAATAACAAAATGTTTTGTTGCTAGGATGACTGAGTTCCTAAAGAATTAGTTGGAGTAAAAGTAGAACTTGAAATGTTCAAGGTCAACAAGGAGGTACAATAAGAACTAGGAGAATCACAAATTGTTGTGGAATCTCAAGTTCTCATATGACACAAAACAAAATTGTTCTAGTAAAATACATCTAAAATTGAAGGATTGTGAATCCAATGACTCAAATAAAGTTGGTCATAACAAGATGAGCCAACTAATCAACTAGAAGCTATTAGGTACCATAACCTAAGTAATGTATCAAGGCCATTTTGAGGGCCATGTACGCTAAGAAGAAAGGACCTTCATAGTGCCATCTATAGGGTTAATACCTAAGGGGGCAATAAGGTCTTGTGTCAAAGGCCTACATGGATAACATATATGAAAAGACTAGATGAAATAATTTTTTAAATCTGTTCAAGTTGTTGAACATGATAGAAATTCCTTTACCAATTGTCAGGCATGTTGATGAAGTTAAAATATACTATAATATATAGCATATGATGATAAAAACTAGATTCCTTAAAGGGAATACATTGTAGGATGTGTACAAGATACAACCTAAAGGGTTTTATAACTTCAAGAATGCAAACAAGTCTACAAATTACAAGGTTCAATCTAGGAGTGTAACAAGTATCTCAAAGATGGGATCTTTTGACTTGACAAGATAGTCAAAGAATTTGACTTGAATCAAGATAAAAGATGAAATCTATGATTACAAAGCTTTAGTGGGAGCATATATGAATATTCTACATATGATGAGGAATAACATCTCAACATTTTGAATATTGAGAGCTAGCATGGAAAACACCTTAAGTAATGAAGGATTAGGTTAAACATCTTATGAGACAATGGTCAAGACCTAAAGAGATAACTCTTGAATGTTTCACAATATAAGTTTGAGCACATACAATAACAAGATGTTGAAAGAGTTCAACAAGGAAGGATTCAATGGGAGAGAATCCAGATTAGTCTCTCATGAACCATATGTTCCAATTCTTTTAAAGAATGGAAAAGATGTGATTAAGATGCCATAAGTTGTAGCAATGGATCTATCATGAATGCTATAAATGTACTTTTCCCATATAATATTGTATGTATCAGACATTACAAGATGATACTAAATTCCAATAAGGGTTATTGGAGTTAGTACTTGAGAAGTACCTAAGGATAGATAGCTAGTAATTAAATATAGAAATAATGGAAGAGTTGAGTGTAAAAGGTTACACCAATGCAAGCTTCCAAAATGATAAAAGTGATAGCAATAAAATATGTTTTCTTTAAAAGGAGAAATGTTGTTCATTGGAAGGGTTCCAATCTAATGCCCATTAATACTATTCTATAATAGAAGATGAATATACTTGTGTTATGAATACAGAGTCATGCTATATGAATCTTGAAGTTCATATGGTAAACTTATAGATGTTCCAACCATTGATTACTCAGTTATTATATTGTGATGACAATGGAGTTACTTGCTGGATAAGAATATCAGATACCATATTACAATAGTTTCATCTCATACAACAGAGATAAGAAACATGCAACAATACTGATTAAATAGAAAAATATTGATAACTCGCTAGATTAGCACTTGCATAGCAGAAACATGGTGGACATGTTTAGATCACTAAAGAATGAGATTCATGGGTGATTGGATCTAAGTGCAAGTGGAAGTCTGTTGGTAAGAGTATGCCCATAGATCTAATTATGTGATGATTGACAAGGCATATACCATAAAGGATTTGATTAATACTCATAAAGGTAAGCTTCCAATTCATTTTGTTTCATTCAGTTATGTGATATTGAGGAAATATTATAAATTTCTAAAAAATGAAAATATGGAATGATGTATGTCTTCAAGTACATGACTTGGACAATGAGATCATGTGAATGCTAACAGTATGTACATTCTTGCTATGTCCCTAGTCATTTTTTACTATGGAAGGTAGATAGACATCAGTAACACACAAAGAATGGAGTGTGGGTTGGTTGATGATAGAGTCTCATTCGTCATGATATCACATTATCAAACCTAGCACAGAGATACATGTTAGGGAATAGTGTATCGGACAGACCCACCTTGAGAGTGACACATGGAAACCATCATTAGTGGTAATAGTTATCTCTCATAGTGAAGGTGTTCATTGTGATTCTTAGACCTAAAATCACTACTCTCATCACATTTCGTTGGGTATACCTTGACATCATCAAAAAGGTAATCCTGAAATATAGGTTGCAATAAAGGTGATGATTGTGTAGGTTTGACACATGCATATTAAGTGTAAGTGATAGAGATGTGATGTGCCCGTCCTACTAGATTTCGATATCCTGTTCACTTGATAAGTGAGATTGAGAAACGCATGCGCATGCACATGTGAATCAATATTTTATATTGAGGTCACATTATCTCATACAGTTTGCTCGTAATTCAAGAAAGACAAGTTCAACGTTGAGAGGATGATGATTTCATGCCTCGAGTTCACTCCAAATATCAAAGACAAAGGATTTATACATCATTGAAACACCTTACACATATTGTAGGTTGAAGTTGTTCTCCAACTTTCCATTCACTTAGGTAGCACTAATGTGCGACTAGGCACCATTCTCTTCTTATGATGACATAAGTTAGTTATGGACACTCACTACCAATGTGGAATGGGACCTATAGGGTCACACACAAAGGAACTCATCTAGATGAGGAGTTTAATATTGAATAATGATTGGATTGATTAATAGAGATTTAGGTACTCAATTCACACAGTGGATTAGCTGAGTGCACTACTAGACAACTGTCTCATAGGGTGAGAAGGCGAATTGGAGTACAAAACAATTGGCTCAAATGTTGAGACGACTATTTGAGTTGTCAAGATGATTAGAAATTGAATTGGCTAAGTTCTTCCCAAACCGAGGTGTGAACCAACTGGTTCATTTTCTTAAAACAATCGACTCAGCTCGGTTCATTAGAAGTCTGTCTGGTTGAGTGAGACAACCGTCTCTCATGAGTGAGATCACTTAGTTCATTGGGAAATTGAATTGCATCAAAGATTATTATTGACATCATGTTGTGCATTAATTGGATTTGAAATTGGCAAATTCATGTGTGATCAGGAAACATGGTGAAATGATCGTCTGGATGTACCATACGATTATCTCACATGTGAGATGACCATTTCTCATGCAAAACAATCATTTTGGATGTCACAGATTGTGAAAATTAAAGATCTTCTGGTCCCTTCCACTTCCACACAGATCCTAAACCAACTGGGAACCCTGACCCTAACCCTGCCTATAAATAGAGGGGTATTAGGGGATTCCCAGAACACAACACAAACAATTGTGAATCAGTTACTCTGACATTTGTTGTCCTCTCTGGTTGTGGTAACTAAGAGAGTCCAAGTAAGTTCTACCTGACTAGGGAAGGATTGAGATGACAGAGAACAACTGATGATCATAGTTGTGGGAGGGCAAGTTGGTAACTAGTATGCCAACAAGAGAGACATATCCTTCCCATCCGTTCTATAAGAATGAAAGGAGTTCTAGTTGGTCTGTGTAGACTACTCTAAAGGTAGGAGTCCTTTGGTTGCTGCTAGGAGGACAACATCAGTCTGCAATCTGTGACGAGACCACAGGAGTCGTTGTAGAAGCTGTCTAGTCTACCGTTCATGGAGAAGAACAGGAGATGGACAAACATCATCCAAGAGAAACTAGAGGATAGTTGCAACTGCAATGAGTTGTAGTCACTGGACTTGCTCTAGGACTAGGTATAAACTCGTTAAACCATCCTTTCTATTTTATAGTGATTGACGTGATCTTGTTGTTATGGGAATACAGACAGATAATTTTTTGTTTTCGTTGCATTACACTTTATCTGTATTTCCCAACAAATCTATCATGCTCAATGGATATAAGTCCATTGTCTTTGTGAAGCCCACTACCAAAATTGTATTGATGTGATTGAGATCTAGAACAATTTTCAATAATATCTATTTTATTAAAAGAAACGGCAATGGCCCCTCTATCTGAGAGAAACATGTTAATGAGATCGACATGAGAAATTTTTTCCACATAGTCCAATGAAAAGTTGTAATATTTCCCACTAGATACTTGGAACTCCTTTTCTAGATTAACTATGTGGAAGAAATTTATTAAGAAAATAAAGTCTAAGCTACCAACATTTAAAATAACATTTCTTGGTATAGTTGGGTGTCTTACCCTCATTAAATTCCTTCCTACAAACTTCCCATTACATTTTGACCATTGCATTATCTAGAAAATAAAATAGTAATATTAGATTGATGAAGTCTAAGATAAATTCATTTGGTGTTCGATGAAAAACATTATGTACACTGGATTGACCTTTATAAACTCAAAGGGAAAGGTGGATAAGGTATCATATATCCACAATTGTATCCTCATTATATTTTCAACTTGGTCCTCTCAACCCCTTGCAATAACAAGAATTCTCTTTGGAATAATTCATCCTAAACAAGCATTATATAAATAATTGAATCCTGGAAATAGTGAGCAATCCATATGCTTACATTTCAATAAATATCTAACACATACTTCACCTTATTAACAAATAGGGCATTATCACCCATGGATCAAAATTGTATTCATTATAGAAGAAACATATTCAGTTGATGGTTGTGTACCATAGATAATATTGAATTAGACTATACTCATCAACCCAAATATTGATCATGAATAAAACTTACAATATACTCCTTTATAATTGAGTTTTTCAGTAAGTCAATGGATCATTTACTTCATTTGGCTTTGCATATGGCATAATTTTCAAACTTATACAAATTTATCCTATTCTAGAGAGAATTATAGTGTTGGGAAATTTCTCCACAAAAACTTCATCGGTCCAAAAACATATTACTATTATATCTCATGTGCATTAAACATTTTTCCGAATCAATTGTCTCACAAAAGTTAATAATCATTTTTACAAAAGTTAGTAAGTTTTCCCTATGAAATAAATAGCAAAATAAGGGTTGTAAATTAAGTTCCTTTATATGCCTTCTCTACCATAATCGTTAGGATGTTGTAGAATACACATTCTTAGAATATAATTCACATAATCAATTATGGAGAATTTGTAATATCTTCCATATTTTCATGTGGATCACACACAAAGTCAACCAGATCTTGTTCGTACAAAAGTGCATGCAAATAATTTTTGTGAAGGGAAAATTGATCTATCTTATAATCTGTTATACTATATAATATCTACCGCAGGAAATTATTTTATTATCAAAATCATCGTTATGGAAGTAATAGTTTACTCTATTATATTTTCTTTATTTTATTTCCTTAACGTATTCATTCCATAAGAGCTAATGCCTAATGCTGCTTCAATCCTCAAATGCGGAGGCCCTCCGAAGGAATTTTCTATGTAGGAGGAAGAAAATGACACTATTGTTGGCAGGAGTGTCCTTTCCTTCGCAGGATTTCTAAGACGATGAACATTAGAGATGTTATGGCAACAATTTGTTTTGATTTTCTTTTTGCATTAGGGATCCTACTCCTAGATATTTCCGTTGGGGCCTTTTTTGAGGTCTCTCTTATCCTGATTTGTGGGGATCGACCCTGACTTATTTTGCTTTCCAGCTTTTATATGCGCATTTGGCCACCCATGATTCCCTTATCTCAGATCGTGTGACAAATGTGTTTTTCTTACTGATTGTAACATACCTCCACGTGTTATGTGCTTGTTATCACATCGTCTATTCGATAAAATAATGATGTTTATAAAAGACAAAGCTTCCTCATCATGGTTTCTTACATGGATTGCTTCTTTTGTTTAGCACTTGCTGTGCTAGGGCAGTTCCTTGTCACAGTACCGAAAAGATATGACATCTTTGCCATTTATCCTCCCATTGATAAAGTAATGGATGTTGCACACCATTTTGTAAATGACTAGCCAATTGAACAATGCCAAAGAAATGTCGCGGTATTACTTTATCTTTCAAAGGTATAATTGGTGGTCACATTGCGTAACATTTTGATGGATGACCTTCCACAATCTTCCTTAACAAGCTAGCTACTTATAAGAATCTTTAACCATGGTACGTCACTGTTGACTGCTTCGCCTAGATTTTGAATACAACGTTATATACGAGGTAGCCGGTTGTCAGATTGAAATAAACTTCCTTAAAAAAATGCAATTGTGAATCTTGTCTTATTCGAAACACCAGAATCGTGTTCTTTGATAGGTCATCAACTCGTACTGCTCAAATTTAATTATCCCAAAATTCGGGTAGCCCTCCCCACACAAAAATAAAGATGAGGAAGAAGAGAATCACACTCAATGTACACAAACCTCCATCTTCACTTGATCTCCTCATGATGCCGGTGTCGTTGGTAGGGATCACTTTAGTCATTATGACCGCTGACTAGGTTGGACCGTTGTCGATAAACAATATTGTGTCTGCAATCACCAACCACTACTTTGTTTCAATACAAAGTCGCTGACTCTCCCTTATCAACCAAGAGAGCTTATATGTTGGTGCACTCAATGTGTCACCGACTGTCAGCCGCTACTTCGCTTTAAGGTAAAGTCCCTGACCCTCTCTTATCGACCATGAGAGCTCATCCAGTTGTTCTTGTTTACTGACTTTTCTATCACAGAAGGCACCAATAAACAACTGGAAGGATTACGCCTCAATGAGTGGGATGTCTCAATGGTCTCCCTAGGGCCTCTATTATAGGTCACCATTCATGTGATTGCAAGTAGGAATCTTTGTCCAAGTCCTAGTCCAAGTCATAGACCAACTCTATGTTGTGCATAGAAAATCATCTTCTTTTTCTTTTAGATTTGACTCCTATTTTTTTTTAACTATTATTCCACAAGGATTTTATACATCCACATCGAAGAAACTAGCTCCCTATTAGGATTGGTAACACAAACTAATTCCTACTCAAATCCAAATTCAACTAAAACATGGGTTGGATCCCTTTTCTTTTCCTAACACTTTTATTTCCCAGCCGTGTTATGTGCTTGTTATCCCATCGTCTATCCGATAAATTAATGATGTTTATAGAAGAGAAAACTTCCCTCATCATGGTTTCTTACATTGATTGTATCTTTTGTTTAGCACTTGCTGTGCCAGGGCAGTTCCAAGTCGGAGTACCGAAAAGATATGACATATTTGCAACTTATCCTCCCATTCACAAAGTGATGGATGGTGCATACCATTTTGTAAATGACTAACCAATTGGACAATGCCAAAGAAATGTCGCGGTATTACTTTATCTTTCAAAAGTATAGGTGGTGGTCACATTGCGTAACATTTTGATGATTGAACTTCTACAATCTTCCTTCACAAGCTAGCTACTTATAAGAATCTTTAACCAGGGTACGTCAATGTTGACTGCCTCGCCTAGATTTTGAATACAACGTTATATACGAGGTAGCCGGTTGTCGGATTGATATAAACTTCCTTAAAAAATGCAATTGAGGATCTTGTCTTATTCGAAACACCAGGTCTTGTTCTTTGATGGTATAGATACCATCAACATGGCATGCTAAATTCAGATTTTCCGTAGGCAAATATGTTACACATGGTGAGACAGATACGAAAGTGCCGCTGCAGCCGGTAGGGCATCCTTGGGAATATATTCCATGATGCAAGACGACAAAAATACCGACATGAATGTTATGCTGTTCGAGGACGTCCATTCCACTTCGTATTAATTGGAGGTAGCACCAATACCACCATGTTACGAATAAACAAGATAGACATCCCTGACGGGACCAAATTGGCTGTTACAAAACTTTATTTCCAGAATGTTATAACTAATCTCTTCTGTAAGAACACCCCGTTAACTTTTTGAGGTGCGGGTCTTTGGAAACACATAAGGTTGAGATTGTCTGAAACATCATATGTTACAACCGCTGCAGCCGGCAGGGCATCGTTGGGAATATATTCGATGATGCAAGACGACAAAAATACCGATATGGATGTTATGCTGTCTGAGGACGTCCATTCCACTTCGTATTAATTGGAGGTAGCACCAATACCACCATGTTACGAATAAACAAGATAGGCATCCCTGACGGGACCAAATTGGCTGTTACAAAACTTTGTTTCCAGAATGTTATAATTAATCTCTTATGTAAGAACACCCCGTTAACTTTTTGAGGTGCGGGTCTTTGGAAACACATAAGGTTGAGATTGTTTCCAGAATGTTATAAATTATCTCTTCTTTAAGAACACCCCGTTAACTTTTTGAGGTAGGTTGAGATTGTCTGAAACATCATATGTTACAACAATCTGTCACAACAGATTTGAGTCAATGCCAGACATGGAAGAGGTCATGGCCTCCGACAAAACAAAGCCCGTCGAAAGTTTGCGGTACGGTAACTCCTTGCCAGTTCCCAGCGTCCAGGAGATTGTGAGAAAAGACCCGGCCGCCATTCCTGTGAGGTACCTGAGGAATGATGATGAGAAGCTGAGCAGCGTTGAAGTCGTCGCCAGCACGATCTCGGATTTGATGAGAATTCCTGTGTTGAATCTAAAGCTGCTTTCTCGCGGAGACGTGGAAGAAAAGCAAAAGCTGGATGCCGCGTGCAAGTCATGGGGCTTCTTCCAGGTATGGGAACTGTCCTACTGGTACACACATTCTTGGTTTTAGACGTTATTTCAGTATTAAGGCACACACAGATTATTACGAACATTTAGTATAAGTCCTGCAAATTGTCCAATGGAAGGTGGTCAACCACGGGATATGTCACGAGACGCTGATGTCAATGAGGGATGCCGTCGTTGGTTTCTTCGATCTGCCGTTAACGGACAAGAAGCAGTACGCCATGCTTCCAAACGACTTACAAGGGTACGGGCAGGTCTACGTCATCTCTGAGGAGCAGAAGCTCGACTGGAACGACATGCTGGGTCTGTTGACTGTTCCTGAGAATTCCCGGGAGTTCAAGTATTGGCCAAAGGAAGTGCCGAACTTCAGGTGACCAAATTTATTGATCACGGATAGTTTTGCTAGAATGAATATTAAGGAAGACGGCCGCTGATTCCATCCATGAATGCAGATCGGCCATTGATGCGTACTCGAAGGAAATAGTGCGGGTGTCAAGGGAGCTGTTGGCAGGAATCTCCTTTGCGCTGGGATTGGAAGAGGAAGCGCTGCTCCGTCTGCATGGCGAGATGAAGCAAGTCGCACGGCTAAACTATTATCCACCCTGTTGCACGCCTGAGAAAGTCATGGGTATCAGCCCGCATTCGGACAGCAGCTCCATGACTGTCCTCTGGCAAGAGGACGACCTGTATGGTCTCCAGATTAGGCATGAGGGGAGGTGGTTCCCGGTTGTGCCAATACCTGGGGCGCTGGTTGTCAACATAGGGGACGTCGTCGAGGTAGTACCTATGTGGAATTATAGATGTTAAGGCTTTTCTAGCATAGTTAATTACCATGGCCTATTGTGAACACCAATTGATCTTTTGCAGATTTGGAGCAACGGGCTGTACAAAAGCGTGGAACACAGAGCTGTGGTACACGCACATAGACCGAGAATGTCTGTAGCGACGTTCGTGATCCCGCAGGAAGACTTGCAGATCGGGCCGCTCGATCAGTTGGTCCGTGACCATCCCCCAGCCATGTACAAGAAGGTGAAATACATGGATTACCTTAGGAGCACCTTCACGCGGAAGATGCAAGGGAAAGCCAACGTGGATTCCGTGAAGGTTAACAGCTAGCTCATGAAACCGATGATGTCATTCAAAGCAGGTTTAAACTCTCACGTATGGGTGCAATCTGACCCCTGAAATGCATCATATATTGAAAACCTCACGAAGGTTAAAAGACCGGTGTGTTGCGGTGCCGTATCGCACCCCGTGTGATGGATTGCCCAATACATCTGTAATGCCTATCAAGATCTGTTTTCCAAAAAAAAACGTGAAACAGGATAGGTTGAGCTTTTCTGTGTTAAAAGGTTTACATCTTCATTTGTAGGAGAATGATTGTTAAGTGTATTCAAATGTAGTTGTGTGAGTTCGCTATGTAAAAATGTATAATAGAGTCAGCCCACATCACACCAAAAAAGTGTGTACGCTATATTATAACTTCTAGCTTACTTTAATGCATCTATAATATAAGTTATAAATTTTTTACCATATAACCTCACCATAATCTTAGAAAATCCACTGCGGTATGCTAAATGCTAAAGAACCCCCTGCCATACCCATCTTCAACGAATGCAAAGCGCAGGAGCTGTTTCGTTTTTTCTTTTCTTCTTTTGCTATTCAAAAAGATGTATTAAATTAAATATAAACCACAAAACATAATAAAATATAATACACATTAGAATAAACTTAGATAAACCCTTCTGACAAGTAACATTGCACTCTATAAAAGTAAAATTTCAAATTAGATGTTGGCATCTCATGTTGGTATATATATCCAAAGAGTCAATCATATGATGGTTGGAATGTTGCATGATATAATTGACTTGATAATAATAAAAAATAATTCCATATATTTGGTTTTATTCAGTTATGAGATAATGATGTAACATAATAAATGTGCAAAGAATGATGATACTCAATGATATATGTTTTTAGGTTTGAGACCTGGACAATGAGATCGTATGTATGATAAGAGTACATACATTCTTGTTATTTCCCAAGTTGGTTATTATTGTTGGTAAGGTATGTCCATAGAGACAATTATGTGATGATTGACATGGCATATACCTTTAAAGATTTGATTAATACTTCTAAAGACAAGTTTCTAATTCATTTTGTTTCATTTAGTTATGAGATAATGAGGAAACACTATGAATGTCAAGAGAATAATATTACCCAATGATGTATGTCTTCAAGTATTAGCCTTGTGAAAATGAGATCATATATATGTTAAGAGTACATATACATATTCTCAATATGTCCTTACTCAGTTGTTACCGTGGAAGGTAGATAGACACCAATAAAACATAAGACTAAAGTGTGAGTTGGTTGATGACTGAGTTTCACCAATGAACGACACGAGTTCTAGTGGATCCGTGTGGACTACTCTAGAGGCAAGAGTCCTTTGGCTATTGCTCGGAGAGCAAAGTCAACCTGCAGTCTGTGGCGAGACCATTGTAGTCGCTGCAGAGGTTGCACATACAGTTGTTCATGGTGAAGATATCACAAAACTATTTGTAAACCTAAGTTCACACTCCTAATGGCTACAAAGGCAAAGACGATTGAACTTGGGCACCCGTCCCTAGAAATGATCACATAACATATGCATGAATAAAACCACATACAAGAACCAGATAAGAGATAACAAGATATTAAACATGGTGAGGAGAAGCATGTACTGATTTCTAGATTCAAGTATACCCATTTGTATTGCATTTGAAATCTTAGAGTCTTGGGTGCAACAGATCTTCATTTGGAAACTATATATTCGATAAATGAAACATATTAATGCTAAAGCATTATGTACACTATGAGGCATGTAAATAATTTGAGAGTAATACAGAACTTGCTTGGCTAGAAATATAATCATAGTCAAGAAGAAGAAACAAAGTGAGAACACTTAACGACATCATTTTATACAGATCATGTTTTAGATTCCTTTATCCATTATGTCAACATTAGGTTGCATAATGAATTTCTATGTATTACATTCAAGGTTTGTCAATATAGAATACTCAAACATGAAAGTAGTAATCATAGGAACAATAGCTCAACCAAGTAAGTATCCAAGCATTCATACTAGCGTACATACAAGTAAGCCAATATCTTAGTAGGGTAAAGAGGAAACGTACCTTATGAGTAGACTACAAGATTAACGACTTGATTTAGAAAAACCATAACTAGAGACTCGACTAGATCTTGGCAAAAAAATCCATAATGATCCTAACATTTCAATTAAGTACTATTGGATGAACATCAGAAAGATTAGGTCAATTAATCATTGTCATGGTTGTTGGATGTGTCACCTAGATCAAGATATCATAACATTCATCATTGATTTCAATTTCTCATATGAGGTCATGTATTACAATTAACATGTTACTTCATACTTCTTGGATTCATCTACCTAGGGTGATACATCACAACTAAGATAGGGGTTGTAATATTAGGGTTGCATGATCTTAGTAGAGCAAACATAAGTTTCGAGCACAATTGAACAATATAGTATCAATGTTGCAAAACTAGTCATTTTGAGTATTATCATGCAAGGTGATCATCATTAGGGTAAAAAAGAGGTCAAGAATTATTTTGTGTCATACATATCAACAAGTTACTGATTTGATATCATTATATAATGTGGATGATTAATAGAGCAAGGTTTACATATGATTAAAAACTAGTTAGCCACATCCATTCTAGATCACATATCAAATCAATATTATGGTATTTGGCCACATAAGTGCACAAGAATGATCCACGAAAAAATTAGGTATAAAAAGTATGAAAAGTTACTTATTTAAGAGTTTACATGATCATTTTATACATAAAAGACCCATATGTGAGATAGGGTTGAGTTTCAACATCAATGTTTCCACATAAAGCATATTCAAGGTTCAAGTACCTCTGTAATGCCCAGGCCCACTGCCCAATGCTCTAGTAGAGTTTCAGGAATGACGAATGGCCCCACATACCACCACTAGGCTTAACTGCGTGCTTTGTCCTCACTCACGTGCAAGCAGGGGTCAACTTCCCGACTGGTCACCCATCCTAGTACTACTCCAAGGTGAGCACGCTTAACTATGGAGTTCTTTAGGAATGGGCTCCCTGAAAAAGAGGTGCACCTTGGTGATATGGGTAGTCCAATCATTCCTTTTAAGATCATTTTATCGGAGGCCTCAAATCCTGGGATGTTACAATCTCCCCGACTTAGACTCTTAACGTCCTCGTCAAGGCTCAATTATAAGGCCTCATTATTTCTTCCCCATTTCAGTGCAGACCCACAATGGCCCATGAACACCCATCTCCCAATCACGGAATACCAGCGCAAGGATGGCTACGTCAACCATCGACAACCCTTTCCTACATGCATGGACTGCACGGCTCAAGACTAGCATGCCATGCGAATGTGGGCCCCACCTACTGGAGGGGAATTGGCTCTGATACCATTTGTAATGCCGGAGCTCACTGCCCAAGGCTCTAGTAGAGTTTCAGGAATGACGACTGGCCCCACATACCACCACTAGCCTTAACTGCGTGTTTTGTCCTCACTCACGCGTAAACAGGGGTCAACTTCCTGACTAGTCACTCATCCTAGTACTACTCCAAGCTGAGCATGCTTAACTATGGAGTACTTTAGCAATGGGCTCCCTAAAAAAAGGAGGTGCACCTTGGTGATATGGGTAGTCCAATCATTCCTTTTAAGATCATTTTATCTGATGCCTCAAATCCTGGGATGTTACAACCTCATTAGGTAAAAAGGAGTACAAGTATGAGAAAATATGAAACACAACATAGCATGCACCGAAAACTACTGATTTGGATCAAGCATGAGGTTTTAGGGTACAAATAATCAAGGTTAGGCATTAAAGAAATGATGTATAACATATATGTCCATTTTAGGGCATTTCATCAACATAAGACAATTATAAAATGTAAGAATAGATAAAGTTCGAATCATGATGCATATAGGTGTTAAAGATACTGACATTAGGCTAACATAAAAGTTTGGGGCATCAAGGATCAATATCATGAATCCAAAAGCATAAGCCATCATAAAAGACATCAAACACATATATTTTGAGATATCAGTAAAAGTACGAGAAGAATTAGGTCTTGAAACTTAGTTCTTTGAGTAGACCTCATTTTCTAGGTAAAGATTCATATATAATATGTCCAAAAAAGCCTAAGGGATCATTTATAATGATTTACCTTTGGATCAGTGATTCTGGACCCTTGGATCCAGATCCAAGGGTCGGGATCATCTGGACCTCAGCATCCGCTCTCCCCTAGATTGGGCCCGCGAGCAATGGGCTACCGTGACCCAGTTCTTGAGTGCCTATTTGCGGTTGTCAGCGACTGGACATCATGGTCTATCTCCCCACTGGCGGTCTCCAGCTCTTCATGAGCACCGCCAACTGCTGCCAACGCAGTGTTGCTCATGCGAGTTGCAACAATAGGGCTGTCGGAAAATGGCTCACCAGAGCCATGAAGGAAGGAGGGTTGGAGGCACACACAAAGCTTGGGAAACTACCATCCACCTTCATTTTTCAACCACAAATCTGTGTCAGGGCCGATGAGCTCCAAGTAGAGGACACCCAAAAAGGAGGGCAATGGTGCCGCTAGGAGGATGGTAGGAGAAGAAGGAGGGGACACAAGGTGGTAGGGCACCTAAGCCGCTAAGAAATGAGGGGTTAAATGAAAGATAGGATGGAAATGAAGTAAGGGTATATATATTTGGTGAAAAGAAGCAAGGTGGGACGTGATTGGAGGTTCAAAAGGGGTAGGTGAGGCTTCCGTAGCACCATCAACGTTGGTGTTGTATGGAGCTAGGGGATGAAATCCTAATAATCAAATTAAGATTTGATCCATGTCAAAAATATTCGTTGGCTACCATTAGCAGCCCATGAAAACACAATTGTGATTGGTCATGAGGGAAAGAGTTGGACGGCTGAGGGGACAAAGTGGGTCGCACACCCCCCTGATTGGGCCGAAAATGGGTTAAAGAAATGATTAAATAAAAGTAAAATCAAAGACCAAAAAGAAATATTCAATTAGTCATATCTTGGGCTACAAAGATCTGATTGAGGATGTATTTTGACCGCAATGATGGAGCTATAGTGTGATGTTTTGTAGCTACCGCAACTTTTGCTTCCCCTTTGGTCACTATGCCTGATGACTTGTGGCATCCAAAGGGTTTTGGCTTTACTTGTCCTTCGGTCGCAAGGGTGCTTGACGTTCATCGACTGCTATGGTGTTGTCTTCAAGTGTAGCATCCGTTTGGAAATTTTATATAAAGCAAGGAGGGTCGTGAGTTTGGGGCAGTCACATCAAGTCATATCAAAAGTGATTATAATTATTTAGACAAGTCACAAAGAGGGGTTCAATATAAAGATAAAATAAGCAGATAATGACCACAAAATTGGATGTTATCAACTCCCCAGACTTAGAATCTAGCCTGTCATCATACTAATAAATAGAATTAGAGCATCCAGTGATGAGCTATAGTTGTTTTCATTTTAAAAAACACTACCACAAAATTATCCCATCCTTGCAACACATCATTGTTGACAAACTTGGTCCACTCACTAAGATCCTATTCCCTCCCCTTATTTCTAGAGTTGTGCGACTTTATGCACCTACCACTACTTTTTATAGTAAAGGACTCTCCATTGCAATATCCTCCTTTCCTCATTTCCTATATGTACTCATAAATAGTTCATGTAAGGGGTAACTTTCACACTCTACCATTATTTTGGTTGCATCTAAGCTATTGTGTTGGGGTAGGTTAGGCTTTAAGTGTTTTCCTACATTTCTCAGTTTACCTCAACCATAATGCTGATGTAAAGAGAGTTTCACCCAATTGGGACCTAATGTAGTGTTAGGTGGTTGTGTGAGGTCTTCTTTGAAATACATGTGTGTTAATATTGGCTTCCAAATTCCTCTACTGGGCACGACATATCTGCATTCTCGGGTGCAGCAATACACCATATGTGTTAAATCCTTTAGCATCTTTCCAGGAACAACTCTCATAATTGTATCTCTTTTGGCCTTTTATTTTTCTCACTGGCTTGGGACAAAGGATTGGTAAGGTTTTTGGGCGGCCAAGCCTTTTTTTATCCCAAAGCGGGGAGTTTTAGAACTGGATGGTGTAGTTGTTTCAATCTTGGTGGAGGTGTATACTTTCCAACTAGTATTGTGATGCTAGGATGATTGGTCAGGAGTGTGGCTGATTAAGTCCTTATTTCTAGGGATTTCATAGGTTCAGAAGTCTTATTCCCCTTTACATAATATTTTGTTGTAAGAATGGAATAAGATTGTATTGTTGAGCCAATTTCTTTTATGTATATTAGTCTCTCATTTGTACCACTCTTGAAATGATTTTGCAATAAAATAGCAGAAGGACAAATAAGTATAAAGGTGGGAGGAGTAAATAAATCCAAGAAGGGTAGATATCAAAATTGTGAATTATAGTAAATGGTTCATTTCACGAAAGAAAGTTCAAAGTTAATTTATTTTTCAAAATTTCCTATAATGTAGGGGAAAAGTAAGAATTTTTACAAGCCATTAAAAATTGGAATTAAAAGGAAAAAATGTGCCTCTCAAGCCCGTTTATAAATCCCTCCCAAACTTATCATACAATTTGTCCCAGAGTGTTAAAGATGAAGGTTTTGAATATAAATGAACCTCTTTTATTGTTGTTGTTGTTGTTCAAAAACCACCCATTTAGATTGAAGCATCATGTCAACATATCCTCCTCAGAGTTCAGGATAATGTTCATGTTGCAAGATTTCAACTTTTACATCCCTTAGGGCCAAGTCTATCATCCATGTCTGACAATAAAAGCTATAGTCATTAGATAGAGCAATCTGATGGGGACTTCTGTGTCAGAATTGCATTTTCTTGAAGTCCATTCTCATCACATATTTTTACCCATTGTCATGTTTACAAATCATCTCTATTATACCTTACACACATGTTACTGCCTTTCCTTCAGTAGGCATCTTTGGTGTAGTCATGTTGGTATATTCATTCAGTGCAAAGGTTGAACCTGAGCTATTATATAAAATTGGGGTATTTTTCTTGATGTTGACTATAAGAAGAGTCCAATGATTATATGGACTATTGGCAGGAATATGAAATTAGGGAGGGAGTCCATCAGTCATGACTGCAGGCATTCTTTTTCTCCTAACTTTTTGTCTTTTAGTTTGTCATCAACGAGAAAGAAGTAGGTCATGTGTACATGAGGCATATTATCACCTAGCAGGGATTGATATGTAGACATGACACTTACTGCTAGATATCTGCTATCTTTAGAGTTTCTCAAATTTCATCTTTAAGGACACAGATGCCTTCTCTTTCTAAGTTAACATCCCCATGATTATCGTCTTCTTTGAGTGTATTCATTATTAATAACATGGAGTTCCAGGAAAGATCTTTACAAGCCCACCTGTTGAAATCAGCAAAAGTGGGTTCCATCAACCCTGCTGGCCCATCTGTTTGAACTTCCTATAGATCATCTTTATTGGTTTCTCCATCTTCTGGTTGAACAATAGGTCCCTCTTGTTCTTTTTCCTCTATGGGCGAGGCAATCCGCTTTTTAATAGCCTGAGGGTCTTGTTGCTTACTCTGTGTGGCGTTGTTTGGTTGGTTGTCAGGTACCCACCCTACTTTCCAAACAAATGCTCCAACTGGTTCAGTAGGGTCGATTCACAAAGTCTTTCACTTCTCTCTCCAAGGCTTTTTCTCTAGTAGAGGGATTCTTGTATGTAGTTTGAGTCGCATGGTGTAAGGGGGCATCATCGTGTCGTTGAAGAAGCAGTGATCGTATATAAGTCCCATGGTGTAGGTGCCACATAGGCCGTGCAAGTCTTCAAGATAGATGTCCTCCAATGGAATGCCCTTATTGATTGATTCCATCATCCTCAATACAATGAACATGCAGTCTCCTGACCTTTCTTTTTCTTGAGTTACCTTTGTGGGGATTGAAAAATTCTTCCAGTTTGGCTTGTTGCGGTATCCTATCGATATTTGTCAAAGGTAGGAAAATCGAAGATTGTGCTATGCTAGCGGTAGAATTCACTTTGAATTTCAATGTCCAACGTAGTACTCCCTTTGCTTGCCTTAAATTGGATATTACTAAAGCATATGATATAGTGAATTGGAACTATATGTTGAACTGTTTGAAAGGTCTGGGCTTCTGCGATAGCTGGATTAGAATGGTAAAGCAATGTGTCACCACTTCTTCATTCTCACTGTTACTAGATGGCACACCTGAGGGACTGTTCTCTAGCTCTAATGGTTTACGACAAGGTGACCCTCTGTCACCTCTGTTGTTTACTATAGCAATGGAAGGACTAACCAAAATGATTGATGTAGCCTCCAATGAGAAGAAACTGAAATCCTATACCATATGGAAGATGAAGGTGTTATCTCACCTACTCTTCATGGATGACATCCTTATGTTCATGTAAGGAAGACCTAGAACCCTTTCTTACCTGAAGAAGGTTCTCTTGGAGTTTGATAAGCTCTCAGGCATGAAATTGAATGAGAACAAGTCCCAAATCTTCTTCTCAGCATCTTGCAAGAATAAGATATCTCAGTCTGAAGCAATTGGTCTACAAGAAGGGAAGTGGCCAATGAAGTACCTAGGATTTCCCCTTGATTGGGGAAATCTTAGACGTAAACACTTCCAAGAATGCTTAAATCATCTCAAGGACATGATTAACAAGTGGCCCAGGTCTAAGATGGCTATGGAAGGAAGAATCGTCTTACTGAAGAGTGTTGCAATGGGTCTCATCAGGTACTGGTTATCTCTTGATGATATCCCCCACTCGGTTCTTCGGAGAATGGACATCATGATTTTAGACTTTCTTTGGGGTAGTTATGTCCATCCAGTGAGTTAGATTAGACTCTATTACCCACTTAACGAGGGTGCATGCTTTCAGACTTTCTTTGGGGTAGTTCTGTCCATCTAGTGAGTTGGATTAGACTCTCTTACCCACTTAACGAAGGTGTCCTTGGTCTCACGTCACTATATGATCTCTCTGATTTCTATACTTTGTTTAGAATCCATAAGCTCAAATAGGGTGAGTCGATATGGGCCAGATGGATGAACTCCAGAAATACTTCCAGCCTTAGCTCGATTCCTAACCACATGTGGGGTTACTCGACCAGCTGGCGGAGAATGGTGGAGTGCTGGTCACGATGGGATACTAACCTCAATACAGAGGATATGTGGCAGCTCAGTAGATAGAAGGCACCTATTGACTGTCATGTTGCAGTCATTTGGTGTCATCTACACCAACCAAGATGGAGTCTAGTAACTTATCAAGCATACAAGAACTTTCTGCCTACTCTAATGAAGGTCAAGAAATGGAAGGAGAACATAAATACCACCTGTCTCATGTGTGGTTTGGGGGAGGATGACTGTGATAACCTATTCAGAGAATGCAAGTCATGGAGATATCTATGGAGCCGTACCCGTCTGAAGCTGAATAAGAATGGAGTTCTGATCCTTGCGGATTCCTTGATGGAGGCTAGCTCGATGCCTATGGCTGAGAGAACTTTCTACATATGGATTCTTTCTGTTTGCACTCATTTGCTATCGAGAGAAATAATTTTAAGGTGACTTGGAAACAAGAAGAACGACGAGTAGAAGATTTTTCTTATTCTTGAAAAAGAGATTAATTTTTTTTTCGTGCTATAAGAATCTTCTTACTGCATTACCCAAAGTTGTTTTGAGGAACTAGGATCTTAATTAGTCCCATTCCAGACATATGTAAGTCACATTGTTTGTGTGTGACTTGTAATCAACACCCAATTTTTGAGATCAGAATATATTTACCAATTTCCGATATATATATATATATATATATATATATATATATATATATATATATATATATATATATATATACACATACATATATATATATGGGCGTTCATTTGTTGCCCGCGCGGGTAGCCTAGATTTTCACTACCCGACACCCAAAAAAGTAACTCTCCTGGCCAAAAAAGTAACTCTACTGTCAAAAAAGTAACTATGGTGATCAGAAAGTAAGTACACGAATAAAAGAGTAACTCTGTACAAAATATATAGAAGATATATATAAGGACGAATTTTTTTATTTTGGAGGGGCAAATGATATTATTTTTGGCTAAAAGCTTTTGGAGAGCTAGAAAAAATAGTCCTTTACAATTGCAAAAAAAAAATTTGAAAAAAAGTTTTCAGAAGGGTGGGCAGGTAGCTATCCGCACGGGAAATATATATATATATATATATATATGGGCTTATCTTTAATACCCACGCAGGTAGCCTGATTTTTTGCTACTCGCACATCCAAAAGAGTAACTATATGGTATACAAAAGTAACTCTAAAGATCAACAGAGTAACTATATGGTACACAAGGGTAACTGTGAGATCAAAAAAGTAACTGTGCAGAAAATATACATTAAGTAAATATATGGACGGGTTTATTGATTTGGGGGGGAGGGGGCAAATGATATTATTTTTGGATAAATTTTTTTGGGGAGCTAGATAAAATGCTCCTCTAAAATTGCAAAAAATTAAAACAAAATGACGGGAAGGGTGTGCGGGTAGCTACCCGCGTGGGTATTTAATAAATCTCCTATATATATACATATATATTTGAGATTATGTGATATTTGATTGAATATGCATATGAGATGAGTTTAAATATTCACATTGTATGTAATGAATAAATTGTAAAACCGAAACTCCGATCATATAGTTTATCCTCAAACATAGTAAATTGACATGGCTATGGTACCACTATTGGGAAATACAAGCACAATGTATAGGAGCGAAAACAATTTTTTTATCTATCTATATTCCCGTAACAACAAGATTGCGTCAACTACTATGAAATAGGAAGAATAGTTTTAGCGAGTTATACTTGATCCTGGAGCAAGTCCAGCGACAAAACTTGCTTCTTTGCAACTGTTGATTAGTTGATCTATGATGGTGGTTGTACAACTCATGGTCTTCTATGACAATCTAGATTTATTTTGTCTCCTCATACATATGCTATGAACTTCCACCTTGCTAATTATCTCATTCTTCAACTTAATTCCATGATATAATATTCTTTGATGCTAAATTGTATCATCTTAGATATATGTGTCTTAGGGTGACACTCAATTTGCTTTTTGACTTGTCTTTTAAATCCTTAAAATGTCTTACTCTACTATTTATTTTGAACAAAACTAGTGTCATCATATTAATATATAATATTTTTCAAGTTGTATAACTTCCAATTATCTTTCTAATGGCACAAAAAATTCCTCAATTGGATCCTCATAGCCAAATATTTGACCAATTGAATATTTCTTTTGTTCTTTGATTTTACTTTTATTTAGTCATTTCTTTAACCCATTTTGGGCCCAATCGGGGGGGGGGGTCATGACCCACTTCGTCCCCTTATCCATCCAGCTCTTTCCCGAATGACCAATCACAAGATGTGTTTTCATGGGCCAATAATTGTAGCCATTGGATCTTTTTGACATTGATCGAACCTCAACTCGACGCCTAGGATTTCATCCCCTAGCTCCGTACAACCCCGACACTAATGGTGCTAGGGAAGACTCGTCTACCCCTTTTACACTTCAAATCACGTCCCACCTTGATTCTTTTCACCAAATATATATACCCTTACTTCATTTCCATCGTCTCTTACATTTACCCCCTATTTTCTTGGTGGCTTAGGTGCCCTAGTACCTTGTTTCCCCTCCTTCTCCTACCTTCCTCCCAACGATGCCACCACCCTCTTTTTTGGGTGTCCTCTCCTTGGAGTTTGTCATCCCTGATTAAGAGCCCCCATGGATCCGTGGTGGGAATATGAAGGTGGATAGTAGGTTCCCAAGTGCTACATGTGCCTCCAACCCTCCTTCCTTCATTGCTCTAATGAGCCATTTTTCGACATCCTATTGTTTCCATTCACACAAGCAATGCTGCGTTAGCAGCGGTTGGTGGCGCTCGCAAAGAGCTAGAGACCTCCAGCGGGGTGATATACCATGATGTCCAGTGGATGACAATCACAAATAGGTGGCAAGAACTGGGTCGCGATATCCCACACTCGCGGGCCCAATCCAGGGGATAGCGGATGCCTAAGTCCATATGATCCTGACCCTTAGATCTTGATCCAAGGGTCCAAAATCACCGATCTGAAGGTAAATAATTATAAATGATCCCTTGGGGTTTTTTGAACATAGTATATATGAATCT
Organism: Alisma plantago-aquatica; assembly: GCA_963693085.1. Taxonomy (NCBI): domain Eukaryota; kingdom Viridiplantae; phylum Streptophyta; class Magnoliopsida; order Alismatales; family Alismataceae; genus Alisma; species Alisma plantago-aquatica. The sequence goes on along the minus strand of OY856410.1, from coordinate 90,451,447 downwards.
TTACATAGATAATGAGGTCTACCCAAAGAACTAAGTTTTAGGACCTAATTGTTCTCTTACTTCTACTGATATCTCAAAATATATGCCTTTGATGTCTTTTATGTTGGCTTATGCTTTTGGATTCATGATATTGATCCTTGATGCCCCAAACTTTGATGTTAGCCTGATATCAATATCTTGAACACCTCTACATATCGTGATTCGAACTTTATCTATTCTTGCACAATATAATTGTCTTATGTTGATGAAAAGCCCTAAAATGGACATATATACTATACATCGTTTCTGTAATGCCTAAACCTTGATTATTTGTACCCTAAAACCTCATGCTTGATCCAAATCAGTAGTTTTTGGTGCATGCTATGCTGAGTTATGGATTTGCTCATAGTTGTACACCTTTTTACCTAATGAGATACTTGAACCTTGAATATGCTTTATGTGGATACATTGTTGTTGAAACTCAACCCTAGCTCACATATGGGTCTTTTTTTCGTCTAAAATGGTCATGTAAACTCTTGAATTAGTAACTTATCATAATTTGTATACCTAATTTATTTGCGGATCATTCTTGTGCACTTATGTGGCTAAATACCATAATATTGATTTGATATGTGATCTAGTATGCATGTGACTAACTAGTTTTTAATCCTATGTAAATCTTTCTCTATTGATCATCCATATTATATAATGATATAAAATCAATAACTTTTTGATATGTATGACACAAAAAAATTCTTGACCTCTTTTGTACCCTAATGATGACCACCTTGCATGATAATGACTCAAAACGACTAGTTTTGCAACATTGATACTATATTGCTCAAGTGCTCGAAACTCATGTTTTCTCTACTAATAATATACAACCCTAGTATTAGAACCTCTATCTTAGTTGTGATGTGTCACCCTAGGTAGATGAATCCAAGAAGCATGAAGTAACATGATAATGGTAATGCATGACCACATACAAGAAATTGAAATCAATGATGAATGATATGATTCCGTGATCTAGGTGACACATACAACAACCATTATAATGATTAATGGACCTAATCTTTCTGATGTTAATCCAATTGAATTTAACTGAAATATTAGAATCACTATGGATTTAGTTTCCAAGATCTAGTCAAGTCGCTAGTTATGGTTTTTCTAAATCGAGTTGTTAATCTTGTAGTCTACTCATAAGGTATGTTCAACATCCATATGTAGAGAAAGATGAAGTAGTTGTGGCACCCCCACTCCCATGTAAATTGGTCGGAATGGAAATGTCATCAGTGTCCAGAATAACCTATAGAGACGGCCATGTCCTTGATGACATTCTTGATGAAAACCTCACATGTACATACATAGTTTATAACAAAAACCGAAGAACTCTAACTAGAGAACACTTCATGGGGATTTTTATACATAGAGCTAGAGTACACAAAACACTCTTCAAGGTACTCTATGCAATTGCGCTGGAAGAATTCCTCCACCGGTATAAGGTGCAACCAATGTTTAATGGCACCACTCATCTGGCAAGGATGATATATGAAGAGAACTATAAATTTGAACTATGACAGAATTACAAACTCCAGACATAAGGGAAAAGACCAGATTTGTCACCTTACCGATAAGGACAGTAAAGCATTGGGTTCTAATCATCATGAATATTTACGAGCTCCATACTACAATATACAATTTTAGCACCACTGAGCTTCCAAGCACATCACTTATATTAAAAAACAAGGAGGCTCATGACATCCTGAAAGTGCCTCTTCATCTTCAATGAGCCATAGAAAATTTCCTCTCTTTGAATCCTGCATATTGAACCTCTTTAACACCCTATCAATATAGGTAATCTATCTTAGGCCAAGAATCCTTCTAGAATTATCTCTATAGATCTTCATTCCTAAGATGTAGGATGCTTGGACTAAATCCTTCATAGAAAAGGTATTTCCAAGCTAGTTATTTACAATTTGTAGGATAGGGATGTCACTCCCCACCAATAGTATGCCATCTACATACAATATGAGGAATACAATGATGCTCATACTAACCTTCTTATATAGACAAGGTTCATCTTCATTTTGACAAGATTTTGAGATCAAGTATCGACATCATCATAAGCATAACCCATTAGGGACTTAGGTTGAGAAATCAAAGTTGGATGGAAGGCGTCTCCCTTCAAGGCTCTAAATAATCAACAAGATGACAACTTAGAGGTAGTCATAATGGGGGTGTGACCTAGGCTAGGGGAGTCGCAAGTCAACTACCACCCTAACCTAACACACTAATCTACATTGATCATGAGTTAAACCATGGAACAACATGATATTGGTCTGAAATCCAAAGGTGAGGTAATGATCTCCTTCTTGGGGATTAGAGCAAGGAAGACATGGTTGATCTCCTTCACCATATATCCCCCATTGAAAAACCACTGGACAACTTTGATAAGATCATCTTTGATGGTAGACCAATTGCTTCTGTAGAAGAAGCCATTGAATCCATCTGGGCCAGGGCTCTTGTCAGCCCCAATGCTCCAAACCACATCTTTAATTTCTTGTTCCAATGGGAATTTTGATAACATGATATTGTCTTTGTCATAAATAGTTTTATCCCATTTCACCTATAAAGAAGATGTCATGTCCTCTTCTTGATGGTATAGCTTTTGAAAGAATTTGGTAGTATGTTGTACTATTTCTTCATCACTCTCAATGTAGTTGCCTTCATCGTCATATGACCCAGTAATGGTGCTGATGGATTCTTATCTGTTGACAATGGAGTGATACATCTTAGTGTTTCAATCACCACTTTCAATCCACTTAGATCTACTTCTTTGCCAATAATATCATTCCTCGACTTTGTCAAGTAATTTCATCCATTCAAGGGTAGTCCTCTCTTCCTCGATGAGCTCGTCATCCAGCGGATTCCTCCTAAGCACCTTGGAGATACCATCAAGTTCTCTGTGTTCTTTCTTGAGAAGATTATGTAAGTTAATGAATTCCTTGGACCAGGATTTTAACGTTGTCTTGACGTTCTTGAGACGTTGTTTGAAGCAAGAAAGGGGATTGACATAGACCTCCACCTTCCATGCTTTTGAGATCACTTCTTCATAGCCTGGCCATTCTTGCTAAAAGTTAAGAAAGCAGAATGGATGATTTTTCTTAGTCACTTCTCTGAGGTTAACCTGCAGTGCTAAGTGGTCAGAAAAACACGAGGTAAGTAGTTTCATTTTAGAACCTATGAAGATTTCAAGCCAGCCTTCATTGACAAGGGCCCGATCAAGTTTACAAGCTATTTGTTTCCTCTACTTCAGATTGTTATGCCAGGTGAAGGCATCCCCCACCAAATGACCAGCAGTTCAAGCAGTCCGGCCTTATCAATGGCTGTGTTGAAGGTACTGAGGATGGAGTTTGGAACTTCCCTACCCCCATCTTTCTCGTCTCACTTCCTAACATTGCTGAAGTCCCCGAAAACTAGCCAGGGGTTCTTGATTCCTTGAGAATGTTTTTCTAGTTTATCCCATAACTCCATGTGTTGGCACATTAGTTTATGGGCATAAATTATAGAGATGATCACAATCAGTCTTCCTTTATTAATACACTTAGTAGTAATCTGTTGGTCATCCATGTCTAAGGGATCAACGTTCTAAGACTTTGGATTCAAACCCATGCAAACCCTACCATTAACATTATGATCATGATTAGTAATCATGTCCCAACCATTTGGCGGCATGTTCTTCATCAATTGTAAGCTATCTTTTTTTATTTTTGTTTCAATAAGACCTTCTATCGAAGCTTGAATCAAACAGATAACCTCCTTCACTTTCCTTCTCTTCTGCGATTTTCCAGCACCACAGACATTAGCCATGAAGAAAGTCATTAATTAACCCTTCTTAGATGATCGAGTTTTTCGTGATTCATGAACCTTATGGCTACCTCCAACATTGCTGGAGCTAGGGGATTTCGTTTTGTTGGAGTTCACCTCCTTGTCCACCTCTTTGTTCCTAGTTTCGGGTATGTCCTTGCCCTACGACTGGACCTCCTCACCATTCTCCTTGGTATTCTCCGCAACTGTCTCCTCCTCTTCGGAACCGAGTTGCTCATATCTGTTACTAGTTGAGGTTTTGTTGGATTTGTTTGAAGAACTAGGTTTTGCAGGTTTATGCACTTTCTTCTTCTTGATATCAACCCAGGTAGAAGTCTTCTTTTGTTTCTCTTCATTCTCTTTCGGATGAAGGGGACAATCATGCTCATCATGGCCGAAAACCTTACAATCCTGACACTTCTTGGGGATGTGTTGGTATAAGATTTCAATTGGTATTGGATCTTTCATAGGCAGATTGACCCAAATTTCTTGGGGAGGTTCCTCGTCGGCCTGGATCTCGACGAGTGCTTTCACCTCTCCTAGGGACTCGTATTGAATGGATCACATATCCACTCAAATCAGCTTGCCCACACCAGAGGCAATGATTCCCACAACTTTCTCTGACTAGTTCCTTCCCATGCTCGATATTTTATTCCAAAAAGGGACTGAACTAAACTGGTCTTTCTTTAGGTCATCATCGGTATGATGATCCTTCACGATTATGAGTTGATCATCGAACTAGTGTGGACCCATAATAATCACAGTATTCTTGTCCTCGCTGTTGTTGAACCTCACGAGGAAGAAACTATTGGGTTTTGAATAGAGATCAAAACCCACTTTTGGTTTCCAAACATGCTTGATATAAGCCAAAAAGTGATAGTAGTAGGGTCTCTTTCCCATGAGATAGACTGAGAATGTTTGTTCCCAAGCTTTCACCATGGACTCATATGTTTCTTCGTCAATGGTGACAAAATGTTTCCCATCTTCTACCACTGCTGGCTTGTATGAATGTTTGGGCTTCAGTTGATCCGATCCCGAGACAAAGAATCATGTCCATGCTTTGTTTCCTGCATTCGCCATTGCGGAGGAGGCAAGCCTCCCAGCCTTTAGGGAGTGATCATCTCCGGAGTCGCTGCCTTAATCACTAGAGCCACCTAAACCCTAGGTGACTATTGTATGTGTATGTATGTATCTATGTATGAATGCATGTATGTATGAATATATATATGCAATTCAAATGTGTCATCCTAAAAGTGGTTTCGATGGTGGATGTGTAGCATGGTTATTTCTTAAATCCTAAATCTGTGTGTGGTTTTATGGTTTGGTTGTTCTTGTTTATCTCAATCTGCATACTAAGCATCTACCTCCCTCTGCCCAATGTAAATTTATTGCATTCCTACCTTTGATCCCCTCAAATGTAACTTGAGATTTTCCTTATTCAATGTAATAAAGAAGCAATAGGATAGTTTCTTTTCTTACAACAATGAGGAAGACGATCATTTCCAGAGGAGACGACTAGTTTGTGAGATGAGCCAACTGTCTAGAGAACCATGGTGGACAGAATGATGGAGCAATATGACCACCTAGAGGGTCCAGTTGACAGTTTGAAATCCAAACATCAGTTGGATAGGAGGTCGTTCGTGATGACCAACTGACAAGCCAAAAGGCGAGACGACGAGTTCAAGGGTTGAACTGATCTACCAAAATTGGCAAGCATAGATCTACATGAATTATAGGTTCATACAGGAGATGTGATGATTAACCCAGGTGGTAGTAATTCCTTGCGACTCCAAGGAATTATAAGTAGACATGGCCATACCCATCGCCTTTTATTTTATATTGCATGTTTACATTGTGGGACATAGCATGTATATGATACATACAATATATGTGGTGATTGGATACAGTATATGTATACATATGATATATATAAAACCCCTAATCAAACATATTACGTCTAAGATGCTTTCCAATAGCAATATACATGAAAAACTTGTTCGACTCAGTGTAATTTATGCCTCCACGTTATGCTTCTTCTACCTGGTGTAAGTGTGAAGGTAATGATGTAGGTTCTGCCTCTATGGGGTGCATTGTTATCGTATTAGTGTTGGTATGTATGCCCTGAGAACCAATCATGGGATGATTGGTGGAATACATTAAGGTTGATTTGATAAACATCAAAGGCAAGCTTCCAATTCTTTCTAGTTTAGTCATATGAGATAGTGATATAACATATTGAATGTCTAGAAAATGACAATACACAATGACGTATGCCTTCAGGTTCAGGACCTGGACGATGAGATCATACAGATGCTAAGTGTTTGTACATTCTTGTTATGTCCCTAGTCAGATGATATTGTGGAAGGTAGATAGAGAGCAATGACACACAAGACTAGATTGTGGTGTTGGTTGATGACATAATCTCATTAGTCATGATATAGAAATATCAAACCAAACACATAGGTACTAGTTAGAGAACAAGTGTACCGGACAGACCCACCGTGAGTTTGACACATGGAACCATGACATGGTAGTCACATTCAGTACTCACAGTGATGGTGGTGAGTGTGATTCTTAGACCTGAAATCACTGCACTCAACACATGTTGTTGGGCACACTTTGACATCATCAAACGTAGTCCTGAAACATGGGTTGTTATAAAGGTGATGATAGGGTGGCTTTGACACATTGGGCTTTTGAGGGGTGAGTGATAGATATGGGATTTGTCCCTCTTGAGGGAGTTTGATATCCATGGACACTTGATGAGTAGGATTGAGAAAGGCATGCACACATGTGTGAGTCAGTATGTGATACTGATGTCATAACATATTTCTTCCAATCTACTCTGAGATCAAGAAAGTGAATGAAAGTTGACATGATGATTGTTCCATGCCTCGAATTCATTTGCGATATCAATGATAAAGGAATTATACATTCACTGTAACACCATTCACAGATTGTAGGATTGAAAGTTGTTCTCCAACTTTCTATTTCACTTGGGTAGCACTGATGTGTGACTAGGCACCGCTCTTTGCTTGTGAAGTCATAAATGTTATGGACTTTCACTGCCAACGTGAAATGGACCTGCAGGGTCACACACATAGGATTTAACCTGGAAGAGGAGTTTTTGTCCACAAACAATGTTTAGATTGATGACTAAAGGATTTTTAGTAGTTCAATTAAACACTCAATTTATTGATAACTCAAAATCATAGTGTTCAAGGTGTTGAACACATTGATTGGAGTATCGAATTGATTGAAATCGTAATTGTCTGATTCTGCACAATCTGCACTCCCAACTGATTGACTCATGTGATGAACCGATCGGCTGAGCTTGGTGAACCGATCGACTCAAGTGTTGATTCGATCGGCTCATGGTCAACGTGAAACGATTGCTTCAAATGTTGAAACGATCGATTCAACTGGTGCAACCGAGTAAGTTGGGAAAGTAGGATTGGTGAGAATTTTTCTTGCTTTTCACTTGCCCAATTTGATTGGAACAAGGATTGGTATTCGATGCCAATTAGAAAAAAAAGGAGGAAAGTCAATCAGGAACTGATCAGGAGCACGAACGTCATGAGTCCCAACCGATCAGTTGAGGTGTCAACCGACCGGTTTAGGTCCCCAACCGACCATTTTAGTTGTGAAATGATCAGTTCAGGTTGTGAGTTGGTTGTTTTGTGGAAAATCTTGAACCCTTCTACTGCTGCTTTTAGTCACGCATAGCCCGGGATGGAGAACCCTGTCCCATGACCCTCCTATATATAGGGGTATTGGGGGCTTCTCAGAGAACAACTCAGTGCAAACCAGTTGCTGTGGAAAGTTGTCATTCTCTCTAGTTTTGGTAACCGAGAGAGCCCAATCAAGTGCTACCCGATAAGGGAGGCACAGCAAGGGAAAGACAACTGCAGAAAGTGATTGGTGTAGGAGAGTGTGTTGGCGACTAGTATGTCAACAGGAGGGTGTGACTCCTTCCAATTCATTGTGGGACAAGGAGATTAGAGTTTTAGGTGGTTGATAACACCAAATTTTGTGACGTTTTTGCCCTTTATTCTGTTATCAAAACTACCCTTTTCTGCTATTTTCCTCTATTTTATTAGCATTTTCATAATAATTGGCCAAGCAATGCTCTTATTCCAATTTTTCCTATCTTCTACAGAGTTTTCCTCGTTTTTGTGCAATAAGGCCAGTTCCGGCCCACAATAAGTCTAAGCCCGCCTCGACCTTCCTGACGCCCGATACAACCCAGCCCGACAGGGGCTGGGCGACACAAGAATGATTGATGGAGAAGGGCACCTCGCGAAAGGGACGTGCCGACCGACACACCTTCTACCCGACAGGGAGCCAAAGCCGCTCGATGACCCATCTCGACGAGCGACACGACCACCCACCGGCAGGCGTGCCGCCCATCACGTGACAAATACCCAGCACCTCGCGCCGAGATATGCCTGTATCGGCCATCCACATCCATCGACCGGCGTATAAGGGAGCTACGTGGTGCTTCGAGCACCATGTTTTCTCACCAACCAGCTGACTATAAATAACAGCTATAGGAAGCCGAAAAGACAGGTTGGATAGGTCGGGATGCCTTGCCAGTTCACAGTTCGGACAGTTGGGGACTTGAGCTATCTGCGAGAGAAGTGCGAGAGCAACCGTATCGTGCCCCAGTGCTCGTACCGGCGACACTAGGTGAGCTCTTCCTCATCCCGAGAGGGAGGGGATCGGTTCACCTAGGACTGTATCGGACGACACTGAGGGCCGATATCGGCCGATGTAGATACGCGACACGAGTACCCGACAGCAATGCCCGACAGTAGTATATGTAAATCCTTGGCCGACACGATACCGAAACCGATATGCTCTCCCCGTCAGTCCTGCCGCCTGAGAGGGTGTGCCGCCCGACATGAGCGTATCGGCCAGGGTCTTCGAACGATATAGTCGTCCGTCAGGCGTGCCGTCCGAGAGTTCGTGCCGCCCGACACGGCTGTACCGGGATAGGTCCCTGGACGGTATCGGGCTGGGAGTAGTAGTAGTCTGTCACCCTTCTACATCAAGAAGGCGACATCTATCTTTAATTCTGTTATTTAAATTCTTAGCTTATGCATTGTATTAAGACCCTTTTTTCTGATGGAATTAGAAATGCCTAATTGCAATTTGTTTAATGCTTAGTGCCTTATGATTGGGTAACTGCTGTGTTGGATATCTGAACTCTAGCTTGCATGTTTTGGATCGCGTTTCGCTTAGCTACCGAATCGTCTTTCCCGTCGCAACTACTTCGAGAGTTGGGTTGTGGCTCTAGTGTTCGGTCCGATTCTGGAGTACGAGAGTGCCCGGAATGGAGTTGTTTTAGTATCATTCCACTCTAACTTGGGAACAGCAACCTCGAGACGGGTGTTGAAGCTTGGTTAGAGGCACCCGCTCTGAGAGGAGGGGTGCCGGGTGTTACTGCTACCGCTTGTCTTACTGAAGTCTTATCCCTTGCATTACGCCTTAAACTGCAGTTTACCTTTCTATTTTCTGTTGCATGAAAATTCCTAAAAACTGCTAAATGACAAAATCTTAATCTTTCTTGTTGCTCCAGTTGGAGATAGTTTTCTTTGATTTAATCGTGACATCTTGTTGTTCCCTTCGGGAAATTTAATATCTCTTTATACCTACCGGAGTGTAGAGTGTCGATTCAGAGTCGTCAACACAACCCACCTTGTCCCTGTGTTCGACCCCGTATGACTACTTCGACCCCGTAAACAAAGTTGCGGGGGCCTAGAAGGATTCAGGTTATAAATTCGAAGGCTCGACTACCTCAAATACGCCTCCAATTTTAGGACGCACAATTTAGGCTGGTCAACTTTCTGGCGCCGTTGTCGGGGACAAGGCAAATGGCACTGTTGACGAATCTGAATCCACTAACTACACTCCCGTGCCTCAAGCTTAGAAATAGGCTTGACAGCACTTCTTTTTCTTTTTCTTTTACTCTAAGCATTATTCTTTACCCCAATTATAATTTTCTAAACATGATTTTTATGCGGTTTTCAGGTACTCTGATCTACTGAACACCGAGACTGTCAACCATGCCTCGTTGTGAGAAACCCCTTTCTGAGGGCGAATGTTAGAGCTAAAGTGAGAAAGCGACCCGGCCTAATTGGGTTGGTCAGCTTTCCGCCTACATAAAAAGACAGGACACCATCATCAACCAGCTGGTACAGGGGACGCTTACCAGCCCTGGATCTCTGAATTCCATGCAACACCAGACGACGAGTCTGCAAATGCGCCAATGGGAGGTCGATCAACAGCTGTCTCAGATGGCTGCTCTGATGAAGAACCCTGCAGGAAAAATGCTCCCTCACCCTGAAACTACAGTAATGGCAGTGCTTAGATCAGGAAGGACGGTAGAGCGCGCTGATGAAGCCCCACCGGAACCTGAGCAAGGGCCCAAGGATGCCGTTCCAGCAGGAGATGGAGGTAGGCCTGCAGAAGCCCAAGAGCCTGCGCCGAGACCGTCTGATGAGCCATATGGTGGGAGGAATCCCTATGCTCCTAGGGTACCATTCCCGTACAAGCTGATCAAGGCAAATCTGAAAAAGCGGCACGAAAGGTTCATGGACTCGATCAGGAAGCTGCATCTTGAAGTCCCCTTCCTTGACGCTTTGGAGGAGATGCCCACATACGCCAAGTTTCTCAAGGATCTAATAATGAAGAAAAGAAGGGGAGGAAGGATAGAGACAGTGTACCTGGCCTCTACTTCCTCTGCCTTCGTAAAGCCCGGCTTGCCGACTAAGAGAAGGGATCCAAGAGCTTTCACAATCCAATTCACCATCGGGGACAATGTCGAGCGGAAAGGTCTAGCGGACTTGGGAGCAAGCATCAGCCTCACGCCCTTAAGTTTCGTGCAAAGGATGGGTTTGACCGACATGGTTCGAACCAATATGCGGATTGAATTGGCGGATCACTCTTTCAAAAGACCTGTAGGCATTGTCGAAGATGTGCCAATTAGGGTCGGTGATTTCTTTATTCCCTGCGACATCGTCGTCATCGACGCAGCTGAAGATCCCAGATGTCCGATCATCTTCGGACGCCCTTTCTTGGCAACGGGGAGGGTGCTGATTGATGTCTCTGAAGGGATAATCACCTTGAGGGTTGGAAACAGCCACATGGACTTCAAGATGAAGGAAATCATGAGAGGTCCATCCCTGTCTGAATCAGCTTGTTTTGCGGATAGCTACAATAAATTCTGCGAGGAAATAGAGGAGGATATCCGGACAGTGGATCCCCTCGCGAGAGCAATAAGCTGTCAGGATCTCGACTTCGAAAATCCCGAGGTCGGGAAGCATCTCGAAATTTTCAACCTTTCTGACAAAGACTTGCAAGAAGAAGAGGAGGAGGTGAACTCTGTGAAGTATGCCTCCCATGAAGGAGAACCTCAGGAGGAGACACCCAGAGCAAAGCCGGATTTAAAAGTGTTACCTGAGGGACTGAAGTACGAATTTTTAGATGAAGAATAGAGGAACCCAGTCATCGTAAACGCAGATCTTTCAAGCAATCAGCTGGACCGGCTCCTTGAGGAGTTAAGACTCCACAGGGGGGCTATACGATATTCCGTAGATGATATCAAAGGCCTTAGCCCCACCCTTTGCATGCATCACATCAACTTGGATGAGTCTGCCAAGCCCCTGGTCCAACCCCAGAGGAAGCTGAATCAGATGCTCAAGGAGGTCGTCAAGAAAGAGGTAATAAAGCTTAGGGATGCGGGGATCATTTACCCAATTAGTGACAGCAACTGGGTAAGCGCGATCCACGTAGTACCCAAGAAAGGCGGAATGACTGCGGTTAAGGGTGAGAAGGGTGACGAAGTGGCGGTAAGGACCGTCACCGGTTGGCGAATTTGCATTGATTACCGAAAGCTAAATCAGGCTACAAAAAAGGATCATTTTCCGCTACCTTTTATTGACCAAGTTCTTGAAAGATTAGCGCATCACGATTATTTTTGTTTTCTTGATGGCTTTTCAGGATTTTACCAGGTACCCATCTTACCCGACGACCAGGAGAACACGACATTCACCTGCCTTTACGACACTTATGCCTTTAGAAGGATGCCCTTCGGACTCTGCAACGCCCCCGCCACCTTTCAAAGATGCATGATATCAATGTTCTCAGATTTTCTAGAAGACATCGTGGAAGTTTTCATGGACGACTTCTCTGTCTATGGAAAGGACTTCGATAGCTGTCTGAAGAACCTGTCGTTAGTACTTCAAAGGTGCGAGGAAAATAGCCTGGTCCTGAACTGGGAAAAATGTCATTTCATGGTGTGGGAGGGCATCGTTCTAGGGCATAAGATCTCAAGGCACGAGATCGAGGTGGATACCAACAAAATCGAAGCTATATCTAAGCTTCCTCCACCAAATTCCGTCACGGGGATAAGAAGCTTCCTCGGGCACGCCGGATATTACCAAAGATTCATCAAGGACTTCTCAAAGATTTCCAAACCATTGTCCAATCTTCTGGTAAAGGATGCTAAATTTGTTTTCTCTAACGATTGTCTCAGTGCTTTTCAGGCCCTAAAAAATGCTTTAGTATCACCACCTATCCTTCAAGCGCCAGATTGGGGTTTACCCTTTGAGCTAATGTGCGACGCTAGTGACTACGCAGTGGGAGCAGTCCTGGGGCAAAAGAAAGATAAAAAGCACCATGTGATTTGCTACGCTAGTCTCACGTTGGACGAAGCACAGGTAAACTACACAACCACCGAGAAGGAAATGCTCGCGGTTGTCTTCGCGTTTGACAAGTTCAGGTCATATCTCGTCGGATCAAAGGTCAAAGTATACACGGATCATGGGGCAATAAAATACTTAATGCAAAAGAAAGACGCAAAGCCCAGATTGTTGAGATGGGCCTTGTTGCTCCAAGAGTTCGATCATGAAATTATCGACAAGAAAGGCGCGGAAAATGTGGTCGCAGACCACCTATCGAGGATAGTGGCTGAGAGACAGAGAGGGGCACAGATCGACGACGACTTTGCCGACGAAACTCTCATGATGGCTGAAGCTCAAGAAGAAGTTTTGCCCTGGTTTGCAGACATCTGCAATTTCCTCGCTTGTGGAGAGCTGCCTCCTGACATCACCTACAATCAAAAGAAGAAGCTATTCGCGGATGCCAAGAATTATTACTGGGATGATCCTATCCTGTTCAGAAGATGCGCACACAACTTATACAGGAGGTGCATCCCGAAAGAAGAAACTGATGATATCCTGAAGGGATGCCACGCCTCCCCCTATGGTGGACACCTGGGTAGCGAAAGAACAGCGGAAAAAGTACTACAATCAGGTTTCTACTGACCCTCCTTATTTAAAGATGCTGCATGATTTGTAAAGGTTTGCAAAGAGTGCCAGTCAACGGGAAATATAGGGCGGAGGAATGAAATGCCGATGGCAAGCTGGATCGAAGTGGAAATATTTGACGTTTGGGGGATTGATTACATGGGGCCGTTTCCCCCATCCCAGGGATATCAATACATACTAGTGGCAGTAGACTATGTGTCGAAATGGGTAGAGGTGGTAGCCACCCAAACATGCGACGCCAAGTCAGTTATCAAGCTTTTTGAGAAGACCATCTTTCCCTGTTTCGGTATACCGCGCATCGTAATAAGCGACGGCGGGTCACACTTCAGAGAAAGGCAGTTCGAAGCGCTCCTACGCAAGTATGGAGTAAAACATAAGATCGCTACGCCCTACCACCCACAGACGTCGGGGCAGGTAGAGGTCTCAAATAGACAGATCAAGCGGATCTTAGAAAAGACTGTCAGCCGCACGCGGAAGGACTGGTCTATGAAACTTGACGATGCATTGTGGGCCTACCGTAATGCTTACAAGACGCCCATTGGAACCACCCCCTACCGTCTTATATACGGAAAATCCTGCCATCTGCCTTTGGAACTAGAACACAAGGCCCTTTGGGCGATCAAGTTCCTAAATATGGATCTAGACAAAGCAGGAGAAAAGAGGTTTTTACAGCTTCAAGAGCTCGAAGAGCTGAGGATTCACGCCTACGAGAATGCAAAGATCTACAAGGAAAGAACAAAAATGTGGCATGATGCCCACCTTAGGAGAAAGGATGTGAGCGAAGGGGATAAGGTCCTGTTATTCAAGTCCTCCATCCATCTTTTTCCTGGGAAATTACAGACAAGATGGTCGGGACCATTTTCTGTGGCAAAGATATACCCATCAGGAATGATGGAGCTCCACGACAAGGATGACCCGACTAAGATCTTCAAGGTGAACGGGTACAGAGTGAAAAGGTTTTATGAGGACGAAGCTTTTGTCAGGAAAGCAAAGATTGACTTACTGGATGTGGGTACAACCGAAAAGCCTATACCGATCGAGCTGGCGATGAAAACTTCAGTGCTCCTCGGGAGGCAGCCCGAGTCATAGATTAGGATACATTTGTTTTCTTTGTAAAAACAACCATTATGGACTGTAATAAGGCCCGAGTCCGTACATGCGCATGTGTGCTGACTCTTTTTGTTTTAAGGGCCATCAATGTGTTTTGCAGAGCATTGAGGAGTAATACCATCTGAGGTAAGAGATCCTTCTCTATACCAGTGATGTTTTACCCTGCAATGGCCTTTTACTTCACACAGGTTTAGTTTTGGCCTTTTGACCGCCCGCTTTTCTACCGTGTCGACCAGCTGGGCGCAGAACCGCTTGTATCGGGCAGCCTCACCCCGGGCGTCGCAAGGGCAGGGGATGACCCTTGGACTGCCCGAGGGGACTGCGCGTCTCGGGAATAGCGTGACTAAAACGCCTGACGCGCGCCATGTTTTGCACGTTTTACCCCCAGCTGGGTTCTCTATAAATAGCGTGGAGGTTTCTTCGTGTCGGGCTATCATTTTCTCCTTTTTGCCATCGGGAACGCATGTAGTGATCCTCCCTTTTACTCGTGTGTCGGCCATCTTGCCTTCGCCCTAGTATCGGGCGATGCCTCCTGAGAGTAAAGGTATAGCCCGACACACCTTTTGCCCGACACGTTATCACTCGCCCGACACAGGTTTTGTATCGTGTGAGGTGTATCGGCCGGCTTGTTGTTTTCTTACCGAACGACATGGCTTGTCGCCCAATAGGGTTGTAGACCGACACGTTTATCGGCCGATAACCCTGTCGCCCGACGCCAATATCTCTTATCGAGACGCTTATCGGGTTCTCATGATCTGCAGATTTTCTATCGCCCGACATGCTTTCACGCGTAACGCTGGTCGATAGCGTTTTCCCGATGTTTCGTATCGGGCGTCATGCTTCTCACGGTGACGTCATGTTTTCGCTTCATGTGACCTCGAATCGCCCGACACACCTGTGTCGGGCGTCCAGCCTTATCGTGCGACAACATCGTTTCGTCCGATCGCTTATCGCCCAGTTTTAATAAGTTTTCTTTCTTTTCATTTTTTTTTCCTAACGGATGAATAAATACATTTTAAATAATAGGTATGGCTCGTATGGAGCAAACCACCTACCGCGCCAGCAATCACGGCGTAGGAATCAGCAACAACCGTCGGGCAGAAACGACAACAACAATGGAAGGGAAGATTCCTCTTGATTTGGTAGCTCCAATAGCGAGTCGCCTAGCTATGAGTGCGGCAATCAAGGCCTCCGAACAAGTTCGAGGCACCCTGGTTCCGCCCTCTTAAGGGAGAGGGCCCACCCTGACTACACACTCCTGGGAACTAAACTAGGGACAGATAATCAACCCCTTGTTTATGTTCACAACAGAGATGTGAAGAAAGGGGGGGCCAGAAGTGAATTTTGAGGGTTTCGCTCCAGCTCAACCGCTACATCGCCAAAGAGAACCCGCTAGACAACCTCCCAATGGCATGCTGCAACTTCATAGGAGCATTTTGCAGCACATCAGAAAGCTAACCCTCACTGGCTAAGCTTTACCTCACTTTTTCTTTCTTCTCTACTCTGGGACAGAGTAGAAAGTAAGTTTGGGGGGGTATGTCAGTGAGGGAGGTATAAAAATTTTATCTCTTCAAGCTTTCTATGACATTCATTCTCTTTTACCTGACGTGCCCTTATAGCTCCCTGTATATCTGATGTACGCATGCATGCCATATAAAAATTTACAAAAATCTTTCCTTTGCAAATTTCTGTCCCTATGCATATGTACAAAGTTGCTATAATAATAAAAACCTATTGTGACTTCTTGCAAAGTTTACTTTCTGTATATTTAACGAGTTACAAGTTCTGTCATATCTTTCTGATAATGTTGTCTCAAACAAACAAAAGATTGTGCCTTGCCATCCAAAATTTTTTCGAAAAATAATAATCTCGCAAACAGCTAAGAGACGAGTATGGAGAAGGAAAAAGCTGCCCAAACAGTAGATATCTCTTTTGTTTTCCCTTACCCAACAAAAATCCCAAAAAGTGAAAGAAGCCTTATGAGCGTGAATAAAAGTATGAGAGTTGTGCCCAATAAAAGAAAAGAAATATATATATATATATACACCCTTGTTTTCCAAAAGTACCCATCTTTAGGCATGGTAGATCCGGGGCAGTGGTACGTAGGATGTGAAATCACTGCTCTAAAGCCAACTGGCTTGGACTGCAGGGACCACTTACCCGTTAACGGACCCTTACCTGGATGGACTGATGGGAAACAAGAAGAAAAACCCAAAAAGCCTTAGCCTACCCTATACACAACTTTCTGCCCTTAAAATAAAGCTGTTTGGTGTGGAAGCTAACTTCGGAATCATACACCAAAGTCTCGCTGAAGCTGTGGAGAAGAAAAATTTTACTTAAATAATAAGGCAAGTAGGGCAAGGTCTTTTGTTCGCTTTAAGACAGCATTACCTCCAAGACATCGCAAATCTTGTGCTACCCTTTAGCCTTAAAGTTTTGCTGTGCAAGAAGAAGCAACACAAAGTTTAGTTTAAATATTGATTGAGGACAATCAAAAAGCTAAGTTTGGGGGAGTTGATAACACCAAATTTTGTGACATTTTTGCCCTTTATTCTGTTATCAAAACTACCCTTTTCTGCTATTTTCCTCTATTTTATTAGCATTTTCGCAATAATTGGCCAAGCAACGCTCTTATTCCAATTTTTCCTATCTTCTACAGAGTTTTCCTCGTTTTTGTGCAATAAGGCCGGTTCTGGACCACAATAAGTCTAAGCCCGCCTCGACCTTCCTGACGCCTGATACAACCCAGCCCGACAGGGGCTGGGCGACACAAGAATGATTGATGGAGAAGGGCACCTCGCGAAAGGGACGTGCCGGCCGACACACCTTCTACCCGACAGGGAGCCAAAGCCGCTCGATGACCCAGCTCGACGAGTGACATGACCACCCACCAGCAGGCGTGCCGCCCATCACGTGACCAATAGCCAGCACCTCGCGCCGAGATATGCCTGTATCGGCCATCCACATCCATCGACCGGCGTATAAGGGAGCTACGTGGCGCTTCGAGCACCATGTTTTTGTTGGTATGTATGCCCTGAGAGCCAATCATGGGATGATTGGTGGGATACATTAAGATTGATTTGATAAACATCAAAGGCAAGCTTCCAATTCTCTCTGGTTCAGTCATATGAGATAGTGATAGAACAGATTGAATGTCTAGAGAATGACAGTACTCAATGACGTATGCCTTCAGCTTCACGACCTGAACGATGAGATCATACAGATGCTAAGAGTTTGTACATTCTTGTTATGTCCCTAGTCGGATGTCATTGTGGAAGGTAGATAGACAACAATGACACACAAGACTAGATTGTGGTGTTGGTTGATGACAGAATCTCATTAGTCATGATATAGAGATATCAAACCAAACACATAGGTACTTGTTAGAGAACAAGGTACCGGACAGACCCACCGTGAATTTGACACATGGAACCATGAGATGGTAGTCACAGTCAGTACTCACAGTGATGGTGGTGATTGTGATTCTTAGACCTGAAATCACTGCACTCAACACATGTCGTTGGGCACACTTTGACATCATCAAACGCAGTCCTGAAACATGGGTTGTTATAAAGGTGATGATTGGGTGGCTTTGACACATGGGGCTTTTGAGGGGTGAGTGATAGATATGGGATTTGTCCCTCCCGAGGGAGTTTGATATCCATGGCCACTTCATGAGTAGGATTGAGAAAGGCGTGCACGCATGTGTGAATCAGTATATGATACTGATGTCATACATATCTCTTCCAGTCTACTCTGAGATCAAGGAAGTGAATGAACGTTGACAGGATGACTGTTCCATGCCTCGATTTCATTCGGGATATCAGTGAAAAAGGAATTATACATTCGTTGTAACACCATTCACGGATTGTAGGATGAAAGTTGTTCTCCAACTTTCTACTTTCACTTGGGTAGCACTGATGTGTGACTAGGCACCGCTCTTTGCTTGTGAAGTCATAAGTGTTATGGACTTTCACTGCCAACGTGAAATGGACTTGCAGGGTCACACACATAGGATTTAACCTGGAAGAGGAGTTTTGTCCACAAAGAAATGTTTAGATTGATTACTAAAGGAGTTTAGTAGTTCAATTAAAAACTCAATCAGTCGATAGCTCAATATCGTATGGTTCAAGGTGTTGGACGCATTGATTGGAGTATCGAATTGATTGAAATCACAATTGACTGATTTTGCCCAACCTGTGCTCCCAACCGATCGGCTCATGTGATGAACCGGTCGGCTGAGGTTGCTGAACTGGTCGGCTGGAGTGTCCAGGCGATCGGCTCATGCCCAGGTTGAAATGACCGGTTCAAGGGTTGAACTGATTGGCTCAACTGGTGCAACCGACCAGTTGGGAAAGTCATGTCGGCAAGGATTTCCTTTGGTTTCAAATTGCCCAATTCGATTGGGAATAATATTGGTATTCGATACCAATTGGGAAAGAAACAAGGAAAGTCTTTTTGAGCCGGATTAGTACCATGAACCGATCGGTTCAGGGCACCAACCGACCGGTTGGAGTGCCCCAAACGATCGGCTCAGGTCCAACCGATCGGCTCAATGGCCGAACCGATCGGTTCAGTTGTGAACCGATCATTTCAAGTTGTGAACTGGTTGCTTTTTGTGGAAAATTCTCAAACCCTTCTACTCCTGCTTTAGTCCCGCATTGCCCGGGATGGAGAACCCTGTCCCATGACTCTCCTATATATATAGGGGTATTGGGGGCTTCTCAAAGGACAGCTCAGTGCAACCAGTTGCTCTGCAAGTTGTCGTTCTCTCTGGTTTTGGTAACCGTGAGAGAGCCCGAGCAAGTGCTTCCCGCAAAAGGGAGGTGCAGCAAGGGAAGGACAAGTGCAGTTGCAACAGAAGGAAGGAGAGCGTGTTGGCGACTAGTACGCCAACGGGAGGGTGCAACTCCTTCCACTTCCTTGTGGGACAAGGAGAGTGGAGTTCCAGGTGGTCCGTGTGGACTACTACAGAGGCGGGAGGACACTACCGCTTAGGAGGACAACTGTCATCCGACAGTCCGGTTCGAGTAGGAGTTGTCAGTCCCGGTGCGACCAGGAGCTGCACAGACGCCGTCGAAGTCCGAAGTTGAAGACCGCGCATTGCGCGAGGTATTGTCGCCGAGCAAGCCTCGGGACAAGGTATGATTCCACAAACCATCCTTTCCTATTATATAGACGTTGACGCGTTTCCTCGGTATGGGTTGGGGGAGAAATTTTTGTTTCCGCTGCCTTCTCTATCTCCCCTAAAACCCAACAGTTTTCTCACCAACCAGCTGACTATAAATAACAGCTACAGGAAGCCAAAAAGACAGGTTGGATAGGTCGGGACGGCTTGCTAGTTCACAGTTCGGACAGTTGGGGACTTGAGCTATCTGCGAGAGAAGTGCGAGAGCAACCGTATCGTGCCCCAGTGCTCGTACCGGGCGACACTAGGTGAGCTCTTCCTCATCCCGAGAGGGAGGGGATCGGTTCACCTAGGACTGTACCGGACGACACTGAGGGCCGATATCGGCCGATGTAGATACGCGACACGAGTGCCCGACAGCAATGCCCGACAGTAGTATATGTAAATCCTTGGCCGACACGATACCGAAACCGATACGCTCTCCCCGTTAGTCCTGCCGCCTGAGAGGGTGTGCCGCCCGACATGAGCGTATCGGCCAGGGTCTTCGAACAATATAGTCGTCCGTCAGGCGTGCCGTCCGAGAGTTTGTGCCGCCCGACACGGCTGTACCGGGATAGGTCCCTGGACGGTATTGGGCTGGGAGTAGTAGTAGTCTGTCGCCCTTCTACATCAAGAAGGCGACATCTATCTTTAATTCTGTTATTTAAATTCTTAGCTTATGCATTGTATTAAGACCCTTTTTGCTGATGGAATTAGAAATGCCTAATTGCAATTTGTTTAATGCTTAGTGCCTTATGATTGGGTAACTGCTGTGTTGGATATCTGAACTCTAGCTTGCATGTTTTTGATCGCGTTTCGCTTAGATACCGAATCGTCTTTCCCGTCACAACTACTTCGAGAGTTGGGTTGTGGCTCTAGTGTTCGGTCCGATTCTAGAGTACGAGAGTGCCCGGAACGGAGTTGTTTTAGTATCATTCCACTCTAACTTGGGAACAGCAACCTCGAGAGGGGTGTTGAAGCTTGGTTAGAGGCACCCGCTCTGAGAGGAGGGGTGCCGGGTGTTACTGCTACCGCTTGTCTTTAAACTGCAGTTTACCTTTCTATTTTCTGTTGCATGAAAATTCCTAAAAACTGCTAAATGACAAAATCTTAATCTTTCTTGTAGCTCCAGTTGGAGATAATTTTCTTTGATTTAATCGTGACATCTTTTGTTCCCTTCAGGAAATTTAATATCTCTTTATACCTACCGGAGTGTAGAGTGTCGATTCAGAGTCGTCAACACAACCCACCTTGTCCCTGTGTTCGACCCCGTATGACTACTTCGACCCCATAAACAAAGTTGCGGGGGCCTAGAAGGATTCTGGTTATAAATGTGAAGGCTCGACTACCTCAAATACGCCTCCAATTTTAGGACGTGCGATTTAGGCCGGTCAGTGGTCCGTGTGGACTACTTCAGAGGCGGGAGGTTTCTGCCGCTCGGAGAACTACTGTTAATCCTGACAGTCCGGTGAGACCAGGAGTCATCAGTCCCAGTGCGACCAGGAGCTGCACAGACACCGTCCAAGATCGGAGGTGAAGACCGTGCAAGCCGCGAGGTATTGTCGCCAAGCGAGCCTCAGGACAAGGTATGATTCCACAAACCATCCTTTCCTATTGTATAGACGTTGACGCGTTTCCTTGTTCTAGGTTTGGGGAGGAGAAATATTTTGTTTCGGCTGCCTTTCTCTGCCTCCCCTAAGACCCAACAGTGGTATCAGAGCCACGTCAACTGCTCTATACTTTAGGGATTATCGATATGATCGATTTTGGTTTGTCGACTTTATTTATTGCATATGATGCGAATAAAACTGGCTTTATGCATGTCCAATCCTAAATCCACAAATCCCAATTACGTATATGATATGTATTATTAATGCACTCGATACACGTCGCCCTTAAACGCGTTTTGTGATGGATGTATAGCGTGGTTATGGCCAATAAACCCTCTCTATGTATGGTTTTATGTGGTTGCTTGGATCTCGATCTGCGCACCGATCTTCCTTCTCCTATTCCTGATGTAACTCAAAATAATTCGAGATTTCTTTCCTACCTTTGCTCCCCTCGAATGTAACTCGAGGTTTCTCTTTTTACAATGTAAAATAGGATAGATTTTATTTCCTGTTATGTCAAAGAATGGAGGACATCGAGGCGACAACTGAGACGATCGGTTCAAGGCGTGAACCGATCGGTTGACGTTCCAGACGATCAGTTCAAGGAGTGAACCGATCAGTTGATGACCGGTTCGAGGAGTGAGACAAGCGGGTGGCGGCCATGAAGAGATGCACGATGACCAAGCAAACTGTTCGGTTGGAGGAGCCAACTGATCGGCTGGTGGCACCCAGACGATCAGGCCAGAACGATCAAGTCATTCATGTGATGAGTTGATCTACTCGAAAGGCAATGAACAACGTTCATCTTGTATAGGTTGCATGTGATGTAGACCTAGATGACCATGATTCCTCTTAGCTCGAGGAATCACATTAGGATGGCCATAATCATCGCTTTTATCGTTTTGCATGTTTTCTGTGGGATATAGCTTGTATATGATACATAGTATGTATTGTGGTGATTGGATATGTATATGTATATAAAAACCATACCCCTCATTAAATATTAAGTTTTATATGCCTTCCAAATGCGACACACATGAAAAGCTTGATCGACCACGTGTGGGCACGCCCTAGCGTGGTTCACCGTCTATATCGTGGAAGCGTGAAGGATGAATGTGTGGGTCTGCCCTAGCAGGGTGCATATTCATCGTGTTTGCTTTGGGTCAGACTTAACAAGGTGACCTAGATGGGATCTAGTACCTTGAGGCATGGAGATGATCATGGCAAGGAGTTGCATATGACATCTTATCAAGAGTTGCATATGATGTAATTGGCAAGAGTTGCCTACCTGAGAGATCTAAGTTGTGGATGATAGCCCTAGCTGGTCCATGGCTTAGAGGATTTTAGGATCTTCCAACTAGAAGGTTGTACGCTACAATCTTTCGAATTGATGGTGAGGGCTATCAATTTGAACTAAAATAGTGGGAGCGATAATTAATTAATGGCCTAATTATATTGTCAACTTTTCAAATCAATCAAATAACTCAAAAATGAGTTTTTGGACTAAAATTGCATATTTCCTTTTGTAGTGAAAATGACAACAAACAACAATCACTTCTCTTTGCGATCGGTCCTTGAAAAGGACACACTAAATGGGACAAACTTCCATGACTAGTATAGGACATTGATAATTGTTCTCACTCAAGAGCAAAAACTCTATGTCCTGGATACTCCAATTCCAGAGGAACCGGCTCCTAATGCACCAAAGACAGAAAGGGATGCTTACAAGAAGCATTCTGATGATGCCATTGATGCAAAGTTCTTGATGTTGTGCTCCATGAACCATGAGTTGTAGGGACAACATGAGAATATGGGTGTCATTGAGATGATTCAACATCTCAGGAACCTGTATGAAGATCAGGCACGACAAGAGAGATATGATGTATCAAGGGCACTGTTCAAGTGTGTCATGAGAGAAGGAGATCCAGTTGGTCCTCACACACTCAAGATGATTGGGTATGTGGAGAACCTGCAAAGACTGGGATTTCCACTGAGCCAAGAGTTGGCTACTGACCTGATACTGCAATCGTTGCCAGAATCTTACAGTCAGTTTGTGATGAACTACAACATGAACGACTTTGATAGGCCACTATCAGAGTTGTTGGGCATGTTGAGGATAGCCGAGACACATATTAAGAAGGACAAGACTAAGTTTGTAATGGTCCTCACGAGCAAGAAAGGCAAGTCCAAGCGCAAGGGCAAGGGAAAAGCTAAGAAAGGTTCTGATGCTAGCCAGAAGCCCAAGATGACTTTAGCTCTTAAGGCCAAGGGAGGTGTGACCAAGAAAGGCAATTTCCACCATTGTCAAAAGCCAAGACATTAGAAAAGGAATTGCCCTCTCTATCTAAAAGAACAAAAGAAGAAGGAGGCAACAAACGTCTCTACTTAAAGGTGTCATGAAAGTAAACTTGTAACACTTTTTGAGGTATATGATACCAAAATGTAAAGTGTAAAGCACTCAATAAATGGGGCAAGTGTTGCCACCATAGATAGGAGTACTTTAGTTTATTTTCAGCCTAAAAGGCATGTAATACAGTTATGAACTACTATTTCATATTTGCCAATAGATAGAAACACTTTATTTTTGCATATTGTATGACAATGATGGCAATCAATAAAGTTGATGTTTCGATCTTTTAAAAATGTGATCTTTGTGGCAATGCCTTGCTTATCTTGTGGTATTTGATATGCATAAGATAAAATGATACCTAAAAGTTATAGATAACTCAAATAATCAAATTAGCATCAATCATGAGAAATTCATTTCTAGTGTCCATGTGATGGATAAATCTAGACTCTTTTGGTTAGAAAACCGTTAAGAGACATGAATATCTTGGACATGATTAATCAATCTTCACTAATGGTAGTGGGAGAATGATTATCCTATTAGGTATGATACATGTGATGTATTTACATACCTATTGGAACAAATGCTAATACTTCAAATGGTGTTTAGAGAAATACCAATATGAATATCTTGAAGTGTTCAAGATTATCATAGATGAAGTGCAAATTTGGTAAAGTGTTAATTCTTGATGAGATCAATGAATGAAATACTTGGACCAAATGTTTGAGATCCTTATGAGTGATTATGATAGTGTATCATAGTGAACTCATGATTACGGCATGGTGATGTCTAAATCAAGAAGGAATCATACTCTAAGGAGTTAGAGAATGATTATCAAATAACTAAATTATTCTTAATAAAAGAATACCCCACACTAATAAAGGACATTGAGAATCACAAGGAGTTGTGAGTTCTTATATCCTTGACAGATACACCTCAATTATCTATGTGATGAGTTGTTCATGTGATGAGTCAACTATCTAGATGAATATGAAGAACCAAATTTTGAGTTATGGTTTGTGACCATTACATCCTAAATGACATCCATGTGAACCATAAGGTATGACCTTGATGGTAGCACCCATTGGAATAAAATCCATAAGTGCGAATAAGTCTTAAGTGTTAAGACACATGGATAACATTTTGAGAAGGATGATGCTTGTTGATTGCAACTTAATGACTAAGACATTTGGCATATGGATACTAAAACTGCATTCCTATGAGGAATAAAACAAGGATGTGTACGTGACACAACCGGTAAGGTTTATGAATTCACTATGGCAAATGAAGTCTATATGTTACAATGGACTAATCAATGTGATTTATTGAGTACAAGCAACTCAGAATTGGATCTTTACTTTGATAATATAGTCAAAGGGTTTGACTGATATGTCAAAGATAAAGAAGGGATCTGTGATTTAGTGGGAGCGTGTTCACATTCCACATGTTGATGTGAAATGGAAATGTTCTAGAATGGAAATCCAATAGTGGAAATTATCTTTAAGGAAGATAGAGATGTTTCCTATGTGATAGGAATAGAGATCTATAGAGATAGTTCTCGAAAAACCTCTTGACCTGAAAAGAAAAAGCACACATTGGAAATCTGTACTGAAGAGTTCAGTATGCACAGATTTAGTGGGAGAAAACTTGTCCATGTTACATGGAGTTAGTATCCCAAGGCAAAGTGTCCAATTCTTATGAAGAATGGGAACACTAAGAATATATATGGATCTATCATGTATGTAATCAACCCATTATCTTGCATGGCAAGAACAAAATGCATTCATCATCCTGTATGTATGACATGGCAATATGATGTGCTCATCCTGAAAACTCGTATGTGGGACATGACGAGTGGATGTCTGTCTACTTCTAGTAAGAGTTACTGGAATACCATGAGAACTTGATAAGTACTTGGGAAGTACTAGTTCTATGGAGAAAAGGAAGAGTTCAATGTAAAGAGTTACATGGATGCGAACTTCCGAAAGGACAGAAAATTAATCACAAAATATATATAGGATATATAAAAGTGAAAGTTTGTTGATAATTGGAAGTGTTCCAATAAAACCATTTAAAAGGAAATGTCGAGTATCTATGTGTTAGAGAACAACAGTGGATACTATATGGATCTGGAAGTTCATGAGATGAACTTATAGATATTTCGATCATTGATGACAAGTATGGAATCCTTGATCATGCAATGTAACTAAAGGTTAGCAAAGGAATACTGGATCGCATATTATGGAAACTCCATCTCATACATGTGACATACAACGAAGAGATGTGAGACATGCAATTTATAATGACTTTGGCAAGGTGTTGCCATTACTCACTATGATCGCACTAGAGCACAGTAACATGTGGGACATGTTTGAAGATCACTATGAATATGATTCAAGGGTGATTGGCTCACAGTGCAAGTGGGAGTCTGTTGGTATGTATGCCCTGAAAGCCAAATTTGGGATGATTGGTGGGATACATTAAGATTGATTTGATAAACATCAAAGGCAAGCTTCCAATTCTTTCTGGTTCAGTCATATGAGATAGTGATAGAAAAGATTGAATGTCTAGAGAATGACAGTACTCAATGACGTATGCCTTCAGGTTCAGGACCTGGACGATGAGATCATACGGATGCTAAGAGTTTGTACATTCTTGTTATGTCCCTAGTCGGATGTCATTGTGGAAGGTAGATAGACAACAATTACACAAAAGACTAGATTGTGGTGTTGGTTGATGATAGAATCTCATTCGTCATGATATAGAGATATCAAACCAAACACATGGGTACTAGTTAGAGAACAAGTGTAACAGATATACCCACCATGAGTTTGACACATGGAACCATCACATGGTAGTCACAGTCAGTACTCACAGTGATGGTGGTGAGCGTGATTCTTAGACCTGAAATCATTGCACTCAACACATGTCATTGGGCACACTTTGACATCATCAAACGCAGTCCTGAAACATGGGTTGTTATAAAGGTGATGATTGGGTGGCTTTGACACATAGGGCTTTTGAGGGGTGAGTGATAGATATGGGATTTGTCCCTCTTGAGGGATTTTGATATCCATGGCCACTTGATGAGTAGGATTGAGAAAGGCGTGCATGCATGTGTGAGTCAGTATGTGATACTGAGGTCATAACATATCTCTTCCAATCTACTCTGAGATCAAGAAAGTGAATGAACGTTGACAGGATGACTGTTCCATGCCTCGAGTTCATTCGGGATATCAGTGACAAAGGAATTATACATTCACTGTAACACCATTCATGAATTTTAGGATTGAAAGTTGTTGTCCAACTTTCTATTTCACTTGGGTAGAACTGATGTGTGACTAGGCACCACTCTTTGCTTGTGAAGTCATAAATGTTATGGACTTTCACTGCCAACGTGAAATGGACCTGCAGGGTCACACACATAGGATTTAACCTGGAAGAGGAGTTTTTGTCCACAAACAATGTTTAGATTGATTACTAAAGGAGTTTAGTAGTTCAATTAAATACTCAATTAATTGATAGCTCAAAATCATAGTGTTCAAGGTGTTGAACACATTGATTGGAGTATCAGATTGATTGAAATCACAATTGACTGATTCTGCACAATCTGCACTCCCAACCGATCGGCTCATGTGATGAACCGATTAGTTGAGCTTGGTGAACCGGTTGACTCAAGTGTTGAGTTGATCGACTCATGGTCAGGGTGAAATGATTGCTTCAAATGTTGAAACGATCGATTCAACTGGTGCAACCGAGCAAGTTGGGAAAGTAGGATTGGTGAGAATTTTCCTTGTGTTTCACTTGCCCAATTTGATTGGAACAAGGATTGGTATTCGATACCAATTAGAATAAAAAGGAGGAAAGTCAATCGGGAACTGATCAGGACTACGAACCGACCGGTTCAGAAGTGAACCGACTGGTTCATGAGTCCCAACTGATCGGTTGAGGAGTCAACCGACCGGTTCAGGTCCCCAACCGACCGTTTCAGTTGTGAAATGATCAGTTCAGGTTGCGAGTTGGTTGTTTTGTGGAAAATCTCGAACCCTTCTACTCCTGCTTTTAGTCCCGCATTGCTCAGGATGGAGAACCCTGTCCCATGACCCTCCTATATATAGGGGTATTGGGGGCTTCTCAGAGAACAACTCAGTGCAAACCAGTTGCTTTGCAAAGTTGTCGTTCTCTCTAGTTTTGCTAACCGAGAGTGCCCGAGCAAGTGCTACCGGATAAGGGAGGCACAATAAGGGAAAGACAACTGCAGAAAGCGATTGGTGCAAGAGAGTGTGTTGGCGACTAGTACGTCAATAGGAGGGTGCGACTCCTTCCAATTCCTTGTGGGACAAGGAGATTGGAGTTCCAGGTGGTCCGTGTGGACTACTTCAGAGGCGGGAGGTTTCTGTCACTCGGAGAACTGTTGTAAATCCCGACAGTCCGGTGAGACCAGGAGTCGTCAATCCCGGTGCGACCAGGAGCTGCACAGACACCGTCCAAGACCGCGCAAGCTGTGAGATATTTTCACGAGCGAGCCTCATGACAAGGTATGATTCCACAAACCATCCTTTCCTATTGTATAGACGTTGACGCATTTCCTTGTTCTGGTTTGGGGAGGAGAAAATTTTTGTTTCTGCTGCCTTTCTCTGCCTCCCCTAAAACCCAACAATTAGCTACTAGGTCAGGCTTAGTTGGTGATTCTCAAAACATCTGGGCCAAGAGGCATAAAGATGATTATTGAAAAGACTTTCACATATCATCTATCCACCATTGCATGTGATGTTATTGGAAAAAGTTGCCTACATTGATAATTAACGGTATTTTACAGTGTTGATCAGCCCACAGTTGAATTATGTTGGGTATGGCTCATCAGAATATTCTGATTTAATACTTGAGGGTTATGAATTTGAACAAAATAATGAAAATGATAATTAAGTAAAGACCAAATTATTTTTTCCCAAATTCTAATCAAATAAAATCAAATCAAATCAAATAAAAAATGAGCTTTTGAAAAATTATAAATTCTTTTAGTGAACCAGATGGCAACAACAAACAGTCACTTTCTCTGTGATCAGTTCTTGAGAAGGACAAAGTTACTGGGAACAACTTCCATCACTGGTTTAGTATGCTGTGAATTGCTCTCACACAAAAGCGCAAGCTCTATGTCCTAGAAATGCCTGAACCAAAGGAACCAGCTCAAAACGCTCCACACTCTCACAAGGATGCTTATAAGAAGCATACTAAAGATGTTGTGATTGTCAAGTGTTTGATGCTATGCTCCTTGAACCATGATTTGCAAATGCGACATGAGAACATTGGGGTGATTGAGGTGGTCACACATCTCAAGAACATGTAACAAGATCAAGAAAGATAGGAGAGATACGATGTCTCCAAGGTGCTATTCAAGTGCAGCATGGCAGAAGGAGATCCAGTAGGTTCTCATGTGCTCAAGCTAATTGCGTATGTGGAGAACCTAGCTAGATCGGGATTCCCCTTGGGCCAAGAATTGTCCATTGATGTGATTCTTAAGTCACTGTCAGAGTCATATAGTCAGTTTGTCAAGAACTACAACATGAACGAATTTGAAAAACCATTAACAGAGTTGTTGGGCATGTTGAGAACAACTGAGACACAAATGAAGAAAGACAAACCCAAGTTTCTAATGGTAATTAACAAGACAAAGGGGAAGTCTAAAGGCAAATGAAAAGCTAAAGATCTCTAAAGCTAGCTAGAAGCCCAAGTCTTCAGATCTCAAGGAAAAAGGTGAAGTAGATAAAAGAGATGATTGTCACCATTGTCACTAGCCTGGAAATTGGAAGAAAAATTGCTCACTCTGGTCAGAGGAACTAAAGAAGAAAAAGGATGGCACTGAGGTCTCCACGTCAGGTATAAACAATATAAGATAAATTTGATTACTTCTTAAATTTTGGTATATAATACCAGATGAGAGATTTGACATACTGATGTGCATGATCTGATAAGAAGTAAAATCCCTCATAGAAGGACAAATATGGATAAGGCAAAGCAAATGTTGTGGAATCCATAGTCTACATTTAAATTTATCTTAGCCCAATGGGCATGTAATAGAGTTACTGGAACTGCTATTTCATTATTCCATTAGAATAGAAACAATATCTTTATGCATCTTATATGGACAAGGATAATTATCAATAAAGAATTGTTCGTGCTTCTATTTCAAAAATATGATCTTGCATGGCATTGGCCCTAAAGCATCTTTCCATATTTATGTGAAATGATCCAAAGATGAATGTTTATACCAAAGGATTATAATTGATAACTCAAGACTATTGTTAGCATTAGTCATCTTGTACAAATATGAGAAGTGCATGTCTAGAATACATATAGATGTTGGTCTAGATTCTGTTGGTAATTGAATATAAGGAAACATGTAGATCTTATATATGTTCAAATTTAACATTACATCCTTCACTAGATGTAGTGGGAGGATAAGATTTTATTAGACCTCATACATATGATGTATGAAGATCTTATAAATGAATACTGTAGATAATGGCTTATACCTCACTTCATTTACTGGTAATATAATGATATGTACTCAGTAAAGAGGAAACATGAATCTCTTGGATTGTTCAAGGAGATTATGCATGAAGTATGACTTTGATAAAAGTATTAAGAAACTTTGATGAGATCAAATGTTTAAATACTATACATCAATACCTTGAGTACCTTCAGGAATGAACTGTGATAGTGTATAATAAGTCAAATCCATATGAACATATGATTGTTAGATTGAAGGAATTATACCGTGATGAGTCATGATATAATTATCAATTAATCTTATCTTCTTATATCCTCATAAATATATACCTAACACTAAATAATGTACCAAATGAATGCTTTATAAAGACATCATATATGATATGATCTGGGAATGTCCCAATACGTCTGAGGGATTGAAACCCACCTTGAGAAAGTAGTATCTTGAGAAGGTTTATCCATAAACCATGATTGTTGAACATTACTATTAATCCCAATCCAATAAAAAAATTGTTGATAGGATAAATGAGTTTCTAAAGAATCAATGGGAGTGAAAGTAGAACTTGAAATGTTCAAGGTCAACAAAGGGGTACAATGAGAACTAAGAGAATCACATATTGTTCTTGAAGAGCCTTAAACGTGGGTCTAAGAAAGGAGCCATGTCTAGGTTATCAGACTTTAGAAATTTATAATACCCGAATGTTTAAGACACATACAACTAGCATAGGGTCGAAGTAGTTTGGGTTCGAACACAAGGATAGGAAGAATGGTGCTTCAGAACTTGATTTTCACTTGTCTAAGCACATCAAACATGTAAAAGGGTATGTTTGGTTGTAACAAGAAATCACCATGAAGAAATGAAACTAAAAGGCTATCTCCAACTAGAGTTACTAGAAAGATTATGATTTTAGGGTTTAGCAATTTTTATAGAGGTTTTAAATAACAGAATCTGAGGAGATAAAACTGTCTTTGAGGTAAAGCACGAAGGAAGAAAACTTAGGCATAACAAGAAGCAACAAAAGAAATCATATAGCCTCTTCTCTCAAAGAGAGTACCTCTAATCTATGCACCATTTCCCTCTCTCAAGGGCAGTGGCCATAGATTAGAGTGGTAAGATAAACCAAAGTAGCCCTGATCCTAGGTACTCTCATACACCCATATCAGACCAAACTCTAGAGTTGTGATAGCCCCCTATCAAGGGTGTCAAAATGGGAAACATGATTCGATAGCTATTCAAAAGCACGATCCAAAAGAAGAAACTAGATTTCAGATGCTATAAAGAAATCATCCAACAAAAAGGAACCGTACACAAAACAACAAGAGATAAACTCCATAGATTCCAATAAGCTTAAGGAGAGTAAAAAGGTTTAGTTACAATGCATAGGGAAATGAAAGTAAAATGCAGTAAAAAAGGGGAAGATAAGCATTGGTCTCCTTGATTTAGGAGGTCGACATACAACAGCGGACCCCTAAGGGACTACTAACCCGATACTGGGCACGAGCTCCGCTCGATACACCTGTGTTTGGCAACCAACCCTCTTGGGTAATAGGCATGACGACCAGGGCATATCAGGTCAAACTCCCTACCCGACATAACCGTGTCGGGAAGACGGCCCTCTCGGGAAACATACCGCTACATTTAGTCTGTATCGGGTTCGATATTGTGTCGGGATAGGAATAACTTAGGTTCTCAGGTTCCTTGTATCGGGTATAGAGGGGCGACCGGTCTGGGGTTGAGGCCCATCTAGGGACCCGGTAGGGGAGGCCTTCCTGGTGGTATCGTGCTACTGGGGCTACCGGGATGGGTTCTAAGTGAACTCCTCCCGCCCCACTCGGGTTGGGGGTGTGCTCACCTAGTATCGCACAACATGCCTTGGAATGCGACACACTAGCTCCTCATGTCTTTCTAGAGTTAGCTCTTGTGGGATTCTGACCTGTCCCATCGGAGTCTTGTAGCTACAATTTATAGGCAGCAACTGGTAGAGGTTGCGGTTCTCGTGGGGCCACGTGTCCTTTATCGGCTCCATTTTCATGGCTTCAGGGGAGGACCGACACGTCTGTCGCCTGACCCGGCTGCGACGTGTGTCGGGTTGTGAGCAAATCACTCAACCGTGTCAGGTAATGACCCTGGTGGGCAGCTTCTCTATTGAGTGGCTTCATCGTGTGATAGACTCTATCGGGGTGAGTCGTGGTGGGCAAAGCTCCCTGTCAGGTAGATGGTGTATCACTCGTCAGGGTCCCTAGCGCGACATGCCCGTGTCGGGTTGCTGCCGTTATGGGCAGCGACCATGACGGGTAAGTGGGTGTGTCATGCGGCCAATAAAGGGCTGGTTTAGGTGCTCGTTGTAAGTGAGACGGGACTGGCCTTTTTACTGACTTTGGGTGGAAAAGCGAGGGAAAACTCTACAAAAGATGGGAAAAGAGTTAGAAGCACAATGTGGGTTATTCTTATGCAAAAACAGGATAAAACAAAGAGGAAAATAGTTTAGAAGGCATGTTTGACAATGAAATATGAGCCATAAATAGCCATAAAAATGGGTGTTATCAACTCTCACAAACTTAACATTTTGATTGTACTCAATCCATCTGTATTTTAAAACTTTGTTTTGTGATACTTCTTCGTAACCCAACATAGTCTTAGGAAAAGGGGTTTGAGCGAGTTTTTGAGACGTCCTTGAGGAGAAATACGTCTGGCTACGAACAACATACTTTATTTTTTTTCTGCCTTATTTAAGCAAAAAAAATTCTCTTCAGCTTCGGCGAGACTTTGGTGCATGATTTCGAAGTTAGCTTCCACACCAAACAACTTTGGGGGTAGGAAGTTGTGTTTTTGGGGGCTTAAGGCTTTTTGGTTTTTTCTTGTTTCCCATCAGTGCATCCAGGTATGGATCCGTTAACAGGAAAGTGGTCCCTGCAGTCCAAGCCAGTTGGCTTTAGAGTAGTGATTTCAAATCCTATGTTATGACCTGTTTCAAAGTTAACTAGTAAGTATCATGATAACAACATTATTAAGTTAATTGAGATAAGTGAAGTGCTCATGTGTTGATTAGTGCATCATCTAGTTAGTTAAGTTAAGTAAAGTGCTTAAGATGTGATTAGAGTTTTGATTAGCTGAGAGCTAATTGGCATGATTTTATACCTTGGTGTTGTAGAGGATCTCGTGCTTGAAAAGTTGCAAAAGAAATTGATTATTTGGACCTACGAGGCCAAAGATACGATGATTTCAGTTTCTAGGGTCAAATTTGCAATTTTCCCAAGTTTTAGCTTTATATTTCCTTTTTCTTTTCTTTCTCCCTTATCTTCTTCCATCGATCATTTCATTTGGGCGGGGTAATGTAGCACGCCGACCGATAGCAACGAAGGGGCAATTGCAGGGTGATTTTAGGGCGGATTAGCTAGCCACTAAGTTCCATTGACCTCCATCCTATATTCCTCTACTCTTCCCCATCCTCCATTCTTCCTCTATCTTGCCTTAGGGAGGCACCCTACCAGCAGCCATATTGCAGCATAGAGTTGCGGCCAGAAGCTACGACAGTAGCCAAGGAGGGCCTTTGGGCGCACAAAATATCTGGGAAAGCCTTGCTTGGAGTTCGGACAAGAGGCCTAAGTAGAAATCCGAAGCCCTAGCCTTCGATTCATCCCTTAGTCAAGGCTTCTGTTTGTGCATGAAGCTGCTGTTGCTGTAGGTTCGTAAACAAAGCTAATCCAAGGTTAAAGACAACTAAAATCGCCTAGAAACAAGCTCTGGATGCATTTCCGGATTAATCCGGACATCCTGAATCGCTGTGAGTAGGATTTCACTCACTATCTAAGATTTAACTCTTGCAAATTGATTTTTTTTTAAATTGTGCGTTTTTCGCTGATAACAACATTTATCAGGCATTGGGCAGTATTTGGCATCGCCTGAATTTTTATTTTATAAATCGCTTCTTTAAGCTTTTATATGATCTAGTTTAGCATCTGATCAGTGTGGATTGGACCAATGAATCTACATAGTTCATTGAAACCTAAATTGCTCAGTGTGAATGTTGAAATTATTAATACACGACTGATAATGGTAAGGTTTGGGTATAAACCCAAGAAATATAGATTTTGTAAATTATCAGATGCACGATTTTAAAGAAAGTACGATAACATAAAAATATGCAATAAAATCCTAGTTGCATGCAACATGTTATGTTATTGTGTGTGAATTAACATTTACATGAATTAGAACATTTCTCTGAGATATTACTAGAAATTCTCAAGTATTGTTAATAATTTATGTTAAGATACGTAAGTAACTCTTAATTGGGTTATGTGATGCACAATCCAGGATTAGGGTTAATGTGCACGTTCTTTGAGAAATTTTAGATAGTTGATAAATGTTACAGATAATTTCTCATATGTGAAGTAATTACTCTTATCAGTGCAATAAGATGTTCAATTGCATGAATTCAGTATGTATGTGCCAAATTGACATGAGTTTGGATTATTTGGAATTTTAAATCAGCCTGCATGCATTATATAAGGATTATTCAATATTTACAATGGTTTTAAGTATACTGCTCTATCAGTTCTAGAAAGATATCATATTGTGATCTGAACTACAATTAAATAGATGAGGTACCATAGAGATACCAAAGTCCAGAACAAGTAAGAGAGAGATGCAATGTAGTTAGAGCTTTTCTAGAATGATAAAATATTAGAATAAGGGCCCTGACACCGTAGAACCCCTTTGAGAGGTTTGTGCCTTTGGGGTGAAACAACCTACCTTGGCGGTGCACCCAGTATATGGGGGTCAGAACGCACCCTCAAAGTGTATGGGGAGACGAAGCCCTTGAGGAAGTCTCCTAAGAGAAAATAGGTTACCCAACATGAACCAGACGTCCCGGTGGTAACCCAGAGGTACCCATAGAGCGTACCAAGTTGAGGCCCATAGAGCGTCTCAGACCCTCTTCCTTTGTACTCAGCTAGAGGAGGATTCCAGTTTACGGCACCATAGGATGCCCAGACCAGAGAGGCAGAGTTCTTGCAGCAGACTAGGATAGCAGTCAGACTTAGCTATCCATGGGTGTCGGCTAAGTCTTGTACGGTGGGATCGTAGTTCGCTACGAGTCTCCATATGTAGAGTACAATGCATATGATCAGGGCATAATATAACATATGTTCATATAGGTTCACAAAGTTTTTATAAGTTAAAGAGTTAAGAAAGATATGAGTTAGCTTCACAGTAGTTGTTCTTTAAGTGAAATTTTAGTATTTTCTGTTAATTAATTGTATCTACAACTTTGCATCAATTTTTATCATAAGGAAATGTTGACATCTTCTGTTGTGAAAATTATATTGCTTAGACCTGCTCAGTGTAGTATTTCTTGCATATTATTCCAAATAATAAACATAAATGAGTTATCTGCGATGGTTGGGTGAAATTCTATTCACTGAGCCAGTAGCTCACCAACCTACTGAAACATTTTCCAAGTCAACGTCAGCATGAGGAGGCTGAAGGATCGTATCACCTGAGTACATAGAAGGTAGTTAGTAGTTAGTTAGAGGTCTCTTAGTCCTTTCCCCTCGGTCCTTGGGCATGTGGTGGGTTAGAAAGAGAATGCGGTAAAATATGTAGTTAGTTTTCAATTATCTGCTGTGTTTTATAGTCTACATGAGATATGTAATATGTCATGTAAACTTGTTTTTATTCTTAGTAAGGTTAATGGAAAGTCATTTCCGCAGTTTTATTATAATTCAATGCTATTCAAGTTTTATGATTTTCATTTAAGTTAAACTAAATGATCAAGAAAAGAAAACGTTAAGAGTGGTTTACCAA
The DNA here is from genome assembly GCA_963693085.1 of Alisma plantago-aquatica. Lineage (NCBI taxonomy): Eukaryota > Viridiplantae > Streptophyta > Magnoliopsida > Alismatales > Alismataceae > Alisma > Alisma plantago-aquatica. The sequence goes on along the minus strand of OY856410.1, from coordinate 90,415,719 downwards.
GGGTGACTCCCTAGTATTTGGGGTCATTAGAGATGGAACGGAGGTCGAGGCATCACAATAGCTTTGGTATCAGAGCATAGGTTGAGTACGTAGTTAATCTAAGTCAAGGTCAGGGGACGATAAGAGACCAATAAGATTAGGACTTAGGTGTCTTCCGTCTAACTGCAATTTTCTAATAGGAAATATTCTATTATACTATTGCAGATGGCAAAAAGAGGACATGGTCATGAGGAGCAAGCTGAGAGCCACATTGGAGCTAATCCTCAGGACATGGGTCCAGGTGGTGGTGAAGAGGTGGATAAGGTAGCGAGAATGTACAGAATGTTTCTTGAAACCAAGGAAAAATATAAGTTAGATAAACGAGCTTCTACCTCGAGTAGTAAGGATCTGATGAGATCCTATGAATTGGTAAAGAAGCTTTGGTGTACTGAGTTCACAGGAACTACGAACCCTACAGTGGCAGATGAATGGCTGAGGCAGATTGAGAAAGTGTTTTTTCTGATGGATCTGTCTGTGGAAAGGCAAATCAATCATGCAATTTATTTGCTTAAGGGTGATGTAGAACTCTAGTGTCATGGAGTGGAAGACAAAAGGAGAAACACAACACTGACTTGGAAGGACTTTGTTGATGAATTTCATCTTAAGTACTATCCACCTACCTTTTTGAGTGAGAAGATAAGACAACTATAGAATATCAGACATGGCAATATGTCAGTGGGAGAATATGAGGCACACTTCACCAGGTTGGTAAACTTCTGCCCACAACTTGTCCCAAATGATGTGGAAAAGTGTAGAAGGTTCCAGGAGGGATTGAGGTCTAAAATCTGACATGCTGTATTTGTTATTGATCAAAGAAAAAGAGAGAACTTCAGAGAATTTCTTGAGGCAGCGAGACATGTAGAAGAGTCAGTTAACATTGATAAGAAGATTGAGAGTAAGAAAAGATCTGGAAACTTTATTAGAAGAGGACAAAGTAGTGGTGGATACGGAGGAGGTGATAGTTTCTTTTCAAAGATAGGACGAGGACTTGGTTGTTTTGGTGGACAAGGATCTAGTTTTTTGTTAAGTGGAGGAAGATCCAGTTCCAGAAGATGGAATACACATCCTACTTGGACATCTCCAACTAGGCCTTCAGGATCTTCAGTGTCAGTAATAGGTCCACCGAGGCAAGAGACGTGAGCATGTGACATATGTGGAAGATCAAACTCAGGACAGTGTTGGGGAATAGGGTTTCAAGGATGTTATCAGTGTGGACAGATGGGACATATCAGGAGGAATTGCCCCCATATACAACATTCAACATCACAGTGTTTCCAGTCACAATATCAAAATGTTCTGACACAGACTCCAGCTCAAGGAGCAAGTTCTTCAGTGGCTTCAGGTTCCCGAGGTGGATTTACACCTACGGGAAGGGAAGGACAACATACACACTGTGGGAGAGGAAGAGCTTCAGGACACTTCTTCTCTTTGACACCATAAGAAGGTATTGTTTCTTCCCGAGTAATTACAGGAGAAATGCTTTTCTTTAATATCATGTATGTTACAATTTTGATAGATCTGGGTGTAACTCATTCGTTTATGCAACGATCTTTAGCCTATGAGCTTAACCTGTTAACACAAGAATTACCAATTGAATTGTTGTTGAGGGATCCATTAGGTGAACCAACAGTGTTGACAAAGTTTTGTCCTGGATGTTTGTTGACTTTTGGTGGTTACACCATTGTAGTTAATCTAATACCCCTGTATATTAACTCTTTTCAAGTTATCTTGGGTATGAATTGCCTAGAAACGTATCGAGTTCAACTCAATTGCTGGAAAAAGGAAGTTGTCTTTCAACAAGGTGGATTTTCTTGTGTCTTTTCTGGAGACATGAAAGTCTTACCTATGTGTATCATATCAGCTGCTGTAGCTGATACGATGTTACAGAAAGGTTGTGAGGCATTCTTGGCACATGTGGTAGATACTAGAGTAGAAAAGAGCACAATCATCCTATGGGATGTGCCAGTGGTCTATGAGTTCCTAGATGTTTTTCCAGATGAGTTGCGAGGTCTACCTCTTGAAAGAGAGATATACTTTGAGATCTAGGTGTTGTCAGGCAGTCAATCTATAGCACTGCCAGCTTACAGAATGGCACCTGCAGAGTTGAAGGAACTCAAAATCAAGTTACAGGAATTACTGGATAAGGGTTTTATTCGACCTAGTTTTTCACCATGGGGAGCTCCAGTCTTATTTATGAAGAAGAAAGATGGTACTATGAGATTATGTATAGACTATAGACAGTTGAATAAGATCACTATCAAGAATAAGTACCCGTTGCCAAGGATAGATGACTTGTTTGATCAGTTGTGTGGAGCGACAATGTTCTCGAAGATAGACTTGAGATCTGGATATCATTAGTTGAGGATAAAGGCTTCAGATATTCCTAAGTCAGCTTTTAGAATAAGATATAGGCATTATGAGTTTCTAGTCATGTCATTTGGACTGACTAATTCCCCAGCAGCTTTTATGGATATGATGAACCGAATTTTCAAGCCGTTCTTGGATCAGTTCATAGTGGTTTTCATAGATGATATTCTGATTTATTCCAGAGACGATGAGCAGCATGAACAACATCTGAGAATAGCATTACAGTTGTTGAGACAACATCAGTTATATGCTAAGTTCAGTAAGTGTGAGTTCTAGTTAGCTGAGGTGTCTTTTCTTGGACACGTCATCTCAGGAGATGGAATAAGTGTTGACCCTAAGAAAGTTGAGTCTGTTCTATAATGGGAGCAGCCTAAAACTCCTACTAAGATCAGAAGTTTCTTATGATTGGCAGGTTACTATAGAAGGTTCATCTAGAACTTTAGTGTTATAGCGTCACCTCTGACACACTTAACGAGGAAGAATGCACCGTTCATCTAGTCAGACAACTGTGAGAAGAGTTTTCAGATCTTGAAGAAGATGTTGACTACAACACCAGTGTTGATCCTTCCTGAGGCAGATAAAGGCTACACAATGTTTTGTGATGCTTCCAGGAGAGGTTTAGGTTGTGTGCTGATGCAGGAGCGTAAGGTAGTAGCTTATGCATCTAGAAAACTTAAAACGAATGAGGAGATTTATCCAACACATGAATTGGAGTTAGGTGCAGTAGTTCATGCTCTTAAGACATGGCATCATTATCTTTATGGTGAGGCATGGCAAGTGTTTACAGATCATAATTGCTTGAAATATATTTTCACCCAGAAGGATCTGAATCTAAGACAACAGAGATGGTTAGAATTGATAAAGGATTATTATGTGACCATAGATTATCATCCTGGAAAGGCGAATGTGGTAGCAGATGCTCTCAGTAGGAAGTCAAGTTCAACAGTTGATGCATTCTCTATGGCATGTTACAAGAGAAACCTGTTAGTAGAGATGTGGAAGTTGAACTTAGACTTAGGGGTAACAGAGCTGAGTGGTTTGATTGCACAGATGCAAGTCAAGCATACTTTTTATGATCAAATCAAGGAATTTTAGCAGAATGATAGTGAGTTACAACAGATCATGCATGATATGGCAAAGGGAAAAAGACCAGAGTTTAGATTTTCAGATGATGATTTGTTGTATCATCATGATAGGTTGTGTGTACCTGGAGACAGGGATTTGAAAGAACAAATTCTTGAAGAAGTGCATGCATCGATGTATGTTATGCATCCAGATAACACTAAGATGTACATGAATCTCAAGGAGTTGTACAGGTGGTCAGGTATGAAAAAGGATGTAGCTGAGTATGTGGCTAGAAGTAGTGTGTTCCAGCAGGTTAAGGTTGAGCATCAAAAACCTACAGGTACTTTGCAATCTCTTCCTATACCAGAATGGAAATGGGAACATATCACAATGGATTTTGTGATAGGGTTTCCCAAGACACCTAGAGGTTGTGACTCGATATGGGTGATTGTGGATAGATTGACTAAGTCTGCTCACTTTCTTCCTGTTAAGTCAACCTTTGATGTCCCAAAGTTGGCTAAGATATACATCGATGAAATAGTCAGGTTGCATGGTATTCCAGATTCAATTATATCTGATAGAGATCCTAAGTTCACATCCAGGTTTTGGAATCATTTGCATCGTGCCTTGGGCACAAAGTTAAGATTCAGTACAACTTTTCACCCATAGACAGATGGTCAGTCAGAAAGGACCATTCAGTCTCTTGAGGACATGCTGAGAGCATGTGTCTTGCATTTCAGGGGAAGTTGGGAAGAACACTTGAGCCTTATAGAGTTTGCATATAACAATAGTCACCATTCCAAACTTGGTTTGGCCCCGTATGAAGCTATGTATGGTAGAAAGTGTAGATCACCCATATGTTGGTATGAGGTAGGTGAAAAGTAGATTCTTGGACCAGAGATAGTGAATTTGACCACTAAAAAGATTACTGTGATCAAAGAACAGTTGAAAGCTGCACAGGACAGGCAGAAGAGCTATGCTGAGAAGAGACTTAGACCTCTTGAGTTTGAGGTTGGTGATGAAGTGTACCTAAAGGTTTCACCATGGAAGGGAGTGATGAGGTTTGGTAAGATAGGCAAACTGACTCCTAGGTTTATGGGCCCATATCCTATCATTGAGAGGATTGGACATGTAGCCTATAGGTTGGAATTGCCATCTGAATTGGTTAATTTACATGATGTGTTTCATGTATCGATGCTAAAAAAATGTTACCCTGGTACGGAGAAGATAATGGACCCAAAACATGCACAACTCAGATCAGATGTGTCCTATGTTGAGGGACCAATACAGATAATTGACCGGAGGATCAAGAAACTCAAGAATCGCGAGATACCATTAGTAAAAGTTATGTGGAGAAATCATAACCTAGAGGAAGCTACGTGGGAGCTCGAGTTAGAGATGCGTAACAAGTTTCCTTTTCTCTTTTAGGAATTTCGGGACGAAATTCTTATAAGGGAGGGAGATTGTTATGACCCATTTCAAAGTTAATTAGTAAGTCTCATGATAACAACATTATTAAGTTAATTGAGATAAGTGAAGTGCTCATGTGGTGATTAGTGCATCATCAATTTAATTAAGTTAAGTAAAGCGCTTCAGATGCGATTAGAGTTTTGATTAGCTGAGACAAGCTGATTGGCATGATTTTATACCTTGGGGTTGTAGAGGATCTCGCGCTTGAAAAGTTGCAAAAAATAGATGAGGTACCATAGAGATACCAAAGTCCAGAACAAGTAAGAGAGATATGTAATGTAGTCATAGATTTTCTAGAATAATAAATTATTAGAATAAGGGCCATGACACCGTAGAGCTCCTTTGAGAGGTTTGTTCCTTAGGGGTGAAACAACCTACCCTGGCAGTGTGCCCAGTATATGGGGGTCAGAACGCACCCACAAAGCGTGTAGGGAGACGAAGCCCTTGAGGAAGTCTCCTAAGAGAAAATAGGTTACCCAACATGAACCGGACGTCTCGGTGGTAACCAGAGGTTCCCATAGAGTGTACCAAGTTGAGGCCCATAGAGCGTCTCAAACCCTCCTCCTGTGTACTCAGCTAGAGGAGTCCAGTTTACGGCACCATAGGATGTCGAGGCCAGAGAGCCATAGTTCCTACAGCAGACCAGGACAACAGTCAGACTTAGCTATCTCGGGGTGTTGGCTAAGCCTTGTATGGTGGGATCGTAGTTCACTACGAGTCTTCATATGTAGAGTACACTGCATATGATCAGGGAATAAGATAAAATATGTTCACATAGGTTCACAGAGTTTTTATAAGTTAAAGAGTTAAGAAAGATATGAGTTAGCTTCACAACAGTTGTTCTTTAAGTGAAATTTTAGTATTTTCTTTTAATTAATTGTATCTACAGCTTTGCATCAATTGTTATCATAATGAAATGTTGACATGTTCTGTTGTTAAAATTATATTGCTTAGACCTACTCAATGTAGTATTTCTTGCATATTATTCCAAATAATAAACATAAATGAGTTATCTGCGATGGTTGGGTGAAATTCTATTCACTGAGCCAGTAGCTCACCAACCTACTGAAACATTTTTCATGTCAACATCGTCACGAGGAGGATGAAGGATCGTATCACCCGAGTACATAGAAGGTAGTTAGTAGTTAGTTAGAGGTCTCTTATTCCTGTCCCCTCAGTCCTTGGGCATGTGGTGGGTTAGAGAGAGAATGTGGTAGAATATGTAGTTAGTTTTCATTTATCTGCTATGTTTTATAGTCTGCATGAGAAATGTAATATGTCATGTAAACTTGTTTTATTTTTAATAAGGTTAATGGAAAGTCACTTTCGTAGTTTTAATATAATTTGATGCTATTCAAGTTTTATGGTTTTCATTTAAGTTAAACTAAGTGATCAAGAAAAGAAAAATTAAGAGTGGTTTACCAAGGGTGACTTCCCAGTCATCGGGGTCATTAGAGATGGCACAGAGGTCTGGTTGTCACATCCTACGTACCATTGCCCCATATCTACCATGCCTAAAGATGAGTAATTTTAGAAGGACAAGTGTGTGTGTTTTTTTTTCATTTGGAACAACTCTCATGCTTTTATTCACTCTCATAAGTATTTTCTCTCTTTTTGGGATTTTTTATGGATAGGGAAACAAAATAAAGTTCACTGTTTGGGTAGCTTTTTCCTTCACATACACATCTCTTAGCTGTTGCAAGATTATTTTTCAAAATTGGCGTAGAAAATGTATAGTTTGTGTCGTTTGAGACTGCATTTTTGGAAAGAACATATCAAAAACTTGCACCGCCTTATACACATAGAAAACAAGCTGGGAGAAGTTCTATCAGGTTTTTACTATAAAGTGTCTTTGTACAATTGTAGAGAGGCAAGGAGTTGCATATGCACTATATTGTATCAGACATGTATATATATGTACATAGGAAAAGAAGGAAGGAAAAATGGGAGAATTTTTAGTACCTCCCTCACTGATATATAGTCCCCCCCCAAACTTACCCCACACTCTATCCTAGAGTTGTGAGATAGATAAGGTAGGGTAGTGATAAGTCAATGAGGGTTAAGCTGGTGAATGCGCCTCCGTCAGATAGAAGCTCCAACACATATTCACCATGTTTGTTGTGGTATTCGATGTGGTGGATCTTGTCAGGTGTTTGTTGTAGTGCCACCGAGCTAGAGATCCATTCTAGTACGTAGATGTTGTAGTCGTTTGATTGTGGAGTTTGTTTTGGATAGTTGTGGTAGAATTGAAGCTCGTGCCATTTGTTCGTTGTGTTCTCTAGGAACGGTTGGATCAACGTTGCCACCTTGATGTAGTATTTCCTTGCTAGGCACTCGAGTGGTGTCAACATTGTTGATGTACACTGCACTGGATGATCTTTGTTGCTGTCAGAGCTATTGTAGAAAATTGTTGCTCGTGGGCGAGTGTACACCATCAGGAGCATCCAATGATTGTAGTGCAATATTGGTAGGAAAATGATACCCGACATTCTGCTTTGTATCTCTACCAGAAATTGTTGTTTCACTCCTGACTTGTCAGCTAGGAAGATGTCGTTGAACACCATCAGGTGGGCGATATAGGCGTGTTCAAACTTCTATGTAGGATCTAGATGTAGGTTGTGACTACTGATATCGCCATGCATCCTCTTCCCTTCACTAAGTCCCGAAGATCATCAACTGGGATTATGACACTTCCTTCCTCGTAGATGACATCTGTGGGGGTAGAATCAGCTAACTTGAGAAGAATTATGTTGATCTATTCCTAAGTTAGTGTAGCACATGTGGAATGGTCGAAATTGTTGATAATTGTTTCTGAAATATCATGCGAAGTGGGGTCTTCATTGGTGAGTATTTCTCGTAGAATATCCATCCACTTGCATGCCCCGTAGACATCTGTGGCTATCTCAGCCTCTTCTCCTGGAAGGCTGCTGGTCGGGGAAGATTTGTCTTCTTGATCACTGTCTAGAAAATTCTCTGGGATGCCTGCATCTCAGAAATAGTGCCTATCCTTGATCAGCAGCAGTCCATAGGTGCTTCTCATCTGATAGAAGTCCTGGCCTTGGAGTTGCCTTATGTATCTGAAGATGTGGAGCATCTCTAGGGTGCAAAGGACTATGAAGGCATTATTTTCGCTTCCTGCTTCTTCTTGTATTGGGAAGACTCTGAGGGTGAAGAAGTTCCAAACGCCGCTATGGCATTGGATTCCATACATGATCAAACGGAGAAGAAACTTTGGGAGAAGCTTGAGATGCTTGTCTTTTGGGCGTACAAATATGTGTCTTGGGCGTGGGACCTCCTCGTTGCAGCAACTGAGGAGCTGGACATCATGATTCCAAAGATCTGCTACATAAAGGAACCAGTTTCTTCGGTGCTTTTAGGGGGCCAACACGAAGTTCGGGCTGTGTTCTTCGATGTGTTGCAGCATGTTGGCCACCAAGATCGAGTCATACACCCCTCTCCTCAGTCTTCTTGGAAAGGTCGGGGTGGCGGCGTAGATTGGATGCGAGCCTATCCTGGTGCCTAGGTTCTCTATCATCGCACTCTCCAGGACCTGGAAGAGGATCTTCTCGATGATGGATGGGGAGCGGAACATGCTCTTTAATGCTTCCCGTCATATGACAAAATAGCCATCACTCTAGATGACATCCTCTCCATCTGTCTATGATCTCAGGATATTGTTTAGCAGCTTCTGGTATCTGATCGTCAGGTATTCGATGGCTCGTCGGTCAAAGTCTACCATCTCGAAGGAGGGGATCTCTGATGGCACAGAAAACACATATGTCATCGAGCTCCTTCCTCTTGGGGAGTGTCTATCATTGGCAGAGTATATGTCCTCCCTTCTCCCTCTGATTCTTCAGAATAACCCTCTTCTAGGCTAATGGATATGTCCATGTCTTCATCTACTTCTAGGGAGGGCGAGGGAGCAGTTGTATCGGTGACACAGGTGCTCTCCTGTCCTACTGGAGTCCCGTCGGTAGTTTTGTTCATCATTTCTTCCTTGGGCATTATGGAGGGCCCGCTAGAGGATGAAGAAGACGACGTTCCCGAGGAGGACGCTGAGGATGGTGGTTGGGGGCCAGGGCTGGGAGGCGATGGAGACCTCCTTGGCTATCTCAAGCGGGGGTGGTCGTCCCTCCAGTTCAGCCTCTCTTTGATGGCATCGAGGCGCTGAAGCACCAGCTGCATCATGTTATTCAATGCCTCTATTTGGCTAGGAAGACCAACTAGAGTTAGGAGCTGATGCTCCTGGTCACTCAGCCTCCTCTTGAAAACACTGAACTTGCGGGTTAGGGAAGCAAAAGTAATAGAGTGGTTGCTTGTTACCTCCCGCAAGTGGTCAAACTCTTGACCGAGGACCTACCCTTGTGTTGGAGGGGCTATAGCTGACCAGCCTCCGATCCTCATTACGCTCCTTGCACTAGATGTTAGGCCCTAAGAGTGCACATCTTCAAGTTGGGTTGAATCCATCTGTATTGTGCATGAGGGTGTTGCTTCAAGACGTGGCATCTACTGCTTCGTGGCTGCCTCTGCCTCATCATCTTGTGGTGGTGGAGAAGGGCACGGAGTGGGCGGATGTTGATCTTCCATCCGTCCCTCAGTGTCCTCCTCTACAGTGACTATCGGTGCCGTTGGCGGTGGTGGCGGCGTTGGCTGCACAGCCATGAGCTCCGCCTCCAGGAGCTCAACGAACACATCGTCCCTAGCCACTGCTTCAGGACTTGTGGTTGTTTCTTCCATGGCAGTGTCCTCGGGGATGCCATTATAGCGTTTGCCCCAGTGGTGTCGACGACTTCAACAATCATTGTTGTTTCCTCATTAGCCATGGTGCTTGTTGCTGTGGTGGCCAGCTTCTCTACGTTGTAGTTGGTGCAACATGGGAGCAACAGGAGAGTGTTCATCCTCATGAACTGATAGAAGTACCAGTGGCCCTCCTTTTTGATGATGTTATCCCTTGTTAGGAATTTTAGGTCGATCTTGTCATCACCTCTCGTCCTTGACAGGCTACGTGGTTCCTTGGGGTATCCCAGCGACCGTTAAGCCTTGTCCCCAATCAATGGCCGCTGAAGTCCCAGCGACCCCAAAGATCTTCACTCTAGCAATCGTCGAAGAAATATGATCATTGAGGTCTTGACCCAGTTGGGTTGGCCTCGACTTGGTTGGGTTCATCTTTGAATGTTGTGAATATAATCTTAGCGACTAATTGAATAATCAATGACCGCTATAACTCTAGTTTATCAATGACGAATCAGATGCCATAAATTGTCGATCGATCAGGACTTCTATAAGAGGAAGCATCAATGACTGCAACCATCAAGGTAATAAGCAATCACTGAGCATGAACCTAGTTGGGCTCAGGTTGTTAGAGACCAATGAGAAATCGGTGATGATTTATCGCATACACTCCACCTACGCCTGTAAATATCCACCCCCTTTTACCTTGGTAGAGGTTTCACATTACAAGCCTTTTAGTTCTGAGTTTTGATTCCAATTCCATGTTCTTCCAAGTTTGAGAGGTTCATAGAGTTTTCTTGGAGAGTACCAAGGTCCGAGAGGATTGAAGATCACACCCTATGTCTTTGTTTCCATCCACCATCATTTTCCACTATCATCCACATACTTACATCTATTCCCAGCCACCTTCCACCTCCATACATCCATCAAATTTTGTTGCTTGGTGCGGAATCCAGGAGAAAGGAGGCCAAGGAGAATGGAAGATTAAGGAATATGACCCAAAGGATGAGATCTGGCCCTCCTAGAGGATAAGGAGTGAGAACCACCTCTCCTCTACGGGCTAAATCAGACAATAAGAAAATGGAAGTAAGGGTATTTAGGATCAATTACACAATGAAGAATCTATGAGACCGGTTTGGATTCATTGATGAGGGATATCCGATGATGAATTTGAAGTCAAAAATTTACACGGGTAGTTCTATTGTCAAAAACATGTTTACACTATTATGAAACACAAGATTTGCTTTAAATTATTTTAGTTCCTAACGATAAAAATTTATCGAGCTAGAATAGACATTAAGGGGAAGGAAATGTGTATATAAGTAAGTTCTATATAATAGTAGGAGTTTGGTCAAATATTAAGAACATCCTCACATCGATGAATAATAACAAATGAGAGACATTATTTTCGGAAACAATAATAGGAATAAGTTGATTTTTATCTTCAACGTCCCTCATAATATTATAAAAGTTTTAAAAGGAAATGATGAATGGATATGGTGGTAATGGGCATGTGTCTTATGGAAATACATGGGTATAATATATTAGCTAGTAGGACTTGTACATGTACTAGGAACTTCATGGAATGTAAAATCTCAAAAATTTAGAAAATTAAGAACTATGAAAAAACATTTTATATAGAATCATAGAGACATAGATACAAATCAATGGAGTCAGGGGCTATAACCAGTTTAACCTTCTAGTATAACTTGTACATCCCTATATCCTTCATTTAAAGAATCATATATTGATCTACTCTTTTGAAATCGTGATTGATTAGGAAAGAGAAGAATAGGCATGATATATTAAAGTTGATTGACCATTATTTTTGACATAACTATATATAAGAAGTTTCCTAAGAAACTAGGTTATCGGTCTATTATTCGTGTTGTGTAGACAAGGAATAATCCAATAATTAGGGTAGGAAATATAAGAATTATCGCTATATTTAAAATGAGATCATAAGAGATACTATAGAACAACCATTGTCAAATTTATTCTTCCTAGGATCCTAGTCAATATGAGTCTTACTAGGTTCATGATATAAATTTATATAGGATAGGTCTAATGAGTATAATCTTTGCTTGGTTAGGCTTGGTCTAATAACCTTGAAACACTCCTATATAGTGTAAGAATTAAAGTGAAACATATATGCTTGTATAAACTCATAATATGTGAAGGATAGAACATCCCATTGTAGCTATTGAATGAAGGCAAGTCGTTCATGTATGCTAACTAATATCAATGTATATTAGTGCATGTGCAAATGCTTCATAAAAAACAATCAAAAACTAAAAAGCAGCGCAAATAAGTAGAATTATGAAAAACTCCTATTTGCTTGTGCCCTAGGGTTACACTCTAGGCGATCGATGAATCCATTATGTTCTCACTACGAGCAAAATGGGTGAAGAATCGAAGGATATCCTACAACACTGCCACTGTGTACCGATAGGTGGGCATTTGTCCTCCCGGAAAATTGCCGCTAAAGTGTTTTAGTGTGATTTTTATTATCCAAATTTTTTTGAATATGCAAATGACCACATCCTCTTATGCAATCAATTTCAACAATTAGGCAACATCTCTAGACAAGACTAGATGCCCCTCATATAATGGAAGGAATTAGAAATTTTTGATGTCTGGGGTATTAATTACATGGGGCCATTTCCACCCTACTGTAGGTTCTCGTACATATTGGTGGTGGTAGATTAAGTCTCTAAATGGATTGAAGACATCCCCACAGTCTCCTATGACTCAAATATCATCATTAAAATGTTTAAAGACATCATCTTTCTTAGATTTGGAGTATCCCGAATCATGATATCAAATGGGGGATCTTACATTGTCGAAAGGATGTTCGATTTTCTGCTAAAGACGGGGTAATCCACAATACATCATCTCCCTACCATCCTTAGACCAACGGCCAGGTTGAAGTGTCCAAATGGCATATTAAAACCATATTGGAGAAAATTGTGAGAAGAATGAGGAAAGACTGGGCTTTCCAAATTCCAACTCAGTGCTGCTCTATGGGCTTATCGAACCCCCTTTAAAACACCACTGGGAACAACTCCTTTCTATTTGGTTTATAGTAAATCATGTCACCTCCCAGTGGAAATGGAGCACAAGGCTAGTTGGACCACAAAAACCCTTAAGTTTGATTTGTCTATTGCCAAAGAGAACTGCCTCTTGTAAGTCCAGGAGCTAGACGAACTCTGGATGTCACATGTATCGTTAGGAGTTGTCGCGGGCGACACAAGAATTCTTGCCGGCACGGGAGCAAAGCGAGAACAAAATGCACAATACAGGAGTAGGTGAAAAGTAAATGCAAGTGCCCGACACAGTTAAACTGTAAGTTACTATATATAGCCAACGCGAGTGGGGGTAAATCAGGTAAACTAGACATGTGTCGCACGATAAAGTGCATCGATTTCTGTAACACTGTAAAATCAACCAAATCTACCGTGTTGGGAAGCGATTTGCCTTCCTAAGAATGCTTCACGCCGTGCGAAACGCATGTTGTGCGAGCCAGGCATATCAGGCGATACACTTTCTTGTTACAACCTTCTGCCTGACAAGGAGAAGCACGCTTCGAGCCACTTTACCCACCAGCCCGATACGGGAAGCCGATATGGGAGAAACAAAAGGCAGATGGACAATACGACTAGACAAAAGGGTGTCGGGTAGAGCGGAAACTAAAGAGGTGATCAACTATGCATGCTTGATACACAGAACAAAAAGGGAAAATCTAAAAACAAAGAAAAGCAAAGGGTAGAAAAACTAAAACTAAAGAAAAGAAAAAGCATTAATGGGTAAAACATCATTGTCTTCAAAAGGGGGAAGACTTCCAATGTCAAATAGTGTTACCCATCAAGGATATAAAACTAAGTCGGTGGCCCATAAAACAAGAGAGTTTGTGCATGTGGCGCATGCACTGACTCGGGCCTTATTACAATAATAATGTTCGTAATGTTTTTCTGCATGAAAGGAAATAACGTCCTATGCTAGGAAAAGTAAAAATTCAGCCTGCCTCCCAAAGAGTGTTGTAGTTGTCGTCGTCAACTCGATAGGCTTCAGATACTTCTACTATGATCCTTCGGCTATTGCCTTAGCGTCCTGTAGGGTTATCTCTAACCTTTTCACGAATGTTTCATCTTCGTAAAACCTCTTGACTCTATGCCCGTTCACTGGAAAGGCCTTTGTCAGATCGTCTTTTCCATACAGGTCCATCATCCCTGGTGGATAAATCGTTGCCATGATGAAGGGTCCAGACCATCTGCTCTACCACATCCCTGGAAAAAGACAGATAGAGGATTTAAATAACATAACTTTATCACCTTCGTTGACGTCCTTTTTCTTCAGATGGGCGTCATGCCATATCTTGGTTCTTTGCTTGTAAATCCTGGCATTTTCATATGCCATGAGTCTCAATTCTTCAAGCTCTTGGAGTTGAAGAAATCTTTTCTTTCCAGCCAGCGTGTGGTCCATATTAAGTTGCTTGATTGCCCAGAATGCTTTATGCTCCAATTCAAAAGGAAGATGGCAGGATTTTTGATAGATCAAGGATAATGTGTGGTACCCAGTGGCATTTTAAAAGCGGTTCGATATGGCCACAAAGAATCATCTAGCTTAGCTGATCAGTCCTTGCGGGGCTTGCCAACTGTCTTTTCTAAAATCTTCCTTATCTACCGATTGGAGACCTCCACCTGTCCCGATGTCTATGGATGATATGGAGTTGCAACCTTGTGGCGGATGCCATACTTATAAAGAAGCAATTCAAATTGTCTTTCAATGAAATGAGAGTCGCCATCACTATTTACGGTCCTTGAAACTCCAATCCTTGGAAAGATAATCTTGGTAAAGAGCTTGATTACTGCCCATGCATCACATGTTGTAGTAGGTATAGCTTTTACCCACTTCGAGACATAGTTGACTGTGAAGAGAATATACTTGGAACCGTAGGATGAGGGGAATGGTCCCATATAGTCAATACCCCACACATCAAAAATTTCAACTTCAATCCAATCCGATAGTGGCATCTCATTGCGACAGGAGATGTTCCCAGTTCGCTGGCATTCGTTGCAAGACTTTACAAAAGTGTGAGCATCCTTGAACAAGGTCGGCCAATAGAAACCAAATTGTAGCACCTTGGTAGTTGTCCTCTCACCTCCCAGATGTCCTCCATATAGAGAGGAGTGATATTCACACAAAATTTTCGAAGCTTCCTCTTTTGGTATGCATCTTCTATATAACCCGTCCACACAATGCCTGAACAACAAGGGATCATCCTAAAAATAGATCTTTAAATCAGAGAAGAACTTCTTCTTCTAATTATAAGACATATCTGGGGGAAGCTTCTTACATGCCAGGTAGTTGCAGAACTATGCATACCACGGACCCTCAAGATATGCAGACTGGATTGAGTAGATGGATTCATCGGTGCAGCTTTCATTGATAGGCAGTGGGTGAGCATCTTGTACCCGAATCCTAGAAAGATGGTCTGCAACCACATTCTCTAAGCCCTTCTTGTATTTGATCTCATGGTCAAACTCGTGTAACAACAGTGCCCAATGTAGCAGTCTGGGCTTTGCATCCTTCTTCTGCATTAGATATTTAATAGCCCCATGGTCGGTGTGAACAACCACCTTCGAACCCACGAGGTAAGACCTAAACTTGTCGAAGGCGTACACGATAGCTAGCATTACTTTTTCTGTGGTTGTGTAATTCTACGGAGCCTCGTCTAGGGTCTTGCTCTCATAGAAGATAACATGATGCTTCTTGTCTCTATTTAGGTCGAGTACGACTCCTATAGCAAAATCACTGGCATCACACATAAGTTCAAATGGAAGACTCCAATCAGGGGACTATAGAATCGGTGTAGATATTAAAACACTCTTTAGAGTTGAGAATGCCTTCATGTACTCCTCCATGAAGTTGAACTTCACATTTTTTACCAGAAGATTAGAGAGAGGTTTGGCTATCTTTGAAAAATCCTTTATAAACCGCCGGTAGTAACTGACATGACCCAGAAAACTGTGAACACTTGTAACTAAAGTAGGTGGTGGGAGCTTAGCCATCGCTTCAACCTTGGATGGATCAACTTCAATACCTTTACTTGACACCTTGTGTCCAAGAACAATCCCCTGTTATACCATAAAGTGGCATTTTTCCCAGTTGAGGGTGAGGCTATGCTCTTCACATCTTCTCATTATGAGGGATAGATTGTTCAGACAGTCATCAAACAAGCTGCCATAGACGTTGAAATCATCCATGAACACTTCCATCTTATCTTCAAGCAAATCTGCAAAAATGGCATTCATACACCTCTAGAAGGTAGCGGGTGCATTACAGAGCCCAAAGGGCATTCTTCTAAAGGCAAAAGTTCCAAAGATGCAAGTGAAAGTCGTCTTCTCCTGGTCATCAGAGTGGATGGGGATATGGTAGAAACCCGAGTATCTGTCCATCCTATAGAAGTAGGAATGATGGGCCAAGCATTCCAGCATCTGATCGATGAAAGGAAGAGGGAAATGGTCCTTGTGGGTGGCGGTGTTAAGTTTCCGCCATCCAGTGACCATCTTTGTGGCCACCTCGACCCCGTCATTTCCCTTGACCAAGGTCATCCCTCCCTTCTTGGGAACTACTTGGATTGGACTCACCCACGTACTATCACTGATAGCGTAGATAATTCCAGCATCTCAGAGCTTAACTACTTCTTTGCTAATGACTTTGTGAAGCTTTTCATTCAACTTTCTTTATGGCTGGGAATATGGCCTGGAGTCCTCTTCCAGATGGATCTGGTGCATGCACACCGAAAGGCTTATCCCTTTCAGGTCCCTGATTGAGTAGCCCAGGTCTTTCCTCCATAGCCTTAACTCTTTGAGCAGTTGGTATTTCTGGCAATCTGTCAACTCCGAGTTGATGATTACCGGGTGCATCTTTTCTTGATCCAAAAAATGATACTCAAGGCCTTTTGTCAAGACTTTTAGCTCTAGTGGGACTTCCTTTTTTTGTTCTTCAACAGGGGCTTCTCAGGGAGCGGCATATCTAACTGTCTCAATAGGATCTTCATCCTCAGTCACTTCTTCAATATCTAGATAGGCCAAAAATTCCCTGACCTCAGGATCGTCGATCTCTCATAACTCACCAGTTAAGGCACACATAAAAGGATCTACCATGGCCTCTCTTCCTATACTTCGTCAGCATAACTGCTGATAGCTCTCAAGAAAGTAGGAGGATTCAAACAATGAGCGAGCCCTCATATAATCACTGATGTTGAAGTTGATGTGATCTCCTCCAACACGGATCGTAATCTTTCCCGCCTCGACATCGATAAGAGATCGGCTAGTGGTAAGGAAGGGTCGCCCAAAAATGATAGGGTAGCTCAGATCTTCTATTGTGTCGATCAAAACAATATCACAAGGGATAAAGAAGCGTCCCACTCAGATGGGCACATCTTCAACGACACCAACTGGCTAGGTGAAGGTATGTTCAACTAGTTGTATCCTCATTTTGGTGCTTACCATATCAGTGAGCCCCACTCTCTTGGCAAGGGACAGAGGCATCAGACTGATGCTAGCCACTAGGTCTGCTAAACCTTTCTGAGTTACATTATCTCCAACTTGAAAGGCGATTATGAAGGCTCCTGGATCCTTCTTCTTCAAAGGAATATTAGTTTTGATGAAATAACTAGACATCTTGGCAAGCTTCACAGTCTCTACATCTTCTCCTTTCCTTTTTCTTGTTATCAGGTCCTTTAGGAACTTGGCATAAGTGGGCATTTCTTCAATGGCATCTAGAAACGGGATGTCCACATGCAACTTCTTTATAGCGGCCAGAAACTTTTCATACCTCTTCTTCAGCTGGGCTTTTACCATCTTCGGTGGGAAAGGTACGCGGGGTGCGTACTTATCTGGACGCTCTTCAGAAGAGACGTGGTTAACCTTGTCTTTGACTAATTTCTTTGACTTCTACAGAACTTCTTCCTCAACAACCTCTGTGCTAACTGCTTCGGCAAGTGTTGCTGTTGACGTTATTGTCTTCTCAATGGCTAGTAATACAATCATTCCTGACCTTAGAATGGACATTTTTTCTGTGTCACGTTCTTGTGGGATGGCTTCAGTATTGGAGGGTAAATGCCCCACCTGATGGTTGAGGGATTGGGTGAGGCTTGCCAGCTGCTGATCAATCTGTTTGTTATGCTTCTGGAGCTCCCCTATCTATGTAGAAAAACCACCAATCTGTTGTTGCATTTGTTTAAGCATAGCCATGCTATCCACTGAGCTCTTGTGCATATTTTCATTGATGTCGTTCTATCTCTTGGAAAAGGACATAATTCCATCGTCAAAGATGGTCGTGGATTCTGGTTTTGTTGGAAGGCTCTCTACTGTTGAAACCATGTCTGTCATTGCTGATTTGGTGGTCCTCCAGAAGGTTTCCCACTCACCAACTGGTGATCAGCAGCACTGGTGTTCCCATAAGAGAAACTAGGGTGGTCAGGCCGTCGGTATTGAACAAATCTCACATTCTTTGTAAAGTCCCCTTCGAGATCTTCTTGGGGTGCGGTGTGCGGGAAGAAATCTGACATGTGGTTGGGCTCTCCACCGGTGACACAACTCTTCATGACCTCTTGTCGAACCTTCCCTTTGTAAGCTTTCTCCTTGAGGGATTAGACATCTATCATCATCTTGTTAAGCTTGGCTACAAGGGCCTCCATAGCCTTAGATTCACCTGGAGTAGTGTGACTTAGCGACTCTCGGTCGTATTCTCCATCTTGTTGGTTCGTAGCCATAATTTCAATTATCTCCCCGGCTCTTTGGGCACTAAGTCCTAAGAAATCACTGCCAGCGGCAACATTCAAGGACTTCCTCTCAACGGGGCACACCCCATTGTAAAACGTGGTGATGAGCTTTGGTTCCAAAAAACCATGATGTAGGCATTCACACTGGTAGCTCTGGAATCTTTCCCAAGTCTCATGAAGATTCTTCGACGGCTTCTGGGAATACCTTGTGATCTTGTTTTGACATTTGATGGTCCTCTCGATGGGAAAGAACTTGGTGATAAAAGCATTGGCAAGATGCTCCCAATCAGGGAGGCTCCCATCCTGTAAGCTGGTGTACTATTCTAGTGACTTGTCCCTCAGCGAGAACGGAAAGCACTGGATGTAGATATGCATCAACGGGACTCTGTTGATCTTAAAGGTGTTGCACGTCCTCTTGAATGTCATTAGATGATTATACAGGTTCTCCTCAGAGGTGTTTCCAGTGAACATATTATGCTACAGGAGCTGGAGAAAGGAGGGCTTCAGTTCGAAGTTGGTAACATTTAGAGGCTGCGTTACAACCGGGTTTCTCTCTTCATTAGCCCGAACTTGAATGAACAAGTGAAGAGAACAAGCTTCAGTGGCTTGGTCAGCCAAGACTTGTCAAGAGCTTGGATGACCTAGAAAGAAAGAAAGGAGTACCTAGAAAGAAACAAAGGAGTAAGAGCGTTGTATAAGTTATGAATAGTAAATATTATGGGAAGTAAATAATTACAGTAATATATGCATATGTACAAGGTTTTAGCAAAGTGCAAGCCAAACTAAAGTTCATAGAATGGTTTTCTTTGCCTATCCCCGACAACGACGCCAAAAAGTTGACGAGCCTTAAATGTGGGTCTAAGAAAGGAGTTATGTCTAGGTTATCGGACTTTAGAAATTTGTAATACCCAAATGTTTAAGACACCTGCAACTAGCACAGGGTTGAAGTAGTTTGGGGTTGAACACAAGGATAGGAAGAACGGTGCTTCAGAACCTTAGTTTCACTTGTCTAAGCACATCAAATAGGTAAAAGGATAGGTTTGGTTGTACAAGAAAGCACCATGATGAAATTAAACTAAAAGGCTATCTCCAACTGGAGTTACTAGAAAGATTATGATTTTAGGGTTTAGCAATTTTTATAGAGGTTTTAAATAATAGAATCTAAGGAGATAAAACTATCATTGAGGTAAAGCACGAAGGAAGAAAACTTAGGCATAACAAGAAGCAACAAAAGACATCCTGCAGCCTCTTCTTTCAGAGAGGGTACCTCTAACTATGCACCATTTCCCTCTCTCAAAGGCAGTGGCCATGGATTAGAGTGGTAAGGTAAACCGAAGCAGCCCTGATCCTAGGTATTGTCATACACCCAGATCAGACCAAACTCTAGAGTTGTGACAGCCCCCTCTCAAGGGTGTCGAAACGGGAAACACGATTCGATAGCTAGTCAAAAGTGCGATCCAAAAGAAGAAACTAGAGTTCAGATGCTATAAAGAAATCATCCAACAAAAAGGAACCATACACAGAACAACAAGAGATAAACTCCACATATTCCAATATGCTTAAGAAGAGTAAAAAAAATTTAGTTACAATGCATAGGGAAAAGAAAGTAAAATGCAAGAAAAAAGGGAAGATAAGCATCCGTCTCCTTGATTTAGGAGGTCGATATACAGTAGAGGACCCCTAAGGGACTTCTAACTCGATAGCAGGAAAGTGCTTTGCTCGATACACCCATGTCGAATAGGCAACCCTCTCGGGCAACAGGCATGACGACCACGGTGTATCGGGTAGAACTCCCTACTCGACATGGTTGTGTCGGGCAGCCGGCCCTCTCAGGCGATATACCGCAACGGTTAGTCCGTATCAGGTTCGGTATCGTGTCGAGCTAGGAATCGCTTATGTTCTCAGGTTCCTTGTATCGGGTATAGAGGGGTGGGCCATCTTGGGTTGAGGCCCATCTACAGACCCAATAGGGGAGACCTTCCTGGTCGTATCATGCTTCTGCGGCTACCGGGACGGGTTCTAAGTGAACTCCTCCCACCCCTCTTGGATTGGGGGTGTGCTCACCTAGTATCGCCCAAAACGCCTTGGTACACGACACACTAGCTCCTGATGTCTTTCTGGAGTTAGCACTCATGGGATTTCGACCTGTCCTATTGGAGTCATGTAGCTGCTATTTATAGGCAGCAGTTGGTAGAGGTTGCGATTCTCGTAGGGCCATGTGTCCTTTATCGGCTTTGTTTTCATGGCTTCAGGGGAGGATTGACGCGTCTGTCACCCGACACGGCTGTAGTGCGTGTCCGGTTGTAAGCAAATCGCTCGACCGTGTCAGGTAATGACCCTGGAGGGTAGCTACTCCAACGAGTGGCTTCATTGCACGATAGACTCTATCGGGGTGAGTCATGGCGGGCAAAGCTCCCTGTCGGGTAGATGGTGTATCACTCGACAGGGCCCCTTGCACGACATGCCCATGTCGGGTTGCTATCATGATGAGCAGCGATCGTGACAGGTAAGTGGGCGTGTCATGCGGCCAGTAAAGGGCCAATTCAGGTGCTTGTTGTAAGTGGGCCAAGACGGGCCTTTTTGCTGACTTTGGGTGGAAAAGCGAGGGAAAACTCTGAAAAAAATTTGAAAAGAGTTAGGAGTATAGTGTGGGTTATTCTTATGCAAAAACATGATAAAGCAGAGAGGAAAACAATTTAGAAGGCAGGTTTGACAACGAAATATGAGCCATAAATACCCATAAAATGGGTGTTATCAGTTGTGAAATCTCAAGTTTGTCATGTGACACTGAACAAAATAGTTTTAGTAGAATATATATGAGATTGAAGGATTGTGAATCCACACTCCCATGGGTTGGTCTAACATGATGAGCCAACTAATCAACTAGAAGCTATCAAAAACCATAATTTGAGAAATGGGTTAAGGCCAATGTTGGATCCATGTAAGCTAAAATGGTAGGACCTTGATAGCACTACCTTAAGGGGTAATATCTAAAAGGTAAAATAGGGTCTTGTCACATACACTTATATGGAAAACATTGAAAGATAGATTGGTTGAATAGGTCTTCATATCAGTTCAAGTTGTTGAACATGATAGAAATTCTTTTACCAATTGTCATGCTTGTTGTTGAATTTAATATATACTAAGAGATTAAATCAGATTCCT
The DNA here is from genome assembly GCA_963693085.1 of Alisma plantago-aquatica. Classification (NCBI taxonomy): domain Eukaryota; kingdom Viridiplantae; phylum Streptophyta; class Magnoliopsida; order Alismatales; family Alismataceae; genus Alisma; species Alisma plantago-aquatica. The sequence goes on along the minus strand of OY856410.1, from coordinate 90,394,091 downwards.
TTAGGGGAATATATCACAGGATGTGTATGTGATACAACTTAAAAGGTTTTATAACTTGTCTATAAACTACAAATTTCAATCAAGGATTAAAACAAGCATCTCAGAGATGGAATCTTTTGATTTTGATAAGATAGTCAAACAGCTTGACTTGAGTCAAGATAAAAGATGAAATATGTGATTACAAAAGATTTAGAGGGAGAATATATGAATATTTCACATATGATGGCGAATGACATCTCAGTATTGTGAATATTGAGATTTGGCATGAAAAACTCCTTCAACAATGAAGGTTTAACTGAAATGTCTTACGAGATAAGGACCAAGACCTATGAGATAGTTCTTGAATGTTTCACAAGGAAAGTTTGATCACTTACAATAATAATGTGTAGAAAGAGTTCAACACGGGAAGGATTCAATGAGAGAAAATGTAGATTGGTCTCTCATGGACTTCATGTTCCAATTCTTGTGAAGAATGGAAATAGAGTGATTAATATTCCATAGGTTGGTACAACAGTGCATCTATCATTTAAGCTATTAACATGCTTATCCCATATAATCTTATATATATTGGACATGATAAGATGATATTAAAATCCAATAAGGGTTATTGGAAAGTCATTAAAGACATCCATTAGTACTTATGAAGTACTTAAGGTTGAATTGCTAGTTAATAAGGATGGCAATAAAAGTAAGAGTTGTATGTAAAGGGTTACATCAATGCAAGCTTTCATAATGATAAAGTGATCTCATTAAAATATGTTTTGATTTAAAAGGGACACATAATGATTAGTTCAATGGATTCCTAACTAATAGCCATTAATTTTACTATATATTAGAAATCGAGTATACTTGTGTTGTGAACACAAAGTGAACTACATGGATCTATAAGTTCATATGATGAACTTATAGATGTTCCAACCATTGATGATTCAGTAGTAGTACTATGACAACAATGGAGCTAATTGTTAGGCAAGGAATATCATATACCATATCATGGCAGTTCTGTCTCATACGAGAAATTGTATAGTGAAGAGAGAAGGGAACATGCAATATACCGACTATTAGCAAAGTGTTTCTAACACACTAAATCAACACTAGCACAACAAAAGCATGTTGGACATGTTAGGTCACTATGGATGATATCCACTGGTGATTGGCACTAAGTACAATTGGGAGTTTGTTGGTAAGGTATGCCCATAGAGCCAATCATGTGATGGTTGACATGGAATATACCTTAAAGGAATTGATTAATACTTACAAAGGCAAGCTTCCAATTCATTCTATTTCATTCAATTATGAGATAAGGAGGAAACACAATTATTGTCTAGAGAATAATATTACTGAATGATGTATATCTTCAAGTATTAGCCTTGTGGATATGAGATCATATGAATGTTAAGAGTACATATAAATATTCTCAATATGTCCCTAAGAGATTGTTACTATGGAAGGTATATAGACACCAATAACAGATAAGATTGGAGTGTGAGTTGGTTGATGATTGAGTCTCAATAAGTCATGATAAGGCAATATCAAACAGATGCATGTTAGGGAATAGTGTATCAGATAGACCCACCTTGAGAGTGACACATGGAAACAATCATATGGTAAGTCATGGTCATCTTTGATAGTGAAGATGGTGATTGTGATTCTTAGACCTGAAATCACTACACTAGTCACATGTCATTGAGTATGCTTTGACATCATCAAAGATAGTCTAGAAACATGGGTTGTTATAACAGTGATGATTGGGTGACTTTGACATATGGGGATAGACTGTAACATCCCTGACCTGGGTTATGAACTAACCCCAGGTGTTTTTCTTAATCATGTGATTAAATGCTTGTGGTTATCTGTTGATAATGTAATTAAAGCTTCTGAGGAATATATATTTCCCTTTCTGTCCTTTTGAACAATGTTGTAATATTGTTTTATAATACAGGGACCTATGTGCAAATTACCCAATTAAAAGGGGTTAACTTGCAAATTGCACATGTTAAGATGTTCCTTTAGCGTCGAGACATCATAAGAGTGAATGTGATGAAGTGTGATTGGTTCCCCAAGCTTGGGTACTGAGATGCAGCTTGTGGGGCAATCCTTGTGCTTAAAACCCTAATTTTGGTGTAAAGTGCAATTTACCCAAAATGAGGGATGAAACTTGTAAAATACACCTTTTAGAGTATATTTATGACTCTTGGCATCCTTTAGAGTAATAATGATGAATAGGACACTTCAATTGAATAATCAAATAAGAATGATAACCCTTATAAATTAAATAATCAAGTTATAAGCCTAATAACCCTTCTAGATGTGCAACTTAGTAAAAAGTTGGCTTTCTTCCCTTTAGACCTTGGGTTTAAGAAGAGTTTTTCTTAAGTATGGAAGGGAGAAACGTGGCTTAGAAGAAGGGAAGGACCTAGATGAGAAATGGAGAAACAAGTTGTCCTTATGTTGGAAATTCACCCAAAGTATATATACACCTTTTCTCACTTAGCAAGGATCGTTTCCTTCACTTCCCTTCTTATCCCCTTGCTTAGAAAGACTTAGGACAGAGCTCTAGAGTAGAGGAGGACGGATAAGGAGTTCTAGGTAAGCTTTGGTCATCTTCTTGCTCGGATTCATCGAGGAATTCATGGTGCAAGGTTGGTTTTATGGTCTTCCTTACTTGTTTCCTCTTTCTAGCCATCTTTTCCCAACCTTTCCTTGGAGAAACACCCTTGGCCGACCTGTGGAGCTCAATACACCATTAAAATCTTGAAGCTTGGAAGCTTGGAGCTCAAGGAACGACCTTAAGGCGGGTTTTATAACTCTAACCCTTTTGCTTTCTTATGCATATCTTTGTTCTTTCTATTAGTACTTAGTTCTTCTTCTTTCCCACTCTTCCTTGCTTTCTTGCAACAAAAACCATGAATAACAGACCTTGATCTGGAGGTAGAAGAATATGGGCATGATTACCAATGTTACTTTATCAAACGGTCTTGTTTTCCCCCCTTTGGCCAAACAGGTTTGGGGCAAACGGTTTGCAAAACCGTTTGAAGGGCAAACGGTTTCACAAGGTCGGTTGGAGCAAACGGTCTCCAAGACCATTTGAGGGTGTTGACCAAGCGTTGACCGTTTGGGATTTCTGTTCATAATTATGTAGGATAATGACCCACCAAATTTTAAGGGTTAACTTCAAAGGAATCGTAGGTTGAAGGCCAATTAATTAGATAAATCGAATTGAATTAAATGCTGATTTTCAACCTGATTAACTTGACTTGTTTGGGAAAACGGTCTCAAGACCGTTTAAGTGAGTTGACCAAGCATTGAACGTTTGGGATTCCTGTTCATAATTATGTTGTTTGATGACCCTCGAAATTTTAGGGATTAACTCCCAAGTAATCGTGAGTTGAAGGCTAATCAATTAGGGAAACCTAATTGAATTAAGTTCTGATTATCAATCTGTTTTAATTGAACTGTTTGGGCAAACGGTCTCAAGACCGTTTGAGTGAGTTGACCAAGCGTTGACCGTTTGGTATTCCTGTTCCTAATTATGTTGGTTAATAACTCACCAAATTTGAGGGGTTAATTCTCAAGGAATAAGGAGTTGAAGGCTAATCAATTGGGAAAACCCTAATCAAAATTAGTGTTGAAATTCCAATGAATTGATTTGACTTTTTGGGTTTTCTTGCCCAAACGGTCTCAAGACCATTTGGAGGTCATCCAAACGACCTTAAGACCGTTTGGGGGTCACCCCAAGACCGTTTGGAGGTCTGGGGTCAAGTATAGTTGATCAATTGAAGGTCCAAAGGTACCAATCATATTGCAATTAAGTGCTGAATTGTTGATCAACTCGATAGACCAATCCTTGATGATTTCTCACTAGAATCCAAAGTATGGATGGGCCAAACGGTCTCAAGATCGTTTGGAGCTCATACAAACGGTCTCAAGACCGTTTGGTGGTCACCCAAGACCGTTTGGAGGTCTAGGGTTGAGTATGGTTAGGTGTTTAAAGGTCTAAAGGTACCAAGTTGATATACAATGCAATGATGATTTGATGATCAACTCAATAGCTCAAACCCTAATGACTTATCACTCGAATCCAAGGTTTGGTTGAGCCAAACGGTCTCAAGACCATTTAGAACTCATCCAAATGGTCTCAAGACCGTTTGGAGGTGACCCAAGACCGTTTGGAGGTCTAGGGGTGAGTATGGTTAAGCAATTGATGATCCAATGATACTAAGTTGGAATGTAATCAATTGTTGTTTTGGTGATCAATCCAATGATCCAAACCTTAATTAGTTGACTTGTATTTTGATGATATGATGGGAAAACGGTCTCAAGACCGTTTGGAGGTCATCCAAACGACCTCAAGACCGTTTGGGGTCAGGTCATGTCCCAATTGAATGATGGTTCAATAGGTTCAAATCAATTAAACCCACATTGAAATATGTTGAAGGGTTATTGATTCCAAACCCTAATTCGATTGAGTTAAACCCTAATTGATGGTCAATTGAGGGTCAAGTGAGGGACAAATCAGTTGAAGGTTGACCTATTAAACTCAATTAAGGTATGAGTATAGGTCCAATTGATGATTGGTTCCATGAATTCAATGATTGAAGGAATCAACATTGGAAACCCTAATTCAATTGGATACCTTATGAAGTGGAGGTCCAATGTGATTGAATCTTTGAGAATTAAGATGATGAATGTTCTATTAATCCAATAATTATTAGTAATGATAATCAATGAAGGTGCGAAGGTTGAAACCCTAATAATACCTAAGGGATTAAGAACCAATTCAAGGGAGAATTCTTAATTGTTTATAGGATTAATAGCTTGATACACTATGTTAACCATAGTAGCATGTACTTGATTGAAGGGTTGATGTGACCTAATCAAGTTAAAAGAATGAAAGATTAGAATACATATATTTATATATATATATATATATATATATATATATATATATATATATATATATATATATATATATATATATATATATATATATATATATATATGAATCATGGAATAATCTTATGTAGCACGACCGTGTAAGGGAGCACGTCCGTGGTAGCCTTAACTTGCACGACCGTGTAAGGGAGCACGGCCGTGGTAGCCCTACTTTGCACGACCGTGCAAGGTGGCACGGCCGTGGTGTCCTATAAAGAAATTGAAAAGTTTTGGTATTGTGTTGACATTGTTATATATGCATGTCCTTATTTGTATAAGTCATACAGGTTGATATTATGAGGTGATCATAGCCAGGTAAGAGTTATGATGTCATATTCCTTGAAAACAATTATAAGCTTTTAGAGTAATGATATGTGAAAAGTATATACATTGCTTCAATCAAGGTCATGTTGTTAGATGACTTGATGCTTATATGTCACTTGGTAACAAGTGTTATGATAATCTGAGGATTTGAATAACCATGTTCCTGAATCATTTTATGCTTAATGCCTTGAAGGCTTAGATGGTTCAATGGTTGTTTAATCTAAACCCTAATGATACCTAAATACATTAAGGGGTTAAGTGATTAGTAGATTGACCCATGATATGATTATTAAAGAAGATTACCAAGGTACCCTTGAAGGGTTCAAGTAGATAACAACCCTTGATCAAGCAAACCCTAATGATTATAATGGGTTGACTTAATCTATGTTAATCAAAGATGACTTGACCTAATCTAACCTAGAGTGATTTAAACATCATCTAGTAGTAAGAAGAGAGAGAAGGCTCCTAATATGAATGAGAATCAAGTAACGTACTTTCAATATGTAAGAATGTACATGATTAGGGTACGATCCATCAAGGTAAGATCATGGAAATCCTAATTATAATGATTAATGAATCTTAACCTAAATTGAGGGCATCAATGATGATAATTTTCATATATAATGATGCTATGAGCTCAATTCACTATGAAGTGAATAGTAAACCCTAATTCTAGGGTAATAACATGTAACGTGAATAGTAAACCCTAATTTAGGGTGATCTGATAAATGGAGTAATTCAGGGTTATGCCTTTGAGTATGAAACCCTAATTACAAGTTGTAATATGAGAAATCTTTATGCCTCGAGAGCTAAGAGGTTCTATAACCCTATGTTGAAGTAAAAGAATACAAAACCTAACTAATGAAGGATGGGTATGTTAACCCTAGTCATGGGTTATGCTTTCAAGTATGAAACCCTGTGAACAATTTACAATATAAGAATTCTTATGCCTTATAAGACAAAGGGATTCAATAACCTTAATTGAGTGGGGTAAACCTTAACTCTACTTATGCTTTTAAGCATGAATCTTCATGATTAAAGTATGGGATGAGGAATCATTATTCCTAATCATAAAGAAAGGGATTGAATAACCCTAATTGATGTAAATAAGGGAACCTAGCCTTAGTGTAAGCATGAAGGTACTATTCCTGAATTGAAAGGTTAATTCTGCTTTATAAATTGTTGATCTGGAAATGAAATGTTTATTGTTGTCAATTGAATTAACTATGTAGGTTCTTATAAAAGGATGATTATATCTAGGTAAAGGTTATGATATCATATTCATTGGAAGCATGTTATTAGCTTTGTGAATAGTGATATACCATGTTGCCTAGTTAGTGACATCATATAAGATTGATAGGCTGTGAGAGCCATGAGTAACATCAAGGCCATGCTAATAAGATGACTTATGATGAATTAAGGGTTTGAATACCCTATTCTTGAATCATAGTAATGAAATGGTTAAGAAATGATATCCAATTGATAATTGATGTGAGTTAGACCTGATACATTTAGTATTCTACTTTTATAGCTGTTGTTCTAATGATTAATGCTTGGAAACATGCTGGATGCTAAAAGAATGCTACAATGTACCTAACTAATCAAGTATAATCATATCATGTAGAGCCCTGACCATAGATCCATCATTGTCAGAGACCAAATGATGGTGAAACAGGTTTTCCTAAGGGAACTCCTGGAGCATATACTTTTGAGTATATGGGGGTATATGGACGCGAATATCCTTACGTCCTAGTGTAGGAATTGATGTATATGTACTTTAATCTTTCAACCCTTCACTATATATTCATACCGGGTGATGTACCACAAATCTCCCAAAGAAATTACTAATACCGCATCGATGAGAGATAAACAAGAAATCTTTCGATGACGATGAGAGTTCAGAACTCCACTGTAACTCTATAGCGAAGTTTCCAGAATACCCTGGATAGCTACTACAACAGAGACACAAGATGTCCTGCAAGTAAATCCTCTTACTGACTGAGGAAGATGAGGTCATAAGAATCCGGCTCTTTTGATGACCTATGTATGGTACCGACGCGATTTTTATAAATGGTCGGTTGGAGTATGAGAGGTATACCTCATCTCCGCAGGGCATAATGATGTTTGAAAAATATAATCAGCCGTATAGTATAACTGCTTAGGTTGTACTATGAGAAACAATGATTGATGTTACATTGTTGACTTTAATAGTCTGTTAAAGTTTCTAGAATACATGTTCTACATATGCTTTAATGAAGTGATTGCTTAAGTAAATGTTGTTTTACTTATTACCAAACCTGCTGTTGATATTTTCAGTTACTTTACTTTTGTTATTCCTTATATGCTATAACAAAGCTTCTGGTGAATCCATGCCTTAAGTTCACTCTAGACATCAAAGACAAAGGAATTATACAATCACTACATCACCTTACATAAATTGTAGGTTGAATTTGTTCTCCAACATTCCATTCACTTGGGTAGCACTGATGTATGACAAGGCACCACTCTCTAATTGTGATGTCATAAGCTAGTTATGGACATTCATTGCCAACATGACATGGGACCTATAGAGTCACACAAATACAAACTAATCTAGAAGAGGAGTTTAATCTTGAACGATGATTGGATTGATTACTAAAGTGTTTAGGTATTCAATTCATGAAACAAATCAATAGATTGGTTGACTGAACTGCCAAACGACCATCTCACTGGGTGAGATAGCCATTTGGGCAGCCAAACAGGCGTCTCAAGTGTTGAGATGGTCGTTTGGGCTATTAGGGTAATCATAGTTCAAATTGGCTAAGTTCTACCCTTGAACCGATTGGTTCAATGTGCTTAAACTAAACGATTCATCTCAAACTCACTAGACGACTATATGGGTAATTGAGATGAGTGTCTCTCCTAGGTGAGATGGCTCGGTTGTGCTGAACGAATATTCTAGATGTTTCTTGAATAGTTTTGATTGCACATACTTGGAGTGCAAGTAAACTAATATGTGATAATAATTGAAATCAAAATTGCGAAACTCGTATATGATTGGGAAACTTTCAAACTGTCATTTGGCAGTGTGAAATGACTATATGGGTGTGCCAGATGGATATTTGATATCTCATAGATTGTGAAATTTTAAGTTCCTCTGGTCCCTTCCACTCCCGCACAATCCCGTACAGACTAGGAACTCTGACCCTTACCTCTCTTATAAAAGGAGGGGTACTCAGGGCTTCCAAGAACACAACACAGATAACTAAGAACTAGTTCCTCTAAAAACTATTGTCCTATCTAGTTGTGGTAACTTAGAGAGCCCCAACAAGTCCTACCCAACATGGAGGGATAGCTACGGGAGAGAAACAACTAGTGATCATTGTTGGTGGGAGAGTGGGTTGATGACTAGTACATGAACAGGAGGGACAACTCCTTCCTGTTTGCTCTTGGTGAACGACAAGAGTTCTAGTTGGTCCGTGTGGATTACTCTAGAGGAATGAATCCTTTGGTTGTAGCTCAAAGAGCAAAGTCAACCTGTAGTCTATGGCAAGGCCACCAGAGTCACTGTAGAGGTTGCACATATAGTTGTTTATGGTGAAGACCATGAGCTGCATAGCCGTCGTCCAAGAGTAACTAGTCAATAGTTTCAAAGAATTGATTTTTTGTCACTGGACTTGATCCAAAATCAGGTATAACTCGATAAAACCATCCTTCCTATTTCATAGTAGGTGACACGCTTACTGTTATGGAAGTATAGATAAATAATTTTTTTTGTTTCCACTACCATACTCTATGCCCGTATTTCCCAACAATTATTGTGGAAGAAAAATTGACAACAATAATACATAAGACTAGAGTGTGTGTTGACTGATGACATAATCTCATAAGTCATGATATGTGATATGAAAGAAAACAGATAGGTACTTGTTAGAGAATATTGTCCCAGACAAACCCATCTTGAGAGTGATATATGGAGACCATAGAATGGTAGTCAGACTCGGCTCTCACAGTGATAGTGGTAATTGGGATTCTTAAACCTGAAGTTCCTACACTCATCACATGATGTTGAATATACTACACTCATCACATGATGTTGAATATGTTTTCATACCATCCGCTCTGAAATTAAATAAGGGTTGTCATAAAGGTGTTGTATGGGTGCATTATGACAAATGGGGATGACTGTGAGTGATATAGATGGAATTTTTCCCTCCTACACGAGTTTAATATCCTGGTCACTTGATAAGCAAGACTAAGAAATACATGTCCACGCTCACGTGAGCCAATATATGATATTGTGCTCACATGTATCTCAATGGTTTGCTCTAGTTCAAGGAACAAAGATTGAATGTTGAGAGGATGATGATTCCATGCCTTGAGTTCAATTGAGATGCCAGTGACAAAGGAACTATACGATCATGGTAACACTGATCACAAATTGTAGGTTGAAGTTGTTCTCAACTTTCCAATCATTTGAGAAGCAATGATGTGTTTCCAGATACCTCTCATTGCTTGTAATGTCATAAATTGTTTATGGAACATTCACTACCAATGTAAATTGGGACCTATAGAGTTCCACACATACGACACACCTAGAATAGGAGTTTCTTCATGAATGAAATTTAACTTTTTATTTGGGGGGAAACCAGGAGGCTATCTATTCATCACACCCTCCTCATGCATGCAAAATCAAGAAAGCATTACAAAACAAAGAATCAACATATAAATGAAATTCAATAGTACTACTACCGTTACATATATCGTTCCTTAACAAATCAATAATCTTATCCGGAGGCCTAACAAAACTGTAGTCACCAATGTTATTTTTTAGATTATCTTTGGCCAAACAATCAACTATAATGTGTACCCTACTCTAGTAAATTACTTTCCAATCACTTCTCAAATTTTTTTGTGCTACCGCCACCCATTTAGCATATTTTGGACTCTGGCTTAGTTCCTTGCGATTGAATCTAACTGCAACTTCACTTTCAGTGGAAAACACCACCTTTTGAAACTCTCCTTTCTCTACAACATCCATCTCTATGAGCAATGCCTCTAATTCAGACATCAACACATCCATAGTCATGTTGTTGAGTACCACTCCATCAAGCCATCTCCCCTTGCTATCTCTTACGACCGAGACCAAGGTTGTTTTCCCATTCTTCATAGCAACATTAGTATTATTTTTATATATCCTTCCATAGGCTTCAACCAGACTCCTTGATCCTGGTCTGTTAAGTCATTTGGTATTCTCGTTGATGCCTCCTTGCAGATTTTCAGTTGATTTATGATATAGCTTACATGATGTATAGCTGTTTGCTCCTTTTGTTTGAACATAAGTGAATCATTGCAATGCCATATATACCAACTCACCACCATAAAACTTTTTATTTCATCGTCATTCGACCTTAAGTTCAATGTAATCTCAATGTTTATATCAATGTGTCTGAAGAAAGTGTTCAACTCATTCATCGGGATCATATGTAACCACACATGTTTTGCATGAATGGACTCCCATAGAGCATGGAGGATAGTCTTAGTATTATTCTGACATCTAGGACATATATCGTCAGTGGTCATCATACACTCTTTCTATTGGCATTTGTAAGTAGGCTATCACATGAGGCAAGCCTCACAAACATGTGTACCCTTGCAGTGGCTTTGGCTTTCCAAATGGTGTACCATTCACCCTATCTCCTAATTTCATTGGGCTGCCTACTTACTTCAGAATCCGACTTCATGGTGAACTTTCCATTGTGAGTGTGACTCCAAGTAATAACATCATCTTGTCTACTGTTAATTGGTGTCTTGATCTTCAGAATGGTCTTGACTATGTTGTCTGGGAACCATGCCTCCAAGAAGTCTCGATCCCATCTTCCTTCAAAGTTCCTCAAACTACTGACCTTCAAGTCCAACAGTTCCTCTAGAATCAGTTGTGTGGAAGAATTTGCTAGCCATACCTCCTCTAAATCCCATCAATCAATCAACACATTGGTGCTTTCGCTATTAATAATGGTATTCCAAGAATTATTATCTATGAAGGCCTTGCCTTAATAAATGAATCTTCCTAGCCTTGAACTATATGGTATGGATTGATGTCTATGTTTCCCATACTTTATCTACTTGGTTTGGCACCACAACATTCCTCTTCCCCTTATAATGTCCCAAGCATTTTTTAACATCAGATCCTGATTCCAATCTTACATATCTTTAACACCTAATCCCCCATGTATCATGTTGCTTGTTACTTTATCCCATGAGACCAGTGCAACATGTTTCTCTTTCCTTCCTCCACCCTAGATGAATTGGCAACTGAACTATCGATGCAATCACACAAGCCAACATATATAATTGATGTCTACATAATATAGGTAGGGTTTGCAGATAAAGTGATTTTATCAAAGTAGACTCTTCCGAACATTGACAAAAATCTCGATGAATAGACATTCATTCCATCGGATATCTTGTCTATGATTTCTACATAAGTGTTCTTTGTAACTCTATTATAAGAAATTAGCACCCCTTGATACTTGCCTAGGTCTTTAGTTCTTTGGAAGATACTCCTCCGGCATATTAGATCCCTTGTATCTCTATTCACACTCTTTTCACGGAAGATACAAGTTTTCTCGATGGAAATCACTTGTCCTGATGCCTCCTTGAAATCACCAAAGCAACTTATGATGCAATCAATATTTCTCCTATCCACTTTGGCAAACAAAATCATGCCATTGGTGAAGCATACATGTTCAACCTTAGTCTTGCTTCCAATGAGCTTCATAGGGACCCATTCCTTCCATTCAACCCTATTCCTGATCAATTGACTCAGTCTCTCGACACACAACACAAAAATGTAAGGTGACAAGGGGTCACCTTGTTGAAGCCCCTTGACGGACTTCAAAGAGGGAGACATTCACCCATTCCAACATAGAGAGACGTGTCATTATATAACAAAGTTCTTAATCAATATTTTTGATGTTCTCTAGTATGTCGAGCCTCCATAAAGTATCAACAATGAGATCCTAGGCTATCATGTTGCAGACCTTTGTTAGGTTAAATTTGATCGCCATCATCTTTGTAGAGTGTTTACCTTTCATGTTGTAGACCATCTCTTGAACCAATAGTATATTATCAGAGATTTTCCAACTTGGTATAAAGCTACTCTATGTCAGCGCTATCCATTTTGCCATATAGACCTTAATTATTCGGACTACAATCTTCGAACATAATTTTAGGCTACCATTATTTAGCACTACAGGTCTAAATTTCTTACTAGACTCCGGTTACATTTAGGAATGAGCACTAGTGTGGTATTGTACCACTCCAATCCTAGGTCATGGCCATCTAAGACAGTGATGGTTGCTATCCATAAAGCTTCACCGACCACCTCCCAGTTTTTCTAATTATGTAGGAAGATACACCATCCAAACATGTTGCTTTGTACATATTCATAGACTTGATCATATCCAATACTTTAATTTTTGTCGACCTTTTGGATACATATTCCTATTTCATGTTGGTCAACTTGTAAAATTTAGTAGGTATAATGTCCAAGTTTGTCGCACTGGTGTTACCTTTTGTCGAGAAAATCATTTTGAAGTATCTTGTCACCGTATTCATGAGTTCTTTGGGTTCAAAAATCCACTCTCGCTCCTCATTCTTTAGAGAAGATATTGTATTTTGTCTCCTCCTTTGATTGACATAGGCTTGATAGAAACATGTGTTTTGATCCCCATTTTTGATCCAACATATATGCATTTTATGTTTCCATTCCTCCTCCTCATTCTTCAAAATATAAATAAGCTCTTAATGCATTTTTAGACAAAGATGATTGGTATGAACATTGTACCTATCCACTAGCATTGATTGGAGGCTATCTATATTGCTAATAAGTCAATCCTTGTTGTGGCACTTCTTTTTCTTTAGTTCCTTGTCCTAGCAATTGAGTTTCGGTTGAATCTTCTTTAGAGCAGTATTGAAGTCAATATCATCCTTCCAAAGACCTCTCAAAAAAGGCTCAAAGTCAGAACTATCATTCCAATGAGCTTTTGTAATAAATCGAGAACTTTGTCTTCTTTGTGTTTTGTGTCCTACTAACAATAGGCAATGATCAGACTTCACCCTAGGGAGGTAAGTGACCATAACTCTAGGGAACTACATAAAAAACATCTTTATCTACCACCCTATCGAGACGTTCTTGGAGAAGGCTACTCCTATAAGTAAATCGATGTCCAGAGAATCCCATATCTGAAAGACTTGCATCCAGCACGGTACTACGATGTCCAGAGAAGCCCATATTTGAAAGACTTTCATCCAGCACGGTACTACTAAATAGGTTGGCTTCCCATGTTGTTGAAATCTCCCATCGCTATCCATGGATTAGTAAATTGGCTTCCCATATCTAGTAAGTGTTTCCACAGAAGTCTACACATAAAAATGTGTGGATTTGTGTAAAAGAAGGTTGTTAGAAAATTATCCTCCATTAAGATCATAATGAACTATCGATGGGTATTTATATTTTAGACCTTGTGACATCCTGTTTCCAACATATCCATATGCCTCCAGAAAAACTACGCGCCTCTGATCTATGTGACTTAGTGAGCCCAATCAACTGGATGATAGTTGTGGTATTCTCCTTGCTAATGCATGGTTCACGAATACCAATTACATCAGTCTTGTAAATAGAGAAATATCCTTTCAAAACTCTACAAGTATCAGAATTACCAATTCCACAGACATTCCATCATAGAAGTCTAACCATTGTATTTGGTAAAGAAACTGATGACTCTTAAATAGGTACTTGATTTTCTTTGTTACCCTATACAGTCTCCTTTTCAGCATTCTTCCCTTCTGTCTAGCCCCCTGCATCTCTTTTTTGGATTACAATCTAGGACTCTTCCATACTTTATCCAGGCACTTTTTGTTTTTCCACTTCACTTCATCCTGGTACCACTGCCTCTAATGATTTTCCCCATCATTTTCTTGGTGGTCCGATTTGTTATTTGATTGTGCCCTATTTATTTGTGGAGTCTAAAAGGGTAGTTCTCTAGTTTCCTCATCCTCCCCAGTTTCCATGGTATTATCTACTACATAATCTTCATCGACAACCTTAATGACCTCATCTACTTCTGGTATAGCAGCAATGTGCTTATGAAGTTGTTTTTCCTGATGGTTCTCTTTCCCAACCGCCACACTTGACTTTTGTTGACTATTGTACCTCCTTCAAAATAGTATCCACCATTGTCATTGTCTTCTTCTTCCATACGTTGGCTCTTTTCTCAAGAGAACTCATTTTCCCTCTATTCTCATTTTAGATGTTCTCCCCGTAGTCCTCAACGACCTCCTCTTCCATTAGATTTGCAAACCTATTATTGGATTGACTTGTTGTAGATGCTTTGTCAACTGTAGCCACTCCCCTCCTATATGTTCTTCTTTCATATCCCTTACATTGTTGGGTTTGTGATTCATTGGACTGTTGATCATTAGACTATTGTTGATTAGGAGGAATGTTTGAGTTGTCTTTCCCTTCCTGGTTTCTGGATGACCCCGTCTGGTTTTGAGTTGCCTTGTAGAACTTTGAAGTTTGACCTTCTTCACCACATAAGGAAGAAGAAAAGGATAACCCCTCGTATTGGACCTCATATTCAACTCCATTAATTAGTATTGCAGGGATGATGGTTTTCGTTGTACTTAACTCCATAGCCAGTTGTGCAAATTTAGTCTTGGATCTTTTAGCTGTATGCATGTTGACTTTTATCAATTCTCCAATAGTTAGGTCTATGTATTCAAAAATAGTTGGAACATAAAGGTGAAGTGTGAGGTTCATGATCCTAACCCAAGACATAATATATTAAGAAGATCCTCGGATGACACAAAGTTGTGGTATAGTACCAAACTACTAAAAAACACCCAAATAGCTTTCGTGGGTCGCCTATACGTTTTGTTTCATAATCCTTAGAGCATGACAGTTGTACTACAATGTCGCCAAGTTCAGCACAAACATATTAAATCATCTAGAGATGTTCCACAATAGTTTTAGCATGTCTTTTAGTGTCATGTAGCCTATCTCCGACCCAATCAACCATATAATGACAACATATTTCCAAGGAGAAGTTAGAGTTTCTGTAGCAACGGGGTTAATGCTTATTGTCGGTTTCCCATCGACCTCCTTCAGGGTGACCGACATTGCTGAAATATATTCCATAAAGAATGACTCCAAGAAGCTCTCCTCCCCATGTTTAATGATTCTTGTTGCTTACCGGTCATAATATTGCTAAATGATGGGAAGGTCCTGTATCCTGTAAAGGCCACATAACTCGATCGATTGATGTGAATGTCTCCCATGGTACCATGTGTCTCCCTCTACCACACTGCCGTTGTCTCAGAGACGCCTGCATTGCTTGGAGTTATTTTATTCTATGTGCCAGATCCCCTCATTTCATCATACTCAAATACTAGACCAACCTCTGGAATTAGTATCTCGATGCTCGAGACTCCTCCATTCTTCAATCCTCTAGTCTCGTTGTTTTGTCGGCACAGATCTCTAGAATCATAGCGATGACCATGTGCCCGACCATCTCCATGGAGTCATGTAGCCATAGACTCCTCCGCCCCATTACCACTGCTCACCGCTGCGCCCCTTGCTGTCAAACCCCCTCTGTTTCCCCTAGGGTTTGCTATAGTTGTGAATGAATTTGAACTTGATTACTAAAGAGTTTAGCTATTCAATTTAAACAAAAATGGTTGAAAATTGATTGATAGGATTGTAAACTACCGATCAATTCAAGTGTCAGGTCAATTAAACTACATTGGATGAACATTGGCTGAACTAGGGCATGAACTAGTCTGTTCAAGGTTTGAAACGACATATTCAACTTATGAACCGCCGAGTTCAATGTTTAGTACTATTTGATCAAGGATTCATGTTGATGTCATATTGTGTATTAATCAAACATCAATTGCCAATTCCATTTCAAATAGCAAACATGGTTAAACGACTGGTTCAAGTGTTGAACCGATTGACTCACATGAGAACCGATTGGTTTAGTAGTGAACCTTTCAGAAAATTCATGAAATTACATCTCTCTGACTCTCATTTAATATGAAAATCTTAACCCTGATCCTCCTATAAATATATGGGTAGTCGAGGCTTTGTAGAGACACGACAATAAACACTAAAAATTGGTATCTCCCCATAGTTGTGGTAGTGTGATAACCCAATAAAGTCCAACTCGCCAAAGGGAGGGACAACAAAGGACAGACAACACAGGAGAGTGAATTAACCCTAAAGGTTGACATTCAAAGGGATAACTCCTTCCCGTTGGTTCTAATAGCGTAACATGAAGTTCTTGGAGGTCTGTGTGGACTATTAAAGAGACGAAGAGGCCTTTTCCATCTGCTAGGAGGACGTAATGAACCACTTTCCACAATGATCAACTAGGAGGCCGCTGTCAACATCCATCCAGGTGAAACTAGAAGAATCAAGCACTACAACAAGGGATAGTGGTTAGAATTGATCAAAGACCAGGTATATACCTTGGAACCTTCATTCTCAGTTCATAGTTCTTGACACGATCTACTATTTAAGGGTAATATCGTAGACAATTTTTTGTTTCCGCTATCATATATGATGCCGTATTTCCCTATAGTGGTATTAGAGCCACATTAATCTACTACTTTTTGGGTTTCAATCGATATGATTGGATTTTTGTTTTTGTTATTTACTTATTAAATGTCATGTGAATATTCAAATGATTAATGTGCATATCCAATTAAATACCACATATATATGGTATGATATATATATGTATATATATGTATGTATGTATATATATATATATATATATGTATGTATATATATATATAGAGAGAGAGAGAGATAGAGAGAGAAAGAGAGAGAGTCAGGCTAGTGTACACTCGAGTGTACCGGAGGCACGGTACACCTCATACATTTTTGAAAATGCAGTAACTTTTTGAAAATTATAAACCATTGATCTTCTTAAATATCTTACGAACATACTATATAATAAATTTTAGCTCATTTCGATACTTATAGGTCGTGCATCTAAAGGAGGCAAGAATCATGCATTTCAAATTAGTTTTGTGCGTCAATTTTTTTGTCCTTGGATGAGTGACTTACACTGATCCAAATGAGCTCAAATTTTGTATGTAGACTATTATTATTGTAACCAAGAAGATCAATGGGTCGGACTTTGGAAAGACAATTTCTAGATAGGAAAACACCATTGAGGTGTACGACATAATCTGTACACTCGAGTGTATTCTAGCCTGACTCTCTCTCTCTCTGTATATATATATATATATATATATATATATATATATATATATATATATATATATATGTATGAAACGTATATTGTTACTCTAAAATTGGTTTTGGTGGTGGATGTTAGCATGGTTATGGCCAATAATCCTACATCTTTGTGCTTGGTTGGATTGTTGTTGTTCTTGTTCATATCTGTATTTTCATGTTTAGCCTTTATCACCTTTTCCATATGTTAATGTATTATTTCTTTCCTTCCCATACTCTCCTCAAATGTAACTTGAGGTTTTCCTATTATAATATAATAAGTTAATAGGAGTATAATAATTTCTTTTATGTTATGGTGAAGACGATGTTTTTCACCAGATGAGCCAACCATTTCAAAAGACAAACTGATCGGCTAGAGGACCATGGAGGCCAGAGAATAGGAGGAGTCAGACTGATTAACTGGTGGACCTACTAAGTGATTGGAGATGTCCATACGTCGCTTGGACTGCGTCCAATCGACTGAGTAGGTGTCCAACAGATCGGTTTAAGAGTTGAACCGATCGACCTGGACTAGTTTCATCAAAAAAAGGTTGCTCCATATGATGTGGACCTTAGGTGATAGTAATTCCTTGTGGCTCCGATAAATTACAATAGTATGTCCACAAACATCACTCATGTTTTATAATTGCATATTTTGTTTGTGGATATAGTATTTATATGGTATATATTATCAATATGTAGTGATTTGATATGTACATGTATTTATAAATACAAATTACTCAATAAATATTAAGCCCAATATTTTTCCATAAGAAGCACACATGAAAAGATTGATCGACCAAGCACGGGCACGATGTAGCGTGGTGCACTGTCTATCTCATGGAAATGTGATGGATATGTGGGTCTGCAGTAGCAGGGTGCATATTCTATCTTGTTGGCTTATGGGTCAGATTTGACTAGGCAAACTTAATAGGAGTAAGTGGCTAGAAGGATACATATGGACTACAACAACAAGTTGTGCATAACCATCTATTCAAGAATTTCATAAGATGCAATTGAAAAATGTTTCCTACCTTAATCATTGATTATGAGTGCCAATATTGGCTGGGAATTGACATAATTATTTTGGATCTTGGATCACTAGAAAATTGTACACTGCAATCTTCTAAATATGGAGTGAGGGCTATCAATTGGAACAAAATACTAGGATCAATAAGTAAACGAAGGCCTAATTAATAATGACAATATTTGACATCAAACCAAAAAGTGTTTGCACAAAATGCAAATTTTAATCTTGTAGGTATGAATGGAAAATACAAAATCATTGCGATCAGTCTATATCCTTCAAACTAAATGGGATAAACTTCCATTAATGGTTCAGGGTTTTGAGAAGTGTCATCTATATCCTTGAAACATGAATGCTAGTGGAATCCACTCAATATAAGCTTAAAGATGAAATGGATGCTTACCTGAAGCAGGCCAACTATATTGTAGACATCAAAAACCTTATGATGAGTTGTATGAACAATGAATTGCATAAATATCATCGAAGGTACAATGTCTCTAAGGCATTGTTTGAGTGAAAATTGAGAAAGCAAGATCCAGTAGAGCCCCGTGTACTCAATATGATTGGTCATGTGGAACATCTAAAACGAATGGCATTTCCTTAAGGTCAAGAGTTGGTCATGGATCTGCATTTGCATTCATTGTCTAAATCAAATTTCTAGTTTATTGAGTGTTATCACTTGAATAATCTGGATAAACCACTATTTAAGTTGCTTGGCATGTTGATAAATGTTGAAGTACAAATGAATAAGGACAAACCCATAATGGTGATAAGAGGAATAAAGTCCAAGGACAAAGGTAATACCAAGAAGTGTTTTGAGGCTAAGTTGAAGTCCAAGTCTTCTACACTCAAAATAAGGAGAAGGGTAAGTAAATCTAGGAACATGATTCAAGGGATAGAGATCTCTACTTTTATTTTATACATAATTGATATTAAGTTCACTACTTCTTCATCTTGGGTTATTGATACCAGATGTGGATCTCACATTTTGTCAAATGTGAAGGGTCTAAAATGAAGTAGACCTTTAACGAATGATGAGGTTGAACGGTGTGTTACTAATGGAGCAAGATTTTCTTCCAGTGCAATTGGAACCTATGAGTTATCTCTGCCAAGTGAGCTTGTAATAGAGTTAGAGAACTGTCATTATTCACCTACGATTAATTGGAACATTGTATTTGTATCTTGTTTGGACATCTTGATTTGGATTTCTTATAAAGAATGGTCAATGTATGATTAGTAAAGATGAGATCTTTTATGGCAGTGCCCTGATGTCTTATGGTCTATACTTTATAAAATTGGAGACAAGCATATACAACATAAACACCAAAAGATAAAAACTTGATAAGTCAAATCAAACATACCTTTGGTATTGTCTTCTAGGGCATGTTAATGAAAAACACATTTCTAGACTCCATAAAGAGGGCTATCTGAACTCTTTTGATTTTGAATCAATACAGATATGTGAGTCTTGTTTGTTGGGAATGATTTTGAAGGCTCTCTTCCGTGGTAACAATGAGAGGACAAGTGATCTATTAAGACTCATACATATTGATCTGTGTGGCCCTTTTAGGAAAAATGTTGGAGGAGGTTACCAATACTTCATTACCTTTACTAATGACTTCAATAGGTATTGTTGTGTTGACTTGATGAAGCATAAATAAAAAAACCTTGAAAAGTTCAAAGGATTTTATCAATGAAGTAATAAATAACATAGTAATAGTATTAAGGCACTTCATTCGGATCAAGGTAGAGAATACATAGGACAACATTTTGAGGACCTTCTGGGAGCCTGTGGTATTTTATCACAATGAACTAAACCTTGAAAACCACAACACAATGATGTATCAGGAAGATGGAATCACACATTACTAGATATGGTGTGGTCAATGATGAGTTTTTCTGATGTTCTGACTTTCTTTTGGGGACAAGCCCTACAAATCGTAATGTTTACACTTTAGTGCATTCCAAATAAATTGGTTCAAAAGACACCATATGAGATATGGTATGGAAAACACCTTGATGTGTTTTTTATGAATATTTGAGGATGTGAAGCTTATATCAGGAAAATGTTTCCTAAAAATCTTAGACCGAAATATGATAAATTTTTTTTGTTGTACATGCCAAAGAAACCAGTGGATACTACTTTTACACTCCATCTGACAAAACAATATTTGTTGCCATGACTGGTGCATTGAAAAGGAATTTATTTCCAAAGGAATCTGTTAGAAAGAAAAGTAGAACTTGAAGAGGGTTTCAGATCAATAAGAAAACATTCAACTAGTAGAGGTGGACTGGCTTGAAGTGTGATGTGGCTGAAGAGTAAGCATAACATACATTGAAGAGTAAGCATGTTCTAGAATCAACAGTCCACCAATACAAATCCTTCAATGGTCACACTACCAAGATGTACCACAATATGAAGGATTTGTATTGGTGGACTGGATTGAAGTGTGATGTGGCTGAGTTCGTGGACACGTGTGTAGTGTGTCAGTAACTTAAGGAAGAGCATCGAAAGCTTGTAGGGAATTTTCAGTCATTTCTGATATCACAGTGGAAAATTGATGATGTGATGATGGGCTTTGTGATTGGTCTACCTAGGATAGCCAAAGGTCATGATTCCATTTGGGTGACCATTGACATGTTGACCATGTCTGCACATCTCCTCCCTATGAAGTCAACATATACAACAAAGAAGATTGCTCAAATATATGTTGATGAAATAGGTGTTTGCATGGTGTTTCAACTACTATTGTGTTAGATAGAGGTCCTCAATTTATCAGTCACCTCTGGGAGCATTTGCATGCAAATTTGGGTATGTAGTTCAGTTTAGTACTTCCTTCCACCTGTAAATAGATGGATAGTCTGAGAGAAAGATATAGACTTTGACAAATACGTTGAGAGCTTGTGTCTTGCAGTTTTTGGGTAGTTGGGATATCCACCTCAGTTTGATAGAGTTTTCTTATAATAACAATTATTAGAGGATCATCAACATGGCATTGTACGATACGTTGCATGGGAGACATTGATATCTCCATTGTGTTGGTATGAGATAGGTGAAAATAAGCTTATTGGTCCTAAGTTTGTGTAGTAGACAACAAAGATGATTAAAGTGATTCAACATTAGTTGAAGGTAACACAAAACAAACAAAAGTCATATACTGATAATCGATGTAGACCGTTGTTATCCCAAGTAGGAGACAAAGTGTATCTCAATGTCTATCCCTGGAAGGGTGTTTTCAGGTTTGGGAAGAAGGTTTAGTTGGCTCCTAGGTATATGGGGCCTTACACAGTGGTGGCACGTGTTTGGAAGGTGACCTATAAGTTGGAGTTGCCACCGAAGTTGCATAGGTTGCATCCAGTGTTCCATGTGTCTATGTTGAGGAAGTGTCACCCTGATACTAACTTAGTGCTTCTTCCAGTGGAGGTTGAGTTGCAAGAAGATTGTTAATGTGGAAGGACTCGTGTTGATCCTTGATATAAGAGTCAAAAGTTGAAGAAGAAGGACAAAGTGTTGGTGAAGGTTATGTGGCATCACCGTGGTGTTGAGGAAGCCACATGGGAGATTGAGGAATAGATGTGTAGGAAGTACCCATCTCTTTTAGCTTAGGATTTAAGGGGCAGAATCCTTGTTAAGGGTTTATGGCTTGTAAGACCCCTACCCTGTGTTTTGGGTTAATCTTATTTTCTTTTCTTGATTATGTTCTTAAAACCTTTCTCTAATCCTTTGAGATGTTACTAGATCTTGTATAGAGCTTAAGTTTCCAGTTTGAGCTTGTTTGGATGATGTTTGTGATTGTTTCAGGTTGAATTGCAATTTACCCATTTGAGAGGGTTATCTAGAAATTTTCCATGTATAGAATATACCTTCTCTTTCTTGGCTTCATGAGAGTGAGTGTGATGCTTTGGGTTGCTTTGTTTGAACCTTGGTTGAGTGGTGGCATCACTAGAGGTGATTAGGGTTTTGAGTGTCTTGACCATGTGTGCTTGGTCAGAGTGTCTCGACCTTGTGATATGTTTTGGGAGTGTCTCAACTAAGACACCTTCTCTAGGGGGATTGTCTTGACCACAATGGTCTTAGAGTGGTTGGGTTGAGACAAATTGTCCTTTTGTGGTGTCTATTGACCTTGAGTGTCTTTGTGACCTTTTGTCTCGACTAGGATGTATATGGTGCTCTTAGTTTCGACCTCATTGAGGTGTTGCAAATGAAACCATGTGTTGGGGACCTAAGTGGTTGAGACCCAACATTGGTTGTATCACCATCTCATGCATTCAAGTTTCTCATGGTTTCATGTTGGTTTCTTGGGTGGACAAGTGTCCCTTTTGTTCCTTTAGGTGTTGACACCTCATTTCCACCCTACTTCTCTCCTCATTTGGTATATAACCCCCTTTTTCTCCATGTAAGTGAACCTTTTGACCTTCCTTCTTCCTTTATCTCTTTTGCTCATCATTGGAGCTTAGTGGATCAAGGAGAGCTCCTCCTTGGACCTTTAGTGATCGGATCCCTTGCATGTGGTGACTCTTGCTCATCATCAACCTTGGTAAGTGTATGCCTTTATTTTGTGATGTTTTCCTTGGATCTTCTACCCCATATTCTTCGTTTTTCTCATCCTTAGACCATGGACCATCCGTGGTGGTTATTTTGGAAAGGAACTCCTCTTCCCAAGGGTCACAGTCCATGTTTTGACAAGGTGGTACTCAAGTTAGAGGAAGTTCTTCTCTCTTTTTCCCCTTCTTTTTTTGGTCTGTCCAAGGGTTTCTTGCCTTCTTTTCTTAAACTGTCTTTGACCTTCGTGTATTCTTACTCTTGAGTTGATCTTGTGGCCTAGAGTGGAGCTTTTGGTGGAGCTTCATCATCCTTGGTGATCTTGTTCTTGGAACTTGTGATCCTTGGAGTTGACCTTTCTTAAGGCAGGTTATATAACACTCTACCCTCTCTATTATTGCATTTTTTTTCTTGCATGTTTCTTTTTCTCTATCTAAATTGTGATTCTAACATGCTAGTAGATGATATCATGTTCTAGATCTTGAATGATAGTGGTTATCATGCTTGGTTTGGTTAGAATATGAAACCCTAATGTAGGGTGCCTAATTTTGGAGATGGTTGTGTGATGGTCGTTTTCTACCTATGTTTTGAACTTGGTTTTAACCACATGCATCATGCTCATGTACCTTGATGTATCATGAATTTTTGATTCAGTTTTGGATGTGTCAATCGTGGGTGTATCTCTCTTGCTTGAGGATCTTTCATGGTTGTTTTATGGCACATGTTTTAGGGTTTTGGTGATCGATTTTGTATGAAGATTTTCTCCTAGGAGGTGATGGATTTTCCTTGGTGTAATCTCTTGTTTTGGCGGTGATTATATTTTTTTTATCATGGTTAATCCCAATTTTGATGGTGGTCCTTTTCCTTGGTGGTAGCATGACCTTAGAGGTCTATACATCATGTTTTCTCTTTGAGTCAAGACACTTTGATGCTTGGTGGTTGGTTGATATGTTGTTCTTATTTTGGGTCGAGACAAGTGCCCTAGCTTTGGTTGAGACACATACCTTGTGTTTTTCATGACCTTATTTTGTTTTGAGGTCAAAACATGTCTTTGGTTTTGTGCTCGAGACAAGTTCTATTTTGGGTCAAGATAAGTGTTTTTGAGGGTGGTCGAAACCTTAATCCTTGTGCTACTTGAGACATATGATGTTGATGGAGTTGACACATCTAGATCTGTTGCGTTCGGGACACCTTGCTAATGGTGGTCGAGACACTTTCTTTATGGGTGGTTGAGACAGCTATGTGATGTATGGTCAAGACACATACTTGATCATATAATCCACAAATGTATATGAGTAAGAAAGTAATGAACCATGTATAGTGTTGCTTAAATGATTGGTTGGTTAACCCTTGTCATGTTTCTTAAACCTTATCTGCTCCAAGAATATGGGAGATGGTGTACCTAGGGTTTGATGATTGAATGTAACTATAAAACCCTAATCGGGTATACATGTAACCCTAACCCTAATATTCAGAATTATGATGTGCTTGCTTGTTTCACTTTGATTGATTATCATATTTTAATTATTTCTCTCTCTTGTTGTTGAACCCCTAACCATGAAGGTGAAATGAATGTCATGGCTTGTGTATGCTATGGTGATTATTATTTGTTACACGGTGATGGATATAAGCCTTGATGAGATATGATGAGATCACATTGATGTGATGGGTCCTTAACCTGGTAAAGGCTTGATGCCTATTGTCAGGTGACATCCTCTACTGATATGATTGAGGGATTGATATCCCATAGTGATGTGACATTGGTGATGGCCTTGTGAATTGAAGTGCTACAAGTATCATGTGGTGATGATGTGACTTTTTCAAACCTTATATTTTTTATATCTTCTTGAGTTGCATCTTCCCCTTATATTTTTAGAGTTTGTTTTTTATTTGTGCATGTAACTTGATTGATGCTAAAAGATACCCAATGGGCTTAATTAATCAAGTGAAACTCTAATCATGTAGGTTCCCTATGTCATGGATCCATTCCAGCATCAGTCTTAGTGTTGGATGGTGAAAAGAGTCATTCCTATAGGAAATTCAGAGTGCATATTTTTTAATATGTGGGGGTGCAAGTCTAGTATCTCCTTGCATACACAATTACAGGTTGTGTGAGACAACCATGCCTAAGTTTCTCTCCTTGTGATATGGATGACCATGTGTGAGCCAATCCTTATTTGTTTATAATGGCCATGCATGAGCCTATTCTTCTTGCATCATACCTATACCAAGGTGGGCTAGGTGTGATTATATATGTGGATGGTCGTGTGTGAGCCAATCCTTTAGCTTGACTATATGTCATTGTTGCAGTTTACTGATATGTCTCTGTGGTGTTTTCTCTTGTGCTGACCAAAAGGTGTTGGGGAGGTCATGGACATCGACTCTTCCATTGACCTTGTATGGAACCAATTTTGACTTAGTAGTGGTCAGTTGGATTTGGGTGGTACTACTCAAATCCTTAGGCCAATAATAAAAGACGTAACACAGTCGCGTAGTGTATTTTCTTAGGGTCAAATGTGAATAACATTGGTTGAGCCATTTGCCTTCTCTTTTTATTAATTTCTTGAATTATAAGATGGTAAGAGAAGTCAATTGTTATAGATGTTCTTCGTATTCTTCTTAGAATATTAATTTTTTGACTGCTCAGTGGTAACTACCTTGTTTTTCTTAATCTACTTAATTTGGTGGATACCTATCATTTAGTTGAATCTGCTCAACCTGTTAAGTACTTTTATCTATGAGCTTAGTATATATGTTTTCATAGATGTTGGCAGAGTGTTATATCTCTCGTTAGGACATTATGACTCACCATGTGGGTCTCTAACTCTTTTAGGTGGTCATTCGCATAGGTAGAGATTGTGCAGTTGAGGAAGAGCAACAACAAGAGTAGTAATTAATAAGGTTGGATGTGTTGCTAGTCTTTTGGTGATAGGTCTTTGGGGGTTTTTCTTGATATGTTTTGTGGATACCTTAACAATACGAGGTTTTAGGCTTGTGAGCCATGTATGTAAGATATGGCATGTGTATATGTATGTATGTGGAACATATATCTCGTATAAAAGATTGATGAGAGGAATGATGATGCACAATGATGTAAGCACCTTGTGATATGATGTGTAATTCTTGTGACAGGCTTGTGGACTCATATGTGACAAGTTTTTGGGATATGATGCTTTTACTAAATTGATTTTAATTTCCTGTGATTTTTGGTAATCCACATGTTTAGTTTAAATTCCGCATTTGGTTTTGAGTAATCTTGTTTGTGGTGTGTCAGGCCATCACATTTTCTGACAAAGACACACTCAGAGAAAGACTCAAAAAACCTAGAAATAGCCTTGCATATGTAAATAACTGAGTCAATCTCGATCAATAATATTATTGACCAAGAAATTTAGTCGAAGAAAAGTTTGAAGGAAATGAACCATTGTGCTTAGTTGACTGAGGATATAGACTGACACATAGTCATTGGAGCCCAGGACATTGCTCGATCGACAAGATTGTGGACCAAGACTCTTCTTGGTCGACAAGTTTGCATATATAGTTTATTTCGATTGAAAATATTGTGGACCAATAATGGTTTCGGAATATTAGTTTATTAACGATCAAATTATCCATTGCAAATTAATTAACTTCATCCTAATGGATAATTGACCACAAAGTACACTCTAGATACTCATTATATGTATCCTAACTACTTGTAAATATTTCCTATGAATAGGAGTGGTCTTACGGCACCTAGAGATCAACTTTGTACACAACTTTGGACATTACTTTGCAACAACATTTGACACATACTTGAGCATACTACATACTTGCCCTCATTCTCAAAGAGCTTAGGGCCAACACTTCAAGTTTCTTTCATTCTAAGTCTAAGACCTTAGCTAAGCTATAATATCCTCTCCATCTAATACTAATGTGCAAAAACCTTTTTTGTGTGGATCATCATCACTTGTCCATTAGAGATTGATTTTGTATCTTACGAGATTGTTTATTTACTTTCTTTCTCCATTCTATTTCTTATTTGTTGTATTGCTCTTGAGCTACTTCTATGAGTGAAGGCTTTCTAGGAACCTACGGTAGGAAGGAGTCTTCTCAACTTGTAGAAATGTATGCTAGATTTTCTAACATTGTTTAAAACTTAAGTGCATTGGGGAAGAAAATAAGCAAGGAAGATTGAGTATCCAAGATACATAGATCATTGCCTCCTAGATATAAGTCAAAAGTTAAGACAATCGAGGAAGTCAATGATCTTACAATAGTAAAGATGGAGCAACTCATCAGGAATTCAAAGACACATTAATTCACCCTTGAGGAGGAAGAAAACATGGAAGCTGAACAACAATAGGAGAGAACGAAGGATCTTTCTTTTAAAGCCACCACCAAAGTTTCATCAAGAAACATCATTCAAGAAAGTACTGACACAAGTGATGAAGATTATGAAAGCACCTTGATTGGAGATGGTAATAAATATAAGATATTTTGATCTAAAAAAACTCATAGTGCCCCTTCCGCTTATTCTAGGTGTTTTAAATGTGGAAAAAATGGCCACTTGGTTTTTGAATGTCCAAAACTCAATAAAGGAAAGAAGTCTTCATTCAAGAAGAAATACAAAACCTACTTAGAAGCATGGGATCAATCAAGTGATGATGGAGAAAGCAATGAAGAGGAGGATGTAGAATGTCTCATGGCAAAAGCAGATGACGACAAAACTAATGAGGTGAATATTTTTTATTTATATAAAGAATAATTAGTTAGCAATCTTGAAAAATTTCATGACAAATATATTGGATGCAAGAAACAAAAGATGAAACTTGAGAAAACTATTGATGAACATAATATTAATTGAAATAATCTTAATTCTAAAAATTATGCTTTAATATTTTAAAATAATGCATTAAAAGAATCTATCGAGAGTTATAAGGCTAAATTACTTGTTCTTGAAAATAACAATAATATTCTCTCTTCAGAGAAGGTTGATATGCTTGCTAAACTAAATGATCATCAAGCTTAACCTATTTTATGCACACACTCAGATTATGATATTTTGGTAAAAGATAGAGATAGTTTACTTTTGAATCTTGCTCAAGTAAATTTGGATATAAATGAAAATCTTTCTGAAAATGATGAATCACAAGAACTAATTTCTAGACTAATGGAAGCAAACAAAACTCTTGATATTATCTTAGATAGTGCTTCTAAACAAGTAGGAAGGAGAGGTTTAGGATATGTGTGGAAGAAAAAATCTTGATATGTGCATAAAACCAAAAAGACATATGCTTCCAAGACTAGAACTACATATGTACCTAAGACTAAAGTTGTAAATTCTCAAATGTTGAAAAGAGAAATGAAATATCTTTTATCTCATGCCATTATTACCAATGTCTTGGACATTATTCCTTTTCATGAGAATATCGGAAGAAAGGACCCTTGACATGCTTTGGGGTCCAAAATCCTCAACCTAGAATAAAAAGGGAACTTTTTGAGATTTCACATATACTTAATTTGATTAACATATTTTTTTTTATATCAACTTAATTTGAGTTTAAATTTGCATATAATTTTCTTATAAAACTCATTTGCATAACTTTTCATTATTTAAATAATATTTCATTTGCATAGCTTACTAAATAGAAATTCTAGTTTCTATAGAAATTGTTATCAGTCGACAAAAATTTCGACTGAGATGTCCCTTGGTCAAAAAATCTTCTCGACTGATGAACAAGTTTGTCAGAAAATTAACTTGAATATTTAATCTTTACAAGAAAATGCATCAAAATTTGTATCTATAGAAGTCTTTCTAGCTTGATAATATCAGTTCCAATCATGATATCCATGGTAATCATCATGGACTCTACTTGAGTCACTAGTACTATATAACGTCACATTTGATGGCTTCGGTTACACATGAAAAACCTACACCATAGTACAACGACATTAGTTAAATAATACAACCATCACCATATGTGAATTTGGATCGATTTTGAAAATACACAGGTACCACTATTACTTTAACATCAGTTTCTTTTCAAAGAAAATGATGTCTAAAATTACCCGTGAAATACAATTTTCTATGGAAACAAATTTGCCTCCAAAATTTTCAATATGATGTCAGTTGTTCCAAAATTGACAAAACATGTTTTGTGCCATATCCCCATGAGAAATATTATCCCTCATTATTCGTCAGTTGTCGCAAAAAACCAATGACTAATCACCCTTTGCGAGATAAAATTTATCCCCTCATTAGTCGTCAGTTTTTGATAAAGAACCAACTACTTGGTGTTTTCGCACCTTGTCCCCGCAAAATATTTTCCCCCCAATTTGCTTCTTCATTGTCGATTTTTGTTGGGAAACTGACAACTATGGTCCTAATACAAGAACAATTTTTTTTGTTTCGATATATGAATAGACGTTGGTTTTTATATCAAGAAACAGATGACTAAAACCCTAACCAAGTGCAACCTTTTTTATTTAAACGTGTACTTAGTTGTCAATTTTTAAAATATGACCGATGACTATTAGTATTAGGCGTCAAATTTTGTAAACAACTATCAACTATAGGTAAATTAATATCACCCATGTGAAACAAACTCTTTCTTGTTCTATATTTCATCGTGATTTCACTAGGTTTGTGGCAATTCTAGTGATTCCATTACCGCCTGCCGCCGCCGATCTCTGTCTTCCTCCACTCACCATTGGGCTTCCTTTCCACTGTGCAGTTGGGTTTCATAGCCATTACCACTACAGAGGAGCTACTGAGCTGCCCCTCCACTCCCATTACCTCCATCCCATCGACCTTGATCTACTGAGTTGTGCCGTCGCTGCTCGCTCAATGAGATTAGGGATCGTCTACTTCGTCCGCTGCCACGTCGTTGGGCTTCCTTGCCATTGCCACTACTAAGGAGCTACTGAGTTGTGTTTCCACTCCCATTGCCTCCCTCCCATTGACCTTGGGCTATTGAGCTACACCACTGCCACTCGCTCTATGAGATTAGGCACCTGCTGCTTCCCCTACTTCTAGGTAAGAGACTCCCTTACACCATTTATTTCTCTTGCATCGAATAGTTTTATATAATTAGGATCGTTATATCTTAGTTAGTGTAATTTTCTTTCTAGTTTGTCAACCTTAATTTATAGATTACCATAGGTCATTTCTCCCTCCAAGGTCATGAATAATTTATTCCTTAATGATGAACATCCATGTACATTATAGATGTTGAAATCAATGTTATCGAATATGGTACCTAGACTACGGTATGATTCAGATTACCAGATGTTGTTGTTAAATATAAACTCAAATCAAGGTGCCTAATCTAGTTCTCTTAATTAACATTAATGTTTTCTTTCTCTATTGATTGACTAATCCAAATAGAAGAATGAATTGAGTTGAATGATGATACATAAAACCTAGGATATGAACGATGAAACTAGGATCATATGTATAGGAATGACAACATACATATATTTTGTTGGCCTAGAAACCCGTCTGACATTTACTCATTAGGAGTAAATATTGGATAGTCCTCAGTTTGGGACTGTTCTTGAAAACATAATCTCACCTAGGATGTAAGTGTATAATGTATATTCATTTTTCATGATGTTTCATCAGCACTTCCCTCTTTGTTCTCTAAGTACATATGTTGGTAGGCATTTGCCCATATACATCGGTGTACTTGGAGAACTGTAGATAAATGCTACCAAAATTTTCTTAAAAACCCAATACACATTATACACTTACTAGTGAGATTAGGTGTTTAAGAATGGGATAGATGGTACAAACATTTATTATAAGACCCTAAACCCTAATCTTTTAACCCTAAACCCTAATCTTTTAACGCTAAACCCTAATCTTTGAAACTTTATCCCTAAATCTAAAACAATAAACCCTAATCTATCTCTAAATCATTAACTTAATATGTAATCCCTAAACCATAATATATACTTGTTTTTTCTTTAATCATAGAATGGATAGATCATGGATGTCCATTCCTAATCGCTGCACCCCAGAGTTCATTCCTAGTGTTGATCAGTTTATTAGATTTTTGAGGAACATAGAAAACAACCTGGAAATAGGTTCTATTATCCATGTAGGCATTGTGGTAACAACTTGAAAGTCAGCATTGGTGATGAAATCAAAAGTCATGTCATGTGCAACGAGATTGTACAAGGCTATACATAATGGTACTGGCATGGAGAGATTTCAAACCTAAAATCATTAGATGTCGATAGCAGTGTTTATGTGGAAGAAGAAATTGTCACCGATGACATAGATGTAAACAAACAATTCCAATAGACATCGTTGATGAGATGTTGGATAGTTGTGGGGTAGAGCACATCGATCCACCTTCCATGTTTAGGAAAATTGTGCCTGATGTTCGTAAACCATTATAGATAGGTTGTACTAAGTTTAAAGGGCTTAGTGATATTTTGAGATTGTATAATCTAAAGGCTAACAATAGATGGAGTTTTAAAAGCTTCACATCATTGTTGTTTTTATTGAAAGAAATTATTCCTGAAGGAAACAAGCTTCCAATCTCAACATACGAGTCAAAGAAATTATTATGCCCAATAGAAATGGAGGCTAAGAAGATTCATGCATGCCCAACTGATTGTGTATTATTTCAAAAGGACAATGTGGATTTGAAAGATTGTCCAAAATGTGGGGTGTGAAGGTATAAAATAATGACTTTGGGGAATTCCAAAACTGGTTCTCCTACCAAGGTGATGTGGTATCTACCTATAATACCACAATTTCAACACTTTTTTGCCAATCTGATGGATGCGAAGAATTTGAGGTGGCTTGCAGAGGTTAAGAAAAATAATGATTGGAATCTACGACATGTGTCTGATTCCCCACAGTGGAAGAAGAGTGATTTATTGTACCCTAAATTTGGTAAAGGAGTCTGGAATCTAAGAGTTGGGATTTGTATTGATGGGATGAATCCAAATGGGACATTGAGAAGCAACCATAGCATGTTTCCTGCTATCCTTATTATATACAATTTTCCTCCCTACTTGTGTATGAAAAATAAGTATGTTTGTTGTCATTGTTGATATCGGGCCCTAAACAACCTATAAATGATATCTACATTTATCTTGAACCTCTGATTGATGACTCAAAGAAACTCTAGGGTGAATGTGGGATGACCTATGATGCTTCACATAGAGAGACATTTTGTTTGCATGCTATGTTGTTTTGCACTATTAATGATTTTTAAGCATATGATAATTTGTTTAAATATAATGTACAAGGATCCAGAGCATGCCCTATATGTGAAGAGAACACTAATTCAAAATGAATAAAACATGGCGGCAAGATTTTATATATTGGTCATCAAAGGTTTCTTCCGAAATCCCATTCCTACCAAAGGTTGCACAAAGTGTTCAATGAATGAAATGAGGACTAGAGTGTGCCTAAACCTATACTAGGGGAGGTTTTTTATGAAAGAGTAAAAGACTTTATCAATGAATTTGGTAAGAGATCACAATGTATCATTCCCACACAAAGTGACAAATCTTTATTGAAGAAGAAGTCAATATTTTGGGATCTTCCTTATTGGAGTTCTTTGGCAGTTAGGCATTGTATCGATGTCATGCATGTTGAGAAAAATGTTTGTGATAGCGTCATTGGTACTCTGTTGAATATACAAGGTAGGACTAAATATGGGATCAAATCCTAAATGGACCTACGTGAAATTGAAATAAGGACAAAATTAATAGAAGTAGTTAGTACCGATCATAGAACATATTTACCTCCTTCTTATTACATGTTATCTAGAAAGGAGAAGAATGTTTTTTGTGAGTGCTTATTTAATGTTAAGGTACCAGAGGGTTACTCTTCCAACATCTACAGATTGGTATCAATTAATTATCTGAATCTGATAGGTCTTAAATCTCATGATTCTCACACTCTAATGCAACAAATATTTCCCGTGGCAATTTGATCTATACTAACGAAGCATGTAAGATTTTCAATCTTTGTTTCTTGTTCAATAGTCTATGAAGCAAAGTGATTGATCCTGAGAATCTTGATAAGTTGCAAAGAGAAGTTGCTGAGGCGGCTATAAAACTGGTGAAATTGAACTCTTAGAGCAATTGGTATTGATGATTTTTATGTTTACTTAGAAATTTCTATTGATAATGATTAGCGGGAGCTTCATGAGCAGAGGAAGCAAGTCTCGTTCATCCCTAAGGGCAAAAGGGATGAATTTATAGTTTCTCTCGATAACCCAGACAATCCTAGATGGGTTAGGGTTGCTGGGGCTGGAGTGGGCCTAAGAGCTTTCTTTGGGCCATCACAAGGCAAACATGTCCCTAAAGGGGGACTTTTAAAAGATGAGATAACCTATTCTTTTTTTATAATGTTATTGGAAAGGGAATTCATGAATCAAAAAGCATTTCCTTTGTCCATGTATAGGTAGATGAGTTAGTTGATAAAAGAGTAGATGAGCTAGTTGATAAGAGAGTCCAGGAAGCATTGAGCAAATGGCATGCATCTCAGTCTACCACTCTGACAATACATGTGGGGTGTCGCTCTTCCCCTATGATAGAGGTGGTTGTGAGTGATCCTGTAGAGGTAGTTGGGAGTAATCTTATAGAACCACAATTAGCACGTCCACTGTAAGTATTTTTATGACTTAGTAGCTAGCATTTTTAAGATGATATGTTTATTTATGTATATAACATACTCTATGTAAATTTTTAGCGCTTGAATCCATATCAGATAAAATTGAAAGAATTCATCATTGTAGAGGGTGAGATTTACCCACACCTTCCAGCACACATGATTCATGGCACTCCAGTACCAGATTGTGCGGTTCGTGTGAGCCTAAGGCTTGTGTTCGCTGCTTGGAGGCAGCATCCATTGCCATATGCCCACCTAGATGCTGACACGCTTGGTGAAGCAGAAGGCGGAGTGGTCTTCTTGCCCGAAACAAATGTCATCCATACTGATCATGTATGGTAAATTTATATTACGTTAATTTGTATATATTTATATACATGACAAATGATATGAAATTATATATAAAGGACAAAGGGAAGAAACCAACTACAACTCATCCTCCTCCAACTCCACCTCCACCTCCTCATGAAGTACCTAGTTGACTTGCAAAGGACCTATATGACTCGATAGGTCCTCAATGCAGGGGTATGGCAATATGGATGGGAGAACATCCCAAAAACAATTCTATGATTGTTTCTATTAAGAAGGATGTTGTAGGCCACTCATACAACAATAATATATTTATACAAGAAATTTTGGAGTTGTTTAGTTATGATTGGTTGAATACATCTATGATAGAACTATGAATATAGTGAGATTTTGTTTATATATCTATATACCTTGTGTTATATATGGTGATATGCGTTGTTATATATTAATACATACATAATATATGTTTTGCACCCATTACCATAGGGTCTATATAGAATTTTCACTTACCCATGTGGGATTTCTAATTCCATACTTGATCAGTCGTATACATAAAGAACCTTCATCAGTTACCTTAATTGCTCTATCGCTTTTAAATACTTTTGTAAAGCAAAGAAAAACATGCTAATAGATCCATTTTTTTTGCTATACTAGTAAACCAGTTACATCAGGAGCTTAGTTGGAACAAATTGGGGAATAACTGAATATTAGAAAGATAAATATGTTGGCCATGTGGAGGACATTCATTCCAGTGCATTATTGAGGATGGTTGATTTAAGAAGAATTTTTAGACGCAAGGTCAATTAGGTCAATGTTGACTCACATCTAAATTGACTAAACCCGTGTTTTGATGATGACTAACCATTCCACATATTGGTGTCTAATGTCTCTACTTGAGTGTTTTCAGATTAGGTATAGACACACTCCAAATGCCCTAACTTGTGCATCTCAAATTGGAGAAAAGACAAGTCAAAGTCAATACAAGTGCATGTTTTTGTAATATGATGTAAATCCATTAGAATTATGTTGTAAATCACCTGTAATGATTGTATGACTTGTAATTAAGCTTAGAAAAAATCAGGAGCACTTAGATCAAATGTTAGATCACTTTAGTTGCAACTTTGAAAATTGATTACAAGCACTCTTTCAGTCAAGTTTCCCAGCCTGAAAACTCGACCGATCATCCTTGATCAATTTTCTATAGATTGCATTGGTCGAGTTGTGTTTACACAGAACTCGACCGATCAAGTAACTAACCATTTCGATTCCTAATGGTCGGTCAAGTTTTGTCAGGACAAACTCGACCGATCATTTGAGTATCGGCCTTGTCATTTACTTGATCGGTCGAGTTACCCTTATAGAAACTCGACCGATTGCACTGTACACAAAAGTGCAGAAAAGTGCTTCTAGCCATTGTGGAGTTGCAACAAGTGAAAATATATATGTTGCAAGCCACAAAACGGCTAGTTTTCATTCTCAAGTGTTCACAAAGGCTACGAGGTATCCCCAACTATAAATAGGACCCTTTGGGCGTCGTTCCAAGGTTGAGCATTCATTGTAAAACTCTATGTTAGGTTCCTATTCTATAGTTGAGTGCTTCCTACATCCTCCTCTCTCTCTCTAAGGTTAATCACTTGCTACATTTATTAGAGTGAGTAGAAAATCTGTAAGAGAGCTAGTCCTACATGTATATCTTGTGAGGCTCTCACTTCCACCACCTCGTTTTCTCTCATTTCAATCATAAAGATGAAGGTTCTCTCTCTTATCCAAGAGAGGTGAAGAAGAACAAGGGAAGGAGTCCCTTGGTGTAGATCAAGTGTAACATCCCTGACCTGGGTTATGAGTTAACCCTAGGAGTTTTGCCTAAATATGTAATTAAATCTTTGTGATTAACTCTGAGCATGTATTTAAGCTTCTCAGAAACGTATATTCCAGTAATTGCTCCCTTTTATTTAAAGTTGTAGCATTGTTTTGATATACAGGGACCTATGTGCAATTTACCCAGTTAAAAGGGTTAACTTGCAATTTGCACATGATGAGATATTCCTCTGATGTTGAGACATCATGAGAATCTCTTTGGCAAAGTTTGAGGGATTTCCCAAGCTAGAGCACCAAGGTGCAGCTGTGGAAGCAATCCCAGGGCTTGAAACCCTAATTTGGGGTAAAATGCAATTTACCCAAATGATGGGATGCAATTTGTAAAGAATGTCATCTAAAGTATCTTTTTAGACTTTTGCCATCATTTAGATAAGAAATGATGAGGAATTCACCTCAATTGAGTTATCAAGTTAAGAAATAGGCTTTGTGATTGAATAATCAGGGTATATGTGCAATATCCCTTTAAGTATGAACTTTATTATTAGATTGTTCTTCCTTGCCTTCTTTTCTATAACTTAAGAGAAGTATTGTCCTTAGAATAAAGAGGAAGGGACGAGCAAGTAATAAAGGAAGGACTTAGTTGGAATTAAGGGAAACTTATGAACTAATGTTGAAAATCCTACCCCATGTATATTAGCCATCTTTCCTTTAGTTGCAAGGGAACTTAACCTTCGTTCCCTTTACTGTTTCATTTCACCAAAGACGACCAAGGACTGCCTTGGAGCTAAGGAGGACGAACAAGGGGTGCAAGGTAGGTTTAAACCCCTCTTCTTGCCTAATTCCATGGTTAGAATTCGAATTCAAGGTCATCTTCATGGCTAATTCTCGAAACCCTATCTTTCTAGCCGTCTCTTTTCATCCTTCCTTGGAGTTTTCACCTTGGCCAACCTGTGGGAACTCAAGGACGCCATTAGAGCTTGGAGCTTGAAAGCTTGGAGCTCAAGAAGCAAGCTTTAGGCGGGTTTTATAACTCTAAACCTATGCTTTACTATGTTCATCTTTATATGCGAGTTAATGATAGCTCCTAGTATTTCCCTACTCTTCCCTGCTATTTTGCAAGCAAACCCGTGGGATATCTGTACTGTTCTTGAGCTAGAAGATGAAGGCGTGATTTCCAAGAAAAACCCACCGCTTTTCTTTTCCCTAAAACGGTCCTAACGGTTTGCTCTCACGACCTCAAGACCGTGAGAGAGCCTCGCGGTCTCGAGACCGTGAGAGGGCTCGCGGTCTCAAGACCGATTGGCCCTGTTGACCGAGCGTGGACCATATAAGAAACCTGTTCCTAATTATATAGGCTAAATACCCTCAAAATTTGGGAGACTAACTCCAAAGGAATCGGGAGATATGACCTTTTTAAGTCACGACTTTAAATGAATTAATTGCTGATTTTCAAACGGTCTGAAATTGCCTTTTTGGGCAAAAGGTCTCAAGACCGTGAAAGGTCGTTGACTAAGCGTTGACCCCATGCGATTACTGTTCAAAATTATGTTAATTAACAACTCACCAAGTTTGATGGTCTAATTCCAAACGGGCTAAGAGTTGAAGGGCGAATACTAGGGCTAACCCTAGATAAAATCAGTACTGAAATTATGGTGACCTAATTAGGGTTTTTAGGGTTGATTGACCTAAACGGTCTCAAGACCATGTGGGATCCACCCACATGACCTCAAGACCGTGAGGACAATCACCCAAGACCATTTGAAGGTCTAGGGTTGAGTAATTTGACCAATTGAACACCCAATTGCAAATAAGTTATCAAGTTAATCAAAATTCGGATTCTGTGACCAATCATGGTTCAACCTCTATCAAATCACCTTAGATTTTGATGAAATCTTGGGCAAACGGTCTCAAGACCATGTGGGGTCCACCCACATGACCTCAAGACCGTTTGGGCCAAGTTTGGGCCCAATTGGAGCTCAATTGAAGGGTTCAACCTTGTGTTGATACACATTGTTGAGTGTTGATGGGTGAACATTGATAGACCTTAATTGAATCGATTTCAATACTAATTGGTCAACAATTGAGGGTCAATTGAATGACCATTTGGTTAAGCATAACCTTAATTAACTCAATCCATAGGTGGTCAACAGTTATTGGACCTTTTGAAGGCTTCAACATCAGTTGACATCATCGTTTGATTTGTTGAACCTTTGTTGAAGGACCTTGTGGTTGAGACCATGAGAGGCTCACGACCTCAGGATCGTGAGGCGGCTCACGACCTCAGGACCGTGAGGTGGCTCACGACCTCAGGACCGTGAGGTGGCTCACGACCTCAGGACCGTGAGGTGGCTCACGACCTCAGGACCGTGAGGTGGCTCACGACCTCAGGACCGTGAGGTGGCTCACGACCTCAGGACCGTGAGGTGACTCACGACCTCAGGACCGTGAGGTGGCTCACGACCTCAGGACCGTGAGGTGGCTCACGACCTCAGGACCGTGAGGTAGCTCACGACCTCAAGCCCATGAGGAGGCTCACGGTCTTGGAGCTAGGAAGGGGCTCACGGACCTGAAGGGTCAAAGTGGGCAATCGGTCAACATTTTCAACCAATCTTAATTCAATTAATGATTAATGATTGGAATTAATCAATATGACTCATGGTTGACCACATTCAATCATGTGATGGTTCAATGTTGCTCAAATCAAACACTAATGATAATCTAAGATAGTAAGGAGTTATTTGATTAAGGTTTTTGACTATGATGATGATCAATGGGGTGAATTACCAAGATACCCCTGAAGGGTCAATTGAGTTATACTTTACTCAATTCAAACCCTAATTACATAAGAATGATGTTTTTAGTCATAATGACTCTATCTAACCTGATCTAGTCTAATGTTATCATCAACCATTAGTATGATGAAAGAGAGAGTGCTCTAGAGAGAGATAGTACCCTAGAGAGAGAAAGTAACTCTAATCACTTAATGGTGATGTTTTTGGCTATGTAAGCCTATGATGACTCAACCCAACCTGTTTTAGAGTGATGTTGACATCACCTAACCTTATGATGAGAGAGAAAGTACTTCTAGAGAGAGAAAGTACTTCTAGAGAGAGAAAGTACCCCTTTTAAATGGAAACTCAATTGAAGCATCCCCAATACACAGAAATGAGCATAATTAGGGTATGATCCACCTGTGTGAGATCATAGAAACCCTAATTATGATAAATGATGAACCTTTAACTAATCCAGGAGTATCAATGAAGGTGTTACTCAAACATGATGATGTTATGAGTTTAATTCACCTTAATGTGAATAGTAAACCCTAATTCAAGGGTGATGACATGTAATGTGAATAGTAAATCCTAATTCAAGGGTAATGGCATGCTTTTGAGCAATAAACTCTATTTGATTTAAATTAAAGATTTAACTCTTATGACAAGAGTAGGAAGTACATTCCTTATTGTTGTATTACCTTTATCAGATGTATTAATCATGCAGGTTCTGATATGAAGGTAATCATATCCAGGTATGGATGTTGATGTTATATTCATTGAAGGCATGTTGTAGCCTTATGAATAAGTAATGTAATCTGATGCCTTGCTAGTGGCATCCTATGCTGATAATGGGCTATGAGAGCCATGAATACCATCAAGGTCATGCTTTAGAGATGACTTGTGATGAGGATAATGAGAAATGATGATTGATATGAGTTAGGCCTGTTACATTTAGTATTCTTCTTTTATAGCTGCTATGCTACTGTTATTGTTTGAAGAACAATGTATGCTGTTAAAGAATACTGAATGTACCTAACTAATCAAGTATAATGTAGAGCCCTGATCATAGATCCATCATTGTCAGAAATTAAGTGATGGTGAAACAGGTTTTCTTTAGGGAACTCCTGGAGCACATACTTTTGAGTATGTGGGGTACATGGATGTGTAGAACCTTACATCCTAGTGTAGGAAAGTGATGTAGATGTGGAATCCATCCATCCTTCACTATAGTTCCATACCGTATCAGTGGTAGGTAAACATGAAACCTCCTGATGACGAAGAAAGCACAGATATCCGTATCAGTGGTAGGTAAATATGAAACCTCCTGATGACGAAGAGAGTACAGAACGCCACTGTGACTCTAGAATAGCGAAGGACCAGTTTACCCTGGTGAGCTATAGTAGTAGAGACACAAGATGTCCTACAAATGATCCTCTCACTGACTGAGGAAGATGAAGGTCATGAGAATCCGGCTCTCTTAATGACCTATGTATGATACTGATGCGACTTCTCAGCGATCAGTTGGAGTATGAGTGGTAAGCCTCATCTCCACAGGGCATAATGTTGTTTGTAAAACATAATCAACCATGTAGTATAACTTGTTAGAGATGACTCCAAGTTAGTTGATTGATGTTACATTGCAATAATGTTGATATTCTCCATATCTCCTAATTTGTAGAGATCTTGTTATATCTGCAACTGTTATAGAATGCTTTGAAGGCTTTACTGTTTAAGATATTCTTTGATGTTATAATAAAGCTTCTGGCGAAGAGTTATAACTCTCGCTGGGACAATTATGTATAATTGTCTCACCCCGTAGACTTCAACTTTTTAGGTGGACGTCGGAGACGAAGAAACCAGCCTACAAGTGATCAGTCTCAGCAGCAGCACCAGGGGCAGCAGTAATCTCAGGTGGAGATTTGTCCTGCCATGTGGTGTAGTTAGAGTCAGTCCTATGTGTCCTCTGTACTCTCAGGTCTTGGAGTCTTGTGTTATGTGATCTTGAGATTTTGTATCTTGATGTATATAATTACTCAAGAAGTAATTATCCTGAGATGTAAACAGTTACCTCTCTTTATGAAAGGAGTTTTTATGAATACAAGTTCTTATCTCGAAAAGTTTTAATTTCCCGTGATTTTTGTCTTCCGCTGATTACCGATTCGCTTCCGCTAAGTTTTAATCGTGTTTATGTCATGGTTTGGAGATCAGACCCCACAATTAGTGGTATCAGAGCTCCAGGTTCAGTTGAGTCTACAGAGGCATAGGACTTAGGATGTCGAGTCTACCTTTAGTACTCCTTCCTTATCTGATAGAATCTTCTGCTCCTCAGGAGAAGAAGATACATAAGAATGTCAGAACATCGCGATGAGCACGTGGCAGAGAGTAGTGCTAGTGCACCTCGAGGCGGTGCAAGAGTTCCGAGAATAGAACAACCTGCACCTGAGTCGCCAAGAGAGCCACCCCATTTCGACCCAGCTGACATGAGTGATCCAGCTGTACAGACGATGTTCGGGCAGTTTATGACTGCCATGACACATATAACCGATAGGATGCCCATTCCTGCACCTAGGGCACCTGTCCAGCCTGAAGTACAAGGTATTGGTAAGACATTCGAACGACTTCGTCGTGTCGGAGCTACCGAGTACTTCGGAACTGCCGACCCTGCAGATGCTGA
Source organism: Alisma plantago-aquatica (assembly GCA_963693085.1). NCBI lineage: Eukaryota > Viridiplantae > Streptophyta > Magnoliopsida > Alismatales > Alismataceae > Alisma > Alisma plantago-aquatica. The sequence continues at coordinate 90,352,777 of OY856410.1, read as the reverse complement.
CTTATGGTTGACAGAGTTGGAGAAGGCTTTCAGGATTCTTATGATTCCGGAAGCTGAGAAGGTTAGACATGCTGTCTATCTTCTCAAAGGCAGTGCTGGTCACTGGTGGAACATGGAAGAGCAGAAGAGACCTGGAGTAGAGTTCTCATGGGAAGAGTTTCGTCGGGAATTTATCAATAGATATTTTCCAAAGACCTTCCTAGATGAGAAGATTTCTCAGTTTGAGAAACTAAGGCAGGGTATGATGAACATTAGCGAGTATGAAGCTAAGTTCATGGAGCTGTTGCGGTTTTGTCCGCACATGGCCGCTACGGATGAGGAAAGAATCAGAAGATTTGAAAAGGGTTTGAATTCCGATATGTCAACCCCTGTGTCTGCCTTAGAAAACAGAGAGAGATTCTCTACCTTCGTTGAGTCAGTCCGAAGGATAGAGAGATCTGTTGTTGAGAAAAGACAAACCCATAAAAGATATCCCCAGTTCCAGGGTTCTTCATCTAGGGATTCCAAGAAACCTAGATTCTCTGCACCTAACCCTCCACCACCCAGATCAAGTTTTCAAACTCAATGGACACCAAGTAGAGGTAGAGGACGGAGTCAACCGCTTCAAGGAACGCACAGTTCTGCATCAGCGTCAGTTACTGGACCACCCAGACCACAGCAACAGGAGAAGAGTTGCTATAACTGTGGTAAGGTGGGACACTTGATGAAGGATTGTCGTTCTAGACCTATCGGTGTGACACAACAACCTTCGAGACAGAATCAACAGGGATCTCAGAATAGACAACATCAAGGAGCAGCTCGAGGACGTGGACAAGCGTCTCAAGCTGGATCATCAGCACCACCTCAACACCAGGCAACCGCGAGGTTCTATGCTATGAACCCACCTGAGGCAGTGGTCAATCCACGGGTAGTGGCAGGTCAGATGAAACTTTTATATTCTAATATGTCTATATCCTGTAATGTATCTGTTCTGATTGATCCGGGTGCTACGCACTCTTTCATCACTCGTGAAGTGATTCGTAACTGCAATGTGACTGTTAGTCATAGAGTAGATAGTTTGTTGTTAGAGACTCCGTTGAGTGGGTCTGCCGTTTTGCAGGAGGTATGTTCTCCCTGCATCCTTTTCTTTTCTGACCATCGCATTCAAGTGGACCTTATACCACTTGATATGCAGGGGTTTGATATAATCCTTGGGATGGATACCTTAGAAAGGTATAGAGTTGTCTTGGATTGTGAGTCCAAGTTGGCTGTGTTTGCTGATGAAAGCAACACATGGATCTTTCAAGGTGAAAGAAAGATTCTGCCCACCTGTCTTGTGTCAGCTATGGTTGCTGATAAGCTGTTGAGGCAAGGATGTTATGCATTCTTAGCCCATGTGGTAGACGTTACCAAGGAAAGTTCCAATCCTGCCGAAGTTCCCATAGTCAGGGAATTCGAAGATGTGTTTCCTGAAGAACTTCCTGGTATACCACCACCTCGGGAAATTGACTTTGAAATCAATCTGATTCCAGATACGAAACCCATAGCTCAAACTCCGTATAGAATGGCTCCTGCCGAGATGGCAGAACTCAAGAAACAGCTTCAAGAGTTACTTGAGAGAGGTTTTATCCGACCGAGTACTTCACCTTGGGGTGCTCCGGTCTTGTTTGTTAAAAAGAAAGATGGGTCAATGCGGTTATGCATCGACTATAGACAACTCAATAAAGTGACAATAAAGAATAAGTATCCTCTGCCGAGGATTGATGATCTCTTTGACCAGTTGCGTGGTGCAACAGTCTTTTCAAAGATAGACTTGAGGTCTGGATATCACCAACTCCGCATTGAGGATAGTGACATATCCAAGTCTGCCTTTAGGACAAGATATGGTCACTATGAGTTCACGGTTATGTCGTTTGGACTAACCAATGCACCAGCTGCATTCATGGAACTCATGAATAGAGTTTTTCGACCTTTCCTTGATCAGTGTGTTGTCGTCTTCATAGATGACATACTGATTTATAGTAAAGATGCTCAGCAGCATGAGCAGCATCTTCGCCAAGCTCTGACCTTGCTAAGAGAACATAAGCTGTACGCTAAGTTTAGCAAGTGTGAGTTCTGGCTGCCGGAAGTATCTTTTCTTGGACATGTAATATCCGCCTCGGGAATTCGTGTTGACCCTACAAAGGTAGAATCTGTTCTACAATGAGAACAACCGAAAACACCGACGGAGATTCGAAGTTTCTTGGGGTTAGCTGGCTATTATCGAAGGTTCATAAAGAACTTTAGTTCTATAGCTTTACCTTTGACTAAGTTAACCCGGAAAGATGTTCCTTTTTCTTGGAGTGATAAGTGTCAACAATCTTTCCAGCTGCTGAAGGAGAGGTTGACAAGTGCACCTGTGCTAGTGCTACCTGAACAAGGAAAAGGGTATATAGTTTTCTGTGATGCTTCCAAAAATGGACTAGGATGTGTGTTGATGCAGGATAAACAAGTGATTTCTTTTGCTTCCCGACAGCTTAAGAAACACGAGGAGAATTATCCAACACACGATCTGGAGTTAGCAGCTGTGGTTCATGCTTTGAAGATCTGGAGACATTATCTCTACGGAGAGACATTCCAGATTTTCACAGACCACAAAAACCTTAAGTATATCTTCTCTCAGCATGAGCTCAACATGAGGCAACGTCGCTGGATGGAGTTAATCAAGGACTACGACTGTACAATTGATTACCATCCAGGTAAGGCCAATGTTGTTGCAGATGCCTTGAGTAGGAAATCAGCAACATCAACCATGAATAGAACACAACTAAACTCTTTAGTATGCTCTAGAAGAGATATGCTTATCTCTTTAAGGCAAGACAATGTACAGTTGAAGGTGTCATTACTAGCCGGTTTGTTAGCTGAGATGCATATTAAACCTACCCTAAGAGAGCAGATTAAAGAAGCACAGCTAGATGATGCTGCAGTTCAACATATAAGATCTGAGTATGGAAATGAGAAACAAGATGGGTTTCATGACTCAAAAGATCAAGTAGCTTGTTATAATGGAAGAATGATAGTGCCGGATGTGGACAACTTAAGGAAGTTAGTCCTGGAAGAAGCCCATTCTTCCATGTATGCTATGCATCCAGGGAGCACCAAGATGTATCGGAATTTGAAGGATCTGTATTGGTGGCCTGGGATGAAGAAGGACGTTGCAGAGTTTGTTCTGAGGTGTCCTGTGTGTTAGCAAGTTAAAGCTGAACACCAGAAGCCTGCAGGGACAATGCAACCTTTACCCATATCACAGTGGAAGTGGGACCATGTGACCATGGACTTTGTTGTTGGCCTACCCAGGACAAGCAAAGGACATGATTCCATTTGGGTAATTGTTGATAGGTTGACTAAGACAGCACATTTCTTACCTGTCAAAACAACCTATTCTGCTGAAAGGTTATCAGAGTTGTATGTTCAAGAGATAGTGCGTTTGCACGGAGTTCCTGTCACAATAGTTTCGGACAGAGGTCCTCAGTTTACAAGTCGTTTTTGGGAACAGTTGCACAGTGCCTTAGGCACTAAGCTGAGGTTTAGTACGGCCTTTCATCCACAGACTGATGGACAGTCGGAAAGAACCATACAAACCTTAGAAGACCTGTTGCGAGCATGTGTTCTCCAGTTTACCGGAAGTTGGGACCTACACCTAAGCTTGATAGAGTTTGCCTATAACAATAGCTATCAGCATAGTATTGATATGGCACCTTATGAAGCCTTATATGGTAGACGTTGTAGATCACCCTTGTGTTGGTTTGAGACTGGTGAGCACCAGTTGTTAGGTCCTGACTTGGTACAGCAAACCACAGAAAAGATTAAAGTTATACAACATAAGATTAAGACTGCTCAGGATAGGCAGAAATCTTATGCTGACAAACGTCGTAGACCTTTAGAGTTCCAGGTTGGAGACAAAGTGTATCTTAAGGTCTCACCTTGGAAAGGGGTCCTTCGTTTTGGAAGGAAGGGGAAGTTAGCTCCTAGATATATGGGGCCTTATCCAATCATTGAACGGATTGGAAAGGTAGCATATAAACTAGAGCTTCCCCCAGAATTACAGAGGTTACATCCTGTGTTTCACATTTCTATGTTAAAGAAATGTCACCCAGACACCGAGTCAGTTCTACAACCTATGGAAGTAGAATTGAATGATGACATATCCTATGAGGAGGGACCAGTGTCAATCCTTGATAAACGAATTAAAAAGTTAAAGAAGAAAGATATAAGTCTTGTGAAAGTCCTCTGGAATCATCGTGGTATTGAAGAAGCCACTTGGGAGTTAGAGGATGAGATGAGAAGGAAGTATCCTGCCCTTTTCTCGTAATATGTTTTATCGATTTCGGGGACAAAATCCTTGTAAGGGGTGGATAATTTGTAACATCCCTGACCTGGGTTATGAGTTAACCCTAGGAGTTTTGCCTAAATATGTAATTAAATCTTTGTGATTAACTCTGAGCATGTATTTAAGCTTCTCAGAAACGTATATTCCAGTAATTGCTCCCTTTTATTTAAAGTTGTAGCATTGTTTTGATATACAGGGACCTATGTGCAATTTACCCAGTTAAAAGGGTTAACTTGCAATTTGCACATGATGAGATATTCCTCTGATGTTGAGACATCATGAGAATCTCTTTGGCAAAGTTTGAGGGATTTCCCAAGCTAGAGCACCAAGGTGCAGCTGTGGAAGCAATCCCAGGGCTTGAAACCCTAATTTGGGGTAAAATGCAATTTACCCAAATGATGGGATGCAATTTGTAAAGAATGTCATCTAAAGTATCTTTTTAGACTTTTGCCATCATTTAGATAAGAAATGATGAGGAATTCACCTCAATTGAGTTATCAAGTTAAGAAATAGGCTTTGTGATTGAATAATCAGGGTATATGTGCAATATCCCTTTAAGTATGAACTTTATTATTAGATTGTTCTTCCTTGCCTTCTTTTCTATAACTTAAGAGAAGTATTGTCCTTAGAATAAAGAGGAAGGGACGAGCAAGTAATAAAGGAAGGACTTAGTTGGAATTAAGGGAAACTTATGAACTAATGTTGAAAATCCTACCCCATGTATATTAGCCATCTTTCCTTTAGTTGCAAGGGAACTTAACCTTCGTTCCCTTTACTGTTTCATTTCACCAAAGACGACCAAGGACTGCCTTGGAGCTAAGGAGTACGAACAAGGGGTGCAAGGTAGGTTTAAACCCCTCTTCTTGCCTAATTCCATGGTTAGAATTCGAATTCAAGGTCATCTTCATGGCTAATTCTCGAAACCCTATCTTTCTAGCCGTCTCTTTTCATCCTTCCTTGGAGTTTTCACCTTGGCCAACCTGTGGGAACTCAAGGACGCCATTAGAGCTTGGAGCTTGAAAGCTTGGAGCTCAAGAAGCAAGCTTTAGGCGGGTTTTATAACTCTAAACCTATGCTTTACTATGTTCATCTTTATATGCGAGTTAATGATAGCTCCTAGTATTTCCCTACTCTTCCCTGCTATTTTGCAAGCAAACCCGTGGGATATCTGTACTGTTCTTGAGCTAGAAGATGAAGGCGTGATTTCCAAGAAAAACCCACCGCTTTTCTTTTCCCTAAAACGGTCCTAACGGTTTGCTCTCACGACCTCAAGACCGTGAGAGAGCCTCGCGGTCTCGAGACCGTGAGAGGGCTCGCGGTCTCAAGACCGATTGGCCCTGTTGACCGAGCGTGGACCATATAAGAAACCTGTTCCTAATTATATAGGCTAAATACCCTCAAAATTTGGGAGACTAACACCAAAGGAATCGGGAGATATGACCTTTTTAAGTCACGACTTTAAATGAATTAATTGCTGATTTTCAAACGGTCTGAAATTGCCTTTTTGGGCAAAAGGTCTCAAGACCGTGAAAGGTCGTTGACTAAGCGTTGACCCCATGAGATTACTGTTCAAAATTATGTTAATTAACAACTCACCAAGTTTGATGGTCTAATTCCAAACGGGCTAAGAGTTGAAGGGCGAATACTAGGGCTAACCCTAGATAAAATCAGTACTGAAATTATGGTGACCTAATTAGGGTTTTTAGGGTTGATTGACCTAAACGGTCTCAAGACCATGTGGGATCCACCCACATGACCTCAAGACCGTGAGGACAATCACCCAAGACCATTTGAAGGTCTAGGGTTGAGTAATTTGACCAATTGAACACCCAATTGCAAATAAGTTATCAAGTTAATCAAAATTCGGATTCTGTGACCAATCATGGTTCAACCTCTATCAAATCACCTTAGATTTTGATGAAATCTTGGGCAAACGGTCTCAAGACCATGTGGGGTCCACCCACATGACCTCAAGACCGTTTGGGCCAAGTTTGGGCCCAATTGGAGCTCAATTGAAGGGTTCAACCTTGTGTTGATACACATTGTTGAGTGTTGATGGGTGAACATTGATAGACCTTAATTGAATCGATTTCAATACTAATTGGTCAACAATTGAGGGTCAATTGAATGACCATTTGGTTAAGCATAACCTTAATTAACTCAATCCATAGGTGGTCAACAGTTATTGGACCTTTTGAAGGCTTCAACATCAGTTGACATCATCGTTTGATTTGTTGAACCTTTGTTGAAGGACCTTGTGGTTGAGACCATGAGAGGCTCACGACCTCAGGATCGTGAGGCGGCTCACGACCTCAGGACCGTGAGGTGGCTCATGACCTCAGGACCGTGAGGTGGCTCACGACCTCAGGACCGTGAGGTGGCTCACGACCTCAGGACCGTGAGGTGGCTCACGACCTCAGGACTGTGAGGTGGCTCACGACCTCAGGACCGTGAGGTGACTCACGACCTCAGGACCGTGAGGTGGCTCACGACCTCAGGACCGTGAGGTGGCTCACGACCTCAGGACCGTGAGGTAGCTCATGACCTCAAGCCCATGAGGAGGCTCACGGTCTTGGAGCTAGGAAGGGGCTCACGGACCTGAAGGGTCAAAGTGGGCAATCGGTCAACATTTTCAACCAATCTTAATTCAATTAATGATTAATGATTGGAATTAATCAATATGACTCATGGTTGACCACATTCAATCATGTGATGGTTCAATGTTGCTCAAATCAAACACTAATGATAATCTAAGATAGTAAGGAGTTATTTGATTAAGGTTTTTGACTATGATGATGATCAATGGGGTGAATTACCAAGATACCCCTGAAGGGTCAATTGAGTTATACTTTACTCAATTCAAACCCTAATTACATAAGAATGATGTTTTTAGTCATAATGACTCTATCTAACCTGATCTAGTCTAATGTTATCATCAACCATTAGTATGATGAAAGAGAGAGTGCTCTAGAGAGAGATAGTACCCTAGAGAGAGAAAGTAACTCTAATCACTTAATGGTGATGTTTTTGGCTATGTAAGCCTATGATGACTCAACCCAACCTGTTTTAGAGTGATGTTGACATCACCTAACCTTATGATGAGAGAGAAAGTACTTCTAGAGAGAGAAAGTACTTCTAGAGAGAGAAAGTACCCCTTTTAAATGGAAACTCAATTGAAGCATCCCCAATACACAGAAATGAGCATAATTAGGGTATGATCCACCTGTGTGAGATCATAGAAACCCTAATTATGATAAATGATGAACCTTTAATTAATCCAGGAGTATCAATGAAGGTGTTACTCAAACATGATGATGTTATGAGTTTAATTCACCTTAATGTGAATAGTAAACCCTAATTCAAGGGTGATGACATGTAATGTGAATAGTAAACCCTAATTCAAGGGTAATGGCATGCTTTTGAGCAATAAACTCTATTTGATTTAAATTAAAGATTTAACTCTTATGACAAGAGTAGGAAGTACATTCCTTATTGTTGTATTACCTTTATCAGATGTATTAATCATGCAGGTTCTGATATGAAGGTAATCATATCCAGGTATGGATGTTGATGTTATATTCATTGAAGGCATGTTGTAGCCTTATGAATAAGTAATGTAATCTGATGCCTTGCTAGTGGCATCCTATGCTGATAATGGGCTATGAGAGCCATGAATACCATCAAGGTCATGCTTTAGAGATGACTTGTGATGAGGATAATGAGAAATGATGATTGATATGAGTTAGGCCTGTTACATTTAGTATTCTTCTTTTATAGCTGCTATGCTACTGTTATTGTTTGAAGAACAATGTATGCTGTTAAAGAATACTGAATGTACCTAACTAATCAAGTATAATGTAGAGCCCTGATCATAGATCCATCATTGTCAGAAATTAAGTGATGGTGAAACAGGTTTTCTTTAGGGAACTCCTGGAGCACATACTTTTGAGTATGTGGGGTACATGGATGTGTAGAACCTTACATCCTAGTGTAGGAAAGTGATGTAGATGTGGAATCCATCCATCCTTCACTATAGTTCCATACCGTATCAGTGGTAGGTAAACATGAAACCTCCTGATGACGAAGAAAGCACAGATATCCGTATCAGTGGTAGGTAAATATGAAACCTCCTGATGACGAAGAGAGTACAGAACGCCACTGTGACTCTAGAATAGCGAAGGACCAGTTTACCCTGGTGAGCTATAGTAGTAGAGACACAAGATGTCCTACAAATGATCCTCTCACTGACTGAGGAAGATGAAGGTCATGAGAATCCGGCTCTCTTAATGACCTATGTATGATACTGATGCGACTTCTCAGCGATCAGTTGGAGTATGAGTGGTAAGCCTCATCTCCACAGGGCATAATGTTGTTTGTAAAACATAATCAACCATGTAGTATAACTTGTTAGAGATGACTCCGAGTTAGTTGATTGATGTTACATTGCAATAATGTTGATATTCTCCATATCTCCTAATTTGTAGAGATCTTGTTATATCTGCAACTGTTATAGAATGCTTTGAAGGCTTTACTGTTTAAGATATTCTTTGATGTTATAATAAAGCTTCTGGCGAAGAGTTATAACTCTCGCTGGGACAATTATGTATAATTGTCTCACCCCGTAGACTTCAACTTTTTAGGTGGACGTCGGAGACGAAGAAACCAGCCTACAAGTGATCAGTCTCAGCAGCAGCACCAGGGGCAGCAGTAATCTCAGGTGGAGATTTGTCCTGCCATGTGGTGTAGTTAGAGTCAGTCCTATGTGTCCTCTGTACTCTCAGGTCTTGGAGTCTTGTGTTATGTGATCTTGAGATTTTGTATCTTGATGTATATAATTACTCAAGAAGTAATTATCCTGAGATGTAAATAGTTACCTCTCTTTATGAAAGGAGTTTTTATGAATACAAGTTCTTATCTCGAAAAGTTTTAATTTCCCGTGATTTTTGTCTTCCGCTGATTACCGATTCGCTTCCGCTAAGTTTTAATCGTGTTTATGTCATGGTTTGGAGATCAGACCCCACATCAAGGTTGTAGACTTGGAGCTAGAGTGGGTAAGCCCTTGGTGAAGGAAGAAGACTCCTTGCTCAAGTAGGTAAGTCCTTGGTGGAAGCTTCTCCAAGTGAAGGTGAAGTCAAAGGTGGAAGATCCAAGAAGAGTGGGTAATTCCTACAAGCCTGAAGACTTGGGCAAGAGTAGGTAAGTCCTTGTAAGAAAGGAGGAAGACTCTTGCAAAGTGGGTAAGTCCTTGGTAAGGTTGAAGACTCTTTGTATTGGATAGGTAAGTCCTTTGGTTGGCCATGTATTGTATGTCTTTTGAATGAATATAAGAGTGCAACAGTTTGGAAGTCCTAGAGGTTGACCTCTCTAGGCAAGTGGACTGACACACTTCTAGTTTGAAGTGTGGAACCACTCTAAATAGTTTGTCTCTTGTTGTATATTCAATCTCTCTCATCCTTGCTATGTATGTTTTAGTTGCACTCAAATTACCTATTTAGCAACCTTATCTTGTGATATATCTTGAAGGTATAATGAATTTTGTTTAAGTGCATTCGGCTCTATTCACCCCCCCCTCTAGAGCATCTAATCACCCATCTAGGATCCAACAATTGGTATCAGAGTGGGTCTTCTCCAAGCATACTTCTACAAGTAGGAGAAGATGGGTGACTACCAAGGAGGGAGATACTCGATCAGCCTTCCAATCTTTGATGGGAGCAACTTTCTCTATTGGAGAAGAAGGCTTCAATTCTACATCCAAGGATCAAGTATTGAGATGTGGCAAATGGTGAACAGCCCATACATGCTACCAAAGACAAGGATTGAAGAATGGGATGAAGCTACCTTGAAGAAAGCAACCTTGAATGCTAGATCCATGCACATCCTCTATGCCTCCATGACCCCCACCGAGTTCAATAGGATTTCTTCATGTGAAACAGCCTATGAGGTATGGAGAAAGCATTGCATCACTTATGAAGGGACAGATCAAGTGAAGGAAAGCAAAATATACATGCTCAAAGAGCTGCTTCAGAACTTCAAGATGGGAAAGGAGGAGAGGATAGCCAACATGTACTCAAGGCTCAACACCATTTTGAATGGTCTTGTTGTTCTAGGACATCCTATGTCTAGTGGAGAGATCAACTCAAAGATCCTTACAACTCTCCCCAAGAGATGGGAACCCAAGGTGACTTCCATTGAAGAAGCAAGGTCTCTTAGGGATATTCCTATTGAAGAGCTCATTGGAAATCTACAAGCACATGAAGCCACACTTGACAAGAGGGAGGAAGTAGAAATACGAGAAGATAAAGAACTCAAGAGAATGAAGAAGGATGAAATGAAGGCTCAAATCAATGCTATTGTTGATCAAGCCTCTCCATCCTCTAAAGTTGAAGAAGATGCCATGTACTCCAAAGGTAGATCCTACAACGACAAGTCCTCCTCCATCCGGTGCTTCACATGTGGAAAGAAGGGTCACTACAAGGAAGATTGCCCACAAGGCAAAAAGACCCATCTTCACAAGAAGAAGGAGAAATGACACTCAAGCTCAAGTGGCTCCTCCAACTCAAGCTCAAGTGAAGATTCAAGTGAAGGATCAAGTTCAAGCTCTAGTGATGAAGGAGAATGTCATTTTGCTCTTATAACATCAACAAGTGAGGACTCAAGTGAGGTAAATCTAAACTCTTTAGATAAAGAATCATTGATTGCTATTATTCATGATACTTGTGCCTCTCTTAAGTCTTCTAAAAAGAAAAAGAAAAAGCTTGCTAGAATTGTTGATAATTTGCATGTAGAAATAGATGATCTTGAACATGCTAATTCTTGCTTGCTTGATGATAAAAATGCTTGTCTTAGCCAATTAGACTCTCTTAAACTTGAAAATGTTAGTTTGCTTGATAAGATTAGATTTCTAGAAGCTCAACCTCTCATGTATACATCTAATGAAGAGCATACTTTAATTGTTGATTCTCTCATGCATGATATTGATGTTCTTAAATCTGAAAACAAGGACAAAGATTTTGTTTTGCAAGAATTAGAAATAGAAAATGCCTCCTTGCTTTCTAAAATCAATGTGCATGAATCTTGTTCTAGTTCTACTAGTAGAGTCAATGATGTTGCTGCTCTTCATATTGATCGAAATTCTTATTTAAGTAAAGCTATTTGCTTAAAAAATGATCTTTTTCATGCTAGAGATAATATCAATAATTTATCTTCTACTATTGCTTCTCTTAAACATGATAATGACAGTTTGAGATCCTCTTTGCAAAGATTCTTAGTTGGTAAAAAGAGTCTTAATGACATCCTACACCATACTACTAAACAAATTGGTAGACATGGTTTAGCGTATGATAGTAGTCAAGGGAACAACAAAGATGAAGGACCTCCAATATTCCATGGAGAATCCTCTAGTTCCAAGACTATGGGAACATGCAACTATTGCAATGAAATTGGTCATTATTCTACTTGTTTTCCTTTTAGGAAAGCACCCAAAAGCAATCGGATTTGGGTTGTTAAACTAACCCCTTCGGACCCAAAAATATGATTGGGGACCATTTCATCTTTCTTCTTGTAGGTACTTGCAAATGGATTGACTTGAACTATTGAATTGCAAATTGACTTCTCAATCCACATGAAAGAAGAAAGGTGAGATGTGTAGAGGGTGACAACTAGTGGAAAAGAAATTGTAAGAACAAAGGTAAAGGTTTTATTGTTTATAACCATTTCTAACTTGTTTTGTCAAGATGGTGTGCACTATACATATGGTTTTTGAGTAAAAAGTGGTATTTCGTGTTTCTCTTCACACTCTTACTCAAAAACTATTTCTAATGCTTCTATAGTGCATTACTAACTTGCTCAAACATGTTTGGATATGGTTTGTATATTTAGCATGCCTTTAAATATGTTTCTATGAAATATATGTGCCTTTTGACAGCTGCTCTATCGACCGAGTTTGCTCTGCTTGAAACTCAACTGATAGGCACCAATGGGTGTTGCCAGCAGTTGTCATTGGTTGAGTTGTCAATGCACAGAACTCGACCGATAACACTATGCATAGAATATACATTTGGTTTATTGAATGGGAATTTCCCTCTCAACTAGATTTTCTCAACCAATAGCCTTATTCTTTGTCACTCCTTTGGTACCTTTATATATGCATATTGCCATGTTCTAAATTGTCTATCTTGCTTACAACTCTATCTCTCTAATTGCTCTAAATTGGTATATATATATATATATATATATATATATATATATATATATATATATATATATCTTGCAATTACTTGCTTTGAGTTGTTTTGCAGGTTTTGATGATGATCTCTTTGGATCTTTTGGTTGTGTCTAAAAATTGCTTTCGTGGTACTCTAACTTGCTACATTTATAAAGGTGTATATCTTGTTTTGATACAACCTTGAGGTTCTTAGGGGTAATCATATTATGGTAAGGATGCATATTTAGTGAGTTATATCCTTTCATGCTTCTAAAATTGCATAGCTCTTTGTTTGGATATATCTCTACATCTACTCATAGCTTGCTTTATCTTATGTATCTTTTGGTATCTCTTGCTATGATCTTGATCCTACTAGTAATCCTAACTTGTGATAAAATCTACTAGTAGTTCATATACATATAGTTCTATCCTTGTTTATTATTTGGCATCTTTGCTCATCTATATACTATGTTTGTATCTTGTCTCATACATGCTCAAGCTTGTTCCTTGAATTGCATATCTACTATCTTGAATTTCTTGCATAACTTTGTGATGCAGGGTACATAGATCTACATTATATGTAGAAATTGGAGTATTTTGTTGGATTTTATGCAGATTTTTCTCCAGTTTCAATTTTGGGTGCAAGACTAGTGTTTTTCATGCAAAAACAACCTTCTGAGCAAGACTCATGCTTCACGTTGAGCTCTGATGGTTTTTGGTCAAAATCCGTCATCTTAAGGGTCAAAATTATGTTTTATTGTTCTTCTGTAGCACTTTATCTTGCTTTATGGGTTGTTCAAGTATATGGTTTAACTTGCTTTTCTTTCTATGCTTGGACAAGCCCCTATCTGTGCTCTTCTACTTTCCTTATATATATGTGTGTTCTCTCCTTTCTCTTTAACAAGTGATGTTTCTTATTTCTTCATAACCCCACTTTTTGAAATGACAAAGGGGGAGAAAGGTATGTCTTCTTTTAAAAGAGGAAGAAGGCATGTCTTACATGAAGAGGAGAAGCATGTTCATGTAAAGGGGAGAAGGTAAATGGAAGAAAACATATATGAGTAGAAGACATAGTATTCTATAAATGTTATGAAAGCTAACCATGCAGGAGAAATAGCATCAATTGAGGGGGAGTATGAGAACTCCATGTGCATCAATTGAGGGGGAGCATATGATCTCAATCCTATTGAAACCCCTAGGTTTCTCCAAAGGTATGACTTTACTTAAAAGCTTTCAATACATTTATGGAATGGTTTTGTCATCTTCAAAAAGGGGGAGAATGTTGACTCAAGGTCATTTAGGTCAATGTTGACTCGTGTCTAAATTGACTAAACCCGTGTTTTGATGATGACTAACCATTCCACATGTTGGTGTCTAATGTCTCTACTTGAGTGTTTTCGGATTAGGTATAGACACACTTCAAATGCCCTTACTTGCGCATCTCAAATTGGAGAAAAGACAAGTCAAAGTCAATACAAGTGCACATTTTTGTAATATGATGTAAATCCATTAGAATCATGTTGTAAATCACTTGTAATGATTGTATGACTTGTAATTAAGCTTAGAAAAAATCAGGAGCACTAAGATCGAATGTTAGATAACTTTAGATGCAACTTTGAAAATTGATTACATGCACTTTGTCAGTCGAGTTTCCCAGCCTGAAAACTCGACCGATCATCCTTGATCAATTTTTTGCAGATTGCATTGGTCAAGTTGTGTTTACACAGAACTCGACCGATCAAGTAACTGACCATTTCGATTCCTAATGGTCAGTTGATTTTTGTCAGGACAAACTCGACTGATCATTTGAGTATCGACCTTGTCGTTTACTTGATCGGTCGAGTTACCCTTACGGAAACTCGACTGATTGCATTGTACGAAAAAGTGCAGAAAAGTGCTTATAGCCGTTGTAGAGTTGCAACAAGTGAAAATATATCCATTGCAAGCCACAAAAAGGCTAGTTTTCATTCTCAAGTGTTCCCAATGGCTAACAGGCATCCCCAGCTATAAATAGGACCCCTTGGGCTTCATTCCAAGGTTGAGCGTTCATTGCAAAACACTATGTGAGGTTCCTATTCTATAGGTGAGTGCTTCCTACAGCCTCCTCTCTCTCTCTCTAAGCTTAATAACTTGCTACATCCATTAGAGTGAGTAGGAAATCTATAAGAGAGCTAGTCCTACATGTATATCTTGTGAGGCTCTCACTTCCACCACCTCCGTTTCTCTCATTTCAATCATGAAGATGAAGGTTCTCTCTCTTGTCTAAGAGAGGTGAAGAAGAACAAGGGAAGGACTCCCTTGGTGAAGATCAAGGCTGAGGACTTGGAGCTAGAGTGGGTAAGCCCTTGGTGAAGGCAGAAGACTCCTTGCTCAAGTAGGTAAGTCCTTGGTGGAAGCTTCTGCAAGTGAAGGTGAAGTCAAAGGCGGAAGTTCCAAGAAGAGTGGATAATTTATGCAAAGTTGAAGACTTGGGAAAGAGTAGGTAAGTCCTTGGAAGAAAGGCGGAAGACTCTTTCAAAGTGGGTAAGTCCTTGGTAAGGTTGAAGACTCTTTGTATTGGATAGGTAAGTCCTTTGGTTGGTCATGTATTGTATGTCTTATGAATGAATATAACTGTGCAATAGTTTGGAAGTCCTAGAGGTTGACCTCTCTAGGCAAGTGGACTAACACACTTCTAGTTTGAAGTGTGGAACCACTCTAAAAAGTTTGTCTCTTGGTGTATGTTCAATCTCTCTCATCCTTGCTATTTATGTTTTAGTTGCACTCAAATTACCTATTTAGCAACCTTATCTTGTGATATATCTTGGAGGTCTAATGAATTTTGTTTAAGTGCATTCAGCTCTATTCACCCCCCTCTAGAGCATCTAATCAACCATCTAGGCTCCAATAGAATTTTGTTAGTGTATCAGTGAGTTTGTTTTGGTTTCTTCTTTGGTGCACCACTTTTTCAATCCCTGCCTGATGAAGTCAGTCTTTGATCTTCAAGGTAAGTGTTAGGTATTTGTCTGGAGGTTCCTTTAGATGTGAGACCCATTGTATAACATTCCATGAGTCAAACATTATCATGCCTTCAGTGAGGTTGTTAAGGATGGCTAACTGTGCTCCATGTAGAATGGATTTTAGTTCGCCTTCCATAGGATCTGATCTAGGACGTAGTTGGGCTGAGCCCTTCATCTAGTTTCCTGAAGCATTCCTGGAAATGGCACAGGTGCACATTGTTTGTGTGTTACTTGAAGTTGTAGTATCAATGTGGATGATAGTTTTTGAGGACCGAATTGACAGTGGTAAAGTAGTGTTGTTCTCGTATGGGTTGTAGTTGGTAGGTTGATACATTGAGTGGGTTATTGATGAAGCTTCTGCTATGTAGTGAACTGCGAGCACCGTTGGCGGGGTAGACCTGTGTTTGAAGATGTAAGAGTTGTGATTCTTCCATATTCTCTAGCAAGCTACTGAGAATTTCATCTCCCAATCAGGTACCTGCCGGAGTCCTTTGAGATTCTACAATCCATGACTGAACATTGGGGCTCGAGAAGAAGAGGGTGGCTTTAGGTGGTAGGAGATTGATCCATGTCTATCTTGCTACATTGCAATCATGTAAAGCATGGAGACTGTGATGACCCCAATTTTAGGATTATGATACCCAATATAGTATTTTAAGATGGTGAATGTTATGTCGATGATTGATGCCGAATCGAGGAATGCATTATCCAATTACTAACTTTTTTCCACCCAAAAAGTGTAACTAGGGATGCAACTGATGATTATCAGACCCAATTGAGTTCAATTATGGTTAATATCTCTTATTAATCAACTTGGTTACTTTATGGCCAAGAGTTCCATTTAGTAGTTGCAGAAAAGTCAAGTGGCCAATTGATCCGCCTCCAGGTGTGTTAGTATCATAACAAGTGTTTGGGACTTATAAGAGATCAAGATTTAATCATTTTTGAATGGGATTCAAGGTTTATGTGCGTATTTATAAGGTTGTTTAAAGAATCTTTTTGCATGACCAACTAATGAAATTTGTGTCTCAAATAGATATGAGCTAATTTATGTTGTTGTGAACCTATGCCTAAACTTTTAGAGTCAAACAATTTTTCTACAAAAGATACCAAGTCTTCAATTTTGATCAGGTCTATTAATGATTAACTGATTTAGATTTGTGTTCACTTTACATCTATATTACGCTCACATTGGACAACTCTTTGTTGAGCGCAGCCCAAAACCAGGCAGTGTGGCCTCATCGAGCCCACTACTTTGGGAGGTTGTTAGGATCGGACGGCTCTGACTCCTTCTCCTACCTCCGAGCAAAGCGGAAAGGAGCGTAGCTCAGGTTACGATCCAACCAATCCCAACAATCTCGGTAGTCTAGAACCTCACATGATTAGAGGAGATCAGTTAGATATGCCACCCTTGGAGGAATATGTTGACCCCTCGCCTGATGCTGGAAACCCCAGGTATTGAGAGACAGTAGCCTCCTCGTCGCTTCCTTGTTGCTATCCACCCATCCAAAACAGAGGGAACCCCGAACAACAATGTGAAGAGTAGGGAGATTTGGGGAAGACTGAGAGAAATAAACCACAACCATGATAACCTATTTTCCGATGATATATAGAGTAGGTGGAGGAAAAACTATATATATTGCAACAGCTAGAAGACCTTTTTTTCTCTTCCAGTCCATCATAATGCCAGCGCCGATAAACTTGCAACCATGGAGCCGAGGAGATCATCAGTCTTGATCCGTGCCTCCTCACTTTTCCTAGCCGTATTCAATCCTTACAGAAGTGTAGATGTGCCATAGAGGAGCCGATCATTGTGAATCCGAGTAGGGAGAAGCATCCCCCCTTCTCCCTATTTCATGACGGCGAATATAGGGCCGTCGGGTCTAGCGGTGACTTGACCGCACTCCTATTACCCACCTCGAAGGTGACGAAGCGCCTAGATGAGGTTCAGGTCGTCGTCCACCAAGCTCTATCCTCGCGGCGGCGCCTTGTGTCTCACACACAGAGAATAAAATGAGATGGAACCTCCATCAGCTAACCTTGCATCGGCGGTCGCGGAACATAGGAGCACCTAACCCCAGATCTCCATCTAGCGGCAGAGGTGGTCGGAACCATGTGGAAGGTGTCTTCGAGCTTTGAAGGACCATCGTCGACTAGAAAATAGGTCTGCTACCACCTCCTCGCTGCTTCCTTCCCGTGCAACGGAGCCCTAGATAGCCCTCAGAACCAGTGATCGTAGAGCTGAGAACGCACGACGGCGTCAGCTGTGTTTGCGTTCATGTGAAAGAAGAGACAACGGGAGTTGGGTCTGGAGAAATCCTGGTTGAACCGGCTGGCTCAGCCTTTCCCAGGCTGAGCACTGCGCCCCTGAGGAGCCATGTGGCAGATTGTGATTAGCCTATAAGGTAAATCGTTCATATTTCCAATAAATAGATATCATCTTAGAAAATGCATTATAAATAGATCTAGTACTCAAATTGTTCCCCAAAAATACCACTAGACTCAGAAAAATACCCTCTTTATTGTGAAACCCTTATACTAGACTTATGAGACACTAATTTTGATGGTATTTAATTTATATGATAGTACTTCATTTAAATGGTATAATTATTAAATGATGGAGATAAAATCTGAGAAAAATGTTTATGAACCCTAACAATATGTGTACACTAAAAATGAACTCTGATTTGAGTATCCTACCCAATACTAGGTCTTTTCTCATTAAATATACAATAGTGCTTCTAAAATCAAATTAATTCTAGAAAATAGATAAAGCATCACAAAATTATGAAAATTGAACCAGACCTAATTTTTGACATATAAAACACCAGAAAAATATCACATCCAAGCTTAGGTCAGTTTGAACCTTAGATTTGTCCTAAACCCTAATTTTGGACCTAAATACCTATAATATAAAGAATATTTATTAATGATGATTAACTGTTATTAATCAGGTGATGACCAGATATGTAGATGATCCAAAATGTAAATAGGAATCTCTTAACTCGGGTACGTGGGCTTTATCTAAGTATATGACTAGTTTTCTTTTGTGCAATAGCTATGATGTATTGCTTGTCTTTATTTCAGAATATTGCTTGGATGTACTATGATTGTAGTATCTTTGCCATGTCAATAAGAACAACAAAGAGTATAGATGGTTCGTAGCTACTAAGTGGATATATGCTCTCTCTCTCTCTCTCTCTCTTCCTCTAAATATAAGGTCGGCACTCGGTCCCCATAGCCTAAGGGATGGGGAAAAATGAAGTGCGACACCTCCCTCTCTCTCCTCTAAATATAAGGTCGGCACTCAGTCCCCATAGCCCAAGGGGTAGGGAAAAATGAAGTGCGACACCACTTAGTAGTACAAACGCATCAAAAGACATTTAAAAATATGTGTTTACCTGATTATCACCTAAAACACTTTTTTCTTTTACTCTTTCTTTCTCAAGTTATTTCAATTATGCAAGCATATTAGTATGTATCTTTCTACCCACGTGCACAACACCTTGTGTGTTGATTCGTTGTTTCATGTATGTCTTAGGTTCAGAGATAGCATGGAATAAAAGATGGGAAGTGAGCAGTTGTACAGATTGTACCTATTGTAAAGATCCTAGTTAGCATACATGTTCATAGATTGTAGAATTTCCATTCAATATGTAATTGTAAATCATTTTGTAATAATTCATATTGTATAAATATATATATATGTTGAATGTTGAGTATGTTATGGTTGTATGTTCATGTATGTGTATTATGCTTCCACATCGCTTTCTGATTTGATTGGATGATGTTCTCAGATTATGACCTCTCATTCCCAATAGGGTTTGGAGAAGCCAAAATCCGGGGACGTCACAGAGACAGTCTTCATCTGTTGCATTGCATCTGGGGATTTTCGATCTACAGTCATCCTCTTATGAGTTCTCAGGATGTTTGTTAGTAGCCGATTATGGAGAAGAAGCCAAAGATGTGTTTTGATACGGTGTGGTACATGAGTATCCCAAATGACCTTGAATAGAGGTTGGTCCTCATCAACCCAGTGACTTATGGTGATATAGGTCGAGATGGCCATTAACTTCCCATAGGACGCTGGCTTTCAGATGCGGGTGTCCTCACCATAGGAGTCCTTAGGCGTTGGCATGTGCAGGATGGATTGCACAATATTTGTGTTGAACTCGTAGATAAGAAAGTTGGTGTCCCACGTGCCATCTTCCTTCACCGAGATGGAAACCTTCAGGTTGAGAAGATCCTTTGGTATGGTTCGACCTACTTTTATAGAAGGTATATGACCATGCCCGACTCATTCGTCCATCCATACCAGGGTGTCATGTCCAGAAATAGTGATACATCTTGAGTTGTTGATGAGAATAGGGGTCAGACTTTTAATGCTATGCCATAGATGGGATCCATCGGAGTTTGGTTGTTCTCTACTAAGGTACTTGCATGCCATGAGTTCCACCCAAGGGATTCATTGTTATTGTATAAAGGTCTACGCCATCTTCATCATTAGAATGGTGTTGAAATCCTTGGTTCATTTAATGCCGAGGCCACCAAGATTTTTGGGTTTCGTTACATTTTTCCAAGCAACTAAGTTAAGATGTCTCTTGGTGCTTCTATTCTAGATGAAGTTCCTTATTGATTGATCCATTTTATCACAGATAGACAAAGGAAGTTGGGTTGATTACATGATGTAGCATGCTTGCAATTGCAACACATATCTTGCTAGAGTGATCCTTCCTACTAAAGAGAGGAGGTTATTTTTCCATGGATGTATTTGTTTATGAAATTTCTCAGTGAGAAAGAGGAAGAGTTCATTGCTTTTCCGTTTGTGCATGATCGGAACCCCTAAATGGCAAACCAAGTTACTTGTTTCCTAGATCCCTAGCTTCCTAAAAACGTGGTTTCTCAGACCCCTGGGTGTATTGAAGGAGAAGAACACTTTGGATTTGTCATGCGATAGAAAAAGGCCTGATGCATCGTTGAACCTCTTGAGGCAGGACCTCATAATCTTTGCTTGGTGTAGAGAAGCTTCTCCGAAAAGGATGATGTCATCCACAAAGCTTGCATGGGTGATAGGGATTTTAGCTTTAGAAATGATGATAGGCTTCCATTTTCCATGAGCCACCTCAGATGCAATGAGTTGGATGAATCTCTCAAGACAAAGAATGAAGATGTAAGGTGATAGTGGATCACCTTGTTTCACTCCACATGAGGGTTTGAAGGAGCCTACAATATCTCCATTCCAAAGGATGGATGATTCACCAGAGGTAATGATTAGCATAATTATGTTGATGATGACTGTTGGCAAGGAGGTTCTGGTAAGGGTATCATGAATGAAGTGCCAACTCAACTTCTTTAAGGCCTTCACGATATCAAGTTTTAGGGCTAAGGTCTTCTTCTTGCTTGTTTTTGATTCCATGGAGTGGACAACTTCTTGGACCAGAGATGTGTTATCGCTTATCCTCTGACCCAGTATGAAAGTCGATTGGTGAGGCGACACCCAATCTTTCAGGAATGGTTTAATCCTTATAGTCATCACCCTAGATAAAAGTTGTGAGCAGACGTTATTCAAGCATATTGGGAAAAATTGAGAGCAAACCTCAAGGGTAGAAATCTTTGGTATAAGAATGATGAAGGAATTCATCGAGTTGGGAGGCAAGGGAGTTCCCCCAAAAGGTAGTTGTGTGAAGTTGAAAAGTTGATGTTTCAGCGACTTCCAGTTCCTTTGATAGAAGGTGGTGTCAACCCCATCTGGGCTGGGGCCTTGACGGGAGACATAGATTTCAGGGCAATGTGAATTTCTTCTTCATGTGGAGTTTCGGCCAACCTGACCTTCTGGTCCATGGATAGAGGGGTGAAGGTACATGGGAAGGAGGGACATGCCAGTCTTTTCACTTCATCATCTACTTCCTGGTACACATTTGAAAAGAAAGATAAGATTTGAAGCTTGATCTCCGACTCTTCAGTTCTCCATTCTCCATTGGAGTCCTTGAGACAAGTAATCTTGTTTTTCATCTTCGGGCTTTGGTAAGGGAGTGGAAGAACTGGGTATTGTTATCCCCAAGTTTGATCCACTCACATCTTGATCTTTTTTGGCTTTTAGCCTCCTCTCTCCTGGGATCATGTCCAATTTAGATTGCAAGTTGATGGTTTCCTGAGCTGTAGTATGATTGAACTGGATAGCGAGGTTCATCTGGTTCCATTTTATCTTATTCGATATTCTATCCCTTTCCTTCCTATCCGCTTTCTTGTTTGCAATATCCCATCTTTTAGTTTTAGAAAGGAAGTTGGCATTTGCTGACATAAGGTCTTGGTTTTGTGGCCATGAATCTATGAAGAAGTCCTCGTAGCCTGGGGTTGAGTACCATCATGTAGAGGAGTGTGTTGATTGATATTTGTAGGTAGAGGGTTGATCAACACAAGAGACCATGATAGGCACATGATCCGAGTGGTTCTTCTCGAGAATCTGAAGGTCTTTCTTTGATGGGATGTCGATCTAAGGTCTGTTGGCCAGCACCCTATCAAGACACTCATGAAGGAGTCCCCGCCTAAAGGTGGTGCAAGCACCTGAGGCTACAAGGTCATACAGACAACAAGCTTCCATGGCCTCAATGAAATTCCTGCTATTAGTGTTGTCGAAGGAATTACTACCGAATTTCTCATAGGGGTGCATGACTACATTAAAATCACCCATCACCACCCAATGATCAGTGATAGAGTGAGACATGGTACAGAGGTGATTGCACAGGAGTTTTCTACCTCCCCTTGTTGTGCTTGCATAGACAAATGTAAACAAGGACCCATGGATATTGCAATGGATGAATTGTTTATGTGAGAAGATGATCTCGAGACTGACATTATGCCTCCAGAGCACCCATATACTACTATAGTAGCATGTAGCCTCTACTTTTTGTGAATGCACAAACCCCATATTTTTGATGAATCCCATGGCCCTTCCACCGCTGCATCTAGTCTCAAGAAGACACAAGACTGAGATGTCATATTTCCTTGCCAGGTCTTTAGCTATGATTTGGGTGTCTTTATGATAGGTACCTTGTACATTCCAAGTGATGATCCTCATTTATCAGTTTCGATCAGTGTTGATGTTCCCATCATCATGGAATCGTCCTCAAGGTCTTGAATGAGTGATGTTTTCCCCCTCTTCTAATTAGTCGAAGTGGTGATGTTCCTCGTATGGACCACTTTCCTATTCCGTAAGTGAATACCAATAGCGTTGTGATTGGGACTGTGATAGGGGTGAGAGGGAGTGTCCATTCTGGACATGTCTCCTAAGGAGAAGGTTGTGGTATCAAAAGGGTGTGGTTCTTGTGCTCTTCTAGATACTAGGGCATCTCCGGTAGGATTCACTACGGTGTGATTCATGTTCGCCTGCTCATTCATGGGGTGTGTCGATGGTACTTGGTTGGAGTTCAGTAGGAGACATGAGTGTGGCTTGAGACTCTATGTTGGTTTCCTGAGGTCATCTTGTTCTACTTAGCATTTTTTATTCTTGTCCTCCAATCTATACCATTAACAATCCTCTCCGCCACATTGTCAATGTTGATTACTTCAGTAGTATCGTTCTCTTTGGTCTGGTTATCCAAGCTTTGGAAGCGATTACTGGAGTTAACCGGAGCCTTCTGGTTTGCTGCTTTATTGACATGTTGCTTGCATTGGATAGGGAATGCGTGAATGAAGTTAGTGAACCCCTAGGCTGGTTGTGGTTGAATTGGGGTGTCGTTCGTAGTGTCGGTTCTCCTTTCTTCATTCTCTGCTGTAATTCTTTTCGAGCAATCCTTCTCCAAATGTCCCTCTCTACCACAAAACATACAAACAAAAGGAATGTTTTCATATTCATTCTGGTATTGATTACACTCAATCATGATCTGTGGGGTGAGTGGTTTGGATGTATCCAATTCAATAGTGATACTAGAAAATCGACCCCGACGTTGCGATAAGGTATTAAGTTCAGCTTTGATGGTTTTGCCTATATGGTCTCCAATTTCTGAGAGAAGAAGCTCTTTATAAAGATGGATGGGTAGGTTTGGAATTTGTATCCATGCCACAAGTTTAGGGGGTGAAGATGATTCAGGTGAGAAGTCGGGTTGCCAGCATTGGATAGATAGATATGACCCGAATAGAGGCCATGGACCTCCTGTCAGAGTAAGGATGTAGTCAGCTTCCCTCTGGAGTTGGACTACAATGAAATCGTTTGATAGATCTATGAGGTTGAAGCATCCTTTAGGTTTCCACATCAGTCTGATTCTATCTTGTAAAGTAAGATAGTCGATTTCTTTGGAGAGAAGTTTCACTATTATTGTGAATTTCCATGGTTTTAGTAAGTTCTCGTGGGCGTCCTGCTTCAGACTAAAAGTAGGCATGCCATTCTTAGAAGTTATGATTATATCATCCAATTTCAACTTGGTGTTATTGTCTTCTAGATCTATATGAATCTAACCCTAATCTTCCATCTTGTTTCTACCCACAGAATCACTGTATGATTGTCATTGATGTTGGGGGATGGATGTGGTCGATGCTGCATGTTTCCTGTTGTGAAGATCCAGGAATTGCAAAGATGCTAGGGCTCTTGTATTGATTTCCGTGGAGCTACTGTGCTGAGAAGACATGATGGTTTGTTTCTGTTTGGAGCTAGAGAAGTTCAGATTGATTCCCGTGTTGCCAATCGAGACTTGAAAGGTGGGACTCGACCGCTCTCCGTCGTCGTCCTCCGGGTAATCTTCTCCAAATGCAGTGTCGCCTCCTCCAATCATTCTAGGGTTCTTTTTTTTAATACTTCTATATTGGTTTGGTAGAAACCTAATAGATCCATTGAATGTTGAATAAGTTTACTTTGCTTATAATTTGGACTTAAGAAAATTACATTTTATTATGGATTTTAAGGTACATATTTTTAACTTTCTTGTCTCCAGGGGTAAGCATTGGGAGTTACTGGTTGTTATCCCCGAGACATTGACTGTTTATTATCTAGATCCTGAGATGAAGGAATTAGACAATTTGGGACACATAATGAAAAGGTCATTATTCACGTGAGAAATTTTTTATATTTATATTCGATAACATCTATTATTACATTACTATTTAGTAATGCAATTTAATGTGTTACATTAACATGTAGGGCTTTAAAAGATTTCAAAAACATTGTAGAAGAGATGTGCAAGAAAAAGAAAGCATTAGTCTGGGAGAATGTGAATGTAGTTTCCTGACTCCAATGCATATATTATTTATGTGAACTATGCTTATTTTTATTTATTAACATTTTGTATGTTGAAATTTATAGTGCATTGTACAAGACAAAGGATGGCCATGTAGATACTACGTGATGCAGTATATGGACCTAATTGTCAGATATGCTACACAAGAAATAAAAAAAATATAACATGTATTATATAGTCTTGATCATCATATATAAGTATAGTCTCATTAGATAATATGAAAATATCGAACTTATTAATTATATATATACGTCATTCTCTTTGCTGGTGTTTAAAACTAGTGACTTCACTATAGGAGAAAAGTTATTAGATCTACATATTCCCTATACGATGGAAGAATTAGATGGCATAAGAGAACAATGGGAAAAATCCTTTAAAAGGGAGATAATTTTTTATTGTAATTGGGGTACTAGTGATGATAAAGAATGACATTTCTAAACATTGATGTCATAATTATTTTTGTATTTTATGACATTTCTAAACATTGAAAGACAAGCTTATATATACATGTGTGCATGACTTCTTTTTTAATTGTCTTATTGAAATTTGATCTATATACATGTGTGTGAATGTGAAGAATGAATGAATGTGATTCTATAAGTGTGTGAATGTAAAAAGAGATGAATGAATTGAACTGTAGGTTTCTACATGCGTGTGAATGTGAAAATGGAGGAATGAATGGAACTATATGTTTCTACTTGTGCATGAATCATGTGAATGAATTAATTGTGTTTATACGTGTGTGAAACCCATGATGTATATATAATCTTGATCTCTTGTTATCGCAGGTTTGTGGCCTGTTGTTAGTTGAAATTATAGGATGTTGTAAACCTATAGTTCAGAACTAAACTGCAGATTTTGTATTCTGCTGACCAGCCAGACAGTAGGCCCAGAAGCTGATAATTTAAAAAAACAATACTTAGTCGTCAGTAATCTAAAAAACCCATCAATTAATGTCAACAATGTCGATTATATATAGAAAATTGACAAGTATGCTCTAACCTGGGCCAATTTTTTTGTTTGCGTATGGAGATAGGTGTCGGTTTTCTACAGAATAATTGATGACTATGCATCCTACTGGTTACAGTTATAATAAAAAAACTGTCAATTTTTGGCAACGATGTCAGTTATTTATAGAAAATTGAAAAGTATGCTCTAACATGGGCCAAAATTTTTTTTTCGAGTATGGAGATAGGCGTCGATTTTTAAAAAAATAACCGATGACTATGGATCCTACTAGTGTCAGTTATTTTTTTGGATGGAATAGGGGTCAGCTCTATGTCATCGGTTTTGGCATTGACACTGTAGGATTCTACCTTTAGTGTCGCCCACTTGAGTGTCGGTTAGAAACCGATGTAAGAAATAAATTTTAAATGACGTTAAAGGGTGGTATTTGTACTAGTGAGTACTAAAATCACCTCAACTTTGCAAGATTTATCATTTGATGGTGGACACATCAATCATATGACTGGATATCAAAATGCCTCCAATACACTAAAAAGGATAAATGGATGATTAGTCATATTGGAAGAAGTGGCAAAGGCACCATCATGGGAGTAAGTCATAATCAAGAAAGAAGAGTACATGTAAGTGCACATGATAAAGATGAAGTTCAAAGGTAAAGATAATGATAAGGTATCTCTCTCTACTATATCAAAAATTATTCATGTATAACTTGATGTAACTACCTTGGATAAAGTGAAAAAATAAGAACAAATTGACCTTGACTTAAAGAAACTGAATGATTTTACCTTTCTTTCAAAATTAAATCCTTGCATTAAAACCAAAGATGTGTTACCTCTCTTTGTACCCATATCAATAATAACACTTCAATAAAATCTTCATTATTAAACTTCTATGAATAAAGAATATCTTACAAGACCATGCTTGATTTTTACTACTCTTGCTAAAGAAAGTAAAAAGTTAAAACTTATCTTTGGATAAAATTTCTAATAGTAGAAATGGATTGCATTCTCATAATCATGACGGTACTCATGGACTTAATTTTGAACATGATAAGAAGTAAAGATATTGTGATCCTTATTTAAAAATCTTTTTGATCTTAATATGAAGATAAACAATATGTGCTTAAATCAGTTTTCTATTGAACATTTCAGTCAACTAACTCTTTGACAGAGTAGTAATTCAGTAACATTCTCAACCCATATCTTATCGGTAATAGAACTATATGAATTCAAACTTTTTCTAGATTTCTTGGTTTCTGCATCTGATATGAATACTTTAACATACTGTTTGAGTTCTTAAATAACATTTTTTTATCTCATTTCACTTGGTATGATATTAAGGGGGAGCTTAAAATCTTTTAAATATATCTTCCATGTCTGTTGCACTCATAATTGATTCTCTGTATCAATGAAGGCTTAATATTTTTTGACATTTCATTTATAGACTCTTTTGTAGTTGTTATTATGATGTTGAATGGATTCTCTACACTAATATGGACTTAACATCCCTTATATTTGATCAAGAATTTTTTTTGTTGATCTCTTATTGTGCTTAAAGGTTTCTCTAATCATTTCTAGGATTATCATCCTTTGAAAATGATTGAGAAATCGGTTTAATCTTTATCTTTTGATTTTTATGGAAAAAATATGTCATGGAGGACTTAACATTCCTTACATTGATATTGAGATATGCTTTAGAATATAGTGTTTTTCAAGGCATCTATATACCATGGTAGACTCAACATTCCTTATCATTGGTTTAGAATATCGTTTAAATTGTGCTAATTGGTGCTCTTCTAGTGGTTGTTAAAGAAGAGGTGAAGAATGATGCTCTTCCTCATCCATCAAAAAAAGAGGTGGTTCAGTGCTCTTCCTCGTTCGTCATACAAGAGAAGGTTGGGTTCTCTTCCAAGTCTGTAAAAGAAGTGGTATAGAGGGTGACCTTCCAGTGACCCGTCAAAGAAGGTGGTAGTTTTCCTTAAGCTGAAAAGGAAGATTTGCCTTGACCCAAAAAAGACAACGATAATTGTTTGGTATTATGTATCAGTATATAAAAGGACTAAAATACATAATTTAGAAATCTTGGTTGGAAACAACTAGGTAATGGACTAACATCATTTGACATAACCACCCAAAATCTGTGTCTCTTGTGATTGCCTCATTTGCTTTATCATTCTATTGCACTTTAAGTAATTTTATTTTGTTAAAATTATCATGAAGATGTATTCATCCCCCTCTATTTCTTTTTAAGATCCCGATAAGAGTCACTGGATTTTCGTAAAGAACATCCTTAAGTACTTGAGGAAGAAATAAGGATGATTTTATTGTTTCTAACTGTGAGGAAGAGTTGGGTGTAAGAGGCTACACCAATTCAAGATTCCAAAATAACAAGGATGATTATC
The DNA here is from genome assembly GCA_963693085.1 of Alisma plantago-aquatica. Taxonomy (NCBI): domain Eukaryota; kingdom Viridiplantae; phylum Streptophyta; class Magnoliopsida; order Alismatales; family Alismataceae; genus Alisma; species Alisma plantago-aquatica. The sequence continues at coordinate 90,324,630 of OY856410.1, read as the reverse complement.
GATCACAGTCATGATTTGTGTTTTGCCTCAACAATGGAGTTGCAAGCTGGAAGAATTCCAAGTATAGGCCAAGTATGTTGTTGCACCTAATGAAGAAATAGATGTTATCTAGATCAAGAAGCTCACCAGTGTATTTGGGGTGGTTCCAAGAATTAGCAATGCAATAGAGTTGTATTGTGACAATGATGGAGCTATTGAACAATTTAAGGAACCCATATTGCATCAACATTCCAGGCACATACTAAGGTGGTTCTATCTCATATGAGAAATTGTACAATGAGGAGATGTAAAGATTTGTAGAATATTGATAGAAGGCAACTAACCCACTAACAAATCCACTTCCACAATAGAAGCATGATGGATATGTTAGATTACATGGAATGAGATTCATGAGAGATAGACTCTAAGTACAAGTGGGAGTCTATTGGTATGTATGACCAGCGAAAAAATCCTATGATGATAGTAATGTGTCATTATGTAATTGATTTAAAAATAATAGAAGGGAATTCTACTTATTCTATTTTATTCAATTATGAGATAATTATGTAATATAATTAATGTCTAAGGAATGATAATACTCGATGACATGTGTCTTCATATTTAGGACTTGAACAATGAGATCATATGTATGATAACAGTACATACATTCTTGTTATGTCCCTAGTTGGTTATTAAAGTGGAAGAAAATTGACAACTATAATACATAAGACTAGAGCGTGTGTTGCTTGATGAAAAAATATCATCAGTAGTGAATTGTGATGTCAAACCAAACACATAGGTACTTCTTAGATAAATGTATGGACGTACCCACCTTGAGAGTGATATATGGAGACCATAGAATTGTAGTCATAATTAGCTCTCATGGTGATAGTTTTGATTTTGGTTCTTAGACCTGAAGTCACTACACTCAATACATGACGTTCAATATATTTTGACACAATTCCACTGTGACCTTGAATAAGGGTTGTTATAAAGGAGGTACTCGGGTGAATTCTGACTCATGAAAATGATTGTGAGTGATGTAGATGGGATTTTTCCCTTTTACAGGAGTATGATATCCTGGCCACTTGATAAACAAGAATATGAAATGCATATCTATGCTCATGTGAGCCAATATATGGTATTTAGAAATTGTGTGTCTCAACCATCTATTTTTATTATAAAATGGTTTGTCACATGTATTTACATATTTGAAATGCAAATACTTGAATAATAAGGATACATTAGAAATTTGATATGCCTTGTTCTAAAAGTATGGATTTGGTTTGCAAATTTTTCTTTACTATGGTTTTTACTATTTCCAATAATCCAATAATAAACATAGGAAAAAGAAAGAGAGAAAACCCCAAAATAATGAATTAGCAAAGGTAATGGGTAACTAATATGGACTTGTGTGGAATTCCTATAGAAAAGAGGTGTTGAAGGAGACAAATAGATTGGTTTCATTTCTGCATTATTTTCAATAAGAAAATTACTCAAAATAAGAAACATGGGAAAGTATGAAAGAGAAAAGAATTGATCTGGTGCATCATATTCATGGAATAAAAGAGATACTTGTAGATAAAGAAGAGTATTAAGTTTTGTACTTTGGTCTCCGATTTCATCCACACTTGAATTAAAGTAATTAAAACCTTCCTTTAATATTTGGGATTAAAGGATAAAAGGATAGAGAGATGTTTAATTTACTAGAATTCCTAAAGTGAATGGTTTATGGAAATAAATTCCACAATTTATTTGGAAGTAAAATCAATCTTTACTTTTTTGGGTGGCACGATAGTCACTGGATCAAGTTCTGACGATGACTAAATCAACATCTACTTTGTGCAAATTAGGCAAGTTGGAATAGTAAACTGATTTGTTCCTTTGTTCTTCTCTCCCTCATCAATGGTCGAGCAATTCTGGAAACTTATCCTTTGGATTCGTGAGATCAATGTGAGTACACCTACCCTAGGTTTTGCCTAACTTGTAGAAATCTAGAATTGCCCAATTATGGATTTGAGGAGGACCCTGCCTTCATAATATGAGACTATATAAAGGGGCATGATTCCCTTACAAGATCGCCTATACATTCACGAAGTTGTACTAGACTCCCTGAATGCATCTCTATGTCCAATTTCAATGCCAGTGACATCCTTCACCTTTACTTCTCTCTACTACCTCACTAGAATTTCCTGTCTACCATCCTTGTGACACTGATCACCACTAGGGAAATTGGAGCCCTCAGTGAATTTGCCAACCTGAGAAGAAGGTTTTGGCATCCTCACTAAATGCTCAAGAGGATAGAATCTTGGATTCAACCCAGTAGTTGAACACTTTCTCACGTGAGAAGAGGTGAGACGAGGTTGAAGATAAGACCCAGTGAAAAGGCCAACCTACCCTCGACCCCTCTTCTTTGCAAGTAAGGACTCTTTAGTCCTTTTCCTCTCTTTTCACCCTAACTAAGCAAAGAGCCACACAAGTGCGGATGACTTAGTTGGTGTGAGCCCACTGACTAGGCCCAACCTAGTTGGTAAGGTCAGGACCCTGGTTCACTGCCTAGGTGTCTGCTTTTGATTGGCTAAGAACTATTAATCTTGTAAAAATCATAGTAATTCATAGGAAGGTCCAATGATAATAATTAATACATGAAAATTGATCAGAAAATGTAAAAATTCCAATAAAAAGTAATAAAAAAATGCAAAGATTTCAATAAAATTAGTTTCAAGACCTAGATCTACATAGAATATAAAAGTGCCTAAAATTTCTAAATTTAATATATTAAAAGCATGAAAAGCCTAGTTTCTTTATTATAATGATCATAATATGCTTAAATGATGCCTTTTGTTGACAAAGGCATGGTAATACTTACTGTTGTTGTCTCCATGATGGAGCCAATTCATGTGGCTGCGTTGTTTCCAACTGTCCTCTTCCTTCATCATGATGCTATCGAGTTTGCTTTCAGTTCGATACATCGAGAGTCCATTGCTTCACTGTAATTTGTTTCCACGGCCTTTTGGGCTTGTGTGATTTCCCGGATGAGTATATCCTTTTCTTTCTGTTGTTTCCTGGTGACATTTTTGTCTCATCGCAGCACCGGTTCCATGGCGTCTTGGATAGCGTCCTGGTAAGCTTTCTCTGGGTTCCAAACACTTGTTAGAAGAGCCGTGAAGACAGCTTGGTGATGCCAACTGGCTTTGGTGAAGAACCGAGTTCTCTTCTGTTTGGTTCGGGTATTTAGGATAGCAATGGGGTTATGATCCGAACCAATTCGTGTGAGGGTTTCACACACAAAGTTGGGGAAATTTTGGATCCAATCAGCATTCACTACTGCCCGATCGATGCGTTCATGAAGTATCCCTTTCTTATAAGTGAACTTGAAACCTGAGTTGCCAATGTCGGTAAGGCCTGCTTGAGTGAGAGTATTCCTGAAGGTAGTTGCTTCCCGGAGGTTGAACAGTTTGCTACCAATTTTTTCATCTGGGTTAAGCATGCAGTTGAAGTCGCCCAATGTGATCCAGGGTTTGTCAATGGAGGAACTTAGTCATAGCAGATGCTCCCAAAGAATGGGTCGGCGAGTCGGGGAAGGAGACGCATAGATGAAGGTAATGTAGGTGTTATTATTAACTTTACAGTGAATGAAGTATTTGTTGCTTTCAAGAATTTGGACGTCGCATTTTTGCTCATTCCAAAGAACCCATATACCTCCTGAGAAACCTGCTGCTTCTACTCTATGTGAACTAGAGTAGCCTATCTCCTTGATGATGTTTTCTGCCTGTGTACCAGAAATACGAGGTTCAGAAATGGAAACTATATCAATCTTGTGCTTCTTGATTAAGGTTTTGAGGTAGTGTCTGGCTTTCTTCTTGCCAGCACCCCTTATGTTCCAAGCTAGTGTGTTAATCATCAAAGCATGGGGGGTGTAAGTTATTGGCCCAGAGCGGCGCGCAACCCCTCCTTGTCTTCACTGGTCCTCTTCGTCTTCCCTCGGGTACTATAAGGGTGGCTTTTGTTTGGACTACCCTGCTGTGCAGGTTCTCCCTTTTCCTTCGCCTTCCGACCTGCCATAGATGTTTTCCTATTGGCAGGTCTTGTCATGGTTGCTTGAGTTTCTGTTGCTTCAGTGGTGTTCACTTGTCCTCCCTGGTGCGAGTTTACTGTGACTTCGGCATCTGCTACAAATCTGCCCTGTATAATTTCATCACCTACTGGTGATACTGCAGTATGTCTCAAGTGTTCATTTGGACCTTCATTTACACTGGTTGCTTTTCCACTTTCATTTGCGGGGGCCTGATTTTGTGTCTCCATTGGTTCCTCATGTGAAGCATCTCTCTCCTTTTCTCGTCTTTGTTTCTTCCTCCATATTTTTGGGCTTGTCGCAGTGCTTTGTTGCTTTTCTGTATTCTCAGTTTCTTCTCCTTCGGGTGTTTCATTGCTTTCCTCCTCATCATCAAGAACTTGATATTTGTTGTTCTGCTCCTTTCCTTGTTGCTTATCTTTGCGGTCTGGATCCTTATCCTTCCTTCTCGGCGGTCTACTTGCTAGTATTTTCTTGCCGTAGTAAACCTGCCATTTGTCCTCTTCATCAACCCATCTTACCCCTGCAGACTCCTCCGTAGCATTTGTTTCTGTTGTTGCAGGTTCTGCAGTTGCGCCCCTACAATCTTGTTCTTTGTGCCCCATTCTGCCGCACTTTGTACAGAAATTTGGCAAAGATTCATACTCTAGTTTATATTCCCTCCCATTTATTAGGATTGACGGGTTGATAGGGAGGCTAGTATCCAATTCGATAGCTAGCCGAGCAAATCTGCTTCTTGTTCTGTTGACTGAGTGGTCGTCTGCACGGATCAAACGCCCCACAGCTTCCCCTATTTTGTTGAAGATCTCCATGTTATAGTAGTGGATTGGCAGCCCTATAACTCAGACCCAGGTGATGATATGGTCAGGCATCCCCTGTGATGGTTCGAAGTAACCGTTCCAAGGCCATACCATCTAACCGTTCCAAAAAGGGACCATGGCCCCCCTGTAAGAACCTTCTCATGATCGTGTTTGTTATAGAATTGGGCAACGTAGTACTGATCGGTTAATTCATAAAGTTCGAAATGACTTGCAGGTTTCCATAATAGCTTTAGTCTCTCCCCCATGGTTAGAAAGCCCACCGATCTGTCTATGAGTTTCACGATGACCGAGTATTTAAAGGGTCTGCTCAGTATTTCTTCAGCCTCGGGTGCTACATATATTTCTGGATATCCATGGACATTGATGAGTTCGATGTCATCGGGATTTACTAACTCCTCTGGTTCATCATCGATAAAGACTGGGTTCGTGACGCCCCCATGTCCACCTCCCATACAGGCTTGTTTGAAGTTTAGAGCTTGCGTCTGGGGGCCTTCATCTGGTAGAGAGGTATTACCATCAGCATCATTTTTCCCATCTGTTTCCATCTCAGAAGCATCCGCCGCAGTCATGACTTCCAAGTCGTTGTTAGGGTTTGAGTCTCTCATGCTTCTGTAGGTGATGTTAAGGCCGATCACTTTGGCCAGCCGTTGATTATCCATCGTCTTCCGTGCTGGACTCTTCCTTCCATCTCTGCTACCCCCGGTCGTTCTCCCATCATCTTTTAGGGTTTCGACCCCATCGCCCACGCCGCCGCCTTTCTCCGAGACCCCCCATACGCCCGCCATTGCTTTTCTCCTAAGGTTTATTCTAATCGAATCACTACCCTTCAGAAAAGCAATGGTGAATGGACTTCTAACGAAGCTGACCTTAATCTCCTGGTGGAATCACATTTTAAGGAGATGTTCACAGCTCCTGCAAACCAATCCTCTACAAGTATCTCATCCATGCCTGCTAAGTTTAAGAAACTCACACCCAGCCAGCACAGGCACCTTGCTGCGACACCTACGGAGCATGAAATCTGGAGAATGATTAAAGAAGCAGATCCCTACAAGGCGGCGGGACCTGATGGATCAAACTACCTCTTCTTCAAAAAGCAATGGAAGGTAATCAAGCAATCTGTGATTAAGTCCATACGAAGCATGTTGAATGGAACACCCATTGATGATAAACTTGCAGATTCCAACATTCTACTCATCCCTAAGTGCAGAAGTCCTACCAACTGTAACCAGTTGCGAACCATCACCTTGAACAACACTATTATGAAGATCGCATCCAAGATTGTGGTGGATCGAGTGAAACAACATTTGTCAAATTGGATATCCAAAACCCAATCTAGCTTTATACCTGGAAGGAACATATCAGATAACATCATCATTGTTCAGGAATTACTCCACAACATGAGAAGGAACTCAACCGGAGGTTATATGGCTATCAAGGTCGACTTATCAAAAGCCTACGACAGACTCTCCTGGGACTTCATCGAGGACACGCTTAATCACATGGACTGGCCGAGTAACATCCAAAAATATATTATGAACTCTCTCCAAGCAGGTCAAACCAGCATTATCCTGAATGGTGAAAATCTTCAACCCTTCAAAGCTTCTAGGAGCCTGAGACAGGGAGATCCCCTCTCCCCATACCTGTTCATTCTTTGTATGGAAAGATTCTCTCAACTAATCGAGAACTCAGTTGTGAATAAGAGCTGGAAACCAATCAAATTATCCCAAAAAGGCCCAGCTATATCTCATGTTATCTTCGCGGATGACATCGTCATCTTCGCCCATGCTTCAATGGAGCAGATTACCAACATTAACCAGTGTTTTAAGATGTTTGAATCAGCCTCGGGACAGAAAATTTCGATTGAAAAATCTAAGATCTACTTCTCTAAAGCCGTCTCTCATGCCATACGCAATCAAATATGCTCTGCCAGTGGGATATCTGAGACCAACGACCTGGGAAAGTACCTTGGAGTTCCGCTGCTACATGGACGAATTCAAAAGGAGACATATGAATACCTAGTGAATAACATTACATCCAGGATTAACGGTTGGGTGGCGAAAACTTTGTCTCTCGCAGGAAGAATTTGCCTAGCAAAAGATGTGCTTAACTCCATACCATCCTATGCCATGCAAACGGCTAAGATCCCAGTGTCAATCTGCAACAAGCTGGACAAAATCATCCGGAACTTCATATGGGGAGGAGGCCACAAAGACAAACCTGTATCTCTGGTCGCATGGCGACATGTAACATCAAGTATTGATAGAGGAGGTCTGGGCATTAAATCTATGCATAGCTGGAACAAAGCCATCCTATGGAAAAACACTTGGAACATCCTCAATGCCAAACCGTCTCTCTGGAGGCAAGGCCTGCTGAACAAATACAGAAACTTCCGCCAAGGCAAAGGTTGTCGTGTGACACCTTTCTGGCAATCCATTGACTCAGGGAAAGAGTTCATCATCTCTAACTGTATCAGATCCATTGGTAATGGCAGGGATACCTCGGTCTGGTATGATAATTGGGTACCAGGAGAGGGGAAGCTGGTTGATAAATGTGTTAAAACCATTGATGAAGAGATTATGGACCTAAAAGTCTCGAGCCTTGTCAATCTCAACGACAATTGGGACACTGACTTCCTAGGCAGCTATCTGCCTCTGAGCTGCGTAAGGAAAATCATCAACTTACCCACCCCCACCTGTAATAAGGGCAAAGACCTCTGGAGCTGGAAATATGAAACAACAGGTAAATACTCAACAGGCAAGGCTTACGATTTAATTCACACTGAAGATAACGCACAATCTGATGATGTTTGGTTGAAGATATGGAACATCAGAGCCCCTGCCAAGATTCGAACCTTCTTATGGCTTGCTGCACATGAGGCGATCATGACTAATGTAAGAAGGAAGCAACAAAAATTTACAGATTCCACCATCTGTCTGAGGTGTGGGAGTAGTGAGGAAACCACACTTCACGCACTAAGAGACTGTCCAAAAGCAGGTGAAGTGTGGCTGGCTACGAAGCTCAGAAATATACACCTGACGGACTCGTCTGCACCTTCAAGAAGCTGGATAGCTACTATGCTGAAGGAAGACATGAACACCCAATCCAAGTTTGCCATCACCTGCTGGTGCATATGGAAGGCAAGAAATGTTGAGATCTTCGACAAAAAAGCCACACAGAAAAGTCGACAAGTCTCACAAATATCATGTCTTTATAAATCAGTGATCCAAGCCTGGGAGAACAAGGTAAAGGCCAAAACAAATGAGTTACAGCTAGAAGGCGAGATTCCCATAAATGAAGCAGGACGCATCCTATGTATGTCTGATGCATCAGTACACGGAAACAATGCTACCATTGCAGTAGCAACCATGGATAACGATGGTAATTGGCTAGGGGGGTGTGCGAGGAGAATCAATGTTCAGTCAGTCCTTGAAGCTGAAACAAGAGCACTGCACCTTGCAGCTGAAGTTTGCAAGATTAATCAATGCCCTAGAGTCACTCTGATCTCAGACAGCGCCACAGCAACTAAGGCAGTGAAGGACAAAGGAAGATACACACCTGCAATTCGACCCTGGATCTCGGACATACACAAGATTCTAGCAGACACTGAAGATAATGAAGTCTTGAAGGTCAGCAGAGCAACCATTCATCTGGTGGATGGCCTAGCCAGGCACCACCACAAAAACTACCAGGATGATCGAGTATACCTTGATCCTCCCCTCGACCCTGTGGGTCAGTCCCTCCTCCCTTCTCCTTGTAATGTTAGAAACCCTACCAGATTTATTTTCCCAGCAGGAACTAAATGTAACCAATGGGTGTTCCCAGCCATGCGGGAGCTGAATGAATAAGATTCACCTCTGATGAGGTTAAAAAAAATATGCTTAAATGACTTTAATGAATATAGTTGAGTCTTTGTGGATAAAAATGAAATCTTTGACCTAGTTAGAGAGTAATGATGCATGTAACATCAAGATTAGGGTTTGTAAGTAAAAATGCATTAAAATTGATGATTACGGTTTAGAATGCCAAAACCCTAATTTGAACCCAAAATCCAAACTTGGAACCCAAGTCAATCTTAATGATAGATTTTGAACAAAATAGTAATACATGAGTGTTATTCATTAATTTTAGGGTGATTCTTGCTTAATCTCAAATTGCACTTATTGTTTGGACTTTGAGTTATATATGTAAACGGTATGTGGAAACACCTATGACTACTCTTCTTAATTGATTTTCATCGTTTCTTGGATGTTTTCTAGATTGGATTGTAATTTTAATGTTTGCATGTTTAGTTATTTCCTTCAATCTATAAAGTCATTATGGATATCATTTTCTATAATTGTAACCTTCTCAAACCCTATATCGATCTCTGGTGAGTTAAGAGCATGGGTTGAACAAAGTCATTATGGCAATGACTGGTGATCAAGCCTACAAAGGAAGATCTGTGTATGAAACCAAGGTTATGAAATGTCCATTGCAAGGACCAAACCCTTATAGAGGGTTCCCCATAAAGAGGTTCCCCTAAAGAGAGGGCACACCATTGAGACTAGAGGATAAGGGTGGTGAGGTCAAAACAAGAAAATGCTTGTTTAATTTTATAACTGTAATTGTTGCTATGGCTGATTATATTGTTACACCTACATGTGATAATTTTATTTTCCCCACATACCAATATAACTTGTTATACTGATCGTTGTTTTATTTCATTTTTTTTTGGTTAAACTTCTCTTATCCTACAAAATGGACATCACGAGAAGAAGACACCAAAAAGAAAGATACTTATAATTATCATGGATGATCTGATCCGATAGTTTTCTTTCAAGTTGTAAACTATGGTTTCCCTTTTAAAGTAACTCCTTTTTAGAGAGTTTATCTTTCATATTGTACCAAAATCTATTCCATTCAATAAAATTTATAATTATTTTGGATTAATTGTTAAATCTTAATCATGTAAATATGATAATTTCTATTGCCCTCTCTGTCCACCTTATTTGAAGATAACAGGGGGAGGGGTCACTATAACTCTAGTTCAAAGACATAGGTTGCACGTTCAGAGGATGATGTTACCATGCATCAAAGTTAATCTGGATATCAGTGGCAAAGGTACTATACGATCACGGTAACACTGAACACATACTGTTGGTTAAAGTTGTTCTCTAACTTTCCAATTACTTGGGTAGAAATGATGTGTTACTAAATATCACTCATTGCATGTGATGTCCTAAATTAGTTATGCACATTCACTGTCTATGTAACTTCAAACCTAGGGTCACACACATACGACGTACCTTGAATAGGAGTTCATTTATGAATGTTGTTTAATTTAATGATTAAAGTATTTTTGGTGGTATGTGTGGACTACTACATAGGCTAGAAGGCCTTTGCCACCCGCTAGGAAGACATAATAAACAGTCATTTTTGGTGATCAACTAGGAGGTCGCTACCGACAGCCGTCCTTATGCAACTTGAAGAAAGAAGCATTGCATCAAAGAATAGTTGTTGAACTTGCTCCAAGACCTGGTATATACCTTGCAACCTTCATTCTCAGTTAATAGTTGTTGACACAATCTACTGTTTAAGAGGAATATGACAAAAAAAATATTTTTGATGCCATATTTCCCAACATGTCAGTCTTGTATTACACCAAATATCATAAAATATTATTACATGGCATGTCTGCACCTATTCTGATTTTTTTTTGAATTTCTATAATAGACTCTGGAAATAATATCTCTCATTCAACAAAACATCTACAAATTGAGGCAACCGTTTCTTACTAATATCAATTTACTTAAAATTTAACTTACATTTATATCGAGGTGGATTTTTGCATTTTTTATGCATAACATATCAGTTCTGACGTAATTTATTTTTAAATTATATTATGTTCTCAAAATATCTATGTTTTAATTTGCTTCTATCACTACCACAATTGTTCTTAATTATTCACCAAATCAAAGTCAATTGATTTTTAATTTGTATAAAATAAGAAAAAATCGTAATTTATCAAATTAAAAAATTACTTGAAACATTATTGTATTTAGAACATTTTATAATTAAAAAATAAATTTCCTCAAAACTAATGTGGTGCCTAAAAATAACTCGACACCTATCTAGATTCAAATTCATGTAAAATGATAAAAAAACTGATATTAGGAAGTGAATGTTGCCTCAATTTGACTGATCTTTCGTTAGACAAGAGGTGTTTGTTGAAATTCTATTAGAAATGTTCTATAAAAATATTCCGAATCAGCAAACAGACCACAAATTGGATTTAGGATAACTTTTACGGTACTATGTGTGGTAAGGGGTGACATGCCATACATGTCCAGTCTAGAAATTTTATTTTGGTAGGGACTAATATGATGTGTCAGAATGGGTTTTTGTTACATGATATTAGTATGTACTACATTTTTCATAATATTGTTGTGTAATTATATCGATTTTCAATACATGATTTTTTATTACCAAATGATAGAAGAAGAAAAGAAAAATCAAGAAAAGCCTCCATTTAGAGCTTCCATCAAAAATAGGTTACGACAGGTGTTGTTTGGGATTTAGCATAGTGTAGGAGGTTTTCTAGGATTATGGCAAAACGTATGGTGTTATATGGAATGAACTCAAATTTATAACCAAGTGCCGGTGTCAATACGTAGTTCCTTTTGCCACAACATGTTGGATGTGATCTAGACTATAATAAGTACATATTCGTTTGATACTTTTTTACATTTATGGTTTAGATCAAGTAAAGGTACATTTAGAACTTCAATGGAATATCATTGTTTTACCCAACTACATCTTCTTAACAACCGAATATTATAACCTTTTTTGTTCATAGCATTTTGTTATGTATCAATATTCACTAGGGCTTGCCACGCGAAACGCAGTAGAAAAATTGCAATGTGCATGCGATGCTACCAAAAGAATGAGAACTTTTTATTAGAATTTATTGTAAGAGTATCCAAAAGAAGATACTCAAAAGTGATATATCTCCTCGACTCCCGTTCTCTGCATGCACTACCGTAAATGACACCATGTCATGACTCTTCCAATACCCTATGCTTTTGTATCTCCTATATGTACCCGCTCCTTACACTATGAATGTAGGCAGCCAATAGCTCCATTTTGTATCACATTCCTAAATTTAACATGGTATGAGAGTCTAATCAGCCTTAACCGGCCCCTTCTCCTCCTTCCGTCTAGTTTCTCTCCCGATCTACTCTCCTCCCTCGTATTTGATTCAACCCTAGCGACAGTACCAGCAACAACATCACACCAGTCGTCCACCCGTGCACCCCAGACCTCCAGCTTGCCACCGCGCCGCCTACACTTCCCGCTTCTGCCTTCACGATGGCGCCGCCCAAGAAGCCCCACTCCTCGCACAACCCGGTGCTCATCCGCAGGATCGGCATGTCCTCGTTGTCCAAGATGCACCATAAGCGTGATCTATGAGCCCTTAAAGCTCAGCATGGTGGCAAATTCCCATGCCACGAGAAGAAGGCCCACGAGCCCAGCCGGCACATAAAGCCCCAAAGTTCTACCCCGCCGACGATGTTAAGACACCCACTCCCCTTCCATCGACTATCCTCTCCCCTAATCTGCCATGTATCCTCTCCCCTCCTTTCGTTCCTCCAGCAATCACCTACCCTCTTCTTTTCAGTTGACTTGCTCCGCTGCATTCGCTGTCGTCCTCCTCTGCCTATGCTCAGCATCCCAGCCCGACGACGGCCTCGACCGTTTCCATCTCGGCAACGTGTCCACACGCAGCCCACCTTCCCAGCAACCTGATCTTCTGCACCAACAACTACGTGACCGGTAGCAAATCTGAGGCCGTCCTCATGGACGTAGAAGGGGAGCCTCTCTTCACGGCCCACCAGAAAAGGCTTTGCCTTGGAGACCACTGGCTGGTCTATGACGGCGACGAGGCCAAGAACCCACGCCTCTCCATTAAAAAAAGAAAAAGAAAAAAAAAACAAAAACAAAAAAACAATACCCCACTTCCTCCTAAATCTTAGAACCTACAACCCTACCCTTCAGTACATCTCACGCCGCTCCCACCATCATGCCTTCCCAATTCGTCCCTATTATGCTCCCACCCTCATGCCTTCAATTCATATCTCATGATCCACAATGCAACGTCCTATTACCACACCTGTCTTCAACCGCCTTTTACCATGGAGCCAACTCACAGCCTGCAATCCTCCGTTAACATTACCTGCTGCCAAAGCTTCGGCCCTCTCCTAGATCTACATTCACCTCCTGATTTCCCTTCTTAAGAGATCTACAAAATAACCTCCTAAAGACACTAATATGTGTGGCAACCTCAACCATCATATCAAACGTTCCAAACAACCAAAAATCTTTCCCCCTTTCCTCTCTTACTCTGTCCAAAAGATAACCTTTCCTCTCCAACAAATCAAAACAAATTGTTCTTTCCAAATATTCAAAACCTAATCTCACGCCCAAACAATCTATTGATGGCACCATGCGCACCACCTATAATGAAAGAATACAAAGAACATCCACAAGGGACAACAAGCGACCCGTCTTCATGGCTCTGTAGACAAGAGCACCTGCTATGTCAACGCAACGGACAACTTGCCACAAGGCACCTCACAAAGCTTCACTCCGGTTTCTCTTCTCAAGTTGGGCATTCGATTCTCTTCAGCTCAACTTGCGGGGGGCGGTAAGAGTATCCAAAAGAAGATACTTAAAAGACTGTCTGTGATATATCTCCTCGACTCCCGTTCTCTGCATGCACTACTGTAAATGACACCATGTCATGACTCTTCCAATATCATATGCTTTTGTATCTCCTATATGTACCCGCTCCTTAGACTATGAATGTAGGCAGCCAATGACTCCATTTTGTATCACATTCCTAAATTTAACATTTATTAGTTGAGTTTATATTGAACTTCCTCGTTAATATTTTATATAGTAATATTACAATATTTTTGTGGAAAATTTATACCATATAAGGCATTATCTTAGTCATTTTATATATGATGCTACATGTGGATATATTTATGTTCGTATATATGTGCAATATGTGAGATTATATTATTCTTAAATATTTCAACAATATGGATTAAAATGATAATTAAAACTAAGTACAAAGAGCTAAGATTTATTTTTAAAGTGTTTAGAAACTAGATGAAACTAATTATCTGTTTATATCATACCCGAGTAGTTAGTTTGGTGCACTTGTCCATTGGTTCAACTATTAAGTGGTCACTTTCTTTGCCGCAAGTTACGGGTTCAATATCTAATTGGAGCATCCGAAGGAAAGGTTTATAACAAGAACTGACGTCTTTTATTTGCGAATGTGATAATATACATGTTCTCTAAAAAATTATTTTATATAAAATAACATTGATCGTTTTGTTCGATTTGATCTCATATGACGGTCTGGTATTCTACCTACCCAAAACTTATTAATGAGCTATGTTCAGATGTTGTAGAGTACTGCATTAGTTCAACATCGCATCCAAAGAAGTCGTTGTTTTCCTTGAATGCCCTCATTATGCAATTCTGCCTTTATCTTGTTTTAACAGAAGAGTCTTGTCCCCTCGTACGAAGCCGTTGACATAGACTCTAACGTGAACAAAAGCCGAAGACTAAAAGGCGACAGTGTCTCGCTTCATCTCACGATTACTAAAGAACAGGATCTAGGCATCCCGGCAACTATATTCCACGAGTAGAAGACGACTAACGGAATTAACAACGAACGAGCCGACCTCGGACCTCCGTTTTGGCATATAAGAATAAAGGTAGTAGAGGGGCCACTGCGCCGCACAAGCATTGATAATACCCACCATGGCAGTCATGGCCGCCGGCAATACGAAGGCCGTCGAGGGCTTAACTACATACGGCAGTTCTATCCCTGTTCCTAGCGTGCAGGAGATCGTGAGGAAGGATCCGGCGGCCATTCCTGAGCGGTACGTGAGAACGGGCGCTGAAAAGCTGAGCAGCGTCGACGTCGCCGATGTCACAGATCCTGATTCGTCAGGCATCCCGGTGTTGGATCTTCACTTGCTTTCCGCCGGAGATGAGGATGAAAGGAAGAAGCTGGACTCCGCCTGCAAGTTATGGGGTTTCTTCCAGGTACATATGATAGTATCCACATAATATTTAAATGCCAATTAAACCATGAGCAACATGAATGATTATAAGCTCTGCCAATTGTCCAGTTGGTTAACCATGGGATAAGTGAAGACACGCTGTTGTCGATGAGGGAAACCGTCGCCGGTTTCTTCGATCTGCCGCTGGAAAACAAAACGAAATACGCCATGGCTTTGAACGATGTCCATGGATATGGACAGGCCTATGTCGTCTCGGAGGACCAGAAGCTTGACTGGAACGACCTTCTGTATCTGTGGACGATTCCTGAAAAGGCTCGGGTATACAGGTATTGGCCAGAGGAAGTAGCAGATTTCAGGTACGTAATATTCTCTCCGGTCGTCGTGCACGTATACCTTTTCCACAAAGAAAGCGCATGTACACACACATAAGCCGATTCCATGGACGCGTGCAGACGTGCAATCGACGCATACTCTAAAGAAATGGAACGTGTCTCTGTGGAGCTGTTGGCCAGCATATCATCGGCGCTGGGCATGGACGAAGGCGAGCTGGTCCGTCTCCATGGTGACATGAAGCAATCGATGCGGCTCAACTACTACCCGCGCTGCAGTAAGCCTGAAGAGGTCATTGGTGTCAGCCCACATTCCGACGGCAGCTCCATCACAGTCCTCCTGCAGGAAGATGACCTATGTGGTCTCCAAATTAGGCACGAGGCAAGGTGGCTCCCAGTCGTCCCCATATCTGGAGCGCTGGTTGTCAACATTGGAGACGCCCTGGAGGTATTTCCACTTGATAACATCGTACCAATCCCTTTAACGTCATCAAAATATCGGTATATAAAGACATTTGCTACAATGATTTTGCAGTTTTGGACCAACGGGGTGTACAGGAGTGTCGAACACAGAGCCGTGGTCCATCAGCACAGAGCAAGGATGTCGGTTGCGACGTTCGTATCTCCACGGGAAGACGTACAGATCGGGCCGCTCGATCACTTCTTTGGAGATCAGCGCCCTGCCATGTACAAGAGAGTGAAGTACTTGGACTACATCAGGAGTATCTTGTCGCGGAAGATGGAAGGGAAATCTCACGTAGAGACAGCAAAGCTGCAAAACGCTAGCTAGAAAACCGGTGTGACTATGTAAAACAATGTTGATTATCTCAGTGTAATTGAAGCAATGTGTAGTATAAGTTCTCGATGTTAAAAAGGCGATAGTTAATGTTAATCATGAAATCAAATGCGGTATTGCATAGATTGTTATGGATTAGTCGTAAAAATCTGTAATCTTCACAGATGGCTATTTCCTCATAATAGCGTGGCTGTCTGAGGGACCATAGCCTTTCTTTCATCCATCACAATGTTTACAAAAAAAAATTAATGAACAAAATACATCCACCAATCTCTACGGCGACTTATAGATAGAGAAGCACTCAGCACAGGAGTCCTAGCAAGGAAAGTCAACATAACACTAGCAAAGTTTTGTATCTCATGTATCAACAAAAATGATTATTTGAAAAAATTTGCGGAAGCTTAAGTCTAAGAAAAACCTCATGCGAGTTACAGTCCAAACATACACAACAAAAGCTAAGACAACTCACATTGAGAAAGCCAGTAACTATCAAATAAATAACCAAGCAGAGAACATGATTGACGAAAAAAACTGCAGATTCCTATCAAGCAACCTCAAAAGTTTACAAGAATTGTCGCTCCCTCACAATATTGTGCCCACAATAGAATCATATAACCTACTCTCGTTCTCTCTCCTCTTTGGCAATCCTTTGTGGTTTTCTATTTTGACACACGATGTTGTCCTATGTTGGCACACTCGAAATTACCACGCGTTGGAACCCCACACATCGGCGGACCGAACTCCAGCGGTGTCTACCCCTAATTATAGGTAGGGAATTCCGGTTAGAAAGTACAAGAGGATATGACAATTCTATAGGGATTAGGAAACGACAATACAAAAAGATAATAAAATAATGTCTTAGCTAAGACATTATTTCCTTATCTTTTTGTATTGTCGTCTAAGACATTATTTCATTATCTTTTTGTATTGTCGTTTCCTAATCCCTATTCAAGGCTAAGACATTATTTCCTTATCTTTTTGTATTGTCGTTTTCTAATCCCTATAGAATTGTCGTATCCTTTTGTACTTTCTAACTAGAATTCCCTACCTATAATTAGGGGTAGACACCGTTGGAGTTCGGTGTGCCGATGTGTGGGGTTTCAATGCGTGATAATTTCGAGTGTGTCAACGTATGACAACATCGTGTGCCAAAATAGGAAACCACAAAGGATTTCCAAAGAGGAGAGAGAAGGAGAGTGAGTTACATGATTCTATTGTGGACACAAAATTGTACGGGAGCGACAATTCTTATAAACTTCTTGAGGTTCCTTAATAGAATTCTACAGTCTTCTTCATTAATCATGTTCTATGCTTGGTTCTTTATTTGGTGGTTATTGGCTTTGTCGACATGGGTCGTCATAGCTTTTGTTGTGCATGCTTAGGTTGTATCTAGTATGGGTTTTTCTTGGTTGGAAGCTACCACAAATATCTTCAAGTAGTATCAATGCATGATTCATGCAAGACGATCAGAAAGTATGGGAGGCACATAAAAATATGACGACGTCGACAACTACCATTGGAGGTCATCTAGTAGAAAATCTTGTTGGCAACATTACCGAATCAAGAGGGCGTGAATCTAATAGCTGTGAAATATCAACGCAAGGTGGAGTCATGCTATTTACTTACAAGGGGCAAGTGACAACGGAGGCTACCCAGTTCTATCGACTGGTTGGATTTTTTTAATAAAAAAAGAACGGCTGACGAGAGGTCTACCAATACGGGAAGTGTAGATGAAGTCGTAGCATGGGTGGCGGGCGTAATGAATCTGAAGATTTCTACATGTATTCAACTCTCACGGGCAGTCTGGTACGAGTTTGTAAACTCGGCTGTAAATTTCAATAGGTGCAAAGGCGAAGTTGTCAACTGTTGAAAAGAGGAAGTCGTGGTTGGACCAAAAACACGGTGTCTTCAACTGAGAGTGTCTAAAAGAAGGCACAACCCTATTGCATGGGGGCCAAAGGTGTGGAGGATGTAGTTTTTCTTACCGCAGGTGGAGGCGGTATAGTTTTTCAAACTGTACAAGATGAGGAGCTCTCACATGAAGGGTCCAGAAAGCCATATCAGGGCACACACTCCATGCAGGCATGCATGGTAAAACACTTCTAGAAATAGAAGCAGTTACCGAGGGCAGAAGCATAGAAGAAGAACGAGAGCAGACTTCTTGGAGGAGTAACTTCAACAAATAAGATACAAGGTGAAGATTGTTAGGATTTGTCTCTTATCCTAATCGGATAAGAAATAATATCTAACAATATTAGTAAAGTACAATTAATGTTAGACTTGGAGTCCAAGACATTATTTCCTTATCCTTTTATATTGTCATTTCCTTGTCACATTCATCATCCAAACCAAGTCTAACTTGATGATGATTTCAATTATATGTGAGTGAATACGGAATGTGAGTGAGCTATGTGGATACTTTCTAAATGACTTAGGAAAGGTTGTGATGACTTTATTGTTTGAAGGAATAGTGAATCATATACTTGTACAAAACTTTGCCCCCAAAAACCTACATAGAAAATGCCTGGTAAGATGTATATGTGTGTGGTGTGAGAGAGGGCAACGTTACTATTGAGTTGTCTCTAGGAACCTATGTCCCTATTCTCCTATGTTCTCAGAACTCTGGCTAGGGTTGATGCCGCAACACACATCCATAGGTGAGAGAAGCCATGGGATAGCAGATGCCCCATGAGGGATGGGGATTATCGGGAAGGACCTCTTTACAAGTATATGCCTCCTTGGTCTGCATCTGGTGCCACATGTACTAGAGACGCAAGTTTCTACTCTCATTACGTCTATTACATCTACTTGTCTAGGTGAACTGACATATAGGTTCTGGGATAAAGCTATGAAGGAAGATGGAAAGAGAAAGAAGGACCGAGATAGCCGCATAAAGCTCGAGGACCTACAATGTGTTATTGGCTCATTGTGGTAGAAGTCCAATCAGTTCCCATCATGTACTAAAGGAAGCACATTATGTCACTTCTCCTTGTTGTGCCCCTACTAAATAAACCATTGGGCTATTGCAAAGAGGATTGGGTGGTGGTTATTTTCTCTCAGATTCATCTTCAACCACTCATGCTAATTACCTGGATGAAAATAGGGACATGCATGTTGATCCCTAATCCCATCCACATCGCCTTAGTTCAACATAGTGTGTCAACATATGCAGTAGGCCTTCCTTATCTTCAAAGCATTTTCCACTATCAACATCATTAGTTACATGCATATGCTTCCAATGAGCAATATACATCAAAATATCATGATTAATAAGCCATAAAATCATTTCTTGTTTCATTGGTAGAGACGCTTTTCAGATGTTATCCTGATGCCCCCACCTTATTCTCCCTTTTCCTTATCTCAAGATCTTATACACATAACTTTTTGAAAATTCCCCATCTGTAGTAGGCATCCAACACCATCTATCAATCTCCATAGTGTTGAAGAAGGTGGTAGGCAGGTGATCTTTGGAACTATAATAGAAGGTAAGTTGTGTTGGATGAGCTTGACATCCCATTGTCCATCTAACAAGATTAAACTTGCTAGCTTTAGATCTTTGATATCCTTAGGATTGGGCTTCAAAGCAATCTCCCTTAGGTTATGGACACTTGGAACCCAAGGGTCTCCCAAACATCAATCAAATGGCCATTGAGGATGATCTTCGTGCAAGAAAAATGAATGAGAGGATGTAGCTTGTTAATATCTCTCCACAAACCTGTAGCCGACTGTATCGACCATGTTGTGTAGCACCTACACTTCTTGGACATGGCTTCTCAGAAAAGCATGTCCCAAAATTCCCAACCATTACGCATGATGATAGCCTAATTCCTCCAACTAATTTTCTAATTTCTTGTAGTGCATGGGAAGAAATTTATTTATGACATTCAAGTATTATAAATAATAAATGACATGAATGGTTATAGTGTAGCGGTAGCATCATGTAAAGTATCATATAAAACATCACACTTTCTTAATACGATCCTATACTTTGTAATCCAAGGAGAACACCACCTAGGCAGCATAAATAGCTAGTACTATATGGGATCTCTGAAATGATCACCTATTCAACGGAAACCAAATTGGAACGACAGGGGAAACCTTGAGGATTGGTCAGGATATGCAACTCTGTCTTGCAAATCACAGTGAAAGAAACCAACCTGCAACAAGGACACCGACTGAAAAAGCATATTGGACACCCCCCAATCCAAATCAAATAAAGCTTGATGTGGATGATGATGTCAAAATCAAAGAAAAAAAAAGACTTGTACTGGCTTCGCCCTGAGGAACTATGCGGGAAAGTAGTTGATAGGAGGCACTACAAAAAAATAGTGTTTTTTTGCACTTTACGACATGAGTTTTCTACGCTTAAAAGCGTGGAAACACACGTTGTCGACGCTAATTAAAAGCCTGGAGAAAATGAGCATAAAAACTTAACCACGCTTTTAAATCCATATTATACTGTGTGGCCTTAAAATTTCCACACTTTTGGTCTACAACATATTGTGTGGAAATTAAAATTTCCACACATTTTATATCACATCATATTGTGTGACATCTAAATTTTCACACTTTTACGTCCATGTTATATTGTGTAGCATCTAAATTTTCACACTTTTTAATCCTCATTATATTGCATGACATCTAAATGTTCCACATTATTTAGTCCACATCGTATTGTATGGGATCCATATTTCCACACATTTTAGTTCACATTACATAATGTGGCGTCTTAATTTCTACACTTTTTGTTAACATTATATTGTTTGGCATTTAAATTTTCACAGTTTAATTGTGTTATTTTTTGTTCATATTTTTTGCAAGGTATTTTATCATCCACATACTTTCGGTGTGGATGTATTCATATGATTTTGTATATAAACGTACTTATCCATGCTTTGTAGTGTGAAAAAATGCTTATTCTTATTAATGTGGATCGAATTTTTATTTGGTGGGAAACCATTTATCCACATTAGAAAGCATGAAAAGGTTATTGATTTGGCATGAATAAACAACTAATAATTTTATGATACCATGGATTATGAGCACTAAGTGTGTACCCACGTACATATACAAATATTTTTGTACACATTATACAGATATCAAATTAAGGCGTTCATTGAACAATTTATGCAAAAATGTGTCTTTAACTGAAAAAAGGAGATATTCATCAACCAAATCTCTTGTTTCATAAAAACACATCAAGAGAGTGTGCTTACAAAAGACATCTAGTTATGTGTTTCATAAAAAATCATCTGAAAGAAAAGGAAAGCAGCCATATATGGTTGTCATCTACTACGAAGACATAAAACTGAACATCTAAACATCCCATTAAAATTCAAGTCTCCTCTTGAAATTTTTGTCATACTGTAGTCATCATCTTGTCCATTCAATCCATCACCAGTAGTCTGCAAAACCCGATTAAGAAGTAAGAAAAAGATATGTGATCTAAAAATTACAAGAAACAAATATAATTTATATCTGAATGAAAAAATCTTCTTACTAAAAGTTAATCTAAAAACTATAAAGTTCATGATATAAATATTAATTCTTACATATAACATATCTACCCCCACGTTTGTCTCTACTGTGCTGTATGACTACGTATTAGAAGTAGAGAAAATTTTGGTACAAAAAATAAATAAAATCAATACATGTATGCTACTTACCATCACACCATTCACAACATGATTCACATCTACTACACATGCATGCAAAACAATAATAATGAAATAGTACTTACAAATACTACATAGAAATAGAACTTAAATAGGATCCATATAACTTATTGCTCGATTGGCTGAAACTGAAATGACATCAATTGTGTGTATCTCATTACTTCAGCACATGATCCTCCATGTCTATGGAATGATTCAATGTAGAATGAGGTTCTCCATTTCCCTCGAACGTTGGAGGAATTATTAAATGAAGAGGAAGGATTAAAATGTGAGAAGCCAATTAAAATGATATTATATCACACTCGAAATGTGTAGGAGAAAATACAAGTAGTTTACATTGGGCATCACACAAAATGAGAAATACAAATATAGTACCAGCTGGTGATTCAAGAAATCAAAAATAAAAAATACAAGTATTTGGTGTTATTAACAAGACAACTGAAACTAATATATACAAGGAAATGTATAAATAACAAGACAAATGTGGACTTAGGATCCAAAGGTACAGTGGCAAAGACAAGTATGGTACAATGGATATAGCACCGTAATATAGACGCCAGGAAATTCCACCTTTATACTATATATGCATATAGTTTTTAGCATAACTATGAGTCTATGATAAGAATCTAATATACAAGGACTAATTGACTGAAGAATACCTCAGATTCAAACATATAAAGGAAAATAATAATGCCCATATATTATCCATGCATACAGCTTGAGAACTGGGAAAATGGAGAACGTAGGGTTACACAAAGTGTGTACCCTGATATTTGTATAAGTGGTACAATTACTGTCCATATAGAATTGTAAAATAATAGAATAGTAAATAAAGACATATAAATAAAGACATATATGAACACCCCCACTCAAGTTGCAACATAGATATCAATCATGCCCAACTTGTCCATAAGAGAACTGAAGTGCTTCTTTGTCAGTAGCTTGGTAAATATGTCAACAACCTAATCTTCAGAGCGGGGGAAAGGAGTGCAAATCTTGCCAGATAGAATAATATCTCTGATAAAGTAACAGTTGACTTTAATATGCTTTGTGCGCTCATGATATATAGGATTGTTAGCAATGAAAATAGCTGCCTTATTATCACAGTGCATTGGAATAGGAGTAGATGACTCAACACCTAAGTCTTCCAGAAGAGATTGCACCCATTGGAGTTCACTTGTAGTGTCGGCCATGGCCTTGTATTCAGCTTCAGCACTGGATCTAGCAACAACATTTTGTTTCTTACTTCTCCATGTGACCAAGTTATCTCCAACATAAGTATAGTAGCCAGAGGTAGATTTCTTGTTTATGTTACTCCCAGCATAATCAGAATCGGAATAGCCTTCCGGAGAACAGTTCCCATTTTTCCTATAATAAAGGCCTTTTCCAGGAGACTTCTTCAGATATCTCAAAATATTGCATAGAGCATCCCAGTAACATTGTCTAGGCTTATCCATGTACCTACTAAGAAGACCAACAATAGTATATATATCAGCTCTAGTCATAGTTAGATAGATCATCTTGCCAATCAACCTCCTGTATTTTTTGTTGTCTTGAAATATAGGGTAGAGTCATCATCCCAATTAACATTGGAAGCCAGAGGAGTATCAGCTGGCTGTGCTCCAAGCATCCTAGTTTTTGTAATAGATCAAGTACATACTTCCTCTGAGATAAAACAAGAGCATTAGAAGTTTAGGATACATCAATGCCCAAAAAATATCACAGTTTCCCCAGATCTTTAGTAGCAAAATGTTTACAAAAATCCAACTTACAAATCCAACTTACAAAACCAACTTATCATTTGGCCAAATCCAACTTACAAAACCAAACTGCATACATGGTGTATGCTTCACCCCCCAGTGGGTGTGTTAATCTTCTAGTTAAGGAATGTAATGGTAGTAGTACTACCATTTTTTCGGACTCATGTTTAATTAGAGATTGTAAGATTTCATTTGATCATGCTCACAAGAGGAGGGCGGGATGAATATGAAAGCCTCCTAACTTAATTAAAAAAAATATGTTTACACAAATGAATTTTAGTCGCCTGAATTTCAAGAGAATCACTGCCAAATAGAATGATATCATCAACATATACTATAAGAATCATAATACCAGAGGGGGTCTTTTTTGTAAAGACCTAATGATCAACATGTGATCTCTGAAATCCAAAAGTAGTCAGAATTTTACTCAGCTTGTCAAACCATGCTCGAGGACTCTGTTTGAGTCCATAGATAGACTTCTTTAACCTACAGACTTTATGTGACTCCCACTTAGAAACAAACCTACGAGGTTACTCCATATAGACCTCTTCTTAGAGATCACCAGACAAGGAGGCATTTTTAACATCTAGTTTTATAAGAGGCCAGTCAAGATTAATAGCAACAGAAAGTAGAACGCTGACAGAGTTAAGGTGGGAAACATGTGAGAAAGTCTCAAAATAGTCAATACCATAAGTCTACGTATACCCTTTTGCCACTAGCAGTGCCTTCAGACGTTCTACTGTACCATCGGGTTGATATTTCACAACATACACCCATCGACAACCAATAGGCTTGCACTCAGGAAGTGGATCCACCAGCTCCCAAGTTTCTCGATCAGCAAGAGCATTCATCTCCTCCTTCACGACAGTAGTCCATGCTGTACTTTGCAGGGCATCATGTACAGTCTTTGGAGTAGCAATAGCAGATAAGGCAGTGGCAAAATTACTTGCATGAACACTCAGATGTGTAGTAGAGACATGATTAGCAATATTATGAGTAGTACAGGAACGAGTGCCCTTTCTAAGAGCAATGGGTAAATCTAAATCAGAAGTTACCTCAGGCGGTGCAGGACCTTCTGGAGGAGAAGATTGGTGTTGATTGGGGGGTGCTTGACCAGGTTGGGACCTATTCCTGCGTTGATATACAATAAGTGGGTTATGGGCCCACCACGCTCTAATACCGTGAGAAAAGGAAAATTGGAGAACGTAGGGTTACACAAAGTGTGTACCCTGATATTTATATAAGTGGTACAATTATAGTGAGGTCCATATAGAATTGTAAAATAACAGAAAAGTAAATAAATACATATATGAACACTCCCCCTCAAGTTGGAGAATATATATAAATTATGTCCAACTTGTCCACAAGATAACTGCAGTGCTTCTTTGCCAGTAGCTTGATAAATATGTCAGCAACCTGATCTTCAGAGCGGGTGAAAGGAGTGCAAATCTGGCTAGATAGAATAGTATCTCTGATAAAGTGGCAGTCGAATTCAAAATTCTTTGTGCGCTCATGATATATAGGATTGTTAGCAATGAAAATATCTGCCTTTAATCACAGTGCATAGAAATAGGAGTAGATGACTCAACACCTAAGTCTTTTAGAAGAGATTGCACCCATTGGAGTTCACTACTAGTGTTGGCCATGACCCTGTATTCAGCTTCAGTACTGGATCTAGCAACCACATTTTGTTTCTTACTTCTACATGTGACCAAATTACCTCCAACATAAGTACAGTAGCCAGAGGTAGATTTCTTATCTATCTTACTCCCAGCATAATCAGAATTAGAATAGCCTTCTAGAGAACAGTGCCCATTTTTCCTATGATAAAGGCCTTTGCCAGGAGACTTCTTCAGATATCTCAAAATATTGCATAGAGCATCCCAGTAACATTGGCTAGGCTTATCCAGGTACCAGCTAAGAAGACCCATAGTAGTAGATATATCAGCTCTAGTCACAGTCACATAGATCATCTTGCCAATCAAGCTCCTGTATTTTTTGTTGTCTTGAAATATAGGGGAAGATTCATCATCCCAATTAACATTGGGATCCAGAGGAGTATCAGTTGGTTGTGCACCAAGCATCCCAGTTTCCTTTAATAGATCAAGTACATACTTCCTCTGAGATAAAACAAGATCATTAGAAGTTCTAGATACCTCAATGCCCAGAAAATCTATCAGTTTCCCCAGATCTTTAGTAGCAAAATGTTTACACAAATGAGTTTTAGTAGCCTGAATTTCAATAGAATCAATGCCAGATAGAATGATATCATCAACACATACTATAAGAATCATAATACCAAAGGGGGTCTTTTTTGTAAAGATTGAATGATCAACATGTGATCTTTGAAATCCAAAAGTAGTTAGAATTTTACTCAGCTTGTCAAACCATGCTCGAGGACTCTGTTTGAGTCCATAGATAGATTTCTTTACCCTACAGACTTTATGTGACTCCCCCTGAGCAACAAACCCAGGAGGTTGCTCCGTATGGACCTCTTCTTGGAGATCACCATACAAGAAGGCATTTTTAACATCTAGTTGTATAAGAGGCCAGTCAGGATTAATAGCAACTGAAAGTAGAACTCTGACAGATTTAAGGGGGGCAACATGTGAGAAAGTCTCAAAATAGTCAATACCATAAGTCTGTGTATACCCTTTTTCCACCAAGATTGCCTTCAGACATTCTACTGTACCATTGGGTTGATATTTCACAACATATATCCATCGGTAGCCAACAAGTTTGTACTCAGGAGGTGGATCCACTAGCTCCCAAGTTTCTCGATCAGCAAGAGCATTCATCTCCTCCTTCATGGCAGTAGTCCACGTTGTACTTTGCAGGGCATCATGTATAGTCTTTGGAATAGCAATAGCAGATAAGGTAGTGACAAAATTACTTGCATGAACACTCAGATGTGTAGTAGAGACATGATTAGCAATATTATGAGTAGTACAGGAATGAGTTCCCTTTCTAAGAGCAATGGGCAAATCTAAATCAGAAGTTACCTCTGGTGGTGTAGGACCTTCTAGAGGAGAATATTTGTGTTGATTGGGGGGTGCTTGACCAGGTTGGGACATGTTCCTGCGTTGATATACAATAAGTGGGTTATGGGCCCACCACGCTCTGATACCATGAGAGCAGGGAAATTGGAGAACGTAGGGTTACACAAAGTGTGTACCCTTATATTTATATGTGGTACAATTAAAGTGAGGTCCATATAGAATTGTAAAATAATGGAATAGTAAATAAAGACATATAAATAAAGACATATATGAACAAAATGAAAACCTACACATTACAGCCAACCATACACATAGAGGATTGGCAAACCTCATACATAGATGGAGGTCCTCCAATGATCTAGAACTAATAACCTTTCTTAAAGGTATTCTTAAGAATGTAATAGTAGCTAGAGCCATATGAATATAGAGGTAGGGTGAACCTCTAAATCTTCCTAGAATGGCCAATTTTTCTAATAAATGTTACTAATCTCTATAATTAGGCTGACACATATCATATGAATCTAATTAATTTCAAACTGTAAAGTCATTATTATCGGCTTAGGATGAACACCGGTAGGACAAGATAAATATTGTATGATAGATGCTTCTAACGATCCTAAATATTGATCAAATATATAATTTTGAGTTTTATTCAACTAGATTTACTGGAAACACTTATAAAAAATATGACATTTGTGTTGCTTCTCTCAACTATTTAAGGGGAAACTTTTGTCAAAGGATTATTTTCTAAAGAGATAAGAAGGTTCACTATAAAGCTCCCAATCAATTACTTATTAACTAAGCAGGACAAATATGGGTTCCTTGTTCAATTGTGTGTCTAAGTTGTCAAGCGAGTATAGCTCAAAAATCAATGAGCTAGCAGTATATTAAAAGAAATTTCCAACTAGTCTATTGAGAACTGACTAGAATCCAATTGTTGAATGACTCTAATTAACCAACCCCACATTATACTTAATCTAACTTAACAGAAATCAACTTGTCTTGCTCCCCCTAATATAATCTGCAGTGTAAAAATAGGATCTACATAAGCAATATATGCCTAAATTGAGAAAAATATGACCTCATTATACCCAATCATTCCTAAATCATACCAATCGATCCAAATTGACCTAAATTAATTTTATTTATACTTTCTATAATTGAATTATACCATATATGACCCAAATTTATACAATTTTGTTCTTGAATGAGTGAAAACCCTCAAACACCTTATTTTCAAAGGAGACTGTCATTAAAAAAGAAAGACACACACAGAGCTGAATTTTTTAGAGTCAAAATCTAACTCATGAGTAGATATATAGTTAATGTTCTTGTCAGTTAGAACAACCAAGTTCAAACTAGAAATATAACTATAATTTAAAGGATTGTATATGTAAAAGACAAGGAACAATCAATTCATACTACTTGCATGTTTTGTAATGAGTATAACCAAATCGCAGTAAGAAACAACATATATGCAATGATACTTACTTATCCACGTTGTGTTTCTCTTCCAATATCATCACTTCTGGTAGGAATATTAAGGACAATTCCATTCTTAGCAAGTTTAGACGTCATTTGATGATTTTGGGCTTGCAAATCAGCATGTACATTCCATAGTTGTTCATTCTCTTTCACAACAGAAACCAGATGTCCTTTGACATCCATGGAGTCCTCCATGGAAATAAACTTCCTCAAATCTACTTTTAACCCAAATAATTGGCTTCAAGATACCCCTTGTCCATATCCAACCACATGTTGATTAGGGTTCTCATCATCATACATCATCTCATTAAATACAACATTTTCTATTGTAGTTTTTGATATTTCAGGCTGCGCAACAAGACGTTCTTCTACCAACTTTTCAGTAGTTTCATATACTAATTTATTAAATGTTATATATTTATTCCAATGATCTATAAATAAACTTTTATGTATTTCACATTTTGCAATTCTAGAAATAAATTTAAATAATGACACATACCAAAAATTCTTTTGTGCTTGTATTTTCTACATCGCTTCATTCTTTCCTTACATGAGTAAGCCTCCATGCCTCCAAAATGCTAGGTTCTCTTTTTGCTTTCTTTGTTTGCGAAAAAGATAATATGTCTTGATTAACTTGTTACTTATATTATTTTATTCCACATTGCAATCTTAATATGTTATCTTACAAAATCATATTTCTTCTAAGAAATGCTTTTTGAACCAGTAGTATGGTGATGAGTTTTTTGAGATTGGGATCTCTTTCCTATTAATGAAAGTTTCTGCAAATAAAAATAATCATATCATATAATGGAAAATGAAGCATTTGTTATTCTATATTATCAAAGGATAAAGCTTACCTTTCCTATAGGAGAAAACTGGTAGCTAACAAAGTGCACCCACTGCTCTTTGATCACATTTTCTGGAACTAAGACAACAATTTACTTCTCTATCTTGTTTGGATAAAAGTAAAATTTTTAGGCTTGTGTCTGAAAATTCTCCATTTTCCATTCACAAGTGAAAGAATCGACTCATCAATTTCCGAGCCAATAGGAATATGAAACTTTCACTGGGTCACACAACAAAAGATCACGTGAAAGGAGATATATTTTATGTGAAAGTATTCCTACATTTTTGAAATATCATTACTTATATAGAGAAATAATTTACTTACCCAAGTCAATTTTACAATATCCACTTTATAGCAGTCATGCACATAGTGCCAACTACTTTCCCCAATTGGACACAAACCCCCTTGTTTTGCCACCTCTCCAAGAAATTTCATCAATACATGCCCTCCTTTACCTATTGGTTGTTTGAATTTGTTAAAATTGATGATAATCTTTAGACCAGTCTCAAAAACCCATACTTTTGACACATGAATGTTCCCTTTCCCTCTCACTATTTTTCGTTCAGAATCTACAACAATAGGAAATGTTATATGTATACTTATATAATTGAATAAGATACTAAATAGACAACAAATGGTAAAATCACCTATTGTTTCAATGGGATCATCTTCATCAAAAGTATTATCAGCATTCCATGCCACACCTTTGGATTGAGTTAAAACTGGTTGGGAATCTTCACTTTCCTCCAAACTAGTTTGACCAACGTATTCAGTTGGTTGAGTCATTGGTTCTCTTAAGGGAACTCCAGGATGACATGATTCAACTTGATTTTCATTGCCATTTATATCTGGATCACCTGATGTGAGATTTTCTATAGTTCTCTTTCTCTGCCACATATTCAACATATTCATGAGTATATATAGATAGAGTACCAAATCAAGTATTACATGATAAACAATCTGTCAAAATGTTAATATAAACAGAGCAGAGTTACTGATGCATCTACCTTTGATTAATTTAATAAAAAATTACATCACAAATAATGCTACCTTACCACAACAAATGTGTTTAGCCTATGGAACCTCAAGAACAAATGAGAAATCCATAATAAAAAAAGAACTCAAAGACAAAAAAGTGAAACAGGAAATTTGAAGGAAAAAAATTATTCTCTCGAAGGGAAGAAATCTTTTGAATACAAAAAAAGGATCCCTTTAAGTTTGTATCTCAGCAAAATCAATATTAATAAAGTTAAGAATCTTTCCAATATCATAAGGCATCCATGTGCCAATGTTACCAATAACCAACTAAGGGGCCACCCCAACATCAAAAGCATCTCTTGGCTTATATTCAACAACATGTAACCATGATTTCTCTATCTCATCTTCAACATACAAAAATTTCTTAGTTTGAGATGAAAAAATGAATGGATCTTCTTCCAATGAACATCCAGTGTGCATCAACATAGAGAAGTTCACACAAGTCCAACCTTTTCCATCGATCATGAATCCTGTTGGTGATGTTATATCTACCCAATCACATCGAAACAACACTACTTTATATGTCTCATAGTAATCAAATTCAAAAATTCCATTTAGATTTCCATAGTAAGGATTCCCATCAGCTTCAACCATGACTCTAGAGTTTTGTGCCTTCTTATATCTTTCACGGTCCATGGTGTGAAACTTGTATCCATTAACCATAAATCCCTTCAAACTCTTAACATATACATTCATTCCACGAGCTAAAGGCATTTTTAACTCTCATTCTTTGTTGACATCAATATTTGGTACCTAGTATAGTTGAAGTGATATTAGGTACATTAATTAGAATATAAATATAGCCCTTAATATCTATGATCGTATCCACATTACTTGAGAATTAAGGCATCTTGCAAAATCTTCTAGCATCCACTTATCTTTTAATTTTTGGTCAACTCTTACTCCTTTCTTGAGACACTCTTCTCTCTTTTGGTATAAAAATTTTATACAAAAAATTGTGGGTTTGCAATTTTTATTTATTAGATATAAAGTACTTCAATAAGCATTATACAACTTACTCATTAAGGTCTCTAAAAATATCTTCATAATGGATTAGAACGTAACAATGTGCTTCAGACATACTTTTTTTTATCAAGGTGGACAACTTTTGTAGCCCCAACATGATGTCCTCCCGAGTTGAACAAGTATATATCCTTATTTGGAATAGTATCACCATTTCTTTTCTATCTATTGGAGATTATCTCAGCGCCTTCCATATATCTAGAACAAAATGTAATTGTTTCTTCCAAAATGTAGCCCTCTGCAATGGAACCCTCCGGTTAAGCTCTATTTCTAACATATTCTTTTAGTCGACCTAAATACCTATAAGAATGTCATTGAGGTTAACAATATAATGATTTCTATATATTCAAAATAAATGAATGGTCATAAGTAATAACTAACCTTTCAACAGGATTTATCCATCCATACGGAATAGGTCCACCATACTTGACCTGGTCAACCAAATGAACTAGTAGGTGAACCATTATGGTAAAAAAGGGAGGAAGAAATTCCATTTCTAGATGACAAAGTGTGTCAACAATACTTGTTTGCAGCTCATCCAACTCATTCGGGTCAATAGTTATCGAGCATAATGATTTAAAGAAATATGACAAATCAAACAACACATCAATAACTTATGTTTCTCCTGATGCTCATAAAGCTATAGGAAGTATATATTGCATAAGAACATGATGGTCATGACTCTTAAGATTAATTAACTTCCACAACTTTAAGTTAACACATCTAGAATGATTGGAACCATATCGATCAGGCACTTTAAGCTTACCTAAGACATATAGAAAATGTTCCTTTTCTGTTATAGGCATAGAGTATGGAGATGGAGGCATAACAAAACTACCGTCACTACAAAAAATTTGGCATTTGTGAAGAACCAAAAATCGTGAATAATGATGTCTATTTGTGAGGGTTCATCCTTTGAAAATGGGACCAAATCCCTCAACTGTGTTTTTAACATAGTTAGACCTTTTATGTGAACACTGGTCCCTCACAAATACATTACTCACTAATCAACCTGTGAAAAATGCATTAGGTGTAGTTTACACCACTTCTATTTATAAAATACAAATGTGTAAGATGAAAAATGTAGTCAAACCTATTAGACACAAACTTGAACCCCCTTCTCTCAATCCCAAAATGAAAATATTTCATTGGCGCTTCTCCCGCGCGTCCCCATCCCTCTGCCAATTCCACTTCCCAATTCAACCTCCAATCGTGCTTCTCTACCCCTCCCCAATTTCACACTCTCCTCCCAACCATGGTGTCTCCTTGAATCCCTATGTCACTCCATCCTTCCATCATCGCCCAAAGGCACCACACATTGCCATGTTCTCCACTCGACGCATGCAGCAGCCTAAGGGGGGCACATGTTACTGGTCATCTCAGTGCCTCCACCCCGTAACATGAGGGATATGGCCGTCCTAAGCACCTCTGCGCAACAGCTGGAGGGCTGCATCGGCGCTATTCTTCTCTACCTCAACCAAGCAACCTTATAGCCTCGTCCTCCTCTCAATCAGGTAACTAACTGCTTCCTCCTACGATTCACTCAACCGTCGCGTGAAGCCTCCTCCTCGAGTGCGAGGATGCGTCCTGGAACTCGCTTCTCCGTGCCGGGTACGGCGGCTGGCTCCTCTATACCGCCGCCTGCGCCGGCGACCTGTCGTTCATCCACGAGCTCCTCAAACGGGACCCGCTCATGGTGTTTGGGGAGGGTGAGTTCGGTGTCACTGACATCCTCCATGCCGCCGCTAGGAGCAGGAACGCGCAGGTTTTCCGCCTGCTCCTCGACTTCGCCCTCTCCCCCAGGTTCCTGATGGGGATCCCCAATGGCACTGCCGGTGGTGTATGGGTCAGGGAATCAGGCATCAGGGGTGATACAACAGTCTTCCGGTCTGAGATCCTTAATAGGGCGGTTCATGCCGCTGCTAGAGGTGGCAGCTTGGAGATCCAGATGGAGCTTCTAAGAGGGTGCTCCGATGTGCTGGTCTATAGGGATGCCACCGGTTCCACCATCTTGCATGCCGTCGCCGGTAGGGGATAGGCTGAGGTGAGTGTTTTGAATGTTGCTTTCTGTTTTTTTTCTGGCGCACAACAGAGGTAGGTTGGTCCTTGGTAAGCAGTGCAGCGTGAGAGCATGAACAGGGGTAGATGTCTTAGTTTAATGCTTTGCTGCCATATGCATAGTTACAACAAAAAAACATATTCTTTTCTATCGAAATCATAGTTGATATGGATTATTTTCCTAATGGTACTTTGAAAATATAATTTCATTATATCATGAGTCTTTTCATGAATTTATCATTCCTTCATTTGTCTCATGCATTCAGAATTATTCATCTCGACATTCTTTTTTCTATTTTTGAGCTTATCTGAAGAAAAGGAAGTATGTTTACTCGCTGTCCCTTTTGACAATTTCGGTCATTGCACTTCAAGGAGAGGCTCCATCACATGGTTTCCTCTATTAGTGGAAACCTAATATTTTTTCATGTAGGTTGTAGACCAGTATAGACTAAGACTGAATGCTACCTACTTTTCCATATTTGCTTTAAGCTACTTTTTCTATCTATATGCAACTCATGAATTTCATAATTTACTTAAGAGTTAACTTACTGCAGAAAAAACGTTTACTGTGGATTGAGAAGTGATAAATAGTGCGGATTTTAATTTATCACTTAGTTCAGTTAACCAGGTCCATTTGGGTTTGGGTCCTCACCCCTAGAAATGTCAGAAGATCCATGAGGGTACTGGTAGCACTGGAGTAGATGTGGATTGAGAAGTGATAAATAGTGTTGTTTTTAATTTATCACTTAGTTCAATTAATCAGGTCCATTTGGGTTTGGGTCCTCACCCCTAGAAATGTCAGAAGATTCATGACGGTACTGGTAGCAATGGAGTAGACGGTCTCCTCTATTTCAATAGTGTCTGATGTCTATGGCCTAAGGTAGAACAGTCAATGGTTTCTGCCAGAGAAATTCAATACAGGTTATCATCCTTTATCCAGAGATCTTTTTTGGTTCTAAGATCTGAAGTGGAGGACCAAACAGCCCAGATATTGTATGTTAGGGTCCCTAAATAATCACTTCGTTTCTCCACCTATTCATGTTTATTGATCTTCTGATTCTGTACCTCCTATTTTGTACTTCATTCTGCATGATCAATACTAAAACAGAACACTAATGTACACTTCTTAAATAGCTAGATGTTGGAACTGTATCCTCCTTCTAGCAGCTGGAGTTTCCTTATCTTGAGTTACGGCTCTAGCAAGAAGCTGCACTAGGTGTTACCGTAGCTATTGAATCATTCCAGGCTGCCACTTAGGAGTCCTTGTTTGCAGTGGCCATGTTTTTCACCTCTTCCTGCAGAAGGCTACTCTTGATTTGCTTTTGCTCACTCTTTTTGGCAACCGTGTGCACCCTAAAGCCACAGGTACATTTTTGTCCCTATTCCTACCTCAAAATATCTGCTTTCCTGGTTTTGTACCATCACTCACATCTCCTGCCCTCCAAAGCTGCAGTGTGAGCGTGCATCATTATTTTAATATCTCACCTAATCCCAGGTTGTTGACCTTGCATCTGTGATTCTTTCATTGATGCTTAAATTAGTATTTTGATTCTATTTGAAACTTGATACTCATCTGTTCATCTTTCCACCAGAAACTAACATTCTACATCAGTGAGAATTTTTGTTGTTGTACCTTCAGGGTCAGATGTAGATATAAAGTCTAAAGATGTTGAACTGACTGAAGTAAGACTCAACTAAACCAAAATGGCACTAAGCATAATGATCAAACCCTAACCTCATGCAATTTTATCATATAATCCCAATACACATAGAACCCCTACGTTGACTCCCCCTTCCTATTTGATGCCAATAATCTTGGTGGACTCTAGTCGTTGCAGTAGGACACAGCCATGCGTACGCCTTAGAGCTGGTATAATTGGTGATGGTGTCGTATGCGTGCATGTGTAGATTAAACCGAGATTAAGAAAAAACTTTCAATTAAGACTAGCATAAATAGTCCCAACTCTGGAATCTATTTGAAAATTTGGTTTCATATTCTCATGCATAGGTAATCTCCTAAATATAGGTATATAGCTACTAATAGAGAAGTAACCAAGCAAGAGGTAGGGACTAGAATGTTGGTTACAATTATAGTTGCCGCAACCATTTTATTGAAGCAAACCAAATTTGGAGGAATAAAAGAAATTTAATAGACCACATTTGCAAATCTTTCTGTAATAACTAGTACGGTACCATCTAAATATAGTTGAAACAATATAACTCAGAAATGAGAGATTATAGAAACAAAGAGACTGACCTTCTGGATTTTAAAACCAAAGTTAATTCGACTAACATTATTCACTCAAACATGATGGAATTGTACGTACTCAAGGCTACTAAAAGGGATCAGGTAGAGAGGATTCTGGTTTTAATTTAGTGTGTGACGTTGTGTTGCGAGATCTCTATTATAAGTGGGCCATTAATTTGTAGGTTGTTACCCCAATTATGAATCCTGTTGAAATCGGATTTGTTTTTTGATGTTTCTAAGAATTTGGAAGAGGTTGTTATTCATGGAAATGGTTTCTTTGTTGGTGGTCCATTATACACTCCGAGTTTCCTTCCGGTTCCTAGTTACAAGCATGCCTTTTTGATCTACAATCAAGGACAATGGGCCACCCAATCCAGCATCTTCTTGTGGAATATATATCAATGGAATGAGTGACAATGAGTGTAAAGACCATGACACGTGACCACTTCCCTATTTAGGCTTACTTCCCTATGACACATGACCACATCGTTAAATTTGTGGCATGGTGCAATTACAAATTTGCAATTTTGTAAACGTTGGATGGATGACTAAAAAATATCTAAAATGAGCTGAAAGTTAGCATATAGATTATTTTTAAAGGTAAACATCAAGATCCTATAGTTTGAATTTACATATAGATGATGTATATAGAAAACAGCTAAGTAAAATTCCTACTTTGCTAGATATGATTCTAACCTATTTTGACTCTTTCTCTCTTTTGTAAAATTCCTACTATTTACCACTGAGTTTTTTTAATTATGTACTATTTACTAAGTTCAATCATAATTTTAGTTTACGGGTGCATGTTGCTGCTATGTTGGTTCACTTACATTTATCTCTACTTCACACTCATTGTGATTCCTTTTTGTATTTATATTGATAGGGTAGAATTACTTTTAATGATGGATTTCGACAGACAATGCACCTTGGAGTAGCCCAAAACCGAAATATAAGGGTAAGTTGTTTGTTGTACTATGATTTATGTATAAACTTTAAATTCTATTAATATAATGATTTGTCATTTTTAGGAGAAGAATATTCAAGTACCTAACCGTATGAGGCCTGACATTGATGAAGAGCACCACACCATTTGAAGGAATATGGAGACATTATAGATCTTAAGAGTTTCTAGCATGATATGTTGATTGTCATCAATCTCAAATTTTAGAACCATATGTACTCTTTATTTATATCAACGTTGAGCATGCAATGTATGGATAATATTTTGCTTCAATAACAAAAATTGATTTGAGGTGATTTAACATTTTTATGTGTCATTTTGGTGTTGAATCTTCTTATGATGTCATGTGAATTAGTATAAAAATATTGCTTGAGGTTATGTATACAAAGTTTTCATTTAAATTTTGATATTCACTATAGTAACAATTAATTAACATTTGATCAATAACCAAATCATTTACAGTAGTCCCTCATAAATATATTGATGAAGGTCCAGATTGACCATCAAAATTGCATTGTTGACGACCACATAGCCCCTCAAAATAATATTAATGAAGGCATTATTCCTTCAAAAATATATTCTCCAGGACCATCAAGTCCCTCAAAAATGTATTTATGAGAACTAAACATGCCCTCAATAATGTTATTATGAAGGCTAAATAGTCCCTCAAAAATGTATTTATGAAGGCTAAATAGTCCCTCAATATAACATTCTTGAGGGTCAGTTAGTCCGTGACAATTGTATTCGTGAGGGTCACTGGTATTTGTCACGTGAGTTCTCTTCACGAACCATTTGTGAGGGCCAGACTCACAACCGTCCCTATTTGTGAGGGCATGTAGAGAGGGGTTTGTGACAGGACTCACTCGTGAATAATGGCCCAATTTTTACTAGTGTGTCTTGCTGAGGTTGGAGCCAAAGGGACTTCCCTATATTATTTTCCTCAAGGAATTTTCTTGCATTCTTATCATCTTTACACTTTCCATCAACATTCAGAAGTGTTACAAGCACATTTCACACACATTCTTCTTGATGTGCATGACATCAAGGTTATGACAGAGGATTATACTCCCAATATGGAAGATAAAAAAATATGCTTCTTTTCTTCCAAAATCCCATGCTTTCATCATTATCTTCATTCTAAACATTACAACTAGTTGTTACATCTTTATGCTTTCTTCCTCTGTTCTTAGTAAGTTGCTTTGGAGCCTTTCCATATATGTGTTGAACCTATTGTTTTGCATGTAGAACATCACTTCCAGATGTGGGAGTTGGTGAATGTCTGCACTCCTTAGTTCCATCAAATATTGTACCATCAAAATGATAAGTATTGTCATGTGATAACCACCTACGATGACCACCATAACAGATTTTCAAACTGCATCAGTATGAATGCATTGATTCTGCACAATGAGGACACGCATGATAACCTTTGGTGCTCCACCCTGATAATATAGCATAACAAGGAAACTTACTTATGGTAGACATTAAATATCCTTGAATCCTAAAGGGATCTCTTGCATAAGCATCAAATGCATCAACTCCTTCCCACAACACTTTCAACTCATTCACCAATGGTTGCACATATACTTCAATATCATTTCCTGGACTACATTTTCCTAGAATGATTAAAGATAGAATTAATGAATGTGATTTAATACATAACCAAGGAGGAATGTTACTAATACTAAGTATTACTGGCTATATACTATACTTTGTGTTTTGTATCCCATAGGGATTTAACCCGTCACTAGTAAAGGTAATCCTCACACTAGGGCGTCTAAAGAAAATTTTGGATACATCAAATCAAAATCTTTCCACATCAATGCATCTGTTGGGTGTCTTAATTTTCCATCTTTGACACGGCCTTTTTCATGCCATATCCTATCTTCTGCTATCTTAGAGGACATGTACGTCCTTTTCAATCTTGGAATTAGAGGAAAATACTTCATTACTTTTGATGGAGTCCCTTTCAAACTTGTATTGTCATTCTTACCACCATCATCTAAATTGTATTTTTGCTCTATCCACCTAGGAGTTTGACACACATTGCACTGTGTTTTATTTGAATTTTCACCCAATATAACATACAGTCATTTGGACACACATGAATGTTTTCATATCCAAGGCCTAAGTCCTTAATCATTTTTTTAGCTTCATAGTAAAAAGATGGGAATGAGGTCAACTAAGGAAAGGCATCTAGAAAAAGCTCCAACAACTGACTAAAAGAATTATTTTGCCAACGAAACATACATTTAAGATTGAATAGTGATAAAAAAATGAGAGTGTTGAAAATTTTCTACAGCTAGGATAAAGCTCTCTATTAGAAATTTCAACCATCTTTTGATATTTCACATCATCATCAATAGTATCTGCATTATGAAATTTTTGATCATTAGAGTCATCACCATGAGCATCACCAAACACACTCCCTTAATTTCCTTCATTGTTATATGTATCACCGAGATGTGTAATATTCACCACCTATGCCTCTCTTAATAGTGTTTCCATGTCTTCTTCTCCTCCCATATTAGATATATAAATTATAGGTGGTTCATCATTGCTTATCTGTCCATTTGCAGTAAGATTTTCAATAAGACTTCTAGAACCATAAAAGATCCAATCCTTGTAATCATTATAAAAACTATTGTGTATAATATGATATTTGATCACATCAATAGAAAATTGTTTCTTTATACACACTTTGCATTTCCTACATGGAAAAATTATATTCCCTCCTTCCATCCCAATCTTAGCATACTCAAGAAATGGATAGAGTCCATCAATATAATCTTGGGAGAAAATTGATTTCTCAATCCAACTTTTATCCATATTTAATAGGCTATGAAAACCTAAAATTTAAAATAGAAACTATTACCCTAAATTATCATATAATTTCCCATTAACTATTAATAACATAAAAAAGTAATTGCACATTTGAAAACAAAAACTATGTAAGGACATATCAAACACAAAATGGACACCAAAATGGTTCAAAGTTGTTACATGTATATTTTCCCCTAGACAAAATCTTACAAGGGTTACATTCTACATTGTGTTTTATTATGTGTCAACCACTTATCATGTTGATCAATATCGACAATATAGGTAACAATAAATGAGGTCAAATTCTCTAAATGAAACTATACGATGAGGGAATGATCCATGATCTCATGAGTATGTCTCTTAAACACATATTTAGTAGTGATTTTAGTTGGATTCAACACATCTTTAGTAGTGATTTTAGTCAGGCGATCAATGATATGTAAAGAGGAGTTGGTATCATGTAGGGCTAACAAGATTTTTCAATTTCATCTCATCTACATGTTTTGGTGTCCAAACATTTTTGGATAGGGCTCTACCACCAACAACGTATATTATTCCCATCATGATTACCTCCTACCCACACAAGACTTTATACTTTTTATGGTATTTAAGTTTCCTTTGAAGATATCACTCAATCTCTCTCCATCTTTCTAATTGAATTCTTGTATGCAGTATTTTATGCTGGAGTTGGATGCAGAAAAAGGCATTATGGGTGACAAAAGTTATTGCTGATTGGGATTTTCTTTGAAAAATTTTAAATGTAAATTTTTTTAATGCAGTCAAAGGACAAGAGAAGATTTGGTGTTTTTCACTTTCCACTTTTCTTCAAAACTAGTTGAGAGGTTTCATTTTCATTATTGTCTATGATGTATTTGGTAAGTAGAGTACATATATTATGATGGAGATAGAATGAAATGTTGATCTATAATGGTCTATTGATGACTTCCTTATATAAGAAATCAAATACATCTCTTCGATAATTAATCTATTTTAATTGGAAGTATATAATGTGAACATAAAAAAGGAAAGGATGAGTGAGGGATATATGCATTAATGGATACAGTTCTAAACCTCTAAAAGATTTGGGGTGGCCACGACCCCACTTATCTCTTAGTAAATCTACCCCTAGTTCCTATTTTTGTCAATGAAAATTACCCTAACTAATATTAGTAACCCGATTAGATGTGCCATCATTGGGTGCAAACATAGACAAGTCTGGGCTACTCAGAAGCTACATTATTTCTCCACATAATCCATATTACAGGTACTGCATATCTAACAATTATGTTATCACTCACGTGAATGGATTTATAGGATATACAATATACAATGCAGTACAACAACGTGATTAGCTTTTACATGTATTAGAGAATGAAAATAAATTATAAATATTACATATATTAAAGAATACTCTTGAGGTAGACTTGTGACTAGATCCCCATTTTGACATCTACTCGGCATGAAGCCTTCTCAAGAAAGCTAATGTCCTTTAATCCAAAAATTCAAAGAGAGAAATTTGTATGTCTCCTAGAATGATAGCTCCCTACACATCTAACGTGGTTTGCTTGTTATTCATGGTTGTCCAAATGGATCTATCCCAATGGCAGATCCAGAAATTTGAGCTAGGTGAGACCATGACATAATAGATTTTTTATAGACAATTTTCAACATGTATATACAAGAAATCCATATATTACTAGAATCTTATTTCAAACTTTTATTAATACATAAAAATGAATAAAAATGATATATATTACAAATAATATAAAATAAATTAATGGTAATTGTGAAATATAATTTTGTATTGAACGCAATGGGATTAGATTATTACAACACTGGATGCCCTCTCCTTTATATAGGAGAGGGGAGAAACCCTGAGACTTGTGTCCCAAGTAATCTACATCAGCCGAGACACTAAAGGCCCACTAACCAATTAACCTATTAACTAAATAGGCTAATATAGACTCTCTAACACTCCCCCTCAAGTTGGAGCATGGGTGAAACACATGTCCAAAGCTTGGAGGTTACAAGACTCAATAAAATGATAAAAGAAATGATAAATGAAAGATAAAAGATAAATATCACTCCCTATACAAAATTGATACTACCCCTTAATTAATACTCCCCACGAATCATATAGTGATGATGACTCTTCAGGCTGAAAATACTCGAGCTTTGAAGAATGTCTTTCTTTGAAGTGTATCTGAAGATATTATGAAGAATGGACCTGATACTACAGTAGGTAATTCGCCACTTGGTGCAGACGATTATCCATACCACGACCATGACAACTTCACTGGAATACGTACTTAACGCAGAATGAACACGGATCTCTTAATGATGATGTAGTAGTAGTGGTGTCTACAAAGTATTTAAGAAGACGTACATAATGTGGCACGAACACGGACAGACGATATGCTGGTGATACGATGTAGGTACCGTAACTCTATAGCGTGAACCTTGGGGGGCTTGACAGGAAAGGAAATATTATCCATCAAGGAAAGTCTCAAATAGATCAACAATAGGTGATGTCAAAATAGTAGATGCAACTCAGAGAAGACGTGACGAAGCAGCTCAGTGAAGATAAACTCTGAGCTTTTGAAAATCTGAAGAAGCACCTATCTGTCTCATATGAATGCAGCTGAAGAAATACACCTTCACTACTACAGAAACAGCATTCAGTGTCGCTTTTCTGGGCGTCGGTTCTTTAGGAAAACTGACGCCTATAATATTAGACGTTGGTTATTTAGGCAAACCGACATCTATATTCGAAGACCAGCCAGACACGGGTACTGCTTTGAATACAACGTCGGTTGTTTATAAAAAACCAACGCTTAAAGTCGCCCGCGAAATCCAATTTTCGAGCAAAAAAATAGTGTCACTTTCAGCGTCGGTTATGTAGATAAAAAACCAACGCGTATGTGCGATGGAAATTTGCGCAAAAAGTGTCACTTTCAGCGTCGGTTATCCTTTTATAACCGACACTGAAAGTGATTCCCGCCAAATAATTTCGTGAAAATATCGTCCAATTGGACGTCGGTTGTTTAAAACAACCGACGCTAAAGAGGTTTAGGCGTCGGTTGTTTGAAACAACCGACGCTATTTGGGAACTTTATTACCTGCGATCGCCCGACTCTTCCCCTTTCTTTTGTTTCATTGCGAGCCGATTACTTTTTCTTCTCTGCTGCCGCCAATTTCTTCTCCGGCGATTTCTTCTCCGGCACCCCCTTCTCCGGCAATTTCTTCTCCGGCGCCCCCTTCTCCGGCGCCCCCTTCTCCGCCGCCACTCCTGCACCTTCTTCCCTTCTCCGCCGCCCCTGCTGCTCCAGCGCCAGCGCCTGAGATTAGGCACCGCCACGCCTGAATTTAGGCGCCGCCACGCCCCTGGTGCTCCTCCACCGCCGTCGCGCCGCCGCAACCATCATCTCCATCCTCGCTGCTAGCTGCTCCTCCACCGCCGTCGCTGCTAGCTACTCCTCCAGCCAGAGCCACCGGAGCCTCTACCTTCTTCCCTCTGACAAGGTTGGTCTTCCCGCTGCTAGCTGCTCTACTTTTTTTTGCATCGATTAAATTGTTGTGATAAAAATGCATGTAATGTATTTGATTAGAGTTAATCTAATCTGGATGTTCATAATAATGTAGTATGTTAAATATGATGATTAGGGATACATATAATGTCTAGTACACAAATATTAGATGATATTAAAGAAAACCCTAGTTTGATGAGCATGTTGTTAATCATGTTAATTATGATTCTTCTATATATTCTGATGTCATTATATAATTATGTGATCCCAACATATTAAATTGAATTAGAATGATTTCATGAATTATAGGGTTTTAAAGTTGATAAACATGTACATGCGGAAATAGGGTTATTAAACCAATGGTTATAACATAGTATGATCTTAATCTAATCTGGATGTTCATAATAATGTAGTATGTTAAATATGATGATTAGGGATACATATAATGTCTAGTAAAGATTCCTAGACCTTTTATTTGAAACTATTGATTTCTTGATTTATTATTTAATAATGCTCTGTTGATTAGGATTACTTATGTTGCCTGTAGTTTATAGACATTTATTATATATAAGAATGACATCAAATGTGTTTGTTGGCCTAGAAACCCGTCCAAGATTGACTCATTAGGAGTCAATCTTGGATAGTCCCCGGTTTGGGACTGTTCTTGAACACCTAATCTCACTTAGGATGTAAGTGTATAATGTG
The DNA here is from genome assembly GCA_963693085.1 of Alisma plantago-aquatica. NCBI lineage: Eukaryota > Viridiplantae > Streptophyta > Magnoliopsida > Alismatales > Alismataceae > Alisma > Alisma plantago-aquatica. The sequence goes on along the minus strand of OY856410.1, from coordinate 90,281,399 downwards.
TATTGGGGCAACGTTTCATGGGCGCAGGCTTAAGAATGCCATGCCGCTTAAGAATGCAAGACTATGTTGTTGTAGAGGCGCAGGCTTACCGGTCCCTTCCTGGGGCAACGTTTCATGGGACTCCAATGTCGCAGGGCTACATTCGTGTGAGCCCGCTACATGTATTACCCGATTGGAGGGAAGTTGCGTTGCCATATGCCCACCCAGATATTGATACACTTGGTGAGGCAGAAGGCGGGGTCATATTGTGGCCCAAAGCAGATGTCGTCTACACGACTGAAATTGTAAGATAAATTTACATTGATTTAGACTGTTAATGTGTATATATGATGTCAACTGATCTGAAATTATATATACAGGTTAAAAAGAAGACACCAGGAGCACCTAGGCCTCCACCTCCACTTCCCACATTACCAACTTGGGTTCCAACTGACCTAACATACCCGTTAGGTCCTGCTTGTAGGGGAATGGCATGTTGGCTACGGGCACATAATATACATTGCCCTATAATAGTTTCTTTAGATGCAGATTATGCAGGTCAATCATACGATAGCTCTTTATTTATACAAGATATTATTGAGTTGTTTATGTATGATTGGCTGAATACATCAATGATAGAGACATGGATAAGGTGAGATCTTGTTTATACATCCATATACCTTGTGTAAGATCCATTGATCTGGTTTCTTATATATTAATGCATACGCCTATATGTTTTGCAGCTACTTAGTCGAAGATCATTGCAAACAATTTGCATTTGATCATGTGGGATTTTTGATTCCATCATTGATTAGTTTGGTAGCTAAAGACCCTGATAATGTTCAACAATACTGTATAGATGCTTTTACAATTTTTGGTCAGCAAAAGAAGACGATAATAATAGCTCCATTCAATGTCATGTAAGTTTACTTTATTTATAATTTGGACTTAAGAAAATTCCATTTTTATTTTGCATTTTGAGTTATTAATTGTTAACTTCTTACCTCTAGCGGTAGACATTGGGAGTTACTATTTATTGTCCCCGGGACATTCACTGTTTATTATCTAAATCCTGCGGGGAGTACATTGAACTCTAAAATTGGACACGTAATGAGAATGCCATTATTCTGGTGAGAAATATTTCATTTTTATATTTGTTAACATCTTTTATTACATTACTATTTACTTATGCAATTTATTGTGTTATATTAACATGTAGGGGTTTAGATGCATTCAAAAAGGCTGGAGGAACGGTCCCAAGGAAAAAGAACCAGCCAATAAATTGGCAGAATGTACAAGTAAGTTCCCGACTCGAATATATATATTATTGATGTGAATTGTGCTTAGTTGTATTATTTTGTATGTTTCAATTTATAGTGTGCTACACAAGACAATGGATGGGCATGCGCATACTATGTGATGCAATTTATGCAGATGATTATCAAACATGCCGCATTGGACATCGATAGCATACATGAGGTATTATATATAGTCTCATTAGTTAGTATGAAATATATCAATCTTATTTTTATATTATTACTTATATATATACATCATTCTCTTTACAGGTGTTTAAAACTGACCACACTATAGGTAAACGCTTAAAAAATATACATGCTCCATATACGATGGAAGCATTAAATGAAGTAAGAGAAGAATGGGCAAAAGCCATACAAGCAGTGGCAACTGTAAGATATAATTGGGATGTTGATAGCGATAATGAATGATACTTTGTAAATGAATATTTCTGAATGTTAATACATGTATTTGAATGTTTCTATATGTGTGAATGTGAGAATTGAATTGATGTCTGAATGTATGTACTTGTGTGAAATTTTTCTTGTGACTTTTACAGGTTTGCGGCCTGTTTGTAGGCTGATATCAATGGATGTCGTAAACCTGTAGTTCAGAAAACTGAACTGCAGGTTCTCATCCTGCTGACCAGCCACAGCAGGCCTGCAAACTGATATGAAAAAAAAATAGAAATAGGCGTCGGTTATTTATAGAAAACTGTCAGCAAAGACCTACAACGTCGGTTTTTTTTCAAAAAACCGACGCCTGATGTGGCCAAAGCAGTCCTGGAAATGGCGTCGGATATTCGTATCAAACCGACGCCTATTTAATCTATAGGCATCGGTCTTTTGGTATATAACCGACACCAAAAGTGTTTGCGCCACAGAAAATGGCGTCATCTAGGGCACTTTATGCGTCAGTTATCTACTAAAAGACCGACGCTATATTCCATATAGGCGTCGGTTGTTTAGTAAATAACCGACGCAGAAAGTGCCCTAGATGACGCCGTTTTCTGTGGCGCAAACCCTTTGGGCGTCGGTTATCTACTAAACGACCGACGCCTATAGATTAAATAGGCGTCGGTTAAAAAACCGACGCCGAAGTGTTCGACCTTTAGCGGCGCCCACATAGGCGTCGGTCGGAAACCGACGCCAAATGGGGTTAAACGACCGACGCCAAAGGCCGTTTCTGTAGTAGTGCTTAATACTTGACGTACATAATGTAGTACGAACGCGGATACAGTGTCGACGCTGAATGAAGCTGGATGGAGAATAGACATGCTGAAGAACGTGAAGCTCCATGAACATAATAGCCTGGAACATATATAACATGAATACATGTATCATCATCTCATTGCATACTCTCTCTCTCATACATTCTCTCTCATACTCTCTCATGCTTGCTCTCTCTTGTCATCTCCTCCTCCCCTCTCTATCTACCCTGCACACCAAATACGATAAGAGTGAGTGTTTAGTGTGGAGAAAAGGATACATGACCCCCCGTACTGTGAAAAGGGATACACACATGATATGGGTGGGTGGGAGGGAAAGGAATTGATGGATTTGTGAGGATTTTGTGATATGGAGATGGGTAATATGTGGAGAATGAAGCCGATAACCAGAGAGAATAATGCCAAATGGGTCAATGTAAGATCCGAGTAGAAAATTAAATGGATCTGATCCTGACCCAAAAAGGAATTTGTTTGGCATGTTGGGGTGCGGGGGCAGAGCCCCCATGAAAAATCTGATTAGGCTTAAAATTGGATCTGATTAGCGAAAGATAGGACCGATTAAGGATCTGAATAGAAAGATGCATATTGTATATGGGGGCAGTAATAGGGCAATTTTGTAGCAGTGGAGAGTGATGGGTGATCGTCGGTAGTAGGGATAACTGATGACATTGGGGCAGCAACAACAAGATGGAGAGTAGTAGTGAGCAGTGGCCAGAGGCATGGATGAAGACGGTGGTGTTGAAGGGTGTGATCGTCGATTGGGAATACAGTTGTTGGATAATGGGGCAGCAACTCTGCAGTGGACGAACATAGAATATGACGATGATTGTGTCGCTCGGCTGATGTAGCACTTGGCCACAACAAAGGAGATGATACAAGTCTCCTGCACGGCTCCGGAGATATTACATGCCATGAGGCTGCATGTGGAGTCAAGTGCAAAGCCTCTCCATGACCAGTGATGAAGGCAGATGCTGAGGACGATGGTGAGATGCGATGGTAGAGACCATGGCTGCTATGATTTGCGGTGGTGGTGCTGCTTGTTGTTGGTCACGATTGATTGTTGCTGGATATGGCGGTAGAGGCGGATGGCTAAGGGGACGTGAATTGTTGTTGTTGGAAGCCACGTTGGTTGCCGATGGTAGCATGATGCTATTGCAGTGGCGGTGTGATGTGGTGAAGGTGACGATGTTGTCGGATACATGAAGGTCGGAAAGGAGATCACCAATGGTCAGCTTTGGATTTGGAAAGCATAGATTGCATGTCGAGAATTAACGCTGACGTATAAATCTATGTGAAAGTGGGAGAAATAGGGCCATGGAGGCCGGAAGTACCTAGCAGGCAGCCGACCTAAGCCATGGTGATGGCTGCCCGCAAGTGGGGAGAGCCTGCGGTTGCTCTCTCGAAGAGAGGCGGCGACTACGTCTAGGGCTATTGTGGGCACCGGCTAGGAGAGGGAAGGGAGGACGGCTGCTAGGTTTTCCTCAGGAGCGAACATGCTCTGATATCATGTGAAATATAAAATTGTATTGAACGCAATGGGATTAGATGATTACAAGATTGCACGCCCTCTCCTTTATATAGGAGAGGGGAGAAACCATGAGACTTGTATCCCAAGTAATCTACATCGGTCGAGACACTAAAGGCCCACTATCTAATTAACCTATTAACTAAATAGGCTAATATAGACTCTCTGGCATTAACTTTGACGAGGGTACATCCGTTTATCTATGGAATGTTATAGAAATGAGATTGACAAAGATATGTTTTTTGCATAAATATCATATATTGGGATTATAATGAAATATGAGAAGGCATAGTAGTCCTAATTATGCTATAATATATTATAAGTTTAGTTGTTTATTAGCTTAAGCCACCTCTTAACTAAACCTCAATAAATCTTGAGTGTGGCACATGTTTTCCACTCAATTTATTATTGCATTTTCCTTCTTTTCAATGGACTCAAAGTATTTTTCTACCAGAATTAATGTTTCTCAATTTAGTATGAATGTTTAACAAGGTGTAACAAGGTATATCACTCTAATCATTTTCCAAAAATTGAATGGACTACTCATGTCCTACCATTATAAGATTATGGTTTTGAAACATATTTCACACAAGAATGAAACTAATTAATTACCTCCCTCTCTCTACCATTTAGTTCTAGGACTTCATCATCCTCCTCCCACTTTCATGTGATTACACAAACTCTCTTTCTCACAGTCCTACATTTCCAAAATTTTCAATGTTTTCCTTTTTGTCTCTACTCTACCATTCCCTCCCCCTCTTCTCATCTTTACCATCTCTTTCGCATGTAGCCTTTCTCTCCTGACCCATCATCTTCTTTAATCTATTTCTCACACATTGTCAATTAGCTGTTCCTCTGATAATTCAATGTAGTATCTCGCAAACTACCCCGCGCTTTTCTTTCATCCTCGTTTTATGTTTTACAATCAAGCTTACACTATAAGGTAATTTTTTTTATCAGAGCACTAATTATGCTATTGTTGGTGAGGCCAATGGAATATTTAGCAGCATAATCAATGGATGGATAGCCAATAGGTGAGGTTGTGGCCTTAGGTAGCCTGCACCTACGTCCACCATTGTCTATTCCCATTTTATTTGGAGGAGATCAAAACATTGCTTCTTATGGGGAGCATATTTCTATCGATGGTATGAACTCAGATCAAAACTTCTTATTGACTCTGATCTCTTTTGTACAAGCAGTTCTTAGGCGGCCCAAGCCCCACCCCAAACTAGGCACCTAGAAGTAATGCATGTAACTAAGATTTTAATTTTACTGATTTGCATCAACTAGTTAATATTTACTTATCTACTGATTTGTATTTACTTATCTAATTATTTGTATTTACTTATCTACTTATTTGTATTTATGGATCTAATGATTTGTATTTACCCATCTATTAATTTTTATTTACTTATCTACTGGTTTGTATTTACTTATCTACTAATTTCAATTGATGTATCTATGGATTTGTATTTATGTATCTACTAATTTTTATTTACTTATCTACTAATTTGTATTTATTTATCTATTGATTTGTATTTACTTATCTACTGATTTGAATTTATGTATCTACTGATTTGTATTTTTATATCTAATGATTTATATGTACTTATCTACTGATGTGTATTTACTTATCTATTGATTTGTTCATCTACTGCATTTTGATTCATCACATTATTTAAATTTACAGCTCTATATTTGTTCATCTACTTTATAGAGTTATCTAATCATCTACTGATTTATATTTTTTTAGCAACTGAGTAATACTTTTTCATCTAATGATTTGTATTTATTTATCTACTGATTAGTATATATTTATCTAATGCTTTGAGTTTACTTATCTAATGTGTTGCGTTTTAATCTACTAATTTGTATTTACTTATCTAATGTTTTATATTTATTTATGTATTGATTTGGATTTACTTATCTATTGTTTTAAAAATTTATCTACTAATTTTTATTTAGTTATCTACTATTTGTAATTTTTTGATCTACTAATTAGTATTTACTTATGTACCGATTTGTATTTATTATCTACTATTCTTTCTTTATTTATCTACTGATTAGGGTTAATGTACTGTTTTAACTTGTCTACTATTTGACTTCACTACTCTATTATTTTGTTTTATAATTGTATTGCATCATGAATAGAAATACAAATACATTTAACATTTCTAATTTGTGACTTATGAGTAATTAATTTGTAATTAAATCAAATGGGCTTTACAAAATCCCAATAAAGGAGAATGGCAAATATCTCCTAAAAAGTACTACAAATTCAGATTTTTCAATGTACTATTTTTACTATAAATGCAATTTTGATATATCTATTAAATAATATATATATATATATATATAACCTAGAAATGCTTGGTCCTCCGCCTGGGTGTCGATATGGAACGCCTGATCTGCTGGCCGCACATACAACCATGGGTTCAATTGGTTGTCTATAAGTGGCATTTTCTGGAAACTAATTTTCAAGTTTTTGGAAATTGAGTTCAAATGATTGGTTAAAAATAAAGTTTCTTAGAAAAATGAATTCAATGTGATTGGTTTCAAGTCACTTAAGATGCACCAAGTTTTTTGATGATCTTCCAATATATAAGAACAACTAAATTAACTCTATATAGCAATAAAATCAAAAACTGATCAATCAAGACAAGAAATCAATGACCAATCTAGGAATATCATAAGTACACTAGAAAAATAAGTGGAACAAAGTTAATATGTGACCAATCCAGGAATATTATAAGTACACTAGAAAAATAAGTAGAACAAAGTTAATATGTGTAAGCATATATAAAAGTGTGGTGTGATATATTCTAAAATGCTTAATCATTCAAATGTCTATTGGATCAGATATATAATATGATATGTAATGAATGTATAATAAATATTTAATGCATGATCGGGTATATCTATTGGAGGGTAAATGATGAACTAGTATCGCTACTTATTGGGTTACAATTGAATCTACATACATGTGTAGTATTTATATTATCATAGTATAAAGTAGAGGACAAACAACGACAAGTCATTGTTCCATGTTCAATTCATAATGTATATTTAATCCATTTAAGAACTTATAGCTTGAATGTGCGTAATGCAATTGAATAAGACATTGCTATAGAGTCATATTCCCATCTCTCCTACTAGAAAAAGAATATTGCAAAGTATGTTTCTTATTGATAGGGTAGACTAGAGCATTCAACAGTCCGACTGATCTGGATTAGCAATCAGCAGTCCGATTGATTTGGATTAGCAGAGCAGTCTGATTGATTTGGATTAGCAGTCAGCACAAGACTGATTTGGATTGAAGTCACACATGCTTTCTATTTGAAATGTGTGTCTCCACCGACATAGTCTCCTTTTAGGCAATGTTTTCAGAACCGAACCGGTGGTCGGACCGGTACTGACTCAGACCGGATTGAGTCGGGTTCAACCGGAGTGGTTGAACCGGTTGGACCGGAAATGATGTCAGCATGACATAAAAAAATATTTGAACTGAAAAAACTGAACCGGTCACCATGATAAAAGGAAATTAGCGGTCGGACCGGTCAAACCGGTTGAACTGCACAAGTTATATATATATATATATATATATATATATATATATATATATATATATATATATATATATATATGGCCCTTCTTTATTGCCCGCGCGGGTAGCTACCCGCCCACCCTTCCGATCACTTTTTTTCAAAAAAAATTTTTGAAATTGTAGAGGACTATTTTGTCTAGATCTCCAAAAAATTTGAGCCAAAAATAATATCATTTTCCCCTCCAAAATCAAAAAACCCGTCCTTATATATATCTTCTGTATATTTTGTACAGAGTTACTTTTTTGGCCAGCAGAGTTACTTTTTTGACACCATAGTTACTTTTTTTGCAGGACAGTTACTTTCTTAGCTAGGAGAGTTACTTTTTTAGCTGCAGGGTAGTGAAAATCCATGCTACCCGCAATGAATGAACACCCAATGAATGAACACCCATATATATATATAGTTTGTGTATATATGCACATATATATATTTAAATATATATACATTGTATATATATGTATATATATATAAATATATGTGTATACATATATATTGTTGTGCAAATGTATACATTCATATATATATATATATATATATATATATATATATATATATATATATATATATATATATATATATATATATATATATATATATATATATATATATATATACACACACACACATTATATGTATGTATATAAATATGTATTTATACATATATATATTATTATGTAGATGTACACATAGATTCACACATACATATATAAATGCATATATACAAATATACTTATATTTGTACATATATACATATATATGCATTCTACCTTATATGTATATTTTCTATATAAATAAATACATACATACATATATATATATATATATATATATATATAAATATATGTGTATACATATATGTTGTTGTGCAAATGTATACTTTCATATATATATATATATATATATATATATATATATATATATATATAAATATATGTGTATACATATATATTGTTGTGCAAATGTATACTTTCATATATATATATATATATATATATATATATATATATATATATATATATATATATATATATATATATGCATATATACAAATATACTTATATTTGTATATATATATATATGCATATATAAAAATATACTTATATTTGTACATATATATATATATGCATTCTACCTTATATATATATTTTCTATATAAATAAATACATACATACATATATATACCATATGTATATACATATATGTAAAATCCTATATGTATTTTACCTTCTATATTTTTCTTCTCTTTGAACCACTAGTTCAATCCGGTTTGGTCCGACCGGCTGGTTGGACCGGTTGGATCGTATTTCTTACCGGTTGGACCGGAAAAAGACACATTATCGGTTTTTTAGGCTTCCAGACCGGTCAGCTACCGGTTCACCGGTCTGACCGGTCGGACTGGCCGGTCCGGTTCGGTTTTAAAAACATTGTTTTTAGGAATGTCCTCCATGTCCTCCGTCGAGAGATGAGGGTACACCGCCAGTACGAGAATTGAGGGGAGAGGAATTTGTTTTCCCTCATTTTATAACGGAACTCAAAATCAACCTCTATATATACTATCTAGAATACTTACCCGTAAGTGCAATGTCAAGGACAAGATCTGCACCCCTTCTAAGGGGCCGACAATAGAACGGGTCTGTCTCCTGGAAATGTAGACGTGTTCTCCCGTACCCTGAGGCCGTCTCCTGGAAACGTAAACGTACTCTGCCCTGCCCGACGTCGTCTCCCGGACCTGGAGTCGTCTTCCGGACCTGGCGTCATCTCCCTGACCCGGACCTGGCGTTTTCTCCCGGATCCTGGAGTCGTCTTCCGAACTTGGCGTCGTCTATGAGATTTGGCGGGTGAAAGTATAAAGAGGGGAAAAAGAGCGCCACATTGGGGACGGGCGAGGAAAAATCGGTAATCTGAACGTGAAGAAGGGGAACACGCGAGAAAGAAGGGGGCGGAGGTTACTGGAACAGAGAGGGAAAGAGAAATTGCGACCAAGAGAGAAAGGCGTACGCTGGGTTTTGTTTTTACTTTGAGCCACACTACATACTTTTTGTAGAGTGGACAATAAGGAAAAAAAACCCATATAGCACACTTTGCTAAAAAAAAGTACCGAAATAGCACCCTTCCCAACTTATTTCCCAAACTAGCACACTTTCAGAGTAAAATGCCACACTAGTTGGCGGTTTACTGTCTCCGGAACTAAAAGCGCCACTTTCTTTGGCGTTTTACTGTCTCGGGTACCAAAAGCGCCACTTCCTTTGGCGTTTTACTCTCTCCGGAACCAAAAGCGCCACTTCCTTTGGCGTTTTCAGGAGAAGCGCCACCTTATTTGGCGTTTACCGGTTGCGGGCGGATAAAAACGCCACATAGTGCGGAGTTTACAGGTAAAACGCCAACCTTTGTGGCGTTTTACTGTAAAGCGCCAGATAATGTGGCGTTTTATTATTTGGGGTTGTATTTGCTGCATTATCTTAATATAAAATATGTATTCATATAGTGTTTTAAATTTCTAAATATTCAACACATTCATCATGCTATTTGCTGCATGTTCTAAATTTTTTAAATATCCCACACATTAAGGTAGATTATGATTACAATATCATAGAAATATGTCCAAAAGGGAATAAGGTAAATAGTGAATACAAAATGATCCAACATAGAACAACAACAAAAAGAAACATCGGTCTAAACATCAGAAAGATACATGATTCAACTAGGAAATCTACAATATTTGGAAATGACAAGTAATCTTCAGATGCTGCAACAAAGACCTTCAATCCTGCAATCAAAATAAAAGAAATATTTGACCAAATTATTAAACTATAGTCAACAATACAATATATTATTTAGAATATAAAAATATTTGAAAGAATTAATAACTGTCACTTTTGACTCTTTAAACCTTAGGTTTGGTCACCAGATTGTTGTTCTATGTTTGGAGAATCTAGGATTGGGCTCAACTGTGTAGTTTGAGCTCCACGTGTAGGCCTACTCATAGGAAGTGGTGGTGTGAGAGGTCAAGTGAAGGGCATATTCCAAGATGGTGGAGGTGATCCAAACATGGTTGTGTGGAGGCCATGTGACCAGCTAGGGTGTGGTCCATGTGGTGAAAATGGATAAAAAGGTCCTTGTTGGTCAAAGCCTAGGGACGGACTAAAACTTGGTTGAGACCATGATAAAGTAGAAGGAACCCCAAAGTTATCAGATGGTGGCGACGAAGGAGAGTAGAACATTCTTGGAAACGAAGAAGGAGTACCAACAGGAAATTGTGTTACATATGTAGAATTACCTACAGGCAAGGAGTCACTTGTTGTTGTAGAACAACCTGGTGCAGTAGAATGCCCTTGTGGTGTGAAGTGTCCAGTTGTTGTAGAACAACCTGGTGCAGTAGAATGACCTTGTGGTGTGGCATCGACTGATGTTGTCGTAGGAGGAGCTATACTCTGATTTGGATGCATGTGGCCAAGCATTTGCTGAAACCATGCATTCTGTACTTTATATATGATATCCCGTGCTGTCAACCAATCATCAACAGGTGTCTCTTGTGTCAATGCTTGTAGTGTCTCTTGGATTTGCACATGAGTTTGGACCTATAAGAATGAATGCTAATTAAAATTGATTTCATTTCAACATTAAGATCTATATAAATATATATATAGATATATAAATATATATGTATACTTACACAATCTCGCTCTATGTATCCACGAGGATAGTACAAAGTAGGTGGATCAAATGGCCGTTGAACATGATACTGAGGTTTGTACCATGTAGGGGGCATCTCGACAGTCAAAGGATCAGGAAGTTGAATTATACTATTACGTCTGTCATTCCATGCATTTAGCTCTGTGCTATATTGGACCAACCAGTCATTGCTGCTACGCCCTCTACCATCAATCCGATGATATATAGGAAGGTCTTGGGGTTGTGGTTGATAGTGAGCACCAAATTATCTTAGGACTCTATCAGGAGCATGCCACTCCATTACAGTAGAAGAGAGCATTGGTACACGTGCCATCCAAATATCTCTACCTTGTTGACACATAGGCGGCAACTTGGCCAACAGTTCAACACTATAAGGTGTCCAAACTAACTGCAAATTTAAATATTTGTAACAATTTAAATAACCATAATTATGACTATACATTAGAATACATATTTCGCAAATAAAGTTATGTAAAATTTAAGAATGAAATGAATTAAAACTCTCACCTGACTTGGCTGATGGGTATCAATCTCATTAAGGTAGAACGTCACAGTTCCTCGTGGTACACGTACACGCTCCATCAGATGGTTCCATCTGTTTCACATAAGTTACCAACGATAAGAATATTATGAGATTATACTTTCTAAAATAGAGTATTTATATATTCATATGACTTACCTATAGCCTAGTGGAGCATGTTCAGGCCACTGAAAATCATCTTGCATGTCCAACTTTCCAGGTCTACCAACATGCAACCTTTCCCAAGACCACAGTTGCAATAGATGCACACACCCAGATATTCGTCTTTGTTTAGAACTTGTACGACACCTATACAACTGACGATATAAGTATGCTAAAACTGCACTGCCCCAAGAGTATAAACCGCAACGGTCAAAATCCACTAGAAGAGGCAAGTAGCGAAGATGAACCTCGTTACTGGTACCATCTGGTAATAGAAAACAACCTAAAAGGTGTAACAAGTATGCAATTGTGTATCGACGTTTGACTTGATCGTTGGCATTCTCCAAGTCAATGTCTATAAATGTAGAACGCAACCAACTCAACTGGACGGACCCATGATCAAGCTCTTCTGGATGTGAACCTAAGATATGGTCGCACATGGAAGACCAAGAACAAAATTGACCTTCATTGGGACCTATAGGATGATGAGCTACAACGGCATCGCCATCAACACGTAAACCTAGTAAGACTTCAACATCCTGAAGTGTGATTGTCATCTCACCCAAAGGCAAGTGGAAGGAATTTGTAGTTGAGTTCCACCTTCTAGTAAGTGTTGTTATCAATGCTGCATCAAAGTGAACCCTAGAGAGGGTAATGATTGATCCGAACCCCGCTGTACGAACATACCCTAACACATCTGCATCTTTTAACTGCCACCTAGAAATTTCAGTGGAGTGGCATGTAATCCGCAATGTATCATCTACTTTCACCATGTCTATACAAAGAAAGAAAAAAATATCACAATATGGTGTTAAATGACTAAATGCATACAATAAAATTACATCTACTATTACTATTACAGAAGTTATGAGGAAATTTTATTCATCCCGCCCTCCTCATGCGAGTTAGCAAACTAAGATTACAGATAGAGATTTCAAAGTACAAAACAACTAAGATTACAGATAGAGATTTCAAAGTACAAAACAACTAAGATTACATATAGAGATTTCAAAGTACAAAACAACTAAGATTACATATAGAGATTTTGAGATTTCTAACCATTCCTTTTCTTACATGTTCTCTCATTATGACCTAAACCACCACAGTTTCCACATTTGTAAGAAGTGCGATTAGGATCAATATCCATATTTGTCATTCTGCGCTTCACCTTAGGTCTTCCTGCACGTGTTGTAAGAACTGGTGGTAGAAGATATACAAGACCCATGGTTGGATCAAACCCTGGCCAGTATCTTTTATCTGGGATTCCACTAAACTGAGGGGCATATGTCAGCCTATAATTGTCTAGCTTGTACCAACTGCTGACAAACTGAAAATATTCATAGTGTATGAAACTAGTGCATGCTAGTACATGTGAGCATGGGATATGATGAACTTGTGGTTTACCACAAGTACACTTGAAGGATAGGGATTTCGCAGAAGATGCACCTGATAACTATTTCCTGACACATCATTGACAGTGAATTCGAACTCATTTACTCGGCAACTAATGTGATGTTTCCTTGCCTCCTGCTCCAACTTGTCCAATTTATAAGCTATTCTCTCGGTGAATTGGCCAGTTAATGATGTTGCGGAGTTCCTACTTTTAAAGAACATCACGACCAACCGATAATATGTGCTACATATGAGGGCTTGTATGGGAAGATTGCGAGCACGCTTTAAAATTCCATTAATCGTCTTAGAGTAATTGTTTTTTTGTACCGAAACGATAACCACCATCACAAGACATAGCCCACAATCTTGGGTTTAAAAGCATTAGCCAAATGTAAGCAGATGGGTCAATGGATTTTATAGCACTCATGTGTTTATCGAACTCTACCACTTCAGTCGCCTTAGCTGATTTCCACATCAAGTTATATAATTCAGTAGACTTAAATTTCTTATGAAAGTTGTCTCTATAATGTCTTAAACAGTTACGTTGAGTGGCATACGGGAACACCTCATCCAAAGCTTGATGAATGATGCACATCCTATCAGATATAACACAACAGTCATTCCTTTGTCGGACAATTGGAATTTGATATTTCATGCAATTCAAGAACCACACCGAAGAAGAACGGTTTTCTTTCTCAACAACTGCAAAAGCTAAGGGAAACAATCCATTATTTGCATCAATGCCAGTAGCTATAAGTAACGTCCCACCATATTTACCATACAAAAATGTGCCATCAACACTAATCACTGGCCGACAATGAGCCCAACCTGCAATAGATGGACCAAAACTCCAAAATACACGTTCAAATCTATGGCCAAGGGTTGTTTCGCTGGCTTTGAAATTATATACAGTTCATTGAATAGCTTGTTGAACAGATCTAAGAAATAGATGTAACGTCCCATACGATGTCTCCCAATCTCCAAAGATTGATGAAATGGCTTTCTTACGTGCATGCCAAGCCTTCTTGTAGGATATGGTAAGATACAACTCAGCTTTCACTCTTTCAACTATCTCTCGAGCGGTCATGTCTAGTTTTGCTCTCAACATAGGCATTATCATCCTTGCAATATATGAAGACTTGCATTGCATATGATCCTTGTACAAAATTGCACTATGGCATGAGTGTTTATCATTGTATTTTGTTATTTTCCATAACCCACCAATCCTCTTAGACGCACATGCATGAAGTCTCCATGAACATTGATCCTTATGCAGACATATAAGCGTAAGGAAACGCTTATTTGATCGGTCTGTCCGAAATTGGACATTATTATTGATTGACCAAGCCTGTAATTTTACAAGGAGGTCTGCCTTTGTTTCAAAAATATCACCTTTATTAAAACCTTATCCTGTAACAACTTCATCGTCTCCCATGTCTAAAGGGTTTGCAAAGTCATCGATCCAATCATCCATATTAAAACTTTCATAGTTATCCGTATTGGCATGGTCCACCCAATCATCCTTCCAGGTTTTCGAGTCAACATAAACGTCATGATTGCTATCATATATACAAAGTTGTTGCAATTCTACGTCATTATCAAGGTCATCATCATCATCATCATCATCATCATCATCATCATCATCACCATCATCATCATCATAATCTGGATCATCATCATCGTTATCATCATCATCAACCAAAATATCAGATTTCTCAACATAAAGATTCATACGCCTCCCGTAGCCGATAGTGAGTAGGTCTTTCCAACTATCATCATCCACAACTTGAGTAGGAAATAAGTTAAATGTCGGACCTAAATCACTTGGAAGGGTGTAACTTAAATGGATGTTGTGCATTGATGAGTTGATGTCAAGAACTTGATGTACGAATGACATAAACTCGGCATAAGTAGATGTCGTAGATATTTCAATTGGCATGTGTGTTCCATTATAAAGTAGGACAAAATGTCTTGAGGTATCGGCCATAGTCCTGAATTGATGAGTAATTTTTGTTAGATATATAATTTGAAAGTTTTGATCTAAAATCACTAACCATATAGCTATTGCATTAGTTCAAATGGTTTTCATCTATTTTTTTTTGTTCAAATGACTTTATAAAATCACTAACCAAATAAAATGACTAAGTTGAGCGAATTTGGTATATTTCAGTGCCGTTAAAATCACTAACCATATTGTTTTTGTTCAAATAACTTTGACAAATCGCTAATTAGCATCAATTGAAGCGAGTTATACACAGGTAATCGTTGATTACCATGAGAGACACAATAGAGTAGAGCATTGGCCTAGCTAATCATATAGCTATCGCATTTGTTCAAATGATTTGATCTAATGTAAAACAATCCACGCGATATTGGAGATTTGACTTTGACAAATCGCTAACCATATAAAAATGACTTAGTTAAGTGAATTTGACAAATTTGCTAATCATATAGCTATCACATTTGTTCAAATGATTTGATCTAAAATTGTTTTTGTTCTAAATCTAATCCTTATATAAGTATTTGACTTGGAAACCATTAAACCAAACCATCATTCACAAAATAATGATCACTAGTGTGAAACAATAAATGTAAAACAATCCATGCGATATTGGAGATTTGACTTTGACAAATCGCTAATCATATAAAAATAACTTAGTTAAGTGAATTTGATAAATTTGCTAATCATATAGTTATCACATTTGTTCAAATGATTTGATCTAAAATTGTTTTTGTTCTAAATCTAATCCTTATATAAGTATTTGACTTGGAAACCATTAAACCAAACCATCATTCACAAAATAATGATCACTAGTGTGAAACAATAAATGTAAAACAATCCACGCGATATTAGACAATTGTCTAAATAGTAGAAGTCCATGTAGGACACAGTCCACTTAGATACAGTCCAATTAGTTACAGTCCAATGAAATTACATTCTACTAATAAATACATCATGGCTCACACATTCCAAACTAAAATACACATAAGTAATCAAATATTGTTCGCAATGTAATCTCACCTCAATGTGGTCGCAAACAATGCTCTTATGCTCCTATCTTGCTGGCAACCTCTTTATGCAACAATGCTCCTATGCTCCTGAGGTTGTGCGTCGCAAACAAAATCACGGAGGGGCGCCTGGTGTGTCGCAACAATGCTCCTATGACACATTCCAGACATGTTAATGTAGAATACTTAGGGGAGTCGATGAGGATGGTTGATTCGAGGAGGTCTTTGGAGATGAGGTCCTTGGTGGCGGAGGTGGCGAAGGCAATGAGAAGCCTAGTGCGAGATCTCCTGGCGGTTTCTGGGCCTGGGCATTGTGGCGCCCGACACCATTCTTGGCCGCCTGGTGGGCTGGGTGAGCCACTATGCGCCTGAGGGGAGCAGGACGGAGGGGAGCAGGACAGAGGGGAACGCGGTTCTGGTGTGTGCGTCACTCACGGAGGAGGCGAGGAGGAGGAGGCGGAGGCGGAGCAGGAGAGGAGGAAGCGGAGGGGAGTAGGACGTAGGGGAAGGTGGTTCCGGTGTGTGCGTCACTCACGGAGGAGGCGAGGAGGAGGAAGCGGAAGCGGAGCAGGAGAGGAGGAAGCGGACCTGCGGCGGCGAGGAGGAGGACGACGACGATGCGTGGCAGGAGGAGGACGACGACGCGCGGAGCCGGCGGATGAGGACGACCTGCGGCGGCGGACCTGCGGCGGTAGGAGCGGCGGTGGCTGAGTCACCTGCGGCGGCGGGAGCGGCAGTGGCTGAGGAAACCGGCGCTGGAGAAGGAAATCGACCGGATGAGCAAACTGAGAAGTGAGCGAGGGAGAAAGGAAAGTCGCGTCGCTCGGGGAGGTAACCTAACATAACACGCCACTTAAAGTGGCGTTTTATAGGAAAACGCCAAATAAAGTGGCGCTTTACCCCTCGAAACCAAGCAAAAAAAGCCACCGCCTCTGGCGTTTTTCAGTAAAACGCCACATAATGTGGCGCTATCTGCTAAAGCTGTCCAAGGACGGACGCGACGTATCGGCCGGTTGACCGAATAAATGAAAAGCGCCAGATAATGTGGCGTTTTTCTGCCACGCAACCCGGTTGGTGGGACGCATTCAAGCAAAACGCCACATAACTTGGCGCTTTCCACCCACGCAATTGTAAAACGCCAAATGAAGTGGCGCTTTTGGTTCCGGAGAGAGTAAAACGCCAAAGGAAGTGGCGCTTTTGGTACCCGAGACAGTAAAACGCCAAAGGAAGTGGCGCTTTTGGTTCCGGAGACAGTAAAACGCCAACTAGTGTGGCGTTTTACTCTAAAAGTGTGCTAGTTTGGAAAATAAGTTGGGAAGGGTGCTATTTTGGTACTTTTTTTTTAGCAAAGTGTGCTATATGGGTTTTTTTCCGGACAATAAACCGAAATTATGTTGGGCTATTTTTTGTAGTGAGGATACAAAAAGGTCCGAAGTGACGACATAATCGAAGCAGAGATGCTTGCGATTCTGCGGGGAATCGAAGCTGTTAGTCCTCACAGGCAGCAGATCATAGTCGAATCAGATAGCAAGATAGCATGCCTCATTTTCAACAACAAAGAGGAGTGTCCACCCAAGTATGCACCGATATACCATGCTTTCAGAGAACTAATGCATAATAACAATCGCATACAACTAATACACACTGCAGAAGGGAGGCGAACAAGTGGGCCGATACAGTTGCTAAATGGGGCCTAAAACAAACCTGTTCTGATTTGAACTGGGTCAACTGTCCGTATTTCATAGCTGAGCATCTCAGCACTAAAATCAGACGTTCAAACCAATCTGATGTAATGAATACTATTGTGAGCCTGCGTAGAGGACAGGATGAATGATTTCTCTCATTGAGCAAAAAAATTCTAGAGGGAGGCCAATCCAAATTTTGTTTGGTTCACAGCTTCAAGGAGTGACAATGGATCTTGCCTTCCAGTTTCTTAGAGGACGAGTAGCGTATGTAGTCACCGAACTTCACCTTCTTGTACTTGGCCGGGGACTTTCTGGTTACAAGATGATCGAGTGGCGCAATCTCAGCTTCGTCTGCCGGAACCACGAACGTGGCGATGGAGATCCTAGCCGCAGTCGAGTTTGCCACCACCCGATGTTCTATGCTCTCGTACTTGCCATTACTCCAGCTCTGTACAAGGCAAGGGCTAATTGTCTCAGTATTTATTCAACTATGAACAGCTGGTAATCAGCAAAACAACAATCATTAAGCAGAACACATCGTACCTCGAGGGAGTCCCCGACGTTCACAACCAGCGCGTTGGGTATGGGCTTAACGGGGACCCATTTGCCATTGCGCCTGATCTGCAGAGCAGTAACGTGGTCGTCCTGAAGCACCAGTGTAAGTGACATCAGGTCGGAGTGCGGGCTGTGGCCAATCACTTCGTCGGGGTTGCTGCAAGGCGGGCAATACCCCATCCGTATAGCTTGCCTCGCTCCGCCATGCAGCTCCAACAACGCTCCCGGTTCCATCTTGAGTGTGGTCGAGATGTTAGCAAGGAGCGCCGATGATATGGCGGCGATCCCAGCGGAAAACCTGTTGAGTGCATCCTTGAATCCGGGAACGACACCTTCGGGCCAGAAGCTGTACTCACGTTGCTCCTCCGGACCGGTGAGCAGGAACAGCATGTCGTTCCAGTCAAGCCTCTGTTCTGGGGAATTAACGTAGACTTGCCCGTACCCCTGCACGTCCCCGGCTTTCATGGCGTACTTTCGTTTCTCCTCCAGTGGGCGCTCGAAGAACTCCGCGGCGATTGCTCGTGCTCGGTACAATGTTTCGGCGTCCACCCCGTGGTTTATGACCTGGTTTCATACATATCGGTAAGTTCATCTGATGCTGCACTATACAATAAGTGCATGTTTCTCTGTGAAACAAATTTGCTGGTTATCAAACGTGTAAATCACAATTTGTACCTGAAAGAATCCCCAGGACTCGCACGCGGACTCGAGCTTCATCTTTTCCTGTTCGTCCCCATTGGCTAGTAGCGACAGATCGATGATAGGGAGGAGATCGGACTGTTCCCAGTCGACGGCAACCGTCTTCTCCGACACTTGCTTTTTGTATCTCTCCGGTATGGACAGAGGATCGGTCTTCACGAGCTCCTGAACACTGGGAACGGGCAGTGAGCCGCCCCATCCAATCCCCTTGTACTGCTTCTCCGTTGTTGTGGACTGTGATGCCATGGCTTGTTTGCGAGGGAACAGATGGATATTGAAGTTCGGTTCACAAGAACTACTGCCGGTTTGCTCTTTGTTTTGTGCTTGCTTAAAGGTAGCTCACACGCTCCCTCCTTTATATAGAACTATAAGGTTCGTCACCGTTGCCGAGACCCTCTGGATTTGCTGGCTATATCTTGTATTCGATTGCACCATCTGCACTGTCGACAAAATCCGACCCTATAAATTGATGGGCAGGGACACGTTTAAATTGAAAGCGGAAGGAGCAGCCTATTCCTCGGAGAAAAAGAAACAGCAAATATGGACTCTTCTCGAGATATGTACTCATCACCGGCCATCACCAGCCATAAGAACCAATAATAGCCAGTGTTTCTCAATAAAATTCGCTCGTACAGTGGTAATAGACACTGTAAATTGATAGCGGAAGGAGCAGCGAAACATCAAATGTGGACTCTTCTCGAGATATGTACTCATCACCGGCCATAAGAACCAATAATAGCCGGTGTTTCTCATTTTTATGAAAAAAAAACCAAAATGACACGTTTGGCCATTTACTTCCCATAATATTACGTTCTTGAACTTAATTTTCAAAATGACACATTTTGGAGTAATACGTCCCATGTGGAGACACATTTCTCTGTCATGAGGCAATGCGTCTTGAACTGGGACGCATTGGTCCCAACGGAGAGCAATGCGTCCCGTAATTTGACGCATTGCCCTTCAGTGGGGTCAATGAGTCATGATACAGGACGCATTGCTAGCAATATGTCCCACATGGGGACGCATTGAGTAATGTGTCCGCATGCAAGACGCATTACTAGCAATGTGTCCCCATGAGGGACGCATTGAGTAATTCGTCTCCATACAGGACACATTGCTGTTTTACAATTTTTTTTTCATTCATTATTATTCTTTAATGCATAATATTTGTATATTAACAACATTGATTATATTTGCACATTTACTATTCTTTCAGTTGTATTTGAATGTCTATAATATAGCCAATTATTATAAATTAATTAATTTTAATAGCTCCGAACATGCATATGGATTGTAGAAGTGGTATTGCAACCAACACTAGTTTCTTCTTAATTGATTATATAAGAAGAATTTAATCTTAAAAAAATGAGATATCATTAGAAACAAGGTTAAAACATGAACCAACTTGACGAGAAAATAATACACAGTAGAACAATCTGACAGACCCAAAATGAACCAATATGATATCATAATATGATAGATCCACATACAAGCCAAATAAATACATGAACAAAGGCATATATACAACACTATACAACATGTATGTATATTAACAACATTGATTATATTTACACATTTACTATTCTTTCACTTGTATTTGAATGTCTATAATATAGTCAATTATTATAAATTTGTTAATTGCAATAGCTTTGAACATGCATATGGATTATAGAAGTGGTATTGCAACCAATACTAGTTGCTTTTAATTGATTATATAAGAAGAAATTAATCTAAAAAAACTGAGATATCATTAGAAACAAGGTTAAAACATGAACCAACTTGACGAGAAAATAATACACAACAGAACAATCTGATAGACCCAAAATGAACCAATATGATATCATAATATGATAGATCCACATACAA
Source organism: Alisma plantago-aquatica (assembly GCA_963693085.1). NCBI lineage: Eukaryota > Viridiplantae > Streptophyta > Magnoliopsida > Alismatales > Alismataceae > Alisma > Alisma plantago-aquatica. The sequence goes on along the minus strand of OY856410.1, from coordinate 90,260,185 downwards.
GCCAAATAAATACATGAACAAAGGCATATATACAACACTATACAACATGTATGTATATTAACAACATTGATTATATTTACACATTTACTATTCTTTCACTTGTATTTGAATGTCTATAATATAGTCAATTATTATAAATTTGTTAATTTCAATAGCTTTGAACATGCATATGGATTATAGAAGTGGTATTGCAACCAACACTAGTTGCTTCCTAATTGATTATATAAGAAGAAATTAATCTAAAAAAACTGAGATATCACTTGAAATAAGGTTAAAACATGAACCAACTTGACAAGAAAATAATACACAACAGAACAATCTGATAGACCCAAAATGAACCAATATGATATCATAATATGATAGATCCACATACAAACCAAATAAATGCCTGAACAAAGGCATATATACAACACTACACAACATGTACAAAACTATGAAAATCTAAGCACGTCCTCCATGCCCACGACGTCCTCGCCCACCTCCATGTACATCTGGCTCCTGAGTATCGAAGTCATCTGGAGATGCCTCAATGGGGGGACAACTGCGTAGAAGTAGGCTGATGAGGACCAGGGAAGTAATGAAAAGCTAGAGGTGGGGTGAGGGGTTTCGGAATACTAGGATGTGGGGCATCAGGTAGGGTGCATCCTGAGAAATCAAATGGAGTCATTGAGTATGTGACATAGGATGGTGGTTGACTGTCATGAATAACTGGTGGTGGGATTGGAGTGTATGGAACAGAAGAAGGACCTGCTCCATAGTAGGATGCTGGTGGAGGTGGGGTGATGTATGAGAAAAATGAACTAGCTCCTGAAATGTATGGCCATGTCGGTCCCCATGCCATGAACTGAGAAGTAGAAGTGGGAGTGGGAGTGGGATCAGCAGTAGTAATCACAGGAGTAGGAGTGGTCTCAGGGGCTGTGGTATGAGTGGGTATGGGATCATATGGGTGAGTGTAGTCGGAAAGATTGTCAAAGTAAGTCCCCTAAATGCCATAGATGTCATCTCTGATCTGTGTAGGGGAATGTTGTAAAGCCGCTCAGATCTGCACATGTGATTCCACATGTTCAAACAAAGTATGTACAAATAATAAAGACCAATTGCATATATTACAAATAATAAAGATAAATAATAACAATTTGTAAAAGAAATATAAATGATACTCACAGATTGTTGTTGACGATAACTGTGTGGGTAGTATGTGGTCGGAGGCTGAGATGGAGGGGGCAGTACGTACTGGGGATGAAACCATCCGTAGTGCGCCTGTGGACTGAAGACTATCTCCACTTGTGGAGGGGAGACTAGGCTCTCATGTCTGTTGTTCCACAGTTGCACCTCCCGCCTATAATGATGCAACCAGTCCTCAGCCGCATGACCCCTCCCATCTATCCTACTAAGGCGTGACAACTCCATAGTAGGTTGTACTTGAACAAATCTAAATTTTCCAAGTACTCTGTCAGGGATGTGCTACTATACTACTATGTAGCACAGTAAAGGCACTCACGCCAACCAAATATCAGGACCCTCTCGACATAAGGTTGGAAGTCTCTCCAGAATATTAGTAGTGTAAGGAGTTAACTGTATCTGTTATTAAAATAGATACAACATGTATCATATAAAATAGAGTAAATTGCATAAAAAATACAACATATATCACATAACATGTTAGTAGAAGTACGTTAGTTATATCTGAGAGGGGAAAATCTGGTCAAATGCTGAATAAAAAAATTGGACCCATCCTCTCATAGTATCACTCCTTTTAAGAAATGTAGGTCACCTATTAAATTGACAAATTAAATTTAGATAAACATTACAAAATATTTGGATAAATGTATAAAAAAATTGTATAAATCTTTACCTATAACATAAGGGAACATTGTCTGGACACTCCCCCCAGTTCATAACAATTGAATCTGGACGTCCAATTCCTAACCTCTCCCAACACCACATCTGCAGAAGACATACACAACTAGAAAGGTGGGCGGTTTTCCTAGAGCGGGTGGTAGTCTTGTACAACTCCCTATACAAGTATGCTAAAGTTGCAGCACCCCAAGATAGAGTACTACAACTAGCAAAGTCAGACAGAAGCGGGAGGTACCGTACATGAACCATGTCCCCGATACTATCAGGAATAAGGTAACTACCTAAAAAGTATAGGAGATATGCTCTAGTGTACCTTATCTTATTTTATTTTTGTTGTTCTTCATCTCCCAAAGTGAAATCCATATCCCTAAAGGTCTCACCCAACCATATCAAGGAAATATACCTCTTAGACATCCCATCTAGTGCATCTCCTAAGAAACTCTCACAAAGGTGAGACCATGAAGAAAATTTCCCCTCATCTACGCCTAAAGGATATGAAGCTATAACTAGTGGCCCATCAATCCTAAGGCCTAAAAGAACTACAACATCTTGAAGGATTACACTCGTCTCAAAAGGGGGAAATCTAAAAGTATTGGTAGATTTTTCCCACCCGCTAACTAAGGTTGTGATTAAATTGGGATCAAGGTGGATAGGTCGTAGCCTATGAACAAACACAAAACCAGCTAAAGAAATATTTTCCAAAACACCCGGGTCAGTAATAGGCCACTGTGACAACATAAAGGGGCGTTGGGAGAGTCGGAAGGATGCTTGTCTAGGAGCCATATCCATGAAAAATGAAAATATTACATTAAATGGAAAGTGCAAATATTACATTAAATGAAAAGTACAAATATTACATTAAATAAAAAGTGAAAATATTGCACAACATATAAGTTTGTCAAGATTCTTCATTAGATAAGATGAAATTAATTCAAATACATGAACTAGCAAATAATGTTAAAATACAACATGAACTACTAAAAGAGAAATATTAATTCAGATCTGTACGGCGTGGAATGATTGGAATATAAGTTTGTGGAGAACCAAAGAACCACTACCATGAGTCTTTATTTTTTTCTTTGACAATAGCAAAAGTAACTGGAAATAGACCATTATCAACATCTATGCCACATGCAATGAGAAGTGTGCCAAAATATTTTCATATTAGAAATTTGCCATCAGTAGTAAGAACAGGCCTGCAATAGGCCCAACCCCTAATAGCTGGACCAATTGCCCGGAACACCCTCTTGAATCTACGAGTGCTTTCAGTTTGAAGGGTATAATCATCCACAAGGTGGGAATATATAGTTCTTGAAATAAATTGTGACAGAGAAATTAGGAACAACAACAAAGTATGATATGATGATTCTCAGTCTCCAAATATTTTACAGACAACCTTCCTCCTCGCTAGAGATGCCATCTTGTAAGATATATGGAGCCTTAGTTCATCATTCACTTTGTCATGAATTTCTCGTGTGGACATATCCAATCTTGATACAAGGATTGGCATTATCATACGAGAAATATAAGATGATGTGACTTGGCGATGGTCCTGATTCAGAATAGTTAGTTGACAATTGTGGCTTGTACTATAACGTTTTACCTTCCACATGCCACCTGCTCTTTTGGACTGGCAAGTGGTCAACTCCAAGGACATTGATGGTCATGGATACAAACAAATTCAAGATGACGATTATTTGAACATTGTATCTGATATTGGACATTCTTTTGTACTTACCATTTTTGGATCGTCTCAACCATTACAACTTTGGATGAAAATAAAGCACCCTCATATATTTCAGTGTTGGAAGGGTTGTAATTGAGATGGAATTCATGACGAAAATCTTCCACCCATTGTTCATCTTGAAAAGCTTCATAGTTGGTATCAATGTGTTCATGTCGGGGCCATTCTTTATCAAATATAGATGGAACGGAACTCAATGTTGTAATAGAGTAAGGGAATGGATGTCCATGCTCATCATCAGTTTCAATCAATGGCTCATCATCATGATCACTATTATTATCACCTTCTTGATCACTATCATTATCACTTTCATGATCACTATTATCGTCACCTTCTTGTTCACCCTCCTCAACCATAACACCAATACTCTCAATAGTAGGATTTTGAGAGAATTCAGGTGGTTGATTCCATTCAACAGTTACATTACTGCTACATAGTTGGGATTCAAATTGATTCAACAAACTAATGAAACTAGATTGTTGGTGGAAAGATGTTTTTTCAAGAAGCACATAAATATAGGCATCAGATGAAAGTGCAAACAAGGTCTATATGCATCATCATCATCAACTTGTATGAGCATATGATCTTCTCCAAGGAAATGATAGGATATATTGATAGAGAAGTGGTTGGGATTGATGTCAAGAATTGTATAGATATATGATTTTAGTTCATATAGGGTATTGATAAGTGAAATATTTATGAGTCTAACGGATCGACTAGAATAAGACCCACCTGACAGAAATTGACCATTATATCAAAGCTTGACAATTCGTGACTGTGAATTAGATGTCATGTTCCTATCATTGTAAAATAGTAACTCAGATTTTAGAACAATAATTTAACTTTGGAACAATAATTAACATGAATTAATATTTTATAGCATGAATTGATATTTTATAGCATCAATTAAATTTTTTGAACATTGACAACAATTTTAGAAGAGTAGTTAAGATTTTAGAACAATAATTTTGTATTTGGAAATAAATTTGAAACAATATTTTTCTATAACATTAACATTCTAGAACAATAATTTTTGAATTTAGAACAATAATTTTTTGAACAGTAATTCACCTTCAAGTGTCATTTTATATAACATTATTTTAGTAATGTGGAATCAAATAGTAGTTATACAATGATTTTATTTTTAATATTACATAGTAATTTTAGGTACAAATTTTTGAATCTAAAAATATAGTAGAAAAATTACCTCAAATGGCGAGATCTCAAAACCCAAGAAAAGAAAGAGAAAGAATCTTGGCTAGATAGCGAAGTAATAGAAATCCGAGCAGCGAAGCAATAGAAGAATAACTCCAAGATTGCCCGGATTCAACTCCAAGATTGCTCGAAATCAGCTCCAAGCAATAGAAATCCGAGCACACCAGTCCAGAGCAATGGAAGTAAAGAAGAAGTTGAAGAAATGGCTGAATGGTGTGGGTTTGGGGGTGATCTCATCTCCATTATATAGGAGACCAATGCATCCCCATGTAGCAACGGGCGCGGCCCACAACAACTCTTTTTCAACAGTCGGGTCCCAACTAGCCGTTTGGACGTCTCGGGATGGGACACATTGGTCCCACTGAAGGGCAATGCGTCCCGGGTCGGGACGCATTGATCTCTGGTAGGAGCAATGCATCCCAGTTCGGGATGCATTGCTCCCTCGGGTCGGGACGCATTGCCCTTCGGTGGGACCAATGCATCCCAGTTCGGGACACATTGCTCCCTCATAGAGCAATGCATTCTGGTCCGGGATGCATTGCCCCTGTGTGGGGTCAATGCGTCTGGGTCTGGGATGCATTGTCTCGCGAGAGAGCAATGCGTCTCCACAGGGGACACATTGCTCCCAAAATGTGCTATTTTGGGAATTAAGCTCAAGAACGTGCTATTATGAGAATTAAAATGGCCAAACGTGCCATTTTGATTTTTTTCCCAAAAAATCCGCTGGTGCAGTAGTAATAGACACTGTTAAAATCTACGGTGTGACTTCTGGTCTTGGCAATCAAATGGGTTTCACAAGGAACCACGGACCACCAATCTTGCAGTGGTACACGTCAGTGTGAATTTTGGCATTTTTCGGAGTAACAAAAGATTCGATATGTAACCATCTACTCTTCCATAGATGCCTTTTATGACACTATACAACACCTGAATATCAAAAACCATGAATTAATCCAGTTAGGAGTACACGTAATCTATACCAAAGACTATTGAAAATTTGGGAGACCTAAGTGGTACTCTACCCATCATGGCATATGTGCGGTTGTGATCTCCATACCCTCTCCTAGTCCTTCACATTGTATATCGATTGTCATTCCTATATGAGGGTTGTTACCAAGTTCATGGAGGGCAATGTGTGCTAAAAGTCTAAAATCCCCATACTACATTACACCTTCCTATGACTGCTACAAAGGACTTCAATTGAGGCCGGGTTCTAACAATACTACATAAAGTTCAAAAGGAAAAGCATCACCAAAAGTCGCACAATATTTCTAAACAATGGAACCTTTGAACGAGTATTGAATTTCTCCAATATCATATTCATAAACCTATGTTAACGCGCGCATCTCTTGAACCTAAATCTTAAGTGCAAATATGTCCACTCATCACAAATTAAAAAAAGCTTTAGTAGTGATAAGTTATGGTCATGCAATCATGATCCTTCATCCTCTTCCGGTGTAATAAATTTTAGATACAACTACATTCCCTTGAGTACTTATTTTTTCTTGTTCATTTTTTAACGTTAAGTTTGCAAGATCCATTTACAATAGACCCATCCAACTAGGGTCACTAACACTGTCATCCACGTCCATTAGCATATCTAGTGTGCATTTGTTCTTTCTTATTTCATTTTCATAACCATATGTGGTTGTGTTTTTTAGGTGTTACTAGCAAGTGCACCAACATGGAATCCATAATACGTTAGAAATATATGTTGCAAGGTGCTATGATGTATATGAACACTAAAGCATGTATCATTAATGTCTTCCACATCTTTTATTGAAATCATAATTTCATATCCAAGTATGAATATCACTTGTCCTATTTAAAGTAGTGATATTTGTATTAGATTATGATGAAACTAAAATCATATTTTGCCTTCAATCTTATGTAAAACCTAAGGTATCTATTTTCTACACCACTATCAGTTGATTGTGAGTTGAAATCCTATGTATGAGGTATTGTCACAGAACCGTGTGTTACTCGAATCCTCACTTCTAATTTCTAGACATCCAAAGGAAAAAGGGCCCCAAGCTCCGTGTGTAGAATGGATCACTTAACATATACACAAAAAATAACAAAAAGCAACTAAGGTATGAAACGACTTGGCATATTAAACAATCTGAACTAGTATGTGATGTAAGATCTTATGTGCCATATATCAAACCATGTGAATTTCATTTTCATGTCATTAGTTGTCATATAAGTAAGAACAATATATTATCATATAGATGTTGAAGCATTGTAAGAAATTCATAGTGTGTATGTTACTTAAAATCATAAAATAGATACTCATTAACATAATTGTGTTGAATATAGTATACAAACATATCAAAACGTAGGTTTAAGAGAATAAAATTTTCTTAGAAAAAGCTTAATCTAATGACAAGAACGAAAATTAACAATATGACATTATTTTTTACATGCAAGCTATTTTTTGTTTATTTTTATTTGACTAACAATATCATAAGGCCTTTGACCAGCTGCTCAAAGGAACATGTCTATGATGTACATTTAAAACAAAGCTAAGTACGAACCACGGTTCAATGTGACGGACTTCAAGACCAATTGTTAGGAGTTGACCCTATTTGTAAGAAACTTGAAGTCCATCACCAAGAGTTAACCCTTTTATCAACATGGTCTATTCTTTTTGATAAATCAACTAGGACACCCAGCCTTATGTCCCTACCCTGTGAGTACAAGCAGGTACACAAGGTTGTACAATGGATAGGTGTGATTATATTTTCTAGTTTGTTCAACCTAGAATTATCAAGACAAAACATTCACAGTGGTCATAGGAATCATATAGCTCAAATAAGTAATAAAGAAAAGTGTTTTAGAATACATACATATAATCAATTTTTAATATCATAGTTTGGCCAATAGAAGGATAGAATCTTACCTTGTTATGAGTAAACTAACATTAATGAAAAGATTACGTCTTTGAACTGCATCCATCAAGGAGACCTTGATATTACAACCAAGTGTGATATTATTAATAACATGAGACTTTGGTCGTTATTAAAAATTATCAAGGTTGAATATTTCACCTAATCTAAGTTCCATGTTTCTTAATGATTGATTTTGACTTCTCTAATATTCATGCAATGTTCATCATAAAGCTATCTACTATATCATGTGTCATTTTGACTTAGGGTGAAACAACCTAGTAATATTAGGGAACTAATATTAGGATTTCATTTCTTAATAGGAAAACAAAAAGATTTGAATATGATTAATTTCTTAAGAATTAATATAGTCATATTAAGTCATTTAGAGTCACTTTCATGCAATATGGTCATTGTTAATATATCAAATTTTATTTATTTATTTTGTGCACTCTTTAGTTTCTTGTTTTTTGTCCCGTATTGATGAACTATGTATTGTATGAATCCTCCTATCCTATATAAGTAGGGTATCTATGCTTGTATTTTTCCTCTCATCATTACAATCCCATTATATTCACATGGTATCAGAGTAGTTTGCCCCCCATAAGCCTTTTCAACCATACACTCCACCACCACCTATCGTTGTCCTTGCTTCGATCAAACCCTTCCCACCGTCCCTCGATCTTATACTCATCATCATTCCACCCATCAACCTTCCCCTATCTTCATTGTTGTCTTTACCCATATGCTAGTCCATCTTCTATTGATACACTACCAATCCATAGACCTTCCACCAACTTTGATCCCGTCAATCTTCCATTGTTTCCAAGCCTTCACCCTTCTTGTAGGGAAATATGGCATTAGATAGGCAGCAAAAATAAAAATTTTACTAACATATTTCCCATTAACCACTAGATCGTATCAATAACTTTGAAATGGGAAGCATGGTTTCACAAAGATATACTTGGTCCTGAAGCAAGTCCAGTGACAATCCTCGTCGATGTAGGTGTGCACTCTATCTTAGACGGTGTCAGTATAGCTCTTGGTTGCACTGGGACTCATCTAACTGCTCCACCATGGACAGTAGACTTGGACAACTGCTACATCAGTTCCTCTGATCTTTCCATAAACTACGAGTTGGTTTTGCCCTCCTAGAAGCAGCCAAAGGACTCTTACCTCTAGAGTAGTCCATGCAGACCAACTAGAGCTCCTTCCGTCCAACTAGAATGGACATGAAGGAGTTGTCCCTCCTATTGGTGTACTAGTCACCAAGTTGATCTCCCACAATAGTGATCCTCAGATGTTCTCTCCCTTTCTATCCCTTCCTAGTCAGGTGGGACTTTCTCGGGATCTCTTGGTTACCACAACTAGAGAGGACAACAACTTTCAGAGTAACTGATTCTCAATTGTCTATGTTGTTCTCTGGGAAGCCCCCAAATACCCCTCTATTAAGAGTAGAGGCTAAGGTCAGGGTTCGTAGTTCATGTGGGAGTGGAAGGGACTAGATGATCTCAAATTTTTAGAACATTTCTGGTAGTTTCAAATCTTGCATATGCCAAAATAGTCGTCTCGTAATTGAGACGGTCATATCGTAAGCGAGATGGTCGTTTCACTAAGAGAAATTGTCATTTCGTGAGGTTTCCCAATCACACATAAATCATCAATTTGAATCCAATTAATGCTCACCACGATGTCAACTCTAATCCTTGATGTACTCAAATTTCTCCACAAACTAGGTGTCTTGCTATCGTGCAGTCATCTCGCTAATGCGAAATGGTCATCTTGCTTCCCAGTTTAGAAAGAACTCAGCCAATTCATTTCTAATCAACATGATAGCCAAATGACATCTCAATAATTGAATTGAATGTATGACAATATAGTCAGCTGATTTGTTGCATGAATTGAGTACCTAAACACTTTAGTAATCAATTCAATCAACATTCAAGATCAAACTCCTCTTCTAGATGAGTTCCTATGTGTGTGACCCTATAGGTCCTATATTACGTTGACAGTGAATGTCCATAACAACTTTTGATATCACAAGAAATAAATGGTGCCTAGTCACAGATCAATGCTACCCAAGTAAATTGAAAGTTGGAGAACAACTTCAACCTACAATCTGTGTATGTTGTTACATTATTTGTATAGACCCTATGGAAAGTTGGAAAGTTATTTTATAACGGGTTTAGCAACGTTTACATTAAGTTGGTATTTTTCAATTTTCATATTTCTTTATTGTACGACTACTTGTATGAGATGGAAGTGTCGTAGTATGCTATCTGAGATTCCCATCCTAACTAGTAGCTGCATTGTTTTCATCTGTATTTGTAATGTTTCGTCAATGGTTGAAACCTCACACAAGTTCACCCATATGAACTTCTTGATCCAGAGTATCCTCTGTTGTTCTTATAGCACAGAGATACTTGACTTCTTTTGTAGATTCAAACAACTTTCATTAGCTCGTAATCCTTTCTAGCATATAGTTCTCATTTGTCGTCAAGCATAAATTTAGATTGTGATTATTTTGTCAGTTTGGAAGTTTGCATGGGTGTAACCCTTTACATCCAACTCTTCCTTATTACCATAACCAAGAAACCAATCCTTTAAGAACTTCACAACACCAAAGGATGCTATTTATGCTAGTTCAGTGACTCTCATTGGCATCTGACATATACCCTCTCGGCATGTCTAATACATACAAGATTGTTAGGCATATATATATATATATATATATAATGTATGTATATGTGTGTGTGTGTCTTCTCGTCATGTCAAATACATATGATAAGACTGGATATCTTCTCTTCATGTCCAATACATATGAGATTATTGGATATATTCTCTTCATGTCCAATACATATGAAATAACAAGATAAATGCGTAACACTCCACTCAAGACAGATCCAATTGCAAATGCATATAGCATCTATGCATGTGTTCCTTTTATTCATAAGAATTTGGACACTAGGCTCTTAAGATCCTAACTCCATGCGTCATGGACATATTTTCTCTCATTGAGTGTTACATATTGAAACCTTCAACATCCTACCAATGTATGTGGTTGTATTTAGGTCAATAAGCTTTCAAGATCTATCTCTATAGATCTCAATTCCTATTTCATAGGATGTTTCACCTAAACCCTTCAGAGAAAGTATTTTATTTGCAAAGTTTTATCATTTACCGGATAAGGAAGTTATTCCCCATCATTATGTGGAATATAAATATGCTCCCACTAAATCTTTTGTAATCACAAATTCCATCTTCATTCTAACTCAAGTCAAACCCTTTGACTGTCTTTTCAAATAGATGATTCCAGATCTAAGATGCTTGCTTCAATCCACAGATTGACTTTTATATCTTATAGACTTTATTTACATTAATGGATTTATTAAACCATTAGGTTGTGTCACCTATACATCCTATTAATTATTCCAATTATAGAATGCCATTTTAACATCCATATGCCAAATCTTACATTCATACTAAGTTGAAACAACCAACATGATCTAGATGGATTTATCCATGGTAATAGGTGAAAAGACTTCATCATGTTCAACAATTTGAACTAGTTTGAAACTCTTTGCAACCAATTTACCTATTCATGTTGGTCTTCTTACAAAAACCCAAACGCGCCCTATGTGTTTTACCCCTTCAGGTGGATCCAACAAGGTCATGCCTTGTTGGTGTGCACAAAGTTAATCTTTGATCGCATGGCCTAAAGCCATTTCTCAAATTCTTGTCCCTCAATAGTTTCTAGGTAGGTCGTTGACTCATCTCTATGATCAACTTGCCACCTTTTGAGTTAAAAGATATCATAATCTTTCAAACTCGAGGCATGTTCTACTAGAACTATGAGTTTTGTGTTTACATAAGGAACTAAAGATTCCACAACAACTTGTGATTCTTATTATTCCTATTGTACCTCTTAGGTTCTATGTTTTCTTATTTGTCTTGAACATTTTGAGTTTTACTTTTACTCCCACAGATTCCTTTGGAACTAATTTCCAATTAGGAATTCAGCAATACCAACAACAAACACTTTGTTTTTGGTTGGAATATAAGTAGTATTCAACAAGATAACATTCATGTGATTTGTGGATAAAGAGTTTTAAGAAACTATTTTCTTATACAACATTTCAATCCTAATCATTATAAAATACATATTAGGACACTTCCCCTACCATATCTCATCTGGTTTCGTTTGAACCAATTTACATGATAATTGTTTTAGTGTAAAGCATGTGACAAAAAGAATATTGGAAGATTATATAGACATGTTGATAATCACACCATAACTTAACATGGTGTGATTCCTTCTTTATGATACACTCTAATGATACATTATCATTGTGTTTCAGGTGGAATTCATCATGATACACTATCATAATCTCCAAGAAGGTCCTGAAACTCTTGGTTTACATATTTCAACATCAATCATATCAAGGTGTCCTAATACTTTTACGATGTTAGTTACATGCTTCATTTATGATCTCCTTGAGAACTTCAACAGCTTCATGAACATATTTCATCAAATACACACTTTCAATATCTACTGATAACATAAGTAAGTATATATAATGAAGTCCTTGCAACTACCTTCAACATTTATTCCAAAAGGTTTTATGTACATTAGTATGTACTAGCCCTAATAGAATACTCATTCTCCCACTACATATAGTGAGGATATTTTTGTCAAATTACCCAATAAATAAGACTTGCATGTCTCTATTGGTTCAATAACCAAAAGAATCTAGATAACCATCACATATATTCTAGAGATGAATTTCTCATTAATGCACTCCAGATGACAATGGTATAGGTATTCATTGTTTGAGTTATCAAGTCATTCAACATATGTGTTATACATTTGTCTCTACAACTATCAAATATAATTTTTGTGACATAGGGAATTGCCAAGACATATGATATTTTCATCAATGGGAGGTACATAATAGCAATTCACTAATTTTGTTATGTGCACATGAATGATAGCTCCCAACTATAAGAAAACAACCCTTTCTCTGTATAGTTCTAGCTTACTTCTTCTTAGGTCATGAATTAGATATATCTATCTTCATCTTCTTCCTGAGATCCTATATAAGGAGGATAATTCTTTCCAATATCCAGACAAGTGATAATGGTGGCACTTTCTTTTCTTTATCCTTTAAGTGAAAGGGACAAATTCCTTTTCCACTTACTCTTCTCATAAATTGAGTGTAGAAGACTTGGTCTTAAGCTTAGCCTCAGAACACTTCTTAGCCTTGCCTTTGCCCTAGGACTCACTTATGCTGATCACCATCATGGATTTTTCCTTCTTCTTCCTTGATTTGGCATCAACATGATAAGAATTTGATAAAATGAATATATGATTCATGCAACACTTGCACAATCATATTCATGGTCAACTACTGACCTAAGAGATATCCCAGTCATTCCACATGTCCAATCACATTGAGCACATGGGGACATATTATACTTCCCTTCATCAGTTTGCACTCAAATAGCACTTTTGGAGACATTATATCTTCTTTGCTTTACATGATTCTTAAGATGTGTTACCATCTCAAGAATGTCCATGTTTTTCATGTTTTTCATGCAAATCATATTTCATACAATAGATCATTAGGTATATAAATGTCTATGACATCATTGACATGCTTCCAATAAGCATCTATTTAGCCTTAGGCGCATTTGGTGTTGGTTCCTATGGCATTGGTTTATCAAGGACATAGAGATTTTTCTCATTGATGAGAACATTTCTCAATGTCGTTAACCAATTGTGAAATTTTATCCCATTTTTTCCTTCTTGAGGACTGATCAGAATTTGAACGTGTTTGTGTTTGACATTTGTCTCTACAAAGAAATATTGTAACTTTTCAAAATATTTTTCATTTGGTTTGATTAGATAAATTTGACGATATTAATTAGGTCTTTAATTATTATCACTTGCACTATTTTATTCAAATTGATAGCCCTCAATATAAATTCAGAAATAGTAGTGTACAATATTCTACTGGGCCAAGATTCACATTTCATCAAGTCATGACTAAACTTTGGCTAATCACCCACAACTTGATTATTTAGGTAAGCCAACTTGCCAATGGCATATGAATGCAACTCTTGAATAGATGATATGCACAACTCTTTGCCATAATCATCTGCATGCCTCTGGTCTTGGGCTCTCCAAGTCACCAGTTAAGCCAGACCCATTAGCCAACACGATATATACGCAACATGCTTTGTGAAATTCTACATATCTACCGTCACACTTGTATGAGATAGATGGCGCACCATGCTTTGTACAAATCTACACTTGGTTAAAGATTTTCATGTATATTTCTAATGGAAGGCATCTTAGACTTAATATTTAAATTACGGGAGTTTGTATGTATAATTACATATACTTTATCCAATCACCGCATATATAGTACATATCATATATATGCTATAATGATAAATGAGAATATGCAATAAATAAAACACACAAGTGATGGTTATGGCCATACTAATGTAATTCCTTGGAACCATAAGGAATTACTACCACCTATGATCCACATCATATGTGCCCTGTTGTTGGTGAAGATCTGTGCTCGAACCAATCTGGGTTGATCGGTTCAAATCTTGAACCGATCACCTCACCTCCTGGTTGCTCAGTTGGGCTCTTCTAAAGCGATCATTTGGTTTTCAGGTCCAAGCTACGTCTGGACACCTCTAGTTGGTTGGTTGGGCTACCAGTCGATCAGTTCATCCTCCTATCGTATGGCCTTTCAGTCCTCCAGTTGATCGCATCATCTCACGAACCGCTTGTTTCGTCTTTGTGCAAATCATTATCTCACATCGAAATATAAATTAAAACTGTCATATTTCTTATTACATTGTATATAGGAAAAATATCGAGTTACTTTTTGATGGTAAATAAGAAGAATAGCATTAGTTTACATTTGGAAAGGAGAGACAGGATCGATATGCAGACTGATTAACAACAAGAATAAATAACCATAACCATGCACACATAGATTTGGGGTTTTGGCCATTACCATGCTTCACATCCAGCATCAAAACCAATTTTATGGCGACACGTGAAAATTACACACACACACAAACACACCCCCCCCCTGACACACACACACACACAGATATATATATATATATATATATATATATATATATATATATATATATATTCATTTGGGTTCTTTATGTGATGATAAGACGAACATGCACATCAACTAGTTTAAATATTCGCATCGTGTGCAATAAATAAACATGATAAAACCAATATCTGATCAAATCAATTATCCTAGAACATAATTATTTGACATGGCTTGGATACCATTACAGGGAAATATGGCATCATATAGGTAGCAGAATTAATTTTTTTACTAACATATTTCCCATGAACTAGAAAATAGTTTCAATAACTATGCAATGTGAAGTATGGTTTCACGAAGATATACCTAGTCCTCGAGCAAGTCCAACGACAATCCTCGTCGATGTAGATGTGCACTCTATCTTAGACGGTGTCTGTACAGCTCCTGGTTGCACTAGGACTCATCTGAATGCTCCTCTATGGATAGAAGATTCAGACAATTGTTTTAGTGGCTCCTCTAATCTCACCAGAAACAAGGAGTTGATGTTTCCCTCCTAGCAGCAGCCAAAGAACTGTTTGCTTTAGAGTAGTCCACACATACCAACTAGAACACTTGTCGTCCTGCTAGAACGGATACGAAGGAGTTGTCCCTCCTATTGGTGTACTAATCACCAACCTACTCTCCCACAACCATGATCCTCACTTGTTCTCTCCCTTTCTATCCTTCCCTAGTCAGGTAGGACTTTCTCGGGCTGTCATCATTACCACAACCATAGAGGACAACAGTTGTTAGAGAAACTGATTCTCAATTGTTTGTATTGTGCTCTAGGAAGCCCCAAGTACCCCTCTCTTTGTAGTAGAGTCCAGGGTCAGGGTTCCCAGTCTGTGCGGGGGTGGAAGGTGCCAGAAGATCTTGAATTTTTAAAATAATTTTGGAAGTTTCACAACCTGTGTGTGCCGAAACGGTTGTCTCATAACTGATACGGTCATATCATACATGAGATGGTCAATTCGCTAAGCAAAATGGTCGTTTCGCAATGTTTCCCAATTGCACATGAATTGCCAATTTGAATCCAATTAATGCTCACCATGACGTCAACACTAATCCTTGATGTACTCAAATTTCTCCACAAAGCAGGCATCTCATGACCAAGAGACGGTCATCACAATTTCATGAATTGGTCATCTCGCTTATGTAAAATGGTCGCCTCGCTTCCCAATTCTGGAAGTACTCAACCAATTTAGTTCTAATCAACCTAACACATTAAATGGCCGCCTCAACAGTTAAACTAAACGTATACTAGTCTAGTTAGCTAATTTGTTGCATGAATTGAGTACCTAAATACTTTAGTAATCAATTCAATCATTATTCAAGATCAAAATCCTCTTCTATATGAGTTCCAATGTGTGTGACCCTATAGGTCCCATATTACGTTGGCAGTGAATATGCATAACAACTTATGACATCACAAGCAATGAGCAGTGCCTAGTCACACATCATTGCCACCCAAGTAAATGGAAAGCTAGAGAACAACTTCAACCTACAATCTGTGTATGGTATAATTCCTTTGTCACTGATATCCAGATTGAACTAGAGGCATGGAGCAGTCATCCTCATTATTATTCAATCTTCTTTCTTGAACTAGAGAAGATTGCATGAGTTATATGTAAGATCAATATCACATATTGACTCACATGTGTATGGACATACTTTTCTCAATCTTGCTAGTGAAGAGGCAATGGATATCATACTCCTTTAGGAGGAACAAATCCCATCTCTATCACTCACAGTCAGTCTCCATGTGTCAAAGTCACTCAATCATCACCTTTATACAACCCATTTTCAAGACTGTGTTTGATGATGTCAAAGCATACCCAATGACATGTGATGAGTGCAGTGATTTCAGGTCTAAGAACCACAACCACCGCCATCACTATGAAACCTGACTATGACTTCCATGATGATGGCTTCCATGTGTCAATCTTACGGTGGGTCTTTCTGATACACTATTCTCTAACATGTATTTGTGTACTCAGTTTGATATTTCCATATCATGACTAATGAGACTCTGTCATCAACCAACTCACACTCTGATCTTATGTGTTATTGTTGTCTTTTAACCTTCCACAACAACAACCGATCAGGGACATAATGAGAATGTATATACTCTTAACATCAGTATGATCTCATTCTTTAGCTCCTCAAAATGAAGACATACATCATTGAGTGATATCATTCTCTAGACATTTATTATGTTATTCATTATCTCATATTTAAATATTCAAATTAAATTGGAATCTTGCCTTTATTATTAATCAAATCATTTACATGTTATGCCATTACAATAATCATATGATTGGCTCTCTAGGCATACATACCAACACTTCCATCCATCAATCTTCTACCACCTTCTATCCCATCTACCTACCCCGCACAGGCTTTCCACCTACCATCCCATCGACCTACCCCCACTGACCAACCCGCATAGGCTTTCCACCTACCATCGCATCGACCTACCCCCATCGATCAACCCCCATAAACCTTCTACCATCTTCAATCCCATTGACCTACCCCCGTCAATCCTCCCACCCATTGACCCACACATCAATCTGCCCACTAACCTACCCATCAATCCACCATCCACCTACCCATCGACCTATCCCATTGACCTACCCATCAACCATAAATAGTCAACTACACACATGAAACCAACCCCATTTCCCCCATCCCAACCATATAATTCCTGCATTCCCTGTTGTTTCACTAAATCTAGACAACTTCTAGTATCCAGCACCTTTTTCTCATTTCTACTTACTTTTTGGAACCTACTTGCTCCATCCCATCAACCTTCATCATATTTCAATATAAGTTGACAATGTGATGCTGGCTTATTTATTAAAATTATTAATGCCCATTCTTTGGGTTTTTCAAATCATCTTTTGGTGCCTTGAATGATGCGTTACATCCTTCTGCACTAATTACTTGTATGGAATGATCCAAGACCTACTTCTAATCATGGGTTGTAATGATACATTAAAAAATCTCTACATGACTATAGTAAAATTTGATGATTCTAACCACAAATAAGTCAGACATTGTTATGACTTAGAAGAGAAAAGGTCATGTGGGTCGATTAGCAATTCTTTATTCACACTAACAAATTCCAGAAAAGGTGTTTGAAGTTTTTAAAAATATATCCAAAAAGAATTATATAATGATACCTCTGTGTAGTATTGTTATAATACATGGTGTGCCTTGCGGAATGAATTTCAAGTATATCATCCCCTGAACTCTAACATCACCAATGGTCAAAGACAACAGAATGAACTTCATTTGATATAGTTCCTTACTAGAATACCTACCTCTTTTGCAAGTGTCGTGGATCAGATCATGTCTAGTTCTCTTGTAGTCCTATCTAGAAACTTTGACCATGGCAGAGGCTATGGTTGTGGTAGAGGACAGGGACATGGTCATTTTGGCCTGCACAGACTTCGATGTAGTCAGTCCCCTAATAGATCTAGTATGTGATCAGCCTCCCGCTAGACCAAGCAACACCCCTCTTACATTACCTCATCATTGGAACTTATGTGGCCATAACAATCACAATGAAGATTTTCATTGGGTGAAACATGGTTTCTCAAACATATGGGCAAATCAAACCTCTACTGACTACACCAAGGATGAAACAACCCAACCCTCTATTTCTTTAATGGATTGGGCCAATACTAAAGTTGAAAAGCTCTTACAATAATGACTCTAGACTTTAAAGTCATTTCCAACCACAAATGGTGATTCTACCTTTTTAGCATCTTTGGACCCATATGTTAAAACAAATGGGTCATCAACGCATATTATTTTGCCCATATTTTTGCCAATCTCCAATTGTACTCTGAATTACTTTTTGTTTCTTCTATTAGACATGTGACCGTAGTTGATGGTACTCAAGGCCTAGTTCATGGGGTTGGTAGTATTTGGCCTGCAAATAATTTCTTTCTTAGATTGACTTTATATGATGCTCGCTTCCTTCTAAATCTTCTTTTAGTTAGTAAAGTTTTCAAACAACTTCAATGTTTTATTTCATTTGACATGCATGGATGTGTCTTTCAGTCTCCGCACAAGGATGGGGATTGGTTCTAGAATTGTGGGACCAGATGACTTGTACTACCTTGATGTTGGACATACTAGTGCTCTTCTATCTTCCAATGTTGTGGGACTTCAATGGCACTATAATTTGGAACATCCATCCACATCCAATCTCAAGCATTTAGTTCCTATTTGATGTGAATCTGTGTTTAAATGTTAAGCATGCTAGTTAGGAAAGTAAAACCAGTGTAGTTTTTCTAAAAAAAACTCTAGCCTCAAAATCTCTTTTATACATTATCCATGTTGATATATGGGGACCTTGTTGTGTCTCTAGTATATCTAGATTTCATTACTTTATCATCTATAATGACAACTTCTCTAGGGATACTTGGTTATATTTACTTAAGGAATGGCACATTTTTTTGACACTATCAATACTTTCTCAGCTAATATTAAGGCTCAATTTAATAAGCCCATGAAAATTCTAGAACTGACAATGTCCTTGAATTTATGCAACAATCTATCAACAATTTTTGTTAAAACCTTGATACCATTCATCAAAGATCATGTTCTTAAACTTAGTAGAAAGGGATTGTTGAACACAAAATTCATCATATTCTTGAAGTTGCTAGAACCGTTATGCTTCACTATTGTGTCCCTAAATCTTTTTGGGTTGATGTTATATCCACCTTCTACTTTCTAATCAATAGAATACCCATAGCTACCTTGAAAAACCAAGTCCCTTGTAGCATATTATACCCTGAGTCGCTCTTTTCTCTCTATCACCTCCAATTTCCATAAGTACTTGTTATGTATGACATATTCTAACTAATGTAAGAAAACTATCATATTTTATACATTTATAAATAATTTAATAACTAAAATTTACTAAATAAACACTTTTGTAGAGGCTCAAGCTAAAAGTAGGTATGTCGATCCTTTTTGTATGGAAAAAAGTAAACATGATCCCAGATCTACTAAGTACACTTCTTGGGGTATTCATGAACACAAAAAGGGTATAATAGTTGTGATTTGACAGCTAAGAAATGGCATGTTAGTGTCAATGTTGTCTTCTTTGAGTATACACCATATATTTCTACTATGGGATCAACTCTATCCATGGATCTAGTTTTTGATACCCCATTTCTTGTTACTCTTGATCTCGATTCCTTAAACTTTGTTGTTTAATCTACTCATGTTCCTCATAAGGTTTCCTAAAGAAGTCACATGATTCCAAGTCACTTTATGGCCCCTCTTTCATCCAATCACTCATCTTCAATGTAATATCACAACACCAATCATGTACAATCTTATGTAAATGCTTCAATTAGCATAAGAAAAGAGGTGTGTTCACTTGTACCTTACATCCTATCAACATTTTTTTAATGCTAATCTTTGTCCAAGTATTGCAAGCTTTACGATTAGTCTTTCTAGGATTTCTATTCCAAAAACTTTTCCCTAAGATACCCTTCCTGGCATCATTCCATGGAAGTGGAAATGAAGGTTCTATACACATAGCAAGCTAGGGACTTAGTCGATGCTCCTAATCCCATTTCTCTAGTTTGTTGTCACTGGATCTTTATTGTGAAGTATCAACCTCATGGAATAGTTGAACGCCTTAAAGTTCGTTATGTTTCTAAAGGCTACACACAAACATATGGAGTGTGTTATTTTGAGACATTCTTTCCAATTGATCTACTTAATTTAGTATAAATTCTTATTATGTTGTTGTCAGTAAAAGTTGGCCACTATTTCAGCTTGATGTCAAAAATTATGTCGTATATGGTGATCTACATGAAGAAGTATATATGGAGAAACCTCTCAAGTTTTTTTCTCAGGGAGAGTGGTCAAAAGTTTATCGTCTTAAGAAAGTAATTTATGCACTAAAATAGAGTCCATGAGTGTGGTTTGATAAGAAAAGTTAGATTCTTACAAAATTTGACTTTCGATGCTCGCATTCTGATCACTCTATATTTGTTAAACAAACTACTTGGGGACTTATTATTCTGATAGTATATGTGGATTATTTCATCATTTCTGGGAGAGACCATCAGGGTATTCAGGATACCAAGGAATATCTACAAAAACACACTAATAAAGCTCTCAAAAAACTATACTATTTTTTGGTAGTTGAAGTATCTCATTTTTCTTCTAAAGTCTATCTATCTCAGTGAAAGTATGTACTTGATCTTCTACATGAGACTAGCAAGTTGGGTTCCAAGCTAGACAGTACACCTCTAGATCCCAATACCAATTGGGATGATGATTCTTCTCTTTCATACCCTTACAACAAGCAATTTAGAAGACTTGTGGGAAAACTCATTAATCTAATGGTTAGATGAGCATATATCACTTATTATTGTTGGACTTGTCAGTAGGTATCTTGATTAACCTCAACAATTTTTTTGGCATGTTGTTTAGCACATTATCAAAAAGTTGAAAAGCTCACCTAGAAAGGGTTTCTATATAGGAATAATGTGCACTACAAAAATTTCTAGTTTCTATAACTCAGACTATGTTGGCAACAGGGATGATCATAAATCTACTTTAGGTTGTTGCACCTTTATAGGTGGTAACCTTGTCACATGGAGAAGAAAAATGAAAAATGTAATAGCTAGATCTAATGCTGAAGTTGAGTATCACATCATGAAACATACAGTTTGTGCACTGATGTGGGTTCAATGACTATTCAAGGAATTCAAAGTCCAAGATTGTGCCCCAATCCTTGCGTATTGTGATAAAAAATACAAACCTTCATTGTAATTAATCCAAAATTCCATGAATGTACCAAACAAATTGCGTTAGACTGTCACTCCGTCAGAGAGTCCATTTTATCCAAGTTCATAGCCGCTCCATACATCGAGATTGAGGACCAACTCACTTAAATCTTTACAAAATCACCACCAAAGACAAGATTCCATTCTATGGTGGACAAGCAAGGAATGCATGATATCCATACTCCATCTTGAGGGGGAATGTTCATATATCTATTTTTTATTCATTTTGTTTGTTCTCTCTTTAGTGTCTTGTTTTTTTGTCCCATATTGGTGAACTTTGTATTGTGTGACTCCTATCCTATACAAGGAGGGTTCCTACGCTTGTATTTTTCATCTCATTATTACAATCCAATTCTGTTCACAATCATAATTGGAGTATAAGATAGATCAAGCTTGATTTAGTGTCATAAATAACAACAAGTTACTACCTTGATGCATTAAATGACATGGATCATCATCAGGCAAGACTTGTACAAGGTTCGATCTCAAATTTATAAACATGCACAATATGGTCACATTTCATGTCATATGTACGTCCCTTAGTCATAATAGGCTACATAATTGATCCATATGTCATTTAGGTGTTGAAATCATATGAAGTTACTGATTTGGTGTCCACAAGTAGTTTTGAACATATTATATCCACATTAGCACAAGGCTTAAAGATCACATGAAAAGTACATAAATATAACATTTTATGTCATTTTTCATATCATCAAGTTTTAATACAGTTAAAGTATGAAACATTTATTACTTTGTACATCAAGAACTATAGGTTACTGATCCAGATCAAACATGATGATCTAGAGAGAATATTTTCAATTTGGGCATCAATTTAGTGATATTTAGCTTTAAAGTCAATATCACACATATTTCCTACTTCATCAATAAATTAGGATCATTAAAGGGCTTATTACTATTAAAATAGATTCCTTGGCTCAATGTGCATTGAAAATTATTTATTGCTACCAAAATGATTTGAATCATAAAAGTTCAAGATTGAATGTCAAACTACATTAATCTTTTCAAAGGGATCAAAATTGTGTAACATAATAGGAGATACATGGAATTAGGACTTAAAACCAATTCCTTTTGATATATCTTGTTGTCTAGATTAATTTTCATATATAATATCTCTCATATGGCCTTATGAATGATTTAATATGAATTGAGTAAGATTAGATATATTTACGTGTGAAAGAGATATGTATAACTCATTGGTCTATTGTGGCACGCCACCATTGGATGGCATCACGTCCACACACCAGTGCACGGTTCCTCAATTGAATGGCCAACAACCATCAAAATAAAGGGAGGAGGAGAATAGTAGTGGGTGTGCTCCATTTGGGCCCTTGATTACTTAACCCACCATGGCCCTATGCATGATTGTTGGTGGTCGTGTTGTCTCCTCCCTAGAAGAATAATGTGCCCCACTTCCTAGGTCACGACAACAGATGTGTCTAGGGAAAGATGGCCACACAAAAATAGAAAATTGGGGACATGGTGATGCACACAAGTGCTATCAAGACCTCTCTTGGTCACACGAGCATGTCATTGGTCTTAGAATCTTTAGCTACATCTCAAAGAAGCAAGTCCCAAAATGGATCTTGTAGAGGGGCCTCTAGGCCAAGGAGGAACAAAAAAGGTGGGGGATAGAAAAGTAGGGCGTGAAACACATCCAAATGTTGGGGAAAACCAAGGGAGAAGCCATGTGGGTTTAAACGAAGCCTTTAAGGGGTTGAAGAGGCTAGGAACCTATCCAACGCACCAATGTCATGCACAAAGTGGCAAGGGGATTGTTGGTGTGGGGCTACACCACGTTCTCATATCCCATGCTTCTTGGAAAGGATAGGGAAAAGGTCAGGGTGATAAGACGACAAAAAATGAGCCTCGACTGGACCAAGGTGCATTGTGGTGCCATGATCCTATGGTGTTCGTGCCATAGGTAACTACCGCGCCATTCATCAACATAAGATATGATCCTACAAGCATTCAATTTAACATGGGTGATCCAGATGTATGAGAGGCAACTACCTTGATGGGCACACCCAAGGATCCAGGCCCAGGAGGGGATCAAGGGGCCAAGTCCCAGTGAGGAAAAAGAACAAGAAAAATGTGGACTGATGTCTAGAAAAGGGGCAATTTTCATAAGCCATAACTTTGTCCTTGAAAACTATTATTTGGGTGAAATCATCAATAGTAACAAAATGTCCTACTCTTTAATGTAGACAAAGATTCATATCAAGATAAGAATGTTGAGTGATATCAAAGATGAAAATACTCTGAATCTTAGTTAAGTGCTTACCATTACATTATTGAGTCCAAAATTACAATTTATCAATCATAAATCATCAATTGAGTAACATGTAGTTCCATAACATCCAATTGAGATGAGGGCCATTGAATGAATTTGAGTGTATTATGAGTCAAAATGTACATAGTTTGAGGAGAGGAAAACCACATTGTTATGCTTACATGCCATATCATTGGAATCTATTATAAGGTGGTTGTTACGAAACATAATGAAAGATAATCTATAATGTTATATAGTGAATAATATAATATTTCAAATACAAATTGAAGAAGCAAGTAAACTAATATTACTTATAGAGTTTCTCCTATTTTGCAAAAGATATATAATATGAAGCATGTAGAATACAAAATATAAATATTCATATACTTTCTTCATATGTGTTGACACCTCATTTTTGGTCTTCATGAATATGAATTGAGAATTGACTATTGAATAAAATGTTTGGGTTGTGTGTGTAAGATTGTTTACTAAAATTTCAATGAACTCATAAACTAAGGTCACAATGTAACTTAGTTGAGACTACACCAAGAGAATAAAGGGAATATTGGAATTTGAAATAGAAAAGAAAACCTTATGTAATCGTTATGCGTTGAGATGGGTTTCGAGATTTAATAAGATGTGTGTTGCATTACTCATGTGACCAATAGACGATGAGACATTTATTAGAAAAACATGTTAGAAACAGTAAAATGGTTTTGAGAATATTGATTAAATTTGTGTAATTCTCATAGAAACAATATAAACTTGTACTATGATTAGGGTTATACACCTAAGATCAGATACTCAACTAGAATCATGCCAAGATGTACATCTTATCAATAGGAACTCCAATTTAGAACACCATTCTTGGATAAATTTCAATCACAAATGATGTGGGAAATAATTTACAAAAACCACCAATGAGATTGAACATGGAACTATTATCAGGATCATAATGTAACTTTAGCAAAGTCAAACTCAAACACAACCTTACCCTCAAAACCTAGAACAAATATATAAAATTATTTAAAAATATTCCACAATGTTCCTACAATCCTAAACTTACCATAAGCCCACTAAAAATTAGCAAATTCCAAGAAAATATATTTTATATAAAGCTAACAATCTAACATATTTGTGGATATGGCCAACTATGTTGCACTTGTACAAATTGGGTTGCAATTTGTTTAATTCTGAAATTGTAACCTCATAAACTAGTTCCAGTCAGATAAACACTTGTATAAGAATACAACAAGTATGCAAACACAAAAGTCCCATTTAGTGACTTTACATAATGATATTGATTGGTTTTTTTTATATGATCTTCAACACCTAAGGTTCACAACATGAGCCAATTAGTTTTACACACATACCCTTTCTAGAATAATTCTTAAAACTAGGAATAAAGTATGGTAACACCTTATTCACAAACCTAATCCACAACCTATAACTGTAAGTAAGATCAATGGAAACTCATGTATATTGTCTTTATTTTGTAAACCACACGAATCATCCCTCCACTCTATGACCCACTCATTCACAATGAACCCCCTCTTTACCACTCAATTATTGGGCGTGCATGATCTCCAAGGTGGGTTGTGTGGAGTTTAAACTCAAAAAATTTTCTTGTCCTCGAGAAAATGATTAAGAGTTCTACCTTTGATCCTCATGATGCAAACATCTTGAGTGCCATTATAAATTTTTTTGATATTTATCTATTATTCTCATATTAATATAATAGTACAATGGTGTGACACCCAAAATTGAAATTAGACTACATTCTGTAGTATAGCATTTCATATGATGAATCAATAATTAACATCATCAAAATAGAGTGTTTAACTTCCATGAATGCCTATTTTCGTATTAACCTTATAATTTTTATACTATGAATATGAAATGCAAAGGAAACTTTATTGTGAGTATGTCAAACTTATCCTTTACATGTAACATGTTCCCAACCTAGATTTTTATTCATAATTCAAGCTCGTCTAATTTTTCTATTGGATTTTTACTTTTCTTTTTTTGTTTTGTAGTGTAAACATGATGATAACTCATCTTATCATCTTCAACTCGAAACCCACAATAATATTCTCTATTTTTTCAAAAGGAAAAACGTACATGTTGGGGAAAATACCAAAGTTGTTGGTCACCTTAGAGATACAATAAGATTGGATTTTTTTATTATTTTATCGTACCAACAAAATGGATGTGCATAAGTTGCATGCTTTATCAATGATGAACAATTAACATTTTTGTTTCTTTGATGTTACTCTATAATAAATATAATAGTTATAGACAATACTACAAACTGGTCTGCTTAACACTCACTTCAATTTCCATTGAAGTCATAAAGAATAAAATTGTCGCATATATTTTCCAAATGACTACTTTAGACCAATGTGTCATATTAACACGTCTATATGTTAGATCATATTCAACTATAACTTAGATGCCCTTGCTATAACGTTTCACTCTTAATTTGACCTCATACCATTATACATTTATCTATAACACATCCACATGATGGATTATATAATTTAACATTTTTACTGAGTTCTATCACATGTATTCTCAAAGACAATGAACTTATGGATAAATAGATAAATGGCATGTTTTACACATTCATTTTAGTTTTCAAAATAATCTTGCATATTATTCTAGTAATCATAATTATCCACTAGTTTGAATTATATATTTCATGGTCAATCTGATATCTTACATTCTTCTATAAGATGATAATCATCAATTGGAACAATTCACACGAAGTAGGCAAGTATAGTAGTCAGTTGCACGGTCTAACAAAATGTTCTAGTCATCGATTTGATGTATAACCAAAATCATTAAACTTAGAAGTGTTCACTCTCTCATTTGTGAGATAGGTTGAATCCAACATGATCTGGAGTTATATTGATAATAGTATCCCAAGAATAGTGTTCTAAGATACAAATGTAGGATGAAAAAATCTCAACTTGGAAACGACAAGTGTCATTATATTGCAATATGAATGTACCACAATATAATTTTCTAGTAAATTAATAATGAACAAAAGAAATGGGGGCTTTATTATTTTAGAGTGAAGTTATTGATTAGATGTGTAACTGATTTACCTTGATAATTGGTCTATTTACGACTACATTTTCCCTATAAGATTGTCAAATGTTGGAATTCTGCTAAAAGTTTGACTAGAAAAACAATATTCTATTTAGTTTCAAGAGAATATAAGACTTCTCCTTAAATCAACATAGTAAAACCATGATATTTCAAACCCAATAATAAAATATACGTCCTTTTAATCAAACTATCCATATTCCATCCATAACATTGACTACATCAAGATCATTCCCAAATTTTGAATAGTAAATAAATTTGTAAATCTTTGAGGTAGTGTTTCTCATAAATACCTAATTGCCAGAACAAACATTGATCTATTCTAATAGTAATTATTATAATTGCTTGCCCATAACACATTCGATTTAGCAACATAATTTGAGTAGTTTTTTATTAACATGATGCCCTAGTTTGGAATGTTTGTGTTGTTTGGTTTGGTCACTAAGTGGTCTCTACCTTGGGGTGGATCCATCACAAATAAAAGAACCACATTTAATTATAAACCAACACAATCCCAAAACTCTAAAACAAATTTTTGCAGGAAAAACTATGTTTCATTCTAAAACAAAGAGTACATTAAAAGTATAGCAATATTTTAACTCATGTTTATAGATCTCTGCTAACCCAGAGTACATCAATATTTTACCAGATTTTAAACCACTAGTACCATATGTCACAGAAGCCCTAAAGTAAATCTAAGCACCTTTATATTCTACAAATAACATTTGACCTACATAAAACCATGTTTTTAACTAATATTTTGCCCAAATTTTGAATATGTAAAATTTGTTTTGTCAAAAGATAGAGTAGGACAAAATTATTCCTAGTGCTTATGTGTCTGAGACCACTTCTTTAGAAACATCAATAACGCCAATATTCTACCCAAATTCTTGTTGGAAACCACCATTGTATACAAAAACACGTATTATATCAAGATTTAGCTCCAATCTTACGCAGTACAAACATAGTCCCAAAAAACCCAAATGTTCTCAAATTTATTCTAAATTTTGATGTAATAAAAATGCATTCATCAAAAAATTTATTTTTTGACACTATCATTGAGTCCTTATTCTGTATGACATCACGTTAAACAAACATCAAGTTTATATGATTTATATTAGACTTCAAAACGAAATACAAGCTCTTTTTGAAGACCTAAAAACTATTTCACATAATGCCAAAATCCCTACATTAATTAATTTGGCGTGAGTATAATCCTTTTGTTGAGATTAATTTGAAAACTCATTTGAGTCCCTCATATATAGAAGAGTAGTTGAATGGTGTAAGAGGATATAAGACAAAAGGTTGAACAAACCAACTACTCAAAATGGATCGTTGCCATCCATTTTGACTTGTATCACAAGTACGATACTCAACATTATAATCATATACACCTCAATCTCAACCATTTTGCGGTTGGCTACATTCATACTTCCTTTTTTATCAACTCTGTTATTAGTCATTTTAGATAAAGAAGTAAAGATTTGAATCTCTCTCTATAAGCTCTTCTTAGTTAATTTGGGCATACATATTTTTCTTTTAGTTATGTGTGACTCGATAACATTTCTTCATATAGGCTCGATAGTCAATTTGTGTTTCACATGTCCATAAAATGTCAGTCATCTCTCTCACAACTTGTCCTCAATTCTAGCCACCCCCACCCTTTGTTGATCATATATCATTTCTCAAGTGATCTATTCTTTAACTCCTACACATCAATCTCAACATACATATTTTGATCACATTTATCTTGTTGAGACCTTGTTTCTTCACATCTGAACATTCACTCCCATCGTGCATTCTTAGCCATATGTCTACTCTATAAACAGTAGTTTTAGTTTAAGAAGGATCTTCAAGTCACATAATACTTCATTAGAACTCCACAATATCCACCATCTTGTATTAATTCTATGACAAATATCACCTTGAGTATTCTCATATTTTTTAATACTAGAACCCAAGGAAATTTACCTATATGCTATGTATTTCATCATGGTTTCCATATCTAATGAAAAACACAATAGACTATTAACCTACTTTGTATCTAGTCATCAAATGTGTCATTTGTTGTTGGAAAGTCTACTATTGGATGACAGAGGCCCTCTAAATGACTCTTTTATTATCACTCTTCAACCTAACTGGAAGTCAATGAATGTATCAATTTTGACCTCTATGGATCATCCACTTCATCTCTACAACCCTCTATTTATACAAGGTGAGACCTTTTTTATAGAAATATAGTGTTCAAGGGAACATGTCAAGTAATTCCACTAGAACCTCATTCTACAAAAAGAAAAGTATCTTTAATAAGATGCCCACCATAAATATTAACGTAAAAAATAAGGCACAATGGTTCTTATCTAATCATGATTTTCATCCTCAAATCAAACCCATACAAAGGATTCTCTAATTTTTTGACACTCTATTAGGAGATTTTATTTTGTTTCTACATTATAAAAGTAAAGTTTGAGTACTACATACTAGAACATTTAATTTTCATAACATGTGCTTGTTTTGGACATATTTTCATTTTACCCATGTTTAGGGTTTATATTGAAATTTGTCACATGATTGTTGTGCCTCACATGTTCTGGAAACATGCTGGAGAGAGAGTGATGCTTTAGGAACCTTGTTGTACCTTGGTTTGATGAGATAGCATCATGTGTTGATATTCTAGGGTTTGCTTGGATGCCCTAGTTTGATGTTGACCTTGAGTGTTTATTGATGGTTTCCCTTAGTTTTCAATGATCATCATGTTGTTTTTTAGACCTTGGCTTCTTTGATCGATGATGTTGGGATTTCCTAGTGGTCTTGGAGGTCGATGAGACAAGAAAACCTAGGGTTTGGATTATATGTGGTCGCTATGTTTTCATCGGTTGCCATGCTAGCCTGGACCAAGTTGGTCACTGATTTGTCTTGTTTTTATCACCCTTAATGCATGCATGAGCTTATTGCTTGAATGGGTAAGTAATGGTCGACAAGTGGAACATGTCTGCATGACACTTATGCTCCCTTCTCTCTCGACCCTTGGATCGATATATCCCTCTCTTTGCATGCAAGTGATCAATTTTGCACCATCTTCTTTCTCTCTTCTCCTTGAATCTCGTTCCCCTTGTGTTCATGGTGGTGAAGGAAGGTGCTTGACCTTGGAGAAGGTGGTTGAACCCCTTTGCATGTGGAGCTAGGGTTTTATAGCAACTCTTCTTTGGTGACCATTTGGTGTTCCTTGATCTTAGTAAGTGATCTCCCCCTCTTGATCTTCTTTTTCTTTCTATCCTACCTTTCTTATTTCTCTTGGCCAAGTCCATGGGTCTCCAATGTGGTTCTTATTGAGTAACTTCTCTCTTTGTGTCAAAATTTATGGTTCTCCATGGTGGTTATTGTGCTGAGATGAAGAACCCCTCTCTTTCTTGTCTTATAGGCCTAGGGTTTACGACCCTCTTTCTTGTGTTCATTTAACCTAAGGTTTTGTTCTTCTCTTTGAGGTGGCCAAAGTGGTGATAAAACTAGGATTTTCTCTCTTCTCTGGACCTTCCTTGTTGTTGGAGTTGTTTCTTCATGCAAGTTATATAACTTTCTCCCCAATTATTTTTGCACTTAACTATGCATTCAAATAACCTATCTCTAAAACGTGGTTCCAATTAGTATGATGATGATATTTGCGCTAGGGTTTATGTTTCTTGGTAAATCTTGAGTAGATAAACCCTTTTTACTAAATCATGTTCTTGTGCACATTTATCTTGTTGATGATGGAAGTGTTGATCCTTATATGCATGTGCTAATCGTTGATTTTCTCCCTCATAATCAAGTTTTTGTTTTATTTCTTGATGATGGAGCTTTTGGATGCATGTGTTATGGTAGAAATGTTGATTTTCTCTCTTGTTCCATAGTTTGGTTTTCTCTCTTATGGGGATCACTGAAATTAGGGTTTGATGTTGCTTTCATCCTTGAGGTCTACCCCTTGATGTTTTAAGTTTCATGGTGATGGATAGTTTGTTGGATCATATGGTGGATGGTCTTTCTCTCTCTTCATGAGGTCACCAAGATTTTATACACATTTTGGCAACCAAGGTGTTGAGGCTAGTCATAGCCAAGTTTTGATGTGGTATGTTCTCTAGCGTGACCATATTTCTTCAGTCGATGAAGAGGTTTCCTTCGGTCGCCAATATTTGATTCATGTGGTTTTTGGTGGTTTGATCTCTCTTCGGTCGAAGAAGTGGTGAGATTCTCTTTGATCGCCAAGTTTTCCTTCGATCTAGTTCTTTTCAGTCGAAGACATAACCTTACTTTCCTTCAGTCTCTATGTGTTGACCTAAGTGGTCATTGTGGGTGACTCATCTCTTCGACCGATGAAGATGATGATTTGTAATCTCTCCGATCGATGATAATTTCTAAATTCTATGTTTGTCTCATGTTGTTACCTTGCAATGAGGGTGGTTAAGTCTTTTGCTTCCAAGAATGTTGGAGATGGTGATTATAAGGGTTGAGTGTTAATTGCTGATTTGAAACCCTAATTTGGTTATAATGTTGAAAAATAACCCTAATTGCAAGTACATACTGACGTTGTCTATTTGCTTGACTAATTTAGTATAATGATAAAGTGTTTTCTCTTTCCTAATGTTGTAACCCTAATTTGTTGTTGAATAAGTATCATAGCTAATGATTGATTGTTGTAACACTTATGAGACACGTGTGTGATGATTATGAGCCTTGATGGGGAATGGAGACATAATATTGTTCTTGCAGGGAACAATGTGAATGGTCTTATGACCTTGACAATGACTTTGTACTCTAATTGAGTTGATATACTCTATATGATGTGACAATGGATGGGTTTTTAAACCCTGATAATGTGATAATGGTGATGGCCTTGTGTATGAAAGTGACATAATACCTTGTGGTGATGCGATAAGCTTTATGTTTTATATATTTTATATCTTCTGGAGTTGTAATCTATACTTATCTTTGTAGATTTTCCTATTGTTTTTATGTAACTTGATTGATGCATTTAAAAGAAAACCAATTGGAATTAACTAATCGAGTGGAACCCTAATCATGTAGTTTCCCTGGCCATAGATCCATTCCAACGTCATGACTTGCTAGATGGTGAAATGAGTATTCCTATGGGAAACTCGTAGCATGAACTGTTGAGTATGCAGGGTGCTTGGAGAGTACATCCTAGTCATTCAATCCCAAGGTGTTTGAGAATGCTTACAGTCGTATCTCAGTGTTATATATATGATATGAGAGGACATTAGTGAGAATAGTTGTGGTTGTACCTCGGTGGTAGGGTTTCATACCTTGGTGTCAAGCATCATGACCTATACCAAGGCAGGCTAGGAGTTTTCAACTGTACTATATGTTGTTGGTGTCAGTTTGGCTATTATGTCACTGAGGTGTTCACTTGTACTGACCAAGTGGGGAGAAGATCTTGGATCACGGCGCTCCCTAGATCTTGTAGGGCACATAATAGCACTTCACAGTGGTCAGAAGGATTTGGGTGGTATGACTCAAATCCTTAGGGCATTTATAAAAAAGACATAATACAACCGTGTAGTATAACTGTGTATGGATAAAAATGCTTCACATTGGATGTTTACCCTTGCCTTGTTTTTATTAATGCTTAGTCATTATAAAATATGGTAAGAGGAATCAATTGTTATTCATGTTTTTCATATTCCTTCTTATCATGTTGTTATGGTTATTATTTATAGATGTTCAATCTTCTTAACATGTGTAATCAGTTCAAATTATTCATTTAGTTGAATCTTCTCATCCTGCTTAATAGAAATATATTTATGGTAACTATAACAGTTGGCTGAGAGTTATATCTCTCATTAGAACATGGGTCTCACCTCGTGGCTTACCACATCGTTTTTAGGTGGTCGTCAGTGGCATGGGTAGGATCATGTTATTTAGGAAGAAAAGCTTGGAGATCAACAGTAATTGAAGGTTGAATCGCTGCTAGTGTTGTGTAGTAGTGTCCTTGTGTCTACCTTGTACTCTCATGTCTGGGAGGGATGTGTTTTGTAGATGATTTGTATGACGTTGTGAGGTTTTGGAATTATGTCATTATTGTATATGTTGGTATGTATGCCCATAGAGCAAGTCATATGATGATTGTAATGGGATACTTTGTAAATGATTTGAATAATAATAAAGGCAATTTCCGATCTATATGTTTAAACTATTTCTGAGATGATAGTGTAACATGATAGATGTCTAAAGAATGGTTTTACTCAATGACGTATGCTTTTGGGTTGAGGACCTGAACGATGAGATCATACGAATGTTAAGAGTATAAATTCTTGTTTGGTCCCTAGTCAGTTGTTGTTGTGGAAATAACCATAGACATCAATAACACTAAAGACTAGATTGTGTGTTGGTTGATGACAAAATCTCATTAGTCATGATATAGTAATATCAAACCAAACACATAGGTACTTGTTAGAGAACAAGGTACCAGATAGACCCACCGTGAGAGTGACACATGGAACCATGACTTGGTAGTCATAGTCAGCTCTCACAGTGATGGTGGTGAGTGTGATTCTTAGATCTGAAATCACTACACTCAACACATGTCGTTGGGTACACTTTGACATCATCAAACGCAGTCCTGAAACATGGATTGTTATAAAGGTGATGACACATGGGGCCTTTGAGGGGTGAGTGATAGATATGGGATTTGTCCCTCCTGAGGGAGTTTGATGTCCTTGGCCACTAGATGAGTAGGATTGAGAAAGGCATGCGCATGCATGTGTGAATCAATATGTGATATTGATGTCACACACATCTCACCCAGTCTGCTCTGAGATCAAGGAAATGAATGAACGTTGACAAGATGACTGTTCCATGCCTCGAGTTCATTCAGGATATCAATGACAAAGGAATTATACATTCACTGTAACACCATTCACAGATTGTAGGATTGAAAGTTGTTCTCCAACTTTCTATTTCACTTGGGTAGCACTGATGTGTGACTAGGCACCACTCTTTGCTTGTGAAGTCATAAGTGTTATGGAATTTCACTGCCAACGTGAAATGGACCTGCAGGGTCACACACATAGGATTTACCTGGAATAGGAGTTTGTCCACAAACATGTTTAGATTGATTACTAAAGGAGTTTAGTAGTTCAATTAAACACTCAATCAATTGATAGCTCAATATCATAATGTTCAAGGTGTTGGACTGATTGATTAGAGTATCAGATTGATTGAAACTGTGATTGACTGATTCTGCACAATCTACACTCTCAACCGATCGGCTCATGTGATGAACCGATCAGCTGAGCTGGGTGAACCAATCAACTTAACTGGTGGTCGATCGGCTCATGGATAGGGTGAAGCGATTCATTCAAGGGTTGAAGCGATCGGTTCAAGTCCAACCGAGCAAGTTGGGAAAGTAGGATTGGTAAGAATTTTCTTTTTGTTTCACTTGCCCAATTTGATTGGAACAAGGATTGGTATTTGATGCCAATTAGAAATGAAATAAGAAAAGTCAATTGGGAACTGATCAGGACCGCGAACCGACCGGTTCAGAAGTGAACCGATCATTTCATGGGTCCCAACCGATCGGTTGACGTGTCAAACGACCGGCTCAGATCCCCAACCGACCATTTTAGTCATGAAACGATCGGTTCAGGTTGCGCAGTTGGTTGTTTTTGTAGAAAATCTCGAACCCTTCTACTCCTGCTTTAGTCCCGCATTGCCCGGGATAGAGAACCATGTCCCATGACCCTCCTATATATATAGGGGTATTGGGGGCTTCTCAAAGTACAACTCAGTGCAACCAGTTGCTCTGTGAAGTTGTCATTCACTCTGGTTTTGGTAACCAAAAGAGCCCGAGCAAGTGCTACCCGATAAGGGAGGCACATCAAGGGAAAGACAACTACAGAAAGCGACTGGTGGTAGGAGAGTGTGTTGGCGACTAGTACTCCAATAGGAGGGTGTGACTCCTTCTGATTCCTTGTGGGACAAAGAGATCGGAGTTCCAGGTAGTTCGTGTGGACGACTGTAGAGGCGGGAGACCTCTGCCGCTCGGAGGACAATTGTCAATCCCGACAGTCCCGGTGAGACCAGGAGTCTTCAGTCCCGGTGCGACCAAGAGCTACACAGACACCGTCCAAGACCATAGGTGAAGACCGCGCAAGGCATGAGGTACTATCATCGAATAAGCCTCAGGACAAGGTATGCATTCACAAACCATCTTTCCTATTGTATAGACGTTGACGCGATTCCTTTTGTTCTGGGTTTTGGGAGAAATTTTTTTGTTTCCGCTGCTTCTTTGCCTCCCTATAAACCCAACAGTGGTATCAGAGCCACGTCAATTGCTCTATATTTTAGGATTATCAATATGATCAATTTTGGTTTTTCACCTTTATTTATTTCATACGATGTGAATAAAATTGGCATTATACATGACTAATCCACAAATCCCAAATATACATATATGATATGTAATATTAATGCACTCGATACGCGTCGCCCTTAAATGCGTTTTGTTGTGGATGTGTAGCATGGTTATGGCCTATAAACCCTATATCTGTGTGTGGTTGTTTGTGGTTGCTTGTATCTCGGTCTACGCACCGATTCCCTTTCTCCTATTCCTGATGTAACTCGAAATAATTCGAGATTTATTTTCCTACCTTTGCTCCCCCCAAATGTAACTCGGGGTTTCACAATTCTATTGTAAATAGGATATATTTTATTTCTTGTTATGTCAAAGAATGGCGGACGACCTGAGACGATAATTTCCAGGCGTGAACCGATCAGTTGGTGTTCCAGACGACCAGTTCAAGGAGCAAGATGAGCGGGTGGTGACCTAAGGAGATGCATGATGATCAGTGAACCAATCGACAGGAGGCGCCAGTCGATCAACTGGTGGCACCCGAACAACCAACTTGATGGCGAGCCGATCAGTCATGGAGATGAGTTGATCAAACCTAGAAAGGCAGGCACAATTTTCATCTTGTACAGGTTGCATGTGATGTAGACCTAGATGACCGTGATTCCTCTTGGCTCGAGGAATCACAATAGGATGGCCATAATCATTGCTTTTATCGTGTTGCATGTTTTCCGTGGGATATAGCATGTATATGATACGTACAATATATTGTAGTGATTGGATATGTATATGTATATAAATATCAAATCCCTCATTTAATATTAAAGTTTTAGATGCCTTCCAAATGTGGCACATGTGAAAAGCTTTATTGACCAAGTGTGGGCACGCCCTAGCGTGGTGCACCATCTATCTCGTGGAAGCGTGAAGGATGAACATGTGGGTCTGCCCTAGCAGGGTGCATATTCATCGTGTTGGCTTTGGGTCAGACTTAACAAGGTGACCTAGATAGGATCTAGCACCTTGAGGCATGGAGATGATCATGGCAAGGAGTTGCACGTGACATCTTTCAAGAGTTGCATATGATGCAATTGGAAAGAGTTGCCTACCTGGGAGATCTGAGTTGTGGGTGACAGCCCTAGCTGGTCCATGGCTCAGAGGATTTCAGGATCTTGACCCACTAGAAGATTGTACGCTGCAATCTTCTGAATTGATGGTGAGGGCTGTCAATTTGAGTCAAAATAGTGGGAGCGGTAATTAATTAAAGGCCTAATTAATTATCATCGAATTTTATTCAAATCAAATCAAATCAAAAGGAGTTTTGACAAATGCAATTTTTCTCTTGTAGAATGGCAAAAGAATCATCTTTTAAAATGGGAAAATTAATTGAGAACAAATTCCATAACTGGTTGAGGACTGTGAGAAGTGTTCTGCACAATCCAGATATACCAGGAGCCTTTGAATCCACTCTATGTACACTTGATGTGTTGGTGAAGAAGAAATAAAGTTCATTGATAAATATCAATGGAACGAAAGGTAAGGGAGAGAAGGGTTCTCTCACCAAACCAATTTCTTCTACATGGAGAGGATGGAAGGAACGATGGAAGAAGAAGTCAGAGATAGAGATCTCTACTTCTGGTGTATATGTGATAGAGATTAACTTTACTACTTCTTCATCATGGGTACTTTATACCGGATGCGGATCTCACATTTGTTCAAATGTGAAGGATCTTAAGAGAAGTAGGCCTTTGGGGAAAGGCGAGGTTGAACTACATGTTGTCAATGGGGCAAGAGTTGCCGCCAGTGTGGTAGGAACCTATGAGTTAACTCTACCAAGTGGGCTAATAATAGAGTTGAAGAACTGCTATTATGTACCTACCATAAATAGGAATATCATTTCCGTCTCTTGTTTGGACAAGGATGGATTTGAATTTCTTATTAAGAATGGAAATTTGTTCCATTTCTAAAGATGGGATCTTTTATGGCAGTGCCCCAATGTCTTATGGTCTATACTTGATAGATTTGGAGACAAGTGTATACAATGTAAACACCAAAAAGCAAAAACTCAACGACTCAAACAAAACATATCTTTGGCATTGTCGTCTAGGGCACATAAATGAGAAGCGCATTTCTAGACTCCATAAAGATGGTTATCTAGACTCTTCTGATTATGAATCAATAGAGATATGTGAATCTTGTTTGTTGGGCAAGATGACCAAGACTCCCTTTTCAGGTAAAGGTGAGAGAGCTAGTGATCTATTAGGACTCATACATACTGATGTATGTGGGCCTTTTAGAACTAATGCCAGAGGTGGGTATCAGTACTTCAGAACCTTTACTGATGACTTCAGTAGGTATGGCTATGTGTACCTGATGAAACATAAGTCAGAAACCCTTGAAAGGTTCAAGGATTTCATGAATGAAGTATAAAACCAATTTGGTAAAAGTATTAAGGCACTTCAATCCGATCAAGGTGGAGAATACTTAAGCCAGGAGTTTGAGGACCTTCTGCGAGCCCATGGTATTGTATCACAATGGACTCTGCTTGGAACACCACAACATAACGGTGTGTCTGAAAAAAGGAATCACACATTGTTGGATATGGTGTGATCAATGATGAGTTTTGCTGATCTTCCAA
Organism: Alisma plantago-aquatica; assembly: GCA_963693085.1. Taxonomy (NCBI): domain Eukaryota; kingdom Viridiplantae; phylum Streptophyta; class Magnoliopsida; order Alismatales; family Alismataceae; genus Alisma; species Alisma plantago-aquatica. The sequence continues at coordinate 90,222,144 of OY856410.1, read as the reverse complement.
TTTCTTTCTGGGGTTATGCTCTTGAAACCGCCGCATTTACACTTAACTGTGTACCATCTAAATCGGTTCAAAAGACACCATATGAGATATGGTACGGGAAGCGTCCCAATTTGTTTTTTTTGAAGATTTGGGGTTGTGAGGCTTACGTTAGGAAAATGTTTCCTGATAAGCTTGGACCCAAATCCGATAAATGTTATTTTGTTGGATACCCCAAGGAAACAAGGGGATATTATCTATACCACCCTACTAACAACAAAGTGTTTGTTGCCAAGACAGTTGTGTTCCTAGAGAAGGAATTTATTTCCAAAAGAAGCAGTGGGAGGAAAATAGAGCTTGAAGAGGTTCAAGCCCAACAAGAAAACATAGAACTGGTAGATGTACAAGAGGAAAATGGAGATTCACAAGGTGTTTTGGAATCTCAATCTCCTTCGGTAACACAAGGACCTCATAGATCTAGTAGGACCCTCCTTGAACCTGAGAGATTTGGATACCTTGTGACTTAGGAAGGTAGTGAGTTGATCATAGATGATGATACAACTACCTACGTAGAGGCTATGGAGGGACCAGATTCTGAGAAATGGCTTGAAGCCATGAGATCCGAGATGGAATCCATGTACTCCAACAAAGTATGGACTTTGGTGGAACCACCCAAAGGGGTAAAACCCATAGGGTGCAAGTGGGTCTTTAAGAAAAAGACCGACATGGATGGCAAAGTGCAAACTTATAAAGGCAGATTGGTTGTGAAGGGATTTCGACAAGTTCAAGGTGTTGACTATGATGAAACCTTTTCTCCAATTGTCATGATTAAGTCCATCAGGATTATGCTTGCTATTGCAGCTTATTATGACTATGAGATTTGGCAGATGGATGTTAAAACCACATTCCTTAATGGGAATATAAATGAGGATGTGTACATGACACAGCCTGAAGGTTTTATAGATCCAAAGAATGCCAATAAAGTATGTAAGCTGCAAAGTTCAATCTATGGATTGAAGCAAGCATCTCAGAGTTGGAATCTTTGATTTGATGAGGAAGTCAAAGTGTTTGGATTTATTCAAAATGAAGATGAACCTTGTGTGTACAAGAAGGTTAGTGGGAGCTCAACCACATTCCTCATATTGTATGTGGATGACATACTTTTGATGGGGAATGATGTCTTAGCCTTAGAGAAGGTAAAGACTTGGCTTGGGAATACTTTCTCAATGAAGGACTTAGGAGAAGCATCCTACATTCTAGGAATTAAGATCTATAGAGATAGATATAGAAGGCTTCTCGGACTAAGTCAGAGCACGTACTTCGACAACGTGCTGAAGCGGTTCAGCATGGAGAACTCAAAGAGAGGCAACATCCCCATGCTACATTGGAGTCACTGTCTCTAGAGCTCAATGTCCCCAATCTTGTGAAGAGAGGGAGCGTATGAATGGGATCCCATATGCATCAGCCAGTGGATCCATCATGTACGTTATGTTGTGCACACACCCAGATGTCTCGTATGCTCTCAGCATGACGAGCAGGTACCATTCAGATCCTGGGGATGCTCACTGGACAGCTGTAAAGAACATCCTCAAATACATACGAAGGACTAAGGATCAGTTTCTTGTTTACGGCGGCGAGGAAGAGCTGGTTGTAAAGGGTTACACTGATGCAAGCTTCCAAACCGATAAAGATGATTACAGATCGCAGTCAAGATTTGTATTTTGCCTTAATAATGGAGCTATGAGCTGGAAGATTTCTAAGTAAGAACCAGTTGCCGAATCAACTACAGAGGCCGAGTATATTGCTGCTTCACATGCAGCAAAGGAGGCTGTGTGGATCAGGAAGTTCATTTCTGAACTTGGTGTAGTTCCCAGTAGCTGTGATGCAATTGAGCTTTATTGTGACAATAATGGAGCTATTGCACAAGCTAACGAGCCCAAATCACATCAGCGGTCCAAGCACATACTGCGGTGCTTCCATCTCATACGAGAGATCGTACATCGAGGAGATGTGAAGATTTGCAGAGTACCAACTGAAGACAACATAGTTGATCCACTGACTAAGGCCCTTTCTCAATAGAAGCATGATGGTCATGCTGGGTCACAAGAACTGAGGTTCCTTGGTGACTGGCTCTAAGTGCAGGTGGGAGTCTGTTGGTATGTATGCCCATAGAGAAAGTCATATGATGATTATAATGGGATACTTTGTAAATGATTTGAATAATACTAAAGGCAATTTCCGATCTATATGTTTAAACTATTTCTGAGATGATAGTGTAACATGATAGATGCCTAAAGAATGGTTTTACTCAATGTCATATGCTTTTGGGTTGAGGACCTGAATGATGAGATCATACAGATGTTAAGAGTATACATTCTTGTTTGTTCCCTAGTTGGTTTTTGTTGTAGAAATAACCATAGACATCAATAACACTAAAAACTAGATTGTGTGTTGGTTGATGACGGAATCTCATTAGTCATGATATAGTGATATCAAACCAAACACATAGGTACTTGTTAGAGAACAAGGTACCGGATAGACCCACCGTGAGAGTGACCATGGAACCATGACTTGGTAGTCACAGTCAGCTCTCACAGTGATGGTGGTGAGTGTGATTCTTAGACCTGAAATCACTGCACTCAACACATGTCGTTGGGTACACTTTGACATCATCAAATGCAGTCCTGAAACATGGATTGTTATAAAGGTGATGATTGGGTGGCTTTGACACATGGGGCCTTTGAGGGGTGAGTGATAGATATGGGATTTGTCCCTCCTGAGGGAGTTTGATTTCCTTGGCCACATGATGAGTAGGATTGAGAAAGGCATGCACATGCACGTGTGAATCAATATGTGATATTGATGTCACACACATCTCACCCAGTCTGCTCTGAGATTAAGGAAATGAATGAACGTTGACAGGATGACCGTTCCATGCCTCGAGTTCATTCAAGATATTAGTGACAAAGGAATTATACATTCACTGTAACACCATTCACGGATTGTAGGATTGAAAGTTGTTCTCCAACTTTCTATTTCACTTGGGTAGCACTGATGTGTGACTAGGCACCATCTTTGCTTGTGAAGTCATAAGTGTTATGAACTTTCACTACCAACTAGAAATGGACCTACAGGGTCACACACATAGGATTTAACCTGGAATAGGAGTTTGTCCACAAACATGTTTAGATTTATTACTAAAGGAGTTTAGTAGTTCAATTAAACACTTAATCAATTGATAGCTCAATATCATAATGTTCAAGGCATTGGACTGATTGATTAGAGTATCGGATTGATTGAAATTGTGATTGACTGATTCTGCATAATCGGTACTCCCAACCGATCGGCTCATGTGATGAACTGATCGGCTGAGCTGGGTGAACCGATCGGCTCAACTGGTGAGTCGATCGGCTCATGGATAGGGTGAAGCGATTCGTTCAAGTGTTGAAGCGATCAGTTCAAGTCCAACCGAGCAAGTTGGGAAAGTAGGATTGGTGAGAATTTTCTTTTTGTTTCACTTGCCCAATTTGATTGGAACAAGGATTGGTATTTGATACCAATTAGAAATAAAAGAAGAGAAGTCAATCAGGAACTGATCAGGACCACGAACCGACCGGTTCAGAAGTGAACTGATCATTTCATGGGTCCCAACCAATCGGTTGAGGTGTCAACCGACTGGCTCAGATCCCCAACCGACCATTTCAGTTGTGAAACGATCGGTTCAGGTTGCGTAGTTGGTTGTTTTTGTGGAAAATCTCTAACCCTTCTACTCCTGCTTTTGACCTGCATTGCCCAGGATAGAGAACCCTATCCCATGACCCTCCTATATATAGGGGTATTGGGGGCTTCTCAAAGTACAACTCAGTGCAACCAGTTGCTCTTTGAATTTTTCGTTCTCTCTGGTTTTGGTAACCGAGAGAGCCCGAGCAAGTGCTACCCGATAAGGGAGGCACAGCAAGGGAAAGACAACTACAAAAAGCGACTAGTGGCAGGAGAGTGTGTTGGCGACTATTACGCCGATAGGAGGGTGCAACCCCTTCCGATTCCTTATGGGACAAGGAGATCGGAGTTCCAGGTAGTCCGTGTGGACGACTACAAAGGCGGGAGACCTCTTCTGCTCAGAGGACAACTGTCAATCCTGACAGTCCTGGTGAGACCAGGAGTCTTCAGTCCTGGTGCAACCAGGAGCTGCACAGACACCGTCCAAGACCGGAGGTGAAGACCACGCAAGGCGCGAGATACTATCATCGAGCAAGCCTCGGTACAAGGTATGCATTCACAAACCATCTTTCCTATTGTATAGACGTTGACGCGATTCCTTTTGTTTTGGGTTTTGGGAGAAAATTTTTTGTTTTCGCTACTTCTCTGCTTCAATGTAAACCCAACAGTATATATGTGGTTTGTACATGTGAATAGAACTTTTGCAACATGTGTGTGATAGATGGCCACTGTACATATGTGAATACCTGGTATGGTATGTAATATGTTATAGGTTGTGAACCTTGATGTAATATGTTTCCACATAGTGATGGTTATATGAGATTAGTTTTTAATTTACCTTCTTCTATGGTGATGTATTTTATTAGTTATTGATCACACCCTTGGACTTGATTAATCTCATTTGTGTTGCATCAGGAAGTCACAATGTCTTCCAACATCATTTAATTGGGGATGCACTTAAACCATGGACCCTAGTATGATCACTAGATCTTATAATCTCAACATTGAGACACAATGAAACTCTTAAAATGAATTTCCTAAGTGATTTTGAGTGGTCAAAATCTTATTTAGAGGAATACATACCAATTGTGATAGTTTACAGTAATATATTACAAGATGATTATTAACACGTAGAAATCTAGTTGTGAGTTAATAGCAACAAAACAACACAACTTTTATTGAATGCTAATGATGAGAATCATTCTTTTCCCATTTGTTCATTACCTATTACCAGTCAAGTATAGCTAGAGAATGCTCATGCTTAATGTAGGGCCTCCCTTTGAGATGGTATCAATTTCAACCACGACAAAGAGTCCATGCATCGAAACCTGGACAAGTAACAAACCACCATAATCTTGGCAAACATGGTTCGAAAAGTATATAAGAAACATAAGTAAATTTCTTCCATTTTCATAAAACCTATGAAATAAATTCCTTTTCAGAAAGTGACCCACATGTTCATCTATCAACCAACCACATCTTTTCCATTAAAACATAAATAAAATCTTTGTACTCATATTTTTTTTTGTTTACATCATATTACATATACATGAAAGGAGCAATTCAATATACAAAACAAATCCAATAAAGAGAGACTATATGGATACTCTATTCTAAGCTACTCTAATTATATATTTTTTATCACAACTTTTCTTTTGGAGGACATGTCCTACCCAACAATAAAATTCAAATAACAACTAAAGCCTAATCATAAAAAAGACTACATATGAACGGTGCATAAGCGTGTCACTCGCGTCTGGAGACAGAAGGAGCGACTAGGGACGACGCTCCTGTGCACGACGACTGGCTTTGGGAGTGGTTCTGGCTGCCGGTATGCGCCGACCTGCTCCCCCCGGGCTCTCTCTTTGCTTGGGTAGGGCGGATCCAGATCATGGTGGTCAGCTGTGGCGGAATCAACTTCCTCCTCTTCTGCTCCGAGTGGCGCCGGCTTCTGGACCCTAGGGTCCGGTTCTCGACGGTACTCACGGTGGGGGGGTGGCTGCGGCGCAAGGGGTGCTGAGGCACACCTCAGCTCCCCTCTTTGCTGTTGCGATCGCTTTCTGCCATAGCTCGCCGACTTTCTGGGATCGCGTAACCCAAGTTTCCCGTTCCATTGTGCGTTTTTCAGTCTACATTGTTTTCCTTTTTCGTTCTGTCTTGGCTTGTTTAGCCAGTGGTTTTTGGCAGTTGATCTGCCCATTTTTTCACCGCTATTCGGCATTTATCTGTCGCGCTTCGCTGCGACCTCTCTTCAGGAGAGCGATGAGATATCTTGCTACGGCTAGATCTCATCTTTAGTTTGGATTGATCTTATTACTCAGTTGTATGGCTTCATTTGATTTGATATACGAGAAAAATATCATCTTGTTCCTGCCCCTCTACCACTACTCAATGATCAGGTTGAAGGAATTCTTCATGGAAAGCTGCTTAAGACAGCCTCAAGGAAAGTTCTAGTGTCCTTGGGTTACTGAACGTGATGTTTGTATGTTCTGTCTGTATGTTTCTTCTCAATTGTAGATGTCGTATGGCTAACAAGTAATGAATCGATCCATTTTCTCTAAATAAAAAATAAAAATAAAAAATACTACATATCAAATCCATCCTACTAGATGTCTAAGTTATCTATAACTCAACATTTTTTTGTTATTTCCTACTAGATTGATAAATATAGGAGAACAAATTTTCTTATAATAAAAAAGAATAAATGACTTTCAAATATAAGGTACCCCTACAATATCATATTTATTGTGTATTAGTTGGAGGAATATAACTAATATTTATATCATTTTGTACATGACTTTTGATTTTTTTTTCTTTGTCCATGAAACTACTTGGCTTGTACCTCACTAAGAAAAAGTTTACACACTTGATTTGGGTGTCAATTACTCATCGTCATTATCTTACAGTTTAGTACCTCTACTATTAGATTCCCATGTTAAGTACAAGAGATATGTAAAAACAAAAGAAGATATCTCTTCTTTGAATATTTCTCATGTTTTATAGTTTATACTTCACTAAAGAGGATTCCTTATTGACACACACTTTCTCAGGAAAGGATTTTAGATACAATCACACAAAGTGATGTGTAAAATCCTTTGATGTCTATATTTAATTTTTGAAAACCTTCTCATCATCCCCTAATTACTACAAGGAGTCCCTTTCATTTCCCTCAGATAGACCTCAAGGGAAAAGTCATGGTATTCAAGCAACTAAAATATATGGATTCATCATTTCACTTGTTACGTAACCCTCATCCTACTCTTAAAAATGGTTTCTCTCATTATTTGTGATTTGTGTGTATCTTTCATAATTTAATGATCATTTATGTGTCTTAAAAATAATTTTTCTCGTTATTAAGTATTCAAGGTGACATTAGATTTTACAACTATAACTAATAAATATTTTTCCTTAATATTCCCAAATCAAGTAAATTATTATGCATGGATTATTCCATATAAATTGATACGTAAAGTAATGTCAATATATACTCATTCATACCACACATCTAGTATTTCAAAAATCATCTTTACAATTTTTGTTCAATAATACTTATTTTCTGTTTGTTGATTATATCAAGATATATTCAATCATTTCGTTCTTTGATCCTTATTTATAGAATATTTCTCAGTACTAAGACATTAATCATCACATTTGTTTTTGGGTTATGTTATTCTATCCACCAAATCAATTCCATAGTTTCCCCTTCATCATATTTATTTCTCTTAATATGTTTGATTTGTTGGTCCCTAATTATTCTTCAACCCAATCACTGTCTATTTAATTGATACATAATGTCTCTCTCTAAAAAAGTGCTTTGTGAATTGATTTAAGTGTATTTCCTTATGTTAGGTAAAAATATAAAATTAAGGTACTTGTTTCATTGTTTCTCATTACTTATCATCCTAATTTAGTTTTCTTTCTTCCAATACCTTTCTACATTTGGATACCATGTCATTTAACTTATAACGTAAGTTTGGTAAATAAAATAAATATGGTTCCATTCTTAATAAAAACTATTCGAGTTACCATTATTCACTTTTTAATATTTAGTCACGCTTTCAATTCATTATTATATGAATTATGGAAAATACTTGCAATCTTGTGGGATTTACTCCATAATTCTTAAATATGCTCTAGGAAATTCATTAGGGTTGTATCATCCTAATAAAACTTATTAACTACGACAAAAGTGGTAGTAGTGAAATAAGAATAACTTTTCCCATTTATAATTTTATATGCAAGTGAGGGACTATTCTTACATTTTTGTCTCAGTAGTAAAGTTTAGAGTTTCTAGAAGTCAACTTAGTGCACTGCATGAAAATTGCCACTTTCACTACAAACCTTCTACTTTTATAAGGTTTTGAAGGATACCACAACAAATAATATCATTATTTCATTTAAACATAATCCACCCATTAAATAAATACATGTGACATGTCATTGACTCAAGAAATCCATCAAAATCAACCCTAAGCATGTACACTTCTATTAAAATATATATCACCATTGTTCCAAAAAATATTTAATTTTACTAAAATTTAATTTTAAAAATTAAGACTCATATTTAGTGCAGGATGAATTCAAATTACATATTAATTGCATCGATTATATTTCCAAGCGTCATGGTCATTTAAGTTAATTGGGAAATATCAGTATAAAAATGTGTAATCTTTCACCATCAATTTGAAGTATATTTTAACTTTATAGTTCATGTACTAAACATATATAAGTACTTAAGAATGAATCTAAATAAGAAGATATTCTGTTCTCCACAAATTTCTTCAATTAAAGCCCAATTGCATAAACTCAAAAGAATTGATCTCATTGATCTCTAGTCACATAAAATGATGACTTTAACATGATTATATAGTTCTACTAGTATAATGAGCATCCACAATCCACTTTGACACTGGATTAATTGTCCACAACCCCCTTTGACATAAATCAACAATAGATGGATGTCTCTTCATTATTTTTTAATTGCTCTTGTAAATCCTTAATTTTGAAATTATACCAAACTAACACAATCAATTGACATTGCATGTAGCGACTGTGTTTCTATTGGTAAACTAAACATTAATTCAATATTATTGATGAGATTAACGTAGTTGAATTGGTAGACCTAAAAAAATTAATTGGTTTTATGATTTCTAGAGGAACACTATCTAAAATAGACTTATATCTTGTACCACATTAATCCTAGATTTATTATTGGTGTATCTTACATTCATACATTCTTTAGTAAGTGAAAGATTTTCATCCATAATATAACTGAAAATGTATACTTCAATATACATATGAGTACCCTCTCTAGAGATTCCTTGTGGTTCCATTTGGAAAACGTGCATACACTAAACATATACTAAGAATAAATGATTTCCTATCTTTGTACAGTTCATTAGAAAATTTAATCTCAAAAACTAGATATTTTAAAAATAAAACCTTTTTTGTAACAATGTCCCCTTATTCATTTTAATGTCTATAATATGATTCTTGTTAAAATAAATGAGAACAATTGATCATATGTAGGACAATTTCTTCAATTATCTAATTATTTTTCTTATAATTATTCTTAACTTGTCAACTTGCATATGTCCTTAGTTTTTATAGGTCATATGTATGGTGATACATGCGAGATCCTTGTCATGGAATTAATGACATTTTAACTAATATGATGCACTATTCCACTAAAATGGTTTGACCTCGACATATTTTGGAAGATAATAATACACACACATACTATATAACATATAAAAAGTCTTGTCTTCTCAACTTGTATCTTGATCACATATCTAAGTATAATGTTGATTTTCCTCTATCATAGTAGTGACCTAATAACACCCAAATTTAGGCATTTATGCTAAGCATTTATTTATGTTTTTGGGTCATTATAACCTTAATATGCCGAAAATAACCCTAGATCCTTATCTTTTAGTAATTTATATCTTTTCATCAATAGAGTTGCTCAACTTGCCAATTTTGGGACTTGCAGGCACCGAACTCAAGTAGACATCATTTCACAAGATTTTGCCCCACAAGCGGTGTGTTATGTGCACCAGCTTAGGAGATGGTGGCCCCAAGAAACTTTTGATATCTTGGACCCTAGGCTAGTTCTTCATCAGAAAGCATCCTCGTTTATCAGACAGTTCGTCGACGTGTGCCCATCAATCACCAGTAATAGCCCCCTCCCACCCCCTTTCCCAACCATCTTCCACCTCCATATCCTACAATTCCCAACCATCTTCCACCTTCATACTCCCACCAAGCTACTATTTGGGGCTGAATCAATGAGAAAGGAGACCAAGGAGTCCAAAAAACCAAGAGGATGACCCAAATATGAGATCCGACCTATACGGAGGCTAAGGAGAGAGAACTACCTCTCATCTACATTCTAAGTCTCTTCTTCTTCTCCTTTTTTTCTGTACAAATGATGTTCTTCCAACTTTGTCCAGTGCCAACTATGCTTATCCATGGCTAGTTGAGCTCCTTTTTGGCTATGTAGCCTGCTTTGGGCATGTTTATGTACTTTTACCTTAAGCAAGTAATTTTATTCCATATCTAGTACGTTTTCTATTCTATCTTCTCTTTCTGGTTTTGATTGCTAGTTTGGTTGATCTATTTCTTTCTTGAACTTCTATTTTTGCTTATATTGGGAGATTCATTGTAGAAATAAATAAGAGAAGGTAGTTTGGATCGAAATATGAAAAGAGGACAATTCAAGGTGATCTGTGTAGAACCGTAGACTTGTGTATGGCCGAGCCTATCCCATCACGGTCGGGCCCACTACTAGGTTTTGCCCAGATCACACATGTTCCTAACACCTCAGAATATTCTAGACCTAAAAGGGTATCTAGAATAGTCTAGGATGTTGTTTTGTCATTCTTGAGAGAGGTCTCATATCATTGATGGGTTATAGTCACGTTGCACAAAAGTGAGTGGGATAACCCACCATATGAACAAACACCACAGTACGTGCTATGATTGGATGTAGGTTTCTTGATAAGGTGTCTGAGGGTTGTCTATGCCCGAGAATGGGTACATAGACTGCCCAACTTTTGGTTATATATCCAGGAACTCCTTCTCTCTAGTTAGTAGAATTATGTAGACTTTGTTTTATTTTCTTTACTTTTTTTATTTTACTTCGTGATAATTTTCTAGATTAGTTTTAGTTCCATACTTTTATCATCTATCATATTGGCTTAACTGACTTAAGAGAGAGATCTTACGAGTCCTAAACTACCCCACATCCATGTGTTCGACCTTGTATATCTACTTTGACCCTGTAATAAAGTTATGAGGGTCCTTGAAGTTTTGGGGTTATAAATTCAAAGTCCGATCACCCCTTTGGGGCTGATCATGACCTTCTGTATTCATGGCGATGAAACTAAAATCAAACACATCATGTTCAATATAATCTAGAATCTCAATTAATATTTCACCATTTTTGTGGTTGGAAGTCTTCTTATATTAGATTTAAATGTATAATAGGAAAATAAATTTACTAGGTATGATTTAACATATTTATAATTTATCATTCATGTATATTATAAACAATGCAAATTTTGAAATCCAAAGTAAAGAATCAATAAAGTTCTAACATCTTGTACTTCTCATGATTTTTTGGTTGTGATTTTTGGTTAATTAACTAGTAGATATATTATCTAATAAATCTTGCTAACATGAAAGAATATACTTATAAATGAGTAATGCGGAATAATAATCAAGTGGAAACATGTTTCATATTAGATCAAAGAACTCTTGAGTACCATAGAAATTCATTAGGTTAGAGAGTGTAGGGAAGGAGAACAAGTCTCTTGTACCAATTTTGAGTTTCTTTGTTAGGGTTCTTGGTACTCCAAGATTCAAGATCTGACAATGGAGATTCATGGTTCTCAATTGGTGTGATGTCCCCAACTTCAAAAAAATCATAGGGATGAGTACATCATCTCACTATGAGTGGGGAACAATTTTGTAGCATCATTTTTACAACAATCCTATTAATTTCACTTTGAGAATGTGATGTTAAATGACATACACTTGCTTTATGCATTATGGCTTATTTCTACAACAATCCTATTCATTTTTACAACAATTTTAACAACGTTGGTTTTTTACTCTATTGTTTGTAATGATTATGGCTTATTTCTTGCCTAAGTTAAATATGAATGTTAGTAGCTTACATGATGTCCCCTACAAAGCTCCTTACACCAACTGATGTGGTGAGTCATTGTATTACTAATATAAAGACTTTTTTGACAGGCTAGTTGGATTTGTTCCTTTAGAAATTATTTGTTAGGTACATGCTAAATTAATTTTGGCACTAAATTAAGTAGCTAATCATAGTAGTGGTTAATATGATTGTTGAATATATTATATCCATGTTTCCTGTTAGGTGCTCATCCATTCACATGTGTGATTATGTATCTACTTAAGTTCTGAACTTATGTTTAGGTCCTAGTTGATTATGTTATCAAATAATTCTCTCTTAGATCTAAAAGTATCTAAGAGTTTTTGTGTGTGCTAGAAATATGTTAACAGATAGTATTATTTCTTTTAATGTTATATACATATATATCAAAATTTAATAGTTGAGTAATATTCCTATCCACATAATTGAATGTCTTAATACAATATTTACACATGTTATTTATCTTGATGTGATTCTATCCACTCCTAGGGACTTTCGGTGTTTCATATAGGATTAGTTAATAAATATGCAAAAAAAGTGAAATGTTAAACAATGTTGAGCGTTCTTATACTCACTTTTTGGTATCAGTTAGTTGGGCAGTTCTTGTTTTATATAATGTCGTTGACTTCTTGGTATATATTATTAATGTAAACTAAATTTCTTGTCAAAAGTACGATTGATTAAGTTTTATCATATTTTAATGAGAATTTTATTCACTAGTAGATGATGGGGTACCCTTTACACCTTCAACTTATAGGTTTTAATCCAAATTTCCGATATTGCCAATTTGTTCTTGTTTGATTAAGTAGGGTCTAGTTATATGATTTTCATTATTACTGGAAATTAGTGTTTAATTATATTATTGAATCTAAGAAACATTAGCTCATGTGGTGTGTCTTAAGATAATCAAGTGACAAAAGTATTCCCGTCTTCACCCTAGTATTTTGTAGGGAAATTATTCACAGCACTGCATCCCCATCAACATCCACACTCCCACATCGGTAACATGTGAAATAGCCAATACATACAACTTTTACCGCTATGCGACACGATCCCTTAGGAAAAATAATTATTAGTCTGTTTGCACCATTTGTATGCATGCAACACTGTAATAAAGAAGTTGATGCAATAAAACAATCATTGCATTAAAAACACGACGACCAACTACTCTTACAAACAAAAAAATAGATTTGAAAATTCCAAATACCTTTTTTTATTCTTTCTACATATTAGCTGAACATAATGCAGGATCCGATGACATGTGCATTTATACATTTTTCACGGTTAAGTACAGAATCAGTGCTTGAATATATTCAAATTAGTACAAAAATATATCTGCAAAATGGCTTGTAATAAAAGTGCACGGTATGTACCAGCAGATAAGTTTGTCTGTTATTTAATGTATGCGTTATAAATAAATTTGTTATGGAAATATCATCACATCCTCTAATATATATCCAAAACAATACAACTTATACACTTATACATCAACACAATATTAAAAAGTCACTATTAGCACTCCTATATGACTTTTTTAGCCATTGTGATATAAATTTCTATGCTATATGTCTGTTAGTGAGGTTGCAATGATGCATGCATGCCACTATTGTAACAAATGAACGTTACCACCCAACCACCCACCACCAACCACCAACTAACGAATTGAATTTAATTCCTGCCCATAAACAACAAACAACTCATTTCAATTTTTTTGGTATTCCCTCCGATTTTTCTATTAGACTACCTAGAATCATATTCTTACGCATTTCACATCTAAGTCCGAAATTTGTGCATAAATATTTTTAAAGCAATATAAAAAAACTATTAACAACCAAACCTAAAATAAACTAGTAGAGTACATCACATTTTAAATATTATTGCCCATTTATTTTGATACATTCTTTAATTTAGTATGTAGAATAAAATATATGTGATAAATAATCATATTTGATCAAATATGTTCACACGTTGCTTATAATTCCATTTACGATCCTAATTAATACTCATGGTATTACTAAAAAATATCAACAACTATACTTAATATAAAGCAAATCAGTTCTTATAGTTAGAGAAATTCCATGATTAGAAAATTATATTACAAGATAATAACCATTTATCAATTTTCATAATATTAATATTTTTACATATAATCCAGTGTTATTGTAAATGATCTATATAAGCTAATATTCCTTAACATGCAATAAAAAAAAACTCATACAAAATCACATTCCACAATTTTAGCATACACATAACTAAGTTTTATACATTACAGTGAAGAAGTACACATAGTACACTGATGAAATATGTCATTACATGCCTGGGTGACCAACTAATTCCCATGTCCGTGGGCACGATGATGTTGTCGGCATGACGACGTGGGTGGAATGCAACAACGTTGGTATGGGCGGGAAGCAGCAGCGACATGGGCGGGATGGGATAACGTTGGTGTGGCTGCGACGACGGCTTGGGTGCAGATGCAACAATGTTGGCATTGGTGTGGCGGTGGCGTGGTTGTGGATTCCATGGAAGCAACAGCATGAGAACAACATGGGCCTACAAGGCGCAAGTGCAGCTGCCTGGACTCAACGCCGGTATGCCGACGGCTAGGTGTTACTATGGCCTCGACGTTTCGACGGTCATTACTCGACGACAGGTTTGGTACGACTTCAACCTGATGTGTTGGTGGATGAGGAGCATCCAGGGGCGTCGCAGCGGGCACAATGTTGGTCACGACAGTGGATAGAAATCGACGATAGCCAATGTGCGGAAGCGGCCTGAGCTTGTCAGAGGTCTGGAGTGGGAGAGACCACCGATAAAAAGAGGGAGAGAGTGGGGTGTGGGGGTGGTATTTATAGTATGGGAAGAGTACTGTTTATCTCCTTGCATTGTGCCTTTTTTTTATCTAGCATAACCCGAGCGTGTCTCCTCAGTACCATATACTGGTTGTTGGATTTAATATATGCATAGGGTGGAAAGGCTGGTGTAGATAGTGTGTTCCATATCAATACTCTATATTTTATATGGGAAATTATTCACATCACACACCTTCCACCAAACTTCACCCCCCACATCAGGAATGTGCGCCCAACAACTATCTGTAATGAAGCCACTACAATGAAGTTATCGTTGCAATAAAACAACTAAAACCTAACTATTTACATTTATTACTCGTCACAGTGGGTTATACAAGCCACGTTCTGGGTGTGGTGGTGGTGTGTGAGTGGCAGTGACATGGGCGTTGGTGCGGCGGTGATGGCATGGGTAAGGTGGTGTTGTGGGTGCAGCTGCAGCATGGCGCGACCGCGGCGGCGTGGGTGTGGCGGCTGTGTGGGCACAGATGTGGCAATGGCGTGGGTGCGGATGCAGCGGTAGTAAAAGCACAAGAACGACAGTGGGCGTAGATAGTTTGGGTGCAATTGTTTGGGCTCGATGACATGAGTGTGGCGACGACTGGGTGTTGATGTCTTCGCCTTCACGGTGGTCATGACGCGGTGGCGGGTTGAGCGCGGCTTCAGCCTGGGCACGATGACAAACAAGAAGCAACTTGGGTGTGGCAGCGGGTTGGCCGTGAGGTCAAAATGGCGGATGGTAGCGGCGACCGTCTGCACTTTTGACGACAGTTTGGAGTGGGAGAGACCACGGGTAAAAAGAGGGAGAGAATGAGTGTGGGGTGGATTTATACCGTCTTGGTTGGCTGTTCGTCTCCTCGCATTGTGCTTATTTTGTTAGGACTGCGCAAACGTGTCTCCTCGGTACCTGCGCACGGCTGAATTTAACCTCTCTCACAAATCTCGAGATCGGAAAAGAAAAGTTGGTGTAAATAGTGTATTGTATATTATTACTCATTTTATATTCAGGTAAAACATGAAACTTCTATCAGTTAATCAGTTAATTATATGGAGAGATATTTACATGTAATGGTAAAGTGAAGATAGCAGTTCATAGGTACACGAAATAAATTGTTTACTAATGTTACTTTGTTGTTCATTATGAACTAAGTTTTGGTGCTTTAGTTGTATCCGATGATAGAGAGATCAAAATAAAGAATAATCTTAAAATCATCACGTCACTTCCTATTTTTTAAGGTTTGAAATTTCTTGTGTTCTTCCAAAGGTTGGACGAAATTTCACGACGGATGATATTAACAACGCCATACGCTACGTCACTTCCCATCCTAATGATCTCAACCAATTCATTTCGTTTCCGTATAGTGTCATTACCTTCAAAACAGTGCTACGCAAGATGTAGTGTGAACTAAGATTTAGGCAGTTTATGTTCAACTGGAATTTGTTTTCCTGCTCGAGGGCACGTTTCACACACGTGAACCTTAGGGATAGCTCCACACAAACCTGTGCGCCAGAGATGTTAAAGAGACAGTCCCACTGAAACACACGAGAAGCGAGCCAGATATCATGCTCGTGAAAAAAATATTTCCGGCATGTTTTTCTTTAACAAATTTGTTCTCCTATTTCCGGCATGTTATACACGCCTTCTTTCTGAAACGCGTGGTCACCGCTCGGTGTCTCAGGTACCGTTTCCGGAAGGAAATTTCTAACCACATTCACCCCCCCCACGTGCTGCCCTACCCAGAGCATAAGAGAAAAACAGAATTTAATGCATGACTAAAAATATTCTAGCCGCAGCCATTATTGTCCATACAACACTAGTATTGTCTATGCAACAATTATGAAAAGTGCATAAACTATAGTTATTGTTCAATTGTCCAACTAATTGCATATGTGGTGTCTTAACTCCGCTACATATTACGAAAATATATATATTTAAATTTTTTGTTCATTTCCGATTCCCTCCAGCTCACGTACTGTAAACACACGTCACTTACTGTAATTGCACATACTGTATACACATTTGTTGACATTTTTCTAAAGAATAATCATTATCATTTATAACTCAAATTTCAAGTACACTATAACATTTACAAGATGTACATTACGACACATACATTACTAATATTTCTATTAAAATGTTTATAAATTATATTATAAGTATTGTATGTCATGTACAGTACAAGATGTATCATACGAGACGTACAGTACTAACAACACATTTTACACGTATCTGTATAGTAATGATATAAACGATGATGATTCCCCTTTAAAGCGAAAACATATTTTACATTAAGTTAGCATTTACAAATATAGTAGTACTAAAAGACCTGTCAAAAACTACAATATTAAACCCACTCATTTAAAATACAACACCCGGACGACAGGCCAGAATATTTAAAAATAAAGCGACACGACTGAGCTCTGATACTATATGTCGGTGTTAGAGAAGGCTCGACGGAGAAAAATTATAGCCGAATGTACTGTACTAGCGCGCTGGTGGGGTGGAATGTCCTGGAGGAGAGAGAAGTTGTTAGAAAATACTGCAATTAATTAAAATCTAGAGAGAGAATGACCTTCCGGCTTCTACACCTAATTAATTCGGTGGAGAACTGCAGGACCAGAAAAAGCAGCTGCATCACAGTTTTTTAATTCCCAATGTAACGGGTGGGTGGGCGGGTGGGAATGTTGCTACTTCCGGAAAGCTTCATTTTCCCACAGAATAATTCTAGATATAACCGGCCACACACCCGGCCATCTACCCGGACCTCGAGAATAACTGTTGCGCCCCACTACCATTTAAAGTTATATCTGTAGCCAACTTATTCTGCATGTCTCTACATGCAAAAGCCATGTAAGAGATTATTATCTCTCCACAAAAAATGAATCTATCATGCAAGAGATGATTATCTCTACATGCAAAAGTCATATCCTCTAATGATTCCCTCTGTTTTATTTTAAATCTCGTATATAGCTGCAAAAACTGAATCATCCCCCTCCCTATTCATTTCCGCCCAGAACTGAGTAAGTATTGTACGTACCATTTGTTCATGTTAAACCAGTTCCGCCCAACACTGAGTAAGTACTGTACGTACTATTTGTTCATGTTGAACTAGTTCCGCCCCTTTGATGTAAATATAGTACATACAAATTAGGTTTGTTACTAATATGAGAATAATAATTGGATACTGTACTTTTGTAAAAGTGATTAATGATTTGTTGGGCATTGTACTTTTGCTTCTTACAGAAATGAAAATCATAATGGGATACTGTACTTAAATGATTTGGTAGGTACTGTACTGTACTTACTGAAATAATTTGGGAGTGAGTATTATAGTTGGCGTAAATGAATAGAGAGAGGGAGTGAGTACTGTATTTGACGGAAATGATTTGGTAGGTACTGTACTATAATTTTGACAAAGTTAAATCAAGAGTAAGAGAATGAGTACTATACTTGGGAGAAACGAACAGGGAGGGAGATGTTTGAGGAGATTTGCTGCTATATATATACGAGATTAAAAAATATTGATATGAGAAATTTGTGTTGGGCAAGTACTGTACTTGTGCTTCAACTCTCTGACCATCACATCCTTTACATAATGTACTGTACTACACATCATGAGTACATACTCATAAACAGTGTTGGGCAAGTACTGTACTTGTTTGAGACATACTCATAAACAGTGCTGGGCAAGTACTGTACTTGTGCTTCAACTCTCTGACCTTCGCAACCTTTACATGATGTACTGTACGACCGAAGTAGAAAGATTGATGAGAACTGGGGAACATACGTACTGTACTAACGTGCAAATATTGGTGGGTTGAAAACTTGAAATACCGGAAGGAGGAGTTGCAAGAAAGAAAATAAATTAGTAAAAATGAGGGCCAGAGAAAGGAGTGAAGAGAGTTAATTGTTGGACTATAAAAGTCGGCTGCATGAAGTTAATTGACGTGAAGTTATTTCATATTAAAAGCTTGCTGCATGGAGTTAATTGACGTGTATTAAAAGCCAATTAAGTTTGTTAATTGGTGTGTATTAAAAGGTTGCTGCATGGAGTTAATTGGCATGGAGTTAATTGGCCTGTATTAATTTGCATGAGTAATAATACAAAAACTACTGCAAATGCTGCTGGTGCATTTTTTTCGAGACCCGGGCGGGCAGCCGGGTGGGGCTGCCGGGTGTGGGTAGGTGTGGGGCACAACAAAGCTCTACAAAAACTAGAGGTAGGAAAAGTTTGTTTTTGAACCTAGGATGTCGTTCCTTTTGGGAACAGAAGTGCATTGATGTCAACTGACTGCAAACACGAGTCGATGGTCCTGAGTACCATGTTCCTCGCTCATTTCCTAGAAGTTAAAGTATGTGGCTCATTTGTAGAAGTCAAGGTTCCTTGCTCATTTCCTAGCTGGAACGAGGTTTGCTTATCGCAGAATGACAAATGAGAATTGGTCTTCTCTTGTTAGAGTACAACTAATTGAACAACGGCCACCAATCATGAGTATCTGATTTTTTTTCAATAATAATTAACACCGGGAATCATGAAGTTGATCCATATCATATAAGCCTTTCAAATGGTATACTAGTAACAAATTGCGCCGTCAGTACCAGAATATGGAGCAAATTTCACCCACAACTCATTTCGGCCGACCACACCATTCTCGCGTTCCATGTTTTAGAAATTGCTGGTATCTTGTTGAAGTTCGGTAAACTGTTAATTCTCTTGGCATTGGCAGCCTATCTCAGGACCCACATGCGTTTGCGTAACTCATATTGGCCAAACTTGTCTCAATAAATGTGATACTCGAGCAACATGTTGGAATATATACCTATCTTTCTTATAAGCAGAGGTAGCGGGGAGGCAAAGACGGTAACTAGTGGGTTAAATGTAGAAAAATTCAACGTATAACCGGCCACATTTCCGGGAGCTTATCCGGTTCTTCGGACGGGCTTCCTGCTGTGCCAACTACCTGCTGTGTTAGATATCAACAGCAATTAAAACAATAAAAGATGATGGAAGTAGAAGAAAGAGAAAATGTTTTTGTCTATAACTTTCAATCGAGAGCATATTTTTCGATGAAATAAATTGAATTAGAATTCTTGTAAAAAATACTTTCCAACGAGACTAGTGTTGACATATTTTGAAATAATAATAATACGCGAGAAACATAGTACCATATAATAGAATATCATACACATGTTCTTGGTACAGACGTACAGTACGCGTGAGTACTGTACTTTTGAATGAAGGAGATTCAACAAGTGGGTACTCAACTTATGTCTGCATTTTGTATAAAAATATTGTCCAGATGAAAAATGTTACTATGACAATTCGTAGGTACTGTACTTATACTTCTAGACCGGTTATACAATTATACTTGATTTATAATTTGTTAGGTATTGTACTTATGCGTCATGAGTTGAAATTAACATGCCGGTACAATACTTATGGTTGCATTTTATAGGTAATTTTTGACTTGATGTGCATTGTACTTTTGAGATCATTAACAAGTATGTACTCAACTTATGTGTGCATTATGTAAAAAAAATTGTCCAGATGACTATTGTTGCTATGCGATTCCGAAAGTATTATACTTATACTTCTACATCAGTTATACGATTATGCTTGGTTTTGTAATTTGGTAAGTACTATACTTATGCTTGAGTATTAACAAATGGGTGCATTACTTATGGATCCATAAGTACAGTACTCACGAGTATTGTTGATCTTCCTTCATTCAAAAGTACAGTACTCACGAATACTGTACGTCTGTGCCCAGAACATGTGTATGGTATCCTAATATATGATACTATGTTTCTCGTGTAATATCATTATTTCAAAATATGTCAACAATGGTCTCGTTGGAAAGTATTTTTTACAAAGATTCTAATGCAATTTATTTCGTCGAAAAATACGTTTCGGATTAAAAGTTATGGACAAAATCATTTTCTGTCTCTTCTACTTCCCTCATCTTTTATTGCATTAATTGCTGCTAAATTCTATTGCAGTAGTAGGGGGCCGTAGGTGCACAGTTCTGAGAACCGGGTATACTAACGGGTGGCTAGTGTAGCTCTAAATGTATAATGACCATTAAGGCTGTGAGAAAAAAGAACTATGATAATCGTCTTTACAAAGACATCTAGCTGAAGTTCCGTAATCTTTTGCCTTTCTCCGTTTTGGAAACTTGTTTGAGGATCCGGATGCGTTTGTGAAAAACATGTTGCTTAAACATATGGTCAACAAATGTGATACTCGAGCCACATGTTTGAAACTGTTGCAACCTTTCTTGTAAGAAAAGGTAGTGTGGGGACAGAGATAAGAGCGGAGGGTTCAATGGACATAAACCATTAAGTTTAGGAAAAAACACAAGTGATAAGGGTCGTTCTAAAGATATTTTCTTTACTCTCTCCAACTTTGGAAAACGGTTAAACTTCTTCAAACGAGTGTTCTTTGTTGAACCAGGTTTGGCGAACTGTAATTGGCCTATGAGCAGAACCCTTTCGAAAATCTAACAAGAAAGAAGTTCTAAGTACTGAAAAGTGATATCAAATAATGAAAGGAGAGTGGATATATAGCATGAATGAATCAAGTATACAATGGATCAACTCAGATATGATGCATCAAATCTTCACATCTCTATATCCAGTTGAAAACAAATTGCATAAACTTTCGGCCAAGGACATGTGTATGCCACCTTTATGCGCATTGACTATACATTAGCTCACATATTTGGAAGCAATGGCATCCCACATGTCTGATTGCATCATAGTAGTCAAAGTAAAGAATAAACTACATAGAGATCACTACTAGCTTGGAAGATAAATTGATTGAAGTTTTAGTGATGCATTTATCACTGGAAAATGATTTAAAGAGAAAATAATGAAGAGTATGGATAAGAACAAGCATGGAAAAAAATATAAATACAGTGCTATCCAAATTCATATAGCAATGTGTACATTGATGATTTGAACTAATACTACTACTGGATTTTATGAGCAACATGTAGGGTTATGGTGGGAGGGGTATAGAAGAAATACATAATTTTCTATAGGTAAAACACAAGACAACATATATGTGGTAGATATTAATTATCAGTATATTAAAGACATGGAAGAAATATTAATGTATCTTAGCACACACTAGTTTTCAACAACTAGATACTTCTTATGTTGGCATAGAACATGTACTTCCAAATATGGATCCGACATGGTTGTTGTTGTCGCCTTGTTATCGTAGCAACACATTGTATTCTTCTTGAAGAAGTTGCTTTTTATCAAGCCTCCACCCAACGGTTTCAGCCTCTATGTCGTTCATAGGATGTGAAAGCTCTTCATGCACTACCATGTGGTCAACAATAGGAGGCAAAACTTGGAGTTTTTAACATTCTAGTGTCGCTTACTCTTCTTCTCCTCTTATTGTGGGGTATTATCCTTGTGATGAGTTTTTCTCTCTCCAAGATGAAGCACTTGGCTCAAAATATTATGTGTCTCCCCCAAAATATCCACCCCTTTATATGGAAGAGTCATAGGATTCAATTTCTGAAAAATCCAATATCATTCTAAATCACAACTCAAAATAAAATCAAACTTAGTATGTTGCTAAAAATCGACGGACAAACTTATCCATTTGACTGACTGGGACTTTTTTTGGCATTCATTCAATAGTAAAGGTTATGAATCGACCGTTCAACCTATCCAGGTTCGATTTTAATCTATCAATTCGATTCCAAATCAAAACGCCTACATATTCCTAGTTGTTTCTTGATTTCAGTACAGTCGACAGATTGGGTATTCATCGGAACAACTGTAAGTTTCTCAAACTAGTGATCAATTGATCGATTGACAATGAATCGACCAGTTTATCTGAACCATATAGTCGATCGACTAGCCTTCTCAGTCGACTAATTGGATAGGAAATCAACATGTACATGTACAATGTACATAGTTCACATTGTACATACTTTGTACAATCTCATCTCAAGGATAACATATAACAATTACTTTGCCAAAAACTATACATAAGCAACACAAAACCCTCGGGGCAATCAAGCCAAAATCCCAGATCATTCATAAAACCATCACATACTAAATCTAAGGACCTGAGAGTACAGAGACGACACATAAGAATTCTATCTACAAGACATTATAGACACTACACTCAACCTGAGTTGTTACTGTTGTCCCTGCTATTGTTGTCCTTCCTATGCTGAGAAGTCTCTACCTCCTTGTGCACGTCCACCTAAAATTGTGGATCCCATAGGGTGAGACAATTGTCGCAGCGAGAGATATAACTCTCTGCCAACAATGTTATTATCATAGGTAAATAGTATAAAACTGAGAAGAGGTTACTTTATATTTATTGTTGGTATGTATGCCCTGAGAGCCAATCATGGGATGATTGGTGAGATATATTATGATTGATTTGATAAAGATCAAAGGTAAGCTTCCAATTCTTTCTGGTTCAGTCATATGAGATAATGATAGAACAGATTGAATGTCTTGATAATGACAATACTCAATGACGAATGCTTTTAGGTTAAGGACCTGAACGATGAGATCATACAGATGCTAAGAGTTTGTACATTCTTATTATGTCCCTAGTCGGATGTCATTGTGGAAGGTAGATAGAAAACAATGACACACAAGACTAGATTGTGGTGTTGGTTGATGATAGAATCTCATTAGTAATGATATGGAGATATCAAACCAAACACATAGGTACTTGTTAGAGAACAAGTGTACCGGACAGACCCACCGTGAGTTTGATACATGGAACCATGACATGGTAGTCACAGTCAGTTCTCACAGTGATGGTGGTGAGTGTGATTCTTTGAACTGAAATTACTACGATCAACACGTCATTGGGTAGACTTTGACATCATCAAACGCAGTCTTGAAACATGGGTTGTTATAAAGGTGATGATTGGGTGGCTTTGACACATGGGGCTTTTGAGGGGTGAGTGATAGATATGGGATTTGTCCCTCTTGAGGGAGTTTGATATCCATGGCCACTTGATGAGTAGGAATGAGATAGGCATGCTCACGCATGTGTGAATCAGTATGTGATATTGATATCATACATATCTCCTCCAATATACTCTGAGATCAAGAAAGTGAATGAACGTTGAAAGGATGACAATTCCATGCCTTGAGTTTTTTTGGGATATCAGTGACAAAGGAATTATACATTCGTTGTAACACCATTCATGGATTGTAGGATTGAAGGTTGTTCTCCAACTTTCTATTTCACTTGGGTAGCACTGATGTGCGACTAGGCACCGCTCTTTGCTTGTGAAGTGATAAGTGTTATGGACTTTCACTGCCAACGTGAAATGGACCTACAGGGTCACACACATTGGATTTAACCTAGAAGTGGAGTTTATCCACAAAAGATGTTTAGATTGATTACTAAAGGAGTTTAGTAGTTCAATTAAACACTCAATCGATTGATAGCTCAATATCATAGTATTCAAGGTGTTGGACCGATTGATTAGAGTATCAGATTGATTGAAACTACGATTGACTGATTTGCACAGTCTGTTGCCCCAACCGATCGACTCATGATTTGAACCGATTGGCTCAAGTTGGTGAATCGATCGGCTCAGGTTGGTGAACCGATCGTCTCAACTGGTGAGATAATCGACTCATGTGTCATCAAACGATCGACTCAATTGTTGAACTAGTCGACTCATGTCACCAACCGAGATCATTTGGAAAGTCAGAAGACTATTTTGCAAATACAATTTGTTTCACTTGCAAAAATTCAATTTGGACAAGGATTAATGTTTGATTAATCGGAAACAAATTTGAAAGTAATTTGAGTTGGTCCCAAACGATCGTTTCAGGGTGTGAACTGATTGGTTCAGCTGGCGTAGATTGATTGTTTTGTAGAGAATCTTGAACCCTTCTACTCTTTTAATCCCACATTGCCTGGGGTAGAGAACCCTGTCCCATGACCCTCCTATATATATAGGGGTATTGGGGGCTTCTCAGGAATACCAACTTAGAACACCAGCTTCTCTGCAAATTTGTCGTTCTCTCTGGTTGTGGTAACTGAGAGAGCCCGAGCAAGTGCTACCCGATAAGGGAGGCACAACAAGGGAAATACAACTACAGAAAGAAAACTAGTTGTAGGAGAGTGTGTCGGTGACTAGTACACTGACAGGAGGGTGCAACTCCTTCAGATTCCTTGTGGGACAAGGAGATCAGAGTTCCAGGTGGTCTGTGTGGACTACTTCAGAGGTGGGAGACTTCTGCCGCTCGGAGGACAGTTGTCAATCCCGACAGTCCCGATGAGACCAGGAGCTACACAAACACCATCCAAGACCGGAGGTGAAGACCATACAAGCTGTGAGGTAAAGTCGTTGAGCAAGCCTCGAGACAAGGTATGTCTCTACAAATCATCCTTCCTATTGTATACACATTGACGTGATTCCTTTATTATGGGTTTAGGAGAAGAAAAGTTTTGTTTCCACTTCCTTCTTTGTCTCCCCTAAAACCCAACAGTGGTATCAGAGCCACGTCAACTGCTCTATACTTTAGGATTATCGATGTGATCGATTTTGGTTTGTCACCTTTATTTATTGCATACGATGCGAATAAAATTGGCTTTACGCATGTTCGATCCTAAATCCAAAAATCCCAATATACATATATGATATGTAGTATGAATCCAATTGATACGCGTCGCCCTTAACCGAGTTTTGTAGTGGATGTATAGCGTGGTTATGGCCAATAAACCCTATGTATGTGTGCTTGGTTGAATGTGGTTGCTTGCATCTCGGTCCGCACACTAATTTCCTACCTCCTTATTCCTGATGTAACTCGAGATAACTCGAGATTCCTTTCCTACCTTTGCTCCCCCCGAATGTAACTCGAGCTTTCCCAATTCAAATGTAAAATAGGATAGATCTTTTATTTCCTATTATGCCAAAGAACGGAGGACTATCTAACGACA
The DNA here is from genome assembly GCA_963693085.1 of Alisma plantago-aquatica. NCBI lineage: Eukaryota > Viridiplantae > Streptophyta > Magnoliopsida > Alismatales > Alismataceae > Alisma > Alisma plantago-aquatica. The sequence goes on along the minus strand of OY856410.1, from coordinate 90,196,462 downwards.
ACTTAGATGATCAGTTGGTGATCCAGATGACCGGTTCAGGGAGCGAGATGATTGGGTGGCGGCCATGAAGAGATGCACGACAACCAGGCAAACTGATCGTATGGAGTAGCCAACCGATCGGATGGTGGCACACAGAAGACTGGCTAGGGCGAGCAGGTCATTCATGTGTTGAGTTGATCAACTCAGACAGCTATAGCACTTTATCATGGACTAGTTGCATGTGATGTAGACCTAGATTACCATGATTCCTCTTAGCTTGAGGAATCACATTAGGATGGCCATAATCATTGCTTTTATCATTTTGCATGTTTTTCAGTGGGATATAGCATGTATAGGATACATATTATATATTGTGGTGATTGGATATGTATATGTACCTATAAAACCAAATCCCTCATTAAATATTAAAGTTTTAGATGCCTTACAAATGTGACACATGTGAAAAGCTTGATCAACCAAGTGTGGGCACGCCCTAGCGTGGTGCACCGTATATCTTGTTGAAGCGTGAAGGATGAATATGTGGGTATGCCCTAGAAAGGTGCATATTCATCGTGTTGGCTTTGGGTCAGACTTAACAAGGTGACCTAGATAGGATCTAGCACCATGAGGCATGTAGGTGATCATGGCAAGGAGTTGCATATGACATCTTTCAAGAGTTGCATATGATGCAATTGGCAAAAGTTGCCTACCTGGAAGATCTAAGTTGTGGGTGACAGCCCTAGCTGGTCCATGACTCAGAGGATTTCAGGATCTTGACCCACAAGAAGATTGTACACTGCAATCTTCCAAATTGATGTTGAGGGCTATCAATTTGAACAAAATAGTGGGAGTGCTAATTAATTAAAGTCCTCATTATATCGTCAACCTTTCAAATCAATCAAATAAGTCAAATTTGAGTTTTGGACAAAAATTGCATATATTTCCTTTTGCAGTTTAAATGACAACAAACAAAAATCACTTTTCATTGCGATCGGTCCTTGAAAAGGACAAGCTGAATGAGACTAACTTCCATGACTAGTTTAGGACATTGAGAATTGTTCTCACTCAAGAGAGAAAGCTCGATGTCCAGGATACTCCAATTCCAGAGGAACCTGCTCCTACTGCACCAAGGGCAGAAAGGGATGCTTATAAGAAGCATTCTGATGATTCGATTGATGCAAAGTGCTTGATGTTGTGCTCCATGAATCACAAGTTGCAGAGATAACATGAGAACATGTGTGTCATTGAGATGATTCAGCATCTCAAGAACATGTATGAAGATCAAGCACGACAAGAGAGATATGATGTCTCCTGGGCGTTGTTCAAGTGCGTCATGACAGAAGGAGATCATGTTGGTCCTCACATGCTCATGATGATTGGGTATGTGGAGAACCTGACGAGACTGGGATTTCCCCTAAGCCAAGAGTTGGCTACTGACGTGATACTGCAATCGTTGCCAGAATCCTACAGTCAGTTTGTGATGAACTACAACATGAACAACTTTGACAAGTCATTGACAGAGTTGTTTGACATGTTGAGGATAACTAAGACACAGATGAAGAAGGACAAGCCTAAGTCTGTGATGATGATTAGCAACAAGAAAGGCAATTCCAAGCGCAAGGGCAAAGGCAAGGCTAAGAAAGGTTATGATGCTAGCCAGAAGCCCAAGTCTTCTTCAACTCTCATGGCCAAGGGAGGCATGACCAAGAGAAGTAATTGCCACCATTGTCAAAAGCTAGGACATTGGAAAAGGAATTGTCCACTCTATCTGGAAGAACTAAATAAGAAGGAGGCGGCAGATGTCTCCACCCGAAGGTGTCATGAAATAACCTTGTAACACTTTTTGAGGTATATGATACCAAGATATAAAGTGTAAAGCACCCAATAAATGGGGCAAATGTTGCCTCCATAGATAGGAGTACTTTAGTTTATTTTCAGTATTTTAGGCCTGTAATAGAGTTATGAACTACTATTTCATATTTGCCAATAGATAGAAACACATTATTTTTGCATATTGTATGATGTATACTTATGGCAATGCCTTGTTTATCTTGTGGTACTTGGTATGCATAACATAAAATGATACCTAAAAGTTATTGATAACTCAAAAATCAAATTAGCATAAATCATGAGAAATTCATTTCTAGCTTCCATATGATGGATAAATCTAGACTCTTTTGGTTAGAGAACCAGTAAGAGACATGAATCTCTTAGACATGATCAATCAATCTTCACTAACAGTAGTGGGAGAATGATTATCCTATTAGGTATAATACATGTGATGTATTTACATACCTATTATAGTTAATGCTAATACTTCAAGCGGTGTTTAAAGAAATACCAATATGAATATCTTGAAGTGTTCAAGAATATCATAGATGAAGTACAAATTTGGTAAAGTATTAATTCTTGATGAGATCAATGAAAGAAATAATTGAACCAAATGTTTGAGATCCTTATGAGTGATTACGATATTGTATCATAGGGAACTCATGATTAAGGCATGGTAATGTGTAAATCAATAGGGAATCATACTCTAAGGAGTTAGAAGATGATTATCAAATAACTAATTTCTTCTTAAATAAAGAATACCCCACACTAATAAAGGACATTCAGAATCACCAGGAGTTGTGAGTTCTTATATCCTTAACAGATACACCTCAATTATCTATGTGATGAGTTGGTCATGTGATGAGTCAACTATCTAGATAAATATGAGGAACTGGATTTTGAACTATGGTTTATGACCATTACATCCTAAATGACTTCCATGTGAACCATAAGGTATGACCTTGATGGTAGCACGCATTGGGATGAAATCCATAAGTGAAAATGAGTCTTAAGCGTTAAGACACATGGATAACATTTTACGAAGGATGATGTTTGTTGATTGTAACTTAATGACTAAGAGATTTGGTATACAGATACTAAAACTGCATTCCTATAAGGAATAAAACAAGGATGTGTATGGGACACAACCTATAAGGTTTATGAATCCATTAATGCAAATGAAGTCTATAAGTTAAAATGGACAAACAACTCAGAACTGTGATCTATATTTTGATAATATAATCAAAGGGTTTAACTGATATGTCAAAGATAAGGAGAGATCTGTGATTTAGTGGGAGTGTATTCACATTCCACATGTTGATGTGAAATGGAAATGTTCTAGAATGGAAATCCAAAGTAGAAGTTATCTGTAGGGAAGATAGAGATGTTTCCTATGTGATAGGAATAGAGATTTATGAGATAGTTCTCGAAAACCTCTTGAACTGAAAAGAGAAAGCATACATTGGCAATCTATACTGAAGGGTTCAGTTTGTATGGATTCAGTGGGAGAAAACTTGTCCATGTTACATGGAGTTAGTATCCCAAGGCCAGGTGTCCAATTCTTATGAAGAATGGGAACACTAAGAATAGATATGGATCTATCATGTATCTAATGATCCCATTATCTTGCATGTATGGACAGAGCACGAATTAAATGCATTCATCATCTTGTATGTAGGACATGACAATATGATATGCTCATCCTGATAACTCGAATGTGGGACATGATGAGTGGATATCTATCTAGTTCCAGTAAAGGTTATTGGAATACCATAAGAACTTGATAAGTACTTGAGAAGTACTAGTTCGATGAAAATAAGGAAGGATTCACTGTAAAGAGTTACACTGATGCGAACTATCGAAAAGGACAGAAAATTAATCGCAATATATATATGGGATATATATAAAAGTGAATGTTTGTTGATAATTGGAAACATTCCAATAAAGTTGTTTAAAAGGAAAAGCCGAGTATCTGTGTGTTAGAGAACAAAAATGGATACTATATGGATCTGGAAGTTCATGAGATGAACTTATAGTTATTTCAGTCATTGATGACAAGTTATAAGTGCTTGATCATGCAATGTGGCTAATGGTTAGCAAAGGAATACTAGATCGCATATTACGACAACTCCATCTCATACGTGTGACATACAGAGAAGAGATGATAGACATGCAATTAATACCGACTTTGGAAAGGTGTTTCCATAACTAACTATGTTAGCACTAGAGCACAGTAACATGTGGGGCATGTTTGAAGATCACTATGAATATGATTCAAGGGTGATTGGCTCGCAGTGCAAGTGGCAGTCTGTTGGTATGTATGCCCTGAGAGCCAATCATGGGATGATTGGTGGGATATATTAAGATTGATTTGATAAAGAGAAAAGACAAGCTTTCAATTCTTTCTAGTTCAGTCATATGAGATAATGATAGAATAGTATGAATGTCTAGAGAATGACAATACTCAATGATGTATGGTTTTAGGTTAAGGACCTGAATGATGAGATCATACAAATGCAAAGAGTTTGTACATTCTTATTATGTCCCTAGTCGGATGTCATTGTGGAAAGAAGATAGACAACAATGACACACAAGACTAGATTGTGGTGTTGGTTGATGATAGAATCTCATTCGTCATGCTATGGAGATATCAAACCAAACACATAGGTACTTGTTAGAGAACAAGTGTACCAGACAGACCCACCGTGAGTTTGACACATGGAACCATGACATGGTAGTCACAGTCAGTTCTCAAAGTGATGGTGGTGAGTGTGATTCTTTGACCTAAAATCACTACACTCAACACATGTCGTTGGGTACACTTTGACATCATCAAATGCAGTCCTGAAACATGGGTTGTTATAAAGGTGATGATTGGGTGGCTTTGACACATGGGGCTTTTGAGGGGTGAGTGATAGATATGGGATTTGTCCCTCCTAAGGGAGTTTGATATCCATGGCCACTTGATGAGTAGGATTGAGATAGGCATGCACACGCATGTGTGAATCAGTATGTGATATTGATACCATACATATCTCCTCCAATCTACTCTGGGATCAAGAAAGTGAATGAATGTTGAAAGGATGATTGTTCCATGCCTTGAGATTATTCAGGATATCAATGACAAAGGAATTATACATTCATTGTAACACCATTCATGGATTTTAGGATTGAAAGTTGTTCTCCAACTTTCTATTTCACTTGGGTAGCATTGATGTGCGACTAGGCACCGCACTTTGCTTGTGAAGTCATAAGTGTTATGGACTTTCACTGCCAACGTGAAATGGACATGCAGGGTCACACACATATGATTTAACCTGGAAGAGGAATTTATCCACAAACAATGTTTAGATTGATTACTAAAGGAGTTTAGTAGTTCAATTAAACACTCAATCGATTGATAGCTCAATATCATAGTGTACAAGGTGTTGGACCGATTGATTAGAGTATTAGATTGATTGAAACTGTGATTGACTGATTTGCACAATCTGCTGCCCTAACCAATCGGCTCATGAGTTGAACTGATCGACTCAGGTTGGTGAATCGATCAGCTCAACTGGTGAGATGATCTGCTCAGGTGTCATGAAATGATCGGTTCAATTGTTGAATCGGTCGGCTCATGTGATCAATCGAGATCGTTTGGAAAGTCAGAAGACTATTTTGCAAATACAATTTGTTTCACTTGCACAAATTCAATTTGGACAAGGATTAATGTTTGATTAATCGGAAACAAATTTGAAAGTCAATTTGAGTTGGATCAGGACCATGAACCGATCAGCTCAGAGCTCCAACCGATCGGCTCAGAGCCCCAGACGATCGACTCAGGTCCCAGACGATGGGCTCAGGGCCCGAAACGATCATTTCAGGGTGTGAATCAATCGGTTCAGCTGGCACAAATTGATTGTTTTGTGGAGATTCATGAACCCTTCTACTCCTGCTTTAATCCCATATTTCCCGGGGTAGAGAACCCTATCCCATGACCCTCCTATATATATAGGGGTATTGGGGGCTTCTCAGGAACAACAACTCAGAACACCAGTTGCTCTGTAAAGTTGTCGTTCTCTCTGGTTGTGGTAACCGAGAGAGCCCGAGCAAGTGCTACCCGATAAGGTAGGCACAACAAGGGAAAGACAACTGTAGAAAGGCAACTAGTTACAGGAGAGTGTGTCGGTGACTAGTACGCCGATAGGAGGGTGCAACTCCTTCTGATTCCTTGTGGGACAAGGAGATCGGAGTTCCTGGTGGTCTGTGTGGACTACTACAGAGGCGGGAGACTTCTGCCGCTTGGAAGACAGTTGTCAATCCCGACAGTCCCGATGAGACCAGGAGCTGTACAGACACCATCCAAGACCGGAGGTGAAGACCGCGCAAGCCGCGAGGTAAAGTCGTCGAGCAAGCCTCGGGACAAGGTATGTCTCTACAAACCATCCTTCCTATTGTATAGATGTTGACGTGATTCCTTTATTCTGGGTTTGGGAGAAGAATTTTTTTTTCCGCTGCCTTCTCTATCTCCCCTAAAACCCAACATTAATAAGTAAGGTTAATCACTGTGGATAAGCAAATTAGAACATTCTCATATTTTAAAGAATTTTAACTGTCTATGATAGAGCAATAAATCATCTATTCACTTTATAAGGAATATGAAGAACATGTGTATCATTTACCCATCATACTATACCAACATCTCAAGCTTATCCTGTGATAATATTATCATGGTATGATATCCATGAATCATTCTCATTTCTAGTTGTTGGCCTTTGCCAATCTGTTAGCTAGGTATTAGATTATACCAATCTTGTGAATACATTCAATCCAGGTATTGGTTTATACCAATCTTTTGTATATACATCATTATGTTCTATCTAGGTATTGGTTTATACCAATCCTGTGAAATTATAGCCATGTATTGGACTATGCCAATCATGTGAAATTATAGCCAGGTATTGGATTATACCAATCCTATGGGATCATAGCCAGGTATTGGATTGTACCAATCCTGTGAGAGTTCAGCCAGGTACTGGATTATACCAATCCTGTGAGATTAAAGCCAGGTATTGGATTGTACCAATCCTATGAGATCATAGCTAGGTATTAGATTGTACCGATCTTGTGAGAGTTTAGCCAAGTATTGGATTATACCAATCATGTGAGATCACTTCCAGGTATTAGATTATACCAATCATGTTAAATTATAGCCAATTTTGGATTACGCCAAGTTTGTGAAATTATAGCCAGATATTGGATTATACCAATCCTGTGAAATTTTCAGCCAAGTATTGGATTATACCATTCCTGTGAAATCATGGCCATATTGCTAAGGATTCCATAGTAGTTGGGATACCTTTATGTTTCACTTTCACTTTCATAATCATATATCAATCCCTTAAACTCATCATTTAATACCACATCACCTTTACTAGGCATTATACCTCGGTCAAGTCATCATATCCATTCACATCCTTTATGTAATACAAGTATTCCTCATATCTCAATTTAGAATATTCAAAACAATATAGCCCTCATTTTGTATATAACCATAATGCATGTATGACAATTTTTTATTATTATTATTATTATTATTATTATTATTATTATTATTATTATTATTATTATTATTATTATGTTATGGGGTTTCCATTTCCCTAGTTTATTTTGAACATTACCATTTATTACATCAATCTCTAGATCATGATACTTTTGTAACCATCTCATCACCTCTCACTAGGAAACATCCATCTCTAGCTCATAAGACCTATCTAAACATTATACTTGTTATACAAGTATTTCACATGGCTTACAAGACCCATTTAATTTTTATTATATGAAACATCATAGCTCACTCCTAGCTATGCTCATTATCTCATGATACCTGCATGGTTGGTATTTCATGATAACAACAATATAAAATACATATTATTACCATGCAATACAAGAGAAATACAACCTTCCCATCATTAGGGTTAGGATTTCCCTCTATTAACCTATTAGGGTTTCAAGTATGTTCATCAAGAATCTAATCCCTAAATCATACTCCACACATAATAAGAGTATCATTGTATACTCATTTCATGATTATTATAAAAGTATAAGTTTCTATTTCACCCTCACTAAGATGTTGATTACATCATATTCCATTAGGTTGGCTCAATCCTTCTCTCAAGGTACATTGGCCCATATTTATCAAAATGCATTAAACTCTTTATGTCGTAATGTATCATTTGACATAACACATGACATGTGTCACTCAATCAAGTGTATTACATTGAGGTGCTTCATCCATATCAGGTATAGAGGTGTAGGTATGCTTCCATATTGGGTATAGGGGTATATCCACATCACAATATCATGCATGAGATATATCCTAATCTCCATATCGTGCATCCATATCGAGTTACTCAACCTTTAGGGTTTGCATATTGGGTTTGAACCTTATGCTCATATCCAATCAAAACCTTCATGGTATCGTCCTACCCTTCATCATGTGATGAGTAATAGGCTAGACAACAGATTAGTCTCAACTAGCTCAAGTGTACAAACTGATAGGGGTGTGGGGTTCCAATGCATAATAGATTTCACAATACCATGTTGAGTTTCAACATCATATCGGGTTATGGTGTATACTCAACACCATATCGTGTATAAGGTGTGTGCTTAACCCCATATCATGCACAAGGTGTGTGTATGTGTCACTCATATCGTCCATGAGGTATAAACTCATCACCATATCATGCTAGTGGTGTATTCATATCACCATATCGGGTTACTCATCATCCAAGGTTTGTCATATCGGGTTTGAGTATATACTTAACTCCATGTCGTGAATAAGGTGTATACTTGACCTCATATCATGCACATGGTGTATGCTTGACACCATATCATGCACAAGAGGTATACTTCATCATCATATCATGTATATGATATATGTATCCTTATTGTATCATTTTAGTGATATGTTCACTTCACCATATCGGGTTATAGGTGCTTCAAACCAATATCGGGTTGAACCATGATGATGTAATCATCATCAACCTATAGACTCTTGTTATTACTATTCTAGTTCATGGATAACCATCCTATATCACTAATAAAACTCACAGATTCATCAACTATGCAAGAAAATTCGAAATGAAAGTAAATCATTAACTATGGCAAGTTTGATGGTAACTAATAACATAATTGAGTTCAAGTTATATATCCCACCTCAAGAACAACTTCAAAGCACCAAGATATAAATATTCACGTTCCCATGGTTGAAGATGAGCTTATCAAAGGTCCAAGACTTGAGCTCCTCAGCACTATGCATGATACTTCACCACTTGTGGCCGATATCCCTCGCTTGTGGCCGATATCCCTTCACTTGGTCGATATCACTTTGCCATGGATGATATCTCTTTTCTATGGCTGATAAAAAGTCTCTCTGCATGATACCCCTCTTCCTATGCATGATACCAAGACACTATGCATGATATCTAAGAGCACGAGGGTGGTAAATTTTGAAAATTTCACTAATAGGTGAAAGGAGTGGTATATATAGTTGAAGCTCATGAAAGAGAGTGTATATGAGGTGTCATCATTTTAAAGATACTAGGTGACACATGTCCATGCATGGTTGAAATGTGTACATGCATGCACTCACATTTATCTTGACATGCAAAACACTTGAGGATAATCTAGAGATGATATTTCGGTCATCCCTTACCTTGTAGGATAAGATACTTCAACGCAATTACCACCTTATTCACAAACCAATACAACTTCTCATCATGGAAAAGGCCAAGAGTTCACAAACCAATATGAGACTCCCTCTATGGCTCTTTGGCTCATAGGCACTCTCATATGGACTCTACAACTCGATCCAACTCAAATTAGGGTTTCACATTTGACCCTTTCTTGGTCTTTTCATCACTAAGAGTACATTACTCAAAAATGATTAAAACATGGTGTATCCTTATTATATATCCTCTAAATTATTCATAGAGGAAGTAGGAACAATCTAGAGGTGGTAATTTGCATATCAACTCTACATTTTGGGTAATTTACAATTTGTACCAAAATTGGTACACAAGGCACTAGTATTATTCAAACTGCTCAAAGTTGGAACTTAGGCTTTCCACAAGCCACCCCTTAACATCATTATCTCTCTTATGATGCTAAAACACATGAGGTATGTTCAACATGTGACATATTATAATATAACCCCTTATCTTGGGTAAATTGCATTTTGGTCTAAAACATGAGAACATTGCTCAAACATCATTCAAATAGGACCAAACTTGAAACATAAGTTTGTCACCTGATAACAAAACACTTTAGAGAAACATAAGTTTGTTACACGTATCTTAGTCTCACAACTGTAAACTTTTGAAAAATCATAAACAATCACCCCTTTGGCCAAATTGGACATATTATACATGATTCTCGATCTAGAGATAGGGATAAATCCATTGAGCCCAATTTCAAGGCATGTTTCCTCTCCTAGATCCTATTATGATCAAAATGGTATCTTTGTGGCCTCCTTTCACGTGGTTAGTGATGTTTAATGTCCAAACCTGATCTTTTGTGAACCAATTCGTTCTTGTGGTTAACTTTTGTTCAAGGTTGACACATATCTCTGTGAATGCCCCATGCTGGTATCACTCACTCTCTAGTGAATCCATCTCTTATCGTAACAATCATTAGATGTTGGTGTGGGCCCCACTTCCCTAATACGGGCCCCATTTCAATTGTGTTCTTGTCCTAGGTTGACCCGAAACTAGTTCCGGGCCCACCCGCGGTATACATTACCCCCAAATGATGAAATGGATATGAACAACATAAAAAAGGGGTGTAACATGAGGACTTCCCAGGAGGTCACCCATCCTAGTACTACTCTCGCCCAAGCACCCTTAACTATGAAGTTTTGATGGGATCCGATGCATTAGTGATGGTATGACCGCACTTGTCATGGAACTGCAATCACTTGTATATATCTGAGTTTCTTGGCACATAACTTTCCAATGTGGACCCTATTTTGACCGTATTCGTGTCCTATGCTGACCCAAATCTAGTTCCTGGCCCACTCGCTACCCATAGGACCCACACATGCAAAAATAAGAAAGAACGACATCAAAAAGGGGTTGCAGCACAAGGACTTCCCAGGAGGTCACCCATCCTAGTACTACTCTCACCCAAACACGCTCAACTATAGAGTTCTGATGGGATATTGTGCATTAGAGCTAGTATGCTCGCACCTGTCCTTTTTACAACCCCAGTTTTTGGATTGATATCATTGGAAATGCAATTTCCCCAATAAATGTATGGTTATAGGAATTGTATGATTTATATGTATTGAATGGATTCCCTTTACAATATTTCCTTTTTACATATGATTTCATGGATCATAATATATTAATGAGTCTAATATGATCAAAAGAAAAAGAACAAGTTGAATATTTCTTTATTAAGAAGGGAATAGGAGATAATGATGAAATATTAAGAAATATGTGGAAATATGGATAATGAAATCCTCAGGGATGAGATTTCAAGTCTACATGGTTTCTAATGGTAAAATGGATCCAAATAAAGGATATAAAAGAATAGGAGATAGAAAAATGTGTAAACTATGCATGGATAAGTGATAACTTGTTCATAAAGAAAAGTCACTTTCCCTTTTGTATCATGAATCTAAACTTGGCACCTAAGTGGTTAAATTTAGAGAAGGCAACAATATGCCACACAGAAGGATCAACATTGACTAATATGATTCAATATCATTAAGTAATCGATTACTTCATGACCAAGAAAGGAAACACTTAATAGGATGTTCCCTATCTCACTGTATCTCCTTCTCCTTGTGGTATAGGGATCTCAATTCCTAGGGAGTTATATATAGGGTGCTTCCTTCACCCTCAAGACTCAAGCCTACCTAGGCTCTTGGACCTTGCAATCAACTTTGCCACAAAACTTGGTTTTTGTGATATACCATCCATGTGGTTGGAAGAATGAGTCGGACAAAAGAGGGTCACGTGGGTGGCATGGATGAGTTTCGTCAAAGCCTCCATCGACATCAAGAGGGGCCTTCATATTGCAGGCTCTGGTGGTTGCTCCCGTCCAGTTCCTTGTGAGATGGCGGCAGCCTGGATGTTGAGACGAGGTATAGTAGGTTAGAGCAGCAGATCCTTGGCAGGACGGCGGGGGTCTGGGCCGGAGCGAGGGGCGCTGAGGCTATGACCTCACTACGCATAAGTCGCGTAGAGGGAACATAGGCGTAGCACGTGCCCACAGATGGTGTTCGTGAGGTCGGGCGGTGTGAATCACTGGCCTGGTTCTACAACATCACGGGGAGGGATATGAGCACACGCCAAAAGATGAACCTACCCTCGCGTGCCTACAGATCGAAACCAGTGAGGAAGGGCAGAAGGGTCATCTGAAGGTTTCCCTTAAAGTGCGGGCCAGATTGGAGCCTATTCTATGGTGGCTTCAGCCTATTGGTCAGCCCTACTGCACGGTACCAAGGAGCAAGGTAAAATTTTTTTGACATGTCATGCTGGGATTGGTCCTATTAGATTTTATCTTGCAAAATTTGTAGAAAATAATTGGTAGCTTGGTTTGGGACATTATATATGAAAATTGATCAGGAGAATGCAAGAAATTCAATACCGATAATATTAGAGCCTATATCTGATCATAGCTCTAAAAGTAGTCAAAGTTGTTAACCTTAATGCTTTATAATGAGGGGAAAAAACCCTAATATGATGTTATATGAAATTAACGAGATTAATATGGATGTTTTATGACAATATTAAACTATTGCTATTAAGGAAGATGTTTTGATGTCTAAAGAGATGATCCATATGCTTAATATCTTGATTTAGGGTTTTGAGCATTAATGGGCTTAAAAACCCTAATCTAGGTGTTAATGGGTTTTAATGAGATATAATTCGAGATCCTTTGTATAAAACTGATGTTAGGTTAATCTCAATCCTAGTAGATGATAAAAATGTCTTTAATGTGAATAAGTGAGTAATTAGGGTTTTAAACCTTGGATTTCTATTTTAAGGTTTTATGGACATAAAAGAGAAAAGTCGTGAATAGATCTAAAGGAACTTTAATGAAACCCTAAAATGGATTAGGAAACCCTAGGAAGCAATTTCAATTCAAATAGATGGATTCTTGATAAACTGTGTAGTAAATAAGTTACATATGCTTTTTAGAAATTCTGTGATTGACTGATTTGCTTGCTTGGATTGCATTCTTGGTTGGAATTACTATTGGCTTCTGAAATCTACTGAATAGGTATGTGGTTAAATTATGAATACCCACATTATGTTTTGCGGCATTTTCCTGAGGATTTATCAATGGAAATGAAAACTATACTAGTTGGGTGTTTCATTACTGCAATCCTTAAAGTGAATATGAATATAACAAATTATATATATGTGTGACTCACTTGAACCTACATACCCCTATGAATGTAAGATAATGGACTAAGCCCTAGAGGGAAGGTCAAGTTGTCAAGCCCAGGAGGGAAGACCACATGTCACCCAGAGAGGTGACCCTAGGTACTAAGCTCAGAATAGAGAAGGTAGCCTTAAAGTCACTTGCAAGGACTTAACCCTAGAGAGGGTATCTCAGAGGTGGTAAAAGTGGTTGAGGAGTCATACTGAAAATGTAATCTTGAATTGTTAACAAATATTTGTTGTGGTTATGTTGTTAGGAATTATGTGCAATGTTTTGTTTGTCCCCACATACCAACATATTCATTTATGCTAACTGACATTTTGGTTGTCGGCATTTTAGGAATTATCTAAAATTGTAAAAAATAAAGAAAAATCTGTGAAGATAAAGTTAATTATTCAGAGGAGGATTAGCTAGTTAGATTTCTATAGTGGAAAGAAGTCATAGTACCTATTTTTGCAAGGTATGTAAAAGTTAATTTTTATTCTAGCTTTCCAGTTTAGTCTTTCATAAAATTTATTAATTATTTTTTATTATTTGCAAAACCATTGATCCTGGATTTTGTGATAACACCTCTGACCTCTTAGTCTCCCTTGATTGGGGATTATCAGGTAGAGGGGTTATTACAATTGGTATCAGAGCGATGGTTTTCCATTTAATCTCTAATAATTATTAAATTTTGCACACTCTGTAGAACCCAAGGGAGTTATTAGAGGATTTTCCAATGATGGAGGTGTCTAGAAAAGGATCACAATCTAGAGGCTGGTAAGATTTTCCTCTACCCTGCTAGTCAGTCTATGAGGACTCTCAGATATTGTGTGACTGTCTAGCCAAAATCAGAGGTTTTGACTCGAAGTAAGATACCTCTAGGACTCACTCATCTATCTTCTTCCCTCCTCAACCTTAATTCATATAGGATTCTAAGTGCTTAGGGTTTCTCTCTCTCCACACCCCTCTTGTGTTTGGGATAAGAGCAATCAAGATTAAGGAATCCTCCACCAAATAATGAAAAGCATGTAAATAAGATGTCATGGACATAAGTTTTAATAGTTTAAGTGTAAACTAAAGATTAGTTACATGCTTAGGTTGCATGGAGTGTGTTTTCAAGCCCTCAAGTGAGCTCTGTGGATAGACCTTCTTGTAGGAGGATGAGGAGAGAGTTACTCTTGGAGACAGAAGCCTCCAAGAAGAGGTAGAGACCTGACGCATACTCTGAGGATGATGCTAACGCTAACCCTAAGTGGAAGTTAGAGAAAGAGATGACAAGATGAGTTGGATATCATAGTTGACCATGCAGTATGTATGTGGGTTGACATGCATATAGGTTTTGTATACCCATGATAAGCATGAGCAATGTTTGACCTAGTGCTTTTAGTGACCCGACCTTGGGTGGTCGTGCCTGTTTAGGGTGAGGAATAGCTCCCTCTTTGAGGTTAGTGGTGACCCTATAGGAACCATGACAGACATATACAAGTCGGAAAGAGACATGCACCTACATAGAAGAGGACGGAAACAAGGATGATAGAAAGTTTTAGACCTAGACCCGTAGGGTAATGCCTGATGTTCAAGAGATGAGAATGAAGAGCTTTGGATAGTCTTGGTCACACATAGGTTTTGGATCATACATTTCACCCAGGTAGGTGTAGACATGCATCCTTAAAAGCTTGACCCATCTTTTAATAGAGAATCTCTAGTTGTAGGGCCAATTGTTGGGTTTGCTCTGGAGAGTGAGAGAGCAAGACCCGAGGAAGAAGGTTGGAAGCTTAGACTCTAAGACATGAAGAATCATGAGAAGTTGGGAATGATATGACCTATATTGGACGACCTATGTGGATGTATGTGAGTTTTAATTTCTCAAAACTTGTTTTTAGATAATGTATTTGTAACATTTACAATTGAGTACAAATCATACTTTAATCATGTTATATCTATGCTCATGACCCGATATGAACCATACAAAGGTTATAATGTGACATAAAGCTAAACATCATTGCTACCCAAATAGTAGGATTGGTCAAACAAAACTAGACCATCAACAATTAGGGTTATGATGTTGTGTAATCCCTTTGTCATAGATATGCATATTGAACTCAAGGCAAGGATAAGCCATCCTCTTCGCATACAATCCAAGTTACTTGACCTCTTATTAGAGTAGCATGATACATATCAACTTAGTATCATATACTAACTCATAAGTGCATGTCCGTACATTTCTCTAGTCTCACTCATCAAGAGGCCTATGATATTACTCACATTATATGGGAGGGACAAATTCCTTCTACATTACTCACATTGTGTAGCATAATTCTCATCACAACCAATCACTACTTTTATGGTAAACTTCTTTAAGATCACGTTGGGTGGTGTCAAAGCAAGATGATTTTCATGCCACCATTATAGTGACTTCAGGACAAAGGACCAAAACACCACTATTGTCTTTGAGTGTTGATTATGAGTAGCATATGATGGTCCATGAATCAATCCCTAGGCAATTCAATCTGGTATAGTTTCCCTCTATTAATTACATGTGTCTCGCTTGGTTCCCAATACCTATGGGAAATGAGACATGTTCATTTGACACCACATATGCTAGTCTCCTATGAGCTATTGTTGTCCAATCCTAAATAATTCTTGATTGGGTACATTTAAGGATATTTTTCTTAGTTTTTGTTACTTTCTCATTCTCAATTCACATAATTGAAGTCCCATGTATTTACCCAATCATTCTAAGGACATTCATTATGTACAATAATATCACAATAATCGAATGTGTATTGATAAATGGAATTGCCTTATCCCATGACTGTATTATAGGGTATATATACCAACACATTTTTGTTGGATGAAATTTAAACTTCCACTACTATAGAATCAATTTTCTTTCTATTTACAGTCTTCGTCCACTTTGTCTTTGGTTTGTCGCTAAAGATTGCATTGGAGGTTGGAAAGTGAGACTTACATTTTGATATAAACCTCTTTTGCTAGAAATTTCAATACGGACATTGACTAAATTATCTATAAGGTTTTGAAGCATTGTAAAAATTTGACTATAGTGATTGCAAGAGAGGCCTCCCAAGTCACCATATTGAGGGATTCCTTGTCTTCCAATCTCGATTCCAATTATGCTACCCATCTTTGACATATCCCCACAAATTCCACAGAAGGTTTCATTTATCTTATGCTTTATGGCTTTGAAATCCTTCATAATAGGGTATTGGTTGAGGTTACAAATATATTAGTCAATGAATATCATTGAGGTTACAAATATATAAGTCAATGAATATCTCATCCAGTTATGTCCTAGTGGTTAGGTATTTTAAATCTTATTAAGATAATCACTAAATGGGTGCATGTCAAGCGTCTAAGTAATATGTTGTCATCGTATTGCACCTCCAGCATGTCAAAATAGTAGGACTTCATGTGAGTCACTGAGTTGCCTTCCCCAACATACACTTGAAACTTGGTCGTGTAAATGTTGTTTGCCAATTTTTTATTAGAAGTGTGATATAAGTTCCCACATGTCACAGCCACACCTTTTTCTCCTACAACTATATAAGATTAAGAAGGATCTCCATCTTGATGGGGTTATTGGTAGTTGGCTCTTTTTTAATGATTCTTTTAATTTTCAATGATCAATAGTGTGATTTGTAGTTTGATTGTCATTGGTGACTCCATGTAAAGTAGTGGTAGGAAATCAAATGGTCCCCCAATGTAGGGATTGCACCATGGGGGAAGAGGTGGGTAGAAGATGTGACTATGGTTGGTGGATATGCTTGTGTTCCCATGATGGACATGAATGTCATAGTTGGAAGTTTTGTCCTTTGTCTCATCTTCAACTTTAGTGCCCTTGAATCCCTCAGTATTGGCTTCATTTTTAGGATTCCTTAAAGGGATGATGACCTCATTCATTAGCTCGGATGGTATTTGTATCTAAGCATTATGTGAGCTGGAATTAGGGTAATATATATACAACCCTAGCCAAAATGAAGTCATCTTATGTAGATATGGATTCCAATTTTATGGGAATGAGAATGCATAAGAACATCAATATTATAAAGATGTAGATTGATACATGCTCGACTAGTAATTTAAGTTGAACGGATGCATGAATGTAGTATAGAGTGGTGAATCTAGAGGATCTTGATGCAAAGAATCTATTGCTATAGCATGGATCTATGAGGCTTGAGGGTTGAATTTTGTAGTTTTCAGTTCCCAAATGAGCTTTAACTAGATCATTGAGAATGGAGACAATCTTTGGGACCTTATCATGTGAGCATCGTGGTTGAGCACTTGTAAGATTGATTGAATGCAGATATAATCTTGTAACAACCCATGATGACCTACAACGAAGACTTACATGTATTAGAAACATGGTTTCGTCCATGCTTACATGAATATAGCACTTCAAGGATAGACCCTTATCCCACATATATGAGTTAAAAAATATGTTGCTACCTCCTTTTTGAGTGGTTTAATAAAGATACACTTGATATTCCATAATTATTTAGCTAGGTACTTCCTAGTACAAATCTTTCTCTGGGCATCGGGGTCTTTGGATAGATCATAGGATACCTCCCCCCAACTTAGCAGAATAGTAGAATGTTCCAACATGTCATGGGATATTCATAGTAGCAACATGGGATGTATATCATAGTAGAGATCTTTTTGTTGTAATGACGAGTCGATGTGATAATTTTTTGACGTGAGTGACCTCCTTGAATTTTAGAATTCAGGATTGTGTAAACTTAGCATACTCAGATATTCATGTATCAAGGGCACAAGACTTGACAAGAGACTGGTGGATCACAAGTTGGGAATATCCTACCAATGTTAGAAACTCCACTCCAAGATCGAGTGCATGTGTCAACCCTAGAATTCTCGTATTCGCCCACATTATAGGTTACAAGGAACATGACTGGAAAATGACATCATGAGTCCTTGAGGTGTGAGAAGGATAAGGATTTCCCCTATTCTGGCCCCTTGTGCATTCGACATCGAAGTGTAGAACCCACACATTTTGATTGTGAACTTCATTGGTCCGTATGGATTGGCTACTCATCCATGATAGGAAGGCTAGAAAAATGGTCACTAGACAGGGAGAAGGTGGGCAATTTCAATTTTAAGGTTCAAGGTAGCCTAGCTAAGGCTCTAGACTATGCCGAGTTAATTGTTTTCCCAATATGGACATCACTGACAAAGGAACTATACAAACACTATAATACCATACACAGATTGTAGGTTGAAGTTGCTCGCCTACTTTCCATTCACTTAGGTAGCACAGATGTGCGACTAGGCACCACTCCATTCTTGTGATGTCATAAGTTGTTATGGACATTCACTGCCAACATGATATGGGACCTATAGGGTCCCACACATAGGTCTTGACCTAGAACTAGAATTTAATCTTGAATGACAATTGAATTAAGTGCTAAAGTGTTTAGGCATTTGATTCACACAACAAATAGATTAACAACACTACCAAACACCCATCTCAAGTGTTGAGATGGCCATTTGGAAGTGACAAAAGACCGTCTCAAGAGTTGATATGAGTGTTTGGGTGTGAGGCCTGTTTTGAATAGAATTTGGCTAAGGAATGAACTGACCCAACCAAACTGACTCGACTTGGGTCACCAAATGACCGTCTAGGTGATTGAGACATCTGTCTCACATGGGTGAGATGGTTTAGTTCATCCGGGGAAGGTTTGAGATGTCTCCCTATTCATTTCTCTTTAGCAATACTTATTGCACAAGGAAATCAATATCTAACATTAATGGGAATTTATTTTCCAAATTCTTGTACAACTAGGAAACTACAAAGTGACCATCTCGCAGTGCGAGATGACTGTTTTGCAGTACGATATGACCGTCTTACTTGCGAGATGACCATTTTAGCTGCCACAGGTTGCAAAGTTTTCAGAATTGTTGTGAACATTCGAGTTATTCTGGTCCCTTCAACTCCCACATAGACTTGGAACCTGGACCCAAACCCTGCCTATAAATAAAATGGGTACTGGGGCTTGCCAGAATACATCATAGACAATTGAGAAATATTTTCTCTGACAAATGTTGTCCACTCTAGTTGTGGTAACCATGATATCCCAAGCAAGTTCTACCTGACTTGGGAGGAAGAAAAAGTAAAAGAGCAATTCAGATCATTGTCGTGGGAGAGCAAGTCGGTGATGAGTACACCGATGGAGAGAAAATACTTCTTCCTAATCATTCTAGTAGGAAGACATGAGTTCTAGGCATTCTGTATGGACTATAATAGAGGTGAGAAGCCATTTTTGTCCACTAGGAGGACAACATCAACCAACAGTCACGTGACAGGAGGAGCTAGTGAAGAAGACAACATTTGTGGTTGCAGTCTGTGGTGCAGACTAGGAGGCGCAATAGTTAGATGTGACCCATTGCAATTAGGATTTAGTGTTGCACATATACAATGATGAGGATTGCCGCTGGACTTCCTCCAGGATCAAGTATATCCCATAAACCATCCTTCCTACATTATAGTTATTATTGTGATCTAATGATTAAGGGGAATAAGGTAGATAGATTTTTTATTTCCACTGCCTGCACTGTAGCCTTATTTCCCTACAAAAGATCCTTGATTGAAACAAATCACATCAAGACAACAACATTTTTAGTGATCAAACCAACAAGAATCACACGTAGCGATCATCCCTTAGGGTTATGGTTTGTTTCCCCTACAACAACCCATACATGTATAGTGACCATAAACATCCAAGTGGAGTGTAGCGACCCAAAGATCAAGCTACCCCAAGGTACACATAACCACATCCAAAAAAACACTAAACCACATTCAAAATAAAAGATAAACATTAAGGAAAATAATCATCATTAAGGAGGAAAAACTCCATGCATATATAGACATAAAAACCATGATGAGAAAGATGAGAACTGAGCATCACTCATGGGAAAATAGGTCCAAAACCACAACTTAATCAAATGGTCAAACCCATGAAATAATTATAAAACTCATAATTAAGATGCATGTGAAAACCATCATCTCAAAGTCACCACAAATCTTGTTCAAGAAAATTAGGGTTTAGGTAAAAGAGTAATCCACATGAGAATACTACAGAATCATAAACCCTATATCATGGTATCATTATCTAGAATCTTAAATTCACATTTTAGAGATGAAATCAACAACATTCAAGCAAGAATATAGTGCAATAAAAGGAGGGGAAATTTATATAACATGCCTTATGAAGAGATCAAGCTCCCAATATCGCAAGATCCAAAAGAGAAGGAAGCTCCAACCAAGATCAACTCAACAAACAAAAGATCACCTCGAAAGAGAAGAACACTATGGTCAGAGAAGAGATCAAGAAAGAGGGTAAAACCTTAGGTCAAACTAGAGGAAGGGAGGAGAAAGAAGAGAACTTCTTCTCACATAGTTACCACCATGTCAATTCCATAGTCTTTGACATTGGTGAAGAGAAGATCCTCAAAGAATAGCCACCATGGTTGTACCATAGTCTCACGCCCAAGAAGGAAGAGGTAGAGTGCAAAAGAAATGAGACCATGGTGATAGATCCACTTACCAAGAAGAGATTCACCAAGTTCACCACAAAGAAGATGATCAACTCAAGATCACTACATGTAAGAGATTCACCTCAAACCCTAGTGTCGACCGCAACAAAAGCAAATCAAGGAAAAACCCTAGCGACCAAAGCACATGTCCAAGGCTCCAGGTCGAAGCAACCCTTCTAAGACATGGTGTAGCAGTCGAAGCACTATTCAAGATTCAACACAAGGTCGCTACATTGGTGGACACTCAAGAAACACACACTTGTTGCCATCATCCATGCAACTCATGCATAACCATGTAAACCTTAATATCACCTCAAGGTGTCACTTCATCAACCAAGGCCCAAACAAGGCACCCCATAGCATCACCATATCTCTCATGATTCCAAAGCAAAAGAAGCACAACCTATATGTGACAAATTGCAGGATTAACCCTCCACATGGGCAAATTGCAACTTGGTCCAAAATAAGCATACATAGCTCAAACATCAATAACATAAGATGAAACTGAAAACATAACATTTTTCACATGTTATTAAGGCATCTCAATAGATTAGATTAAAGTTCAAGCATCCTTTAAACAAAGCAAGCACATTCAAGAACTGAGCTAGGTCAGGGGGCTTATAATGGTGAAGTTATGGATTGCAAAACCAAGTATATGCTCACCAAATTGGATGATTTCAAGACCATAATTTTAGATAAAACAATAATCATCTTGCAATTCCTCACCACATACATTTATAATCCTTGTTTTAACACTAAGTACTTATTTTAGTATGTTTTCATGATCCCTTTAGGGTATATATATTTCACCTTAAGAGCCCATATTCAGGTCATCAACCTCATTGTATGCAGCTTGCAGTAATAACATGATCCTTGGGATTTTAGTACTTATTTGTGGAACTTGAAATGTAGGTTACCTACTGCATGGGTTTTTTGTACCTACAAAAAGTGATTAATAATTTTATATTTCAATCCAATCCCCTTTTCATCAATAGTTCTAAGGAATCTCAACCACGTATGTAAACAAGTATATTTTTCTATTGATGATTAATGGTCAATCCTCAACAATAGAGACTTCAATTACTTACAAACATTCCTTAAATGTTGTAATACATTATGTTAGATAAAAACATGGTATTCAAACTTTGTTGCTCACAATCACTTGGGTGATGAATTTCCATTCCATCATGTCATCTATACATACATTGCCTAGATGGGGGTAATGCACGTGTATTGCTTCCGTCTTCTCCTTTTATTAACAACCTAATATCGAAATTCTTGATTTAGTTATGATTCCATTTTATTTTTCTTATAGTTGTATTCAACGATATTTTAATCTATATCCTTAAATGATTCACATATCTTTTCTCATCAAGATTTCTTTATTTTATTCCTAGATCACCATGTTCGTCCCATCTGTCAAGTTTATAGGAAATAAATAAATAATGATAAACACCTATTTTAAATGGTGATTTCTATGTGCTAAATCTTCATGGGTTGCATCAAGACCACATATCCAAAATAAACTTTTTCTAGAATACATTTTTATTTTGTTCAATTGTCATTTTTTTTTCTCATTTTACCTTACAAAATAGTTGTATACATTTTTTCATCTTTTTCTCACTTGTCATATGTGAAACTTTACACTCCAAATTAAATTTTTTTTTTGAAGTTTGTATGCATCTATGATCTACCCTTAGTGCAAGATACATTCAGAAGATGAGATGAAAATTGAACAAAATACTCATTGGAAGGAGAGGAAAAAAATTCTCATGCAATATCACGTGTCTAATGACATTCTGAGATTTTCTTAGGGGAGGATATTTGGTCTCTTTGTCATTACTAACCGACCTGAATCACACGTTCAAAAGGAGTGGATTAAAGTAGTCAGACTTTTAAAGAGATAACCTGACTCTCAGGCCCCCGCAACGATAAACGAGGTCCGATGTAGCAATCAAGGTCAGACACAGGGACAAGGTTGGTCGTGTAAAGAACACGGAATCAAACACCCTCATACTCCATACAAAAAGGGGATAAAGATATGTTCTCTAAGGAATGGTAGAACACGAACAAGAATGGTAAACAAAAGGGAATAAAAGTAACAAACTGTAAACAAGAATATGATGGATAACTCGGGTTGGGGTTCACCATCTAAAGCACCTCGCCAACATGTAAAACTATCTCTCTCTCTCTCTCTCTCTCGCATACTCATATGAAGATTACAAGCAACCAAGAAAATGTCTATTCCTCTCTCTCTCTCGAGATGAGGATAGATCTAGTCTAAAAGAAGCCTCACTCTCGATATGACAACTTAAAAACCCCCATAGCAAAACATATGGTTTAAAGCTTTAGCATTCCAACACTCTCGTGCATTCATACCTCTCCATGACATGTGATAAAAGTGATATTACTCTCGAGATATCAATAATAAAACATCACAAGATGGTAGCTAATCATACAAGTGAAGCATTAAAACAGATGCATGGAGATAATCTTGTTGAGAATATGTATATTCAAAAGAAAGAGACAATATACATGTTGGGAGAGACTTAGTGGATACTCCCAACCCAAGTTAAGGTGTTTATCCACTCATTTTTGCAGACAACATGACGACGTTACAACAAGATAGATCCATAATATACCATGAGGAGAGGAGGGAAGTACAATGGGAGGAAGTGATAAATCTAGATGAGAAGAAACATGATACTACACACTACTTCTTCAGATCTGTATCTACCACATTGATGGGCTTCTCCTCTCAAAGAAGGGGGGGGCGTCGTCTTCTCTCTCCTTGGCTTTTGCCCTTGGAGATCCAAGACTAATGGATGTATGGTCGGGGACGAGTCTGGAGCACAGCAGCACTTTGTGGCCTCGAGATCTAAACCTAAATCTCCTTCTTTTGACAAGATAGGTGGGGGCACTATTTATAGGCACCTTCCACTGACATAGAACTACGGTCACGGTCTGGGTTAAGTCGAGGTGAGACCGCAATTGTGATATGTGCCTTCTTCATTCTCGACTGCAGTTGAGTTTGGTCGTGGCTTCATGATGATCGTGGCTGAGGTCTGCTTGCATCCGGTCGGTCGAGGTCGAGGTCTCCCAATTAGTCGCAGTTTTAAAAAGACTAATCAGTGACCGCGGTTCCTTAGCTAATCGCGGTATGCTTGACTGAAGTCCTTCACTACTACAGAAACGGCCTTTGGCGTCGGTCGTTTAACCCCATTTGGCGTTGGTTTCCGACCGACGCCTATGTGGGCGCCGCTAAAGGTCGAACACTTCGGCGTCGGTTTTTTAACCGACGCCTATTTAACCTATAGGCATCGGTCGTTTAGTAGATAACCGACGCCAAAAGGGTTCGCGCCACAGAAAACGGCATCATCTAGGGCACTTTCTGCGTCGGTTATTTACTAAACAACCGACGCCTATATGGAATATAGCGTCGGTCTTTTAGTAGATAACCGACGCATAAAGTGCCCTAGATGACGCCATTTTTTGTGGCGCGAACACTTTTGGCTTCGGTTATATACCAAAAGACCGACGCCTATAGGTTAAATAGGCGTCGGTTTGATATGAATATCCGACGCCATTTCCAGGACTGCTTTGGCCACATCAGGCGTCGGTTTATTGAAAAAAACCGACGTTGTAGGTCTTTCCTGATGGTTTTCTATAAATAACCGACGCCTATTTATATTTTTTTTTTTCATATCAGTTTGCAGGCCTGCTGTGGCTGGTCAGTAGGATGAGAACCTGCAGTTCAGTTTTTTGAACTGCAGGTTTATGACATCCATTGATATCAGCCTACAAACAGGCCGCAAACCTGCAAAAGTCACAAGCAAAATTCTACACAAGTACATACATTCAGACATCAATTCAATTCTCACATTCACACATATAGAAACATTCAAATACATGTATTAACATTCAGAAATATTCATTTACATAGTATCATTCATTATCGCTATCAACATCCCAATTATATCTTACAGTTGCCACTGCTTGTATGGCTTTTGCCCATTCTTCTCTTACTTCATTTAATGCTTCCATCGTATATGGAGCATGTATATTTTTTAAACGTTTACCTGTAGTGTTGTCAGTTTTAAACACCTGCAAAGAGAATGATGTATATATATAAGTAATAATATAAAAATAATATAAGATTGATATATTGCATACTAACTAATGAGACTATATATAATACCTCATGTATGGTATCGATGTCCAATGCGGCATATTTGATAATCATCTGCATAAATTGCATCACATAGTATGCGCATGCCCAGCCATTGTCTTGTGTAGCACACTATAAATTGAAACATACAAAATAATACAACTAAGCACAATTCACATCAATAATATATATATTCGAGTCGGGAACTTACTTGTACGTTCTGCCAATTTATTGGCTGGTTCTTTTTCCTTGGGACCGTTCCTCCAGCCTTTTTGAATGCATCTAAACCCCTACATGTTAATATAACACAATAAATTGCATAAGTAAATAGTAATGTAATAAAAGATGTTAACGGATATAAAAATGAAATATTTCTCACCAGAATAATGGCATTCTCATTACGTGTCCAATTTTAGTGTTCAATGTACTCCCCGCAGGATCTAGATAATAAACAGTGAATGTCCCGGGGACAATAACTAGTAACTCCCAATGTCTACCGCTAGAAGTAAGAAGTTAACAATTAATAACTCAAAATGCAAAATAAAAATGGAATTTTCTTAAGTCCAAATTATAAATAAAGTAAACTTACTTGACATTGAATGGAGCTATTATTATCGTCTTCTTTTGCTGACCAAAAATTGTAAAAGCATCTATACAGTATTGTTGAACATTATCAGGGTCTTTAGCTACCAAACTAATCAATGATGGAATCAAAAATCCCACATGATCAAATGCAAATTGTTTGCAATGATCTTCGACTAGGTAGCTGCAAAACATATAGGCGTATGCATTAATATATAAGAAACCAGATCACCGGATCTTACACAAGGTATATGGATGTATAAAC
Organism: Alisma plantago-aquatica; assembly: GCA_963693085.1. NCBI lineage: Eukaryota > Viridiplantae > Streptophyta > Magnoliopsida > Alismatales > Alismataceae > Alisma > Alisma plantago-aquatica. The sequence continues at coordinate 90,170,645 of OY856410.1, read as the reverse complement.
AAGATCTCACCTTATCCATGTCTCTATCATTGATGTATTCAGCCAATCATATATAAACAGCTCAATAATATCTTGTATAAATAAAGAGCTATCGTATGATTGACCTGCATAATCTGCATCTAAAGAAATAATTATAGGGCAATGTACATTATGTGCCCGTAGCCAACATGCCATTCCCCTACAAGCAGGACCTAACAGGTATGTTAGGTCAGTTGGAACCCAATCGGGTAATGCGGGAAGTGGAAGTGGAGGCCTAGGTGCTCCTGGTGTCTTCTTTTTAACCTGTACATATAATTTCAGATCAGTTGACATCATATATACACATTAACAGTCTAAATCAATGTAAATTTATCTTACAATTTCAGTCGTGTAGACGACATCTGCTTTGGGCCACAATATCACCCCGCCTTCTGCATCAGCAAGTCTATCAATATCCGGGTGGGGATATGGCAATGTAGCTTCTCTCCAATCAGGTAACACACGTATCGGGCTCACACGAACGTAGCCCTGTGGCATTGGAGTCCCGTGAAACATTGCCCCAGGAAGGGACGGGTAAGCCTGCGCCTCTGCAACAACGTAGTCTTGCATTCTTAAGCGGCATGGCTTCAATGCCTACAAATTTACGTAAAGAATATTATACATATATACATATCATCTTGAAAACATAACAACTTGAAAAGACTAACTACAATGTCATAAACAATACTTACAGCAGACGTGCTAGGCGATGGGTCTCCAGGATTACTCGCAGTCTGTGCATCAGGAGAAGAGTGGGTCGCCATAGGCGTATTGGAAGCCTGAGATGCCTGCCACCGCAGCAATTCTTCCTTGACCTTCTCAGCAACTACATCGTTGATCTTCTTAGCAACTAAATCCTCAACTCTCTTATTCTCCTATACATGGATAAAAGAAACATTAGCTTCTTATTAATGAATTTCCTTTTGCAGTAACATTCTAAAAAAAGAATAGGTTACCTCTTCTTGAGAAAGTCCCGCTCTGGGTTTGCGCTGGGATGGCCCAAAGAATGCTTTGATGCCAACACCAGCGCCGACACCTCTAACACGTCCAGGATGCTCTGGGTTACCCAGAGCAACTGTCAATTCATCCCTTGTGCCCTGAGGGATGAACGTGCCTTGTTTCCTCTGCTCGAGCAGCTCCCGCTAATCACCATAAACAGAAATTGGTAAGTTAACACCACAAATAATCAATATTCAAACGATTTCTCTAAGAGTTGTATTTTACCATTTTTGCAGCCGCCTCAGCAGTTACAAGCTTCTTTATTTCACCCTTCTTGTTTTGCCTGCTAGCTATCCAGATATCATGGCGAGGCATGGGTGTGGCAGACTCCTGAGTAGGAGCAGACTCCTGAGTAGCCGCAGACTCCGCCTGTAGTCTTTGGCGAACGCTTGCATAGCCTTTTGGACCCATAGTGTGGTCATGCACATTCAGTGCACGCCTTGCTTTTTGTGCGTCACTGAGGGCCTAGTTAGTATGCACATTAATGATTTGGTTAGTAGCACTAAATGCTAATCTTGAATAGGTGAATACAATGTATATTAATTAAATTAGGAGTGACGCCTAATACCTTGAATTCTTCAGATTTTCTTGAAGCAACAAAATTGTCCCAATCTTCTTTGTCCAAGAAGTTCCATTGTTCAAGGGCTGACTTCTTCTTCTTATCACCCTCTTTTATGTATTCTCTGTTCAGATTTGTCCTATAATTCCTAAGCATCTTTCCAGCACGTTGCATCACATTTTTACGATGCAACTTCTCATCCAATGCAAACAGATTCTGTAAAATAGAAATGTTATTAACTAGTATCCAAAATAGAATTGCAAATAATAGAATTTGTAATCTACAAAATAGAATTGCAAATAATAATAACTCACGCATAAATCCTTCCATATCAAGTCTTTTTTCCCTTGAGGAACTTTATGCCAATTGTCATACTTAACACCACAATGGCTCCGAGTGGTACACCCAAGATAGTTCACAAAATTATTGCGGTTCACTCCAATTGGATTTCCTCCATTATCAAACTCCACCACCAATTTAGATCCACTACCACTTAGTGCTAATAACTTCTTCAACAGAGTGATGCCCCTTTTCTTGTTAAGTGTCTGGTGTTGCGCATCAAGTTGCTCCAGTGCTTCAGTGGGTACAGGTGCATCAACCTAAAATTTGACAAAAATAAAACACACTAACTTAGCCCAATATAGAAATATAGGATATATGACATAACTAGAAGATAATGAATTTTATAGAAATACAGGATATGTTTTTAGAACTTACATTAGTATCCTCGCCATGCTCGTCATGGACAGCATGCTCATCATGGACTTCATGCTCATCATGGACATCATGCTCATCATGGTCAGCCATCTGAAAATGTCATTAAAAAGGCAAACATTTAGCATTTCTATTAACTAGAAAAAGGCAAACATTTAGCATTTGTATTAACTAGAAAAAGGCAAACATTTAGCATTTGTATTAACTAGAAAAAGGCAAACATTTAGCATTTGTATAAACATACATGTCTCTAAAATTGTGATCTTTTATCAATTAACAATCCTTCATTGTGATCTCCGTGCACATATAAGTCATCATTAGCTTCAATATTTTGTGGAGTTGGCAACCCAACTGAGAATGGACTGGAGTCATCATACTTATCATAGTACTCTTCTTCATCTATAGGATCTTCAATGAACTGTCTTTTACCATGAAGAACAACCGACCATTTATCATTTGCAGGATCATCTATATAGAATATTTGTTTCGCCTGTGATGCCAATATGAATGGTTCACCCTTCTCGCCAATCTTTTCAAAGTTCACCAAAGTGAAACCCAATTCATCCACTATAACTCCTTTGGTGTTATCAACCCAATTACATTTAAAGAGCGGAATTTTGAAATCTATGTAGTCAAACTCCCAAATGTCCTCAATGACACCGTAATATGACATTTTAGCTTCACGTGGACTCTTATCCTTTGCACTTGCAAAGTACATAGTCGACGCTTGAAGAGTGACCCCACTATTTTGGACGACACTCTTATCATCTTGGCGCTTTGTGTAATATGTGAATCCATTAATGTCAAACCCTTCATAAGACATAACATTCGGTTTTGGTTTAAAGGCGAGGCATTTGATAGTTTCTGTAATATCATTTGGTGTTTGAGATAGTTGATGTAAGACTTTATCTTCAAACCACTTAGTAAAAGTCTTATTATGCTCTCTAGCAAGCCACATTGAACTTGCTCGAGGATGTTGTCTCTTTATGAAATTGGTATGTTCCTCGATATAAACACTCACTTCATCCATATTGTGTAAAATATACAAGTGAGCTTGTTCCAACTGCTCACGGCTGATTACTTTCACCCGTGATCCCAAAATTCCTTTGCCCTCCTCAATATTCTTGTCATTATCAGGAGTGTCATTACCACTGAGAAAGTCATTGCAAAAATCCATAACCTCTCTCGCCACATAACCTTCAATAATACTCCCTTCAGGCCGATAACGGTTTCGAACATCACCTTTAAAAACGCTCATGTATCGTTCAAAGGGATACATCCAATGCAAGAAAACTGGTCCCAACATTTTCACTTCCCTAGTCAAGTGGACAACAAGATGTACCATGATATCAAAGAACGAAGGAGGGAAATACATCTCAAGCTGACATAGGGTAACAACCACTTCTCTTTGCAAATTATCGAGAGTATCAGGGTCAATAACTTTGCTGCATAGACTGTTGAAAAAGAAACAAAGTCTGGTAATTGCAAACCTTACATGCTTCAGCAATATAGATCGAATTGCCACGGGCAATATTTGTTGCATTAGAGTGTGACAATCATGAGATTTAAGACCTATCAACTTCAGATCTTTCATTGATACCAATCTACGGATGTTGGATGAGTAACCATGTGGCACCTTAACATTTACCAAGCATTCACAAAAAGTTTTCTTCTCCTTTCTAGACAACGTGTAACAAGCGGGAGGTAAGTATGTTCTTTTATTACCCATTTCATGTAATTCTGTTAATTCTGACCTTATTCCCATTTCACGTAGGTCCAGTCTGGATTTTATCCCATCTTTAGTCTTACCTGGTATATTTAATAGAGTACCAATGATGCTATCACATACATTTTTCTCAACGTGCATTACATCGATACAATGCCTGACTGTCAAAGAACTCCAATAAGGAAGATCCCAAAATATTGACTTCTTCTTGAATGAAGAATTGTCACTCCGTGTGGCCATACTACATTGTGATTTCTTACCAAATTCATTGACAATGTCTTTTACTCTTTCATAAACAACATCCCCTGGTATAGGTTTAGGTGCACTTCGTTCATCATTCCATCCATTGAATGCTTTGCGCTTCCTACGATACAGATGGAATTTTGAAAGAAACCTTCGATGACCAAGATATACAGTCTTGCCGCCATGTTTTAGTCTTATTGAATCAGTGTTTTCTTCACATATAGGACACACTTTAGCTCCTTTGACACTATATCCAGACAAATTCCCATATGCTGGAAAGTCATTAATAGTGCAAAACAACATAGCGTGCAAACGAAATGTCTCTCTTGCTGAAGCATCATAGGTCATCACACCTTCAGCCCAAAGTTTCTTTAAGTCATCAATCAAAGGTTCAAGATAAACATCGATATCATTTCCGGGTTGTTTAGGACCCGATATCAACAATGACAACTTAACATACTTATTTTTCATACACATCCAGGGAGGAAGATTGTATATAACAAGCATGACTGGCCAAGTGCTATGTTGGCTGCTCAATGTCCCGTACGGATTCATCCCATCTGTACAAAGCCCAAGTCTTAGATTCCTATCTTCTTCACCAAATTTAGGGTACAATAGATCAATCTTCTTCCACTGTGGGGAATCAGACGCATGTCGTAGGATCCCATCATTATTTTTCTTAACATCTGCATGCCACCTCAAATTCTTCGCATCTTTCGGATTTGCAAACAAGCGTTGAAACCGTGATATTATAGGTAGATACCACAACACCTTGGCAGGAGAACCAGTTTTGGACTCCCCCGAAGTCGTCAATTTATACCGTGACGCACCACATTTTGGACAATCTTTCAAATCTACATAGTCCTTTTGAAATAATACACAATCATTCGGGCATGCGTGTATCTTCTTGGCCTCCATTCCCATTGGGCACAACATTTTCTTTACCTGGTATGTTGAGATTGGAAGCTCGTTTCCTTCAGGAAGCATTTCTTTCAACAAAGTCAACAATGAAGTGAAGCTTTTGTCGCTCCATCTATTGTTAGCTTTCAACTTATACAATCTCAAGACAGCGCTAAGCTTCGTAAACTTAGCACAACCTGTGTATAACGGTATCTCAGCATCATGCACAATGTTTGTAAAGATAGGAGGTGGATCGGTGTGCTCTACCCTACAACTATCCAGCATCGCATCAACGATGTCTACTGGAACTGGTTCGTTCACATTTACGTCATCAGAGGCAATTTCTTCTTCCACCCAAGCACTGCTATCGACATCTACTGGTTTCGATTTTGAAATCTCTCCATGCCAGTGTCATTCTGTATAGCCTTGTACAATCCCGTTGCACATGACATGACTTTTGATTTCCTCACCAGTGTTGACTTTCAAGTTGTTACCGCAATGCCTACATGGACAGTAGAACCTATCTGTAGGTTTTTTCCTATGTTCCTCGGCAAATCTAATAAACTGATCAAGACCAGATATAAACTCTGGGGTGCAACGATTACGAATGGACATCCATGATCTATCCATTCTATGATCAGAGAAAACAAGTATATATTAGGAAACAAGTATATATTAGGAAAAGATTAGGGTATACACTTACATCCTAAGCGTATAATGTGATGTCATTCTTATATATAATAAATGTGTACCACCTATCCCATCCTTGAACACCTAATCTCACTAGTAAGTGTATAATGTATATTTGGTTTTCAAGAAAATTTCGGCAGCATTTCCCCGCTATTCTCTAAGTACATATGTACTTAGAGAACAAACGGGGAAATGCTACCGAAATCTTCTCGAAAACCCAATACACATTATACACTTACATCCTAAGTGAGATTAGGTGTTCAAGAATAGTCCCAAACCGGGGACTATCCAAGATTTACTCCTAATGAGTCAATCTTGGATGGGTTTCTAGGCCAACAAATACATTTGATGTCATTCTTATATATAATAAATGTGTACCACCTATCCCATCCTTGAACACCTAATCTCACTAGTAAGTGTATAATGTGTATTTGGTTTTCAAGAAAATTTCGGCAGCATTTCCCCGCTGTTCTCTAAGTACATATGTACTTAGAGAACAAACGGGGAAATGCTACCGAAATTTTCTCGAAAACCCAATACACATTATACACTTACATCCTAAGTGAGATTAGGTGTTCAAGAACAGTCCCAAACCGGGGACTATCCAAGATTTACTCCTAATGAGTCAATCTTGGATGGGTTTCTAGGCCAACAAATACATTTGATGTCATTCTTATATATAATAAATGTGTACCACCTATCCCATCCTTGAACACCTAATCTCACTAGTAAGTGTATAATGTGTATTTGGTTTTCAAGAAAATTTCGGCAGCATTTCCCCGATGTTCTCTAAGTACATATGTACTTAGAGAACAAACGGGGAAATGCTACCGAAATCTTCTCGAAAACCCAATACACATTATACACTTACATCCTAAGTGATATTAGGTGTTCAAGAACAGTCCCAAACCGGGGACTATCCAAGATTTACTCCTAATGAGTATATCTTGGACGGGTTTCTAGGCCAACAAACACAATAATAGATATGACAAATATATGCAAGCAAAAGATTTGTTCATATATGCAAGCACAAATGTATGACAAATATATGCACAAATTAGAAGTTCATAACCCTCATAACCCCCCATCTTAGGATGATGAAGGTCCATCTTTGCAGTCCTTGGCTACCATATGAGCCAATGAACAAGGAAGTTGGTCGTTTGTCCCAGGATTAACATTGTGAAATTTGAGTTGAAGAACATGAACAAATTTGAGTTGAAGGTCCATCTTTGAGGTCGGTCATCTAGGTTCACCCACAATACAACTTATCAGAAGAACATGAACAACTTTCAGGGCAAGGTCAAAGCAAAAATCAGACTGATGATGACATTGATGAATTTTTTGTTGGTTGAGATTGAGAAATTCATGCCCAACTATAATATATTTCACTCATATTTTAAGCCCTTTTTAGTTAGAGGGACCATAGGGCTGAACGTATATGACCACATTATGACTTTATAGAGGTTCAAGTAAAATTAAGTATTGATTGAGATCTTGATAATATTGTTCTATCTGATCTTGAAGATTTTTGGATGGATAAAAAAGATATTATATATGAGGGTATGAAATTTCCATCCTTGAGGTGCTTATATAGGTGAATAAGTGGATTTTAATCTTGATACTTTGTGACATAATAGTTATGTCTTGATTTGGTGAAATGCGGAGTAGTAATACTAATTTAGTTTGATTATTTACGAAATTAGACATATATGATTGTGTTCAATACATTATGCGCGTCTTGCATCTTAAAAAATATATTTAATAATGTTGTAGGGATGATTCTACGTTGAGGCGACTTTCAGGACTTGTAAAATCTAATTACAAACAGATTAAACGGTGTTTTCCTTTTTGTTTGGGAGAACAAATAGATAGGTACTCGTAGAGAGAGTGTTTATTTATGTTTAGGATATGTTTCTTGGGTTTCCTTTTTGGTATAGGAAAGTGACCCATCAGTTGCTAATAGTTAATGTTTTAATTAGATTTGCGTTTTGAGCATCCTTGTATCTCACAATCCGACATAGGAAAAGACGACCTGGCAGTTTGGTAGGGGAGGGGTTCTCTCAATCACAATCAAATATGATTGAAAAATTAAACCGTTCTCCTTTGAAAAATTACAAGCAAATATAAATGACAAAATGAACCAAATTGCAATAAAAAACAACAACATGTTGAATATGATTGAAGCAAAAATGAGCTGTGTAACTAGGTATAAAAACTCATAACCAAATGATTGACCAACAACTCAGAAACTAATCTGACCTTATAAAGAACACACATTGAAGGATCCTATAACAGAGTAAAATCGAACCTGTAAGTAGCAAGCTCGTGGAGGAAGAAGAGGAGTAGCTCTGTCGGTAGCGAGCTCCGTTAAGGAAGAAGAGCAGTGGAGGCGGCGACGTTGAGCAGTGGAGGCGGCGGTGTAGGCAGTGGAGGCGGCAGCGGCGTAGGGCAGTGGCAGCAGTGGCGGAGACGCGGGGGTCGTCAGGCGGAGATGCGGCGGCGGAGAGGCAGTGGCAGTAGTGGCAGAGACGTCGGCGGAGAGCAGCGGCGGAGAGCGAGCGGCGAAGAGCAGCAGCGGAGAGCGAGCGGCAGAGAGCAGCAGCTGGAGTCGTCGGGCAGAGAGCGAGCGGCGAGCAGCAGGATGAAATAGGAAGAAAGGGGGAAGAGCTGGGTGATCGGGTCTATTAATTTGGTAATCAGCATCGGTTATTTAGAAAACCGACGCCTCTAACGCTTTAGCGTCGGTTGTCTGTAAAAAACCAACGCCCGTTTAGAAAACCTGTACCCTAATTTTTTTGGCGGGAACCATAATGAACATCGGTTATCTGGCACAACCGACGCTGAAAGTGGGACATTTTCGCGCAAATTTTCATTTTAAATAGGCGTCGGTGAATACCTATAAAACCGACGCTAAAGATGACCTAAAATGTTTTTGCTCGAAATTTGGATTTCGCGGGTGATTTTAGGCGTCAGTTTTTTATAAACAGCCGACGCTGAATATAAAGCGGTACCCGTGTCTGGCTGGTCTTCAAATATAGACGTCAGTTTGTATAAATAACCGACGTCTAATAGTATCGGCGTCGGTTTCCGTAAACAACCGACGCCCATAAAAGCGACACTGAATGCTATTTCTGTAGTAGTGCTTCTTGGTTGCGACCACCATCAAGGCCGCGGTAGAGAAGAAACCACAGTCTGTGGATCCAGTCATGATCTCTCCTTGTCATCCGACGATCACGACTTGTTTAGAACTTTGGAATTACGGTCGTAGTTGGGAAAGAAGTGGACCGCGGTCGCGGTTGGGAATGAAGTAGACCGTGGTCACGGTCTTGATCCATGATCAATGTTGCGAATATCCCTACAATCATGTGTGTGAAGCTTTAGTCACAAAGATAGCAAAATTATGTGAAAAGCTAACAAAAGACATACTAAAAGCGGTGCAAAATATATACACAAAGCATGTAAAATGGAGTGTTATCAGTTACCCCTCCTCCTAGTCCTTAAATTCATTCTCTTTTCTCCCTTCTCCAATGCTCAAATCCTCTTTGTGTTTTATGTTTCAATGAACTCTTCTATTCACGTGCGAGATATGCCCACTTTAGTGGTTTTGAGTTTCTCCTTTGGAGAATTATTGACCTTGGATCTCTACTTGGTCACTAGTACAAAACTGACTTTTAGTGTCGGTTATGTAAGGCATTTGGCGTCAGTTTCAAAGCAACACCCAAGTGGGCGTCGCTAAAAGTTGAAACTTTCAGCGTTGGTTTTAAAACCAACACCATAACCCTTCCCGCCACCAAAAACGCGCCAGCAAGGGCACTATAGGCGTTGGTTATTTAATAAACCGAACTATATCCAGGTCAAAGACGTCGGTGTTTCAAAAAAAATTGACACTATATAACCGTTCCAGCCACCAATAAAATGTGCCAGCAAGGGCACCATCGGCATCAGGTTTTATATATAACTGACACCCATATCCACAAAGACATCGGGTTTTTTCTAATAATCGACGTTGTATGTCTTTGTTTTCAGTTTTATACTAATAACTGATGCCTATTTTATGATTTTTTTCATATCCATTTGCAACCTGCTATATGGTTGGTCAGTAGGATGCTGAACCTACAGTTCAGTTCTGAACTACAAGTTTACAACATCCATTGATATCAGCCAACAACATGCCACAAACCCACAAATTTAACAAGATGTAGAAACCAGTAGTTCCATTTCAAATTTCCTCCATTTTCACACACATTTAGCAACCTGCAGTTCCATTCATTTCATCTCTTTTCACATTCAGACACATGTACAAACATTCATGTATTGTTCATCTTTACATTCACACATATGACAATTCAGAAAAATTCATTCACATTCACACAAAAATAATTATGAAAACAAAGTTTAGAAATATCATTCTTTATTCATCATCGTCACTATCGCCATTAGTATCCCAATTATATTTAGAAATTCCCACTACTTGTAGGGCTTTTTCCCATTCTTCTCTTACATCATCTAATTCTTCCCTCATATAGGGAGTATGTACATCTAATAACTTTCCACCTATAGTCAAGTTAGTTTTAAACACCTGCAAAGAGAATGGCGTATATATATAATTAATAATATATAATAATATTGATATATTTCATATTATCTATTGAGACTATACATAATACCTTATGTATAGTGTCGATTTCCATTGTGACATGTTTGATGATTAGGTCCACAAATTGCATCACATAGTATTCGCATGCCCAGCCATTGTCTTGTGTAGCACACTATAAATTGAAACATACAAAATATTCAAAAATATAAATAAGCACAATTCACATAAATAATATATACATTGGAGTCGGGAAATTACTTTCACATTCTCCCAAATTAGTGGCTAATTCTTTTTGTTGGGGACCTTTCCTCTAGCTCTTTTGAACTCATATAAAGCCCTACATGTTAATGTAACACATTAAATTACATAATTAAATAGTAATATAATAATAGATGTTAACGAATATAAAAATATGAAATATTTCTCACGAGAATAATGTCTTTTTCATTGTGTGTCCATATAATGTATTCAATTCATTCACCGTAGGATCTAGATAGTAGACAGTGAACGTCTTGGGGATAATAACTAGTAACTCCCAATGCCTACCACTACATGTAAGAAAGTTAAAAATTAATAACTCAAAATCGACAATAGAAATGTAATTTTCTTAAGTCCAAATTATAAGTAAAGTAAACTTACTCAACATTGAATGGATCTATTATCGTCGTCTTCTTTTTTTTGCCAAAATATTTAAAAGCAGCACAACAATATGAAGTAGCTGAAGAAGGGTCTTTATCTACAAGACTAATCAAAGATGGAACCAAAAATCCCACATGGGAAAATGAAAAATATGTACATATCGTGTGTAAGTGGCTGCAAAATATGTATTACGTATGCATTAATATATAAGAAACCAGATCACCGCATATGAAACAAGGTATATGGATGTATAAATAAGATATCACCATATCCATAGCTCTATCATAGATGTATTTAGCCAATCATAATGAAACAACTCCAAAATATCTTGTATAAATAGCTTGTTATCATATGATTGACCTGAAACATCCTACAGAATAGAAGCATTTATAGGGCAATTCAGATCATGTTCACCTATCCATACTTGGACACCCCTACAATTAGGACCTAATGAGGAATTTAGGTCCCTTGGAAACCAACTTGGTACTTCAGGAGGTGGAGGTGGAGGCCGAGATGTCATGGGTGTCTTCCTTTTGACATGTATATATATAATTTCATATCAATTGACTCATATATACACACTAACAAATTAACATAATGTAAATCTACCATACAATATTAGTATAGATGACATCCACTTTGGGCCACACTATCTCTCCGCCTTCTGTCTCACCAAGCGTTTTTGAATCTTGGTGGGCATATGGCAATGCAAGATCCCTCCAATTGGGGAGTACATGTATCAGGCTCACATGAACCACACCAGCTGGTATTGGAGTCCCATGAAACATGTCCCCTGGAAGGGCTGGGTAAGCCTGTGCCTCTGCACTGATATATTCTTGAATTTTTAGATGACATGGCTTCAACCCCTACAAATTTACGTAAAGAATGTTATATACATATATACATAAACATATCATCTTGAAAAGACTAGATACTATGTCATAAAAATACTTACAGCGGACGTGCTAGGTGGGTCTATAAGACTACTCCCAACCTCTATAGTAGGAGAGGAGCGGCACGCCACAGGTACTGTCTGAGTGGCATCCTGAGACGCCTGCCACTTCACAATTGCTTCTTGGACTTTCTTATAAATTAACTCATCTACCTATACATCGACAAAAGAAAGGCTAGCTTTTGATTATTGAATTCCCTTTCACAATAATATTCTAAAAAAACAACATGTTACCTCAACATTCGATAGTCCCACTTTTGGGATAGATTTGCACTGTGATGGCCCAAAGAATGCTTTTATGCCCACACCAGCTCCTGCACCCCTAACACATCTAGGATGCTCTGGGTTACCAAGAGCAACTGTCAATTCATCCCTTGTGCCCTCAGGGATGAACTTGTCTTCCTTCCTCTTCTCGTGAAGCTCCCGCTAATTTCCATCAATAGAAATTGGTAAGTAAACATAACAATAATCAATATCGATTGTTCTAAGAGTTGCTTTTTACCATTTTTGCAGCCGCCTCAGCAGTTGCGGGCTTGGTTATATATCCTATCTTGTTTTTCCTCCCAGCTATCCACATAGAATGGTGAGGAAGAGGTGTGGGACTGATAGTTGAGGACTCTATAGTCTCTTGAGTAGCAGCAGACTGAGAAGTAGACTCATCATGTAGTCTTTGGTGAATGCCTGCATAGCCTCTTGGACCCATTGTGTGGTCATGCACATTCAGTGCATGTCTTGCTCTTTGAGCATCACTGATAGCCTTATTAGTAAGAACATTGATTTGGTTACTAACACAAAAGGTTAATCTTGAATAGGTGAATACATAAGAACATATATTAATTAAATTGGGAGTGGCACTTAATACCTTGAATTCATCCATTTTTCTGTGGGTAACAAACTCCTCCCAGGCATTGGGGTCCAGGTAGTTCCATTTCTCAGTGGCTTCCTTCTTCCAAAATTTATTTTTTAAAGAGAATACAAACAAAAATTATTAGTGTAGAGTTAGTCAAAAAGTGATCAATGTCTAGAATTGGAAATCAATCAAGAACTTCTTCTCAGCATCGCGTATGTAATCTCAGGTGAGATTTGTCCTATAGTTCCTTAGGACCCTCCCACAGTGTTGCATCACGCATTTATGATGTAACTTTTCATCCAGATCAGATATACTCTGCAAAATAGAATTTCTATTAACTAGTATCCTAAAAATTAGTAATCTACAAAAATAGAATTGCAAATAATAATAACTCACGCATAGTTCCTTCCATACTAAGTCTTTCTTCCCCTTAGGAACTTTATGTCAGGATTCTAAGTTAGGACTACAATGTCTGTGAGTAAGAACCCCAAGATATGAAATAAATGAGTTGCGGTTCACTCCAATTGGATTTCCTACATTATCGAAATCCACATCCAGTTTGGGTCCATTGCTCCTTTGATGTAGTAACTTGTTCATCATTGTGATGCGCCTCACTTTCTCAATTTTTTTTGCTGCTCATCAAGTGCCCCAATTTCTTTAGGGGGTACATTACCAACCTAAAATTTGACAAAAAAGACACTTACAGGATATAACTATAAATGAACATATAGATAGAAATATATGATATATTTTTAAAACATACATTGTGAGGTGGCACATTGATATCCTCACCCTCATGGTAATCATCATCACGGTCATCATGCTCATGATCATCCATCTGAAAGTGCCATTAAGAAATCAAACATTTAGCATTTGACATAACTAGAAGATAATAAAACATTGTAATGTTCACATTTAGAAAAATAAACATATGAAAATATAAACATGCATGCCTCAAATATTGCGATGTTTTATTAATTAACAATCCTTCATTGTGATCTCCACGCACATAGAAGTCATCATTAGCTTCAATATTTGGTGGTATTGGCAACCCAACTGAGAATGGACTGGAGTCATCATATTTATCATAGTACTCTTCTTCATCTATAGGATCTTCAATGAACTTTCTTTTACCATGATGAAAAACCACCATTTATCATTTGCAGGATCATCAATATAAAATATGTGTTTCGCCTGTGATGCCAATATGAATGGTTCACCCTTCTCTCCAATCTTTTCAAAGTTCACTAAGATGAAACCCAATTCATCCACTATAACTCCTTTGGTTTTATCATCCCAATTACATTTAAAGAGCGGAATTCTGAAATCTATGTAGTCAAACTCCCATATGTCTTCAATGACACCGTAATATGACATTTTAGCTTCACGTGGACTATTATCCTTTGCACTTGCAAAAAAAAATGAAGACGCTTGATGGGTGACCCCGCTATTTTGGATGACACTCTTATCATCTTGACGCTTTGTGTAATATGAGAATCCATTTATGTCAAACCCTTCATAAGACATAACATTCAATTTTGGTTTAAAGGTGTGGCATTTGATAGTTTCAGTAAGATTATCTGGTGTTTGAGATAGTTGATGTAAGAATTTATCTTCAAACCACTTAATAAATGTCTTGTTATGCTCTCTAGCAAGCCACATTGAATTGGCTCGAGGATATTGTCTCTTGATGAAATTGGTATGTTCCTCGATATAAACACTCACTTCATCGATGTTGTGTAAAATATACAAGTGACCTTGTTTCGATTGCTCACGGTTGATTGCTTTCCTCTGTGATCCCAAAATTCCTTTGCCAAAATGCTCCTCAATATTCTTATCATTAACAAGAGCATCATTAGCACTCAGAAAGTCATTGCAAAAATCCATAACCTCCCTCGCCACATATCCTTCAATAATACTCCCTTCAGGTTGATAACAGTTTTGAACATCCCCTTTAAAAACCCTCATGTATCGTTCAAAGGGATACATCCAATGCAAGAAAACTGGTCCCAACATTTTCACTTCCCTAGTCAAGTGGACAACAAGATGTACATTATATCAAAGAACAAAGGAGGAAAATACATCTCAAGCTGACATAGGGTAACAACCACTACTCTTTGCAATTTATTGAGAGTATCAGGGTCAATAAATTTGCTTCACAGACTGTTGAAAAAGAAATAAGTCTGGTGATTGCAAACCTTACATGCTTCAACAATATAGATCGAATTGTCACGGGCAATATTTGTTGCATTAGAGTGTGGCAATCATGAGATTTAAGACCTATCAACTTCAGATCTTTCATTGATATCAATCTACGGATGTTGGATGAGTAACCCTGTGCACCTTAACATTTACCCAGCATTCACAAAAATCTTTCTTCTCCTTTCTAGACAACGTGTAACAAGTAGGAGGTAGGTATGCATTCTGATCGCTACTAACTACTTCTGTTAATTCTGTCCTTATTCCCATTTCACATAGATCCTTTCTAGATTTTATCCCATCTTTAGTCTTACCTGGTATATTCAACAAAGTACCAATGATGCTATCAAAAACATTTTTCTCAACGTGCATGACATCGATACAATGCCTGACTACCAAAGAACTCCAATAAGGAAGATCCAAAAATATTGACTTCTTCTTGAATAAAGATTTGTCAATCCATGTGGCCATGGTACATTGTGATCTCTTACCAAATTCATTGGCAAAGTCTTTTACTCTTTTATAAACAACCTCCCCTAGTATAGGTTTAGGTGCACTCTATTCCTCATTCTGTCCATTGAATGCTTTGCGCAACCTACGATACAGATGGAATTTTGGAAGAAACCTTGGATGACTAAGATATATAGTCTTGCCGCCATGTTTTAGTCATATTGAATCAGTGTTCTCTTTACATATAAGACACTCTTTAGATCCTTTGACACTATATCCAGACAAATTCTCATATGCTGGAAAGTCATTAACAGTGCAAAACAACATAGCATGCAAACAAAATGTCTCTCTTCGTGAAGCATCATAGGTCATCACATCTTCACCCCAGAGTTTTTTTAATTCATCAATCAGAGGTTCAAGATAAACTTCGGTATTATTTCCAGGTTGTTTAGGGCCAGATATCAACAACAACAACATAACGTACTTATTTTTTACATACAACCAGGGAGGGAGATTGTATATAATAAGCATAACTGGCCATGTACTATGTTGGCAGCTTAATGTCCCATACAGATTCATCCCATCTGTACAAAGACCAAGTCTTAGATTCCTGACTTCTTCACCAAATTTAGGGTACAATAAATCAATCTTCTTCCACTGTGGGGAATCAGACGCATGTCGTAGGATCCCATTATTTTTTTTTAACATCTGCATGCCACCTCAAATTCTTTGCATCTATCGAATTGGCAAACAAGCATTGAAACTGTAATATTATAGGTAGATACCACATCACCTTGGCAGGAGAACCAGTTTTGGACTCCCCCGAAGTCATCCATTTATACCTTGACGCACCACATTTTGGACAATCTTTCAAATCCACACAGTCCTTTTGAAATAATACAAAATCATTTGGGGATGTGTGTATCTTTTTGGCCTCCATTCCCATTGGGCACAACAATTTCTTTAACTGGAATGTTGAGATTGACAGCTCGTTTCCTTCAGGAAGAATTTCTTTCAACAAATACAACAATGATGTGAAGCTTTTGTTGCTCCATCTATTGTTAGCTTTCACCTTATACAATCTCAACACAGCGCTAAGCTTTGTAAACTTAGTAAAACCTGTGTATAATGGTATCTCAGCATCATGCACAATGTTTTTAAACATGGGATGTGGATCAGTGTGCTCTATCCCATAACTATCCAGCATCACATCAACGATGTCTACTGGAATTGGTTCGTTCACATCTACGTCATCGGAGGCAATTTCTTCTTCCACACAAGCACTACTATCGACATCCACTGATTTCAAGTTTGAAATCTCTCCATGCCAGTGTCATTCTGTATAGCCTTCTATAATCCCGTTGCACATGACATGACTTTTGATTTCATCACCAGTGCTGACTTTCAAGGTGTTACCGCAGTGCCTACATGGACAGTAGAACCTATCTCCAGGTTGTTTCCTATGTTCCTTGGAAAACCTAATAAATTAATCAAGACCAGAAATAAACTCTGGGGTGCAGCGATTTAGAATGGACATCCATGATCTATCCATTCTATGATAAAAGAGAAAACAAGTATATATTAGAACAAGATTAGGGACTAGGGTTAAAGGATTAGGGTTTAGGGTTAATAGATTAGGGTTTAAGGTCTTATATATAATAAATGTGTACCACCTATCCCATTCTTGAACACCTAATCTCACTAGTAACTATATAATGTGTATTGGGTTTTTAAGAAAATTTCAACAGCATTTCTCCAAGTACATATGTACTTAGCGAACGAATGGGAAAATGCTACTGAAATTTTCTTGAAAACCCAATACACATTATACACTTACATCCTAAGTGAGATTAAGTGTTCAAGAAAAATCCCAAACTGAGGACTATCTAAGATTTACTCCTAATGAGTAAATCTTGGATGAGTTTCTAGGCCAACAAGATTAGAAACATTGTATGACTTGATTTACATTAGCAACATCTTGTAGTCTTAACTATACCCTCTTCTATATGTTCTATTTATTTACTACGATCAAATATGTTTATTTCCCAATATATCCTTACTAGGGATATCTATGGTTTAATATAACATATCTTAATATACACTAGTGATTTACATATATCTTTATTATGTTCCCAAATACAAGTACGATATAGATGAACTATAATAGGGTATTTAATCAATTGTTCTACTCCATGGTTTATAATCTAAATTTATGTTACTAAAACTCATCCATATGTATATTAATAAGAACAACCTTCTTATATATAACTATTCTTTCCCTCATATATTAGTTTTCTTTTGATTATTCCAGATTCATATTGAATTATTAAGACATATATATTTGTACCTATGCATCTAGTTTGTGTTTTATATGGAACCAACAAAATGTAATTTAAGCAAACAATCATGCAATATAACAATTTTATACAATCAATACATTCATGCATCATAATAGTATTTTAAAACATTATTCAACAGTTCTTATCAAACATAATTCAAGAAATTGGGTAGTGAAAATAGATGGCAAAAGCACATCAATAAATGTGGAACAATGACTATGGATCCAACTAAATAAGAAAATACTTAAAATGATAATACCAATCACCAAAATAAGGTGAATCACTGAAAAAGTGATTTATCAGAACCCCGCACTGATGAGGAGTTGGCGTTGACGTGGATTTTGAGTAGTAGAAGGAGTAGTAGAAGGGCGGCCAGTGGAGGAGAAGGGCACACAACTTGCTCACCAATTGCGCAATGCAAAGATAGGACGAAGAAGAGGAGGAAGAAGGGTACCTGTTGAGTGGTGGCAGGCGTGGCGGTGGCGGTGCGGTAGGCGAGCAAGCAACCAGAGCAGTAGGCAGTAGGCGAGCGGCGGATAGAGTAGTAGGCGTACGGTAGGCGAGCAGGCGGCCAGAGCAGTAGGCGGCAGGCCACACTACTATAGAAATGGCTTATAAAGTCACTTTTCAAGGTGTCGGTTGTATACATAAACGAACACCTAAACTCGACAGTGTCGGTTTATAACATAAACTGACATACAATCTATGAAGGGCGACCAGACACGGGTACCGCTTTTATTAAGTGTCGGTTAATTAATAAAAAACCGACACCTAAAACCAACTGCCAAAACCAAAATTCCAGCGAAAAAATTACCTCCAAAATTTCACATATGGCGTCGGTTCATAAATGAATAACCGACGACCAAAGATTATTCGCGGGACAGGAATAGTTGTCGGTTGTCTTTTAGTTAAAAACCGACGACTATAATCTAGTATAGGCGTCGGTTGTTGGAAAAGAACCGACACTGTTGGTTTAGTTGTCAGTTATTTTGAATAACCGACGCTGATTGTCAACTTAATATCTCACCAGCGCGAGCGACTCTTCCCCCTTTCCCAGTTTCATTCCCGATTTTAGTTAGGTCCGGCGATTTCTTGCTCGCCCCCGCCGGTCGTTGCTCCTCCGCCGCCGCTGCCGTGCTCCTGCTCCTACCCTCGCCGCTGCTCCGTGCTCACCGACGGCCGTGCTCCTGCTCCTGCTCCTGCCCTCTGTGCTCACTGACGGCCGTCCGTGCTCCTGCTCCGTGCCTCGCCGCTGCTCCGTGCCCTCGCCGCCGTTGCTCCGTGTCCTCGCCGGCGCTTCTCCTCTCTTTGCCGCCACCTCCTCCAGTGGTTGCTATGCTCCGGCCGCTGCTCTCCTCTTCCCTCAAGGTATGCCCGCCCACCCTGCCTTCTTCCTTCTTCCTCTGCTCCAGCGGCTGCTTGGGCGGTGCCAAGGCACGCCCAAGCAGCTGCTGGGCATTTTTTTTAAGTTATTTACTTATTTGTGTTTAGGGTTTAGGTACTAATTTTGTGCTTCTACTGAGTTGAATCCTCTATTGTCTATACAATACATGTAATTTTGATCAAGTGATGATATGTAAATGTGGAAATAAGTTAGTAAGGTATCAATGATAAGTGTGCTGTAATGTGATGCAAAATAGTTATTGTATCATGCATATCTTAATACTTTTTTGTTTTATAGTTGTATAGGGTGTTTTATGTGTGACAAGTCTATTGTTTTATAGTTGTGCATACTTGCGAGTTATCAGGAACACCTAAATGAATGTCTAACACCTAAATGAATATCTAGTTGTGTATTTTCCTAGTATCGTGAAAGATTCTCAATCATGTGTATCACATGGGATTCTTATCTCAACACAATGGACTGCAATATATGCATCTAATGCCTTAAATGGAAGACTCGAAT
Organism: Alisma plantago-aquatica; assembly: GCA_963693085.1. Lineage (NCBI taxonomy): Eukaryota > Viridiplantae > Streptophyta > Magnoliopsida > Alismatales > Alismataceae > Alisma > Alisma plantago-aquatica. The sequence goes on along the minus strand of OY856410.1, from coordinate 90,150,864 downwards.
GTTATAAAATCCCATCAAAGTAGGTAGAAACAACTTATATATATTCAGATCTTAATAATTCCATGAAGTGCACATTATCTTACTCAGGAAAAGTATGTGTATAATGTAGGATTAGTTCCATATAATGGTTCTATTTTAGTAAGCACCTAGAAACCCGTCCAAGATTTACTCATTAGGAGTAAATCTTGGATAGTCCCCGGTTTGGGACTGTTCTTGAACACCTAATCTCACTTAGGATGTAAGTGTATAATGTGTATTGGGTTTTCGAGAAAATTTCGGTAGCATTTCCTCGTTTGTTCTCTAAGTACATATGTAGACTTCTTTTCAAGCGATCATGACTACCACAATAAAGTTGGTTATGACAAGCAATAAAAGGTTAACTGATGTTATACAACTTTTTCTGAAAGTATATAACATCGTTATATGTACTTACACTTTGTTAATACTAATATTGTGCAGTCTCTGTCCACCCATAACAGTCACTATGAACTGGGCCTCTATGTCAATGTTAACGTTCCCTATTGAATAACAATTGGACATCATCCTAGATGATCGTTCCTTAAACCAATTGGTCATACCCAAACATTGGCGTTTTCTAAAAGGAAGACACTACATGCCTGGTAAAGTGACCATAACTTTTGGCAATTATTCACATGTTATCGAGGTTGAGTATGATTTGGCGGGAAATCTTGTGTCAAAATCCAGTTGGCGTGATTGGATTGGAGAGATGCATGTGGTCCGTTGCAACATGCTTTTTCTCCGTCCAGTTGGCCATAATTCCATCAAAGTTTGGATAACCAACAGCAACTGCGAGACCCCTGATCATCTACTACAGTATGAGCGCACGACGTCGCATATCAGCTCGGACGAATCTGAATCTGAGGCCCCTGTCAGTTCAGATTCGTCTAAATACAGTGAGGAGCTTCGTGACACAGCTTCATCATCAAAAAGAAGTTATTGATGGGGGACCATGTTGGTGTAGTATTTAGTTGTCTATCTATATAGACTTGTCTGTATTAATAGTTTTTTTAATTATGCGCATGTTTAGGGGTACACCAACCCCTTTGTTTAGTTATTGTTTAGGGGTACACCCCTGTGTGTGGATGTAAAAAGAGATTAATGAATGGAACTGAAAGTTGCTACATGAATGCTTATAACTGAAGTGTGTGTTCCCATGAATGTTCCCATTTGCATGATTACACTACTATTTTCTCATATTGTATAGTCTATTTTAATATGACATACTTACTTATATCTTGCTTAATGATGAACTGTAATGCACACATGTGACATGCTTGGAATGTAAATGATGAACTTTTCCCTAAATTGCCAATCATGCTTTTAAAGACATCAATAATCACCCTAACTTGAAGAACTAGGATTTTAGGTATAAGAATGACAACACATTATTTGTTGGCCTAGAAACCCGTCCAAGATTTACTCATTAGGAGTAAATCTTGGATAGTCCCCGGTTTGGGACTGTTCTTGAACACCTAATCTCGCTTAGGATGTAAGTGTATAATGTGTATTGGGTTTTCAAGAAAATTTCGACAACATTTCCCCTTTGGTTCTCTAAGTACATATGTACTTGGAGAACAGCGGGGAAATGCTGCCGAAATTTTCTTGAAAACCCAATACACATTATACACTTACTAGTGAGATTAGGTGTTCAAGAATGGATAGGTGGTACACATTTATTATATATAATAATGACATCACATGTATTTGTTAACCCTAGACCCTAATCTTGTCCTAATATATACTTGTTTTCTCTTTGATCATAGAATGGATAGATCATGGATGTACATTCGCAATTGCTGCACCGCAGAGTTTATTTCTGGTGTTGACCAGTTTATTAGATTTGCCGAGGAACATAGGAAACAACCTGGAGATAGGTTCTACTATCCATGTAGGCATTGCGGTAACAACTTGAAAGTCAACACTGGTGACAAAATCAAAACTCATGTCATGTGCAACGGGATTACACAAGGCTATACAGAATGGCACTAGCATGGAGAGATTTCAAACCCGAAACCAGTGGATGTCGATAGCAGTGCTTGTGTGGAAGAAGAAATTGCCTACGATGACATAGATGTGAATGAACCAGTTCCAGTAGACATCGTTGATGCGATGCTGGATAGTTGTGGGGTAGAGCACACCGATCCACCTCCCATTTTCAGAAACATTGTGCATGATGCTGAGATGCCGTTATACACAGGTTGTACTAAGTTTATGAAGCTTAACGCTGTGTTGAGATTGTATAAGTTGAAAGCTAACAATAGATGGAGCAACAAAAGCTTCAGGTCATTGCTGTCTTTGTTGAAAGAAATGCTTCCTGAAGGAAACGAGCTGCCAATCTCAACATACCAGGTAAAGAAATTGTTGTGCCCAATGGGAATGGATGCCAAGAAGATACACGCATGCCCTAATGATTGTATATTATTTCAAAAGGACTGTGCGGATTTGAAAGATTGTCCAAAATGTGGTGCGTCACGATATAAATTGACGACTTCGGGGGAGTCCAAAACTGGTTCTCCTGCCAAGGTGATGTGGTATCTACCTATAATATCACGGTTTCAACGCTTGTTTGCCAATCAGATAGATGCGAAGAATTTGAGGTGGCATGCAGATGTTAAGAAAAATAATGATGGGATCCTACGACATGCGTTTGATTCCCCACAGTGAAAGAAGATTGATGTATTGTACCCTGAATTTGGTGAAGAAGTCAGGAATCTAAGACTTGGGCTTTGTACAGACGGGATGAATCCGTACGGGACATTGAGCAGCCAACATAGCACTTGGCCAGTCATGCTTGTTATATACAATCTTTCTCCCTGGCTGTGTATGAAAAATAAGTACGTAATGTTGTCGTTGTTGATATCAGGCCCTAAACAACCTGGAAATGACATCAATGTTTATCTTGAACCTCTAATTGATGACTTAAAGAAACTCTGGGGTGAAGGTGTGATGACCTATGATGCTTCACGAAGAGAGACATTTCGTTTGCATGCTATGTTGTTTTGCACTATTAATGACTTTCCAGCATATGGGAATTTGTCTGGATATAGTGTCAAAGGAGCTAAAGCGTGTCCTATATGTGAAGAGAACACTGATTCAATAAGACTAAAACATGGCGGTAAGAATGTATATCTCGGTCATCGAAGGTTTCTTCCAAAATTCCATCCATATCGTAGGAAGCACAAAGCATTCAATGGATTGAATGAGGAACGCAGTGCACCTAAACCTATACCAGGGGAGGTTGTTTATGAAAGAATAAAAGACTTTGTCAATGAATTTGATAAGAGATCACAATGTACTACACAGAGTGACAATTCTTCATTCAAGAAGAAGTCAATATTTTGGGATCTTCCTTATTGGAGTTCTTTGACAGTCAGACATTGTATCGATGTAATGCACGTTGAGAAAAATGTCTATGATAGCATCATTGGTACTCTGTTAAATATACCAGGTAAGACTAAAGATGGGATAAAATCCAGACTGGACCTACGTGAAATGGGAATAAGGTCAGAATTAACAGAATTACGTGAAATGGGTAATAAAAGAACATACTTACCTCCCGCTTGTTACACGTTGTCTAGGAAAGAGAAGAAAGCTTTTTGTGAATGCTTGGTAAATGTTAAGGTGCCACACGGTTACTCATCCAACATCCGTAGATTGGTATCAATGAAAGATCTGAAGTTGATAGGTCTTAAATCTCATGATTGTCACACTCTAATGCAACAAATATTGCCCGTGGCAATTCGATCTATATTGCCGAAGCATGTAAGGTTTGCAATCACCAGACTTTGTTTCTTTTTCAACAGTCTCTACAGCAAAGTTATTGACCCTGAGACTCTCGATAATTTGCAAAGAGAAGTGGTTGTTACCCTATGTCAGCTTGAGATGTATTTCCCTCCTTCGTTCTTTGATATCATGGTACATCTTGTTGTCCACTTGACTAGGGAAGTGAAAACCTTGGGACCGGTTTTCTTGCATTGGATGTATCCCTTTGAACGATACATGAGCGTTTTTAAAGGTGATGTTCGAAACCGTTATCGGCCTGAAGGGAGTATTATTGAAGATTATGTGGCGAGAGAGGTTATGGATTTCTGCAATGACTTTCTCAGTGGTAATGACACTCCTGATAATGACAAGAATATTGATGAGCTATTTGGCAAAGGAATTTTGGGATCACGTGTGAAAGTAATCAGCCATGAGCAGTTGGAACAAGGTCATTTGTATATTTTACACAACATAGACGAAGTGAACGTTTATATCGAGGAACATATCAATTTCATCAAAAGACAATATCCTCGAGCCAATGCAATGTGGCTTGCTAGAGAGCATAACAAGACTTTTATTAAGTGGTTTGAAGATAAAGTCTTACATCAACTATCTCAAACACCAGATGATATTACTGAAACTATCAAATGCCTCACCTTTAAACCAAAGTTGACTGTTATGTCTTATGAAGGGTATGACATTAATGGATTCACATATTACACAAAGCGCCAAGATGCTAAGAGTGTCGTCCAAAACAGTGGGGTCACCCTTCAAGAATCGAATATATTTTTTGCAAGTGCAAAGGATAAGAGTCCACGTGAAGCTAAAATGTCATATTACGGTGTCATTGAAGAGATATGGGAATTTGACTACATAGATTTCAGAATTCCGCTCTTCAAATGTAATTGGGTTGATAACACCAAAGGAGTTATAGTGGATGAATTGGGTTTCACTTTAGTGAACTTTGAAAAGATTGGCGAGAAGGCTGAACCATTCATATTGGCATCATAGGAGAAACAAGTATTTTATATCGATGATCCTGCAAATGATATATGTTCGGTTGTTCTTCATGGTAAAAGACAGTTCATTGAAGATCCTATAGATGAAGAAGAGTACTATGATAAATATTATGACTCCAGTCCATTCTCAGTTGGGTTGCCAACTCCACAAAATATTGAAGCTAATGATGACTTATATGTGCGCGAAGATCACAATGAAGGATTGTTAATTGATAAAAGATCACAATTTTAGAGGCATGCATGTTTATATTTTTTTATTGAAGCTAAATGTTTATTTTTTTAGTATCAATATCATTTTCTGATTTGATGTTTCATTATCTTCTAGTTAATACAAATGCTAAACAGCAAAAGAAGCCCCAATGAAGAGAAGCAGGATACAGATACAATACATAAAGTGCAGCACACACAAGTGCTTCAGATTCATATAACAACTTGACAGACTAACACATATATAGTGCATAAAAACAACAGTGCCGAATTTACATACAACACTAGCTTAGTACATATATAGTGGGACTAAGGTGACGATACCACATGCTAAAATAGGTTACCGACTACATGTTACGACTGGGAGGTCGTGATTCAGCAACCGTATGCATTAGTAGGAGGACAAACATATGGTGATATGTTTGTCCTCCTGCTAATGCATACGGTTGCTGAATTACGACCTCCCAGTCGTAACATGTAGTTGTCGGTAACCTGTTTTACCATGTGGGATCGTCACCTTATAAGTCCCACTATATATGTACTAAGCTAGTGTTGTATGTAAATTCGACACTGCTGTTGTTATGTACTATATATGTGTTAGTCTGTCATGTTGTATGGACATCGATTGTATTGCTCAGGTATTATATAGTCTCATTAGATAATATGAAATATATCAATCTTATTTACAGCTCATTAATTATATATATACATCATTCTCTTTACAGGTGTTTAAAGCTGACCCCACTACAGGAACGGACTTACCACATGTACATGCTCCCTATACGATGGGAGAATTAAATGAAGTAAGAGAAGAATGGACAACAACCATACAAATAGTGGGGGCTTTAAAATATAATTGGGATCCTGATAGCAAATAATGACTAAACAATGATATTTTGTAAATGAATTTCTGAATTATAATATATGTGTGAATGTTTCTACATGTCTGGATGTTTCTACATGTGTCTGAGTGAAAATGAATGAAAGTGTTGGTTGCTATATAAATGTTTCTACATGTGTGAATGTGAATGAATGGAACTATAGATTGCTAGCTACATGAATGTTTCTAAATGTGTGAAAATAAAATGGAACCGCAGGTTGCATTGCTAAATGCATGTGTGAATATTTTTGTTGTTAATTTTGTAGGTTTGTGGCCTGTTGTCGGCTGATATCAATGGATGTCGTAAAACCTGCAGTTCATAACTGAACTGAACAGGTTTCTCATCCTGCGACCAACCACAGCAGGTCTGCAGACTGACAGGAAAAAAAACCAATAGGCGTCGGTTATTTGTAAATAACCGACACATAATGATATAGTGTCGGTGTTCCTACAAAAACCGACGTCTATGTCCTTAACACCACGACCGTGCTGGACAGCACGTCCGTGAGGCGAAGATATATGGTGTCGGTTTTTTACTTATAACCGACACTGATAGTGCCCAAGATGACACCCTTTCTGTGGCGCGAAGGGTTTGGGCGTCGGTTTTTAACAAATAACCGACGCCTATAGTCCCATGATGGTGCATTTTCGGTAGCGCGCGAAGAGTTTGGGTGTCGGTTTTGGAACCGACGCCTGATGGGTGGATTTTTAGTGTCACCCACATAGGTGTCTCTTAGAAACCGACACTAAAGGCTTTAAATAACCGACACTAAAGGTAGGTTCTGTAGTAGTGCGAGCGGCGACAACAGCAGCAGGCGTGGCGGCGACAAGCAGCGGCAGGCATGGCGGCGGCGGAGCAACAAAATCGCCAGACCTAAACTTAGTCGGGAATGAAACAGAGAAAGGGGAAGAGTCTGGTTTGCGCGGGTGCTATTAAGTTAACAATAGACTTCAATTATTAACAATAACCGACCCTTAAAATAACAGGTGTGGGTCACCACAAAAAACCGACACCAAAGGGGGGTAAAAAATTTTGCGGGGATAGCGCGCGAAAACACATCGGCGTCGGTTGTTGCAAAAAAAGTGACGACAAAAATGGGCCCGATTTATGTCTCGCGAAAAATCTTTAGTCGTCGATTGTTTGGTAAACAACCGACGCCATATGTGAAATTTTAGAGGTAATTTTTTTACACTGAAAAAATTGGATTTGGCAGGCGATTTTAGGCGTCGATTTCTTACTGAGCAACCGACGCTAAATAAAAAGCGATACCCGTGTCTGGCCGGTCTTCACATATAGATGTCTATTTGTGCTTTCAGCTGACGTTGTAGAATTTAGGTGTCGGTTTTTGGAATACAACCGAAGCCTCTAAATGTGACGTTATAAGCCATTTCTGTAGTAGTGGGTCTAATTTTCACTATGCTGATCGATTAAATTAGGATGGTGCTCCCATACGGAGGCAGAAGGGAAAGGGATTATCCATCTAAGATCTAATCTATAGAGATATCTACCTCTTCAAAGCTATGCAGGTCTCAACAACCATTTATGTAAGGTTGTATTATGAGGCATCAATTTTATAGGGTGTATGCATAAGTGTCAATCTTTTAGTAAATCATGATTATCTTGGAGAAGAGGCAGAGTCAATTTCTTCTATTGATATGTACACAATTGAAAATCTGTCCGAATAACACAATGTCAAATAATAACTCCTTGTTCTCCAAAAAATGAAATCAAACTTGAGTAATGATTATAATTTCTGCGATCCAGATTGCAACATGAATTATATATCATCATGTACACATAATCACTTGATTTGGTATTGCCATATGATACTATTCACACAAATAATACAAACAAATTTGTGTTTCATGCTTACTAGCTTTCTTGACTAGGCTTTATCTCTAGGCCAACGAGTTCTGTGATAACAGTAAGGTCATAAAGGCCTTTGTTTCTTCTTCTGTTGTCGTTAAGGAAACATTTGGCATATCGATATTCTCAAAACCGTCATGGGTAGTAGACACATCTACGAAGCTGGGCGATATTCCCCATATAGCCTCCTGGCCTTCCAGAATCTGCACTACTTGCTTTATGTTGGGCCTTAGTTGGGGATCAGTTTGAGAGCACAACAATCCCAGTTGCAGCACCAACTCAATTTCATTAACTATATAATCTTCTCCCAATCTTGGATCTGCTGCTCTTAGAACTTCTCCGCTTTTCCAACATTCCAACACCCAATCTACAAGTACATCTTGCTCCTTCATAGTGGCATGCATGTCGATTGGTCTCCTACCACAAGCCACTTCAAGCAGAAAAGCTCCAAGTGCATAAACATCAGTGTAAGTGGTTGCCCTCCCAGTTCTTGAAAGTTCAGGTGCAAGATACCCTAAAGTTCCCACTACATTAGTTGTTTGTGGATTTTTCCCTCTATCATACAGTCGAGCAAGGCCGAAATCCCCCAGTTTGGCATTGAATTCGTGATCAAGTAACACATTACCCGCTTTAATATCCCTATGAACCACTAATTGCTCTGTTCCTTCATGGAGATAAAGAATAGCGGAAGCTATTCCCTTAATGATATCAAACCTTTTTGTCCAACTTATGGTCTCCACCATTTGCAATCCCTCGTTAGCATTGTTGAACAGGTAGATATCAAGACTACCATTTGGCATGTAATCATAAACAAGAAAAAGCTCACCTTTTCTCCTGCAATAGCCCAGGAGGTCGACTAGGTTTCGGTGCTTGAGCCGCCTCATGCTTATGATTTCTGCAACAAATTCCTTCATCCCTTGGGATGAGTCATGGGAGATTCGTTTGATTGCCACTTGAGTGCCTGATGGTGAAAGCACTCCACGATACACTTTTCCAAAACCACCTGTTCCTAGCAAATTGTCATTCTTGAATCCCGAGGTAGACTTGTATAAATTCTTATAAGATATCCTGTAAGGGCCATGCTCAGTCTCCCAATCTTCAAGGATCTCTGCAAACAATCGCTTCCTTCTCACCATTGACACTGTTCCAGATATGAGAACAAGGAGAATAATTGATGTGGACAGGATGGATATTGCGATGGCCAGAACAGGAGACTTGGTGGATTTTGGTGGCATTTCTCGAATTGGCAGTTGGAATGGTGGCAGGGATAGAGATAGAGGCGGTGCTGTTTGGTTGTTTAAGGAGAAGCTCCAACCCAAAATAGATTGGTGCCCACTAAGGGCTAATTTGGTTGCAAGCAGTTGTAACACGCTAGATGACTTCAAAAACAGGAAATGCAAAACATGATTTGTAACTAAATGCTCGATGTTTGGTTGAGTGTAGCTTTGACTCAATTTTTTTTATTGTTTCTGTTTGGTTGAAAGTGGTTTACAGTTGTGGTCACTAATGGTGAGCTTACCATCTTAAAAATTATTCTCATTAACTATCTAATAATGACATATTCCACTGCTTTGTGTGTCTAGTGAACTTACCGACCTGATGAACGTATCTGCTTCAGCAGCAAAAGAGTTGGGAAGCGGCGGTAAAAACGAACCGCACGTATAATCGGCGCAGTTCGTTTCCTACTTTTTCTGTATTAATTGGTATGCTCGTGCAGTTGCTTTTCGTGATGTGCGTTTGAACAACTTGAAACCAAACGTATGGAAATAGAAATAACGATGAGTTGAAGCCGCACACGTTGGAACACGGCCCAACCAAACGAGGCCTAAGCATCAAGGTTGTTGCGGCCGAGAAGCCAATGAAATTGTCATTCGCAAGTAAGGGAGCAAGATCTACAAAAGATGAGAGGAGGGGGATTTTCGGCTTAGGGAAACCGGCTGGACAAATGGTTATATCCAACCTCTTTTCTCCACCATGGTACTCAATCCATGTTTGCATGAGGGTTCCGCTTGATAGGTTGACGCTAACGAACTGCCCCTTTGTCTCGTCGTAATATGCAACGGGAGAAGAATTTGTTGATATCAAACTGTTGATGTCTATGCCAACATGGTTATCGTTGACATCTTTAAACTCACTGTTCATTGAGGTGTCGAATTCCACAGAAAATACTTTGTTGGAAGGATTCCCATTGGTTGACTCGTTGAAGAGGCCCAAGTATTTACCGCCAAGGGAGTCCTGAAGATCACCAGTCGGGGAGAGGATAAAACATAGGCCATCTCCACAAAATGCGAAGTCTGAGCTTTCCATCCTGAATACGAACGTGGTAGCGAACGAAAGGGCAGCGCCGTCTGTGGACTTGAAGCGGAAAAGTTTGGGGTAGAAGGCATGGCTTGACAAGCGTTCGAAGCCAGACAGCTTAAGGCTCCCGTTGTGGAACTGGGAAAAGGTAAAGCTTTCTGTGGAGGCTACAGCAGACAGCTGGAAAATGGGAAGAACTGGAAGAAGTAAAGCTAGTATGGTTAAGATAGATGCCGCACTTCCCATTCTATTGGATGAAGATCCTGAGGACTTTAGGCGAGACTGCACGAGTGAACTGCTCTAGGGTTGCAATATAGATAGACGCGATATTCTACATGCTTAAATGCGTTTTTTGACTTTTCTAGTAAATATGCTGACTATCTTGCACAGCAACAAAAACGTTAAATGCATCACGACTTTTCTAGTGAACAAATAGAAAAATCTGTCGCACCACCGACGACCTTTCCCCTACGGCAAGAACTAGTCAGAGTGAGAGTAACATAAAGATTAGAATGTGTCCATGGAACAAAGGAAAGTCCATCTGCGTCAACTCCGAAGACGAAATATCGTTGCATTATTAGATGAACTATCCATATGAACCGCAGAAATGTTGTATGCCAGTGAGTCATCATTACGAAAAACACGGCAAGATGGTAATCACTGATGTCTATTAATCTACTATTCTACTCTACTAAGAGCCACCAATCGTTTCCGTCATCCACCACTCCAGTAATCCGTGGACTGCCCTACTATTCTACTCTACTAAGAGCCACCACTGGTTTCCGTCATCCACCACTCCACTCCAGTAATCCACACACGACTCCTCTCTTTTTTGTGTTTGTTAAGAGTTGAACGCGAGAATGCGACGATTTCACAACGGAAGAACAAGAAACAAGAAACAATCACACAACCAAAACACAACATTTACGTGGTTCGGTCGAGATGACCTACGTCCACAGGAGGGGGCGAGATTTCCACTATTTCAGAGAAAATGATTACAAAGGGACTCCCTATGTACGGCGGCAGCCGTCAAAGAATAATACATGATGATTACCGAACCCTAACGAGGGTGTACATATATATAGATACAGAAAGAGTAATCAGATTCCTAATTGGATCCGAAATCCAAGTCGTACCATACCGCGGCTAGGGCCCGCACAATACCTCGTAAACGGGTCAACGAAGATCAATTTAATTTTTTAAATCGGATATGCAGTCGGATCAGGACATTACTTTTTTTTTTTTGAAATTAATCAGGACATTACTTCGAGTCACGTAACATCGCTCGGCCTACATCATTACAATCAGGGCGCTCTACATAACCATCACGGATGCGCGCCCTTGTGCTGAATCCTTGCAAGTGAAGGTATAGAGAGTTCAAATTGAATCACATACTTACTGTCTATGTATAGGATTCTTGTTTTGTAGATCAGCGTGCTGGTTGCCGGTTAACTGTAGGGAAGCAGACCCATACTATAATTTTCTGCGAGAGTGGAGCAACAAAAGGGAGATCTATAAAGGAAATGAGAAAACTGTTGCTAGAGTGTACTACGAGTTCTTTAGCCCTAGCGAACATTAAAAATAAGAAGCTTTTCTACCAAACAGTTGATCGTGAGTTGTAGAATTGCTCTCATCTTATCAGTATCCATAATGCAACAAAGGAAGTACTTTTTTACGTCTTTTGTTTAATTGTGCATCGGTGATGATTGGAAGGCTCCCTTGTCGCCAAAGATGACTAATGGTCTGTCCATCCAGTAATGTTAACTACAGTCGATCTGTTGGCTCTGTTAGGTGTTTATACTTCTGTCCCCTTTGGCTGACCTTAATGATGGAATTCATAATGTACGTTTTTTGTGTTGCCAATCCGGTCATCGATCACTGGTGGGTTTTATCAATTCCCTTCACCAACTCTGACAAACACTGTCACCTTTTAGCAGATCAAATTGTCGACTGTATCGTTATACTGGAGCAAGACGAGAAGGTGTAATTACTGGTTTAATACTACAAAGCACAACTAGAGAGTTTCTCCAGTTCCGCAGCTACTGCTCGATCCATCCTACAATTCCGCAAAGACCAACAAGCCAGAGCCAGGTCGTCGCCTAGGATTAATGATCTTTTAGAGAAGTCGTCATCCTCAAGTGGAAGAAGTTGTTTACTCCAGACATTGAGATTCCAGAAGCCACGAAGATTGATTATTCATCCCTATCTTCCTGGCAATATTTATTCATCAAGAATAAAAAACCTGCTCCTTTCGGTGCTAACAAAAGCAAAGTATCTCAAAGTAATTGGTTTTTAGGTTAGTAAAATTGCTGATTAGCCTTAGCATATTAATAAGGTAATGCTTCCGATCCCTACCCACTGTTATTACTCCATCCTTCCATCTTAATGAATGGAGACAGCCATGAGTGGTGATGCTTGTCCGCTTGAAGCTCGCATTTTCTACGTCCACAGAGTCCTCCAAATTTCACCTCATCTTCCCGTACATTTGAACTCGACCAGCTTGTTGTTTCACTATTTCCTTGGATTTAAATAATAGCAACTGTAAGTATATTTCTCGCATACTGTTGCAGTATTATGGTTTTGTAACTTTTTTTTTTACAAAACAGTGATTCTGGACCTTTTTAGGGTACTTTGCATTTGCTGAAGAAGTGCACTAAAAGTTGCCTTGGAAGGGTGATAATTTACTCTGGAGTCATCATGTTCTTTGTTCAGGATTTGCAATACCTCTTCGGTAGTCCCGCCACCTATGGCATGTTTCATTGCATACGTACTCCTTATTCTTGAAGCATTCATTGGATCCGTCCACCATTTGATTATAAGAAGGAAGTGTATTCTCAATAGCATCATGTCTTCTCCATCTAACTAAAATAAAGCATAATAGTATCCTTTACTACATGGTGAACGGATCTTGTTTGGTAATTTGGTCTAGGTAGAAGAGCTAAAACAAAGCTATGTCCATCAATAAGGACCATACATTCACTTCAAATAATATGAGTCGAGCCAACTATATATTTAATGTCATGATAATTTGAACAGTCAATTTTATGTGTTCATTAAAGGCCATCTTGTAAGATATGGTCTTACACTGTGTTTAAATGTCAGCACACCCGAAAGAGATCGATCATGGGGCCCGTGTTAGAAGCATACCTCAACAATATAATTTTATGCATAGGACTCAGTACAATCGAGAGAAATATGTTGAAACCGAAGTTGTTACATAGGTGTATATTGTAAGTTATATTAGTCTTTTCACTAATTTAGAACCTTCTAGATTCATCAAAATTTAAATAACATCTATTTTCCAATTAATAGCTTATTGCTAATGGCTGATCTTAATACAATATCCACATTGAGCTATATACATAGAAAGTATCTTATAATATTTCAAAGAATATACCTAAATCAGTTCCCAAGAATATATGTATGGCATGGTGCTAAGGTAAGCGCCAACTAAAGACTTACTTTATATCTCACATTATTATGTATAAGAACACTTCAAACAATTTTAAAAAATCAATATGAGCATACAATTTAAATTAGAATTAAGTGCTATATTGCAAAAGTTAGCTTCCTTACTATTTTCTAGGATTGTAATGTAGCTTTATGCTTTCTTTTCATGACACCGTTAGGGGTTCCAATCTATGTCTTACACGTTACAAGATAAGAATTTATTGACTGATATCATCTCTCAAGTTTGTTAAGATTTCTTAATTCATGTTTAAATAACACCTTTCTCCTTACGAGAGTTTTAGCTTATTGTGGGACCTTTTCCCTCTAAGATCGTGTGTATTGTTTTTTGTATGCACAAAGTTTCTTAAACTAATGATATTTGGAGGGTTTTTATCCTAATTCTTAATTTGGATAATGTTTGAATTAATGTTATCCCTTCATCTACAATCTTCTAACCCAAATGAATTTCATCTTCCCAAGGATATGCTTGATGCAGAATTCCCCTTATAGAAAGTTAGTATTAGAGTCAACATTATCTCGTAGGCTATGGTGAAGTTTTAGATCTTTGTTAAATTCAAAAGAATTTTGTTTTTGTATAATAAAGGAATTTTTTTAACTTGAACTAACAAGCAAGACTATACATGAACTTTTAGCTATTAAGGTTATTATCCATGATAGTATTAGTAAAAGCATGAATGAGGTTGTTATAGAAGAAGTTGAGAACCTATTATTTTATATAATGGAAGTACTCCTAAACGTATAAATTATATAGAAGAAATATGTTTTCTTGACCAACCATAAATAGTTAAGATAGTAAACATGTGGATATGGTAGATAAAATCAAATATAAGAAGATCAAGAACAATATTTCAATATATGGAATTGAATGAAAATTTCAATACAATTTTTTCTTCTAATGCAGAGCTTTTGTCCAAACACTTTTACCATTGTGATGACATTTTCAATGTAGATATTGAATTAGGAAAATATAACACAAAGTACGTGCAAATTTTTCCAATCATGGGTTAGTCCCCACCTTCCCTCTAGAATTCTATATTGAACTACATATATAGATAGTATGTATTTTAGATATGCATCTTTTAGTGTCTTATCTTGTGAAACTTATGACTCTTTCTGTGTATTGTGCCCACCTACAAAAAATTTCCTACCTCTGCCACTGGGTTAGAGCATAGTACTTAGAAAGGCTATTATTTTTCCAATCTTGTGTTAGTTTTTACTCATAGCTCAACTTACTTTAGCACACTTATCCATACCCTATAAATTATGTTTTCCTTGTCTTCATAGTTGGTCTGAGTCCAAGACATAATCCAAGATATTGGTAGTTATAATAAGTGTTGACTTTTGATCTTAGACCTTAACATCCATCGACAATTTTCATGTCATATTTAGAGGTTATATTGGACATGTACAATACTTGTAATGTTTCTTGTATAAATGTATACTACTAAGAATATTTTTGTTATAAGGAAATTTCTCACGATGATTAATAGTCCAATATTTCTCTCATTGGGTATGTACATTTCTGATAACGAGTGTTGATATTTTTGGTATTGAAAATTTTGTTTTCGTTATAAGCCAACGACTCGATGAAAACTTAAAAAAATCTCCAATGGTCAAATTTTGTATTGATGTGTGTTATTCTTCTATACTAGCTATGTGGAAAACACGTGGTGTGGTGTATCTATGTAGACTACGTAGCCTAGAATTTGGACAATGTAGTAGAGTAGAAATAAATAGGAGAAGTAATGAATAATGACATTGATGCTTAGACACCAACTAAAATTGTATCATTCTGAATTTACACTTTAGTTATATGTCAAACAAATAACATACAAATGAAAATTTTGTATGCTAAATTGAACATAAGTCATTATCTTTTACTAGGTATACCTATTTCATTATCAATAGCGGCTTGCAACTTGATTTTTCAATTTGAGTAATCTGTTATGCCTTATCTAATACATCAAAAAGTTCTTGGATGCGTTATTGTTCACATGAAATAAATCCTTGTTGATTTTGGTACTATAATTCAAATTATTTTTATTTTCATCTCCTAATAATTATCATTAACACATTCTACAACATATACAATACTTGGACTTAAGTATCAAAATACTTTACATATATCTTATATCACTTAATTTTTTAGCGTAATTTGAGCCTTTTATCATTGTTTGGTTATTAATACATAAAGCACAAAATATATAATGTTTTCTCTTGAATATCAATTAAACGTTTCAACTATCCCACCTTGAAAAGATTCTAGAAAACAACGTCATGTTGTAGGAGTATTACAATTTACATGAGGTTTGAATAAATGGCAACTTCTTTCTCTATGGATGCTTAAAATGTGGAATTGACTATTATCTAAAACAAATGAAATTACAATAATTCATTTTAAAGTACACAGAAACAAAACAATTATTGTTTTAGTTGATTTTTATGCTTGTCTTTGTTTAATTTCACTATCAATGATGAAGGTATAATGCGTGTGTTTTCATTTTTACCAAGCTAGTTTTAGGAAGCATTCATCTATTATATTGGGAAATTCTTGGGATTCACACATGGAAGATGCAATTTGTTATCCAATCTCAATGAAATACCCATAATCGGAAAATATTTCTTGAGATTTTTCTAAAACCACTTCATTTTCAATAGTGTCACACACATACCATCATGGACAACACCAACGAATATGGAATGAAACTAGTACTTAGCTGGACCAGTATGGTTATTGGATTCTATTTCAGTCCTTATTGATCAAGGATTAAAAGTTTGAGTATGACTTCATTCATAATAGAATTTGTGTTTTGGTGATATCATCAAAAATAAATTCAAGCACGTTTCTTAACTGAATTCAACATTAAATACTTTTTATAGTTTTTGTATATAAACATATTGCCACCGTTTTAATAAAATTTGAAATGGTACATCATTAGAATCTATAATGGTAATATCTATTGATTATTATTTACTTAGAACTACAATAACTTTGTAAATTGTTTTATTATTGTCCTATTTAAATATTATATAAGAAGAAGATGATATCTACATAAACATGCATGGGATACATATTTATCTAAACACAATGACAATTTACGTTATTATTGTTTCATATTTTAATATATTATTGACCTTGACTAGAATAATAGGCACTAAAGATCGAACATTTACCTAGGAACATTGCTCCTACAAAAAAAATTCAAAATACAATATATTTACTTCCTAAGACGGAAGATAGATGGTCATATAGAAAATTTAGAATGAGACTCCCATATAATATACAACACACGGACACTATGACGAGTAGATTTACCCTATAACCCACCCTTAACGTAAAATCCCATGGAATTGTAGAAGGTAAATTTGTATTCTCAAATCTCAAATATGAAACTTTTGGTGAAGAATGAAGGAGACGATATCTCCTCACCTTTACAACATCCAAGCAAGTTAAATGTATACCGACCACAATATAGATTCGTTTCCCTTCTAATTTTTTATCCCACTATGGCATGATGATACGAGGAACTTACATTAATGATTCCATGAAATGTGTCATTATACTAACCCTCTTATTAACCCTTTGTATGCATGTCGAAGTTTCTTGATAGAAACTACCATCTAAACTCAATTCCCTTTAGGAAATTTGTATTTTTCTCACCAAGGTTGACAAGACAAAGTTTGGGGATGTGAGAGTGCTTAACACCCTCCCCATATGTAACATGATGCAGTTATTAATTCATTGGTTGTGGATCTATGCTTATTTGTCCAGATCATAGAGTTTAACAATGGTTTTTATGGTTTCTACTCATAAACGTGATGGTGGCTCATATTAGACCCCCTAGTGGTATTATGTTTGTAGTGAGAACTTTTTTTTTTTTTTTTGTAAACTACCGGAGAAACCGGTTACAAGACTAAACAAGAGATAATAAACTGAAGAATGACTCCTTGTCCTTTGAGAGAATTGCAGCAGCTACTTCTGGGCAGGAGGTCCAGTCCGCCAACACATCAGGTTGCTTTAGGCAATGCTTTGCAAGCGTGTCTGTGAGCTTGTTCTGATCCCTTTTGAGGTGAATGAGTGTGTGCAACATGGGATGTTGTAGAAGCTCCTTAATCCTTTGTACAAGCAGGAGATACTTTGGTGGAGGCTTAATGTCCTGAGTTGCCCACCTTACAGCATTCCTTGAGTCAGTGATGATGGCTGTCGAATGCAAGGTCTTCTTTATAGCCAGCTGGGCGCCCAGGATGATAGCCTCCAGTTCGCCTTCCATTGCATCCATACCAGAGCTCTTCTTGGCTACTCCAACAATCCAGTCCCCCTCTACACTCCTTGCGGCCGCGCATGAGCAGGACTTATTGGTAGCAGCCGAAGTGGCCACATCGACATGTATGATTGTTGAATCCTTAGGTAAAGTGAGAGGCACTAGGCTTCCTACCGTTTCTTCATCGGAAGGGCGAGGTGGAATGAAAGCTGTGCGAATTATTTCCATCTCAGCTCTGCAGATCAAGGCCTGGATCCGGTGGGGGCATTTTTTTATTCTCAAAGATGGCTGCGTTCCTGGACCTCCATAGACTCCAGCATGTGACAACAAAGGTCGTCTTCCAGTTGTTTGTGTCTTTAAACGTGAGATTATAGGCCAACCAGCTGAATATATCCGGGATGATGTAAAATTGGGTGACATCAGGGGGAACCAGCACCCTCCAGACCAGCTTAGCTTCCTTACAATCTCGCATGACATGTAAGCTATCCTCAACTGGGGCGTTACATCTATTGCACTTGGCATCCTCAGTCATTTTCTTCTGTTTCCTGAGTTCGTTTGTAAGAAGGCGATCGTGTCCCAGCAGCCAGAGGTGGATTTTGATGCGGTGGGGAAGCATCAGTGCCCAGATGGTCCTGAAGAGAGGTTGGGATATGGGCGATGGACATTGGTTTAGGATTGCATAAGCTGAGTGGACAGTGAATATCCCATGAGTATCAGGTCGCCAGATGCGAGTATCTTCTCCATAGCAAGGCCTCGGTGTGTGCATTGCTCCAATTGCAGAAGCTGATTCCGCTATAAACCAGTAATCGATGAAGTCCATATCCTAGGTTCCGTCGTCCTTGACTAGACTAGAGACCTTAAGGTCCAGCAGGTCTTCCGGCGGAGCTAGTCCCGGTTTTAGAAGGGGACGATGCCCCCCAACGATCCAGTCGTCACTCCATACAGAGGTATCCAAACCAGAGACTGCAGTTAGATAAGACTGCTGCAGTAAGAGTGGGAGATGACTCTTGATGCTTCTCCACAGGTGAGAGCCGGTAGCCTTATCGTGGTTCCTGAAGCAATACTTCCCTTGCATAACCGTGACCCAAGGAATCTTGCGTTGCTGCAAGAAGTCCCAAGCAAGTTTCATAATGAGAGCAGAATTAAAATGGCGCATCTTCTTCAGCCCCAATCCTCCTTGTTGTTTAGGTACAGTGATGCGCTTCCAAGACACCAGATTCAACCTGCGAGAGGCGTTGGATCCATTCCAGATAAAATTCCTGATAACTTGATCAATCCTATCACAGGTGGCTATCGGGAGTTGAATTGCTTGCATGATGTAGCTTGCCTGTGCTTGTAGGACAGATCGTGCTAAAGTGATCCGACCAGCTAACGAGAGCTGGTTGTTTTGCCAGGAGTTGATACTAATGTGGAACTTTTCCACTAGGGATGTGAAAAGATCCTTGCTCTTCCTCTTATGAATGATTGGGACACCTAGATGCCGACCCAGATTCGAAGTCTCAGTAATACCCAGCCTCCTCAGGATCTGATTCCGGGTCCTTCTCATGGTGTTATGAGAGAAGAACACCGTGGATTTGTCATGCGAGAGAAAAAGTCCTGATGCATCGCTGAACTTCCTTAGGCATCTGTTAATAGTTCGAGCTTGGTGTAACGAAGCCTCTCCAAACAGGATTATGTCATCCGCAAAACTTGCGTGTGTTATTGGCACCTTTGCTTTGGAGATGATGATTGGTTTCCAGTGTCCTTCTTCTACCTCGAGGGCTATGAATTGGCTGAATCGCTCCAGGCACAGGACAAAGATATAGGGGGACAACGGGTCTCCTTGCTTCACCCCACACGAAGGATTGAAGGAGCCGATTATCTCACCATTCCAGAGAATAGAAGATTTGCCTGATGTGATGATTCGCATGATAATCTGGATGATAGTTCTTGGAATAGAGGTTCGGAGCAGCGTGTCGTAGATGAAGTGCCAACTTAGCTTGTCAAAGGCTTTGACGAGGTCGAGCTTAAGGGCGAGATACCCCTTGGCCCCGGAGAACGATTCCATAGAGTGGATGACTTCCTGCACAAGGGCGATGTTGTCCCCAATTCTCCTTCCCGGGACGAAACTAGATTGGAAAGGAGAGATCCAATCACTCAGGAAAGGTTTAAGACGAGCAGCAATCACGTTGGAAAGGAGCTTCGTGCAGACATTGTTTAAGGAGATCGGTCGGAGCTGAGTACATCTCTCCGGCGTGCCCACCTTTGGGATGAGGACGATGGTTGTGTCTGTCGAGGAAGCTGGTAAGGGGAAGCCCTTGAACGGTTCCTTGATAAAAGAATAGAGTTGGGATTTGATGTGCTTCCAGTTTGTTTGATAGAACCCCGCATCTACACCATCTGGTCCCGGCGCCTTGACCGGGGACATGGCGTCAAGAGCGAGCTTTATTTCATCTTCTTCGGGAAGCGCTGCCATCCTCAGCGATTGCTCAGAAGATAGAGGGATGAACACCCCGGTAAAGGCAGCAGCGCTCGCGTGTCTCACGGCTGCATTGGACTCTAGATAAACATTAGCAAAGAAATTTACAATGAGAGACCTGATCTCTTGCTCGTCGTCGTGCCAAACGCCAGCTTCATCCTTCAAACATGAGACTTTGTTGCGCCATCTTCTAGCTTTCGTCAGAGAGTGGAAGTATCTGGTGTTGTTATCGCCTAATTTGATCCAATTGCAGCGAGCTTTCTGTTGGCTTTCCGCTTCTTCTCTTCTTAGGATGGAGTCCAGGGTCGCTTGCAGTGCAATAGTTTCTTGCGCCATTCCATGGTTGAAGCATAGTGCCAGATTCATCTGATTCCACCGTATTTTATTTGTGATATGGTCTTTAGAGCGTCTGTCTTCTTTCCGCCTATCATCGGCCCACTTGATCGCCCCGTTTAGAAAGGAGGAATTTGCTTCCATGAGCTTCTGTCCACGATGCCATGAGGAAGAGAAAAAACTGTCGTATCCAGGCGTCAAGTACCATCTAGCTGAGGTCCGCAGAGCTTGCCCCCTTCCATGCTTACGGCGTGACTCCGACGATACCATGATTGGTGCATGGTCGGAGTGATTTTTCTCCAGGACCCGTACCTTACTGTTGTCGGCTTGATCAATCCAAAGGCGATTACCCAGTGCTCGATCTAACTTCTCGTGAAGAAGACCCCTCCGGAAGGTTGTTCTAGCTCCACTGGATCCCAGGTCGTAAAGTGAGCAAGCTTCTACTGCATCGAGGAAGTCCTGACTGTTTGCCTTGTCAAAGAAATTACTGCCGAATTTTTCAGAGGCGAACATGACGACATTAAAGTCTCCCATTACGACCCAAGGCTCGCTAATGTGACTGGCCAGGTCAATAAGTTGCTTCCAAAGAAGCTTTCTTCCGCTTCTTGTGGTGCTGGCATAGACGAAGGTATAGAAGGTATTCTGAATCTTGCAGTGCACAAATTGTTTATGAGACAGAATGATTTTGAGCGCAATGTCACGCTTCCAAAGAATCCAGATCCCCCCTGAGAATCCCACTGCCTCAACTCTATGGGATTGGGCAAAACCCAGCTTCTTGATGATTTTCATAGCTCGCTCTCCACTGCATCTGGTTTCGACTAGACAGAAGACTGAAACACCGTATTTCACAGCCAAATCCTTTACCGTGTTCTGGGTGTCTTTATCGCAGACCCCTTGCACGTTCCAGGTGATAACATTCATTAACAAGATTCGTTAAGGGTGGAGCTTCCCATCTCCCGCGCCTCCTTCTCTAGTTCCGATAACAGGGAAGTTTTCCCCCGTTTCCGACTAGTCGATCTGCCGGCCTCTCCCGCATTAACAATCTTGCGATTGCGAAGGTGAATTCCTACAGAGTTCCGACCAGGGCTTCGGTAGGGCGATGATGGTCCATTGGTGTCTGCCGAGCCTCCAAAGGTGAAGGGAGTGGTGATGAAGGGATGACTTGGGTTCTTCCTGCCGAAGATGGTAGAGTCCCCGGTAGGGTGCACTGCTGAGTGGATAGGGTTTTGGAATGTTGTTTCAGAGGTAGTCTGCGCTTCTTTACTCTGGACCGGAGGAGCCGTCTTGTTGGTTGCCTTGGTAGCTTCGTCGCGGTGTTTGCGATTGTCCTTGTTCTTCTTGTAGGATTTCTTTCGTTGACTCCAATCGATCCCGCTTACCACTCTGTCGGCCACGCCATCGATGTCAACGACCTCCTGGACCTCGCCTTCATCATCCGGAACTTCCATATCTTCTAGGGTTTGGAATTTGTTGACGCGCCGCGGAGGGGCACCTTGATTCCTGGGTTGGATAGTTCTGTTCCTTCGTTGGATAGGTTTTGCGTGGATGTGATCGGTGAATCCTTCAGCTAGGGGTTGTTGAGGAGGTGGATTTGCGCCGTCCATTGAAGCGTGCTTCCTTGCCTCATTCTCTGCGTTGATTCACTTTGAGCAGTCCTTGTCGAGATGTCCCGCGCGACCGCAGAACATGCAGATGTAAGGGATGTTCTCATATTCAATGAGGTATCGGTTTCCTTCGATCATAACCTGGGGTGTTAACGGCTTGGCCATATCCAACTCCACGGCGATTCTGGCGAAACGACCCCGACGTTGGTTTAGCGTGTTGAGATCTACCTTGATCGTCTTCCCTATGTGGTCTCCAATTTCTGCGAGCAATGCTTCTCTGTACAGATGAAGCGGGAGATTCGGGATGCGCAACCAGGCAACCACCTTGGGAACGGATGACGCCTCCGGCGAGAATTCAGGATGCCACCTCTGCACGGTTAGATAGGATCCAAACAATGGCCAGGGGCCCCCTGTGAGTGCATGCATGAAGTCGTCTTCTCTCTGGAGTTGAACGACGAAAAAGTCGTTGGCCAGGTCTATCAAGTTAAACCCTCCAGTAGGTTTCCACATGAGTTTAAGCCTGTCCCTTAGGGTTAGATAGTCGATCCCCTTGGAAAGGAGTTTCACTATAACCGTGAATTGCCAAGGTTTGAGTAAACAGTCCCTTGCTTCCTGCTTTAGATCGAAGGCCGGCAAGCCCCCCTCAGACGAGACAATAATGTCCGCTCGTGTCAGATTTATACCACAGTCATCTGCGTCAATACGGATGTAGCCGTGGTCTTCATTAGCCGCCTTCGCCGCAGTGTCCCTGTAGGATGGCCGCACAGCTTGAGACGCATCTTTCCCGGACCCCTCTGTAGGCATCGTCAGGGCGGGAGGGAGTTGTGACGCTGGTGCTTCTCCTGCATCGACTTCCATAGCCTGGGATTGGTACCGATCCCCGACTCCTTTATTCTTCCGGTAACTTGCGTAGTTCAGGTTGATGCCCGAATTGCCCAATGGAACTGGCCGGGAGGAGGATGTCCGGCCTCCATCTCCGTCATCGTCCAGCAGCACACCTCCATGCGCGGCGCCCCCGCCGCCGCCCGCAGCGCTAGGGTTCTCCATCTACACCTTGTAGTGAGAACTTTTTAATGCCAAGCAATTTTTGCTTTGTATCCTTGCAAAATTATAGTATTTACTATGAAACAAGGAGTATCGTGTCAATTGATTTTCTTGGAGGAAAAATTTCTCTTTTATTTTGATGCCAATTGATCAATAACACCTTGGATTTTGGTATTCAGAAGTACAGTTCTCTATCTAGCTAGTTTATCAAGAATAAGTAATTATGCTGATAAATATCAACTACCACGAACTTGTAACTGAGCTTTAAATTCTTGTATTTATAAGAATTACATATTTTTTATTGATAATTTATAAAGTTTTCATCCACTAACCAACACGTTTGAAAACTAGAAACTATATTCACCTTGTTGTGAATCGTTTTCCACATGCATTCACATAAATGTAATCAATGACTTAATATTTACTATTTTCTATTGTGTAGATTTTTATACAAAACTAAAATTGACATAAGGGTTTGTCATGTATTAGAAAAGAAAATTTTAAACACAAAATTAGAACAATGTTAATATGGATCTAAAAAAGAAGTATAAGAATACAATGCCAATATCTTTATTTTAATTAAAAGATAAAGGACAAAATTTTAAGGAAACAAGGCAAGGCAAACTATATTGGAAAAATGAAGAGGTGTTTTTCTATCATCTCTATTTTTCTTTATGACGAGGGAACCACTCCCGTATGAGCGTCACTTTTGTGACCCCCGCAGACAGCGTAAACCCCCGGATGGACCCCCGACCCGTAAGGACTGCCCACCAGACTTGCCGCATCGTTGTCCGGCCGACACTACGGGCAATTCACTTCGAAGGATAGCTGGGGGTCGAACCCGTACCCCCCCCGCAAGGGGCTTGCGAGCCACACCACCAGAGCTAGTCCTCCCTGGCTCTATCATCTCTATTTTTTAGTATAATACTTACCTCCGCAAAGACATCATAATAGCATTATTTTTTTATCAGCCACTACACTTTGTTATATAAAAATTGCACGTGGGGAGCACGTGACTGAACTAGTGTTGTCTAATTGCTAAGTATATACAAGGCATATGTACGGTAATACACAAACCACAAATAATTGATAAGTTTGTTGAAGGGAATATATGCATGTGTGCTTTGCAACCTTGATGCAACGAAAAAGAAATATATGTCGAAGCATTATTCATGAGAGCCTAAATCTAAAATAAGAACCTCAAGAAGATAGAAGAGAAAAAGATCAAATTTTTACGTGGAAAAGTCTCATGATAAGAAAAAATCTACAGGGCCAAACACAAACAAATCCACCATAAAAAGTAAAGATATAATTTTTTGTCTCAGATTTTGACCCCAAATCAGAATTAGTACTCCAAGAAGGAGAAATAAAAATACACCACACCGTAAGGAGAGATCCCTACAATTATACCACCATAAAACTTCCCAAAAAGATGTCCTCTTCCACAATACACAATAGTAGATGGCCCGAAGAAGATACTCAGATGCTTGCAGTCCTACCCCGCATTCTTTCTTCTTCCTTTATTTTTTTCCCTTCTTTTTCTGCATTAACAGCTACTTTTTCCAATAGACAACTACCCTTCCTTTTTTCCTTTAGTTGCAGCTTGCCTTTGGATTAGCGGTTATTGGGTTAGTTTTTGCGGCAGCGTGAGGCAGGGATTTACATTCCACTACTTGTGGAAGCCAGAACAAAAAGAATCCCTAGTGGGCTTTGTGTTGGGATTTCATTCCCTGACAGCGGAAATACACATTTTCTGTCTATATCCCAAATAAGCAAATCACGTCAAAAATAATGTATTTAGGAAATATGGCTTGTAAAGTATATACCTGATCCTAAAGCTAGTCCAACGACAATCCTTGCAATGACATACTTCTTTCTCAAACAACACCCGGACAGTTGTAGGTGACACCCTTCTGGTGTAGCACCACAAACGACAGTTGATGACGTACTCCTAACGTGATGGCAACGACCTCCACACCTGTACCATAATCCACACAGACCACCAGATGCTCCTCTTTACACTTTCTAGAACTAATGGGAAGGAGTTTGTCCCTTCGATGTCGACGTGCCCATGCTGACTTGATCTCCCTGGCTGTCTCTCCCTTTTACAGTTACCACTTTCTCATTCTCGCATGTTACCGTAACTGTGAGAGGACAATGTTTGTTAGTGTTAGTTTTGTCTCCTTAAAGCTTTGACCATCCCTCTATTTATAGGAGGGTCAAGGTTTCCAGATCAATAAAGAGTTGTAGAGACAAATTTTGACAAATTTCTAGCTGCTGCGGATCATTAGTCATTCAACTCAATACTTGAGTCAGTCGACTCACGTCCCAATTGTTGACCGGAACATCCAATTGGTCGATTGGAATTCTTTCCTATTAATAAACATATTGTCTTTAAATCCAATGATCAATGCACAACATGACGTCAACATCAATCATTGATCATGTATCCCTGATCATCCAGTCGATTGATTGGAAATTTGAGTTTGTCAACTCGATACATGAATCAGTTGACTCAACACTTGAGTCGATCGACTCACATTCCCAGTCGGCCAATTTTTATAGAATATTATTTAAATTGACTCAACACTTGAGTCAGTCGACTCATATTTCCTATCAGTCAATTTTATCTAATGTTGTTTAACTTAAATACCTAAACACTTTAGTAATCAAGTCCAACTTCATTCATTAATAAACTCCTATTCCAAGTACATCCTATGTGTATGACACTATAGGTCCCAAGTAACATTGGCAATGGATGTCCATAACTAATTCATAACATCAAAAATAATGAGCGGTGTCTAGCAACTTCATTACTATCCAAGTAATTGGAAAGTTGGAGAACAACTTCAAACTATAGATCGTGATTAGTGTTACAATGATCGTATAATTCCTTTGTCTCTAATATCTAGATGGAACTGACGGAATGAATTCTTCATCTTCCTAATATTCAATCTATGTTCTTTGAACTAGAGTAGACTATCTAAGATGCATGCGAGCACACATATCACATACTGATTCACATGAGTAAAGGTCATACATTTCTCAATCTCACTTATCAAATGGATAGGATATTGACTTCGACAGGAGGGACAAATTGCATCTACATCACTCATAGTCAATCCCCATGTTTCACAACATACCCAAACATCACTTGTATAGTAACCTTATTCGAGGTCACGTTGGATGGTGTCAAAGTACAACAAACAACATGTGATGAGTGTAGTGACTTGAGGTCTAAGAACCACAATCACCACTATCACTTTGAGATGGATCCTGACTATCACTCAATGGTTTCCATGTATTACTCTCAAGGTATGTCCATCCAATACTTTATTATCTAACAAGTACCTACGTGTTTGGTTTGATATCACATATCATGACTCATGAGATTATATCATCAATTAACACACACTGTAGTCTTATTTATTATTTTTATTTATATAAGTTTCCATAATAATATCTGAGCAGGGACATAATAAAAATATGTACTCTTATCATACATATGATCTCATTGTTCCGATCCTCAACATGAAGATATATGCAATCAATTATCATTATCTAGACATCTATCATGTTACATCATCATCTCATAATTGAAAAACGATACAGATAGAGTTGCCTTTATTATTAATCATATCATTTAGAAAATATGCCTTTACAATCATCGCATAACTAGCCTTTTGGACATATATACCAACAAACTCCCACTTTCACTTAGATCAAGTCATCCATGGACTTAATCCCAGTGACCCAACATGACCTCCATGCTTTTGTTGTAAAAGTGTTTTTGTCAAGGGGTCAACAATATTTCTTCAGTTGGAACTATGCAGATCTTCACATCTCCTCACTGTACAATATCTCATATGAGATGGAGCCACTGTAGTATGTGCTTGAAACACTGATGCGAACTAGGTTCCTTAGCTTGTGCAATAGATCAATTGTTGTCACAATACAACTCTACTACATCACTAATGCTTGGAACCACCCCAAGTTTAGAGATGAACTTCTCAATCTAGACAACTACCTTTGATGCATTAGATTCAACAAGGTATTCGGCATCTGTTGTAGAATCAACAACTATCTCTTTCTTGGAACTTTTGAGCTTACATCTCTATTGTTAAGATACAACACAATTTAAAATTGAGATCTATAGCTATCTTTGTCAATTTGAAAGCTTGCATCTGTGTAACCCTTTACCACCTACTCTTTCACACCTCCATAGAGAAGAAATTGATCCCTACTTCTTCTCAAGTACTTAAGGATGTCCTATATGATAGCCTAGTGACTTTCACTGGGATGTGACTGATACTTGCTAGTCATACTCAATGTATATGAGACATAAGGATCGATACATAACAATGTGTACATGAAAGATCTTATTGTAGATGCATATCAAATATTACTCATACATTGTCATTTGTCACAAGAACTGGGACAGGTCTAGAGATACTAACACCATGAGTAATGGGTAAGTTTCGTCTCATTGAGTTCTCCATGTTGAACCTTTTCAACACTTTTTCAATGTATGTACTTTAGATTAGGCCTAGAAGCCTTTTAGATCTATCTCTATAGATCTTGATTCCTAAAATATAGGATGCTTTTCCCAAATCCTTCATAGATAAGGCACCTCCCAACCAAATGTTTACCTTTTATTAAGTAGTGATGTCATTCCCCATGAATAGTATGCCATCTACATACAATATGACAAATACAACTATGATCCCACTAACCTTCTTGTAAACACATGGTTCATCTTCATTTTGACTAATGCCAAACTCTTTATCTATTTTTTCAACTCATAGATTCCATCTCTGAGATGCTTGCTTCAATCCATAGATTGATTTTCGTAGATTACAAGTTTTATTTTCACCCTTTGGATTTATGAAACCCCCTGGTAGTGTCAAATACACATCCTCAAGTAGATTTCCATTAAGGAATGTAGTTTTAACATCCATCTGCCAAATATCATAGTCATAATAAGCTACAACTGGAAAGCATGATCCTTATGGATTTAATGATGGCAAATGGAGAAAAGTTTTCATCATAGTTTTTCTTTTTCATAAAACATATTGAATCATATTATGGAAGCCATACAACATCTACAAAGAGATCTGTGGTGACACTAGATGGGAACAAAGGCACAACACAATGTAGGATGGGATTGGACATAGATAGAGCGCTTAAGCTCATATTCCTAGTTGTTCGTGCACAAAGGCAGATTTTTGATAGAATCTCTCCTTGATCTTGATCATCATCACTTATGAAGGTACCCAAATTACATGTACATAAACTAGAGCAATAGACCCCAAAGTAAAAAACCTTATATCTTCTTCGGTGAAAAGCACGGTGCTGCTGTACACTCCCCCAACCCGTTGGAAAAATACGGTGTCAAAGCAAAACTACAACACTCAAAAAAGATCTAAGAAAAACCTAGATTTTGTCTCCTCTTTGTGCAGAAACTCCATCAACAAGGATGGAGGAAGAAAGGCCGCTAAGGGGGTGAGCAACAATGAGAACCCAAATTGAGAAAACCAAAACATGAAACAAAAACACAAAGACAATAAAGATAGTAAAAGTGAAACACTACTAAAAAAAGGTCGTTAACTATAAAAAAAATTGTAGAGAAAATCCCATATTTTGTAGCGAAAGGCTTTGACTACACATTTCTTTACACATACAAATTGTAGTATACGCTCGTATAACTAAAGCCTTTAACTATATTTTCCAAATATGTAGTTAGATAATCTATTCGCTACAAATTCATATGTATCCAGAAGCGTAGCTAGATATTGTCCTTACATATTTAAATATAGGTATAAATATAGCTAAATGTATGCCTACAATTGTATATATAGTCAGTTAGTAGCAAAAACATGAAATTAATACAAAGTGTATGTAGTTAATGTGTAGGGAAAGGCAACATCTGCTGCACACATATATATGTAGTTGGATTATGCACTAGTTACATATGTAGTGCCACATATACATATATGTATAGTTTGATTATTCATATATTGTGTAATTAGTCCATAATCTCTTTTAGTATCAAATGTGTAGTAGTTAGACCAAGTTATGCTCTTTATGCCAACAAATTTACTTTCATTTATACTGAAATATCAAATGTACATGGGGAGGATGTATACCTTGCCCCTATTACATAATGTGTACAAAGAAAAGGATATACATATACGAATAAATTCAGTGATGTTGACACGCATCTTGGAAAAAGAGTATGTATCTTTCTCGACTAGTTTTAGAATCGTTGTTGTCTTCTCCTTTTGTTCAATGAGTTGACGATATCATGGGTTCTTGTGTTGCACAATGTTGTGACCTTGTGACACATTGGCCCTTCATCTGATTTCCTTGATGAGTGGGTCGATTTTTTTGAATGGAAGAAGTCTTGATTTGAAGATTGTAGCATCACCCCTCATAGTGACATTTTTCTATTACAACTTGGACCATCCATAGATGTTCTAGGAATCTTCTTTGTACTCTATTTTGCTGGACTTGATCTAGACCCAAAGAGGGATTCTTGTTTAGAAATAAGTTGACATTGAGGCATTTTTTTATCCTGCATCATATATGTATCAAAATTGAAGTCATTGAATAGAATAATCATTTTTAAGCTACACCTTGCTCACAATCTCCGTCATTCCTGCTCTTCCTTCGAAGTAGTACAATCTTTAAGCATGGATAGAATCTGAACCTATAATAGTTAATCACATAAAGAAAGGTAGATGACAAGAGATGATTTTTTTAGCGTAGATTTTTTACCATTTTGGGACTTGGTCTGGTCCACCATCACCATCTGATTCTAATTGCATATGAGGACTATATCTCACTTCTAAAATTGTAGTAGGCCTCCTAGTCTAAAAGCTGAGAACAACCCTGTGACCACACAACAATCCCAATAGATGGCGATGAAAGTGAAATGCAGATGGATGCCCTATGAAGCACTATCACAATTCCAAATTTGAAAAGAAGTATCCAATTGTTGAGAGCATAACAGAATCCGATTGAGAAGAAAGGTTGCCTGCACCCACAAAGTGACTATCATTATGTTGCAAGTCCCCAAGACAGCAATGCATACCATTTGTTTCCTAATGAGTCATTTACTTCATGATGTATGGAACCTTGCTACCATAATATTGGGCACGCCCACATCACAAGAGGAAAATGAACACCTTAGCAATCGATTAAATGCACATGAATATAATCATCAAAAGATAAAAAGAAGGTGATTCAAGAGGTCATCACAGGGTTATAATCAATCAATATGTCTTAATAAACAAGATGACTTTTAACCAGTACAGTGGAAATGATTTTGAGGCCACACTTGAACTTAAACAACAACTGAAGTCAGTAGAATACCCAACTTGAACAATAGAAAATGACCAGAATAAAAGCCCATCATATTGCATATCTTTAAACATCAATCCATGTTGAGGGAAAAGATAAATAGCCAAATCTTGAACCTCAACAACCCAAGGTAGGATGTCACTTAATGATATCTACAATCTAAGACGGAAGCTAACAATTACAAGTCCCATATCGACAAAAAGATTGAGATGTAGCCACAAATAAAAAATAGAATTTTCTAAATGAATGGAATTTGGGTCATTTCCCAACCGAGCTATATATGAGAATTTAGACAAAAGAGAGCTATATATGAGCTAAAATGAAATCATTGCTCACCTTGTTAACATATAAAACAAGAAAATGTTATGTACAACTTGGAACAACTATGTTGTCATTCATAGAAGACTTTATTAAGACACTGTTAGTAGCACTGACAAAAGTTTATGTTTGCAATAAAAAAATGGAATAATCGGAAACGATATGCATACCCAAGCCATTATCCCCAAAAATTTAGGAGCAAGAGGTTTTGCTTGTGGAAATGTTCCTGCCATGTTAGGAGATTTCAAACTTATTTGTTCTAGTTGTTGCATATGCTAAGGTTCCTTCTTAAGGCATCAAGAACATGGAATATATTCAATTCGTTATCAATTTAGGTTCCTAGTAATTCCAACAAGCATAATGGACAAAGTGACAAATTTGGTGTGCATACTAAACCCTCACATGAGATTTCTGGAACCACTAACCTGGTTTGGAAATAAGAAGCTCTTGTGAAGATTTTCTATAGATAATAATAAGAGATAGGTGGTTCACTTGTTTCTTAGGACAAGCTTCATGCTATATTTTGAAAGTGAAGCATGAATACATATCTATTTGTAGGGAAAAAATAGAATCCACATGACTTGCAATAAGATCAAGATTAACAACTGCATTTCAATCTGATATTTATAGCAGTGTACAGGAAAATAAAATGCCTATTATGAAGCACCATACTCAGAAAAGAAAAGACAATAAAATTCAAAGAACAAACATAAAATACGTTTAATGCTACCTGCCATGATTCTTCATCCTCTCCAACTGAGTCCAAACTATTGTACAACTCAATTGGTACTTCTCTAAACATATAAGTGTCGAGAAACTTGATAGTTCAATCTTTAACATGGAATTAGACCAAAAACTATCATACTTGTCAAGGTAGATCCCTGGAAGCCTTTAGGGGTCAAGCAAATCACAACAAGGATCATAGTAAGGAAGGAAAACAATGCTGTAGAGTAGAGAAAAATATTCTAAAATCATCTGCTAAAAGTAGGAAACATAAGCAATTAACAAAAGACAACACTAGCAAACTCTTTCAAACAGAGACGCCTAGGTCTATTATAAGGGACTGGTCAAGGAAGCATTGAAAATGGAGCAATTTAAGCATACATAACACTTGCAAGCTATCATAATTAGGTTGAGAGGAAGGAGCCAAGTTTGACATGGTATAGGTTGTCGAAGAGTGAAGGAACCTATCATGCTTTGGCTATGATGAAACTATTGTAATTGAGGAAAGCAGTTGAGGGTGAGAGTAATGACATTACGATCTTTAATAAAAATTTGTATGGCCTTATTGCTGTTCGATGTTTACTAGATGAAGTTTCAAATAGATTCACCATCAGGTGAAATTGGAGTCTCCATCGATATTGCAACAACATTTTCAGTAAGGAGTAGCAACCAAGCAACAATAAATAGGTTATACATAGACACAATAGCCAGTTGAAGATACACAACAACAGATTAGAGTGCTTAGGGAGCATAGAGATATACAACAAAAATAAATAGGTTATCATTATTCTAATGGCAATGATAGGGAACTTAGGGAAGGAAGTCATTGCCCTATTGTAACCAACCACATAAGGGACACAAAGTTTGTTGTGCTGTAATGGTGTAGAAAATAGTAAGAGGTGACTGGGTGAAGATTCAAGTCATTGTAGAGGTGGAACCCAAGTTAGTCACTCCCTGCAACACATCAGGTGCATTCATAGGTGAACATGGTAGGAAGGATGCTTAGCTATGGCTAAGAGCCAATTATCATGATACATATGCTAACCAAGAGCCCAGTTATGGCATGCATGATGTGGGGTACACCCATAGCTAGTTGGCTATATATCTGCAATAGTAATATATTCTTTCTAGCATCTAGCTTCTGTTTTGGAGATTGGAGAGGGAGGAGGGAGTTAAGAACACCAAGAAGACAACTTATGTTGCTATTTTTTCTAGTTAATGTCTATCTATGGTCACTATGAGTGTGTTAAATATATCTCACTTGGAAGTTGGATCTTCATACTATGCATTCTATAAGTAATTATTGAAACACTAAACTGGAGATACACTAACTATGTATTCTATAACTAATTATTGGAAATGTTATACATTAACTGAAACAAAGCTCATTATTTCTACTGCATCGATTTTGTTCTCACTGAGGGTGATGAGACATCATAATTATTTCTGAACCAAGAACAATATATGTTGTCTATAGCAATATACATGTGAAGGAAACATAACAGGGACTTCCATTATATGCATACATAAAACTTAAATAAATAATTCTATCCTTATAAAAGAACTACCAACAAGAAAGATCAATGGTGTGATATGTCTGAACATTAATATGGAATATGAATCGGTTATGTTATGTGAATTTCTTTGGAAAGGGATAATTTATTTTCCTAGAAGGCATGACTCTAAACTCAACCTTGTAATAGAGTTTTGTATATTCTATTTTGTGAATTGATTTGTTGTGAAGTAATAATAATTTTGTAAAGGATAAACATAAGTTTCTTCTTGCAAGTCGAATAGCCCTTTGTCCAATTCGTAAGTTTCTTTTTATTGTAGGTTTCTTGTAGATGTTCCTATCCACTAGGACAACATACCTGCCATGTCGAGAAGTCCATCAACATGATTGATTGGCAATTATCTCTGATGTAAAGATTGAAGAATTGGATGCATATATCAAACTATTTTCTTCCACTGGCACGGGCGATGGTAGAGAAAAAATCAATACTTATGTTTTGTTCTATATAGAAAAAAAGGAGAAAAGAGGAGATGTAAAGAACCTTTCAATTAGAAGTAACACAAAATCATTTTATCAAGCAAAAAAAAATATTCAAGAGCCGCAACTGTAATAGACTTTTTGACAGTTCAGACCTTTTGCTCACTATGATGTGATTATGCAGTTCCAATCATATTGGATGCACATGTCAGTATCACCAAGGTAGGTGGGTAAGATTTTGAACATATTTTCATGTTCTAGAGAAGAGCCTTGTCTTTAATAAGTAGGGGCACTCCTTGTCTTGAATAAGGTGTATGGAGGTGAAGGGAACAGAGTGAGTGGAAGGAGAAGGGATGAAGGACCAGGGAATTTTGTGGTGGCAATGGTAATAGAGGAGAGTATGACAGATATATTCTTCAAATGTTAGGACATATTCAAGAAGTATAGTATGGGTTGGGATGCTAGGTGATAGAAGCTAAAGGATTATTAGTACGGGGATTTAGCAAAAAAGATCGGTTCACTTTAGCAAGAGCAAAAACCTAATGTATATGTTTTCAAAATTTGGGATCAAAATGTGCACTCTAATGAATTTTAGGATACTTGTGAGACATTCAGCTGGGGTAGATATCATACTCAGTAAAATGGTGAGCATACTTGTGTAATTTTCCCCTAAAATTATTAAGCTGGCAGACCGTACTTGTGCTAAAGTTTTATACTAATTACTGAAATGGAAAGGCAATAGACTATTTTGAGCTAACAACATTTTCAGTCATACATCTCTTTTAATGCCTCATTCTCATACATGAACCAAATTACAATTTCAAGTAGATTGCAGTATGAAATACTATTGATGCCTCTTTTCTGGGCAAACTAAAACCCATTATGAAACTCCCATATAGTCATTCCTACTAGAACTCCAACACCATTTTGCTATGATTTAGGACTGAGTTCTATCTTTAATGCATTGCTGGTTGGGATTAGAGTATGAATTCCAATACTACAACAAACAATAAATTAGGATAGAGGATAGACACATTTCAGTCTAGAATCAGCCAAAATACTACAATCTATCTACCTTTGTGATAATTGGCCATCAGATTATATATTTCCTGACCAAGTGACCTTTCATCATAGTCTTTCATGTCACTCAATTTTCCCCATTCCTTGTATATGGTCTCTTAATATATAAGTGTAAAATCAAGGTGGATATTAAATTTGCAGATACATACCTTATGTAATTTGACTGAGAAACAAAACCCTTAAGATCAATAAAATAAAATCCACATTGTTTGTGGTTGATACTAGAATCCAGCCTAGAGTACGTATTTCTTGGTAGAAATTGAGTATTTGATTTACCTTACTAGTGTCTCAAGATGTACCATTAAGACTTTGTTTCAACTGCCTTCTTTAATTGTACCACCTTGCTCTGAAACTTAAAGATCACATTGTTCTGTCTATGTAAAAAAGAGCAACAATTTTAAGTGAAAGACCAGCCAGAAGATAGTATGTTGTGGTGCTCTGGATGAAAAACTCTATTTAGTTCAAGCCCTCAAACCTCCTCCTACAACACACACATGAAGAACAGTGCCTATTAGAAAATTGATAAGATTGCATTTGTATTGCAAGAAATCATAGAATATATGTATCATAACATATAGACTATAATATGTTGATTACATAATATGATTATCTTGTCTATTATAGTATTACTAAACCTAGACAGATCATCACGGAAGCTCCAAAGCATCAAAAACATGGGGTAAAGGAGAAACTCAACAGACAAAAGTGTCAAGAAAATCTCAGAAACATAGCAGCCCGAGATGCATCTGAGAAATGAAATATAGCTTGCCATCAATAATATCATAGACCAATGTACTACTTTAAAGGGATGCCCATGCTTTTCATAGCAGAGTTCCTAACTGTAATCTTTGCAGCAATGATGATTGTGCTCTAACATCTAATGAGCATAACAATTCTTCCTCTTCCATGTTTAAAGAAGTCAAGACCTAACAATGAGAGGAAGACAGTTTGAAGGAGAGGGACTAGAGGAAGAGGGGCCCAAGACTAAACAACAACCTCAAACCAAAAAGGGAACAAATACATACAACTAAATGTAGAAGATCTAGAAGAAAAGGAGTAACAAACTGTCAAAGAAGGATATGGTGTTGAGGTAAACATGAATAAGTTGCAGGACACCCAAAGAACGGGGAAAGAATAAAACTAACATGTTGGCTAAGAAACAATTAGAGGTACTTGGGGATACCACTGGGAGTGAAAATATTAGCACGGCTATAGGTTCTGTGACAGTAAGGCATCAAAGTAGATAGGAAAAAATGGCATCAAGTTGCATTAATTTTTAAATAGTAGTATTAATTAAGCTCAAGCATTGGTATCATAGGATTCATATTTTATAATCTTCTTCAATGAAATGCATGTTCATATACAATTGACCTCTATTCACCTAGATGCTTTTTTCATATACAGTAATCCTCAATTCACTTAAATGCTTGATACATTCAGAAATAAAAGAATCGAGCCTTCACATCATTAAGAAAAATATTAGGTTCATTATATTATCCATAGTCAATCCACTCCTCTGGGGTTAGATCCACAAACTAGACAATTGGAACTACCTAAAAATCAAATGAACCACTTACCACAAATAAATTTAACTTGGTCATCAGAATCCCTTACATACTTTTAGCATATTTATCCAATAGTTATTGAAGCAATAGAATAATTTTCTATAAATATTATTCAAGTCATAGTTAAGTTTTTACTATTAAAAAAGTTAACAAAATATTTTTGTATCACCCTATCAAGTTCCATATTTATTTTTTTAGGAGTACCATATTTTCCTACATGTGGCATTCTATCATGACTTCTGCGCAAGTTGTCATCAACTTAATAACACAAGTTTGAAGTTAAGAGCATGTTGATTACCTTTTCAACTTTGATCATAAAAACTCCCTATTATTCTGGGCTTACCTCTTGCCTTTCATATGTTGGAGCTACTTCTTCAATAAGCAAGGAAACCATGTTTTTAGAACTACACCCCTTCCTTCTACATCCACCTATAACATACCAATCTCTATTAACATCGACGTTTACGTATTAATGATTCTTTAGTGTAAAGAGCATCATTTAATGGGTCAGTTTAATGTTTTCCTCTTATTGTGCTCTTTATAAGATGATTTCAATCCAATTAGTTATTGTACATGACATCAACATGGTATGTTGTTGCTAAAAACTTAGTCAAGTGGGATCTCAGAAATACTAGGCAATGTATCAAACTAGATTGTTAATCACATCAAGCATAAACCAAAGCGAGACAAAGAGACAATGTTTTTATAACACCTAGAGATCAAAAAATACGGGAGACAGTTCCTACTGGATGCTTTAAACATAATGATAACATTGAAGTGCTCAAAGGACTAAGTTGGACCTAGGGGAGGTTATCCAAGATGATCAGAGTACACTGAGAACTTTGATAATGAAACTAGTAGAATATTGGACATACCATCGAAGTAGTAGAAGCAAAACAAGTTGTATCAGGTATCCAGGAAGCTTCTACTTTACCTACAAAACATTACACTAGAGTCATCTTTGCAAGACTTCATCAATGATATGCAAAGAACACAATCCACATACCATCAATAACATAAATAGCATTGAACCATTGAGATGTTGTCTTCAGAAAAGAAAAGAAAAAATGTTTGTGACCACATCAGAGAATTTTAGATATTGTTATGGTAATAATCCTTGATGAAGGTTTGAACTTTAAGGCCCTGTATGACCGCAGATTTTTGAAATCCCGATAATTAGCATAATCATTTGACAGTCCATCATGTGATACATGGAACTTATGATCACCGTGACGTAAGTGTTGTAACAGCGAATGAAGGCTTTATCAGTCACATCATAATTGGTGGTGGTGGCAAATGCCAGCCCTTTGCCCGGTCTGCTATGTTGTAGCATCTGTTCTCCCTACCAATTAATGGTGAACTCCAGGAGTGGAATGCAACCCGCCTCTCGCGGCTATTGGAGAACAACAACGCCCTGTACCCGATTACCGGGATTCACGAAGTAGGCGGCCAAACTAGGCCTAAAATCAACAATCAACACAAAATAGTGGGCACATAGTTTCAGCTCTTGCCATCTGCAATAGAGAGTTATATGTAGTTCTTATGTCCATCGCTCTTGTACCATGGTACAAATTCATTTCAAAATGACTAAGAAGATAAATAATAGTCAAGGTTGAAAAAGGCGTGAGGCGTAATGAGGCATTTTTGTCTTGGCGAGGCGAGGCGAGGCATAAGCCTCAGAATGTATCGAGGCGTTCATATTATATATATATATATATATATATAATGTTATATTATAATGTACATATATGTTGGTCAGGCAGAAAGGAACACATGAAGCTATCATTGGTTTCTTGGAAAAAAGTCACCGAAGATAAATCCATTGGTGGTCTGGGTATCAAGAATGCACATGACCAAAATGACTCCTTCATGCTTAAGAACGTTTGGGCGTTCATCAAAAACCATCCAGTTACTTGGGTCACAATTCTATGAGAAAAATACATGAGTGGAAACCGTAACACCAGAAGGCCTTGTTCATCGCTATGGGCGTTCATCAAACGCAACTTAAACACCATCACAAGCCAGTGCCACAAGAGTATCATCTCTGGGTCAACCACCAATGCCTGGACTGACAGGTGGTTAAACAGACTTACGATTCAAGTACTAAATCATCAGTGGACAATACCACCTGAACTACAAGATCTGAAAGTGTGCTCACTTCACCTGGATAACGGAGAGTGAGACCTTGACTTCATCCATAACTTCCTACCACCTGAAGCACACAATATCATTATGCATATCCCTCCACCGACTGGGGACAACAGGATGGACATATGGGTCTGCCCACATGACCCAATGGGCAATCTGATGTCCAAAGGGACTTATTCCTGGCTCAAGGAGGGCACCACCCAAATATCTGTGGGTAACTGGAAGTTGATTTGGAAACTCAAGGTACCTGAACATCTAATAACCTTTCTCTGGCTACTGCAACACCGGGCTTTGCTTACGAACAAGGAGAAAAAGAGAAGACACTTAGATGTGGACACTCTTTGTCCCATTTGCATCAATCATGAAGACACACTGCTCCACTATCTTCGGGACTGCAACCACAAAAAGGGTATCTGGAGGACTTTGAATCTCCCAACTGAAACCCTCCTAATGAATGAAGATAAATGGATCCAATGGTTCATCCTCTCCGCCACACACAATCGAGAATCTCATGCACTATATGTTGTTGCCTGCTGGCACATCTGGAACACTCGTAACAAATACGTCCATGAGAATCAGCTTCCAAAGGAACAAGATCAGATCGTGTTCATCAAGACCAGAATGAGGGCGATCAGGAACTGTATGAATCATCTCTCATAAACTCCAGCCAGACCTAAGTCTTTGTGGACACATCTAGGTCAGTTCGATCTCATGCTCTTCGTTGATGCCTCATTCAATAGCACCACTCTAGACACTAGCATCGGAATACATATTACCAACCAAGCGGGCCAGTTCATTGAGGGCGAAGGCTTCTTTCTCAAGACCTCATCAGCACTACGTGTTGAGTTCACTGCAGTCACCTACGCAACCTCTATATGCAGGTCCAGGAGCATACACAATGCAATCATATCATGTGACTCCAGTCTGTCGGTGCAGCTGGTGCAAGAGTCAAAGTGCAAATCACCGCGTCTCCAGCAACTCTGGAGCAAATTCCATGTCGACAAATCCACTTTACATCATCTCTGGGTGTTGTACATCCCGAGAGAGATGAATCAAGCCACTAACACCACAACAAAATAAGCCCTTTCTTCTCGCACTTCCTTCAAACT
This sequence comes from Alisma plantago-aquatica, assembly GCA_963693085.1. Lineage (NCBI taxonomy): Eukaryota > Viridiplantae > Streptophyta > Magnoliopsida > Alismatales > Alismataceae > Alisma > Alisma plantago-aquatica. The sequence goes on along the minus strand of OY856410.1, from coordinate 90,111,343 downwards.
GTCCTTCATGGAGCCACTTAGGCCTATGGATAATTTTAATGTTTGGTTCCCGAGGTTTTGGTCTGCATTAGAGCACAGGATGAATGAATAAGCTCTATTCCCCGAAAAAAAATGTACATATATGTTAGTACAAGCATGTACATTCACATAGGCATACACAAGTATACACATTTTAAGAATTATATACATATAGATATATATACATGTAACTCCATTACATATACACATAAGCATATGCAAGTACATCCAATATACAAAAGAATACAAAATATCAACATATATACATGTAAATCTGTACACATCTTACAATTATATACATATACAGATAGACATGCACAAATATATACATGTAAATGTATACAATCTGTGACGTTACATGTATATGCATATACATTATAGATACATACACAAATACATAAATATATAGACACAAATATACATGTTTAGATACATATGTATGTATATATACAAACATATATAGATTATACACACAAATATACATGTTTAGATATATATACGTATATTTACACATAAATATAGATTATACATATGAATATGAGGCTTAAATTGGGGTCTGAACTGAGGCTTATGGCTTGGAAATGTCTCAACGCCTCGCCAAAAATGAGGCGCACGTCTCTCACCTGGACAGTGAGGCATACACCTTTGAATCCTTGAGGTGCGCCTTTTTGTTCCATGATAAGAGTAATGTTGTGTCAAACATTTGTCTTGGAGACGCTTTGACTCAGATTTAAAAAAGCATCTGACTTATTCACTACTTATAACTGGTAGTGGTAGGTATAACCACTATGAAACACCATCCAACCAAATTATAAATAATGAAACATCGAATTATTTAAAATCCATATATGAACATTATGCAAGTGATTTAGTATACGAAACATATCAGACTATATGAGATGAATATAGTAGACAATTGATAGACAATGCTAATAAGGAGGAATAGGGGGGGTTTCATGTGGATGATGGAGACAAGTCTTAATAGACTCACTACTGGTGATTCACTTGAGGATAATCTCTTGGACTCACTTGTTAGATCAGACGCCATGTGTTGCATCTTCAGAGAGGATTTTTGTTCACCGTATTCCCCCATGTCAGAAGATTTCGATGACTCATGATAGTATGATTCTTCGACTATAGAGATGACACAATTTGAATTCATTAACTATCAAATTAGTATAATATCTCCTCACAGACACCAGAAGATCATGCAAAGCGTCTCTTCAAGCTATCCATACCCTTTAGTTGTATATGCCCTTCCCTTTGTTGTTTGTTGTACAAACACATGTCAGCGTGGCTTCAAATCAGAAGGATAATTTCCTTCTTCCCCAGATGATATGTGCCACACTGGATATTTTAGGTGAATAATACTCCTAAGGTTAGTGCATATGAGAGTAAAATCCTACTTATGAACTATAGTTAAGTAGTGCTAGGGAATCCATAAGTATATTAAGGAAGATGACATGTCATATCCTAAAACAAAGAGCCTGAGTAATCAAGATGACCATTCAAGTCGAGAATAGTTAATGAAGCATATACATTAAGGTATGCGCTAGGGATATCTTTGGAAAGATAGGACTAACTCATCTAAAAATAACACCCTACTATATTTTAAAGGTGAGAGGTGCAATTAAGGGTGCTCAAGTCCACCAAATGACTAATACAATCTAAATTACTAGTAAAACATATTTAAAATGATAGGCTCATACTGATCTGGCTGTAGCTATATGTACACATGACTCCTCCATGAGATCTGAAGTCCTTTCTTTCATGAAGGCTAAACTAAGCGGAAAATGCTTGTTCTGTCTATGACCCGATCAGATTGTAGGATGTGAGACAAATGTTCTTTATTTCTCTACAAGAAATTGGTTATGTCTATTTAAATTGAAAGCTCCTACCATTTTTACCTACGTGCATCTAAATGAAAGATGGTATAATAATTCTTATGTGAACTTTCTTAAAATCCATGGAGGTGACTGATTTTCAGAAATTTATGAAAAAAACAAAGAGGAACATGCAAAGTCTAATGTATCAGTCAAATCTTGCGTGCCTAGTGTTCTGGTAAAAAATAATATATTTGGAGAAAACATAATATGGGCAAAAAAGGGAAAAAGATGGTCATAGTCCTCATGGCTATCATTTTGAAGCAGTTGATGATAAATTAAACAATTTATCAGATGACAGTGGTGGAATCAATAAGTATAGATTGGAATATGCTAAAAGCTACTTGAAGATTTTAGTTGTTAGTGTTAATTCTAGGGATAATCAAGGGATTGAGGGAATTCAGAGCACAAGGGCCGTGCCATTAATTCTTGATGATCTGAAAACAACATGATGAACCATTTCGATGGACATAATTGAATCAAATGGTCTGCAAATGCTACATCAAAGCTAAGTACTTGGCCATTAGTAATCAGAGAAACCGCTGAGACATCCAAACAAAATAACTAAACTTCTGTAGTCTGTAGAAGTCAACAAATTCATCACAAAATGAATCCCAAAAAAATTGCTGATGCCACTAGTCAATCTTATGTATATGTAATACTTATTAACAAATGATTATGCATTACAACTAGGCTCTAGTCTCAATGATCATTGTTTGGAAAAGTGGACATAATTCTGCTAGAAATGTCTATCTCAATCATCTTCAACTTTAGAAGGCAGATTACTTAGGAATTTTGCTTACCTTACACAACAAGTACAATGTGCCTTTTATGGGTAACTCAAATTGACTAAATCACGGTCATTTTGTAAATCCTAGGTTTAAATTTGGCATATTTTTTCCTAGATTTATAGTAGCAAACTATGTTCGTTCTGCTTGAGGTAGTCTTGGTAGCCCCCTTGATAGGCATTCTAAGAAAACATATGCTTCCCTTCTAGAATGAGAAATTTTAATGTAGGTGGATGGGGATCATGAACTTGGATGGGAGTGGTGGCATTACTGATAGATATACATCCACTCTTAAAGAAAACTTTGAAAGCAACAAGACCAAAATATTTGAATTGTCTGAGGTTGATGGACATGTTGCGGAGTTTAGTTATAATTCTCTATATTACAACCATCTTAAAAAAACCATCGGAAAAGGAGGTAGTAGATGGGAATGTAGTAATGCCAATCAAAGACATTACCTACTTTGGATCTTCTGAGATGATTGCAAATAGAGATGGTTTGAATATCTTCTCACAAAGTGTTTCCATAAAATTGTTAGTACCTGCAACAAGTTGATAAGATGAAGTGAGTTAGATTATATTTGAACACCAACAGAGCCATCCTTCTTTTAAATAAAAGGAGGCAACCAAATATGATTATGGGTAGTGTTTAGTTACTCATTATAGTTTTCCCATAGTTTTTTCTATGCCTTTGAGGATAGTTGCAATTGGTCTTCCTTTTATCTCAGACAACACACTCTCTGGCTGAAAAGGAAATACATGTTCACAACAGAAATTTGGAGACCCAATAGAGAACAAGCCCCTCACCTGCTCTTCAGGTTCACACTCAAGATCACATCAATTTAAAAAACATAGAAATGATTAAGCAATTCGTAATCAGAATAATGGAACCCAGGGTCTACACCAGACCAACAAGTACTGCCCCCATCTAAAAACGAATTCAAAGAATATCTAACCTCCTTGATGTGATCCGGATCACTATAAATCTTTTCTCAAAGAAACACCGACATTCTCATAAATTTCAAGATCACTTCTAAAATTTAGGCTTGATCTTGGTTTAAAGCATGACATTCACTTACACATTAAACCAAAGGGAAAAAACTTTGTCTACTACTATAATTATGTTACCTTTATCTATTTGCATTTCTAGTACCTTTTTTGCTTGTCCTGGAACAACACCTGCTCCAAAAATGCCTAGAATGTCTTCAACACGCTTTCCAAAGTAGCTTCTATTTTGTTCATCATTGGCTGCATTTTTTGTAGATCGAGAAGAATTATATGCTTTGTAGAAGATGTACATTCCAGAAATGCAGAAAACAACAGTTCGGGAAGTACATCTGAAGATGTACATTCTGAAAATATACATTCTAGGATTCATGTTTACAGTCTGAAGCTATGTGCGGTACCTGAGAGACAAAAATAAAATGCTCCATGTAGCCCAAGTAGTACTGCTATATGTGTTAATTATTCCATTTACGAGATATAACACAAATAATGTGTACATAATTCTTTGATAACTTTCTCATGACAAAAAAAACAATAATGTCTACATGTAACTTCTAAAATAAAATGCATAATTTATCTCAGATGTGTTTTGTACGAATTTTCACTGCTATATACACACCAAATTAGGATTATGTGCCATCTTTAAAAACATTGACCATGTTACAACCCTTTTGAAAGAGCCTTTCATCTCAAGCTTTATATGTCAAGAAAGGCTTCTTGGGATCCTCCAAGTTTCCTTGGCTTATATATCCATGCAGTTGTTTACAAAACAAAGCAACATGACATTTATAGAATTAAGAAAATGGACAGAAAGCACATTTGATTTTAGAGAGTGATTCACTAAGAGAATAAATAGGAGATAGATATTGCCCATAACTTCATTGAGCAGATACTAAATAATAAAACTTCTCAAACCGGTTGCAGAGTGACCGACCTAAATCGCGCGTCCAAAATTGGAGGCGGATTTGAGGTAGTCGAGCTTTTACATTTATAAACATGAATCCTTCTAGGCCCCCGCAACTTTGCTCACGGGGTCGAAGTAGTCATACGGGGTCGAACACAGGGACAAGGGGTAGTGTTGAGAACCATAAATCGACACGCTACACTCCGGTAGGTATAAAGAGATATAAATTCCCGAAAGGGAACGGTAAGATGTCACGAAATAAACAAGAAAACTATCTCCAAATGGAGCTACAAGAGAGATTTAAGGTTTTAGTCATTTAGCAGTTTTTAGGGGTTTTCATGCAACAGAAGCAGAAAGATAAAGACTAGAGCTTAGGCAATGTTCGAAGGATAAGACTGTAGTAAAACAAGCGGTAGCGGTAACACCCTGCACCCCTCCTCTCAGAGCGGGTACCTCTAACCTCTACATCAACACCCCTCTCGAGGTTGCTGGGCTTCAGTTAGAGTGGAATGTTACAGAAAACAGCTCCGTTCCAGGCACTCTCGTACTCCAGAATCGGACCAAACGCTAGAGCCGCAACACATCTCTCAAAGTTGTTGCGACGGGAAAACGGTTCGGTAGCTAATCGAAACGCGATCCAAATCATGCAAGATAGGGTTCGTATATTAAATAGAGCAGTCATACAACATTGTACACCAAGCATAGAGCAACAAGTAATTGAATCTTTCCATTTCCATAAACATTTAAAGGTCTTAATTCATTGCATAAACAAAGAATTAAATAACAGAATTAAAAGATAGGTGTCGCCTCCTTGATGTAGAACGGCGACAGGGTGTTGTAGCTCTCCTGCCCGATATCGGTCAGAGGCCTAGCCTGATACAGAGGTGTCGGGCGACACACCCTCTCGAGCAACACACGCCGACTAGCGACTGCATCGGTCAAGGGCTCTGGCCGATACGCTCATGTCGGACGACACACCCTCTCGGGCGGCACGTTCGATAGACTAAGCGTATCGGGTTGATATCGTGTCAGGCTAAGGGCTAAGCATTATTGATGTCAGTCACTTGTGTTGGGCAGTGATGTCGGCCGATATCGGCCCGCAGTGTCGCCCGAGACGGTCCTAAGTGAACTGTCCCCTCCCTCTCGGGATGAGGAGAAGCTCACCTAGTGTCGCCCGAGACGAACACTAGGGCACGATACGGGTGCTCTCGGAGTTTCCTCTCTCAAGCTCCCAACTGTCTAACTGTCAGTTGTCTGAATGCGAACTGTGCGAGCCGTGCGAGTCGTGCGAGCCGTGCTTTCGGCTCCCTGTAGCTGCTATTTATAGTCAGCTGGTTGGTGGGAAGACATGGTGCTCGAAGCGCCACGTAGCTCCCTTGTACGCCGGTCGATGGAGATGGACGGCCGATACAAGCATTTCTCGGTGCAAGGTACTGGCTATTGGTCACGTGGTGGGCGGCACGCCTGTCGGTGGGTGATTGTGTCTCCTGATGAGCTGGGTCGTCGAGGCGGCTTTGGCTCCCTGTCGGGTAGAAGGTGTGTCGGCCGACACGTTCCTGTCGCGCGACATCTCCTCGTCGAGCATCTTTGTGTTGCCCAGCCCGTGTCGGGCAGAGGCTATATCGGGCGTCAGGGAGGCCGAGACGGGTCTAGACTTATTCATGGGCCGGAATCGGCCTTATTGCATAAAAGCGAGGAAAATTCTATAAAAGATAGGAAAATCGGAGTAAGAGCATTTCTTGGCCAATTATTGCGAAAATGCTAATAAAATAGAGGAAAATAGCAGAAAAAGGGCAGTTTTGATAACAAAATAAAGGGCAAAAATGTCACAAAACTGATGTTATCAACTCCCCTAAACTTAGCATTTTGATTATCCTCAATCAATATTTAAAATATATCTTTGTGATGCTTCTTTTTGCTCGGATAACTTTCAGGACAAGAGGTAAAATAAGTGTAGTAATGCCTTTAGAGATAATGTTGCTTCACTCAAACAAAAGACTACGCGTTTCCTAACCTTATTATTTCAATAAAATTTTTCTCTACAGCTTCAGTGAGACTTTGTTGTATGATTTTGAAGTTAGCTTACACACCAAACAGCTTTATTTTCGGGGCAGAAAGTTGTGTATAGGGTAGGCTAAAGCTTTTTGGGTTTTTCATTCTTGTTTCACATCAGTCCATCTAGGTAAGGGTCCGTTAATAGGCAAGTGGTCCCTGCAGTCCAAGCCAGTTGGCTTTAGAGAAGTAATTTCACATCCTACGTACCACTGCCCCGGATCTACCATGCCTAAAGATGGGTACTTTTGGAAAACAAGTGTGTGTATATTTTTTTCTTTTTCTTTTATTGGGCACAACTCTCATGCTTTTATTCACTCTCATATGGTTTCTCTCTCTTTTTAGGATTTTTGTCAGGTAAAGAAAACAAAGAGATACTTGCTATTTGGGCAACTTTTCCCTTCTCAATACTTATCTCTTAGCTATTCGCGAGATTATTATATTTTTGAAATTTTTGACATGGCAAAGTATACTCTTTTGTTCGTTTGGAGCAGCATTATCAAAAAGATATAACAGGACTTGCATCACATTTAGCACAAAGAAAATAAACTTTGCAAAAAGTAACAACAGATTTTTCATTATTATTACAACAACTTTGTACATATGCATAGGGGCAGAAATTTGTAAAGGGCATGTTTTTGAAAATTGAAATTTTGATATATATGTTCTACATGTGTAGATCAAATATACAGGAAGGAATAAGAGCACATCAGCGTAGAAAGCTTGAAGAGTTTAAAGAAAATTTATACCTCCCTCACTGGCATATGGATACCCCCCCAAACTTACTCCATACTCTGTCCCAGAGTAGAGAAGAAAGCAAAAGTGAGGTAAAGTTTAACCAGTGAGGGTTAGCTTTCTGATGTACTGCAATATGCTCCTTCGAAGTTGCAGCATGCCATTGGGAGGTTGTCTAGTGGGCTCGCTTCGGCGAAGTAGCGGTTGAGCTTGAGCGTAACCCTCAAAATTCACTTCTGGCCCACCTTTTCTCCACATCTCCGTTGTGAACATGCACGAAAGGACTGATCATCAGTCCATCATTCACTTCCCTGGAGTGTGTAGTCAGGGTGGCCCCTCTCCCTTAAGAGGACGGAACCGGGGCACCTCGAACTAGTTTGGAGGCCTTGGTTGCCGCACTCTTGCTGCCCCTAAAGATGGTCATAAACCACCACAGGGACAGGTTGATAACTAGGTGACTCTCTATTGGAGCTACCAAATCAAGAAAAATCTCCCCTTTCATTGTTGTTGTCGTTTCTGCCCGACAGTCGTTGCTGATCTCCGCGCCGTTGTTGGCGCGGCTGGTGGTTTGCTCCGTATGAGCCATACCTGTTATTTAAAATCAAAATTTATTTATACGTTAGGCAGATAAAGATAAAAAGAAAAACTTTATTAAAGCGTGGGCGAGACGGGATCGGGCGATATGTCTGTCGCGCAATACAATATCCCTCCCGATATAGGTGTATCGGGTGATAATGTCACACAGGGCAACTGCCCGACAGGACGCCTTGAAAGAGAACGTGTCGCTCGATAAAAGAAAAACAAGACTTATTTCAGAAATCCGGGTATCGTCCACTAAAAGAAACTCTGGTCGATGCAAAATTGGGCGATACGAGGAATGTCGCACGATACGACTCGCCGCCTGACATTGGTGTATCGAGTGACAAGGTCATATGTAGCGCTTAACCCGATCAGTAGCGTGCGCTAAAGAAACCTGTGCCGGGCGATAAGGTTATCGGTTGATAGACGTGTCGGTCTATATCTATGTCAGGCGATAAGAAAATAACAAGTAGACTGATACCAAGCACACGATACAAGACTCGTGTCGGGTAAAAGAAATGTGTCGGGTAAGAGGTGTGTCGGGCTATACCCTTGCTCATAGGAGACATCCCCCGATACTAGAGTGAAGGCGAGATGGTCGACACACGAGCAAAAGACGAGTCACTGAATTCGTTCCAGGTGGCTGAAAAGTGAACAAGTGAGGTACCCCGACACGATGCCCCCCTTCGTATTTATACCGAGTTCAGCTGGGGGCAAGTCGGTCAGATCAGGGCACACGCGTCGACCGGTTAAAACATGTCGTCCCCGAGACGACGGTCCCGTCGGCCAAAGTGACAGGCATTTACTCCTCGCACGAAATGGATGTCGCTCGGGGATGCTAACCGTCGCGGCATTTAAGGTGCCCAAGAAACTCTGGCCGATACGAGCGAGTCTTTGTGCCAGCTGAGCGGCTGCCCAACACGGCCTAAAACTTAAAGAAAAGCGGGAAAAAGCATTTGACGGGCAAAACATCATAGGTCAGGGCAGAACCCATCACCCTCAGACAGAAATGCTCGTCAAAGCTTTGGAAAATTAAGCGATGACCCATAAAACAGAAGAGTCGGCACGCTCGACGCATGCTCTGACTCGGGCCTTATTACAATTCATAAAGTTTGTTTTTGCTGTTTATAAGAAAAATGCAACCTATTCTAAGAAAGAAAGAAAGAAGAACTCGGGCTGCCTCCCGAGGAGCGCTGGGGTTTGCGTCGCCAGCTCGACCGGTGTAGGATCATCATGTTCAACCCTCAATTGTACCCATATCTTGCAGACTGGTCTCTGTCCTCTTGACAAACGCTTCGTCTTCGTAGAACCTTTTCACCCTGTTCCCATTTACCTTAAAGGCCTTACTCGGATCGTCTTTGTCGTAGAGCTCCATCATCCCTTATGGATATATCTTTGACACTGTGAACGGTCCCGACCACCTTGTTTGCAACTTCCCAGGGAAAAGATGAATAGAGGACTTGAATAAGAAGACCATATCTCCTTCGCTTACATCTTTTCTCCTGAGATGGTCATCATGCCACAACTTGGTCCTCTGTTTGTATATTTTTGCATTTTTGTAGGCGTTCATTCTCAGCTCTTCGAGCTCTCGAAGCTGCAAAAACCTCTTTTCTCTAGCTTTGTCGAGGTCCATATTTAGGAACTTGATTGCCCAAAGGGCCTTATGTTCCAATTCCAATGGCAAGAGGCAGGATTTTCCGTAGATCAGACGGTAGGGGGTGGTTCCAATGGGTGTTTTGTAAGCGGTGCGGTATGCCCATAATGCGTTGTCTAGTTTCATGGACCAATCTTTCCTTGTTCGGCTGACAGTTTGCTCCAAGATCTGCTTGATTTGTCTGTTAGAAACCTCTACCTGTCCTGATGTCTGGGGATGGTAGGGTGTAGCGATCTTGTGCTTCACTCCATACTTGCGCAGAAGTGCTTCAAACTGTCTTTCTCCGAAATGCGACCCTCCGTCGCTTAATACTGTTCGTAGGACGCCGAAACGAGGGAAGATGGTCTTCTCGAAGAGCTGGATAACTGACTTGGCGTCGCAGGTCTGGGTGGCTACCGCTTCCACCCACTTCGATACATAATCTACAGCCACGAGAATGTATTGATACCCCCGGGATGGGGGAAACGGTCCCATGTAATCGATCCCCCATACGTCAAATATCTCCACTTCAATCCAGCTTGCCATAGGCATTTCGTTCCTCTTCCCTATGTTCCCCGTGAACTGGCACTCTTTGCAAACCTTCACAAACTGTGCCGCGTCTTTAAATAGGGATGGTCAGTAGAAACCTGACTGCAGCACCTTTGCAGCTGTTCTTTCGCTGCCTAGGTGACCACCATAGGGAGAGGCGTGGCATTGCTTCAGGATGTCTGTGGTTTCTTCTTCTGGGATGCACCTTCTGTATAAGTTGTCGGCGCATCTTTTGAACATGAGGGGATCATCCCAGTAGTAGTTCTTAACATCCACGAGAAGTTTCTTCTTTTGATTGTACGTAATGTCAGGAGGTAGCTCACTACAAGCAAGATAATTGCAGATGTCTGCAAACCAGGGTAGGCTTTCTTCTTGGGCTTCGTCCGACATAAGATCTTCATTGGCGTAGTCTTCGTTGATGGGAGGTCCTCTCTCTTTCTCAGTAATGATCTGTGATAGGTGGTCTGCAACCACATTCTCTGCGCCCTTCTTGTCGATAATTTCGTGGTCAGACTCTTAGAGCAACAAGGCCCACCTCAACAGTCTTGGCTTGGCGTTTTTCTTTTGCATCAAGTATTTTATAGCCCCATGATCTGTATATTCCTTGACCTTGGCTCCAACGAGATACGACCTGAATTTATCAAACGTGAAGATGATCTCTAGCATCTCCTTCTCATTGGTTGTGTAGTTCACCTGAGCTTTGTCCAACGTGCGACTCGCGTAGCAGATCACATGGTGCTTCTTGTCTTTCTTTTGCCCCAGGACTGCCCCAACCGTGTAGTCGCTAGCGTCGCACATTAGCTCGAAAGGTAAACCCCATTCAGGTGCTTGAAGGATTGGTGGTGAGGTTACAGCGTCTTTTAGGGCCTGAAAAGCACTTAGACAATCATTAGAGAAAACAAATTCAGCATCTTTTACCAGAAGATTGGACATTGGTTTGGAGATCTTTGAGAAGTCCTTTATGAATCTTCGGTAATATCCCGCGTGTCTGAGGAAGCTTCGCACCCCCGTCACGGATCTTGGTGGAGGAAGCTTGGATATTGCTTCAACCTTGCTTGTGTCCACCTCGATCCCACGTTTCGAGATCTTATGCCCGAGGACGATGCCCTCCCGTACCATGAAATGGCACTTCTCCCAGTTCAGAACTAGGCTTTTCTCCTCGCACCTTTGAAGGACCAATGACAGATTCTTCAGGCAACTATCGAAGTCTTTTCCATAGACAGAGAAATCGTCCATGAAAACTTCTACGATGTCTTCCAGAAAATCTGAGAACATTGATATCATGCATCGTTGAAAGGTGACGGGGGCGTTGCAGAGTCTGAACGGCATCCTTCGGAAGGCATAAGTGCCGTAAAGGCAGGTGAACGTTGTTTTCTCTTGAGCATCGGGTAAGATGGGTACCTGGTAAAAACCTGAAAAGCCATCAAGAAAACAAAAGAAATCATGATGCGCTAACCTTTCAAGAACTTGGTCAATAAAAGGTAGTGGAAAATGATCCTTCTTTGTAGCCTGATTAAGCTTTTAGTAATAAATGCACATCTGCCAGCCGGTGATGGTCCTTACCGCCACCTCGTCGCCCTTCTCACCCCTGACCACTGTCATCCCGCCCTTTTTGGGTACTACATGGATCAGACTTACCCAATTGCTGTTGCTGATTGGGTAAATGATCCCCGCATCCCTAAGCTTTATTAACTCTTTCTTGACGACCTCCTTGAGCATCTGGTTCAGCTTCCTCTGGGGTTGGGCCAGGGGCTTGGCAGATTCCTCCAGGTTGATGCGATGCATGCACAAGGCGGGGCTAAGGCCTCTGATATCATCCACTGAGTATCCTATAGCCCCCCTATGGAGTCTTAGCTCTTCAAGGAGTCGGTCTAGCTGGCTGCTCGAAAGATCGGCGTTCACGATGAAAGGGTTTCTATGCTCTTCATCTAAGAATTCGTACTTCAGGCCCTCGGGTAACACTTTTAACTCTGGTTTTGGTCTGGGTGTCTTCTCCTGAGGTTCTCCTTCAAGAAAGACATACATCGCAGACTCTACCGCCACATCTTCCTCTGACAAGCCTTCCTCTAAAAGGCTGAGAAAGTCAAGATGCTTTGTGACCTCAGGATCTTCGAGGTCATGATCTTTACAGTTTATAGCCCTTAAGAGGGGGTCTACTGTCCGTAAGTCCTCCTCTATCTCCTCGCAGAATTTATTGTAACTATCTACGAACTGTGCTGATTCAGAGATGGACGAGCTCCTCATTATTTCTTTCAGCTTGAAGTCCATATGGTCATTTCCGACCCTTAAGGTGATCATCCCCTCAGAAACATCAATTAGCGCTCTTCTTGTTGCCAAGAAGGGGCGCCCAAAGATGATCGAGCACCGGGGGTCTTCAGCTGTATCCATGACTACTATATCGCAAGGGATGAAGAAATCGCCAACCCTTATCGGCACATCTTCGACAATGCCAACGGGTCTCTTAAAGGTGTGGTCCGCCAGTTGAATCTGCATGCTGGTTCCAACCATGTCGGTCAAGCCCACCCTTCGTGCGAAACTTAGAGGCATGAGGCTAATGCTTGCCCCCAAGTCCGCTAGACCTTTGCGCTCGACGTTGTCCCTGATGGCGAAAGGGATTGTGAAAGCTCCGAGATCCCTTCTCTTATTTGGTAAGTCGGGTTTGAGGAAGGCGGACGAGGCGGAAGCTAGCTGCACTGTCTCTATCCTTCCTCCCCTTCTCTTCTTCGTGATAAGGTCCTTGAGAAACTTCGCGTACGTAGGCATCTCCTCCAGGGTGTCAAGGAAGGGGACTTCAAGATGCAGTTTTCTGATCGAGTCCATGAACCTTTCGTGACGCTTCTTCAGATTCACCTTTATTAGTTTGTACGGGAATGGGATCCTAGGAGCGTAGGCATTCCTTCTGCCAGGTAGCTCCTCAGGGGAACCTTGCGTAGACTCCCGAACGTTTGCCTATCTTTCTTCTCCTTCTGCTGGATCTGCACCCTCAGGCCTTTGCTCAGGCTCGGGCCTGGCTTCATCAGGGCGCTCCAGCGTCCTTCCAGACCTCAGAACTGCCATTACGACAGATTCAGGGTGTGGGAGTGCTTTTATTGCAGGATTCTTCATCAGAGAAGCCATCTGGGTCAGTCGCTGATCAACCTCGCGCTGGCGTGTCTGTAAGCTGGCCATCTGGCCCTGCATTGAATCCAGAGCCCCAGGGCTAGGGAGCGTGTTCTGCACCAGTCGGCTGATGATGGCATCCTGTCTCTTTATATAGGTAGAAAGCTGGCCAACCAAGTTAGGCTGGCTTGACCTTTTGCCCTTGCCCTGACATTCATTCGTAGAAAGGGACTGCTCGCAGTGAGACATGTCTCAAAGCTTGGCAGAACAAGTCGCAGATCTTCAGAGTTTCTGAAAAGGCATGGAAAATCAAGTTTAGAAAATTGAAATTTTTATTTAAAGCAAAGTATAATGCTACGAAAAGAAAAAGGAAAAAGAGTGCTGTCAAGCTTATCTCTAAGCTTGAGGCACACGAGTGTAGTTAGTGGATTCAGGTTCGTCTTACAATACCACTATTGCCTTGTCCCCGGCAACGGCGCCAAAAAGTTGACCGGCCTAAATCGCGCGTCCAAAATTGGAGGCAGATTTGAGGTAGTCGAGCTTTTACATTTATAAACCTGAATCCTTCTAGGCCCCCGCAACTTTGCTTACGGGTTCGAAGTAGTCATACGGGGTCGAACACAGGGACAAGGGGGTAGTGTTGAGAACCATAAATCGACACGCTACACTCCGGTAGGTATAAAGAGATAAATTCCCGAAAGGGAACGGTAAGATGTCACGAAATAAACAAGAAAACTATCTCCAAATGGAGCTACAAGAGAGATTTAAGGTTTTAGTCATTTAGCAGTTTTTAGGGGTTTTCATGCAACAGAAGTAGAAAGATAAAGACTAGAGCTCAGGCAAGGTTCGGAGGATAAGACTGTAGTAAAACAAGCGGTAGCGGTAACACCCTGCACCCCTCCTCTCAGAGCGGGTACCTCTAACCTCTACATGAACACCCCTCTCGAGGTTGCTGGGCTTCAGTTAGAGTGGAATGTTACAGAAAACAGCTCCGTTCCAGGCACTCTCGTACTCCAGAATCAGACCAAACGCTAGAGCCACAACACAACTCTCGAAGTTGTTGCGACGGGAAAACGGTTCGGTAGCTAATCGAAACGCGATCCAAATCATGCAATCTAGGGTTCAGATATTAAACAGAGCAGTCATCCAACATTGTACACCAAGCATAGAGCAACAAGTAATTGAATCTTTCCATTTCCATAAACATTTAAAGGTCTTAATTCATTGCATAAACAAAGAATTAAATAACAGAATTAAAAGATAGGTGTCTCCTCCTTGATGTAGAATGGCGAAAGGGTGTTGTAGATCTCCTTCCCGATATCGGTCACAGGCCTAGCCCGATATCGGTCAGAGGCCTACCCCAATACAGAGGTGTTGGGCGACACACCCTCTCGGGCGGCACGCACCGACTGGCGAATGCATCAGTTAAGGGCTCTGGCCGATACGCTCATGTCAGACGACACACCCTCTCGGGCGGCACGTTCGATAGACTAAGCGTATCGGGTTGATATCGTGTTGGGCTAAGGGCTAAGCATTATTGATGTCGGTCACTTGTGTCGGGCAGTGATGTCGGCCGATATCGGCCCGCAATGTCGCCTGGGACGGTCCTAAGCGAACTGTCCCCTCCCTCTCAGGATGAGGAGAAGCTCACCTAGTGTCGCCCGAGATGAACACTGGGGCACAATACGGGTGTTCTTGGAGTTTCCTCACTCAAGCTCCCAACTGTCTAACTGTCAGTTATCCGAATGTGAACTGTGCGAGCCGTGCGAGCCATGCTTTCGGCTCCCTTAAGCTGCTATTTATAGTCAGTTGGTTGGTGGGAAGAGATGGTGCTCGAAGTGCCACGTAGCTCCCTTGTACGCCGGTCGATGGAGATGGACGGCCGATACAAGCATTTCTCGGTGCAAGGTGCTGGCTATTGGTCACGTGGCGGGCGGCACACCTGCCGGTGGGTGGCTGTGTCGCCTGATGAGCTGGGTCGTCGAGGCGGCTTTGGCTCCCTGTCGGGTAGAAGGTTTTTCGGCCGGCACGTTCCTGTCGTGCGACATCTCCTCATCGAGCATCTTTGTGTTTCCCAACCCGTGTCGGGCAGAGGCTGTATCGGGCGTCAGGGAGGCCGAGACGGGTCTGGACTTATTCATGGGTCGGAATCGGCCTTATTGCACAAAAGCAAGGAAAATTCTGTAAAAGATAGGAAAATCGGAGTAAGAGCATTGCTTGGCCAATTATTGCAAAAATGCTAATAAAATAGAGGAAAATAGTAGAAAAAGGGCAGTTTTGATAACAAAATAAAGGGCAAAAACGTCACAAAAACTGATGTTATCACAGAGCTCAAAGGGGTTTGTTCAGAACTCTGTTGGACTCAGAGGCCTTATTGTTTCTACTCTTTTAAGGCTATTAAGTAGTCATACATATTGAGCCCTTACAATTACAGAAAAGATATTAACTCAGTCAACCACCATACATCATATAGTCCATGAAATCCGTAATGCCTCCTGCAACAAGCATATAATCTGTGAAATCTAGAGTTCCTCCATGTCCCTTATAAACCATAAAATCTATGAAATCAGGTACCCCATAAGTTTTAGCTAGTCCAAGTCAAGCGATAAAGAATGCCATCAGCTAGGGCAGATTGTTGCTAGTCCTCCTTCCATATACGACAAAAAAAATCAGGTAAAATAAAATACTAAAAAAATCCTAAAGCCTTAGGGAGTAGTATAAAGCAATATTTTCATTGATTCAACAATTACATCACCATGTCCAAGTCCATGAATTTAATAGTTGGTACATGTACGTCATCATTCAAGTTGTCCCTTCCTGTTATTATGGATACTAGTAGCCTCAATGTCATAAAATTGGCCTACAACATTAGCATTGTCAGAAATGGTCATGTTCAAACTGGATTAAATTCTAAATATGTTCCAAACTTCTCATTGTATGTGATTTATAAGTAACCATTTCCCATGTAGATGCCATCGAGTAGCACATGTATCACTAACATTCTTTATGAATCTTAACACTACTGGCTAAATAATGTTCACATACGATTCTCACACTATTGGCTCCATTTTCCTAACACCATATATGGGACACCTCACTTATTAAAAGAAACGAATACTTTTTTGGGAAAATCTAACAGTATATACTAAGTCAAACAAAACCAAAAGCCTAAAGAAGTACTCCAAACTAATATTTTCATGAACTAAATATATATATATATATACCCATAGCTAAATAAGTGGATGTGAACAATTATTAGATGTCAATATCATCAAAAATGTGTGCCTGCAGCATGATATATTATTCTAGAGATTAGTTGTCTCATTTTTATTGAGAAACATTGGAGCATGATCATTTACCCAAGGTTATCACTATCTAAGGCGAGCATCAACTGGTCTCGGTTATTAAGGTATGAAACATGGATATTTGTTGAGCTTTCTTGTTTTTTTGGTTTTCGAAATAACCAATCTTGATCAGTATTTTCATATTAATTGGTACTTAGATAATATAAAATATAATAAGGCCAACTATTCCACTAGGGTGAAACTCTTTTCTAAACCATAGAATAGACAGTTCGACAACAAAGCCTCCATCTCAAGGCTGAATGTGAAGGCGCGGGTTGCTTCCACTCATATTTTTCTAGAGGCTTTCAATTTCAAATTACATGACATTTCAAATAAAAAATCTTGCTAGACAATGTGAAATTCCAGTACAACAAATCCAATTGGTCTGACATTTTGCAATCATGTATGAGATCTTTAATGAGGAACCCGTGTTCTTTAACATCTACTAGTACCTTGAAATGTTAAGCAATTGATAAATAGCCAGATATTGCTCTCTTCAAGTAGTACTTACAATATTATACCTCATTATATGCACTTCCACCTAAAATGCTATCAAGATACATAAATGAGTACAGACGGCCTCCGACCTGCAAACAATAAAATTTAAAAAAATTAAGCTTTGGAGTAACTTTTCATGTATACTGCATGTAGGTAATTAGACAAGAACAGTAAGAAAACAAAACATACACATATGATTTTCAAAAAGGCATTTTATTTTACAATTTTGAGATTAAACCCTTCCTACACCACTACTCTAAGTAGGACCTGAAATATAGATGTAATAGATACCTCCAAGGAGGTTTTAGGTTACTACTTGTTAAGTAACCAGGAAAAAAATAATAATACCAAAATACACTTTCCATAGCATATAATTTAATAGCTACAAACATAATATTCATGCAAATACTATTGAAGGATTCTTAAATGTCTATGTATGTTATGATAGGAAAATGCAAGGTAGCCACAATTTAGATACATTCATGCTACATGTAAATCCTACCATTCACCACCACATACTAAAACCTTGCACTCAGGAATGTTCATTAAAACGCATGCACCCATTAATACTGATTTTGACAACACACAATGCAAGTGGGTTTTATTCACTAAAACAACGACCTTAGGAATAATCCTAACGATTTTAAAGACAACAGACTCTGAAAAGTACTTGAGAAGCCCTATTCTATATTAAAAATGTCAAGAAAAGAACAATACATTTATAGTTGGTAGTCGGTGTTGAGATAAACAAGGATGCTACACACATATAGGTATTAAACTAAATGAATATACTATTATCATATAGGTTAGCTAAGAAACAGATAAGCTTATATATTGGTCAACATGACCATATTCTAGAGACTTGAACCCAAGCATCAATAGTCAAAGTTAAATAACAACCATAAATTAGATAAAATAGTGTTCATCCATCAGCTGATTTTTTTAAAAGCAAAAGAGGCACATCAATATATGGTAACATCACCATAGAGAAAATATGCAAATGGTATTACATAAAAATCCACATGAATCATTAATAAACAAAAAGGGCACCCTTCGATTTGGAACAACCGGAAAACGCACATCCTGGTTGTGCATATGTTGCCTTGCAGGCAATGCCTCCAGGAACCATTGTTTGTCGGATCATGACTATCAGTGAGTAATCACATTCTCTTGATCCATTCTCATTGCCATGTTCTTGAGGTGAAGTTACTAATTTACGGCTACATCCCCGACATGAGTTTTAGGATGCATCTCATGACCATTGTACAAACTTGTTCCAAACATCGTGATTGAAGATCATGCAAGAAGACGGTGTAGGCTGGCACACCTCTAGCAGTCACCAACTTCTGTCCAGTCTGCCTCATCAGTGCCCGATTTCCCCATATAAGCTACCTGCACACCATCCATTACCTCAATGAATGTCTCCTTGGAATCCTCGGTCCGACCGCTGACGTAGAAGGGCGATGAGTATATTTTTGGCGGTGGTGATGCTTGAAGTGTTATGAAGGACATCCCAGATCGTAGTGTCTAATATGCTAAAGGTGGCAGCGAGGCCATGGAGTTGAAGTGGTTCATGCACTTGGAATTCAATAATCTATGCTTTCTCGCTGGAGCTGGACAACAGCCAGGTCTCTTTTGGGGAGGTTGGATAGGAGGAGTGATGATGATAAAAATGGGAATATCGGGCGGAAAAAATTGAATCGCTGATTGGAGAAGGGGGAAAGTAAATTGGAAGAGAAGTGAAGCGGGAAAATGAAACATTCAGCATAATGATTGTGTAGTTATTTTTATTCGCTGCATTTGATTTAATTACATTTATACAAATTGTAAAAGAAAAGTGTATTAACTATAAATAAAAAAAATTGTACCTGTATTAAATGTAGGTAATTCCTATGTTTTTGTAGTGAAAAGGGGTAGCAAGAGCCCGATCCAACCAGATCCACACCATAAAAGGGGGTTCATAGTGGAATCCAAAGGTATAAGTAATGATTGAATGCCACTCACACCCCCTCACCACATTATGAACGTCAAGCACCAAGATCAGACCCTCAGCTTCCCAAGATGCCACAACAGTGGTAGAGAAGACCAAAGAAGGGAAGACATGTTTCCGAGGGGAAGATGCCCATAAGGGATGTGAAAGTGCAAACTTAGGAGCACAAACTTGGCCAGGAAGTCAGAGAGGAGATGAGCAAGGGGGAGATGAGCTAGACACGGTGGTCGCCACCCCCCCCCTAGAGCAGAGAAGCACACATGGTGAGAGCCCTAGGTAGTGCTCCTGATCGCCAGAGCAGATATGAAAGATTGTGTGTGCTTAGGTTTTATCATAGTCAACACCTTGAACTTGTTTAAAATTCTTTGCAACCAATCTGTCCTTATAGGTTCTTTACATTACTATCCATGTTGGTCTTCTTCTTGAAGACTCATTTGCACCCTATGGGTTTTACCTCTCTGGGTGGATCCACCAAGGTCTGTACTATTAACTTGAGAGTTATAGATTACCCATATTTTGATAATGATTAACCATTCCATTCCTATGTACCTAATTTGTTTGTTTAAGATTTATTCCAGGCTTTAGGTACATGAAAAGGATCAAATTACACAGGCCCTAGCTTGTCCAAGTTCAAGCCAAACGCAATGCAAGTGTGCAATTTGGGAAATCACTCCAAATGGCCTTAGATGATTTTTGTAATCACTTTTATTAATGATATGGCTTGTAATTAAGATGTGAAAAAATTAGAGACACTTAATTCCATCGTTTGATCACTCAAAAATCAATTTAAAAAATTTATCACATGTTGTTTATCGATCGAGTTGGAAACTCGACTGATCCAGTGATGGATTTTCAAGAGAGACCATTTGGTTGAGTTGCACACTCATAGAGTTTCATTGATTTATCAACTAAGAAAAACTAATTTTGACCCCTCAGTCGAGTTTCCCAGAACAAACTCAACCAATAGTTTGAAAATTGGCTTTGTCTCTTAATGGATCGGTCGATTTATTTTTATTAAAACTCGATCAAATGTACTATAAGGAAAATGCATAAAAAGTGATTATAACCATTGGTGAGTTGTTTTGAGCGAGAATAGATCTGTTGTAACCTAGAAAATGGTTATAGTTTGCCCTTAAGAGATACCACAGTTACGGGAACACACCCAGCTATAAATAGGACCCCTTGGAGTTCATTCCAAGTTTTGGCATTCATGCTATTCTATGTCCTTGCTATAGTTGAGTGTGTTGCAACTCCTTGAGCCCCTTTCTCTCTCTCATATACATAGAATTTTGTGATTATGAGTGAGTTAGGCCAGTTGTAAGATAGATACTTCCTTGTTCTTATAAAGCTTTCATTTCATTCCATCTTTCCACCCCCTTTCTGAAATAAGAAATGGATGAAACAAGCTACTCTGAGTGAAGATGAAGCTGTTGTTGTTCTTCTTCAAGGTTGAAGAAGAGGTGAAGATCTTCTTCAGGTGAAGTAGAAGGGAAAATGCTAAAGATCCAAGAAGAGTGGGTAATTCTTAGAAGGTTGAAGACTTGTGCAAGAGTAGGTAAGTCCTTGGAGAAGTCTGAAGGCTCTTAACAAAGTAGGTAAGTCCTTGGTAAGGTTGAAGACTCTTTATATTGGATAGGTAAGTCCTTTGGTGGGCCAAGTCTTGTAACTATTATGTTCATATATAGAGGAAGGCACTTGCAAAGTCCTAGAGGTTGACCTCTCTAGGTAGTGGATTCACTCTCTCCTAGTTTGGAGAGTGGAACCACTCTAGTCCACCTTTTCCAAGTGCTTGATTAAATTTCTCTCATCCTTGCAATGCTTTTTTAGTTAGGACTTCAAATTGCTCTTAAGCTATTGATTTTGATTGATATAATTTGAAGGTCTAAGTTATCTTGTGAGAATATTGAAGCTCTATTCACCCCCCTCTAGAGCCCTAGATCCAACAAATACCTTGTTGGTGTACATAGATTCCATCTCAGATTTCATGACCTCAAGCCATTTCTCAAAATTTTGACCCTCAATAGATTCCATGTAGGTTGTTGGCTCAACATAAATGACCAACTCATTGCCTTCTTGACTCACAACATAACCAAATCTTTTAGGATCAAGGCTTTTCATACTAGATCTATAAGGTTCATGTGTTATAAGAGGAACTTGAGACTCCACAAAAGATTGTGATTCTTCTTGTTCCTTATGTACCTATATAGGTTCTATGTTTTTTTATTGGTCATGAACCTCTTCGAGTTCCACTTTGAATTACTTTTCTAGGAATGCAACATTTCTGGCAACAAACACTTTATTGTCAGATGGTGTGTAAAAGTAGTATCCCCTGGTTTCTTTGGGATATCCAAAAAAGTAACATTTATCTTATTTTGGTCAAATATTTTTAGTAAACTTCTTTCTCACATAATCTTTACATCCATAAATTTTCATAAAATACACATTGATATTTTTCCCATGCCATATATCATATGGTATCTTTCGACCTGAGTTAGATGGTATACGGTTAAGCATAAATGCAACATTATCTAAAGCATATCCCTAGAATGGAGTCAGAAGATCAACAAAACTCATCATTGCGTGCACCATTCTAGTAATGTGCGATCCTTTCATTCTCATAGATATACCACTATGCTGTGGTGTTTTAGGTGGAATCCACCATGATAGGATACCATAGGCCCATAAAAGGTCCTCAAACTCTTGGAAAAAGTATTGTCCATGTTGATTAGAATGGAGAGCCTAATACTTCTACCAAGTTGGTTTTCTACTTCATTCATGAAATCCTTGAACTTTTTAAGGGTTTCTGACTTATGTTTCATCAAGTACACATTGACAAACCTAATGAGATCATCATTGAAGATAATGAAGTATTGGTAGCTACCTCTGACATTTGTTCTAAAAGTCCCACATACATCAGTATGTATAAGTCCTAGTAGATCACTTTTTCTCTCACTATGACATGTGAAAGGAGTCTTTGTTATCTTTCCCAATAAACAAGATTTGCATGTCTCTATTGAATTGAAATCAAAAAAGTTTAGATAACCATCTTTATGGAGTCTAGAGACATGTCTCTAATTAATGTACCCTACACAATAATGCCAAAGGTATGTTTTTTTTTAGTTATCGAGTTTTAGACTTTTCATATTTATATTATAAACAATTTTCCATAGATCTAGCCAATAAAGACCACAAGACATTGGTGCACTGCCATAAAAATCTCATCTTTAGAAATAGAACATCAACCATTCTTAATGTGAAATTCAAATCTATTCTTGTCCATACAAGATACATAAATGATGTTTATATTAATGGAAGGTACAAAATAATAGTTCTCTAACTCTATTACAAGCCCACTAGGAAAAGATAAATGGTAGGTTCCAACTATAGTGCAAAAACTCTTTCTCCACTCATAAATCACGGTTCAACCTCATCCTTTCTTAAAGGCTTAATTCTTTTTGGATCCTACATATTTGAAAATGTGTGCGATCCACATCTGGTATCCAGTACCCAAGATGAAGAAGTGGACATAGTTATCCCAATAATGTATACAATTGAAGTGGTGGACTATATCTCCTGCTTCTTCTTCCGTATTTCCTCCAGATAAAGAGGGAATTTTCTTTTCCAATGTCCATCCTAGTGATAGTGGTGACAATTGCCTTCCTTGTTCACCCCTTCCTTACCTTTAAATGTAGAAGACTTGGGTTTCTAACGTTCTTTAAAATTATTCATAAATTTGGCTTTTCCCATGGATTTCCCTTTTCCTCTATTGATGATCATCACAAATTTGGGTTTCTCCTTCTTCATTTACACTTCAACTATTCTTAACATGACAAGTAGTTCTGAAAGAGGCTTGTCAAAATCATTCCTGTTGTAGTTCATTCCAAACTAGATGTATGATTCTGCGCAGTGTCTACAAAATCACATTTGTGGCAAATCTTGGCGAAGGGAAATCTAAATTTAGCAAGGCTCCACATACCCAATCAACTTGGGCACATGGGGTCATATTGTATCTCCATTAGTCATATTGCACTTGAACAACACCTTTGAGATATCACATCTCTCTTGTCTTGCCTTATCTTGGTACATGTTCTTAAGATGTTTTACCATCTTAATAACATCCATGTTCTCATGTTGTCACTCAAACTCATAGTTCATTGAGCACTACATCAGGCAACTGACATCCATGACATCTTCAGAGTGCTTCTTGTAAGCATCCCTATCATCCTTAGGCATAGTGGGAGCGGGTTTTGAACAAGTTATACAGCTTGCTCTCTTGCGTGATAACGATTCTCAACATCTTCAACCACTCATAAAAGTTATTCTCATTTAACTTGTCCTTCTCAAGGACTACTCACAATGAAAATGTGTTGTTGTTTTCTATGAGTTTCTAAAAAAGAAATTTGCATTATGTCAAAACACTTTTCATTTGATTTGATTACAAGAAAATATGACAATATTTATTAGCCCTTTAATTAATTATCACTCCCACAATTTTCTTCAAATTGATATCCCTCACAATCAATTTGGAAGGTTGCAGTGTACAACCTTCTAGTGAATCAAGATCCATATTTCATCAAAATCATGAATAAACTAGGATTGATCACCCACAACTTGACTATTTAGGTAGTCAAAACTTGCCAAATGCATCATACACAACTCTTGATTGATGGCATGCACAACTATTTTTCATAATATTTCTTTACACTTATCGGTCCTTAATCCCATTCAAATCACCTAGTTAAGCCTGAACCGAAAGCCAACACGATAGAATATGCACCCTATAATGCCTGTGCCCACTGCCGAAGGCTCTAGCAGGGTTTTAGGAATGGCGACTAGCTGCACAAACCACCACTAGCCTTAACTACATACTTTATCCTCACTCACACGCACGCCAAGACCAACTTCTCAACTGGTCACCTATCCTAGTAGTACTCCAAGTTGAGCATACTTAACTACGGAGTTCTTTAGTGATGGACTTCCAAAAAAGGAGGCGCACCTTGGTAATATGGGTAGTCCAATCATTCCTTTTAAGATCATTCTATCTAAGGCCTCAAATCCTAGGATGTTACAATATCCCCCACTTAAACTCTTGACGTCCTCGCCAAGGCTCAACTATATGGCCTCATAATATTGCCCCATTTCAGTGCAAACCTAGAATGACCCGAGGACACCCAGCTCACGATCACAGAATACCAGGGCAAGGGTGGCTACATCACCATGGATAGCCATGTGGGCCCCACCTACTTTAGGGGTATGGCTCTGATACCATTTGTAAAACCTATGCCCACTTCCCAAGGCTCTAGAAGGGTTTCAAGAATGACGATTGGCCTCACATACGACCACTAGCCTTAAATGTGGACTTTGTCCTCCCTCACACACACACTAAGATCAACTTCTAGACTAGTCACCCATCCTATTAGTGCTCCAAGTTGAGCACGCTTAACTATGGAGTTATTTAGTGATGGGTTTCCAGAAAAGGAGGTGCACCTTGGTAATATGGGTAGTCTAATCATTCCTTTTAAGATCATTCTATCTGAGGCCTCAAATCTTGGGATCTTACAATATTGTAACATCCCAAGATTTAAGGCTTTCATGAGTAGAAAAGTTATTTTAGGGTTTGTTGACCTAAAAAGGATAAAGTTTGAGAAATTGATCTAATAAGCCACAATGAATCCTAATGAGACCTAGAAACCGTAGAAAGGTGTCCCAAGTCAATAAAGAGTTGTTTGGTATGTGATGGTAACAACTAGATGTTATACATGTTTTCAAGATCAATGTTTGCTTGATTGGACATCTTGATTGGATCAAGTTATGCTTATTTCTTATGAAATCTCCAAATCCGGTATGTGGTTAATTATGAGTACATGCTTTAGTTTCCTGGTATTTTCCCGATGTTTTATCGATTGCATGGAAATAAATTGTTTGGATTCTTTTATTTCTGCAATTTTTAAAGTGAATATGATTATCACAACATAAATATATATGTGACTGTCTTGAACCTACATATGATCTCTGGATGTATGATGCAAGACCAAGCCCTGGAGGGAAGGTCTGAAGTGGTCAAGCCCTGGAGGGAAGACCATTGAGCACCCAGAGAGGTGACCTGAGGTACCAAGATCATGATGGAGAAGGTAGCCTTAAGTCCCTTGCAAGAACAAAACTCCAAGCGAGGGTATCCCAGAGTAGGACTAAAAGTAGTTGGGAGGTCACATTGAAAAATGTAATTTTGCATTGTTAACAACTACTTGATATGATTAGGTTGTTAAAGATTATGTGCAATGTTTTGTGTTTTCCCACATACCAGTATATTCATTTATACTGACCGACGTTTTATTTGTCGGTGTTTTAGGAAATACATGAAATTGGACAAACAGTAAAGTGGAACCTATGAAAGATTAAAGTTAAATTATCAAGGAGGATTTAGTTATATAGAATTCTTCTATGGGTAGAAGTCTCAGTTTCCTATTCTTGAAGGTATGTAAAAAGTAAATTTTTATTCAAGTTTTCAATTTAGTCTTTCATAGAATTTTATAATTATTTTTGATTATTTACAAAACCATTGATCCTATTTTTGGGATAACGGCTCTGACTTCTTGGTCTTCTTGAACGATCCTTAGAGGCATGTTGAACCTTGGCTGCCTTTAGAGGAACCAAATCCTAGAAAAGGAAAGAGGCTTCTTGAACCAATGTACATATGTTATAGGTACCTACCTATTAGGTGTAGAAAGGAGAGTTCCTTAGACCCTAACAAGGTATGGTATAGAAACAAGTTGTGAGATCTCGCACCTAATTGGTTGTCCTTGTATAGGACTCTAAGGTGTTGTTCAGGTGAAAGAATGGTGGGAAGTGTATGCGATATGTTGTACATGTTTGGTTTGTGGTTAGACAGTTGATGCATAGGAAATGAACCTGGGGTTCCTAGACCTAAGAGGCGAGGTAGTAGTACCCGATGCACCTGATGGTCACGAAGATGTTTGAGTTCATGCAAATCGAGCATGGCACCCCCATATTTTTGAGTAAAGGAAACCCCACTAGAAATGAAATATATGTTTGATGAATCCATCACACACGTTGGTGACACATGCATGTATGAGATCGACCAACTTTACGGAATAAGGGACAAGTATGATATACCAAGGAACTCAAAGTGGCTTAGTAGGTTGTCTTCTTGCTAGATATGTGCATAAGTAGCATGATAGGGCTACACATCTGCATGATGATGCAAACCTTGAAAGTGAGGATGTTTGTGACCTTTGTCACTATCAAGAGATAGTTTTCTCCCATCCTAGGTAGGGACCCTTCTGTAGGGTGAGTACCAACTTTTGTTTAGGTTCAAGGTAACCTAAAGAAGTCTCTCATAAGAGATTGATGATCTAAGTGGAGAGTACATCATATGAACATGAATTTATAGACCCATGTGTGACCATCTCTAAGGGGCATGTAGATATGTTTCCATGGAGCTAACCTGTATGGGGCCAGACAGAGATAGGTAGGTCACCATGATTCCCATGTAGGGATGTAAGTTTGACCACGACTACCCAGAGAGATGATGTAGGTTTGGGTAAGGATTCAAGTTTGAGATGTACCATGATATAATCCTAGGTGAATACTAAGGTCAAATAGGGATAAGATCGATGCAGTAGGAGTTGTCTGTTCCCTTGATGCATGAGACTATAGGGTAGGGAGGTAACAACTACCTTTTCTCGAGGACCATGGGTTATGAGGTTGGCCACCTTCATGAGTTCATGGGGCCTAAGGGGTATATGTGAGAGGCACTCCCTAGATACACAAGGGTCAGATCACCCCAATAGTATCGACATCCTAGAGACCTTGAGGTAATGACTAAGGAATGTACACAAAAGAGATGTTTAGACCCAAAAGTGATGGTAAGAGTCTTCCCATGGGTATAGAACCATAATGTAGATGTTCATTGTGAGGAGTCATGTGAAGTACGTTTCAACTTAGTTTATAAAGTGTAATGGTGATGTGTGATGCACCATATCTACTCTTGGAATGGGAAGAACTCTATATTTGGACTGTAGCCAAATGCTTATTTCTTCTCGTTACGCATGTGAGACACAGGACAAAATGCATAACATATACTAAAGAAAGAGGTGCAATGAGTTGAAACCCTTCTATGATGTATGAGTATTGAAGTACCATAACCTTTGGAGAATATATCAGATAGGTGATTTGAGAGCATAAGAAGGACAAGGGTGATATGAGCACATACCTATTCAAAGTAATATGGAATTTATGAGTTATATGTTTGAGTTTGTTAACCGAGATGAGGAGGTTGAAGCTTTTTTGACTCATTTAGACCTAAACCTAAGATGAGAATGTCGAGTGGAGTATATGAAGGATTATGTTTTCACCATCACCTAGCACATATACAAGTTAATGTGGTACTAGATACTCTTAGTCAAAGAACAACTCATGTATACAACTATCTTGTTTAGCCAATAGATAAGCTGGAAGAGGTTGCTAGGTGAACCCTACAATCATTAGAAGATGAGATATCGGTATGGCTAACACCCAGATTTAACTAGACTGTTGGTCAAGTTAGTGGTTACTCAGTTAACCAGCCCAGAGCTTGATGAGATAAAAGGATAGTTTTGATACCTTAGATACACTTCTCTGGAAAAGAAGGTGGTGAAATATGCAACTAGAGTGTTTTAGGGTTTCTGAGGAATCACCCTTGAGGAATCATGTCATGCTAGGAGCTCATGATTTTAAGTACACCATACACCATGGTACTACCAAGATGGTTAAGGTTCATGGTTGTACAAGGATGAAGGAGGTGCACCTTGGTGATATGGGTAGTCCAATCATTCCTTTTAAGATCATTCTGTCTGAGGCCTCAAATCATGGGATATTACAATATTGTAACATCCCAGGATTTAAGGCTTACATGAGTAGAAAAGTTGTCTTAGGGTTTGTTGACCTAAAAAGGATAAAGTTTGAGAAATTGATCTAAGAAGCCACAATGAATCCTAATGAGACCTAGAAACCTTAGAAAGGTGTCCCAAGTCAATAAAAATTTGTTTGGGATGTGATGGTAACAACTAGATGTTATACATGTTTTCAAGATCAATGTTTGCTTGATTCATTGATTGGCTTGCTTGATTTGACATTTTGATTGGATTCAATTACACTTATTTCCTGTGAAATATCCAAATTAGGTATGTAGTTAATTATGAGTACGCACTTTAGTTTCTGGGCATTTTCCTGATGTTTTATCGATTGCCTGGAAATAAATTTTTTAGATGCTTTTATTTCTACAATCTTTAAAGTGAATATGATTATCACAACTTAAATATATATGTGACTATCTCGAACCTACATACCATATCTTGATGTATGATGCAAGACCAAGCCCCGGAGGGAAGGTCTAAAGTGGTCAAGCCTGAGATGGAAGACCATTGGGTACCCATAGAGGTGGCCCAAGGTACCAAGCTCAGGATGGAGAAGGTAGCCTTAAGTCCCTTGAAAGGACTAAACCCTAAGCAAGGGTATCCCAGAGTATGAGTAAAAGTGGTTGGGAAGTCACACTGGAAAACGTAATTTTGTATTGTTAACAACTACTTGATATGATTAGGTTGTTAAAGCTTATGTGCAATGTTTTGATTGTCCCCACATACTAATATATTCATTTATACTGACCGAAATTTTTTTTGTCAGTGTTTTAGGAAATACCTGAAATTGGACAAATAGTAAAATGGAACATGTGAAAGATTAAAGTTAAATTATCATGTAGGATTTAGTTAGATAGAATTCTTCTAGGGGTAGAAGTCTCAGTTACCTATTCTTGAAGGTATGTAAAAAGTAAAATTTTATTCAAGTTTTCAGTTTAGTCTTTCGTAGAATTTGATAATTATTTTTTATTATTTGCAAAACCATTGATCTTATTTTTGGCATAATGCCTCTAACTTCTTGGTATTCCTTAATTGGAGGTTACCAGGAAGCGGGGTCCTTACACACCCTGTGGAGGTAGACCCACATATCTATCATCACACTTCCACGAGATAGATGAAACATCACGCTTGGCCACACCCACACTTAGTTGAACAAATTTTTGATGTGTGTTTCTTATGGAAAGATTCTAAGACTTAATATTTAATTGACGGATTTGTATTTATAAATACATATACATATACTAATAACTACATACTTATAATATGTATCATGTACATGCTATATCCACAAACAAAACATGTAATCCTACAATAGGGGCGACAAAAATGGCCATACTAATGTAATTATTTGAAGCCTCAAAGAATCACTACCACCTAGGGTCCAAATCATATGTAGCAACCTATTCTTGTAGAAAATTTGTGTTGGAACCAGCCCAGTCGGTCGACTGAACCCTTCAATTGATCATTTGGCCTTCTGGTCGGTCGAATGGTATTCATGGATTGGTTGACTGGCTCCTAGCTTAGGACGTGTTAGGATTTCTCTAGTCGATCAGTTGGGACTCCAGTCAATTGATTGTCTCCTCCTATCATCTATCCTGGTCCTCTAGTCGATCAACTCGACTTCCCAGTCGATCAACTCATTTAGTGCAGAATGCCTTATCTTGTCGAAACATAAATTAAAACTATTATAGTCTTATTGTAAGAGTGAAACCTCAAGTTACATTCAAGGGGAGTATAGGGAGGGAAGCATTATCTTACATGTGGGAAAAAAGATAGAGGTTTGATATGAAAACTGATTAACAACAAGAATAAAACTATTTTACTAGGAACACACATTCTTAAGAGGTTTTGGCCATAACCGAGCATTAATCCACCATCAAATTTTTTTAGGGCGTCTGTATTGATTATATATATACATATATATACATATATATATATATATAGAGAGAGAGAGAGGGAGAGAGAGAGAAAGAGAAAGAGAGAGTCAGGCTAGAATACACTCGACTGTATAGATCACACACTACACTCAAGTGTTGTTTGCATATCAAGATTATCTTTTTGGAAAATGTAAACCATTGATGTTCATTTTCATACTACAACTAGGCTCCATACAAAATTTGTGACCATTTGGATGAGTTTAAGTCACTCATCTGAGGGAAACAAAATCAATGCATGAAACTAATTTGAAATGCATTATTTTTGTGGTGTCTATATCATGACCTATAAACGTCCAAATGGGGTCAAATTTCATATATGAGATATTCAAAAGATGTTTAAGAAGATCAATGGATTATATTTCAAAAAAAATATTGCCTCATAAAAAACTACTTGAGTGTATTCTACTCTAGATACACTCATATATTCCATCCTAACTCTCTCGCTCTCACTCTATCTATCTCTCTCTCTCTCTCCATATATATATATATATATATATATATATATATAATGAGCATATGTGATTTTAGTCAGATATGAACATTAATCATTTTAAGTATTTGCATTAGATGCAACAAATAAATAATAAAAAGAAATATGATCATATCGTTTAAATCCCAATACACCATAAATTGATGTGGCTCTGATACCATTATTCGAATTTTGGACAGAAGATAAGGAAGTGGAAACAAAAAATATCACATCAACAATGATTTATTTAGGAAAGAAGATTTGCAACCTGATATATCTGGTCCTGGATCAAGTCCAACAACAATCCTTGCAACGACGTGCTTCTTTTTTAAGTAGGTCCTGAACATTTGTAAGTGGAGGCCTCCTAATGTAGCACCATAAATGGCAATTGATGACATCCTCTTAGAGTGGTGGCAACAACCTCCACACCTCTATAGTAGTCCACGTGGACCACTAGGAATTGCTCATAACACTTACTAGAGCCAACGAGAAGGAGCTTGTCCCTTCAAGGTCAATGTAATAATGCTGAGTTTTTCACCTGGGATGTCTATCCCTTTTATGGGTATGAATTTCTCAAGATCTCAAGTTATCAAAACTATGAGAGGAAAATGTTTGTTAGAATTAGTTGTGTCTTATGAAATCCTTCACTACCCCTCTATTTGTAGGAGGGACAAGGTCAGGGTTTCCAAATCAACTGAGAGTTGAAGACTTGAATTTTCACAAATTTCTGGTTGCTGGAGATCATGAGTCGGTCGACTCAACTCATGAGTTGGTCGAATCACACCCCAGTCATTCACTAGAACATCCATTTGTCTGATTGAAGTGCTTTTCTATTCGTAACATATTGACTTTCAATGCAATGATCAATGAACAACATGATGTCAAAATCAACCTTGATCCAGGCTTACTGATCGTCCAATCGGTCGAATCGAACTCTAAGTTAGTTGACTCAACACATGAATCAGTTGACTCAACACTTGAGTTAATTGACTAAAATTTCCAACCAGCTAATATTTTTAAATTGAATCTACACTTGAGTAAGTCGACTCAACACTTGACTTGGTTGACTCGCATTCCTAGTCAATTAGTATTCAGCCAATGTTGTTTAAGTTGAATACCTAAACACTTTAGTAATCAAGTTAAAATGTATTGATGAGTACACTCCTATTCCAAGTGAATCCTATGTGTGTTACCCTATAGTGTACAAGTTACATTGGAAGTGTAAGGCCCCTAAACTTATTTAATGAGTTGAACAAGTTTAATTATAATAATTTAATGCTTAGTGCATCATTAAGTAGAGAGTTGAATTAAGAACTCACTAATGCAATTAGTGCTTTGATCGGGGGTTATAGTCTAATTAGCATGATTTCTTGCTTTGAGATTGTAGTAGATCTCGTGCTTGAAGATTTTAGCATGATTTGGATCTACGAGGTGAAATTTGTGACCTTTTCAGTGTCCAGGGTCGAAGTTGTTATTTTCCAAGTTTTTGCTGTATAATATTTTTCCTTTTTCCATTTCCCTTATCTCCTTTCTTCCCCAAAGGGAAACGACACCCGATTGACAGAGCAACGCTTGAAAGCGGCGCTCAACTGCTAACTCGATTGGCTAACCAAGGAGAAAAAGGGACGACATGACCTAGGGCTTGAGAGAGAGAGAGGGCTCTGACCAACAACCCTCCTCCTTCCTCCTTCCTCACCCAACCACTTGCACCCCCATCCTCCTGCTACGGCGCCGACCAGCAAGCACAACAGCTGTTGTGGCGGCTGGCTAAAGGGCTCTCTTGGGCACGACCAACACCTCAAATCGACGACCCTGACTCTAACCTTGTGGTCCCAACCAGAATTCAAAGCTCCTAGCTGTGTTTAGGCACCCAGCCAAGATTCCCTTTTCACCTGTACGTAAAGGAGTTGCTACTTGCGGCAGCAGGTCCAAACCATGACTGTTTGGGCGCGAAGGACAACACCAAATCACCGTCTTGAGCTAGGCCAAGAGCCTAGGATCGGAATCTACAACCATAACTACATCTAGCACCGAGCACAATCGTCTCCTTCAACCTATTTGTGAGGTAGAAGCTGCTGCAAGCAACTGGTCTGACCTAGGGCCGTTTGGCGCATGATAGAGCAAGATAAGACCAGCACGAAGCTCGACCTTGAAGGTAGAATGTGAATTCGTAGCTAATAGCTTGATTTGGCATTTTATCGAGCTTCCTCCTCAATGGGTGCGTAAAATAGGTTGCAACTAGGGCTGTCTGGGGGTAGAAGACAACCAAGTGGATGCTTGGAAATAGGTGTCTGGACGCGTTTCCAGTTGTATTCAGACGTTTTAACCACGGTGAGTAGAATCTCACTCCCAATCGCACGATTTAACTCCATGAAACAGACGATTTTGGTTTGATCCGCGTTATTCGCAGATGTCAATGTTTACCCAGGTGTCGGGCAGTGTCAGCACCGCTCGACTCCTAAGTTGCACGTTTAAATTATTAACGCCTACTCGACACTAATTAGTTGACTGATATGTGCGATGGGATTTAGTGAAATTACACGATCGATTGAACCTAGTTTATTCTGTTAAATGTTAATATTAGTAGTGCACAACTAGAAAAATATTCTATGGTAGAAATTACTCTAAAGCTCTAAAACCCTACCTTTCTTGCTCCTTATGTTTAGGGTTTTCTCATTTGATGAAGAAAGGTGGTAGATGGACGAATTCATAGCTTATTCTTGGATCTCTTCTGTGTGTGGTTCCATCTTCTCATTAGAGGCAAGTTTTATAACTTGCTTCACATTTATTGCTTACCATAAGCTTTCTAGACCATGTTTTGCTTGAAAATGATGATACATGCACTAAAAAGCTATGCTTGATTTGGATTTTGATTTTTATAATGTTCCCTGTTCTGATTTCAGTTCTAGATGAACTTGTGATCATGTGTACATTATTAATAAGATATAATGTGACTTGGATCAGGTTGTTTTGACAACCTATGGTGCTAAGCATCTATCAAACAATTGTCAATTTTAGGGTTTAGAGCTGATTTCTTCTATAAACCATGACCCGACGATGGTACCATTGTAACAACCCTATGGTGTTGTATTCATAACAACTGATGTTCGTGATCAAGGGTGTCAAATGATGGTGACAACCTATGGTCACCCCTTAGGTCAAGTTTTGGACGAATTAGAAGTTTAATGATCAACCATTAAATACCCTACTGATGTTATCAATCAATGTTGATATTAGCTTGATATTTGATGCTGATTAAGGAATATAGTGTTGATCTAACAACCTATAGTGATTTAATGATCACTAATGAGGGTGTATCAGGTCTCTACAATTTAAGGTGAGTTAATTATATAGTTTTAGCATCAATTAATTCTTAGACCAATGGTTTCTCAGGTCTTGATGCAATGGTAGAACATATATTGTAATTGATGGTTTTGATATATGAACTTGATCCAATGGTCAAGATATAATGTTTATTCCTCCAATAAAGTGGAATTATGGATAATGTAATATGTTGGTCCTAATAATGAGATTTAGATGATTTCCTTTATATGATCAACTTAAGGATTTTACTTATTGGCAATGGATGGCTTGTTCTAAATGAACAATTGATTTTGGGTTTTATCCTACCCTCAATGGAACTTTTTATGTTGTTAATCAAGGAATGTCTAGGGTTAGATGGTGACTCTTTTTAGAGAACAAATAGAGGACTTCGTAGGTGGTTTATCCAAGATGTTTACTTATGTAAACAACCAATAGTCT
The DNA here is from genome assembly GCA_963693085.1 of Alisma plantago-aquatica. Classification (NCBI taxonomy): domain Eukaryota; kingdom Viridiplantae; phylum Streptophyta; class Magnoliopsida; order Alismatales; family Alismataceae; genus Alisma; species Alisma plantago-aquatica. Next base: position 90,077,184 of record OY856410.1, on the reverse strand, counting down.
TGACTTTTAATCATCTAATGGTTCTGGATGGCATTGTGGTATAGTGATATGGGTTGAATGATGATGGAACAAATGGAGGGTTACCCTTAATAAGTTAGTCTTATCTATTCATTCATATGAATAGAAGGGTTGATGAACATATTGTGTTGATATGTAACCATAATGAGGTATAGCTTGTTATACCTAGCTTTCATATAACTAAATTATGGTAGTTGGGTATGAATAGTCCTTGAATGACTAATACAACCATGGAGTACTCTATTATTGTTGAAACCCTAGTATGGTATAACCTGATGGTTACACCTTGATTTAGGTGTGGGTTCATACTTGAGAATAGTATGGAATGTGATGGTAATGTTTCACCTTATGCATCCATGATCCAATGGGGATGCCGTAAGTTAGGGTTTGGGTATGAGTGCTGATTAGTAATATTGATATAATTTATCATGTTGAACCTAACTCTAATGCAATTAGATAAAGATGAGTATTCATCTTTAACATTCTTATATGATAGAATGATGGTAGAATAACCTCCTTACTATGATCATAACCTTGATATGTTAATTGGTGGTTATTATATTTACATGGTTAATACTTTCTTAAGTTAAACATGTGCATAATGAATATGATGAGAGTTAATCATATCTAGATACATTGCATGTTGATGTAATAAAGGAATGTTCTTAATGTTAATATAACCCTGCTATGATTGTTTATGAATATCTCCTAGCTCATTAATTCAATATTGTGTTTATCTGGTGTATTAAATGTAAGTAATGTTTTTGATCCTTATTATAAGGCATGAAAAGATAATGATGATCTTGCAGGGAATAATATGATGGTCTTAATGACCCGTTGGGCATGGTTGAGCCCTGAATGAGCTGTGATCCTCTTATGTTGATAAGGGTTGATACCCTGTGATATTGTGAAAAGGATTTCTATCTTGTGATAATCTGATGACTAGTGTAGTCTTGGGAATAGCAAGTGAATAGTACCATGTGATGATGAGATGAGAAATTATGTTTCATACATTTTATATCTTTTCAAGTTTTGATATTTATATGCTTGCTAGAAGTGAATTAGGGTTTGTATGTCCACTTGTTTGATGCAGACTTAATTCACCCAATTGGCATAACTAATCAAGTGCAACTCTAATCATGTAGTGTCATGTGCCATAGATCCATCTGAGTGTCAGAACTTGCCAGATGGTGAAACGAATATTCCTAAGGGAAACTCAGAGCGCATACTGATCAGTATGCAGGGTGCTTGTCATCCTAAATTCAAGTGTTTAGGGAGGATGACTGCGGTCATACCTAGCCCTTAGTTTGAGAATGGCTGCGGTCGTGCCTCGGTGATTATATATGTGATGATATTGGAGGACAACTGTGGTTGTACCTCAGATGGTAGGGTATGTGTACCCACCTCTTTCACTAGTGCCATGACCTGTACCAAGGACAGACTAGGTTGTTAGCAGCTTGACCTTTTGTGTCATTGTGGCGGACCCGTACTGACTGGGGGTGGAGAAGATCTTAGGAGTCCGACTCTTCCTAGATCTTGTATGACACTGATTTCGACTTAGCAGTGGTCAGTTGGATTTTGAGTGGTATCCTCAATTTCCTCAAGGCATAATAAAAGATGTAATACAACCGTATATCATATCTGTTTAGGGTTATACACAACATTTCACATTGGATGATAACCCTTGTTTGTTATCTTTACTTAGTGCAATTAATAGATAGTATTTGTGGATAGTCTTAAGATTGTAGATGCGTACATACAATATCCTGCTTATATTGATAACTATACTGCTATTGTTGATTATAATCATGGTGCCAGATATCTCAGGTTGTTAGTTATGTTTAGCATGCTATCCATGCCTTTGTAACTAGAGATGCATATACTGCTAATTATGCTTATCCAGGTAGTTGTTCTTATGTTGTTCGCTCTTCTTATAATGTTGATATGTTCAACCAATTAGACATCCTCATGTTGTTAGCTATGCTGTGTTACTAGACTTTCTCATGATGCTAGAACTGCATATGCTACTGAACTGCTTATATTGTCAACAAGATAAAGGATGATAGTCTGGTTAATAACGATAGTTATTGTTTTCTCTTTTATGTATTTTCTTAATCATCAGTACTATTAATCTTATTTGCTATATCTGATTAAACTTCTTAACTATTTAATTACATAAAAATGTTGTAATCAATAAATGTTGTTGATGGTTATATCTCTTGCTGGGAGTGTTTCTCACCCTTGTGGTTCACCACACTTTTTTTTAGGTAATCAGAAGTGAAGAAAACAAACATGTGGCAGCAAAGATGAGTTATAGTAATGAATATTTGGGAAAGTTGATTAGATGTCTAGTGTGTCCTAGAGTCATCCCTGTACTCTCAGGTCCGGGCGAGATAAAGTTTGTATATAATGTTTCAAATGAATCAGACTTTTGTTAGCATATTAATGCTTGTTTGTGTGGCATAGCATGGATTCAAGAAAGATGTCGGGATCCTTCAAACGTTTCTGAGTGGGTGTTGATGTTGAAATCGATTTTAGTTTACCCATATTTTTGGGTATATGATTAATTAGCGATTGATTGTGTTTTACGTTTTGAGTAATCTCATTTCTCGTGACGGGTCGCGACAGGAAGTGAACGTCCATAACTAATTTATGACATCCCAAGCAATGACTGGTATCTTGTAACACATTATTGCTACCGATGTAATTGGAATGTTAGGGAACAACTTCCAACATACAATATGTGATTAGTTTTATAATGGTTGTATAATTCCTTTCATCTGACATCCAAATTGAACTCGAGGCATGGAATTGTCATCCTCTTAGTATCCAATCCATGTTCCTTGAACTAGAGAAGACAGTCTGAGATGCATGTGAGATCACATATCACATATCACATATTGATTCACATGAGTATGGCCATATGTTTATCAATATCGCTTATCAAGTGGCATGGATATCAACTCTGATAAGAGGGACAACTTCCATCTACATCACTCACAATCAATCCCCTTGTGTCACAACATACCCAAACATTGCTTACATAGTAACCCTTATTTAAGGTCATTTTGGATGGTGTCAAAGTACATCGAACAACATGTGATGAGTGTAGAGTTGATAACCTCCCATTTTGTGATGTTAACTTATTGGTTTTTCTCAGTGTTCCATACTCTTTCTTAAATAATTTAGACATAATCTTTAATTTTCCACTCTTTTGTAAATATGTCATAGCCTAACTGTTCCCCTTTTATTTCTTACAGAAAAGTACAAAAAAAACTACAAAAGCCCCAAATGGTCCCAAGACCGAATGGACACCAAACAGTCCCAAGACCGAATGGACACAAAATGGTCCCAAGACCGAATGGACACTAAACGGTCCCAAGACTGAATGCACAACAAACGGTCCCAAGACCAGATGAAGCAAAATGGTCCCAAGACCAAATGGAGATCAACCGGTCCCAAAACCGCATAAAGTTACACAGTCCCAAGAATAAAGGCAAATAGTTTCAAGACCACAAGGACTCAAATGGTTTCCAAACTGGGAGAGTCCAAATAGTTTTGAAACCGAGAGAGTCCAAACGGTCTCAGAACCTAAACAGTCTTCATGACCATTTGGACTTCACTCAAAGCCTATAAATAAGACCCCAAGGGTCCTCAGAAAGGAATGAAGTTTTCAGACGTCCAAAGGCTGCCTCTACTGTTCTAGAGCTGTTTCATCCTTCATCCACCGCCCCGAGGCTGTCAGTATGAGATACACACTCCATCCATAAGTTGCTTTCTCTCTCATCGCCAAAGAAGGTGGAAGATGAGGATTCATCATCAAGCAACCTACAAAGTGTGAAGATAATTGCTCTCTCTCTCCAAGGGGTCGACCTTCCTCCCTCCTTCGTGGAGATGACATTCTCTCTCTCTATTCTCGCCTCCTTCTTTGTCCTTTCCATGAGTGAGTAGTCTTATACACTAGGGTGCGGGGAGTAGCCCCGCTACCCATGTTTTCATTTCGTGCAATGTAATCCATACGTTTGCAATAGAGATATACTTTCTTTTCAGTTCAACATCAATCGTTTAATGAATGCGTGTTGCTTGATCACCAACTTGTGTTACCTTTTATCTTTTAGTATGATTTGTCTACATTTGTACTATTAGATTCGAATCTTGATTGAATGTTGGTTCTTGATGCATGTAGTCACCATGCATCTGTTTTGGTATCTAGGAGTGTCTTTCAAGATGTGGAGTAAACTCACTTCCATCATCGTACTTTCATTCTATGAAATGGAATCAGTTGACGTATGAAAGTACAACCTTGATAAGTCGAGGAACACACTTTGCGAAGGGAATGTTGCAAAGCAAGTGACCATTCATTTGGGGATGGCTGGCAGCGCAACATTCCCACACTTCTCGTAGTTAGTTCTCTGAAAGGAAGCTAAATCTATAAAGATACTAACTATTTAGACTCTTATTGTAGGTTATGTTTTTATGTTGCATGTTTTGATCCATGCATAGTGGTGGTGAAAGCCGATCGCATCCTAGTGGTTTCTTAACATTGTTTACAACCTTAAATTTACTTTCTTGCTTTTGTTTTACTTACACTTAGTTTAATAAATCAAATCAATACTTTGATCTAAATACCAATTGTTAAGGAGCTAAATGAAATTCTAACATTTTCTATCTTGTTGATCCTAACAAGACCGTTGTCATATGGATTTGACCCTTAACTATACTACGATAAGGCTTCCACGTATCCTAGCATACGTGGGTGGAGTTTTAATCTAGTATAAGCAAGGCTAAACAAAAAGATTCACTATCTTTAGGATTTTTAGTGGTACACGCAATTCCACGTGAGTGGAAGCTCCATTAAAAATTGGCGTTGTTGCCAGGGACAACGAAAAATTTTAATTTCATTTATAATCTTGCTAATTGGTTAGGGTTTTACACCTTTTTCTTTAAACATTACTCCATATCTTCTTGAATTCATCATATCTCCCGCATCATCTAAAAAGTGTGTTTCTTCCTCTACTCAGGTAGAAGACGTGTATGCAACCATCGCATAATCTCAGATTCTTCCCTGATCCAGAGTACGACTCTGAGGTAGAGAGAATCTTGCACCGCCGCATCATACTTAACCACCAAAGAGCCAGACAAATGGCTGAAGATCAACGCCAAGCTGTGCTAGTAATGGATAGGGTCAACGCCGCCATAGCTACTCAGAGAGAACAACTCATTGCTGACACTTGTGCTCAGATCCAAGTGGAAATCCGAGCAGAAGAATAGGCCCACATCTGTGCTGAAAATGAAGTAGCTAATGAAGCTGCCCAGTTAGAGCTAAGAAACAAGAAATTGCGGGACTATGTCGTCCCCAAGAACTATGAAGACAATCATCTAGTCCGGACACCAATCATGAACATAACCAATTTCGAAATCCAAATACAATGAATTCAAATCATGCAGGGCATCTCATTCTCTGGTGGTTCTGGAGATGACTGCATGGATCACTTGAAGAGATTCAAGGCACTTTGTTGACCTGTCCCACAAGACGGAGTTGCCTTTGACGCAATAATGCTACATCTTTTTCACTTCACTCTATCTGGAAGGGCTTTGAGTTGGTACAACTCACTTGATAGGGATCCAATCATCACCACCTGGGCTCCCTTGGAAGAAAAGTTCCTAGAAAAGTTTTTCCCTCCTTCATTAACCTACGAAATTTGGGGGCCGATCAACCACTTTGGCCAACTTCCTAGAGAAACACTCGCATAAGCATGGTAAACATTCAAGGAGCTTCTAAGGAAGTTCCCTCATCACGGTAACTCCCAAAATCAATTAAAAGATACATTCTATAGGGGGGTGAGTGATGATCTCAAGAAATTTCAGGATTCCTCATCTGGAGGAAATTTTATGAGAAAGAACTACGAAGATGCTTGGAATATCATTACACTTGGAGCTGAGAACCAATCCAATTGGGGATGATCATCCGCTAAGGGAGTCCTCAAAGTTTATAAGGCTGAGGAATCAATGTAAATGAAAGCTATTGTTGAAGCTTTAAAGACTATAGCTCACAAACAATAGGTGCTTAAAACTTCATTTGGAGAATACGATAAGAAGAAAAACCCCCAAATCCAACAAGTTAAAGCTGCCATAGGGACTTGTGAAGCCTGTCACACATCTTATCACCCTACACTGTCTTGTGGCTTACTTTATAATGTGATGATGGATATGCAACCACCACAAAAGCAGTACAAACCGATCATCGAACACCCTAAAGATCAGATGCCTGAACAAGTCAATTCCATTAATTCCATACCAGGACAAGCTTACTATAATCCAAATCAACCAAGAAACCACCCCGAGTTTCAATATGGGAATCCTGCGGGGACTACTAACCCGCAACATCAAACATAAGGTAGATCTTCCAATAGATTGCCACCTGGATTTCAAAGTAACTATAACCAAAATCAAGGGAATCTTAGAAATAATTTCCCAAGATCCAACTACGCAAGAAATCCCTCCGCCTACTATCAATATACCCATCCTCCTCTGCACCCACAATTGCATCCTCCGTTGCAGCAATCACAGCAACCTCAGTTAACAGCACCTCCGCAACAACCACATCAACGATAGCAACAACTCACTCAGTTTCAACAAAAAATGCTCCTTCCTAGCCAACAGACAAGATGACTATGATTAGGCAGATGTTATAGTCACAACAAACCATGCTTGCCAATCAGCAAGCTCAACAGAAGGCTGTGGAGGCTCAACTAGCACAAATTGCTACCCAATTGAAACCACCAACAAGTACTTTTGCTGGTCAACTAGAGCCAAAACCAAGACATGATCAAAATAGACCAGAGCAATTGAATGTCGTCACTACAAGATTTGGTCATGTCTTTCATGAAGCTACAAGAATCGCTCATGATGATGATGATACACCTGTTTTTACTCCAAATGCAAGCCCGAATCTAGGAACTGAGAAATCTGCGGAGACTACAAAAGGTAAAGAGAAGGAACAAGCTCCCAAAGAGCCAAAAGTTCCGCAATATAAACCTAGGATACCATATCCAAGAAAATTGAGAGAGACTAAAATGGACACTAGATTCCAAAAATTCAAGGAGGCAATGAAGAAACTTTATATCGATATCCCGCTCCTCGATACCCTCTCTAAAGTACCAGCTTGGGCTAAATATATGAAAACCTTGCTATCAAGGAAATATATTACTGAAGAGCAAGAGATGGTCAAACTGGCTTAGACCACTCCGATATCATTCTTAATAAGATGCCAAAGAAAAAGAAGGACCCTGGTTCTTTTGGTATTCAATGCTGTATTGGAAATGCTTCAACAAAAAGGGATTAGCTGACTTAGGGGCTAGCATATCTATTATGCCCTACTCCATGTGTAAAAGATTGGGTTTTTCTTACTTGCTACCCACAATGATGACAATTCAGTTAGCTGATTCCACTATCACTGCACCCCTAAGAATTATTGAAGACATTCCAGTCAGGATAGGCAAGGATTCTTATGTCCCATGTGATTTTGTCATTATGGATATCAAGGAGGATCTAAGACACCCAATAATATTCAATAGACACTTCCTTGCCACAACCAGGGCACTCATTGATGTTGAAGTTGGCACGATCATTCTGAGATTGGGAAAAGAAGCAATTTAGTTTCAGGTCCTCAACAGCATGAAAGGCCCCAACATTCAAGAGGAAGTTTTTCTCTTAGATGCAATACATCAAATGCCCCAATTGGAAATATTAGAACCATCTCATGATTTAGAAAATTTCTTAATAAATCCAGAACTTGAATTCTCAGCCAACAAATCAGTTCAACCATGCCTGCAACACTTAGAGAAAGCTAAAGAAGCACCAACATCCACTTTTGAGGAGCTCAAATATGTCACTATTTTAGAAACAACAGAAGCACCTAAGGCTCCCGAGATGAAAACCCTACCAACAAGACTTAAGAATGTCTTCCTGGACGAAGAAAAACTATGTACAGTAATCATCAGTTCCACTTTGATGAAAGACCAGGAAGAAAGGCTTCTCGTTGAGTTAAAGAAACATAAGAAAGCCATTGGGTACAAAATAACTGACATGAAAGGTATAAACCCAACCCTATGCATGCATAGAATGCCCATGGTAGAAGAATTCAAGCCTTCAAGAGAGCACCAGAGAAAGATGAACCCCAATCTTAAAGAGGTGGTTCGCCTCGAGGTCCTCAAACTTCTAAATGCCGGTATTATCTACCCAATTTCAGATTCCCAATGGGTTAGCCCTGTCCAAGTGGTCCCCAAAAAGGGAGGAACCACTGTAGTGCTAAATGATAAAAATGAGCTAGTGCCCATAAGGACTGTCATGGGGTGGAGAATGTGTATCGACTACAGGAAACTAAACAAAGCAACAAGAAAAGATCACTACCCTCTACCTTTTCTTGATGAAGTCCTCGAACGCCTAGCCCATCAAAAGTTCTTCTGTTACCTCAATGGTTATTCCGAGTTCTATCAAATACCTATACACCCGGAAACCAAGAAAAAACAACTTTTACTTGTCCCTTTGTAACCTACGCTTTCAGAAGAATGCCTTTCGGGCTGTGCAACGCACCCGCTACCTTCCAAAGGTGCATGTCTGCTATTTTTGCAGGGTAAACGAGTCCATAATTGAAGTATTCATGGATGACTTTTCAGTCTACGGAGATTCTTTTGACAACTTTCTACTCAACCTTGGACAAGTCTTATAAAGATGCGAGGAAACGAACCTTATCCTAAATTGGAAAAAATGCCACTTTATGGTAACTGAAGGTGTCGTCCTCGGACATAGAGTGAGTGAAAGAGGGATTGAGGTAGACAAGGCAAAAATTGACGTCATCTCAAAACTGTCTCCGCCAAAGGACGTAAAAGGAGTACGAGCATTCTTGGGTCATGCTGGGTTTTATTGAAGATTCATTAAAGATTTCTCAAAAGTAGAGAAACCCATGACCCACTTATTGACCAAGGACACTGAGTTCAATTTTGACCAAGAATGCTTACAAAGCTTCACAACCTTAAAGAACGTTGTAGTCTCTGTGCCCATTCTGAGAGCACCTAACAGGTCACAACCATTCAAAATAATGTGTGATGCTAGCAACTATGCTATAGGAGCGGTGTTAGGGAAAAGAATTGACAAAAAGCCTTATGTAATATACTATGCGTCCAAGACACTTGATGATGCGCGAAAGAACTACACCACTATAGAAAAGGAGTTCTTAGCTATCATCTATGCATTCGAGAAATTCTGCTCCTACCTGATCGGATCAAAGGTCATAGTCTACACTGACCACTCCGCCATAAAATATCTAATTCAGAAGCAAGAAGCGAAACCCACACTTATCTGCTGGGTGTTGATGCTTCAGGAATTAGATTTAGAAATCAAAGTCAAAAGTGGAGTGGAAAATGTCATCGTTGATCATCTAAGCCGCTTTGATGTCGAGGATGATGATAAAGTACCTATCTGAGACTCCCTCCCTGACGACCAACTTATGAATATTACCACCAGATTTCCCTAGTATGCCGACATAGTGAACTATCTGGCTACATGAATCATCTACCCTTCCGCCTCTCACCACGACAAAAAGAAATTCCTCCATGATGTTAAGCAATACTACTAGGATGAACCTTATCTCTTTCATCTATGTGCATATAGACTTTTCCGTCACTGCCTATCTGAAGAAGAGATTACTCCTGTCTTAGAACATTGTCATTCTAGTTCCACTGGGGGACACATGAGTTCGAAAAAGACCGCTCTAAAAGTTATACAATCAGGTCTTTTTTAGCCAACAATAGCAAGAGATTCCCATGATTTTGTAAAATCATGCGATAAATGTCAAGTTTCTGGCGGTATAACTAAAAGGAATGAAATGCCTCTCACTATGTGGCAAGAGATCGAACTTTTCGAAGTTTGGGGAATAGACTACATGGGCCCCATCCCCTATTCATATGGATTTTCTTACATACTAGTCGCTATGAATTATGTCTTGAAATGGGTATAAGCTATACCCACAGTTTCCAACAATTCAAAACCAGTCATTAAGATGTTTAAAGATTTCATTTTCCCCAGATTCGGAGTCCCCCAAACTATCATATCTGACGGAGGGACCCATTTTCTGTAACGAAGCTTCGAAGCCCTCCTAAAGAAATACGGAGTCAACCGTAAAGTTGCCACACCTTACCATCCACAAAGTAGTGGTTAAGTGGAAGATTCAAATAGACAACTGAAGGCAATCATAGAGAAAACTGTCAATAGACATTATATCGAATGGTCCATCAAGCTTCCTGATGTCGTTTGGGCTTACCGCACAACTTATAAAACACCGATTGGAACAACCCCATTTCGTCTGGCATATGGGAAATCATGTCATCTTCTAGTTGAACTGGAACATAAGTCTTGGTGGGCTATTAAACAAATGAATTTTGATTTTAAAAGCACTAGAGAAAATAGACAACTCCAGTTGCAAGAACTAGAGGAGCTCAGAATGACCGCATACCAAAGTGCCAGGATCTACAAAGAACAAACCAAGATGTGGCATGATGGTCATCTCAAAAGGAAAGACATCTCTATTGGAGACAAAGTCCTTCTTTTCAACTCCAGAGTCAAAATGTTCCCCGGGAAACTTCGTAAAAAGTGGTCTGGGCCTTTTACCATCAAGCACATATATCCGACTGGAGCCATCATAATTGTTGACGACAATGGAGGAGAGAGGACAATCAATGGCCATAGAGTGAAGAAATACTATACTCCAGCTGACAAAATTCCGAGACAAACTATTGAGATCCGAGACCCCACAACATCACCATAAAAAAATCAAAACTTTATCAAGCCAGCGACGTAAAACCCAGGCGCTACTTGGGAGGCAACCCAAGATCTGAGTATCACCATTTTTTTATTTTTGCTTCTTCATTTGATTTAGGTTTATCATCTTTAATCTGAAAATATAAAAATTCACATAAACAACCAAAACAAACATAAAAATATAAAAATAAAAAACCTAAACCATCTTAAATGGTTTTGAAACTATTTGGAGCCAAACGATTTTGAAACTGTTTGGAGCCAAATGGTCTTAAAACTGTTTGGAGCCAAACGGTCCTGAAACCGTTTGGAGCCCAAATGGTCTCGAAACCATTTGACTTTGGGAATTTGTAATGACACCCCCAAATGCTATAAATATAACCCCACCCCTCCCCTTTTTCCTTCTTTCGAATCTCGAACTCTCCAAACCCTCGTGCAAGCACTGTTTCTTTTCCTACGATTCTCGATCCCGTGCAGATCACGATGCCAGTTCGTTCCGCCACCATCACTGATGTCACCTTAGCTTCCGAGTGTCTTCACGACATCCACACCATCCTTACCGCTGTTTGTTGCCTCGCCGTCGTCATCGTCACCCACAGAAGTAAGGTAGACCAACGCCACTGCCATCACTGTCACCTCTGTCATCACAACATCTTCATTTTTACCATCGTCGACGCCTACGTCGCCGACACAGATCTCTTTTCTATTGCCGCCGCCATCACTATCGTCGCCGCTAACACTTTTCCGTCGACGCGCACATCGCCTCCGTCGTTCACCTTTTCCAGCGATCTCAACATTTCACCTTCCAAACGGTCCTCAAACCGTTTGGACGAGGGACTGTTTAGACCCAAACGGTCTCCTAACCGTTTGGACCTAAATGGTCTCCAAACCATTTGGTGCCAAACAGTCCTCAAACCATTTGGACGCAGGACCGTTTGGACCCAAATGGTCTCCAAACCGTTTGGTTCCAAACGGTCCTCAAACCGTTTGGACCCAAACGGTCTCCAAAACCTTTTGGACAAGGGATTGTTTGGACCCAAACAGTCTCCAAAACCATTTGGATGTGGGACGCTTTGGACCCAAATGGTCTCCAAAACTGTTTAGACCCGAATGGACCTCAAAACAATTTTTACCCAACAAAACCTAAAAACCTTCACACCTACATAATGCAACCTTCTTCCTTTTAATAAACTTGCTATCTATACAAATTCAAAATTTTTCTAACACATGATTTTTCTGATTACCTTCTAGAAATGGCCTCACCAACAAAACAAGCCACCAGAACTGCCGACGCTCCTTTCTGGACAATGGAGCAACAGATGGAGGACCGAGCCAAGCTCCAGAAAATCATAGACATCTATAACAAGACTGGAACAGTCCCACCTAAAGTCAACCTGCTCACAGTCATGAGTGAAATTGACCGCCTCAATAGGTGTCTATCCAAGGATCCTGAGCAGGAAGTAGAAGAAATCTCTTCAAGTGATGAAGGGTTAGAATACGAGCCAACCCCTGAGGAGGAATCCCCAACTACAAAGTCCAAGGGGAAAAGGAAGGCCCAGTAAGCTGCTAAAGAACAACCTATGAACGGGCAAGGAAGCAAGTCCACCCCGTCACTGCTAGGGAACAAACCCTAACAGAATACATCCCATCAACCACTACCACCACCCCCACTACCATTCCTGCTACCACTAATGCTCTTGTATTCCCTGCCATAACCACTACCACAGCACCAGTAGAAAACCTAATCATCCACACCCTCCCATCCATCGATAAAACCTTGAAACCAACAAAGTACGTTTGTTCCAGCATACTAAAAAAGATGGGGATATACGATAGAATCCTCACCCTGCTCGATAATGCAAATCTCTCAAGACTGTCTTTTGTCCCCGAGATCTCATACGTCGAGCCCACAATAGAATTCTTTACACATCTCAACAAAGAATCTGTGGACATTATTGATAGAGTAAGGGACGGAGGTGCCCATAGGCTGGTCACCAAACTTTTTGGTAACAATGTTGTCATAATAGAAAATCTTTTGAATGAAATCTTCATATACAACTAGGAGCAGCTAAAAAAGGCCAAAGTTGTTAGCACAGAGAGCTCCCAATTCAACAGACACAACTTCTGGAAATCCCTAACAGGGACCCCAAATTATGAGGCAAAGACCTACAAGGCCTCTAATATTCACTCTAGGTTAGTGCACACGCTTCACAAAATTCTCACTGGTGCGCTCTTCCCCAGAATAGAGAACGGGAATGTTATCACCTATGATCTTTTTATTATATGGTCTGTTCTACATGGGATGTCGGTCAACATTGGATGACACATGATACAAAAGTTTTCAGCATACGCCCTAGGGAAATAAATCTGCATGGGCGGACACATAACTTCCATTCTTAAATATCTCAAGATGAAAAGATTACTCCCCAGGTGCACGCAGATCAAGGGAGACATCCTTATCAATGAGCAAACCTTGAAGAACTCTTACATTATAAAAAAAGGATGCAAAATTGCACTACATTTTCTGCCCTACAGTAAAATCTTCCAGAACTCTGCTACTGCTTCCAGAGCTCATGGATTATGACAAGGGAAAGCTACTCTTCACTGAAGAAGAGCTCACCAAAATCCTAGCTTCGGTCAAAGTACAAGAGAAGAAAACCAAAGCGGGCCAGACAAAACTTAGTATCACTGCCCCGACAGCTAGGGTAACAAAAATACCGGTAAAACGACCATCTAAGGCGTGTTTACCATTACAATAGCTATCGGGGACACCAACATCAAAGCTAAATCTTGAGACAAAACTCCATCATCTTGAGGAACAAATCTGTACCTCCTCATTAGACTCATTTATCATGAGCCAAAATATTGAGCCCACCACACTACCATCCAATACTATCCCACCATCTACCACCCTCCCACCTTTCTCCACAACAATCCCAACAATAATTCCTTTCCCCACATCCACACCTCCACACACATCTTCCACCTCAACCTTTTTTTCTTCGGGCATCCCATTCTCCACTCCAACACCCACCTTCACCTCCTCCGCCCCCATCTCCACCCTTTTCCCCTCAACATTCTCAGTCCCACCATTCTCACCGGGAACGTCACCATTTTTTTCATCCGCCACCACCCCGACACCGCTAGTGACTCCATCTATAGTCACCACGTAGTTTGCGGGACCATCAACAGTGTCTCTTTCACAAGGCACTACCACCTTTCCACCCCGACCCCAGCCATCCCACCCTTCCACATCTGGGGTCCCTTTTACAAACGTCGGTGAGGAATTCATACGTCAATTTGACGCTATTTGAAACCTCCTCACCGACCCTTCTAATATATTAAAATCTATTTTTTCTTGTGTGCAGGGTCTAACAACACAGGTCGCCAAGATTGACGAGTGAAACCATGCCTTGCCAGGCATCATCTCCAGCATCCACCAACAGTAGGAAGCAGTGACAATGAAAGTCAAACGCATCAACGACCGCCTGCAACAACTGCCACAGTTGGTGCTTGGGGTGAAAAGCTATCAAGGCGATCTGGGTAAGCAAGTTGACATGATTTCTACGCAAAATCAACCATTGCTAGACACCCAACGCGAGCTTAAGAAGCAACAAACTGCTTTAAGAACGTGCTTGGATGACATCAACACCACCCTCACACAACTCAATAACTGCCAAGAGGAGTCATCCAACAATGAAATCAACCAATTAAGAACTCAAGTGACATACCTCTCTACACGACTCCTCTCCATCGAGACTTATTATTCAGATCTCAAAGAAACCCACGACGCACTGCTTGAAACACATGAGCATGTGCAAGTGGCTTTCAACGAACTACAAGCACTCCATCGATAGTGCAAGAAGCCTCCACCAAAGAAGACCACATATAAGGCGGAAGATGAAGAAGATGATGAAGAAGAATATGAAGATGACGATTCTGACTCCTCGGATGACTCCAACAATAACACCTCCTTAGATGATAAATCTGATGACCCAGACAATGCTGGAGAGGGCCCCATCCTAGGAGCTACACCAGAACAACTAATAGATCACCAAGAAGGTGATAAAGATCCCAAATCCCCTACTCACAATGACAACATTAACATGTCATATGGGGATCAATTTCTTGACTATTCTGCATTGGGATCTCTGGGGGAAACTGCCGAAGAAGCAACTTTTGCTGAGTTCCAAGAATGTTTATTCGGAACCAGCATGAGTCAACCACAACCACAACACTCCGCCCCAGAGAAATCTTCACCTCTTCCCCCAGAACAGGAAGAATTAGAAAGAGTCAGTTTAGATACCGATGAAGATCTCGACTCTACTTCTGACTCAGAGAAAGACAAAGATCTGCCGCACTACATAGAAGATTTGGAGCAGAATTCTTCCCACCCTCCGCAAGAGCATCCCCCGCCGCCACCTCTACCTCACAAGATGCACGATTGATACATGGCGGCAATCTCTACCCTTGATGCTCAAGATATCTTCATCCTAAACACTATCGTAGATGATGCCAAAGAAGGGGGAGATGTTGTCTACCAAAATACAAAGACTCAGCGCAAGTTGACACATGAAGACTTCCGCACCATCCTTTGACCACAATCACCGGTGAAGATGGCAATCTTCAGTGTCCTCCTTGCCAATTCTATCGAAATGTACAGAAGCTCTAAATGGCATCAACCAATACTTAATGCTTCTCCTGCTCTGCCCATGAGTCTATTATATAAAGATTTACAAAACAAATCTATCAAGCGGTTGCAGATGGGGATTGCCAGAAAGGAACACTATATTACCGTCCCCTTACAAGTTTCTGGCCACTGGCTGCTAATGATCGTGGACACCGCGGCTCGAGATGCCAAGGTGTACAATTTTTGCGCCAGTGAACTAAAGGCTGGTATAATTAATTTTGCTGGTATTGAAGATGGGGAGGCCAGATGCATCCCTTTCCGGCTTCTGAAACTAATCTGGGCTGCATGCCCATCCCTTCGAAATGGTTGGAACCAACCCTGGTTCCAAATCATAAACCCACATGTCCAAACACAAGAAGGATCTAGGGATTGCTCTTTCTACACTATACACCACATCCAAGCACTCAATCAACAAATCCCTTTCAATGAGATGGCCACAAAGGATTTTCATTCCCTACGAGGATGTTACGCCATGGAGCTAATATGCGACAGAAGGTTCTTGATGGACCCAACTATGGCACCTGACGACGTCCCTCTCTACCTCTACTCGGCCATCCAACATCCTCAAAAACAGCCATTCTGGAAAACAATAAGGAGTTGGAGAAACTACAACCCGCCAAGGTCCCTGAGAAGAAACAATGGGACCCTTACTCTTTTGATCTGGTGGAGGATATAATGGACATCGAATTGGTAACAGGGGCCACCATAAACAAACCATCTTCACAAAAGGTGCCCCTATCTGCCATTGAACTGACGTTCCCTAATTTTGACCTTACAGCTTGCAAGACCCTCTCCGATAGTGAAATCCAGCTCCTCATGTCAAGACTATATCCCAAGAGAGATGATCTTGTCTTTCTAACCGGAGCTATTCTGGTTATGGCAGATATGCTCCGTGAAACTATTCAAATCAAAGGGTCTCTATCTGTGAGTCTGATGACTGTCTATCAATACCAACTCGGACAGAATAACCCTACGGTTTATATGGCGTCAGCATATATGAAGGATGATCTCCTAAAGATAAAGAACTTAGGAACCACAGAGGCACTCATCTCTGACCTCTAACATATGACTCTGATGTTCATTATGCTTCCTTTCCTTCACTCAGAGCACTGGATGCTACTGGCAACAAACCTTCATGATGGAACAACTATCATCTACAATAGTTGTGATAGCCAGTTTGATGCACACTAGAGACAGTATGCTCTGACAGCTAGTATGCCCATGGAGGAGGTGGCAAAGGAGTGTGCTGACAAACTCCACGATCTCTTAAGCAAGCACACAAGGGCATATGTAACACCCCAATTTCACAAACTGAGCGGAAGCATACATCTTATTGGGATGTCACAAACATGATCATCATTGCATAAAAATAAAGTCTAATAAACCATCACAAGATACATAATTTGCAATTCTCATGTCTCAAGTTCCACAACATAAGACTAAAGCTTTGAACTGAACTAAACTAGTACATAGTATCAACACTTAATTGAAAAAAACTAATCTAAAGGCCATAAGATAGTTGGCACCCCACCAGGTCTAAACTCTTCGTTTGTCCTTGAGATGTATGCTCCACGCTTAAACTCCTTCCTTATGCTTTTCTCCTACGGACATCACATCCCCAACCATGCATTCAAAATAGAAAACACGCGTTAGAGTAAGTGGCATAGAGTATCATTATAATAACATAATAACTGGGAAATAAGTAAATCATAAATGTAATTGTACAATAAATCTTTGGTTCACATAATATGCTCTTAATTGGTTACTTGTAATGTCTTTTACTCTTATGCACCAACTGTGCTCATAAGGCCCGTAGGCTCAATTGATGTTCCACTTGAACACATGATTTGCACAAACGTGCCATAACTATGCTCCACTTGTGCTCATGATTTGCACCTGAGTGCCATAATGTTCCATTTGAACTCATGAATTGCACATAAGTGCCATAATGTTTCATTTGAACTCATAAGGCCCGAGGGCTTGACATTAATATGATAATGACAAATAATACAACTAATTACATGATTTTTCATTAACTCGACATAATGATCAATTACTTGGATTTAACATGAACATGACACAAATTCTTGAAATAATAAATTTAAAACATAAGGATCATATGATAACCTTTGGAAGCATTAACTTAAGAATTTCTAAAAATTGAATACATAGATATCATATGGTTTAACTCGATCCTCATGATACAATATTCTTAAAGCGATTGAAAACCATTACTTAAATACTCAAAACGCATGGATCAACTTACCTTTATTGGAGCAAACCCTAATTATTCTCCCTGATCATGAGACACCCCTATATTCCTAAAAATATATGATTTATATTAATCGCCATCATTAATACACATTAAACCCTAATTTGAGCCTTTTAAGGAAACGGGGTCTGATCTTATGGAAATAGGGTTTGAAAACACTAAAACCAAGTTCCTTGTTGAAAAACCTTTCCAACGACTATTTTTGGATATTTTTCTGATAAGCGGTTGATATATTGTGAATTTATGAACAATTGACCAATTAGAAATCATGGAAAAATCCACGCGGGCCTGGGACCCGTATCTAGCTGGCCCAATCAGGGTCGGTCGCACCAGCAATGGGCCTCAATGGGACAGACCCGAAGTCAACAAAACCAAAACTCGAAAACAACCTTAGACCAACAATCACTCGTTTAGCGATGGATGGGCATAATGGTCTTTTTAGAACCAAGCTTCTTCTCCATTTGATCGAGAAAAGAGCAGCATCAGCTGATGCAAAAAGGGCGAAGATCCTTGTTCCACCAATCCTCCAAGTTGAAATTGTACAAAAAAACCAAGGGTATATGTGAATCTGTCGCAACCTAACGAAGGGAACAAGCCCTGAACACGGCTGATCGATGGCCAGGGAACCCAAAAACCATCCTACCATGGTAGGGACAGGGACAAATAGGGATAGTGGTAAGTACCACATCGCGATGACAAGCAAGCGCACAGACCAATCTGAGACACCTTAAGAAAGCTGGAGACGGCCCTAACAATGTCTGAGAAGCGGAAAGCACTGACATTGTTCTTGGGTACAAGATGGAAGATGAAAGAGGGAAAGCAACTGAGTACCATTTTGGATGAAATTGCAGATGCGGAAAGCTTTGTGGAGGTCCTCTGGTTCATGACGATGTGCCAACGAGGTTCAAAGTGTCGTCTACTCTCATATCAGACCACCGCTAGGGTAGAGGGAGAGCTAGAGATCGGAGGTAGTATTAGCTAGAGATCTAGAGAAAAGCAATGATGAGGTCCTGTTCATGGACACCACACGGTCGTTTTTGGAAGGATGTATATAGGTTTCATGTTAGGATGGTTGTTGGTTTACTTGCGAGGAAGGAAACAGGGGAAACGGGGAAGAGTCCTAGTCGACCCAGGGCTCTAGGGCATGAAACCCTATCTTGCAAGGGATCAGAAGCTTCAGGAAGGCGTGAGGATTGCGACGGGCTGATCGGTTCACATTGAGAAAGAACCGGGGAAAAGATCGGGAGGGAGAGTTGAGCGTGGGTCTGCCGCTTCTAATCCAACTCGAATTCGGGTGAGGGAGAGACGCTGCCCACCGCCCACAGAGTCCCCGTGATCAGGATATAAAGAGGGTCGTCCGATCAGATCAGGGATAAAAACGGGCATGACAGAAGAAGAAAAAAGAGTGAAAACCATATCAAATCGATTTAATGATATCGAAATCATGATTCAAACCATATGTTAACTCTATAAAATAAATTTTAGGGGTAAAATAAGGTCATAATAAGCCCAAATGTTGACCATATGTCTATTTTAGGTTCTATAACTTTCTCATTTACTTATGTTTCATATCTTGTGTCTGGATGATGACTATTTAGTAGAATATATTACTATCATGTTATCAACAATGGCATATGTAAATATATTGTTCTTATTCATGTGATATTTCATTTATAGTTAGTTAGGTTCATCTAATAAAACTTAAGTCAATTAAGGTTTTCAATGTGGGATTTTTACGTTAGGGTGTGATATTTTAATTTAGTTAGTGGTGAAATTTCTATTAAGACCCTGAGCTTGTTTGATACAAAAAAATGGGATGTTACAATTCTACCCACCTAAAAAAATCCGTCCTCAAAATTCCATTAGAATTCTACCCACCTTAGGTTTTTTTTTTCTAGTTTGGAAAAACTAAACATGTATATCCACAAAACTACTACCATGGCTGGAACTAGATCGTACCTTCTTCTTCCACCTCGCTATCAACCATTGCAAAGATCCTTGCTTGCCTCTTTTCTTGTTGCTGTGGTTTAGGGTTTTGCCCTAGTTCATTCTTTTCCTTTAGCTTGGGGCATTCTGGCTTCTTATGATTTGGGTCTCCATAGTAGTAGCAAACACCCAGTCCTTTCCTGCATGGTCCACCATGAAGTCTACCATAGGTTGCATAAGGTTCCTTAGCAGGCTGTCCTTCTGGAGCTTTCCTCTTCTTGTCATCCTGTCCTTTATGCTTACTCATGCTTCCTGAGGATGCTCCATTCTTCCAGTACCGTCCAGGATGGTCCTCCAACTCTAGGGCTTCTTCTAGAGCTTCGTGCACTGTCCTGATGCCACATCCCACCACAACAAAGCCAAGATCAGGCTTCAGGCCGCACATGAAATTCTTTGCCAGACGTGTCTCGTCCAAACCATAATTGTACTTCTGCAGCATACGAAACTTCATTGCATACTGGCTAACAGTTGAGTCATTGTCTTAAGCACTTGAACTCCATCTCCTTCTTCTCGATCATAGCTTTAGAGATGTAATGGTTCTAGAGGGCAGTAGTGAACTCCTCCCAGGTCAATGGTTCAACATTGGGTCCTCAAGCATTAGTGAAGTTTTCCCACAAAGTACGGGCTGCACTCTTCAGCATGTGTGTCCCACAATGCAATTTAGAGGGATCGGGACATCCCAAGTCACGGAAACAATGCTCGATGTTGAGAAGCCACTCCTCAGCATGACTGACTACGTCGGTCTCCGCTTCTCCAGAGAAGGATTCTGGCTTGATCTTCAGGAAGTCTACTAAAGTCAACTCTTGGTTCCTCGGTTGATGTGGTCTTCCTTGTTGACTGGTGAGAGCATCAGTGAGAGCCTTGATGAGCACTTCTAGTGGTGCATTAGGGTTACCATTAGGGTTAGCCCCTCTAGAAGCACTATGGTCACTTTCTCCATTGGAAGAGCTTCCCTCTCCATCTACGTGCTCCTTGCCCTTATCAGATTTTCTCTTGGGAGCCATCTACAAAAGGGAACATAAACTTCATGAGATGTTGAGAAAAGCCTGCTGACCAACCATACTTTTTGCTCTGATACCATTTTTTAACACCCCAATTTCACAAACTGAGTGGAAGCATACATCTTATTGGGATGTCACAAACATGATCATCATTGCATAAAAATAAAGTCTAATAAACCATCACAGGATACATAATTTGCAATTCTCATATCTCAAGTTCCACAACATAAGACTAAAGCTTTGAACTGAACTAAACTAGTACATATTATCAACACTTAATTGAAAAAAAACTAATCTAAAGGCCATAAGATAGTTGGCACCCCACCAGGTCTAAACTCTTCGTTTGTCCTTGAGATGTATGTTCCACGCTTAAACTCCTTCCTTATGCTTTTCTCCTGCGGACATCACGTCCCCAGCCATGCATTCAAAATGGAAAACACGCGTTAGAGTAAGCGGCATAGAGTATCATTATAATAACATAATAACTGGGCAATAAGAAAAATCATAAATGTAATTGTACAATAAATCTTTGGTTCACATAATATGTTCTTATTTGTTAATTGTAATGTCTTTTACTCTTATGCACCAACAGTGCTCATAAGGCCCGTAGGCTCAATTGATGTTCCACTTCAACTCATGATTTGCAAAAACATGCCATAACTATGCTCCACTTGAGCTCATGATTTGCACCTGAGTGCCATAATGTTCCATTTGAACTCATGAATTGCACATAAGTGCCATAATGTTCCATTTGAACTCATAAGGCCCGAGGGCTTGACATTAATATGATAATGACAAATAATACAAATAATTACATGATTTGTCATTAACTCGACATAATGATCAATTACTTGGATTTAACATGAACATTTCACAAATTCTTGAAATAAGAAATTTAAAACATAAGGATCGTATGATAACCTTTGAAAGCATTAACTTAAGAATTTCTAAAAATTGAGTACATAGTTATCATATAGTTCAACTTGATCCTCATGATACAATATTCTTAAAGAAATTGAAAACCATTACTTAAATACTGAAAGTGCATGGATCCACTTACCTTTATTGGAGCAAACCCTAATTATTCTCCCTGATCCTGAGACACCCTTATATTCCTGAAAATATATGATTTATATTAATCTCCATAATTAATACACATTAAACCCTAATTTGAGCCTTTTAAGGAAACAGGGTCTGATCTTATGGAAATAGGGTTTGAAACACTGAAACCAGGTTCCTTGTTGAAAAACCTTTCCAACGACTATTTTTGGGTATTTTTCTGATAAGCTGTTGATTTATTGTGAATTTCTGAACAATTGACCAATTAGAAATCATGGAAAAATCCACGCGGGCCTGGGACCCATATCTAGCTGGTCCAATCAAGGTCGGCCGCGCCAACAATGGGCCTCAATGGGACATACCCGAAGTCAACAAAACCAAAACTCGAAAACAACCTTAGACCAACAATCACTCATTTAGCGATGGATGGGCATAATGGTCTTTTTAGGACCAAGCTTCTTCTCCATTTGATCGAGAAAAGAACAACATCAGCCGATGCAAAAAGGGAGAAGATCCTTGTTCCACCAATCCTTCAAGTTGAAATTGTATAAAAAAACCAAGGGTATAGGCAAATATGTCGCAACCTAACGAAGGGAACAAGCCCTGAACACAGCTGATCGATGGCCAGGGAACCCAAAAACCATCCTGCCATGGTAGGGACAGGGACAAATAGGGATAGCGGTAAGTACCACATCTTGATGACAAGCAAGCACACAGACCATTCTGAGACACCTTAACAAAGCTGGAGATGGCCCTAACAATATCCGAGAAGCTGGAAGTGTTGACATTGTTCTTGGGTACAAGACGGAAGATGAAAGAAGGAAAGCAGCTGAGTACCGTTTTGGATGAAATTGCAGATGTGGAAAGCTTCGTGGAGGTCCTCTGGTTCACGACGATGCGCCAGAGAGGTTCAAAGTGTCATCTACTCTTGTCTCAGACCACCGCTAGGGTAGAGGGAGAGCTAGAGATCAAAGGTAGGGTTAGGAAGAGATCTAGAGAAAAGCAACGATGGGGTTCTGTTCATGGACACCACACAGTCGTTTTTGGAAGGATATATATATGTTTCATGTTAGGAGGGTTGTTGGTTTACTTGTGAGGAAGGAAATAGGGGAAACAGGGAAGAGTCCTAGTCAACCCAGGGCTCTAGGGCATGAAACCCTATCTTACGAGGGATCGAAAGCTTCAAGAAGGTATGAGGATTGCGACGAGCTGATCGATTCACGTTGAGAAAGAACTGGGGAAAAGATCGGGAGGGAGAGTAGAGCGTGGGTCTGCCGCTTCCAATCCGACTTGAATTCGGGTGAGGGAGAGACACTGCCCACCTCCCATAGAGTCCGCATGATCCAGGATATAAAGAGGGTCGTCTGATCAGATCAGGGATAAAAATGGGCGTAACAGAAGAAAAAAAGAGTGAAAACCATATCAAATCGATTTAATGATATCGAAATCATGATTCGAACCATATGTTAACTCTATAAAATAAAGTTTAGGGGTCAAATAAGGTCATAATAAGCCCAAATGTTGACCATATGTCTATTTTAGGTTCTATAACTTACTCATTTACTTATTTTCCATATCTTGTGTCTAGATGATGACTATTTAGTAGAATATATTACTATCATGTTATCAACAATGACATAGGTAAACATATTGTTCTTATTCATGTGATATTTCATTTACAGTCAGTTAGGTTCATCTAATAAAATGTAAGTCAATTAAGGTTTTCAATGTGGAATTTTGATGTTAGGGTGTGATATTTTAATTTAATTAGTGGTGACATTTCAATTAAGACCCTGAGCTTGTTTGATACAAAAAAATTGGGATGTTACATCGTACCATAAAGAACACTTTCATCGCCCAGCCTTCATCCACATATGTCCCCAATAGCTCTGAGAGTCAAACGACTGCGGCTTCCACGTCCTCTACTAGATGTACACCATCATGGTCCTTGGAAGACTTGTAGAGGACATGACGGATGTGGATTATCACACTCTACGTGGAAAGTTCACAACTAATCTTCTCCGAACGCATGGAGCTAACAAAGGACTAACATAAGCCTAATGCCCTTGTCCTTGTACTTCTCAACCTACCACTTTGACACTCTGAGGACAGGGTGACTGATAAGTTAGGGTAGGAGTACACTGGACAAGGGTGAAGTATCATTTTGAAAACCCTTTCCTCTCTACCTTCCCTTTCAATTATGTACAAAATCTTTAGCCTTCTTTGTACATTTAGATTTTATTTTAAGTAATTCCCCCATTAAAATAAATCCTACACATAATAATAGCATCCCTCTTGGAAAAACTCATTCCTAGATAAATTTAGAATCAAGTTATTCCTCAAAAGAAATAACAAGAACAACATATAGGCATGTAATGGTGAATTAATAAATTACCTTCACACTAGATTTTCATGCCTTTTCTTCAATTCTACATCTGACTCTCCATAGGTCAACATCAAGGCCGAAACAAGCCAAACACTCTTAAAGACGGGAGGGATATCAGGTGACATCCAAATCAAGAAACCTCGCAAGAGGACCACCAAGAAAAAAACCAAATAAGTGCATGTCGAGAAACTCTAAGAACAACTTTCTTCTCTTCAATAAAAGAGGCTTGGCTGCCCAATCAAAACCCCAAAAATTCCAAATCCTAAGCCTGGGTGTTTACGAATAAAAGCCACAGTGTTGAATAAAAATATGAGAGTTGTGCCACCCATAAGGATCTATATGAAAGAGCCAATAAAGGTCTCTCTCGGTCGGTACATTCAGCTGCCCTCACAAAGGAAGATGTGTCATGCCTGGTAGTGAGACCCTAAGGTATCCAAATATATGAAAAGGCTGATAAAGGACTCTCCTAGCCAATAAATTCAGCTGCCCTCACGAAGCGAGATGTATCATGCTCGGTAGTGAGATCCTAAATGCATAGACAAACCCTCCCCCACTTGAAGGGGGAGTTACACAATAGCCTTTAGCCAACCCTCATACCCACTCTAGCCTCCGACAAAATTTTCAGAGAAGTATAAAACTGATTAGAGTCGATGACATGCACAAAATAAAATCAAGAAAAAAAGGTGGTCCCAATGCGAGCTACGTGATATGGAAGAAACCTCAGATCCAAGCAACTCTCAACACCTAAAAGAGTTAGAGCAAGCAAAAGCTCTGATATGACCTTAAGATATCTCTAGTTTAGAATTGAAGCAAGAGTAAGGGAATCTTAACTAAATAAAATCACCTTGCCACTACGTGCCTTAGCTTTATCTAGCTTGAGGACAAGCTAGACTCTAAGTTAGCGGGAGTGATAACCTCCCATTTTGCGATGTTATCTTATTGGTTTTTCTCAGTGTTCCATACTCTTTCTTAAATAAATTACACATAGTGTAATGACCTCGCCCCTAGTAACCCCCAATTAAGGGAGACCCAAAGGTCAGAGTCGTTAATCAATTAACATGATCAAAGGTTCAACAAATAATCAATGATAATTATGAAATTCTACTAATCTAAACTGAAATCTGGTAAAAAAAATTAAAACTTTTCTTACCTTTGAAAAACTTGGAAATTCTAAGTATCCACAGCTTGAATCTACTCTATCTAATCCTCCTTGCACTTTACGTCTTATTTTGCAATGTGACAATTTACTATTTGTTCTTTTAGGGTTATACCTAAAACGCCGACAAACGAATACACGATCAGCATAAAGCTGGTATGTGGGGATTACAAAAAGTTGTGCAACTATATTAACAATGTAAACAACCAATTATCATTTAACATTCAAATCACATTTTAAGCAGTACTACTCAATCCCTTCCTATTCCCTTCCTCTGTGCTGTCCCTGCAGTGGACATGGATACTACCTCTCTCACACGATAGATCCTCATTAAACCCCGCATGATCCTACCAAATAGGTTGATCAATATCTAGGGTTGAGTCGCATGGCACTACTCATAGGTAGTCCAATCTCTAACTCAATGTGACTTGATGGGCCTACCCCATTGGTAGCCACTTACTAAGTCATTTAGTGACCTGATGGGCCTACCCCATTGGTAGCCTTTTACTAGGTCAACCCATTAAGCAACAGAGGGGACTGGGATCTGAGCTAGTAGGCATAATTCTTAGGTGATAGTCATATTCACATTAGAATTTGCATGAATTAAAACATCCAACAGTTTAATTCAAGTGATGATGGAAACTACGACAAAGTCCCGGAAAACTAATTCGGGTAGTCATAAGCGTAACCACATACCTGTTATGCAGACTTGAATGCAGAAAAACTCAATCAATCAGGAATCAAGCAAGTACACACAATTTGTTCCTGAAAAAGGCATTCAATTTCTATATTACTAATCATGTCATCATGACTCATTAATTCTAATCGTTTCCTAGGTTATTTACCCTTTTTAGGGTTTTAACCATAATTAGGGTTTTATTTCCTTTTTATTACTTTTACCTTACTTTTATCAAATATCCATCAAACCCTAATTATCTTGTCCTATTTTCCATTAAGGTCCTAAAAATCAGGTTTGGACCATATAAACCCTAACTTTCAGATTGCTATATCTTTTTCTTTTTCTCTAATTTAGGGTTCTTAAACATAATAATCGATGTATTGAATTAAAAACCCTATACATGTAATTATATCATCAAAATAGGTTAAAAAAACATCTTAATCATTAATCAGGTTAAACATGTTCGAATTAACCTAATTGCAAGACTAACTACATTTTTTATCAACAATTAGGGTTTCTAACCACAACTTAATCCCTTTTCTATTCAAAATATACACTTTTTCAAAAAGATATAGATTTAGGATTTCCAAACATTTTTCCTCATAGTTTTCTGATCATTTTTCATGTATTGACTTTTTGCATCCGAGTTTCCTAGCTCAAGATATGATTTTTATAAGAAAACACATTTTATTCAATTTAATAGCAATTTTAGAAAAACATGGATCGTCTGATCCATGGTCCGCGCGGTCCACTAAGGATCCAACGGCCACGGATGTATGTGCCTTAACTAGCAATCAAAACAACTGAAAGACAATTCTAACCTCATCGGGGCTGAAGGGAGCGAGGGTTATTTTGGTCAAAGACCACGAGACTCCGTCTTCCACCTTGCGTCGATGCACAGTAGCTCTGTGGTCAACTCAATCGTTGACTTCGCGACTCAAGTCTTCTGCGAGCACGCCGATCATTTAGGGAGCTCCGCCTCCCTCGTCCGAACCTGACTACAGGTCCAATTGCCCGCCGAGAGAGCGTGTTAGTGCCCCCCTTGCTCGTCGGACTCTGGCGAGGTTAGGCCAAAAGGGCGGGGTGCAGGTCGAGGCAAACTGAGCAATCGGTGGCACGAACACGTCCCTTTCTTACTTCCACCGAGATTGGACTAGTGAAAGGGGATTTTGGTGCCTTTGATCACCCCCCTATATATAGGGTCGAGGCAACAACCTTCCAAGATAGGTGTTTCCCATATTGGTGACAAAACTTAGTCGAACCAGGGATGAATCCCTTCAGTTTCGACTCCTGATTGCAATGGGAGTTATTGCAAAATCGCATCCGATCTGGTTTGCAAGGAAATTGGAGAGGAAAGATCCTCTTAGATCTCACAGAGTCCCAGTCCCACTGGGACTTAGAAGATGACTGCATGTCATTGGATTGAGATCCAACTGTCCGCGTTATCCACACTTGACCAAAAAGGAAAAATCTTTTTCTTAACTCTGATTAACAAGTTTTAGCAATTTCATAGGAAATTCGTAGCTCCCAAACCCTTTCTCCTTTTTAACTCAAATTTTAAAGGAAGGTTTGTTTTTTCATTATCTAACTTTGTACAAAATTTGGGAAACAGATTGCAATGGATGAGAAGGATTACTTCTCTCCCAAGTTAATCATTAATTAATTAATTTATATTCCTTTTCCTTTTGCCATTATCTTATTATTTTGGGTCCCTTGGACCTCAAGGAAACCCAAAGGCACGAATTCCCATATTGGGAAATATTGGTTTGCCTTTATCATCTTTTAATTATCAATTTCTCATATTTTCCCTTTTATTAATCAATCCTTTCTCCTTTTTAATTCCCTTTTCTTAACAATTGGGCTTAATGGGTAACAAAGCCCACAATCATTCAATCAAAGCCATTTCACACGAAATCTATCACAATTCAAAGAAAAGGATATCATTTATTCATTAAAAGGGAAATACACCTTACATTATATTTTCAAGAAAATGGGGTTGTAACACATAATCTTTAATTTTCCACTCTTTTGTAAATATGTCATTAGCCTAATTATTCAGGGTATGTTTTCTCCATGTCTGCCTTCAGCTCCCATGTGGCCTCATCCTCTCCATGGTGCTTCCAAAGAACCTTTACCATCTCTATATTCTTGCATCTGAGTTCTTTCACCTTGGTATCTAGAATCTGCAAAGGTGACTCATGATAAGTCAGCTTTCCTTGAAGCTCAATAGGTTCAATGCTCAGCACATGGCTTGGATCTTGCACATATCACTTCAGGTTAGACACGTGAAACACATCATGCATCATGCTATACTGAGGGGGTAACGCCAAATGATATGCAACTTCACCAATCTATTCCAATACCTCAAACGGACCCACGTATCGGGAACTCAACTTTCCTCTATTCTTAGCTATAGCTCGGAGCGGTCGGATTTTCAAAAACACGTGATCTCCCACAGTGAAATGCCCATCAGTCTTCTTTGCATCTACATACAACTTTTGTCGATCCTGGGCTCTCTTTATCCTTTGCCTGATCAAAGCCACTTTATCAGCATACACTTGGAGCTCATCTTACCTCAACAAGGTCCTCTCACCCACATCATCCCAGTGAAGATGTGGTGACTGACACAGCCTCCCGTACAAAGCTTCATACGGAGGCATCCCGATACTGGCTTGGTAGTTGTTGTTGTAGGCGAACACTGCCAACGGTAAGTATTGCTCCCATGAGACACCCCAATCGAGCACACAATCTCTCACCATATCTTCTAATGTCTGGATCGTCCTTTCTGACTGACCATCTGTCTGGGGGTGATAAGCGGTACTAAACTTTAACCTTGTACCAAGTTCCTCTTGAACTTTCTTCCACAACTTGGAAGTGAACATTGGGTCTCTATCTGAGATGATCGATCCTGGTACACCATGCAAACGTACTATCTCTCTGATATACAGCTCAGCTAGGTCTGTCACCTTAGCAGTGGTATTCAAGGAAAGGAAGTGTGCTGACTTGGTAAGACGATCTACCACAACCCATATCTCATCATGACATCTCTTGGTCTGGGGTAGACCCACCACAAAATCCATGGCGATCTGCTCCCATTTCCATTCTAGAATCTCTATTGACTGTAAAAGTCCACCGGGTCGTTGGTGTTCATCCTTCACCATTTGGCACGTAAGACAACTGGCCACCCATGACGCAATGTCTTTCTTCATTCCTGGCCACCAGAAAAACCGCTGTAGGTCCTTGTACATCTTAGTAGTTCCTGGGTGCACTGTGTAATTGGATCCATGAGCGTCTTGCAAGATATGTTCCTTTATTGATGAATCCGCTGGAACCCATATGTGATTTTCAAACCTGATTCCTCCACCTACTCCCATGGATAGACGAGTCTGTGGCTTCATCATTAAACCTTTCATCTTGTCTAGCTCTCCACTAGTCAACTGTGCAGTTATGATCTCACTCAACAACTCATATTGAATCTGGATATTAGCACGTTGTCGTGGATTCAGGTCTCGGTGTGTCAGTAGGTATTTTAAACTCTTATGGTCGATGAAGATCTCGAAGGTAGCACCGTACAGAAAGTGCCGCCATATCCTCAAGGCATGGATTATAGCAGCTAACTCCAGGTCATGTGTCGGGTAGTTCACCTCATTCGGCTTGAGCTGTCGGGAAGCATATGCAACCACATGTCGATCTTTTTCCAAGAAACAATGAAGTCCCATTTTGGAAGCATCGGTGAATATCATGAAACCCTCATTGCAAGAAGGCAGAGTCAGTACTGGTGTGGTAGTGAACTTCTCCTTCAATTCCTGGAATCGAGCTTCACATACTTTAGACCATACAAACTTCACATCTTTCCGGGTCAACATGGTTAGCGGTAGAGCAATCTTGGAGAAATCCTTGATGAAGCGACGGTAGTATCCGGCCAACCCCAAGAAGTTGTGAATCTCAGAGGGGTACTTGGGTGCCGGTCAGTCTCGAACTGCCGATACTTTGGCTGGATCTACGATGATTGTTCCTCCTGAGATGATGTGTCCAAGAAACATGACTCGGTCCAACCAAAACTCACATTTCGAGAACTTTCCGAAAAACTTATGCTTTCTTAGGATATCAAGGACTCTACCCAGGTGGTCACGGTGTTGGGCTAGGTCATCCAAATACACTAAGATGTCATCTATGAACACTATCACAAAAGAGTCAAGGAAAGGCTAGAACACACTGTTCATGAGGTTCATAAAGACACTAGGTGCATTGGACAATCCAAACGGCATGACCACAAACTCATAATGGCCATAACGGGTTCTGAAAGCCGTTTTGGGTATATCCTCACCTCTCACTCTCACCTGGTGGTATCCTAACCTCAAATCGATCTTGGAAAAGACTCGAGCTGATTTGAGTTGGTCAAATAGGTCATCTATTCTAGGCAAAGGGTACTTATTCTTAATGGTTTCCTGGTTGATCATTCGATAATCAATACACATCCGAAGTGACCCATCCTTCTTTTTCACAAAGAGGACAGGTGCTCCCCATGGTGAGGTACTGGGTCGGATGAACCCCTTATCCAACAACTCTTACAACTGGGTTTTCAACTCAAGCAACTCAGCAGGGGCCATTCTATAGGGTGCCTTAGATATAGGGTTAGTCCCAGGAGCTAACTCAATCAAGAAGTCTACCTCCCTCTCAGGGGGAATCCCTGGTAGATCATCTGGAAACACATCTGCATACTCCTGAACCACCTCTATGTCCTCTAAGGATTGCCCCTTAACCTCGGGTACATTAACTATGGCTAGGTAGGCTTGACAATCCTTGGATAGCTACCGGTTAGCTTTCATGGCAGACACATAAAGGATGGTTGTTGCATCCTTCCTTCCTCGAATGGTGAAGTGTGGATAGCCAGTTTTCCTAATGAGAATATTCTTTTCTCTACAGTCAATCTGGGCCCTATAGGTGGACAACCAATCCATACCGATGATTACATCAAAATCACTCATATCGAGAAGGATGAAGTCAGTGGGAAGCTCATGATTCAGATACTTTACTAGCAAGACATGGGTTTTCAAAAGAGAGGTATAAATGTGACCACTCGGGGTTGTGACATCTAAAACATAACCCAAATCTTTGCTATCCAAACCAAGCATAGTTGCCAGATTTCTTGAAATAAAATTATTAGTAGAACCAGAATCAAAGAATGCTTTTACATTTTGTCCCATGACTTCCAGCAAGCCTACATAGTTGTTCCATATCAAAAAGCTATTACATAGTCTACTGAACTAAAAGGAAAAAACTCTATGGGTTATTACCATCAATCAACCTATTAGCATTCACCTGAGCTTCTTCATTGTCGATGTCGAACACTCTAGCTTGCCTTGTCTCTCCAGCTGGAGGTGCTCTGGATGGTGCTCCTACTGGGGGTGCTGCATCTACTGGTTGTGCTGCCATAGGATATGACTCCAAGGGTCCTCTAGGGTTGGGTTGAGGGAAGTTGGCGATGAAGTGGCCCTCTTGCTGATAACGGTAGCAGACTCTTTTCATGTGGAGGCACTCACTGGTATGCCATCTTCCGCAGATGCGGCATTTAGGCATGTTGTTCTCTTGATGGGGTTTCCCTTTGTTTCCATGTCTTCCCTTGGCCTGATTCCTCCTGTGACCTTTCTTGTGATTGCTCTTCTGACCTTGGGTTCATTCAGTGAAACCCAAATATCCCTTGGGTGGATTCTGAACTGGCATCACCGTCCTCTCCATGTCCAAGGCGGTGTTGTAGGCTTCAGCGAAGGTCTTCAACTTACTAGCCATCACATGTGGCTCGATGGTAGGGTTCAAGCACTCTATGAAGTGATCCACCCTTCTTTCTTCATCCAGTTTGTATCTGAAACGTTCCAAGATGCGGAACCTACGACCAATGTCTGCAACTGATGAACTTCCTTGAGTCATGTTGGTGAACTCTCTTTCTTTCTCCATCTTTTCTGAGATGGGGATGAATCTGGCGGTGAAGATGGTTTTGAAGTCGGTCCATGCCATCGGTTCTTCGCTTAGGTCTCTTCCCATGATATGGTTCTCCCACCATATCTTGGCTGCACCTTCCAAAAGGTGAGTAGCAAATAGAACCTTCTTATTTGGCTGCACCTCAAGCATCCAGAACCCATTCTCGACTACAAGCAGCCAAGCTTCAGCCTTGTTGACCACTTCAGTCTTATCTTCTCCCCAGAACTTCTCAATGTTCAGCTTGGCAAAGTCCAGGATGGTGGCTCCAAGTCGAGGACGAACAGGAAGTGTGATGGAGTTTTGCAACGCCACTAAAAATCCTAGAGATGATGAATCCCTAAGTTTAGCCTTGCTAGTACTATGGTAAGATCTCCACCCACGTATGCTAGGACACACGGAAGTCTTATCGTAGTATAGTTAAGGGTCGAATCCTCGAGACAACGGTCTTGATGTAATCAAGATGGAAAACGTTTTAGTCGTACTTAACTACTTAACAGTTGATATTTAGATCGAAAGTTTGATTTGGTTTTAAGCTAAGTGCAAGGAAAGTAAAGCAAGAAAGTAGAAATTAAGGTTGTAAACAATGATTAAAAACCACTAGGATGTTATCGGGTTTCACACCACTACACATGGATCAAGACATGCAACATAATAAAACAATCTGCAAAGAGAGTCAAATCAGTTAGTATCCTGTAGTCCTAGCTTCCTTTCAGATAACTAGCTATGAGAAGTGTGGAGTATTGCAACGCCAGTCATTCCATAATGAATAGTCACTTGCTTTGCATTACTCCTTCATGAAATGTGTTCCTCGACCTTACCAAGGTTGCACTTCCATACGTCAACTGATTCCATTTCATAGTATGGAAGTGCAACGATGGGGGGTGAGTTTACTCCACTCATGAAAGCACTCCTAGATACCGAAACAGACATATGGTGACTACATACATCTAAAACCAACATTCAATCGATATTCAGATCTAAGGGTACAAACGTAGACAATTCATACCGAAAGATAATAAGTAACACAAGTTGATGATCAAGCAACTAGAATTCATTAAATGATTGATGTTGAACTGAAAAGGAGAGTATCTCATTTGCAAACAATTGAATTACATTGCATGAAATGAAAAAATGGGTAGCGGGGCTACTCCCCGCACCCTAGTGAATGAGACTACTCGCTCATGTCAAGGACAAAGAAGGAGGCGAGAAGAGAAAGGAAGAACATCATCTCCACGGAGGAGGGAAGGTTGAACCCTTGGTGAAGAGAGCAACGATCTTCGCACTTCGTGGTTGCCTTGATGAAGGATCTTCTCTTCCCACCTTCTTTGCTGTTGAGAGAGAGAGAAGGTAGCTTGATAATGAAACGTGGATCTCAAACTGACAGCCTTGGGGCAATGGACGAAGGATGGAATTGCTCTGGAACTGGAGGGGCAGCCTTTGGGCGTCTGAGAGATCCCCCCCCTTGGAGGACCCTTGGGGTCTTATTTATAGGCTTTGAGTGAAGTCCAAACGGTTTGGAGACCGTTTGGACCTCAAGACCGTTTGGGGCCTCAAGACCATTTGGACTATGAGACCGTTTGGCTTCAAACGGTCTTGAGACCGTATGAACTCCATGCGGTCTCGGGACCATTTGTCTTCATGCGGTCTTCAGACCGTTTGAACTCCATGCGGTCTCGGGACCGGTTGGCTTCATGCGGTCTTGAGACCATTTGAACTCCATGCGGTCTCGGGACCGGTTGGCTTCATGCGGTCTTGAGACCGTTTGAACTCCATGCGGTCTCGGGACCGGTTGGCTTCATGCGGTCTTGAGACCATTTGAACTCCATGCGGTCTCGGGACAGGTTGGCTTCATGCGGTCTTGAGACCGTTTGACTCCATGCGGTCTCGGGACCGGTTGGCTTCATGCGGTCTTGAGACCGTTTGACTCGATGCGGTCTCGGGACCGGTTGGCTTCATGCGGTCTTGAGACCATTTGACTCCATGCGGTCTTGAGACCGTTTGGCTCCATGCGGTCTTGAGACCGTTTGGCTCCATGCGATCTTGAGGCTAGGTTATTCTTTTATGATTTTTTTGTGCTTTTTCTGCATATATAAAAGGAAAAAGTTAGTCTGATGGTGTATTTACAAAAAGGGGTAAAATTAGGATTATGTATAGTTTAAACTTAAAAAGAGTATGGAAAACTAAGGAAAAAGACTAAGATAAACGACAAAAATAGGAGGTTATTACCCCCCCTAACTTAGAGTCTAGCTTTTCCTCAAGTTAGATAGAGCTGAGACATGTAATGGCGAGGCGATTATTTTTAGGATTTCCATACTCTTGCTTCAATTCTTGACCTGAGTTCCCCTGGGGTCATATCAAGTCTTATTGCATGCCTTGATTCTTTCAGATTTCGAGAGTTTCTTGGATCTAAGGTTCTTTCCGTATCTCAAAGTTTGCATTGGGACCACCTTATTTTGTGCATGTTGTTGACTCTAATCAGCTTTATACCTCTCTGAAAAACCTACTGGAAGCTACAAAGGGTATGAGGGTTCGCTAAAGGCTTTGAAGTGTAGCTCCCCCTTCAAGTGGGGGAGGGGCTGTCTATGCTTTTTAGAATCTCACTACCGGGCATGACACATCTGCCTTTATGAGGGCAGCTAAATGTACCGGTCGGGTGAGTCCTTTATGAGCCTTTCATATACTTAGAAACTTTAGGGTTTCACTACCAGGCACGACACATCTGTCTTTGTGAGGGCAGCGGAATGTTCCGGTCGGGTGAGACCTTCGTCAGTTCTTCGTATAGATCCTTATGCGTGGCACAACTCTCATAATTTTATTCGTCTCTCTGGCTTTTATTCAATAACTCACAGGCTTGGGTTTTGGGATTTTTGAGGATTTATTTTGGGCGGCCGAGCCTCTTTTATTTTGAAGAGAGGAAAGCTGTTCTTAAAGTTTTTCAACGTGCACTTATTTGGTTTGTGGTCCACTTGCAGAACTTTTTGATTTGGAAGTTGCTTGATTTCCCTCTCATCCTCGAGATCTTGGCTTATTTCTGCCTTGATTTTGACCTGTGGAGAGTCAGTTGAAGAATTGAAGCAAAAATATGAAATCACTAGTGGGTGGAAATTGATAAATCACCATTCGATGTCTAAGTGCTATTTACTTATAGGGACTAACATGATTCTAGAGTTAGTTGAGGTGACTATTTTTGAAGAAGAAATTAAGTAAAAAGGATTTTAAGAATAAGGAATTGTATGGAAAGTGTTAGATAATAGAAAGAGGAGTGTAGAAATTGATACCTCGCCCTTGTCTAATGCACCCCCCTAACTTATCACGCACTCTATCCGCAGAGTGGCAAAGTGATAGGGTGAGAAGTCATTAGGACAAGGGCTGCGGGTTAAGGTAAATCTTCATTTGCCCCCGGGGAACGAAGTAGATTGGATGTGAACTGTCCCCGTAAAGCGTGGTAGTCCATTTCCTCTACTGGTCTTTGAAGAACAATGATGGTGTACATCCAGTAGAGGACGTGGAAGCCGCAATCGTTCGATTGTCGTATTTGCTGGGGGCATTTGTGGCAGAAGGTGGGGCGATGGAAATGTTCTTTGTCGTATGCCTTTGTATGATGACTCAGAAGATCGATTAATTTCTCGGCGCACTCCTTTGCCACTACTTCTGTTGGCGTCTTTGGCGTCACGACGTAGTGTCGCTGTCGAGCGTTGAACTGGCTGTCGGAAGTGTTGTATATTGTGGTTGTTCCGTCTGGGAGGTTTGTTGCCTGGAGAATCCAATGCTCATGATATAGGATGGGTAACATGATGAACTTTGGCGTTGTGTGTTGGAGATATGAGATCAGTGCGTCGGTTGTGCCGAAGTTCTTGAGCTTTAGGAGATCATCTTTCATATATGGAGACGCCATGTATGTGTTTGGGTTGGTTTGGCCAAGTAGAAACTGGTAGGCGTCCATGAGGCTGACAGAAAGGGATCCCTTATCCTGTAGAGTCTCTCGTAGTGAATCTGCCATTAAGAGTATGTCTCGAGACATGAATACCAGGTCATCTTTGTCTGCGGAGAGGCGCCATAATGATACACAATTCAAGATCGTTAAGACCCTTGCAAGCATCGCGATCAAAATCAGGAAATGTTGGGTTGATGGTGTAAGCCGGATCGCTCTTGCTTTTATCTTGCTCTGGCGACTTGGTCTGTTCTGACTCCTTCAAAACCTGTCAGAAAGGTCGCCGTTGTCATCGCTGGACAGCTGAGAAAAGGTACCGAGGAACATCATCTGGTGACATAGTTGGGTCGTTGAAGAATCGTCTATCACAGATGAGTTCCATGGCATAGCGTCCTCGTAGGGAATGAAAATCTTCAGCTACCAGGTCGTTGAATGGGATTTCCTAGTTTAGCGCTTGGATGTGTCGGATGGTGCAGAAAGCGCTGTCCCCAGATCCCTCGGTGGCTTGGACTGGAGGGTTTATGATTTTGAACCATGGTTGGCTCCAGTCTTGGCGAAGAGATGGGCGGGCAGCCCAGATTAATTTAAGCAGCCGGAAGGGTATACACCTGGCTTCTCCTGCTGCTTCTCCTACAAAATTTATTGTGCCGGCTGGTAGCTCGGTGCTACATAAGTTGTATACTTTGGCATCCCGAGCCTCGGTATCCACGATCATAAAAAGCCAGTGGTCCGAGACTTGGAAGGGCAGTGTAAGATAACGTGCCCTTCTAGCCAAACTGACATGCAGCCGCTCAACCGATTTTTCACGTATGTCTTTGTATAAAAGGCCAAAAGACAAAGCGAGCGAAGTATTAAAAACCGGTTGTTGCCGCTTGTGACTTCTATATGTTTCTATACAATTGGCGAGGAGGACACGTAAGATCGTCATTGGCACCGTGGACTGAGGTCGTAGGATGCAACGGAAATCTTCGTGTGTCAAATTACGTCTGGTTTTGGTGTTATGATAGATTATGTCTTCCCCCGCTTTTGCATCGTCCACTATAGTGTTCAGTATAAAAATGTCCTGAGCATCTAAAGTAGAGATGGCTGCCATATCTAGGTCGTGCATTTTGTGCGGCAGAGGAGGTGGCGGGGGAAGCTCTTGTGGTGGAGGAGAAGCAGGTTGTTCGAAGGCCTCTAAATGGCCCTCTAGATTATCATCCAAGTCAGAGGAAGAGTGAAGATCCTCGTCCGTGTCTAGACTTACTCGGTCTGCCTCGTCATGGTAAGGGGGAGAATGTGCGGAGAAGAGAGCAGAGGTTTTTGCCAGGCTGGCACTGGTTTCTAGTATGCATTGTTGTAACTCAGCGTAGGCCGCGTCCTTGGCAGCTTCCCCGATGGACCCCATAGCTGAATAGTCAAAGAATTGATCCCCATATGACATGTTGACATTGTCGTTGTGTGGGGACTTGGGGTGATGGTCACTTTCCTGGTGACCTTTGTCGGACCCTTTTTGGGAGGGTCCTACTGCATGCCCGGGGTCTTCTCCGTCATCATGCTTGTCCTCCAAAGATGTATCTTTGTTGGAGTCAGCAGATGAGTCGGAGTCGTCGTCTTCTTCATCATCGTCATCTGCAGCTTCGTCTGTTTGCTTTTTGTTGGCAGACTTTTTACACCGCCGATGAGTGGCTTGTAGCTCATCGAAAGCCACTTGCAGATGCTCGTGTTTTTCGAGCAGTGCATCGTGGGCTTCTTTGAGGTCTGTGAATCTTCCCTCAGCGGAAAGGAGACGTGCAGTCAGTTCTGTGACTGGGGCACGTAGCTGTTGGGTTTCATCATTATTTGCCTCCTCTTGGTGATGATGTAGCTGCGTAAGTGTTCCATCAATGGTAGCCAAGCGCGTGCTCAGGGCCTCTTGATGTTGCTCAAGCTTGCGGAGATTCTCTGGTAGAGGTTGAATCTGTTTGGAGATCTCATCGACGTTTTGTGCTGTAACTTCTTGCTGACGCGTTGCTCCAAGGACCAGGTCCGGCAGGTTGTTGGTGTGGCTGTTGATGTGCTCAACTTGCTTAGCCACTTCGTCCTGTCGTTGCTGGATGCCTTGGAGGAAGGTAGGCAAGGTTCGGTGTTGTTCGTCGATCTTGGTTACCTGTCGTGATAAATCCTGTACACAAGAAAAAATAGAATTTAATATGTTAGAAGGATCGGTGAGGAGGTTTCGGACATCGTCAAATTGACGGCCGAATTCCTCACCGATGTTAGTAAAAGGGACCCCGGGAGCGGAAGGGTGAGATGACTGGGGTCTGTGTGGGACGGTGTTAGTGTCTTGCGGAAGAGACACTGATGATGCCCCGAACTACGTAGTGACTGTGGATGTAGTCACCAGCGGTGTCGGGGTTGTGGCGGATGTGAAAAGTGGTGGTATTTGAGGCGAAAGTGGTGGTAGCGACAATGATGGGGTGGAAACTGCGGGAGTAAATGGAAGGGTGGTGAAGTCGGGCATAGGGATGGAGAAAGGGAAGTCCAGCGTAAAAATGGGTGAAGAAGTGGATGTGAATGGTTGCGTGGATGTGGGGAGGAAGGGAGTGGTAGATGTTGGAATGGTGGAAGGTGGAGTGGTGGTGGCTGTAGTTAGCTGCTCGTGGATACTCTGGATAAAAGAGTCGATGGAGGATGTTGTTAAGACTTCTTCGTGGAACTGCTCGGCCTCCGGATTTGGCCGAGATGTTGGTGTCCCCGACAGCTGTTGGGCCCGCAGCTGCCTCCTGGAAGGTCGCTTGATAGGCATCTTAGTTGGTCAAGTTTTCGGGGCAGTGATGCTCATCTCCGTTTGTCCCGCTGTTGCTTTCCTTTCAAGTATTTTGACCGAAGCTAGCAGTTGAGTAAGCTCCTCGTCAGAGAAGAGGAGTTGTGTTGCGTCATAGTTTGCTAACTCCAGAAGCAGGAGGAGAGTCCTTGATGATTTGACCATAGGGCAGAATATATAATGTAATTTCCCATCCTTCTCCTTAATTATGAACGAGTTCTTCAGAGTTTGCTCGTTGGTAAGGATGTCGCCCTTCAGTTGCGTGCAGCGGGGTAAAGGTTTGTCCATCTTAAGATATTTGATGATAGATGTGACATGACCCCCCATGCAAATCTCTTTCCCCAGAATGGAGATTGAGAATTTATGGATCAGATGACAGCCGATATTAACTGGCCGTTCGTTAAGAATAGACCAGAGAACAAAAAGATCGGAGGTTATAACGTTCCCCCCTTCTGTCCTGGGGAATAGTGCGCCAGCGATGATTTTGTATACAGTGCGCACAAAACCAGAGTGTATGTTTGATGCCTTGCACGTCTTTGCATCGTAAGTGGGGAACCCGGTTAAGGATTTCCAGAATGTATGTTTGTTGAATTCTGGATGATCGGTTCCCACTGTTTTAGCCTTTCGCAGCTGCTCCTGGTCGTCGATAAAGATGGAGTTCAGCATATTCTCTGTTATGACGACCTTGCTGCCAAAAATTTGGGTGACAAGCCTTCTGTCACCCCCGTCCCGAGACTTATCCGTGCTGTCAACGGGCTCCTTGGTCAGAAAGGAGAAGAATTCTGCGGTGGGTTCGTAGTAAGATACTTCAGGTACTAGACACAACCTGGTGAGGTTGACTTTGTCTAGCACGATGAAGATACGATCATATATCCCCATCTTGATTAGTATGCTGGAGCAAACATACTTGGTAGGTTTTAGGGTTTTATCGGTGGACATGGTAGTTTGGATGAAGAGGTTCTCTGGTGGTGGTATCGTGGTGGTGATGGGAGTGAAAGTGGTGGTAGTGATGGGGATAGTGGTGGTGGTGGTAGGAATGGTGGTGATAGTGGTAGTAGCAGTGATGGTAGCTGCAGGAATGGTGGTGGAGGGTTTGGCGAAAGGTTGGTCCATGGCAGAAACGGGTAGGACTTGGTTCCTTGCCCGCTTCTTAGAGGGATGCCCAGATGCAGTCTCCAAGACTTTACGTTTCCTTTTTTTCTCTTTGGCAGGTGACTCCTCTTCGGAGTTAGGGTTGTACTCCGAATCTTCATCAGAAGAGGAGATGACAGTCTCCTCCTCAGGGGGCTCAGAGAAGATCCTCTCTAGGCGATCAAGTTCGCACAGGACATCCATCATCTTGACGTTTGGGGGTGCCTTCCCAGTCCTGTTGAAGTCTGTTCTTATCGTTTGAAGCCTGGCTTGTCTTTCCAACATTTCCTCCTTTGTCCAGATTTCGAGACCTTCGAATGTGATGGCTTTGCTCGGTGGTGATGCCATATCTGAAAAATAGAAATTTATGAGTTAGAGCGAAAAGTTTTTAGAAACAAATTAGATTTTATTTGTAGTTTATGTCTTTTTGTATTTTTGTGAAAGGTTAATGGGTGTGGGAGACCAAACGGTTTCAAGACCAAACGGTTTCAAGACCATTTGGTTCCAAACGGTTTGAGGACCGTTTGGTTCCAAACGGTTTCAAGATCATTTGGTTCCAAACGGTTTGAGGACCATTTGGTTCCAAACGGTTTGAGGACCGTTTGGTTCCAAACAGTTTCAAGATCGTTTGGTTCCAAACGGTTTGAGGACCGTTTGGTTCCAAACGGTTTGAGGACCGTTTGGTTCCAAGCGGTTTCAAGACCGTTTGGTTACAAACGGTTTGAGGACTGTTTGGTTCCAAACGGTTTGAGGACCATTTGGTTCCAAACGGTTTCAAGACCGTTTGGTTCTAAACGGTTTCAAGATCGTTTGGTTCCAAACGGTTTGAGGGCCATTTGGTTCCAAATGGTTTGAGGACCGTTTGGAAAACGAAAAGCGGCTGGGTTGCCGGCGCAGGTGAAGACGAAGGTGAACCAGTCGTGGAGGCGGAGGGTGTGCCGGCGACAAAAACAGCGGTGAAACCTATGATGTGATGAAAACAGCAGCGGTGAAGACGGCGATGATGACGGTGATGCAGATGATGGTGAAGAAATCGTCGAAGACGATAGTGGTCTGAATCGAAGGTGATGACTGTGGTGAAGATGGTGGAAGATAGGATGATGGCGTCGTGAGAATGATGGTAATGTGCGGATGGTCATTAAAACCATCGGCGGAGAAGGCGGCGATGGTGGAACAGATGGTGAAAACGGCGACGAAGGTGGTAGGGAGGAAGGGCGGTGTGCATTGTGGTCGTCGGACTACCTTGCAGGTGGTTGGTGAACGGAAGTATGATCGCGCGGGAACAAAGGAAGCAGAAGCACAATAACAGTTCTTCGCACAAATGCTCCAAAGAGTTCGGAAGTTCGAAGAGAGAAAGACGAAGGGGTAGGGTTTATATTTATAGGGAACGGTTGGTGACCCTTCGTATTCCAAGCGGTTTCGATGCCGTCTGGCTCCAAACGGTTTGAGGACCGTTTTTTCCCAAACGGTTTCAAGTCCGCTTGGGAGGGCAAAGGCAGAAAGCTTTTTATATTTTTGTGTTTGATTTATGCATTTTTATGTTGTTTGTTTTTTATTATATTTTAGTTATGTAGATTTTTTTTGCATTTTCATAAGATAAAACTGAGGAAAATAAAAGAACAGAACATAAAGGAAAAAGTAGAAATCTTGGGTTGCCTCCCAAGTAGCGCCTTGGTTTAACGTCGCTGGCTCAACAAAATTTTGCTCTAGCTATGCTGTTGTTATAGGGTCATGGATCCCTATAGTTTGTCTTGATAATTTGTCTGCCGGAGTGTGGTATTTCTTTAATCGGTGACCATTAACGGTCCTTTCTCCTCCATTATCATCGAGAATAATGACAGCTCCTGTTGGGTATATATGTTTGATTATGAAAGGCCCCGACCATTTAGTACGCAGTTTTCCTGGAAACATTTTTAGTCTGGAATTGAATAGGAGGACTTTGTCTCCGACGATTATATCCTTTCTTTTTATGAGGCCATCGTGCCACATCTTGGTTTGTTCTTTGTAGATTCTTGCATTGTGGTAGGCTGTCATTCGTAATTCTTCTAGTTCTTGGAGTTGAAGTTGTCTGAATTCACCAGCGCCTTTGAGATCGAAGTTTAGTTGCTTAATGGCCCACCAGGCCTTATGCTCTAATTCAACTGGCAGATGGCAAGACTTCCCATACACTAATCGAAATGGTGTTGTTCCAATTGGTGTTTTGAAAGCTGTGCGGTAGGCCCATAGAGCGTCAGATAGTTTGGTGGACCAATCGGTGCGGTGCCGATTGACAGTTTTTTCTAGGATAGCTTTAATTTGCCTATTGGAGAATTCAACCTGTCCACATGTCTGTGGATGATACGGTGTAGAAACTTTATGGTTGACTCCATATTTTCTTAATAAGGCTTCAAAGCTTCGTTCCAAGAAATGTGATCCACCGTCAGATATTATTGTTCTTGGAACGCCGAATCTGGGGAATATTATCTCTTTAAACATCTTGATTACCGGTTTTGAATCACAAGAAATGGTTGGTAGAGCTTCTACCCATTTCAAAATGTAATCCACACCAACCAAGATGTACATGAATCCATAAGATGGGGGGAAAGGACCCATGTAATCTATTCCCCATACATCGAAGAGTTTGATTTCTTGCCATATATTCAATGGCATTTCATTTCTTTTGGTTATTCCACCGGATAGTTGGCACTTGTCGCATGATCGCACGTATTCATGTGCATCTTTTGCGATGGTTGGCCAGTAAAAACCAGATTGCAGGACTTTGATGGCTGTCTTCTTAGAACAATTGTGGCCCCCAATGGGGCCTGAGTGACAGTGCTCTAGAACCGAGGTGATTTCCGTCTCTGGAATGCATCGATGAAAAAGTCCATCTGCGCATAAGCGGAATAGATAGGGCTCATTCCAGAAATACTGCTTAGCGTCATGAATGAACTTCTTTTTGTCGTGATAGGATGCAGACGGATGAATGATTCCTGTTGCCAAATAATTAGCAATGTCGGCATACCAGGGGAATCCATTAGCGACCTTCATTAGTTGGTCGTCTGGGAGGGAGTCTCGGATAGGTACTTTGTCTTCATCCTTGACTTCAATACGGCTGAGATGATCACCGACGACGTTTTCCACTCCGCTTTTGTCTTTGATTTCCAAATCAAATTCTTGAAGCATCAATACCCAGCGGATAAGTCTAGGTTTTGCATCTTGTTTCTGAATTAGATACCGTATAGCGGAGTGGTCGGTGTAGACAATGACCTTAGCTCCAATCAGGTATGAGCGGAATTTCTCGAACACATAGATGACAGCTAAGAATTCCTTTTCTATAGTGGTGTAATTTTTCTGTGCTTCATCAAGCGTTTTGGATGCGTAGTATATAACATAGGGTTTCTTGTCAATTCTTTGCCCTAAAATGGCCCCTATGGCATAATCGCTTGCGTCACACATGATTTCAAAAGGTTGTGACCAATCTGGAGCTCTTAGTATGGGTGCGGAAATCAAGGCATTTTTCAGAGTTGTGAAACTTTGCAAACAGTCTTGGTTAAAGTTAAACTCCGTGCCTTTGGTCAGCAGTTGTGTCATGGGTTTTGCTATTTTAGAGAAGTCTTTAATAAATCTTCTGTAAAACCCAGCATGACCTAAGAAAGCGCGTACCCCTTTTACGTCTTTTGGTGGCAACAATTTCGAG
This sequence comes from Alisma plantago-aquatica, assembly GCA_963693085.1. Lineage (NCBI taxonomy): Eukaryota > Viridiplantae > Streptophyta > Magnoliopsida > Alismatales > Alismataceae > Alisma > Alisma plantago-aquatica. The sequence goes on along the minus strand of OY856410.1, from coordinate 90,033,620 downwards.
ATAACGTCAACTTTTGCTTGATCTACCTCGATCCCTCTGTCGCTCACTCTGTGTCCGAGAATGATACCCTCGGTTACCATAAAATGGCATTTTTCCCAATTTAAGATGAGGTTTGTTTCCTCGCATCTTTGTAAAACTTGAACCAGGTTGAGCAGACAATTGTCGAAAGAGTCTCCATAAACTGAGAAATCGTCCATGAATACCTCCATTATAGATTCTATTAATCCTGCAAAGATAGCAGACATGCATCTTTGGAAAGTGGCTGGTGCGTTACAAAGCCCAAATGGCATTCTTTTGAAAGCATATGTCCCAAAAGGACATGTAAAAGTAGTTTTCTCTTGATCTTTCGGGTGTATAGGGATTTGGTAAAACCCAGAATAACCATCTAGGTAACAGAAGAACTTCTGATGAGCCAAGCGCTCGAGAACCTCATCTAGGAATGGTAAGGGGAAATGATCTTTCCTTGTTGCTTTATTAATTTTTCTGTAATCTATTCACATTCTCCACCCAGTTACAGTTCTAGTAGGTACCAGTTCATTCTTATCATTAAGAACAACAGTGGTCCCCCCTTTTTTATGGACCACCTGCACGGGGCTTACCCATTGAGAATCCAAGATTGGGTAGATGATACCTGCCTTCAGAAGTTTGAGAACCACGATGTGAACTACCTCCTTGAGATTAGGGTTCAACTTTCTTTGATGTCCCCTCGATGGTTTGAATTCTTCCACCATAGGCAATCTGTGCATTCATAAAGCTGGATTTATACCAGTTAAGTCAGTCATTTTATATCCGATAGCTTTCTTGTGTCTCTTCAGCTCATCAAGAAGTCTATTTTCTTGGTCTTCTTCCAGAGTAGAGCTGATAATCACTGGACAAAGTTTCTCGCTGTCAAGGAAGACATGTTTGTGTCCTTCGGGTAAGGCCTTCAATTCAGGGGCCTTGGGTGGCTCAGTTGCTTCTATAACAGTGACATCCTTGAGTTCTTCAAAGGTGGTTGTTGGGGCTTCTTCAGCTTTTTCTAAATATTGAAGGCATTACTGTACTAGTTCATTTGCCGAAAATTCTACTTCCGGGTTTGTCAAGGCACTTTCCAACTCATCGGAGGGTTCAGACATTTCTAACTGGGACATTTGATATATAGCATCTAGTAGAAAAACTTCCTCTTGAATGCTTGGTCCTTTCATGCTGTTAAGGACTCTGAATTGGAAAGCTTCCTTCCCAAGTCTTAGTATAATCGTTCCCGCTTCTACATCGATGAGTGCTCAAGCGGTAGCTAGGAAAGGTCTTCCGAAGATTATCGGGTATCTTAGATCTTCTTGTATGTCCATAATAACGAAGTCGCACGGGACATAAGAATTTGTTCCTATTCTGACGGGTATATCTTCAATAATTCCAAGGGGAGCAGTTATGGTAGAGTCGGCTAACTAAATTGTCATTGACGTAGGTAACAAATCAGTGAAGCCTAATCTTTTACACATAGAATAGGGCATAATGGATATACTTGCTCCGAGATCTGCTAATCCCTTTTTGCTAGAGCCATTTCCAATCGAACACTGAATACCGAAGGAACCTGGGTCCTTCTTTTTCTTTGGCATTTTATTAAGCAGAATATCTGAAGTGGTTTGAGCTAGTTTCACTGTTTCATGCTTTTCTGTCATATATTTTCTCGACAGTAGGGTTTTAAGGTATTTGGACCAAGCGGGTACTTCAGAAAGGGCATCTAGAAACGGGATATCGATATACAGTTTCTTCATAGCTTCTTTGAATTTCTGGAACCTAGTATCCATTTTGGTTCCTTTCAACCTATCCGGGTAAGGAATTCTGAGCGGAGCTTCTGGCGTAGGTCCCCTTTCGTTTTCCCTTTCAGTAGTTTTAGTGGACTTTTCCTTTTCATGAGTTGAGCTTTCTGGTGGTGAGAGAATAGCTACATCATCATCATCATGGATGATTCTAATGGTATCAGGAGGGACACGACCAGACCTCGTGGGGACAGCATTCAGTTGCTCAGGTCTATTTTGGTCATGCCTTGGGTTTGCCTCTGGTTGCCTAGCGAAGGTACCTGCTGGTGGTTTCAACTGAGCAGCAATATGTGCTAATTGGGCCTCCACCGCCTTTTGTTGAGCTTGTTGATTCACAAGCATGGTCTGCTGAGATTGCATCATCTGCCTAATCAAAGATATTTCATCAAATGGTTGGGAAGGAGCACTCCTCTGTTGATATTGAGTGACTTGTTGCCCCTGGGGTTGCTGTGGAGGTGCTATCAACTGCGGTTGTTGTGGCTACTGCAACTGAGGTTGTTGCAGCTGTGGGTGTAGTCCTGGGTATTGAGAGGAGGGATTCCTAGGATAATTGGATCGTTGGAACCCATTTCTATAATTCCCTTGATTTTGGGCGAAGTTATTCTGAAATCCTAGTGGTTGTTTGCTGAAAGATCCACCTTGTATTTGTTGTTGAGGATTGGCGGTTCCTGTAGGATTTCCATATTGGAAACCTGGGTGATTTCTTGGTTTATCTAGATTGTAATACACCTGGCCAGGTATTGAATGGATGGAGTTGACTTGCTCTGGCATTTGGTCCTCGGGATGCTCAATAATGGGCTCATATTGCGGCACGGGTGGTTGTAAATCCATCATGACATTGTACAACAGACCACATGATAATGTGGGATGATCAGATGCATGACAGGCTTCACAAGTTCCAGTAGCTGCCTTTACTTGTTGAACTTGAGAGCTTTTCTTCTTGTCGTATTCCCCGAAAGAAGTTTCGAGGGCCTGTTGCTTGCTAGCAATAGTCTTCAGGGCCTCAACAATGGCCTTGAGTTCCATAGATTCTTTAGCTTTGTAGACTTTAAGAACTCCCTTGGGTTGGTTAGATGACCTTCCCCAATTGGATTGGTTCTCGGCCCCTAGCGTAACTATATTCCAAGCATCTTCATAGTTCTTTCTCATAAAATTTCCTCCAGATGAGGAATCTAGAAATTGCTTGATATCATCACTTACTCCTCTGTAGAATGTTTCTATTAGTTGATTTTGAGATATGCCATGGTGAGGACACTTTCTCAGGAGTTCCTTGAATCTTTCCCAAGCTTCCGCGAGTGTTTCTCCAGGTAGTTGGGCGAAGTGATTAATCTGTCCCCTAATCTCATAGGTTAGTGAAGGTGGAAAGAATTTCTCAAGAAACTTTTCTTCTAAAGGAGTCCAAGTAGTAATGATGGGGTGTCTATCTAAAGCATTGTACCGGCTTAGCGCTCTTCCAGATAAGGTGAAATGGAAAAGGTGTAACATTATTGCTTCCAGGGCGATTCCTGCTTGAGGTACAAGTCGGCAGAGTGACTTGAATCTCTTAAGGTGATCCATGCAATCGTCTCCGGGTGCTCCAGAGAAAGAGATGCCTTGCATGATCTGGATCCATTGCGTCTGGATTTCAAAGTTTGGTATGTTAATAATCGGTGGTCGGACTGGGTGATCATCTTCATAATTCGTCGGGACTGCGTAGTCCCGAAGTTGCTTGTTTCTTAGCGCAAGTTGAGCACCAGCATTCTCGGCTTGGATGCGGGCTTGTTCCTCAACTCGAATCTCAACTTGCACTTGAGCACGAGTGTCTGCAATAAGTTGTGCTCGTTGTGCTGCTATGGCGGCGTTAACTCTTTCTGCAACAAGGCGTTGCTCTTCAGCCATCTGTCTGGCTCTTTGGCGGTTAAGTCTAATCCTTCGGTGGAAACTTCTTTCTACCTCAGAGTCGTACTCTGGTTCAGGGGAGAATCCGATGCTATGCGGGGTTTGCATACACGTTTTCTACCTGAGTAGAAAGAAAATCACACGTTAAGGTAATGAACGGAAACAAGAAGTCAAGAAGATTTGGAGTAGTTATCAAAGAAAAGTGTAAAATCCTAATCAACCAAGAAGTTGTTAAGTAAAAGCTAAAACGTTCCGTTGTCCCCGGCAACGGCGCCAATTTTTGATGGAGTTTTGCAACGCCACTAAAAATCCTAGAGATGATGAATCCCTAAGTTTAGCCTTGCTAGTACTATGGTAAGATCTCCACCCACGTATGCTAGGACACGCGGAAGTCTTATCGTAGTATAGTTAAGGGTCGAATCCTCGGGACAACGGTCTTGATGTAATCAAGATGGAAAATGTTTTAGTCGTACTTAACTACTTAACAGTTGATATTTAGATCGAAAGTTTGATTTGGTTTTAAGCTAAGTGCAAGGAAAGTAAAGCAAGAAAGTAGAAATTAAGGTTGTAAACAATGATTAAAAACCACTAGGATGTTATCGGGTTTCACACCACTACACATGGATCAAGACATGCAACATAATAAAACAATCTGCAAAGAGAGTCAAATCAGTTAGTATCTTGTAGTCCTAGCTTCCTTTCGGATAACTAGCTACGAGAAGTGTGGAGTATTGCAACGCCAGCCATTCCATAATGAATAGTCACTTGCTTTGCATTACTCCTTCATGAAATCTGTTCCTCGACCTTACCAAGGTTGCACTTCCATACGTCAACTGATTCCATTTCATAGTATGGAAGTGCAACGATGGGGGGTGAGTTTACTCCACTCATGAAAGCACTCCTAGATACCGAAACAGACATATGGTGACTACATACATCTAAAACCAACATTCAATCGATGTTCAGATCTAAGGGTACAAACATAGACAATTCATACCGAAAGATAATAAGTAACACAAGTTGATGATCAAGCAACTAGCATTCATTAAACGATTGATGTTGAACTGAAAAGGAGAGTATCTCATTTGCAAACAATTGAATTACATTGCATGAAATGAAAACATGGGTAGCGGGGCTACTCCCCGCACCCTAGTGAATGAGACTACTCGCTCATGTCAAGGACAAAGAAGGAGGCGATAAGAGAAAGTAAGAACGTCATCTCCACGGAGGAGGGAAGGTTGAACCCTTGGTGAAGAGAGCAACAATCTTTGCACTTCGTGGTTGCTTTGATGAAGGATCTTCTCTTCCCACCTTCTTTGCTGTTGAGAGAGAGAGAACGTAGCTTGATAATGAAACGTGGATCTCAAACTGACAGCCTTGGGGCAATGGACGAAGGATGGAATTGCTCTGGAACTGGAGGGGCAGCCTTTGGGCGTCTGAGAGATCCCCCCCTTGGAGGACCCTTGGGGTCTTATTTATAGGCTTTGAGTGAAGTCCAAACGGTTTGGAGACCGTTTGGACCTCAAGACCGTTTGGGGCCTCAAGACCGTTTGGACTGTGAGACCATTTGGCTTCAAATGGTCTTGAGACCGTATGAACTCCATGTGGTCTCGGGACCGTTTGGCTTCATGCGGTCTTGAGACCGTTTGAACTCCATGCGGTCTCGGGACCGGTTGGCTTCATGCGGTCTTGAGCCCGTTTGACTCCATGCGGTCTCGGGACCGGTTGGCTTCATACGGTCTTGAGACCGTTTGACTCCATGCGGTCTCGGGACCGGTTGGCTTCATGCGATCTTGAGACCGTTTGACTCCATGCGGTCTTGAGACCGTTTGGCTCCATGCGGTCTTGAGGCTAGGTTATTCTTTTATGATTTTTTTGTGCTTTTTCTGCATATATAAAAGGAAAAAGTTAGTCTGATGGTGTATTTACAAAAAGGGGTAAAATTAGGATTATGTATAGTTTAAACTTAAAAAGAGTATGGAAAACTAAGGAAAAAGACTAAGATAAACGACTAAAATAGGAGGTTATCACCCCCCTAACTTAGAGTCTAGCTTGTCCTCAAGTTAGATAGAGCTGAGACATGTAATGGGGAGGCGATTTTATTTAGGATTTCCATACTCTTGCTTCAATTCTTGACCTGAGTTCCCCTGGGGTCATATCAAGTCTTATTGCATGCCTTGATTCTTTCGGATTTCGAGAGTTGCTTGGATCTCAGGTTCTTTCCGTATCTCAAAGTTTGCATTGGGACCACCTTATTTTGTGCATGTTGTTGACTCTAATCAGCTTTATACCTCTCTGAAAAACCTACTGGAAGCTAGAAAGGGTATGAGGGTTGGCTAAAGGCTTTGAAGTGTAGCTCCCCCTTCAAGTGGGGGAGGGGCTGTCTATGCTTTTTAGAATCTCACTACCGGGCACGACACATCTGCCTTTATGAGGGCAGCTAAATGTACCGGTCGGGCGAGTCCTTTATGAGCCTTTCATATACTTAGAAACTTTAGGGTTTCACTACTGGGCACGACACATCTGCCTTTGTGAGGGCAGCGGAATGTGTCGGCCGGGTGAGACCTTCGTCAGTTCTTCGTATAGATCCTTATGCGTGGCACAACTCTCATAATTTTATTCGTCTCTCTGGCTTTTATTCAATAACTCACAGGCTTGGGTTTTGGGAGTTTTGAGGATTTATTTTGGGCAGCCGAGCCTCTTTTATTTTGAAGAGAGGAAAGTTGTTCTTAATGTTTTTCAACATGCACTTATTTGGTTTGTGGTCCACTTGCAGAACTTTTTGATTTGGAAGTTGCATGATTTCCCTCTCATCCTCGAGATCTTGGCTTATTTCTGCCTTGATTTTGACCTGTGGAGAGTCAGATGAAGAATTGAAGCAAAAATATGAAATCACTAGTGGGTGGAAATTGATAAATCGCCATTCGATGTCTAAGTGCTATTTACTTATAGGGACTAACATGATTCTAGAGTTAGTTGAGGTGACTATTTTTGAAGCAGAAATTAAGTAAAAAGGATTTAAAGAATAAGGAATTGTATGGAAAGTGTTAGATAATAGAAAGAGGAGTGTAGAAATTGATACCTCGCCCTTGTCTAATGCACCCCCCCTAACTTATCACGCACTCTGTCCGCAGAGTGGCAAAGTGATAGGGTGAGAAGTCATTAAGACAAGGGCTGCGGGTTAAGGTAAATCTTCATTTGCCCCCGGGGAACGAAGTAGATTGGATGCGAACTGTCCTCGTAAAGCGTGGTAGTCCACGTCAGTCATTTCCTCTACTGGTCTTTGAAGAACAATGATGGTGTACATCCAGTAGAGGACATGGAAGCCGCAATCGTTCGATTGTCATATTTGCTGGGGGCATTTGTGGCACAAGGCGGGGTGATGGAAATGTTCTTTGTCGTACGCCTTTGTATGCTGACTCAGAAGATCGATTAATTTCTCAGCGCACTCCTTTGCCACTACTTCTGTTGGCGTATTTGGCGTCACGATGTAGTGTCGTTGTCGAGCGTTGAACTGGCTGTCGGAACTGTTGTATATTGTGGTTGTTCCGTCTGGGAGCTTTGTTGCCAGGAGAATCCAATGCTCATGATATAGGATGGGTAACATGATGAACTTCGGCGTTGTGTGTTGGAGATATGAGATCAGTGCGTCGGTTGTGCCGAAGTTCTTGAGCTTTAGGAGATCATCTTTCATATATGGAGACGCCATGTATGTGTTTGGGTTGGTTTGGCCAAGTAGAAACTGGTAGGCGGCCATGAGGCTGACAGAAAAGGATCCCTTATCCTGTAGAGTCTCTCGCAGTGAATCTTCCATTACGAGTATGTCTCGAGACATGAATACCAGGTCATCTTTGTCTGTGGAGAGTCGCGCCAAAATGATACGCAATTCAAGATCATTAAGACCCTTGCAAGCATCGCAATCAAAATCAGGAAATGTTGGGTTGATGGTGTAAGTCGGATCACTCTTTCTTTTATCTTGCTCTGGCGACTTGGTCTGTTCTGACTCCTTCAAAACCTGTCGGAAAGGTCGTCGTTGTCGTCGCTGGACAACTGAGAAAAGGTACCGAGGAACATCATCTGGTGACATAGTTGGGTCGTTGAAGAATCGTCTATCACAGATGAGTTCCATGGCATAGCGTCCTCGTAGGGAATGAAAATCTTCAGCTACCAGGTCGTTGAATGGGATTTCCTGGTTTAGCGCTTGGATGTGTCGGATGGTGCAGAAAGCGCTGTCCCCAGATCCCTCGGTGGCTTGGACTGGAGGGTTTATGATTTTGAACCATGGTTGGCTCTAGTCTTGGCGAAGAGATGGGCGTGCAACCCAGATTAATTTAAGCAGCCGGAAGGGTATACACCTGGCTTCTCCTGCTGCTTCTCCTACGAAATTTATTGTGCCGACTGGTAGCTCGGTGCTACAGAAGTTGTATACTTTGGCATCCCGAGCCTCGGTATCCACGATCATAAAAAGCCAGTGGTATGAGACTTGGAAGGGCAGTGTAAGATAACATGCCCTTCTAGCCAAACTGACACGCAGCCGCTCAACCAATTTTTTGCGTATGTCTTTGTATAAAAGGCCAAAAGACAAAGCGGGCGAAGCATTAAAAACCGGTTGTTGCCGCTTGTGACTTCTATATGTTTCTATACAATTGGCGAGGAGGACACAGAGGATCGTCATTGGCACCGTGGACTGAGGTCGTAGGATGCAACAGAAATCTTCGCGTGTCAACTTACGTCTGGTTTTGGTGTTATGATAGATTATGTCTTCCATCGCTTTTGCATCGTCCACTATAGTGTTCAGTATAAAAATGTCCTGAGCATCTAAAGTAGAGATGGCTGCCATATCTAGGTCGTGCATTTTGCGCGGCAGAGGAGGTGGCGGGGGAAGCTCTTGTGGTGGAGGAGAAGCAGGTTGTTCGAAGGCCTCTACATGGCCCTCTAGATTATCGTCCAAGTCAGAGGCAGAGTCAAGATCCTCGACATGTCTAGACTTACTCGGTCTGCCTCGTCATGGTAAGGGGGAGAAGGTGCGGAGAAGAGAGCAGAGGTTTTTGGCGGGCTGGCGCTGGTTTCTAGTATGCATTGTTGTAACTCAGCGTAGGCCGCGTCCTTGGCAGCTTCCCCGATGGACCCCATAGCTGAATAGTCAAAGAATTGATCCCCATATGACATATTGACATTGTTGTTGTGTGGGGACTTGGGGTGATGGTCACTGTCCTGGTGACCTTTGTCGGACCCTTTTTGGGAGGGTCCTGCTGCATGCCCGGGGTCTTCTCCGTCATCATGCTTATCCTCCGAAGATGTATCTTTGTTGGAGTCAGCAGATGAGTCAGAGTCGTCGTCTTCTTCATCATCGTCATCCGCAGCTTCATCTGTTTGCTTTTTGTTGGCAGACTTTTTACACCGCCGATGAGTGGCTTGTAGCTCGTCGAAAGCCACTTGCAGATGCTCGTGTTTTTCGAGCAGTGCATCGTGGGCTTCTTTGAGGTCTATGAATCTGCCCTCGGCGGAGAGGAGACGTGCTGTCAGTTCTGTGACTTGGGCACGTAGCTATTGGGTTTCATCGTTATTTTCCTCCTCTTGGTGATGATGTAGGTGCGTAAGTGTTCCATCAATGGTAGCCAAGCGCGTGCTCAGGGCCTCTTGATGTTGCTCAAGCTTGCAGAGATTCTCTGGCAGAGGTTGAATCTGTTTGTAGATCTCATCGACTTTTTGTGCTGTAACTTCTTGCTGACGCGTTGCTCCAAGGACCAGGTCCGGCAGTTTGTTGGTGTGGTTGTTGATGTGCTCAACTTGCTTAGCCACTTCGTCCTGTCGTTGCTGGATGCCTTGGAGGAAGGTAGGCAAGGTTTGGTGTTGTTCGTCGATCTTGGTTACCTGTCGTGATAAATCCTGTACACAAGAAAAAATAGAATTTAATATGTTAGAAGGATCGGTGAGGAGGTTTCGGACAGCGTCAAATTGACGGCCGAATTCCTCACCGATGTTAGTAAAAGGGACCCCAGGAGCAGAAGGGTGAGATGACTGGGGTCTGTGTGGGACGGTGTTAGTGTCTTGCGGAAGAGACACTGATGATGCCCCGAACTGTGTAGTGACTGTGGATGTAGTTACCATCGGTGTCGGGGTTGTGGCGGATGTGAAAAGTGGTGGTATTTGAGGCGAAAGTGGTGGTAGCGACAATGATGGGGTGGAAATTGCGGGAGTAAATGGAAGGGTGGTGAAGTCGGGCATAGGGATGGAGAAAGGGACGTCCGACGTAAAAATGGGTGAAGAAGTGGATGTGAATGGTTGTGTGGATGTAGGGAGGAAGGGAGTGGTAGATGTTAGAATGGTGGAAGGCGGAGTGGTGGTGGCAGTAGTTAGCTGCTCGTGGAGACTCTGGATAAAAGAGTCGATGGAGGATGTTGTTAAGACTTCTTCGTGGAACTGCTCAGCCTCCGGATTTGGCCGAGATGTTGGTGTCCCCGACAGTTGTTGGGCCCGCAGCTACCTCCTGGAAGGTCGCTTGACAGGCATCTTAGTTGGTCGAGCTGTCGGGGCAGTGATTCTCATCTCCATTTGTCCCGTTGTTGCTTTCCTTTCAAGTATTTTGACCGAAGCTAGCAGTTGAGTAAGCTCCTCGTCAGAGAAGAGGAGCTGTGTTGCGTCATAGTTTGCTAACTCCGGAAGCGGGAGGAGAGTCCTTGATGATTTGACCATAGGGAAGAATATATAATGTAATTTCCCATCCTTCTCCTTAATTATGAACGAGTTCTTCAGAGTTTGCTCGTTGGTAAGGATGTCGCCCTTCAGTTGCGTGCAGCGGGGTAAAGGTTTGTCCATCTTAAGATATTTGATGATAGATGTGACATGAACCCCCATGCAAATCTCTTTCCCAAGAATGGAGATTGAGAATTTCTGGATCAGATGACGGCCGATATTAACTGGCCGTTCATTAAGAATAGACCAGAGAACAAAAAGATCGGAGGTTATAACGTTCCCCCCTTCTGTCCTGGGGAATAGTGCGCCAGCGATGATTTTGTATACAGTGCGCACAAAACCAGAGTGTATGTTTGACGCCTTGCACGTCTTTGCATCGTAAGTGGGGATCCCGGTTAAGGATTTCCAGAATGTATGTCTGTTGAATTCTGGATGATCGGTTCCCACTGTTTTAGCCTTTCGCAGCTGCTCCTGGTCGTCGATAAAGATGGAGTTCAGCATATTCTCTGTTATGACGACCTTGCTGCCAAAAATTTGGGTGCAACTGCAGGCTTGTTCCTCAGCTCGAATCTCAGCTTGCACTTGAGCACGAGTGTCTGCAATAAGTTGTGCTCGTTGTGCTGCTATGGCGACGTTAACTCTTTCTGTAACAAGGCGTTGCTCTTCAGCCATCTGTCTGGCTCTTTGGCGGTTAAGTCTAATCCTTTGGTGGAAACTTCTTTCTACCTCAGAGTTGTACTCTGGTTCAGGGGAGAATCCGATGCTATGCGGGGTTTGCATACACGTTTTCTACCTGAGTAGAAAGAAAATCACACGTTAAGGTAATGAACGGAAACAAGAAGTCAAGAAGATTTGGAGTAGTTATCAAAGAAAAGTGTAAAATCCTAATCAACCAAGAAGTTGTTAAGTAAAAGCTAAAACGTTCTGTTGTCCCCGGCAACGGCGCCAATTTTTGATGGAGTTTTGCAACGCCACTAAAAATCCTAGAGATGATGAATCCCTAAGTTTAGCCTTGCTAGTACTATGGTATGATCTCCACCCACGTATGCTAGGACACGCGGAAGTCTTATCGTAGTATAGTTAAGGGTTGAATCCTCAGGACAACGGTCTTGATGTAATCAAGATGGAAAACGTTTTAGTCATACTTAACTACTTAACAGTTGATATTTAGATCGAAAGTTTGATTTGGTTTTAAGCTAAGTGCAAGGAAAGTAAAGCAAGAAAGTAGAAATTAAGGTTGTAAACAATGATTAAAAACCACTAGGATGTTATCGGGTTTCACACCACTACACATGGATCAAGACATGCAACATAATAAAACAATCTGCAAAGAGAGTCAAATCAGTTAGTATCTTGTAGTCCTAGCTTCCTTTCGGATAACTAGCTACGAGAAGTGTGGAGTATTGCAACGCCAGCCATTCCATAATGAATAGTCACTTGCTTTGCATTACTCCTTCATGAAATGTGTTCCTCGACCTTACCAAGGTTACACTTCCATACGTCAACTGATTCCATTTCATAGTATGGAAATGCAACGATGGGGGGTGAGTTTACTCCACTCATGAAAGCACTCCTAGATACCGAAACAGACATATGGTGACTACATACATCTAAAACCAACATTCAATCGATATTCAGATCTAAGGGTACAAACATAGACAATTCATACCGAAAGATAATAAGTAACACAAGTTGATGATCAAGCAACTAGCATTCATTAAACGATTGATGTTGAACTGAAAAGGAGAGTATCTTATTTGCAAACAATTGAATTACATTGCATGAAATGAAAACATGGGTAGCGGGGCTACTCCCCGCACCCTAGTGAATGAGACTACTCGCTCATGTCAAGGACAAAGAAGGAGGCGAGAAGAGAAAGGAAGAACGTCATCTCCACGGAGGAGGGAAGGTTGAACCCTTGGTGAATAGAGCAACGATCTTCGCACTTCGTGGTTGCCTTGATGAAGGATCTTCTCTTCCCACCTTCTTTGCTGTTGAGAGAGAGAGAAGGTAGCTTGATAATGAAACATGGATCTCAAACTGATAGCCTTGGGGCAATGGACGAAGGATGGAATTGCTCTGGAACTGGAGGGGTAGCCTTTGGGCATCTGAGAGATCCCCCCCTTGGAGGACCCTTGGGGTCTTATTTATAGGCTTTGAGTGAAGTCCAAACGGTTTGGAGACCGTTTGGACCTCAAGACCATTTGGGGCCTCAAGACCGTTTGAACTGTGAGACCATTTGGCTTCAAACGGTCTTGAGACCGTATGAACTCCATGCGGTCTCGGGACCGTTTGGCTTCATGCGGTCTTGAGACCGTTTGAACTCCATGCGGTCTCGAGACCGTTTGGCTTCATGCGGTCTTGAGACCGTTTGAACTCCATGCGGTCTCGGGACCGGTTGTCTTCATGTGGTCTTGAGACCGTTTGAAGTCCATGCGGTCTCGGGACCGGTTGTCTTCATGCGGTCTTGAGACCGTTTGAACTCCATGCGGTCTCGGGACCGGTTGGCTTCATGTGGTCTTGAGACCGTTTGAACTCCATGCGGTCTCGGGACCGGTTGGCTTCATGCGGTTTTAAGACCGTTTGACTCCATGCGGTCTCGGGACCGATTGGCTTCATGCGGTCTTGAGACCGTTTGACTCCATGAGGTCTCGGGACCGGTTGGCTTCATGCGGTCTTGAGACCGTTTGATTCCATGCGGTCTTGAGACCGTTTGGCTCCATGCGGTCTTGAGGCTGGGTTATTCTTTTATGATTTTTTTGTGCTTTTTCTGCATATATAAAAGGAAAAAGTTAGTCTGATGGTGTATTTACAAAAAGGGGTAAAATTAGGATTATGTATAGTTTAAACTTAAAAAGAGTATGGAAAACTAAGGAAAAAGACTAAGATAAACGACTAAAATAGGAGGTTATCAAAGTAACTCACCATTCTCATCCCTAGCTATGTCCCTAAGGGCCAGTGAACGAATAGATTCAGTCAATTGCTTTTGTTGTTCCATCCAAACTGTATCTGTGGTGTGAACCACCACAGCTGGTTCTTGACCACTAGGCTAGTCCTCCTCCATTCGGGCTTCCTCTTCATACCCCTGGTATTGTTCATATTCTGGTCCTTCCCCTTGCTCTCAGTTGATGTCGGGCATAGGTTCAGGGTTGGGAGCCTCATGCACATCTTCTTCAGGCCTCTTTATCTTCTTAGAGGTCTCTCCACCATGGTTCCACTTCCTCTTCTCAGAGGAGCCATTCTCCTTACGGGGTGCTCAAACACCACTGGTAGTAAAAGGGATAGCCACGACCATTGTACGAGCCATCTATATAAGCATAACAAACAAAATTTTAGTTTATCATTAAACTAATTATACTTATGTCGATGATATCTCATTACGTATATTTTATTAATTTGATGGAGGACTCCTTAAATCCTTAGCTTACTTGCCCAAACCACATGATGGTGAGGAAGAGAGAGAAACCCTAATCCTAAAAATCCTTAAAAGAAATTGAGTTGCAAAGGGATGAACAAGGTGAGAGAGTCCTAAAGGTATCTTATTTCGAGTCTTATCCTAAGACATCGGCCAGGCAGTCACACGATCTGGGAGTCCTCGTATTCTGACTAGCGGTGCAGAGGAAAATTTTGCCAGCCCCCGGATGTGATCCTTTTCTAGACACATCAGTCTTTCGGAAAATCCTCTAATAACTCCCTCGGTTCTATGGAATTTGTAAAATTTAATAATTATTAATGATTAGATGAAGAACCTATCCTATGATACCAATTGTAATGTCCCGGCCCCCTGGTAACCCCCAATTAAGGGAGACCCGAAGGTCAGAGTCGTTAATCAATTAACATGATCAAAGGTTCAGCAAATAATCAATGATAATTATGAAATTCTACTAATCTAAACTGAAATATGGTAAAAAAATTAAAACTTTTCTTACCTTTGAAAAACTTGGAAATTCAAAGTATCCACAGCTTCAATCTACTCTATCTAATCCTCCTTGCACTTTACCTCTTATTTTGGAATGTGACAATTTAATGTTTGTTCTTTTAAGGTTATACCTAAAACGCCAACAAATGAATACATGATCATCATAAAGATGGTATGTGGGGGATCACAAAAAGTTGTGCAACTATATTAACAATGTAAACAACCAATTATCATTTAACATTGAAATCACATTTTAAGCAGTACTACTCAATCCCTTCCTATCCCCTTCCTCTGTGCTATCCCTGCAGTGGACATGGATACTACCTCTCTCACACGGTAGATCCTCATTAAACCCCACATGATCCTACCGAACAGGTAGATCATATCTAGGGTTGAGTCGCATGGCACTACTCATAGGTAGTTCAATCTCTAACTCAATGTGACTTGATGGACCTATCCCATTGGTAGCCACTTACTAAGTCATTTAGTGACCTGATGGGCCTACCCCATTGGTAGCCTTTTACTAGGTCAACCCATTAAGCTACAGAGGGGACTGGGATCTGAGCTAGTAGGCATAATTCTTAGGTGATAGTCATATTCACATTAGAATTTGCATGAATTAAAACATCCAACAGTTTAATTCAAGTCACGATGGAAACTGTGACAAAATCCCGAAAAACTAATTCGGGTAGTCATGAGCGTAACCACATACCTGTTATGCAGACTTGAATACAGAAAAACTCAATCAATCAGGAATCAAGCAAGTACACACACAATTTGTTCCTAAAAAAGGCATTCAATTTCTATATTATTAATCATGTCATCATGACTCATTAATTCTAATCGTTTCCTAGGTTCTTTGCCCTTTTTAAGGTTTTAACCATAATTAGGGTTTTATTTCTTTTTATTACTTTTACCATACTTTTATCAAATATCCATCAAACCCTAGTTATCTTTTCCTATTTTCCATTAAGGTCCTAAAAATCAGGTTTGGACCATATAAACCCTAATTTTCAGATTGCTATATCTTTTTCTTTTTCTCTAATTTACGGTTCTTAAACATAATAATCAACGTATTGAATTAAAAACCATAAGCATGTAATTCTATCATCAAAATAGGTTAAAAAAAACATCTTAATCATTAATCAGGTTAAACATGTTCGAATTAACCTAATTGCAAGACTAACTACATTTTTTTATCAACTATTAGGGTTTCTAACCACAACTTAATCCCTTTTCTATTCAAGATATACACTTTTGCAAAAACAGATACATTTAGTGTTTCAAAACATTTTTAGCGTGTTCCTCATATTTTTCTGATCATTTTTCATGTATGGACTTTTTGCATCCAAGTTTCCTAGCTCAAGATATGATTTTTATAAGAAAACTCATTTTATTTAATTTAATAGCAATTCCAGAAAAACATGGATCGTCTGATCCATGGTCCGTGCGGTCCACTAAGGATCCAACAACCACAGATGTATGTGCCTTAACTAGCGATCAAAACAACTGAAAGACGATTCTAACCTCATTGCGGCTGAAGGGAGCGAGGGGTACTTTGGTCAAAGACCACGGGACTCTGTCTTCCACCTTGCGTCAATGCACAACAGCTCTATGGTCAACTTAGCCGTTGACTTCGCGACTCAAGCCTTCTGTGAACGCGCCGATCGTTCGGGGAGCTCCACCTCCCTCGTCTGAACCTGACTACAGGTCCAATTGCCCTCCGAGAGAGTGTCTTAGTGCCCCCTTTCTCGTCGGACTCCGGCGAGGCTAGGCCAAAAGGGCGGGGTGCAGGTTGAGGCAAACTGAGCATCGGTGGCACGAACACATCCCTTGCTTACTTCTGCTGAGATTGGACTAGTGAAAGGGGATGCTAGTGCCTTCGATAACCCCCCCTATATATAGGGTCGAGGCAAGAACCTGCCAAGATAGGCGTTTCCCAGATTGGCGAAAAAACTTAGTCGAACCAGGGATGAATCCCTTCGGTTTCGACTCCTGATTGCAATGGGAGTTATTGCAAAATCGCATCCGATCTGGTTTGCAAGTAAATTGGAGAGGAAAGATCCTCTGAAATCTCACAGAGTCCCAGTCCCACTGGGACTTAGAAGATGACTGCATGTCATTGGATTGAGATCCAACAGTCCGCGTTATCTGCGCTTGACCAAAAAGGAAAAATCTTTTTCTTAACTCCAATTAAATCCAAGTTTTAGAAATTTCTTAGGAAATTTGTATCTCCCAAACTCTTGCTCCTTTTTAACTCAAATTTAAAAGGAAGGTTTCTTTTTTCATTATCTAACTTTGTACGAAATTTGGGAAACATATTGCAATGGATGAGAAGGATTACTTCTCTCCCAAGTTAATCATTAATTAATTTATATTCCTTTTCCTTTTGCCATTATCTTATTATTTTGGGTCCCTTGGACCTCAAGGAAACCCAAAGGCATAGATTCCCATATTGGGAAATATTGGTTTGCCTTTATCATCTTTTAATTATCAATTTCTCATATTTTCCCTTTTATTAATCAATCCTTTCTCTTTTTTAATTCCCTTTTCTTAATAATTAGGCTTAATGGCTAACAAACCCCACAATCATTCAATCAAAGCCATTTCACACGAAATCTATCACAATTAAAAGAAAAGGATATCATTTATTCATTAAAAGGGAAATACACCTTACATTACATTTTCAAGAAAATGGGGTTGTAACACATAATCTTTAATGTTCCACTCTTTTGTAAATATGTCATTAGCCTAACTGTTCCCCTTTTATTGCTTACATAAAAGTACAAAAAAAAAACTACAAAAGCCCCAAATGGTCCCAAGACCGAATGGACACCAAACGGTCCCAAGACCGAATGGACATCAAACGGTCCCAAGACCAAATGAACACCAAATGGTCCCAAGACCGAATGGAAAACAAATGGTCCCAAGACTGGATGAAGCCAAACGGTCCCAAGACCGAATGGAGATCAACCGGTCCTAAAACCGCATAAAGTTACAAGGTCCCAAGACCGAATAAAGGCAAACAGTTTCAAGACCGTAAGGACTCAAACGATTTCCAAATCGGGAGAGTCCACACGGTTTTGAAACTGAGAGAGTCCAAACGGTCTCAGAACCCAAACGGTTTTCACGACCGTTTGGGCCCAAAACCACCCAAATCATTTGGACTTCACTCAAAGCCTATAAATAAGACCCCAAGGGTCCTCACAAAGGAATGAAGTTTTCAGACGTCTAAAGGTTGCCTTTGCTGTTTTAGTGCTGTTTCATCCTTCATCCACCGCCCCGAGGCTGCCGGTTTGAGATCAACACTCCATCCAAAAGTTGCTTTCTCACTCATCGCCAAATAAGGTGGGAAGAGGAGGATTATCATAAAGCAACCTACGAAGTGTGAAGTTCATTTCTCTCTCTCTCCAAGGGGTCGACCTTCCTCCCTCCTTCATGGAGATAACATTCTCTCTCTCTCTTCTCGTCTCCTTCTTTGTCCTTGCCATGAGCGAGTAGTCTTATACACTAGGGTGCGAGGAGTAACCCCGCTACCCCTGTTTTCATTTCATGCAATGTAATCCATAAATTTGCAATAGAAATATACTTTCTTTTCAGTTCAACATCAATCATTTAATGAATGCTTGTTGCTTGATCACCAACTTGTGTTACCTTTTATCTTTTAGTATGATTTGTCTATGTTTTTAATATTAGATTCGAATCTTGATTGAATGTTGGTTCTTGATGCATGTAGTCACCATGCATCTGTTTCGATATCTAGGAGTGTCTTTCAAGAAGTGGAGTAAACTCACGTCCATCGTCGTACTTTCATACTATGAAATGGAATCAGTTGACATATGAAAGTACAACCTTGATAAGTCAAGGAACACACTTTGTGAAGGGAATGTTGCAAAGCAAGTGACCATTCGTTTGGGGATGGCTGGCATTGCAACATTCCCGCACTTCTCGTAGTTAGTTCTCCAAAAGGAAGCTAAATCTACAAAGTTACTAACTGTTTAGACTCTTATTGCAGGTTATGTTTTTATGTTGCATGTTTTGATCCATGCGTAGTAGTGGTGAAAGGCAATCACATCCTAGTGGTTTCTTAACATTGTTTACAACGTTAAATTTGCTTTCTTGCTTTTGTTTTACTTGCACTTAGTTTAATCAATAAAATCAACTCTTTGATCTAAATACCAATTGTTAAGGAGCTAAATGAAATTCTAACGTTTTCTATCTTGTTGATTCTAACAAGACTGTTGTCTTGTGGATTCGACCCTTAATTATACTACGATAAGGCTTCCACGTATCCTAGCATACGTGGGTGGAGTTTTAATATAGTATAAGCAAGGCTAGGTCTAAGAACCAAAATCACCACTATCACTTTGAGATGTGATTTATACTACCACTCAGTTGTATCCATGTATCACTTTCAAGGTGTGTCTGTATGGTACATTGTTCTCTAACAAGTACCTATGTGTTTGGTTTGATATCACATATAATTACTAATAAGATCCTTTCATCAACCAGCACACACTCTAGTCTTATATATCATTCTTTTCTGCATATAGTTTCCACAATAATATCTAACTAGGGAGATAAATAGAATGTAAATATTCCAATCATACATATGATCTCCTTGTTCATGTCCTCAATCTGAAGACATATGTCATCCAAAAATATCATTATCCTTATATCTATCACATTACATCATCATATCATAATTGAACACAAATATCGATTAAATTTCCTTGATTATTAATCAAATCATATATGTGATATACTATTACAATCATCATATGACTGGCTCTCTGGGCATACATACCAACACTTTGTTAATTTGGCCCAATTGGGTTGGAACACACATAGACCAACAATATCCCCCTCCATCCAAAAGGGAAGAGTGTCATCACATTTTCATCACTATGAATGTGTGTTGCTGAGCTCTTTACAGAGATCTAGCTTGTCTCATGTCACCACCTTGCTCATCATGTCAGAAACATTCTTCTCAGTATGGATCTTCTTCAGAGTTAGGAACTTGTTATCAATCACAAACAAAGCCAATGATATGTCAAATAAATGTGCTTTGTCTGTGCATGATGCATTCTGCTCTTTCTCAAGTCAATAACACTCTAACTATCACAAAAAAATAGTCAGGTTAACCTATTTCATGCCTAGTTCTCCCAAAAATCTCACAATCTAGAGTATTTCTTTTCCTACTTCTGCTGTTGTGATGTATGCTTCCTCTGTCATAGAAAGTTCAACACACTTGTGCAACCTACATTCTAAGATATGTCTCCCCCTAATAAAGTAAAAACATACCCAAAGGTAGAGAGTTCCTATGATCAATGTCACCTTCCATGTCAGCATCAACCAAGCCATTCATAACTAGTTCAAAACAACCAAACATCAAACACTTGCTACTGGTTCTGCGTAAGTATTTAAAGATCCACTTGACTGCATCCCAGTGATCTTTTCCAAAGTTTGAGAGTAACCTACTCACAATGCCAACTACATGAGCAATATTAGGATGAATGCACACCATTATGTACACCGAACTCCCCATAATAGAAGAATAGGGAATCCTAGCCATTTCCTCCTTCTCCTCATTAGTGGATGGAAATGACTTCTTGCTTAGCTTAAATGACCTAATAGTGGAGTACTCACAACTCTATACATGCTCATGCTAAACTACTCTAGCTCTCTTGTGACAATCACAACATGTGTTGCTCCCTATCATGTGTGATCTGCATCCCTACAATCTGTCGTGCTGGTCCCAAATGCTTCATCTCAAAGGATTTGGAAAGCTCTATCTTTAGTTTTTTTTATCAAAATGACATCCTATCCCACTATCATGATGTCATCCACATAGAGTAGTAGCATAATGAACTTATAATTGGGAAACTTCCTAAATTAAACACATGGATCTAGACTTGTCTTATGGGACCCATGACTCTGGATGAAAGAATCAAATTTCTTGTACCATTTCCTAGGATCTTGTTTGAAACCATACAAACTCTTCTTCTATATACATACCAAGTTCACTTTCCCCCTTTTTTTTAGTATCTTCTGGATACTCTATGTAGATTTCCTCTCCTAGGTCACTACGAAGAAACACCATCTTCAAATCCATCTGATCAATCTCCAGATCTAGTCTAATAACCAAGGCTAGTTCTAATATAATAGAAGTTATCTTCATAATAGGAGAATATTTCTCATCAAAATCAACCCTTCGTGTTTGACTGAAGCCCTTGACAACTAGTCTGGCTTTGTATCCGATACTCTTACTACTGTCATCTATCTTCCTCCTATATACCCATTTGTTCTTTAGTGCTCTCCAGCTCTTGAGAAGCGCCACAAGCTCATAGGTATCATTCTTCTACAAATATGACAAACTCTTTTAGACCTCGTCAAATGCTATTATGAGGGCTTTTGATTGTGAAGATCTTGCCCCCTGCGCAGAATTCTCTGACTAGAGTCTGAACCATTCAGTTGTGCATTTGTAACATGAACACTTGATGAGATCTCACTCTACTACTCAAGGTGATCTTGAATCTCTTCTTCATCATCTGACGACCACACCCAAGAAGTGGCTGAAGCATCCTCATACTCATCATTAGAATAACTGTCACATGATTCTATAGCCTCTACATCATCACTCTCAGGCTTGATTTCTATCTGACTCTCACAAAATGTCACATCTTTATTCTACTCATTCCCTTTTTTTTATAGGATCCCACAACCTGTAGTCCAACTACTACTCTCCACAACCAAGAAAGATACATGGCACTACTTTATTATCTAACTTTTGCCTATTTCCCTTTGCAACATGTGCATAAGCCTTGCACTTAAATAGTCACAAATGAGCATAAGAAGATTCCTTGCATGTCCATTCCTTCTCAGGTATATCAAACCCCAAAGGAACTGATGGATATTGATTAATCAGACAGAAGGTAGTACTCACCACCTCACCCCAGAAAGTCTTTGGCAATTGTGCAGTCTTCATCATGCATCTGACTTTCTATACTATGGTACAGTTCATCCTCTCAGTTTTACCATTATGTTATGGTGTGCTGAGCTCTGTCCTTTCATGTGTATCCTATGATGGACTTAGTACTCCAAGAACTCCATGGAGGTGTACTCTCCTGGATTGTCTATTGGAGATACTTCAACTTTTACTCTATCTCCTAAACCATAATGACATGAAATTTATGAAAACATTGAAAGACCCGATCCTTGGTGTTCAAGAAATAGATCCACACATTCCTAGATGCATCATAAATGAATGTGACAAAATACCTATTATCACCTAGTGAAGCCACATCAACTGGACCACAAACATCCAAATGAATCAACTATAAAATATCTAGATTCACCTTTTACCTTGTGACTCACTAATGCTTTCCCGTCTGACATGAATCACATGAACTGAGTCTGGCTTCCTTGCCAAAAGAAATCAATACCTAATATGATAGTAGATACAAGCCTTTCTCATTGATGTGTCCTAGCTGTCTGTTCCATAGATGTGCCTAGTAATCCTCAACTGCATTGATACTTCCACTTTTGAGCACCTTAAGCTGGGTTCTCATCATCCCATTATAGGGTGTTTGGGTTATTTGGGTTTGATCTCTAGTTGGGGTTATTGTTGTCTTCCTATGATTATATCAAGGATTATATTTGACTTTTATTTTCTTTTTGAGTCACAAGACTAGATCTCGAAAATAGGGTTTCATTTAAGTAATGATGCCCATAAAATATAGGAAAGAAACAATCATTTTTTGGGTTTCTATATAGGTTTAGATCATTAATGGTTTCTTGTTTGGATTCACATGATCAAAGGGGTTCAGGGTTGGATCTAGGGTTTTTGTTTGATCCTAATCATAAGGAGGTCATGACATGGTTAGGGTTTGGAAATTAAATGCATGAAAGTACTCATACAGAGAGAGAAACTGAAAATTAGGGTTTTCATGATATTGAGTTAACTATTCCTACTTGATTAGGGTTTCATGACATGTGGGGTTCAGGGACCCTATTAGGGTTTGACGATCACAGTAGGCCAAGTTGTATCAAATAATTTCCATTATTGCATATTAAAAGACATATATATATTCATTAGGCTATAGGCTAGTATTTTTGTAAAACGGTAATGAATCAGGTTATGAAAATGATTCCATTCCATTCCACATATTTTTTTGATATTTTGATATATAATATTTCTATATTTTGATACTCCTAGCATTTTTTAAGATTTTTCTATGATAAATAGGTTTCTATTTAATTAATTCAAATAAGTCAAGAAAGTACCTTGATTAACGATCAGATCTGACTGGATCAATGACTCAGAGTGATCAAATCTCACGATATTGAGCATGGCTTTATTGTTGACCCGCACATTCCTTTCCAACATGACATCACACAATTGATCAAGCTGGCTGTGTTGGTGGCTCATGGTTGATCTGGGTCCGGTGTTGGCAACATGTCGGCCTCCTTCCTCTGCCCCTCCTTGCGTACAACACTTTGTCTTGCAACTCTAGTGAGGGATTGCATGGTCTAGGGAGTGAGTGGTGGTATAAGAGTGCTTCCCTCACCTTCAGTGAGTCACCCCAAAGTAGGGAAACACCTTTTGGCAGTGCAACTCCCAGTGGATCGGAATGCTGCAGAGTCCTATATGGGGGGTCACTGGAGTAGGTGGTGGAATGGGTGTGGGGATCACCTAGGACCTCAAAACCTTTCCTCGAAGCACCAAAAAAGGTTGGAAAAGGTGATGGTGAGGTACGATTGGTGTGAGGAGCACTGTGGTAGCTAGGCAGTGGGAGGTCTGGAGGTTGAAGATGATGTAGGTGGCTAGGGGTGTTGTGGCATGGGATGTTGGGCTCAGTTTTGGGAGGCAAAGAAAAGTATCCCACTAGGATCACAATGGGTAATGAGGATGATTAGTGGGGAGGGTTTATTCAGTCGCTCGGATGTTGAAGTCGACGCCGAGATAAGTAGGAGTTTAGGGATGATCTCTAGAGCATTGGATGCTCCCTGATCCTTCTATTTTGATACTCCTAGCATTGGATGCTCCCTGATGTGAAACCGGTGAGTGACACATGCCTGAGCTAATCTATTAACCCGCATGACATTTAAATGTCATGCATATATTCAAATAAATCACTAAATAAGGTCTTTAGGCTAAATAGATGTTATTATGTACATTGAATTTAATTGCTTATAATTCCTAAATGGTTCATTCAATCAAGGTCAAATTTTAAATGAAGCTTCATATGAAGGTTACCTAGCTATGGTATGAAATTGAATTCCAAATTCAAAAGGTAAATACATAAATTGACTATGTAACTCAATGCATACAATTCACCTTTACATGAAACTAGGGTTTGGATTATTATGAAATTGATAATTACTTTTAGTCAAATTAGTGAGGGAGATGATTGAGGGTATTATTTGGAATAAAAAAAATTGTTAGAGAGAGAAAATATATGTAAAAACACACTTTATCACTTTCTCCCCTCCTTTTAAAGACTTTTATCCTCCAAATTCAAGCAATTTGAAATAGGTGTCGGCACTTCTGCTCAATTTTGGACATGAGCTCCCAGGTGGTATTGGTCTGATCATGGTGGCTCAAGATAACTTTCACCATATCTATGCACCAATTATTGTAAATCTCCTTCGTCTTAGAATCAAGAATTCTAGGGACTGAACATAAGATAGATCATCTTTCAGCTCTAGAGGTTCCTGATTCAGAATGTGACTGGGGTGTTTCACATAGGGTTTCAAATTGGATACATGAAAGACATTGTGCATGTAATTATACTAAGGTGGCAAACCAAGATGATAAGCACATTCACCAACCCCATCTAGGACCTCCAAGGGTCCAACATAGTGAGGACTGAGCTTTCCCTTATTCTTTTCCAAAGCTTGGGTAGGTCTGATCTTCAAAAAGACATGGTCACCTTCTTTGAGCTAAATTCCTATCAGTGAGCATCTGCATAATATTTCTTCCTATCCTATGCCCACTTCATCCTTTTACTTATCACTTCAACTTTGTCTGTATACAATTGCATCTCCTCAGATTTTATCAAAGTGTGTTCCCCAACGTCATCCCAGTGTAGCGAAGATTTGTAGGGTTGACCATAGATGGCTTCATAGGGAGGCATCCCAATACTTGCTCGATAGTTGTTATTATATGCAAACTCAGCTAAAGGCAAATAGTGATCCCAGGAGCCTTACTAATCAATAAAACAAGCCCATAGAAGTTCCTCTAGAATTTTTAATGTGTGCTCTAGCTGTCTGTCTTTCTACGGATGGTATGCTTTACTGAAGTTCAACATTGTTTCCAATTCCTCATGAACCTGCTTCCACCGCTTTGAAGTGAACTATGGGTCCATGTCTGAGACAATGGATGCTAGAACTCCATGAAGATGTACTATCTCTCATATATAGAGATTTGCTAGCTTAGATGGCTTGGTAGTAGTCTTTACAGGGGGAAAGTGAGCTGACTTGGTGAGACAATCCACTACAATCCATGCAACATCATATCCCTTTTTGGTCCATGGTAGTCCCACCACAAAATCCAAATGGATGTGTTGCTAGTTCCATTCTAGGATTTCAAGGGGTTGTAGTAGACCTCCTAGTCTCTGGTGCTCTGTCTTGATTCTCTGCCATGTTAGGCATCTAGACCCGAATTCAGCAATATCACACTTCATGTCCCTCCACCAGAATTGAAGTTGTAAGTCTTTGTACATATTAGTTGAGTTGGGATGAACTGTGTACTTTGACCCATGAGCCTCACCAAGAAACGTTATCTTACAAGAGACTTCTTAGGAACCCACATATGGTTCTTGTATCGAATACCACCATCAAGACCCATAAACATATGTGTTTTAGGCTTTGATAGGAGAGAGGAGAGATCTTCAAGATCAGGACAAGCTTTCTATGACTCAAGAAGTTTAGGTTGAAGACCAGACATGATAGAAATGTTGCTGACCAAGAGACAATTAGATAGAAACTATGGCTTCTAGCCCACTATATCCTCCATGTTCGTCCACTCGGGAATAGATAAAGATCCACATTCTACCCTTTTTCTACTAAGAGCATCAACGACTACATTAGCCTTTCCCGAATGATAGCCAATAGTGAAATTTTAGTCTTTCAGATACTCTATCCATCGGTGTTGATGTAGGTTCAAGTCCTTCTGAGTCAGAATGTATTTTAGGCTTTTGTGGTCGGTGAAGACATTAAATGAATCCATACAGGTAGTGCCTCTAGATTTTGAGAGCATGAATGATTGCAACTAAGTCCAAATCATGTGTGGGATAATTAAGTGCATTGGGTTTTAGCTATTTGGATGCAAAGGCCACCGCCATTTCGTGTTGTTGTAGGACTCATCCTAACCTAAATCTCAAAGCATCAATATAGATTACAAACACTACATTTCCAGAAGGTAGAATCAGAATAGGGATGATGTCAGCTTTTGATTTAACTCCTAGACACTAGACTCACAAGAAGGTGACCAAATGAAATGTTTATCCTTCAGACTACGCTTAGTTAGAGGAAGTGCAACTTTGGAGAAATTGGGAATGAAGTGATGATAATATCTGGCTATGCCCAAGAAGCTCTATATTTTAGAAGTATTTGGAGGAGGTTGACAATCAAGAACAACATACACTTTTGTGGGATCTACAATTATATTACCCCCAGAAATGATATGGCAAAGAAACATGACTTTATCATTCCAGAATTCACATTTAGATATCTTGCCATAAAATTTTTGAGCTCGAAGGATTTCAAGGACTGCCTTCAAGTGGTCACAATGCTTCTCCATAGAGTCAGAATAAATCACGATATCATTAATGAAGACAACCACAAACTCAACAAGATAAGGTTGGATGACTTTTCTAATTAGCTTCATAAATATGCCAGGTGTGTTGGTCAACCAGAATGGCATTAGTAGAAATTCATAATGCCCATAACAAGTTGAAAATATAATTTTATAAATAATAATTTTTTTTACTTTAAGTTGATGGTATCCAGAAGGAGGATCAATCTTAGAGAAGACTTTGACAGTATGAAGATGATCAAATATGTCATCAATGTGAGTGAGGGGATATTTATTTTTAATAGTGGCCTGGTTCAACATGCAGTATTCAATACACATATGCATAGAACCATCTTTCTTTTTGATAAAAGGAATAGGTGCACCTCAAGGGGAAAACTAGGACGGATAAAACCTTTAGCAAAAAATTCTTGTAACTATTTCTTCAACTCCATATGCTTAGCAAGATCCATCCTATATAGTTCTCTCGAAATTAGAGTGGTTCCAGGAAGAAGATCCATGGATAACTCAATGACTCTATTTGGAGGCAGCCTAGGAAGCTCCTCTGAAAATACATCAAATAAGTCATATACCACCTCCAGTCTTTCTACATGCCCGCTACTATGATTGGTCTCTGAGACTAATGTAAGGAAGACTTTACATCCTTTAGAAATGAGCTTTTTATCTTTAAGAAAGGAAATCATTATATTATTACATAATCCACTTCTCCTAGGGATCACTACATGACAAGAATGTGGTTGAGAGAGGACTACCATCTTATTTCTATAGTCAATATAGGCATGACACTTGTATAGGAAATCCATACCAAGTATAGTATCGAAGTCTTCCATAGTTAAGAGAATGAATTCAAAGGACATGTCATGATTTTCTAATTTAAGAGGCAGAACATCAGTTTTCTGTAATGTAGTGAGTATTTTTCCACTAGGAGTTGGAACATCAGAAATATGTCCCAAGTCCCTTATATGCAGGTGCAACATAGATTCCAAATTTTTAGAAATGAATGTTTTTTGATCTAGAATCAAACAAAGCTTTAACATGATGATCATTTAGGAATACAATTCCTACACATGATAATTGTGTCATGAATAATTTGGAGGCATTGAACAAGATATTAGATATATGAAAATAATTAAGGTTACCTTCAACAAGTTGATTGGCATTTGCCTTAGATTCCTCTATAGTCATTGCAAATATTCAGGCGTTATGGTGTCCCTGAGGGGGTGGAGCACCTGCTATAGGGTTGCGAAAGATGGATAGAGTTGGGCACTTTGCAATGAAATGGCCCTCCTTCATGTAGTTGTAGCAAACTGGCTTGGAATGGCTGCATACTCCACCATGAAATCTCCCACAAGTCTTGCACTTTGGGCATGTCATCCTCTGCTGGTTCTGGTGGTTTTTCTATCCTCCTCTACCTGAACCTCCTCCTTTTACTGATCCCTTGTTATTATGGCTGGGGTGGAACTTCCTAGACTTATCCTCCTCGATGGTGGTTAACCCTAGGTATCCCATACTTGAAGGCTTATGCAAACCCTATTCCCTTTCCTACTTAAGCATCATATCTAGGGCTTCATCTATGTTCTTGGGATGGGAGGAATTTACTAGGATTTTTAGGTGGGTGGCTAGGCAGTCAACATAGTGCTCTTGGAGGCAGTCTTCAATCTTAATACGCTCCAGAAGCCTAAACTTTTGGGTGTAGTCAGCCACCGAGAGACTTCCCTACTTAAGCTCAGTGTGCATCCTATGCTTCCTCTTCCTCTTAGCTATATGTATAAAATGGTCAGTGCAGAGGGTTTTGAAGGCTTCCCATTCCATGATATCATCATCTTCTCCCCTATCCCTTCCATAGTCCTCCCACCAAATTGTAGTCCCTCCCTTAAGTAGTTGTGTTGAAAATATGGCCTTCATTTCATTTAGTACTTCTAGGGTACAAAAGGCATTTTCCAAGACAGGGTCCAGGCTTCAGGCCTATCCATTACTTTGGGCTGGTATTCCCCCCAAAAAGTGTCAGGGTTAAATTTGATGAAATCCAACACAATCACTTCCTTCTTCCTATATGAACTCAGTTCAGGGGTTCCTTTTAGGGAAATGGTCTCCATGAAGTCTAGGAGGACTTTCTTTTGTTCTTCCCACCTATCCCTATCCAATTCCTCAGGATCAGGTTCTTCAAGAGTTTCACATTCTTTTATCTTCTTAGAGGATGACTCTTCAGAAGCCTTGAAATTATGGGTTTTGGGAGGCATCATGAAATTTAGGTGAATTTCATTAGATTTTTTTGTCTTTTTCTCTTTTTTTGAATTATATTATATTACATTATTCTTCTTTATTATTTATTCATGATCTTCATGTTATAATTTATGGAGGATACCCTAACCTTATCAGTTGATTCTTAAGACTTCATAACAGAGTGACTCATTCCTAACGTTATATCATAGAGATGAGAGGGAAATATTTATAAAATAAAGATGAGAGGGAATTTTTCTATAGTGGAGATGAGATGGAATATCTATGGATGAGAAGGTTTCTTAATTAAGGTATGCCCAAGAAGTAGGGGACACTTGGGGTATTTTCCAGGTAGAATTCTACTGCCATACAGGTAGCCTCATGATTGTCAAGAAAAGTGGCTTGGAGACTTTAGCCAAATCCATGGCAGATTCTATCCTAGTCACCTCTACCCTTCATATCTCTAACTCAGGGACTACCGTAGACTCACATCAGGGAGAATGAGGTTTCATGTGACTATGAGGAGTGAACATTGACTCTAATTCTAAGTGTGACGACCCCAATTCTTGTACACTTTCCATAATGACATTCCTTAGATATGTGTGCACTCATATCTATAAGATGTCATAGGGAATATATAAGGGATTGTGATTGGAAAATAGTATATAATAAGAAGCTGGATTGCTGTTCACAAACATCATTCAAGTAGTCACACAACCATCATTCATAAGGATAAAAGGTCATATTCCATTATTCACTAGAAGAATAAATATATTCTAAGGAAACAAAATACATAGGACATAGAATGGTACATATCTTCTAATGAAATGAAACAACTAACTAAAAAAAAGGTGAGAGGCATCCATCTAGCTAATCATCCCCCCCATGATCATTATTTAATATCTTCAGGTACTTTGAGATGCATTACTTGTTCCTTTTACCTAGAAAATATGAGAAACAAATGGTCAACATAAAGTTGGTATGTGGTTGAAAGATACAATAAGCTGGCATATTTGAAATATTGAAAGATACATAAATGAAAAAATTATTTAAGGCAAAAAATTAGATAAATCCAATTTATTAATCATATTTCAATGGACATGTATTACTATGGTGGGCATAGCACAATCAACACATATATTATTGGGCCCATTCCCCGCGGGCCTTGTACCCTTAGGGATCTCCCCGCATACCATGTACCATTAGCGAGGTGCTAGACAACATTAATAGTTTCCTTCTCTAATAGGGAGATTAATTAACACCATAAAAAACTACATTCCATTTTTTTCCTTAGTGTTGTAAGTGTTCAAGGTGGAAAAGTATCAATATGTATACACATACATCCGAGTAAGATTATACTACTAAATGCAAGAAAGTACTCATAATTATATTATCCAGAAAATCTTGTCGTATAATTATATCCACATACCTTGAATCTCAGATCTAGATTTCAATAAGTCTAGATTAAGAGAGTAGATCACCCTGAAAGAGAAATAAGATCTAATGTCATTATGGGTTCTCAACGTCCCATATTAGGGTTTTTGCATTATTAGGGTTTGATATCTAGTTGGGGTTATTTTCATCTTCTTATGATTATATCAGGGATGATATTTGACATTTATCTTATTTTGAAGTCACAAGATTAGATCTCAAAATTAGGGTTTCATCTAAGTAATGGTTTCCATATAATATAAGAAAGAAACTTTTATTTTTAGGGTTTATATAGAGGTTTAGATCATTAATGGTTTCCTTTTTGGATTCACATGATCCAAGGGGTTCAGGGTAGGATCTAGGGTTTTTGGGTTGATCTTGGTCATAAGGGGGTCATGACATAGTTACGGTTTGGCAATTAAATGCATGAAAGTACACATATAGAGAGAGAAACTAAAAATTAGCATTTTTATGATCTTGAGGCAACTATCTCTACTTGATAAGGGTTTCGTGACATGTGAGGGTTAGGGACCCTATTAGGGTTTCATTATCACAACATGTTAGTTTGTCTCAAATATTGTCCATTATTTCATATTAAAAGACATATATATAGTCATTAGGCTATGTTCTAGTATCTCTGGAAAAGGGTAACGACTAAGGTTATGAAAATGATCCCATTCAATTTCTCATATTTTTTTTATAATTTTGATATATAATATTGCTATTATTTGGTACTCCTAGCATTTTCTAAAATTTTTGTATGATAAATGGTTTCTATTTAATTAATTTAAATAATCCAAGAAAGTACCTTGATCGACATTTGGATATGACTAGATCACTTAGATTGATCAGATCTTGTGAGATTGAGCATGGCTTGATTGTTCACCCACACGTTTCTTGCCGACGTGGCTTTATGCAATTGGTCAAGCTGGCTAAGTTGGAAGCTCGTGGTTGGTCCTCCTCATTCCAGCATTGGCGACACATCGAACTCCTTCCTCGTCTCCTCCTTGCATACAACACTTTGTCTTGCAACTCCAGAAAGGGCTTTCTTGGGATAGGGAGTGAGTGGTGGTGGAAGGGAGGTGCCCTCACCTTCAGCGAGTCACCCAAAGCAGGGAAACACCCTTGGGCTGTGCAACTATAAGTAGATCAGATTGCTACCGAGTCCAAGATGGGAGTCCACAAAAGTAGGTGGTGGAATGGGTGAGGTGATGGTCTAGGACATTGGATTCCTGCCTTAAAGCACCAATGAAGGCTTCCAAAGTTGTTGGTGAGGTATGATTGGTGCAAGGAGCACTGTGGTAGTGGGGCGGTGGGAGGTTTGAAGGTTGAAGACGATGGAGGTGGCTAGGGGTGCTATGGAAGGGGTCGTTGGGCTCAGTTTTGGCAGTCAAAGAAAAGTATCCTGTTGGAATCATGATCGAGAGTGAGGATGAGTTGCGGGGAGGGTTGATTCAGTCACTGGGCTATTGGAGTCAAAGTCAAGATAAGTGGGAGGTTAGGGATGATATCTAGAGCATTGGATGCTCCCTGATCCACAATCAAAAGGATTGGGCAGCCAAGATGTGGGTCGAGTGAGTGACCCACTCCTAAACTAATCTATTAACCAATGTGACATTTAAATGCCACACACAACCAAATTAATCACTAAATTACATCTTTAGGTGAAATAGATGATATTGTGTACATTGATTTTAATTACATATAACTCCTAAATGGTTCATTCAATTCAGGTGAAATTTTAAATGGAACTTCATACCAATTTTACATATCTATGGTACGAATTTGAGTTCCAAATTCAAAGGGTGACTACATAAATTGACTATGTATCTCAATACACATAATTCATCTTTACATGAAACTAGGGTTTGCATTATTATGAAATTGATAATTCCTTCAAGTCAAACTAGTGGGAGAGATGGTTGAGGGTATTATTGGGAATAACAAAAATGTGTGAGAGAGAAAATAAATGTAAAAAGTCACTTTATCACATCATCAATTTCATCTAAAGTTGTATTTGTAGTAGTCTTGTCGTCATCCTTCTAGTCTTTCTCTTCAAACCGAGGTTTCTTTTTCAAAACCTTGGAAACATTTTTAAATGGCTTGGCTTTCCACAATGGAAGAACCCTATACTCTTCAACTTGGATCTACCAGGGTACTTCCTGTAGTCCTGGGACTCACAACAACTCTGAGATTTGGCACAATATCTCTCTTTATCAATTCTCCAACACTCTATGAAGAGAACCTCTAACCTAATGTTGTCTGAGGCTCAACATCGAGTCTCTTCATGTAGTAAACTACCCTTCATCTGGTCAAGTGTCAACTTGACTTACTATGAAGAATTTTTAAATGTCATAATGAGCATCTCCCAACTATAAAATAATGATCCTAGAAGTGGCGCCAACAGTTCATTACCCAGAACCATTTTCGTGGACCGCATTTGATTTATAAGATTTTAGAAATATTCATGTGCTTAATAACACTTATGTCATCCCAATACTTTAGGTTCACCAACTTCCTAATAAAGAAAGATTTATTTGTGGCAGTCTTCTGCTCATATAATTTGTTGAGCTTTTCTCATAGATCTTTGGCATGAGTCTCCTCTCAGATGTGATGAAACATGGAAATTCCAAGACACTTTCACACTATTCCAACTATCTTCCAATCAACATCAGATAAACTCCATAGATTTTGTCCCTCTATCGGATCATACAAGTCCATACAATATAGAATATCCTCCATAATGGGTTTCCAGATCTGCCAATTTGTTATTGCCAACTTTACCATCATTGCATCATCATCAAAGCCCAACCTGGGCTATGATACCACTTCATAGGTTCGTTGATGAAGAATATGTGGGAGTGTTCTATGCAATCTCGATTCAATGGAAAAGAAATATATGCAAAAGCATTAACAATGAGCATGTAAACCCAAGATAAGAATTACAAGAAGATATAGGACAAAAAGATCAGATTTTTACATGGAAAACCCTCATGATGTGTGAGGGAAACACCATGGGGCCAACCACAAGAAAATGCACTATAAAAAACAAAGATACGATTTTTCCTCTCTGATTTTGACCCCAAATTTGAGATGATATACCAAGAAGGAGAAATAAGAAGATACCACACTGTAAGGAGAGACCCCTAAAATTTTACCACTCTGTAAATTCCTAGGAAGATGTCCTCTTCCACAAAATGCACAGTTGTAGATGACCCAAAGAAGATACTTGTATGCCTTTGTAGTCCTTTCCTTCTTCCTTTCTTCTTCCTTTTCATTTTCTTCCTTCTTCCTTTATGTTCTTCTCCATCTCCAAGTTGCTGCATTTTTCTACTTTGGAGGTTACCTTTTTTAATAGATGGCTACCCTTCCATTTTCCTTTAGCTGCAACTGGCCTTTGGATTAGCAGATGTTTTCTTGATTTTTGTGCCATGTGAGGTAGGGATTTATATCCCAAGTCTTGTGGAAGACAATAGAAAAAGAAACCCCAATGGCCTTTGTCCACTTGGCCCAATTGGGCTGGAACACACATGGCCCAATGGGGTTAAACTAAATTCATGCTATATACATTAAGTATCCTCCTCAAATTCTAGGTGGAGATGAGGTCTTGAACTTTACAAAAACAAAAATGATGTTGCTCACTAGTATGAGTTATGCTAAAGAAATGAACTAGCAAGGAAGATAATGAAGAGATATAGT
This sequence comes from Alisma plantago-aquatica, assembly GCA_963693085.1. Lineage (NCBI taxonomy): Eukaryota > Viridiplantae > Streptophyta > Magnoliopsida > Alismatales > Alismataceae > Alisma > Alisma plantago-aquatica. The sequence continues at coordinate 90,000,160 of OY856410.1, read as the reverse complement.
ATGTTATTGACTATTTATCAAATAAAATAGGGATCAATGTCAATGTATTTCTCAAAGTTATGCTTTATTGTATGAAATGCATCTCATGTCAATACACAATAGTGAGGTTAGAGTTGACAGTAGAACACCATGGTTAATTAGTAGATACACATAGAAGCCAGATGACTTTCGAAATATTTGAAGCCATAGCATGCAACTCTAATTCAACACTGTAACTTGACACATCAATATGTTTCTTGAACTTCTGAACAAAATTTAAAACGTTAGAAAAAACAAACATGTGATAGAATTGCATCACAATAAGCTATTAATTAAAAGCACCAGGACAAGAAGTTGGAGATGATGTCACTACTAAAACATGAGAAATAGGTGACATTCAAGCATGTAACATTTAAAAGAAAAGGTGGCACAGATACATATCACGAATAAAATGAATGTCACCTATTAAGTGTGGGATTTGTTCGATGTAATCTATACATAATGAATGTCACCTATTGGTGATTTTTAGATCTTGAAACCTAACAATACATGATAACAATGAATATCACCCATGTTCAAAACGTATATACATTGATGTAACCTATTCCAACACATTGATGTAAAATAAGAACATGCACCTATCTCATCTATTTCATATTCTAAAACTCATACGTAAATAATGCGAAAGGCAGAATAAAGCTATGACTAGATTATGATAGACAATAGTTCTTTTATAGGGTATGGATTCACAGAAACATACACCAGAGGGTGAAAGTTAATTGTATTCATATATCCAAATAGAAAGTTACACATGGGAGGATATACACCTTACCCCTTGACATATTTTTTTAAAAGTATCTCTTTCAGCTGACCACTTGTTGTAGACATGTTTAGCTATCATGACTACTAATGCCTCTCAAAAAGTTGATTCTCAAGTTGTTTATCTACCATGCTTAGTAGGACATGTTTAGATACCATGACTACTTATGCCTCTCAAAAAGTTGATTCTCAAGTTTTTTATCTACCATGCTTAGTAGGCATCCGCCTCAAGGCTGGATTTGTGTAACATCCCTCCAAGTACATACACGACAGCGGAAGCAAACCCTATGTTGTCCATAACATGGGTCGCTTGTCTTGGAGGAACATTACAAAACATGATATTCATAGCAATAAGATAATTGAAACACCTCTTACTAATTGGAAATCTTGATTCATAAATTGTTCTTTAAAACAGAAAACTAATACCATAAACTAATATCATCCTTGAACTAACATCTAATTAATGAAAGGTAGAACAAATCTATGACATAATTCTTCTTTGGAAACATGATATTGGATCTTCTAAGGTGTAGATGGCACCCCAACTAGCTAAGTCTTGGAAACTTCTACTTTTAAGCACACAATTCAATTTCCTTTGCTCCTTGTTCTAGGGACATCTCGTCCCACGATCATATGAAAACAAAGACGTACATCAGTAAGTGTCACTATACATTTTATAAGAACTAAAAATAAATATGTATACTGACTTGACAGAAATCCTTGACATTAATTTGACTTAAGCATTCTTGATTAAATGATTCTTATAACATTAAAAATTGAACACTAATATTCACCTCTCTCTATGATTCCCACTTAAGAGAAATGATTTCTAGGAAACCCATAATGCTAGGGAAGCCCATAATGGCACGAATGTCCATGATTTGGCTATAAAAGCCCATAATTGGCACAAATGCCCATAACGACCCCTTTAGGTCCATGATTCAAGAAGCATATAAAAACTATTTCAATTCAAATTATATTAATCATTAACATGACTTTAGCATTAACAATAACACGATCCTTGAACTTAACATGATGGGGTTTCTCCCTCTTGAAACATGAACTTTAAATCCATCAATCATTGATCATTAATCATTAATCATAATCTATAATCTTAATGAACATGATAACCATAAGACATAAGATATATCAATCATCAAGCAATTTATGTGACGAACATGATTTGAGCATTAGAACTTGAAATTGAAAACATAATCCATAAATCATACATAACATCAAATTCAACCAATGTAAATATGTATAGTGGCATGAACCGCTTACCAAGAGCAAAGAAAATCCTAACTTGGTCTCTTTGATCTTGAGTCAAATCATAAATCAACCTTCTCTTATCTTGATTAGGCCCTAAACACCTGTTCATAATTGTTAATCATCAAAAATCAATACCTTGTATTGATCCTAGGTTGAATTAGGGTAAATTAGGGTTTTAGTGCATTAGGGTTAGACTTATTGATCAACATCATTAGATTAGGAAAACTTGGTTGGAATAGATCACATTAATCATATGTTGTAAATAATTAGTGTTTCAAGGGTCAAATTGGGGATTAAAATAAAACATCAGATCAGGAAGCAAAATCATAGCTTAAAAGCTCTAAAACCAGTTTCCTTGCCAAAAATCCTTTCCAATGACTATTTATTTGACTTTTTATGACTACTAATGAATTAGTTATGAATTTTTCCATTTAGACCAATCAAAACTCAAGGAAAACCCATGCTAGTAAGTATTACCCAATTGGAAAAATTAGGTGGGACCCTTCACCAGTTGGCCCAATGGCTCAGGGCCGCATGGCATGGGTCCTGTGAAGCTAAACATGTGTGATGCAACAAAAGTGGCAGATCAATTTCGTGATATGACCACAAGGGTGCGTGACAAAATAAACCCCAACGAGGGACAAAGTTGAAAAAGAATTACCTAGAATCTTCATCCTTGAAATGAAACATAGCACATATGCTCGAATTGAAGAACCCAAATAAAAAGAAGATGGTTTCATCAAGAACAAATATTGGAATTGGGATCCTGAGATTAGTGTGGTCTTAGTGACCCCTGACTCGAGCTTTTTGGTGACGAGAAACAGAAACCAAACCTTCCGCCATGACTGGCGAGGTGGTGAAGGTTGGAAATTACATAGGATGTGAAACCTGCCAAATTTAACAACTTGGTCGGAGTCTTAACAACCCATCAGAACTAATGTTGATGAAACCAAAACAAAAGACCATCTACTTCTCTTGAATTGGTGAGAGGAATGAAAAATAGGAATAAGAGGGGAAACTGGGATACATGGACTGTTCGCCAAACACGAGTATCTGAAGCTTCTGTATGGTTTGTGTGAGTCATCCGTGTTTCGATGGCAAGTTGAGGAGTTATGAAAAGCTCTGACACAACTGACCATGAAAGGGGTTATCGTCAGAGTAGGGAAGTCAACTTTGAGGGTGCTATAGGGAAAACTGGTGAGGGGGTTCACTTCCTGGACGTCAGGGGAGCATTTTTTATTGACATTCGATATAGGTTGGTGTCTTGAGGGGCTAGATTCCCGGACAAGATGGGGAACTGGGGAGGAAGGGAGCAGTCCCCGTCATCCAGGAATTCTAGGGATCATAAACCTATTATGTAAGGGGTATATCATCTCGGGAGAATGTTACTGTGGTGAAGGAGAAGCCTGATGGATCTGGGACTTACTGGAGATAGAGAGAGGCTAGGGGGGAGGTTCAGAGTTACTATAGGAGTCTAGTGAGGTGAGGACTCAAGTGAGAGAGATGACTCTTGCCTGTACGGGATTTAGGAGTCTGATCCAGTAGAGGGATTATGCCCACATGACCACATGAAGAAGTCATGACTATAAGTTAGATAAGGAAAATGAATGGTATGATTGATTAATTTTGATTAATAACTCTATAAAATATTCTATAAATTAATTAGGGGGTCAAATGAAGTCAAAATGACCTCAAAATTGAACCATATGTCAATTATATGGTCTAGAATTTTCATGTATTATTAGATTTACGTTTCATTCACTTTTTGTTCCTCAAACTCACCAGTGTCATTATCTTAATGCTTATATTATTTAAAGGTGACATTAATGGAGTTACCCTTTCCTTCGTGACTTGGTTAACCCAAAATTCTATGTTAAGGAAATAATACATTATATTTCAGATAAATTGCATCAATTTTTTGTATTTTGAAAATTAACAGTTGAAAATTTTCACTAAGGACCATAAACTTATTTTATTTACAATTTTGGTATGTTACAATTCTACCCACCTCAAACAAATTTCGTCCTCAAAATTTTCTTATATTACCCACCTTAGGGTTTTACTTATTCTATATACCCTAATCTCTAACATCATCTTAAAGTCTCATTCTCATGCTAAAACACTATCAACATGTGGGTATGGATTTATTTCTCATTATCAGTGACTTGACAAGGACCTCTTTTACTTTTTCTTTAGGGCTTATGATTCAACCATAAACCTTACTTGCTTATCTGATTAGGTTTAGATGACTGTATGTCTCAAACTTTTATTGAAACTAGTATTTTCTTTGTTGCCTTTGGATACATGTTGGCCGCTCATATATTCAAAAGTGACATGATTTATCACACTTATCTTAGTACCTCCCTCATGCACATGTCCCATACCACATGCACTTCAAAGGACAAGACAAGTATGGTTATGCATATACCATTCTCTCTACAAAACCCCATGAGCATGTATCCCATACCGCAAACACATGGTTAAAAGATAGAGCATGCTAAATACATTTCTAAAGTTAACATAAGAGTCTAAAACATCTAGACACTTAAACCTTATCCTCATTTGAACTCATGTATCTTATCTAGACCTCTACTTTGGTTTCTGGTATCTTTCACCTATGCCTTCTACACCTAGGGTTAGAACATGTGAATCTTTAGCATAGTGACGATCTACTCATTGCTCTAATACCATATTGAAATGCTCCTCTAAGTATATATGTGAAAGTGGAAGAAAACCCTATGTTTTCCATAACATGGGTCACTTGGCTTGGAGGAACATTACAAAACACAATATTCATAGCATTAAGATAAATGAAACACCTTACACTAATTGGAAATATTGATTCATATATTGTTATTTGAAAGAGAAAACTAATACCATTAAGTTATCTCATCCTTGAACTAACATCTAATACATGAATGGTAGAACAAATGTATGACATAATTCTTCTTTGGAAGCTTGATACTGGATCTTCTAAGGTGTAGATGGCACCCCACCAAGCTAAGTCTTGGAAACTTCTACTTTGAAGCACACAATTCAATTCCCTTTGCTCCTTGATCTAGGGACATCTCATCCCACAACAATGTGAAAACAAAGATGCACATTAGTTAGTGGCACTATACATTTTATAAGAACTAAAAATAAGCATGTATACTTGACTTGAAAGAAAACCTTGACATGAATTTGACTTAAGCATTCTTGATTACATGATTCTTATATATGCTTCTCTCTATGATGCCCACTTAAGAGCACATGATTTCTAGGAAAGCCCATAATGCTAGGGAAGCCCATAACAACACGAATGCCCATGATTTATCTATAAAATCCCATAATTGGCATAAATGCCCATAACGACCCCTTTAGGTCCATGATTTGAGAAGCATATAAAAACTATTTCAATTCCAATTATCTTGATCATTAACATGAATTTAGCATTAGCAATAGCATGATCCTTGAACTTAACATGATGCAATTTCTCCCTCTTGAAACATGAACTTTAAATCCATTAATCATTGATCAGTAATCATAATCTATAATCTTAATGAACATGATAACCATAAGACATAGGGTATAGCAATAATCAACTAATTTATATGATGAACATGATTTGATCATTGGAACTTGAAATTGAAAACATAATCCATAAATCATGCATAACAACAATTCAATAAATGTAAATATGTATAGTGGCATGACCTGCTTACCTAGAGCAATGAAAATCCTAACTTGGTCTCTCTAATCTTGAGTCAAATCTTAAATCAATCTTCTCTTGTCTTGATTAGTCCCTAAACACCTGTTCATAATTATTAAATATCAAAAATCAATACCTTGTATTGATCTTAGGTTAAATTAGGGTAAATTAGGGTTTTAGTGCATTAGGGTTAGACTTATTGTTCAACGTCATTATATTAGGAAAACTTGGTTGGATTAGGTCACATTAATCATATGTATTACACAATTAGGGTTTCATGGGTCAAACTTGGGATTAAAATAAAACATTAGATCAAGAAGCAAAATCATAGCTTGAAAACACTAAAATCAGATTCCTTTCCAAAAATCCTTTGCAATGACTATTTATTTGACTTTTTCTGACTACTAATGAATTAGTTATGAGTTTTTCTGGTTAGACCAATTAGAACTCAAGGAAACCCCGTGCTAATAAAATTTACCCAATTGGAAAAATCAGGTGGGACCCTTCAACAGTTGGCCCAATGGCTCAGGCCCGCATGGCACGAGTCTTGTGAAGCTAAACATGTGTGTTGCAACAAAAGTGGTAGATCAATTTCCTGATATGCCCATGAGGGCACGTGACAAAATAAACCCCAATGAGGGACAAACTCAAAAAAGCATTTCCTAGATTCTTCATCCCCTAAACGTAACATGCACATAGCACAAATGCTTGATTTGAAGAACCCAAATCAAAAGAAGATGGTTTTGTCAAGAACCAACCTTGAAATCAGGATCCTGAGATCAGTACTATCTCAGTGACCCCTAACTCGGGGTTTTTGGTGATTGATTTTAAACAAAAATCAGACCTTCCGCCATGACTGGAGAGGTGGTGAAGGTTGGAAATTATATAGGAAGCAAATCTAAAGAAATCTATTAACTTGGCTGGAGTTAGAACAACCTGTCAGACCCGACGGTGATGAAAACAAAACAAAAGACTGTCTACTTATTCGAAATTGGTGAGAGGAATGCCAAATAGGAAAAGACGAGAAAATGGGATACCTAGAATCTTGGCCAAACTCAAGTATCTGAAGCTTCCATGTGGTTTGGATGACTCATCCGTGTTTTGATGGCAAGTGGAGGAGTTTCTAAAAGCTCTTCCACAGCCGACCATGAAAGGGGTTAGACGGAGTAGGGAAGTCAACTTTAGGGGTTCTAGAGGGCAAACTAGTGAGGGAGCTCACTTCCTGGACGTCTGGGGAGCATTTTCGATTGACCTCTGATATAGGTTGGTGTCTTTAGGGGTTAGATTCCAAGACAAGATGGCAAATAGGTGTAGATGGTACCCCACCATGCTAAGTCTTGAAAACTTCTACTTTGAAGCACCCACTTTAATTTCCTTTGCTCCTTGATCTAGGGACATATCGTCCCACGACCATGCGAAAACAAAGACACACATCAGTAAGCGGCACAATACATTATATAAGAACAAAAAATAAGCATGTCTACTTGACTTGAAAAAAAAAACATTGACATGTATTTGGCTTAAGCATTCTTGATTAGATGATTCTTATAACATGATGAATTGAAAATAATATATGCCTCTATCTATGATGCCCACTAAAGAGAACATGATTGCTAGGAATTCCCATAATTCTAGGGAATCCCATAACAGCACAAATGCCCATGATTTGGCTATAAAATCCCGTAATTGGCATGAATGCCTATAACGACCCCTTGAGGTCCATGATTCAAGAAGAATATTAAAATTATTTCAATTTCCATTATCTTGATCATTAACATGACTGTAGAATTAACTACAACATGATCCTTGAACTTATCTTGATGAGATTTCTCCCTCCTGAAACATGAACTTTAAATCCATTAACCATTGATCATTAATCATAATCTCTAATCTTAATGAACATGATAACATAAGACATAGGATATACTAATCAACAAGCAATTTATATGATGAACATGATGTGAGCATTGGAACTTAAAACTGAAAACATAATCCATAAATCATATGTAACATCCAATTCAACCAATGTAAATATGTATTGTGGAATGACCCACTTACCTGAAGCAAACCAAATCCTAACCTTGTGTCTCTAATCTAGAGTCAAATCCTAAATCAACCTTCTCTTGTCTTGATTAGGCCCTAAACACCTATTCATAATTATTAAATATCATAAATTGATACCTTGTATTGATCCTAGGTTGAATTAGGGTTTGAGTGCATTAGGGTTAGACTTATTGATCAACATCATTAGATTAGGAAAACTTGGTTGGATTAGGTAACATTAATCATATGTAGTACATAATTAGAGTTTCATGGGTCAATCTAGGTTTTATAGTAAAACATTAGATCATGAAGCAAAATAATAGATTGAAAACTCTAAAATCAGATTCCTTGTCAAAAATCCTTTCCAATGACTATTTATTCGCCTTTATTTGAGCACTAATGAATTAGTTATGAATTTTTTCCATTTAGAGCAATCATAACTCAAGGAAAACATGTGTAGTAAACTTTAACCAATTGGAACAATCGGGCGAGACCCTTCACCAGCTGGCCTAATGGTTGAGGGCCGCATGGCACATGTCTTGTGAAGCTAAACTTGTGCGTTATAACAAAACAAGAGGATTAATTTCTCGATATGCCCATGAGGGTGTGTGACAAAATAAACCCAGATGAGGGACACATTTGGAAAAGAATTGCCAAGAATCTTCATCCTCGAAACTAAATAGGCATAGAGCATAAATGTTGGAATTGAAAAACCCAAATCAAAAGATGATAGTTTCATCAAGAAATAATCTTAGAATTGGGATCTTGAGATCAATGCAGTCTCAGCGACCCCTGACTCAGGTTTTTTGGTCACTAGAAATAGAAACCAGACATTCTTCCATGATTGGCGATGTGTTGAAGGTTGGAAATCACATAGGAAGGAAAATTAAAGAAATCTAACAACTTGTCCAGAGTCAGAACAACCCGTCAAAATGGACAACGATGAAAAATAAACAAAAGACATCTACTTCTCCCGAGTTGGCAGAAGGAATGCAAAATAGGAAAAATAGGGGAAACTAGGATACCTAGAATCTTGGCAAAACTCAAGTATCTGATGCTCTCATGTGGTTTGGATGACTCATCCGTGCTTCGATGGTGGGTTTAGGAGTTCCCAAAAGCTCTATCATAGCCTACCATGAGAGGGGTTACCGACTGAGTAGGGAAGTCAGGTTCTGGGGTGCTAGAGGGCAAACCAATGAGAGGGTTCACTTCCTAGATGTATGGATAGCATTTTTTATTGAACCCCTATATAGGTTGGTGTCTTGAGGGGCTAGATTCCTAGAAGAGACATAAATAGGGGAGGAAGGGAGCAATCCCCATCGTCCAGGAATTCTAGGGCTCATAACCCTATTGTTTAAGGGGACTATCATCTTGGGAGCATGTTCCCATGGTGAATAAGATGCCTTGTGTAGCTAAGACTTACTGGAGAGATAGAGAGGCTAGGGGGAAGGGTTGCAGTTATTGTAGGACATGGGTGAGAGAGGTGACTCTCACCTCTATAGGATCCAGGAGTCTGAATTGGTAGATGGATTATGCCAGCGTCACAACATGAAGAAGTCATTCCTATGAGGGCGTCAAATTAAGTCAAAATGACCTCAAAATTGAACCATAGGTCATTATATGGTCTAGAATCTTCCTATATGATTAGATTTAGGTTTCATTAACTTTTTTTACTCAACGTCATATGAGTCATTATCTTAATGCATATATTATTAAAAGGTGAGATTAATGGAGTTACCCTTTCCTTAGTGACTTGGTTAACCAAAAATATGAGGTTAAGGAAATAATTCAGTATATTTGACATAAATTGCATCAATGTGTTGGATTTTGAAATTAATAGTTGAAAATTTGCACTAAGGACCCTAAACTTATTTTATTACAAATTTGGGATGATACAATTTGATTTCAATGGATGCTGGTATATGGTCTTGTTAAATTTTCTTGTCCATCTTGGATGTTGGTTGTGGTTTTCTACTGAGAATCACCCACTCATGTTCTAGTGTAAGAATCCATCAATTAGAACTTTTAGTGTATTTCTTACTGTGTAACATGGGTTGTGTTTCTTGATGAAGTGCCACAAGTGACAAATATAATAATTAATATAGTAATGTATATGGTTCATGTGAAGCTAGAATACAAAGAAAAATACTTCAATTAAGTTGATAAAAATAATCCTTTACAAACAAAAATGGGAAATTTCTTGATGCCAAGATTCTAAACCTCATTGATACCAAATATAATAGAGGCAAAATTATGCAAAAATACCATACATAATCCCAAAGTTATACAAAGAACCTTACCCTACAAAAACAAGTCACTTCGGCCCTCAATACTCAGAAGTCAAGATACAATGTCATGCCAACATTTTAGTTTAGATGATGTCATGCTAACATTTTAGTTTATGAATGCTAACAATTAAGTGTTCATAAGACCCATAATATCCATCCAATATTTAGAAAAACATAGATGAGAAAAATAACAGAAAATTACAATTATAATTAGATTTTCAATACTTAAAGCAAACACTACTTTAGTCTCTACTATTATTGATATTGCTCTACATAGCCCCTTACTCCACATTTGTATATGATATAAAGGAGTTGCTATTCTTGTCAAGCCTAACTTTTTGTTACTCACTCCATACAATTCCAATGAGAACCTAAGAAAAATTGGTATGAACGAGGCCAATATGGAGAGAGAAGTAGTTGTGAAAGTATTTCTCTCATATGTTGAGGTGATTATAGTATGCACAAGGGCTTCCATAAGGATAGTAACATTTGGAGCCGCAAGACACCATCAACTGAGATTTGCTCCCATGACCATACACAGAAAGACAATCACCATTGGTTTGAGTACTTTTATAGTAAAACCTTTCGCTAAAGGAACAAACACCATGGACTGCAAACTTCAAACTAAGTAATATTTAACCATACTAGATCATTTGCCTTATTTGAGAGGAGGAAATTCTATATTGATGAAGTGAACTTTGTATATACCGGGTGATCAGCCTTGAGATAACACCCTCCAAAGTAGAGAGAGCTTTCTAAAAGACAAATTAAACTTTTAAATTTATAACATGAAACCTTCAAGGACCCCGACAACTCAATACTGGGTTGAACATAGGGACATTAGGATGGTTCGGTTGCTTAATATCCCATTCTTATGTCAATTAAGACAAATCTTAAGTTGATATATGTAGAGAACTAAAATGACTATAGCAAAATGATATGAAATAAAACAAAACAAAGCAAAAAAATCAGAGTTTGTCGAAGCCTACTAATTAGGAGAAGGAGTTCCAGGCTATGTAACCAAAAGTTGGATAGTCTATGCACCCATTCTCAGGCGTAGACAACCCTGAAACACCCTAGCAAGTGTCTAACCTCCTAATGTAGCACATATCTTGGTAACTTCTCCTGTGGGGTTCATACCACTCTCTCTCGGCAATGTGACTAAAATATTATCAATGATTTGAAAACTCTCTCAAGGATATTGGGTCTACGTTCCTAAATATTATAGATTCCCACTCAAGTCCAAAATATTTAGGGATGTTAGGAATTGTAGAGGATCTGTGCAAAACATAGATTGTGAACTCGGGTGGGTTGAGATCATCCCAACCAGGTTGAAGGCTCAAGTCTAATCTCTTCAACAAGTGTTCAACGCCGACCCTTCCTTAGACATCCTCTTCTCAGATTTTGATCCAAACTACCTTCCCTTACCCCTTTTTACAACTAATCTCTCAATCTTGGTAGAAATGGAATTTCAATTAATAAAGAGATTGACCAAACCATCAATCATAAGAAAAAAGAGAAGACAGAATAGAAAACATACTAGATCTAGAATAAAACTACTTGCTTAGGGTAAAAGTACAAAAAAATGCTTAAAATAGGCTACATATCCAGAAGGAGCTGAACTAGACATAGATAAGCATAGCTGGCACCGAACAAAGATGGAAGAACATCATTTTTACAGAAACTAAGGATAAAAGTAGAAAAAAAGGAGAAGAGGAAGAGATTTAACCCATAGAGGAGAGGTGGTTCTCACTACTTATCCTATGAGAGGGCTGGATCTTATCCTTTGGGTCATATTCCTTAATCATCCATTCTCCTTAGCCTCCTTTATCCTTGATTCCACAGAATGCAACAAAATTTGATGGATGTATGGAGGTGGAAGGTGGTTGGCAATGGATGTAAGTAGGTGGATGATAGTGGAAAACGATGGTGGATGGAAACAATCCAAATGAATGGACATAGGGTGTGATCTTCAGTCCTCTTTGACCTTGGCACTCTCCAAGGAAACTCTGTGAACCTCTCAAACCTAGCAGAACATGAAACCAGAATCAAAACTTAGAACTAAAAGGGTTGTAATGTGAAACATCTACCAAGGTAAAAGGGGGTGGATATTTATAGGCATAGGTGGAGTGTATGTGATAAATCATCATCGATTTCTCAGTGGTCTCTAATGACCTGAACCCAACCAGGTTCATGCTCAGTGATTGTTCATTACCTTGATGGTTACAGTCGTTGATGTTTCCTCTTATAGAATTCATGATCGCTCAACAACTGCTAGCCTCTGATTGGTCCCTGATAAATTAGAGTTATAGAGGTCATTGATTATTCAATTAGTCTCTAAGATTATATTCGCAACATTAAAAGATGAACCCAACCAGGTCGAGGCCAACCCAACTAGGTCAAGACCTCAATAATCATATTTCTTCGACGATTGCTAGAGTGAAGATCTTTGGGGTCACTGGGACTTCAGCGGCCATTGATGGGGGACGAGGCTTAACGGTCGTTGAGATGTATATTTTGTGGTACTTACAATGCTGATATTGACTACTCCAAAAATTAGGTGATGAACCCAACCGGGTTCAAGTGAACCCGACCGGGTTCATTAGGGCAAAAACCTAGAGATTTGATGTCTTCTAGGGTTCGGTGCATGCAAATCCCAAAATTGTCTAGTTGAGCAACTCTATCTTCAAAAAGATATAAATGAAAAAAATATAATAATCTGGAGCTATTTTGGGCATATTAAGGCTACAACGGCACAAAAGCATAGATAAATACTTAGCTTAAATGCCAAAATTTGGGTGTTATCATGAGGACCCACAAAAGGATCTATAACAACCTTATGATTACATGTGTGTTGAATCTTGGTTTCTCACATGCACTAGCTACACTAAACTAATCAGAGAGTTTATAAGCTCCCTAGGCAAAATCCTAGTGAAAAATGACTAATAGTGAGGATGATTCAAGATCTATGCTCATCCTTTTAACCAAGATATTTATTTTTGAGAAGTAGAAACCCAACCATATATTCTATTAATATTCCTAGGAGACACCATCACCACTATCACTACCCATTAATATGCACATGACATCATCAATATCATTTTACACAACTGAAAGCCACCCCACCATTAGAGTTGTAGATGTACAATCTTCGTTTTTATCATACCTGACACTCCTCCATCACCAAATGCAATGGAGGAGACAAACACAATTGATGGAGGATTACTACACAACATATACATCCCACTATCCCTCATTCAAACATCAACAATTTTATGGATCGAGATGTGAAAATGAATAATCTTGGCCTATCTGAGTACTTGCAAGATCTAGTCGATGACAATCACAAGTGCCTAGCACCAACATCTCCTACACTGACAACTTAAAAGGAGGCCCCCATTATAAATTTTGTGGGATACGATTAAATAACACCTACATGGGATGATTTCAAACTATATAAGAAGGTATCCTATGCATTCAGTGAAAATCTAGGATGAGGATGCATTAACAACACCTACTAAAGAGCTAGACTAAAGAACCATGATCAGATCATAAATGATATTCTTTATCATTTATCCATACACATGTGATAATCATGTTGTGCATGAGAGGAAATAGTTACCACTAAATTATGACAAACCACTCTCCAACTATGCTTGAGAAACTACTAGAAGAAACATTTCCATCTCGAGGGTTCCATGTGCCATGGTAGATCATAGTGGTTTTCAAACAAATAATAGTGGATGATATAGGAGGAGAAAAAAAATCATTTGAAGCATAGAAAATATATAATCAAAGTATGATACTACACAATATACTCCTCCAACCCTCTTGTGTCAACAAAACAAATGCCAAGGAAGAAATAAAAACTACGGTGATATATTGGGGAAAAACCTATTTAAATCTCCATCTGAATTAAGGATTTGGCTAGAAAACCTTGCTTCTCATGCTACACCCATTTGATATAATGAAGAATTATATGCACCTCTTTCTCCTTATAATGTAATGTAGACAAACCCCTTAAACTAAACATATAAAATGTGCATGCTCAAAACTTTGAGACTCTACATATGAAATTTCCTTATAAAGTGATTCAGTTACACAATAAGAACAAGGTCGAGAAAATGCTTGACTTAATGGAACCAATATCAAGTCAATATTTCTATATACTTTCCTTATCATGTCAAGCTTATTATATAGAATAACCACCATGAAGATATTGATTCAACTTTATTCAAAAGATAATTTATAATGTTGATAAGAGAGTACATGTGCCTTATGGTAGAAAAGGGGGATATGTTTTGGTAATTGTTGTACAATCTGTAGGGTATCTAGAATATGACTTCAAAAAAAACTACCCACCATTGTATGCCTAGAAAACTAGTACATACATCGTTGACCAACAATTGTTGACGACCATAGAATAGTTGGAAGTTAAAATTTGAGTAGGGACTTCCACTTTTCAATTTATTTTTTCACCGGTCATATATGACCACCATGGACTCTAGTGTTTACTAATAAAATGAAGTTCCATGCCATACATTACAATATATCTAATTCATATTATTATAATGCCATACCCACACATAAAACCCTCAAAGAAAACATAAAAAATGGCTCAATATTGTGTCAAAGATTAAAGATGTCCTGGAAGAGCATTGAAACTAGGTTGTACAAGGAAGTATACTTAGAATTATCTAATATCACCTGGAAACTAGAATGTCGTTTGGGCACCAAAAAGGAAAATGTACATTTTTAAAACATCATAATTGGCCACATCACTTTCTATATACTTATGTACTATAGATCGTATTTAAAGTTTACATAATCCATATAAAGTATGTCATACTATAGTTGGGATGTGTCAATACTACATTAAAATCACCCTACTTTCTTAGAAACTTAATGAATTCTATAAAAATTCATAAAGGACTAGATATATAGCCATATAAGAATACATATAAATTATGAACAACAAGACTTTTTAGATTCAATGACAACAAACTTGAATCAGTCATTCAATCCAATTCCCATCCATATTCCAAGATATGCCACTATCTAATGATGGTTAAACTTTAGAACAATCTAGTAATTCATAAAAAACTTGCAACTGTTGCTGCATCTTCAATGTTCTTAGTTTTTGAAGACACCTTCTAAAATTATGTAATCTAGTGTAAGTAAACAAAAATGAAATGCAAAAATCAATTGAAGAAGGGAAAGAAAACATTGATGATTAGCATGAACAAAAATAATGTAAAATATGGAAGCTTATAAGTAGGGGTTTGTCAACATGTCTTACAGAACCAAAACACCCCTTACAAATCCCTTAATAGGGTAAGTTCAAGATTTGACATAAATATGAAGTACATATATTTTTATTTCAAATAATGTCTATATAATATATATTCATCCTAATTATTTGACTCTTTTTAGCTAATGTTGTTAAGAGTATGCAATTTCTAGTTTCCATTTAGTCCACCACCCTCTTGTAGTAACTCAAGACACATGTGCGTCACATACACTACTAGTAGTACATTGACCAAGAAAATCAATATCTAATGTCTAGAAGTTGATACAGAAATAACACATACCTTATGCCAATAAAAGAAAGGCATTATCTAGTAGTCAATAAAGAAATAGCACAACCAATGAAGTGGCACCCCAATGGTTAAAGTGATGATGTAAGACCGAGAGGTCATGAGTTCAAACTCAGGCGACGAGATGAATGAATAAAGAAATAGCACATACCTTATGCCAATAAACAAAATAAAAAATGGCAGTATCTTGTACTTTTTGAGACATTGAAATTTGAATAGGAGGTAACATGCATGTATATATTGAGTGGGGTGAGAGTATTGACCATCCTAGATTAAAAAGGAAATAAATACAACTTAACAATATACATTGTGTATAGCAATTTGTATAGCTACTGTAAAGAGATGTTCCATGAAGATTGCCTTTTACTAAATATATATACTAGTATAACATTCACAAAACACCTCAAAAAATAAAGTACTTTGTCATTTTATGTGGATTATCTGTATGATAATTAAGCTTTCTATGCAAAGAAAGCTAAATGTTAAGTGTGTAGAAGAAGATCATAGTAATGTCATCAATAAAATTAGTAGAATCCTCAGGGAAAGTAACATGAATGCCCCTAGTATAGTTGTGGTTAGTACAAGTTACTTAGGATTAAATTCAATAAGAATCCGTACACATAGATATAATAATAGTAGAAATCATAAAGCCTAAGTGGCTACACAACATGAATATCTGAGACCATGCTTCACTGAACTTAATACATGAATCACTGGTAAGATCATTACCTTACAAACTTGTAGGAATTGTTTTCAAGCCATCAAGGCCATGTTGGCAGAGTGGTTTAAAATATGGGGACAATATTGGCATAGGTGGGGAAGCTTGATAGTAGTTGCAAATGTAGCATACCAAAACCTAGAATCTTACTCAAATTCCATGATTAGGAGGTAAATATGCTTGGTTCCTTATATTTGACCAAACAAGGATGAAGTTAGACCTTACTGTATATAGTTAAATCATATTGGTAACCCACAACACATACATTCTCGAAAATAAATATAAAACATTATCCGGCAGTAGATTCTATAATAAATATCACATATTATAATTCACTCGCATTAACATAAAAACCTTTATGTGTGCTCGCATGTAAGTGAATGCATGTAATGTGACACATATGATCCTTTTCTAACTAATATTCACATAATGTCTACAATATGTTTAATATGGAGTATAATGTGCTTAAGATATGAATTGAAATAATAATTGGTGTTTCCATTTCTGTAAGTATGAATAATGTGCCAACATCTAGATAAATATTGAATTGAAGGAGTAATCACATTAAATGAGTAAACTATGAAAATTTGTGTACAATAGTATAAGATAACTCTTTTGGTAACAATATGATGATAATGGAATGCTAAATAAGGAATATTGATGGTAATGAGTGATGTTATAATAATATAATGGTGATGAGCCAAAAGATCTACTTGTATTAAAACTAATAAACACAAGTATATGAATGGTCTGTAATGTCAGTTTTTTAAAGCCTCTAGCGTCACTTTATAACAGACCCCTAAGTGGTCGTCTCTATAGAATTTTCTCAATAGTGTCAATTTTATTGACCAAAGAAAACCAACCTTCCATAGTAAACACCGACACAAGAGGTTGTAAAAATTCTGACCCAAGCAAGAAAAGAAGAGCATGTAAGGTCAGTTTTTGCAAAAAAGCCGACCCTGTAAACTGTCTCGGTCGAGAAATATTTCAAATGAGATTATTTTAAAAGAGAAAAAAGAACATGTAAGGTCGATTATTCCAAAAAAGCTGACCCTATAAACTATCTCGGTCAAGAAATATTTTGACCGAGATTATTCGGTCGAGAAAATTGTCGACCAAGAAAGTATTGTCTAATGCATCAGCGATTTATTCGGTCCATAAATTTGTCGACCGAGAGACCTTCGATCGACAAAATTGTCGACCGACCTATTTTTGGTCGACTAAATTGTCGACCGAGGTAGTGTCTGCAGTCAGTTATTCAATCTTTAGGGTCGATTTTTTATAAATAACTGACCTTAGAGGGTCTGGAGCTCAATCTGTTGACCTACTAGCATCATTGTTCCTAAAAAACTGACCTTATAGAGGACCTATTAGGTCGGTTATTTAACAAAACTGACGCTTGAAGGTCTACAGATTGAGCTTGATAACCAGACCTCTAGCGTCGATTATTTAAGAAAACCGACGCTAGAAGTTACAATTTTTTTTTTAATCTATAGAAACAAAAACAACACATAATAACAAGAATATTCATATATTTTGGGAGAGGGGAGCGTTGATGATCAACTGTCACCATTCAAACCACACATTCATAACAAAAATGATTCATATATTCAGTTGAGTTACACATAATCACATCATAATTTACCAAATGATTGATTGCAAGGTATGAGATGATATTAAAATGTCAGATACAAAAGTAAACATGAAAGAGTTCCAAAACCACATACATAAATGGAGCTGACATATTCAATCCATTGCTATATTGACTTCATTTAGAAAAGCATCTGACCACTCTTCTCGAAATTCATTTAAGTCCTCAAGTGTGTAAGGTTGAGTTGTAAAGATCTGTAATAGAAAATGTAGATGCTAATATTTTATAAAATAACTACAATCACTTGTAAATTTATGTTGTTATTCTTTATTACCTGATCTATAGTCTGAATGTCATGTGATGCTTGTTTGACAATAGCTTGCATATATTTCATTACATAGTAGCCACAAGCTCAGTCATTATTTTGTATAGGACACTACAAATAATGAATTATACTTAATGTTAGTAAACTACTATAAATAGGAGTTGAGATAAGACTATAAGAGTTGACATGTAAGTGTTGAACAGTAATACATATTAGACTAAGCAGTTGTCAAAGTTCCTACCTTGACATTTTTCAAAGTCAGTCTTTAATTTTGTGGGAATTTGTCCTCCAGCTTCACGAAAATCCTTTATACCCCTATCAATTAAACGATAGTTCGTAAAATAGAAATTCTAAATAGAAATATCATGTTGAAGCATTGACTAAATTTATGCTTACTCCATAGCTGGCAATTTTAGTTTGTGACCCCTTTTTGTTTTACCCATTGGGTCAAGATAATAAAGATTCATCAATTTTGGGACAATCACCACTAATTCCCAATGTCTAGCTTCAAGTAAGAATAAAACAAACATTAAAACAAATAATTGTATTCATTATTAAAATTATATTGAATAATAACACTTACTCGACGTTAAAAGGAATTAGGATAATTTCCTTCCCCTCACTAGCAAAATATTTCAATGCAGTAGAGAAGTACTCGTTCACATCCTCAATATGTGTCGCCACTTGACTAGTGATTGAAGGAACTAAGAATCTGACATTTGTTATATCAAAGTTTGTGGTCTCGGTATATAAATGGCTGTAAAACATTTGTAATTATTTTCATATATAGAAATAAGCTAAAAATGTGTATTGGAATTTTCTATATTGATAGATCCTTACCTTATCCATACTTCTATTATTGAAGTATTCATCCAATCATACCGGAACAACTCTATAATTCATCAAGAAAAATATAACTGTTAAAGTCCCTCCCAGTTGCATCTTCTGTTAAATTAATCAACATTTGTAATCTATAGATTTGGTTGGCTAAGTATCGACACGAACATTTACATTTACTTACCAACTCATCGAATGTGGATTTTGGAATAAAAGATGGCTCGGGCATAGGAGGATGACTACTAGAATTTTTACTTTTTGGTTTGCAAACATATTAATTAAATTACATACTTATATTACATGAGTTCATATATGCAGTCAAATATGAAAAATATAGTAGAATAAAGGTATACCTTGTCATTGATAACCAAGTGTCTAGACCAACCCACCATAGCACCCTTAGCTTCTTCAACTGTACTATATTCAGGATTAGGTATGGGTGGTGGTTTCTCCCCCATTTCATCATACACAAGATGGATGGACACACAACAAATGTAATCAACAATTTGTTGGCAATGCAAGGTACCACCAAGGTTGTATACCTTGCCCGCTGCCACAACATTATATTCTGGAACCTCCACTACAAGATTACAGTTCATACCAACCTAGAATTGAAATAATATAAGTTATATATGAAGCGGTAAACCAGATACGTATTACAACTATATATATATATCATATATATCATACTAATAACACAACATATAGAACAAACACTTATTGCAGATTGTTGTGGTGGGTCATTGGGAGTGCTCCCATGACCTTCTACAACTAGAGCATGGGCTTGTACCTCATCACTTGAGAGACGCACAATATGAATAGCTTGAGAAGGTTGAGTAGGTTGAAATGAAGTCATTATTTCGTTTACTTTCTATGCTACTAATGTTTCAACCTCCTCTTGTGTAAGACCTCCTGCACGATCTCTTTTAGATTGTGAATGGCCAAAATATGACTTGAATCCTATGCCAGCTCCTAATCCCCTAACACGGCCATGATGCTCCTTCATACCAAGAGCAACTAATAGTTCATCTATGTGGCCAGTTGGGATGAACTTTCCTTCCTTCCTTTGCTAGTGGAGATCAATCTATTCATAGTTAATAAAAATAATAAATCACAATATCAATTAGATATAAATAAATCTAAGTTTGTGGGAGTTACTCTTTACTTAGTTGGGATAAACCTACCATCTTTTGTTCCACCTCCTTAGTTGCATGGTTGACAATTTCACCTACTCGATTCTTTCTAGCATCAATCCACTGCAAGTGTCGGGGTGGACACAACTCGAGTTGTACTAGACTCTTCTCCCGAAGAGAGTTGCTTCTCTTGTAGTTGGTGGTGGAAGGCAAAACCACCGACCACCAAGCGATGGTCATGCACAGTTTTGGCCCGTCTTTCCTTTTTGGCCTCGTGAATAGCATGATCATTTAAAATGAGGTATTGCAATTTAGACTTGGCAAACATATATACAAAGATTCACCTCCTTAATTGTATAAAATTAAAGATTCATACAATACATCACAATCTTTATTACCTGAAACTCTTTCATGTTCCTAGCTACAACAAATCTTTCCCACACCTCAGGGTCTATAAAAATATACATATATATTGCTTGCTTCTTTTGTTTAGGATTATCTATAAATTCCCTTTTGAGATATGTCTTAAAAGCCCTCCGTCGTACACCACAATGTTGTAGCACTTTTTTCTTGTGATCTTTTTCATTTAGATGAAAAACACCCTATATATGCAAAAGAAGCAATAATGTTGTCTTAAAAAGGATATGTTTCCATAGATGAAAACTAAATTAGAATCAATAAACAAAAACATATTAAAATAATATCAATTCCACTCACAGATATATCTTTCCATAGGAGGTCTTTTAAGGCATTAGAAACATCATGCCAATTTTCTATATCTATTGGCACCTTACTGCACGTGGTCACCCCTACGTAATGCTTGAAAGCATTAGCATGTTCCCCAATAGGTGCTCCTGTGACATCAAACTGGACTGCCAATTTCTCCCCTTTGGCCCTAAGCTCCTGTAGCCTACGCATCAGTGTGGGACCTCTACTTTTCTTAGCATCACCACTACCATCCTCATGGTGCTCAAGCTCAGAATGCTCATCTTCACTTGCCATTTTAGAACCTGCAAGTATACATGATAAAAGAAACATAAGTGATAATAAAAGCATAAGTGGTTGAATGATATATGATGTATATTTAAAATATTACATGCGTGAATGATAATAAAATAAATAATTCAAATAATACATGCCTCTAGTATTGGTTGAGTTGTTAGTCAAGTAAAATTCCTTCAGCATGGTCATGACATTTATAGTATTCATCGGTGTTATCATCAACATTTACACTTGGCAAACCAACTGAGAATGGGCTGGAATCATCATACTTTTTGTAGTATTCTTCTTCATTTATAGGATCTACGATAAACTATCTTTTTCCATGAAGAACATCAGACCAATTTTTATTTTCCGGGTCATCAATATAGAATACTTGTTTTGCTTGGTCTGCCATGATGAATGGCTCATCTTTCTCACCAATCTTTTCAAAATTAACCAATTTGAATCCCAACTCATCCACTAAAACTCCTTTGTTGTTGTCAACCCAATTACACCTAAAGATAGGAACTCTGAAATTTGTATAGTCCAATTACCATATGTCATCAATGATGTTGTAATATGACATCTCATCTTTGTATGATCTTTTATCTTTGACACTAGAAAAATACAACGAACAAGCTTGAACAATGACCCCACTATTTTGAACTACACTACTTTCATCTTAACACTTTGTGTAGTATGAAAATCCATTTATGTCATAACCTTCATATGACATGACATCCATTTTTGGCTTAACGGTAAGCCATTTTATGTTCTCAACAACATTATTCAGTGATTCAGATAGTTGATTAAAGTCTTTCTCTTCAAACCACCTCATACATGTTCGATTATGCTCTCTTGCAAGCCACATTGAACTAGATCGTGGATGATTTCTCTTGATAAGATCATTGTGTTCTGTGATGTAGCTACTAACTTCATCGATGTTGTGTAAAATATACAAATGTGCTTGTTCCCATAAGTCACGACTGATTCCTTTCACTCGTCCTCCTAGAGTTCCTTTTCCAAAATAAGATTGAGTATGATGGGAATTTTTTAGATCGCTAGAAGTTTCATTGCAATTCAAAAAATCATTACAAAAGTCCATCACCTCCCTAGACGCATAACTCTCAATAATACTCCCTTCACGACGATAACGATTATGAACATCACCTTTAAAAACACACATGTAGCGTTCAAATGGATACATCCAGTGTAAGAAAATTGGACCCAACATCTTCACCTCCCTTGTAATATGTACTACAAGATGAACCATGATATAAAAAAATGAATGAGGAAAGTACATTTCACGTTGACACATGGTAACAATTACATCTTTCTGTAATTTATCGAGAGTATCAAGATGTATCACTTTGTTGCATATTTCATTGAAGAAGAAATAGAGTCTTGTGATTGCAAACCTTACATGCTTCGACAATATAGATCGAATAGCCACAGGTACAATTTGTTGCATTAAGGTATGAAAATCGTGAGATTTGAGACCTATCCACTTCAAATCCTTCTTTGATACCAATCTATGAATATCAGAAGAGTATCTTTGTGGAACCTTAATATTATACAAGCACTCACAGAAAGTATTTTTCTCCTTCTTTGACAAAGTGTAACAAGATGATGGTAAATATGTGTGGTTACCCCTGATCTCCATTGATAATTCTTTTCTTATACCCATTAATTCTAAATCTTTTCTAGATTTGATGTCGTCTTTAGTCTTTCCCAGTGTGTTCAATAGCGTAGAAATGATACTATCACAAGCATTTTTTTCAACATGCATGACGTCAATGCAGTGTCTAATTGCCAAAGATCTCCAATAAGGAAAATTCCAAAATATTGACCTCTTCTTGTATAGAGATTTGTCACATGTGAGAGTACGACTACTTGAACTCTTTCCAAATTCATTAACAATATGTTTGACCCGACCATATACAAAATTTATTGATATATGTTTAGAAGCACTTCGTTCCTCAGTTGACCCATTAAAGGTTTTGTCTTGCCTTCGATAAGGATGCACTGGTGGGAGAAATCTCTCATGACCAAGATATACGATTTTACCACCATGTTGCAGTCAGATTGAATCAGTATTTTCCACATGAATAGGACATGCTTTGTATCCTTTTATGCTATATCCAGACAAATTTCCATAAGCTAGAAAGTCATTAATCGTGCAAAACAACATAGCACGCAAACTAAAGATCTCTTTACGTGAAGCATCATATGTCATAACACCTTCTTCCCATAGTTTTGTTAGGTCATCAATTAGAGGTTGAAGGTAAACATCAATATCATTTACAGGTTGCTTGGGCCTTGATATCAATATTGACAACATGACATACTTATTTTTCATAAACAACCAAGGAGGAAGATTGTATATACCAATCATAACAGGCCATGTGCTATGTTGGATGCTTAATGTACCATAGGGATTCATTCCATCTGTATAGAGTCCAAGTCTTAAGTTTCTTGGTTCTTTACCAAATTGAGGGTATAATAAATCAATTTTCTTCCATTGTAGTGAATCAGATGCCTGTCGTAGGATGCCATCATCATTAGCCTTTAACTCCCCATGCCAAGACAGGTTTTGTGCATCTTCTGTATTAGCAAATAAGCGTTGAAATCATGGTATTATTGGTAGATACCACATCACCTTGGCAGGAGAGCCATTTTTAGCCTTAGCTAAATTTGTGTTCTTATACCTTGACGCACCACATTTTGGACAATTTATCAAATTACTACAATCCTTATGAAATAACACACAATCATTTGGACATGCATGAATTTTCTTAGACTCCATTCCCATTGGACACATTATTTTCTTTGCTTGATATGTTGAAATTGGAAGCTCGTTGCCTTCAGGAAGAATTTCCTTTAACAATGACAACAATGAAGTGAAACTCTTATCGCTCCACTGGTTTTGAGCTTTAAGAGTATATAATCGCATCACAACACTCAACCTCGTGAACTTAGTAAAACCCTTATATAATGGTTTTTTAGCATCATGGGCAATGTTTGCAAATAAAGAAGGTGGATGAATGACATTTTCCCAACAACTACGTAGCATCTCATCAACCATATCAACCTGAATCAGGTCATCCTGAATCGGTTCATCATTGACATTATCATCATTATCTATATCTTCTATGCCACAACTATTAGTATCGACATTTTCTGATCCATAATTAAATTTCTCTCCATGCCAATACCATTCATTATAACCTTGTCTGATCCCATTGCATATGACACGTTTCTTAATTTCCTCAGCATTATCAACTTTCAAATTGTAACCATAATTTCTACATGGACAATATAGCCTATATGTAGGTAGTTTCCTATGTTCCTCAGCAAATCTAATAAATTCATCAAAACCTTTGGCAAACTCTGGACTACAATGGTTCTTGATAGACATCCAACTTCAATCCATTTTCTATATCAAATTAAAATTAATTATAAAACTAACCATTTAATATTGATACTATAAGATGTAAGTTTTTATTGATAGGAAGATAATTACTTTTATACTAAAGTGTACCACCTATCCCATTTTTTAATATTTAATCTCACTAGTAACTGTATAATGTATGTTTAGTTTTGAAGAAAATTTCAGCAGCATTTCCCCTAAGTTCTCTAATTACATCGATGTAAATGGCAAATAACCACCCACATATGTACCTTGAGAACAAATGAGGAAATACTACTAAAATTTTCTTCAAAACTAAACGTACATTATACAGTTACATCCTAAGTGATATTAAATATCCAAAAACAGTCCCAGACCGGGGACTATCCAAAATTTACTCCTAATCAGTAAATTTTGAATCGGTTTCTAAGTTGATACATGCATAAATGTATTATTTTCATATTTATATATTAAGTTAAACATCATGCATCGATGATCTCATCTATAAACTTGAAAGTGTCAATCTGAGAGTACACATGTCTAATCTCATATTAATTTTTAGAATTTATATAATGATTACATATGAAAAAATACATGCTTTTATTATTGGTTGGGTTACCAATCATATAAAATAGAAAAACAATATAACTGTCA
This sequence comes from Alisma plantago-aquatica, assembly GCA_963693085.1. Taxonomy (NCBI): domain Eukaryota; kingdom Viridiplantae; phylum Streptophyta; class Magnoliopsida; order Alismatales; family Alismataceae; genus Alisma; species Alisma plantago-aquatica. Next base: position 89,974,826 of record OY856410.1, on the reverse strand, counting down.
TGGTAAATGCATGAACGTCCACTCTCGGTCGACAAATTCGTCGACCAAGAGTCCACCTACGCGCGCATCCAGGTCCACTCTCGGTCGATGAATTTTTTGACCGAGAGTGGACCTGGATGTCGCGCACAGGTGGACTCTCGGTCGACAAATTCTCAACCGAGAGTGGACCTGGAGGCTACCTTGGTCGTGGCGGCGGTACCACGGTGGTACCACATCAGTGGTAGATAGACCTATATAAATGGAAAGTCTTACCTCTACGACCGTGGCGGCAACAACTTTGAACTCCACTTCGGTGTCAGCCACTTCAAGCTCCACTATGAGCTCCTCTTCTCTCAGACGACGAAAATGGCAACGAGAGAGAAAGCTTTGGTGGTGTGGTACTCCACTCCGAGCTCCTCTTCTCTCGGACGACGACAATGGCAACAGGAGAGAAAGCTTTGGCGACGTGGGAGAGAAAGAAGAAGGAGGTCTCGGCGGCGCGAGAGAGAAAGAAGAAGTAGGTCTCATGGGAGAGAAAGAAGTAGGTCTCGGCGTAGGAGAGAAAGAAGAAGTAGGTCTTGTGGGAGAGAAAGAAGTACGTCTCGGCCACTTCAAGCCCCGGGCCCGACCTGTAGGGTCGGTTAAAACAAAAAAGTGACCCAAGAGATAAGTGGTGTCCGTTTTGGGTAAATGAAAAACACCCAAACTGAAACTCAGTTGACAATTTTGTCGACTGAGAGAACCTCGGTCGAGAAATTCGACGACCGAGGGGACCTCTCGGGTCAATTAAATGGAAAAATCCGACCCTAGAGGTGCTCATACATGCGCAAAGGCAAACTGGATCCAAAATTCAATTCGGTTGAAAATTTTGTCGACCGAGGGACCTACAAGGTCAGTTAAAAGGAAAAAAAAACCGATCCTAGAGGTACTTATACATGCACAAAGGAAATATGGATCCAAAACCCTAAACACCCAAACTCAAACTCAGTCGACAATTTCTTCGACTGAGAGAACCTCGGTCGAGAAATTCGTCGACCAAAGGGACATCTAGGGTTGGTTAAATGGAAAAATCCAACCCTAGAGGTGCTTATGCATGCGCGAAGGCAAACTGGATCCAAAATTCTATTTGGTCAACAATTTTGTCGACCAAGGGACCTACAAGGTCGGTTAAAAGGAAAAAACTGACCCTAGAGGTACTTATACACGCATGAAGGAAATTTGGATCCAAAACCCTAAACACCCAAACTCAAACTCAGTCGACAATTTCGTCAACCGAGAGAATCTCGATCAAGAAATTTGTCGACCAAGGGTACCTCTAGGGTCGGTTAAATGGAAAAATCTGACCCTGGAGGTGCTTATACATGCACGAAGGCAAATGGGATCCAAAATTCAATTCAGTCGACAATTTTGTCGACTGAGGGACCTACAAGGTCAGTTAAAAGGAAAAAACCGACCCTAGAGGTACTTATACACGCACGAAGGAAATACAAATCCAAAACCCTAAACACCCAAACTCAAACTCGGTCGACAATTTCATCGACTAAGAGAACCTCGGTCGAGCAATTCGTCGACCGAGGGGACCTCTAGGGTCAGTTAAATGGAAAAATCTGACCCTAAAGGTGCTTATACATGCGCGAAGGCAAAGTAAATCCAAAATTCAATTCGTTCAACAATTGTGTCGACCGACGGACCTACAAGGTCGGTTAAAAGAAAAAAAAAAACGACCCTAGAGGTACTTATACACGCACGAAGGAAATATGGATCCAAAATTATATTCGGTCGACAATTTTTTCGATTGAGTGGACCTACAAGGTCAGTTAAAAGGAAAAATCCAACCCTAGAGGTGCTTATACACACATGAAGGAAAACTGCATCCAAAACAAAATTCGGTCGACAATTTTGTCGACCGAGGGGACCTACAGGGTCTGTTAAAAGGAAGAAACTGACCCTAGAGGTTCTTATACATGCATGAAAAGAAAATGGATTCAAAATTCAACTCGGTCAAAAAATATTTGACTGAGAATCCCTACAAGGTCGATTATAAGGAAAAAACCAACCCTATAGATCAAGAAAGTACTATCAGAGGTGTTTTAAAGTCGGTTTTTTAAGAAAACCGACCCAAGAGGTCTTAAATGGTGCCTGCACTTTTTGAAGACATATATGGTCGGTTTTTTGGAAAAACCGACCCTATAGATCGAGGCGTAAAGCCAAAATTGAGGAAATGTTTACCGCGGGAAACTGTAATGGGTTTTCTAATCCCATTGTCTATAAGGTCATGTATTTTATGAAAATTGGCCCTATAGAGATACACTACAAGGTCGGTTATTTTAAGAAAACCGACCCAAGTTGTCTTAAGTGGTGCCTGTGTTTTTTATAGACATATAAGGTTGGTTATTTGGAAAATTGACCCTATAGAGGTGCACTACAAGGTCAGTTATTTTTAGAAAATCAACCCAAGAGGTCTTAAGTGGTGCCCGCATTTTTTGTAGACATATAAGGTCGGTTATTTGAAAAAATTGACCCTACAAGCAGCGACATTATTGGCCAAAAATGTAGTAGTGAAAAGAAATCTTGATAACCCATTTATAAGGGTAAAAACATATTCGTTGGGTGACAATTATCTTAGGTGCCAGGTTTCACTGTGAACAATCTGACATATCTTTTATTTTAGGCAATAAAATATGAGTTGTACTCTAAAATATTAAATAATATTTTCAATGACTTCAAAGGTGGAAAGTAATCCAAAATTCCCATTCTACATACTGAATTTAGTCTATGTTTGAATCCTCATCTTAATAGAACAACCCTAACTATCCTCATTCTATTTAGGAGAGATAATATGTTTCAAGATAAAAAATATTACACAAAATAGTAAACAACCCCAAAAGTGAAAACTAATGTCAAAATGGATTATCCATGTCTTAATTAATTTAAGAACCAAGTTTAGTACTAATTCAACATTGTTTCATCCCTTTAATGAGTTAGGAAACAAAATTAAATTATACACTAATTTGATGCTTGATATTTTGATTATTTAATCAGTGTAATAAGTTGCACTAAAGTTTGTTGATTTATCCATCACACTCCAATTTCCCATAATTTCCTAAGGTCTAGTAATTTTCAAATGTCACACAAATTTCCTATTTTGTCTTTTTCTCAAGTTACCTCTCGACCATCCAATCTAGATAATGAGGCTCGTTATTTTGTCTTCTACCTTGATTCCAAATAGGAAACAACTACACAATAACTATGTTGCCTTCCTATTCTTCTGTCACATTTCTCTACATCTACACTTACTCTCTTTGTTCGATTCTTTTGCCCTAATATTCCTTGTTCCTATCTCTGTGGTTTGATCCCAACTTTGACGGGGTTTGTCATCTATAAAACCATAACATTTTCCACCTCTATTATTCCTTGTTTCCCCCTACCCTCCTCCTTTTTTATGCTTGCTTGCATCCTTGGATGTTGGACGTCTGTGATATAAAACCCCCACATTTTCCACATTGCCCTCTTTCATTTACATCCATCATCAATGATTCCAACTTCCTTCAAATTCCAATCCCCTACTCCGGCTATCTTCCCCTTCAACTCAAGGATTCTCAAGAAGCTTCTGACTATTGTGAGACTTGGTAAGCAATTGGATCATATATTGACAACTTCTTGATGTTTCCACTACACTCAATTTTCCTTAAAGTTTTGTGTAGTTTTTTTCCCTCTTTTCTTATGATTTTGATGTCACCACATTCTAGGTTTCGATTTTTTGCTTCTGGTCATGGTTTATCACCGACTGTTGATCTATCGCGTTAATGGGATCATCACAAATGAATCTGATTTCTTCTTTTGTCCAATTTTACTCTGGGTGTGGCTTTTGAGCCCCTTTCTTTCGTCGGCCATAGGGCTATCTTGCCTGAAGCTTTTGACCTACTCATGCCTACACTCAGGGTCACTAAGTGCATGATGGTGGGAAAGTTGGTGCGATCGATAATGCTTTCCCAACCACATGTGCTTTTTTAAAGATCCTTGAACATCATGGTGAGGATCTAGCTACTACTTGTAGCAATTTTAGGGGCCTAGGGAGAGGGACGAATCCCCTTTAGTTTTCCCGTTTTTCCCGTCTGCCACATCCTAGATTCTTATTTTCTAGATAGAGCACCAAGGTCTTTTGTCATGTGGGTTTATTTTGACTATGGCATGCAATGTGCTTTGGAAAAATATACTTTTAACTCTCCATAGTGTTTGATTTATATGAAAGAGTAATCTCGCCCTACGATTCATCAATTCTTTATATAATTAGTATATTCATCTATTTTCAAAAAATCAAAATAAATTATATATAACTCTAAAAAATAAAATAAATATATTCTTGAATATGTGTTTTATCGCCTATATAATAATATTATTTTAAATACTAAACTATAATATTATCTGATTTCAAGGATGTATAAGTAAGAAAAAATCTTGAAATATGCCATAAACTTAGAAAAATGCATTCTACAATATGATATGATTTTCTTAAATTAATTCAATAATAATAAAAAAGGCTAATTGTAGGGTTTAGTAATTAATGTGAAAGTAACATTAGTTTCATAAATGCATTTAATAGGAGGCTTAAGACCCTAATGAGGATCTAGGATTGACTTTCAACATATGTAGACTGTATATGAGGTATGTAGCATCTCTTCATGATTTTTATTGAGCAAACACCTACTTTCTCTCTCTCTTTATGTATGTTGCATCTACAAATCATATCGAAAAATTTGTGTTAATTTTCTTTCTCTTGAGCATGGTGCATGATTTGAATACTATATTGAGTGATTGATTCTATTTTCTCTCTCTTAAGCCTCTTTGAGGAAGTTTGTGATTAATGTTCTCTTTCTCGACTAGATGACCCATTTGAGTCTAATCTTAATGACTTTGAATTCTTGATCCATGTCAGACTGCAAAATTATACTTTTCTTCTTGATGAGACTCTAATTGTGGTATTAACCAAGTTGTACCTTATTTGAGACAAAACCCTAATTTCACACATTTTGTGGTGGATTTTTTATATTATCCATTTATATGATGGAAACTTCATTTATTCTTATCTGGATAGCACTTTTACTTCTCTACATTTTGCATGCTCTATGATTTACTAGACCTAGGGATGTACAAGTGCATTGGTATTATGTGGTTATGTGCCCTTTATGTTTGTGATGGAGGATATGTACCCCATACCCAGTTAATGTGCCCATGTTATTTTTGATGGAGGTTACATGCCTCATACTTAGGTTTTGATCCCACTTTATATTGGGACATTAGTTATGTCCCTTAATCTATTCGATTTTATGGTTATGATCCTTAACCACCATTGTTATTTATATTTCATTAGTGTTATGCTTATATCATGTGCATGCAATTTGATTGATGTTGTTGATGCGTTATGTTCCCTACATTCTTTATGTTTTCTTTTGTGGAAAATAATATATTTGTTTTAATTGCAAGTGAAACTATTTATTACTATCCTTTTAAAATTTACATTATTTTTTATATCCATTTGGATAGTAATTTTCTCATCTATTGGTAGTCTTGTTATATTTAATGTCCTTTTTCCTAATATCCCTATTAATATATACATACCGTCTGTTATGTTGACAACATCCATTTTGTATTCTCTTGTGGGGTATTCTTCCAACTGCTATGTGAAGGACATGGAGGACACGAGACGTGCAACAATGGACTTGGTTTAAGGAGATGACTTTTGGGAGATATACTTCAGACAATTTGGATATTCCTCTAATTAGGTCCTGATATAATATCTTTCATGAAAACCCCAAGTGGGAGAATATTTTGTAACCTTAATAGATTAATTATAGTCATGATTTTTTATTTTATTACTATACTTTGATCTTATATACAATTATTTGAGAAATAAAATACATCAATTCGAGCATACCTTTTTAATGTGTTGGGATTAGATGGCTTTATTCCTCTTTAGCGGAGAGTGGATCCCCTCTCGGGTCCCACTCCTTACAAGATGGTATCAGAGCCACGACAGTCAGAGTTTGTCTCCCTATTTAGAACCCTTGCCTCACATAATCACCTATTAAGTTAGATGTTTACCCTAGAATTGACCTATGATATTCCTAAGATGATGAAAGGTCAACTTAGATTCAAATGAGGTACGCAAAAGAACCATGGTCAGTAAACCCTAATGTGACAAGACTCTAGTTTAATTTGATATATTTATTTAGATGATATGAGATATTATATTAGAATGGAGATATATAATGAGGATGAGAAAGTAGTTGAAAAGGAGATACTACATGGAAAACTTGTGACTTGGTTCTTGCGTTTATTTTTGGCTACCATCTTTGTTTTACATCATATTGTGTCTTATAAAAAAATATTTTCCATTATACTATTATATCGACAACGAAAATTTTTTTTCTCTTGAGTCAAGTCACCAAGAGGAGATGTGTAAAGTCTTGATAGGAATACCCTAGAATAAGTCATAGTAGAAATCATAAACCCTAAGTTATGTGTATGGAGTGGTGACTAAGAAAATCATGTCTTGTGATAAAGTATTAGTTGACCTACCCATTTGTACCCGCTGACTTATGGATGCTCATGTAAACCTTAGGGTTTTTAGGTTAGTAACACAAGTACCTAAAATCCAACCCTACTGGTTTTGACTTATTAGTTGGTAGCATGACATATGTAAACACACTTGTTTGACACAAATCTGAAAAGGAATCAGTAACCCTAATATCCTAGTGTTGTTTAGTTTGACTTGTAAGGATGAACCTTTTAAGAAGTGGATATTAGTTATTTGATAATATATGGATGATTAGATTTTGAGTATCAAATCCGTATATGGGGTGGGGTTTTATAACACACATAAACCTATAATCTTACTCTAATTACATGATGAATAGGTTGGTATGGTTGGTTCCTTATATTTGATCAAACAAGGATGAAGTTATACAATAATGTATATAGTTAAAGCATATGGCATGAATAACTCACTAGTAAGCCATAAAACATATAGGATTGAAAATAAATATAACACATTATCATATAGTAGGTTCTATAATCAACATCACCTATTAGAGTACACTCAAATTAATATGATAACCATTACATGTGCTAATATGTAAGTGAATGCATGTAATGTGACACATATGATCCCATTGTTCACTAATATTCACATTATGGATAAGATATGTTTAATAAGGAGTATAACATGCTTAAAATATGTATTGGAATAATAATTGGTGTTTCCATCTCCATAAATATGAATAATGTACCAACATATACATAAATATTTAATTAATTGACAATACACATTAAATTAGTAAAATATGGAAATTTGTACATAACAATATAAGGTAACTCTTGTGGTAATAATGTGAAGATGAAGGGACCCTAAATAATGAATAATAATGGTAATTAAGTAATGTTATATAATATAACGATGATGAGCCCAAAACTCTTGTTGTATTATATCTCATAAGAGGGTTCTTCAAAACCCAAATATAACAGTAAAAACATGTTCCTTTGGTTCCAATTACCTTAGGTACCATGTTTGACCTTATTTGAACAATATTACATATCTAAATTTCTTTGGGCACGAAAAAATAGGTTTTACTCTTAAATGTTAAATAATAGGGGACTTCAAAGGTTGAAATTAATACGAAATTTGGGTTGCACATACCAAGAACAGTCTGTGTGAATCCTCACATTAACTAAATAATCCTAACTATCCTAACTCTAACTAGGTGAGAGAATATGGCTTTAGATCAAAAATATTAGATAAAATAGTAAACAACATCAAAAGTGAAAACTAATACCAAAAATGGATTCTTGATGTCCTATCTAATCTAGGTACCAAACTTAATTAAATTTTGATAACTTAAATGAATTGGCGGGAAAACTTAATTAAACTTAAATTTGATGATTGATAGTCCAATTATTTAATTAATGTAACAATTTTCCATAACGTTTTCCAATTTATCCATCACACGATGATTTCTCAAAATTTCCTAAGGTCTAGTGTTTTTTCAGTGTCACGCAGATTTCCTATTTTGTCTTTTCCTTTGGTTACCTTTCGACAGTTTGAAATGGGTCGTGGGGCTCATTATGTTGTCTTCTACTAGACCACAAATAGGATACGACTACAGTAACCATGTTGCCTTCTTGATCTTCTCTCACATTTTTTTTGCATATGTACTTACTCTCTTCCCAGGATTCTTTCACCAAAATATTCCTTGTTCCTATCTGCGCAGTTTAATCCGGACATTGGTGGAGTTTTATCAACTATAAAACCCTAAAATGTTCCACCTCTATTATTACTTAGTTTGTCCCCTATCATCCTCCCCTTTAATGTTTCCTTTCATCTATGGGTCTTCAAACTTCTGTGAAAACAACCCCCATCTTTTCCACATCTGCTACTTTGGTTTTGAGCAATGATCCAACTTCCTCAGGATACCAATCCCTTGACGTAGTTGTCTTCACCCTCAACTTGAGGATTCCCAAGTTTGATCATCACAAGACTTTGCGAGAAATTGTATCATGCACTGGTAACTCCTCGATGCTTATATCACACTAAATTTTCAACAAAGTTCTGTGTGGGTTGTGTCCCCTCTTTTCTTATGAACTTACTATCACACATTCTAGTTTGAATTTTGGAGTTTGGTCATAATTTTTCACCAACCATTGATATGTTGCCTTATTGGGATGATCATGAATGAATCTGACTTATTGTTTTGTCGTGTTTTACTCCTTGTCTAGCTTCCAATCCCCTTGCTTCCATCGGTGATAGGGATAGCTTCCATAAAGTTTCCAGTCGACTCCTACCCATACACAAGCTCAGTGTTTCTGACGAGGGTTGAGAAATCTAGTGCATTTAGTTGTGCTTGCCCAACTACCTGTGGTTTTTTTTAAGATCCCCGATGATTATGGTGAGGAACTAGTCATTTCTTTCATCCATGGTCTTGGTTGATGGTGAGGGACACATCCCCTTTTGTTCTCCCCTATTTCCCCTCCACCAAAGCTAGGTTCTTGTTTTCTGGCGAAGGCACTAAGGTCTTTTGTTGTGTGAATTTATTTTTTGATCATGCTATTTCTTGTGATGCGCATTGGACAAAAATACTTTGTAACACTCCATAATATTCAATTTATATGAAAGGGTATTCTTGCCCTCTGATTAATTGATTCTTTATTTAATTAGTAAATGTATCTACTTTCAAAAATTCATAATAAGTTATATATAGCTCATAAAAATGTAATGAAATATCTTTTGGAACTAGTGTCTTATTCACTAAATTTTGATATTGTAAAAATGTTATTCAATGATTTATCTAATTGGGTATATTTTCAAAAATTCATATCTGATAATTTATAAGTTAGAATAATAAAGTGAAATATGCTATGAACTAGAAAAGTGTAACCTACAATGTTATATGCGATTTATAACCTTATTTAGTAAGAATAAAAAGGTTACTTTTAGGGTTTATTAATTAGTGTAAAATTATCACTAATTTCATATATGTGTTTCATAAGTGGCTTGAGACCTTGATGAGGATCTACGATTCACTTTGGACATATGTAGACTAAATATGAGATTTTTTTGGTGAATAAATATGAGATATAATGCATCTACATATGAGTTATATTGAGAAAACACCTAATTTCTCTCTCTCTCTCTCTCTCTCTCTCTCTTTATGTATGTTGCATCTACAAATCATATTGAGCAATTTATGTGAATTTCCTTTTTCTTGTTGCATGGCACATGCTTTAAATCCTATATTGACCATTTGATAATATTTTCTCTTTATGGAGCTTCTTTGAGTTACATTGGTGATGAATATTCTCTTTCTTGACTAAATGACCTATTTGGGTCTAATCTTAATAACTTTGAATTCTTGACACATGTTTGACAATAAAATTATAATTTTCTTCTTGATGAGACCCTAATTGTGGTATTGAACTGAGTTGTTTATTATGAGATGGAACCTAACTTTTTCCACTTTTGTTGTGGATGTTTTATATTGTACATTTATGTGATGGCAACCTTATTAATTCTAATTCTAATTGTACTTTCACTTGCCTCTACATTTTGAATGCTTTGTGATTCAGTATCCCAGGGATGAATAAGTGCATTGATTTTATGGATTATGTTCCCTTTATGTTTGGGATGGAGGTTATGTGCCCCATGCCTAGGTATGTGCCCATGTTATTTGGGCTGGAGGTTATGTACCCCATATCTGGGTTTTGTGTCCACTTTATATTGGTAGTTTGGTTAAGTTCCTTACACTATTAAGTTTAAAGGTTATGAGCCTTATCTACCATTGTTATTTATATTTCATTAGTGTTATGCTTATCTAAAATGCATGCAGGTTGATTGATGTTTTGATGGGTTATGTGCCATTCTTTATGTGTGCTTTTTTGACACATCCTATATATGTTTTAATGGAAAGTGAAACTATTTATTATCATCTAAAATTTATATTCTTTTTTATATCCACTTAGATAGTATTTTTCTATTATATGGGAAACCTTGTTATAATTGATATTCTTTATCCTAATGTTGTTGACTCCCTATTAATAATCACTTACCGCCTTTTATGCTGACAACATCCATTTTGTATTCTCTTGTGGGGTATACTTTCAACCCCAGGGTGAAGAACATGGAGGACATGACAGATGCAAAGGTGGATTGGCTTAAGGATCTATCTCTTGGGAGACAGACTTGAGATACTTTGGATATCCTTTTATGTCTTTATGTAGTTGCTTTCATGATTTATTATTCCACAACTATACTTTGATCTTATATACCATTATTTGAGAAATGAAAAGTTTATGTCTATCCCAACATACCTATATGGCGTGTTTGGATTAGATGTGTTTACTCCTCAAATTGTAGTTATGAGTGATCCCCTCTCAGGTCCCACTCCATAGAGCACGGTTGAAATCCTCATGCATAAGTTGAATCTATAAGGAGAAAATAGTTTCTTCCTTATTACATGATAGTGCTTGATAACAATACTAATGTCCAAAAACATCTACAATGCAAGTTACAACAATCACTTGAAGGGGATTCATAAACGGGAAGGAAATTAGCAGGGGCGGGACATCCCTAGAACAGAGAAAGATGTGGAAAGTAGAAGATACATGCTAGTAAAAGAGAGATACGAAAGGAAGTTAGGAGTACATGATAAAAAGTGAGAGAAAAATCAAGTTGCACATGCAAGTCTAAGAAGGAAGGACAATGATTCTATTATTTTGGAGAGGCAAATAGTTGGGGTGGCTTGTGGGAATTTAGTGGTAAGTCAGAATGGTGAATGAGATTGCATTGTTTTCCTAAGAGAGGGAGTGTGGCATTACAATCATTACAATTGTATTCTAAAAGTTTTAGTTAAGTATTTCATGAAAATGTTCTATATCCTAACATTTATAATGAGAAACAGTAAACCATCCAATATCCTAGACCTGACCTCCCTAATCTTAAGTCATAATTCCTTGATGGCCAAAATATTTCCTAAAATCATGTTTTTGATTTAATATTATTAAGTAATGTTTCTCTTTTACTTACTACTATATTTCATTTTTTTAAGACAAGAAAGAAAAAAGTTAACTTGACATCACAATTTTAATAATTGATTATCTCCTTGTATATTATTCAAATCAAATTAAATTTTATTTAATAAATGTAGGAATTGGGATTCAGTTACGTCAAGTGATGGATGTATTAAATTATTTGTATTTATTATTGAATTTTTCCCTTTAGATTTTCAATAAGAGCATACTAGAGACAGATGGGGGTAGATAGATAAGTAAGGAGACATTTTTTGGTTTAATGTATGTGTACTACTATTTTTTAGAATAGGTGTTTTTTTTCTAGTCAATGTTCCTTTTTCTATTGGGCAAGAAATAATTATGTTTTATTTATATTATTTACTCAATCACACCCTCTACAATTAATTATGATATTTTACTTTCCCTTTAATGTGTACAATTTAATATTTCCTCTGTTATATTTAAATTAATTCTCCTTCCACAATTAACTCTCTCTTGATCAAGATAATTATCCATTTTTTTATATTTTAATAATTGGATATAAAGAGGAGAGAGACATAATATACATAGTCCTAAATTAGGAGAGTTGCTGCTTTGTGGAAGAGAGAAAGAAAGCTAAAATAAGAAGAAATAGTGCATCCTCCTTGATTCTCTCTCTTCTTATATTCATGATTTTTTTTCTTTTCTCTCTTTTTTGTAGGGAAGAAATCATAAGGCTTATGTGTGTAGAAAAATTAGTATTGTATTGATAATGTGCATTATAATGAAATAAAAAACACAAAAGTAAAATGCATCTAATTAATACTTCCACCATTAACTTTGACCATAACCTTCTTAAATTTAATAGTTGAATAATGTGTTTGTTCTAGTTTTACCTTTGTAGTAGTTGAAGATTGAAGCTAAAATCAAACAATACTAGAAACACCAATGTGGTAACCATCATAAAACTTTTTACTAGGTTGATTAACTTATTAAAAAAGGAAATCTATGGATCTTGTATCATATTTAGTTACCCTATTTTTGTCAAAGAGAAAAATTATCCTTGTGAATTCTGACATACAATGATTGATAACAACAAGAAATAATGTAAAGTGTATTCGGTTGAGGAATTTGACATGTCGGGCATCACACTCCTCAATTCCAAGCTAGGATGTAATAATCCTTAATTTCAATCTAGGGTTCTAGAATCCTCAGGACGGGGTGACAAATTCTATATCTGTACTTGTAATGCATGCCACTACTTTATGATTTACTCTTCTACCAACCTATGTAGTTCCAAGAAAGGATTCGTTATGAATGCATTTACAATCTCTACAATTCCAAAAGAGAGATCCCAAACCCCATAACCACTCTAAGGAATAATTTCCCCCCACCCTCCCTATAAAAGAACCATGATTAACCTTTACTAAGGTATTAGTAATACCAGATGGAGTCATTTGGATTCTATAGTGGGTGTGACCTGATAGAACGAAGCACAAGGCGGTGTGTACAAGAAAATGGGTAAAGTGAGTTGGTTTATTAGACCCTCATTCTCATTTAGAAACACCAACTAATGACCTCATAATCAATGGAAATAAAGGTAATAAAGTCTAATGAGAGATGAAGATACCTAATTTGGTATATAGTCAAAGACATTTCATGGGATGCATAATTACACATTTGCAACTTCACTTCCTCAATCTCCATATCCACCATGCACATCTAAATTAAAATAGAATAATGAAAATCATATTGAGATAATTAATTCTCTTTCCTACTCTATAATTTCTAATCCCATAAACAATATGAATCTTCAGAGACACCTTTGCAAGACCAAACACATCTTGTAATTCAACAAGCAGATGCACCAGGACTAGGATATGTTCCTTAAAGGAGTGATGGAACAAGAAAATCAAGAACATCTTGCAAAGTGAGGACTATTCAAAAAAGAATATTAAACTAGGCACATAACCATATTATCATGAATAATATAATAAGAATCTAAATTACCAGACTTGACTTGCAAACTAAAGTTCACATCTTCTATTACTAGGAAAAAAGTCACATTTATATCTAGAAACAATATAAAAGGAGGATCATTTCAGGCAATCAGGACAGGACCCATGGGGTGAACAAAGGAATCATACTCCACGACTAATTGGGTTTGAAAGTTGATGTAGTTATGAATTCTCATATGTAGAGGGAAGAAGATTAGCTTGGGGCAGGAAGCTGTGTGGGAGGGTCACAAAGAGGGAAGGTAGATAGTAAGTAAAAAGTGGGCACATGAGGCAAGAATGGGAAGGGGAACCAATGACTCAGGAGGATGAAAGGTCATAGGGGCTACAACATCTATTACGAAGTTCTGGAGGCATCCTGACTACCAACTTCTTCTAATGTAGGTCACAATCCTTGCTCGAAGTTGGTGTATCTTTTCCATCAATTCAAAAGGACGAGCAATAGAGTTTTATGTGGGAAACAAATAGAAATAACAATAATTATGTAATCGAAATAATAGTGGTGGAGTTTAAGATGAAGTATACATTATCATGTAAGGCTTTTGAGTCATCAATGTAACCATTTAAGAATTAAGATTATATAAAATTATAAGGAAATTATATATCCAAATTTGATTTAAAAAATACATCTATAATGGTAGAAATTATATAAAATTTCCACATTTTATTTTATACAAATTACATATAGCAAAGTAGAAAAAGTAGGAATAAAAAATTCTATAGGAGAAGAGAGAAGAGAGTAGGAAAGCATTAGGAATGAGTTTAGTGTCCTCACAAGACAAAAAGAAATTTGTCACGGAGGACCATAATGCCAACTGACCAAGAGGGGAGGGGCCTCCAATGTTGGAAAAGTCAAGGAGACCCTAGCAGGATTGAAATTCCATGTAGGGGTGTAATTAAAGGGGTGAGAGTGGGGAACACTCCCCTTAAAAAAAATAAACTACCATTTAGTATATATACCTAAGTATTTTACATTCTATAATAATAATGTAGTATACACAAACTCATAGTTATCCTAGTGGTGTAGTGAAGACATGTTACAACTCTTTATGACATCAACTAAAAGATCCCTAGATAAAATCTCAATATAGACATTTTTTTTATTATTTTATAGTTTTCATTTTGAGAAAATTATTTGGTATTTAGTATATTAATGTTATCACTTCAATATCAATTAATAATTAACTTGTTGGATTGACACACATTAGAAAAAAAAACATTTAAACTTTAAATTTTGTAATTCTTTTAAATCAAACACATTCTTTTGATAGTTTAAATATTTACAACTCGTTAAATATTTAGATATTGTGGTTCTACTTCTATTATTATCTAAAATAAGAAATATATTCATTGAGTATAATAGAAGTTTTTTCACAAAACTCAATTTATATAAGTTCAAACTATGATATTATAAAAATGTAAATTTTTGTTATCTTTATCATTTTTTTTGTATTCTTATTTTGATTTTTCTCTATTCTACACTTTTTCCCAAAAGAACCTCATTTAACAGCTGATTTTTCAAATTAAATCACAACTTTTCTTCTTCCACTAATTTTTCACTTGCTACATGATTTTTCCATTGCCTCTTTTCCTACTTCTCTTATTTTAATCAATAAAAATAAATGCATCCCCCAATGTTGGGTTGTTGGCTCCACCATTGATTTCAAGGTGACCCAAGGGAAAGCTCCCTCTCATAACAAGTCACCAAAATAGATTGGGGATGAGTGTATAGGCCCTCACTAGGAGAGTACCCTCCCACGACAAGTGAGAGACAACATCATGGAGGAATGATATATGTTCCAAGGTGAACTAGGAGGAGGGGACATTCCATGTTTAAAAAGGAAGTGCTCTCTCACATCAAGTTACCAAAATTGCATTGTACATAAGCTTAGGCTACCATCCTAAGAGTGGCCTCTCACATCAAGTGATAGAAATCAGAAATTAGAGGTCTGGTATGTTAAGGTGACCAATATATTAGGCCTACATAAATAAAGTTCCCTCTCATGATAAGTCAGAAAAGTCTCATTGCAAGGGCCATGTTTCCAAGATGACCGAGGAGAAGGGTTTTTCCATGTCAGATTAAGAATGTCACTATTATAGGAAGTCATGAAAAGTGCAACAAGGATGGGTTTTGGCCCTCATCATGATAGTGTCCTCCCATAAAAATTGAGAGAATTTATATTGGGGAGGATTTGGTATGACAATGAGTCCTTAGGAAGAGGGTCCTATAACTTCTTGTGAAGAAGTGTCATCTTACACCAAGCCACATCATGAGAGTGTTATCTGAAGAAAATTTAGGTAAATTGTATTGGGGAGGATTTGGTATGCCAATGAGACCTTATGAAGAGGGTCCTAGAATGTCTTGTGAGGAAGTTTCGTCTCACACCAAGACACCCTAATTACACCAAGGATGAGCTTATACCCTCATCATGTTGTGAAAAGTGAGAAATATAAAATCACAAAGGACTAGTACACCAAGGAAACACAAGGAGGAGGAACTTTCCATGTTGTATGAGGAAGCATCATCTCACAAGAAGTTTCTTGAACAACATTGCAGAGGAGTTTAGGGCTCATCAAGAGAATGGTTGGTCCCCCTCAAGAGTCATGTCCATATTATGAGTATTTATATCATGATGCCTTATATATTTTATATTAACTTTGTGGTAGATACTCATCGAGGGGGATATCGAGAGGGAGATGTTGAATATGATCGAGCTTGTGAGACTTTGTATTAAGGTCACTTTTTGACTGTCCCACAATGTCACAATATATGATCTTCCCCTTTTATCAACACAACCACGAGGAGGAGGAGAAGTCCCGTGGGATCTCCACTCTCTAGAGACAAGGGGAACTCTGGGTGGGAATATAAGAAGGCTCAAAAAGTGACTAGAGATAGGGATGCAAAATTGAATTTGTGGGGGGGGGTTTGTATTGGATGAGGATAGCTAAGTCTAGGATTTGAATCTTGGGTTTTTGAGGTTTGAGAGAGAAAATGTTGTCAAGAGGGGATCTTGGCAGTCACGAAACACCTTGCGATCAAATTGCAAAGCCCTTGGCTCAGTTTCGAGAGAGGATGTTAATGAAAAGAAAAAAAGAAGGAGATAGATTGCCACAAGGGTGTGATGATTGCTGGAAGTTGAGGTTTTTTTACCCCTTTTTCTATTTTGTTTCAAGTTGGAAGATGACATGTTTGTTGTTGATATTAATCCAAGGGAGTGTGTATGTAAACCGCATCAAGGGGTACAGTCCATATCCCCTTAACGTATGTGTGACGTCAAAAATTCCTCACTAATTAACTTTCAAATTTTTGTCTCATTTAGTATCAACTTGAATTTCATCAATAATTTCTATAGGACTAAAAGGAGATTTAGATATAATTGAAATTTTGGAGTTTCCTTTCTTTTCACTTGATTTCTATATTAATAATTTGGCAATAATATTAATTCATGAAGGTTTCTTATTCTTGTCATTTATGCTAACTTTTTATTGATGCACGACAATGGTCTAAAAACCACATATAACATCATTTTATGATAAAAAAATTCTCTTTTGTCTTCCCAAGGAAATAATGAAGACAATAGGGTCATAAACAATGGATAAGTGCACCATTTAGGCAATAGTTCTAAAATTACTACAATAAAAAATTCAAAGAAAATATGCATAATATACTTTCAAGATTCTATTTAATAATCTTTTTAATCAACTACTACAAAGGGAGGGAAAAACCTAGCCCTGAAAATATTTCTCTCATCTAAGATAGCATCCCTTATATGAATGCCCTAGTTCCACCAGGTGTACATTCCGAGTATATTTATCCAGGACTCAAAACTTGTTTTTTTTTGTAGCTAATGACTAGGGTAATGGGGTTTTTTGAGAATCATGTAGGGTTTTTCCTTGGTCCTCACCCAAGTTTATGAGGTCAGTCTGGAGTCGATGGAGTCATATTGAGGTTCATGAGATATGTTGTTTTCTAGTTGTTGTACTAGTTTCAGTGGCCTTGTATTTTTCATGACTCATAATATCCTCCCGCTTGGGTAGTAATGGTAGAGAGTACGACTGGTACTTCAGGTTGCCTCATAGATTTACCTAGGACATGGGGAGTTCGAATGGAGGATAAAGATTCTACAAGATGTTTTCTCTCCATTATGAGGATTAAAGAATCTTTTATCCAATTTCTTCTTTCATCAAGATTCAAACTTATACTTCCTCCTCTATTTGGGTTATTGACATGCCGGACACCTATAGTTTGGGTGATTCACATGCATGTCACCCAGAGGCTGGTGATTGTCATTCATTTCACCTAAAGGATATGTGATTGACATTGTTGTCACCCAAACAATATACCTCCTTGTATAACACATATGTTCAAATACATGTCACCTAAGGGATACCCCCTTTATAATATCAATAACTCAAATGCATGCCACCTATAGGGTGTAACTTTTTCCAAATTATAAGAAATACTATCATATAGTTTACAATGATTTTTACATAATATATGCGATTTAAATGCATGTTTCCTAAATTGTGTGGCCCTTTATATGTATGTCACCTATACCCTATTTTTTAGTATTTTGTCACCATAAAATATCTTAGTACACCACGAGGATCTATATAATGAACAATTGTAAGAGCATACACTAATTGGAAAGTATGTTACTAGCATCAAACATGCTTATTCACATTAAAGTCAGATTATGAGCGCCATGTTAGATGGCTAAGTCTGCATGGATTTGGGTATAGCATACCATTAATTAGATGTAGGTAGCAATGAAACTCTATGTGCATATAAACAATTTTGGAATCAATAAGTCTAGTTTGAGACAGTAAATCTAGAGTATACCACCAGCTAAGACCAATGGAACCTATCATCTTTTCTAATGACATTTATACCCATATGTTATTGGTAAGATCAAAGACTAACCATCATGAACTACTCACTAAGGTGTTTCTTCATAAAAAGAATACAATAAAGGTAATTTTTTGTAAAATCATAACATCACAATAACATTGTCCTTCCATGAGGAGGGTTTCTAATATAAGGCAAGATAATACCCATCAGGTTAAAAAAATCTCCAACTAGAACAATTTTAGGATGATGAAGACAACTAACATGCCAAAAATGACAAGTAAATCCCTAAGGAGGTTGTGCATAATCCTTTTCTTTATAAATCCCCATCAAGAAAATCATCCTTCACATCAATATGTGAACTCTTAAGATATAAATAATTGCAAAACAATACAAACACCAACAATATTTATATGAGAAACATGAACAAACGTATGATTATGATATCAATCTTGCTTCTGCTAAAGTCCACAAGAAACCAGCCTAGACTTACATCACTCTGAAGTCCCATTTGAGTGAGTCTATATTCATAACACCCACTTGTATGTGTTTGTAATAGCTTGCATAGGAAAATGAGAAATATCTCACATACCAATGTCCTCCATACCAGGAGCTTCTAAACCATGGTGAACTGCATGTAAAGAGTTACTTTTGGTTCTCAATATGTATGAGGTTGCTGCGCTCCATGAATAATAACAAGTCATAGAATACCAATATCAATGATAAAAATATGATCATCAAAACTTTACCATTATGAAGGAGAATTTCCAACAAGTGAATCATTGCATAATATGAACCAAGATAAGGCATTAATGCATTAGTCTCAAGAAGATCATTCGCAGCCACAAACACAAGTGGAAGAGGATTTTTTGTAGAATAATGTGGATTAATAGTATATCAGGGGTAGATAAGGAGTGATGATATATGGAGAGAAATAATTTTGTATCATTATTAACATAAAATGTGCAAATGAAAATAAGGAGACTATCTCTTAAAGAGTGAAAAATCATCTGGACTAGGTAGAAGCATAGAATTGAAGATCCTACAAACAATATATACTAAGAATGTAGATCTGAGAATAACAAGGATCATAGGAACACTCACCCTTATGTTCAAGGGTATGAAAAGGAAAGAGTCACTAAATAGACTAGAAAGTTTTTTTAATGTGTTTTTAGCGAGGAAGAACAAAAACATAAGTGTATCTGAAGAAACATAGATGGTTGCATCATGATGGAATAGAGAAAATAAATTTATTAGCACTAACACCTTTAAGAATTGTAGATGGTTGGGGATTATGCAATAGCCAAATGTAGAGATAGATCCAACCTAAAAGTGTGATGGCACATGATATGCTAGTAAAGTGTATGAGGGATCAGAATGATATGATCATTTCTACATCAAGAAATACTATTTTTCACATGATTATAGAGAAGGAAGGTTGTGGATAAGTCTTATGAGATGTCAAGATTTTGACATTACTCCAGGTATCAATATTATCACATATACTCTAAGTGGGCATTCTTAACGGAGTAGAAAAACTTAGTGTAAAAATGGCACTCAAAATATCTATGATGAAAATATCACTACAATGATTCATGAAATGAACCCAGATAGAACAAGAATTCATCAACATAAATAATATTTGTTGCCTTCCTTAAAAACAAATAAGAAGGTCCTTGTACATTAGAGTGAACAATAGTAAGTGATACACTACACTAATAGGAGAGTTATAGATATTTACCAAGCTAATAATTATAAACATAATAGGTGTATTTTTAGACATGCCATAAGGCACCCTATTGAATTATTGTACTTGAAAAATTACAACATAAATGACGAAGATGATGGTGCCATTGCAAAAAAATATTTGTTCCATGAGAAAAATAAGAAGCCCTAGAGGAGACGGTCAAGTATGTAAACTATACTATGATGAAAACAAGATCAAATTAGGTTCATATAGGATGATCGTACAATTTATATTTAAAACATAAATAAACTAACAAACAAATATATATAGTAAGCTAGAAAACATGTAAAATATTTGTTAGATGGATTGGTGTTGACTCCCATGTTTTGGTCACCAAATTCATGATAAGAATCAAATCTCTGCACTGGAAAATAATGGAATTTATCCAAATGTTCCCACCTCTTTTAATATATATCATACTATTGATTCCACCTACATTCACTTGTTTGCCACTCACTAAGGCTTTAGGGGATAGCAAATCACTTCTCTAAAAATAAGTGTAATTCCCTTCTATTGAGACTTTTGTAAGCTTTGTTTGTTCATATCTCAATTTCATTATTTTGAATAAATATTAAAGTTCAACTCCTATTGAAATTTGAATTGCCCTTTTTTTATTCAATCAATTTCATATATTTTTGATAAAAAAAGAGAAAAATGGTAGATTTGCCCTTAATGTTTAAATGTCTCCTTGTTTTATCTTTTGTTAATCAAATTTTATTTGTAAATGACACAATCCCATAATCAAAATAATTTTCTAGTTTAATATATCTCCAAAATCTTATAAAAAATCATAAGACTCCAATATGAATATCCTTACTAGGGACACCCATCCAAATTTGACATTTTTCACGGGTACCAAGTAGGGAAATCACACATTCCATAAATTGGAAAGCCCAACAGATTATAGACTTTAGCCAAGGGTTTTCCCTTGGCACAAAATCTAGACTATTTGGTTACTTTTCTCTGATCCTACTCAGGTTTTTCACATAAATTCTTTTCAATATGTTGATCCCCTGAACCCTAGTTTACAACTATAAATTCACTCCATATACACCATCTCAAATCCTCCCTGTTAACTCTACTAAAGATAGCGAGAAACCACCTTCCCTTGAGAAAGACTATATTAA
Source organism: Alisma plantago-aquatica (assembly GCA_963693085.1). Taxonomy (NCBI): domain Eukaryota; kingdom Viridiplantae; phylum Streptophyta; class Magnoliopsida; order Alismatales; family Alismataceae; genus Alisma; species Alisma plantago-aquatica. The sequence goes on along the minus strand of OY856410.1, from coordinate 89,953,571 downwards.
CCAACGCCCAGAGGACACTAATTCTAGGATACCAACTCCACTACCCTAGAATGTTGTTGAGATAGTATGAAGGAAACATGTTCTTTTGAATTAATTGTTGGTTATCTCAAATTTTTTAATATTTTGTCATCAATTTACTCAAACATCTAAATGTGTCTAACTTCTTCAACTTGATTAATCATCCTTATGTTGAATTACTCCTCATCTAATCACAATAGACATTCTTAATTGAACTAGATATTTCTTTCTAGTCTAGCCATTATCCAAGTGAGAACTACATAACTAGATTATTTTTCAAGGAAATTTAGTTATATATCAGATTATTTTTGTTGATCATATCCATAAAAATATATCTTGATCATATTTAATCCCTTTTCAAATTGTATATATTTATCTCCCCCCATATTATCCTAATCACCTATGATGGATATTCACCATGGGAGATCATGAGGCAATTGTGGAACCATAATCAAAATTAGAGTTTTGGGTATATACAAGAATGTAACTGTCATCTAGCTCATACACTTGAGCCTTTTTCTCTTTGTTTTCTAATTTTATATAACCAATCAAAATCTGATCAGTTCTATGAACTTGAGATTTTGAATAGCAATACAAATTTTTAGGGGACACAAGGTGCATAACACCTCCTCGATTCCTAATAGGATAGTTGATCATGATATATTGGACATGCTATATCCATCCTTGAATGGAATCAATAGTGTTATAGTATTTTTTTCATTTAAAAATTTATCTATAATTTTCTTTATTTTCTTTTAAAATAAGGTGACGACTCTGAACAATTCTTTTTATGTTTTCAATGTTCTTTAAAAGTACATGTCAAATTGTCCTTCATTGAGTTTTCTTTCATGGGTAAAATAATCTGGAAAATCTTCTAGGGATCCAAAATAGACTGAATTGCTTCTATAATTATCTAAGCTTCCTTTTTTTGTTTAATTTTTGTATAGGGTTTCCCATGTGCCTTATTTTTTTCCTTTGTCTTTTTTTGGGTTTCTCTTACATTTCTGATTTATTGTTTCCTTCACTCTTCCCATATAGATTTTTATTGTAGCTTTTCATTTTCTACTAGCTTGTTTTATAGTTTGTTTTGCGAAAAATAGAAAACAAATGAAAAGGGAGGACCTCCATCTTAACTGAGGTCCAATCTTTTCATATGGATTTATAATTGTGTACTTGTGTTATTGTGGTTTTGGGAAAGTAGGGACACACATACATGTCCACATGAGGGTTTTCCTCTTTATCTTTACTTTCAATATCTTTTTATCATGGTATTGTAATTAACTTATAAAAAAACGTATGGAAATTAACTTTCTGAAAAAACAAATGCTTCTGCAAAATGGGTGCTAACACTCACATTAGATCATTGAATGAGGTGTGGTTGTGTTAATAAAGTTTTCATGTATAGAATGCTTGATGTCCAAAGGCATTGTAGAAACATCCTCTACTAGAAGTAATGATTGATTAAAGATGTTGTAGTCACAATGTTTACTAGGAGCAGTACCTGAATCCCTATGAATTGAACTACCTCCATGTGATGGACATCACTCAATATATAAGTTAAGAACCCACCCTCCTACATAGGTCATGCTTAGTCATAAATCACATCTAAATTCACAAGCTCACTTTACATTCCAATATTATTGTTTTATGCATGCCTTTAAATTGATACTTATGTTGCATATTTCTTACTAACATCTTCATTTTTGCAAAACAATCATGTCAAAAACTATAAAAAATCACACATTTGGGGATCTTACAATAAATTTCAGGTTGCTTCCTACACTGATAACATGCTATATTTTTCCCTAACCCCTTGAGCTAGTATAGATACCATCTGCAATTTCAATTCGATTAGACCTACAACATCGATTTTTTGTTGACACCTAAGTGAGTGACATGACATGTAATGACCTACTAAATCTATTTTAGGGTAAAACCTAAAATTGACAACACAGAGTTAGTGTCGGTTTCTATGACAAACTAAAATTGGCAACACACAACAATATCAACAATTACTATAAGATAGTACTAGAATTATAGTTTTTGATTCAATAGAAACAAACCAATGAGACAAATATATGTGACATCAATTTTTTATAGAAGAACAAATGACACAAATCTTTGTGATGTCAATTGGCTTTAGAGCAACCAATGATGCGAAGAGATATTGTGACGTCCCCGGATTTTCTAAAACTCAATCTGATGTGTGATGTCTAAATTGAAACCCTCATCTCAAAGAGAATCCCAATGTAAAAACCACACACTAGGCTAATAAGAAGAAAATTAGAGGAAGCCAGAAGGAAACAACAATATCACATGCACATGAACAAGATACAAAACCATACAACACATGTTCAGCATTCAACATATAATTACAAAATGAATGATCATTCCAAATTGATATTACACATTGAACGGGAAACTTTTACATGTACACATACTACATTCTACAACATGATCTTTAGACAATAAGTCCACTTGTACACCTGCTCGCCACACAACTTTCAACTATAGTGGTTCTTCAAGAGCATATATCCACAACCTAAACAAAAGATTACATGTGGAACATGTCAGTACAATATTCTAAAATATTGTACAAAGTACGCCTATGTGTCTTTTTATATACCTCTTATTACTAAGACTTGGTAATAAGATACAACTAATACTTGCCAAAAATAAACAAACATAACCAAAGGCTATACTTGAACAAGGATGTTTATTAACAAAAGAGAAACACATATTGTAGTCACATTATCCATTATATCATCCATGCATTTTCCTACAAAAGGGATAAATGCATTAAGACCTTATGATCTATTTAGTAAAGAGATAGATCATTGTACAAGGTGATATGCTTATCAAAGAGATAGATCACTAACAAGCACTATGCTTACCAAAGAGATATAGTGCTATGAAATAATGGATCCTATATATTATGTTTCATGTTTCATAACTATAAGTATGTAAAATCAAGAAAGATAACATACAAGAAGAATCATTTCATCCAATATCATGTGCCAAGTATTTGTATAGACATAATACCACCATACTAGATAGTAGACCAAGTAAGAGGTAATGCGTACCTTGAAAAGATATATCACAATCTATACCACATTCATGATTTCACCTATATCCTTGTCAACCCCTAATCAAGACAAGATCACATATCACCATCAGGTTCTAATCAATATTAACCCTAGTTGATTTATTTTAGGGTTTATGTTCAGTATTATAGATTTTGTCATCAATACTTGTATTCTTGTCTTGGAATTCTCTTACTGATGTCACTTTCCAATTATGTTCTAGATTAATATAGATATATCTAAATATTATGTTGCATATAATTATATGCAAATAGTAACCCTAGTCTACATGCATTAAATCAATTAGGGTTTCAAACCATATATTATGAGACATCTTCATATAACATTAATTTCGTGTGTAAAACTAATGTATTGGTCCCACAATAAGTTACATGTATTGTTATTAACATATCCTACAAATTACACTATTTATTGAGCATATTTATAATTATTGCATATTAAATGGAATTATTAGCCCTAATCAGCTATATGAAGCATATTACGTAAATATATGTAGTAGTCTCATTATCATAGAATTCATATCAGTTATGAACATTTTCATGGAGTTACTGATGTAATTGGAGAATATTTGAACGTCCTTTATTATTTTTAATACATGAAATAAGAATTTCATGACATACATGATATTCCTGACATTATTCCATCACAAGCCTGATTTTACTATTCCATTGTGTTCTAGATATTTTTCTAAGCATTTTGGTACCTTGTTTTTATTTTTTGGATAAATGAGATAATTATTGTGAATTATCAAAGATATGCACATTTCTTAAGTATTTACCTTTGATTGCCAATGGCACACTGCTATGTGCAGACTCAGGGGTGCAACTCTTGCTTGAGGTAGTCAACTCAGACCTAGATTGGGTTCAACTTTTCCTCTCACAATCTATGTTTCTGATCTCGTTTAGCCCAACATGCGTCGCGCACGTCCACCTTCTCGTGAGTCCTTGTAAGCACCTTTTTGGACTTACAAACCCCCAACAAGCAATTGATCTCCATCTCTTCCCGATTCTAAAATTGATTCTTTCAGGTGGTAGTCTGCACGAGGTGCTACTGGATTGGAATGTTGACCGGAGCACGACCATGGCCTCCTCCTTGCCAGTACCACCGGTACTCCAAACCATGTCTTTCTTGCAGATACACCTCACAGATTAGGGAGGTCACAGTTGTAGGTTGAAACTATGGTGGGTCCACTCTCCTTTCTCTGGTTCAACATGAACTGACTCCCCTCATGTCATTCCCCATCGAATGTTGAGTGCGTCAATTCTCGGCGTTGCTGCAAGGTGGATTTCTAGTGAGTGGTCGACCTCTGTATCCGCCACTTGGGGCCAGAGATAAAAGGCACATAGATTCCTCAGGAGCTACTTCTGCAGACTCCCTCACCTCAACTATTGGTTGTAAGGTATGCACCCATTCTTCAAAAACTTATGTTTGCCATCATGTAATAGTGGTGAGGTTTGAAAAACTACATCAAGGTTGCTTTTGTTCGTTAGGTCTTCCTCCATTTCCTTTTAACTTCCTCTCGTATTCCATCTCCCTGGTTCCTTCTTCCTGACCTACTCTATTGGTGGAGAGGTTGAGAAGGTGAAGGCCTCATTTTGGTTGTTCCCTCATCCTCATGCCTCAAATGAGGGCCTAAACTACAATTTCTTGGTACAGGCGAGGAAAACTAGCCACATACTTTCTTGTATAGGGCCCCGACCACAATGTGGAATGATAGATTGGCTCGTCGTTTCTACCCCCAAATCCCAAGCCGAGCATGAAGTAGGGTACAAAGTCCCACCTGTCACATCCAAATCAAGGGCCAAAATCAACTCTCCTCAAATTTGATCCATGACACCCCTTGAACAAAAAGGATAATGGGCGTTTGACACTTCTAATGATTCAAGACTTATTCAAAATTATCTAAACTTCATAATTAATGCATCATAGTGCTCATTATTTAATCAACTTCAAGCCTACATAACTTCTTCCGGGAACCTCAAAACTTCATGAAATTCTAATTATGGGTTTATCATCATCATATCTAAATTCCATTAAATTTTGATGCCATGTTACCACTACTTGACCAATCAATTAAATACCTCAAAAGTCATAGACTTATGGATCATAATTATGAAATCAACATCAATTAACATTTGTAACTTACCATAAAATTTACTATTCTCAATATAACTCAAGCATATAAAAACACTTACTCCATCAAACATTTGATGGCTCCAAAAGTTCAGTTCATCACATCCCACACACCATAAAAGAAATATTTTCCTAATAATTAAGCCAAAATCCAATTAATCACATCATATACATCTTAAAAGAAATTTTGTTCTCAAAATTAAGACATCCTAAATCTCCAAGAGAAAGAAAAGAAAAGGTCTTTAAAAATATATAGGGGTCATTTCTAGGTGCAACACATACAGAAAAAAATTACAATACTATATCTATATAATTCTAGGATATTTCAAAAAAATATCATGTTAACCACACCTTCATATAAGGTTGAAACAAGAGTTTAGAAACTCTAATTATGTCATGACATATCTCATATTTTAGGATTTACATTCTCATTGTACCAAGCATTAAGGGTTCCACAACTACATTTATCATATTTAGAAGTTACTCAACATTAAACCACTTTATCCATCTTGATTATATCAAGATGATATCATCATTATATGGTGCTAATTTTTTGAACTACATTCAACATTTTTGTTAACACTAACATAACATCACATTTAATGGTAATCATTAATATGTTCTAATTTCACATTCATACTTCATTACAGACTTTATTAGTTAATTCCTCACTACATTCACCAAGTAAACTATAACATCATTATTCATGTAAATGGTTAACCATTGATACAAAGAGCACTATCAAACCATCTCTAAGGTTTTCATTATGTCATGTCACATATTTTATCTCAATCTCAGCTCACAACATACATGTAATATATCAAGGTTGTCCTAAAGGATCTTATACAAGTGGCTTGTTATACATATAACAGCCTTTATATAGTCCAATTGAGGCTCTCCTAACCCTTATCATGAGGTAAGTGTCTTGCTCAATCTCTAATATTATACTCATCACAATGAGTACCTCAAAGGTAAAAACTTTATCTTTCCTCTTTGGTCTAGGGTTAATAGGTCTACCACATTGACACTAGAGGATAGATTTACAAGATCTAGCTAGATAAGAATACACTATGCATGATATGACATCCTCTTTACAAGTTCTCTACACATGAGACATGTTTATTCAAAACTCATGTATATATGCAACCACTAGATTCCAACAAGGAACCATCAACCTGAGATTGATTCTTTATAAGAAACTAACACATTTACCTCCTCCAAGGTCTTGGAACTCTCTCTCCCTCATCTAGATGGTAGGTACTCATATTCATGTTCAAATATACACATATAACAATCCTCTCTCATACTCTAGGGTTTGGTTCTCCTGAGCACATCTAGGGTTCAATAGGTCTAGAGGAATCATGCATAAATAAACTCAACTCATTCACTTAGGAGAAGTCTAGTTTAGGACATATCATTACAATATTTCTCAAAATTTTCATATCTTGGAGTTTAGGTTCTCTAACCTTCTCCTTATGGATTTCACTCTCTCTAGAGTTATCCCTATAATTGGTCCCAACACTAGAGGTTCTCCTTTGTAAAAGAGCATGAGGCTCATGATTATTCACAACCTTATCTCAACTTAGCTTATCTTAACTTATTGAAACATAAATATTTGTATCATCAAATCTTATCTAAAATCCTCAAATATGAAAATAAGTCCCCAAACACAAACATATATCTTGACAATTCATTTTATATCATCTATATAAGGCTTACATATTATCATCTAAACACATTTCATCTATTACATCTTCACATATTCTAGAAAGTCTTTAAACATCTAATATAGAACAACTCTATTGTGCGGACTATTGTCATTCCCTTTCACTTAAGTTTCATGGACACCTCCTACTCGTACATCTGTGGGGACACATTTTTGTAAGACTTACGCATATAATAAAAAAATTCTTAGATAAAGCATGCGTTAGAGAAAATTGTCAAAGTTCGATCAAATTGGAATGAAAACCAAATCAGCAATCGAGTGTCCCACACATAGCAAAGAGTCTAGTTCCATGTCACCTAATGAAAAGGGTGAGAATAGTGTGTAGACTAGTGTAACTACCCTAGGAAATGAGCACCCTATGTATAGGATTTCTCTTCCCATGATGCAAATCATCTCCAAGGAATGTAATGTCCCATACTGCCACATTATAAGGACATAATGGCATCTTAGGACTTGCTATAAAACCAACACTAGTCTACACCTAGGTCTCAGACATCTAGATGCTAACCTGGTGGCTAGGTCAGGTCTAGTCTCTTAAAGGTGACAAATCTAGCCCTAAAGATCTTCAAGTTCAAGGTTCTCTTTAGTTTTGAGTTGCATAATGAGCACATGTCAGGCTTTTCTATTGTTCATGCTATGATATCACCTACGATGTCCACATATTTTCTAAAACTTAATTTGATGTGTGACATCTAAAATTGAAACCCTCACCTTAGTAAGAATCCCAATTTCAACACCACACTCTAGGATAAGAAGAAAACAATTAGAGGAAGTTAGAAGGAAACAAAAGTAGCACATGCACATAAACAAGATACAAAATCATACAACACATGTTCACCATTCAACATATAATTACAAAATGAATTATCATTACAAATTGATATTACACATTGAATAGTAAACTTTTACATGTACACATACTACATTCTACAACATGATCTTTAGACAATAGGTCCACTTATACACCTGCTCACCACACAACTCTTAACTATCCATGTTCTTCAGGATCATATATCCACAACCTAAACAAAATATTACATGTGGTATATGTCACTACAATATTCTAAAATATTGTACTAAGTACTCCTATGTGTCTTTTATATATCTCTTATTACTAAGACTTGGCAATTGATAAAACTAATACTTTGCAGACATAAAAAATATACCAAAAGGCATATCCTTGAACAAGGATGTTTATTAAAAAAAATAAGCACATGTTTCGATCACATTATCCAATATATCATAGATGTATTTTCCTACCAAAGGGATAAATGTGTTATGGCCTAATGATCTGCTTACCAAGAGATAGATCATTGTACAAGGTGGTCTACTTACCAAAGAGATAGATCACTCACAAGCACTATGCTTAACAAAGAGGTATAGTGTTATTATATACTAGATCATATATATTATTTTTCATGTTTCATAACTACAAGTATGGAAAATCAATAAAGACAACATACAAGAACAATCATTTCATCTGATATCATATAACAAGTATTTGTACATACATAATATAACCATACTAGATAGTATGACAAATAAGAGATAAAGAGTACCTTGAAAAGAGATATCACAATCTATACCACATTCATGATGTCATCTATATCCTCGTCAACTTCTAATCAATAAAAGATCACATATCACCATCAAGTTCTCATCATCATTCACCCTAGTCAATTCATTTTAGGGTTTACATTCACTATTATAGATCTTCTCATCTTTACTCGTATTCTTGTCTTGGTATTATCTTACTGATGTCACTTTCCAATTATGTTGTAGATTAGTATAGATATATCTGAATATTATGTTGCATATAATTATATGCACATATTAACCCTAGTTTGCATGCATTAAATCAATTAGGGTTACAAACCATGTATTATTTGACATCTTGATATAACATGAGTTTCATGTGTAAAACTGATGTATTGGTTCCACACAACATTAAATGTAATGTTATTAACATATCCTGTAAATTACACGATTATTGATTATATTTATAGTTATTGCACATTAAATAGGAATATTAGCCCTAATTAGATATATGAAGTATATTACGCAAATATATGCAATAAACTCGTTATCTTAGAATTCATATGAGTTATGAACATGTTCATGGAGTTATAGATTCCATTAGAGAATATTTGAACATCCTTTATTATTTATAATACATAATATGAGCATTCACAAATTACATGATATTCCTGACATCAGTCCATCAAAAGCCTAATTTTACTATTCCATTGTGTTTTTGATATTTTTCAAAGAATTTTGGGACCTTGTTTGTGTTTTTTGGACACACGAGCTAATTATTGTGATTATCAAAGACTTATACATCTCTTAAGTATTTACCATTGATTACTAATGGCACACTGCCACGTGGAGACTCAGGGGTGCGACTCTAGCTTCAGATAGTCAGTTCAGACCGGTACCAAGTTTAGCTCTTCCTCTTTCAATCTCCTATTCTGATCTCATCCAGCCCAACATGTATTGTGCATGTCCTCCTCTTCGTGAGTCTGTGTGAGTGCCGCAGGGACTTGCAAGCCCCTGACTAGAAATTGATCTCTGACTCTTCCTAATTCTTAGCTTGGGTCCATGAGGTGCTAGTTTTTCCAAGGTTTTGCTGGATTAGAATGTCGGCTGGAGCTCAACCATGGCCTCCTCCTTTCCAGTATTGCTGGTACTCTAGGCCATGTCTTTCTTGCATATCTACCTCACGGATTGAGGAGGTCATGGTTGTAGGTTGCAACTGTGGTGGATCCTCTCCTCCTTTCTCTAGTTCTATGGGAACTAACTCTCCTCACGTCATTCCCCACCGGCTTTGCATGAACTAGTTCTCAACATCACTACAAGGTGGATTTCTGGTGACCGGTCGACCTCTGCCGCCAGCCCACTGCCTATGGGTCCAATTTTAAAAGGTGTGTAGCTTCCTCTCAAGCTACTTATGAAGCCTACCTCACCCTAACTATAGGTGCTAAGGTCTGCATCAGCCTTCAAAACTTGTGTCTGCCATCAGGTTACATTGCTAAGGTTTGAAAACCTACATTGATGTTGCTTTTGTTTATCAGGTCTTCCTCCTTCTCCTCTTAACTTCCTCTAGTATTCCCTCTCCATGGTTCCTTCTTCATGACCTACTCTATTGGTGGAGAGGATAAGAAGGTGAAGGGTTCATTCATGTTGTTCCCTCACCCTCACGCCTCAAATGAGGGCCTGAACTGCAATTTCTTGGTACATGCAAAGAAAACTACCTATATAATTTCTTGTATAGGGACACAACTACAACATGGAATGATAGGTTGGGTCGTTATCATTTCTACCCCCACGATCTTCAACCAGACATGAAGTAGGGTATGAAGCCCCACCCGTCACATCCAAATCAAGGGCCAGGATCAACTCTCCTCAAAGACGATCTATGATACCCCTTGACCAAAAATGATAATGGGCATGTGACACTTCCAACAATTCAAGACTTATTCCAAATGATCCAAACTTTATATCAATACATCAAAGTGCACATTATTTAATCAATTTCAAGCCCAAAGAACTTCTTCTAGGAACCTCAAAATTTCATGAAATTCTAACTATGAGTTTATCATCATCATATCTAAATTTCATTAAATTTGGATGCCCACTACTTGACCAATCAATCAAATACTTGAAAAGTCATAGACTTATGGATCTCAATCACGATATCGTCATGAATTAACATTCATAACTTACCATAACACTTAGGATTCTCAATATAATTGAAGCATATAAATTTGCTTACTCCATCAGACATTTGAAGGCTCTAAAAGTTTAGTCAATCACATCCCACACCCCTTAAAAGAAATTTCTTCTTCAAAATTAAGCCAAAATCTAGTTCACCACATCATATACATCTTCAAAGAAATTTCATCCTTGAAACTAAGGCATCCTAAAGCTCTAAGAGAAACAAAATAATAGGTCTTCAAAAACATATAGGTGACCCCACTAGGTGTAACATATCCACAAACTAAAGCTCAATATGATGTCTATATCTTTCTAGGCGATTTCAAAAGAATCTCGGGTTAACCACTCCTTCATATAAGGTTGAAACAACGGTTTAGCAATGCTGATTATGTCATGACATCTTTCATATTCTAGGATTTACAACCTCATTTTACCAAAGCATTAAGGGTTCTGTCACATTCCAATTTTCATAGGTAATTTGAACTTAGTATGAATTTTTCCCTAAATAATATTGATTGAGGCGTTTTGATGCAAAATACCTATAATGGTTGTCTTTATACAAAAATAGGATGAGAAAACTTAAGATAAGATGCAAATTCATATTTCCTTTTCAAATATGAATTATGTATATCTGTTGGCTCATATTAATCTCTTTCATTTTCTCTCCCCTACAAAATGGCCATAAAGAATAGAGAGAGATTAATAAGGTGACAATGTGACTATTTAAGGAGTAAAGCTCGAATTTATTACTCAAGAATTCAATAATAAAAGTTCTTTTCAAAATATATTACTTTTAATGTCTTTTAATGTTCACTATAGAAGTTATGGACCAAGATATGCCCAAAACCAAAATCTAGCTTCACATAGATATTCTAGACCTTCTAATTTTCCTATGGTTCAAATTTGAATATAGTTTGACCTATGTTTGAATTTGATTTCATTAATGCAATGTTTTAAGCATATAGTCTACAATTTGATTATCTGTCATGCCTCAATTTCACTTCTTTTTTTCTGGGCACAGGACCTGATGGTCCGCATGTAATTAAATCTCGATCCAATGACTTATACATTGTCATCTACCTCTATTATTTCTGGAATACAGAACCCAGTAGTATTTTTCTCCTCCTTCGATCCCACTCTCCCTCATCCTTCCACCTTTCTCAAAGATTTCTTGACTCGCAATATTTCCTTGTCTTTCCATTTTGACCTAGCCATGACTCACCATCTCCCATGGACATTTAAGGAAATGCCTAATCCAACAATCTCTCCCCCTCACCACCTTGACTCATAGAGACCACCTTAGATCAATATTTACCTATTTAAGGGTGCCAAAAGCACCAGCAACAATCATGATTCCCTCCTCCACCTTCAATTGAATGCCTACTAGCCCCAAACTCCTCGCCATGTTCGATCTTCAGTTCTGGCATCCACAAATGTGCCAAAGTCATCAATGCCACCACTAACAAATTGATTAGTATGTAAGCTTCCCTGGACCCCCTACTTTCTTTCTCAACCACCTCTTTGTTGCTTGCTGATAGGCCTTCATTGACGTTTAGTGACGTGATGTTCCTATGGTATTATGGCCTGGGTGGAGCCTCGTGCAATTCATAATGACACCAATGAAGCTTTCCATGCCTTCAGTTGATGTTTTGGTGCCTTCCTTTATAATTTTGGGATCTCTGACCATCTCTGTTGTCTTCTTCCCTCGCTAACGAGCTAGCGTCTCTTCCAACCTTCACATTGGGTCATTATCTTCGTTGCAAGGTTAAGAACCCACCGATGGTTTTGAATTCATGAGAATCACCCTTTCTTCTCAAGCTTTCCACTAATGGGTGCACCTCTAGGTTGAGCCTCATGCCATGACCAAGGGAAGAAGATCATGGTTGGTGAAATGACCTTGATGCCCATGTCGGTTCAATCAAATTAATCAAATAGCAAGGACATATCTGTATTTTCAACGAGCCTTGATATACTTGGAGTGCAATTTTGATTTATGTTGAATGTCAATTTTAAGACGTAACAGTCAATTTTGGTTTAAAGGCGAGGCATTTGATAGTTTCAGTAATATCATCTGGTGTTTGAGATAGTTGATGTAAGACTTTATTTTCAAACCACTTAATAAATGTCTTGTTATGCTCTCTAGCAAGCCACATTGTATTGGCTCAAGGATATTGTCTCTTGATGAAATTGGTATGTTCCTCGATATAAACGTTCACTTCATCCATGTTGTGTAAAATATACAAGTGACCTTCTTCCAACTGCTCACGGCTGATTACTTTCACACGTGATCCCAAAATTCCTTTGCCAAATTGCTCGTCAATATTCTTGTCATTATCAGGGGTGTCATTACCACAGAGAAAGTCATTGCAAAAATCCATAACCTCTCTCGCCACATAACCCTCGATAATACTCCCTTCAGGCCGATAACGGTTTCGAACATCACTTTTAAAAACACTCATGTATCGTTCAAAGGGATACATCCAATGCAAGAAAACTGGTCCCAACATTTTCACTTCCCTAGTCAAGTGGACAACAAGATGTACCATGATATCAAAGAACGACGGAGGAAAATACATCTCAAGATGACATAGGGTAACAACCACTTCTCTTTGCAATTTATCGAGAGTATCAGGGTCAATAACTTTGCTGCACAGACTGTTGAAAAAGAAACAAAGTCTGGTGATTGCAAACCTTACATGCATCGGCAATATAGATCTAATTCCCACAGGCAATATTTGTTGCATTAGAGTGTGACAATCATGAGATTTAAGACCTATCAACTTCATATTTTTCATTGATACCAATCTACGGATGTTGGATGAGTAACCCTGTGGCACCTTAACATTTACCAAACATTCACAAAAAGCTTTATTCTCCTTTCTAGACAATGTGTAACAAGCGGGAGGTAAGTATGTTCTCCTATTTCCCATTTCATGAAATTCTATTAATTCTGACCTTATTCCCATTTCACGTAGGTCCAGTCTGGATTTTATCCCATCTTTAGTCTTACCTGGTATATTCAACAAAGTACCAATGACACTATCACAGACATTTTTCTCAACGTGTATGACATCGATACAATGTCTGACTGTCAAAGAACTCCAACAAGGAAGATCCCAAAATATTGACTTCTTCTTGAATAAATATTTTTCACTCCGTGTGGCCATAGTACATTGAGATCTCTTACCAAATTCATTGACAAAGTCTGTTACTCTTTCATAAACAACCTCCCATGGTATAAGTTTAGGCGCACTCCGTTCCTCATTCAATCCATTGAATGCTTTGTGCTTCCTACGATACGGATGAAATTTTGTAAGAAACCTTCGATGACCGAGATATACAGTCTTACCGCCATGTTTTAGTCTTGTTGAATCAGTGTTCTCTACACATATAGGACACGCTTTAGCTCCTTTGACACTATATCCAGACAAATTCCCATATGATGGAAAGTCATTAATAGTGCAAAACAATATAGCATGCAAACGAAATGTCTCTCTTCGTGAAGCATCATAGGTCATCACACCTTCACCCCAGATTTTCTTTAAGTCATCAATCAGAGGTTTAAGATAAACATCGATGTCATTTCCAGGTTGTTTAGGGCCCGATATCAACAATGACAGCATTACGTACTTATTTTTCATACACAGCCAGGGAGGAAGATTGTATATAACAAGCATGACTGGCCAAGTGCTATGTTGGCTGCTCAATGTCCCGTACAGATTCATCCCATCTGTACAAAGCCCAAGTCTTAGATTCCTGACTTCTTCACCAAATTCAGGGTACAATAGATCAATCTTCTTCCACTGTGGGGAATCAGATGCATGGCGTAGGATCCCATCATTATTTTTCTTAACATATGCATGCCACCTTAAATTATTCGCATCTATCGGATTGGCAAACAAGTGTTGAAATCGTGATATTATAGGTAGATACCACATCACCTTGGCAGGAGAACCAATTTGGGACTCCCCCGAAGTCGTCAATTTATACCGTGACGCACCACATTTTGGACAATCTTTCAAATCCACAGAGTCCTTTTGAAATAATACACAATCATTCGGGCATGCGTGTATCTTCTTGGCATCCATTCCCATTGGGCACAACAATTTCTTTACCTGGTATGTTGAGATTGGTAGCTCGTTTCCTTCAGGAAGCATTTCTTTCAACAAAGTCAACAATGAAGTGAAGCTTTTGTCACTCCATCTATTGTTAGCTTTCAACTTATACAATCTCAACACAGTGCTAAACTTCGTAAACTTAGTACAACCTGTGTATAACGATATCTCAGCATCATGCACAATGTTTCTAAAAATTGGAGGTGGATCGGTGTGCTCTAGCCCACAACTATCCATCATCGCATCAACGATGTCTACTAGAACTGGTTCATTCACATCTACGTCATCGTAGGCAATTTCTTCTTCCACACAAGCACTGCGATCAACATCCACTGGTTTCGAGTTTGAAATCTCTCCATGCCAGTGCCATTCTATATAGCCTTGTATAATCCTGTTGCACATGACATGACTTTTGATTTCATCACCAGTGCTGACTTTCAAGTTGTTACCGCAATGCCTACATGGACAGTAGAACCTATCTCCAGGTTTTTTCCTATGTTCCTCGGCAAATCTAATAAACTGGTCAAGACCAGAAATAAACTCTGGGGTGCAGCGATTGCGAATGGACATCCATGATCTATCCATTCTATGATCAAAGACAAATCAAATATACATTACAACAAGAATAGGGTATAGAGTTAACAGATTAGAGTTTTTGCATGGTTAAAACTTTATGCCAACAAATACATGTGTTATCATTCTTATATATAATAAATGTGTACCACCTATCCCATTCTTGAACACCTAATCTCACTAGTAAGTGTATAATGTGTATTGGGTTTTCAAGAAAATTTCGACAGCATTTCCCCGCTATTCTCTAAGTACATATGTACTTAGAGAACAAATGGGGAAATGTTGTCGAAATTTTCTTGAAAACGAAATACACATTATATACTTACATCCTAAGTGAGATTAGGTGTTCAACAACAGTCCCAAACTGGGGACTATCCAAGATTTACTCCTAATGAGTATATCTTGGACGGGTTTCTAGGCCAACAAATACATGTGCTATCATTCTTATATATAATAAATGTGTACCACCTATCCCATTCTTGAACACCTAATCTCACTAGTAAGTGTATAATGTGTATTGGGTTTTTGAGAAAATTTCAGCAACATTTCCCTGCTGTTCTCTAAGTACATATGTACTTAGAGAACAAACGGGGAAATGCTACAAAAATTTTCTCAAAAACCCAATACACATTATACACTTACATCCTAAGTGAGATTAGGTGTTCAAGAACAGTCCCAAACCGGGGACTATCCAAGATTTACTCCTAATGAGTAAATCTTGGACGGGTTTCTAGGCCAACAAATACATGTTTTGTCATTCTTATACCTACAATCCTAGTTTCATCATTCATATCCTAAGTTTTGTGTAACATCATTTAATCATGCTTTTCAGTATATAATAAACAGTAAATAAACCATGATTCCATATATCAAAGACTTGAACAGTAAGTCAAGAACACCTACAACAACACAAATACACGATTCAATTCTGTTATAATGTATTAATTAGGGTCACATAATCAATTTAGAAATAGAAGACCCACATGTGACCCTAAACCCTAAACACAAGTATACGCAAGCACAAAATAGCACAAAATAGTAAATACACAAATATACACACATAATTGAGCAATATAGCACAAAATCAGCCACCACGGTCGTGCTACGCAGCACGGCTGTGCTACCAACATGGTCGTGCTGCCCAGCACGGCCATGCCAACCTGCGATTTCACAACATGGCAGAGAAGAGGAGGAAAAGGATATACCTATAGGAGTAGCGAGCAGGAAAGAGGGTGGCGGCGGCAGCGAGCGAGAGGGTGGGTTTCCGGAGCAGCAAGCAACAAACGGGCGGCGACGGTGAGCGGGCGACTAGGAGCAGAGACCTAGCAGGAGAGGAGAGGAGCAGACGGGCGACCAAAGTAGCCACCGACGGGGGCGGCGGCGAGGAGAGGAGATGAGTAGCGAGCGGCGGCGGCACCAGTAGAGAAGCAATCGAGCGGCGACGGCACCAGCAGAGAAGAAATCGCTGGACCTAGTTACGCGAACTGAAGAATCAGGAATGAAACAGAGAAAGGGGAAGAGTCCCTCGTGCGGGTGCAGTTAAGTTAACCTTAAGCATCAGTTCTTTAACAAACCGACGCTACAACATAACATCATCGGTCACTAAGAAAAACTGACACCATAGGGGTGTAAAAATTTTGGCGCGGAAAGCACGGGTAAACAAATCGGCGTCGGTTTTGGGAATATAACCGATGATAAAAATGTCCCGCGCGAAAAGGTTTTCGTCGTTGGTTATGTATTTAATAACCGACGTTGTTAGTTAAATTTTGGACCTAATTTTTTTCGTTGGATAAATTGGATTTGGCGGGTGTTTATAGGCGTCGGTTGTTTATTCTTGAACTGATGCTAAATAGAAAGCGATACCCATGTCTGGCCACTCCTATCCGATATATGTCAGTTTGTGTTTTAAACCGACGCTGTAGGTTTTAGGCGTCGGTACTTAGTTAATAACCGACGCCTGGAAAGTGACTTCATAAGCCATTTATGTAGTAGTGCCAGTATAATTGATTACATGTAACGTGCGCCTAAGGTTCTTTTCTCTTCTACAATTTATTTACATAAAGTTTATATTCGACTCAAATCAAAATCACGCTATGGTTTTACTGAATTTTGACTGGTCAATTTTCAAATATTTATAGTTAATCATAGGATGCTCAAAAAAATATAGGTAAATAGTCTTAGGAAACGGTTTTTCAAGAGGAATTTGACTGTATGGTTTTCAAGTCCTAACTTGCCTTTCCACTCTGATGTTTTATTAGAACCCTAATTGGAATTATGAAACCCTAATTATATAATGATTATGATCTAAATCAGTATAGTTTCCCTAAGTTAATGATGTTGATCAATGAGCTTAATCCTAATCATTCAACCATAGTTCACACTAATTCAATCTAGGATCAATACAATGTATTGAATTATGAAGTTCAATAAACATGTATAGGTTTATAGAGTCTAATCAAGTCACGAGGAGATTTGACCTAGATTTGACTCAAGGTTCAAGAAGACTATCTATAGGATCTGCATTGCTCCAAGGTAAACGAGTAATGCTAGTGAGCGCTAGTATTTATGGTTGATTGCATGTTAAGTACAAGTAGGTATTATCATTACAAGTTTAATGTTTTAATCATGATCTCTCTATGTTATTTCTTGATGACTATTATATGTTATGTCCTATGATGAAAATGTTTATTATGATTAAATTTATGATTAAGGACTCATGAAATTCATGTTAATAATCACAAGGGAGAAAACCCATCATGTCAAGATATCATGTTAAGAGGGAGATATCCCATCATGTTTTGTTGAAGAATCATGATTATGTTAATGTTAGTGTTATGTTAATGATCAAGTTAATTGGAATCGAACTAGTTTTATATGCTCCCAAATCATGCACCTCAAGGGGTCGTTAAGGTCTTTCCTAGCATCAAGGGCTTTCCTAGCAATCAAGGGCTTTCCTAGCAATTACATGATCCTAATGGGGCGTTATAAAGGGATTCATACAATTATTATTCAATTCTTCAAGTTAATAATTCCATTAAAGAATGCTTTTCAAGAACTCTTATAGACAATTCATGTCAAATTTTTCTTACATGTCAAGTATACTGTATTTTTCTTGTGTTATAATGTGCCAGTATCATTTACTGATGTGTTGTTTTTCTACTTTGCAAGATTGAAGACGCGATGTCCCCAGGAGTTGGATCAAGTAAGGACTCTAGAGGATTAAGCAAAGACTAGAAGACCTATAAGATCTAACTGGTGGGATGCCATCTATACTAGGCAATCCAATTATGTTTACCTTTATGCACATTTTCCATATTTAGAAATGTTTAGACATGTTATACCACTCAATTATAATTTCCTATACAAAAGAACAATGTATGAATCTCAATGGTGAATTATGTGTTTATATGGAGGGGTGTTACTGTAACATCCCAATTTTCTAAAACATACAATTCATTGAGCGGAAGCATAATGTCATTGGGAATGTCACAAAATGATAATCATTGCACAAAATTAAAGGTCAATAAACCAACACAGGATACATTGCATAGTTTCTCACATCTCAAATCATAACGTAAAACCCATACTTGAAACTAAAACACATGTCTCATTAGAATAAAGGAAAATCTAATCTATTGATAGTTGGCACACCACCAAGTTTGAATTCCTAGCTTTCTTCTCAAGTTAAAAGATCCTTGCCTATGCTTTATTATTTGGCTCTCCTGTGGACATTGCATCCCCAGCCATGCAAAGCAAAATGGAAACATGTTAGTGTAAGAAGAACTGAGTAATATTATATGAAATAAAAAAATAAACTATACTTTGAGATAATGTGAATTAAACATTATAAACAATGAATAGTTTTCTAGACATCTATCTTTATCTATATTTTTCTCAATCATTGACTTTACCATCTTAAGTATACTATATTGTCTTTCTTCCATAACCTTGCTCTTAGGATCTTGATAACATATGCAACAAAGTGATTATTTCTCTTAGGAGCTTGATACATAACAATGCTCTCAAGAGATTGAATATACATGCACCTAAGTGTTCATTGCTCTCAAGAGCTTGAATATGTAACATTACTCTCAGGATCTTGATAAAATACATTGCTCTCATGAGCTTGATAAATATGATTTCTCTCAAGAGCTTGAATCTGTAACATATTTCTCATGAGCTTGATGGATAAAAATAATCAACTATCTTATTCTTAACAATATTCTTGAGCATAACAACTTGAAATAATAAATCTTACTTGAGAAGGGTGTACATGTTATTATCATTATCATATACGAGAACATTATCGAAAACTATAATCTGGTTTGTAATCAATTTTCTTGCAAAGATTCATTAAAATATATACTTGATATCATTGTAAGTGGATTTCATATAATATTTGAATATAAAACCCTTGACCCATACTTGTTAACTCAGAGTGCATGATCCACTTACCAAAACCTAGAGAAACTCCTACTACTTCTCTTGATACTGATGAAACCCTAGATTCCTGAAATTTATATGCTTTCCATCAATTATCATCTTACTTATGATCTAAACCCTAATCTGCGTATTTTAAGGAAACTTGATCAGTGATGATAAATTTAGTGTTTGAAATTTATATGCTTTCCATCAATTATTGTCTTACTTACATATTTATCTGCATCAGTACGTAACTAGACCCATACCATGCTGGGGTGGTCCAAAAGGATCTAGACACGTGGTCTAATCTTGCCCAGGAGAAATATGTGCCTTTGTCTTGCATCAGAAAATGTGAGAAAACATAAATTTGCCTTATATTTGTGATGTAAGTAAAAATATCATGAGAGGGTAAAAACAAAACATTGCCCAATCTCATCTTCAATCTGTGATGGGGGGTCTGTGTCCAAACAACTCAACGGGATGATATATACACATTCAAAGCATCAATTTTCAAAGTGAAAAGGAGATGGGAAACCACCCCATCCACTGTGTGGGTCTCTATTGAACCCAATGGGCTCATGTTAGGGTCTCACAGTGTCTAGGGGATGTGGCCAGAAGGCCTTCCGCCACGGCTGGCTCTAAGGAGAAGCTTCGGCCAGAACCAACACGAGGGTGAAACAAAACCAATCAAAAGTTCATCTTGCTCAACTACTGAATGACATAGTTAAACATTGAGAACACAAAAGGGAACAGGGTTGGGAATAAGTGAATTGAATTGGAGCATCAAACCAAAGGAAAAAGGGGGGAAAAGGTGAAAACCTATGCTTGATTCAAAATTGATGATCGAGGAAGCTTGGTGGAGGTTCTCTTCGACTTTCAAAAACTTTTTTTGGGGTCTCAGAGGTCTGAGAAGCCTTGTTAATGAACCTAAAGAGAAGTAGAATGGTGATGGCTTGTAGGGGATTAGAGGTCGAGACGATGGGGATTTTGTGATTTGAAAAATATTGTTCCCTTTTGGAAGATGAGGGAGACTACCATATATATAGCCGAGGGTTTGTAACCCCAAAGAATCTTGTAGTAGCCAAAAAAGGGTGGCGTAGAGGAGACACGAGTCCAGGATCATAGGAGAAAGGAAACCCGATGAATTTGGGACTCTTCGAATCACAAAGGTACAAGGAATTTTTTGGCATGGAAAAATCTTTCATAAACCTAGAGATAGGGACGGGCGCACAAACCAGGTAAGGAAGAGAAAGCGGTGAGTAGATAGAGTCCCAATCACCATGGGATGGGTAAGAGGGATGGGCCTCAGTGTCAGGCTCCCACCTGGATCTGGGAAACCAAAAAAACAAAGAAAAGACATATTTCGTAGACCTAGTATACCCAGGTTAAATAAAACCAAGAAAATCAAAGATCTTGTACTAAATCTTTCCAAATAAAATTGAGGACTCTATAAGAATCTAAAGGAGAACCAATTTTGCATTCTACATATATATAGTGTGAGAAATCTAAAAATTAAGTTAGATTCTAGTTTTGACAACCACGACCTTCTTTACTTTCCTTTTTGAATTAGACATCTATTTAATTACCCCAGACAGTCTAAATACAATTAAAGGTTGATATTTTAAGGAAAGATATATATTATAGATTCAAGTTCTCATAATAATATTTAGGTAAAAAATATCATTATTACTAGGGTCAATTTCACTTTAACCCCTTATGTGTCATAATTTGACTAATTAATGCTACATTTGATGAAATTGAATTACATAGGGTTGACAATGTGAAATTTTCTCTGAAACTAGTAGAAACATGTTATAAAAATCCCAATATTCATAGTCACATGAGGGTTTAATGAAAGTATCAAATCACAAAATTTGAAAATTAGGTTTTCTTTATAATATACAAAATTCTAGGATGTTACAGTTGCATTAATGGCATCAGAACCAATAAATGGATGGCCACCAAAGAAACAATTTGATTCATATGTTCTAACTTGAGGAGCACTCTGTGTTCCAAGATATGATTGAGAAGGAGCTAGAGTTTGCCAACTTGGCTCAAGTGGGTGACATTACTATTACCCCATACACCATGAACTTCAAGGTCCTCCAAAAGTATGGCTATGATTATGATGAACGTCTAAGGACAAAGAAATTCATCTGAGGACTCAAGCTCGAGTTGAGTTTAACCTTCTCAGGAAGAGGCCACATGACCCTCCATGCTGCCCTAGATGCATCCCTAGAGTTCGTAGATCACCCTAGGAGAACCTATAAGAAAGAAGTTCCTCAGATTAACAACCAATACCAACCTCCCAACAACCTTAAGTGGAAGGTACCTGAGCCTACAGCAGAAGCTGAGAAGCCCCAATGTCTGATGTGCTAGAAGAACCATGAAGGTATGGTATGGGTGCATGATACTATTGTAGAAAAACTAGACACCTCAAGTCAAACTTCCCTATGCTCACAAAGAAGGACTAGGACCAGAACAAGGACCACCATCCACCTACCAAAAGACAAGCTAGAATTTTTGCTATGGAAGTAGAGAAGGAAGATGAAGAGTGATGTAATAATTATCTTCTGTTCATTTCAACTTTTTTATGAAATACATTCACTTCTTCATGCAAATTTTAATAATCCTTTCATTATGTGAACAAGTATCACAACCCTAAGGTTGGTAATACCTTAGAAAATTTCAAGGACGAAATTTGTTTTAAGGTGGGTACAATTGTCACATCCCAATTTTCATAGTTAATTTAAACTTAGTATGAAGTTTTTCCTAAAAAATAATGATTGAGGGGTTCTAATGAAAAATACCTACAATGGTTGTCTTTATAAAAAAATAGTATGAGAAAACTTAAGATAAGACCCAAAGTCATATTTGATTTTCAACTATGAATTATGTATATCCATTAAATCAAATCAAGCTCTTTCATTCTCTCCCATAAAAAATGTCCATAAAGAATAGAGAGAGGCTAATAAGCTGACAATGTGACTATTTAATGAGTAAATCTCGGATTTATGACTCAAGAATTCAATAATAAAAGTTCTTTTCAAAATATATTACTTTTAGTGTCTTTTAATGATCACTATAAAAGTTAAGGACCAAAATATGCCTAAAAATGAAATCTAGCTTCACAAGAATATTCTAGACCTTCTTATTTTCATATGGTTCAAATTTGAATCCATTCGACACATGTTTGAACCTTCAAATAAATTAAGACACATTTGAATATAGTTTGACCTATGTTTGAATTTGATTTCATTAATGCAATGTATTAAGCATACAGTCTGTGATTTAATTACCTATGATTCCCCAATTTCATTTCTTTCCTTCTGGGTGTGGGATTCGATGGTCCACATTTAATTAAATCTCGATCCAATGGCTTATACTTTGTCATCTACCTCTGTTATTTGTGAGATATAGAACCAAGCAGTACGTTTCTTCTCATCAGATCCAACTCTCCCTCATCCTTCCACCTTTCTCAAAGATATCATGACCAATAGTTTCACCTTGTCTTTCTGTATCGAACGAGCCATGACTCACGATCTCCCATGGTAATTCAAGGAAATGCCTAATCCAACACTCTCTCCCCCTCGCCACCCTGACTCACAGAGACCACCTTAGATAAATATTTACCTATTCAAGGGTGCCAAAAGAACCAATGGCCATCATGATTCCATCCTCCAACTTCAATTTAATGCATGCTAGCCCCAAACTCCTCGCCCTACTCGATCTTCAATTTTGGCACCCACGAACGTGCCATATCCCTCAATGCCACCTCTAACAAATTGATTAGTAGGTAAGCTTCCATGGACCCCCTAATTACTTTCTCAACCACATCTTTGTCGTGTGTCTTCACCAAAATGTCTACCCTACAACTCATCAATAGGCCTTCACTGATGTTTACTGCCATGATGTTCCTCTGGTCTTTTGGCCTAGGTAAAGTCTCGTACAAGTCATAATGACCCCAGCGAATCTTTCCCTTACTTTAGTTCATGTTTTGGCACCTTGATTTATCATTTTGGGATCTTTGGCCATCTCTGTTGTCTTCTGACCTCTTCGACAAGCTAGTGTCTCTTCCGACCTTCACATTGGGTCATTGTCTTTGTTGTGAGGTTAGGAACCCCCTGATGATTTTGGATTCACAAGAATCACCCTTTCTTCTCAAGCTTTCCACTGATGGGCGCACCTCTAGGTAGAGCCTCACACCATGACCAAGGGAAC
The DNA here is from genome assembly GCA_963693085.1 of Alisma plantago-aquatica. NCBI lineage: Eukaryota > Viridiplantae > Streptophyta > Magnoliopsida > Alismatales > Alismataceae > Alisma > Alisma plantago-aquatica. The sequence continues at coordinate 89,929,545 of OY856410.1, read as the reverse complement.
AAGATATTGGGTGGTGAAATGACCTTGATGCCCACACCAGTTCAATTGAATTAATCTAATAGCAAGGACTTATTTGTATTTTCAACGAGCCTTGATATACCTCAAGAACAATTTTGATTTATGTAAAAATGTCAATTTTACCATGGTATAATTGATTACATGTACCATGCGCCTAAGGTTCTTTGGTCTTTCAAAGTTTATTTTTGACTCAAATCAATGTCACGCTATGGTTTTAGCGAATTCTGATTGGTCATTTTTCAAATATAAATAGTAAATCATAGGATGCTCAGAAAAATACAAATAAATAAATATTGGAAAGGGTTTTACGAGAGAAATTTGACTTTATTGTTTTCAAGTCCTGAATTTCCTTTCCACTCCAATGTTTTATTAGAACCCTAATTGGTCTTATGAAACCTTAATTATGTAATTGTTATGATGTACAATAGTCTAGTTTCTCTAAGTTAATGATATTGATCAATGAGCCTAACCCTCATGCATTCAACCCTAATTCACCCTAATTCAATCTAGGATCAATACAATGTATTGAATTATGATGTCTAATAAACATGTGTAGGTGATAGAGCCTAATCATGACAAGGGGAGATTTGACGAAGATTTTACTCGAGGTTTAGGAAGACTATCTTAGGATTTACATTGCTCCAAGGTAAATGAGTCATGCTACTGAGCACTACTATTTATGGTTGATTGCATGTTAAGTATAAGTAGGCATTATCTTTGCAAGTTTAATGTTTTAATTATAATCACTCTATGTTATTGCTTGATGACTGATGTATGTTATGTCTTATGATTAAAATGTTTATTATGATTAAAGTTATGATTAAGGAATCATGAAATTCATGTTAATGATCAAGAGGGAGGAATCCCATCATGTTAATACATCATGTTAAGAGGGATAAATCCTATCATGTAAAATTCAAGAATCATGATTATGTTAATGTTAATGTTATGTTAATGATCAAGTTAATTGGACTTGAACTACTTTTTATATGCTCCAGAATCATGGACCTCAAGAGGTCGTTAAGGGTTTTCCTAGCATCAAGGGATTTCCTAGAAATCAAGGGCTTTCTTAGCAATAACGTGCTCCTAATGGGGCATTATAGATGGATGCATACATTACTATTCAATTCTTCATGTTAATAATTATATTAAAGAATGTTTATAGTCAATTCATGTCAATTTTTTCTTACATGTGAAGTATACTTTATTTTGCTTATGTTATAATGTGTCAGTTAAATTTACTAATGTGTTGTTTTCCCCCTTTGAATGCCTGGGGATGCGATGTCCCCAGGAGTTGGAGCAAGTAAAGATTCAATAGGATCAAGAAAATACTAAAAGACCTACAAGAGATAATTGGTAGGGTGCCATCCATACTAGGCGACACAATTATGTTTACCTTTATGCACAATTTCCATATTTAGAAATGTTTAGACATGTTATACCACTCAATTATAATTTCCTATTCAAAATAACATTGTATGAATCTTAATGGTGAATTATTTGTTTATTTGCTATAATTTCATAAATGTGGTATCCCCCTATACGATGAATGCTTCTATTGAGTTATGTTCAATATCATAAGGAGGGGTGTTACAGGCTCCACAATTAAATTTATCATATTTAAGAGTCAATCATAGTTATTATCATTTGAAGATGATATCATCATTATATGGTGCTAATTTTTCAAACTACATTCAACAACTTTGTTAACCCTAACATAACATCACATTCAATGGTCATCATTAATATGTTCTAATTTCACGTTCATATTTGGTTACAAACTTTGTTAGTGAATTCCTCACTAGATTCATCAAGTAAATTATAGCATCATTATTCATGTAAAGTTTTAACCTTTGATACAAAGAGAACTATCAAACCATCTCTAGGAATTTCATTATTTCATATCTACATATTATATCTCAATCACAGCTCACAAACATATATGTAATACATCAAGGTTGTGCTAAAGGATTTATACAAGTGGCTTATTAAACATCTATCCAATTTTATCTAGTTAAATGGAGGTTCTATTAAACCCTTATCATGAGGGTATTGTCTTGCTCAATATCTAATATCATAGTCATCACAATGAGTACCTCAAAAGTAAAAACTTTATCTTTGCTCTTTTGTCTAGGGTTAACAGGTCTACCTCATTGACACTAGCAGATAGCTTTACAAGCTCTAGATAAATAAGCTCACACTATGCATGATATGACATCCTCTTTATAGGTTCTCTACCCATGAGACATGCTTACCCAAAACTCTCTTATATATGCAACCACTAGATTCCTACAAGTAACCATTAACCTAAATTTGAGGCTTTATAAGAAACTAACACATTTATCTCCTCTAAGGTCTTGGGACTCTCTCTCCCTCACCTAGATGCTAGGTACTTGTGACGTCCCCAGATTTTATAAAACTTAATTTGATGTTTGACATCCAAATTTAAACCCTCCCCTCAGCGAGAATCCCAATTTAAACATCACACATTAGGCTGAGAAAGAGAAAATTAAGGGAGTCAGAAGGAAACAATTAGTAGCACATGCACATGAACAATAATAAAACCGTACAACACATTCACCATTCAACATATAATTACAACATGAATTGTTACATCATTTGATATTACATAATGAACAAAAAACTTCTACATATACATGTACTACCACTAAACTACAAGATCTTAAGACAACAGGTCCACCTATACATTATCTCACCACACAACTGACATCTATCCAGGTCCTGATATGATCACATGTCCACATACCTAAACAAAAGATTACATGTGGTACACGTCAGCACAATATTCAAGAATATTTTACTAAGTACACCTATGTGTCTTTTATATACCTCTCATCATATCTTGGCAATAATATAAAACTAATACTTGGCAGTAACACAAGAATATACGAAAAGCATACTTGAATAAGAATGATTATTAATAAAAGATAACACATGTCTTTTAGGCATATTTTCCATTATATCATCCATGCATTTACTGCCTGAGAGTTGAATGCATTAAGGCATTTATGATCTACTACCAAAGAGTTGGATCATTTCACAATGTGATCTACTACAAAAGATTTGGATCACTTCCAAGTACTTTACTACCAAAGAGTTGAAGTACTTCTTTTCCAGCACTTTACTACCAAAGAGTTGAAGTGCTTGGATATAATGGAACAAATATATTATTTTTCATGTCTTAATAACAATAAGTACAGAAAATCAAGCAAAATATCATACAAGAGCAATCATTTCATCCAATACCATATGCCAAGTATTTTACTATGCATATAACACAAACATATTGTATAATCAGCCAAGTAAGAGGTAATGGTGTACCTTGATCAAGACAAACCTAATCATTAGATATCCCTCATGTCAACTCTAACGTTGGTCAACCCTGATTAAGATAAGATCACATATCACCATCAAGTTCTCATCATCATAGATCTCTTCTTAACCCTAATCTTGTTCATTAGGGTTTCACTTAGTCATTTGGATATGTACATCATCACTTGTATTCCTTTCTTGGGTTTATCTTACTTATGTTATATTCTAGATTATAGTTCATCAACTGGATATAATAATGTGTCACATTATTATGTGAACATATTTAACATTATGTCACTTTCTTTAACCATATTAAGGTTACATCACATGTATTAAGGGTGCTCTTCATATAACATGAATTTCATGCATAAGACTAAAATCAAAGTTACATATTCACTTCTAGTTACTGATATGAGAGTGTTCTGCAAATTTCATCATTTATTGAGAATGTATGTATTTATTACATTTTATTTAGGGTTTTTAGCCCTAATTAGCCATATGGAGTGAATTACATGATTCCATGCATCAATGTCATGATTATTGACTTCAGATGGATTATAAACATGAATATGGATCTACTGACATTTTATAACAATTTTAGACCATTGTTTGGTATTTATTATCCATTAAACAAGTATTACACATCTTCCATGATATCACTATTACTAGTGCATCAAAAGCTTGATATTATCATTATAGTGTGTCAAACACATTTTTCTAAGAATTTTGGTATATTATACTTATTTTTCTAATGCTCGATCTAATTTCTATGATTTATTGAAACATCTACATATATTCTAAGATTATTACCTTTTGGCCAATCGAGCACCGCCATGTGGCTAGCAAGGGTGCGACCTCTAGCTCCTAGTCCGCACTCTACACTGAACCAATGGTCCACGATTTGGATCGGTCTGCATCCTCTTCCTTTCTTCTTCCCATGAACTACTACTGCCGCTTGTGTGCGTCTGTTCTCGGTGCCGAACGACGCCCGTAGGAGCTCGTTCTCCTCTGCTCCAACACTACCGTCGCCGCTACGAGCTCCAGTGAGAAACAACCTACCAGCTCTCCTTTCTCCCTCTGCCGACCTTGAGCCTTGTTGCTGTCTCCTCCTCAGCTGCGTGAGATTGGCCGCCAGATCTTCCTTCACAATCAGATGGGCTCTCCGATGAGAGATCAACGTCCGTCTCCCTTGGGTCTCACGTGATGCTTCTCTCCTTCTATCTTGCCTTGTTCTCCATTTTGACGTCCTCTACGTCTTTCTCCACTAGACACCACATGAGTGTGGCCGGAGTTCTGGGTGCCTCCGTGTAGGACAGTGGCTCCAGGCCAAACCGTCCACGAGATTAAGTGTTGTCCTATGGAAGGTCTCCTGTGATGATCAAGTGCAGGCTCCGTACTCCTTCGCAATGCTAGTGAAAGTCTTTGCCACAACCTGTTGCCACTAATGACAAAGAGGCTAGAGAGCAAAGGTTGGCTCTTTCTATCTTATGCAGTTGTCTCATGCCTAAATGAGACTTAAACTGCATCTCTCGGCAAGTCAAGGAATTTCCTGGTTCCTGCCCCAATCACCCCATAAATGGTGATCGTGGCTACCTAGGTGAGCGTTTACGTGGTTTCTCCATGATCTCAGAGTCATTCCAAGAAAAGGGATCTATTCACTGCCATACAATCATTTTCATCCAAGGATTGCAAGACATATATGTGGCATCTCCATGTCAAGGCTATGCCTACTGGATCGAGACTAACCAATTCAAATATTTTCCATGCAACACATAATTAACACATGAGTGGCACAACATTTAATCAAAGCCCAAGCTTCTAATTGTGAACATTGGTCCAAAACACATCAAAAAGTTAATCATTTATCCCACTTCAAACCTAAATAACTCCTTCTAGGCACATTGAAATCTTATGAAACTTTGACCATAGCTCTATCATCAGCCAAGCTATCTCACATCCAACCTTGTGCCAAAACTCAATTATAAGACCAATCAATTAAATTTCTCAAATAGGCAAAATCGTATGGATCTTAATCATGATATCAACCACAATCAGCACTAAAACAACTCAACATGCATAACATCAGTTATGTCATTGGATATTTAGGATCTCAAAAACCCACACCATCACATCCTACACACCTTAAAAAGGAATTTCGTCCTCGAAATAAAGAAAAAAGTCGAGTCTATTACATCATATACATATTAAAAGAAATTTTGTCCTTGAAATTAAGACATTCTATTAATCTAAGAAGAACAAAGAAAAAAGCTCTTCACCAACATGTGGGGCACCACTCTATGTGCAACGTATCCAAAACAAAGATACATAATCATATCCAAACCATTGTTAGGAGGTTTTAAAACATCTAAGGTGGAACACCCCTTCATAAAAGATTGAAACAAGGGTTTAGAAACTTAGGTTATTTCATGACATCATTCATATCTTTAGGGTTGCATCCATATCTTTCCCCATGTATTAGGGTTCCCACTTCATATTACCATGTTCTAAACGAGTTAACTTAGTTAACCCATTATATCAAGGTGTCATCAACATTTTTTTTTGAACATTTGTTAGAACATGTTCAACATTAATATATGCCTTTTAAGAGGGAGTTAACAATAATTAATCTGCATTATCAATCTAGATCATATCAAGGTGTTATAATCATTATGTTGTGCTATCTGTCAAACTATATTTTACATTTTTGTTAAGCACTAAGATTAACACCTCATTTAACATGTTTCATTCATATGATCTTATTTCATTTCTCATAATAAATTGTAACATTTACTAATGATTTCATCACAAGATTAGCCAACAATTTCACATTATCATCATTATTCATTTACATGGTTAACCATATATTGATAAAGAGCTTTAAAACATCTCTAAGCTTTCCATCATGACATATCCGGATATCATATCTAAAGGTCAAAACATGTTCTTACTTATATTACACCATGGTTATTCTAAACAAACTTATACAAGTGGCTTATTAGACATGTATTAAAATTTTATCTAGTCCAACTGAGGTTCTCCTGACCCATATCATGAGGGTAGTGCCATGCTCAGTCTCTCTAAGCTAACTCATTTATGTGAGTGTCTCATCAACAAAAACTTATCTTCCCTCTCTTAGTCTAGGGTTCTCAGATTACCTAATTGGCACTAGTTGATTGCTTTACGAGCTCTAGCCACATAAGCACAAACCAAAACATGGTATGCTATACTCTTCATAGGTCCCTACCCATGAGTTATGCTTACCAAAAACTCTCTTATCAACATAACCACTAGATTCCTACAAGGAACCACCAACCCGAGCATGAGGCTTCAAATAAAGTAAAACATATACCTCCTCCAGGGTCATGGGACTCTCTTTCCCTCACCCAGATGGTAGGTTCTCATATTCTTATTCACATATGCACACATAACCAACCTCTCTCTGACTCTAGGGTTTTGTCCTCCCAAGGACATCTAGGGTTCAGCAAGACTATAGGAATCATTCATAAAGCAACTCAACTCAATCACTCATGAGTATTCTAGTTTCGGACATATCATATCAAATATCTCATAATTCTCATTGCTTGGAGTTTAGGTTCTCTAACCTTCTCCCAATGGGTCTCACTCTCTCTGGAGTTAACCCTGAAACTGGTCCTAATACTAGAGGTCCTCCTTCGTAAAAGAGACTGAGGCTCTTGTTGATTCACATCATTGTCTTAACCTAACATATCTTATCTCATAAAAGCCTAGTTATTTACTTCATATCATCAAAACATATCTCAAATCCTCAAAACTGAACATAAGTCCTCAAAGACAAATATATATCCTTATAAACTATCTTGTATCATCTATATAAGACTTACATCATATAATCAAAACTTATTTCATCTACTCCATCTATCTTATATTCCAACAAGGCTCTAGACATATAATCTAGAACTACTCTCTCTTTTAGAGTGATGTCATACACTTTCACTTAGGTTGCATGGCCACCTCCTACCCGCACATGTATGGGGACACATTTTTGTAATACATATATATATAATAAAATATTATATAGTCATTCTCCAACAAAACAAGTGTCAGAGAAAACTATCAAGGTTCGATCCGATTGGAATAAAAAACTAAATATAGGAAATGAGTGTCCCACACATAGTAGAGAGTACAATATCGTGAAAACTAATGAAAAGGGTGAGAACATGGTGTAGACTAGTGTAGCTACCCTAGACAACGAGCTCCATATGCCTAGGATTTCTCTTCCCTTGATGCATGTCATTTCCAAATAATGCAACATCCCATACCACTGCACTATAAGGAAAGAATGACATCTAAGGACCTACTATACAACAAGAACTAGTCTAGGCCTAGTTCTCAGACATCTAGGTGCTAACCTAGAGGCTAGGTCAGATATAGTCTCTAAAAGATGACTAATCTTACCCTAAGGATTATTAAGGTTCAAGGTTCTTCAGTTTCGAGTTGCATAGTGAGAAAATGTCAAGTTTCACTATTGTTCATGCTCTGATACCACATGTGATGTCCCCGGATTTTCTAAAACTTAATCTGATGTGTGATGTCCAAATTGAAACCCTCACCTCAGTGAGAATCCCAATTTAAACATCACACATTAGGTTAAGAAAGAGAAAATCAAGGGAGTTAGAGGGAAACAATCAGTAGCACATGCACATGAACAATAATAAAACTGTACCACACGTTCAATATTCAACATATAATTACAACATGAATTGTTACATCATTTGATATTACATATTGAACAACAAACTTCTACATATACATGTACTACCACTAAACTACATGATCTTAAGAAAATAGGTCCACATGTACATTAGCTCGCCACACAACTTACATCTATCCATGTCCTGATATGATCACATGTCCACATACCTAAAACAAAAGATTACAAGTGGTACACGTCAGCACAATATTCAAGAATATTGTACAAAGTATGCCTACGTGTCTTTTATAAACCTCTCATCGTATCTTGGTAATAAGATAAAACTAATACTTGGCAGTAAGAGAAGAATATAAGAAAAGCATACTTGAGCAAAAATGTTTATTAACAAAAGAGAACACATTTTCTTTTGGGCATATTTTCCATTATAGCATCCATGCATTTACTACATGAGAGTTGAATGCATTAAGGCCTATATGATATACTACCAAAGAGTTGGATCATTTCACAATGTGATCTACTACCAAAGAGTTGGATCACTTCCAAGTACTTTACTACCAAAGAGTTGAAGTACTTCTTTTCCAACACTTTACTACCAAAGAGTTGAAGTTCTTGGATATAATGGAACAAATATATTATGTTTCATGTGTTCATAACAATAAGTATAGAAAATCAAGCAACATATCATACAAGAGCAATCATTTCATCCAATACCATATGCCAAGTATTTTACTATACATATTACACAAGCATATTATATAATAAGCCAAGTAAGAGATAATGGCATACCTTGATCAAGACAACCCTAATCATCAGATTTCCCTCATGTCAACTCTAACCTTGGTCAACCCTGATGAAGACAACATCACATATCACCATCAAGTTCTCATCATCATAGATTTCTTCTTCACCCTAATCGTGTTCATTAGGGTTTCACTTAGTCATTTCGATATGTGCATCATCACTTGTATTCCTATCTTGGGTTTATCTTACTTATGTTATATTCTATATTATAGTTCATCAACTGGATATTATAATGTGTCACATTATTATGTGAACATATTTAATATTATGTCACTTTCTTTAACCATATTAGTGTTACATCACATGTATTAAGGGTGCTCTTCATATAACATGAATTTCATGCATAAGATTGAAATCGAAGTTACATATTAACTTCCAGTTACTGATATGAGAGTGTTCTGGAAATTTCATCATTTATTGAGAATGTATGTATTTATTACATTTTATTTAGGGTTTATAGACCTGATTAGCCATATGGAGTGAATTACATGATTCCATGCATCAACATCATGATTATTGACATCAGATGGATTATCAACATGAATATGGATCTACTGACATTTTACAACGATTTTAGACCATTGTTTGGTATTTATTATCCATTAAACAAGTATTACACATCTTACATGATATCACTATTATTAGTGCATCAAAAACCTGATATTATCATTCTACTGTGTTCCACGCATTTTTCTAAGAATTTTGTATATTATATGTATTTTTCTGATGCTCAAGCTAATTTCTATGATTTATTGAAAAATCTACATATATTCTGAGATTATTACCTTTTGGCCAATCATGCGCCGCCACGTGGCTAACAAGGGTGCGACGTCTAGCTCCTGGCCCACACTGAACCAACAGTCCATGATCTGGACCAGTCTGCATCCACTTCCTTTCTCGTTCCTATGAACTACTATCGCCGCTTGCGTTTGTCTGTTCTCGAAGCCACGCGACGCCCACAGAAGCTCATGTTCCTCTGCTCCAGCGCTACCATCTCCGCTATGAGCTCCAACAAGAAAAAGCCTACCAGCTCTTCTTTCTCCCTCTGCCGACCTTAGGCCTCGCTATTCCTCATCAACTTTGTGAGATCGGCCGCCAGATCTTCCTTCATTAGCAGATGGGGTCTCCGATGAGAGATCAACGTATGTCTCCTTTGGTTCTCACATGATGCTTCTCTCCTTATATCTTGCCTCATTCTCCAGTTTGACGCCCTCAGTGTCTTTCTCCACTAGACGCCACATGAGCGTGGCCAGAGGTTTGGGTGCCTCCGTGCAGGATAGCGGCTCCAGGCCCTACCATCCACAAGCTTAGGCGTTGTCCTATGGAAGGCCTCCTGTGACAATGAACTGTAGGCTCCTTGCTACTCTGCAAGGCTGGTGAAAGTCTTCACCACAGCCTACTGCCACTAATGACAGAGAGGCAATAGAGGGGAGGTCGACTCTTTCTATTTTATGCAGTTATCTCATGCCTAAACGGGACTTAAACTGCATATCTCGGAAAGGCAAGGAACCGCCTGGTTCCTACCCCAATCACCCCACGAATGGTGATAGTGTCTACCTAGGCAAGTATCTATGTGGTTGCTCCATGATCTCAGAGGCGTTCCAAGAAAAGGGGTCTATTCAATGCCATACAATCATTTTCATCCAAGGATTGCAAGACATATATGTGGCATCTCCATGTCAAGGCTAAGCCTACTAGATCGAGACTAACTAGTTCAAATCTTGTCCATGTAACACATAATTAACACACGAGTGGCACAACATTTAATCAAAGCCCAAGCTTCTAATTGTGAACATTGGTCCAAAACACATCAAAAAGTTAATCATTTGTCCCACTTCAAACCTAAATAACTCCTTTTAGGCACATTGAAATCTTATAAAACTTTGATCATAGCTCTATTAGCAGCGAAGTTATCTCACATCCGACCTTGTGCCAAAACTCAACTATAAGACTAATCAATTGAATTCCTCAAATAGGAAAAATCTTATGGATCTTAGTCATGATATCAACCGTAATCAACACTGAAACAACTCAACATGCATAACTTCAGTTATGTCATTAGATATTTAGGATCTCAAAAACCAACACTATCATGGATGCTCTAGGGTTTGGTCCGCATATACACATATACACATATACACATATAACCAACCTCTCTCAGACTCTAGGGTTTGGTCCGCCGAGGACATCTAGGGTTCAACTGGTCTATAGGAATCATGCATAAATTGACTCAAATCATTCACTCAGGAGTAGTCCAGTTTAGGACATATCATAATAATATTTCTAATTCTTCTCATATCTTGGAGTTTAGGTTCTCTAACCTTCTCCTTCTGGGTTTCACTCTCTCTGGAGTTAACCCTATGATTGGTCCCAACACTAGAGGTCCTCCATTTTAAAAGAGCTTGATGCTCATGCTAATTCCATCCCTTACCTCAACTTAGCTTATCTTAACTTAAGGAAACATAAATACTTATATTATAAAATCTTATCTCAAATTCTCAAATCTGAACATAGGCCCTCAAAGATAAACATATATCATCACAATTCATCTTATATCGTCTATATAAGGCTTAGATATTATCATCTATATATATTTCATCAATTGCATCTATCACATATTGCAGCAAGGCGTTAGACATCTAATCTAGAACTACTCTCTTTTCTAGACTGATGCCATTCTCATTCACTTAAGTTTCATGGCCACCTCCTACTCATACATCTATTGTGATACATTTTTGTAATACTTACATATATAATAAAAAATTATATAGTTTTTATCCGATAAAACATGCATTAGAGAAAACTACCGAGGTTCCATCCAGTTGGAATCAAAACCAAATCAGCAAACCGAGTGTCCCACACATAATAGAGCATCCAGAGCCATGTCACCTAATGAAAGGGGTGAGAACAACATGTAGACTGGTGTAGCTACCCTAGACAATGAGTGTCATATGTCTAGGATTTCTCTTCCCTTTATGCACATCATCTCCAAAGAATGTAACCTCCCATTCTGCCACATTATAAGGAAATAATGACATCTTAGGACTTGCTATAAAACAAGCAGTAGTCTAGACCTTGTTCTCAGACATCTAGGTTCTAACCTTGAGGCTAGGTCACATCTAGTCTCTAAAAGATGACTAATCAAACCCTAAATAATTCCAAGTTCAAGGTTATCTCTAGGTTTGAGTTGCATAATGAGCACATGTCATGCTTTGGAATTGTTCATGCTCTAATACCACCTATGACGTCCCCGGATTTTCTAAAATTTAACTTGATGTGTGACCTCTAAATTGAAACCCTCACCTCAGTGTGAATTCCAATTCAACACCACACACTAGGCTAAGAAGAAGAAAACTAGAGGAAGTCAGAAGGAAACAACATTAGTACATGCACATGAACAAGATATAAAACCATACAACACATGTTCACCATTCAACATATAATTACAAAATGAATAATCATTACTAATTGATATTACACATAAAACAATAAATTTTTACATGTACACATACTACATGCTACAATAGAATCTTTAGACAATAGGTCCACTTGTACAGCTGCTCGCCACACAACTCTCAACTATCCTAGTTCTTCAAGAGAATATATCCACAACCTAAACAAAAGATTACATGTGGTACACGTCATTATAATATTCTAAAATATTGTACTTAGTATGCCAATGTATCTTTTTATATACATCATATAACTAAAACTTGGTAATAAGATAAAACTAATACTTGGTAGTAATAAACAAATATAAAAAAGGCATATACTTGAAAAGGATGTTTATTAACAAAAAAAACACATATTTTAGTCACATTATCCATTATCATCCATGCATTTGCCTAGCAAAGGGATAAATACATTAAGGCCTTATGATCTGCTTACAAAAAAGATAGATAATTGTACAAGGTATTTTGCTTACCAAAGAGATCGATCACTCACAAACACTATGCTTGCTAAAGAGATTTAGTGACATAATTTAATGGATCATATATATTGTGCTTCATGTTTCATAACTATAAGTATGGAAAATCAAGCAAGATAACATACAAGAACAATCATTTCATCCAATATCATATGCTAAGTATTTGTACACACATAATACAACCATATTAGATAGTAGGCAAGGTAAGAGGTAAAGCGTACCTTGAAAAGAGATATCTCAATCAATACCACATTCCTGATGTCATATATATTCTTTTCAACCCCTAATCCAGACAAGATCACATATCACCATTAGGTTCTCATCATCATTAACCCTAGTTGATTCATTTTAGGGTTTATGTTCATTATTATAGATCTTCTCAACTTTACTTGTATTATAGTCTTGGAATTATCTTATTGATGTCACTTTCCAATTATGATTTAGATTAGTATAGATATATCTAACTATTATATTGCATTTAATTATATGCACATAGTAACCCTAGTTTACATGCATTAAATCAATTAGGGTTTCAAACCATTTATTATGAGACATCTTCATATAACATGAATGTTTTGTGTAAAACTGATGTATTGGTCGCACATAAAGTTTCATGTTCTGTTATTAACATATCCTACAAGTTACACATTTTATTGAACATATTTTTAATTATTGCACATTAAATAGGATTATTTGCCCTAATAAAGCACATTACATAAATATATGTCATAAACTCATTATATTAGAGTACATGCTATTCATGAACATGTTCATGGAGTTACTGATATAATCAGAGAATATTTGAACGTCCTTTATTCTTTTTAATACATGATATGAGCATTTCACAACTTACATGATATTCCTGACATCAATCCATCAATAGCCTGATTTTACTATTCCATTGTATTCTAGATATTTTTCAGACAATTTTGGTACCTTGTTTGTAGTTTTTGGACAAACAAGCTAATTATTATGAATTATCAAAGATTTTTACATTCTTAAGTATTTACCTTTGATTGACAATGGCATGCCTACACATGGAGACTCAGGAGCATGACTCTTGCTTGAGATAGTTGGCTCTGACTTGGACCAGGTTCATATCTTCATCACATGACCTCCTTTTCTGATCTTGTCTAGCCTAGTGTGCATCGTGCATGTCTGCCTCCTCATGAGTCTATGTGAGCACCGTCGGGACTTGCAAACCCCCAACAAGTAGTTGAGATCTGACTCTTCCTGATTCTTAGTGTGATTCCATGAGGTGCTATTGTGTGCAAGGTGTTGCTGGATTGGAATGTCGGCGGGAACTCGACCATGGTCTCCTCCTTGCCAGTACCACCAGTACTCCAGGCCTTATCTTTCTTGTCGATCCACCTCATGGATTAAGGAGGTCACTGTTATAGTTTACAACTGTGGTGGATCCTCTCCGCCTTTCTCTTCTTCCACATGAACTGATTATGCTCATGTCATTCCCCATCAGATGTTGTGTGTATCAGTTCTCAACATCGCTGCAAGGTGGATTTCTAATGAACGGTAGACCTCCGATGCTATCCCATCGCATCTTGGGGTCTAGACCTAAAAGGCACATAGCTTCCTCTCAAGCTATTTACGAATCCTCCCACACCCTGACTATAGGTGTTAAGGTATGCACCCATCCTTCAAAAACTTGCATCCACCATCAGGTTACAGTGGTGAGGTTTGAAAAACTACATATAGGTTAGTTTTTTTGGTCTTCCTCCTTCTCCTCTTAACTTCCTCTAGTATTTCCTCTCCCTGGTTCCTTCTTCCTAACATACTCTACTGGTGGGATGCCTAGAAGTTGAAGGCCTCATTCCTATTGTTCCCTCACCCTCATGCCTCAAATAAGGGCCTGAACTGTAGTTTCTTGGTACATGGGAGGAAAACTACCCATATACTTTCTTGTATAGGGTCACAACCAAGACGTCGAATGATAGGTTGGATTGTCGTTGTTGCGAACCCCACAATTTCCAGCCAGACATGAAGTAGGGTACGAAGCCCAACCAGTCGCATCCAAATCAAGGGCTAGGATCAACTCAACTCAAATCCAATCTGTGGCACCCCTTGACCAAAAAGGATAATGTGTGTGTGACACTTCCAACAATTATAGACTTATTCGAAATGATCCAAACTTTATATTCAATACATCAAAGTCCACATTATGGAATCAATTTCAAGCCTAAATAACTTCTTCTAAGAACCTCAAAACTTTATGAAATTCTAATTATGGGTTTATCATCATCATATCTAAATTCCATTAAATTTCGATGCAAGTTACCACTACTTGAACAATCAATTAAATACCTCAAAAGTCATAGACTTATGGGTCTTAATCATGATATCAACAACAATTAACATTTGTAACTTACCATAACACTTGAAATTCCCAAAATAACTCAAATATTTAACATCACTTACTCCATAAGACATTTGAAGGCTCCAAAAGTTATATCCATCACATCCCATACACCTTATAAGATATTTCATCCTCTAAATTAAGCCAAAATCCAGTTCATCACGTTTATCACAAATTTGAATAGTTAAATAGTAGGACTTGGAGGCTTGGTAGAGTAGTCATGCAGTGCAACATGGCCACTTTGAAGGTTGGATAGCACAACCTTTCTGGGTAGCACAATAGTGGTGAGGGATGGGTAGTAAAACCATGTTTTGTGGAGCAATCATTTCAACTAATAAAGATTGATCTGCCATTAGATTTTTTTTTGCAAAATCAACGACACAAATCTACATCTTCAATTATTTTAAAACAACTGACATCACATGTGCTTTTTTATATCATTTCTATATACATGAAGTATGGATGTTAAACAAGATGTAGAAACTATAGTTCACTAGATCTACAGATTTCATTCTATGTTCATCTTAACAATGTTTCAGCATACATGCAAAACCTACAATAAGAAACATATACAAATAGTCCACATTCAGATGTGCATTTCCAATCTCATCAACACTTAGTTCCATTTTCATTCCATTCTCATGCACATCCAAAATTTAGGAAAAAAGACATCCAATTCCATTCTCTAGTTCCATTCTCATCACATGTATAAATATAATTTTTATTATATTCATTCCTCTTCACTTTCATTCGCATAGATACATATATAAACAAATCATTCATATATGCACTAACAATTCACTTGCATCAAATTTAAAGTTGCAAAATTCATAACCATTACATTGATATAGAAATAATTACACCAATGTTTTAGGAAACTCATATTTTATCCCAATAAAATCTAAAGTTGACTTCCTTAAAAAATGAATCTTCCCAAACTTCTCATACTCTCATCCTGTTCTTCTTTTGTATAGGGATCTATCATGCCAAATAGTTGTAAAGAGAATGACATGATTCAAGAGTTTGATTTGATTTTTTTTATATGATCAAATGAGACTATTTACTTCTGATGATGAAGACTATATATATTACCTTTTGTATATATTGTATATCTAGTGTCATATGTCTAACAATCAGGTCCATAGACCGCATCACATAATATCTACGTGTCCAATTATTATATTGTTTAAGGCACTATAAATTTACAGTTATGAAAAATATTAATAATAAAAGTAAACATGGTTGACATCTATATATGCATTGGTGTCAAAAACTATCTCATCATTCTTTCAAGTTAATAATTCCTTCTTTTATCAACCTTTCCTCTAGCCTTTTTGAATGATTTTATACCCCTACAAATTAAAGTAATACATTGAATAGAATTTAATAAATAGTCATATAATGATGCATCTATTAATATATGTTGACAGATAGAAAAATTTATCTATGATGCTAGTGTCACTTCCATTGTGTGTCCCCAATTCCCTATTATTCTAGAAGAAGGATCTAGATACTACACAGATAGCATCTTGGGGACAATTACCAACAAATCCTGATGCTTATTACTAAGGGTCTGACTGGTTCCATGTAACTATAGTCTTTCTAGAACTCTTTTTTTGAGAACTGAATTTAAGTTCTAGGAAAATGACTTCTACATGATTAGTTCGTAACATGGGTTTTTTCTAAAAATAGACATTCATATAATCAGGTTTTTGAATATGACAAAAGTTATTTATGCAGCACACAATACATAAAATTTATACACAATAATCATAATATTTTGAAATGAACAATATAGAGAGTACAACAACATATTTTCGTCAAGTTCTAAATAAAATATACAACAAAAACATTGATGGCCATCTTACTTCTTGACTTCCGTCAATTTGTAAACAAAAAATGTGAACAGTAGAAAAATCTCTCGTCGTTAGGTTTATACATGTAAACAATTTATATTTAAAAAAAAAGTAACAGCAAAATCAATCGGCTGGTTACCTTTTGTCGTTGTTTCATAAAGGAACGCGATGTCTTTTCCCTCCTGTTTGCCCAAGAATAGAACACGCACGAATGATGAATGGTGACAGATTATGATTGTCCTAGATCACACTGCTCACACATCAACATGGGAGTCGAAAAACCAAATTCATTAATGTTGGTATCCTTAGGTTGCATTTCACCACTGGGTGAGAGGATAAAAAGGAAGAGGACAAGGTACACAGACAAGACAAAAATGAAAAGAGGGCAAGAAACGAGGCGCTCATAGGGTGAAAAAGGGTAGAGGACGAGACATTGATGGAATGGAACTTGTTTTTTTGTTGATTTCTCATGGATGTCTGAAATTATAGACTATACATATGGATTTAAAAGGGGAACTTCACTTCCAGTGTTTTCCAGACAAATTACATCAAACCAGTCAGACTGTGATAACTTGGTTTTTCCCTCATTCAACTTATGTAATTCTTGACTCACTAGATGCTCTAATTTACTAATTAACACCCCTCACTCTCAATTTGATGACTTTGAGTCACTTTACTCTCAATTGACAAGTTATCCTTAATTTAGTGGAACTTATTACTTATTTTGACACTAACTTGGGTTTGGACTCACTATCACACTTGTTATCTATCATCAACCTTCAAATCCTTTCAAGTAACTATTCTTTCTATGATATGTGTGTTTGTTTGTAGAGAATTCAATTACGAATCTAATGGTCCAAGAATCGCCTAAATTGGACATTCATAGCCCAAGTTATGGGCCTTTCAAATTTACCTCATTGTCTCTTGATTTAATTTGATTTAAATACGAGTTTACACCCTTGTTGGGCCGAATTGTGGGTGTGTGTGGCCCAGTCATCTCCAAGTCCTCTCCTTGGCAATCTGAAGCTTTGCCCCTCATCCAATCGAGAAGCTTCAACCCATGGACCATGATTTCTGGCCTTCAGATCCCAGCAACCACATATCGCACCCCCATCTGACGGTTATCGACTCATCTTGCAGCTCTGTACTGCTCCTTAGTGCAAAGGTCACCGGTACTCACCTACTCCCCATTTTGGGCGCCACCTTCTCACGCCTTCCCCCCTACCAAATTACCAATGTTGTTGCCTTTAAATAACCTCCCTTAACTCTCCCCCCCTCTTTTCTTTGCCTTCCTCAAACCCTAGCCCTCTTATTCATCTCTTCATTCCCTTCTCCACCTCAGCGGTACCTCCACACCCCCAAGAAAGGATTTTCTCCTCCAACGACTCTTAGCATTGGCTACATTGACCACTGAGTCTGTGTGGTCATGAGGATGCTAGGTGTCAACGTCGTCAGTGTTGTTGTTCCTTGGAAGCTAGCCTCACCCTAGCTCCGACGAGTAACTCTACCCCACGCCATCGTTTGCGGGTAGTAGTGAAGCTACACATGGAGTGATGGAGCTAGAGACCCGGCCGTGGTGAAGGGTGATCATGAAATGTCGTTTGATCCTTGAGCAGTCTGTCGCAGTGAAAGGCGATCGTAAACCCCCTCCCCAACTGGGCGTTTCTCAGGGCTTGTACCGTGGGCCCAAGAGCCATGGAGGCTAGAGATGCACACCCAACGACTGCTTCTAGCCCTTGGATGGAAATTTGAGGGTCAAATCCACCTGGATGAGGTATTTACTTGTAAAAATGATATCTAATCACCCCTTGAACCATTTTGGACATAACATATATGAATTTGGATCTCGGAAATGTGATTTACCTAATAAAAATACTTCCAACTCCTAATTTTGCTTGCTCTTCTACTGATATCCCCTAAGGCATGCTTTTGATGTATTATGGGATGTTTATCCATTTTGAATGTAGGATCTTGATATTTTATGACCTAAACTTTGATGTTAGCTTAGATCAGTGAGTTAATTAAACCTTAAGAATCAATATTCAGAGTTCATCCATGCTTGCACCCTTAATGGTCTAGTATTTCATATGTGACCAAAGATGAGCTCTTATGATTAAGACCACATCTTTATTGCTTAACCCTAATTGAAATTGGTTCTAATCCTCATGCTTGACCTAAATCAATACATGTTGATGCATGATTAACCAAGATTCCAACTTGTTCTTGCTCTCCTTCTAATTTGAATTGATGGGGTACTTTGAACCTTGAATTTGCTTTATGTGTACACATTAATGTTGAATCTCCACCCTAGATCACATGTGGGTCTTCTATGTCTAAAATGATTACATGGACTTCTAAATCAAGAACTTATCATGCTTTGTGTACTCATATACCTTGTGGATCCTTCTTGTACATTTAAGTGTTTAAAAACCCTAATGTTGAATTCATATGTAATTTAGAATGCATGTCGGTAGCTAAATATATGTTCTTATGCAAATCTTATCCTAATGATCATCCATGCTATGTAATGATCTCAAATTGGAAACTTGGTGATGTTAATGACATCTAACTCAAGTAGACCCATCTATACTCTAATGGTGACAATCTTGCATGATATGAATTAAATGGATGTCTGATGATTAAGTCATCCAACCTTCTTCAAATCTATGATTTCCCTTTTAAGATCAATGAAAACTTATGTCTAAAAATTCTGGATCTCGATAAAGATGTTTTGCCATAAGTAAAATTATGTATGTAGTGCATAGCTTGATGATGAATATTGCTTGAACATTGGGCATGTCAAAATCAATCAATGAGAATAATGGAACAATGATTCAGTGAAATATCCACCCTTGATGAATATGATTAAGATGCCCCAAGTCTTGTGATGTTAATCTGGTCACACTTACTTGTAATATCAGGACTTCAATGATGAATCAATTGTGAAGATTTAGATATGTTTCTCAATATGGTCTTCTAAATCAAGTTGTTAATCTTGTACTCTAACCAGGTACGCTTTATCCTCCTATTGACCAGACTAGTAGTATTGAACTTTCTTCCATGATTGTATGCTTAAACTTCTTGGCTTTATATACTTGTTTGAGCTACTAGTTCCCTATGATTAGTTTGTTCATTTTTCTTGAAATATTTTGAATAAACCTTGAACATAATTGAACTTGTCCATTATACAAACTTTGTGTACCTTCCTGAAATCTCGGGGTAAGGGCACAAGGTATGTTAAAAACATGGTTAGCTCATTAAGTTAGGTCTTGAGTTCCCTCACATATATAAAAGGGATAGCTAATTTTGAACACCCTTACGGACCCTTCCTTTGAGGAAGTTGGTCAATGGCCATATATATTTTTGTTTAAGTATAAACACACCTAAAACATGATTTCATGTTAATAAGAAAATCTTTAATGTTGCTTATGACTGTCTTGCTATCAAATCAAGTTTTTCCAAGCATATATGTTTCTTAAACTTGCAAGTTTCTGTATTTTATAGCGTACTCAGCATAGTTGTGCTGATGTGTACCCATTTTATGATTTTAGGTAATAGGTACATGATAACACCAAAATCTACACATATTATCTATGCATTTTATCTGTGGTTTTGTGTCATTATAGCCTTGATATGCCCAAAATATCCCTAGACTCTTACCTTTTAGTATTTTTATCTCTTCATAGATAAAGTAGTTAAACTAGCCAAATTTTGGACATGAAGGCACCAAAACTAGCCACTTTTGGGACTCACAAGTACCGAACCTGATAAGACAAGAATTCCAGCCCCTACCTGATACGGTCTGGCCGATACGACCTGTCTGATACGGTGTGACCGATACAACCTTCTCGATACGGCCTGCCTGACACAACGGCTGCCCAACACACCACCTTCCTGACACGGTCATCACGTGACAGTCATATTGGCCCACCTGACACGTCAAGATCAAAGCAACAGATTAATGACACATGGACCAATAAAAGCTATAACTCCCATCAACTCACTGCCTATAAATAGCAGCTACTAGCCTACAAAGAAGGGGGAGAGGACCCTACAAGAGCTAGTGCCTAGACCAAGGAGCTAGTGTGTTGAGTTCCCCAAAAGTCTGATGCTCGATACGGCTAGCCCGATACGACCTGCCCGATACGGTCTACCCGATACGGCCTGCCCGATATGACCTACCCGATACGGGGTTAGCAGTATCTCAGGCATCAGCTGTTGTATACTTCAATCTCCTAAATCAAGGAGACTGATACTTATCTTCCCTTTCTAGCATTTATTTTCATTCAGCATAGCATTATAATTAAACAGTTGTTTCCTAATGAGTATTGGTATTTGTGGAGGATCTCTATTATTATTCCATGTATTTCTTTATTTTGTTGGATGATATCTTGCTAGCATTTAAGCTTTAGTTTTATCTTTCTAATGCACGCTTTCTCCTAGCTACCAAATCATGTTTCCTGTTATGACCTCATTGAGAGAAGGGTGTTGCGACTTCTAGAGATTGACCTCGCTCTGGTGTATTAGATTACCTGGGACCAGAGTAGTACTCAATTTATTTATCCATGCAAACCCATGTCTGGTGACTTTGAGAGGGGGATCGGTGCATGTTTTGTTGGCACTCTCTATGAGACAAGAGGGAGCATGATGTAGATCACTGTCGCTTGCTATGTTCAAGTTTTCTTCCTTCGTGCTTTACTCAGATGATAGACATTTGCCTGTGTCTTTCCAATACTGCAAAACCCCTAAAATTGCTAAAACCCAAAATACCCTCATAATATTTTTGGTAACTCCTCTTGGAGATAGGTTTTTGGTTTGATTCTTTTCGCCTTTTTCTCTCTATAACAACCTTTTGCCTTTTGGATTTTCGACGACTTAGATAAGTAAAACTTGAGTTCCAAAGCGCTATTCTCCAAGTCCATGTGTTCGACCCCGACTACTCTGACCCTGTGCTAGTTGTAGGAGTCTCAGACATTCATGTATTATAAATTATAAAAGTCTGATGACTTAGACATGTCTCCACACTCTGGACCCGCGTCTGAGGCTGATCAACTTTTTGGCGCCGTTGTCGGGGACTTGGCAATAAATACCACTCTATGAACCCAATTTTTACTTGCACTTTGTCCACAACTTTGTAGATATGCATATAGCATATACAAATACTTATTGCTCATAGTTTCTACACCAAACTCATATTTTTACAACTTTTCTCCTCAGGCACTTTTTCATCTCTTCAAAACCACTTGCTCTCTGGACGAAATGGCTGAACAAGCACCTGAAGCTCGGTCTCTTCGCTCTTTCAAAGCCATGGACCTTGCTTCAGCAAGGCAGATCGTCTTGTCCACCTGTCTGCCCGAGTTTTTCCATAGTTCTAATTGCTGACAAATAATTGAAAGTCGTGCCCTACAACTCCTCAAATTGCATTTCCCCCCACCATCGTCATATGAAGGTGCCCCGACAATAGAGACTGACAGTCAGGCTTCAACTTCCATGCCATCATGGGATCAAGAACTGACAAGGGTAGTGGAGCTGGTCAGAGAAAGTGTCACACTTATTTGCTCAGCTCCTCATCTCCAAGAAAATGTTGATCCACTCCGACAGCTACTCAAAAGACAGGAACGTTAACTCCAATTAGCTATGGAGAGTGATGACTCCAGTAGAAGCCTACTTCAAACTATTGAGCAAGGATACATCCAAGAACGTCAGTTTAATACAGTAGGTCTACAACACAATTGTGAGGCGGAATTGATGAACCTTGACAGTGTTGTTGCACAAGTCCAAAAACTTCATGAAGATGTTGAACAAGGTAGTAGGCTTCAAGAGCTCGTCAATTTGGTTACCATGCAGTCACAAGCTCTACTGCCTATCAATGAAGATGTCAGTCATCAAGACCATTCCATTGGGTCTGAAGAGGAGTATGCTTCACCATCAGATTCAGACCATCAACTAGATGCATCAGGATTTTTCTGTGAAGACCAACCCACGCGAGGAACCCTTCATTCTATCCAGATCACCCAGATGATGAACCAATGGAAGATGTATGTGATGAACATGAATGGTTTTATGAAGATGATGGCTCCTATATTCACCGAAAAGGTCAAACAAACTCATAATCAAAAAGTGGGTGTTGTTATGATGGAACTGAATCAGATAGTGATCCATACTAGAGTGATGACTCTCACATTGAGACTTATCACTTAGCTTCAAACAACTTGCCGATCATGGTTTGGAATAATTTGTATGGTGAGGTTGACGATGACTATTCCACTCAGTGGAGTGAATACACTGACGATGATGAGTTAGAACAGTAGGAGCTGACAAACGCCACCATCCCTCCACAAGGTTTGGTGGAACTCAAGGGAGATAGATGGATGATCCACTACAACATGGCTGTTGAACACGAAGACACCATGGACCCTGCAGAAGGCGACAAGCTTGGGGTGGAAGAACAACAAGTATATTCTTTTGGGGACACTTCTTGCTCAGAAGATGATTGTTTGACTCAGACTGTACATGAAGATTTATCTGAGCATCCAACCTCAGGTGTAGAGATGGAGAGAGAAGATATGAGTCCTCCAGAAGACATCCAACCTCTCTCACCCATCTCATCCTATGTCGACATCCTAGAACCTTCCTGTTCAAATTCGTATCTTGGAAGGTACCTTGAGGATGATTTTCCAATGAATTCATCCCAGTGCAGTTCAAGTAAACCCTAGCACAGAGATGACTTCAATGAGTCATCGGATTTTATCCCTCTTCTTCAGACTCGGAAGGGCCCACATCTCCCCCTATTCTACTCCTATAATTTTGTGGAACCCATCAGCAAGACACATGTGACACTGGTCCTAAACATAGGATTTGGGATCCCAGTTTCGGTATCATGAGGCAACCACCCCTTTTCTCTTACCCCTTTCTTTTCTCCTTTTTGGTTAAAATAAATTTTGTTTTTCATAACCTTGCTTAGATAGTTTTCTTTACTCTAACTTCTTTAATTTTCCTTTTATACATGCATCATTTTAGTACTTTAATAAATTTCCCACCCTATCTTACATGCATTCCCACCCTGCTATTCCAAGTTTAGATCTTGCTCGAGGATGAGAAAAGTTTTATGCTTGGGGTGGTAGGCTTTGTCCTTATATCTCTCCATCCTTCTACCATGCATGTTTACTTCCCACATTTAGTTTTAAAATTTTCAGCTTTTTAGCTCTGCAATTACGGCCATATGGTGTGAATCTAATAGATAAGTGTTTGACATTATGCCTAAATGTGCAGTTTTCATCTTTAAAATGGCTTGACCTTTCGCTTGTCTTATTGTTTGACTCTTTCCTTGATTTTGGTAATATATCTAAGGTTATGCACCTTTTTCATAGCATAAAGCAAAATTCCCTTAATCTATGTCGTGAATGGAAAATCCATGGTAAAGGACCGTTGGAATGAGTTAAAACACGATTAAAGACTCCAAGTTGTGAATTCACAAGCTTGCCTCTATTCTAAGGATTATTGAATCATAATTGCAACTTTTCACACATGTGTCAAGCGGATCAGGATGGGCTTTGAGCTATGATCAAGATGAAGTGTTTTCCTTGATGGACAACGTGCCTTCTCACATTAGATTGAGTCAAAAAGATGAAAAATATAAAAATGTGTAAAAGAGGCTTGGCCACCCACAAAATCCAAAAAAAAAATCTATATAGTTCTCACCCAAGCATACAAAATAGAATGCAGAGATTAAAAGCCTGAGAGTGAATAAATGAGCATTGTTTTCTCTTTTAGGAGAGTTGAGGATGATGCCCAGCCAGTGTATGACTGTGCTCATGAATGCGGGTATGTCATGCCTAGAAGTATCACTCCAAAAGCTCATTAGAGAGTCACTAAGAACCCCTAGGGGACCTATGAGATCGTCTCAGTAGCAGGGTTGGTTCGAGCGCAGTATGAGGGGTTCATCTCACTTCTTTGGGCCAATTGGCTCGAACTGCAGGGATTGTTTCTCGCTACATGGACCAACCTAAAACAAATCGGGATTCTCAGAAGTCATTAGAGTCCTTTTCTTTGTTTCTTAGGAAATGAATAAGTGAGAGGCGCATTGATTCCTAATTGGTATGCATGGATTCATTGTGATGGCACATTGCTCATCACCCGCGTGATCACCTATGTGAAAATTCTTTCATGTTTAAATAATTATGATTCAAATCCTCATGAATATCGACAGGTTGTAGTGAATTTGCTTAATCTTTCCTGGAAACTCTTTGATCTTACTTTGGCAGGATTGTGCCTGACAGGTGGGGGTTTGTTCTGAAATGACATGGATCAAGAGAATTGATGTTTTAAACTATTTTTATTAACATTAGAATCTATTGCAAAGCTTAATTCAGATGTTATCTTTTTGTTCTTTGATCACAGTCTTGCTTGAGGACAAACAAAATTTTAAGCTTGGGGTAGTTGATAACACCCAAATCTACACATATTATCTATGCATTTTCTCTATGGTTTTGTGTCATTATAGCCTTAATATGCCCAAAATAACCTTAGACTCTTATCTTATAGTAGCTTTTATCTCTTCATAGATAAAGTAGCTAAACTAGCCAAATTTTGGACTTGTAGGCACCAAAACTAGCCAATTTTGGGACTCGCAAGTACCAAACTTGATAAGACAAGAATTCCAGCCCCTTCCCGATACCGTCTGGCCTATACGGCCTACCTAATACGGTCTGGCCGATACGGCCTGCCCGATACAGTCTGGCCAATATGGTCTGGCTGATACAATCTGCCTGATACGATTTGGCCGATATGGCCTGCCCGATACGGCCTACCCGATACAACCTACCAGATACAATGGTTGCGCGACACTCCCCCTGCCTGACACGGTCATCGGGCGACAATCATATTGGCCCACCTGATGCCTCAAGATCGAAGCCACGAATGAAGGACACGTGGAGAGGACCCTACAAGAGACAGTACCTAGACCAAGGAGCTAGTGTGTCAAGTTCACAAAAGTCTACTGCCTGATACGACCTGCCCAATACGGTCTGGCCGATACGGCCTGCCCGATACGACCTGCCCGATTCGGTCTTCCCAATACGGCCTGCCTGATACAGTCTGCCCAATACGGCCTACAAAATACGGCATGCCCGATACGGGGTTAGCAGTATCTCAAGCGTCAGTTGCTGTATACTTCGATCTCCTAAATCAAGGAGACTGGTACTTATCTTCCCTATCCAGCATTTATTTTCATTCATCATAGCATTGTAATTAAACAGTTGTTTCCTTATGAGTATTGGTATTAATGGAGAATCTATATTATTATTCCATGTATTGCTTTATTTCATTGGATGATATCTTGCTAGCATTTAAGTTCTAGTTTTATCTTTCTAATGCATGCTTTCACCTAGCTACTAAATCATGTTTCCTGTTATGACCTCTTTGAGAGAAGGGTGTTGTGACTTCTAGAGCTTGGCATGGCCCTAGGGTATGAGAGTACCTGGGACCACAACAGTACTCAATTTATTTATCCACACAAACCCATGTCCGGTGACTTTAAGGGGGGGACCGGTGCATGTTTTGTTGGTACTCTCTTTGAGAAAAGAGGGAGTAGGATGTAGATCACTGGCACTTGCTATGTTTAAGTTTTCTTCCTTTGTGCTTTACTCAGATGATAGACATTTGCCTCTGCCTTCCCAATATTACAAAACCCCTAAAATGGATAAAACCCAAAATACCCTCATAATATTTTTGGTAACTCCTCTTGGAGATAGGTTTTTGGTTTTATTCTTTTCGCCTCTTTCTCTCTATAACAAACTTTTTCCTTTTGGATTTTCGATGACTTAGACAAGTAAAACTTGAGTTCAGAAGTGCTATACTCCAAGTCCCTGTGTTTGACCCCGACTACTTCGACCCTGTTGTAGTTGAAGGAGTCTCAGACACTCAGGTATTATAAATTATAAAAATCTGATGACTTAGACACGTCACCACACTCTAGACCCGTGTCTGAGGCCGATCAGTACACTATGAATCTTTCTAAGATAATCGCTTTCACTTTATTATGTTAATATGTTGCTTTTACTCTCGGGATCATCTAATGTCATGCAAATGGAATCGCACACGGGTTGATTTTGTGGGTTTAAAATCTTGATGACATGTACTAGTTTAGTCTTCTTTATGTTCTATCGTGTCTCTTATCTTGTTGTTGTTTTTGGTTTTATTCATGCATATGTTATGTGATCCATTCTAGGGAATGACACCCCGGTCCACTCTCCTTTGGCTGTGTAGCCATTAGGAGTGTGGACTTAGGGTAACAAATAGTTCTGTGACACAGACCCTAAGTGAGGAAGACAAATAAAAAAAACTCAAATTTCATAGTGTAATGTAATTCATACGTCAAAATTATAAACAAAGTGTTTGAAACTACCCAACATTGAATGGAGTTATAATCACACTCTTTCTCACAATACTACAATATTGAAATGCAGTTCAATAGTAATCACTAACATATTTTGGACCTTTATCTATATGGCTAATCAATGATGTAACTAGAAGTACCTCATTTTCTAATGTGATCTATCAACACATTGTATATAAATAGTTGTAGAACATATAAGTATGGATCAATATATTAGAAAATAAACCAACATATATTTTCACATATATAAAATGACGTATATATCCATATGATGTCACCATATACACAGTTCTATCATGGTTTTAATCAGCTAATCATAATTAACGATCCTCACAATATATGTCAATAATATGCTAATATCTTGATATTGACATGTAGTGTCCTTCTGGATATGGACCATCATAGTCGAACCTTCATCTAATTGTGTATTCATAGTGCCAACCCCCTACATCTAGGACCTAGCGATTTAAATAGGTCATTTGCAATCCAAGTAGGTAATTGAGGAGAAATTGGAATAAGAACCATAAGGGGCTTCTTTGGTCCTACGATATGCATGTATTCTCATATCAGTTGCTAATGATATACAAAAATAGAAAAGAATCACAAATACAAATGCAATGTAAATTTCTTAAATTTTTTTATAGAAAACTCATGTGTTTGGCCAAACAATCTCTTTTCCATCTCCATCTCCTATAATGTCATGATTGAGGTGGGCATATGATGATGGTGTCTATCTTCAAGGTGGGTACACAAACTTGATAGTCACATGAACCACATTGTCGGGAAATTGAGCACCATGAATCATGTCACTTGGAAGGGGTTGGAAAGTTGTGTCTGGTGTAATGACATTGAATCTAGGTTTTTTTACTGCAAAGTATCATGACCTCAACACCCACAATTATGTATACAATGTTATATATACCCAAACACTACATGTTATTGGTTTGTCTGAAAGACTATCATATCACAAAACGTTTACACTGAGTGTGTCTGGCGGGTCCATGGGATTACTCCCAATCATCTCTGTCTGAGGAGGGTCCACCTCATAAGAAGAGCAGTGCAACTGGGGTAATGGCTGAGGAGGTTGAGACTAAGAAGATTGAAACGGTCTCATTGTTTCCCCTATTACCTTTGCAATCATGCCTGATACCTACTCTTGTGACAATCCTACTTTCTTGATAGATTTGCACTTTTTCTCTGAATGCCCCAATAAAGAATCTTATACTGACACTAGCCCCAATGTCTCTAACACGGATAAAATTCTCTAGAGTACCTACTCCAACTGTCAATTCATCCCTTTGTCCCTCAGGGATGAACTTTCCTTCTTTCCTTTGCTCATAGATCTCCCGCTAATCATTATCAATAGATTAGTCATGTAAGCATAACAATCAAGGTAAAAAATGAAAATGCATTCCAAGAGCTGAGATTTATAATTTTTACATCCACCTCAGTAGTTGTGTGGTTGGGCATTTCTCCATAGTGGCTTTTCCTCACACCTATCCACTCCTCATGTAAAAGTAAAGGTTCAAGAATAGTAGAAGACTCAGAAGACCCATGACTAGGCTGCTCAGAAGATATGCTTCAAGTCATTGTTGGAGATGCCTTGCATTGAGACCTGGAACCAACTTGTGGTCGTGCATATTCTTTACAAGCCTTTCTTTTTTAGCATCATTTAAAGCCTGGTTAATCCAAGAGATGTGTTAATTATGCAATACATTTATTCATCTATTTAATCAAATAAATGAATTTTAGAGGAGGGGGCTTAATACCTTGAATTCATCGATTTGTCTACAAATAATGCTTCCCATAACTTCTGGTCAAGATAGGCCCATTACTCAGTGGAGGGCTTCTTCTTATTGTTGCTCACTATGTATTCTCCTATTAGATTTGTACTATAATTCCTCAATATCCTCCCAAAGTATTGCATCACCTTTTTGCAGTGTAGTTTTTCATCAAGGTCAAAGACGCTCTCTAAAAGTTCATATACTTAATGGCATATTTATAAAAACTAAATTATAAATATATTTAAAACATAGAATATCTCACAACTATCTCCTTCCATATGAAGTCTTTTATGTAAGAATCAACTTTATTCCAAGATTCTATTGTTATATTCACTTTGTTATGATTAAAAAACCATAGATATTTCCTAAATGAACTGCAATTCTTCCATTAGTATTTCCTATTTGATCAAAGTCAATGGCCAACTTCATACCTTTATCCCTATGTGCTACTAGTTTGTTCATCAAAGTGATGCCCCATTCATGTGCATGATCATGATGCTTGTAAGAAAACAAAACAAGATCCTTAGGGTGCACCTCCTTAGGATGCTCGTCCTAAAATTGTCAAGAAACACATATAAGTGATCAAAATGTATCTTATATAACTATGATAGAGAATGTAAAATGCACATCTATGTACTAAAACAATTTAATTTACACTAGACTTGTCATAGTTCTCATCCTTATGTCAGATACCATCTAAAAATGTCTTATTAAAAATAGTTTGAGAATGAATATAAGTGATAAAGAATGTAAAATGTACATGTAGCATATGAAATATATGTAATTGTAATAAATAATGTAAAATGCATCTAGCATTTGGAAAGTGGAATACATGCCTCTAATATTGGTTCGATCTTTAATCAACTAATATTCCTTCTGCTTATCTTCACGCATATATAAGTTAGTGTATCTTCAACAATTATACTTTGCAAGCCAATTGAGAATAGACTGGAGTTATCATACTTGTCATAGTACTCTTATTCATCTATAGGATCTACAATGAAATATTTTTCCCATGAGTAACAACAGACCATATTTCATTTACAAGATAATCTATATAGAATATTATCTTCACATGTGATGCCATTATAAATGGTTCATCCTTATCGCCAATCATTTTCAAATTCACTAGTGTGAAACCCAAGTCATACACTACAACTCTTTGTTGTTATCAAATACACCTATAGATAGGAACTTTAAAATCTATGTAGCCAAACCCCCATATTCTTCAATGACATTGTGATTGGACATTTGATCTTCACCTTGACTATTATCTTCACACTAGAAAAATACAATGAAGATGCTTGAAGGGTGACCCCATTATTTTGGATGAAACAATTATCATCTTGAATTAGGAAAATACATTTATGTCAAACCCTTCATAAGATATAACATTCATTTTTGGTTTAAATGTGAGCCATTTGATATTTTTAGCAACATTATTTGGTGTTTGAGATAGTTTACAGAAGAGCCACATTGAACTGGTTCAAGGATATTTGTCTTGAGAAAATTGCCATGTATGGTGATATTAATACCCACTTTGTCGATGTTGTACAAAACATGCAAGTGTGCTTGTTCTCATACTAGTTACTTTCACTCGTGCTCCTAAAGTCCCTTTTCCAGATAAGCATCAATATTCTTTTCATTGACATGATATTCATTACAATTTAGAGCGTTATTGGAAAATTCATAACCTCCCTAGAAACAAAGCCCTTAAAATACTCCCTTCAGGACAATAACAATTTCAAACATCACCTTTAAAAACATTCATGTACCATTCAAAAGGATACATTTAATGCAAGAAAATCAAACACAACATTTTCACGTCCTTAGTCAAATGGATAACTAGATGTACCAAGATATCAAAGAATAAAGTGGGAAAATACATCTAAATTTGGTATAGGGTAATGGCCATTTCTCTTTACAACTTATCACGATTCTCAAGATCGATAACTTAGTTGCATAAATTTGGGAAGATGATACAAAGCCTGGAGATTGCAAACCTTACATGCTTTGACAATATAGAATGAATATCCATTGGCAATATTTGCTTCATTAGAGTGTAGAAATCATGAGATTTAAAACATATCATCTTCATATACTTCATTGATACTAATATAAGGATATTGGAAGAGTATCCTTGGGCAACAATAACATTAAGAAAGTCCTCCCAAAAAGTCCTCCTCCTATCTAGACCACATGTAATGAGGAAGAGGTAAATATGTTTATGATAACTACTAACTTATATTGTTAATTCTTTCTTATACCCAAGTTTTGTATAGGTCCATGTTGGATTTGATTCCATCTTTAGTCTTACCTATTATATTCAACAGAGTACCAATGACTATATTACAATCATTTTCCTTAACATGTATAACATCAATAAAATGCCTAACTACCAAAGAACTCTAATAAGGAAGATAATAAAATATTTACCTCTTCTTGAATAAAGATATGTCACTTTTTGTGAAAATAATACATTGTTATCTCTTACCAAAAGCATTGACAAAGACTTTTGCTCCTTCATAAACATCCTCCCATGATACAAGTTTAGGGTATCTCTAGTCCTCAATTGAGTCATTAATGCTTTGTGCAACCTTCAGTAAGGATGCACTTTTGGAATAAATCTTCAATTACCACGATATACCATCTTGCGGCCATGTTTTTGTGGTATTGAATCAGTGTTCGCCTCACATAGGGCATTCTTTGGATCCATTTACATTGTATCCAGACCAATTTCCATATGTTGCATAGTCACTAATCGGGAAAAACAACATAGCAAGCAAACAAAATTTCTCTCTACACCAAGAATTATAGGTCATCACACCTTACCCCAAGAGTTTCTTTGAGTCATTAATCAGAGTTCAAGAAAAACATTATTATCATTGCTAGGTTTTTCGGGGCCGCATATCAACAAGGACAACATGGCATACTTATTTTTCATACACAACTTGGGAGAAAGATTGTATATAATAATCATAATAGACCAAGTGTTATGTTGCATGCTTAATATGTTGTATGAATCAATCCCATTGGTAAAATCCCAAGTCTTAGATTCTTGACTACTTCACCAAATTTAGGATATATTAAATCAATTTTCTTCCATTGTGGGAAATTAGACGCATTTCGTAGGACTCCATCATTGTTTTATTTACCTTTGTAAGCCATGATAAAATTTGTGTATCCATGATATTAGAAAATACCCGTTGAAACTATGGTATTATAGGTAGATAGAAAATAACCTTGGAAAGAGAGACAGTTTTAGACTTACCTGGAGTTGCCATTTTATACATTGATGCTTCACATTATGGACAATTTTTCAAATCGACATAGTCCTTTTGAAATAACATGCAGTCATCCAGTATACATGTATATTCTTAGCCTCCATTTCCATTAGGCACACCATTTTCTTTAATTTATATGTTGAGATTAGAAGCTCATTGACTATAGGAAGAATTTCTTTCAAAAAATACAATAACGATGTGAATCTTTTGTCACTCCATCTATTGTTAGCATTCAAAGTATACAATTAAGCTTAGTAAACTTAGTACAACCTAAGTATAATACTCTCTCAGCATCATGCAGAATGTCTATCAATAAGATGGATCACTTAAATTTACCCCACAACTTTCTAGCATCACATAAACCATTACAATTAGAATTTGTTTGCTCACATTTACAATGCCAACAACTTATTCTTCAACACAACTATGACTCTCGACAACTACTTATCTCATATTAAGAATCTTTTTGTAACGTCCCCAGATTCTTGTTGGCTAAATTGGACATTATTATAATCCCTTTGTTTTGATGATGACAAACATTTCATTCTTGTGGATCTAAAGTGCTACTTGAGTATTGTAGGAACAAAGTGGATGACACAACTTGGAAGATCTATGCGCTCAAAAATGCTTTATTTCATGATTATAATCAAATGTAAAAACTTGTACAAGTATATAATGTACAAGTACTTAGATATCATGTAAGTCGAGCGTTTAGATCTTCCCTAGACAATCACAACACTTAGATCGGTCATCCCCTACAATAGTGTCACAACTGCACACTCATACACGCGCTTAGTACTTAATTCAAAACATTGAAACATGGTCATTCTCGGTCGACAAACTCCTCGACTGAGACACTCTCAGTCGACAAACTCTTCAACCGAGAATGACCCAAATAGTCGTTAGACACAGCAGACAAAGTAGTTGGGAGTTGGATCAGAACGTTGCTACAGACAGTCCCTCAGTCGACAAGTCCTCGACCGACTAGGACTCTCAGTCGACAAATCTTCAACCGAGAATGTCTCTGTCTGCACTTTTTAGAATTAATTAACTAGTCATTGTTAAAGCAAGTAATGGTTACCTAACGGCTAGTTGAGCACTAAGAACCCCCTAGAAAGTGTCTAGAACGTCCTTAAGCATCCATAGGCCATTCCTATAAATAGGACAAGCCATAGGACACCCAAAGTACACTTGTGCAATACTTGAGCTTACATACTTGCAATTGGCAATCTATTTTGAGCAATTGAGCAACTCTAGTACTTGCTACTCATTTCCATTGCTCTAATTGCATGTCCTATAGGATAGCATCTCCTACCCACATCATTTACACTTTCATATACATTAATTAGGAGATCAAAACGATTGATATAGGAAATCAAGCCTTGTGCTACAACGGTATTGTAATTTGTATTTTTCCTTCTTGTTCAAAATCCTGATTGGGTAAGCAACCGGGTAGTGGATTGACTGCCTTAGTATTTGCTAAGGTTGGAACCACTCTAAATCCTTATCCCCTTGTCCAATATTTTTGTGGTTGCTTTCTTTGGTTGAATTATTATTAAAATATCCATAAAACCCTATTCACCCCCCTAATGGTTTTTCAATTGGTATCAGAGCAGGCTTCAAGGAGCTCTAATCGAGTCTTGAAGAATGAAGGGTGGTGGTGTCTACAACCGCAAGCAAAGGAAAAGCATGGACCAATATTCAAGTTGCAATTGGTGCTTAGGAACAAGTCACACTACAAATAGCTGTCCATGGAGGTCAAAGAAGGAAGATTTGCATAAAGAATGCATTATTGCTACAATAAGTGAAGAAGAAGAAGAAGAGGTAAGCCTTTTTGATTTATCTAAAGAAGAGTTAATTTCTAGTCTTGAAGAAACACATAATAAGTATATTGAGTGCAAAAAGAAATTAAAGAAATCTAATAAGGCAAACGATGAGTTACATGCTAAACTACTTGCTCTCACATATGAAAATGAAGATCTTAAAAAGGTTATTGAAGATCATGATATTAAGCTGAAATTTGTAGAAGCAAATTGCAATTTTCTTTCCCTAGAAAAGCTAAACTTGCAAACTCAAGTAAATGATCTTCAAAAATAGCCTATTTGTGTACACATCTAGATTATGATATTATTGTGAAAGAAAGAGATTCCTTGTTATCTAATCTAGATTAAGCAAAGTTAGACATCAATAAGAGAATGGATGAGATTGTTATGCTACAACAAGAAGTTAGTAGTTTGAGTAACAATGATATCCTTGATAAAATTTTAAATGATTCTTATCATCAAATTGGAAGGAGAGGACTAGGTGATAAGCCTAAAGGAAAATATTACCAAAAACCTAGTTGGAGAAAGACACAAGTGCTAGAAGATCAATCTATGTATGTACCTAGAGGAAAATATACATATGTACCCAAGAACAACCTAGAACAAAATCATTGAAAGATATATGAGGTTGATTCTATATGTTGCCATTATTGTTTGCATCTTGGACATTATTCTCTCTCATGTGCTTACAAGAAAAAGGATGTTGAGTTAGAATGGGTTCTAAAACCCCCAAACTAAATGAACAAAATTAAGTTGAGATATGACCAAAGACTCTAAGTTGTATATCTCTATGTCTATCTCAACTTAACATAATGAGATAACAAATTGATTCAAGTAACTAACATTTCTAACTTGAAAATATACAAATCTACAGAGACACATCTTTGAAAATTTGTCTTAATTAGGGTCACTAAAACCTAAAGATTTGAATATGATTAGTTAAG
Source organism: Alisma plantago-aquatica (assembly GCA_963693085.1). Lineage (NCBI taxonomy): Eukaryota > Viridiplantae > Streptophyta > Magnoliopsida > Alismatales > Alismataceae > Alisma > Alisma plantago-aquatica. The sequence goes on along the minus strand of OY856410.1, from coordinate 89,894,317 downwards.
ATTTGATCAAAATGTTACTTTGATATTCATATGTTTTATCTCAACTAAACTGAGTTCTCAAATTACATAATTGAATTGAAAATGATCTATGATTTACTTATAAACAATTGCTGAAAAATAGTACAGAAACATTCTTGGTTGAGAAACTGTTTGACCGAGAACATTGTCGGCCGAGAATTAGTCGACCGAGCAGGTTACTATTTTTAAAACTTACAAACCTATACAAACAGCAGCATTCTCGGTCGAGCAAAACTTCGACCGAGATAAAGTCGATCGACAAAAAGTTCAATCGAACTAAGGTCTGCTGAATCTGTTTTTAATTAATCTAACTTGCTATCAATTTGTTATTAATGATTGATTTAATATGCAAATCAAGAATGAATCTTAGAGACCATCTTAAAATCAAAACATATTGATCTTTTGAATCATGAATTGTTAAAAGAAGGTATAACCTAATGAATATGAAATTCATAAACATATTGCAAAAATGATACATGAAAACTGATATTGAACATACTTTCTTCATTGATTGACAAAGTTTGTTAAGTATGTTCATTTACATGGTTTGTCTTAAAATTTGAAAAATAATGAAAAATAAATGAAATTATCTTGGTTTATCCTCTACATGGTTTGGCTTAAAACTAAAAATTATGAACCATGTTGATTTAATCAAGGAAATTATTGTTTTATCATAGTCCACATGGTTTATCCTAAGTATTTATTGTTCTATATATGGTCATAATCATGTGTATTAAAATTTAAATGGTAATAATCATTGTATTTCATGAAATTATATGTTGATCATTATATTGTGGATATGCTTCTACTGTTCTATCATGATCATTATGTTACTGGTTTGTCTAAAATAATCTTTGATCCATATATACAAACCATGAATGGATATTATTTGTAATCATTTTGATTGAGCTCATATGAAGATGCCATTTTGCATAAACTTTATGGCACAAATTCATTTTTAAATTGAAAATCTGCAGAAATTATACTTCTCATATAAGTGTCCAAATTGGAAATCTACATAAAATTGCCTCTTGGTTGAAATCAAGTTTGACCAAGGGACGCTATGGTCGAAGTCAAGGTCGACCTAAAATAATCTTGACAAAATGCTTATTTGTAAATCGTTTTATTGCACTAATCTTAGTACCTTAATTCATCATATTGAAAACATGATTTTAGTACAAAAACTCAAATAAAAGGTCAAAATCAAATCTTAAAAACTAGTTATGACCTTAGAATTGTTCAAATATCTTAGAAAATGGTTACATTATTACTCCCCTAGAAGATATACATATGTTCTCTACAAATATAGTCTCTCACTTGCATTGAAAAATTAGCTCAAAATGTCATCCACAACAACTTCGTCTGTCAGCAAAAATCTCAACCGAGACATACTCGGTCGACGAATTCGTCGACCGAAGACATCTCAGTTGATTATACTTCTCGACCGATACTCACCAAGTCAATACTGTACAGTCGAATCCAGACATATTCCCGGTCGACAAAATGTTTGATCGAGTCATCATCAGTTGATAAAATTGTCGACCGAGGCCAACCTTGTGAACTCCCATTCACGTGAATTAAAAGGAAATCTTTTGATCAAATTAAATTAAAAAAAAATATTGCAACGGCTAATTTTGGATCGACCGTTGGACGACCGAGAAGAGCGTCTGTAGAAATGACCGTTGCGGTCGTCAGTCGACAAATTGTCGACCAAAATGGGTTCTGTTTTACTATAAATAGAGCCCAAAACGACCCCATTCTTCACAAACTCACATTCTTATTTCTCTAGCACTTCTCTAGTTCATTCTAATATGAATTTTTAGCTTCTATACACCCAAATCTTTCCTTGCTTCTTCTCCACTTCAAAGCAACAAGATGGCTTCCTCATCATCTTGTGGAAAGAAGCAAGTCGCAGCTAGGAAGGGAAGGACGGTCTCTGCAACACTTTCGTTCATCAACGACGTTCCATCCATTGATGTAGCTACCGACAATCATTACTTCAGGCTATCCTCAAGGACCCCTCTTCCACGATGGCTGGTCGATGTCATGGACTTCCACAACATTGTTGATCTTGAGGAAATCTTTTAGGTGCAACATCTGTCTAAATTTTTAAATCCTTCTTTCCATTCCTACTCCTCACAAGTAGTTAATGAATTCTATGACAACCTAACCCCACATCCTGACCATGATTCCTTCTCTTCTATGGTTAGTGGGTATGTATTTCATTTTTCTGAGGAGGGCATTCTTAACATGCTTAACATAGATATAGAAGACTATAAAGAGTGTATTGATCTCACCACCGGAAAACCACTAAATAAGCTTTCCCAAGATGACACTACCACAAGTTTAAGTGACATTAAAAGAGCCATTTTTCTATCAAATACCACTTTCCATGAAGATAGGAGTACATATTATGCCATCAATTTAAAACCTGAAGCTAGGATAGTAATCCTCATTATTGCCACAAATATCCATCCTAGGGAAAATAAATCTGAAGTACCTACTTTTCGCATGTACCTTATCTATGCCATCCTAAAAGGTATCCCCATCAATTTCATTCGTCTCATTCTTAAGAATATGGTTGAATTCCCTGGCAATCCACCTTATGCCGATTTTGTTTTCGAAATTACTCAACATTTTCTTAAGAAGAATATTGAGGACCTAGGTTATACATGGGATAGGAAACCCCAAAAGATAAGTAAAAATATAGTAGAGAAGATGGGGATCCATTTTGGACACAAAAGGGCTAGGACTGAAGGGGAGCCATCCACCGAAGACATACCTCCACCACCTCCTCCTACTAGCCTACCCCATGATCCTATCACAAACACTTTGACATACATTACTGGTTCTCAATATCACCTAAGTAGGCCATTGGATTACAATCATCATGCCATGTCTTATTTAAATCAAAGGATGCAAGCCCTTTCTCCTGAACAACCTGATGAATATCCTTATTCACTTAATCCTGGCATGCCAAAACCCATACAATCCATCCTACAATTACTATAAAATTCCACCTTCACCATCTCCTGACCTCACTCATTCTCAGTTTTCTCCAATCCAACTCCAAGATATTGCTGCCCACTTTTATTTTATCGTGTTCCCACCTTCTTGGAGGCTTATGCTTTAACCAAGATAGGTGCCTTGTAGTGGCAGACACTCATCAAATACTATGGAGTTGAGCCCTTTCTTGGAAAAGACCCAGAAATTGATGTAATCCTTCGGTCTTTTCAGTGAGATCATGAGATGAATGGCTATCTTTGTAAGGTTTGTAATGGCTATCTTTTTATAAGCTAGTATGTCATGATTAATGGGTCATCTTATGAGTTGTATGAGCATTGAGTTGTTACAAATAAAAGTGTTTTCTATGGCTTCAATTGGACATATCCTTGTTATATAAGAATATTATAGTGGAGCATAAAAATCAGGGGGAGTAATATATGCAATGAACCTAAAAGGATCTCATTCTTTGCAAATGATTGAGAAATGAATTGTGGCTAAATCTGACAATAATTGGTTTGCTTCCCTGCTTTTAAAACTGAATATCTTATTAAGGGGGAGCATCTAATTATCAAATTAAGGGGGAGTAATAAAAGTCATACTTAATGATTATCTTGGTTATCTTTTTGAAATGACAAAGGGGGAGAAATAATATAAAATCAAAAACATAAAATAAAATGAGTTTCATAATCTCTCGGCCAACATGCCAACACACACTTGCAAAACAAGAATGGATACAAAAGTTAAACTTCAAGTATGAAACTCGTATGATTTTTATTTCCTTATTTTATATTTAGGAAATGTTTGTCATCTTCAAAAAGGGGGAGATTGTTGGCTAAATTGGACACTATCATAATCCCTTTGTTTTGATGATGACAAACATTTCATTCTTGTGGATCTAACGTGCTACTTGAGTATTGCAGTAACAAAGTGGATGACACAACTTGGAAGATCTATACGCTCAAAAATGCTTTATTTCATGATTGTAATCAAATGTAAAAACTTGTTCAAGTATATAATGTACAAGTACTTAGATATCATGTAAATCAAGCATTTAGATCTTCCCTAGACAATCACAACACTTAGATAGGTCATCCCCTACCATAGTGTCACAACTGCACACTCATACACACGCTTAGTACTTAATTCAAAACATTGAAACAGGGTCATTCTCGGTCGACAAACTCCTTGACTGAGACACTCTCGGTCGACAAACTCTTCGACTGAGAATGACCAAAATAGCCATTAGACACAGTAGACAAAGAAGTTGGGAGTTGGATCAGAACGTTGCTACAGACAGTCCCTCGGTCGACAAGTCCTCGACCGACTAGGACTCTCGGTCGACAAATCTTCGACCGAGAATGTCTCTGTCTGCACTTTTCAGAATAAATTAACTAGTCGTTGTTAAAGCAAGTAATGGTTACCTAACGGCTAGTTGAGCACTAAGACCCCCCTAGAAAGTGTCTAGAATGTCCTTAAGCATCCATAGGCCATTCCTATAAATAGGACAAGCCATAGGACACCCAAAGTACACTTGTGCAATACTTGAGCTTACATACTTGCAATTGGCAATCTATTTTGAGCAATTGAGCAAATCTAGTACTTGCTACTCATTTCGATTTCTCTAATTTCGTGTCCTATAGGCTAGCATCTCCTACCCACATCACTTACAGTTTCATATGCATTGGTTAGGAGATCAAAACGCTTGATATAGGAAATCAAGCCTTGTGCTACAACGGTATTGTAATTTCTATTTTTCCTTCTTGTTCTTTTATATCCTTTGCACTCTCCTTGCTACTCCTAGGGTTGTAGGTTGTGGATTGGAGAGGATTTGATTTCTCAGGTGGAGAAGGTGGACTTTGGACTACTTCAAGAAGGTTGTCTCAATTGGAAGCTACTTCAAGAGGAAGGCTACTCCAAGAGGGAGCTTGATGTTACTTCAAGGATGGTTGCCTTGAGGTTGGTGAGACTACTTCTAGGTGAAGGCTGTCTGAAGGGTTTGGTGAAAGTGTTGTAATTTTATGTAACATCCTTGTGAAGTAATAAAATTAAATACTTTCAAAATCCCAGTTGGGTAAGCAACCGGGTAGTGGATTGTCTGTCTTACTATTTGCTAAGGTTGGAACCACTCTAAATCCTTGTCCAATATTTTTGTGGTTGCTTGCTTTGGTTGAATTAGTATTAAAATATCCATAAAACCCTATTCACCCCCCTCTAGTGGTTTTTCAATTCTGTCTTTTAGAGACTTAGAAGTCCACGGAGGATAGATCTAAAAATGTTAATCAATCATATCAAAGGGTGATGTGGATGCATCGTATGCATACATGAACAAACAACTATAATTCATACACCAAACATTTCTCAACACTCAACATATGTATATTATAAAATGAATTATTACAACTTAAAAATACTCACTGAATACGAATTTTACTAGTCTATGTACATGTATGCTAATCGACATCTACACAATAGGTACAACATATACATCACTCACTATCTTTCTTTTATCCCAAGCTAGCTCTAAACATAAAACACTACGTGAAACAACTAATCAACACAATGTCTTGATGGGTAGAATGATACATATATTTATGGTTTTCATAACTTGAAAAGATTTGCAAAAAGAAAGAAGAAAGATTATAGAAAATAGTTCTTAATAAGAGAAATATGCCAATTTTAGTCATTTTTCTAGATGAGTTTCATTATCAAGGTGGACTAGTACCAAAACTTATATGATGGGCCCTATCTCGTGTACCAAGTACTATGGGAAAACTCTTTGTACAAATTGTTCTCTAGGGAGGTGTACTAGTCAAAATTAATCCATTCCCTCATAAGGGGGATAATGAAAACCTTAAATAACTAAAAAGCATTTACTCATAATTTATGTTTGAAGTGATAAATCACCAAGTACTTATGGAATACTGCATCCAATACTTTAAAATAATAGAGCATACATACATATTGTGATTCAACCAATAAAACTATAGTCATATAATTTAATAAATTCTACATACCTAAGTTCAAAGAGTTCTAATTATCTTAGATCACCTACATCTCTAGTCATCACCTAGTTATTATAAATTAGCCATCGTTAATTATAGGATCATCATCTAACTTGATACTTAGGTCCAAACTAGGGTTTAGTCCATTTTAGGTTGAAGCTATCCTAATTTTTCTATTATATATTTGTTATACTAATCAAAGGGTCATAATAAGGGTCTGGTTTAATTTTCATAATTTTTTGATGTTTGCAATATTTTTTGGAATTAATATGAGTTTTAAAGTATCTAATTAGTAATTAATAGGAAAATGACTAATGTTGGACATTATTACTAAAATAAGAGTCCATATATGGTTTCTAATTGATGCCCGGGTTCAAATGTAATTTTGTGAGAATTAATTTCAATTGGATACTATTTATTTTATTTAATGAACCCTAAAATTAAATATTAGCATATATATAAAAACTCATCAGTAATAATGACTCAAGGGTCTAACATAGTGGTCTCATAATAAAGTATACAATTTAATGATTCCATGGATATTTTTTGATAATTTATAGGAAAGGGGAGCTATTGGTAATGTCTTATATAAGATACCAATGTTTATGTAAAATGGGAGGTTATTTACCTTTTTCTGATTTCATTGGGATTTTGATCACATCACATGGATATCTTGGATGCCTACCACATTACAATTAGATTCAGGCATGAATCATCAAGATTCTGAAGTCTGGACTGGCCGGTTCACTTGAACAGGTAAATGTCGCCCAATTTACTTGAACACCATCTCTTTCCTTGCGGTGTGCTTCTTGGGTGCACTCTGATCTGGGCGTCAATCTATTTCCACCGCCGTGAGCCTCCTTTTAGACGAGCATGATAAAAGGTTAGGGATCTAGATAAAGTAGGTGGATTGTGGCTCCTTCACAAGTGTCATGACATAGGGAACTCAGACGAGCCCGATATTCAGACAAGTTGTATCCACACCACGCAAGGAGCGATTTGACCTTCAAGAAGGCCTGGGAAGCTCCAATGTATGCTTCCTACATATATAGGTACTATGTACCTCGATATAGCTCCCAATGATGGAGAAGGTGTGGTGAGTAATGGGGCTTCTTCTAACATCTTCAGGAGCTTCAAGGCATCTCTGCAATATGGCAGAATCCCCTAGATTATGGTATCTAGGCTTGTCTTCTCCAAAAGGCATGCATCCTACCCAATCAAAACTAGATCTGGGGATTCCTCTATGACTCAGTCAAGGTCCCTGCCTCCTTAAAAATCTTATGGCCCTCCAACAAGGCAGCATGGCTCTAGTTTTCTGACCTCGTCGACACAAAGGACAAGGAAAGGGAGGAAATAGGTACCCAATCGCCCTTGTCTCAGTTTGGTTCTCCTCAACGCTAAGAAGGGCATACAAGAACCTAAAGGAGGCCATGGATGCAGTTGTGAAATCATAAATGGGTGTTGAAATCAGATATGTCTATGTCTAAGGAGGTACCTTTGACTTTGATTGAATGTCAGGAAGCAAGTAAGGTGGTCTGAAGCCTCTCATGTCCATTATGGCTACCACATATGAGAGACGATAAAGTAGGTGAGTGAGGAGGATAATTGCTCTTAAACCACAAAGTCCAGCCTCAAGTGAGGGTGCAAATGGGATCTCCTAATCTCACAGACTCTATTAAATATCTTGCAAAGGTTGTTTGTTTGTGATCCACATGATTAGCGAGGAAGGTATGGTGTGGTTGTTGTGCCTCCACAACTCTAGTTTAATCGGAGGTAGGAGAGAATCCTAACTTGTCTGATCCGTAACATCCTAATGCTTGGGAAAGATCTATCTGAATTAAAATTAGGGAGGATTGACATCTAAATGTCATAACCCCTAAGTTCTTAAATAATCATAAGATTATTAGTTGGCACAATATTTAAATCAACATTAAAAATTTTAAATTGGTATACCTTCTAGTAGGAATCTCCCATTCAGATGACATATGAACCATTGTTTCCTCATCAAACAAGGCCGCGTATGACTAAGTTTGACATCCAAACTATAAAACTTGGTCATCTAAGTTTACTCATCAAGTAACTTCATAAATAAGTGTATTAACCTGAAATCCAAATCAATGAGTCATAAATTCTTGATCAAACAAGTTTAACTTGTTTCACATCACACCTCAAGACTCATCATTAAATCATTTGAGTCCATTAATACTTCAATTTGACACTTCACTTCATAAGTACTTAGCATTAAATAATAACTCATGTTGAATGTTTGTATGTCCATAGAAGGCCCTCGATAAAAGTATTCATCCTATAATGGAATTGTAGTCATGTTTATTGGTTAAAGGTATCCATCTTTGGATAAATGTCACCTCAACTTGGAATCAACCAATTAAGAAAAGTCAATAACTTCAATTACTATATTGGGTATGAAAACCCTAAAATCAAGGTCATCACACTTTCCATGCTAGTACCATTATGTATAGCCTTGAAAAATCAAATTGCACATGACATAACTTTTGAATTTGTCAATAGTGTCAACTTTCAAGTTACTACTACAATTCCTACATGGATAACATAACCTATATCCAGTTCATTTCCTATGTTCTTTCATAAATCGTACAAAACTAATAAAAAACTAGTAATAAACTTTGTATTTTAGCAATTTGGAATGGACATTTATGATGGATCCATTCTATGATGGCACATAAAATGAGCATTAAATTAGGTATTTAGAGACTAGGTATCACAAATTAGGTTTATTGTTTAGGGTTTAGGATTTAAAGATTTGGGTTTAGGGTTTACAGATTAGGGTATAGGGTTTAGTAATGAATGTGTACCTCCTATCCCATTCTTGAACACCTAGTCTCACTAGTAAGTGTATAATGTGTATTCAATTTTTGGGAAAATTTAATAGCATTTCCCTGTAGTTTTTCAAGTGCATCAATGTAGATGGGAAAATGCCCACCTACATATATACTTTGAGAACATATGGGGAAGTGTTGGAAAAACAACTTGAAAACCGAATACACATTATACACTTACATCCTAAGTGAGATTATGTATTCAAGGACAATCTCACATCGGGGATTATCCAAGATTTACTCCTAATGAGTAAATATTGGATGGGTTTCTAGGCCACTCGAATACATGCATATTGTCATTTCTATACCTATTATCCTAGTATCATCATTCATATCCTAAGTTTTCAATACTATTTATATAGAAATAACATTAAAGATTTATACAAATGTTTCTACACAAACCAAACAAGTAACCATTCATGCATTTCCCAAAGCATAATTTTCAATTCTAGTTGGATACATAATTAGAATTTAGTGACCTAACAAGCATGTAGTAATTCATAACACATGAAAATTAATATGTACTACAAGAACAACTAAAATATGTTAGCCCAAATGAATGAAGACCAACAACAACAGTAGGAGGTAATATGAGGTGGCACTGGCATCCAAGCTCCAAGATCGTAGATTGTAGCATACAACATGGTAGTGATGTCAGCAACCAAAGTCAGTGGTCAAGGCAAAAACCAGGGGAAGAAAGAAAAAGCACAAGACGTGGTGTCATCTCTAACCAGGGAAGAGGTGATAGTCCCACAAGAGGTGGGTGGTAGTTACAGAAAGGAGATATTGGAGGCCGAAGAAAGGATCTACTAGTGAGTGGTGAAAGCGGATGATGGATGCAATGGATGAAACATTAATAGATGGAAGAGGAAGAGAGAGCTAGCAGGCCATTGTCATCATCGTAGTTTCTAGAGAGAATCTAGGTAACCAGGGGGGTGAAATAGAGAAAGGGGGAAAGAAATTTCATGGGTGATATTAGGTGGACCGTTGTCATTGATTTTTACCAAAACTAAAGACTAAGTATTTAGTCATAAATAGTCTAACAAAAACCAACAACATAGTTCAATCTCTATCACTGTCCATCCACCAATAAGTCAACGCCACCATTCAATAAGATTGAGGAGCAAGTAAGGGCCAAAATAGGTTCACCCCTTATGGTTATGGTATCAAATGACATGTCCACAAGAAGGAAAGGAGTTGGCTTACCACATATACTTTCTCATCTTGAAAGACAGGCTGGGGCATAAATAGATTACAAAAGCTACTGAAGTTTCATCCCCCATGCATAGAGATTCCCTAGAAGGAATCCAAATTTAGTAGCGTGTTTGAGATCTTTTGATTGTACTAAAGGACCACAAATTCGAAATATACCCACAAAAAATGATTTAGAAGAAAAAGTAGCTCAATCGTAAGGGAGAGGAACATAATAAAATTTGCAATATGTCATTTTGACTAAAGAGTAAAATCACTTACTTGCTTGCGTCCTCTAGGCATCTTTTGTTTAGTTTGAACTGGCTGTCAGAGGGGTTCATGTATTTAAAAAAATGCAACCTCACTCAGACCTATGTCATCAGTTGTCTAGAAAAACCAATGACATATTTCATTTTCTTTCGTTGGTTTTCCAACTAGAAACCAACATCATACGTAATTATTGTTGTTAAAAAAGCCAACTTCACTAAGAAACTGACAACATAAGTACTTAACCCTGTTAAAAAAGCCAACCTCACTAAGACACGTGTCGTCGATTTCTAGAAACAAAACCAACAACATAACCTAATTTAGGGGAAATTTTTTTTGTAGGGCATGTGGAAGGAATCCTTTGTTGTTGGTTCTTTAAGAAAAAACTAACACCATAATCTTTTTTGAGGTAAAATATTTTGTGTTGGGTGTGACCTACAACATCTAATTTTACAGAGTAAATCTAACAATAGAGAATTTTCAGAGGTCAAATTTATCTTGTGGGAAGTGGTTGATACACATAGGTTTGCACACCAATTCACTAAGATAAATTATCCTAGAGTTTAAGTCTATTATAGAAGGGTTAAACCCACAAGACATGGTTTTTAAGATTCATTTCTTTTACCCCAATGCTTTTGAACAATATAATGCAAACAGTAAATTCTAGAGTTGGTAGTTGATGATTATACTAAACCAAGAAAATAAAGTGAAATGAAATAAAAGTATGATAAGAACAAGTAAAGAGAAGTTACTCTAAGAACAATCAAAGAGATTCTAGATTACGAACAATTAAAAGAATTTATTCTAAGAACAAAATTTATATGCAAGAAGTAAAGAAAGTGATGGAAACACACAATCAAAGAAAGTGTGGTTTGAATCAAATGGTAAAGGTATGGGGGCTTATGTGTTTCACCACCATACCCAATGTCAAACAAGATCAGATAAATAATATGATTAGCAAGATAGAAAAAAGCATGCAAAACATTTGTAAATGAATAACAAAAGATGAACTCCATGTGAACCCATTGGTCCTGGTATTCACAGATCCTAGTCCATAATCCTAATAGGGATTTTCTGAGGTCTCATCTAAATAAACATGTTATTGGTTTAGTCATTCTAAATCTTGTTTTCCATAAATGCATCTGCCAAGATTAACATAAGATAAAAATGAGAGGTCACTTCATTAAAATCGTTAATTTCCCAAACCAAAACCAAATATCGAATGTAATTGTATAAAACTTTGATATAAGTCAACACATCGCTATGGGGCTTATCCCCTCGCCTCGATACAAAAACTACTCACTAGCCATAGAAATTATAGGGAGAACAAAGCAAGAAAGAAAGGGACAAGTTCTTATAAAAAAACTATGATAGATATGTAAAAGGAGAGATGAATATACATTCACAAAAATACCTCAGACTTGAATGTTTTCTTGTCCTCGAGCAAATAAAATCATAAATAAATCCAATTTATACTAGCAACATGTCTAACCTCACCTCATAACATTACTTTATTCCTTACCTCCAAATTTGACCAAGAAACTCAATCTCCTAGAAGAAGATAACTCAAAATTCTATGTTCCTTATAAAAAAATATACCATATCTTGTTTAAAAATTATGATTTTGTAGAAAAATAGGCTTCATCTTAATTCAACTTTGACACTCTCATTTTTTTTTCTTTTTGTGAGTTTTTGTACATGAACAAGATGAAGGCAGTGTGGAATAAGATGATCCCTCCTGTATTATACTCGCGATATATTTATTTATGGTCTTATGGCTACATTGGTCACACTTTTTTTTCATGTGCTATTTGCCCTATTTTGATGGTACTCCCCTTTTAAGTGGTATGGAAATTTTCATGAGGGAATCATGCCACCCCGGACGTGAATTTTTTCAGGAGGTGATTCTTTAATTTATTTTAAGAGAGAATGAGGGAGGATTGTTCCTGTACTTATAAACTTCACATTTATTTTCAAAAGTGTCATTGCATCAGATATAATTTTCCTATTAATCACAATATATGAACTTTACATCAAGTTAATCCACCATTAAAAATAGAGAAAACATGTGTTTGGTTTTAATTGAATCCATACAACTTGTCAACTTTTCCAAGGAATGATGTTAGTTTGGGGTCCTAGGTGGCATGGTGGGTTCACACATAGGAATTTGTAAAGGTTTTTGCAAAAGATTTATTAAATTCAAAAGGGGTACAATGATAGACATCTACTCATATTGGCTGACTAGTGAGGGCCATTTTGAAAACTAAGGAAAATATAGACATGGACAACTAGATAAAGGCCATGAAGAAAAAGCAACTACATGTAGAAAATAAAAGACAAAAATAATGCAAAAAGGTAAAATATAAGGGGGTGGAATAAGAACATACAACCCACCTCCACATGGACTTAGAATTTTTCTCATCCTGAAAAAAACCTAAACCGAAGATGGAGGGGAGGAAATCACTCTGGAGGTGGGTAATGTGGTGGTGCATGAGAGGAAGATGGAGGGTTGTAGTAGTAGTTCCCCTCAATGTGGGGAGTTGGGGTCAGGGTAGGCTTGACGGGCCCCATCCTCCTCATACTGGGGTCGACTATCAACATAGTGGCTCACATCCACATGCCAAGACTTTTGTAAGTGCTACATCAAGTACATATGATTGAGTTGATGTCCCTAGTGATACTACTCAAGCTGGATCTAATTGAGTTGGTCTTGGATCACATAAAACCCATAGGGCTTATCAGGGTCCTCTTCATTGCCAGTGCGCCTCCTGGTACACAATCGAGAGGGCTAGGAAGAGGTCCAATCACATCATCATGTGCCTCCAATGAGACACCCCTCCTAAGTGCAGTAGGCTCGAGAACATATTTGGGTCTGGATGTTCCTGAAGGAAATGTTGAAGGTGCCCTAGCAGGTCAGTCAGATCGAACACCAAATTTGTACTTGCAAACCTAGCATGTCGAGGAAGCTTGAGGCCAAGGGTGATGTCTTTGAATGTCAAGTAGTAAACATCCTATACTGCTCTGTAGAAGATGAACTTACAATCATTCATACATACAAGGTCAATCAGGTGGTGCCTATGCTGTAGTGGTAACAAAGGGATATGAGTGTAGCCCAAGAATTAATGTGGCCATAGAGTTACAATGAGGACAATGTAGAGTGAAGAAAATGTGTTGCGGCTATCGTGGCAGTGAAGATGTGATATCATAGTGTTTCACCAGTAGAAAGACTTGTCGTGCAGTAGAAAACATAGTGTGTAGAGCTCGAGGTGGGTGTGTGTACCTTCCCTGTTGAAGATAGTGTAGGCGGGACACAGTGAAGATAGTACACAACATGGTTGTTGATGTTGGAGGATTTGGGACCAGGTGGTAGCTTAGGCAGAAGTCCAGTGATGTCCACCCAAAACTTCTCATCAAGGTAGTTGTCATGGTGGCGTCCTAAACATCAAGATTGTCAATCAAGCTCACCATCATCGAGGATGATAGAGGTGAGATTGACTGATATCTTCAAGCTTTTTTAAAATATCCTGACTTTGCTGGTGGAGTTCCCTTGAGAAGAGAAGAAATGTCAAAAAGTGGACATGCACTCTAGTGTGAGGTTGTTGTACTATAGATTGATGAGGTAGATAAAAGTTAAGATATTGTTGTGTCAGAAAATGTTGTTGATTGTTGTCTTGATCTCAAGGGAAGTGAGAGTGATGTCACAAGCTCATATAGGGAGTGAGACACTGATGGAGGATAAGGGATAGGAGTGCTCATCACTGACGAGTTGGGCATAGATGCTTGGGTGCAGTATTATGCAAGGTGGTCGAGGAGTGACAGAATCCAGGTCATGTAAGGATAACTAACCTGCCCAAATTTGACTAATGACTCATCCACCACGTCGAGATCATGTTGCATCTCCTCATGTATCCCAGGCAAAGACTTGCCTATAGGATCCTAAATTTGAATTACTTGGACCATAGTGGAGCGCAAGGAGGCATGTGGGATACAGTCAGTTTCACAGGCTACTTTCCCTTGCAAAAAAGGGCCAAGGAAACCATGACAGGACCCATCTTTAGATATAGTGGTTTGTTGTTGGAAGGCTAAAATGAGTGTATCATATGTTGAGATGATCATTTTATCAAGAGAGATAGTCGTCTAGTGTACCCAAACAATTTCCTCGAGTGCACAAAGTTGTATGGGATAGGCATGAGACACTTGGTCAATACACTCAATGCTCGGTTCACCTAACGCGGCAGAAGAGGAACACTCAACAATGATGGCAACACTAAGAATGGTGATGAGGTCATCCTACATTTGAGATGCTCATCTCACAGGGATGAGATGACGTTAGGGGTTGCAAAATAACTATCAGGGAATAGAGACAAGGTGAACCATAGTAGATGAAGGAGAGGGGTAGGTGACGACAAGACTACCTGTTGTCTTGTGCAATTACTAGTCAGAATGGCTACTGACAGGATGAGGTTGCTTGGAGTGCATAGAGAGAGAGGTGGGAGACAGCCATTTAGTGGCTCCGACTGTCATTTCGTGGGGGCGTCGGGACAGTTGCCTAGCGTCACCAAGCATTCGGTTGGGGATTGGGCATAGCGATTCTCTGATGAGGGTAGCTAGGGCTCAGGAAGGTGAAGGGGGCGATTCTGAGTGTGGATATCCCACCCTGATCTCATCTCTTTATGGGCCAACTTTCCAAGATGAAATGATCATTTCAGGATGGGCCATTGATCGGCAAGCATTTTTCTTGTGGTGATGGTCACTTTGGTTTCCAAGAAGTCCACTTTAATGGAATGCACTCAATAATCCTTAGGATGAGCATCTCGCTTCAACGAAATGATAGTTTGGGAAGTTGAATTTTTTTTAATTTAAATATAGGCATTTCATTGTTTGAAATGAAAAATGCTTGCCATATAGTCACAGTCCCTATTTCTGTTGAAATGATTATCTCCTCTAAGTGATAAGATCGGTTCACGGGTTATGAATGCTCCGATATTGCCTTCCCGAAAAGAAAATCTCTTTTTTTTCAATGAATAAGTTACTGAAATAGAATAACAAGGGTTAGCTTAAAATAAAATAAGAAACGCAAAATAATTTAAAATTTGGGTTGCCTTCCAACAAGCACCTAGTTTTAAGTCAAAGGCTCGACATAGGTGTACCATGGAGCCATTTTGAGCTCGGGTGTAGAAGGAGGTGGAGGGTCTTCCAAGTCAAGTTCTTCGAGTAATGAGAGTTGATGTGCCTCAAAAGTTAAAAAGTCCTCAACCATAATGTATTATTTCAACCTATGCCCATTGACCTTGAACTCGCCTAGCACTTTGTCTGAAAGTAGAAAGGTTCCATGTTGATAAGGACATTTAACAAGATATGGTCCATACCATCTAGATTTGAGTTTTATAGGAAAAAACTTTTAATATAGAGTAATAGAAAAGGATTTGATCTCCTTCCCAAATATCCTTCCTCCTAATATTGCCATCATGTCATAATTTGGTTTTCTTTATAGATCATGACATTCTCATAAGCAGTCATTTTGAGCTCTTCTAATCCCTGCATTTGAAGAAAATGGTTTTCTTCTATGGTAGTTAAGTTAAAATTTAAAGTTTTGATGGCCCATATAGCCTTATGTTCCAATATTAGGGGTATATGATAAGATTTTACATAAATCAATTTGAAACAGGTGGTGCCTATAGGTGTTTTGTAGGTCATTATATTTCCCAAAAGGCATCATTAATTTTCAAAGCCCAATTTGTCCTAGTGTGATTGACAATTTTCTCTAGGATGGACTTGATTTGTTGATTTGAAACCTCAACTTCACCACTAATTTTAGTGTGGTAAGGTGATGCAACCTTGTGATGGACTCCATATCATTTCAAAAAAGATTAAAAGATTTTCTCTTAGAAATGGGAGCCCCATTAGAATCCATGGGGAGAGGTACCCCGAATCTAGGAAAAAATGTCTTTTAAAAGATTTTTTTACCGGTTTTGATTCACAAGTTTTGGTGGGGATGGCTTTGACCCATTTGGAAATGTAGTCTACAACCACAATGATATACGTGTACCCAGAAGAGGAAGGAAAGGGTTCCATATAATCCACTCCCCAAATGTAAATACTTTTTTATCTTTTTCCAAGATGTCATGGGCATCTGTCTCTCTTAGAAATGTTCTGAGACCTTTGGCATTGATCACAAGATAAGGTGAACTCATAAGCATCTTTTAATAAGGTGGGCCAGAAAAGCCCAGGTTGAAGAATTTTTCTAATAGTTTTTTGAGAAGTCATGTGCCCCTAGTGGAGCTAGAGTTCACTTGCGTATCTCATGAGACTCTACCTCAGTTACACACCCATGGCAAAGGCCATACAAACACAATCTAAAGAGATAAGGATTGTCCCAATAACACTTCTTGACATCAAACAATTTTTTTTCTTTAGGGTGTCCTTTGTATTCAGGATGTATGATGCCTACAGTAAGAAAATTGACATAATTTGTGAATCAAGGATATTGGGATTCCATTTTCAAAAACTTATCATCAGGAAGGAAATCATTGATGGGAATACCATCATCATCAAAAAAGTCAAGGCGGTTGAGATGGTCAGAAACTACATGCTCATAAACTTTCTTGTTAAGGATTTCTAAATCAAACTCCTAAAGTAAAAGGACCCAATAAAGAGGATGAGGTTTGACATCCGTTTTGGTCATCAAATATCTAATGGCCATGTGGTTTGTGTAAATAATCACTTTAGTCCCAACTAAGTAAGAGAGGAATTTGTCACAGGCATAGACTATGGCTAGCATTTCCTTCTCCATGGTAGTGTAATTATGGTGGGCATTGTCTAGAGTTTTGGATGCATTGTGAATCGCATGGTTCTTTTACGTTGTTCTAGAATAGCACCAACAACAAATTCACTAGAATCAAGCATCAATTGAAAATGCAAGGACTAATCAAGGGCCTGAATGATAGGGGTGGAAGTGAGGGCATCTTTCAAACACAAGAAACTAGCCATGTAAGATTTGTCAGAAACAAACGGGTGTCTTTTTGGAGGAGGTTGGTTAGTGCTTTAGTGATTTTTGAAAAATCATGGATGAATCGCTGGTAGAATCACACATGCCCAAGGAAGGCACGAATGTCTTAGATAGAAGAAGTGGTGGGAGTTTGGAGATGACCTCGAACCTGGCTCTATCAATTTATAAACTACAATTGCTAACTCTATGTCTTAAGACAATCCCTTCTGTCACCATAAAGTGACATTTTTCCCAATTTAAAACCAAGTATGCTTCCTCAAACTTTTCTAGAACAAGAGATATATGTCTAAGGAAAGAGTCAAAGCTTTATTCTTACATGGAGAAATCATCCATGAACTCCTCCATAACGGTCTCAGTCAACCCAACAATCTAGGAACTCCTCCATCACAGTCTCATTCATCCCAACAAAGATAACGAACATGCACCACTAAAAGGTGGTTGGGGCATTAAACAACCCGAAAATCATTCTCCTAAATGTGTAAGTGCCAAATTGGCAGATGAAGGTTGTTTTCTCCTAGTTGTGAGGATGGATGTCAATCTGATAAAAACTTGAATATCCATCAACATGACATAAATATTGTTCATGGACAAGGCTCTCTAGTACTTGATCCAGAAAGGGACAAGAAAAGTGATCTTTCCTAGTGGCCTTATTAAGTTTTCTATAATCAATACACATCCTTCATCCTATAATAGTTTGGGTGGGGATGAGTTCATCATTATCATTTTTCACAATAGTGGTTCTCCCTTTCTTGGGACAACTTGGATAGGGCTAACCCCAGGGTGAATCGAAGATGAGGTAGATGATTCATGCAGTCAACATTTTGATAGCCTCTAGGCATACAAACTCTTTCATGTTTGGATTTAGTTTCCTTTGAGGGTCTTGAGATGGCTTGTATTCCTCTACCATAGGAATTTTGTAAATGCAAATAGATTTATTGATCCCTATCAAATCCACCAGTTATCTGCTAGGGAAACTCTCCTCTTCTTAAGATCAGTTATGAGCTTAGATTCCTATTCATGGGTAAGATTGGAATTAATGATAACCCGATAGATTTGTTGCTCATTAAGGAAAACATATATAAGTCCTTCTAAGAGGGGTTTCATCTTAGGTGCCTTGGGGGGTTCATGTTTTTCATTCACAAGAGAGATCATTTTAAGGTCCTCAAATTCTTCATTATGGATTTCCTTAAAAGTGTCTATATGAACTCTATATTACTCCAATTGTTCTTCTTCAATCCAGATTCAATAGCGGAGATGAAGGCATTCTGAAGGAGATCCTCAACGAGCTCCCATTCTTGTCTTAATTGGTTGAGGTACTCAACGTAATCAAGGTGATAAACCACTTCCTAGAGGCTTGGTCCTCGCTTATGTTTAGACACCCTAAACTATAGGGTTAGTTTTTTAAAGGTGCCAAAAGATGGCTCCAGCCTCAATATCTATCAAGGCCCGAGTAGTGAACAAAAAGGGGTGGCTGAAGATGATGGGTTAACATAAATCTTCCTTTATGTTCATGATGACAAAGCCACAAGGGACATAAGCATCTTTCCCAGTCCTTTAAGGTATGTCTTCAATGATACCCATCGAGTTTTACATGGATGAGTCTGCCAAGTGGATTGTCATGGCAGTGGGAAGCATGTGAATGAATCCTAACCTCCTACAAAGACTATAGGGCATGATAGAAATACTAGCACCTAAATTGTCTAGGCATTTCCTGCAAGCATTGTCACCTAGTTAACACTGAATCCCAAAGGAACCATGATCTTTCTTTTTTTAGGCATGTTTCTTTGAATGATATTTGAAGTGCTTCTAGCAAGCATTACTATCTTGTGTTGTATGATTGTAAATTTCTTAGTCAATAAATTTTCCATGTACTTGGATGAGGCATGCATATCAGCTAGAGCATCATAAAGGAATATCCACATGCAACTTTTTCACGACATCCCTAACTTTCAAGAAACGAGTATCAAGCCTAGTTTTCTTTAGGGGGGCTTGGTATGGTGGATGAGGTTTGTAAAGAGGGATTTTTGGCTCGTCAATCTCCACAGGTGGAACCACAAGAACGGGAATGATAGGTTCTACTACATACGGAGTTTCAGTGATTACAATGTCTTCATCCACAAAATCCAAAGGTACAACTATGGGTTTTTCTAGAGGAGGGGGAGGGGTACTATGAGTCTTACCAGAATGAGTAGAGAAAACCTTAAGTTGTTTATGGTGTTTTGGGTATTTTCTAGCTTTCCAACAAAGGTCTCGACAGGAGGCTTTTGTTGAGCAATGAGGTGAGCCAATTGATCAACATTTACCTTCTGATGGACTTTTGTACAAGAATGATTTGCTGCAAGGTAGATACACTATCATTGATTGAGGGAGTGGGGGAATCTGTCACTAGTATATATATGATATATAACATCACATTTGATGGCGTATGTTAAACATAACAAATCGACGCCATAAACCAACAACATTGGCTAAATACTACAATTGTCACCAATATGTGAAGTCTGGACGATTTACAAAAGTCACAAGTACCTCTTTTATTGTAACGCCAGTTTATTTGCCAAAAAATTGACATCTAAAATTACCCACGAAAGACAATTTTCCAAGAAAAAAATTTTCCTCCAAAATTTTAAATATGGCGTCGGTTGTACAAAAACTGATGACACAAGTTTCGTGCCATGGCCCCATGAAATTTTTTATCCCTTATTAGCCCTTGGTTCTTTGTCAGCAACCGAAGACTAATCACCCTTCTTGAAACAAAACTTATTTCCTCATTATTTGTTGGTTTTTCACAAAGAACCGTAGACTAGGTGCTTTCACGTGTTGTCCTCATGAAAATATTTCCCTCCCAATTTTCTTCTTCGGCATCAGTTTGTGTTAGGTAATCTACAACTATGGTAACAATATTTTTTTGCAATTTGTGAATAGACGTCGGTTGTATACCAAGAAACTGACAACTAAAACCCTAACTGGGTGCAAATTTTTTTGTTTAAAATTGCACTTAGTTTTTTTCACATGTGACCGAAGCCTATTAGTAATAGGCATCAGTTTTGTCAAACAAACGATGACCAAACGTAACTTAATACCACCTGTGTGAAATAAACTCTTGCGCTTCTCTATTTCATTGTGATTTCATTAGGGCAATTCTACTGTCGATGACCGTCTTCCTCCTCCATTGGCTTGCCAGTTCCTTGCCACCACCGTTCTGTTGGCTTGCCACCACTGAGGAGCTACCATGGATATGTTGTTTCTGAGGAGATGCTAGTGTGGAGCTCTAATGGGATGACACACGCCGCCGCCAGTGAGCCACTCTAGTGTGAGGATGCCTCTGCGGTGAAGAGCTTTGCACCATCGTAGGGTGAGCTGCTCTGTTGGGAGGATGCCACTTCTGGTGAGGAGCTTTGTGCTCACTGCCATCAATGCTCGGGCCTGGCCTGAGGATGATAGAGCTCACTGACTGCTTGTGCTTATACTTCCCCTTGTGCGAGGTAGTTTTGATATCCCCAAATAGCTCCCCCTATATTGCAATAAATATTTATGATTGTAATTTGAGCCATGAATCAAATTTGAAAAATATTTGAACTATATCTTAACTTAATAACAATGAAATATGGCCTAATGTGCATGTTGTTATATTTGAGACCTAATATTCTACACATTTCACCCTTATCTTGTATTAACTATATTGTTCAAATCTTATGATCAATCTATCTAAGATATTAAAACCCTAATGTTAGCTCTCTGATTTTGTAGTGATGTGTCACCCTAGCATCTACATGAATCCATATTGTATGATGTAGATTGATGATGATAATGCATGAGATATTTTGAAATTTTGAAATCAATTATGAATTGTTTCCTCCCTAGGTCATAATCAATTTATGTCTAACGATTATCTTGATGATGAACATGCATGGACATTGGAGATATTAAAATCAATGTTATATAACATGGTACCTAGAAAACATGATGCTGCATGAAACCTAGGATATGAATGTTAAAACTAGGATTTTAGGTATACGAATGACAACATACGTGTATTTTGTTGACTTAGAAACCCGTCCGAGATTTACTCATTAGGAGTAAATCTTAGATAGTCCCTAGTTTGGGACTGTTCTTGAACACTTAATTTGACTTACGATGCAAGTGTATAATGTATATTTGGTTTTCATGATGTTTCGTCAGCACTACCTTGTTTGTTCTCTAAGTACATATGTTGGTGGGCATTTGCCCATTTACATCGGTGTACTTGGAGAACGCAGGAAAATACTAACAAAATTTTCTTGAAAACCGATTACACATTATACACTTACTAGTGAGATTAGGTGTTCATGAATGGGATAGGTGGTACATGTTTATTATATATAATTCCCTAATCTTTTAACACTAAACCCTAATCTTTTAACCCTAAACCCTAATTTTTTAATGCTAAACCTAAATATATACTTGTTTTCTCTCTGATCATAGAATGGATAGATCATGGATGTCCATTCCAAATTGATGCACGCCAGAGTTTATTTGTAGTCTTGATTAGTTTATTAGATTTGTGAAGCATCATAGAAACCAACCTGTAGATTGGTTCTATTGTGCATGCAGGCACTATGGTAACAACTTGAAAGTCGACACTGGTGATGAAATCAAAAGACATATCATGTGCAACGACATTGTACAAGGCTATACAGAATGCTACTGGCATGGAGTGATTTTAAACTTAAACTTAGTAGATGTCGATACCATGTGCTTGTGTGGAAGAATAAATTACATCTAATGACATAGATGAAAAACACTAGAGGGGGGGTGAATAGAGTTTTAATTAATTTTAACAATTTATTTTAACACAAACAACCAATCACAAAAATATTGGACAAGGGGACAAGGATTTAGAGTGGTTCCTACCTTAGCAAATACTAAGGCAGTCAGTCCACTACCCGGTTGCTTACCCAATCGGGATTTGGAAAGAATTTAATTTTATTACCTCGCAAGGACTTTACATAAAATTACAATTCCCTCCCTAAACCCTTCAAGCAACCTTCACCTCGAAGTAATCGCACCAACCTTGAAGCAGCCTTCACCTAGAAGCAATTGCACCAACCTTGAAGCAGCCTTCCTCCTGAAGTAGCTTCCCGTTGCAATAACCTTCTTGAAGTAGCTTCCCGTTGCGATAGCCTTCTTGAAGTAGCTTGAAGTCCACCTTCTCCTCCGAGAAGAACCTTCTCCAATCCGCAGCCTCCAACCCTAGGAGTAGCAAGGAGAATACAAAAGATACAAAGGAACAAGAAAGAAAACAGAAATTACAATACCAATTGTAGCTCAAGGCTTGATTTCCTATATCAAGCGTTTTGATCTCCTAACCAATGTATGTATAAGTGTAAGTGTTGTGGATAGGAGATACTAGCCTATAGGACACGAAGTTGGAGCAATGGGAATGAATAGCCAATGTAGGAATTGCTCAAAACAGATTGCCAATGAGTATTCAATCTCAAGTGTAGCACATGTGTAGCTTGGGTGTCCTATGGCTTGTCCTATTTATAGGAATGTCCTAAGGATGCTTAAGGACATTCTAGACAACTTCTAGGGGCTTCTAAGTGCTTAACTAGCCGTTATGTACAAAGTTGTTGCTTTAACAACGGCTAATTAATTAATTCTGCAGTTGCTGTCAGAGACAATCTCGGTCGAGGAATGGTCGACCGAGACACCTACTCGGTCGAAGTTTTGTCGACCGACAGGCTCTCTGGATCAACGTTCATTTGCAACTGCCAACTACCTTGTCAGTTGAGTCTAACGGCTACTTGGGTCATTCTCGGTCGAGAAGTTTGTCGACCGAGAGTGTCTCGGTCGAGGAGTTTGGTCGACCGAGATTGACCCTGTTTCAATCTTTCAATTTAGGCACTAAGTATATGTATGAGTGTGCATATGTGATCCTATCTAAAAGAGATGACCTATCTAAGTGTGTGATTGGCTAGGGAAGATCTATCGCTTGATTTACATGGAATCTAAGTACTTGTACATTATATATTTGTACAAGTTTACAATTGATTACATTGTATAACTTCTACAATCATTCAAGTGTATAGTTTCCCTAGAGCTTTGTCATCCACTTAATTCCTGCAACACTCAAGTAGCACGTTAGGTCAAAAAGAATGAAATGTTTGTCATCATCGAAACAAAGGGATTTATCATAATGTCCAATTTATCCAACAATCTCCCCCTTTTTAAAGATGACAAACATTTCCTAAATATAAAATAAGGAAATATAAAGCATGTGAGTTTCATACCTGATGGTTACCTTTTGTAGCCATTCTTGTTTTGCAAGTGAGGTGAGTGCTGGCCATCAAGATGAAACTCATTTACATTTTTGATTTCATTTACATTTTTTGATTTTATATTCTTTCTCCCCCTTTGTCATTTCAAAAAGATATCCATTTTGAATATTTTATATTTCTTCTCCCCCTTAATTTTATACTATGCTCCCCCTTAGATAGATATTCTATTAGGAACATGGTATTAATATCATTTTTGTCTAATTTAGCCACAATTTGTTTCTCAATCATTTGAAAAGGATGTTAAGCCTTGAAATGATATGAGATCCTGTTAGGTTCATGGCATATGTATTAATTTCTCACCCATTTTACAAGGGATGTTAAGCCCCAAAATGAAATGAGAATCCTTTAATCTTATAGTACATAAAGATGTCTCCAACCAAATGCAAGGGATGTTAAGCCCTGATTTGTTTAGAGAGTTCCTTTAAGAACAAGATATATCATTTTTATGAAATACATAAATTTCATTTTAATCCAAGAGTAAAAATACTAAGGTATTAACAAGCTTCAAATGATGTTTACAATGTTTTTCTAAGCTTCTTAATCAATTAATCCAATTTGTTGTTATGAGCTCCCCCTTAATCTTACAATTTAAGCAATTTAATGCTTCTAAGGTCACAAATAATTTTAAATTTTGATTTTGACCTTTATCAAAAGTATACTAAGATTAAGTATAATAAAATTATGTCCAAATAAGCATTTTGTCAAAGCTTATTTTAGGTCGCCCTTGACTACGACCAAAGCGCCCCTTGGTCAAATTACATTTTAACCAAGAGGCATAAATTTCAGATTTCCAATTAAGCATTCGTATAAATGATACTAAACATGAAAGCACAATGAATATTGTAAATCTTTTAAAGATACCAATTGAAAACATTGTAATCTTTACAAGCATGTTTAAGAGATATATCACCAATAAATCCTTTTGCTTGCCTATGTAATGATAGAACAATAAAAGCATGTAATGATAAAATAGAAATTTTCTTTAAACTAAGCATAATTTTGGTTTTTGACCAAATTAATTTCACATAAGCTTTGAAGGATGATTTCCATAATTTATACTTTATTGTACAGTCATTAACCACAAATAGACAACAATTTTGATTAATTTTAAAAGAATTCAGTAATTTTACAGCATTGAAAAACAGTGACATGCTCGGTCGACAATTTCTCGACCGAGGTTCACTCGGTCGACAAATCCTCGACCGACCAAGTTTCTGTAAAATGTTCAGAAATCTATTTCAAGAAAAAAGAAATTATACAAATTAGAGCTCAATTGTGTTGAGATAAGACATTATGATATCAAGAATCAGTTTAGGTCAAATCTCAACTATTTATTTTTAAGCTACTAAGTTTTAGGAATCCAAGCTAACTCATCTTTCTTTTTCTTAAATGGGCATGAAAATGAATAATGTCCAAGACGCATGCAATAATAACAGCTGATAGAATCAACTTCATTTCTAGAAGTTGTGTTCCTAGGTACAAACATAATCTTAGTCTTGGATGCTTGGACTCTTTTGGGTATAATTCTCCTTGGATCATATCCTAGTCCTCTTCTTCCATTATAACTAGAGGAAAGTTTTAGAATATTCTCAAGCATGTCTTTCTTTGCTTGATCTAAATCAGATACTAGAGAGTTTCTTTCTTTAACAACCTCATCATAATCTAAATGTGAACATAGAACAGGTTGTTTCTGAAGATCATTCACTTGAGTTTGCAAGTTTAACTTTTCTAAGGAAAGAAGATTGCAATTAGCTTCTACCGATTTTAACTTAAGATCATAATCTTCATTTTCCTTTTTGAGATTTTCATTTTCGGATACAAGAGCAAGAAGTTTAACATTTAAATCATCATTTACTTTATTTGATTTCTTAAGTTTCTTCTTGCACTCAATATATTTCTCATGAGTATCTTGAAGACTAGCAATTAGATCTTCTTTTGGTAGATCATAAAGACTTACCTCTTCTTCATCTTCATTTGTTGTAGCAATGAGGCATTCTACTTCTTCTTTTCTATCATCACTATCATCACTTGAATCATCCCATGCAGCTTTATATGCTCTTTCTTTCTTTTTGTGAGATGATTTCTTCCCTTTCTTGAGTTTTGGACAATCACCTTTCATGTGTCCCTTTTTGCCACATTCAAAGCACCTGGAAGAAGAAACACTAGAAGTTTTATTAGTTTTAAAACTTTTATATTGCTTACCATTTACAATGAGAGTTTCTTCTTCACTATCATCTTCACTTGTGTCATGAATGTCCTTGGTTGATGCTTTGAACGCAATGTCCTTCTTTTTTCCTTGTTGATGTTCACGTTCTCTTCTTTCTTCCTCTTCTAACGTTGCCTCATGAGCTTCTAGGTTGCCAATGAGTTGTTCCATCTTTAGTCGGGTGAGGTCATTTGCTTCTTCAATGGCTGTCACTTTGGGCTTGTATTTGGGAGGAAGTGATCTAAGAATCTTTGATACCTGATCTTCCTCAAGAACAACTTTCCCTAAGGCATTTAAACCATTTATAATAGAAGAGAATTTTGCATACATTTCACTAATAGATTCATTTGGATCCATACGGAAATGTTCAAACTTTTGTTTAAGCATACTAACTTTGGAATTCTTAACTTGAACTGTCCCTTCATAAGTTATAGAAAGTCTATGCCATATTTCATAGGCTGTTTCACAGTTTGATATTCTATTAAATTCTCCTACTGAAATTGAACAATAAAGAATACTTACAGCCTTTGCATTCATTTGAGCCGATTTTACCATATTGGTGTCCCAAGCTGCATATTCCATTTGAGGTAGCTCATAAGGGATTGACACCATTCTCCATAGATCCCAACTTATGCCTTGAAAGTATAACTGCATCCTTCTCTTCCAATATGTGTAGTTTGTTCCATCAAACATTGGAGGTCTAGCAACAAATGTCCCTTCAAGATTAAGGTTGTTGAGCACCCCGTCACCCATTCTTTAAGACCTTGTTAGGGTTCCTTGAATCCTGCTCTGATACCAATTGAAAACCACTAGAGGGGGGTGAATAGAGTTTTAATTAATTTTAACAATTTATTTTAACTCAAACAACCAATCACAAAAATATTGGACAAGGGGACAAGGATTTAGAGTGGTTCCTACCTTAGCAATTACTAAGGCAGTCAGTCCACTACCCGGTTGCTTACCCAATCGGGATTTGGAAAGAATTTAATTTTATTACCTCGCAAGGACTTTACATAAAATTACAATTCTCTCCCTAAACCCTTCAAGCAGCCTTCACCTCGAAGTAATCACACCAACCTTGAAGCAGCCTTCACCTAGAAGCAATTGCACCAACCTTGAAGCAGCCTTCCTCCTGAAGTAGCTTCCCGTTGCAATAACCTTCTTGAAGTAGCTTCCCGTTGCGATAGCCTTCTTGAAGTATCTTGAAGTCCACCTTCTCCTCCGAGAAGAACCTTCTCCAATCCGCAGCCTCCAACCCTAGGAGTAGCAAGGAGAATACAAAAGATACAAAGGAACAAGAAAGAAAACAGAAATTACAATACCACTTGTAGCTCAAGGCTTGATTTCCTATATCAAGCGTTTTGATCTCCTAACCAATGTATGTAGAAGTGTAAGTGTTGTGGATAGGAGATACTAGCCTATAGGACACGAAGTTGGAGCAATGGGAATGAATAGCCAATGTAGGAATTGCTCTATTGCTCAAAATAGATTGCCAATGAGTATTCAATCTCAAGTGTAGCACATGTGTAGCTTGGGTGTCCTATGGCTTGTCCTATTTATAGGAATGGCCTAAGGATGCTTAAGGACGTTCTAGACAACTTCTAGGGGCTTCTAAGTGCTTAACTAGCCGTTAGGTACAAAGTTGTTGCTTTAACAATGACTAATTAATTAATTCTGCAGTTGCTGTCAGAGACAATCTCGGTCGAGGAATGGTCGACCGAGACACCTACTCGGTCGAAGTTTTGTCGACCGACAGGCTCTCTGGATCAACGTTCATTTGCAACTGCCAACTACCTTGTCAGTTGAGTCTAACGGCTACTTGGGTCATTCTCGGTCGAGAAGTTTTTCAACCGAGAGTGTCTCGGTCGAGGAGTTTGGTCGACCGAGATTGACCCTGTTTCAATCTTTCAATTTAGGCACTAAGTATATGTATGAGTGTGCATATGTGATCCTATCTAAAAGAGATGACCTATCTAAGTGTGTGATTGGCTAGGGAAGATCTATCGCTTGATTTACATGGAATCTAAGTACTTGTACATTATATATTTGTACAAGTTTACAATTGATTACATTGTATAACTTTTACAATCATTCAAGCGTATAGTTTCCCTAGAGCTTTTTCATCCACTTAATTCCTGCAACACTCAAGTAGCACATTAGATCAAAAAGAATGAAATGTTTGTCATCATCGAAACAAAGGGATTTATCATAATGTCCAATTTATCCAACAATCTCCCCCTTTTTGAAGATGACAAACATTTCCTAAATATAAAATAAGGAAATATAAAGCATGTGAGTTTCATACCTGAAGATTACCTTTTGTAGCCATTCTTGTTTTGCAAGTGAGGTGAGTGCTGGCCATCAAGATGAAACTCATTTACATTTTTGATTTCATTTACATTTTTTGATTTTATATTCTTTCTCCCCCTTTGTCATTTCAAAAAGATATCCATTTTGAATATTTTATATTTCTTCTCGCCCTTAATTTTATACTATGCTCCCCCTTAGATAGATATTCTATTAGGAACATGGTATTAATATCATTTTTGTCTAATTTAGCCACAATTTGTTTCTCAATCATTTGCAAAGGATGTTAAGCCTTGAAATGATATGAGATCCTGTTAGGTTCATGGCATATGTATTAATTTCTCACCCATTTTACAAGGGATGTTAAGCCCCAAAATGAAATGAGAATCCTTTAATCTTACAGTACATAAAGATGTCTCCAACCAAATGCAAGGGATGTTAAGCCCTGATTTGTTTAGAGAGTTCCTTTAAGAACAAGATATATCATTTGTATGAAATACATAAATTTCATTTTAGTCCAAGAGTAAAAATACTAAGGTATTAACAAGCTTCAAATGATGTTTACAATGTTTTTCTAAGCTTCTTAATCAATTAATCCAATTTGTTGTTATGAGCTCCCCCTTAATCTTACAATTTAAGCAATTTAATGCTTCTAAGGTCACAAATAATTTAAATTTTGATATTGACCTTTATCAAAAGTATACTAAGATTAAGTATAATAAAATGATGTCCAAATAAGCATTTTGTCAAAGCTTATTTTAGGTCGCCCTTGACTACGACCAAGGCGCCCCTTGGTCAAATTACATTTTAACCAAGAGGCATAAATTTCAGATTTCCAATTAAGCATTCGTATCAATGATACTAAACATGAAAGCACAATGAATATTGTAAATCTTTTAAAGATACCAATTGAAAACATTGTACTCTTTACAAGCATGTTTAAGAGATATATCACCAATAAATCCTTTTGCTTGCCTATGTAATGATAGAACAATAAAAGCATGTAATGATAAAATAGAAATTTTCTTTAAACTAAGCATAATTTTGGTTTTTGACAAAATTAATTTCACATAAGCTTTGAAGGATGATTTCCATAATTTATACTTTATTGTACAGTCATTAACCACAAATAGACAACAATTTTGATTAATTTTAAAAGATTTCAGCAATTTTACAGCACTGAAAAACAGTGACATGCTCGGTCGACAATTTCTCGACCGAGGTTCACTCGGTCGACAAATCCTCGACCGACCAAGTTTTTGTAAAATGTTCAGAAATCTATTTCAAGCAAAAAGTAATTATAAAAATTAGAGCTCAATTGTGTTGAGATAAGACATTATGATATCAAGAATCAGTTTAGGTCAAATCTCAACTATTTATTTTTAAGCTACTAAGTTTTAGGAATCCAAGCTAACTCATCTTTCTTTTTCTTAAATGGGCATGAAAATGAATAATGTCCAAGACGCATGCAATAATAACAGCTGATAGAATCAACTTCATTTCTAGAAGTTGTGTTCCTAGGTACAAACATAATCTTAGTGTTGGATGCTTGGACTCTTTTGGGTATAATTCTCCTTGGATCATATCCTAGTCCTCTTCTTCCATTATAACTAGAGGAAAGTTTTAGAATATTCTCAAGCATGTCTTTCTTTGCTTGATCTAAATCAGATACTAGAGAGTTTCTTTCTTTAACAACCTCATCATAATCTAAATGTGAACATAGAACAGGTTGTTTCTGAAGATCATTCACTTGAGTTTGCAAGTTTAACTTTTCTAAGGAAAGAAGATTGCAATTAGCTTCTACCGATTTTAACTTAAGATCATAATCTTCATTTTCCTTTTTGAGATTTTCATTTTCGGATACAAGAGCAAGAAGTTTAACATTTAAATCATCATTTACTTTATTTGATTTCTTAAGTT
Organism: Alisma plantago-aquatica; assembly: GCA_963693085.1. NCBI lineage: Eukaryota > Viridiplantae > Streptophyta > Magnoliopsida > Alismatales > Alismataceae > Alisma > Alisma plantago-aquatica. The sequence continues at coordinate 89,864,213 of OY856410.1, read as the reverse complement.
TCTTCTTGCACTCAATATATTTCTCATGAGTATCTTGAAGACTAGCAATTAGATCTTATTTTGGTAGATCATAAAGACTTACCTCTTCTTCGTCTTCATTTGTTGTAGCAATGAGGCATTCTACTTCTTCTTTTCCATCATCACTATCATCACTTGAATCATCCCATGCAGCTTTATATGCTCTTTCTTTCTTTTTGTGAGATGATTTCTTCCCTTTCTTGAGTTTTGGACAATCACCTTTCATGTGTCCCTTTTTGCCACATTCAAAGCACCTGGAAGAAGAAACACTAGAAGTTTTATTAGTTTTAAAACTTTTATATTGCTTACCATTTACAATGAGAGTTTCTTCTTCACTATCATCTTCACTTGTGTCATGAATGTCCTTGGTTGATGCTTTGAACGCAATGTCCTTCTTTTTTCCTTGTTGATGTTCACGTTCTCTTCTTTCTTCCTCTTCTAACGTTGCCTCATGAGCTTCTAGGTTGCCAATGAGTTGTTCCATCTTTAGTCGGGTGAGGTCATTTGCTTCTTCAATGGCTGTCACTTTGGGCTTGTATTTGGGAGGAAGTGATCTAAGAATCTTTGATACCTGATCTTCCTCAAGAACAACTTTACCTAAGGCATTTAAACCATTTACAATAGAAGAGAATTTTGCATACATTTCACTAATAGATTCATTTGGATCCATACGGAAATGTTCAAACTTTTGTTTAAGCATACTAACTTTGGAATTCTTAACTTGAACTGTCCCTTCATAAGTTATAGAAAGTCTATGCCATATTTCATAGGCTGTTTCACAGTTTGATATTCTATTAAATTCTCCTACTGAAATTGAACAATAAAGAATACTTACAGCCTTTGCATTCATTTGAGCCGATTTTACCATATTGGTGTCCCAAGCTGCATATTCCATTTGAGTTAGCTCATAAGGGATTGACACCATTCTCCATAGATCCCAACTTATGCCTTGAAAGTAGAACTGCATCCTTCTCTTCCAATATGTGTAGTTTGTTCCATCAAACATTGGAGGTCTAGCAACAAATGTCCCTTCAAGATTAAGGTTGTTGAGCACCCCGTCACCCATTCTTCAAGACCTTGTTAGGGTTCCTTGAAGCCTGCTCTGATACCAATTGAAAAACACTAGAGGGGGGGTGAATAGAGTTTTAATTAATTTTAACAATTTATTTTAACTCAAACAACCAATCACAAAAATATTGGACAAGGGGGCAAGGATTTAGAGTGGTTCCTACCTTAGCAAATACTAAGGCAGTCAGTCCACTACCCGGTTGCTTACCCAACCGGGATTTGGAAAGAATTTAATTTTATTACCTCGCAAGGACTTTACATAAAATTACAATTCTCTCCCTAAACCCTTCAAGCAGCCTTCACCTCGAAGTAATCACACCAACCTTGAAGCAGCCTTCACCTAGAAGCAATTGCACCAACCTTGAAGCAGCCTTCCTCCTGAAGTAGCTTCCCGTTGCAATAACCTTCTTGAAGTAGCTTCCCGTTGCGATAGCCTTCTTGAAGTAGCTTGAAGTCCACCTTCTCCTCCGAGAAGAACCTTCTCCAATCCGCAGCCTCCAACCCTAGGAGTAGCAAGGAGAATACAAAAGATACAAAGGAACAAGAAAGAAAACAGAAATTACAATACCACTTGTAGCTCAAGGCTTGATTTCCTATATCAAGCGTTTTGATCTCCTAACCAATGTATGTAGAAGTGTAAGTGTTGTGGATAGGAGATACTAGCATATAGGACACGAAGTTGGAGCAATGGGAATGAATAGCCAATGTAGGAATTGCTCTATTGCTCAAAATAGATTGCCAATGAGTATTCAATCTCAAGTGTAGCACATGTGTAGCTTGGGTTTCCTATGGCTTGTCCTATTTATAGGAATGGCCTAAGGATGCTTAAGGACGTTCTAGACAACTTCTAGGGGCTTCTAAGTGCTTAACTAGCCGTTAGGTACAAAGTTGTTACTTTAACAACGACTAATTAATTAATTCTGCAGTTGCTGTCAGAGACAATCTCGGTCGAGGAATGGTCGACCGAGACACCTACTCGGTCGAAGTTTTGTCGACTGACAGGCTCTCTGGATCAACGTTCATTTGCAACTGCCAACTACCTTGTCAGTTGAGTCTAACGGCTACTTGGGTCATTCTCGGTCGAGAAGTTTGTCGACCGAGAGTGTCTCGGTCGAGGAGTTTGGTCGACCGAGATTGACCCTGTTTCAATCTTTCAATTTAGGCACTAAGTATATGTATGAGTGTGCATATGTGATCCTATCTAAAAGAGATGACCTATCTAAGTGTGTGATTTGCTAGGGAAGATCTATCACTTGATTTACATGGAATCTAAGTACTTGTACATTATATATTTGTACAAGTTTACAATTGATTACATTGTATAACTTTTACAATCATTCAAGCGTATAGTTTCCCTAGAGCTTTGTCATCCACTTAATTCCTGCAACACTCAAGTAGCACGTTAGATCAAAAAGAATGAAATGTTTGTCATCATCGAAACAAAGGTATTTATCATAATGTCCAATTTATCCAACAATCTCCCCCTTTTTGAAGATGACAAACATTTCCTAAATATAAAATAAGGAAATATAAAGCATGTGAGTTTCATACCTAAAGATTACCTTTTGTAGCCATTCTTGTTTTGCAAGTGAGGTGAGTGCTGGCCATCAAGATGAAACTCATTTACATTTTTGATTTCATTTACATTTTTTGATTTTATATTCTTTCTCCCCCTTTGTCATTTCAAAAAGATATCCATTTTGAATATTTTATATTTCTTCTCCCCCTTAATTTTATACTATGCTCCCCCTTAGATAGATATTCTATTAGGAACATGGTATTAATATCATTTTTGTCTAATTTAGCCACAATTTGTTTCTCAATCATTTGAAAAGGATGTTAAGCCTTGAAATGATATGAGATCCTGTTAGGTTCATGGCATATGTATTAATTTCTCACCCATTTTACAAGGGATGTTAAGCCCTAAAATGAAATGAGAATCCTTTAATCTTACAGTACATAAAGATGTCTCCAACCAAATGCAAGGGATGTTAAGCCCTGATTTGTTTAGAGAGTTCCTTTAAGAACAAGATATATCATTTTTATGAAATACATAAATTTCATTTTAGTCCAAGAGTAAAAATACTAAGGTATTAACAAGCTTCAAATGATGTTTACAATGTTTTTCTAAGCTTCTTAATCAATTAATCCAATTTGTTGTTATGAGCTCCCCCTTAATCTTACAATTTAAGCAATTTAATGCTTCTAAGGTCACAAATAATTTTAAATTTTGATTTTGACCTTTATCAAAAGTATACTAAGATTAAGTATAATAAAATGATGTCCAAATAAGAATTTTGTCAAAGCTTATTTTAGGTCGCCCTTGACTACGACCAAAGCGCCCCTTGGTCAAATTACATTTTAACCAAGAGGCATAAATTTCAGATTTCCAATTAAGCATTCGTATCAATGATACTAAACATGAAAGCACAATGAATATTGTAAATCTTTTAAAGATACCAATTGAAAACATTGTACTCTTTACAAGCATGTTTAAGAGATATATCACCAATAAATCCTTTTGCTTGCCTATGTAATGATAGAACAATAAAAGCATGTAATGATAAAATAGAAATTTTCTTTAAACTAAGCATAATTTTGGTTTTTGACCAAATTAATTTCACATAAGCTTTGAAGGATGATTTCCATAATTTATACTTTATTGTACAGTCATTAACCACAAATAGACAACAATTTTGATTAATTTTAAAAGTATTCAGCAATTTTACATCATTGAAAAACAGTGACATGCTCGGTCGACAATTTCTCGACCGAGGTTCACTCGGTCGACAAATCCTCGACCGACCAAGTTTCTGTAAAATGTTCAGAAATCTATTTCAAGCAAAAAGTAATTATACAAGTTAGAGCTCAATTGTGTTGAGATAAGACATTATGATATCAAGAATCAGTTTAGGTCAAATCTCAACTATTTATTTTTAAGCTACTAAGTTTTAGGAATCCAAGCTAACTCATCTTTCTGTTTCTTAAATGGGCATGAAAATGAATAATGTCCAAGACACATGCAATAATAACAGCTGATAGAATCAACTTCATTTCTAGAAGTTGTGTTCCTAGGTACAAACATAATCTTAGTCTTGGATGCTTGGACTCTTTTGGGTATAATTCTCCTTGGATCATATCCTAGTCCTCTTCTTCCATTATAACTAGAGGAAAGTTTTAGAATATTCTCAAGCATGTCTTTCTTTGCTTGATCTAAATCAGATACTAGAGAGTTTCTTTCTTTAACAACCTCATCATAATCTAAATGTGAACATAGAACAGGTTGTTTCTGAAGATCATTCACTTGAGTTTGCAAGTTTAACTTTTCTAAGGAAAGAAGATTGCAATTAGCTTCTACCGATTTTAACTTAAGATCATAATCTTCATTTTCCTTTTTGAGATTTTCATTTTCGGATACAAGAGCAAGAAGTTTAACATTTAAATCATCATTTACTTTATTTGATTTCTTAAGTTTCTTCTTGCACTCAATATATTTCTCATGAGTATCTTGAAGACTAGCAATTAGATCTTCTTTTGGTAGATCATAAAGACTTACCTCTTCTTCGTCTTCATTTGTTGTAGCAATGAGGCATTCTACTTCTTCTTTTCTATCATCACTATCATCACTTGAATCATCCCATGCAGCTTTATATGCTCTTTCTTTCTTTTTGTGAGATGATTTCTTCCCTTTCTTGAGTTTTGGACAATCACCTTTCATGTGTCCCTTTTTGCCACATTCAAAGCACCTGGAAGAAGAAACACTAGAAGTTTTATTAGTTTTAAAACATTTATATTGCTTACCATTTACAATGAGAGTTTCTTCTTCACTATCATCTTCACTTGTGTCATGAATGTCCTTGGTTGATGCTTTGAACGCAATGTCCTTCTTTTTGCCTTGTTGATGTTCACGTTCTCTTCTTTCTTCCTCTTCTAACGTTGCCTCATGAGCTTCTAGGTTGCCAATGAGTTGTTCCATCTTTAGTCGGGTGAGGTCATTTGCTTCTTCAATGGCCGTCACTTTGGGCTTGTATTTGGGAGGAAGTGATCTAAGAATCTTTGATACCTGATCTTCCTCAAGAACAACTTTACCTAAGGCATTTAAACCATTTACAATAGAAGAGAATTTTGCATACATTTCACTAATAGATTCATTTGGATCCATACGGAAATGTTCAAACTTTTGTTTAAGCATACTAACTTTGGAATTCTTAACATGAACTGTCCCTTCATAAGTTATAGAAAGTCTATGTCATATTTCATAGGCTGTTTCACAGTTTGATATTCTATTAAATTCTCCTACTGAAATTGAACAATAAAGAATACTTACAGCCTTTGCATTCATTTGAGCCGATTTTACCATATTGGTGTCCCAAGCTGCATATTCCATTTGAGGTAGCTCATAAGGGATTGACACCATTCTCCATAGATCCCAACTTATGCCTTGAAAGTAGAACTGCATCCTTCTCTTCCAATATGTGTAGTTTGTTCCATCAAACATTGGAGGTCTAGCAACAAATGTCCCTTCAAGATTAAGGTTGTTGAGCACCCCGTCACCCATTCTTCAAGACCTTGTTAGGGTTCCTTGAAGCCTGCTCTGATACCAATTGAAAAACACTAGAGGGGGGTGAATAGAGTTTTAATTAATTTTAACAATTTATTTTAACTCAAACAACCAATCACAAAAATATTGGACAAGGGGACAAGGATTTAGAGTGGTTCCTACCTTAGAAAATACTAAGGCAGTCAGTCCACTACCCGGTTCCTTACCCAACCGGGATTTGGAAAGAATTTAATTTTGTTACCTCGCAAGGACTTTACATAAAATTACAATTCTCTCCCTAAACCCTTCAAGCAGCCTTCACCTCGAAGTAATCGCACCAACCTTGAAGCAGCCTTCACCTAGAAGCAATTGCACCAACCTTGAAGCAGCCTTCCTCCTGAAGTAGCTTCCCGTTGCAATAACCTTCTTGAAGAAGCTTCCCGTTGCGATAGACTTCTTGAAGTAGCTTGAAGTCCACCTTCTCCTCCGAGAAGAACCTTCTCCAATCCGCAACCTCCAACCCTAGGAGTAGCAAGGAGAATACAAAAGATACAAAGGAACAAGAAAGAAAACAGAAATTACAATACCACTTGTAGCTCAAGGCTTGATTTCCTATATCAAGCGTTTTGATCTCCTAACCAATGTATGTAGAAGTGTAAGTGTTGTGGATAGGAGATACTAGCCTATAGGACACGAAGTTGGAGCAATGGGAATAAATAGCCAATGTAGGAATTGCTCTATTGCTCAAAACAGATTGCCAATGAGTATTCAATCTCAAGTGTAGCACATGTGTAGCTTGGGTGTCCTATGGCTTGTCCTATTTATAGGAATGGCCTAAGGATGCTTAAGGATGTTCTAGACAACTTCTAGGGGCTTCTAAGTGCTTAACTAGCCGTTAGGTACAAAGTTGTTGCTTTAACAACGGCTAATTAATTAATTCTGCAGTTGCTGTCAGAGACAATCTCGGTCGAGGAATGGTCGACCGAGACACCTACTCGGTCGAAGTTTTGTCGACCGATAGGCTCTCTGGATCAACGTTCATTTGCAACTGCCAACTACCTTGTCAGTTGAGTCTAACGGCTACTTGGGTCATTCTCGGTCGAGAAGTTTGTCGACCGAGAGTGTCTCGGTTGAGGAGTTTGGTCAACCGAGATTGACCCTGTTTCAATCATTCAATTTAGGCACTAAGTATATGTATGAGTGTGCATATGTGATCCTATCTAAAAGAGATGACCTATCTTAGTGTGTGATTGGCCAGGGAAGATCTATCGCTTGATTTACATGGAATCTAAGTACTTGTACATTATATATTTGTACAAGTTTACAATTGATTACATTGTATAACTTTTACAATCATTCAAGCGTATAGTTTCCCTAGAGCTTTGTCATCCACTTAATTCCTGCAACACTCAAGTAGCACGATAGATCAACAAGAATGAAATGTTTGTCATCATTGAAACAAAGGGATTTATCATAATGTCCAATTTATCCAACAGTAGATGTGAACGAACCAGTTCCAATAGACATCGTTGATGAGATGCTGGATAGTTGTGGGGTGGAACACACCGATCCACCTCCCATGTTTAGGAACATTGTGCATGATGTTGAGAGACCATTATACATAGGTTGTACTAAGTTTAAGAATCTTAGCATTTTATTGAGATTGTATAAGCTTAAGGCTAACAATAGATGGAGCGACAAAAGCTTCATGTCATTATTTTCTTTGTTGAAAAAAATTCTTCCTGAAGGAAATGAGGTTCCAATCTCATCATTCGAGTTAAAGAAATTATTGTGCCCAATGGGAATGGAGGCTAAGAAGATACATGCATGCCTGAATGATTGTGTATTATTTCAAAAGAAATATGTGTATTTGAAAGATTGTCCAAAATGTGGGGGCATCGAGGTATAAAATGAGGACTTCGGGGAAATCCAAAATTGGTTCTCCCGCCAAGGTGATGTGATATCTACCTATAATACCACAATTATTCTTTTTTGCCGATCCGATAGATGCTAATAATTTGAGGTGGCATGTTGAGATTAAGAAAAATAATTATGGAATCGTACGACAAGCATCTGATTCCCCATAGTGGAAGAAGATTGATTTATAGTACCCCAAATTTGGTGAAGAAGTCAGGAATCTAAGACTTGGGCTTTGTAGCGATGGGATGAATCCAAATGGGACATTGAGCATCCAACATAGCACTTGGCTTGTTATTCTTGTTATATACAATCTTCATCCCTGGTTGTGTATGAAAAATAAGTTTGTTATGATTTCGTTTTTGATATCGGGCCCTAAAAAACCTGGAAATGATATCAACGTTTATCTTGAACCTCTGATTGATGAATTAAAGAAACTTTTAGGGTGAAGGTGTGATGATCTATGATGCTTCACATAGAGTGACATTTTGTTTGCATGCTATGTTGTTTTGCACTATTAATGACTTTTCACCATATGGTAATTTGTCTAGATACAGTGTAAAAGGATCTAAAGTGTGTCCTACATATGAAGAGAACACTGATTCAATATCACTAAAACATGGCGGAAAGACTGTATATTTTGGTCATCAAAGGTTTCTTCCAAAATTCCATCCGTATTGAAGGTTGCGCAAAGCGTTCAATGGATGGAATGAGGAATAGAGTGCAACTAAACCTATACCAGGGGAGGTTGTTTATGATAGAGTAAAAGATTTTGTCAATGAATTTAGTAAGAGATCACAATGTACCATGCCCACACAAAGTGACAAATCTTTATTCAAAAAGAAGTCAATATTTTGGGATCTTCCTTATTGGAGTTCTTTGGTAGTTAGGCATTGTATCAATGTCATGCATGTTGAGAAAAATGTTTGTGATAGAGTCATTGGTACTTTGTTGAATATACTAGGTAAGACTAAAGATGGGATCAAATCCAAAATGGACCTACATGAAATGGGAATAAGGAAAAAAATTAATAGAAGTAGTTAGTACTAATCAGAGAACATGTTTACCTCCTGCTTGCTATACGTTGTCTAGAAAGGAGAAGAAAGCTTTTTGTGAGTGCCTGGATAATGTTAAGGTACCATAGGGTTACTCTTCCAACATCTGCAGATTGGTATCAATGAAAGATCTGAAGCTGATAGGTCTTAAATTTCATGATTGTCACACTCTAATGCAACAAATATTGCCCATGGACATTCAATCTATACTGTCAAAGCATGTAAGGTTTGCAATCACCAGACTTTGTTTCTTCTACAACAGTCTATGCAACAAAGTTATTTATCCATAGAATCTCGATAAGTTGCAAAGAGAAGTGGTTGCTATCCTATGTTAGCTTGAGATGTATTTTCCTCCTTCATTCTTTGATATCATGGTACGTCTTGTAGTCTACTTTACTAGGGAAGTGAAAATGTTGGGTCCAGTTTTCTTGCATTGGATGTATCGTTTTGAACGATACATGAACATTTTTAAATGTGATGTTCAAAACTATTATTGGTCTGAAGGGAGTATTATTGAGGGTTATATGGTGAGAGGGGTTATTGATTTTTGCAAGGACTTTCTGAGTTGTAATGATGTTCCAGTAAATGAAAAAAATATTGAGGATTATTTTGGAAAATTGATTTTAGGATCACAGATGAAAGTAATCATTCGTGAGCTGTTGGAACATGCTCACTTGTATATTTTACACAACATCGATGAAGTTAGTGTTTATATCACGGAATATACCAATTGCATCAAGAAATAATATCCGAGCCACTTCAATGTGGCTTTCTAGAGATCATAATAAGACATTTATTATGTTGTTTGAATATAAAGACATACATCAACTATCTCAAACACTAAATAATATTGCTAAAAATATCAAATGCCTCACCTTTAAACCAAAAATGAATGTTATGTCTTATTAAGGGTTTTATATAAATGTGTTCTCATATTACACAAAGTGTCAAGATAATAAGAGTGTCGTCCAAACTAGTGGGGTCACCCTTCAAGCATCTTTATTGTTTTTTTCTAGTGTGAAAGATAAGAGTCCACATGAAGCTAAAATGTCATATTACGGTGTCATTGAAGACATATGGAAGTTTAACTATGTAGATTTCTGAAATCCACTCTTTAAGTATAATGGGGTTGATAACACTAAAGGATTTATAGTGGATGAATTGGGTTTCACATTAGTGAATTTTGAAAAGATTGGCGAGAAGAGTGAACCATTCATATTGGCATCACATGCTAAACAAGTATTTTATATCAATGATCCTACAAATGAAAAATGGTTGTTTGTTCTTCATGGTAAATGATAGTTCATTGAAGATCATATAGATGAAGAAGACTACTATGATAAGTATGATGACTCGAGTCCATTCTTAGTGTGGTTTCCAACACCAAATATTGAAGATAACAATGACTTATATGTGCATGGAGATCACCCTGAAGGAATGTTAATTGATAAATGATCTCAATATTAGAGGCATGTTTTTATTTTTTTTAAATGTTAAATGTTAAATTTTTTTGTATGTTAAATGTTATATGTTACATGTTTAATGTTTGATTCTAATTTGTATAACACTTTCATATGGACGACCATGAGTATAATGATCATGATGATGATTACCATGAGGGTGAGGCACCACCTCACAATGTAAGTTTTGTAGTATATCTTACCTTGAGCTATATATATGTGCATTTATAAGTTATATCCTATATTTATTTTTTTGTCAATTTTTAGGTTGATGATGTAGCCTTTGAAAATCTTGTGGCACTTCATGAGCAGAAAAAAAAATTGAAAAAATTAGGGGCATCACTATGATGAACAAGTTACTACAGCAAACGGGAAATGGACTAAAATTGGTTGTAGATTTTGATCATTTAGAAAATCCAATTGGAGTCAAACACAGCTCATTTGTTTCATATCTTGGGGTTTTTACTCATAGCAATTATGGTGTAAATGTAGAATCTTGGCATACAGTTTCTACAGGGAAGAAAGACTTAGTATGGAAAGAACTATGTGTGAGATACTATCATTTGCAATTCTATTTTGAAGTTATTTACAATTCTATTTTTTAGAAAACTCTATTAAATATATAAAAATTTGCAAAGTATATTTGAACAGGATGAAAACCTACATCGTAAAAAGGTGATGCAACACTATGGGAGGGTGCTAAGGAACTATAGGACAACTCTCAACCAATAATAAATAAGTTATGCTAATAGGAGCAAGAAGTCATCCATTGAGCAATGGAACTACCTGGACCCAACTGAGTGGAAGGTGTTTGTTTCCAGGAGAAGTACTGATAAATTCAAGGTATTAAGCGCCACTCCCAATTTAATTAATATACATTCTTATGAATTCACCTATTCATGATTGGCCTTCATTGTTACTAACCAATTCAATGTGATTACTAACTAGTCCATGAGTGATGCTCAAAGAGTAAGGCATGCAATAAATGTGCATGACCACATGATGGTCTAGGTGGCTATGCAACTCTTTGCCAAAAACTATGGGCGTCTTTCGTTCAACAACCTATTATTCCTAATACTGAGACTGGTGAGTCCTCTACTATTACTCTTGCACCTCTGCATCGCCATGATGTGTGGATAGCAGGGAGGCAAAACAAAAAAGGAGATATAACCAACCTTGCAACTACTGAGGTGGCTGTAAAAATGGTAAAATTTAACTCTCAAAGTAATTAGTATTGATGATTGTTATGTTTATTTACCAATTTTTATTGATGATGATTAGTGGGAGCTTCATGAGCATAGGAAGAAAGGCTCATTCATCCCTGAGGGTATAAGGGATGAATTGACAGTTGCTCTCTGAAACCCAGAGCATCATGGATGTGTTAGGGTTGCAGGGGCTGGAGTGGGCCTAGAAGCATTCTTTGGGCCATCACAATGCAAACATGTCTAATAAGGGGGAATATCAAAAAATGAGGTAACCTATTCTTTTTTTAGAATGTTATTCGAAAGGGAATTCATGAATCAAAAGGAGTTTCTTTTAGCCATGTATAAGTAGATGAGATAGTTGATAAGAGAGTCCAGGAAGCATTAAGAAAGTGGCAGGCATCTTAATCTGCCACTCTGACAGTACCTATGGCATGACACTCTTCCCCTAAGATAGAGGTGGTTGGGAGTGATACCGTAGATGTGGTTGAGAGTAATCACATAGACCAACCACCTAGCACATCCACTGTAAGTATTTTAGTGACATAGTAGCTAGTCTTTTCAAGATGATATGTTTATGTATGTATATAACATACTCTTTTTAAATTTGTAGGGGCTGAAGCCATGTCATCTAAAATTGAAAGAATTTGTCATTGTAGAGGGTGAGGATTACCCACGCTTTGCAGGGCCCACGATTCATGGCACTCCAATACCCGATGGTGCAATTCGTGTGAGCCCGAGGCTTGTGTTAGCTACTTGGAGGCAACATCTATTGCCATATGGCGACCCAGATGCTGACACACTTGGTGAACCAGAAGGTGGAGTGATCTTGTGGCCAAAAATGGATGTCATCTAGACTAATTATGTATGGTAAATTTACATAAAGTTAAGAAAGTAGATATGTATATGCATGACAATTGATATGAAATTATATATACAGGACAAAGGGAAGAAACCCACTACAACTCATCCTCCTCCACCTCCACCTCTTCCTAAACTACATGGTTGGCTTGCAAAGGACCTATACGACTCATTAGGTCCTCAATATAGGGGTATGGCAATGTGGATAGGTAAGCATACCTAAAATTATCCTATGATTGTTTCTATTAAGGAGGAGGTTGCAGGCCAAGCATACGATAATAATATATTTATACAAGAGATTTTTGGAGTTGTTTACTTATGCTTGGCTGAATACATCTATGATAGAACTATGGATATGGTGAGATATTGTTTATATATATACCTTGTTTTATATTTTGTGATCTATTTTCTTATATATTAATGCATATGTAACGTATGTTTTGCAGCCATGTACACAGGGTATGTAGAGATTTTACGTTTACCCATGTGGGATTTCTAATTCCATCCTTGATCAGTCTTGTACATAAAGACCCTTCATTAGTTACCTTATAGTGCTCTACCACTTTCAAATATTTTGGTAAAGCAAAGAAAAGCATGATAATAGCTCCATTCAATGTTGAGTAAGTTTACTTTGCTTATATTTGGACTTAATAAAATTACATTTTATTTTGGATTTTGAGTTATATATTTTTATCTTTCTTATCTATAGTTGTAAGCAGTGGGAGTTACTGGTTGTTTCCCCTAACACGTTTATTGTTTATTATCTAGTCCCTGAGGGGAAGGAATTAGACAGTTTGAGATACACAATGAAAGGCCATTATTCACTTGAGAAATTTGTATATTTATATTCGTTAACATCTATTATAACATTACTATTTAGTAATACAATTTTATGTGTTACATTAATTTGTAGGGCTTTAAAAGATTTCAAAAAAGGTGGAGGAGACATGGGCAAGCAAAAGAAATTGTTAGTCTGGGAGAATGTGAAAGTATTTTCCTAACTCCAATGCATATATTATTTATCTGAACTATACTTTTTTTATTTATTAACATTGTGTATGATGAAATTTATAGTGTGTTGTAAAAGATAATGGCTGGCATGTGCTTACTATGTGATGTGGTTTATGGACCTAATTGTTAGTTATGCTACAGAAGAAATAAAAAACATACAACAAGTGTTATATAGTCTTGATCATCATATATAAGTATAGTCTCATTATATAATATGAAAATATCAAACTTATTAATTATGTATATACATCATTCTCTTTATAGGTATTTAAAACTAGTGGCTTCACTACAGGGGAAAAGTTATTGGATGTACGTGATCCCTATATGATGGAACAATTAGATGACATAAGCGAACAATGGGTAAAAGCCTTTGAAAGGGAGGCAATTTTTTATTATAATTGGGGTAGTGATGATGATAAAGAATGACATTTCTAAACTTTGATGTCATAATTATTTAAGCATTTGATGACATTTGCAAACTTTTAAAGACAAGCTTATATGTACATGTGTGAATGATTTTTTTTTAATTGTCTTATTGAAATTTGATCTATATACATGTGTGTGAAAGTGTAGATGAATGAATGAATGTTCTTCTACATGTGTTTGAATGTGAAAATGGTTGAATGAATGGAACTATAGGTTTGTACATGTGTGTGAGTGTGAAAATGGTTGAACGAATGGAACTGCATGTTTCTACAGGTGTGTGAATCATGTGAATGAATTAATTGTGTTCCTACATGTGTGTGAATCAAATGATGTATATATAATCTTAATCATCTTGTATTATTGCAGGTTTATGGCATGTTGTTAGCTAAAATCAAAGCATGATGTAAACTTATAGTTTAGAATTGAACTGTAGGTTCTGCATCCTACTAACCAGCCAGACAGCGAGCCTACAGGCTGATAATAAAAAAACAATACATAGTCGTCGGTTATTTAAAAAAACCATCACCCAATGTCAACAACATCGGTTAAATATAGGAAAATGGTAGGTATGCTCTAACCCAGGCCAATGTTTTTGTTAGAGCATGGAGATAAGCATTTGATACATATTAAAAAATTGACGAATATACTAGATTTTTGCGATATGGTGACAGGCATCGGTATTCTAAGACATAACCAATGCCTATGGTCCAAATGGTGTCCTTTCTTTGTTTACTTGCAATCAGGTTCGGATCTATGTCGTCGGTTCTAGAACTGATGTTGTATGATTCTACCTTTAGTGTCACCCACATGGGTGTCACTTGAAAAATGATGTTAAAAGCCCATTTTAACCAACGTTAAAGGTGGTATATGTACTAGTGTGTTGTGCTTGAGGTTGAGGTGGTGGCTGGTTAAGGTTTTGATACTGTTGCCCTTTGTAGGGACCACAATATTGAAATTTCCCCTATAATTTCCTTGATTCCCAAAAATCCTCTTATTGTTATTGTGTGGGAATCTTGGTGGTGGGCGGTTGTTGGTTTGAGGATAAGATAGTAATTTCTGGGGAGGGAGTTGAGAAGAATTTTCAGCTCCTAAGGGATTTCCATATGGGAATCTAGGATGGTTTTCGGCTTGGTTTGAATTGTAGTATGCTTGACCAGGTATGTTGTGAATGGAGTTTAGATCCTCCATGTTTTGGCCAACTTGCACTGCATGGGAGTGTTATAGAGATATTGACACAGAATGGTAACACAGTCATACCCTTGGTAAATCCCACAGAGAGAGTCTACAACTTTTATTTATTGAGGTTTCTCCTTCTTTCGTAAGCATTAAAAGATGATTCAAGGTGATCATTTTTCAAGGAAATTAGCTTAAGACTATCAACAATTTGTTGGATATCAGGATTGACTTTGACCTTAGCTACCTTGAGGACCCCACCAATACCTCATCATGCTCGCATTTTAAAAGCAAATTTTACAACTCCCCGGACACTATATAGGTTTCGGAACATTAATTTTTTTCTGATGAGGAATCAAGAAATTGGTTGGTGTCATTAGAACACCAAGGTAGAATATCTTGATGCATTGACCTTGAGTAAAGTCGTGATGAGGGTAACATCAAAGGAAATTGCTAAACCTTTCCCAAGTTTCTCCTAGTGTTTCACCTGGTACCATAGAAAAAAGATGGATTTGTCCCCTGATTTCATAAGTGAGGGATGGAGAGATGTATTTGTCCCAAAACTTGGTTTGAAGTGCCTCCCAAGTGGTGACACATTCTTCACGCTCCATGGAATTATATCAACTATTGGCTTGCCTTGATAGAGAGTATTTGAACAATTTAAGTCCAATGGCATCTTTAAAAACGTTTGGGATCTTATGCAAAGAATAAAGGACATAAAAACGTTGGAGGTGATCTTAGAAACTCTCACCTTTGTTCTTGGAAAACAGATTAGCTTGGAGCATGGTGATCCATTGGGTACATATCTCAAGTTGGGGGTTGTGATTTTTGTTGCACAATAGGATGTTATGCATATCCTATTTTGGGGGTCGAGAAATCTTTTAACTATTTTTCTTGTTCTACCTCCCTTTAGGCGGTTTCCAAAGCTCTTGCTCGACTATTTAAGTAGCTCGCAAAGTAGCTTCTTGAGCCGCACACTCATCCAATAAGTCCACTCTTTGAAAAACAAGTGCTTGCTTAATCCTACGAGTAACTTCCTCCCCATCCATCTTAACCCAATTTTTCCAGTTCAAATGATGGAAAGTTATTTCTGGTTCTGGGTAAAAAATTGGCGGCATAGAATCAACATTTTGTGAGTGTCACATGCACATTTATAATTGACAAATGATATCGAGTGTAGAAAAAATGTAATGTTGGAATAAAAACTCATCAGAAAGAGAATACACTACTTTTATAATGGTATGGGTAGGCATAAAAAGAGAAAAAAAAAGTTTTGATCAAAATATTTTTGGGGTTTGAAAAAAAAATCTGTTATCCTTGGTAATGACACTAAAAATATGCACATCATTTTGTACACCAATTCACTAAGATAAATTATCCTAGAGTTTAATTTTTTTTAACTTTCTGATTAAGATTAGTATAGATGGATCGATCCCACAGGACAACAATTTTAAAATTCATTTCTTTTACCCCAATTATTTAGAAATAAAGAATAGATAATGTAATTCCACAATTGGTGGTTAATGATTACAATAAAGCAAGAAATCAAAGTGAAATGAAATAAAATTATGCTAAGAACACATAAAGAAAATTTACTCTAAGAACAGTCAAAGAGAAAGGCTAGATTAAGAAAAATTAAAAGAATTTATTCTAAGAACAAAATTTAAATGCAAGAAGTAAAGAAAGCGATGGAAACAAGCGATCAAAGAAAGTGTGGTTTGAATCAGATCGGAAATGTATCGAGGCTTATGGTTTCACCACTATAGCCAATTTAAAACAAGATCAAAGAAATAATACAATGATCAATATGGAAGAAGGCATGCAAAACATTCATAAATGAATCACAAAAGATGAATTCTATGTGAACCCATTGTTCCTGGCATTCATGAATCCTAGTCCATCATCCTAATAGGGATTTCTCTGAGGTCTCATCCAGAGTCCCATGTGATTTCTTTAGTCGTTCTGAATCTTGTTTCCATGGTCGCATCACAAATATTAACATACAATAAAAATGAGAGATCACTTAGTTAATATCAATGATTTTCCAAACCAAAAATCATCTATATAATGTAACCATATAAAACTTTGATCTAAGTCAACCCATGGTTGTGAGGATACTCTCCTCACCTCTATAGGAAAACTACTCACTGGCCATGGAAATTAAAGGTAGAACGAAGGAAGAAAGAAGGGAGGCCATAGAGTAGGAAAGAAACGAATCTGAGGACTCTGGAAAGTAACTATGAAATGGTCGTTGTTCTGGTGCCACGAGCCGATCAGCTCAATGTTCTGAGACACTCATCTGAAGTGTCAGGGTGGGAGGTTGAACTGAGGACCAAATGGCCATCTGGATATGCACCGACCGGTTGGTACAGAAAATCAATCATCCCCTGTGCTTGAGAGGTCAGAATTTGCAATGTATATAAAACCTAAAAAAGTGTGAATGTAAAGATAAATATTTGTTGAATTAATTGAAAAGTGGGTATATTGCAATTTGTCCTAGAAAACATAGTAAAAAGGGGTAAGTTATAATAAAAAAATGACTATGAAAGATATGTAAAAAGAGAGATGAATATATAGTCCTCAATCATGCATTGTTGGTTTTGGTACAACTAGTGCTTAATGCCAATATCAAATTTTCCTTTTCAAAAATTGAATTTTGGGCGATGTCTGTGACATTGTTTCTCTATGAAAAAATAGATATTATAATAAATGTGGTACCTATTTTTTTACTCTATCGGAAAGACTTGACCAACAGTGACATTTGTGCTTAACAACCAACACTATAAGCTTGTAGTGTCAGGTAGCTGTGAAAAACCACGTTAAAAAAAGTGATACTAGAGGTCAAAATGTTTTAGTGTTGTTGTTGTTTTTCAAATTAGTCCTTAAAGTGTCACTTACTTTGGAAACCTTTCCAAAATATATAATGATGTGATCCATGTTGGGGGATGCCCATTTTTGTCTCAATACTCAATCCTGCCAGTCATATTATTTGCTCATGATACCCTTTAAAAGTTTTCTAATTTTCACAACAAGATATATTCTTCCATTTTTGACAAACCAAAATCACTCATAACTTTGTGTTTAGTATCCCATAGTCATCCATACATGTACGCTTATTCCCATCAAGGATATCTGTTGGAAAGAATCTTAAAGTAAGATTGATCCTTTAGCATATTAGTCTTTTAGATTTCTTTGTAATGATACTTGCCAAATTTAAAATGAACTTCAAAATCAAATAAACCTTCCAACTCATTATTTTTTAAAATTAGCTACATCAAATCCAAATGATTTTTAAATTTAACTATGATGGTACCTAGTGCAAGATTGCCCACGCATCCTTTTTTGCCCAGACACTAGTTCTAGAACATAGCCTAAAAATGGACTAACACCCCTTCCATTAGCGATTTCAATTGTCCTGAACCATGACCTACAATTGGAATACCTTCTACCAATTTGACACTTTGTATACTAATATTCCATAACCTCAAATTGGACCACACCGCACTTTCACTTCCATATATGGCATGGAACAATCACCCTCATTATTACACAATATGTTTATTGAAACAAGAGCACACTATCTTGGATATATGTAAGCTCTATATCAAATATTGACTCACTTGTACATGGCCATGCTTTTCTCAGTCTTTCTTATCAAGAGGCCCAGGACATCATACTCTAGTAGGAGGGAAAAATCCTATATATATATCACTTACAGTCAATCCTCATATGTCAAAGCCACCTAATCATTACCGTTATAACAACCCATGTTTCAGAACTGCGTTTGATGATGTCAAAGTGTACCTAAAGACAAGTGTTGAGTGAAATGATGTTAGGTCTAAGAACCACAACCACCACCATCATTGTGAGACTTGACTATGACTTCCATGATGATGACTTCAATGTGTCAGTCTCACAGTGGGTCTATTTGATACATTGTTCTTTAACATATATCTATGTGCTTGGTTTGATATCACCATATTATGAATAATGAGATTTAATCATCAAACAACTCACACTCTGATCTTATGTGTCATTTTTGTCTATCACCCTTCCACAATAACAACAGATCAAGGACATAATGAGAATATGTATATGCACTCTGAACATTTGTATGATCTCATCCACACAGATAGTAACTTGAATACATACGTCATTGAGTAGTATAATTCTATAGACATTCATTATGTTACATCATTATCGCATAGTTCAATTAAATAGAATAAATTGGAAGCTTGCCTTTCATTAATAATCAAATCATTTTTACATGATATGCCATTACAATCATCACATTGATTGGCTCCAAGGGCATACACAACTAACAGACTCCCACTTGCACTTAGAGCCAATCTCCCATGAATCTTATTCCAAGTGACCTTACATGACTATCATGCTACTGATGTGAAAGTGCCTTTGTTAAGGGATCAACAACGTTGTTCTCAGTTGGTACCTTGCAAATCTTTACATCTCTACATTGCACGATCAATACGTTGTTGGTATGTATGCCCATAGAGAACTCATGTGATGATTGTAATGGGACACTTTGTAAATGATTTGAATAATAATAAAGGCAATTTCCGATCTATATGTTTTAACTGTTTCTGAGATGATAATGTAACATGATAGATGTCTAAAGAATTGTTTACTCGATGACATATGCTTTTAGGTTCAGGACCTATACTATGAGATCATCCAGATGTTAAGAGTATACATTCTTGTTTTTGTCCCTAGTCAATTGTTATTGTGGAAATAACCATAGACATCAATAACACTAAAGACTAGATGGTGTATTGGTTGATGATAGAATCTCATTAGTCATGATATTGTGATATCAAACCAAGCACATAGGTACTTGTTAGAGAACAAGTGTACCGGAAAGACCCACTGTGAGAGTGACACATGGAACCATGATTTGGTAGTCACAATCATCTCTCACAGTGATGGTGGTGAGTGTGATTCTTTGACCTAAAATCACTACACTCAACACATGTCGTTGGCTACACTTTGAAATCATCAAATGCAGTCTTGGAATATGGGTTGTTATAAAGGTGATGATTGGGTGACTTTGACACATGGGGATTTTGAGGGGTGAGTGATAGATATGGGATTTGTCCCTCCTAAGGGAGTTTGATGCCCATGGCCACTTGATGAGTAGGATTGAGAAAGGCATGCACATGCATGTGTGAATCAATATGTGATATTTATGTCACACACATCTCACCCATTTTTCTCTGAGATCAAGGAAATAGATGAACATTGAAAGGATGATTGTACCATGCCTTGAGTTCATTCAGGACATTAGTGATAAAGGAATTATACATTCACTATAACACCATTCACGAATTGTAGGATTCAAAGTTGTTCTCCAACTTTCTATTTCACTTAGGTAGCACTGATGTGCGACTAGGCACCACTCTTTGCTTATGAAGTCATAAGTGTTATGGACTTTCATTGCCAATGTGAAATGGACCTGCAGGGTCACACACAAAGGATTTAACCTGGAAGATGAGTTTATCCACAAACAATGTTTAGATTGATTACTAAAGGAGTTTAGCAGTTCAATTAAACACTCAAACAATTGATAGCTCAATATCATAGTGTTCAAGGTGTTGGACCGATTGATTAGAGTATCAGATTGATTGAAACTGCAATTGACTGATTTTTGCATAGTCTGCACTCCCAACCGATCGACTCATGTGATGAACCGATTGGCTCAAGACAGGATAAACCGACCAGTTCAAGGGTTGAACTGATCGCCTCAACTGGTCCAACCATGTGAGTTGGGAAAGTCAAGTTGGCAAGAAATTTCTCTTCGTTTCACTTGTCCAATTTGATTGGAACATGGATTGGTATTTAGATCAATTCGAAACAAAAGAGGAAAAGTCAATTGGAAACTGACTAGGGTAGTGAACCGATCATTTCAGAAGTGAATTGATCGGCTCAGGTGACCCAACCGATCGGTTCAAGTGTGAACCGATCGGCTCAGGTCCCCAACCGATTGGTTCATGCTTCAAAGGATCGTTTCAGCTGGCGCAGTTGGTTGTTTTGTGGAAAATATTGAACCCTTCCACTCCTGCTTTAATCTCGCATTTCCCGGGGTAGAGAACCCTATCCCATGACCCTCCTATATATAGGGGTATTGGGGGCTTCTCAAAGTACAACTCAGAACACTAGTTGCTCTGCAAATTTGTCATTCTCTCTAGTTGTGGTAACCAGGAGAGCCCGAGCAAGTGCTACCCGATAAGGGAGGCACAACAAGGGAAAGACAAACACAGAAAAGCGACTGGTGGCAAGAGAGTGTGTCGGTGACTAGTACGCCGATAGGAGGGTACGACTCCTTCTGGTTCCTTATGGGACAAGGCAATCAGAGTTCCAGGAAGTCCGTGTGGACGACTACAGAGACGGGAGACTTCTGCCGCTCAGAGGACAGTTTTCAATCCCAACAGTCCTGGGGAGACCAGGAGCTGCACAGAAACCATCCAAGACTGGAGGTGAAGACCACGCAAGCCGTGAGGTAACATCTCCGAGCAAGCCTCGGGACAAGGTATGTCACTACAAACCATCCTTCCTATTGTATAGACGTTGATGTGATTCCTTTATACTAGGTTTGAGGAGAAAATTTTTGTTTCCGCTGCCATCTCTATCTCCCCTAAAACCCAATAGTGGTATCAGAGCCACGTCAACTGCTCTATACTTTAGGATTATCGATGAGATCGATTTTGGTTTGTCACCTTTATTTAATGCATACAGTGCGAATAAAATTGGCTTTATGCATGTCTAATCCTAAATCCACAAATCCTATATGATATGTAATATGAATGCACTCAATAAACGTCACCCTTAAGCGAGTTTTGTGGTGGATGTACAACATGATTATGGCCAATAAACCTTATGTATGCTTGGTTGAATGTGGTTGCTTGCATCTCGGTTTGCACACTGATTCCCTATCTTCTATTCCTGATGTAGCTCGAGATAACTCAAGATTTCTTTCCTACCTTTGCTCCCCCCCCTGAATATAACTCGGGGTTTTCCCTTTTCAAATTTAAAATAGGATAGATCTTTTATCTCTTTTTATGTCGAAGAAAAACGGACAACCTAGCGATGACTGAGACGATCAGTTCAAGGCATGAACCAATCGGTTGGCATTCTAGACGACCGGTTCGAGGAGCAAGATGAGCGGGTGGCGACCTGAGGAGATGAATGACGACCAGTGAACCGATCAGCTGGAGGTTCCAGTCGATCAGCTGGTGGCACCCAACCAACTATCCTGATGGTGAGCCGATCAATCATGGAGATGAGTTGATCAAACCCAGAAAGGCAAAGCACAGAGTTCATCTTGTACAGGTTGCATGTGATGTGGAACTAGATGACTGTGATTCCTCTTGGCTTGAGGAATCACATTAGGATGGCCATAACCATTGCTTCTTTTGTTTCACATGTTTTCGATTGGATATAGCATGTATATGGTACATACTATATTGTGGTGATTCGATATGTATATGTACCTAAAAAAACAAAATCCCTCATCTAAATATTAAGTCTTTCATGCCTTCCATTAGCGATACACATGAAAAACCTGATCGACAAAGTGTAGGTTACACCAAAGCGTGGTGTATTGTCTATCTCGTAGAAGTGTGAAGGGTAAACATGTATGTTCTACCAAAGCAGGGTGAATGTTTACCATGTCAGCTTTTGGGATAGACTTAACTGGTCATTCTTAGAGCGTCTAAGACCAGAGGCACGAAATGTTCATGGCAAGGTGTTGCACATGTTCATTCATCAAGAGTTGCATATGATGCAATTGACATGATGGCCTACCTAAATAGTCAAGTTATGGGTGATTAGCCAAAGCTGACTCCGGGCCCACTAGAAGATTGTACGCTGCAATATTCTGAATTGATGATGAGGGTTGTCAATTTGAATCACAAATAGTGGGAGTGGTAATTAATTAAAGGCCTAATTAACTATCATCAAATTTCATTCAAATCAAATCAAAAGTCATTTTGACAAATGCAATTTTCTCTTGTAGAATGGCAAAAGAATCATCTTTTGAAATGGGCAAATTAATTGAAAATAAATTCCATAACTGGTTGGGGATTCTGAGAAGTGTTCTACACAATCCAAATATATCGGTAGCCTTTGAATCCACTATATATATGCTTAAGAAGAAGGATAGTTCAATGATGGATATCAATGGAATAAAGTCTAAGGACAAAGGTGACGGAGAGAAGGGTTCTCTCGCCGAACCAATGTCAGAATCTTCTGCACTCAACACATGGAGAGGATGGAAGGAACGATGGAAGAAGAAGCGAGAGATAGAGATCTCTACTTCTAGTATATACATGATAGAGATTAACTTTACTACTTCTTTGTCATGGGTACTTGATATGGGTTGTGGATCTCACATTTGTTCAAATGTGAAGGATCTTAAGAGAAGTAGGCCTTTGGGGAAAGGCGAAGTTTAACTATGTGTTGCCAATGGGGCATGAGTTGCTGCCAGTGCCGTAAGAACCTATGAGTTAATTCTACCTAGTGGGCTAATAATAGAGTTGAATTACTGCTATTATGTACCTGTCATAAATAGGAATATCATTTTTGTCTCTTGTTTGGACACGGATGGTTTTGAATTTCTTATTAAGAATGGATAGTGTTCTATTTCAAAAGATGGGATCTTTTATGGCAGTGCTCCAATGTCTTATGGTCTATACTTGATAGATCTAGAGACAAGTGTATACAACATTAACAACAAAACGCAAAAACTCAACAACTCAAACAAAACATATCTTTGGCATTGTCGTGTAGAGCACATAAATGAGAAGCGCATCTCTAGACTCCATAAAGATGGTTATCTAGACTCTTTTGATTATGTATCTATAATGACCCCGCCTCCCGGTAACCCCCAATTAAGGGAGACCCAAAGCTCAGAGTCGTTATTCAATTAACAAGATCAAAGGTTCGACAAATAATCAATAATAATTATGAAATTCTACTAACTAACTGGAATTTGGTATAAAATTAAAACTTTACTTACCTTTGAAAACTTTGGAAAACTATCTATCCAGAGCTTGAATTATTTTATTTAATCCTCCTTGCACTTTATTTCTTATTTCCACAATGTGTCACTTTACTGTTTGTTCTTTCAATTGTTTTTCCTAAAATGCCAACAAACAAAACGTCGATTAGTATATCGAAATATACTGGTATGTGGGAACAAGCAAAAGTTTGCACATAAGGATAACAATCTAATTATCACAATCAAGTTAATTAACAATCCAATTTACACTTTTTAGTATGACATTCTCCACCGCTTTTGCCCTAACCCTGGAATACCCACCTTAGGGTTTCCTTTGCCAATGACTTCAGGCCACCTTCTCAATCCTGAGCTTGGTGCCTGGGGTCACCACTCATGGTGCCCACTAGTCATGCAATATCATAGGCCACCTTCTCATTCCCAAGCTTGGTGCCTGGGGTCACCACTCAAGGTGTCCATTGGTCTACCCATCTGGGCCTGACCTTTGGCATCATCCATCAGGGTGGCATGTAAGTGCGAGAATCCATACTTATATTATTAATGTGATAATCATAGTGACTTTATAGTTTGCAAGTATGAACATCCAAACTGATAATTTGCATTCAATGTGATTAACCATCTGGAAAATCCTTGAGAAACTAAGATGGTTATTCATAATTAACCACATACCTGATCTGACGATTTGTACAGAAATATCCATGAAAATAAGAATCCAAGCAAGCAAGCATTTTCAACAAGATCCTGAAATAATCATGTATTTCCCTTTTTATTATTCATGTCATCAAGATCCATTAAACCTAGCTCGCTTCCTAGGGTTTCTAATTCACTTTTAGGGTTTCTATTGCAATTAGGGTTTCCCTTCATCTTTTACTATTTCAAACGCTAATTTAATGCAATCGATCATAAACCCTAATTATATCAACATCTAATCCTCAATTTCAGATTTAAGGCATAATTAACCATTATATATGTCCATTAAGCCTCTTTTCATTAAAGCTACCATTTTTATCATGTTTAACCCATGACAAGGTCATTATGCTCGTTTATCATCTATTTGTAGTTCATTATGCTATAGTACTCATATGAACGTTATTTATCATTAATTCTACCTTTTATTCATGAGAAAACCCTAATTACTACATTTAGGGTATTTATCCACAAATTAGGAACTTTACTGCTCGAAATAGCTTATAACCATGAAAACTCAGTTTCATACATGAAATCGAATAATTAAAGTCATTAATAGTCCTAATTACCAACATTAGGGTTAGAAGGCCCATTAAAGGATATTCATGCACATGATCTTTCTAGATTTTAATCTCTCTTTTACCAACAACAGGTTATTATCAACTTAACTTGTTCATTGAACTTTACTAAAACTCATTGACATCAAAATATAGGGTTTTTCATTAGTAAAACCATTAAAGATAGCATTTTTACATACTTTTTGAATTTCAATAAGAACTAAGCTCTAATATCATTTTTATCTGGTTCTACACATTTTTATGATCAATTTTCATATTTTACTTGTCTTAATTGGAGTTACCAATCTTATACTATGATTTTGGTAAAATATGTACCTTTTGGCCAATGGGACGCCGCCACATCTGTTGGCGCCTTGTTTTATTCTTTTGCATGCTGGGTCAGGGTCCAGTGAACCGGACCTCGCCGCTTCAGTCGGGCGCTCTCACGTGAGAAAAGGTATGTGATTACTCTTCTGTCCTTGGTCTCCTTCACGCACGTTGGGGGTATTCTAGTAAAACCCCACGGCAGCTTCTTCAACCTCCGCTGACCCTGATTCTGTTCGCGACACAGTGCCTGGCCCGGTCAACTTTGTAACACTTGGGCCCACTGCCCAAGGCTCTAGTAGAGTTTCAGGAATGACGACTGGCCCCACATACCACCACTAGCCTTAACTACGCACTTTGTCCACACCGACGCGCATGCCAAGATCAACTTCCCGACTGGTCACCCATCCTAGTACTACTCCAAGCTGAGCACGCTTAACTATGGAGTTCTTTAGTGATGGGCTCCCGAAAAAGGAGGTGCACCTTGGTGATATGGGTAGTCCAATCATTCTTTTTAAGAGTGTTTTATCTGAGGCCTCAAAATCCTGGGATGTTACAATCTCCCCCACTTAGACTCTTGACGTCCTCATCAACGCTTAACTATAAGGCATCATAATATGTTCCCCATTTCAGTGCAGACCAATAATGGCCCATGGACACCCAGCTCCCGATCACGAAATACCAGCGTAAGGGTGGCTACGTCAACCATGGACAACCCTTTCCTACATGCATGGACCGCATGGCTCAAGACTGGCATGCAATGCCCATGTGGGCCCCACCTACTGGAGGGGAATTGGCTCTGATACCATTTGTAACACCTGGGCCCACTGCCCAAGGCTCTAGTAGAGTTTCAGGAATGACGACTGGCCCCACAGACCACCACTAGCCTTAATTGCGCACTTGGTCCACACTAACGCGCAAGCCAGGATTAGCTTCCTGACTGGTCACCCATCCTAGTACTACTCCAAGATGAGCACACTTAACTATGGAGTTCTTTAGTGATGGGCACCCGGAAAAGGAGGTGCACCTTGGTGATATGGGTAGTCCAATCATTCATTTTAGGAGTGTTTTATCCGAGACCTCAAAATCCTGGGATGTTACAGTATCAATAGAGATATGTGAATCTTGTTTGTTGGGTAAAATGACCAAGACTCCCAGTTCAGGTAAAGGTGAGAGAGCTAGTGATCTATTAGGACTCATACATACTAATGTATGTGTGCCTTTTAGAACTAATGCCAGAAATGGGTGTTAGTACTTCATTACCTTCACTGATGACTTCAGTAGGTATGGCTTTGTGTACCTAATGAAACATAAGTCAGAAACCCTTGAAAGGTTCAAGGATTTCATGAATGAAGTACAGAACCAACTTGGTAAAAGTATTAAAGCACTTCGATCCGATCGAGGTGGAGAATACGTAAGAGAAGAGTTTGAGGACCTTCTGTGAGCCTGTGGTATTTTATCACAATGGACTCTGCCTGGAACACCACATCATAATGGTGTGTCTGAAAGAAGGAATAACACTTTACTGGATATGGTGTGATCAATGATGAGTTTTTTCGATCTTCTGATTTCCTTCTCGGGTCATGCTCTTGAAACTTCCACGTTTACACTTAATCGAGTACCATCTAAATCGGTTCCAAAGACACCATATGAGATATGGACTGGGAAGCATCCCAATATGTACTTTATGAGGATTTGGGGGTGTGAGACATATGTCAAGAAAATGTTTCCTGACAAGCTAGGCCCTAGACCTGATAAATGTTATTTTCTTGGATATCCTAAGGAGACCAAGGGATATTACTTATACCACCCAACTGACAACAAAGTGTTTGTTTCCAGGGATGTTGTGTTCCTAGAAAAGGAATTTATTTCCAAAGGAAGCAGTGGGAGGAAAATAGAGCTTGAAGAGGTTCAAGCCCAACAAGAAAACATTGAACTAGTAGATGTACAAGAGGAACATAGAGATTCACAAGGTGTTGTGGAATCTCAGTCTCCTCACGTAATACAAGGACCTCGTAGATCTAGTAGGACACACCTTGAACCTGAGAGGTTTGGATACCTTGTGACTCAGGAAGGCGGTGAGTTGAACATAGATGATGATCCAAATACCTATCTAGAGGCTATGGAGGGACCAGAATATGAGAAATGGCTTGAGGCCATGAAATCCGAAATGGAATCCATGTACTCCAACAAAGTATGGACTTTGGTGGAACCACATGAAGGGGTAAAACCCATAGGGTGCAAATGGGTCTTCAAGATGAAGACCGACATGGATGGCAATGTGCAAACTTATAAAGGTAGATTGGTTGCAAAGGGTTTCCGACAAGTTCAAGGTGTTGACTATGATGAATCTTTTTCTCCATTTGCCATGATTAAGTCCATCAGGATCATGCTTGCTATTGCGACTTACTATGACTATGATATTTGGCAAATGGATGTTATAACCACATTCCTTAATGGGAATGTAAATGAGGATGTGTACATGAAACTACCTGAAAGTTTTTTAGATCCAAAGAATGCCAATAAAGTATGTAAGCTATAAAGATCAATCTATGGATTGAAGCAAGCATCTCAGAGTTGGAATCTTTGATTTGATGAGGAAGTCAAAGTGTTTGGCTTTATTTAAAATGAAGATGAACCTTGTGTGTACAAGAAGGTTAGTGGGAGCACGAACACATTCCTCATATTGTATGTGGATGACATACTATTGATGGGGAATGATGTCATAGCCTTAGAGAAGGTAAAGACTTGGCGTGGGAATACTTTATGAATGAAGGACTTAGGAGAAGCATCCTACATTCTAGGTATTAAGATCTATAGAGATAGATCTAAAAGGCTTCTTGGACTAAGTCAAAGCACGTACATTGACAAAGTGCTAAAACAGTTCAGCATGGAGAACTCAAAGAGAGGCAACATCCCCATGCTACATGGAGTCACCATCTCTAGAGCTTTGTAAGGCCCCTGAACTTGCTTAATGAGTTGAATGAGCTTAATTACCATTATTGAATGCTTATAACTCTAATTTAACCTTGATATGTTGATTAAAGCTAAGCTAAGTGCTTAAATGCGATTAGAGTTTTGATTAACTGAGGCAATCTAATTGGCATGTTTTATGCCTTGGGGGTTGTCGAGTATCTCACACTTGAAAAGCTGCAAAACAAATGGTGTTATTCAGACCTTCGAATCAATAGTTATGACCTTTTCAATTTTCAAGGTTTGATATGCAATTTTCCCAGTTCTGACTTTATAATTCTTTCTTTCTTTTCTATTTCTTCTTTAACTCTTCTTCCAGATCAACATCCCGATAGAATGCAAACTGCCTAAAGTTGCGCCCAACAGCAGCACTCGACCGAGAAGCAGAAGGGAACCGCACAGGGAGATTTTAGGGCAATTAAACGAGAAACCAAGCTCCCTCCACCTCTGTCCTCCTTTCCCCTTGTTCTTCCTCCTCCAATCTCAGCTACAACTACTGCAAGGGAGGCCGTTCTGCAGGGCCCCGACCAAGCTGCTGTTGTAGCGGCATCGACCAAAAGCCCTCTTTGGGCGCACGAAACGTATGGGAAAGGTTAGCTTGAAGCTCGACCAAGTGGATGGAGTAGAAATCCGAAGCCCTAGCTTCTATCTAGCACTCAAACCAGCCTCCCTTTTCAGTTGTACACGAAGGAGCTGCTACTTGCAGCAGTAGGCCCGTCCATGAAACAACTTGGGTGCCCAGCAGTAGGGGAAGAGTTAGCTTGAGCTCCATTTTGGAGGGCCAAGTGAGAAGTTGTAGCTTCTATCCAAGTTCACATTTGAGATCCTAGTTGAGCCTCTCTACCAACCTGCTGGGTGTGTGTGCATGAAGCAGCTTGCAATAGGATCGTGAATAGGAAATACCAAAGGTTGAAGACAACCAAATTCTACCCGGAAATAGGCCCTGGACACATTTCCGGACGAATTTGGACATCACAAATCACTGTGAGTAAAGTTTATCTCACTTATCATGAATTAACTCTGGCGTTTGAAAAGTTTTGGTTAATTGCGCGATTTTCACTGATAACAACAATTATCAGGCGTTGGGCAGTATTTGGCGTCGCCTGACTTTTTATTTCATAAATCACTTCTTTACGCTTTTATATGATCTAGTTTATCATTTGATCAGTGTGGATTGGACCAGTGAATTTACATGGTTCATTGGAACCTAAATTGCTCATTTGATGAAGAAAGGTGCTAGATGGACGAATTCCTAGCTTACTCTTAGATTTTCTACCCTACATGCTCGAGATTTCTTCTGTGTGGGGTTTCATCTTTTCATTAGAGGCAATATTTATAACTTGCTCCACATATATTGCTTACCATAAACTTTCTAGATCATGTTTTTGCTTGAAAATGATGATTCATGCACTAAAAAGAAATGTTTGACTTAGATTTGGATTTTTATAATGTTTCCTGTTCTGATTTCAGTTATGTATGAACCTGTGATCATGTGTGTGTTAGCACTAAGGTATAATGTGACTTGGATCAGGTTGTTTTGACAACCTATGTTCACCCCCTTAGGTCATGTTTTGGAAAAATTAGAAGTTTAATTATTAATCATTAAGTACACTACTCATGTTATCAATCAATGATGACATCAACTTAATATTTGATGTTGATTAATGAATATATTTTTGATCTAACAACCTATAGTGATTTAATGATCACTAATTATGGTGGATCAGGTCTCTACAATCTATAGCGAGTTAATCATATAGTTTTAGCATCAATTAATCCTTAGACTA
Organism: Alisma plantago-aquatica; assembly: GCA_963693085.1. Lineage (NCBI taxonomy): Eukaryota > Viridiplantae > Streptophyta > Magnoliopsida > Alismatales > Alismataceae > Alisma > Alisma plantago-aquatica. Next base: position 89,834,123 of record OY856410.1, on the reverse strand, counting down.
ATAGTTTCTTAGGTAACTTGATGCAATGGTCAAACTTACACTGTAATTGATGGTTTTAATATATGAAATTGACCCAATGGTCAAGATCTAATGTTTATTCCTCCAATAAGGTGGAATGATAGATAATTTAATATGTTTGTCCTAATAATGTAATTTATATGGTTTCCTTTATACGATCAACTTAAGGACCTTACTTGTTGATAATGGATGTCTTATTTTAACCGAACAGTCAATTGTGGGTTTTAGCCTACTCTCAATGGAACTTTTGTGTTGTTAATTAAGGGATGTCTAGGTTTAGATGGTGACTCTTTCTAGAGCACAAGTCAAGGACTTCATAGGTGGCTTATCTAAGGTGTTTACTTATGTAAACAACCAAAGGTCTTGCCTTTTAAACACCCAATGTTTCTGGGTGACTTGGTGGTATAGTGATACGGGTTGAATGATGATGAAACAAATGGACAATTACCCTTCATAAGGTAGTCTTACCTATTAACTCATATGAATAGAAGGGTTGATAACCATATTATGTTAATAGTTAACCCTAATTAGGTATATCTTGTTATACCTAGCTTTAATATAACTAAATAATGGTAATTGGGTATGAATAGTCCTTAAATGACTAATATGATTATGAAATACTCTATTATTGTTGAAACCCTAGTATGCTATAACCTGATGGTTACACCTTGATTTATGTGTGGGTTCATACTTGAGAATAGTATGGAATGTGATGGTTATGCTTCACCTTAGGCATCCATGATCCAATGGGGATGTCGTGAGTTAGGATTTGGGTATGAGTGCTAATCAGTAACATTGATATAATTTATCACATTGAACCTAACTCTAATGCAATTAGATAAAGATGAGTATTCATGTTTAACATTATTATATGATGAAATGATGATATAATAACCTCCTTACTATGATCATAACCTCGACATGTTAATTGGTGGTTATTATAACCACATGGTTGATACTTTCTTATGCTAAACATGTGCATAATGAATATGATGAGAGTTAATCATATCTAGATTCATTGCATGTTGATGTAATAAAAGAATGTTTTTAATGTTATTATGACCCTTCTATGATTGTTTATGAATACCACCTAGCTCATAAATGCAATATTGTGCTGATCTGGTGTATTATATATAATTGATGTTGTTGAGCCTTGTTATAACGCATGCCAAGATAATGATAATCTTACAGGGAATAATATGATGGTCTTAATAACCTTTGGGCATGGTTGAGCCCTGAATGAGGTGTAATCCTCTTATGTTGATAAGGGTTTATACCCTGTGATTTTGTGAAAAGGATTTATATCTATTGATAGTATGATGACTAGTGTGGTCTCATGAATGGAAAGTGAATAATACCATGTGATGATGAGATGAGAAATTATGTTTCATACATTTTATATCTTTTCAAGTTTTGATATTTATATGCTTGCTAGAAGTGAATTAGGGTTTGTATGTACACTTGTTTGATGCAACTTTAATTCACCCAATTCACATAACTAATCATGTGAAACTCTAATCATGTAGTGCCCTGTGCCATAGATCCATCTGAGTGTCAGAACTTGCCATATGGTGAAACGAGTATTCCTAAGGGAAACTCGGAGCACATACTGATGAGTATGCGGGGTGCTTGTCATCCTGAATTCAAGTTAGGGAGGATGATTGTGGTCGTACCTAGCCCTTAGTTTCATAACGGCTGCGGTCGTATCTCGATGATTATATATGTGATGATATTGGAGGACAACTGTGGTTGTACCTCATATGATAGGGTATGTGTACCCACCTCGTTCACTAGTGCGGTGACATGTACAAAGGACGGACTAGGCTGTTAGCAGCTTGACCTTTTGTGTCGCTGTGGTGGACCCGTACTGGCCGGGGGCGGAGAAGATCCTAGGAGTTCAGCTCTTCCTAGATCTTGTATGGCAATGATTTTGACTTAGCAGTGGTCAGTTGGATTTTGAGTGGTATCCTCAATTTCCTCAGGGCATAATAAAAGATGTAATACAGCCGTATAGCATATCTGTTTAGGGTTATACATGCATTGGATGATAACCCTTGTTTGTTCTCTTTACATAAAGATGATGCTTAGTGCAATTAAGAGATAGTAATTATACTTATGTTGTGGATATGCAAAAGACTGTAAATGAGTACATACAATAGTCACGCTTATGTTGATATCTATACTGCTAATCATGCTTATGCAAATGCTCATGCTTATGTTGATAGCTTCGCTTATGATATTGATCTGTTCAAACTACTAGACATGCTAATGTTGTTAGATATGCTTATGATGCTAGACTTATTCATGTTAATAGAGATAACATGCTACTAGACTTTCTTATGTTATTTATGCATATACTATTGAATCTCTTATACGGTTAATAAGGAAAATGTTGATGGTCAGTTGGATGATGATAATTGTTATCTGCTCCTTTATATATTTTGTTAATCAGCAATACTGTTGATCTTATTTTTTATATCTGATTAAACTTCTTAACTGTTTAATTACATAAAAATGTTGTAATCAATAAACGTGGTTGATGGTTATATCTCTTACTGGGACTGTGTTTCACCTTTGTGGCTCGCCACATTTTTTTTTAGGTAATCGGCAATGACGACAACAGAACCATGGAAGGAAAGAGTAACTACAATCATGAATCTTGGGGAAAGTTGATTAGATGTCTAGTGTGTCCTAGAATCATCCATGTACTCTCAAGTCCGGGTGAGATAAAGTTTGCATATAATGTTTTCAAATGAATCGGACTTTTGTTAGCATATTAATGCTTGTTTGTGTGGCATAACATGGATACAAGAAAGATGTCAGGATATTTTAAACGTTTCTGAGCGGGTGTTGATGTTGAAATCAGTTTTAGTTTACCCATATTTTTGGGTTTGTGATTAATTAGTGATTGATTGTGTTTTACGTTTTGAGTAATCTCGTTTCGCGTGACGGTTTCTCATAGTTTGGTATCAGAGCTTTGGGTTCACTGAGTCTACAGGGACACTAGGACATAAGACTAGGATGATGTCTAAGTCAGGAACATGACACAAAAATATGGTGCATATTGCCTAATCTCAGTATTTGGGTGCCCTGGCCAGGTATTCAATTTTTGAAGAAAGGTAAGCATGGAACTCTTAGATTGTTATCTTTCTGATTACTCTGATCAAGTAGTCATTTTGAGATAATCTAAAGAGTATAAAAACTAAGAAATCATGGTGTGAATATCACAATCCTACCTTAAAGAAGATGATAATTGCATCATTATCTATCAAAACTTGAATGTTTGGTAACTGTAGGAGAAAGATATAACACCATGAAATCTAAATCTGAATGTTTGGTAACTTGAAGATGTGATTCAAGAATATAATAAAATAAAAGACAAATAAGTCTATGCTTATAAAGTGAATCAAAGTATGAAATATGCATAAGATGAAAATAACTCCTATAACAAGTATATAATGAGAAGATAAATGGGAACAATGGCAAAGAAATAAGGTGGAACCTGAGTTAATCTCAGATCAACCTATGTATGTAAGAAAGTGTTAACGGAAAATCAACATAGCATGTGAAAGAGATTAAGGGATATGATCCCTATTTAATGAAGAAAATATGGAATATGATGATTTACCTATTGATAAGTGGTTGAAAAATATAATAAAATAAGTGAACATACCCAAGTGTGATAAATAGTCATCAAGGAAGAAGTAATGAGATATGTTAATCATGATGATTCCTATGCTAATGGCAAGAGAACAAAAATAAAAAAAGGTAAAATGATACATGAGAAGTTGTAATATGCATAGTGAAAATATAATTGGTTACCTTTTTACTAGTCACCCCTGAACAATGTTGCTATGATGTGGGAAGTATGTTTCCCTTTGTGCCTTTCCTTTCTAGGAAACAACTTTCAAGCGGACCATTGCCACTTGGTATGTGTGGATTCATTCTAAACATGAGGATGGATATCTTATTATAGAATAAGGTTGCTTGGACTATGATTCCAAGATCATAACGTTTGTAATGAGTTTGCTTTTGTGCCTTCCAATAATTAGGAAGACTCCTCTTATATGTTTTGAAATTTGTTATGTTGGTAAAAGTAGATAAGGATGTGATTACCTTATAGCGCATGAGGTGGATACCCAAGTAATGAATCCTAGTATCCAAGATGTATCAATAGTATGAGAAATATGTGAAGGTTGGAGATGATTATTAAATGAACATTCCAAGTATTCCTCTCTCTTATAGAGAGAGAGAGAGAGAGTTGATGATGATTCTATAAATGTTGTTTGAAAAAAAAATTGATTCTATAATGTTGTGTATGGTTCAGTGATAGCTGGGAAAGACCACTATCTCGGATAGATGGTTTGTTGGTTAATAAATGTGATACCATGTTCCTTTAAGATAAACCTATGACCAAATATCAATTCATAAGATTTAGATTGGATTACATAATTCACATTACCATGATGAGTTTAGAGTTATATCATATAGACTAACCAATGTACTAATAGAGTTTATGAATTGGAGGAAAATAGTGTTCTAGTCATGTCATACAAGTTGTATCAAGCTTTAAATGATGACATGTCAAAGTACTTCAAATATGGTAAAAAATATGAGCAATATTTATTCAAAAACCTTAGGGTTGCCGAAGCAGTAACTGTTATGAGAACAAGTTGATAAGAGTGAGATGGGGTTGATTAAATTTCTTAATGGGATCATGATATGTCTTCTTATGTGGGCGTTTTTGTGCTGACCTTAGATGAGATATGTATGAATGATGTAACACTACCATGATATGAAAGTAATTATGTGAAGGTAATAGGATGAGGTGTAAAGGAAGTACTCATCTTTGTTTATCATGGATTTTGGGGGCGAAATCCCTGCTAGGGGTTTATAGTTGTAAGGCCCCTGAACTTGCTTAATGAGTTGAATGAGCTTAATTACCATTATTGAATGCTTATAACCCCAATTTAACCTTGATATGTTGATTAAAGCTAAGCTAAGTGCTTAAATGCGATTAGAGTTTTGATTAACTGAGGCAAGCTAATTGGCATGTTTTATGCCTTGGGGGTTTTCGAGTATCTCACACTTGAAAAGTTGCAAAACAAATGGTGTTATTCAGACCTTCGAATCAATAGTTATGACCTTTTCAATTTTCAAGGTTTGATATGCAATTTTCCCAGTTCTGACTTTATAATTCTTTCTTTCTTTTCTGTTTCTTCTTTATCTCTTCTTCCAGATCAACATTCCGATAGAATGCAAACCGCCTAAAGCTGTGCCCAACAGCAGCACTCGACCGAGAAGCAGAAGGGAACCCCACAGGGAGATTTTAGGGTGATTAAACGAGAAACCAAGCTCCCTCTACCTCCGTCCTCCTTTCCCCTTCTTCTTCCTCCTCCAATCTCAGCTACACCTGCCGCAAGGGCGGCCGTTCTGTAGGGCCCCGACCAAGCTGTTGTTGTAGCGGCGCCGGCCAAAAGCCCTCTTTGGGCACACGAAACCTCTGGGAAAGGTTTGCTTGAAGCTCGGCCAAGAGGATGGAGTAGAAATCTGAAGCCCTAGATTCGATCTAGCACTCAAACCAGCCTCCCTTTTCAGCTGTACACGAAGGAGATGCTACTTGCAGCAGTAGGCCCGTCCATGAAACAACTTGGGTGCCCAGCAGTAGGGGAAGAGTTAGCTTGAGCTCCGTTTTGGAGGTCCAAGTGAGAAGTTGTAGCTTCTATCCAAGTTCACATTTGAGATCCTAGCTGAGCCTCTCTGCCAACCTGCTGGGTGTGTGTGCGTGAAGCAGCTTGCAACAGGATCGTGAATAGGAAATACCAAAGGTTGAAGACAACCAAATTCTACCCGGAAATATGCCCTGGACACATTTCCGGACGAATTTGGACATCACAAATCACTGCGAGTAAAGTTTCTCTCACTTATCATGAATTAACTCTGGCGTTTGAAACATTTTGGTTAATTGCGTGATTTTCACTGATAACAACAATTATCAGGCGTTGGGCAGTATTTGGCGTCGCCTGACCATTTATTTCATAAACCGCTTCTTTACACTTTATATGATCTAGTTTATCATTTGATCAGTGTGGATTGGACCAGTGAATTTACATGGTTCATCGGAACCTAAATTGCTCATTTGATGAAGAAAGGTGTTAGATGGACGAATTCCTAGCTTACTCTTAGATTTTCTACCCTACATGCTCGAGATTTCTTGTGTGGGGTTTCATCTTTGCATTAGAGGCAAGATTTATAACTTGCTCCACGTTTATTGCTTACCATAAACTTTCTAGATCATGTTTTTGCTTGAAAATGATGATTCATGCACTAAAAAGATATGTTTGACATAGATTTGGATTTTTATAATGTATCATGTTCTAATTTCAGTTATGTATGAACCTGTGATCATGTGTGTGTTAGCACTAAGGTATAATGTGACTTGGATCAGGTTGTTTTGACAACCTATGTTCACCCCCTTAGGTCAGGTTTTGGACGAATTAGAAGTTTAATTATTAATCATTAAGTACACTACTCATGTTATCAATCAATGATGACATCAACTTAATATTTGATGTTGATTAATGAATATATTTTTGATCTAACAACCTATAGTGATTTAATGATCACTAATGATGGTGGATCAGGTCTCTACAATATATAGCGAGTTAATCATATAGTTTTAGCATCAATTAAGCCTTAGACTAATAGTTTCTTAGGTAACTTGATGCAATGGTCGAGCTTATACTGTAATTGATGGTTTTAATATATGAACTTGACCCAATGGTCAAGATCTAATGTTTATTCCTCCAATAAGGTGGAATGATAGATAATTTAATATGTTGGTCCTAATAATGTAATTTATATGGTTTCCTTTATATGATCAACTTAAGGATCTTACTTGTTGATAATGGATGTCTTATTTTAACTGAACAATCAATTGTGGGTTTTAGCCTGCTCTCAATGGAACTTTTGTGTTGTTAATTAAGGGATGTCTAGGTTTAGATGGTGACTCTTTCTAGAGAACAAGTCAAGGACTTCATAGGTGGCTTATCTAAGGTGTTTACTTCTGTAAAAAACCAAAGGTCTTGCCTTTTAAACACCCAATGTTTCTGGGTGACTTGGTGGTATAGTGATACAGGTTAAATGATGATGAAACAAATGGACAATTACCCTTAATATGGTAGTATTACCTATTAACTCATATGAATAGAAGGGTTGATAACCATATTATGTTAATAGGTAACCCTAATTAGGTATATCTTGTTATACCTAGCTTTAATATAACTAAATAATGGTAATTGGGTATGAATAGTCCTTAAATGACTAATACGATTATGAAATACTCTATTATTGTTGAAACCCTAGTATGCTATAACCTGATGGTTACACCTTGATTTATGTGTGGGTCCATACTTGAGAATAGTATGGAATGTGATGGTTATGCTTCACCTTAGGCATCCATGATCCAATGGGGATGTCGTGAGTTAGGATTTGGGTATGAGTGCTGATCAGTAACATTGATATAATTTATCACGTTGAACCTAACTCTAATGCAATTAGATAAAGATGAGTATTCATGTTTAACATTATTATATGATGAAATGATGATAGAATAACCTCCTTACTATGATCATAACCTCGATATGTTAATTGGTGGTTATTATAACCACATGGTTGATACTTTCTTATGCTAAACATGTGCATAATGAATATGATGAGAGTTAATCATATCTAGATTCATTGCATGTTGATGTAATAAAAGAATGTTTTTAATTGTATTATGACCCTTCTATGATTGTTTATGAATACCACCTAGCTCATAAATGCAATATTGTGCTGATCTGGTGTATTATATATAATTGATGTTGTTGAGCCTTGTTATAACGCATGCCATGATAATGATAATCTTGCAGGGAATAATATGATGGTCTTAATGACCTTTGGGCATGGTTGAGCCCTGAATGAGGTGTAATCCTCTTATGTTGATAAGGGTTGATACCCTGTGATTTTATGAAAAGGATTTATATCTATTGATAGTATGATGACTAGTGTGGTCTCAATGGAAAGTGAATAGTACCATGTGATTATGAGATGAGAAATTATGTTTCATACATTTTATATATTTTTAAGTTTTGATATTTATATGCTTGCTAGAAGTGAATTAGGGTTTGTATGTACACTTGTTTGATGCAACTTTAATTCACTCAATTCACATAACTAATCAAGTGAAACTCTAATCATGTAGTGCCCTGTGCCATAGATCCATCTGAGTGTCAGAACTTGCCAGATGGTGAAACAAGTATTCCTAAGGGAAACTCGGAGCGCATACTGATGAGTGTGTGGGGTGCTTGTCATCCTGAATTCAAGTGTTTAGGGAGGATGACTGTGGTCATACCTAGCCCTTAGTTTCATAACGGATGCGGTCGTGTCTCGGTGATTATATATGTGATGATATTGGAGGACAACTGTGATTGTACCTCAGATGATAGGGTATGCGTACCCACCTCGTTCACTAGTGTCGTGACCTGTACCAAGGACGGACTAGGCTGTTAGCAACTTGACCTTTTCTGTCGTTGTGGCGGACTCGTACTGACCGGGAGCGGAGAAGATCCTAGGAGTTCGGCTCTTCCTAGATCTTGTATGGCACTGATTTCGACTTAGTAGTGGTCAGTTGGATTTTGAGTGGTATCCTCCATTTCCTCATGGCATAATAAAAGATGTAATACATCCGTATAGCATATCTGTTTAGGGTTATACATGACGCTTCACATTGGATGATAACCCTTGTTTGTTCTCTTTACATAAAGATGATGCTTAGTGCAATTAAGAGATAGTAATTATACTTATGTTGTGGATATGCAAAAGACTGTAAATGAGTACATACAATAGTCACGCTTATGTTGATATCTATACTTCTAATCATGCTTATGCAAATGCTCATGCTTAAGTTGATAGCTTCACTTATGATATTGATCTGTTCAAACTGCTAGACTTGCTAATGTTGTTAGATATGCTTATGATGCTAGACTTATTCATGTTAATAGAGATAACATGCTACTAGACTTTCTTATGCTATTTATGCATATACTATTGAATCTCTTATACGGTTAATAAGGAAAATTATGATGGTCAGCTTGATGATGATAATTGTTATCTGCTCCTTTATGTATTTTGTTAATCAGCAATATTGTTGATCTTATTTGTTATATCTGATTAAAATTCTAAATTGTTTAATTACATAAAAATGTTGTAATCAATAAACGTGGTTGATGGTTATATCTCTTACTGGGACTGTGTTTCACCCTTGTGGTTCGCCACATTTTTTTTAGGTAATCAGCAATGACGACAATAGAACCATGGAAGTAAAGAGTAACTACAATCATGAATCTTGGGGAAAGTTGATTAGATGTCTAGTGTGTCCTAGAATCATCCCTGTACTCTCAAGTCCGGGTGAGATAAAGTTTGCATATAATGTTTTCAAATGAATCAGACTTTTGTTAGCATATTAATGCTTGTTTGTGTGGCATAACATGGATACAAGAAAGAAGTCAGGATATTTTAAACGTTTCTGAGCGGGTGTTGATGTTGAAATCGGTTTTAATTTACCCATATTTTTGGGTATGTGATTAATTAGTGATTGATTGTGTTTTACGTTTTGAGTAATCTCGTTTCGCGTGATGGTTTCTCACAAGCTTTATGTCCCCAATCTTGTGAAGAGAGGGAGCATATGAATGGGATCCCATATGCATCAGCCATCAGATCCATCATGTACGCTATGTTGTGCACATGCCCAGATGTCTCGTATGCCCTCAGCAAGATGAGCAGGTACCAGTCAGATCCCAGGGATGCTCACTGGATAGCCGTAAAGAACATCCTCAAGTACTTGCGAAGGACTAAGGAACAATTCATTATATACAGCGGCGAGGAAGAACTGGTAGTAAAAGGTTACACTGATGCAAGCTTCCAAACTGACAAAGATGATTACAGATCGCAATCTGGATTTCTATTTTTCCTAAACAATGGAGTTGTGAGCTGGAAGAGTTCTAAGCAAGAAACAATTGCCAATTCTACTACAGAGGCTGAGTATATTGCTACTTCACATGCAGCAAAGGAAGCTGTGTAGATCAGGAAGTTCATCACTGAACTTGGTGTAGTTCCCAGTAGTTGTGATGCAATTGAGCTTTATGGTGACAATAATGGAGCTATTGCTCATGTTAAGGAGCCCAGATCACATCAGTAGTCCAAGCACATACTGTGGCACTTCCATCTCATACGAGAGATCGTACAACGAGGAGATGTGAAGATTTGCAAAGTACCAACTGAAGACAACATAGCTGATCCACCGACGAAGGCCCTTTCTCAGCAGAAGCATGATGGTCATGCTAGGTCACAAGAACTGAGGTTCCTAGGTGATTGTCTCTAAGTGCAAGTGGGAGTTTGTTGGTATGTATTCCCGTAGAGCAAGACATGTGATGATTGTAATGGGATACTTTGTAAATGATTTGAATAATAATAAAGGCAATTTCTGATATATATGTTTTAAACTGTTTCTGAGATGATATTGTAACATGATAGATGTCTAAAGAATTGTTTACTCGATGATGTATGCTTTTAGGTTCAGGACCTAAAAATGAGATCATACGGATGTTAAGAGTATACATTCTTGTTTTTGTCCCTAGTCGGTTGTTATTATGGAAATAACCATAGACATCAATAACACTAAAGACTAGATTGTGCATTGGTTGATGACAAAATCTCATTAGTCATGATATAGTGATATCAAACCAAGCACATAGGAACTTGTTAGAGAACAAGTGTACCAGACAGACCCACCGTGAGAGTGACACATGGAACCATAATTTGGTAGTCATAGTCATCTCTCACAGTTATGGTGGTGAGTGTGATTCTTTGACCTAAAATCACTACACTCAACACATGTCATTGGACACACTTTGACATCATCAAACACAGTCTTGGAACATGGGTTGTTATAAAGGTGATGATTAGGAGACTTTGACACATGGGGCTTTTGAGGGGTGAGTGATAGATATGTGATTTATCCCTCCTAAGTGAGTTTGATATCCATGGCCACTTGATGAGTAGGATTGAGAAAGGCATGTGCATGCATGTGTGAATCAATATGTGATAGTGATGTCACACACATCTCACCCAGTCTGCTCTGAGATCAAGGAAATGTATGAATGATGAAAGGATGGTTGTACCATGCCTTGAGTTCATTCAGGACATTAGTAACAAAGGAATTATACATTCACTATAACACCATTCACGGATTGTAGGATTGAAAGTTGTTCTCCAACTTTCTATTTCACTTGGGTAGCACTGATGTGCTACTAGGCATCACTCTTTGCTTGTGAAGTCATAAGTGTTTTGGACTTTTACTGCCAACGTGAAATGGACATGCAGTGTCACACACAAAGGATTTAACTTGGAAGAGGAGTTTATCCACAAACGATGTTTAGATTGATTACTAAATAAGTTTAGTAGTTCAATTCAACACTCAATCAATTCATAGCTCAATACGATAGTGTTCAAGGTGTTGGACCGATTAATTAGAGTATTGGATTGATTGAAACTGCAATTGACTAATTTTTTCATAGTCTGCACTCCCAACTGATCAGCTCATGTGATGAACCGATCGGCTCAGGATAGGTTGAACTGACCGGTTCAAGGGTTGAACCGATTGACTCAATTGGTCCATCCAAGTGAGTTGGGAAAGTCAGGTTGGAAAGAAATTTCTCTTCGTTTCACTTGTCCAATTTGATTGGAACAAGGATTGGTATTTAGACAATTCAAAACAAAAGAGGAAAAGTCAATCGGGAACAGACCATGGCAGTGAACTGATCATTTCAGAAGTGAACCGATCAGCTCAGGTGCCCCAATCGATCAGTTCAGGTGTGAAACGATGGGCTCAGGTCCCCAACTGATCAGTTCATGCTTGAAACGATTGTTTCAGCTGGCATAGTTGGTTATTTTGTGGAAAATCTCAAACCCTTCTACTCCTGCTTTAATCCCACATTGCCCGGGTTAGAGAACCTTGTCCCATGACCCTCCAATATATAGGGGTATTGGGGGCTTCTCAAAGTACAACTCAGAACACCAGTTGCACTGCAAATTTGTCATTCTCTCTAGTTGTGGTAACCAGGAGAGCCCGAGGAAGTGCTACACAATAAGGGAGGCACAACAAGGGTAAGACAACTACAGAAAAGTGACTGGTGGCAGGAGAGTGTGTCGGTGACTAGTACGCCAATAGGAGGGTACGACTCCTTCCAGTTCCTTGTTGGACAAGGCGATCGGAGTTCCAGGCAGTCCGTGTGGACGACTGTAGAGGCGGGAAACTTCTACCACTCAGAGGACAGATGTCAATCCCGACAGTTCCGCTGAGACCAGGAGCTGCACAGACACCGTCCAAGACTGGAGGTGAAGATCGCGCAAGCTACGAGGAATAGTCGTCGAGCAAGCCTCGAGACAAGGTATGTCTCGAAAAACCATCATTCCTACTGTATAGCCGTTGATGCGATTCCTTTATACTGGGTTTGATGAGAAAATTTTTATTTCCATTGCCATCACTGTCTCCCCTAAAACCCAATATACGTATGATATGGAACTGCCTTTGTATAAACTTTGAGTGTGGATATGTGATCTGGGTCGCTTAGCTTGTGAAATAGCTCCATTGTTGTCACAATATAGCTCGATTGCGTTGTTGATGCTTGGAATGACCCCAAGTTCTATGATGAACTTCTTTATCGTTACAGCCTCCTTTACTACACTTGATGCAGCAATATACTCGGCTACAATTGTAGAATCAGAAAATATTTCTTGCTTGGAACTCTTCCATCTCACAACTCCATTGTTGAGGCAGAACATGAATCATGATTGTGATTTGTAATCATCTTGATCAGTCTGTAATCTTGCACCAGTGTAACCTTTTACCACCAATTATTCCTCTCCTCCGTAGACCAAGAACTAATCCTTAGTACTTCTAAAGTACTTGAGATGTTCTTCATGGCATCCAGTGAGCACCAATTGGATCTGAATGATATCTTCTCATCATGATCAAGGCATACGTGACGTCTGGACGGGTACACAACATTGCATACATTATTGATCCAATCGTTGAGGCATATGGAATCATACTCATGTGTTCCCTTTCTTTACAAGAACTAGGACATTTATCTCTAGATATTGGAATACCATGGTACGCAAGCATGTTTCCTCTCTTTGAGCTTTCCATGCTAAACCGCTTCAACACTTTGTCAATGTATGTGCTCTGACTTAGTCCAAGAAGCCTTCTGGATCTATCTCTATAGATCTTTATCCCCAAGATTGAGGATGCTCTCCCAAGCCTTTTGTAGAGAATCTATTTCCAAGCCATGCCTTTATGTTTTGTAAAGTGGGGATTAAAGATCTAGAGGGGGTGAATAGAGCTTTTTGGAGTTTTTAAGACAATTAAAACACTTGAACAAGAAGTAGGAGGAAACAAGAAAGACACAAGGATGTAGAGTGGTTCCTACCTTAGAAATCTAAGGTAGTCAGTCCACTACCTGATTGTTTCCAACTGGGATTTTGAAAGTGATGAATTTTATTACCACGCAAGGATGTTACATAAAATACAATCACCTTCCTTCTACACCCTTGAAGTAGCCTTCACCTAGAAGTAGCCTCAACCTCCTTGAAGCAACCTTTTTGAAGTAACTCCAAGTCCATGAAGCAGCCTTCACCACCTGAAGTAGCTCCACCACCTTGAGATAGCCTTCCTTTAGAAGTAGCCCCAACCTCCCTTGAAGCAGCCTTCCTTGAAGTAATCTCAAGCACACCTCCTTTCAATAGCCTGCAACCTAGGAGTAGTCAAGGAGAACAATATACAATGAAAGAGAACAAGATTGGAAGAAAGAAACAATGTTACTAATGAGTACAGTGCTTTGATCCTATATCAAGGGTAATGATCTCCTATCTACTATAGATGAATGTGGTAGTGTGGTGGATAGGAGATTCTAAGATATAGGACACTAATATAGAGCTCAAGGAAATTGAATTGTAAGTGAAACTTTGCTTGTTGCTCACAAAGAATGATTCTCAAGTTGCAATGTGTATGCACATTCTAGAGTGTTCTTAGTGCTCAACCAACTGTTATATGAATGGCTTCAAGGGCTTAGGGACATTATAGACACTTTCTAGAGTGTTCTTAGTGCTGAACCAGTTGTTAGGTGTCCATAAATTGCATTGCAATGGCTAGTTGTTTAGTGTTTGAAAAATGCAGTCCAGAACATGTCTCGCTCGAGAAGTTTGTCAATCGAGATTGTCTTGGTCGAGCAATTCTTCGACCGAGAGTTGGTTTGGAATAAAAGTATTCAATGTTTATTGTGCCTTTCCAACTACCAACTACTCTCAATCTAACGGCTATGGAACCTACTCGAAGGTTTATCTCAGTCGAGAATGTTTTCGATCGAGGGCTACTCTAGGGTTACATGAGTAGGTCAACAATCAATGTTCATGAGTTAGACTGAGGTGGTTCTCATTCGAGGAACTTATCGACCGAGGGTGTCTCGGTCAAGATGTTTGTCGACCGAGAATGTCCCTATTTGAATATGTTGAGTCATCTAATAAGTTTGTGTATCAATGTGTAATTGTGATTCTATCTTAGGGGAGGATCTATCTAAGTGTTGTGAGTGGATAGGGAAGATCTAACTATTAATTTACATGATATCTATGTACTTGTACATTATATACTTGTACAAGTTTTTACATTGAGTACAATCATGAAAGTAAAAGTAATTTAAGCATGTTGATCTTCCAATTTGTATTGGTCTTCAACTATCCACTTCCTTTTTTGTTTATTCCTAAAACACTCAAATAACAAGTTAGATCCACAAGAATAAAATGTTTGTCATCATCAAAACAAAGGTTTTGATAATGTCCAATTTAGCCAACAATATTACCCTTTTTGAAGATGAAAACCATTTCTAAAATATAAATCAAGGGAATCCAAATAGCATGAGATTCATACCTGAGATTTACCTTATGAAGACATTCTCTTATTCATTCATGGAGTATGTGTTAGTTATTCCCAAAGAGTTACGGAAAATAGTTATTCCCAAAGAGTAATGGAAAATAGTACCCAATTGTTTAAGGAATATAGCAACAATTTATGTGAAGCCAAGAGATTATGAAACTCATTTAATTTTCAAGTTATATTATTTTGTTTTTGATTTATATTACTTCTCTCCCTTTGTCATTTCAAAAAGATAGCCACATAATCAATTTTCTCTCCCTGAATGAGATACTCCCCTTGAATCATTTACTTTAACAAGAATGTCAAATTTAACCACAATTCAAAAACCACTCACCCATTTGCAAGGGATGTTAAGCCCTGAAATGATATGCGAATCATAAGACAATGATCTAACTCCCCAATTTTGAGAGAGAAAGTTATGTTCCATCTCTAGAAATAGAAACTCTCTTGGCACCGCCTCCTCACTATGGTGGGGGGATCGGCTGCCTCATCCACCCCAGCTCTGACACCACCACCCTTGACTACCCCCTCCACCTCCACTAGCTAGATGGTCCTTCCTTGGGGTCTCCCTGAAATAGATGTCACCCTTGGTAGAGCTTGGGTGGACACTATCTCAGAGTAGGATCCCTCCATTCCTAAGGCACTGAGGATTGAAGATGATTCAGAGGTGCCTATAAAACCCATTATTCAAAGATGAAGACAACCTCCATTGGATGAAGTTCTCTGCTCCCCTGATCGTCGAGATGAATCACTACCATAAACATTTTGTCATAGTTCGAGTGTTGGGCAAGAAAGTGGTTTTCGAACAGCTTCAAGGCTGGATGCACAGAACTTGGCGACCCAAGGGTGACCTTCTTCTTTCCCCACTAGCCAAAGGGCCATTCCTTGTCAAATTCTCCAATGCTCTAGACCTATGGTCTCCTCTAGAGAAGGGTTTGTGGTTTTTTGATAGTCAATTGGTCTTGACCAGAGGATGGACTCTGGAGGCTGACCTCAAACACGTTGCACTGAAGACCACCCCAGTTTGGGTCACCCTACCCAACATGGGTCGACACTGGTCCAAGAGATTTGTTGCTTGCATTGGCTACGCAATCAGCACCCCCAGGGCCTTCGACATCAGGTCTGCTGCTGCTAGGATGTGCGTGGATATCTCAACAAACATAACCCCACCCCCTGTCATGATGGTTTAAATGTCAGATGGCTCCGACCTTGAGATCAAAGTCCACTATGAGGCTCTTCCGGATAGGTGTTCCTCTTGATATGTGTTTGGGCATCGTGATGGTGCTTGCCCTGGAGTCAGAGCGTAGCCGCATATGAACCCTCCTATCCACAGTAGGTCCACTCGAATAAGACACTATAAATCTAGGGATTCTGGCCCGTGTGTCCCCAACAATCATAGTGATGTTGTGAGAGGGTGTGTTGTAGAGGCCTCTTTAGAGGCGAATGTCCCCGACCCTTCCATGACTCCTATAGGTTCTCCTTTGGTAGTGACTCCCCCTGTTGATAAGCTTGTTGATGAGGATGCTACTGAGGTAACTGTTGAGATACCCCAAATGGAAATAATTGTTAGTTAGGATGGATTTTCCCCTGTCGCCAGTGGCAGGATACCGATTCCTAGTCATCCAAGTGAACCACCTATTGTTGAGCACTCTCCCAATCCCTTTAATGTCCTTCAGGGGTTGGACGTAGAGGGTGATGTTGTGGAGGACAGTTGCAAAATAGATGAAATCTCTACTTATCACAACGAGACTAGGAGGTCCAAGAGGTTGGTAACTACCCCCGGAAGGGGTGTTCATAATAGGAAAAGATAATGTGCCTCCTCTCATGCAATGTGAGAGGGGAATCTCAACCTTAGAAGTAGGTGAGGTTGAGGAAATTCAATGAGGAGGTTAAGGCCTCATTGGTGATTTTCTTGGAAACTAGGATCAGGCGTGAAGTTGCTAATGTAATCCCTAGTTTATTTCCCACTGGATGGAGTTGTGATTCCAACCTCACTCAGATCGAAGGAGGGTGCAATGCTATAGGTTGGAACCCCAATATTTGGGATGTAGAAGTGATCTTTTCTATGGACCAAATGATCACTCCTAGCTGCATCAACAATGATGGTCTACAAATTGTGATTTCTATCGTGTATGGACATAATTCTGAAATGTGTAGGAGGAAGCTTTGGGAGGTTTTAAAAGATGTGAATCAGCAGGATTTGCCTCAATTATTCATATGGGATTTCAACCATATTCTTGGGGCCCATGAGAAGTATGGTGGACTTCTGATTCCAGATTCTTGCTTGGATAGGTTTAATAGTGTTATTGATGTTGCTGGGTTAGCTGAGATCAGTATGACACTAGGACTAGTTACTTGGCATAATAAAAGAGTTGTGCATAGATGTATTGCTTGTCATCTAGATAGAGACCTTGCCAACCAGGCTTGGTTGGATATTTTTCCTGACATTCCTATCAGCCCCTGTTGCCACCCAAACAGTGACCATGCTTGGCTGCTAATGAACCTCTCTAGGATGGTTTCTAAACCCAAACCTTTCCATTTTCTCAATGCTTGGCTTGGTTGCGACTCTTGTTCTTCCCTTGTTAAAAAAGAATGACAAACACATATCAGTGGCAATCCTTTGTTTGTTTTACATGACAAGCTTAAGAGAGTTAAGGTTGCTCTTAAGATATGGGCTAAAGGTTTTTCTAATATCCCTACCTTAATTGCTACTGCCAAGGAGGATTTCAATGCCACTACTACGAATCTCAAAGAGGACCCCTCTCCCCTTCACTTATTTGTCTTGAAGATGAAAAAGGGAAAAGACTTCTTCAACTTGAAAAGGCATAGGAACTCATGTTATGGAAATGAAGTAGAATTAAATGGATCTGGGATGGAGATCATCATATACGAGTTTACCACGCTGGTGTTAAAAAGAATAGAATGAAGGACATCATACATTCTCTCAACAAAGAGGATGGGTCCATGTTTAATGGACAAAATGAGGTGGGTGAGATGGTTGTTTCTTTCTTCTCCAACCTCTACAATAGTACTACTAATCATGTGGGAAGCATTCATTTTCCTCCTAGAAGGTGACCGAAGACATGAATCATCACTTACTCAAACCGATCTCGATTGATGATATCAAGAATGGACTCTTTTCTATTAGCGCCTCGAAATCCCCCAAGTTCGATGGGTTTAATGCAAAGTTCTTCTAGGTTTTCTAGGATATGTTAAAGGATGATATATGTTGTGCTGACAGATGGTTCTTTGTTGGTGGAAAATTGGTTCGATCGATGAATCATGCCTTTCTCAGAAAGATTCCCAAACGGAACCATGTCTCCTCCTTAGCCGATCTTAGACCCATTTCCTGTTGCAATGTGGTGTATATGATCATTACCCAAGTGTTTGCTTGCAGACTGAAGACTATCCTTCCTGACATTGTATCTCTATAGAAAAGTGCCTTCATTGTTGGGTGCTCTATTTCTGATGCCACTCTTTTGGCTGCTGAATTTTTGCTTGATTTCAAGGCTAAAAATGTCTCAAAGAAAGATTGTATAAAGATTGATCTTGCCAAATCCTATGACAAAGTTAAGTGGTCTACCTTGTGGAAGATTATGGCTGCCTTGGATTTTTCTCGAAGATGGATTGATATTATGAAACAATGTGTTCAAACAACTTCTTTCTTTGTGTTCATCAAAGACTACCCTTATGGGTTCTTTTGTGCATCAAATGGGCTACGTCAAGGGGACCCTCTGTCCCCACTTTTATTCACATGGGTGATGGAGTCTTTATCTTAGTTTTTCCATCTAGCATAGGCTAATAACTCCATTAGGCCCTTCAATGTGGGTGGTTGTCATGTGTTGGCACATATGATTTTTTCCAATGATGTCCTCTTCTTCATCAACGCCAATGTTATATGAATTAGAGGATTTCACGCTCTTATGACTGAGTTTCGGAACTTGACGGGGATATTCCTCAGTGATATCAAATCTAGAGTCTTCTTCTCTAGATCTTGTGACTCTAGACGTGGTAGACGCAAAAATGTTGTACAACTCGAGGAAGGTTCGTTCCCCACTCGTTATCTTGGTATCCCCATTACAGGGGGTCACCGTACTGGTAGTGACTTTGTTCCTTGTTTGGACAGTCTCCGTGAGACGATATCCAGGTGGACTGGTCTTCATCTCTCCCTTGTTGGATGACTTGTTCTTATTAGGACCATTCTGGAAGGAAAGATTAGATTCTGCTGTGCATAAGAAGACATCCCCATGTTTGTGTTTCTGAAGATTAAGTCCATTTGTGCTAATTTTATCTGGGGCAGGCGGCACCATGGACTTGCTTGGACCACTATTTCCAGAAGATACCATGAGGGGGGTTGAACATACAAGACATTAGCAGCCTGGCCTTAGCCTCTACTTTCAAAAGAGTTCACTTGTTCCTCACTGCTGGTGATTCTTCTTGGTGACATTGGATGATTCATCAGTATGGGAATGACCTGGACATCTGTTTGCCCAAGTGTTCATGCACCTGGAGAGCAATGGCCAGTGCGTGGACCCATCTCAAGATTGATTATGTGTGTTCTACTGGTGGTGGTATTTGGTGCTTTACTTCTCCCTTCCAGCCGTGGAGGAGGATCTCGTATCATACACCTCAAGTGTCGTAGGATATGCTACTATGGAATAGTTTCCATTTTCCTAAATGAAGTTGTTGCACTTACCGCTGCATTCTTGGGAAGCTCCCCACTGCTGACCGCATATTGAAATGGGGTTTACTTGTCAACCCTTTATGTGTGTTTTGTGATGAGGAAGTTGAATGTCATCGACACCTATTTTTTGACTACATATTCTCTAAATACATGCTAACTAGGACGTCTTTGAAGATGGGTTGGGGCGGTTAAGCCCCCATAATTTTGATGAGTTTATCCATTGGTGTCTCAAGAATACCAAGGGTAATGGCTATTTCAGATCTTTTGTTGGGGTGCTTTTTTCTACTATTTGTCATGATGTTTAGTAGGAGAGAAATGCCAGATTGCATGGGTCTTCTAGACTGGATTGCGTTACAGTGTTTGACCATATTGTTCAGAATCTAGGTTGGTTGTATAAAACCAAACCTAAGATTGGTAGAGGTATAGATACTCTCATCCTCAGAGTATGGGGTTTTGTAGAGTATCCCACTGTGTATACAGGGTTTTGTATATCCCTATACTTGTAACTTTTTGGTGTTTTAGTAATATTTTACCTTCTCTAAAAAAATGATATCAGAATCCTTTAGGCTCATGAATATATTTTATTTGTTTCTCAACCATTTACAAAGGATGTTAAGCCCTAAAATGATATGAGATTCCTTTAGGCTCATAGTAGGATCAATGAATATATTTCTCAGCCATTTACAAGGGATGTTAAACCCTGAAATGAAATGAGATTCTTTTAAGCTCATAGTAGAATCAATGAATGTGTCTCTAACCAAATACAAAAGATGTTATATATACATTTTATTCAAAAATGTTGTAAGCTCCCTTATTTTCATAACCAAGATTACTCTAAGGATACTAAGGTCATAACTAGATTTGAAGTTTAATTGAATAAGTAAAGAAATGAATCAATTTGTATTTAATATGATCAGCAAATATATTAAGGTTGATTTCGCAAACAAGCATTTTGTTAGGCATATTTTCGGTCGACCATGACTTCGACTGGGGTGCCATTTGGTCAAACTCTTTTTCGACCGAGAGGCATTTCTGTAGATTTCCAATATAAACATTTTCATAAGTTATCCAATGATCCTCTTCTTCTTGAATATGATTGAACCTTATTGTATATAATCATTATTCATTTTATTTATATGAGAACTTGTAAAAATTCTAAGATAAAGCCTTTGTGTGACCTAAGATTAAGTTTGCCTTCTTTTTCCATATATCTTAATTCATATGAGCAAGGTTTTAAATAGATATCTTGTTTTAATTTCCTAGCATGCTCAAACTTTAAATTTTCTCACAAAATGGTTATGAATATATTCTAACCAAGTTCCTTGTATGATCAATTCTTATCTTTTTAATTTTGATTATGTTAATGTTGAACAAGATCTCTTTTACCAATAGTTTTTACATTAAGGCTTTCCTATAATAATACCAATCTTTTCCTCATGTATGAGAAAATCTCTTTGTTTTCAATTATAAGCATGTTGGGACAAATTAATAGCAACGTTTTGATGCATACTTATAATTCTTAAAAACTTTCAAATATTTAGGCAATGTATCATGTAGAGTTTATTACTCAAGTGAAATATTTAATTTTATTAAATAGTTTTGTTAGAAACATCCTTGGTCGACAATTTTCTCGAATGAGTGAGGTTTTCTTGAAGTATTTGTCAGTCGAATGTTTTTCAAGTTTTTGTAAGCTTAAGACAGTAACTTTCTCAGTCACAAATTTTCTCGACCGAAGTGTTCTCGATCGACAACTCTCTCGACCGATAATGTTACGTCCAGAAAATGTGAGTTATGACAAAAACTCTCTTGGTCGATTATTTTCTCAATAGAAGAGTATCTCGGTTGAGGATTTATTCAACCGATAATTTTTCTACTTCAGTAATTATTTTCAAGTAAAACATAAGTTACTTCCAGTACAATTTTATAGAAATATGCAAATTAAAGCTCAGTTTAGTTGAGATGAGACATTTTGAGTATCAAAGTAAAGTTTTAGGTCAAATCTCAACTAATCATGTTTAAAATTTCTAAGTTTGGGGTTTTGGAACCCAAACTAGATCAACATCCTTTTTCTTGTATGGGCAAGAGAATGAGTAATGTCCAGGATGTAAACAGTAATGACAATATATAGAATCAATTTCATTTCTCTTCTTAGCTAGATTGTCTTTAGGCACATACATGAATTTAGTCTTGGGTACTTGTGTCCTTATTGTTCTAGGTTTTTGATAGGATTTAGCTTCAGGCACATAACCTAGTCATTTCCTTCCAATTTGACCAGAAGAGTCTTTTAGAATTTTATCAAGAATATCTTTACTTTCAAGCTACTAATATCTTTTTGTAACATAGCAATTTCATCCATTCTCCTTTTAATGTCGAACTTTGCTTGATCTATATTAGATAACAAACTATCTCTTTCTTTGATAATAGCATCATAATCTAAATGAGTACACAAGATAGGTTGAGTTTGAAGATCATTCAATTTTGCAAGTAGTTCAACCTTTTCTTGAGAAAGAAAATTATAGTTTGGTTATAGAGAAAGAAACTTCATATTGCAATCATTAAAAGATAATTTCAAGGTAGAATTTTCAGAAGTAATTCATTCCTCTTCAGAAGCAACATCATTTAATTGAACATATAATTCTTCATTACTTTTGTAACTCTTTTTAGTTTCTTTTAATCAATATATTTATCATGTAATTCTTCAATGCTAGAAACTAACTCTTCTTTAGATAAATCAAAAAGTCTTACCTCATCTTCTTCTTCATTGGTAGTAGCAATGAGACATTGTACCTTGTCTTCTTTGGTCATGAGGCATTCTACTTCTTCTTCTCCACTCTCAGTATTATCGCTTGAGTCACCCCATGCTGCTTTGTAGGTTGTTTCCTTCTTCTTGTGAGAGTATTTCCTTCCCTTCTTGACTTTAGCATATTCATTCTTTAAGTGTCCCCTTTTGCCACATTCAAAGCACCTAGAGGAAGAAGAAACACTAGAAGTTTTGTTAGATTTAAATCTTCTATACTTCTTACCATTTACAATGAGAGTCTCCTCTTCACTATCTTCTTCACTTGTGTCATGACTAGCTTTAGTTGTTGCCTTGAATGCAATGTCCTTCCTTTTCTCCTTTTTGCGTTGGGTTGCCAATCTTTCTTCTTCTTCAAGGGTGATGTCATGAGTCTCTAGGCTGCCAATGAGCTGCTACATCTTTAATCTGTTGAGATCATTGGCTTCTTCAATGGTCGTCACCTTTGGTTTATACTTTATAGGCAAGCACCTAAGAATTTTGGATACTTGATCTTCTTCAATTATGAATTTTCCTAATGCACTCAAACTATTAATGATAGTAGAGAATCTTGCATACATTTCACTAATGGACTCATTTGTTTCCATATGAAATTGTTCAAATTTTTTTTAAGCATACTAATCATAAAATATTTAACTTGTATAGTTCCTTCATGTATAATATAAAGTCTATTCAGTATATCATATATTATTAAAACTTTTTGTAAAGAGATCTACAAATGGTAAAACTCTTTCATAAGGAAACATGATAAGTTATTTACAAACTGATCCATCATTACATCTCTGTAATATCACATCTCGAAGATTACAAACATCAACTGCCATGTTAGTTGTACAAGGCAAGATACAAGAATCTCGAGGCATTAAGCCAAAATCTCATATTTATATTAAACATCTACTGACTCCTAGGACCTGAGAGTACATAGATTACGCATAGGACATACTATCTACAAGACTTCACAGACAGTGTCTCCACCTGAGGATCACTGTTGTCCCTAATGTTGTTGTTGTTGCTGTTGTTGTTGTTTCTAACCCACTGATGGGTTCCTTCATCCTCGGCGTCTACCTAAAAAGTCGAATCCCATGGGGGTGAGACAATTGAATAATTTTCCTAGCGAGAATTATAACTCTCTGACAGAAGCTTTGTTATTGCAATGATAAAATAACAATGACCAGTAAAACTATAATTATACAACAGCAGGTAAAACATTGAATAAGCTAAGTAGAACAGGATTTTATAAGAAATCATTTCAATTATAACTTGATTGAATGACAAGACATATGTCAATAAGGAATATGAAGAACATGTATACTAGCTGTTTAACTAGAACACTATAAACAATGTATCATCAACCATTGTTTCTCATAGTTCAACCTAAGCAATTATGCTATTCGGATGATTACATTTTTCAAACATATTTATGCCCTGAGGAGATGAGTTACACCACTCATACTCCAACTGACCATTATGAAATCACAATCGGTACCATACATAGGTCATCAGAAGAGACAAATTCCTATGACCTCATCTTCCTCAGTCAGTGTGAGGATCAACATGCAGGACATCTTGTGTCTCTACCATAAAATCTTTCCAAGGTATTCTGGCAACTTTGCTATTAGAGTTACAGTGGCATTATGTACTCTCTTCCCCATCGAGGGATTTCTTGTTTATCTCGCATCGATGCGACATTAACATTATCATCGGGAGATTAGTTATACATCATCCCGGCATAAACATATAATGAAGGATTGAGAGATTAAAGGTACATCTCACATCAAATCCTACATTAGGACATAAGGATATTCACATCCATAACCCCCACATACTCAAAAGTTTGCTCTCCAGGAATTCCCTTAGCAAAACCTATTTCACCATCATTTAACTTCGGACAATGATGGATCTATGTTCAGGGCTCTACATGACATAATTATACTTGATTATTAAGTACATTATGGCATTCTTTTAACATCATGCAAGTTTTCAAACATAAACCAAAAAATACAATTGCTATAAAGAAAGAGTACTAATTGTATCAAGTTCATATCACATATTTTTGACATTGGGATATCAATTCCTAACCATCTCACCATTGTGGTTCAAGAATATGGGTGTTCAAACCCTTAGATCATCAAAACACTTGTAACCAAGTAACAAATTATCATCAAGTCATTTAACAACATGACCTTGATTGTAGCACTATAGATATTTCTCATGGTTCATACAGCCTATCAAATTTCATATGTTACCTCATACTAGGAAACATAACATATCTTTACTTTCAAAGCTTATAAATTTCTTTCAATAATTGTAGCATCATAACCCTTACATGGCTATGCTCATTTCTTTATAAAGACATTCATGACTAACACAATTGATAACATGCACATTTATCTATATTAGCACAATACAATTTCCTTCCAAATTAAATATAGAATACAACGGCCATGCTATCTTGCATGTGTTGGGTTTTAGGGGAGGTAGATAAGGCAGCGGAAACAAAAAAATTTCTCCCCCAAACCCAACACGAGGAAACGCGTCAACGTCTATATAATAGGAAATGATGGTTTGTGGAATCATACCTTGTCCCGAGGCTTGCTCGGTGACAATACGTCACGCTATGCGCGGTCTTCAACTCCAGTCTTGGACGGCGTCGGTGCAACTCCTGGTCACGCCGGGACTGATGACTCTTCCTCCTACCAGACTGTCAGATGATAGTTGTCCTCCTGAGCGGCAGTGACCTCCCGCCTCTGTAGTAGTCCACACAGACCACCTGGAACTCCACACTCCTTGTCCCACAAGGAAGTGGAAGGAGTCGCACCCTCATGTTGACGTACTAGTCGCCAACACACTCTCCTGCCTCCAGTTGCAACTACAGTTGTCCTTCCCTTGTTGCACCTCCCTTTGCGGGAAGCACTTGCTCGGGCTCTCTCTCGGTTACCAAAACTAGAGAGAACGAAAACTTTGCAGAGCAACTGGTTGCACTGAGTTGTTATCTGAGAAGCACCCACTACCCCTATATATATAGGAGGGTCATGGGATAGGGTTCTCTATCCCGGGAAATACGGGACTAAACGTAGGAGTAGAAGGGTTCGAGATTTTCCACAAAAAGCAATCGGTTCGCAACCTAAAATGATCGGTTCATAGCTGAACCGATCGGTTCGGCCATTGAGTCGATCGGTTGGACCTGAGCCGACCGTTTGGGGCACTCCAACCAATCGGTTGGTTCCCTAAACCGATCAATTCATGGTCCTAATGCGGCTCAAAAAGACTTTCCTTGTTTCTTTCCCAATTGGTATCGAATACCAATAATATTCCCAATCGAATTGGGCAATTTGAAACCAAAGGAAAATTCTTGCCGACATGACTTTCCCAACTGGTCGGTTGCAACAGTTGAGCCGATCGGTTCAACCCTTGAACCAGTCATTTCAACCTGGTCATGAGCCGATCAATTGGACACTCCATCCGACCGGTTCAGCAACCTCAGCCGACCAGTTCAACACTTGAGTCGATCGGTTGGGAGCACATGTTGGGCAAAATCAGTCAATTGCGATTTCAATCAATCTGATACTCCAATCAATGCGTCCAACACCTTGAACCATATGATATTGAGCCATTGACTGATTGAGTGTTTAATTGAACTACTAAACTCCTTTAGTAATCAATCTAAACATTGCTTTGTGGACAAAACTCCTCTTCCAGGTTAAATCCTATGTGTGTGACCCTACAGGTCCATTTCACGTTGGCAGTGAAAGTCCATAACACTTATGACTTCACAAGCAAAGAGTGGTGCCTAGTCACACATCAGTGCTACCCAAGTGAAAGTAGAAAGTTGGAGAACAACTTTCAATCCTACAATCCGTGAATGGTGTTATAGTGAATGTATAATTCCTTTGTCACTGATACCCCGAATGAACTCAAGGCATGGAACAATCATCCTGTCAATGTTCATTCACTTTCTTGATCTCAGAGTAGATTGAACGAGATATGTATGACATCAATATCACATACTGATTCACACATGCGTGTGCACGCCTATCTCAATCCCACTCATCAAGTGGCCTTGGATATCAAACTCCCTCAGGAGGGACAAATTGCATATCTATCACTCACCCCTCAAAAGCCCCATGTGTCAAAGCCACCCAATCATCACCTTTATAACAACCCATGTTTCAAGACTGCGTTTGATGATGTCAATGTTGGTATGTATGCCCTGAGAGCCAATCATGGGATGATTGGTGGGATACATTAAGATTGATTTGATAAACATCAAAGGCAAGCTTCCAATTCTTTCTGGTTCAGTCATATGAGATAGTGATAGAATAGATTGAATCTCTAGAGAATGACAGTACTCAATGACGTATGCTTTCAGGTTAAGGACCTGAACGATGAGATCATACGAATGCTAAGAGTTTGTACATTCTTGTTTTGTCCCTAGACGGATGTCATTGTGGAAGGCAGATAGACAGAAATGACACATAAGACTAGATTGTGGTGTTGGTTGATGACAAAATCTCATTAGTCATGATATAGAGATATGAAAACAAACACATAGGTACTTGTTAGAGAACAAGTGTACCAGACAGACCCACCATGAGTTTGACACATGGAACCATGACATGGTAGTCAAAGTCAGTACTCACAGTGATGGTGGTGAGTGTGATTCTTTGACCTGAAATTACTACACTCAATACATGTCGTTGGGCACACTTTGACATCATCAAACGATGTCCTGAAACATGGATTGTTATAAAGGTGATGATTGGGTGGCTTTGACACATGGGGCTTTTGAGGGGTGAGTGATAGATATGGGATTTGTCCCTCCTGAGGGAGTTTGATATCCAAGGCCACTTGATGAGTAGGATTGATATAGGCGTGCGCACGCATGTGTGAATCAGTATGTGATATTGATGTCATACATATCTCCTTCAATCTACTATGAGATCAAGAAAGTGAATGAACGTTGATAGGATGATTGTTCCATGCCTCGAGTTCATTCGGGATATCAGTGACAAAGAAATTATACATTCACTGTAACACCATTCACAGATTGTTGGATTGAAAGTTGTTCTCCAACTTTCTACTTTCACTTGGGTAGCAATGATGTGTGACTAGGCACCGCTCTTTGCTTGTGAAGTCATAAATTATATGGACTCTCACTACCAACGTGAAATGGACTTGCAGGGTCACACACATAGGATTTAACCATGAAGAGGAGTTTTGTCCACAAGCAATGTTTAGATTGATTACTAAAGGAGTTTAGTAATTCAAATAAATACTCAATCAGTCGATAGCTCAATATCGTATGGTTCAAGGTGTTTGACGCATTGATTGGAGTATCAGATTGATTGAAATCACAATTGACTGATTCTGCACAACATGCACTCCCAACCGATCGGCTCAAGTGTTGAACCGGTTGGCTGAGGTTGCTGAACCGATCGGCTCAAGTGTTGAGTCGATCGGCTCATGGTCAGAGTGAAACGATCAGTTCAAGTGTTGAAACGATCGGTTCAACTGGTGCAACCGAGCAAGTTGGGAAAGTCAGGTCGGTGAGAATTTTCCTTGCGTTTCACTTGCCCAATTTGATTGAAACAAGGATTGGTATTCGATACCAATTAGAAACAGGAGAAGGAAAGTCAATCGGGAACTGATCAGGACCATGAACCGACCGGTTCAGAAGTGAACCGATCGGCTCATGGGTCCCAACCGCTCGGTTGGTGCTCCAACCGACCGGTTCAAGTCCCCAACTAACCGGTTCACTTGTGAACCGATCGGTTCAGGTTGCGAGTTGATTGCTTTTGTGGAAAATCTCGAACCCTTCTACTCCTGCTTTTAGTCCCGCATTGCCCGGGATGGAGAACCCTGTCCCATGACCCTCCTATATATAGGGGTATTGGGGACTTCTCAAAGAACAACTCAGTGCAACCAGTTTCTCTGCAAAGTTGTCGTTCTCTCTGGTTTTGGTAACTGAGAGAGAGCCCGAGCAAGTGCTTCCCGCAAAAGGGAGGTGCAGCAAGGGAAGGACAACTGCAGTTGCAACTGGAGGCAGGAGAGTGTGTTGGCGACTAGTACGTCAACAGGAGGGTGCAACTCCTTCCACTTCCTTGTGGGACAAGGAGTGTGGAGTTCCAGGTGGTCCGTGTGGACTACTTCAGAGGCGGGAGGTTTCTGCCGCTCAGGAGATCAACTGTCATCCGACAGTCCGGTAGGAGGAGGAGTCGTCAGTCCTGGTGCGACTAGGAGCTGCACAGACACCGTCCAAGACCGGAGGTGAAGACCACGCAAGGCGCGAGGTATTGTCGCCGAGCAAGCCTCGGGACAAGGTATGATTCCACAAACCATCCTTTCCTAATATATAGATGTTGATGCATTTCCTCGTGCTGGGTTTGGGGGAGAAAATTTTTGTTTCCGCTGCCTTCTCAGCCTCCCCTAAAACCCAACAGTGGTATTAGAGCCACGTCAACTGCTCTATATTTTAGGAATATCGATATGATCGATTTTGGTTTGTCACCTTTATTTATTGCATACGATGCGAATAATATCAGCTTTATGCATGTCCAATCCTAAATCCACAAATCCCAAATTACATATATGATATGTATTATTAATGCACTCGATACGCGTCACCCTTAAACGAGTTTTGTGGTGGATGTGTGTAGCATGATTATGGCCTATAAACCCCTATCTGTGTGTGGTTGTTTGTGGTTGCTTGCATCTCAGTCTGCAGACCGATCCTCCCTCTCTTATTCCTAATGTAACTCGAAATAATTCGAGATTCTTTCCTACCTTTGCTCCCCCCGAATGTAACTCGGGGTTTTCCTTTTTAAAGCAATGTAATAAATAGGATAGATTTTTATTTCCTATTATGTTGAAGACCGGCGGACATCAAGACGACAGCTGAAACGATCAGTTCAAGGCGTGAACCGATCGGTTGACGTTCCGGATGGTCAGTTCAAGGAGTGAACCGATCGGTTGATGACTGGTTCGAGGAGCAAGACGAGCGGGTGGCGAACATGACGAGATGCACGAAGATCGGGCGAACCAATCAGTTGGAGGAGCCAACCGATCGGCTGGTGGCACCCAGACGACTGGTTGGAGAGTACAGATCATTCATGTGATGAGTTGATCAACTCAGATGGCAAGGCACATATGTTCATCTTGTACAGGTTGCATGTGATGTTGACCTAGATGACCGTGATTCCTCTTGGCTCGAGGAATCACATTAGGATGGCCATAATCATCACTTTTTATCGTTTGTGCATGTTCTTTTTTGTGGGATATAGCATGTATATGATACGTACTATGTATTTTGGTGATTGGATATGTATATAAAAACCAAATCCCTCATTAAAATATTAAGTTTTAGATGCCTTCCAAATGTGACACATGTGAAAAGCTTGATCGACCAAGTGTGGGCACGCCCTAGCGTGGTGCACCATCTATCTCATGGAAGTGTGAAGGATGAATGTGTGGGTCTGCCCAATCAGGGTGCATATTCATCATGTTTGCTTTGGGTCGGACTTAACAAGGTGTCCTAGATAGGATCTAGCACCTTGAGGCATGGAGATGATCATGGCAAGGAGTTGCATATGACATCTCATCAAGAGTTGCATATGATGCAATTGGCAAGAGTTGCCTACCTGAGAGATCTATGTTGTGGGTGACAGCCCAAGCTGGTCCATGACTTAGAGGATTTGAGGATCTTGCCCACTAGAAGGTTGTACGCTGCAATCTTCTGAATTGATGGTGAGGGCTATCAATTTGAAGTAAAATAGTGGGAGCGATAATTAATTAAAGGCCTAATTTTTATCGTCACCTTTTCAAATCAATCAAACAAGTCAAAAGAGTTTTGGACTAAAATTGCATATATTTCCTTTTGTTAAAATAAATGGTTAATCAACAAATCACTTTATTTGTGATCGGTCTTTGAGACCAACAAATTAAATGGGAATAATTCCATGACTGGTTAGGATGATGAGAAGTGTTTTCAAAGAGCAAAAGCTCTAAATCCTAATTATACCAGAACCAGATGAACTCGATCCCACCACATCAATGGCTGAAAGTATGCTTATGGAAGCATACCGAGGATGACATTGATGAGGAGTGCTTAATGTTGTGTTCTCTGAACTATGAGTTGTAGAGACAACATGAGACATATGATGTTTCCAAGACACTGTCCAAGTATATCATGACAGAAGGAGATCCAGTAAGGTATTCACATACTCAATGTGATTGGGTATGTGGAAAACCTGACTAAGAAGGATTCCCTCTTAGCCAAGAGTTGGCTATTGGTATGATACTGCAAATGTTGCGAGGATCATACAATTCATGATAAGATACAACATGAACAACTTTTACAAGCGTTGATAGAGTTGTTGGACATGTTGAGGATAGTAGAGGCAAAGATGAAGAAAACCAAACTGTAATCTTTGATGTGATCAAAGAAAAGGTAAGTCTTAAGGGCAAGGGCAAGGGAAAATCTAAGAAGTGTTCTGATGCTAGCCAGCAATCCAAGCCGTCTTCAGCCTCAAGGCACATGGGGAAAGGGTGTATGAGGGATTGCCCTCTATATCTGGAAGAACAAAAGAAGATGAAGGAGGGGATGGAGATCTCCACCTAAGGTATCATGAAATGAATCGCTTCCTTATCTGAGGTATATGATACCAAGATATGGATATGTCATATATGATATGCAATATCCGCAAAGAAGTGATAGCCTTTGTGAAAGGACCAAGAAAGAAGTACCCATCATTGGAGCAAGTGTTGCTGCCATAGATAGGAGTACCTTTCAGTTCGTTTCAGCCTAAAGGACACGAAATAGAGTTGAGAACTGCTATTTCATATATTTCTAATAGATAGAAACACTTTATTTTTGCATATTGTATGACAATGATGGCAATTAATAAAGTTGACGTTTCAATCTTAAAGATATGATCTTTGTGGCAATGCCTTGTTTATCTTGTAATACATGGTATGTATAAGATAAAATGATACCTAAAGTTATTGATAACTCAAACAATCTAATTAGCATCAATCATGAGGGATTCATTTCTAGTTTCCATGTAATGGATAAATCTAGACTCTTTTGGTTAGAGAACCAGTAAGAGACATGAATATCTTGGACATGATTAATCAATCTTCACTAATGGTAGTGGGAGAATGATTATCCTATCAGGTATAATACATGTGATGTATTTACATACTTATTGGAATAAATGCTAATACTTCAAATGGTGTTTAGAGAAATACCAATATAAATATCTTGAAGTGTTCAAGATTATCATAGATGAAGTGCAAATTTGGTGAAGTGTTAATTCTTGATGAGATCAATGAATGAAATACTTGGACCAAATGTTTGAGATCCTTATGAGTGATTATGATAGTGTATCATAATGAACTCATGATTAAGGCATGGTGATGTCTAAATCAAGAAGGAATCATACTCTAAGGAGTTAGAGAATGATTATCAAATAACTGAATTCTTCTTAATAAATGAATACCCCACACTAATAAAGGACATTGAGAATCACAAGGAATTGTAAGTTCTTATATCCTTGATAGATACACCTCAATTATCTATGTGATGAGTTGTTCATGTGATGAGTCAACTATCTAGATGAATATGAGGAACTGAATTTTGAGTTATGGTTTATGGCCATTGCATCCTAAATGACATCCATGTGAACCATAAGGTATGACCTTGATGGTAGCACTCATTGGATGAAATCCATAAGTGCAAATGAGTCCTAAGTGTTAAGACACATGGATAACATTTTGAGAAGGATGATGATTGTTGATTGCAACTTAATGACTAAGACATTTGGCATATGGATACTAAAACTGCATTCCTATGAGGAATAAAACAAGGATGTGTATGTGACACAACCTATAAGGTTTATGAATCCACTAATGCAAATGAAGTCTATAATTTACAATGGACTAATCAATGTGATTGATTGAGTACAAGAAACTCAGAATTGAATCTTTACTTTGATAATATAGTCAAAAGGTTTGACTGATATGTCAAAGATAAAGAAGGGATATGTGATTTAGTGGGAGCGTGTTCACATTCCACATGTTGATGTGAAATGGAAATGTTCTAAAATGGAAAACCAAAAATGGAAATTATCTTTAAGGAAGATAGAGATGTTTCCTATATGATAGGAATATAGATCTATAGAGATGGTTCTCGAAACATTTCTTGACCTGGAAAGAGAAAGCATACATTGGCAATCTATACTGAAGGGTTCAGTATGCACAAATTCAGTGGGAGAAAACTTGTCCATGCTACATGGAGTTAGTATCCCAAGGCCAAGTTTCCAATTCTTATGAAGAATGGGAACACTAAGAATAGATATGGATCTATAATGTATGTAATCATCCCATTGTCTTGCATGTATGGCATGGCAAGAATAAAATGCATTCATCATCTTGAATGTAGGACATGGCAATATGATGTGCTCATCCTGATAACTCGTATGTAGGACATGACAAGTGGATGTTTGTCTACATCTAGTCAGGGTTACCAGAATACCATAAGAACTTGATAAGTACTTGGAAAGTACTAGTTCTATGGAGATAAGGAAGAGTTCGATGTAAAGAGTTACATTGATGCGAACTTCCAAAAGGATAGAAAATTAATCACAAAATATATATAGGATGTATAAAAGTGAAAGTTTGTTGATAATTGGAAGTGTTCTAATAAAACCATTTAAAAGGGAATGTTGAGTATCTGTGTGTTAGTGAACAGCAGTGGATACTATATGGATCTGAAAGTTCATGAGATGAACTTATATTCCACTCATTGATGACATGTCTGGAATCCTTGATCATGCAATGTGCCTAAAGGTTAGCAATGGAGTACTAGATCACATATTACGGCAACTCCATCTCATACGTGCGACGTACAACGAAGAGATGAGAGACATGTAATTTATACTGACTTTGGCAAGATGTTGCCATTACTCACTATGTTGGCACTAGGGCACAATAACATGTGGGACATGTTTGAAGATCACTATGAATATGATTCATGGGTGATTGGCTCACAGTGCAAGTGGGAGTCTGTTGGTATGTATGCCCTGAGAGCCAATCATGGGATGATTGGTGGGATACATTAAGATTGATTTGATAAACATCAAAGGCAAGCTTCCAATTCTTTCTGGTTCAGTCATATGAGATAGTGATAGAACATATTGAATGTCTAGAGAATGACAATACTCAATGACGTATGCTTTTAGGTTAAGGACCTGAACGATGAGATCATACAGATGCTAAGAGTTCGTAGATTCTTGTTTTGTCCCTAGTCGGATGTCATTGTGGAAGGCAGATAGACAACAATGACACACAAGACTAGATTGTGGTGTTGGTTGATGATAGAATCTCATTAGTCATGATATAGAGATATCAAACCAAACACATAGCTACTTGTTAGAGAAAAAGTGTACCAGACAGACCCATCGTGAGTTTGACACATGGAACCATGACATGGTAGTCACAGTCAGTACTCACAGTGATGGTGGTGAGTGTGATTCTTTGACCTAAAATCACTACACTCAACACATGTCGTTGGGCACACTTTGACATCATCAAACGCAGTCCTGAAACATGGATTGTTATAAAGGTGATGATTGGGTGGCTTTGACACATGGGGCTTTTGAGGGGTGAGTGATAGATATGGGATTTGTCCCTCCTGAGAGAGTTTGATATCCAAGCCACTTGATGAGTAGGATTGAGATAGGCATGTGCATGCATGTGTGAATTAGTATGTGATATTGACGTTATACATATCTCCTTCAATCTACTCTGAGATCAAGAAAGTGAATGAAAATTGACAGGATGATTGTTCCATGCCCCGAGTTCATTCGGGATATTAGTGACAAAGGAATTATACATTCGCTGTAACACCATTCATGGATTGTAGGATTGAAAGTTGTTCTCCAACTTTGTACTTTCACTTGGGTAGCAATGATGTGTGACTAGGCACCACTCTTTTCTTGTGAAGTTATAAATGTTATGGACTCTCACTGCCAACGTGAAATGGACCTGTAGGGTCACACACATAGGATTTAACCTGGAAGAGGAGTTTTGTCCACAAGAAATGTTTAGATTGATTACTAAAGGAGTTTAGTAGTTCAATTAAATACTCAATCAGTCGATAGCTCCATATCGTATGGTTCAAGGTGTTGGACACATTGATTGGAGTATCAGATTGATTGAAATCGCAATTGACTGATTCTGCACAACCTGCACTCCCAACCGATCGGCTCAAGTGTTGAACCGGTCGACTGAGGTTGTTGAATCGGTCAGCTCAAGTGTTGAGTCGATCGGCTCATGGTTAGAGTGAAATGATCAGTTCAAGTGTTGAAACGATCAGTTCAACTGGTGCAACCGAGCAAGTTGGGAAAGTCAGGTCGGTGAGAATTTTCCTTGCGTTTCACTTGCCCAATTTGATTGGAACAATGATTGGTATTCGATACCAATTAGAAACAGGAGAAGGAAAGTCAATCGAGAACTGATCAGGAGTACGAACCGACCGGTTCAGAAGTGAATCGATCAGCTCATGGGTCCCAACCGACCGGTTCAGGTCCCCAACCAACCGGTTCACTTGTGAACCGATCGGTTCAGGTTGCGAGTTGATTGCTTTTATGGAAAATCTCGAACCCTTCTACTCCTACTTTTAGTCCCGCATTGTCCGGGATGGAGAACCCTGTCCCATGACCCTCCTATATATATAGGGGTATTGGGGGCTTCTCAAAGAACAACTCAGTGCAACCAGTTGCTCTGCAAAGTTGTCGTTCTCTCTGGTTTTGGTAACCGAGAGAGAGCCCGAGCAAGTGCTTCCCGCAAAAGGGAGGTGCGGCAAGGGAAGGACAATTGCAGTTGCAACTGGAGGCAGGAGAGTGTGTTGGCGACTAGTACGTCAATAGGAGGGTGCGACTCCTTCCACTTCCTTGTGGGACAAGGAGTGTGGAGTTCCAGGTGGTCCGTGTGGACTACTTCAGAGGCGGGAGGTTTCTGCTGCTCAGGAGAACAACTGTCATCCGACAGTCCGGTAGGAGGAGGAGTCGTCAGTCTTGATGCGACCAGGAGCTGTACAGACACCGTCCAAGACCGGAGGTGAAGACCGTGCAAGGCGTGAGGTATTGTCGCCGAGCAAGCCTCGGGACAAGGTATGATTCTACAAACCATACTTTCCTAATTATAGACGTTGATGCGTTTCCTCGTGTTGGGTTTGGGGGAGAAAATTTTTGTTTCCGCTACCTTCTCTGCCTCCCCTAAAACCCAACAGTCAAAGTGTGCCCAACGACATGTGTTGAGTGCAGTGATTTCAGGTCAAAGAATCATACTCACCACCATCACTACGAGTACTGACTGTGACTACCATGTCATGGTTCCATGTGTCAAACTCACGGTGGGTCTGTCCGGTACACTTGTTCTCTAACAAGTACCTATGTGTTTGGTTTGATATCTCTATATCATGACTAATGAGATTCTGTCATCAACCAACACCACAATCTAGTCTTGTGTGTCATTGTTGTCTATCTGCCTTCCACAATGACATCCGACAAGGGACAAAACAAGAATGTACAAACTCTTAGCATCCGTATGATCTCATCGTTCAGGTCCTTAACCTAAAAGGATACGTCATTGAGTATTGTCATTCTCTAGACATTCAATTTGTTCTATCACTATCTCAAATGACTAAACCAGAAAGAATTGGAAGCTTGCCTTTGATGTTTATCAAATCAATCTTATTGTATCCCACCAATCATCCCATGATTGGCTCTCAGGGCATACATACCAACAGACTCCCACTCGCACTGCGAGCCAATCACCCTTGAATCATATTCATAATGATCTTCAAACATGTCCCACATGTTACTATGATCTAGTGCTAACATAGTGAGTAATGGCAACACCTTGCCAAAGTCAATATTAATTACATGTCTCTCATCTCTTCACTGTCCATCACACATATGAGATGGAGTTGTCGTAATATGCAATCTAGTATTCCTTTGCTAACCTTTAGCCACTTTGCATGATCAAGGATTCCAGACTTGTCATCAATGAGCGGAATATCTATAAGTTCATCTCATGAACTCCCAGATCCATATAGTATCCACTGTTGTTCTTTAACACATAGATACTCGGCATTCCTTTTAAATGGTTTTATTGGAACATTTCCAATTATCAACAAACTTTCACTTTTATATATCCTATATATATTTTGCGATTTATTTTTTGTCCTTTCGGAAGTTCGCATCAATGTAACTCTTTACATTGAACTCTTTCTTATTTCCATAGAACTAGTACTTCCCAAGTACTTATCAAGTTCTCATGGTGTTCAGTAACCCTTACTGGAAGTAGACAGACATCCACTCGTCATGTCCCACATACGAGTTATCAGGATGAGCATATCATATTGTCATGTCATACATACAAAATGATGAATGCATTTTGTTCTTGCCATGTCCATACATGCAAGATAATGGGATGATTACATACATGATAGATCCATATCTATTCTTAGTGTTCCCATTCTTCATAAGAATTTGACACTTGGCCTTGGGATACTAACTCCATGTAACATGGACAAGTTTTCTCCCACTAAATTTGTGCATACTGAACCCTTCAGTACAGATTGCCAATGTATGCTTTCTCTTTTCAGGTCAAGAGGTTTTCGAGAACTATCTCTATAGATCTCTATTCCTATCATATAGGAAACATCTCTATCTTCCTTAAAGATAATTTCCACTTTTGGATTTCCATTCTAGAACATTTCCATTTCACATCAACATGTGGAATGTGAATACGCTCCCACTAAATCACATATCCCTTCTTTATCTTTGACATATCAGTCAAACCCTTTGACTATTTCATCAAAGTAAAGATCCAATTCTGAGTTGCTTGTACTCAATCAATCATATTGATTAGTCCATTGTAACTTATAGACTTCATTTGCATTAGTGGATTCATAAATCTTATAGGTTGTGTCACGTACACATCCTTGTTTTATTCCTCATAGGAATGCGGTTTTAGTATCCATATGCCAAATGTCTTAGTCATTAAGTTGGAATCAACAAGCATCATCCTTCTCAAAATGTTATCCATGTCTCTTAACACTTAAGACTTATTTGCACTTATGGAT
The DNA here is from genome assembly GCA_963693085.1 of Alisma plantago-aquatica. Lineage (NCBI taxonomy): Eukaryota > Viridiplantae > Streptophyta > Magnoliopsida > Alismatales > Alismataceae > Alisma > Alisma plantago-aquatica. The sequence goes on along the minus strand of OY856410.1, from coordinate 89,796,445 downwards.
TTCATCCAATGAGTGCTACCATCAAGGTCATACCTTATGGTTGACATGGATGTCATTTAGGATGTAATGGTCATAAACCATAATTCAGAATTCGATTCCTCATATTCATCTAGATAGTTGACTCATCACATGAACAACTTATCACATAGATAATTGAGGTGTATCTGTTAAAGATATAAGAACTCACAACCCTTGTGATTCTTAATTTCTTTTATTAGTGTGGGGTATTCATTTATTAAGAATAATTCAGTTATTTGATAATCACTCTCTAACTCCTTAGAGTATGATTGCTTCTTTATTTAGACATCACCATGCCTTAATCATGAGTTCACTATGATACACTATCATAATCACTCAAAAGGATCTCAAACATTTGGTCCAAGTATTTCATTCATTGATCTCATCAATAATTAACACTTTACCAAATTTGTACTTCATCTATGATAATCTTGAACACTTCAAGATACTCATATTGGTATTTCTCTAAACACCATTTGAAGTATTAGCACTCATTCTAATAGGTATGTAAATACATCACATGTATTATACCTAATAGGATAATCATTCTCTCACTATCATTAGTGAAGATTGATTAATCATGTCCAAGATATTCATGTCTCTTACTAGTTCTCTCACCAAAAGAGTCTAGATTTATCCATCACATGGAAACTAGAAATGAATTTCTCATGATTGATGCTAATTTGATTGTTTGACTTATCTAATAACTTTTAGGTATCATTTTATCTTATGCATATCGAATACCACAAGATGAACAAGGCATTGCCACAAAGATCATATCTTTAAAAGATTGAAAACTCAACTTTATTAATTGTCATCATTGTCATACAATATGAAAAATAAAGTGTTTCTATCTTTTGGCAATATATGAAATAGCAGTTCATAACTGTATTACATGCCTTTTAGGCTGAAAATAAACTAAAGTACTCTATCTATGGCGGCAACACTTGCCCCAATTATGAGTGATTTACACTTTACATCTTGGTATCATATACCTCAAAAAGTGTTACAAGTTTACTTTCATGACACCTTTAAGTAGAGGCTTCAGTCGCCTCCTTCTTCTTTTGTTCTTCCAGATAGAGAGGAAAATTCCTTTTCCAATGTCCTGGCTTTTGACAGTGGTGGCAATTTCCTTTCTTGGTCACGCCTCCCTTGGCCTTGAGAGCTGAAGTCGTCTTGGGCTCCTGGCTAGCATCAGAACCTTTCTTAGCTTTGCCCTTGCCCTTGCGCTTGGACTTGCCTTTCTTGCCCGTGATCACCATCACAGACTTGGGCTTGTCCTTCTTCATCTGTATCGCGGCTGTCCTCAACATGCCCAAAGCTCTGACAGTGGCCTATCAAAGTTGTTCATGTTGTAGTTCATCACAAACTAACAGTAAGATTCTGGCAACGATTGCAGTATCACGTCAGTAGCCCACTCTTGGCTTGGTGGAAATCCCAGTCTTTGCAGGTTCTCCACATACCCAATCATCTTGAGTGTGTGAGGACCAACTGGATCTCCTTCTGTCATGACGCACTTGAACAGCGCCCTAGAAACATTGTAATTCTCTTGTCGTGCCTGATCTTCATACATGTTCCTGAGATGCTGAATCATCTCTATGACACCCATGTTCTCATGTTGTCTCTGCAACTCATGGTTCATTGAACATAGCATCAAGCACTTAGCATCAATGGCATCATCAACATGCTTCTTGTAAGCATCCCTTTCTGCCTTTGGTGCATTAGGAACGGGTTCCTCTGGAATTGGAGTATCCAGGACATAGAGCTTACGCTCTTGAGTGAGAACAATTCTTAATGTCCGATACCAGTCATGGAAGTTAGTCCCATTTAGCTTTTCCTTGTCAAGGACCGATCGCAAAGAAAAGTTGTTGTTGTTTGTTGCCATTTGAACTACAAAAGGAAAAATGCAATTTTAGTCCAAAACTCATTTTGACTTATTTGATTGATTTGAAAGTTTGACGATATAATTAGGCCTTTAATTAATTATCGCTCCCACTATTTTACTTCAAATTGATAGCCCTCACCATCAATTCGGAAGATTGTAGCGTACAACCTTCTAGTGGGAAAGATCCTGAAATCCTCTAAGTTATGAGTCAGCTAGGGCTGATCGCCCACAACTTAGATCTCTCAGGTAGGCAACTCTTGCCAATTGCATCATATGCAACTCTTGATAAGATGTCATATACAACTCCTTGCAATGATCATCTCCATGCCTCAAGCTGCTAGATCCTATCTAGGTCACCTTGTTAAGTCCGACCCAAAGCAAACACGATGAATATGCACCCTGCTTGGGCAGACCCACACATTCATCCTTCACGCTTCCACGAGATAGACGGTGCACCACGCTTGGGCGTGCCCACACTTGGTCGATCAAGCTTTTCACGTGTGTCGCATTTGGAAGGCATCTAAAACTTAATATTTTAATGAGGGATTTGGTTTTTATGTACATATACATATCTAATCACCACAATACATAGTATGTATCATATACATGCTATATCCCACAGAAAACATGCACAAACGATAAAAGCGATGAGTATGGCCATCCTAACGTGATTCCTCGAGCCAAGAGGAATCACAGTCATCTAGGTCTACATCACATGCAACCTGTTCAAGATGAACATCTGTGCCTTGCCATCCAAGTTGATAAACTCATCACATGAATGATTTGTACTCTCTAGTCGGTTGTCTAGATGCCACCAGTCGATCGGTTGGCTCCTCCAACCGATCGGTTCGCCTAGACGTCATGCATCTCGTCATGTCCGCCTCCCGGTCATCTCGCTCCTCGATCGATCATCAACCGATCGGTTCACTCCTAGAACCGACCGTCTGGAGCGTCAACTGATCGGTTCATGCCTTGAACTGATCGTTTCAGCTGTTGTCTTGATGTCCGCCGGTCTTCGACATAACAGGAAATAAAAATCTATCATATTTATTACATTGCTTTAAAAAGGGAAACCCTGAGTTACATTCGGGGGGAGCAAAGGTAGGAAAGAATCTCGAATTATTTCGAGTTACATCACGAATAAGAGAGGGAAGATCGGTGCGTAGACCGAGATGCAACCAACCACAAACTACCACACACAGATATGGGTTTATAGGCCATAATCATGCTACATACATCCACCACAAAACTCGTTTAAGGGCAACGCGTATCGAGTGCATTAATAATACATATCATATTTGTAATTTGGGATTTGTGGATTTAGGATTGGACATGCATAAAGCCAATATTATTCGCATCGCATGTAATAAATAAAGGCGACAAACCAAAATCGATCATATCGATATTCCCAAAATATAGAGCAATTGGCGTGGCTCTGATACCACTGTTGGGTTTTAGGGGAGGCAGAGAAGGCAGCGGAAACCAAAATTTTTCTCCCCCAAACCCAGCACGAGGAAACGTGTCAACGTCTATATAATAGGAAATGATGGTTTGTGGAATCATACCTTGTCCCGAGGCATGCTCGGAGATAATACCTCACGCTATGCGTGGTCTTCAACTCTGGTCTTGGACAACGTCTGTGCAGCTCCTGGTCGCACTGGGACTAACGACTCCTCCTCCTACTGGACTGTCGGATGACAGTTGTCGTCCTGAGCGACAGTGACCTCCCGCCTCTATAGTAGTCCACACTGAACACCTGGAACTCCACACTCCTTGTCCCACAAGGAAGTGGAAGGAGACACACCCTCCTATTGACGTACTAGTCGCCAACACACTCTCCTGCCTCCAGTTGCAACTGCAGTTGTCCTTCCCTTGCTACACCTCCCTTTGCGGGAAGCACTTGCTCGAGCTCTCTCTCGGTTACCAAAACCAGAGAGAACGACAACTTTGCAGAGCAACTGGTTGCACTGAGTTGTTATCTGAGAAGCCCCCACTACCCCAATATATATAGGAGGGTCATGGGATAGGGTTCTCTATCCCGAGAAATATGGGACTAAACGCAGGAGTAGAAGGGTTCGAGATTTTACACAAAAAGCTACCGCTTCGCAACGTGAAATGATTGGTTAATAGTTGAACCGATCGGTTCGGCCATTGAGCCGATCGGTTGGACCTGAGCTGACCATTTGGGGCACTCCAACCGATCGGTTGGTGCCCTGAACCAATTGGTTCATGGTCCTAATCCGGCTTAAAAAGAATTTCCTTGTTTCTTTCCCAATTGGCATCGAATACCAATAATATTCCCAAGCGAATTGGGCAATTTGAAACCAAAGGAAAATTCTTGCCGACATGACTTTCCCAACTGGTTGGTTGCACCAGTTGAGCCGATCGGTTCAACCCTTGAACCAGTCATTTCAACCTGGTCATGAGCTGATCGATTGGACACTCCAGCCGACCGGTTCAACACTTGAGCTGATCGGTTGGGAGCATAGGTTGGGCAAAATCAGTCAATTGCGATTTCAATCAATCCGATACTCCAATCAATGCATCCAACACCTTGAACCGTATGATATTGAGCCATCGACTGATTGAGTGTTTAATTGAACTACTAAACTCCTTTAGTAATCAATCTAAACATTGCTTTGCGGACAAAACTCCTCTTCCAGGTTAAATCCTATGTGTGTGACCCTGCAGGTCCATTTCACGTTGGCAGTGAAAGTTCATAACACTTATGACTTCACAAGCAAAGAGTGGTGCCTAGTCACACATCAGTGCTACCCAAGTGAAAGTAGAAAGTTGGAGAACAACTTTCAATCCTACAATCTGTGAATGGTGTTATAGCGAATGTATAATTCCTTTGTCACTGATATCCCGAATGAACTCAAGGCATGGAACAGTCATCCTGTCAACGTTCATTCACTTCCTTGATCTCAGAGTAGATTGAACGAGATATGTATGACATCAATATCACATATTGATTCACACATGCGTGCACACGCCTATCTCAATCCTACTCATCAAGTGGCCTTGGATATCAAACTCCCTCAGGAGGGACAAATCCCATATCTATCACTCACCCCTCAAAAGCCCCATGTGTCAAAGCCACTGAATCATCACCTTTATAACAACCCATGTTTCAGGAGTGCGTTTGATGATGTCAAAGTGTGCCCAACGACATGTGTTGAGTGCAGTGATTTCAGGTCAAAGAATCACACTCACCACCATCACTGCGAGTACTGACTGTGACTACCATGTCATGGTTCTATGTGTCAAACTCATGGTGGGTCTGTCTGGTACACTTGTTCTCTAATAAGTACCTATGTGTTTGGTTTGATATCTCTATATCATGACTAATGAGATTCTATCATCAACCAACACCACAATCTAGTCTTGCCTGTCATTGTTGTCTATCTTCCTTCCACAATGACATCCGACTAGGGACAAAACAAGAATGTACAAACTCTTTGCTTCCATATGATCTCATCGTTCAGGTCCTTAAACTGAAAGCATTCATCATTGAGTACTGTCATTCTGTAGACATTCAATTTGTTCTATCACTATCTCAAATGACTGAACCAGAAAGAATTGGAAGCTTGCCTTTGATGTTTATCAAATCAATCTTAATGTATCCCACCAATCATCCCATGATTGGCTCTCAGGGCATACATACCAACAACACGGTCATGCAAGAGTAAGACACCACAGTCGTTCTTCATTACACGGTCATGCCACAAAGGATTCACCACGACTGTGTCATATCACCATGGCTGGTTTCTAGGGTTAGGTTTCCTTTTTAATTCAATTAGGGTTATTCAACACCTTTAACTTATAAAGGCATAATGATTACTCGTTCCATAATCAAGCATAGAGTGTCATGCTTAAAAGCATAACCCAAATTAGGGTTTACTATTCATACCATGACATTTCCCTAAATTAGGGTTTACTATTCACATTACATCACAGTACCCTAGATTAGGGTTTACTATTCACATTACGATGAATTAAGATCATACCATCATTATGTGTGAGGATTACTTCCATTAATGCACTCTCATTAGATTAATATGGATTAACCATCATAATTAGGGTTTTTATGATCTCACTATGATGGATCATACCCTAATTAGATATATTCATACCTATTGGAAGTGTATTACTTAATTCTCATTCATATAAGGAGTCCTCTCTCTCCTCATTCTATAAGATGATATTTACATCATCCTTGATTAGGTTAGGTCAAATCAACACTAACATCATGGGTTGTGTCATTACTAATGTGTTCATTAAGGTTCACTTGGTCAAAGGGTATTAGTCACTCTATCCCATCAAGGGTACCTTGGTAATGTTCACCACTTGATCATGACATGCATCAATCAACTAATTACTTGATCCCTTAATCATTTTAGGTATCTATGAGGTTTATGTTAATGAACTACTAAACCATATGACCACTAAGGCATCAAACGTTCTCAACCTTTTTAGACCTCAAATGGTCTTGCACACAAACTTCCCAAATGGTCTTGGATAGGCCTTGAAACTATTTAGTGGTGTTGACCGTTTGGTCTAGTTTGACTTTTGAAACCGTTTGGTAAATTGCACACTCAAGACTGTTTGCCCACGAAGAGGTGAAGACCATTTGGTCATGAAGACCGTTTGGCCAACTTTGACTTTGAAACTGCATGGGAAAAACCGATCTTGAAACCGCATGAGATCAAATGGTTTGGGATCGTTTGGTCCCAAACGGTCTTGAGACCGTTTGGACTCAAACCACCTCAAAACGCATGGACCAAAAAGTGTCTCAACCTCTTATATTGAGTTAGGGTTTCCAATGTTGAACCCCTCAATCGATCATGCACTTGGTAGCCACTCATCAATTGAGTCAATTACGTCAACCTTCAAATGAATTGACACTCAATTGACCCTCAATTGATCCTCAATTTGGGCTTGTATCAATTGGATTAGGGTTTGAAATCGATCACCCTTCAACATGTTTCAACATAAGTCTAAATCGATTTAAAACCATTAAACCATCATTCAATTTGGTCATGACCTGACCACAAACGGTCTTGGGATCACTTGGATGACCTCCAAATGGTCTTGAGACCGTTTTCCCAAGTCCACATCAAAAACCAACTCATCTAATTAGGGTTTGGCTCATTGAATTGATAATTAAGTCACTAATCAATTGCACTTCAACTTGTTATCTTTAGATCTCTAACCACTTGACCATAGTCAACCCTAGACCTCCAAACGGTCTTGGGTGACCCCCAAACGGTCTTGGGATCATTGGGACATCCTCCAAACGGTCGTGAGACCATTTGCCCATAATTCCATAAAAAACTAAGACATTTACTTAAGGTTTGAACCCTAGGTTTGGTTACCAAATCAACACTTAATTGCTCAATAATATGATATCATTAGACCCTCAATTGGTCAACCCTACTTAACCCTAGACCTCCAAATGGTCTTGGGTGATCAACAAATGGTCGTGAGACCGTTTGGGTGATCCCCAAATGGTTTTGAAATCGTTTGGGCCACTCAACCCAAACTTCAACTTAATTCATTTATTGAAATCAGCAAATAACCCGATTAGGGTTTAGGTGATTAATGTGCCTTCAATTGGTGATTTACCTGGAATTAGATGATGATTTTTTATAGGTGATTAGTCCACATTATTTACAATAGACCTCCCAATGGTCAACACCTAGTCAACGCATCCAAACGGTCCTAAACAATTTTCTTGTATGCGGTTTGTGAAACCGTTTGCATTCAAACGGTTTGAAACCGTTTGCTCCCAAACGGTTTGGGAAACCGTTTGTGCAAGAGGTGGAAGACCGTTTGCTAAAGCAACTTTTTGGATAAACATTGGTATTAATGTCATCATCTTCTACCCCAAAAACAGGGATTGTTCTTCATGGAATTAATAGCAAGAACACACCAAAGTGTGTAAGGAAGAAGAATAAGCAATGATACTAAGGAAAGAAGATGCAAAAGCAAAGCCTAAGGGTTAGAGTTATAAAACCCGCCTTAACATCTGATCTAGAGCTCCAAGCTTCATAGCTTTAATGGTGTATGAAGCTCCAAATGTTTTCCAAGGTCCGTTCTTCAAGTTTTGGATGGAGAAGATGGCTAGAAAGAAGAATTGTGTAAGGAAAACTAACAAACCAACCTTGTATTAGAGTTTTCACCATGAATTTGAGCTAGGTGATGATCCATACTTACCAACTTAGCTTTGTCATATTCCTCTATTCCAGAGCTCCCTCTTGGTTGGTCCAAAGTAAGAAGATGAGGAGAAAGAGCTAAAGGAACGATCCTTTGCTTTAAGGAAAAAGGGTGCTTATATATTTTTGGGTATTATTAAGGCAAAGAAAAAGATAGTTATTTCTTTTGTTTCTTAAACCCATCCACTCATGTTTGATCCACCCTTGGCCACGTTTATTTCTCCTTTTCACATGCAAAACCTCTCTCTTATCCAAGGTTAAATGAAAAGAAACCATATATCTTAATAAGCTATATATATATATGTAAGGCCATTTTTGCTTAAAACTTGGTTATTTAAATATTAAGGTTATCTTTCTTATTTGATCATTCAAATGAGGTGCCCCTATCATTTTATTTGCTCTAATTGATGCCAAGAAACATGATAGATACTCTAGAGGGTATATTTTACATGTTTCAACCTAGGTTTTGGGTAAATTGCACTTTACACCAAAACTAGGTTTTAAAGCACAAGGATTGCTCTACAAGCTATATCTTGGTGCTCAAGCTTGTGGAATCCATACCACCATATCATATTTATTCTTATGATATCTAAACATTATAGGAACATATTAACATGTGAAATTTGCAAGTTAACCCCTCAACTTGGGTAATTTGCACTTTAGTCCAAAGTTAACAAAACAATATTGCAATATTGTTCAAAAAGGATTGAAATAGAAATATAAGTTCCTCAAAAGCTTTAATTACATTACACAAGATAACCACAAGCATCTAATCACTTAATTAAGCAAAACACCTAGGGTTAGTACATAACCCAGGTCAGGGATGTTACAAATTATCCACCCCTTACAAGGATTTCGTCCCCGAAATCAACATTGTCATCTCTTCCTCTAGTTCCCATGTGGCTTCTTCAACACCACGATGATTCCATAGGACTTTCACAACACTTATGTCTTTCTTTTTTAGCTTTTTAATTCTTTTGTCAAGGATTGACACAGGTCCTTTGTAACACCCCTGACCTGGGTTATGAACTAACCCTAGAAGTTTTGCCTAAAAATGTAATTATATACTTGTGAAAACTCCCTGGCATGTAATTAAGTTCCCCAGGAACATATAATTTTCAATTTTGCTCCTTTTTTAATAAATTTGTAGCATTGTGTTGTATGCAGGGACCTATGTGCAAATTACCCAGTTTAAGGGTTGAACTTGCAAAAGTCACAAGATAAGATGTATCTCTGATGTTGAGACAACATAAGAATGAATATGATGAGGTTTAAGGGATTTCCCAAGCTTGAGCACCAAGGTGCAGCTGTGGAAGCAACCCCTGTACTTGAAAACCCTACATTGGTGTAAAATGCAATTTACCCAATTTGAGGGGTGCAACTTGTAAAATACATCATCTAAAACATCTTTTATGGCTCTTGGCGTCATTTAGAAGAGAAATGATGAAAAGGTTACTTCAAGTGAATAATCATATAGTAAAGAACACCTTTGTGATTGAATAATCAAGGTGTATGTATAATAGCCCTTTTATGTGTATGCTTTAGTGATGGGTTGATCCTCTTTGCCTTCAATTCTTGACCTTAGAAGGAGTTTGTCCTTAGAAATAAGATGAGGGGACGTGCAAGGAAGAAAGGAAGGACTTAGATGAGAAAGGAGGAAAACATATGTCCTTATGTTGAAAATTCACCCAAGTATATATATAACTTTCCTCACTTAGCAAAGGAACGATCCTCTTCCTTTCATTTCTTTTCCCCTTGCTCAAACCGACTAAGGAGAGCTCTGGAGCTCAGGAGGACGACCAAGGGAGTGCAAGGTAGGTTTGGATCCTTCCTTTTTGCTCAATTCTTGGATGAAACTCGGATTTAAGGTCAAATTCATGGCTAGCTCACTTAGCTCCATCTTTCTAGCCATCTCTTCTCAACCTTCCTTGGAGGATTCACCTTGGCCGACCTGTGGAGCTTCTAGGACGCCATTAAAGGCTTGGAGCACGAAAGCTTGGAGCTCAAGGAGCAAGCTTTAGGCGGGTTTTATAACTCTAAACTTTATGCTTGATTATACATCCTTTTCTATGCATATAGTTGCTAGTTCTTCTTCTTCCCTATCTTTCCTTGCATCCTTGCAAGAAAAATCGTGAAGAACTGCCACTGTTCTCAAGGTAGAAGATAAGGGCGTTAATTCCTATGCTTATCCACGGATTTTCACTTTATCAAACGACCTCCACCTATTGCTCAAAACGGTTTCAAACCGTTTGGTGGGCAAACGGTTTCAGGGTCGTTTGAGGGAAAACGGTCTTCAAGACCGTTTGGTCCCGTTGACCAAGCGAAGACTGTTCGGGAATCTTGTTCATAATTATGTAGGTTAATCACCCACAAAATTTGAGAGGTTAACTCCAAAGGAATCGTGAGATATGAGCAAATCAATTAGCAAAACCAATTGAATTAAGTTCTGATTTTCAATCTGTTTAATTTGCCCTTTTTGGGCAAACGGTCTCAAGACCGTTTAAGATGGTTGACTAAACGTTGACTGTTTGGTATTACTGTTCATAATGATGTTAATTAACGACTCACCAAATTTGATGGATTAATTCCAAACGAGTCATGAGTTGAAGGATGATTAATAGGGCAAACCCTAATTGAAATTAGTGCTGAATCTCCAATGAGTTAAGTTGAGATTTTGGGTTGATTAGCCCAAACGGTTTCAAGACCATTTGGGAATCACCCAAACGGTCTCAAGACCGTTTGGGGGTCACCGCAAGACCGTTTGGAGGTCTGGGGTCAAGTATAGTTGATCAATTGAAGGTCCAAAGGCACCAAATCATATTGCAATTAAGTATTGATGTGATGATCAACTCAATAGATCAAACCTTGATGAATTTTCACTAGAGTCCAAAGGATGGATGGGCAAACGGTCTCAAGACCGTTTGGAACTCATCCAAACGGTCTCAAGACCGTTTGGTGTCAACCCAAGACCGTTTGGAGGTCTAGGGTTAAGGTAATTGACCAATTGAGGGCCCAATTACAGTGGGTTAGTAAAACAATCAAATTGTTGTTTTCTAAGTATAGATCTTGTTGAGTTTTGGGTTGAAGGACCCAAACGGTCTCAAGACCGTTTGGGGGTTCCTCCAAACGGTCCTAAGACCGTTTGGGCACAACCCAAGACCGTTTGAAGGTCTAGGGTTGAGTCAATCTAATGGTTTGAGGGTCCAGTTGTAGGAAATTGATGAATTGATGATAATTGCTGATTTTTGACCTAATTGGACTTCAACCTTAGTCAAAACGACTTGGATGTTTGGTCAAACTTTGGGCAAACGGTCTCAAGACCGTTTGGATGATGTCCAAACGACCTCAAGACCGTTTGGGCCAAGTTTGAGCCCAATTGGAGGTCAATTGATAGGTTCAACCTTGAATTGATTCACATTGTTGAACATTGATGACCAATCGATTTGAAACCCTAATTGAGGAAGATTGAACCCTAATTGGCTTGCAATTGAGGGTCAATTTGATGTCTAAGTGGCTAAGGATAACCCTAATTGACTCAATTTATAAGTGGTTAGCATAGATTTGACCAATTGAGGGTTTCAACACACATGTCCCTGAACATTGGTGACCTTTGAACCCCTTCAGAGGTCCAAACGGTTTGAGTCCATTTGGACCAAACGGTCTCAAGACCGTTTGCGGCCAAACGGTCTCAAGACCGTTTGGGCTCAAACGACCTCAAGATCGTTTGGTCCAATCGATCTCAAGCAAGTTTGATCAAACGGTTTCAAACCGTTTGAAGCTCCAAACGGTTTGGAAAGTCAACCCTTCCAAACGGTCTTCACCTCCAAACGGTCTCAAGACCGTTTGGATCCAAACGGTCTCAAGACCATTTGGGGTCAAACGGTCTCAAGACCGTTTGGGTGGTTGAAACCGTTTGAAGGTTGAAACCGTTTGGCGATTGGTGATGGTTTGTACTTAACCATTTGATGATGTGATTAGTTCATTGGTGATCCAATCTAAACCCTAATGGTAACCTAGGTCATTAAGGGACTATGTGATTAGTGAGTTAACCCATGATGGTGATCATGTGGCAAATTACCAAAATACCCTTGAGGGGTCTAAAGGGGTAAAACCTTGTTCTAATCAAACCCTAATCACATGATGTTGATGTTTTGGCTCATGTTAATCAATGGAGACTTATCTCAACCTGATCTAGAGTGGTGTTGTCACCATATACTAGTGAGAGGAGAGAGAAAGTATTTCTAGAGAGAGAAAGTATCCTAGAGAGAGAAAGTACCCTTTTTAAGGAGGAAACTCAATTGAGATACTTCAATTACACATGAATGTGCATGTTTAGGGAATGACCCACCTATGTGAGGTCATGGAAACCCTATTTATAATATCTAATGGATCTTAATCCTAATTGAGAGCCTTAATGATGATGTTTCTCTTACATGATGATGTAATAAGTACAATTCACCATGGAGTGAATAGTAAACCCTAATTGACAGGGTTATTGAATTCAACCCTAGTTGAGGTGATTCCATGTGAAACCCTAGTTAAGGATGATTCCATGTGAACCCTAGTTGAGGTGATTCCATGTGAAACCCTAGTTAAGGGTGATTCCATGTGAACCCTAGTTGAGGTGATTCCATGAGAAACCCTAGTTAAGGGTGATTCCATGTGAATCCCTAGTTGAGGGTGATTCCATGTGAATCCCTAGTTGAGGGGGATTCCAAGTGAAACCCTAATTTGAGAATGCATCCTTAATTGTTGAATTGTTTACTATTATCTGTTGAATGAACCATGCAGGTTGTTATGAGATGATGGGCATATCCAGGTATGGAATGCCATGTTATATTAATGAACCATGCAGGTTGTTATGAGATGATGGTTATATCCAGGAATGGAATACCATGTTATATTCATTAAAAGCATGTCTTAAGATTTATGAATAGTAATCCTTAGTGATGCACTGTGAGTGACATCTTTTGTGGTTTATGGGTTGTAAGAGCCATAAACACCATCAAGGTCATGCTTAACAGATGACTTGTGATGAGATGGCTGAGAACTGATGATTGGAATGAGTTAGGCCTGCTACATTTTAGTATTCTCATATATAGCTGTGATGCTAATGTTTTGTATGATGTTATGAATACTGAATGTACCTAACTAATCAAGTGAAATGTAGAGCCCTGATCATAGATCCATCATTGTCAGAGTCTAAATGATGGTGAAGCAGGTTTTCCCCAGGGAACTCCTGGATCATATACTTTTGAGTATATGGGGTACATGGATATGTAGAACCTTACATCCTAGTGTAGGTATTTGATGTAGATTCTTGTAGTCCGTCATACCTTCACTAAAAGAGAAAAGGTGAGAGGATTTGATGTAGATTCATGTAGTCCATCATTCCCCACCACACAGTCCAAAAGGTGAGATGCATCCCTACACTCCCTTAAAAACATAATCAACAGCGTAGTATATCTGTGAGAGTTATCTACGAGTTATTTGATTGATGTTACCATGAATTGTATAGATGTTCTCACATTTTATTATTGGTTGAACTCTTGCTTATCATCAAACTGCTAGTGAATACCTTGAAGGTTTTTATTGCTTTAGTTATTCCCTGCTTTGCTTATAAAGCTTCTAGTGGAGAGTTATAACTCTCGCTGGGGCAATTATGTATAATTGTCTCACCCCGTAGACTTCTACTTTTTAGGTGGTCGTCGAAGATGGAGGGACAAGAACTCAGGTGACCAATCTCAGCAGCATCAGGAGCAGTAGTTATCTCAGGTGGAGATCCAGCCTGCTTCATGATGTAGTATAGAGTCTGTCCTATGTGTCCTCTGTACTCTCAGGTCCTGGAGTGTTTTTGAGTATGAACTCTTGAGAATTTTGTGTTGTATATAATTACTCAAGAAGTAATTTTTGTCAAGTGTTGTAAACAGTTAAATCCTTTTTCTATGGAAAAGGTTTGTGGTTTCAAGCTCTTATCTCGAAAAGTTTTAATTTCCCGTGATTTTTGTCTTCCACTATTTACCGATTGCTTCCGCACATGATTAAATCGGGATTAAGTCGTAGTTTGGAGATCGGAGCCCACATCCTTCCTCATAAGATACATCATCATTCAATTCTACTTCCATAGGTTGCAGAACTGATTCTCCATCAGGATGCATTTACTAAGCATGGAAATGTGGAACACAGGGTGTAACTTCTATAACTCTGGTGGTAAATCTAGCTTATAAGTTACTCTTCCAATTCATTCTATGATTGGGTAAGGCCCCATAAACCTAGGAGCTAACTTTCCCTTCCTCCCAAATCTAAGAACTCCTTTCCAAGGTGAGACCTTGAGGTATACTCTGTCTCCAACCTGGAATTCTAAAGGTCTACGACGTTTATCAGCATAAGATTTCTGCCTATCCTGTGTAGTCTTTATCTGTTGTTGTATTACTTTAATCTTCTCGGTGGTCTGCTGCACAAGATCAGGACCTAAAAGTTGATATTCACCAGTTTCTTACCAATATAGGGGTGATCTACAACGTCTACCATACAAATCTTCATAAGGTGCCATGTCAATGCTATGTTGATAGTTGTTGTTGTAGGCAAACTCTATCAAGCTTAGGTGAAGATCCCAACTCCCCCTAAACTGAAGAACACATGCTCTAAGCAAGTCCTCTAAGGTTTGTATAGTCCTTTCTGACTGTCCATCAGTCTCAGGATGAAAGGTTGTACTAAACCTTAACTGTGTGCCTAAGGCTTTATGAAGTCACTCCCAAAAATGACTCATAAACTGGGGACCTCTATCAGAAACAATAGTAATTGGAACCCCATCCAGCCGCACTATCTCATCGACATATAACTGTGCCAGCTTCTCAGCAGAATAGGTTGTTTTAACATGCAAGAAATGTGTTGTATTTGTCAACCTATCAACTATTACCCAGATGGAATCATGTCCTTTGGCTGTCCTGGGTAGACCAACCACAAAGTCCATGGTTACATGATCCCACTTCCACTGTGGTATGGGTAAAGTTTGCATTGTTCCTTCCGGCTTCTGATGTTCATCTTTAACTTGCTGACACATAGAACACCGCATAACGAACTCAGCAACGTCTTTCTTCATTCCAGGCCACCAATACATATCTTTCAAGTTTCGATACATCTTGTTGCTTCCTGGATGCATAGCATACATTGAGGAATGAGCTTCTTACAGGACTAACTTCCTCACGTTATCCACATCAGGCACTATCATCCTTCCATGATAACAGGCTACTTGATCATTTGAGTCATGGAAACCATCCTATTTCTCACTACCATACTCCGATCTAATCAGTTGAACTACAACATCAACTTGATGTGCCTCCTTGATCTTCTCTCTCAGGTTAGGTTTTATGTGCATCTCAGCTAACAACCCAACTAACAATGATACTTTCAACTATACATTGTCTTGCCTTAAGGAGACAAGCATATCACTCCTTCAGCACTCTAAGGAATTCAGTTGTGCTTTATCTAGGGCTGGTGTTGCTGATTTCCTACTCAAAGCATCAGCAACTACATTGGCCTTCCCTGGATGGTAATCAATCGTACAATCGTAATCCTTAATTAACTCCATCCAGCGGTGTTGCCGCATGTTAAGTTCATGCTGAGAAAAGATATACTTAAGGTTCTTATGGTCTGTGAAAATCTGGAATGTTTCTCCATAAAGATAATGTCTCCAGATCTTCAAGGCATGAACCACAATAGCTAGTTCTATATCATATGTCAGATAATTCTCCTCGTGTTTCTTAAGCTGTCGGGAAGCGAAAGAAATCACTTATTTATCATGCATCAACACACATCCTAGTCCATTCTTAGAGGCATCACAGAAAACTATATATCATTTCCCTTGTTCAGGTAACACAAGCACATGTGCGCTTGTCAACCTTTTCTTCAACAACTGGAATGATTGTTGACACTTGCCACTCCATGTGAAAAGAACGTCCTTCCTGGTCAACTTAGTCAAGGGTAAAGCTATAGAACTGAAGTTCTTAATGAACCTCCGATAATAGTTTGCCAACCCTAAGAAACTTCAAATCTCCATCGGTGTCTTCAGCTGTTCCCAAAGCAGAACAGATTCTACCTTTCTAGGGTCAACACGAATACCCGAGGCAGATATTACGTGTCCAACGAAAGAAACTTCTGGTAACCAGAACTCACACTTGCTAAACTTAGCATATAACTTGTGTTTTTTTAGTAAAGTTAGAGTCTGACGAAGATGTTGTTCATGTTGTTGAGCATCTCTACTATAGATCAAGATGTCATCTATGAAGAAAACAACACACTGATTGAGAAAAGGTCGGAAGATTATGTTCATTAGTTCCGTAAATGCAGCTGGTGCATTAGTCAGTCCAAATGACATAACTATGAACTCATAGTGACCATACCTCATCCTAAAAGAACACTTTGGTATGTCACAATCCTTAATACGTAGTGGGTGATATCATGATCTCAAATATATCTTTGAGAAGACGGTTGCACCACACAACTGGTCAAAGAGATCATCAATCCTCAGAAGAGGATACTTATTCTTTATAGTTACTTTATTTAACTGTCTATAATCAATGCACAACCGCATTGACCCATCTTTCTTTTTAACAAAGAGGACCGGAGCACCCCAAGGCGAAGTACTCGGTCGGATGAAACCCTTCTCAAGAAACTCTTGTAGTTGTTTCTTGAGTTCTGCCATCTCAGCAGGCACCATCCTATATGGTGTTTGTGATATCAGTTGCGTGTCTGGGATTAAATTGATTTCAAAATCAATCTCCTGAGGGGGTCGCACACCTGGAAGTTCTTCAAGAAATACATCTTCAAATTCCCTGACTATAGGAACTTCGATAGGGTTAGAACTATCTATGGTAGTATCTACCACATGGGCTAAGAATGCATAGCATCCTTGCCTCAATAGCTTCTCAGCAACCAAAGCTGACACAAGACAGGTGGGTAGAATCTTTCTCTCTCCTTGAAGGATCCACGTGTCACTATCAGTAGCGAACACAGCTTGCTTGGACTCATAATCCAAGACAACCTTATACCTTTCTAAGGTATCCATCCCAAGGATTACATTGAATCCATGCATCTCAAGTGGTATAAGATTCACTTGAATGTGATGTTCAGAAAAGAAGAGGATGCAGGAAGAACATACCTCCTACAACACAGCAGATCCCCTCAACATAGTTTCTAACAATAAATTATCTGCTCTATGACTTATAGTCAAGTTGCAGTCAAAAATCACTCTTCGAGTGATAAAGGAGTGTGTAGCACCCGGATCAATTAAAACGGATACAACACAAGATGTAGACATATCATAATATAACAATTCCATCTGACCTGCCACAACCCGAGGGTTGATCACTGCATCAGGTGGATTCATCACATAAAACCTTGTCGTTCCCTGTGGTTGATTCGGTGCTCGATGACTAGATGTTGATGATACACCTTGGGACGCTTGTCCACATCCTCTAGCATTACCTGGAAACTATTTCCTTTGAGACCCTTGCTAACTCTGCCTTTGAGGTTGAGTCATACTCACTTCTCTGGCTCTACAGTCTTTCATAAGATGTCCCATCTTTCCACATATATAACAACTTCTGTTCAGTTGTTGTTGTCTGGGTGGTCCTGTAACCGACATAGATGTTGAACTGCGAGTTCCTTCGAGTGGTAGGCTTCGTCCTCTACCCCTATTTGACGTCCACTGCGTCTGGGTACTGAATCTAGGTGGTGGTGTAGGTACAGAAAACCTTGAAATATTTAGATGAAGATCCTTGGAACTAGGGATACATCCTCTTGTTCTTGGTCTGTCTCTTCTCTGCCACAGACCTTTCTACCCTTCTGACAGATTCCACGAAGGTAGAAAACCTTTCCCTATTCTGTAGAGAAGACACAGGAGTAGTCAACTCAGTGTTTAACCCTTTCTCAAAATGCCTAATCCTTTCTTCATCTGTGGTCGCCATGTGCAGACAGAACCACAAAAGTTCCATGAACTTAGCCTCGTATTCTCTAATGCTCATCGGTCCTTGTCTTAACCTCTCAAACTGAGAGATTTTCTCATCCAGAAATGTCTTAGGGAAGTATCTATTAATAAACTCCCGTCGGAAAACTTCCCATGCAATCTCCACACCTGGCCTTTTCTGTTCCTCCATGGTCCACCAATGACCAGCACTCCCCTTAAGAAGATACACATCATGTCTAACCTTCTCAGCTTCTGGGATGTTCAGGATTCTGAAGGCCTTTTCTAGTTCAGTTAACCACAAGTCAGCATCTCCTCGGTCAGCTGTTCTAGCATACTCCGTGGCTCCAACTCGGTGAAGTCGTTCAAACGTCTTGCCGGCTCCTTGTCCTTCAGGATGGGTAGGTGCCCTAGGTGTAGGTATAGGCATCCTATCAGTCATATGTGTCATGGCAGTCATGAACTTCCCAAACATGGCTTGGACGGCTGGGTTCCCCATGTTAGTTGGGTTGAACTAGGGTAGTTTAGGCACAGGTTCTTCTCTTTCTGGTTTTCTTACACCTCTTTTGGGTGTAGCAGCACTACTCTCTGCAACATGTTCTTCGTGTGGTCCAGACATCCTTAGTTTTATCTTCTCCTCCTGAATGAGAAGAAGACACTCTTAGACATACTGGAAGACACTAGAACAGACTCAACAACCTAAGTCCTATGTCTCTGTAGACTCAGCAAACCTAGAGATCTGATACCACTAAATTGTGATGATACTTCTCAGAAAATGAGATCAACGAATGCGAAAGCAATCAATTAGCAACGGAATTATGGAAAATCACTAAAAATTAAAACTTTTTGTAAAGAGATCTACAAACGGTAAAACTATTTCAGAAGGAAACATGATAAGTTATTTACAAACTGATCCATCATTACATCTCTGTAATATCACATCTCGAAGATTACAAACATCAACTGCTATGTTAGTTGTACAAGGCAAGACACAAGAATCTTGAGGCATTAAGCCAAAATCTCATATTTATATTAAACATCTACTGACTCCTAGGACCTGAGAGTACAGAGATGACACATAGGACATACTATCTACAAGACTTCACAGACAGTGTCTCCACCAGAGGATCACTGATGTCCCTGATGTTGTTGCTACTGCTGTTGTTGTTGTTGCTCACCCACTGATGGGTTCCTTCATCCTCGACGTCTACCTAAAAAGTTGAATCCCACAGGGGTGAGACAATTGAATAATTGTCCCAACGAGAATTATAACTCTCTGCCAGAAGCTTTGTTATTGCAATGATGAAATAACATTGAGCAGTAAAACTATAATTATACAACATCAGGTAAAACATTGAATAAGCTAAGTAGAACAAGATTTTATAAGCAATCATTTCAATTATAACTTGATTGAATGACAAGACATATGTCAATAAGGAATATGAAGAACATGTATACTAGTTGTTTAACTAGAACACTATAAACAATGTATCATCAATCATTCTTTCTCGTAGTTCAACCTAAGTAATTATGCTATTCAGATGATTACATTTTTCAAACATATTTATGCCTTGAGGAGATGAGTTTCACCTCTCATACTCCAACCGACCATTACGAAATCGCAATCGGTACCATACATAGGTCATCAGAAGAGCCGGATTCCTATGACCTAATCTTCCTTAGTCAGTGTGAGGATCAACATGCAGGACATCTTGTGTCTCTACCATAATAGCTTTCCAGGGTATTCTGGCAACTTTGCTATTAGAGTTACAGTGGCGTTCTATACTCACTTCGCCATCTAGGGATTTCTTGTTTATCTCTCATCGATGCGGCATTAACATTATCATAGGGAGATTAGTGATACATCATCCTGGCATAAACATATAATAAAGGATTGAGAGTTTAAAGGTACATCTCACATCAAATCCTACATTAGGATGTAAGGATATTCGAGTCCATAACCCCCACATACTCAAAAGTATGACCTCTAGGAGGTCCCTTAGGAAAACCTATTTCACCATCATTTAACTTCTTACAATGATGGATCTATGGTCAGGGCTCTACATGATATCATTATACTTGATTATTAAGTACATTATGGCATTCTTTTAACATCACACATGTTTTCAAACATAAACCAATAAGTCAATTTCTATAAAGAAAGAGTACTAATTATATCAAGTTCATATCACATATTGTTGACATTGGAATATCAATCCCTAACCATCTCACCATTGTAGTTCAAGAATATGAGTGTTCAAACCCTTAGATCATCAAAACACTTGTTACCAAGTAAGATATTATCATCAAGTCATTTAACAACATGACCTTGATTGTAGCATTATAGATATTTCTCATGGTTCATACAACCTATCAAATTTCATATGTTACCTCATACTAGGTAACATAACATATCTTTACTTTCAAAGCTTATAAAGTTCTTTCAATAATTGTAGCATCATAACCCTTACCTGGATATGCTCATTTCTTTATAAAGACATGCATGACTAACACAATTGATAACATGCACATTTATCTATATTAGAACAATACAAGTTCTTTCCAAATTAAATATAGAATACCACGACCGTGCTATCTTGCACGGTCGTGCAAGAGTAAGCCACCACGGTCGTGCTTCATTACACGGTCGTGCCACAAAGGATTTACCACGACTGTGTCATATCACCACGACTGGTTTCTAGGGTTAGGTTTCCTTTTTAATTCAAGTAGGGTTATTAAACCCCTTTAACTTATAAAGAAATAATGATTACTCATTCCATAATCAAGCATAGAGTGTCATGCTTAAAAGCATAACCCAAATTAGGGTTTACTATTCATACCATGACATTTCCCAAAATTAGGGTTTACTATTCACATTACATCACAATACCCTAGATTAGGGTTTACTATTCACATTATGATGAATTAAGATCATACCATCATTATGTGTGAGGATTACTTCCATTAATGCACTATCATTAGATTAATATTCATTAACCATCATAATTAGGGTTTTCATGATCTCACTATGATGGATCATACCCTAATTAGATATATTCATACCTATTGGAAGTGTATTACTTAATTCTCATTCATATAAGGAGTCCTCTCTCTCCTCATTCTATAAGATGATATTTACATCATCCTTGATTAGGTTAGGTCAAATCAACAGTAACATCATGGGTTGTGTCATTACTAATGTGGTCATTAAGGTTCACTTGATCAAAGGGTATTAGTTACTCTATCCCATCAAGGGTACCTTGGTAATGTTCACCACTTGATCATGACATGCATCAATCAACTAATTTCTTGATCCCTTAATCATTTTAGGTATCTATGAGGTTTATGTTAATCAAATACTAAACCATTTGACCACTAAGGCATCAAATGTTCTCAACCTTTTTAGACCTCAAACGGTCTTGCACACAAACTTCCCAAAAGGTCTTGGATAGACCTTGAAACCATTTTGTGGTATTGACCATTTGGTCTAGTTTGAATTTTGAAACGGTTTGGTAAAGTGCACACTCAAGACCATTTGCCCAAGATGAGGTGAAGACCGTTTGGTCATGAAGACCGTTTGGCCAACTTTGACTTTGAAACCGCAAGGGCAAAATCGATCTTGAAACTGCAGGCGTTCAAACGGTTTGGGATCATTTGGTCCCAAACGGTCTTGAGACCATTTGGACTCAAATGGTCTTGAGACCGTTTGGACTCAAACCACCTAAAAACCACGTAGACCAAAAAGTGTCTCAACCTCTTCTATTGAGTTAGGGTTTCCAATGTTGAACCCCACAATCGATCATGCACTTGGTAGCCACTCATCAATTGAGTCAATTAGGTCAACCTTCAACTGAATTGACCCTGAATTGATCCTCAATTAGGGCTTAGATCAATTGGATTAGGGTTTGGAATCGATCACCCTTCAACATGTTTAAACATAAGTCCAAATCGATTAAAAACCATTGAACCATCATTCAATTTGGTCATGACCTGACCCCAAACAGTCTTGGGATCGTTAGGATGACCTCCAAACGGTCTTGAGACCGTTTTCTCAAGTCCACATCAAAAACCAACTCATCTAATTTGGGTTTGGCTCATTGAATTGATCATTAAGTCACGAATCAATTGCAATTCAACTTGTTATCTTTAGATCTGTAACCACTTGACCATAGTCAACCCTAGACCTCCAAATGGTCTTGGGTGACCCCCAAACGGTCATGGGATCATTTGGACATCCTCCAAATGGTCTTGAGACCATTTTCCCATAATTTCATCAAAAACTAAGACATTTACTTAAGGTTTGAACCCTAGGTTTGGTTACCAAATCAGCACTTAATTGCTCAATAACTTGATATCATTGGACCCTAAATTGGTCAACCCTACTTAACCCTAGACCTCCAAACGGTATTGGGTGATCACCAAACAGTCTTGAGACCATTTGGGTGATCCCCAAATGGTGTTGAAACCGGTTGGGCCACTCAACCCAAACTTCAACTTAATTCATTTATTGAAATCAGCAAATAACCCGATTAGGGTTTAGGTGATTAATATGCCTTCAATTGGTGATTTACTTGGAATTAGATGATGATTTTTGGTAGGTGATTAGTCCACATTATTTAAAACAGACCTCTAAATGGTAAATGCCTGGTCAACGCATCCAAACGGTCTTAAACCGTTTGTGTCTATGCGGTTTGTGAAACTGTTTGCATTCAAACAGTTTGAAACCGTTTTCTCCCAAACGGTTTGGGAAACCGTTTGTGCAAGTGGTGGAAGACCGTTTGCTAAAGAAACTTTTTGGATAAACATTGGTATTAACGTCATCATCTTCTACACCAAGAACATGGACTATTCTTCATGGAATTAATAGCAAGAACACACCAAACTGTCTAAGGAAGAAGAATAAGCAATGATTCTAAGGAAAGAAGATGCAAAAGCAAAGCTTATGGGTTAGAGTTATAAAACCCGCCTTAAGATCTGATCTACAGCTCCAAGCTTTGTAGATTTAATGGTGGATGAAGCTCCAAAGGTTTTCCAAGGTCCGTTCTTCAAGTTTTGTATGGAGAAGTTGGCTAGAAAGAAGAATTGTGTAAGGAACACTAACAAACCAACCTTGTATTAGAGTTTTCACCATGAATTCGAGCTAGGTGATGATCCATACTTACCAACTTAGCTTTGTCATATTCCTATATTCCAGAGCTCCCTCTTGGTTGGTCCAAAGCAAGAAGATGAGGAGAAAGAACTAAAGGAACGATCCTTTGCTTTGAGGAAAAAGGGTGCTTATATATTTTTGGGTATTATTAAGGCAAAGAAAAAGATAGTTATTTCTTTTATTTCTTAAACCCATCCATTGATGCTCGCTCCACCCTTGGCCATGTTTCTTCCTCATTTTCACATGAAAAACCTCTCTCTTATCCAAGGTTAAAGGAATAGAAACCATATATCTTAATAAGCTATATATATATATATATATATATATATATATATATATATATATATATATATATATATATATATATATATATATATATATATATATATATATATATATATATATATATATATATATATATATGAAAGGCCATTTTTGCTTAAAACTTGGTTATTTAAATATTAAGGTTATCTTTCTTATTTGATCATTCAAATGAGGCTACCCTATCATTTTCTTTGCTCTAATTGATGCCAAGAAACATGAGAGATACTCTAGAGGGTATATTTTACATGTTGCAACCTAGGTTTTGGGTAAATTGCACTTTACACCAAAACTAGGTTTTAAAGCACAAGGATTGCTCTACAAGCTATATCTTGGTGCTCAAGCTTGTGGAATCCATACAACCATATCATATTTATTCTTATGATGTCTCAACATCAGAGGAACATATTAAAATATGCAATTTGCAAGTTAACCCCTCAACTTGGGTAATTTTCACTTTAGTCCAAAGTTAACAAAACAATATTGCAACATTGTTAAAAAAGGACTGAAATAGAAATATAAGTTCCTCAAAAGATTTAATTACATTACACAAGATAACCGCAAGCATCTAATCACTTAAGTAAGCAAAACACCTAGGGTTAGTACATAACCTAGGTCAGGGATGTTACACGTTAGGTCTCCATAATTTGCAATGCAATGGCTAGTTGTTTAGTGTTGAAAAATGTAGTCCAGGACCTATCTCGATCGAGAAGTTTGTCGTTCGAGATTGTCTCGGTCGAGCAATTCTTTGACTGAGAGTTGGTTTGGAGTATAAGTATTCAACATCTATTGTGCCTTTCCCACTACCAACTACTCTCAATCTAACGACTATGGAACCTACTTGAAGGTTTATCTCAGTTGAGAATGTTGTCGACCGAGGGATATTCTAGGGTTACATGAGTAGTCCAACAATCATTGTTCATGAGTTAGACTGAGGTGGTTCTCGATAGAGGAACTTTTCGACTGAGGGTGTTTCGGTTGAGAAGTTTTTCGACCGAGAATGTCCTTGTTTCAATATGTTGAGTCATTTAGTAAGTGTGTGTATCAATGTGTACCTGTGATTCTATCTTAGGGAAGGATCTATCTAAGTGTTGTGAGTGATATGGAAGATCTAAGACTTGATGTAAATGATATCTATGTACTCGTACATTATATACTTGTAACAGTTTTTACTTTGAGTATAATCATGAAAGTACAAGAAATTTAAGCATGTTGATCTTCTAATTTGTATTGATCTATAACTATCCACTTCCTTATTTGTTTATTCCTGAAACACTCAAATAACAAGTTAGATCCAAAAGAATGAAATGTTTGTCATCGTCAAAACAAAGGGTTTAATAATGTCCAATTTAGCCAAACATTCATGGAGTGTGTGCTGGTTATCAAGGGACAAACATTTCTAAAATATAAATCAAGGGAAACTAAATAGCATGAGTTTCATACCTGAGATTTACCTTATGAAGACATTATCTTATTTATTCATGGAGTGTGTGTTGGTTATTCCCAAAGAGTTATGGAACATAGTATCCAACTCTTTAAGTAATATATCAATAATTTATGTGAAGCCAAGAGATTATAAAACTCATTTAATTTTTGAGTTATATTATTTTGTTTTTGATTTATATAACTTCTCCCCCTTTTTCATTTCAAAAATATAGCCACATAATCAATTTGATCCCCCTGAATGGGATACTCCCCCTCAATCATTTACTTCAACAAGAATGTAAAATCTATCCACAATTCAAAAATCGTGATTTATTTCTCAACCATTTGCAAGGGATGTTAAGACCTGAAATGATATGAGAATCATTTAGGCTCATGTTTATTTTTTATTTGTTTCTCAACGATTTACAAAGGATGTTAAGCCCTGAAATGATATGAGATTCCTTTAGGATGATAGTAGGATCAATGAATATATTTCTCAACTATTTACAAGGGATGTTAAGCCTTGAAATGATATGGTATTCTTTTAACTCATAGTAGAAACAATGAACGTATCTCTAACAAAATACAAGGGATGTTAAACCCTAATTAGTGTAGAGAATTCAGAGTAAAATATACATTGTATTCAAAAATGTTGTAAGATCCCTTATTTTCATAACCATGATTATGCTAAGGATACTAAGGTCATAACTAGCTTTGAACTTCAATTGAATAAGTAAACAATGAATCAATATGTTTGTAATATGATCAGCAAATATATTAAGTTTGATTTCATGAATAAGCATTTTGTCAGGCTTATTTTCGGTCAACCATGGCTTTGACCGGGGTGCCCCTCGGTCGAACTCTTTTTCGACCGAGAGGCATTTCTATAGATTTCCAATATAAATATTTTCATAAGTTATCCATTGATACTCTTCTTCTTAAAAATGATTGAACGTTGTTGTATATAATCATTTTTCATTTTATTTATATGTGAACTGGTAAAAATTCTAAGACAAAGCCTTTCTGTGACCTAAGATTACATTTGCCTTCTTTTGCCATATATCTTAATTCATGTGAGCAAGGTTTTGAAAATATATCTTGTTATAATTTCCTAGCATGATAAAACTTTGAAATTTCTCACAAAATGGTTATGATTATATTCTAACCAATTTCCTTGTATGATCAATTCTTATCTTTTTAATTTTGATATTGTTGATGTTGAACAAGATCTCTTATACCAATAGTTTTTCCATTAAGGATTTCCTCTAATAAGATGAATCTTTTCCTCATGTATGTGAAAATCTCTATGTTTTCAATTATAAGCATGTTGGGACAAATTAATCTTGCAACATTTTGATGCATATTTACAATTCTTAAAAATATTCAAATATTTAGGCAATGTATCATGTAGAGTTTATTACTCAAGTGAAATATGTAATTTTATTAAACAATTTTGTCAAAAACATCCTCAGATGACAATTTTCTCGACTGAGTGAGGTTCAGTTGAAGTATTTGTTAACCGAATGTTTTTCAAGTTTTTGTAAGCTTAAGACAGTAACTTTCTCCGTAGCCAATTTTTTCGACCGAAGTGTTTTCAGTCGACAACTCTCTTGACTGATAGTGTTACTTTTTGTCCAAACAAGGTGAGTTATGACAGAATCTCTCTTGGTCAATTATTTTCTCAGTTGAGGATTTATTCGACCTAGAGTTTTTTTGTTTCAGCAATTATTTTCAAGTAAAACCTAAGTTACTTCCAATACAATTTTACAAATTTATGCAAATTAAAGCACAGTTTATGTGATAAAGTGGATTTTCTCCTATTTGTTCATAATTACTCTTGTTACTTTAAGTCCTCACTATTTATGTCTCCTTTGACTTCATAACTCTATAATGTCCACCAAAGTCAAAGATTCCCCATTTTGAGTCAATATGATACACATATATGCATGAAATGTTAGTGTTGTTATACCCTTGAATCCTTTGATTAAAATCTTGATCATACATGATCTTTTTTATATTAAGTTTTCCACAATTGTTCTACACCCAATTATGAAGCTATGGTCCAAATTTGAGACCATTTGGACATTCCAATATTTTTTTATGATTTTCCTAAGATCTAACCTTTTTAGCCCTTGTTTTTCCCCATTTTATACGTTTCTAGGCTCGGCCCATCTAGCGTCTGGGCGCTGGATTGTCTCGGCCCGACCGCAAGTTTATGAACCAGGATCTAATCCCGCTGAACCAGCCTCAATTGGCCATGAACCGAGCCCCACCCTTGAACCGATGTGCGACCCAGCAACCATTGGATGGGAAATCCAACGGCGCCGGGTCATCTTCTTCCTTGCGCCCAAAGTGGAAGGTCCCCCATGGACCCGACTCTCCTAGCACATGACCAGACCCCCTTCTGAGCCCTCTCTTGTCCCATTTTCACAACCAAACTCTTTCTCTCTCTCTCTCTCTCAATCCTTCTGCACCCCTTGATTGTGTGAAACCATGGCTTGAGAGCTAAGGGAGCCCGCCGCCACCTTAAGGTGTGTCTCCCCCTTCGGGAAGCTCTAACCCTAGCCCAAAACACCTATAAAAAACCCTCTACCACCTGCGACGGGACCCCACGAACCCGATCAACACACTCTCTTCCCCTATCATGGTATCTCTCTCTCTTTCCTTTTTTGTCTGGCTTCCTACTTCATCACGGCGCCGCCGCGACACCACCACGCATGGGCCTTCTGTTGGGCTGGGTCGATGAGCAGCGACCGTTGGATCCTAGTCAAACCTTGACCAAGACCCAAGATCCATAGTCGTGAGTCCTTCCCTAGGCCCCTCGGCCCGTGCACATTCTTGGGAGGTGTTGTGCTCATGACCACCAGATCTCATCCAGGGTCAAGGTTGACCGAAGGATCAACGACAGTCAATTTTCGTCATTTCTGGCAAATAGCCCCTCTCTACTCAATACTCAGATTATTTGCTTGTTCTTGTAAAAATGATATATTCCAACTCCTAAGGCCAGATTGGACAAAATTATATATTAAATCGATCAACTCGACGAGACCTACTCATTGAGCCTAGTCCCAGACCCTAAATCTAATGTTTTTTCCCTGATTTCTTGAAAATACTAACATTAGTAGTGTTTGAGGACATTTATTTACTATAATGATCAAATCTTGCATCTTTAATGACTTTTTACTCTCCTAATCATGAAATCAGTAATATTTATTCACCTTGAACCAAGTTGAGCTCCTAATCTCCCCTTTTGATCCATTCTTGTCCCTAATGCATGTTGTAGCTTGTTCATGGACTTTAATGCATGATTATGATGAAGTTTGAATCTTTGATATACTTATAGCATATTAAGCATCAAATCAGTATCTCTTTTTCTCTTGTGACCCTAATTAGGGCCCTAATCAACCCATTGTTCATGAATGACCTCAATTGTACATATGTGCCTACTTTGGACTATAATGTTGAACTTTTCCCTATTATGAGTCTCGTGACCTAATTTGAGCATAAGTGTCCTAAATCTTATCATGTCCAGATGAAACCTTGAAAGGATATGGAACTTGAAACACACTCTTATGATGGACCCTAAATCAATATGAGATCATCTAATGTACTATAACCAACATTGAACCCAACTTGGCCAAAACCCTAAAAAAGAATCTAATTGGGGTTAATGATGAGAATCTAATGCATATATGTAATCTTGTTGTTAATCAGGTTGTCTTATGATCTAGATGGTAATGGACATGTTAAGTTAAGAATCTCTGAATTAGGTATGTGCCTTATCTAGTTATATGACTATCACTTTCTTGCTTGAAAATACATATATTGTATGCTTGTTTGTTTACTTGCTCAAATATTGCCATGTAGTATTGCTATGTCTTACTCGATGTTTGCCTCATCAGTTTTATAACTAGAACATATATATATATATATATATATATATATAGAACTCCATTATAATATTGTTGATAAAGGGTTAACTCTTTGTTACGTCCTTGAGGTCCCTCTCGTATAAAAGGGTTAGCCAAGCTTGAGCACCCTTACGGACCCTTCCGAAGGGAAGATGGTCAAAGGCCTTAAACATGATTGATATTGTTGGTGTAATGGAGTGAAATGACATAAAATATGGTTTCACATTTGTTAGACAATTAACATGTTTATTCTTGTTCGTTTAGTCTTGAAATCTTTTCAAAATTATGCAAAGCTTATATATATGTGTATCGTTTTGCCCCATACTCAACACCTCGTGTGTTGACCCATTCCTCATATGTTGTTTTTAGGTTCAGAGATGGCTAGAAGGTTGATGGGCTTGGTGAGCTATGCTAGGTGTACTTGTTGTAAGATCCAGATATAGTATACATGAGCAGACTTGTACAAAGTGACTCTTGAATATGTAATTCAAATCATGTAATATAATAATGTTGCTTAATATATCTTGTTGATTGTTGAGATTATGTTGGTGCTTGTATCTTGTAATTTGTTCATTTGTGCTAAGATTTACACTTCTGCATGTTGCCTTTGGTATATGTTTGGTTCATGGGACTGGGATTTTGGTTCCGTGATAGATGGTATCAGAGCATGAACAATAACTACACCAAAAATTGCTCACATGAAACACAAACTAAACTCACCTTGCATCTCAACCCTAGAAACTTAATGAAATGTCCTTTGTGGATTAAGTTGACTTAGCCTCTAGGTTAGAACGTAGATGTTCTAGAACTAGGTGTAGACTTGTGTAAATTACCTCCCTTGACATGATTCACGACATGTGCTTAGGATGTCTACACAAGTGTGCACCATGTTCTTTCTAGTTCTCTAGGTGTCATGATACTAGACTGCCTCATGAGTGTGGTAACTTATTTTGATTTTGGTTTTATTCGAATGGAGTATGGTGGTTTTCATCACCTGTTTAAACGTTGGAGAAAACATATTTCAAGTATTATTATATGTACATATGAAAAATGTTACCACACACAGAAAGGTAGTGAGTTTCCATGTAACCTAGGAGAAAGAGATGTAGCATCAAGTCTAGATGAGAGAGTTTAGATGATAGTGATTGTCTCTAGAGTTGTCTAGAGACATGATATAGGTTAGGCTAGCGAGTAACCTAGAAACCTAAGATGATTATAATGATATTGATGATGATGTTGATGTTAATAAGACCCAAATTTGTCCTTGAGAAATTCAAATAGGTTGACGATATGGAATGAACTTGACCATGCAACCCTAGCTAAACCTAGCACCTTATATGATACATACCACTTGGTTGACGTGCTAAACATAGCTAGTGGGTTGACATGCTTGCTTATACCTAGTCTTGTATGTGTGGAGATATGATATATGGTTTGAGACCAACACGAGCCTCAATCTCTTTACAAAGGAAGACCTCTAGCATGGGACATATGAATAGGGTGACCTTTTGATATGAGTTGACCCGTATCAGGAGAAGGTTAGAGTACCTGAACTCTAGAATATTTGAAATGTTGAATATTATGAATGATGAAATACTTGATGATGAGTCCCTAGCTAGAATACTTCTAAGTATATGAGTTGAGTGCCCTAGTGGATGGTTCGCTTGAAAATGTTGAACCCTAGATTTCCTATTAAAAATCTAACCCTAGAGAAAGAGGCAACTGAATATTTGATGCTTGATATATAGGTGAGGGAGATGTCCCAAGACCCAAGATGATGTATATGATGTGTGATATCCATGATGAGCCTCATACTCAGGTTAGTAATTGTATGTAAAGCAGTCTAGTGGTTACCCTTGTTTCTCAAAAGATGGGTAGTAATTTTATTATAGGTAGAAGTTTGCGGTTAACATGTCTTGTTGGACACATATATGTCTTAGATTGAGTGCCTAGTGATTGTGAAGCTCTTTCTGATACAAGTGAGAAAGTTTCAAAACCTTGACGTTGATGATAATGTTGTTCCTCAAATGATGCTCAATACATGAAAGAATCTCACTTAAGTTAAAATTTTGATAAACGTTCAATAGTCACTTTGGTAAGCTAGACCTAATACAAAATCATACTATACGTAAAATATGTAGCTCTGTAATCATGAACTTGATAGGATGATGTTTAGAGATCTTACCTTGAATAATCAGGGGTAACATGCCTAATCTCATACCCAAATGAAAAATGATCAACTCGAAATGATGATTCTCTTGGGGTAATAACTCAAATAAACAAGATGAATAAATTTCTTAATTTGAAAAGATATTTGAAAGGAAAAATGATGAACATAATTCATTAGAGTTGGTGGAAATTTTGTGGAAAAGCAAAAACATGCATGAAATATAGAGTAAAGATGAGATACACGCTTGATGATAGTCTCGTTTGAAGCCATAAATAGAACTTTTTTTTTGAGAATTCATAACACATATTTTGATGATACCCTTTGGTCTCATATAAAGATATGAACAAAAACCCTAATGTGTGGACACTGAGGGATGGGTAAACGCTAATGTTGTGATACAATATTAGAGTACAAAGTAATATGTACATAGATAAGATGAGTACACCTTTAATGATGATAACCTAAGTGTACACCATATTGTGAGGAAATACTTGACAACTATGGTTGGATACCTAGACTGCATATATTTTGACTTTGACTCTTAACTATGATCTTGGATGAATTTTGGGGACGAAATTTCTTTTAAGGAGGGAAGGATATTATAAAGTGGATTTTCTCCTAATTGTGCATAATTACTCTTGTTACTTTAAGTCCTCACTATTTATGTCTCCTTTGATTTCATAACTCTATAATTTCCACAAAAGTCAAATATTCCCCATTTTGAGTCAATATGATACACATATATGCATGAAATGTTAGTGTTGTTATACCCTTGAATCATTTGATTAAAATCTTGATCAAACATGATCTTTTTTATTTTTAATTTTTCACAATTGTTCTACACCCTATTATGAAGCTATGGTCCAAATTTGAGACCATTTGGACCTTTCTATGATTTGTTATTATTTTCCTAAGATCTACCCTTTTTAGCCCTTGTTTTCCCCTTTTTATATGTTTCTGGGATCGGCCCATCTAGCACCTGGGCACTGGATTATCTCGGCCCGACCGCAAGTTTATGAACTAAGATCTAATCCCACTGAACCAGCCTCAATTGGTTGTGAACCGAGCCCCACCCTTGAACCAGTGCATGACCCAGCAACCGTTGGATGGGAAATCCAACAACGTCGTGTCATCTTCTTCCTTGCACCCAAAGTGGAAGGTCCGCCATGGACCCGACTCTCCTAGCACACAACCAGCTGACCCGCATTTGAGCCCTCTCTTGCCCCATTTTTGCAACCAAACTCTTCCTCTCTCTCTCAAACCTTCCGCACCCCTTCATTGTGTGAAATCGTGGCTTGAGGGCTAAGGGAGCCCACCGCCACCTTAAGGTGAGCCGCCCCCTTCGGGAAGCCCAAACCCTAGCCCAGAACACCTATAAGAAACCCTTTACCACTTGCGACGGGCCCCCATGAACCCGATCGGCACACTCTCTTCCCCTCTCATGGTCTCTCTCTCTCGTTCCTTTTTTCTCCGACTACATGCTCCGTCACGGCGTCGCCGCGACACCACCACGCACGAGTCTTCTGTTGGGCTGGGTCGACAAGCAGCGACCGTTGGATCCCGATCAAACCTTGACCAAGACCCAAGATCCACAGCTGTGAGTCCTTCCCTTGGCCCCTCGACCCACACACATGCTTGGGATGTGGTGCGCTCACGACCACCGGATCTCAGCTAGGGTCAAGGTTGACCGAAGGATCAACTGAAGTCGATTTTCATCATTTCTGGTAAATATCCCCTCTCTACTCAATACTCATATTATTTGCTTGTTCTTGTAAAAATGATTTCTTGCAACTCCTAAGGCCAAATTGGACAAAAGTATATATCAAATCGATCAACTAGACGAGACCTACACATTGGGCCTAGTCCCAAACCCTAAATCTAATGTTTATTCCATGATTTCTTGAAAATACTAACATTATTCATGTTTGAGCACATTTATTCACTATTATGATCAAATATTGCATCTTTAATGACTTTTCACTCTCCTAATCATGAAATCAGTAATATTTATTCACCTTGAACCAAATTGAGCCCCTAAGCTCCACTTTTGATCCACGGTTGTCCCTAATGCATGTTGTAGCTTGTTCATGAACTTTAATGCATGATTATGATGAAGTTTGAATCTTTGATATACTTATAGCCTCCTAAGCATCAAATCAATAGCTATTTTGCTCTTGTGACCCTAATGAGGGCCCTAATCAACCCATTTTTCATGAATGAATTCAATTGTACATATGTGCCTACTTTGGACTATAATGTTAAACTTTGCCCTATTATGAGTCTCGTAACCTAATTTGAGCATAAGTGTCATAAATCTTATCATGTCCAGATGAAACCTCGAAAGGATATTCAACTTGAAACACACTCTTATGATGTACCCTAAATCAATATGAGATCATCTAATGTACTATAACCAACATTGAATCCAAATTGGCCAAAACCATAAAAATGAATCTAATTGGGGTTAATGATGAGAATCTAATGCATATATGTAATCTTGTTGTTAATCAAGTTGGCTTATGATCTAGATGGTAATGGACGTGTTAAGTTAAGAATCTCTGAATCAGGTATGGGCCTTATCTAGTTATATGACTATTGCTTTTTTGCTTGAAAAGACATATATTGTATGCTTGTTTGTTTACTTGCTCAAATATTGCCATGTAGTATTGCTATGTCTTACTCGATGTTTGCCTCGTCAGTTTTATAACTTGAACACATATATATAGAACTCCATTATAATATTTTTGATAAAGGGTTAACTCTTTGTTATGTCCTTGAGGTCCCTATCGTATAAAAGGGTTAGCTAAGCTTGAGAACCCTTACGGACCCTTCTGACGGGAAGATGGTCAAAGGCCATAAACATGCTTGATATTGTTGGTATAATGGAGTGAAATGACATAAAATATGGTTTCGCATTTGTTAAACAATTAACATGTTTATTCTTGTTCATTTCATCTTGAAATCTTTTCAAAATTATGCAAAGCTTATATATATGTGTATCCTTTTGCCCCATACTCAACACCTCGTGTGTTAACCCATTCCTCATATGTTGTTTTTAGGTTCAGAGATGGCTAGAAGGTTGATGGTTTTGGTGATCTATGTTAGGTGTACTTGTTGTAAGATCCATATATAGTATACATGAGTAGACTTGTACAAAGTGACTCTTGAATATGTAATTCAAAGCATGTAATATAATAATGTTGCTTAATATATCTTGTTGATTGTTGAGATTATGTTGGTGCTTGTATCTTGTTATTTTTTCATGTGTGCTAAGCTTTACGCTTCCGCATGTTGCCTTTGGTATACATTTGGTTCATGGAACTGGGATTCCGGTTCTGTGACAGTTTAGTTGAGATAAGACATTTTGAGTATCAAAGTAAATTTTTAGGTCAAATCTCAACTAATCATGTTCAATATTTCTACGTTTGCGGTTTTGGAACCCAAACTAGATCAACATCCTTTCTATTGTATGGGAAAGAGAATGGATAATATCCAAGATGTAAATAATAATGACAACATATAGAATCAAATTCATTTCTCTTCTTAGCTAGATTGTATTTAGGTACATACATGACTTCAGTCTTGGGTACTTGTGTCCTCTTTGTTCAAGGTTTTTGATAGGATTTATCATGGGGCACATTCCCTAGTCATCTCCTTCCAAGTTGACTAGAAGAGTCTTTTAGAATTTTATAAAGAATATCTTTATTTTTCAAGCACTAATATCTTCTTGTAACATACCACTTTCATCCATTCTCCTTTTAATGTCTAACTTTTCTTGATCTAGATTAGATAACAAACAATCTTTTTCTTTGATAATAGCATCATAATCTAAATGAGCACACAAGATAGGTTGAGTTTGAAGATCATTCAAGTTTGCAAGTAGTTCAACCTCTTCTTGAGAAATAAAATTACAGTTTGTTTCTAGAGAAAGCAACTTCATATTGCAATCATTAAAAGATGATTTCAAGGTATAATTTTCAAAAATAATTCTTTCCTTTTCAGAATCTAGATCGTTTAATTGAACATATAATTCTTCATTAGTTTTTGTAACTCTTGCTATTTTTTTTTTACAATCAATATATTTATCATGTAATTATGCAATTCTAGCAACTAACTCTTCTTTAGATAAATCAAAAAGGCTTACCTCATCTTCTTCTTCATAGGTTGTAGCAATGAGACATTGTACCTTGTCTTCTTTGGTCATGAGGCATTCTACTTCTTCTTCTCCACTCTGATTATCATCGCTTGAGTCATCCCATGCTTCTTTGTAGTATTTTCCCTTCTTCTTATGAGAGGATTTGCTTCCCTTCTTGACTTTAGGACAATCATTCTTTAAGTGTCCCCTTTTGCCACATTCAAAGCACCTAGACGAAGCAGAAATACTAGAAGTTTTGTTAGATTTAAATCTTCTATATTGTTTACCATTTATAATGAGAGTCTCCTCTTCACTATCTTCTTCACTTGTGTCATGACTAGCTTTAGTTGTTGCCTTGAATGCAATGTCCTTCCTTTTCTCTTTTTTGTGTTCGACTGCCAATCTTAATTCATCTTCAAGGGTGACCTCATGAGTCTCTAGGTTGCCAATGAGCTACTCCATCCTTAATCTGATGAGATCATTGGCTTCTTTAATGGCTGTCACCTTTGGTTTATACTTTGGAGGCAAGCACCTAAGAATTTTGGATACTTGATCTTATTCACTTATGAATTTTCCTATTGCACTCATATTGTTAATGATAGTATAGAATCTTGCATACATTTCACTAATGGATTCATTTGGTTCCATACAAAATTGTTTAAATTTTTGTTTAAGCATACTAATCATAGAATTTTTAACATGTATAGTTCATGTGTAATAGAAAGTCTATGTCATATATCATATGCAGTCTCACATGAGGAAATTCTATTGAATTCACTTACCGAAATAGAACAATATCAAATACTTACAGCCTTGGCATTTAGTTGAGCTTGTTATACCGTATTGGTATCCCATGTAGCATACTCAATTTCCAAAAGCTCATTTGGAGTTGACACCATCCTCCAAAGCTCCCAACTGATTCCTTGGAAGTAAAATTGCTTCCTTCTCTTCCAATAGTTGTAGTTTCTTCCATCGAATGGTGGTGGACTAGATACGTGAGTTCCTTCTAGGTTTAAGTTGTTGAGCACACCATCCCCCATCCTTCATGACTTGTTAAAGCTCCATGAAGACCTGCTTTGATACCAACTAAAAGATCTAGAGGTGGGATGAATAGAGCTTTTTGGAGTTTAAGACAATTAAAACACTTGAACAAGAAGTAGGAGGAAACAAGGAAGACACAAGGATGTAGAGTGGTTCCTATCTTAGAAATCTAAGGTAGTCAGTCCACTACCCGATTGTTTCCAACCGGGATTTTGAAAGTGATCAATTTTATTACCTCACAAGGATGTTACATAAAATACAATCACCTTCCTTCTACACCCTTGAACTAGCCTTCACATAGAAGTAGCTTCAACCTCCATGAAGCAGCCTTCTTGAAGTAACTCCAAGTCAATGGAGCAACCTTCACCACCAGAAGTAGCTCCACCACCTTGAGATAGCCTTTCTTTAGAAGTATCCCCAACCTCCCTTGAAGCAACCTTCCTAGAAGTAATCTCAAGAACATCTCCTTTCAACATCCTCCAACCTAGGAGTAATCAAGGAGAACAATATATAATGAAAGAGAACAAGATTGGAAGAAAGAAACAATGTTACCAATGAGTGCAACACTTTGATCCTATATCAAGCATATTGATCTTCTATCCACTATAGATGAACATGGTATTGTGGTGGCTAGGAGAAACTAAGCTATAGGACACTAATGTAGAGCTCAAGGAAACTAAATTGCAAGTGCAACTTTGCTTGTTGCTCACAGAGAATGATTCTCAAGTTGCAATGTGTATGCTCAAATAATTTGGATGTCCTAAGGCGTTTCCTATTTATCGGAATGGCTAACAAGGGCCTAGGGATTTTATAGACACTTTCTAGAGTGTTCTTAGTGCTCAACTAGCCATTAGGTGTCTATAAATTGCATTGCAATGGCTAGTTGTTTAGTGTTGGAAAATACTGTACAAAACTTGTCTCGGTCGAGCAATTCTTCGACCGAGAGTTGGTTTGTAGTAAAAGTATTCAATCTCTATTGTGACATTCCAACTACCAACTACTCTTAGTCTAACGACTATGAATATCTTAGTCGAGAACATTGTCGATCGGTGGCTATTCTAAGGTTACATGAGTTGGTCAACAATAAGTGTTCGTGAGTTAAACTAAGGTGGTTCTCATTCAAGGAACTTATCAATTGAGGGGGTCTCGGTCAAGAAGTTTGTCGACTGAGAATATCCCTGTTTGAATATGTTGAGTCATCTACCAAGTGTGTGTATCAATGTATAATTGTAATTCTATCTTAAGGGAGGATCTGTCTAAGTGATGTGAGTGCATAGGGAATATCTAACACTTGATTTACATGATATCTATGTTCTTGTACATTATATACGTGTACAAGTTTTTACATTGAGTAAAATCATGAAAGTAAAAGCAATTCAGCATGTTGATCTTCCAATTTGTATTGATCTTCAACTATCCACTTCCTTATTTGTTTATTACTGAAACACTCAAATAACAAGTTAGATCCAAAAGAATGAAATGTTTTTCATCATCAAAACAAAGGGTTTTATAATGTACAATTTAGCCAACAATCTCCCCCTTTCTGAAGATGACAAACATTTCTAAAATATAAATCAAGGGAATCTAAATAGTATGAGTTTCATAACTGAGATTTACCTTATGAAGACATTCTATTATTTATTCATGGAGTGTGTGCTAGTTATTCCCAAAGAGTTATGGAACATAGTATACAACTCTTTAAGGAATATAGAAACAATTTATGAGAAACCAAGAGATTATGAAACTCATTTAATTTTCCAATCATATTGTTTTATTTTTTATTTATATTATTTATCCCCCTTTGTCATTTCAAAAATATAGCCACATAATCAATTTTCTCCCCCTAAATTGTTTACTTTAACAAGAATGTCAAATTTAACCACAATTCAAAAACCATGATTTATTTTTCAACCATTTGCAAGGGATGTTAAGCCCTAAAATCATATGAGAATCCTTTAGGCTCATGGATATATTTTATTTGATTATCAACCATTTACAAGGGATGTTAAGCCCTGAAATGATATGAGATTCCTTTAGGCTCATAGTAGTATCAATGAATATATTTCTCAACCATCTACAATGGATGTTAAGCCCTGAAATGATATAAGATTATTTTAATCTCATAGTAGAATTAATGAATGTATCTCTAACAAAATACAAGGGATGTTAAGCCCTAATTAGTGTAGAGAATTAAATTAAGAGCAAGATATACGTTGTATTAAAAAATGTTGTAAGTTCCCTTATTTTCATAACCAAGATTACTCTAAGGATACTAAATTCATAACTAGCTTTGAAGTTCAATTTAATAAGTAAAGAAATGAATCAATTTGTTTTTAATATGATCATTAAATATATTAGGGTTAATTTTGTAAATAAGCATTTTGTCACGCTTATTTTCGGTCGACCATGACTTCGACCAGGGCACCCCTCGGTCGAACTCTTTTTCGACCGAGAGGCATTTCTGTAGATTTCCAATATAAACATTTTCATAAGTTATCCAGTGATCCTCTTCTTTTTTAATATGATTGAACCTTGTTGTATATAATCATTTTTCATTTTATTTATATGTGAACTGGTAAATTCTAAGATAAATCCTTTTTGTGACCTAATATTAAGTTTGCCTTCTTTTGCCATGTATCTTAATTCATGTGAGCAAGGTTTTGAAAAGATATCTTGCTTTAATTTCCTAGCTTGCTCAAACATTAAATTTTCTCACAAAATGGTTATGATTATATTCTAACAAAGTTCCTTGTATGATCAATTATTATCTTTTTAATTTTGATTATGTTAATGTTGAACAAGATCTCTTATACCAATAGTTTTTCAAATAAGTCTTTCCTCTAATAATACCAATCTTTTCCTCATGTATGTGAAAATCACTTTGTTTTCAATTATAAGCATGTTGGGACAAATTAATCTTGCAACATTTTGATGGATATTTATTATTCTTAAAACCTTTCAAATATTTAGGCTATGTATCATGTAGAGTTTATTACTCAAGTGAAATATTTAATTTTATTAAATAGTTTTGTCAGAAACATCCTCACTCAACAATTTTCTCGACCGAGTGAGGTTCGGTCGAAGTATTTGTCAGTCGGATGTTTTTCAAGTTTTTTTAAACTTAAGATAGTAACTTTCTCGGTCACCAATTTTCTCAACTGAAGTGTTCTTGGTCGACAACTCTCTCGACCGATAATGTTACTGTTTGTCCAGAAAGTGTGATTTATGACAAAACCTCTCTTGGTCGATTGTTTTCTCAGCCGATGAGTATCTCGTTCGAGGTTTTATTTGTATAAGAATGTTTCTATTTCAAAAATTACTTTCAAGTAAAACATAATTACTTCCAATACAATTTTATAGATATATGCAAATTAAAGCTCAATTTAGTTGAGATAAGGCATTTTGAGTATCAAAGTAAAGTTTTAGGTCAAATCTCAACTAATCATGTTCAATATTTCTAAGTTTGGGGTTTTGGAACCCAAACTAGATCAACATCCTTTTTCTTATGTGGGCAAGTGAATGAATAATGTCCAAGATACAAACAATAATGACAACAGATAGAATCAAATTCATTTCTCTTCTTAGCTAGATTGTCTTTAGGCACATACATGACTTTAGTCTTGGGTACTTGTGTCCTTTTTGTTCTAGGTTTTTGATAGGATTTAGCTTCAGGCACATAACCTAGTCATTTCCTTCCAATTTGACCAGAAGAGTCTTTTAGAATTTTATCAAGAATATCTTTACTTTCAAGCTACTAATATCTTTTTGTAAGCAATATAAAAGGTGGTCAAGAAGTAGGAAGAAACAAGGAAGACGCAAGGATGTAGAGTGGTTCCTATCTTAGATATCTAAGGTGGTCAGTCCACTACCCGATTATTTTCAACTGGGATTTTGAAAGTGATCAATTTTATTACCTCGCAAAGATGTCACATAAAATACAATCACCTTCCTTCTATACCCTTGAAGTAGCCTTCACCTAGAAGTAGCATCAACCTCCTTGAAGCAACCTTCTTGAAGTAACTCCAAGTCCTCACAGCAGCCTTCACCACCTGAAGTAGCTCCACCACCTTGAGAAAGCCTTCCTTTAGAAGTAGATCCAACCTACCTTGAAGCATCCTTTCTTGAAGAAATCTCAAGCACACCTCCTTTCAACTGCCTCCAACCTAGGAGTAGTCAAGGAGAACAATATACAATGAAAGAGAACAAGATTGGAAGAAAGAAATAATGTTACCAATGAGTATAGTGCTTTGATCCTATATCAAGTGTATTGATCTCTTATCTACTATAGATGAATATGGTAGTGTGGTGGCTAGGAGATACTAAGCTATAGGACACAAATGTAGAGCTCAAGGAAACTGAATTGCAAGTGAAACTTTGCTTGTTTCTCACAAAGAATGATTCTCAAGTTGCAAAAGTAATTTGTGTGTCCTAAGGCATGTTCGATTTATAGGAATGGCTCACAAGGGTCTAGGGACGTTCTAGACACTTTCTAAAGTGTTCCTAGTGCTCAACTAGCCATTAGGTGTCCATAAATAGCATTGCAATGGCTAGTTGTTTAGTGTTGGAAAATGCAGTCCAGAGCATGTCTCGTTCGAGAAGTTTGTCGACTGAGATTATCTCAGTCGAGCAATTCTTCGACTAAGATTTGGTTTGTAGTAAAAGTATTCAACGTCTATTGTGATTTTCCAACTACCAACTACTCTCAGTCTAACGACTATGGAACCTACTTGAAGGTTTATCTCGGTTGAGAATGTTGTCGACCGAGGGCTATTCTAGGGTTACATGAGTAGTCCAACAAACATTGTTCGTGAGTTAGACTGAGGTGGTTCTCGATAGAGGAACTTTTCGATCGAGGGTGTTTCGGTTGAGAAGTTGTTCAACCGAGAATGTCCTTGTTTCAATATGTTGAGTCATCTACTACGTGTGTGTATCAATATGTAATTGTGATTCTATCTTTGGGGAGGATCTATCTAAGTGTTGTGAGTGGATAGGGAAGATCTAATGCTTGATTTACATGATATCTATCTACTTGTACATTATATATTTGTACAAGTTTTCACATTGAATACAATCATAAAAGTAAAAGAAATTTAAACATGTTGACCTTCCAATTTGTATTGATCTTCAACTATCCACTTCCTTATTTGTTTATTCCTGAAACTCTCAAATAACAAGTTATATCCAGAAGAATGAAATGTTTGTCATCATTAAAACAAAGGGTTTAATAATGTCCAATTTAGCCAAAAGGGATGTCATTCCACATAAATAGTAGGTCATCTACATACAATATGAGGAATGTCATTATTCTCTCGCAGACCTTCTTGTACAAACAAGGATCATCTTCATTTTGAATAAAGACAAACCCTTTGACTGTCTCATCAAAATAAAAATTCCAACTCTGAGATGCTTGCTTCAATCCATATATTGACCTTTGTAGCTTACAAAATTTATTTGCAAACTTTTCATCTATAAACCCTTCAAGTTGTGTCATACACACATCATGTACAAGATTCCATTACGGAATGCACTTTTAACAAGAATTTGCCAAATTTTATAGTCATGATAAGTTGCATTAGCAAGCATGATCCTGATGGACTTAACCATGGACACTGGAGAAAAGGTTTCATCATAGTCAACACCTTGAAGTTGTTTGAAACCCTTTGCTACCAATCTTCCCTTATAGGTGTGCAATTTACCATCCACATCAGTCTTCTTCTTGAAGACCCATTTTCACTCTATGGGTTTTACCCTTTTAGGTGGATCCACCAAAATCGATACTCTTTTGGTGTACATGGATTCCATCTCGCATCTCATGGCCACAAGCCATTTCTCAGACTTTGGTCCCTCTATAGCATCTTGGTAGGAAATTGGCTCATCATATATGACCAATTCACTACCTTCCTGAGTTACAAAATATCCAAACATATCAGGCTCAAGGTGTCACCTATTAGATCTACAAGGTTCATGTGTTACTTTAGGGATTTGAAATTCCAAAACACTTTGTGAATCTTTAGGCTCCTCTTGTACATCTAATGGTTCAATCTTTTCTTGTTTTTCTCGAACCTCTTTGAGTTCTACTTGCCTCCCACTGATTCCTTTCGAAATAAATCCCTTTTCAAGGAATGCAATATCTCTGGAAACAAACACTTTGCTGTCATATGGATTATACAAGTAGTATCCCATAGTTTCTTTAAGATATCCAACAAAGTAATAGTTGTCAAATCTAGGACCAATCTTTTCAAGAAACATTTTCTTAACATAAGCTTTGCAACCCCAAATCCTCATAAAAAGACATTTTGGGACGCTTCTCAGTCCATATCTCAGATGATGTCTTTTGAACCAACTTAGATGGTACTTGTTTTAGTGTAAACACAACATATTTTAGAGCATACACCGAAGTAGGTTGTTGGAAGCTTGACTAAACTCATCATCAATCACACCATATCTAGTAATATGTGATTCCTTATTTCTAATACACCATTATGCTGAGGTGTTCCAGACGGAGTCCACTAGGATACAATCCCATGGGCTCTAAGAAGGTCCTCAAACTCTTGGTTTAAGTATTCTCAACCTCAATTAGAATGAGGTGCCTTAATACTTTTATCAAGTTGGTTCTATACTTCATTCATATACTCCTTGAACTTTTCAAGAGTTTTTAACTTATGTTTCATCAAATAAGCATAGCCATACCTACTGAAATCATCAGTAAAGGTTATGAAGTATTTATACCCACCTCTAGTGGTTGTTCTAAAATTTCCACACACATTAGTATGTGTGAGTCCTAATAGATCACTAGCCCTCTCATTGTTACCAGTGAAGGGGTTTTAGCCATCTTGACAAACAAACAAAATTTGCATGTATCTATTGATTCGAAATCAAAAGAGTCCAAATAACCATCTTTGTGGAGTATAGATATGTGTTTCTCATTTAAGTGCCCTAGACGACAATGCCAAAGGTCTATTTTGTTTGATTTGTTGAGTTTTAGGCTTTTGCTATTAATGCTATATAAATTTGTATTAAGATCTAACGAGTAAAGACCATAAGACATAGGGCCACTGCCATAAAAGATCCCATCTTTTGCAATAGAACATCAACCACTTTTAATATGTAATTCAAATGCATCCTTATCTAAACAAGATTCAATAATAATGTTTCTATTTATAGCAGGTACATAATAGTAGTTCTTTAACTCTATTACAAGCCCCATGGGAAGAGATATACTATAGGTTCCAACTATGTTGGCCGCAACTCTTGTGCCATTAGCAACTCGTAGTTCCACCTCATATTTTCCCAAAGGCCTACTTCCTTTTAGATCATGCATATGAGAACATATGTGAGATCCACATCCGACATCTAATACCCAAGATGATGAAGTAGATTGATTTACCTCAATAACGATTATACCTGAAGTGGAGATCACCGTCTCCATTTTCTGCTTCGTGACAGCCGTCAAGTACAAAGGATGAGTTCCACTTGTACTTTTATCTCTCCTTGTCTTGAGTGTTGAAGAATTGGACTTAGGCTTGACCACAAAACTCTTCTTGGTCTTTCTTTGATCCTTGGACTCATCCTCGCTAATCACCATCACGGGGTTGCCCTTTTTCACCATTGCTTCAACATGAATCAATATGGAAATCTGACATCTATCCAGCCAAATTACTCACATGGTAACATGAAAAAAAATGTTTATATGATTCCGGCATAGTCTTTAGAATTATATTAGTAGCCAACTCTTGGATCAAGGTAAATCCTATCCCTCAAGATGATACACATGTCCAATCATATTGAGCACATGTTCTATTACTAAGGCTCCCTCTATCATCTCTGACTCAAGCAACACCTTTAAGATAGTGTTCCTTTCTTGCCTGTCAAGACCATGTGTTACCTTTTAAAGATGTGTCACCATCCCAAGAACACTCATGTCCTCATATTGCTCATGCAAATCATAGTTCATGCAGCTTAGCATAAGGTACTTTATCTCAGGATGAATCGTAAATTGGATTTGTTCCCCATTGATTTTAAATTTATTTGATTTGATTTGAAAATGTTGATGAAATGAATTAGGTCTTTAATTATTATCTCTCCCACTATTTTATTTGAATTGATAGCCCTCAATATCAATTCGGAATATTGTAGTGTACAACATTATAGTTGGCCAAGATAC
Organism: Alisma plantago-aquatica; assembly: GCA_963693085.1. Taxonomy (NCBI): domain Eukaryota; kingdom Viridiplantae; phylum Streptophyta; class Magnoliopsida; order Alismatales; family Alismataceae; genus Alisma; species Alisma plantago-aquatica. The sequence goes on along the minus strand of OY856410.1, from coordinate 89,752,044 downwards.
ATATATCATCAAGTCATGAGTCGGCTTTTTCCTATCACCCACAACCTGACTATTTATATAGGTCATTGTAACATATTAAATCCTAGACATTTTGCATTTTTCCCCTCTTTCCCATCTTTTCCTTTCCTTTCTATCATTCTTGGCCTTTTTGTTTAATTTGTGGATATTATGGTGGTTTAGTGGATATTTTTCCACCTTTTATGCCAATAAAGGGGTTTAATGCACAAATACCTTAGTAGAAATATAAGTAATGGGCCTGAAGTGCAATTGTCCATTTAAGTAATAAAAATAATAAAAGAGTTTGTGATATACTTTCTAGGACTTTTTTTAATATGAAAAAGAAAAGAAATCCCAAAAAAGACAAAAAGGAGACGATAAATGTAATAATTGGAGATAATATGGAATATATTGTTTCAAAAATCACAAATAAGAAACCCACAAGATAAATTGATATTCAATTTCGTTTCCTTAAAGTAAAAGTTACTTAAGGGCCAAGTATCACCAAATTTGGAAAGTATATACATGCATATATATATATATATATATATATATATATAGAGAGAGAGAGAGAGAGAGAGTTAGGCTCGAATACTCTCGAGTGTACAGATCGCACGAATACACTCAAGTGTGTTTTCATATCGAGACTATTTTTTGCAAAATGTAAACCATTGATCTTCACCTTCATGTTATAACTAGGCTACATACAAATTTTGAGTCCACTTCGATGAGTGTAAGTCACTCATCCAAGGGCAAAAAAATCGACGCACGAAACTAATTTAAAATGCATAATTTTTGTGGTCTTTACATATATATGTATATATATATATATATATATATATATATATATATATATATATATATATATATATATATATATATATATATATATATATGGGTGTTCATTCATTGCCCGCGCGGGTAGCCTGGATTTTCGCTACCCGACAACCAAAAAAGTAACTCTCCTGGCTAAGAAAGTAACTCTGCTATAAAAAAAGTAACTATGATGTCAAAAAAGTAACTCTGCTGGCCCAAAAAGTAACTCTGTACAAAATATACAGCAAATATATATAAGGACGGGTTTTTTTTATTTTGGGGGGGAAAATGATATTATTTTGGGATGAAATTTTTTGGGGAGCTAGACAAAATGGTCCTCTGCAATTGTGAATTTTTTTTTTTTGAAAAAAGGTGGTTGGAAGGGTGGACGGGTAGCTACCCACGCAGGCAATAAAGATGGGCCCTATATATATATATATATATATATATATATATATATATATATATATGTATATATATATGTATATATATATATGTGTGTGTGTGTGTGTGTATGTATGTATGTACATATACATACATACATACATCCATACATACATATATATATGGGCCCATCTTTATTACCTGTGTGGGTAGCTCCCTGCCCACCCTTCCCACCACTTTTTTTTTTAAAAAAAATTCTCAATTGAAGAGGAGTATTTTATCTAGCTCTCCAAAAAATTTCATCCAAAAATAATATCATTTGCCCCCCCAAAATCAAAAAACCCGTCCTTATATATATCTGTTGTATATTTTGTACGGAGTTACTTTTTTAGTCGTGTAGTTACTTTCTTATCACCATAGTTACTTTTTAACAACAAAGTTACTTTTGTGGCCAGAAGAGTTACTTTTTTGGCTGTTGGGTAGCGAAATTCTAGGCTACCCACGCGGGCAATGAATGAATGCCTTATATATATATATATATATATATATATATATATATATATATATATATATATATATATATATATATATATATATATATATATATATATATATATATATATATATATATATATATATATATATATATATATATATATACCTCATGAAGGGACCTGGGTTCAAATCTCAGTTGCCTCCTTGATTTACCACCCTCCCAGGCGTTCGGCCTCCGCCACAGACATGGGAGAGGGGGGGGAGAAATCTTTCTTTCTTAATCCCATACATATATATAAGTCTTTATTAAAGGAAAATAGTAAATAAGCCTACAAAGAGAAATAAAATACTTAATGTCCTCAACTTGGAAAATTAATTCCAAATTCATAACATAAATATCATAATAAGCCTTTGGGCAAGTTTTCAACTAATTTGGATGATATTTGGATAATGTGAAAAAGTAGGAGAGAGAAAGTGTGTAGAACCTTCACTTTGTTAATTAATCAAATAAATAATATCAATATGATCGATTAATGGCAAAATTGTATCTAAGATATTAATTGGGACACGTGGGTGAAATTTCATCATATTTGGATAATCTTAGAGTCATAAATGGAGGAAATAAAAAATGAGTATTGAATTATTTAACCCATTAAAAGTTCCCAAAAGGCAAAACGAATTCCATATTCGAATTCTATACCTTAAAATCAGTCAAGATATAAAAATTTTATTAAATTTGGAAATTGTTTGAGCCCTAAAAAGAATAAAGAGAAATTCATTTAATAATATATGTATCACTTTATAATCGAATTGGAAATATATGTAACATAGACATATATTAGGATTTTTCTCGATTAGACGGTCCAGATCGACCGTAGACGTGTGTTTGTTGGATCAGATGGCCGAGAGCTTGTCTTCTTCTTGGGTTCAGATCAGGAAACAAAGTTGGATTTGTGTGATTTCAAAAACTCAATATTTCTCTCTACTCAACCAAATCATGAGATTTTTGGCTCGCTGGAATCCTCTTTCAATTCCACACAGCTTTATCCCAATTTTTTGTGAACTTGATGAATATTCGATAAAGCCCTAAATCTCCTGAAACTCCTCTCTCATCCCAAACTTGTAAACCCTAGTTTACACCCCCTCACCTATAAATATCCCTCCACCGAGCATCCCCATCTCCTTTGCAACTCAAAGCACCCCTCAATTGCTGGTTTCCTCAAAGTTTGACCCCCTCAATGAGTGGACAAAGGTGTTGGACTTGTGGTGGTATTCTCTCTCACCTCACTTCATCTCTGGCCCAATTGGAGGTATGATTGAATTTGCCATCTTCTCCTATTTCTTTTGGTTACTTGTACATCAAATTTCATCGCATATAGCGAATTTGCCCAAAAACTCCCAAGGAGCACACCGACCATGGTGTTGAGGGGTTGGGGAAGATGACCCCTTTTCATTTTAAATTTTTTACCCTCACTCATTTTTTCTATTCGTCTTTGTTCCACACGAAGGGCTCGCTGGTCTTTTGGCTTGAGTTATGCGGCCCTTGACCAGGTCTTGATCGGGTGCCACCTTGGTAGCCAGCGAGGTGGGCTACAGACTTGGCCCACATCTATTTGGCCAAGTAGTGGGCCTAACTCTCTCTCTATCTCTATCTCACCCTCTATGCTCTTTTCCAAATGAATTTTTATTTCGTTGAATTTTCCTATTGGTCAGAATTAAATCAATCATAACAATTAATTCCTTGATCAGAAAATAAAAGTAAGGTATTTTTGGAATAAAAAAAAGCACCTCTATCCATTAAAAATAATTTTGAGCTTCATTTTGAGTTTCTCACAAAAGTGTTTTTGGGACTGATTTACTTAAATAAAAATCACTAAAAATACCTCAAAAAGTCAATATCTTCAAAATACATAAAATTATATGTTAATTTGATCAAAAAAACCTAATTAAGAAAATAGTGATGGTTCTAGGATCTAAATCAATGATTTGTGGAAAAATGGTAACTTTGGGGTTTAAGTCTTTAATTAATGAATATAGTTCTAATGTATGAACATGGTAATGATGTTAGGACAAGTGGACCCTGATCTCATTTAAAGGTTCTGAAAAGTGGTTTCTAGGACTCTAAGGAAGAGGTATGTGCATCTAACACCTTAATTGGGAAATTGCATGCCCTAACCTATTATTTCCTAATGAGGATTAATTGAACCTACTTCTTTATTCTTGAAACCTAATGTACTTATGCCTCAAATTAGATTAGTATCTTATCTTGTATGGGTCTTATACACCACTTCCATGCTTATTGAATATTTTGATTACTCTTGCCATGACTACTTTTCTAGAATGTAGATTTATGTTCTATTTAATTTAAATTAGTGGTACTTATGTACAACCACCAACAGAGGGCATGCATTTAATCACCCTGGTAATGTTTTTATTCTCCCCTCTATTATTGTGTAGGTGATTGGGAATGACTATAGGTTAGAGGTCTGGTAGGTTCCTCAACCCTACTTAGTTAGGTAGACATAATTATCATACATGCAAATCCTTTTTGATATAATTGTTAATGGCAAGTTTCTTTTGAATATAGCGCCATACTCTTGTTATATTCATCTTATGATGAACCCTAGCCTATTTTTATTTTCTTTACATATCTTGTTATCCTAAACTTGTTTTTTGACACATACTTTTCTTCCCTTTCCCTTTCCCTTTTGTTGGGTGCCTTCCCAACCACCTAGGTACTGAGAAAGGTGATGGATAAGAGAAGAAAATCTTATCTTTTGGCTTACTCTTGGTTGACGGAGATGTTTCTTTACAGACAAGATTGTGGTAGTTAGACTTCCCTCTATCTAGATCATGTTTGTGTATATTAATGTAAACCCTAATGGAAGAATGTTATATTCTTGTATAATCTTTTATGAAATTGATTATAGTCATTTATTCTTTACCACTGCTTTCCAATGGTCTTTTGTATACCATATAAATAAAGATTTGAAAATTTTACACCCTTTTTAACATACCTTTTGAGTATCTTGGGAATGGAGGTTTGATATTTCAAATTTTTAGTAAAGGGGCGACTTCACTCTTTTTTACAACATGGTATCAGAGCCCATGGTAGTCAGAATCTGACTATTTCAATTTTGTCTCCCTAATTAGAATTCTCATCTTACTTAGTTCCTCTTTAGAGGACATGTTTTTCCTAGAGTTGATCTATAAATGATCAAAGGTTGATTTAGGATCCTATAGTTTCACATTAGCATCATGATGTATAAACCTAAATTACTTATAACTAAAATATGCATAATTAACCATGGTAACTTGATGTTTTGTAGGTTTGCCTTTAGGCTACCATTCGGGTATTAAGTTGAAGCAAAGGTGTCTAGAAAGGATTAGGTTATGGGGGCTGGCAATATTTTCCTCCGTGCCACTAGCTTGGTTTATGAGGAGTCCCAGATCCATATGATGTCCGTCTGGCCTGAGCTGATATGGATTGTCTAAAATAGTATGATTTTAGGCAATAGTGAACTTAAACATATATGTTATATATCTTTGAAACCCTAAGTCTTTTAGGTTTTGTGACTTGTTTTGAGGATGGATACCCTATATAGTTCCCTTTAGACCCTTAAAACCATATGTGTGACGACAGTCGCCAAACCGACAAACAAATCGTTACTAATTAAGAGGAATTTCAACATAAACAGCGGATTAACAAAAATCACTTAAAATTAAAACCATTTTGCAAAGAGATCCATTTCTAGGGAAACACTTTAAGGCAGAACCAAAACTTTATATACATCATTGTTCACATTGTACATAAATTGTACCATCTCTTCTCGAGGATAACATATAACAGTTGCTTTGTCAAAACATATACTGTAGCAACATAAAACCTCGAGGCTTACAAGCCAAAAACCTCAGATCGTTCATGAAATCATAACGAACCAACTCCAAGGACTTGAGAGTACAGAGATGACACATAGGACTTCTATCTACAAGACATGACTGATAGTACACTCAACCTGAGTTGTCACTACTGTCCCTGCTGTTGTTGTTCTTTTTCTGCAGAAAGGTCTTCACCTCCTCATGCACGTCCACCTAAAAATTTGGATCCCACGGGGGTGAGACAATTGTAATTGTCCCAGCGAGAGATATAACTCTCCGCCAACAATGTTATTACCACAGTTAAATAGTATTAAATTGAACATAGGATAAGAAGTTAGAACATTCTCATATTTTAAAGCATTGCAGCTGTCTATGATAGAGCAGTAAGTCAACTATTCACTTTATAAGGAATATGGAGAACACATATATCATTTACCCATCATAATATCTCAAACTTATCCTGTGATGCTCATTATCATGGTATGTCATCCATGAATCATTCTCATACCTATATGTTGGCCTCAGCCAATATGCTAACCAGATATTGAATTGTACCACTCATGTGAGTATACATCATCATACTTTGTCCAGGCATTGGACTATGCCAATCCTGTGCAACCATTCCAGGCATTGGACTATGCCAATCCTGTGACATTATTCCAGGCATTGGGTTATGACCAATCCTGTGATATTATTCCAGGTATGGGGTTATGACCAATCCTGTGATATTATTCCAGGTATTGGGTTATTACCAATCCTGTGCATTCCAGGTTATGATCTATGTCAATCCTGTGATATTATTCCACGCATTGGGTTATGACCAACCCTGTGATATTAATCCAGGTATTGGGTTATGACCAATCCTGTGATATTATTCCAGGTATTGGGTTATTACCAATCATGTGCATTCCAGGTATTGATCTTTGTCAATCCTGTGATATTATTCCAGGTATTGGGTTATTACCAATCATGTGCATTATAGGTATTGATTTATGTCAATCCTGTGATATTATTCCAGGCATTGGGTTATTACCAATCCTGTGCATACCAGGTATTGATCTATGTCAATCCTGTGATATTATTCCAGGCATTGGGTTATTACCAATCCTATGCATTCCAGGTATTGATCTATGTCAATCTTGTGATATTATTCCAGACATAGGGTTATTACCAATCATGTGCATTCCAGGTATTGATCTATGTCAATCCTATGATATTATTCCAGGTATTGGGTTACGACCAATCCTGTACATTCCAGGTATTGAACTTTGTCAATCCTGTGATATTATTCCAGGTATTGGGTTATTACCAATCATGTGTAATTATTCCAGGTATTGGGTTGTTACCAATCATGTGCATTCCAGGTATTGAGTTATGACCAATCTTCTGCATTCCAGGTATTGAACTTTGTCAATCCTGTGATATTATTCCAGGCATTGGGTTATTACCAATCATGTGCATTATAGGCTTCATGCCTCTGCCAGGTATTGGTCCGCAACCAATCTTGATTACACAGCTAGGCAGTGGATTCTAACCACTCCTGATTACACATTCATTATGGGGTATCAATCCCTTAAATTCATCTTTGGTTATCACATCCTTTTACTAGGCATTATACCCTGGGGCAAGCCATCATATCAATTTACATTCTTTATATAATACAAGTATTCCTCATGTCTCATTTTAACATATTCAAGGCACCATAGCCCGTATTTTGGCTATGACTATAATGCATGTATGACCAAGATTTCATTATTATCTATGTAACCATTTATTATTATTATTATGTTACAGGGTTCCCATCTACTTGATTTATTTTAAACATTACCACTTCTTACATCAATCGTTAGATCAATATCTTTTCACCTCTCATTAGGAAACAACTAATCACATGACTCACAAGGCCCATTAAACATCTTGTCACCTCTCACTAGGAAACAACTATTCACATGGCTCATAAGGCCATTAAACATCTTGTCACCTCTCACTAGGCAACAACTATTCACATGGCTCACAAGGCCATTAAACATCTTGTCACCTCTCATTATGAAACAACTATTCATGTGGCTCACAAGGCCATTAAACATCTTCTCACCTCTCATCATTTATCATTAAATGAATCATCAAAACAAGGTATGAGTTTGTCTCTCATCCTTACTATGGTATGATTACATCATACATTATTAACTTGCTTAACCCTTTCTTAAGGTATGTTAGCCCACACTTTATCAAAGTGTATTAAACATATTACATCTCAATGTAACAATTGACATAACACACTTCATGTGTTACTCATCCAAGTATGTTGGATTTAAGGTGCATCAAGGTACATCAACCTTGAAATGCTGGATGTGATATCTATCATGTCTTGATGTATTACTTCCCTCATTACTTTTAACTTACTTAAGTTCATCAACTTATCTTGTATTAGGGTATTTCCCATACTTATACTTTATGCACTAGCCCATCACATTCATTTTGTAGTGTATTGATCATGAGTCATACATTTGAATTGTCCAACCATCATCAATTGATGTGGACTCATCTCAGGTTGAGACATTGTTGATATAGGATTAACCATTATCAACCAATTTAGGTGTTTCACCTATCAAGGTATTAGCCACACCACTACTTGGTGTTTCACTCATCACTCCTAAGAGTATCTTTCCCTCACCTCTACAAGGTGTCTTGGGTTAAAGGTGTGCATATGTTCACCATATCGGGTTATAGGTGTATAGGCACCACCATATCGGGCTAGAAGTATATACACACCATTCATATCGGGCTAGAGGTGTTTATATGTGTTACCCATGTCATGCATGAGGTATAAATCCATCACCATTTCGGGCTATACATCAACTAGGGTTGTGTAACAGGCTACCATATCGTTCAATCGAATTTGCAATTCTTTACTCATATAGGGTTACCCAAATTAGGGTTTCGCATCAACTTACAAGTATACAATTGACCCTGTATCGTTCATGGAGTCTATACTTGACTCCCTATCATGCAATAGGTGTATACTACACCCCCATATCGTGCAACAATGTATTCATTCATATCCATATTGTTCAAGTGAAGAAGGTGCATCATCATATCAGGTTAAAGGTGCTTACTTGTGTGCTTGCACCCGATATCACTTTTATAAGGTGATATCATCATATTCAAGCTCTAGACCTTTGTTCTAACTATTAAAGTTCATGTCAACAGGTCTAAGAAACTACTAGAACTCATAATCGCGTCAATTGTTTCAGGAAATTTCAAAATTAAAAGTATTTCACTCATTATAGCAATTCAAGTGAAGAATAATAACATGGTTGAGTTCAAGTTATATAACCCGCCTTAAGAATGACTTAAAAGCTCCAAGCTCCAAAGCTACATGTTCCTAAGGTTTAATATGAACTTCACAACTCCTCTATATGCAAAGAATTACCATGGATAAGCAATTGGTGAAGAAGAATAGAAAAGAAGATCAACACCCTAAATTCATGCTTCAAACCAATGTTGAAGATGATCTTATCCTCACCTTAGGGTTAAGTTTTGAGTTCCTTAGATCCTTGGCTGACACCCCACCACTCTTGGGCGATATGAAATTCTTCTTGGCCGACACAACCTTGCTTGTGGCCGATACCCCCTCACTTGTGCCCAAAATCACTTCAATTGGCCGATATCAACTTGCTATAGACAATATCAACATGGTATGGCCGATACACTTGCTATGGCCAATACCCAAGGCTTATGCACGATACCCTTGTTCCCTTGCACGATATGGCACTCTCTTGCACGATATGGCACTCACTTGCACGATATGACACTCAACTCTTTACCCTATTGGCCGATATCACCTTATATGGCCAATTTCACCTACTTGGCCGATATGCTTTTGCTATGGGAAATATCCAAGGGCCTATGCACTATATGCTTGCTCTCCAGCACGATACAAGAGCCCCATGCACGATACCACAAGGTAGGAGGGTGGTAAGGGTCGAAAATTTTCACTTAAGGGTGAAACTAGGGGTATATATACTTATTGTTCATGAAAGAAGGCAAAAATGAGGTGTCAACATTTTGAGCTAGTAGGTGCCACGTGTCATGCATGGGAGAAACGTGTTCATGCATGGATAAACATTTATCGTTTCTTGAAAAATGGTTGAGGGTCATCTTGAGATGCAAATTCGTCCATTACTTATCCATTTGGATAAGTCATCTAGGTTTAATCACTATTTTAAGTCAAGTCAATACACTTTTTCTAAGGAAACTTGTTGGCCGTCACACCTCACCTCCTTGAGGTGATTTTCACGATATGTACTTTTCCAAGAGTCCAAAAAACTATATGGGACACATCCTTGGGCTCCACAGCCTATAGGCACTCATATATAAGCTTTTCAACTTGATACAACTTAAGTTAAGCTTCCAAATTCAACCCTTTTTCTTGGTCATTTCATCACCAAGAGCATCATCATTCATAATTGATCCAAATATGGTGTCTCATTCATTCTCTCTCCTATAAATGATACATAGAGGAAGTAGGGACATTATAGAGGTGGTAATTTGCATAACAACCCCACATTTTGGGTAAATTACAAATTGTACCAAAATTGGTGCACAATGCTCCAACATTGTTCAAACAAGTTCAAACTTGGAATTTAGGCTTTCCACAAGCCACCACTTAGCATCATGCTCTCTATTATGATGCTAAAACACATGAGGCATGTTCAAAATGTTACATTTTGCATTATAGCCCCTCAATTTTGATAAATTGCACTTTGGTCCAAAACAAAGAGAAATTGCTCAAACAACATTCAATCGGGACCAAAATTGAAACATAAGTGTGTCACATGATAACAAAGCACCTTAGAGTATTCTATTAAAGTTATAAGAAACTTTGTTAGCAAAAAACAAATAGGGTTACCTCATAACCCAGGTTAGGGTCGTTTCAAGTTATAAACCCCTAACAAGGATTTCATCCTCGAAATCTCAGATAAAAGGAGACAGATATTATTCATTTGTTATATCATCAAGTATCCACATATCATCTCATTGTTATGGAGACACCATAGAACTTTGATAAATACAAAGTTCTTTTACACAAAAATCCCATGGAATCAAACACATAGGATACATGCTTCACTGTCTTTTCACTATCGACTGTGTAGTTAAGTCTCGGTTAGGTAACACTTTTATCACTCAGATAGAGGTTGTTTGTTAATCTTATTTGACAACTTTTATTGTAATATTTTTACAATTATTCCTTCAAGTAGATCATTCTCATCAATGTTATGTTTATGCAAAGCATAAACCCCTAACATATGATGTCCATACTACATTAGGTAACTGGACTGATTCCACAGTTAATCATTCCATGTAACTATCATAAGATAGTCTGATGTTTCTCAGATATTAGAATTCCTTACCTTGGTATCTAACACATGCGTTAATAACACATCACATCCTCATTTTTGTTTATAAGTTGACTTATGAGTAAATCAAATTCCTTCATATATCGATTAGAATGTGGTAGAAATATCCATGCCACATCTCTTTCTTCTTTAAAATCTTGAGATTGTTTCAGAATGACTACTTGATCAGAGTAATAAAAAAGATAACAATGTAAATATGTCATACTTACCTTGCGTTCAATAAATGAATACCTGACCAGGGTATTCAAGAACTGAAATTAGGTAGTATGTATTTATTTTATATTATGTTTCATATTCTTAACATCTCTTTAACTTTCACTACTTAGTATCTCATATTTTCTCTGAGTGTTTTCTTTTACATCTTTCCCCTTTCTGCATGAAAAGAGAAATTTTCAAACACATAAGAGAATATTGGACTGAACATAAGTTTTCATCATTCTTATCTTTTCCTCATATCCTTAAAGGATTATACAGATGACTACACAACAACTACCTTTCTTATAGTAGGAAACAAAAAGGTAACTCAAAATAGATAGTTCTATCTTGACAAGTCTACCTTTTACAAGATAACTAGCATCTTATCAGATCCAAAACATGGACTTAGTTGTTATTTGTTATCACCTTTGTCCTCTACTACCTGAAGTAGATGGACCAAACTGTGACACTTGTCTTCGTCCTATACCATCTGCTCCACTGGGCTGAGGTCCTTGTGGGTTTTGCAGATTATGCCTTGAGTGTTGGGTTACCTCACTATTTCTCCTTGGACATTGTTGTCTAAAATGTCCTATCTTTCCACATTTATGACAAGCTCGACCTTGACTTGATGACCTATGCATAGGTGCACTATATTGTGGTTGAACTGGTGAAGATTTCGGTTGTTTGTTGCCACTACTCCACTATTTGCATGACTGTGTAGACTTCCTTTTAAGGTTTGTCTCATGTTTCTTTATCGTAGACCTTTCTATCCTCCGTATAGAATCCACAAATGTGGCAAACCTCTCTCTACTTTCTAGGGCAGATGTCGGGATGGACATCTCAGCATTCAGTCCCTTCTCAAAATGTCAGATCTTCTCCTCCTCAGTAGCTGCCATTTGAGGACAAAAATGTAAAAGTTCCATAAACTTAACCTCATATTCATTTATCGACATGGCCCCCTGTCGAATCTTCTCAAACTGTGAGATCTTTTCATCTAAGTATGTCTTTGGAAAATACTTATTGATGAATTCTCGACGAAATTCTTCCCAATCAACCTCTTCATCAATCCTTTTTATTTCTTCTATAGCCCACCAATGTCCAGCACTACCCTTCAAAAGGTACACATCATGTTTAACTTTGTCAGCATCTGGGATACTAAGGATCTTAAAAGCCTTTTCTAACTTAGTGAGCCAGAGATCAACATTTGTTGGATCAGATGTCCCAGCATATCCTATGGCTCCTATACGACATAATCATTCAAAAGTCTTTCCAGACCCATATCCCTCATTGGGAGCTAGTGCCCTAGGTGTCGGTGCTGACTTTCAGTCTGTTATATGCATCACTGTAGTCATGAATTTTACAAATAGATTAGAAAAATCTGGGTTTCTCATCATGAATTCATCAATATAGGGATTCTCAGGCACTATTTCTTCTCTTTCCTGATCCTTGGCACCTTCCACTGGTGCAACAACATTTCTCTCAGCAGTGTGTCCCTCATGTTCTCCAGTCATCTTTGAGTTATATATCTTCTTCTACATAAGAAGAAGGCACTATAAGATACACTGAGGTACACATAGAATAGACATTACACCTTAGTCCTATGTCTCTATAGACTCAGCGAACCTTAAGCTCTGATACCATACTTGTGACGACAGTCGCCAAACCGACAAACAAATCGTTACTAATTAAGAGGAATTTCAACATAAACAGTGGATTAACAAAAATCACTTAAAAATTAAAACCATTTTGCAAAGAGATCCATTTCTAGGGAAACTCTTTAAGGCAGAATCAAAACTTTATATACATCATTGTTCACATTGTACATACATTGTACCATCTCTTCTTGAGGATAACATATAACAATTTCTTTGTCAAAACATATATTGTAGCAACATAAAACCTCGAGGCTTACAAGCCAAAAACCTCAGATCATTCATGAAACCATAACAAACCAACTCCAAGGACATGAGAGTACAGAGACGACACATAGGACTTCTATCTACAAGATATGGCATACAGTACACACAACCTGAGTTGTCACTGTTGTCCCTACTGTTGTTGTTCTTTTTCTGCAGAAAGGTCTTCACCTCCTCGTGCACGTCCACCTAAAAATTTGGATCCCACGGGGGTGAGACAATTGTAATTGTCCCAGCGAGAGATATAACTCTCCGCCAACAATGTTATTACCACAGTTAAATAGTATTAAATTGAGAAGAGGATAGGAAGTTAGAACATTCTCATATTTTAAAGCAATGCAGCTGTCTATGATAGAGCAATAATTCAACTATTCACTTTATAAGGAATATGGAGAAAACATATATCATTTACCCATCATACTATCTCAAGCTTATCATGTGATGCTCATTATCATGGTATGTCATCCATGAATCATTCTCATTCCTATCTATTGGCCTCAGCCAATATGCTAACCAGATATTGAATTGTACCACTCATGTGAGTATACATCATCATATTCTGTCTAGGCATTGTACTGTGCCAATCATGTGCAACCATTCCAGGCATTGGACTATGCCAATCCTGTGACATTATTCCAGGCATTGGGTTATGACCAATCTTGTGATATTATTCCAAGTATTGGGTTATGACCAATCCTGTGATATTATTCCAGGTATTGGGTTATTACCAATCATGTGCATTCCAGGTATTGATCTATGTCAATCCTGTGATATTATTCCAGGAATTGGGTTATGACCAATCCTATGATATTATTCCAGGTATTGGGTTATGACCAATCCTGTGATATTGTTCCAGGTATTGGGTTATTACCAATCCTGTGCATTCCAGGTATTGATCTATGTCAATCCTGTGATATTATTCCAGGTATTGGGTTATTACCAATCATGTACATTCTAGGTATTGATCTATGTCAATCCTGTGATATTATTCCAGGCATTGGGTTATTACCAATCCTATGCATTCTAGGTATTGATCTATGTCAATCCTGTGATATTATTCCAGGCATTGGGTTATTACCAATCCTGTGCATTCTAGGTATTGATCATTGTCAATCCTGTGATATTATTCATGGCATTGGGTTATTACCAATCCTGTGCATTCCAGGTATTGATCTATGTCAATCCTGTGATATTATTCCATGTATTGGGTTATGACCAATATTGTACATTCCAGGTGTTGAACTTTGTCAATCCTGTGATATTATTCCAGGTATTGGGTTATTACCAATCCTATGCAATTATTCCAGGTATTGGATTGTTACCAATCCTATGCATTCCAGGTATTGAACTTTGTTAGTCCTGTGATATTATTCCAGGTATTGAGTTATGACCAATCCTGTGCATTCCAAGTATTGAACTTTGTCAATCATGTGATATTATTCCAGGCATAGGGTTATTACCAATCTTGCGCATTATAGGCTTCATGCCTCTACCAGGTATTGGTCCACAACCAATCTTGATTACACAGCCAGGTAGTGGATTATAACCACTCCTGATTACACATTCGTTATGGGGTATCAATCCCCTAAATTCATCTTTGGTTATCACATCCTTTTACTAGGCATTATACCCTGGGGCAAGCCATCATATCAATTTACATTCTTTATATAATACAAGTATTCCTCATGTCTCATTTTAAAATATTCAAGGCACCATAGCCCCTATTTTGGCTATGACTATAATGCATGTATGACCAAGATTTCATTATTATCTTTGTAACCATTTATTTTTATTATTATTATGTTACAGGGTTCCCATATACTTGGTTTATTTTAAACATTACCACTTCTTACATCAATGTTTAGATCAATATCTTGTCACCTCTAATTAGGAAACAACTAATCACAAGACTCACAAGCCCCATTAAACATCTTGTCACCTCTCACTAGGCAAAAACTATTCACATGGCTCATAATTCCATTAAACATCTTTTCGCCTCTCACTACGCAACAACTATTCACATGGCTCACAAGGCCATTAAACATCTTGTCACCTCTCATTAGGAAACAACTATTCACATGGCTCACAAGGCCATTAAAAATCTTGTCACCTCATCATTTATCATTAAATGAACCATCAAAACAAGGTATGAGTTTGTCTCTCATCCTTACTATGGTATGATTACATCATACATTATTAACTTGGATTAATCCTTTCTTAAGGTATGTTAGCCCACACTTTATCAAAGTGTATTAAACTTATTACATCTCAATGTAACAATTGACATAACACACTTCATGTGTTACTCATCCAAGTATGTTGGATTTAAGGTGCATCAAGGTACATCAACCTTGAAATGCTGGATGTGATATCTATCATGTCTTGATGTATTACTTCCGTCATTACTTTTAACTTACTTAAGTTCATCAACTTATCTTGTATTAGGGTATTTCCCATCCTAATACTTTATGCACTAGCCCATCACATTCATTATGTAGTGTATTGATCATGAGTCATACATTTGAATTGTCCAACCATCATCAATTGATGTGGACTCATCTCAGGTTGAGACATTGTTGATATAGGATTAACCATTATCAACCACTTTAGGTGTTTCACCTATCAAGGTATTAGCCACACCATTACATGGTGTTTCACTCATCACTCCTAAGAGTATCTTGCCCTCACCTCTACAAGGTGTCTCGGGTTAAAGGTGTGCATATGTTCACCATATCGGGTTATAGGTGTATAGGCACCACCTTATCGGGCTAGAAGTATATACACACCATTCATATCGGGCTATAGGTGTTTATATGTGTTACCCATGTCGTGCATGAGGTATAAATCCATCACCATTTCGGGCTAGACATCAACTAGGGTTGTGTAACAGGCTACCATATCGTTCAATAGCATTTGCTATTCTTTACTCATATCGGGTTACCCAAATTAGGGTTTCACATCAACTTACAAGTATACAATTGACCCTGTATCGTGCATGGAGTCTATACTTGACTCCCTATCGTGCAATAGGTGTATACTACACCCCCATATCGTGCAACAATGTATTCATTCATATCCATATTGTTCAAGTGAAGAAGGTGCATCATCATATCGGGTTAAAGGTGCTTACTTGTGTGCTTGCACCCGATATCACTTTTATAAGGTGATATCATCATATTCAAGATCTAGACCTTTGTTCTAACTATTACAGTTCATTTCAACAGGTCTAAGAAACTACTAGAACTCATAGTCTCATCAATTATTTCAAGAAATTTCGGAATTAAAAGTATTTCACTAATTATAGCAAATCAGGTGAAGAATAATAACATGGTTGAGTTCAAGTTATATAACCTGCCTTAAGAATGACTTCAAAGATCCAAGATCCAAAGCTCCACGTTCCTAAGGTTGAATATGAACTTCACAACTCCTCTATATGCAAAGAATTACCATGGATAAACAATTGGTGAAGAACAAAAGAAAAGAAGATCAACACCCTAAATTCATGCTTCAAACCAATGTTGAAGAGGATCGTATCCTCACCTTAGGGTTAAGCTTTGAGTTCCTTAGATCCTTGGACGACACCCCACCACTCTTGGGAGATATGGACTTCCTCTTGGCCGACACAACCTTGCTTGTGGCCGATACCCCCTCACTTGTGGCCAAAATCACTTTAATTGGCCGGTATCAACTTGTTATGGTAAATATCAACATGGTATGGGTGATACACTTGCTATGGCCGATACCCAAGGCCTATGCACGATACCCTTGTGCCCTTGGACGATATGAAAACCCTCTTGCACGATATGGCACTCTCTTGCACGATATGGCACTCACTTGCACGATATGGCCCTCAACTCTTTACCCTATTGGCCGATATCACCTTATATGGCCAATTTCACCTACTTGGCCGATATGCTTTTGCTATGGGCAATATCCATGGGCCTATGTACGATATGCTTGCTCTACTACACGATACAAGAGCCCCATGCACAATACCACAAGGTAGGAGGGTGGTAAGGGACGAAGCATTTCACTTAAGGGTGAAACTAGGGGTATATATACTTGTTGTTCATGAAAGAGCAAAAATGAGGTGTCAACATTTTGAGCTAGTAGGTGCCACGTGTCATGCATGGGTGACATGTGTTCATGCATGGATAAACATTTATCTTGTCTTGCAAAATGGTTGAGGATCATCTTGAGATGCAAATTCGTCCATTACTTATCCATTTGGATAAGTCATCTAGGTTTAATCACTATTTTAAGTCAAGTCGATACACTTTTTCTAAGGAAACTTGTTGGCCGTCACTGCTCACCTCCTTGAGGTTCTTTGCACGATATGGACTTTGCCAAGAGTCCAAAAACGATATGGGGCACCTCCTTGGGCTCCATGGTCGATAGGCACTCATATATAAGCTTTTCAACTTGATACAACTCAAGTTAAGCTTCCAAATTCAACCCTTTTTCTTGGTCATTTCATCACCAAGAGCATCATCATTCATTATTGCTCCAAATATGGTGTATCATTCATTATCTCTCCTATAAATGATACATAGAGGAAGTAGGGACATTCTAGAGGTGGTAATTTTCATAACAACTCCACATTTTGGGTAAATTACAAATTGTACCAAAATTGGTGCACAATGCTCCAGCATTGTTCAAACAAGTTCAAACTTGGAATTTAGGCTTTCCACAAGCCACCACTTAGCATAATTCTTTATATTATGATGCTAAAACACATGAGGAATGTTCAACATGTTACATTTTGCATTATAGCCCCTCAATTTTGATAAATTGCACTTTGGTCCAAAACAAAGAAAATTTGCTCAAACAACATTCAATCGGGACCAAAATTGAAACATAAGTGTGTCATATGATAACAAAGCACCTTAGAGTATTATATTAAAGTTCTAAGAAACTTTTTTAGCCAAAAAAATAGGGTTACCTCATAACCCAGGTCAGGGTCGTTACAGTATGTTTGGTCATCCTAACCCTGAAACCTGGACTTTGAATTTTGGTATTTAGTAAGCTATTAGAGTGTGTAGTGGAAGCATGATGGATGTTATACATGGTTTAGTAAGATTCACCCTTTTACATATAGTTTAGTTTATCTTAGTAGATCAAACATTTTAAGGGGTGGACAGTAGTTGGTTGTGGATGGGTAGGTATATTTCGAGGATGAAATCCTTCTATGGGGGATGGAGCCATGTGCCATACCGAGATCTAGCTACATGACTTTAGAAACCCTAACCCCAAGAATAGGAGGTTAGTGTGCTTGTATCCTTAGTTTTTACCAAACAAGTTATTGTTATAACTTAACATGCTTGTTTATATGCCAATAAACATATAATGATCATCTAATGAATAGCTCATATGCTTGAACCCTAACGAATATCCAATGCACATAATGTGAGTCGCTCACATATTCATAATAATTATGCAAACACATGATATTAACAATGTCATGAACCAATAAACCTTAATTATATGATGAAAAAGATAAATGTAACCTAATATGGGACTTAATATATGCTAACCAGTTGTAAGTGAAATATACTGGCCGTGTTGACCTACACCCTAAGTTGTAATCATCTAACCTTAACATATACATCGTCAGTGATAGTCATGATATATTAGTAACCTTAGGTGTCATAATCAGATAACATACCTTGATGCACATAAATGATATATATTCACATAATCATAGACTACTCAACTCATAAATATGAAATGCATAACACTTTATTACCCAGTACACACCTAATCATGACTTGGTATGTAAATCAATTTATTAATATGTAATATGTCCAACCTGGTTCACTAAAATACATATAATGACTTCAATATGGATAACAAGTAAATAGATTCACATAAATGTGCATAATCGATAATAAAAAGTGAATAAATATGAGAAAATGAATAATGATGACATTAGTGTGAATAAGAAAGGTAATGTGACAATGTTTAATATACATACAAGTAATCAATGTGACATAAATTTGATTAATTATAGACTTAATAACAAATTGAATAAATTGTCCTATCACATGCAAGATAATTTGTTATAATTAATATAATGATAATATGAGGATAATGAAGTGTAAATCCAAATTATTAATCATCAAATATATTGAGATAATTGAGTAACCTCTAATTGTGCTAAAATTCTTAACAAGATAAATGATATATATAATATGAGGCTTAATGCATAATAATGAAGTATAATTCTTTTTGGAAACCAAGTGAATATGACCTGACATAATAAAAAGAATAATAATGATAACGAAATATCCTAATAAATATAATTCTAATGATCCAAAAATGTTAATAATGTTAAATCTCATAAAATTAATCTTAATAGTGGAAACCTAGGGCCCTGTTTGGAAACAGACCAGGATGTGATTTAGGCTTGTCTTATTAGGCCACGTCTGTGCCATAGGAGTAGATCCAGTCCCGATCCAGTCCATTTTTGCAATTTTGCATTTGGTTGGAAATCGTGAAACGGCCCCATTTCGAGATTCTGTAATCCCAAAAGCTAGACTATCTCAGTCTTGCCAACAGCAGGATTAGGATTCCCAGTTCAGATTTTGCTCTGTCTTTTGTGTATTTTGTTTTATATAGCAGTCTTAAAAACATAAGTTACGAGGCCAGCCGGATTGGTTTGCCAAATAGGGCCAAGTGGGGAACCCTAATAATCCTATTCTGGATGACTAGACTAATCCCAGTCTAGATTTCATAATCCCAATAATCCCAGTCCATTGCCAAACAGGGCCTAGGTGATCCTTGAGAACCTGACCTTTGACAAGATGCTTGTGAAGTATATATTTGGTGGAAGTTATGATTGGTGGAACAACAAAAGTTTGGTGATGAGATGTTGCACCTTCACTTTCCCTCCTTGCTTGTGATATCGGGAATGAAATCCTCTTTAAGGGGTGGAGTGTTGTAACATACTAAATCCTATACATTTTACCTTTTGGCCCTCTTTCCCATCTTTTCCTTTCCTTTCTATCCTTCTTGGCCTTTCTATTTAATTTTTGGATATTATAGTGGTTTAGTGGACATTTGGTCACCTTTTATGCCAATTAATGGGTTTAATTGACAAATACCTCACCAGAAATCTAAAATGTATATGATCCCATCACTAATGCAAGTATACAAGTATACAACTGCAATCATACCAGTACTAATGCACCAGATCCCATCATAACTCTGCAGTTAAGCATGCTTGGGCGAGAGTAGTACTAGGATGGGTGACCTCCTGGGAATTCCTCGTGTTGCACCACCTTTTAAAAGGTTATCATTCAGATAATTGTCTAGGGTATGGAAGCGGAGTGGGGGGCGGTGGCGGCAGGTGATCCAGGAGAAGACGATGGTACAGTCTCTACGGGGACTAGGAAATCACCGGAAGATGGGATTAAGACGGGCCGCAATCCACAGCATGAACGTAGGCACAAACGATGATCTAGAAGTCCAGGTAGTGCGAGGAATGGCGGCGCTGACGCGCAACAAGGTGTTGACGCCATGAGCACGGGGAAGATCTGTATCCCGAATATGGGAATAGAATTCCATTATGGAGGCATGCGAGGGTCATCCCAGCCAGGAACTCAGAGCGGGGAAACATTGGAAGACAGCGGCGCTGTAATCACCCCATAAGCCGAAGGAGGTACACATCCACTGGGGTTTTTTCCCCCTATTTCAGGAAGCACCCAGGAGGCGCAGCCCCCCCCCCCCGATACCTCAACCTGCAAACGTGTGGGGGCAGAATAGATCTAGAACCGCTTCTGGAACGACACTGAACGGATCAACAGACCTCTTCCTAAACAAGCTGTTTGAAGAGCATCTTGATCTGGAGGCGGTGAACCTTTACTTCTCTGATGGACAGCCTGAAATCATGATCGACCCTATGTATGAAGATTTCCTTGTCATGCCATGGAAATATGTTGTTGTCGTGAAGGCCATGGGGACCCAACTAGGGTATATGACCCTAAGAGATCGTCTATGAGCCATGTGGAGCCTAGTAGGGAAGTATAACATATATGAACTGGACCTGAATCACTTCGTAATGCAACTTTCATGCCGGCAAGATTACGACATGGCCATGACAGGAGGGCCTTGGAAAATTTTTGGATGTAACCTAATCGTCTGGGATTGGCACCCTTCCTTTATTCCTTCAACTGAACTGCCGCAGAAGATCGTATGCTGGGTCAGGATCCTGAATCTCCCTCTACATCTATACATCCAAACAATATTCAAGTGTATAGGCATGGCTCTCGGAAGGCTGGTAAAGGTTGACGACCACACCATTAAACGCACCAGAAGCAAATTTTCTTGCCTCGCCGTCGAACTCGACACCATGATAGAATTGGCAGCCAGTATTGTTATCAATGGATTAGACTTTGAAGTAGAATACGAAGGATTCCCATTTCAATGTGCAACTTGCGGCGAAGAAGGCCATACACCTGTGCAATGCTCCGCAGAGATTGTGCAGCCGGAAGCTAACCAAAATACTCCACCCCCAGCTACGGACGAACCTATTACAAA
Source organism: Alisma plantago-aquatica (assembly GCA_963693085.1). Taxonomy (NCBI): domain Eukaryota; kingdom Viridiplantae; phylum Streptophyta; class Magnoliopsida; order Alismatales; family Alismataceae; genus Alisma; species Alisma plantago-aquatica. Next base: position 89,730,404 of record OY856410.1, on the reverse strand, counting down.
CTCTGAAAATCAGTGGAGAGCACAAAAACATCAGCGGGGATACCAGGGGAAACAACAGCCTACTGTAACGTCTATGAACGCTACCACCCGGACTAGGAATCTCTTTAATGATATGATAGTAGAAGATGAGTCGACTAAAGCACACACAAACACAAGCCAAGAGGGAAAGCAGTCAGCAGAAAAGCCTGTGGGACACAAGAACCCTAAAATCCGGAGGAAGAAGAAGACAACAGATACTATTGAGACAGCTGAACAGAAGGGGAAAGTCCTAAGGGACATCACAAACCAACTGCAACAACCTACAGAAGGCCATGTACAAGGCGAGCAAGCCAATAAAACACCAAACCACACGATAGTGAACATGGAGATCGACGAGGTGATCGAAATAATTCCTGAGGCAGAGGAACCTGTGACCACCGCTGATACAACGCACACCACCCGCAGTAGAAAGAAGAAACGAGATATTGACACCTCAGCGACAAATCCTTCTATTCCTAGAAAATCCTTGACAGGGAAGATGTTTAAGGGCAGTGGAACAAAGATGAAGCGATCCGGGGTTGCGAAATCTGCAATAGAAGGTATCCGAAGAAGCCCCAGGCTCAGAGGAAGCTCAGACGCATAGATCATACTGGATGTCCTAAGTCGTGCAGATAATAGTGGTGCAAATAACAAGGAGACCAATGAAAATTAGCCTTAACTTCCCGTTTACAAGAATCTTCAGTTACAATCCTTGTGTGATGGCTAAACTGTTGTGCTGGAATGTGAGAGGAATCGGAAACAACGACACTAGCAAAATTCTGAAAGAGCTTGTCTATACACACAAACCTACTATCACTGCGGTTTTAGAACCTCACATCAGTGCGGATAAAGCTACCTAGACCATTAAGAAGCTAGGATTTCCGCACTCTCATCGATCTGAAGCTCGGGGCTTCTCGGGAGGCATCTGGATCTGCTGGGATGTGAAGATTCTCAAAACACACCACCAGTTTATAACCTATCGAGTGAACAAGTCTTACATTGCTACTTTCATCTATGCTAACCCCCATTTTCAGGTCTGCAATCTTCTTTGGAAACACATCAGTGAAATGCGCAAGAGCTTCTCTAAACCGTGGATAGTCGCGGGTGACTTCAACACTACCATTTCTCCGTCTGAGACAGTTGGCTACCAGACTTATAACCACCGCGAGGCCCAACTCTTTTCAGCTACACTTCTTGAAGCAGGCCTAACGGACCTAGGATTCTCTGGGCAAAAGTTCACCTTCAGGCATGGATTCAAACAAAGAAGGTTTGATCGAGGCTTGGCTAATAATGATTTCCTCACCTCCTTCCCGGAGGTTGCAGTGACCCACCTTCCTAAAGTTGAATCAGACCATTGCCCTCTTTTGATTCAAACTCGGTCGATCTTGTATAGCAAGAAGAGATTTGTCACCACGGCTTCATGGGCACAGGATCCCTCTTTCAACCTCTGTCTTGAACGACACTGGCGTAGAAGTCTCCCTTTTCATGAGGCCCTTGCACGCACCAGGCAGCATATCAGTGAATGGAATTCAGAGAAAAATAAGAAGCAGAGAGAAACTAAAGATCAACTTCTACAAAACATAAACACCCTTCAAACGAATCTAGCTGTTAGTTATGATGCAATCACTGACAATCTATGCACTCAGATGGAGGATGAGCTCAATCTCATTCTTAAACAAGAAGAGGAGGATTGGAAGCAGAAAAGCCACATCAACTGGATTAGAGAAGGGGATTCCAATACCCGATTCTACCAAGCCTTTGTGAATCAAAGGAGAAGATCCAACAAGTGCCAAATCATCAAAAGTCCATCTAGGGAATGGATTACGTACGAGGATGACATCTTCAAGCTGGTCACAGATTACTTCATAGACATGTTCACCTCTAATAGCAATACCAGTCAGCATCACATTGACAAAATCCCTACGCGGTTCACTCCTTTGGTTGGTGATGAACACAACAACTTGGACAAACAAGCTCAACAGGATGAGATTTATGAAATTCTAAAATCCATGGACCCCTATAAAGCAGCTGGTACAGACGGCACAACTACACACTTTTTGATATCCAACTGGCCGATCCTTCAAGATTCTATCTGCAAGACTGTCGAGGAGGCTCTGACTTCTAGAATTCTAAATGAACAACTTTGTAATGTCACTATTGTCCTTATTCCCAAAGTTCCCAGACCTAAACTCACAAGCCAATTCTGCCCTATTTCCCTTAATAACACCATCCTTAAACTTTGTTCAAAGGTCGTCGTCGAAAGATTGAAGAAATGGCTACCGGTTTGGATTAACCCAGCGCAAAGTGCCTTCGTCCTGGGCAGGAAGATTTCTGATAACATCTTTGCAGCCCAGGAAATCATACACTCCATGAAAATAAAGAACTCCAAGAAGACCATGGCTATCAAGATCGATCTCACGAAAGCATATGATAGATTGGCTTGGAATTTCATTGAGGATACTTTGAAAAGGGTGAGCATCCCCACCTGCATGATTAAGTACATTATGAGCTCTATCACTAGCGGTAGCTCTACCATTATTTGGAATGGTAGGAATTCGACCAGCTTCAGACCGAGGAGGGGTCTAAGACAAGGCGATCCTTTAAGCCCCTATATTTTTGTTCTTTGTATCGAATGATTAAGTCAAATGATTGAAGAGTGTGTCATTTCTAGAAGATGGAAACCCATAAAATTGGGTAGAAAGGGTCCGCGGATTGCTCACCTGTGTTTTGTTGATGACATTCTCCTGTTTGCCAAAGCCAATACTACCAACATTGATACAATCCTGCATTGCTTCAAGGAGTTTGAGCTGGCCTTGGGTCAAGCCATTTCGGCTGAGAAGACAAGGATCTTCTACTCCAAGAGTGTTTCCCACCAGGAAACCACCCAATTCTATATTCGCAGTGGGCTGCAACGAACTCAGGACCTGGGGAGATACCTAGGGGTCCCGATCCTCCATACGCGGGTGAACAAGAAGACCTACAGTGAAGTGCTGGATAAAGTTACTAATAGAGTTAGCTCCTGGGCTACTCAGACCTTATCTTTAGCTGGACGCATCTGCCTTGCCAAGAGCACCCTCGCCACCATTCCTACTTACATTATGCAAACTTCAAAGCTCCCTCTCCAACTTTGTGACAGAATTGATGGAGAAATCCGACAATTTATTTGGAGTGGAGGGCGGAACAGGAGAGGGACACACCTTGTGTCTTGGGAACGGCTTACAAGCAAGAAGATTCATGGAGGCCTGGGCCTCAAAGCCATGCAGGACTGGAATCAAGCGCTCCTTCTTAGGCACAACTGGGATATCTGGAGCGGAAGGAGTACTATTTGGTGCACGGCCATTCGAGGGAAACTGATGAATAGAAATCCAGGGGCAACTTCTAATTTGTCTTTCCTGGCAAGAACAGTGCTACAAATGAAACCCTTTATGCAAGCAAATACCTTCCTTAGCCCTATGAGTGGGAATAACATCAATGTGTGGTATGATTGCTGGCTCCCGAGCGACATTCGTTTAGAGGATCATGCTAGATGTGCCATTTCATAGGACCTTCGTGACCTAAAAGTGAGTAGCCTGGTGAACCTAGAAGGCTAGTGGGATCGAGAATTCCTAGAACATTGGCTTCCTGCAGATGTAGCCCAGGAGATTTACAACATTCAACTGTCTGTCGACACCGAGGCTGAAGACGTGTGTGTTTGGAAACTCAACACTGGTGGCAGCTATACGACCAAGTCAGCCTATACGGCGCTGCGGGAGAGCTCTGAGGTTAAACGCCCAGGACAATGGCCAATTATATGGAGTGCCCAGGTGGTGGCGAAGGTAAAGGTCTTCATTTGGATTGCTGCTAATGGAGCCCTACTCACTAACTGGAAACGAAGAAGAAGGCAGATGACCACCAACTCTATATCTAGTCGCTGCAACACGGCTGATGAAACCAGCCTCCACACTTTGAGAGACTGCAAGAAGGTGAAGCCAATTTGGCAACGTTTACACGCCGTTTCCATGCCTGCGAACGTTGTGTCTATGTCAGTGGATTTCTGGTCTTCAAACAATCTTGAGCAATGGATCAGTCAGGGACTTCGCTCGGACGAGGAAACCAGAAATATGTTTCTTATAGCTTGTTGGGTGATCTGGAAACAACGTAACTTGGAGGTCTTTGAAGCTAAAGAAACACCAGCTACACAACAAGTAAACAGAATCCTACTGGAAACTAGAAGGACCATAGAGGCCTGGAAAAGAGAGAACGTCTTGAAGAACTCTGCTATACCGACGCAATATGTTCCCTACACCATGAGACAATTATCTATGCATGTAGACGTTTCCTGGAAGAAGGGTAAAGGCACTATAGCTGTGGTTATACAGGACCGAGACAACTAATGGAAGGGAGGAGTAGGCCAACTAATTTCAACAGACAGCCCCCTATAGGCAGATTTGATGGCCATTGCCCTTACTGCTAAGCTTATTAAATCCAGTATGCTGCACGGCACCATTGTGGTTACTGACTGTATGACGGCCAAGAATATGCTACAAGATGACTATAAAAGTTATCCTCGATATGCCAATATGATAAGAGGGATCCAATTGACTATGGAAGACACTGCGGCAATTTACCATGTGGAGAGGAAGCACAACGGTCCATCTGATGCTTTGGCTAAGGTCCATTTCCAAATCAACATTGGAGTCCGGCACTATGATATACCCCCCAAGGATGTCATTGATACTGGACAGATCCATTACTGTAATGGTAGTAGTACTACCATATTTAATTCTATGCAAATAACTAAGATTTGTAATTTGCCTTTGAATATGCTTGCACGAGGTGAGCAAGATGAATAAAATTATCGCCTGACTTTCCCAAAAAAAAATCTAAAGAATGGGCCTGATGTGCAATTGTCCACATAGGTAATAAAACTAATAAAAGAGTTCATGCTAGAACTTTCTAGGACTTATTAGAATATGAAAAAGAAAAGAAATCCCAAAATAGACAAAAAGGAGACAATAAATGTAATAATTGGAGATAATATGGAATATATTGTTTCAAAAATCACAAATAGGAAACCCATGAGATAAATTGATATTCAATTTCATTTCCTTGAAGTAAAAGTTACATAAGGACCAAGTATCACTAGAAAGTGTGTCTATCTATACTACTATAAAAAGAGCGAGTTTTGCAGGCAGTTCAAATACACCCGCCCAAAGTCATATTGACCAATCACATACCACAGTTTTGATAACGTGGCAAAAGCTTACACTCTCCTTCACTCAAGCTGCTCTCATGTTTTTTTAGCTTTTTTTACTTCAGAAAAATGATTTAGTTTGAAAATTTAAAAGCAAATTAAAAAGGCACGGTTAGAAAGAGAGAGAAGGGTTGCACGTTTTGTGATAGTGTAGGGGAAGGTAGGAATGCGGCTAAATACAAGGAGAAAGTGGGGGAAGTTGTTTTATAAAGGAGACCACATTCCCTCCACACACGAATTTGAAATATTGCAACCTCCTCCTTTCACTCTCTTCTCACATTTTTTCAGCACTTTGGAGACATAGTCATACTACGACCCACTCCCTCTCTTATCACCAAAGGTCAGTTTGTTACAAAAAAAACATAATAGTTGTAATCTCTGCATTATCTTCAGTTCAAAAAAAATAATTGAATTATCACACAACAGGACGTTCAAAGCGCCTTCACGTTCAAACTCAATATAGATAAGAAAAACAATAGAAATATCTATTACTTCCAAGTTCAAAAGACCTCCACGTTCAACGGGTTAGTTAGGAAAGTCAGTTCCTATAGCCTACAAACCTGCGACCAACCTTTCCACCACCATCCAAACCACACACGCACTACCAAACCTACGAGCAAACATCCAATTGTTACCGTGGCCATAAAAAAGCCTTCTTCCGCATGCATCTGTTCTTACATGTTCAGACTCTGTTTATCACGCTGCACGACCATCAAGCGATCTGGGATGTTGCTGCTTGTCAAGGATCTGGGTTACTTTTATCGACGATCAACTTGACACTCTGAGTATCACATCACACGGCCATCAAGCATCTACCACTATCAAGGAGTCTGGGCTACAACTGTTATCAAGAAGAAAATGCTCCAGGTAGTACAACATTCATAGTATTAAATGTAGCTTATGACATCACTCATACCACACTCCTTACCTTTTTTATGCATCATGCAGTATCACAATCTGGAGACCGTGGAGTATCAGATCACATGATCATAAAGTAAAAGTAAATGTCCATGTGCTGCTATCAACCAGCCAGGTATGTGCTTCACTGCTCAAGGTAATACGACATTCGTAAGATTAAACTCACTAGAAATTAATGTTTTATACACTTTTGTAAAATAATACCACAATAATTACCTCATGTAGGAGGACCTCTCCAGTTCCTTGGTAGTCCGCTCATGCGGGCCCGTCGGGAGGCTGAGGAGCTCGATGGTAGTCAGGCCCTTGGGCTCTGGTGCGACAGCGGAGGCAGACAGGTGGAACTTTGCCACGCCGTGCATCACGGGCTGCCCGGTAGTGAACTCGGCGAGGCTGAACTTTGTCTTCTTCTAATAGTGGTCTTCTTGGCCACAGCCGCTGTGAGGGACGGAAATTCTACAGCCTCAGCCACTGCTGCCGCGACTGCGGTGGAGGAACAGAAGGGCATGCAGATGTTGTCCGGGGATGTGGAGTCGGCCACGGCGGCGGCGGCATCAGTTGCTTCCTCCTTCTCCGCCTCGAGCGCCCATGCGTCGGGCTTTCCCCACACGGACACCGTAGCCGCTATGATCGGTGATAACGCCCACCGGTGGTGTTTCTCTCTCCTATTGCCCACGCACACGCATGCTCTTCTCTTCTCTCTCTCTCTCTCTCTTTCTCTCTCTGTCAGCTGGTATCTGTTGCAGTGAAGAGCCACGAAGGCGAGAGTTGGTGTATATATCTGGAGAGAGGTGGTGATGGGTGGGAGGGTGGAAAGGGAATAGGAATAGGGTTTTCGGGTTTGGAGTAGATTGTATATGCTATAAAGCAGTATGGGTTGTGCTTCACTACTCAAGGTAATAGTGTTAGAGGGGAAGAGCAGCATCAAAGGTGAAGGCAGACGTCCAAGTCAAAATGGAGCGTCAGAGTCGGAAGTGGAGACTTGAATCGTAGTAGGCAACATCAGGCACGGCCACAAGCTAATGCTATCAGATGCAAATAGTCGCCTAGGGCACAAGTTGTCGGAACAGTTGCGGATGAAAAAAATGAAAATTGGATATTGAGAGGTGTTGTCGGTGCCTTAATGCTCTTATGTTGGAACTGGATCTGACGGCCAAAAAGAGTTCAATCGGACGGATAAAGATATACTTACAGCTATCAACCTTTTTGCTTTGAAACGGACAATCGTTCAGATAATGTTTTTAGCTTTCTTTATAATAATAGCGACCGATTGTCATCCTAATATTTTTATAGAGCTTTTTAATAACAAAAGAGATGTGGTTCACCTATTTTAGTCGTTAGTCGTATGATATTAAAGTAAAATAATTATGTCAAAGATTTTGGGCATGAAGAGGCGTCACTGTAAAATGGTGTGAAAAATACCAACATGTTGGGATTTCAAAAATATTGAAAATTATGGGTGCTTTATGTTTGGATTATAAAATTTAGGTGGGTAAGTTGCATATTGTATTTTCTAAAAATCAGTCTAGGAACTGAATCAGATTAATATTACGGTCACTGTGTTAAAAGCTGGAATTGACCCGAAATTTTTATCATCAAAAATGATTTTGACTTGACAAATCAATATTTTGTACTCCTTCTGTCACCTGTAAAATATTTTCAAATATCAAAATGTCAATTACAAAGTGAACATACATTTTTCATTATTTTCAAAATAAAATTTTTATGTGTAAAGATACGGCTTTTTCTATGTATGTAATAGTATTTTTTCTGTATAATTTCAACAAATATTGTATGACACGTGCATGTGCACGTGTGAGTTTACTAGTATATATATATATATATATATATATATATATATATATATATATATATATAGAGAGAGAGAGAGAGAGAGAGAGAGAGACAGAGAGAGAGAGAGTGAGAGAGGGAGAAAGTCAATCTAGAATACACTCGAGTGTACATATCGCATGAATACACTAAAGTGTGTTTGCATATCAAGACTGTTTTTTGCAAAATGTAAACCATTCATCTTCACTGTCATACTATAACTAGGCTACATACAAATTTTGAGCCCATTTGTATGAGTGTAAGTCACTCATCCAAGGGCAACAAAATCGACGTGCGAAACTAATTTGAAATGTATAATTTTTGCGGCCTTTATAACATGACCTATAAATGTCCAAATGTGCTCAAATTTTGAGTATGAGCTAATCACAAGATGTTGAAGAAGTTCAAAGGATTATATTTTAAAAAAAACATTTCATCATAAAAAACTACTTGAATGTATTCTGCTCCAAAAACACTCGAGTGTATTCTAGCCTGATTATATATATATATATATATATATATGTATATATATAAGTTTTTATTAAAGGAAAATAGCAAATAAGACAAGAAAGAGAAATTAAATACTTAATGTCCTCAAGTTGGAAAACTAATTCCGAATTTATAATCTAAATATGAAAATAAGATATTGGGCAAGTTTTCAACTAATTCGGATGATAATGTGAAAAAAAAGGAGAGAGAAAGTGTGTAGAACCTTCACATTGATAATTAATCAAGTAAATAACATCAACGTGATCAATTAATGGAAAAATCATATCTAAGATATTAATTGGGACACGTGGGTGAAATGTCATCATATTTGGATAATCTTAGAGTCATAAATTAAGGAGGAAAAAGAAAATGAGTTTTGAATTTTTTAACCCATTAAAACTTCCCAAAAGGAAAAAATAAATCCATATTCGGATTCTACACCTCAAAATCAGTCAGGGTGTCAATTTTTACTAAATTTGGAAATTGTTTGAGCCCTCAAAAGAAGAAAAAAAAATTCATTTAATAATATATGTATCACTTTATAATCGAATAGGAAATATATGTCATGTAGACATATATTAGGATTTCTCCTGATCGTACGTTCTAGATCGACTGTTGACACATGTCTTCGGGATCAAACGGACGAGAGCTTATCTTCTTCCACGGTTCGGATCGGGAAACAAAGTTGGATTTGTGAGATTTTAAAAACTCAATATCTCTCTCTACATAGCCAAATCACGAGATTTTTGGCTCATTGGATTCTTCTTTCGATTCCTCATAGCTTTATCCTAAATTTTTGTGAATTTGATGAACATTTGACAAAGCCCTAAATCTCCCAAAACTCCTCTCTCATCCCAAACTTGTATACCCTAGTTTACACCCCCTCACCTACAAATATCCCCTCAATTGCTAGTTTCCTTGAAGTTTGACCCCCCGATGAGTGGATGAAGGTGTTGAACTCACAGTGGCATTCTCTCCCTCCTCACTTCATCTTTGGATGAATTGGAGGTATAATTTAATTTCCCATCTTCTCCTCTTTCTTTTGGTTACTTGTACGTCGAATTTCATCGTGTATAGAGATTTTACCCAAAAACACCCAAGGAGCATGCCAGTAATGACATAGAGGGGTTGGTGAAGAGTACCGTTTGCCATTTTACATTTTTTCCCTCACTCATTTCTTTTGTTCATCTCTGTTCCGCGCGAAGGGCTCGCTCGTCTTTTTGCTTGAGTTATGCGACCCTTGACCAGGCGTTGACTGGGTGCCACCTCGATAGCCAGTTAGGCGGGCCGCTAACTTGGCCTATGGAGTGGGACCAACTCTCTCATTCTCTCACCCTATCTGCTCTTTTCCAAACAAATTTCTATTCCTTTGAATTTTCCTATTGGTCAGAGTTAAATAAATCATAATAACTAATTCCTTGGTCGAAAAAAAAAGTAAGTTATGTTTTGGAATCATAAAAATCTCCTCTATCAATTAAAAATAATTTTGATGCTTGATTATGAGTTTTTTGCAAAAGTGTTTTTGGGAATGATTTAATTAAATAAAAAACACTAAAAATACCTAAAAAGTCCATATCTTCAAAATACATAAAATTATATGTTAGTTTGATCAGAAAAACCTAATTAAGACAATGGTGATGGTTTCATGATCTAAATAAATGGTTTGTGGAAACATTTGGTAACTTTGGGGTTTTAAGTCTTTAATGAATGAATATAGTTCTAATATATGAACATGGTAATGATGTTAGGACAAGTGGACCCTGTTCTCATTTAAAGGTTCTGAAAAGTGGTTTCTAGCAAAGTTACTATATTACAGGATAATTGATATGATCATATTTTGATTTTGTCATTCTATTATTGCATGTGATGCAAATATTATCTTGTAAAATCCAAACACTACAATAATCCCAAACTAATATATATATATATATACATATACATATATATATATATATATATATATATATATATATATATATATATATATATATATATATATATATATGTATATATAGGCCATTCATTCATTACGCACATGGGTAACTAACTTTAGTTACCCGCGGATCTATTTTGTAATAGAAAGGTACCTATTTATAATGAGACCGCCAACGTTTGTAATGAGATGACCACATTTGTAATACAAACACTCATTTTGTATTAAAGCGCAAATTTTTGTGATAAATATCATTTTTACTTTAATCAGAAATGTAATACAAAATAAGTATTTGTATTACAAATTTGGTAATCTCATTACAAACGTTTCCTATCTCATTACAAATAGGTACCTTTCTATTACAAAATAGATCCATGGGTAACTAAAGTTAGTTACCCGCATGGGTATATATATATATATATATATATATATATATATATATATATATCCCAAAGTCGAGCCTATCGAGTGAAGGACCTTGGAGGACATGGTGGACAATTTGGACTGATCGCCTGCTGGACCTGACTGATCTGCTAGAGGAGCCATCTGATGGTGGACAGAAGAGCCAGATGACCAGTGAGATGACCTAACAACCTGACAAGAGGCAAACCAAGATTGGAAAGCACGTATTTGATCAACAACATGTTTCTACATGTGATGTACACCTAGATGATTGCAATTCCTTGTGGCTCCAAGGGATTACATTTGGCTGTCCATAACCATAGCTTTCGTTTATTGCATTTTTTTCATTCTTGTGTGATATAGCATGCATATGATACCTACTATATATGTGGTCATTGGATACAATATATGTATTTATACAAAACTCCCTCGACTAAAATATTAAGTCTTAGATGCCTTCCATTAGCAATACACATGAAAAGATTGATCGACTAAACGTAGATTTGCACAAAGCATGGTGCGCTATCTGTCTCGTGGAAGTGTGATTGTAGATATGTAGAATTGAAAAAAGCATGGTGTGTATATATCATATTGGCTACTGGGTCAGGCTTGAATGGTGACTTGGAGAGAACAAGCCCAGAGGCATGTAGATGATCATGGCAAGATGTTGCACATATCATCTATCCAAGAGTTGCATATGATGCAACTGGCATGATGGTTGTAAAGGGGAGAGATCAGATCCTTACTAAAAATTTAAAGAATTGACACGCATTACAAACACACTCAAAGGTATGATGGAATGGGCATAAATTTTACATATTTATTAAACATTGGTATACAAAAGACCATTGGAAAGAAGTGGAATAAAGAATAACTGATTATAATCAATTTCATAAAAGATTATAAATGAATACATCATTTGACCTTTAGGGTTTACATTAAAATACACAAATATGATCTAGATAGAAGGAAGTATAACTACCACAATCTTGTCACTAAATCAAAATCTCCATCAACCAAGCCCAAGCTAAAAGCTAAGATCTTCTTATCCTATCCATTACCTTACTCAGCACCTGGTTGGTTGGGAAGGCAACTAGAAAATGGGAAAGGGAGGAAAAGTATGTGTCACAAAAAAAGTCTAGGATAACAAGATATGTAAAGCAAATAAAAATAGGTTAGCGTTCATCATAAGATGAAGATAACAAGAGTACGAGTCTATATTCAAAAGAAACTTGCAATTAACAATTATATTAAAAAGGATTTGCATGGAAGATAATTATGTCTACCTAACTAAGTAGGGTTGAGGCACCTACCGGACCTCTAACCTATAGGTGAGGGGAGAATAAGACATCTCGAGTCACCTACACAATAATATAGGGGAGAATAAAATCATTCCCTAGGTTGATTAAATAGATGCCCTCTGTGGGTGGTTGTACATAAGTACCACTACTTTAAATTAAATAGAACATACATCTACATGCAAGAAAAGTAGTCATGGCAAGAGTAATCAAAATATTCAATAAGAATGGAAGTGGGGTATAAGACCCAAACAAGATGAGATAATGACCTGATTTGAGGCTTAAGTACATTAGTTTTCAAGAATAAAGAATTAGGTTCAATTAAGCCTCATTAGGAAATAATAGTTTAATGCATAAAATTTCCCAACTAAGTTGTTAGCTGATGCAAGACAAGAACGTGATTTATTTTGCTTCATGATAGCTTAAGAAACATGAGGAAATCTAGCCAACACATGATCTATAACTTCTAATGGTGGTTCATGCCTTCAAGATTTGGAGGCATTACCTTTATAGTGAGAAGTGTCAGATCTTCACCGACCACAGGAACCCCAAGTACATCTTTTTGTAGAAGGAGTTGAACATGTAAAAAGCACACTGGATGGAGTTTATTAAAGGCTATGACTACACCATTGACTACCATCCAAGGAAAGCAAACTTCATGGTAGATGCTTTGAGTAGGAAGTCTTCTTCGACATCATTAATGGATAAGGCACAGTTATGCTCCTTGATGTGGTATAAGAGAGACATCTTTGTCTCCTTGTGACAGATTAATGTGAAGCTAGAAGTGTCCTTATTAGTAGGGTTGTTGGCCCAGTTATAGGTGAATCCTATGTTGAGATAAAAGATTCGAGATGCATAGTGTAATATTATTTGGTTTAATAGATCCGATCAGAGTTTGGCAATGAGAAGTGTGATGTCTTCCACAAGTTAGATGATGGGGCAGGGTGCTACCACGATAGAACAGTGGTATCTAGTGTTGATGATATGAGGAAGTTGGTTCTGAAAGAGGCTCACTCTTTGATGTATGATATGCATCTAGGTAGAACCAAAATGTACGAAAACTTAAAAGGATTTTTATTGGTGTCCAGGTTTGAAGCAAGATGTATCCGAATTTGTGGTGAAGTGTGCAGTGTGTTAGTAGGTTAAGGAAGAACATCCAAAACTTGCAGTTGCAATTGTTTACTATACCACACTGGAAATGGGATCATGTTATGATGGACTTTGTGGTTGTACTTTCTTGGACAGCCAAAGGTCACGATTCCATATGGGTGATCATTGACAGGCTGAGTAAGTTAGTGCATTTCCTTCCTATGAGGATAATGTATATAGTTGAGAAGCTGACACATGTCTATGTTGATGAGATAGTACATTTGCGTGGTATCCCAGATACCATCGTATCAGATAGAGGTCATCAGTTTACCAATCACTTTTGGGAACATCTGCATACAACCATGGGTACACAGTTGAGGCTCAATACAACATTCCACTCATAGACAGATGGGCATTCTAAGAGGACTATACATACTTTGGAAGATCTCTTGAGAGCATGTGTCTTGCAATTTTTGGGCAGTCAGGATATAAAGCTTAGTTTGATAGAGTTTTTCTACAATAATAGTTATCATAGGAGCATTGATATGGCACCGTATGAGGCTTTATACAGGAGACGTAGCAGATCTTTGTTGGGTTGGTATGAGACCAATGAACATCATCTTTTGGGTCCTGAACTTGTGTACTAAACTATAGAAAAGATGATACAGTAATAGTTGAAGGCAGCACAGGATAGGAAGAGGTAATACATTGATAATTTTCATAGGCAGTTGGATTTCCAAGAAAGAGATAAGGTGTATCTCAAGGTCTCTCCTTAGAAAGGTATTTTGAGGTTTAGGAAGAAGGGTAAGTTGGCACCCAGGTGTATGGGGACTTACGCTATGGTGGCACCTGAGTTGTGCATATTGCATCTAGTGTTCCATGTTTTGATGTTAAGAAAGTGTCACCCTGACACTGAGTTGGTCCTACACCCAGTGGAAGATGTGCTATATAAAGGTGTGTCATATGTGGAAGGTCTCGTGTTGATCCTAGATAGAAGGATCAATAAGTTGAAGAAGAAGGATATTGTTTTGGTTATGGTTTTGTGGCATCATCGTGCATTGAGGAAGCTACATGGGAGCTTGAGGAAAGATGTGTAGGAAGTACCCGTCTCTTTTCACGTAGGCTTTTGGGGTCAAACTACTTGTTACGGATTTATGGTTGTAAGGCCCCTAATAATAAGATGTTTGAACCTTAATCTAATCCCTTGAGATTCCTTAATCGCATGTGACAATCTTATATTTTTAGTTAGGTCTTATGTTATTGATGTTTGAGCTAAATATGCTTGTTTTAGGCCAAGTTGCAGTTTGCCCATGCATAGGGTTAATATGGCAGTTTGTCACACATAGGTTGTGCTTCTTGTGCTTTGGCACAGTTAGACAGAATGTGATCCTATGGGGTGCCTTTTGGGGCCTTGGTTGATGAAGTGACACCTTGAGGTGATATTAGGGTTTGCATGGCTATGCATGAGTTGCATGGATGATGGTAGGGACCATATGTCTTTTTCTTGAGTGTTGACTAGTGTAGTGACCTTGTGCTGAGTCTTGAGTAGTGCTTCAACCGCTACAACATGTCTTGGATGGGTTGCTTTGACCTAATTCCATGGGTATGTGCTTTGGTCGCTAGGGTTTTCCTCAGTTTTCTTTTGTTACAGTCGACACTAGGGTTTGAGGTGTGTTGCGACCACTACAATGTGTTGTGATTCAACCATGTTGAGTTTGGGAACCAAGTGTTCAGTACACCACTTTGTTTTTAATGTTTCTTTTGTATGCTAGCATGTGTAGATGATCCTTGGTGGGGCTAGTGTCTTTTTGGTGCCCCAACAAATTGAAACTTCATATCTTTACCTCCCTCCTACCTCATGTGTATATAAGCTCTCTCCTCAACATGCAAGCAACCCTTTCTAATATCTCTCCTCCCTCCTTCTTTCTTGGCTAACCTTGGAGCTTGGCGGAGCTTGAGAGGGATGATCTTGAAGATTTGGTGGCCGATCATCCTTGCATGTGGTGATCTTGAGCTTGATCAACTTCTTTGTGGTGATTTTTGGTGAATCTCTTCTGGGTAAGTGGCACTATCACCATGATCTCATTTCTTTTGCACTCTACACCTTTCTTCTTGTCTATGAAACTATGGTGCAACAATGGTGTCTATTCTTTGATGATATTCTCTTCACCAAGGTCGAAGACTATGGAATTGCCATGGTGGTACATATGTGAGAAGAAGCTCTCTTCTTTCTCCTTTCTTCCTATTGTTCAGCCTAGGGTTTTCACCCTTTTTTAGAGCTCTTCTCTGACCATGTTTTTCTTATATTTTGAGGTGATCTTTTGACACTAGAGTTGATCTTATTTGGAGCTTCCTTCTCTTTTGGAGCTTGTGATCTTGGGAGCTTGATATATTCATAAGGTGGGTAATATAACTTTCCCCTCCTATTATTGTACTATATTCTTATTTCATGTTACTGGTTTCATCTCTAAAATGTGAATTTAACTACTTGATAAGCCTTAAATGTGGGTCCAAGAATGGAGTCATGTCTAGGTTATCAGACTTTAGAAATTTATAATACTCAAATGTTTAAGACTCCTGCAACTAGCACAGGGTCAAAGTAGTTTGGGGTTGAACACAGGGATAGGAAGAATGGCGCTTTAGAACTCAAGTTTTACTTGTCTAAGCACGTCAAAAAAGATCAAAGGATAAGGTCTTGATATAATGAGAAAGAATTATAAAGAATCAAACAAAAAGCATATCTCCAAGGGGAGTTACCAGAAGAATTAAAGTTTTAAGATTTAGATATTTTTATAGAGGTTTTGTATATTGGAAACTGAGGGGATAAAACTATCATTGGTGTAAAGCACGAAGGAAGAAAACTTAAACATAACAAACGGAAATGGAATACATCTTGCACCCTCTTCTCTCAAGGAAGATGCATCTGACTATGCACCAATTCTCTCTCTCTCAAGAGTATTGGACATAGAATAGAGCGGAAAGATATGTTGGGGCAACCCTGATCTTGGGTACTCTTGTACACCCGGATTAGACCAAACTCTATAGTTTACGACATCCTTCTCTCAAAGGAGTCAAAATGAGAAACACGATTAGATAGCTAGTCAAAAGCGTGATTCAAATAGAAGAGACTAGAGCTCGGATGCCATAAAGAAATCATCCAACAATAAGGAACTATACACAGAATGACATGAGATAAACTCCATAGATCCCATAAGCACAAAGAGATAAAAAGGTTTCACCACAATGCAATAGTAATTGAAAATAAAGTGTTGAAAGAGGGAAGATAGGTATCACCCTCCTTGATGTAGGAGGTTGATATACATAGTAGCGGACCCCTAAGGTAAGGCTAACCCAATATTGGGTAGGAGTCCTATCGGGATACGCTCGTGTGGGGTTCTTGACCGTGATGGGTAAAGGGTGTATCAGGAAAGGGCTCCCTACCCGATATGGTTGTGTCGGGAAGTCGGCCTTGTCAGGCGGCAGTCATGACAGGTAGGTCATATCAGATTGGGTATCGTGTCATGTTAGGTAGCGTGTCGAGTTAGCTTTATCTTAGGTTCTTGGTTCCTCGTCTCGGGCATGGTTGGGAAAGCCATCTCGAGTTGAAGCCTAGCTAGAGACCTGACACATTTGTAGTATCCTTGAAGGTCGTGTCACACTGCTACTTCTACTGGTTTGAGTAATAAATGAACTCCTCCCATCCCTCTCGGGTTGGGGGTGTGCTCACCTAGTATTTCCCAGTAGGCTTGGGAACTCAACACACTAGCTCCTTTTGCTCTAAGAGTTAGCTCTCGTAGGGTTCTAACCCGTCCCATCGGAGTCCTTTAGTTGCTCAGTGGGTTGGTGGGAGTTGTGGCCCTCGTTGGGCCATGTGTTCTTTGTCTGCTCCATTCACATGGCTTTGGGAGAGGGTCAACACGTCTGTCGCCCAACATGGATGATGGGGGCCGTGTCATGGCAAGTTGCGAGTAAATCATGTTCGATCATGTCGGGTAAAGACTCTGGCGGGCTGCTGCATCGAGGGGTGGTCGTGTCACGCGATCGACTCTGTAGGGCGACAGACCGTGGTGGGCAAAGATCCTTGTCGGGTAATAGCATTCAGTCCATCAGGTCTCCCGCACAACACACTCGTGTCGGGTTTCTACCATATTTGGCACATATCGGGATAGGTAAAGGGTGTGTCGCTTCACTGCTTGATGTGTTGGGCGGTTAACTTATTGTGGATGGGTTGGGTCGTGTAACATACTGAACTTCAGGGTCTTCCCTGCAATTTACCCACTTTTGAGCTTTTCTTTGCCTTTCTAGTCCTTTTGGACCAATTTCATAAATTTCCCTTCTTTTATATTCTTCTTGTACTCTTTGTGCAATTTGAGCACAATTCAATGTTTAAAATCACCTTTTTCCCTCATTGATATGAATGGAGGGGTGTTTGCACAAATAACCCAATTTAGGTGATAAGTGAGGTTAATAATGTAATTTTGTCATTAATGATGGAAATAAGTAGATAATATTAAATTGGAGTTTTTTTTGGATAAATATATTAATAATAATAAGCATTTGAATTAATTATGAGCATATTAACCCCTTTTACTTTCTCTCTCCTCCAATTTGATGATAAATGTGTGAAAATATATTTAAAGGTTGATATTTTGCTCTTAATACTCATATATATGTATCACCTCGCATTTGACTCACTAATTGCATTAATATAATTATTTCATAATAATGCACACCTTTTAATGTGTTAAAATACACTTTAATGAGAAATATATTAATTAAGGGCCTTATTGGACATAAATGAGAAATCTAATTATATAGCATCGTTATAAATGTTAATATGAGCATGTGGTCCAAATTTGGTGGCTTTTGGACTTCGTTTGACCCCTCAAACGGATTTTATAAGCTTTTAATATAGTGTAGTGCATTAATCGATTCATTTATTCGATTGTTACGCTATAGTTCAGTTTATTTTCCCTTGTCACGCGACCCGGTCCACGGTGGATACTCATCTGATGGCCGATATTCATCCTCCCTTGGATCCAACGACACCCGCGTGTCTTCTACCTCCAGCGGGCCGCGAGTCGGGGAACAGTCTCAGTCCCTGATCTCCTCCGCATCGCTCTCTCTCCCTCCTCCACCGTTTCTTTCGATTTTTGTCCCTTTGGCTTCTTCTCGACGAGCCGGTTCGTATGAGCCCCTATTGGCTGCCTCTCGCGCCGTGTGGACAAAACGCCCAACTGGGCTCTCCGCCTCCTCTTCACGGAGGAGTTATAGAGAAGGGTATCTATATCCCCTTGCCTACCTGAGACCTAGAAAACCACCCTCGGACCTCAACCTTTCCTTCCCCCCTTCGCAATTTGTTCCCAGCTACCCTGAAGCTCCCTGCCTTACTCCACCTTCATTACCGACGGCCTCGGCTGAGGGTCAACACCTCTGACCACCTCGGGCCAAATTGATGCACCGGTAAGCATCGCCGACACCCGCCCTTCCTCTCTCCACTCTCCTTTTGGCCTGAGTTGCCCCAGAACAATGGGCCCTATAGCCACCGGACCGCCGTCGCCACCGCCACCTTCTAGTTGGCATTCTGGTGCTCCTTCGCCCGCGCTAGGACCTGACCTAGGTCCATTTTCTCCTCGCAAATTGGTCTGCGATCTTCGTTTCCCGGCTCCCGCTGTTTTCCTTTGGTTGTCGAGCTCCGACCTTCTCCCCTGTTTCCGGCCAGCTTGGGCCACCTTTCCTTTTCTCCTGTGCACGCCTAGGTGCGTTTCTAAGATCATTGTGACCGTGAGATGTCGGGGAACAATTTCCCGGTCTCAGCCTGGGACAATCCGCAGGGAAGTGGTCTGGAGCAATGGAGCCCAAGCTCCAGGTTGCTCCCTCACCATTGCTGAGGAAGGTGCAATCGGGGTCAAACAAAGACCAATTTGTCCAGGACCCTGTGATGCGTCTATTAGCTAACCAGGGGTAGTATCGTCCTTTCACATTTCGTTTTGATTTCTCAGCCGCGATTAACCGAGGTGTAGAGATGACTCTAGCGCCCCTGCTCTCTGAATTGATTTCGTTTCCCGACCTAGGGTATTATAGTACAATCGCCCTTGGCGCAAGCCTTTTTAGCCTACGTGGATTTTTTCTTGCATCCTGATTGGCTGGGATGATTTAATTCATAACAAATCATTCCCATGTCAGGAAAATGCAAATAAATAGTCAATGGAAAAGATTTTTCGAGTAGAATCCAAATTTATGGTTTTGAAGCCTGATTCTAAATGATTTTTCGAAGTTTGCCTTGAATGCCTTTTTAAGTATATAGAATGTTCTAAAATGCATAATAAATTCATTTTAACTCCGATTTGTAAAATAAAAGATGTTTTCTTATTCAGGAGAATATGACTAATGGTTTGGAGTTGGTTTTAAACCTTAAATCGTGGTTTTGAGGGTAAGTTCTAAAATTAGGGTTTTTCATGTATATTATGCCTTAATACATTCTAATACATGTGTAATTATGTAACTAGAATATGTGGAGGGATTGCAATCAGCTTGGTGAATGTTTATGGTAAATAATTAAAAACAGGTATGTGCACCCTATTCTAGTATGTGGCTCCTATGTATGTGGAACTTATTTCTATGCACATTTCTGATGAATGTGAAATCTATGTGGAATATATAATGTGCAAATCACACCTATCCTTATGTTGGGCTTTTATCCATCCTTACATTCATGATGTACTAGCCTTGTTATCCTCCTACATGACTTTATTGGCTCTTTACTTATTTTATGCTTCTAATGCCATTGTGGCTCATTTATTTGAATTATGTGAAACTTGCTATATGTTGCCTCCTTTACTTGGAAATGTTGTGATCTTGTTATTGCCTATGTTGGTTTATCCTTTGAAATATTTGGAACATTATATAATGTTGGTGCTTGTTGACTCTTTTAAATTCTTGGAACTCTTGGATATGGTTGTGACCTATGATGGTCTTGTTATTTATTTTGGTTTTATTCCCAATGCTATCTTGTTACTTTCACTATACTACCAAGTGACAATTTAAGCATGATGTATTTTAGGCCAAATGACAATGTAGTGTACATGAGTACAAACCACCCACAGGGCACTGGGGTTTTAGTCCCCCTGTCGGGCACTGGGGTTTTGGTCCCCCTGCCATTTTATATATTAGGCACTGGGGTTTTAGTCCCCCTGCCACTTTTTAGGCACTGGGGTTTTAGTCCCCCTGCCATTGGTGAGGTCCGGTAGGTGCCTCACCCTACAT
This sequence comes from Alisma plantago-aquatica, assembly GCA_963693085.1. Classification (NCBI taxonomy): domain Eukaryota; kingdom Viridiplantae; phylum Streptophyta; class Magnoliopsida; order Alismatales; family Alismataceae; genus Alisma; species Alisma plantago-aquatica. The sequence goes on along the minus strand of OY856410.1, from coordinate 89,709,931 downwards.
TGAGATGAGTTTGTGTCTTAATATATTCATGCTATGTGATTTATTATTGTGGTGATTGTATATGGCAGTTCTCTTATTCTTATTTGAATATATATCACATTCTCTTAAACTCTCGTAGCATAGAGAATCTTTTATTATGCAATGTTATTGATTATTCCTTGTCCAATACTTTCTTTTTAACACATACCTTTTATCTTTCTCTTGTTGGATGACCCCAACCATCCAGGATAGGATCAGAGTGCGCATGGAAGCTTGGTGAACCTAAGGCTAAGGATAAGGACAAGAAGGAAGAACATATAGTATATGATCATAGTTGCTTTTATGTTATGTAGTTGTTTAGTTTGGAGACAGTGTTGTATTAGTTAAGTCTTCCTCTACCTAGATCCTTGTGCTTGTATAAAGTTGTACTCCCATTTGGGAAAATTTTATAATGTACTCTTTATACATTTTGAATAATGTCAAGATTTAATTCTTCCGCTGCCATACTTTTGATGATTTTGTTTATCATGTTTAATAGTAGAGACTATGTCTTTACAGCATGGTATCAGAGCATCAAGGTAGTCGGATTCTTGACCAATTCAAATTGTCTCCCTAGAATATATAGTTTCCCTTTAGTTATATTTTCACCTTAGAGTTGACCTAGCATCTAAGCTAGATTTAGTATTATAATAACAATTAACTAAAAATAAAATTTCTCAACTTTTTGGTAAATTGTCTATTGAGTAGCTATTAGAGCAAGAAGTTGAAAGTGATGGTGTCTAGAATGGGTCAGAGCTTGGGGGCTGGCAATATTTTCCTCCACCCCACTAGCTTGGTCACGAGGACTCCTGAGCTCATATGACCTGGCCTGGCCTGATCTGAAATGGACAGCTCGAAATAGTCTACCCTTAGACATATTACCTTACTGTTGAGTAACCTTTATAACCCTTATATGATGATTTTATTTCTTTTCTCAAACAAAAATCATCTTGTAATCTCTAAGTATCTTATATGAGCTTTAGATTTCCATGTTTAAGGTTTAGTGAACCCTATGCTATACCTTGAGTTTAGAAGGTAGAGTTTAAGACTTTCATGTTGGATCTTATACCCTTAAAATAGTTTGACTTAGTCAACCCTTTGAGTGGAAAGGTAGTGTAGTACCTTGATAGATTTTGGGGTTGTTGATTTCGAGGACGAAATCCTCTTTAGGGGGTTGGAGTCCCTCAATGCCTTGAAATCAAGAAACTCTAACTCCTTAGATATGGGATTAGTGAGCTTATATGTGTAGCGAGAGTTGAACAAACATAATATAATTGTAATTCATCTTGTTTGTTTAGGAGCAAATGAATAAGTCATATAATTCATATGCTTGAAACTTAATATACTCTTGATGCACATAATCATTAATTATTCATATGTGAATATACCTAGTTTTGATTAAGTCACCCTAATGGTAAAATGTGTATGGTAAAATACACCCTAAGGATGCTTTAGCATGTAATGATCAAGTTGACCCAACCCCTAATACGTAATCATCTAGCTTTGACAACATATACATACCCTTAATGCCATGCATGATACATTAGTGACATTAGGTGTCATCAACACATAATACACCTTGGTACATATAATTTGATTATAATCACCTAATCATAATTGTGACCCAATTATCAATACATGTAAGGTATATCACCTTGTTATCTAATGAACACCTCATCATAACTTGACATATTATGGTGTTACATAAGATTTACTAAAATGCATATAATGACTCAAATATGATAATGAATAATTGGATTCACATAAATATTCATAAAATGCCTAATGTGATGTAAAATATGTATAATTCATAATATGAAGTGTAATGGACGAAAATGATTAAGGATGTCATTAAAATGAGTATGAAAGATGATATGAAAATGTGCACTCGGAATATTATTTGGAATTATAATAGGCTTAATAACTTGTTGGATAATATTAACCTTTTCTACAAAATAATTTGTTATAACTCTACATGATAGTTTTAAGAGGATAATGGAAAATGAATTCATGTTATTAAGGTTTTTAACCTAATACATTAATTAATGTTGAAATGGCTTCGTAAACCCTAATTGTGCTTAAAACCCTTGAAGAGGGAAATACACAGGATATATAGTTGAGATATAATTGATTGAATAAAATGTGGCACACATGATAGTATAATAAATATGATACCTCTTCATGATGTAGATTATATTAATAAGACAAAAATGTTAGTTTAAGTTTAATAAAAGGCTATAGGTTTTGTGGAAACCTTAGTAACCCTAGACTTATGTAGATTTTGTGTTGTACACTAGATTAAGGGTTATAACCTAGTGTTTAAGGTTGGGTTGTTGCACACTCACCCTCTCTTTCCTCTTGCTGTGATTTCAGGGACGAAATCCTCTTTAAGGGGTGGTGTGCTGTAACATACTGAACTTCAGGGTCTTCCCTGCAATTTACCCACTTTTGAGCTTTTCTTTGCCTTTCTAGTCCTTTTGGACCAATTTCATAAATTTCCCTTCTTTTATATTCTTCTTGTACTCTTTGTGCAATTTGAGCACAATTCAATGTTTAAAATCACCTTTTTCCCTCATTGATATGAATGGAGGGGTGTTTACACAAATAACCCAATTTAGGTGATAATTGAGGTTAATAATGTAATTTGGTCATTAATGATGGAAATAAGTAGATAATATTAAATTGGAGTTTTTTTGGATAAATATATTAATAATAATAAGCATTTGAATTAATTATGAGCATATTAACCCCTTTTACTTTCTCTCTCCTCCAATTTGATGATAAATGTGTGAAAATATATTTAAAGGTTGATATTTTGCTCTTAATACTCATATATATGTATCACCTCGCATTTGACTCACTAATTGCATTAATATAATTATTTCATAATAATGCACACCTTTTAATGTGTTAAAATACACTTTAATGAGAAATATATTAATTAAGGGCCTTATTGGATATAAATGAGAAATCTAATTATATAGCATCGTTCTAAATGTTAATATGAGCATGTGGTCCAAATTTGGTGGCTTTTGGACTTCGTTTGACCCCTCAAACGAATTTTATAAGCTTTTAATATAGTGTAGTGCATTAATCGATTCATTTATTCGATTGTAACGCTATAGTTCAGTTTATTTTCCCTTGTCACGCGACCCGGTCCATGGTGGATACTCATCTGACGGCCGATATTTGTCCTCCCTTGGATCCAACGACACCCGCGTGTCTTCTACCTCCAGCGGGCCGCGAGTCGGGGAACAGACCCGGTCCCTGATCTCCTCCGCGTCGCTCTCTCTCCCTCCTCCACCGTTTCTTTCGATTTTTGTCCCTTTGGCTTCGTCTCGACGAGCCGGTTCGTATGAGCCCCTTTTGGCTGCCTCTCACACCGTGTGGACGAAACGCCCAACTAGGCTCTCCGCCTCCTCTTCACGGAGGAGTTACAGAGAAGGGTAGTTATATCCCCTTGCCTACTTGAGACCTAGAAAACCACCCTCGGACCTCAACCTTTCCTTCCCCCCTTCGCAATTTGTTCCCAGCTACCCTGAAGCTCCCTGCCTTACTCCACCTTCATTACCGACGGCCTCGACTGAGGGTCAACACCTCCGACCACCTCGGGACAAATTGATGCGCCGGTAAGCATCGCCGACACCCGCCCTTCCTCTCTCCACTCTCCTTTTGGCATGAGTTGCCCCAGAACGATGGGCCCTATAGCCACCGGACCGCCGTCGCCGCCGCCACCTTCTATTTGGCGTTCTGGTGCTCCTCTGCCCGCGCTAGGACCTAACCTAGGTCCATTTTCTCCTCGCAAATTGGTCCGCGATCTTCATTTCCCGGCTCCCGCTGTATTCCTTTGGTTGTCGAGCTCCGACCTTCTCCCCTATTTCCGGCCAGCTTGGGCCACCTTTCCTTTTCTCCTGTGCACGCCTAGGTGCATTTCTAAGATCGCTGTGACCGTGAGATGTCGGGGAAAAATTTCCCGGTCTCAGCCTGGGACAATCCACAGGGAAGTGGTCTGGAGCAATGGAGCCCAAGCTCCAGGTTGCTCCCTCACCATTGCTGAGGAAGGTGCACTCGGGGTCAAACAAAGACCAATTTGTCCAGGACCCTGTGATGCGTCTATTAGCTAACCAGGGGTAGTATCGTCCTTTCGCATTTTGTTTTGATTTCTCAGCCGCGATTAACCGAGGTGTAGAGATGACTCTAGTGCCCCTGCTCTCTGAAATGATTTCGTTTCCCGACCTAGGGTATTATAGTAAAATCGCCCTTGGCGCAAGCCTTTTTAGCCTACGTCGATTTTTTCTTGCATCCTGATTGGCTGGGATGATTTAATTCATAATAAATCATTCCCATGTCAGGAAAATGCAAATAAATAGTCAATGGAAAGGATTTTTCGAGTAGATTCTAAATTTATTGTCTTTGAAGCCTGATTCTAAATGATTTTTCGAAGTTTGCCTTGAATGCCTTTTTAAGTATATAGAATGTTCTAAAATGCATAATAAATTCATTTTAACTCTGATTTGTAAAATAAAAGATGTTTTCTTATTCAGGAGAATATGACTAATGGTTTGGAGTTGGTTTTAAACCTTAAATCGTGGTTTTGTGGGTAAGTTCTAAAATTAGGGTTTTTCATGTATATTATGCCTTAATACATTCTAATACATGTGTAATTATGTAACTAGGATATGTGGAGGGATTGCAATCAGCTTGGTGAATGTTTATGGTAAATAATTAAAAACAGGTATGTGCACCCTATTCTAGTATGTGGCTCCTATGTATGTGGAACTTATTTTTGTGCACATTTCTGATGAATGTGAAATCTATGTGGAATATATAATGTGCAAATCACACCTATCATTATGTTGGGCTTTTATCCATCCCTACCTTCATTATGTGCTAGCCTTGTTATCCTCCTACATGACTTTATTGGCTCTTTACTTATTTTATGCTTCTAATGCCATTGTGGCTCATTCATTTGAATTATGTGAAACTTGCTATATGTTGCCTCCTTTACTTGGAAATGTTGTGATCTTGTTATTGCCTATGTTGGCTTATCCTTTGAAATATTTGGAACATTGTATAATGTTGGTGCTTGTTGACTCTTTTAAATTCTTTTATTCCCAATGCTATCTTGTTACTTTCACTATACTGCCAAGTGACTATTTAAGCATGATGTATTTTAGGCCAAATGACAATGTAGTGTACATGAGTACAAACCACCCACAGGGCACTGGGGTTTTAGTCCCCCTGCCGGGCACTGGGGTTTTAGTCCCCCTGCCATTTTATATATTAGGCACTGGGGTTTTAGTCCCCCTGCCACTTTTTAGGCACTGGGGTTTTAGTCCCCTGCCATTGGTGTGATCCGGCAGGTGCCTCACCCTACATTGGGATGAGTTTGTGTATTAATATATTCATGCTATGTGATTTATTATTGTGGTGATTGTATATGGCAGTTCTCTTATTCTTATTTGAATAGATATCACATTCTCTTAAACTCTCGTAGCATAGAGAATCCTTTATTATGCAATGTTGTTGATTATTCCTTGTCCAGTACTTTCTTTTTAACACATACCTTTTATCTTTCTCTTGCTGGATGACCCCAACCATCCAGGATAGGATCAAAGTGCGCAAGGAAGCTTGGTGAACCTAAGGCTAAGGATAAGGACAAGAAGGAAGAACACATAGTATATGATCATAGTTGCTTTTATGTTATGTAGTTGTTTAGTTTGGAGACAGTGTTGTATTAGTTAAGTCTTCCTCTACCTAGATCCTTGTGCTTGTATAAAGTTGTACTCCCATTTGGGAAAATTTTATAATGTACTCTTTATACATTTTGAATAATGTCAAGATTTAATTCTTCCGCTGCCATACTTTTGATGATTCTGTTTATCATGTTTAATAGTAGAGACTATGTCTTTACAGGACGGGCCCATTAGCATTCTTTTAATGGGAAAATAAGAGAAACTCTACAAAAGATAGGAAATGTTGTCTAGAGAATAGTGGGCATTATGTCTATTCAACAAACAAGATAAAATAGAGAGGAAGTAAGGTTTGGAGGAAGTTTTGATAATAAAATATAATCTCTAGAAGCAATAAAATGGGTGTTATCAACTCCCCCAAACTTAGCATTTTGATTGTCCATAATCAATCTGTACTTATTTTAAAACCTTTATTTGCGGTACTTTTTCAAAAACAAATGTAGTCTTCAGACAAGGGATTAAGTGAAGTTTTGAGATGTCTTGAGGAAAATTACGTCTGACTACGAGCAATGGATTTCATTTTTCCTGCCTTATTTAAGAAAAAATTTTGTTTTCAACTTCGGTGAGACTTTGGTGCATGATTTCAAAGTAAGCTTTCACACCAAACATCTTGGGAGTAGAAGGAGGGGTTTTTGGGAAGGCTTAAGGCTTTTTGGGTTTTTCTTGCTTCCCATTGGTCCATCCAGGTACGGGTCCATTAATGGGCAAGTGGTCCCTACAGTCCAAGCCAGTTGGTTTTAGAATAGTGATTTCACATCCTACGTACCGCTGCCCCAGGTCTACCATGCCTAAAGATGGGTACTTTTGGGAGGGCAAGTGTGTTTTTTTTGTCACAACTCTCATGCTTTCATTCACTCTCATAAGGCTTTCCTCTCTTTTGGGGATTTTGATGGGTACGGAAAAGGAAAAGAACTTACTATTTGGGGAGCTTTTTCCTTCACATGCACATCTCTTAGCTGTTGGGAGATTATTTTTCAAAGCTGGCATAGAAAAGATATAGTCTTTGTCGTTTGAGACTGCATTTTCAAAAGATCATAACAGAAATGTGCACTGCCTTATATACAGAGAGAACAAACTCGAAGAAGTCGTACTGAATTTTTACTATAAAGTGTTGTGTATAGTTTTCGAGAAACAAGCAGATGTGTATGTATTGCTTTCTATCAGTCAATTATATACATGTATATACAGAGTATGGTAAGAAAAGAAAAAGCACAAAGATAGAAATTTTTTGAGTACCTCCCTCATTGATACTATGGAGTACCCCCCGCAAACTTACCCCACACTATATCTTAGAGTTGTGAGATAAGTAGGAAAGGACAGGCATAGACTAGTGAGGGTTCAGCAGATGTGTGTGCCCTCAGCAAATAAGAGCTCCACCACATATTCTCCTCATTGGTTGTGGTAGCCTAGGTTGTGGAGCTCATCTGGCATATTTTTTAGGGCTACCGTGCAGTAGATCCAATGCAGCACGTATACACCACAATCATTTGATAACATAACTTGTTGTGGACTACGGTGACAATATTTGAGTTTGTGTGACTTGGTCACCGAGTCTTCAAGACACGGTTGGATCAAAGACACCACCTTGACATAATATTTCCTTGCTAACTACTCGAGGGATGTTGCTGGTGTGGATGTACACTCTGTCAGATAGTCGTTGTCGGCATCAGAGCTATTATAGAAGAAACTGGCATGCGGACAGCTGTACACCATCAGGAGCATCTAGTGGTTGTCGTACAGCATAGGGAGGAAGATTATGTGCGGCACACACCTCTTTTGTGACATCCCCAGATTTTGGTTTCTCCAAACCCTATTGGGAATGAGGTGTCAGAATCTGAAAACATCATCCAATAATATCAGAAAGCTATGCGGAAGCATAATACACATACATGAACATACAACCATAACATACTCAACATTCAACATGCACATTATTATAACACGATTTACAATTGTATATTGAAAGGGAATTTTTCTACACAAGTCTAAACATGTATGCTAACTAGGATCTTAGACAAAAGGTACAACCTGTACAACTTGCTCACATCCTGTACTTTTTCAGCCATGCTATCTTTGAACCTAAAACATACGTGAAACAACAAATCAACACACAAGGTGTTGTGTACATGGGCACAAAGATACATATATTTATGGCTTTCATAATTTTGAAAAAGATTTGCAGAAGGAAAGAAAATAATAGAAAAAACTTCTTTATTAAGCGAAATATGCCAATTTAAGTCATTTTCCTAGATGAATTGCATTATCAAGGTGGACTAGTACTAAAACATAAATATTGGGCCCATCCCCGTGTACCAAGTACTCTAGGGAAACTCCCTGTACACTGTGTGCTCTAGGGAGGTGTACTAGCCAACATTAATCCATTACCTCATAAGGGGGATAATGAACACCTTAAATAACTACAAAGCATCTATTTATCATTTATGTTTACAAATGATAAAACATCGAGTACTATATAGTGCTACTACATCCAATATTTGCAAATAGAAGAGAGAGCATACATACATATCATGATTGCAAGCAAGAAAACCATAGTCATATACTTAAATAAAAACCCATGTACCTGAGTTCAGATATTCCTATTTATATTCTGGATTATCTAAAATTCTGGTCATCACCTGCTTAAGACAAGACCACATACCATCATCAGATTCTCATCATCTTACATCTCATCTTAACCCTAATCGTATCCATTTTAGGGTTTTCTTAACTCATTAGGATATTCTCATCATTACTTGCATTCTTGTCTTAGAATTATCTTAATGATGTCATTTTCCAGATTATGATTCGTTATCTGAATATTAGGTTCCATATCCTTTTTTTGTGCACATATTAATCCTAGTTTATATACATTATTCAATTTAGGGTTACAACCCATGTATTAAGGGTCATCTTCATATAACATGAATTATATGCATATAACTGATCTCATATTTATATATTATATTACAGTTACAGATATGAGGTTTTTCTATAAATCTCATCATTTATTGAGCATGCATGCATTTAATACATTATCTCTAGTGGTATTAGCCATAATTATCCATATTAATCAAATTACATGATTTCATACATCAACATGACCATAACTGGCATCATATGAATTATAAACATGAATATAGACTTACCAACATGTTATCATAATTTTAGAATATCGTTTGATATTTATTATCCATCATATGAGCATTTCACATCTTATATGATATCACTATTATTAATGCATCAAAAGCCTGATATTATCATTCTACTGTGTTCTACACATTTTTCTGAGAATTTTGGTACCTTGGTTGTATTTTTCTGATAAACGGTCTATTTTCTATAAAGATCTAGGCAATTACTAGGAATTTGGAGTTAATTACCTTTTTCAGCCAATCAGCAGCCACCATGTAGCTCTGCTTGGGTGCTCACCCTTTGCTTGCTGCGGTCTGCTGTGAGTCTGGCAGTTCTGGGTTGTGAACCCAGTTCAAGTTCTCTGGATTGCTCACTTTCCTCATCGCCCGACTTGTTCCCCCTCTGCAACACACTCTTCGTGAGCATTCTTTGATCCTGAGTGTGGAAGGGCACCGCCAGGCTTGAGCGCAGCTGCGCTTGGACTCCATGGTGAGAAAGCAGCCAAGCTACCTCCTCCTCACCTTTACCATCATCCATAATGGAGATCAAAGCCTCATGATCACCTCATCCTGCTTGGGTGTCCGGTTGTAGCACCGCCGCCGTAGCCTGACGCCTACGACGTCGCCCTTTGCTTGCATGAGGCCCGTAACAGATCCTTCACCACCGGGATCTCAGTCGCATAGCTCTTGTCTCTGGTTACAACAGGCCGATGGTCTCTCCTCCACTTTCTCTCCTGATGGATGCCCGATCGCAGAGCCAGCCGCCCTCTGTTCCGCAAGGGCGCCGTCGCACAGGCTGCGCTCCGGTGGGGAAAATGGGGCGATCTCGAGGCTCCCTGTCAACTCCTAGGACCTCCATCATCTACGTTCATCCTTCTATGGTGCCTCTGGCCTCGAGGCTCCTCCTCCTCACCTCCAAAGCTCTACCCGAGTTGGCTCGCCGGCAACAGCCGCAGCCGCGACGGGGGTCAAGGGGAGTGTTGCCTCTTCCTAAGCGCCACTGCTGACCACTAGGCCTCGACGCCGGAAAAGTCCATGTCCACCGCCTTCTACTGCTCGATATGTCTCCCACGCAATGGCAGTCTGTTTGCTACTGCACCTGTGCGCTTGGGTCTCCAGGCTTAGCGCCGCCAACTCCGTGGTTGAGACCAACAAGCACTGACAGGGCTTACATGCCCTCACGTCGATTGGAAAAGATGGGGACAGATCGCCCTTAACCTCCTCATCTTCTCTATTTCACGGTCTCTGTCATGAGGGTTCGACACCTCCCGATCTACATCTTTGCGGGCTTGCTGCCGCTGCATTTCCGAACTCTGACGACAGGTTGACTACTTTCAGATCTTCTCGCATCTGCAGTGCTACACCTGCGTCTCCTCCTCTAACTCAACACTCACGGCTGCTACTTGCAAGATTCTAATGAGGATCGCTCGACCCTCAGGTCCTCCTCGTCAATTTCCATACTACCTGGAAAGAGAGATGAAGAAGTGATGAAGGGGGAAAGGTAGTTCTTTGTATATCACCTCGAGTCCATTGCGATTGGTAGTTTTGATCCGAAGGGTGTGGCAGACTCTTCTCACCCAACTAGCCTTTGAGATTCCTCACAGGCGACTAATTCCTCAAGAGTCCCGTTTGGAACCACCTGCTCCTCGCATTTCAGAGCTGGGGGGGCAAAGGAGCCAAACCTGGACACATAAAATATCTAATAGACTATAGTCCTCATTCCCAATAATAATATCATCTACAATCTTATATTTTGAATAACATTTTACTGGAATGTCCGTTGGAAGTGGAACTTGAAACATATTTTCCCCATGACCAAGTGAAGCTTTCTTCCAAGTTGAAGGCACAATTTCTTCTATTCATGCTTTGTTATATCACTAGGGGATGTTTACCCACATATAAAACTAATTAGGTATGATAATAATTAATTCAATATTTGGTTACACCCTTTTGGGTGAAGAGAGTCCATAATTAAATAAGCAATTTCTCAATTCGATAATTTTTTTATCTAAATAGCATGGTTGTTCCTCCAATACTATATTAGTCATCAAAATTCTAAAATTAGGGTTATCACATTCACCCCACCTTAAAAAGAATTTTGTCCTCGAAATTCAACTAATCTCATCCTTAAGAGGTTATTTAGGAGTTCAACTTCATATACATCATCATTTCTTAGGTTCTAAGACCACCATAGTTGCATGCACCCGAAGTTGTCATCTTAGGGTCAATAGATTCTTGGGTGTGTCCACCCCACCTTATATATGTGAAAGCATCGCTTAAAGTCTTAGCCATAACATGACACTATGATATCTTAAGATTACATCACCCCTAAGGATACAGGTTTTGTTCATACTTTTAAAGTTCAAGAGGAATTCATTTATATGCCATGATATTCAGATCGTTCAAATCTAACATCATTAACATTTTACAAGAAATTTAGAGGAGATTTATCTTCATCCTTGATAATAGAATTTCTCTACTTAAGAAGGGCTTACGTAACATGTTTGACCATTAGGGTTTCACCCTATGATGTGATATTCATACGCAACTTAGAAGCATACATTGAGAAGATCAAAGTTATGAACTATATTTCTGATCATACATTCTATGATCCAAAAATATCTTTATATCAAGTTCATGAATTTAACTTTTTATGTCTTGCATGTATTATGTGAAGGAAAAAAGAATATACTAAGTTTATCCCATAATCTCAGCATCATATCTTTCATGTTTCATATGAAGGGGAAGAGAATATTTTAAAGTCAAACTTATCATGATTTCAATCTTGGGCACCACATGTATGATATAGGAAAAAAAAAGAATATATAGAATAGGTCAAGCTTATACGAGTGACTCCTCATATAAAAATCATCCATATAGCTCAAGTGAGGTTTCTGTCATCATATATTAAGAAAGAGAAGAAGAAGGGAGAACATGTATTTTGAGTATCTTTTGCACAACGCATCATACTCTCATAACTAGAGTTCATATATTACCTCACTTGCAACTAATTATGAGATTCAAAAATATGTCACTCCAGCTAGGACCTAACTCAGCCAAAGGATTGACTTTATCATATGGGTCATCTACCCATCCTTTTCTTTTACCCAATTCTCACATATAGATTTGAATCATGCATATGGACTCAACTCAACACTCAAGAGTAATCTAGTGTAGGACATTTTTTTAAACACATATCTCATATATTGGAGGCTAGGTCCTATGACCTTCTCCCTGTGGGTCTTACTCTTTCTAGAGTTCACCACATATCTCATCCTACCACTAGACATCCTCCTTGTATAAGAGCTTGAGGCTCATGCACACTCATCTCTATCTTAACTTGACTTATCTTAAGTAGAAAAAGGGAATGTACTTTCATCATCACGACTTAGCATAGATCCTCCAAGAGTGGATTGGGTTCATATATAACTCAAATCTTAATAAGGAAACTTATACCATCATAGATCAACTTAGATAAGATTCTATATGCTTATTTCCTTCATCTTTCTTTTGTCTATCTATCTATCACATTACCTTATGAGGATCTAGACATCTAATCTAGATCTATTCTCTCTTCTAGACTGATGTCACTCCCTTTCACTTGGATTGCATGAACAATAACTACTCTCCAGTGTGAGGGACACATTTTTATATTTACATATATATAATAAAATATTATATAGTTTTTCTCCAAGAAAGAAGACGTCAGAGAAAACACTCGAGGCTCGAGCCGATTGGAAAACAAAACCAAATCAGCAAAATCGAGTGTCCCACACACATTAGATAGTCTAGTGTCATGTAACCTAGTGAAATGGTGAGAACATGGTGTAGAGTAGTGTAGCTACCCGATACATATGAGCTCTCTATGCAAAGGGTTTCAGACACTTGTCTAAACCTAGTTATCGAACATCTAGGTTCTAACCTAGAGGCTAAGTCAAACCTTATTCCTATAGAACAACTTACTAAGTTTCTAAGGTTTTAAGTGAAAGTTGAAGTTTAGTTTTATGTTTCATGGTGAGCAAACGTTAGGTGTAGCTATTGTTCATGCTCTGATACCAACTGTGACGTACCCAGATTTTGGTTTCTCCAAACCCTATTGGGAATGAGGTGTCAGAATCCGAAAACATCATCCAATCATATCAGAAAGTGATGCAGGAGCATAATATGCATACATGAACATACAACCATAACATACTCGACATTTAACATGCACATTATTACAACACGATTTACAATTGTATATTGAAAGGGAATTTTTTACACAAGTCAAAACATGTATGCTAACTAGGATCTTAGACAAAAGGTACAACCTATACAACTTTCTCACATCTTGTACTTTTTCTCCCATGCTATCTTTGAACCTAAAACATACGTGAAACAACAAATCAACACACAAGGTGTTGTGTACATGGGCAGAAAGATACATATATTTATGGCTTTCATAATTTTGAAAAAGATTTGCAGAAGGAAAGAAAATAATAGAAAACACTTATTTATTAAGCGAAATACGCCAATTTAAGTCATTTTCCTAGATGAATTGCATTATCAACGTGGACTAGTACTTTTTTTTTTGAGGGCAAGATGTCTCCATTCATTACATATAAGCCATACGACATCTACAATTTGAGTCAAAAATACAGCAGGAGCTAACAAAGATCAAGTTAACATCACTACAACTCATATCGGAACGAGAATAGAACGCTTTCGTATTGATTCTTCTTCCTTGTTGCTGTCTTAAGCAGCTTTCCACGAAGAATTCCTTTGACTTGAGCGTGTAGTAGTGATAGAGGCCCTGGATCCGTGTGGTGTTCCGATGCATCATCGTCTCAAGGGACGCCGTATAACCAAGTAACAAACAAGCCACAACAAGACACAAGGAAAACTAAACGCTGACAAGCAGCGGGTAAACAAACACTGACAAGCAGTGAGCAGAAGGCTAACCAGTAGCGACTAGAAACAAACGCCGATGAACGGCGACTAAAAGGGCAGACTGAAGCTGCCACAGACCACTGAAAGGAAAACAGAGCAAACCAGAAAGGAAGAAACAGGCACCTCAACCCCTCACAACCGCACCGTTTCCCCCTGACTCGGCAAGTGCCTGCAAAGGCAGCGGCACCACCCTGGGCGAGATGGATAAGCCCCCACCAGGCGAGAAGCAATATTGGGCCCATCCCCATGTACCAAGTACTCTAGGGAAACTCCCCGTACACTGTGTGCTCTAGGGAGGTGTACTAGACAACATTAATCCATTCCCTCATAAGGGGGATAATGAACACCTTAAATAACTACAAAGCATCTATTTATCATTTATGTTTACAAGTGATAAAACATCGAGTACTATATAGTGCAACTACATCCAATATTTGCAAATATAAGAGAGAGCATACATACATATCATGATTGCAAGCAAGAAAACCATAGTCATATACTTAAATAAAAACCCACGTACCTGAGTTCAGATATTCCTATTTATATTCTGGATCATCTAAAATCTGGTCATCACCTGCTTAAGACAAGACCACATACCATCATCAGATTCTCATCATCTTACATCTCATCTTAACCCTAATCATATCCATTTTAGGGTTTTATTAACTCATTAGGCAATTCTCATCATTACTTGCATTCTTGTCTTAGAATTATCTTAATGCTGTCATTTTCCAGATTATGATTCGTTATCTGAATACTAGGTTCCATATCCTTTTTTTTGTGCACATATTAACCTTAGTTTATATACATTATTCAATTTAGGATTACAACCCATGTATTAAGGGTCATCTTCATATAACATGAATTATATGCATATAACTGATCTCAAATTTATATATTATATTACAATTACAGATATGAGGGTTTTCTGTAAATCTCATCATTTATCGAGCATGCATGCATTTAATACATTATCTCTAGTGGTATTAGCCATAATTATCCATATTAATAAAATTACATGATTTCGTACATCAACATGACCATAAGTGGCATCATATGAATTATAAACATGAATATAGACTTACTAACATGTTATCATAATTTTAGAATATCGTTTGATATTTATTATCCATCATATGAGCATTTCACATATTATATGATATCACTATTATTAATGCATCAAAATCCTGATATTATCATTCTACTGTGTTCTACACATTTTTCTGAGAATTTTGGTACCTTGGTTGTATTTTTCTGATAAACGGTCTATTTTCTATAAAGATCTAGGCAATTACTAGGAATTTGGAGTTAATTACCTTTTTTTGCCAATCAGCAGCCGCCATGTAGCTCTGCTTGGGTGCTCACCCTTTGCTTGTTGCGGTCTACTGTGAGTCTAGCAGTTCTGGGTTGTGAACCCGGTTCAAGTTCTCTGGATTGCTCGCTTTCCTCGTCGCCCGACTTGTTCCCCCTCCGCAACACACTCTTCGTGAGCGTTCTTTGATCCTGAGTGTGGAAGGGTGCCGCCAGGCTTGAGCGCAGCTGCACTTGGATTCCATGGTGAGTAAGCAGCCAAGCTGCCTCCTCCTCACTTGTACCATCCTCGAAAATGGAGATCAAAGCCTCACGATCACCTCATCTTGCTTGGGTGTCCAGTTGTAGCACCTCCACTGTAGCCTAACGCTTGCGGCGTCACCCTTTGCTTGCATGAGGCCCGTAACAGATCCTTCACCACCGAGATCTCAGTCGTATAGCTCTAGTCTCTGGTGACAACAAGTCGATGGTCTCTCCTCCACTTTCTCTCCTGATGGATGCCCGATCGCAGAGCCAGCCACCCTCTGTTCCACAAGGGTGTCGTCGCAAAGGCTGAGCTCCGGTGGGGAAAATAGGGTGATCTCGAGGCTCCCTGTCAACTCCTGGGACCTCCATCATCTCCGATCTTCCTTCTATGGTGCCTCTGGCCTCGAGGCTCCTCCTCCTCACCTCCAAAGCTCTACCCGAGTTGGCTCGCAGGCAACAGCCACAGCCGCGATAGGGGTCAAGGGGAGCGTTGCCTCTTCCCAAGCGCCACTGCTAACCACCAGGCCTCGACACCAGAAAAGTCCCTGTCCACCGCCTTCTCCTACTTGATCCGTCTCCCATGCAATGGCGGTTCGTTTGCTACTGCACCTGTGTGCTTGGGTCTCCAGGCTTAGTGCCACCGACTCTATGGTTGAGACCAGCAAGCACTGACAGGGCTTACATGCCCTCACATCGGTTGGAAAAGATGGGGACAGATCACCCTTAACCTCCTCATCTTCTCTATTTCACGGTCTCTATCATGAGGGTTCGACACCTCCCAATCTACATCTTTATGGGCTTGCTACCGCTTCATCTCCGAACTCCGACGACAGGTTGACTACTTTCAGATCTTCTCACATCTACAGTGCTACACCTGCATCTCCTCCTCTAACTCAACACTCACGGCTGCTACTTGCAAGATTCCGATGAGGATCGCTCAACTCTCAGGTCCTCCTCGTCATCTTCCATACTACTTGGAAAGAGAGATGAAGAAGTGACGAAGGGGAAAGGTAGTTCTCTATATATCACCTCGAGTCCATTGTTATTGGTAGTTTTGATCCGAAGGGTGGGACAGACTCTGCTCACCCAGCTAGCCTTTGAGATTCCTCACAGGCGACTAATTCCTCAAGAGTCCCATTTGGAACCACCTTCTCCTCACATTTCAGAGCTGGGGGGGGGGGGGAAAGGAGCCAAACCTGGACGCATAAAACATCTAATGGACTATAGTCCTCATTCCCAATAATAATATCATCTACAATCTTATATTTTGAATAACATTTTACTGGAATGTCCGTTGGAAGTGGAACTTGAAACATATTTTCCCCATGGCCAAGTGAAGCTTTCTTCCAAGTTGAATGCACAATTTTTACTAGTCATGCTTTGTTATATCACTAGTGGATGTTTACCCACATATAAAACTAATTAGGTATGATAATAATTAATTCAATATTTGGTTACACCCTTTTGGGTGAAGAGAATCCATAATTAAATAAGCAATTTCTCAATTCGATAATTTTTTTATCTAAATAGCATGGTTGTTCCTCCAATACTATATTAGTCATCAAAATTCTAAAATTAGGGTTATCACATCTTTACTTTGAGCTAAAATAGTTGGGGTGCTCCTATTTCATCTGTAAGGCACTAGTCGCTGAACAACATCGGATGGGCGATGTAGGTTTGTCCAATTTTCTTCTATAGGATGGGGATGTAAGCTAACACCAATGTCATTGCTAGACATCCTCCTGCATTGACTAAATCCCACAGATCATCGAGGGGGCTACTACATTATCCTTTTCATATATGACGTCTATGGTGTTGGAATCAGTGAGTCTGAGAAGAATTTCATTGACATATTCCTGAGATAGAAAAGTGCATGTGAAACGATCGAAATTGTTGATTAGAGATTCAGATACAGCAGGTGAAGAAGACTTGCCTTTAGTAGCATCGCCTTTAGTGGCAAGTATGGTTCACAAAGTTTCTATCTGCTTTCCTATCCTATAGACGTCAGCAGAGTCCTCAACTTCATTCCTTGGAGGATTGCTGGGTTGAGTAGAATGGGAGTCAGCATCAACATCTGTTTCCAGTAGCTCCATTGGAAGCTCTACATCTCAAAAATAGTGCTTGTCCTTCATCAACAACAGTGTGTATATACTTATCAGTTAATAGAAGTCTTGGTCCTGGAGTTGTCTTACGTATTTGAAGATGTTTAGCAGCTCCATGGCGTGCAGGATGATGAAGGAGCTATTTTTGCTCCCCATTTTTTCTTGGACTGGGAAGTCTCGGATGGCGTAGAAGTTCCACACGTCGTTGTGGTGTTTGATTCCTTGCTTGATTACATGGTGAAGATGGATAGCAAGAAGTCTGAGGTGCTTATCTTCAGGGCGTATGAAGATGTGCCATCTATGGAAGACCTGCGTGGTGCAGTAGTTGAGCAGCGTGATGTCATGGTTGCGGAGGTCCGCCACATAGAGGAACCAATGCTTTATGAGCTTGTAAGGGTAGAGCACCAGGCTGGGGTTGTGCTCTTCAATGTGATGTATCATATCAGCCACCTTCCTTGCATCGTATGTGTCTTATAGTAGTCTTCTTACCAAGGCCAAGGTGGCATTGTATATTGGTTGTCGACCTATCTTGATGGCGATATTCTCAAGTATTGCACCTTCGAGGACCGTGAATATTATCTTCCCTATGACAGCTTCTGAGAAGAACATGCCTTGGAGTGCTCTACATCATACTGAGAAGTACATGTCGCTCCAGATGAAGGATTCTTCTTCTACCTGTGGCCTTAGGACCATGTTTAGCAATTTTTGGTCCCAGATTGTCAGGTAGCTGATGGCGCGCCTATCAAAATCAGCCATCTCAAAAGAAGGGATCTCCGACGGCACAGAAAATGTGTCTGCCACCAAATTCCTTGCTCTAGGGGGTTGCTCAGCAACTGAGCTATAAGGATCGCCCCCTTCTCCCTCAGGTTCTTCAGATAAACTCTCTACTAGGTCTTCACATATTTCTTCTTCATCTTCAGTTGGGTCTAGTGGGGGTGAGGCAGCAGATGTGTCGACGTCGCAGGAACTTTCTTGTCCCGCGGGAGTCTCGTTGGCGGTTTTCTTCATCGTCTCTTCCTCAGGCATTGTGGAGGGCCCATTGGAGGTGTATGATGATGACAAACCAAAGGAGGAGAATGACGATGATGATGGAGAGCCGAAGGCTGGCAGTGATGGTGATCTCCTAGGATGCCTTGGGCAGTGGTGCTCATCCCTTTCGTCAAGCCTTTGTTCGATGGAATCGAGCCGTTGGAGCACCATCTGCATCATGTTATTCAACGCCTCTAGTTGGATGGGGAGACCAACTAGAGTCAGTAGCTAGTGCTCCTACTCATTTAGTCATCGCTGGAAGACCTAAAACTTGCGAGTTAGGGAAGAAAATGTAGCAGTATGGTTGCTTGTTACCTCCCGCAAGTTGTGGAACTCAAAGGTGAAGGCTTGTCCCAATGAGGAGGAGACCGCCACTGATCGTCTTCGGCTTCATGACATACTCCTTGTGTTGGTGGTGTAGCCTGATGAATAGGCATCCTCTATCGATGTCGAGTCCACCTAGACAGTACGTGAGGGCATGGCCTCTGAACGGGGTGTTGGAACCCTTGTGGTTGCCTCCGCCTCTTTAGCTTGGGGTCATGGAGTAGGTTGTAGATTAAGCAGATGCTGATCTACCATCTGACTCTCAATGTCATCCAACATAGCAATCACTGGTGTAGATGGTGGTGGTGTCAGTGTCAGTTCTATGTCCCTAAGTTCTGCCTCCAAGAGCTCAGTGAATGCCTCGTTGCTGTTGCGGGAGGCGTCCAGCTGTACCAATGCCTCCGTCATTTCTGGCAGGGCTGAAGCTTTCGGCGTTGCGGCTATTTCATCTGTCACAACGGCCTCTAGGGGTATTGATCATCATAGCAGCCCTGGTGGTGTCGACGACTTCCTTGATGGTCAAAACTTCTTCTGTAGCCGCAGTGGGTATTGTTGTGGTTTCCGCGGCTGGTTCGGTGGAGGCATCAATGACCACCAGAATGGCAGCTACTAGTTGTGTGGCGATGGCGGTCAGCTCGGCGGTGGTGGTGATAGGCAAGTCTTCAATGATGACTTTCAATGATTTGTCCCACCGAGTGTTGAGGGGTGTGGGCCTCCCTGTAGAGGCCACCCTTTCTTGGATGGTCCAGGTGTCGGTGTAAGCAGCTTCAATCTCTGCTACTGTGAAGACCAGCTTCTCTACATCGTAGTTGATCCAAAGTGGGAGGGGCAGGAGGGTGTCTATCCTTGTGAACTTGTAGAAGAAGCGGTGGCCCTCCTTCTTGATGATGTTCGCCCTCGTGAGGAACTTGATTTCAATCTTGTCACCACCCTGAGTGCGCGATAGGTTGAGCGACTCCTTTGGGTACCCCCAGCCCTGCCATGATCAGGTTGATGATCCTTCTCATGTTGTACTCCTTAGTGGTGTCCTTTTTCTGGTGCTGTCAGTTTAGCAAGAAACGTTCCAAGTTGATCTTCTTGCTCTCCATCATGTACCAGATAAGATGGAGCTCTTCATTATATAAGTTGCTAGCATCATATTTACTGAAGAGGAGGCTTGCCACAATCTTATGTATAATCCTCCAGAAGCATGAGTGAGCCGCTACCACTTTGCTCCCTGGTTTGAAGGAGGATTTACCAGTCAGCTTCCTCCAGAGCGCGATTGGGTCAAAGTTGTCGCCTTCGGTGATATGGGCACTATTTTTAAGTATCTCTCTCTCATCCTCGTTGGAAGAAAATATCTCATTCAACAACCTCTCTTAGATGTCATGATTGGCATTGTAGAGGTGCCCTTGTAGTCTATCTACTCCACTGAACCTTTGGGTCTCCTCAGGGGTATTTGGAACTCGATGGAGGGAGGAGATGAACTCCTTGGTGAGCTCGGTGTAGGAGGTGGAGTAGCTGAAGCAAATCTTCTATAGTCCGGTGGCTTCTACGACATTCTCAAGTCTGTTGAAGATGTCAATCTGATGGAAGGATGCTTGATGGCAGAACCAGGTAGGCCAGTAGACTTTTTTTGCCAACTCCATGTAATGTTGTTGGTGCTCCACGTCTCTAGGCATGAACTGGCCTGGTGAGTGTGCCAGTACTTTCAATTCGGCTGTCATTGTTGGGGACGGTGTTTCTTCTATTCTAGGCTACTTCTTGGCCTCAGCGGGCCTAGCCGCCTCCGGGTTTGGGCATTTCTTCCCAGTGGTGGCTTCATTTGTGGCCTTGGGATTGATCCTCCGGCCTTGGTCGTCAACCTGGATGACAGTTTGTTTGGTTCAGGCCATGTTCTACAATGATTAAAAAAAGGGATTAAGTAAAAAGAATTTGTTCGATCAAACTGCATTTTCCTGATATCAGGCAGAAGGCGAGAATGAGTGTGTCGCCCAATACGGTTGGGTGATATGCTTTAAAACTAGTATTGGGTTGGGCTCTTAAGAAAATCTAGCACACGATATGTGGATACCCAGTACCAAAAAGTCAATACGTTTTTCACACGACACTCGACACAAGCCAATATCAGGCAGGAGGTAAAAACATCGCACATGCGAGGTCGGCATCGAGGAAATGATAAGGTCTGGGCAATAGAATTTAAACGACAGACCGGTATCGGGTGACTCCTCAAAACGTATCATGTGTGGTATGTGTATGCCTGATAGGGTGTCGCCCGATATGGGGTGTTGTGCGGCAAAGGTGAAAAGACGATAACACCTTTATGCAATAAAAGAAAGGACACGTGATGTGCTATATCAGGTGATACTTGTGTCACCTGGCATGGATCAAAGCATTACAAAACAAACTGAGTGATATAGTCATCATTGCGAGCCCGAGGTCTTTACCTGATATTGGTGTGTTTATCATCGTGTCGCGCGATACGGGTGTCGCGCAACATAGGAAAAAGATGATGTAAAACCGAACGGTAACAAGGCCTACATGCCTATCACACGATAAGAAGAAACTCAATACATGTTAAAAGGTTCTTCCTGACACGGGCAAGAACGTGATAAGGTGGCACGTAATAGGGTTTGGTTGATACGGTCTGCATGACACAAAGTCACGCAATATGCAGGGCGCCACAAATTTTACCTATATCTGGGAAGAGGATCTTGAACGCGAAACGAAGGTCAATAGGCAAAGGCCGGCATATGAGCTTTGAAAGGGGAATAAAATGCACAATACGAGAGCAAAAGTAGGTAACTCAGTAACCTGGCATGGTTAAACTTGAGCTACTATATATAGCCAGCCACGAGCGGGGTAAAAACAGGGACATGTGATGTGCAAGAAGGTGAAATGTCTTCTAAAGCACGATAAAATCAGTCTAATTCGTTGCGTCACAAAGATTTCGAGATAACTGAGAATTGCACGACACACGTGTCGGGCGATAAGTACATGTCGCCCGATATGCTTCACCCAGTGCACTTCTTTCGTGACAAGGGTCTGCGCGACACACACATTGCAAGACATGCGTTGTGCTGGGTCATAAGCCTTCCTGGCACGTGTGTTAGGAAACCTGACTAAACATTACAAGTGTGGGGCATGCATGCCGATACGGTCTGGCCAATACATGGTACATCTTTTGCCTGACATGCCTCTGCAAAAATTGTACAAAACTAAAACCAAGGGGTCACCTGATACTCATCAAGGTGGGTTGGGCGAAACGGGTATCACAAAATCTTTCGCACTGAGAAAAAGTAAAGAAAAAGCCTCATGCGTGCCCGATATGCTTGCAAAGGGCTTAAAGAAAGAAAAAAAACAAGAATATGGATAGAAAAACTAAAAATCAGAAGGCACTTGATGGGTAAAACATCATTGTCCTAATGGTAAACTTTGGCCTCAGATAGTATTACTCACCAAGTCAATAAAACTAAATCGGTGGCCCATGATGTTGGCTAAATGGACATCTATAAATCCCTTTGTTTTGATTATGACAAACATTTCATTCTTATTAATCTAACGAGCTACTTCAGTGTGCAGGACTAAGATGGATGGCAAAGCAACTAGGGAAAATCCACAAGCTAAAATGTTTATATTTTCATGCAATGTAATCATTGTTGTAAAAACTTGTACAAATATATAATGTACATGTACTTAGAATTGCATGTAAATCAAGTGTTAGATTTTCCCTAGCCAAACACCATAGTTAGACATGTCATCCCATTTAATTAGGATCACTCTTGCACACTCACACATATAATTAGTGCCTAAATTGAAACCTTGAAACAGGATCATTCTCGGTCGACAAACTCCTCGACCGAGACACTCTCGGTCGACAATCTTCTCGACCGAGAAAGATCTAAAGTAGCCGTTAGACACAACAGACAAGTTAGTTGGCAGTTGAAGAAAGACGTTGCAAATCACTTGTTCCAGAGAGCCTGTCGGTCGACAAAAGTTCGACCGAGTAGGTGTCTCGGTCGACCATTTGTCGACCGAGATGGTCTTTGACAGCAACTGCAGAATAAATTAATTAGCCGTTGTTAAAGCAACAACTTTGTACCTAACGGCTAGTTAAGCACTTAGAAACCCCTAGAAGTTGTCTAGAACATCCTTAAGCATACATAGGCCATTCCTATAAATAGGACAAGCCATAGGACACTAGAATTCACTTGTTACACTTGAGAATACACTTGAGCATACTTGAGCAATCTATTGCAAGCAATTTTAGCACTGTGATCATTAGTCTACATTCTCCTTAGCTCAATCTCGTGTCCTATAGGCTAGATTCTCCTACCCACAGGAATCACAAGTTTACACACTTGGCTAGGAGATCTATACGCTTGATCTAGGCATATCAAGCCTTGGGCTTAAAGGATAAGTTGTAATTTCCTTTTCCTTTCTTGATCCTTTTTATCTTTTGTACTCTCCTTGCTACTCCTAGGGTTGGAGGCTGCGGATTGGAGAGGGTTGACTTCTCAGGTGGAGAAGGGGACTTCAAGCTACTTCAAGAAGGCTATCGCAAGGGAAGCTACTTCAGAAGGCTGGTGCAACGGGAGTTGGTGCATCTACTTCAAGGGAAGGTTGCTTCAAGGTTGGCGATTACTTCTAGGTGAAGGCTGCTTGAAGGGTTTGGGAAAAGAGATTGTATTTTATGTAAATTCCTTGCGAGGTAATAAAATAAATTTCTTTTCAAATCCCGGTTGGGTAAGCAACCGGGTAGTAGATTGACGGCTATAGTATTTGCTATAGTTGGAACCACTCTAAACCCTGTGTCTCCTTGTCCAATATTTTCATTGTGGTTGTTTGAGTTCAATAATTGTTAAATTATCTATAAAACTCTATTCACCCCCCCCCTCTAGTAGTTTTCAATTGGTATCAGAGTGAGGCTTCAAGGAACCCTAACAAGGTCTTGAAGAAATGGGTGATGGAATGCTCCACAACCTCAACATTGAAGGGACTCTTGTTGCTAGGCCGCCGGCGTTCGATGGAACAAACTACCAATACTGGAAGAGAAGGATGCAGTTCTACTTCCAAGGCGTCAACTGGGATCTATGGAGAATGGTATCTACTCCTTATGAATTCCCTCAAAATGACTTTGCGGAATGGGATGCAAACACGGTAAAACAGACCCAAATGAACGCAAAAGCTGTAAGCATTTTATATTGTTCCATTTCTGTAGGAGAATTTAATAGAATATCAAATTGTGATACAGCGTATGATATTTGGCATAGATTGTCCATCACTTATGAGGGTACAGCCCAAGTCAAAAATTCCAAAATTAGTCTTCTTAAAACAAAGCTTGAACATTTTCGTATGGATCCTAATGAATCTATTAGTGAAATGTATTCAAAATTCTGTACTATTGTTAATGGTTTAAGTGCCTTAGGAAAACCTGTCCTTGAGGAAGATCAGGTATCAAAAATTCTTCGATCACTTCCTCCAAAATACAAGCCAAAGGTGACAGCCATTGCAGAAGCAAACGATCTCACTCACCTCAAAATGGAACAACTCATTGGTAATTTAGAAGTTCATGAAGCAGATCTAGAAGAGGAAGAAAGAAGAGAACGTGAACACCAAAGTGGGAAGAAGAAGGATGTGGCTCTCAAAGCCTCAAAAGTCGTCACACAAGAAAGTGAGGAGTCAAGTGAAGAAGAAGAAGAAGCCTTAATCGTCAACGGTAAGAAGTACAAAAGGTTTAAATCTAACAAAATTTCTAGTTCCTCTACTCCCAGGTGCTTTGAATGTGGGAAGAAAGGGCATTTCAAAAATGAATGTCCCAAAGCAAAGAAGGGAAAGAAAAGCTCACATAAGAAGAAAGGAGAAAAAGCCTATAAAGCTGCCTGGGATGAGTCAAGTGACAGTGAAAGCGGAGAAGAGGTGGAATGTCTAATGGCAAGAGAAGAAAATGAAGACTCTCAAGAGGTAAGCCTAGTTGATCTTCCTAAAGAAGAGTTAGTTACTAGTTTACAAGAAACTCATGATAAGTATGTTGATGCCAAGAAGAAACTAAAGAAGGCTATAAAATCAAATAATGAGCTCATTGCCAAATTAGATGAACTTTCTTATGAAAAGAACAACATTGATCTTGAAAATGTATCTTTAAAAACATCTTTAGATGATTGCACTAGAAAGCTACTCAATTTGGAAACAAATGTTGATCTTATATCAAAAGAAAAGACTGATTTGTTAGCTAAACTACAAGATTTTCAAACTCAACCTATCTTATGCAACCATCCGGACTATGATAATATTGTAAAAGAAAAGGATTCATTGTTGTCTGATTTAGACCAAGCAAGAAAAGATGTACATAAGAAGATGAATGACATTCCTACGTTGCAAAGAGAACCTTATGAGTTAAGAAGAAAAGATATTCTCGATAACATATTGAGAGTTGGTACTGTCTTCAATGGAAGAAAAGGTTTGGGATATATTCCAAAGAAAAACCAACCCAAAAAGACCCAAACTATGTTTGTACCCAAGAATACAATGACTAGAAAGAGAAATGAAATTGACTCTATTACTTGCCATTTCTGCTTATGTCTTGGACATTACTGTTTTTCATGCCCCTACAAGACTAAGGAGTCCGACTTAGTCTGGATCCCAAAAACCCAAACTTAGAAGAATGGAATGTAGTTGAGATATGACCAAATGCTTAATTTTGCTATTTATATTGTCTTATCTCAACAAAAGGTGCCATGCTTATTGTTATTATTTTTCTGCATTGTTGTACTGAAACAGAAACTGTGTCGGTCGAAGTATTGTCGACCGAGCTCTGGGTCAGTCGAAGTATTGTCAACCGACTGGATGTCTTTAACAAATCAAAAATTTACAGCACCTATTTCGGTCGAAAATTGGTCAACCGAAAAATTTTCTGTGTTTTTGCTTGTAATACAGTAACCTGCTCGATCGACAAATTGTCGACCGAGAAAGATATCGGTCGAAAAATTGTCGACCGACTGGTTTTCTGTATCAGAACTTTTATATACATAAGCACTTAAAAAGTTTCTAACCATATCGGACCATCACATGGGTACCAAAATCTACATTCTAATGCAGGAATGGGTAGTTGACAGTGGCTGCTCCAAACATATGACCGGGAACAAGGACGCATTTCAAACTTTTGAAGAAAAGAAAAGTGGAACGGTCACCTTTGGAGACAATGGTAAGGGCAAAATCGTTGGAATAGGTAATGTTGGAACAAATCTCGAAATTAAAAATGTTCTACTTGTTGATGGATTGCATCATAATTTAATAAGTGTAAGTCAACTATGTGATAGTGGTTATGATGTGTTATTTAACAAAACCTGCTGCAAGTTATTGATAGAAAACACTAAAAATGTCGTTTATGAAGGAAATAGAGTTGGAAATCTTTATATCCTTAAACCAAACTCTATGAAATCAGTAGTAGGTAAATGCTTGCTTGCAAATGAAAATACCTTACAACTATGGCATAAAAAGCTGGGACATGCTAGTTCACATACTATTAAAAAGTTAGTGAAATATGATCTTGTTCGTGGATTACCTGCTTTGTCTTTTGATCAAGTTGAAAACTGTGAACCCTGCACAATGGGAAAGCAAACCAAAACATCTTTTAAATCAAAACATGTACTTAGCACCAGTAGATCCTTAGAATTAATTCATATGGACTTATTTGGACCAATGAGGACACAATCTATTGGTGGTAAACGATACTGTTTTGTTATTGTTGATGATTTTAGTAGATATACATGGGTACATTTTATTGCAACTAAAGATGATACTATTCATGTCTTTATGCAATTTTGTTCCAAAATTGAAAATCTTTTACAACATAAAATATGTACCATTAGAAGTGATCATGGTGGCGAATTTGAGAATCATACATTTGAGACCTTTTGTACATCTCAAGGGTATACTCATAATTTTTCTACTCCACGTACCCCACAACAAAATGGTATAGTTGAACGGAAAAATCGATCCCTACAGGAAATGGCTAGGACTATGATGCTTGAACACAACACACCTAAAACCTTTTGGGCTGAAGCTGTAAACACTGCTTGTTATGTGCTTAATAGAGTAATTGTTCACTCTCATTTGAAGAAAACTCCATATGAAATACTACACTCTAAGAAACCTAGAGTTGACTACTTTCATACTTTTGGCTCCACATGCTACATTTTAAATACCAAAGATGATAGAGACAAGTTTGATTCTAAATCACACAAAGCATTCTTCTTGGGATATTCCACTTCTAGCAAAGCCTTTAGAGTATATAACACTATCTCTAGAAAAGTTGAGGAATCCATTCATGTTTCTTTTCATGAAGAATCGCAATCTGAAAATCTAGATATCATTGATCTCACTAATCAATTCAAAAATATAACCATTTCCAATAATAGTGAGAAAATTCCTATATCCGATCCCCAAGTTGAAACACAACCTACACCTAGGCTTATCAAGGATCATCCCCAAGAACTAATTATTGGAGATCCAAATGATAAAGTCAAAACTCGGTCTTCCTTCAAAGATGTTGCAAACATGGCTTTTGTTTCTATCATTGAACCTAAGAAGATATCCGAAGCTCTTAAGGATGATTACTGGATAATAGCCATGCAAGAGGAGTTAAATCAATTCACTAAAAATGATGTATGGGATTTAGTTCCTAAACCACAAGATAAAACTATCATAGGAACTAAATGGGTTTTTAGGAATAAGCTCAATGAGGCAGGAGAAGTCATAAGGAATAAAGCTCAGTTAGTAGCACAAGGATATAATCAACAAGAAGGAATAGATTTTGATGAAACATATGCACCCGTAGCTAGACTTGAAGCTATTAGGATGTTACTAGCTATTGCTGCCCATAAAAACATTAAGTTATATCAAATGGATGTCAAAAGTGCATTTCTAAATGGAATCATATACGAAGAAGTTTATGTTGCTCAACCACCTGGCTTTGAAATACCATAAAAAGGTGACCATGTTTATAAACTTAAAAAGGCACTTTATGGTCTAAAACAAGCATCTAGGAATTGGTATGAACAGCTCAAGACATATCTTTTTGATAATGGTTTTTCTATTGGAAATTAAGATTCTACTTTATTCTTCAAAACATATGCATCTGATTTCCTAGTTGTGCAAATATATGTTGATGACATTATTTTTGGAGCTTCTAATGATTCATTATGCACACAATTCATTGACATTATGCAAAAAGAATTTGAAATGAGCCTCATGGGTGAACTAACATTCTTTCTTGGTTTTCAAATTAAGCAAACACCTGTAGGAATTTTCATAAGCCAAGAAAAATATACTAAAGAACTTTTAAAACGTTTTGGGATGGATCAATGCAAACATGCTACTACTCCTATGGCTACCTCTATCAAAATTGATAAGGATGAAAATGGGGAACCTATTGATGATTCCTTATATAGAGCCATGATTGGTAGTTTGCTATACTTAACTGCTTCTCGACCGGACATTATGTTTTCCGTTGGTCTTTGTGCTCGATTTCAATCCCAACCTATGCAATCTCATTTTCTAGCGGTTAAACGAATTCTTCGATATCTAGCTGGTACTACTTGTTTTGGTTTATGGTATCCAAAAGGACAATCCTTGGATTTTAAAGCATATACTGATGCGGATTATGCTGGTTGTTGACTTGATCGCAAAAGTACTAGTGGTGGCTGTTTCTTATTAGGGAGAGCCTTAGTATCTTGGTTTAGCAAGAAACAAAATACGGTTGCCCTATCTACAACTGAAGCTGAATATATGGCAGCCGGGTCCTGTTGTGCTCAAGTGCTTTATATGCAACAGGTTTTAAGCGATTATGGTTTTAATCTTTCATCTACACCTATTTTTTGTGACAACACGAGCGCCATAAACTTAGCACACAATCCTATTTTACACAGCCGGGCAAAACACATTGAAATC
Source organism: Alisma plantago-aquatica (assembly GCA_963693085.1). Classification (NCBI taxonomy): domain Eukaryota; kingdom Viridiplantae; phylum Streptophyta; class Magnoliopsida; order Alismatales; family Alismataceae; genus Alisma; species Alisma plantago-aquatica. The sequence goes on along the minus strand of OY856410.1, from coordinate 89,681,161 downwards.
CGTCATCACTTCTTAAGGGATCACATCTCAAAGAATCATGTTTCCCTTCATCATGTTGATACGGAAAATCAATTGGCTGATATTTTTACAAAACCACTTCCACTAGATCAATTCAACAACATTAGGAAGCAACTGCTTATTACTCCTTTGGAAGATGTTTTCTTTGATATCTGCGGTTCTTAAACCGAATACGTCTACTTGTTTCATTTTGGCTTTTCAATGGACATCTTTTTTTCATTAGATTTGACGGGATATCTAATTAAGGGGGAGTTTTTATTAAAATGGTTATCTTTTTGAAATGACAAAGGGGGAGAGATATATAAAACTATAACTTAGTATTTATGAAAAAACTCAATCAATGAGTTTCATAAATATACTCTTGGCTTTACATGGAAAGTTTCTATATTCCCAAATGAACTGGATTTCATGTTCTATAATTCATTGGGAATAATAAGCACACATTTTATAAACAAGAGGAAAAGCTACATAAGGCAATCTAAAGGTATGAAATTCATATGTTTTATAATTCCTTATTTATATTTTGGAAATGTTTGTCATCTTCAAAAAGGGGGAGATTGTTGGCTAAATGGACATCTATAAATCCCTTTGTTTTGATTATGACAAACATTTCATTCTTATTAATCTAACGAGCTACTTGAGTGTGCAGGACTAAGATGGATGGCAAAGCAACTAGGGAAAATCCACAAGCTAAAATGTTTATATTTTCATGCAATGTAATCATTGTTGTAAAAACTTGTACAAATATATAATGTACAAGTACTTAGAATTGCATGTAAATCAAGCGTTAGATTTTCGCTAGCCAAACACCATAGTTAGACATGTCATCCCATTTAATTAGGATCACTCTTGCACACTCACACATATAATTAGTGCCTAAATTGAAACCTTGAAACAGGATCATTCTCGGTCGGCAAACTCCTCGACCGAGACACTCTCGGTCGACAATCTTCTCGACCGAGAAAGATCCAAAGTAGCCGTTAGACACAACAGACAAGTTAGTTGGCAGTTGAAGAAAGACGTTGCAAATCACTTGTTCCAGAGAGCCTGTCGGTCGACAAAAGTTCGACCGAGTAGGTGTCTCGGTCGACCATTTGTCGACCGAGATGGTCTCTGACAGCAACTGCAGAATAAATTAATTAGCCGTTGTTAAAGCAACAACTTTGTACCTAACGGCTAGTTAAGCACTTAGAAACCCCTAGAAGTTGTCTAGAACGTCCTTAAGCATACTTAGGCCATTCCTATAAATAGGACAAGCCATAGGACACTAGAATTCACTTGTTACACTTGACAATACACTTGAGCATACTTGAGCAATCTATTGCAAGCAATTTGAGCACTGTGATCATTAGTCTACATTCTCCTTAGCTCAATCTCGTGTCCTATAGGCTAGATTCTCCTACCCACAGGAATCACAAGTTTACACACTTGTCTAGGAGATCTATACGCTTGATCTAGGCATATCAAGCCTTGGGCTTAAAGGATAAGTTGTAATTTCCTTTTCCTTTCTTGTTCCTTTTTATCTTTTGTACTCTCCTTGCTACTCCTAGGGTTGGAGGTTGCGGATTGGAGAGGGTTGACTTCTCAGGTGGAGAAGGGGACTTCAAGCTACTTCAAGATGGCTATCGCAAGGGAAGCTACTTCAGAAGGCTGGTGCAACGGGAGTTGGTGCATCTACTTCAAGGGAGGGCTGCTTCAAGGTTGGCGATTACTTCTAGGTGAAGGCTGCTTGAAGGGTTTGGGAAAAGAGATTGTATTTTATGTAAATTCCTTGCGAGGTAATAAAATAAATTTCTTTTCAAATCCCGGTTGGATAAGCAACCGGGTAGTGGATTGACGGCTATAGTATTTGCTATAGTTGGAACCACTCTAAACCCTGTGTCTCCTTGTCCAATATTTTCATTGTGGTTGTTTGAGTTCAATAATTGTTAAATTATCTATAAAACTCTATTCACCCCCCCCCCCTCTAGTAGTTTTCACATGAAACAGAGTATGTGCTTATGGCGCGAGCATAGACTCGGGCCTTATTACAATGAGATTGTTCAAAATGTTTTTTTGCAGGAAAAGGAAATAACATCCTATTCTAGGAAAGTAAAGCCCAGGCTACCTCCCGAGGAGCATTGTGGTTTGTGTTTCCAGCTCGACATCTTTGATTCCTTCTATCTTTCTTGGGTAGGTGCGGCTTTGGAATCTTCCAGGGGCGTCTCGAATCTCCTCACAAATACTTCATCTTCATAGAACCTCTTGACTCGGTGTCCGTTGACTGGAAAAACTTTCGTTGGATCTTCTTTATCGTATAGCTCCATCATCCCGAATGGATATATCTTTGCTACTATGAAAAGCCCAGACCAGTGAGTCCACAATTTACCTAGAAAAAGACAAATAGAAGATTTAAACAATAAGACTTTATCACCTTCCTTGACGTCCTTTGCTCACAAATGAGAATCATGCCAAAATTTGGTTCTTAGCTTGTATATCCTTGCATTTTCAATGGCATGAAGCCTAAGTTCTTCATGTTCCTAAAGATGAAGAAACCTCTTCTTTCCAACTAGTGTTGGGTCCATGTTAAGGCATTTGATGGCCCAGAATGCCTTATGCTCCAATTCAAAAGGTAGGTGGCAAGCTTTCCCATATATCATGCAGTATGGTGTAGTACCAAGCAATATTTTGTAGGCAGTCTTGTATGCCCAGAGTGCATCATCTAACTTGGTTGACCAGTCCTTGTGAGACTTGCCGACTATTTTCTCTCAGATCTGCTTGATCAGTTAGTTGAAAACTTCAACCTATCCCGACGTCTGCGGATGGATGGTGTGGTGACTTTGTGACGAACACCATATCTGCACAAAAGCAATTCAAACTGCCTCTCTACAAAGTGAGATCCACCATCACTGATGAAGGGTCTCGACACTCCAAACTTTGGAAAGATTATCATAGTAAAGAGCTTTATCACCGCCTTAGCATCACATGCGGTGGTGGGTACGACTTCTACCCATTTGGAAACATAATCTACTACAACAAGGATGTACTTGAAACCGTAGAAGGAGGGGAAGGGTCCCATATAGTCTATCCCTGACACATCAAAGATTTCTACCTCAAACCATTCTGACAACGGCATCTCATTTCGATGGGAAATGTTCCCAGTTCTCTGACATTCATGACAAGACTTGACATAGGCATGTGCGTCTTTGAAGAGAGTCGGCCAATAAAAGCCTGACTGGAGTACTTTGGTTGTCGTCCTTTCACATCCTAGGTGCCCTCCACAGGGAGAGGAGTGACACTCAAATAGAATCTTGGGCGCTTCATCCTCTAGTATACACCTTCTATATAAGCCATAGGAACAATGCCTAAACAACATAGGGTCATCCCAGTAATAGTTCTTCAGATCAAAGAAGAATTTCTTCTTCTGATTGTAGGACATTTTTGGGGGTAGTTGTTTGTAGGCTAGGTAATTGCAAAAGTCTGCATACCATGGACCCTCACGGTTGGCCATTTGGGCAACATAGATAGATTCATCTGCATAACTTTCATTGATTGACAGTGGGTGGTCGTCCTCCACCCGGATCCTTGAAAGGTGGTTGGCAACCACATTTTTAGAAACATTCTTATCTATTATGTCATGATCGAACTCTTATAACAACAATGCCCAATGCAACAGCCTAGGCTTCGCGTCTTTTTTCTACATCAAGTACTTGATGGCCCCGTAGTCAGTGTGAACTATCACCTTAGAGCCCACGAGGTAGGATTGAAACTTATCAAAAGCATATACAATCGCCAACATCTCTTTCTCAGTGGTAGTATAATTCAACTGCACTTCATCTAGCATTTTACTTGCATAAAAGATCATGTGGTGCTTTTTATCTTTTTTCTTGCTAAGGACTACGCCTATGGAAAAGTCACTAGTGTCACACATGAGCTCGAAAGGAAGATTCCAATAAGGGGACTGGAGAATGGGTGCGGATACCAAGGCATCCTTCAGAGTGGATAATGCTTTCAGGCATTCATCCGTGAAATCAAATTTCACATCTTTCATCAATAGGTTGGACAGGGGCTTTGCTATCTTTGAAAAGTCTTTAATGAACTGTTGATAGTAACCAGCATGACCTAAGAAACTTTAGATACCTGTAATAGATGTGGGAGGAGGAAGCTTGTCTATTGCGTCCACCTTGGATCGGTCAACCTCAATACCTTTGTTGGACGCCTTGTGTCCTAAGACTATTCCTTCTTGCACCATGAAGTGGAACTTCTCCCAATTAAGGGTAAGACTCTGCTCTTCACATCTATTCATCACCAGATAGAGGTTATTTAGGCAATCATCGAAGGATCTGTCGTAGACACTAAAGTCATCCATAAAGACTTCCATTTTATCCTCTAGAAAATCGGCAAAGATGTCATTCATGCACCACTAAAATGTGGCAAGTGCATTGCAAATCCCAAAGGGCATTCTCCTGAAAGAAAACATTCCATAGATGCATGTAAAGGTGGTATGTTCCTGATCATCGAGGTGAATAGGGATCTGATAGAACCCTGAATACCCATCCAACTAGCAAAAGTAGGAGTGATGGGCCATGCGCTCCAGCAATAGATCGATCAATGGGAGGGGGAAATGGTCCTTGCGAGTGGCGGTGTCGAGCTTTCGGTAATCAATGTACATCTGCCAACTGATGACCATCTTGGCAGAGAACTCAACTCCATTATCTCCAATGATCAACGTTATTCCTCCCTTCTTTGGATCCACTTGAATGGGACTCACCCATGTGTTGTCGCTGATGGCGTAAATTATTCATGCATCTCGGAGTTTCATGACCTCTTTATTGACCACTTCTCTGAGCTTTTCATTCAACTTACATTGCAAATGGGCGTACAAGTAGGAGTTTTCCTCCAAGTGGATCTCGTGCATACACACAGAAGCACTGATCCTCCTCAGGTCTCTAATTGAATAACCTAGGGCCTTTCTCCGTAGCCTCAACTCCCCAAGGAACTGATATTTTTGGCTATCAGTCAACACTGAGTTGATTATCACCAGATTCATCTTCTCCTCATCTAGAAAATGGTATTCCAAGCCTCTCTACAGAACTTTAAACTTGGGTGGGGTATCCTTTTCTTGTTCATCAGTGGGGTCTTTACGGTGGGCAGTTGATAACACCAATTTTTGTGATGTTTTTGACCCTTATTTTGTTATCAAAACTGCCCTTTTAAACTGCTTTCCTCTCCTTTTATATGTACTTTTGCAATAATTGGCGAAATGACGCTATTAATTCAATATTTCCATCTTTTGGAGAGTTTTCCATCATTTTGGACTCATTTCTCATCAATAAGGCCGTCCCGGCCCTCAAACAAGTTCCACACCTGCATCAGACTTCTAGATGGTCGATATGATCATTGCCCGACAGGGTAAGCGCAACACAACGACGCGCGACATAGGGATGCCGCGCAAGAAGGAACTGATGGGCGATATGTCTTTTACCCGAAAGGGAGCCCAAGCTCGCCCGATAGCTAAAGCTTGTCGCCCGACACTGACCACCCTCTGGTAGGCGCCGCTCGTCACGTGACCGATAGCCGACATCCTTGTGTCGGGCGATACCGATATCAGCCGTCACCGACTCCACGATGATAATAGGGGAACACATGGTGCCCCGAGCACCATGACTTCCCCCAACCGCTTCCTATAAATAGTAGCTACAGGAAGCCAAAAAGATAGGTCGGAACATCTCGGAACCTTGTGCAATCTTCTGAGGAAAGCTGTGAGAGCGAGTGTATCGTGCCTCAGTGCTGTGTCGGGCGATCCTAGGTGAGCTCTTCCCCATCCTGAGAGGGAGGTGAATGGTTCACTTAGTATTGTCCTGGGCGACACTACAGGCCGATATCGGCTGACACGGATCTTCAACTTATGTGACCGACACTAGATACAACAGCTAGCCTGACACGATACCGAACCCGATACGCTTCACCCGTCACGGCGTGCCACCCGAGAGGGTGCCGCCCGACATGAGCGTATCGGGCCAGGGTTCTTGCACGATGCAATCCACCCGTCACGGTGTGTCGCCCGAGAGGGTGTGCTGCTCGACACGGTTGTATCGGGCTAGGCTCCTGACCGGTATCGGGCTGGATGGTCCACTGTAGTCTGTTGTCCTTCTATATCAAGAAGGCGATATCTATCTTTATTTCAGTCATTTAATTCTTTTACTACTACATTGTTATCAACCCTTTTATAGGTTAATAGAAATAGAAGAGTTTAATTATCTGCTGCCTTATGCTTGGTACCCTTGTTGGATGATTGCTATGTTTAATATCTGAACTCTAGCTTGCACGTTGGATTGCATTTCGATTAGCTACCGAATCATGTTTTCCCATCACAACATCCTTGAGAGAGGTGTTGTCGCTCTAGTGTTTGGTACAATTCTGGAGTACGAGAGTGCCCAGAATCGGAGTTGTAGTAGTAACCTTTCCACTCTAATTTAAGTCCAGCAGCCTCGAGAGGGGTGTTGATGCTTGGTTAGAGGTACCCGCTCAGAGAGGAGGGGTACATGATGTTTCTTCTGCCGCTTGTTTTACCGAAGTTTTCTCCTTGGTACCTTGCTTAGCTTTAGTATTATCTCTCTATTTCTTTTGCATGAAAATCCCTAAAAAACTGATAAATGCCTAAAACCTAAGTTTTCCTTATAGCTCCAGTTGGAGATAGGGTTTTCTTTTGTTTTATCGATCTTGTTCTGTTGTTCCCTTTTGGGAATTTTATCATCTCTTATCCTTGTCGGAGTGTAGCGTGTCGATTAAACATTCTCAACACTACCACCCTTGTCCCTATGTTCGACCTCGTCTATCTATTTCGACCCCATAAACATAGTTGTGGGGGCCTAGAAGGTTTCAGGTTATAAATGTAAAAGCTCGACTACCTCAAATCTACCTCCAATTTTGGGATGGGTGATTTAGGCCGATCAACTTTTTGGCATTGTTGCCGGTCAACACGATTATTAGATGCTCAAGGAGGTCATCAAGAAAGCGGTAATCAAGCTTAGGGATGTGGGGATCATTTACCCAATGAGTGATAGCAATTGGGTGAGTCTGATCCACGTAGTACCCAAAAAGGGCGGGATGACAGTGGTAAAGGGTGAAAAGGGCGACGAGGTGGTGGTTAGGAACGTCACCGGATGGAGGATGTGCATCAATTAGCGAAAGCTAAACCAGGCTACCAAAAAAGATCATTTTCTGCTACCTTTTATTGACCAAGTTCTTGAAAGATTAGCGCATTACGATTTTTTTTGTTTTCTTGATGGTTTTTCAGGATTTTATCAGGTACCCATCTTGCCCAAAGATCAGGAGAAAACAACGTTCACCTGCCTCTACCACAGTTATGTTTTCAGAAGGATGCCCTTCAGACTTTGCAACGCTCCCGCCATGTTTCAAAGATGCATGATATCGATGTTTTCAGATTTTTTAGAAGATATCGTAGAAGTTTTCATGGATGATTTTTCAGTCTATTGGAAGGACTTTGATACCTACTTGAAAATTTTGTCTTTGGTTCTTCGAAGGTGCGAGGAGAAGAGCCTGGTTCTAAACTGGGAAAAGTGCCATTTTATGGTACGGGAGGGCATCGTTCTGGGGCATAAGATCTCAAGGCGTGGGATCAAAGTGGACAAAAGAAAAGTTGAAGCAATATCTAATCTTCCTCCACCAAAGTCCGTGATGGGAGTGAGAAGCTTCCTCGGGCATGCTGGATACTACCGAAGATTCATAAAGGACTTCTTGAAGATTTCAAAACCATTGTCCAATCTTCTGGTAAAAGATGCTGTGTTTGTTTTCTCTGATGATTGTCTCAATGCTTTTCAAGCTTTGGAAAATGCTTTAGAATCACCACCTATCCTCCAAGCACCAGATTGGGATTTACCCTTTGAGCTTATGTGCGACGCTAGTGACTATGCGGTAGGAGCAGTCCTAGGGCAGAAGAAAGATAAAAAGCACCATGTGATCTGCTACGCTAGTCACACGTTGGACGAAGCTCAGGTAAATTACACAACCACAGAAAAGGAGATGCTCGCGATCGTCTTCGCATTCGATAAGTTCAGGTAGTACCTCATTGGAGCAAAGGTCAAGGTATATACAGATCATGGGGCTATAAAATATCTAATGCAAAAGAAGGACACAAAGCCCAGACTGTTGAGGTGGGCCTTACTGCTTTAAGAGTTCGACCATGAAATTATCGACAAGAAGGGCGCAGAAAATGTGGTCGCTGACCACCTATCAAGGATCGTAGCTAAAAGATAAGGGGGACTACCGATCAACGACGACTATGCCGATGAGGCTCTTATGTTGGCAGATACTAAAGAAGAAGACTTACCATGGTTTGCAGATGTCTGCAACTACCTTGCTTGTAGAGAGTTGCCATCTAACATTACTTACAATCAGAAAAAGAAACTATTCACGGATGCTAAAAATTACTATTGGGATGATCCTCTCCTCTTCAGAAGATGCGCTGACAATCTATACAGGAGATGCATCCCCGAGGAAGAAACCGGGAATATTCTGAAGAAGTGCCATGCCTCCCCCTACGATGGACACCTGGGTAGAGAAAGAACAGATGCAAAAGTGCTACAATCAGGATTCTACTGGCCCTCGTTGTTCAAAGATGGTGCACAATTTGTAAAAGTCTGCAAAGAGTGCCAGTCAACGGGGAATATAGGGCGGAGGAATGAAATGTCAATGGCGAACTGGATTGAAGTAGAGATCTTTGACGTGTGGGGGATTGATTACATGGGGCCATTTCCTCCATCCAGTGGGTATCAATACATACTAGTGGCAGTGGACTATGTATCAAAGTGGGTAGAAGCCGTAGCGAACCAAACATGCGACGCCAAGTCTGTAATCAAGTTATTCGAGAAGATGATATTTCCTCAGTTCGGTCTACCACGCACGGTAATAAGCGATGGTGGGTCGCACTTTGGAGAAAGACAGTTTGAAGCACTCCTACGTAAGTATGGAGTGAAGTACAAGATCGCTACACCCCACCACCCACAGACTTCAGGGCAGGTAGAGGTTTTCAAACAGACAAATTAAGCAAATCTTAGAAAAGACTATCAACCGAACAAGGAAAGATTGGTCTATGAAACTTGACGACGCACTATGGGCCTACAGGACCGCCTACAAAACGCCCATTGGAACCACCCCCTATAGGATGATCTATGGAAAATCCTTCCATCTACCTCTAGAACTGGAGCACAAGGCCCTTTGGGCAATCAAATTTTTAAACATGGACCTTGAAAAAGTAGGAGAGAAGAGATTTTTGCAGCTTCAAGAGCTCGAAGAGTTGAGGATGAACGCCTATGAAAATGCAAAAATCTACAAACAAAGAATGAAGGCGTGGCATGATGCTCACATGAGAAGAAAGGATGTGAGCGAAGGGGATAAAGTTCTATTATTTAAATCCTCCATTCGACTCTTTCCTGGAAAGTTACAAACAAGATGGTCGGGATCGTTTACTGTGTCAAAGATATACCCATCAGGAATGATGGAGCTCTATGACAAAGATGATCTGACTAAGGCCTTCAAGGTGAACGGGCTCAGAGTAAAGAGGTATTATGAACATGAAGCTTTTGTTAGGAGAGTAGAAATTGACTTGCAGAATATGGGTACAGACGAAGGCTGAATGCGAAGAGCTTGCACCGGTCGAGCTGGCGATGCAAACTTCAGCACTCCTCGGAAAGCAGTCTGAGCTTTTCTTTCTTTCGTAGAGTAGGATACATTTTTCTTCCTTGTAAAACGAACATTATGGACTGTAATAAGGCCCGAGTCAGTGCACGCGCCAAGCGTACCGACTCTTCTATTTTATGGGCCACCGCTGTATTTTACGAAGCTTTGAGGAGTAATACCTTCTGAGATCGGGGTCTTAACCCTAAGCCGATGATGTTGTACACTTTAATTGCTTTTTCTTCACCTAGCTTTAGTTTTTGTCCGCCTGTTTTTAACTGTATCGGGTAGTAGCTCAGGTAGCGTGCAGGACCGCTTGTATCAGGTTGTATGCTCTCGGGCATCGCAACGGACGAGACGAATGGCATTCCTGGGCTGTGTGCACTGTATCATGCATGCATGTAATTGCCCTTAATGAGGCTGATGGGACCGTCGTCTCGGGAATGGCATGTCTCAGCGGCTGACGCACGCCCCAGAACTGCCTGTTTTACCCACAACTGAGTTTTCTATATATAGTAAGGAGGGTTCAACATGTCGGGCTACTACACATACTCTTTCAACCACCTATTTTCCATGCAGTAATCTACTTTTGCTCGTGTATCGGCCAGCTTGCCTTCGCCCTTGTATCGGGCGACGGCTCCAAAGAGCAAAGGTATAGCCCGACAGTCTGTTTGCCTGGCACAGGTTTCGTATCGCGCACTGCTCGTCGGGTTGACGAGCTTAGTCGATCTTTCCTTGTATCGCCTAACACAGTTAAGCACGTCACGTCAGCCGATAGTGTTTGCCCGATACGCCACATCAGGCGACATGTTTTTCTTTTGTGACGTCCTATCGGGCAGTTGTTTCATGCGACCTTATCGCCCGACACACCCGTGTCGGGCAGCGTATGGTGCCGCACTATTCTCCACGTATCGTCCGGTCTCGTATCGCCTCGGATTTTCTCTTTTAATGGACGATACCCGAACTTTGCAACGAAACAAGTTTTATCGGGATATCAGTTTTCATGCCTAACATTTAAATGATCTATGAACTTGATAACAGGTGTGGCAGATACACAACAAACCTCCGGTCGAGTTGATAAACACACTGCGGCCACAGCTAAAGCGACAACAGTCGGACAGAAACGTCAGAATCCCAAGACACATGGGTCGTCAAAAGAAGTCCATTCCCTTATCATAGTCTGTCTTCTGCGGTGGTTTAGGACCATCTCCAAAAGAGAAAGATAATACAAATAGAGAGGCCCTATGGCTGCACCCTCCTGGGAACGAAAATGTACTCAGATGGACTGAAACTGGGATTGACGATCAGTCCTTTTATTCATGTTCACAACGGAAGTACCAGGATTAAGGGAAGGTCGAGTAATTTTGAGAGCTTTGCACTTGTTCCGACTGCATCCGGTTGGGAAAGAAAATGGAGACTACAAGGAGAACATATTGCAACCTCTCCAAGGCACAAGCACAACCACCATCTAACCTTCACTGGGATAACATGACCTCACCCTGTCCTCTTCACTACTCTGGGACAGAGAGTGGAGTAAGTTTGGCGGGGGGGGGGGGGGGGGGGTACCCATGTACCAGTGAGGGAGGTATAAAAATTTTCTTCTTCATCTCTACTCTTTGTGTCATTTCATCCTTCTCCTGTATCATGTGTATGTACCCATGCTTGTATATAATGCCATGATCATACAAAAATTTTGAAAAAGTAAAAATTTTGCTTATCTTTTTCCCATACATATGTACAAAGTCGCTATATTAGTAAAAACCTGATGCGACTTCTTGCCAAGTTTGTTCTCTATGTGCCCAATGAGATACAAGTTTTGTTATATCTTTCTGATAATGCTGCCTCAAATGACAAAAGACTGCGTCTATCCACACCAAAATTTTGAAAAATGAATAATCTCACAACAGCTAAGAGACACGTATGGAGAAGGAAAAAGTTGTCCAAACAGCCAAAAATCTCTCTTGTTTCCCCTCACCCAACAAAAATCCCAAAAAGAGAAAGCAGCCTTATGAGTGTGAATAAAAGCATGAGTGTTGTGCCCAATAAAAGAAAAATAAAATATATATATATATATACACACTTGTTTTCCAAAAGTACCCATCTTTAGGCATGGTAGATCCGAGGCAGTGGTTCGTAGGATGTGAAATCACTGCTCTAAAGCAAACTGGCTTGGACTGCAGGGACCACTTACCCGTTAACGGACCCTTACCTGGATGAATCGATGGGAAACAAGAAGAAAAACCCAAAAACCCTTAGCCCACCCAACACACAATTTTCTGCCCCTAAAAGCTGTTTGGTGTGAAAGCTAACTTTGAAATCATGCATAAAAGTCTCTATGAAGCTGTAGAGAAAATTTTTTCTGAAATAATAAGGCAGGAAACACAAGGTCTTTCATTCGTAGTGGGGCAGCATTATCTCTAAAGGCATCGTGATTCTTGTCTTACCTCTTGGCCTGAAAGCTATACTGCGCAGGAAGAAGCATCAAAAAATAAAGTTTAAATATTGATTGAGGACAATCAAAATGCTAAGTTTGGGGGAGTTGATAACACCAATTTTTGTGATGTTTTTGACCCTTATTTTGTTATCAAAACTGCCCTTTTAAACTGCTTTCCTCTCCTTTTATATGTACTTTTGCAATAATTGGCCAAACGACGCTATTAATTCAATATTTCCATCTTTTGCAGAGTTTTCCTTCATTTTGGACTCATTTCTCATAAATAAGGCCGTCCCGGCCCTCAAACAAGTTCAACACCTGCATCGGCCTTCTAGATGGCCGATATAATCACTGCCCGACAGGGTAAGCACAACACAACGACGCGTGACATAGGGATGCTGCGCAAGAAGGAACTGACGGGCGATACATTTTTTTACCCGACAGGGAGCCCAAGCTCACCCGACACCTAAAGCTTGTCGCCTGACATGGACCACCCTCTGGCAGGCGCCGCTCATCACGTGATTGATAGCCGACATCCTTGTGCCGAGCGATACCGATATCGGTCGTCACCGACTCCACGATGATAAAGGGGGACACGTGGCGCCCTGAGCACCATGACTTCCCCCAACTGCTGCCTATAAATAGCAGCTACAAGTGGCCGAAAAGACAGCTCGGAACCTTGTGCAATCTTCTGAGGAAAGCTACGAGAGCAAGTGTTTCGTGCCTCAGTGCTGTGTCGGGCGATCCTAGGTGAGCTCTTCCCCATCCCGAGAAGGAGGTGAATGGTTCACTTAGTATCATCCCGGGCGACACTGCAGGCCGATATCGGTCGACACGGATATCCAACTTATGTGAACGACACTAGATACAACAGCTAGCCCGGCACGATACTGAACCCGATACGCTTCACCCGTCACGGCGTGCCACCCAAGAGGGTGCCGCCTGACATGAGCGTATCGGGCCAGGGTTCTTGCACGATGCAATCTGCCTGTCCCGGTGTGTCACCCGATAGGCTGTGCCGCCTGACACGGTTGTATCAGGCTAGGCTCCTGACCGATATCAGGCTGGATGGTCCACTGTAGTCTGTCGTCCTTCTATATCAAGAGGGTGATATCTATCTTTATTTTAGTCATTTAATTCTTTTACTACTGCATTGTAATCAACCCTTTTATAGGTTAATAGAAATAGAAGAGTTTAATTATCTGATGCCTTATGCTTGGTAACCTTGTTGGATGATTGCTATGTTTAATATCTGAGCTCTAGCTTGCACGTTGGATCGCGTTTCGATTAGCTACCGAATCATGTTTTCCCGTCACAACAGCCTTGAGAGAGGTGTTGTGGCTCTATTGTTTGGTCCAATTCTGGAGTACGAGAGTGCCCAGAATCAGAGTTGTAGTAGTAACCTTTCCACTCTAATTTAAATCCAGCAGCCTCGAGAGGGGTGTTCATGTTTGGTTAGAGGTACCCGCTCTGAGAGGAGTGGTACCGGATGTTTCTGCTGCCACATGTTTTACCGAAGTTTTCTCCTTGGTACCTTGCTTAGCTTTAGTATTATCACTCTGTTTCTGTTGCATGAAAATCCCTAAAAAACTGATAAATGCCTAAAACCTAAGTTTTCCTTGAAACTCCAGTTGGAGATAGGGTTTTCTTTTGTTTTATCGATCGTGTTCTGCTGTTCCCTTTTGGGAATTTTATCATATCTTATCCTTGCTGGAGTGTAGCGTGTCGATTCAGAATTCTCAACACTACCACCCGTGTCCCTATGTTTGACCCCGTCTATCTACTTCGACCACGTAAACAAAGTTGCAGGGGCCTAGAAGGTTTCAAGTTATAAATGTAAAAGCTCGACTACCTCAAATCCGCCTCCAATTTTAGGATGCGCAATTTAGGCCGGTCATTAGTGTACATAACCATCTCCACAGGGTCTTCTTCTTCGAGAAAACCTTCAACTTCTAGAAAATCTAGCAGTTCCTCGACCTACGGATCCTCGACCTCCCATGCCTTGCCAGATAAGGTGCACATCAGGGGGTCTACCATGGCCTTCTCATCCCTTACCTCATTACAGAGCTGCTCATAGCTTTCAACAAAATAAGAGGACTCAATGACCAAAGGGGCTTTCATACAATCATTGATGTTGAAGTCGATTTGATCTCCTACAACCCTGATCATAATCATACCCTCCTCTACATCAATGAGGGCTCGACCGGTTGCTAGGAAAGGTCACCCAAAGAAAATAGGGTAGTAAGGATCTTCTACGATATCAATCAAAACTATATCACATGGTATAAAGAATCGCCCAACTCAAATGGGCACATCCTCAACTACTCTGACTGGCCTGGTAAAGGTGTGATCAGCTAGCTGAATCCTCATATTGGTGCTTACCATATCAGTAAGTCCAATCCTCTTAACAAGGGACAAGGGCATCTAGCTGATGCTTGCCCCTAGGTATGCCAGACATTTATGGGTTATGTTATCCCCAACATAGAAGTGGATGACAAAGGCCCCAGGATCTTTCTTCTTTGACAGCATACTCATCTTGACAAAAGAACTGGACATCTGTGCTAGCTTCATAGTATCAATGTCTTAACCTCTTTTCTTACTCAAAATTAGGTCTTTCAGAAACTTTGCATAGGTGGGCATCTCCTCGATGGCATCCAAGAATGGGATGGTGAGGTGCAGTTTCTTTATCACGACCATAAACTTCGTGTATCTCTTTTTCAACTTAGCTTTCACCAACTTATGCGGGAAAGGCATGTGGGGTGCGTACTTGTCTGGATGCTCTTCAGAAGAAACGTCGTTGGCTCTTTCTTTTGTCACTTTCCTTAACTTTGCAAAGAATTCTTCTTCAACTTCCTTGGACCTAACTTCTTTAGCAGGTGTTGTCTCCGATGATATTATCTTTTCAATGGCTGGTTGTACCACCATTTTTGCGGTCTCATGTTGACGTGGATTCGCTTTGTTGTTGGAGGGGAAATGCCCCACTTGATGATTGATGCTCTGGGCAAGGCTCGCCAGATGTTGGTCGGTCTATTTATTGTGTTGCTGGAGCTCCCCTATCTGGGCAGAGAATCCTCCCATGTATTGTTGCATCAACTTAAGTAGGGTCATGCTATCCATTGATCTTTTATGCATCTTCTCATTCAGGTCGTTCTACTTTTTGTAAAAGGACATCATCTTCTCACCATAAATGGTCGTTGCGGCAGGTTCTATTGGAAAGTCCACTGCTGCTGGAACCCTATTTGACGCTACTAATTCAACGATCCTCCTGAGGGATTTCTACTCACCAGATGATGAGAGTTCTCAGTTGCACTAGTGTTTCTGTAGGAAAAACTAGGGTGATCAGGGTGTCGGTACTGGACATAACTAATGTTTTCTGTACTATCTTCATCAAGCTCTCCTTGAACCATTATGTGCGGGCAGAAGTCAGACAGGTGGTCTGGCTCTCCACAGGTGACGTAACTCCTCACCACTTCCTGCCAAACCTTTCCCTTATAACCCTGCTCCTTCAGGGTTTGGACATCGGTTACTATTTTGTCCAACTTAGCCGCAAGGGCTTCCATTGCTTTAGATTCTCCCGGAGTGGTGTAGCTCATAGAATCTCTATCTTACTCACTATCCTACTCATTTGTGGCCATGTTGTCTATAATTTTTCTAGCCCACTGAGCACTAAGTCCTAAGAAATTAATCCCAGCTGTAGCATTCAGGGATTTCTTTTCTACAGGACACACCCCATTATAGAATGTAGTGATCAACTTAGGTTCAGAAAAACTATGGTACGAGCACTCCCTCTGATAACTTTGAAACCTCTCCCAGGTCTCATGCAGGTTCTCTAAGGGTTTCTGCGAGTACCTCGTTATCTTGTTCTAGCACTTGATCGTTCTTTCTATGGGGAAGAACTTGGCGATAAACATGTTGGCTAGGTGTTCCCAATCAGGAAGGCTCCCATCTTGCAGACTTGTGTACCACTCCAGCACTTTGTCTCTCAAAGAGAAAGGGAATCATTAGATGTAGATCTGGGATATCGGAACTCTATTGATCTTGAAGGTGTTGCAAGTCCTCTTGAAAGTTGTGAGATGGTTGTATGGGTTTTCTTCAGTAGTATTCCCACCAAACCGGTTATGTTGTACCAGCTGGAGGAAAGAAGGCTTCAACTTGAAGTTGGTAACATTGAGGGGTTGCACAACCATTGGATTCCTCTCTTCATTTTCCTCGACTTGGACAAATGATCACAAGGAGCGGGCTTCCAGAGGTTGCTCAGCCATGACTTGTCAGAAAGAAGGATGGCTTGGAAAGGTGAGAAAGTACCTGGAAAAAAAGAAAAGTGTGAAATTATTAGTATGTTGTATGAACTATGTCCAGTAAATATTTGCAGTGTTATATGCATATGTACAAATTTTTTGGCAAAGTGCAAGAAAAACTATAGTTCATAGAACAATTTTTGTTGCCTATCCCCGGCAACGGCACCAAAAAGTTGACAAGCCTTAAACGTGGGTCCAACAATGGAGTCATGTCTAGGTTATCAGACTTTAGAAATTTATAATATCTGAATGTTTAAGACTCCTACAACTAGCATAGGGTCAAAGTAGTTCACATTCGAACACAGGGATAGGAAGAATGGCGCTTCAAAACTCAAGGTTTTCTTGTCTAAGCACGTCGGAAAAGGTCGAAGGATAAGGTTTTGATATAATGAGAAAGAATTATAAAGAATCAAACAAAAAACCTATCTCTAAGGGGAGTTACCAGAAGAATTAAAGTTTTAAGATTTATCAATTGTTATAGAGGTTTTGTATATTGGAAACTGAGGGGATAAAAATATCATCGGAGTAAAGCATGAAGGAAGAAAACTTAAAGATAACAAGCGGTAGCGGAATACATCCTACACACTCTTCTCTCTAAGAGGATGCCTCTAACTATACACCAATTCTCTCTCTCAAGAGTATTCGACATAGACTGGAGAGGAAAGATATGTCAGGGCAACCCTGATCTTGGGTACTCTTGTATACCTGGATCAGACTGACGTGGTATTTTTGAACACACTAACAAACTCACTCGGGGTTGAAATCCCCGAGCTTTTACCAAAACCAAAGTGCAATAATACCACCCACAAGCGGACGAGTCTTATCGCAGTATAGTTAAGGATCGAACCCAAAGGACAACATTTTGAAGAATCCTTTTCAGTCGAATCTAGCTCAAGTAAAACTAATATTTAGAACGATTGGTTGATTTGAGGTTACTTAAACTAATTGCAAAAAAGTAAAGGCTGAATTATAGTTGGGTTTAGATCAATGATATGGAATCGCTGGGATGGTACCGAGTTTCACCACCACTGCACGTGCAAACACATTCAATCGCAAACAAACCAGGCAAGATATATTAATCCAAATAGAGATGCTGCAGAACCCCCCGTGAGGGCGTTAGGTTCGCGTAAGCATCACCTTAGGCATCAGATGTCTCATCACCATCCAGATCACTTACTTACGGCTCTAAAGAAATCCCATTCTATTTCTAGTTTGGGAGTCAACCGCATTAATCTATAAGTGAGTAGGTAATTAATATACGAGCAAACATCGATGATTAACAAGAAGATACAAAATCCAACTAAGGTTGTGAACCCCCTGTAAAGGCGTTAGGCACACAGAAGCATCACTGAAGGCTAGATGGCTCGTCCCCTCGCGGATCATTCACTTACGACCTCAAGGAATCCTTTC
Organism: Alisma plantago-aquatica; assembly: GCA_963693085.1. Classification (NCBI taxonomy): domain Eukaryota; kingdom Viridiplantae; phylum Streptophyta; class Magnoliopsida; order Alismatales; family Alismataceae; genus Alisma; species Alisma plantago-aquatica. The sequence continues at coordinate 89,663,323 of OY856410.1, read as the reverse complement.
AGAAGTTCTCGTCAAGGAGTCAACTTGTTAAACGACATTCTATCCTACATATAGATGTTCTCGCAATATAGGTAGAACAGAGATGAAAGCAAGCAATTAATCAAACTACAAGCATAACGGTTAACCACGAGATGAAGAGTTATATACATAGCCATGGAAAGTTTAACAAAAGAACATGGTTTGCATGGGCAGCGGGGCTAGTCCCCACAACCCAGCAAAAAGGTACTACTCGCTCATGATGCAAGAAACAAGAAGAATGAGAAAGAGAGAGAAATCCACCATAAAATCGATGCAGAAGGTAGTCGCATCTCGATGAAGAAGATACAACCACCTATGTCGTGTCGGAGCAAATCTGGATGCGAACGGGAGTTGCCAAGATAGACCGGACAGTCTCCCTCACTTTGTCTTCCTTCTCTCCTCAGCCTCCTTGGTTGCAGCACGGACAGTAGGTGAAATGGAACTGGCGTAAAATAGACTGGATTTGGATCGGAACTGTGTTCGGGCATCCTGGCGGCGTCCAGATCCGATGCTAAAATAAGGACCCTTGGGGTCCTATTTATAGGCACATATTTGTCCCTCATACTTTTAATGTGAGTCCAAATGGTCTTGGTCTTAGTTGCTAAATATCTCATGCAAACAGTTTGTTCCGTGCATATTTAGCAAAGGGTTTCATTCACCATTCAGTCTTAACGTTGGCAGCAGCGAATGGTTTGGAAACCATTTAATATCAAACGGTTTTGATGGCGTGAGTGGTTTAAACGGTCTTGCATGCTATTCGCAACAGCTTGTCCAAACGATCACTGTGGTAATCGCACTCCATTCAGTTTGCATGTGAACGAGTGACCAATCGTTCTTCCCTAATAAGTACTCACACAATTTGTTGCTTGTTCGGTTCTACTGCTGCTCATTCTATCTAGTGGGTCCATTCGATTTGCAAGCTAATTCCAAACGGTCCTCACATTGGATGGTCTGCGTGTGCATGCGATCTGCATGCATTCAGCTGCTCGTTCTTCATGTGGACAAATAAATTGGTTTTCATTTGCTACATCCACTCGGTCTTCGCATGGACCACTCATACGATTTTACTCATTTGCTGCTTGGTCTTCACATGATGCTCATACGGTTTTGATTTGTTTTAAAGTAGCAAACGATCTTGAAGTTTAAACGGTCTTCAAATGCAGCAGCTCATCCGGTCATCGCTAGCAGCAAATGGTCTTTCACATGTATTATGCAAATGGTCTCATAGCTTTGTACTTACTTTTTCATGCGGTTTACATGCATTTCCGGTTGGTCATTCGTTCTGTGTTTGCTTACTTTTGCAAACGGTCTTGGCTTTGTCCATTCGGTCTTGGTTGCCGCAAATACTCCAAACGGTCTTCACATGCTCAAATGGTCTTTGCTAAGGAAAAGCAAACGGTTTTGCCGCTGCTGTTCACATGGATAGAATGATCAGCAAACGGTCTGTACGTAGCCAGCCATTCGGTCTTCATGTACTTGCTCATTCGATCCCTAGCACCATTCGGTTTTCACACAGCAAACGGTCTGCTGCCTTGTTGCCTTAGCAAACAGTTTTGCAACTGAGGACTCTATACGGTCTGCACACCCACCCTCCATTCAGTCTTTAATACCGGTACTGTCCAAACGGTCTGGCAGACCGAGTCTCTTCAAATGGTTTTGAGACCACATGGGCTCAAACGGTCTTGAGACCGCATGGGCTCAAACAGTCTTGAGACCGCATGGGCTCAAACGGTCTTCAGACCGAATGCTCTCAAACGGTCTTGAGACCGCATGGGCTCAAACGGTCTTGAGACCAAATGCGTTCAAACGGTCTTGAGACCGCATGGGCTCAAACGGTCTTGAGACCGAATGTGCTCAAATGATCTTGAGACCGCATGGGCTCAAACGGTCTTGAGACCGAATGCGCTCAAACGGTCTTGAGACCGAATGCTCTCAAACGGTCTTGTTCATCTTTGTCAAAACCTGCATTAAATGAATAATATTTAGTTAAAACCATGATAATCGAATCAACTAAGTAGTTTTACACATTATGATTCATATTGAGTGAAAAAGTATGTATAGAGTTGAATTGGTCCCGAAGTGATAATTGAATTTCATGATGAATATGCATTCATCAAAACACCTCAAACTTAAACGTTGCTCGTCCTTGAGTAACACAAAATCTGAACGAGTCGCCAAATGAATACTTTCAATGCATGTGATTGCTTAATCTTCACATCACGAATGTTTTCTTTCTGCTCAATATGACTCAGTATCTCAACCTCCTGAGACCACTAAACACATCTTACCATATCTTCGTTCCCGAGTTCATTTTCCAATATCACTTCCTCCTCACTTTTTCCAACAACAAGCATGTCAAAGAGCTTTGTAAGAGTCCAGAGATACCCACAGAACAACAAGTGTGCATTCAATCTGACACTGGTGTTTTTCAGGATAGTGGGGGCATGCATTGTGCCATTAGGTAGAAAATGGAGTGAAAGGTGGTATGGAAGGAAGAAGTAAATCTCTCCTCTATTCGACTTGAGATTTTTATTTGCTATGCAATTTCATTTATTGCATTTTTTTGTGTGTGAATCTCTCCTCTATTCGACTCGAGATTGCATTTCTTTTTGTGTGCACTTTGGCATCTTTTGTTTGCAAATCTCTCCTCTATTCGACTCGAGATTGCATTTTTGGTGGTACGCCCCTATTTATTTGCGAGGGGTATGGAAGAAGCGGATAAAAAGGGAAGTGGCATGCCACCCCAAACTTAGGGTTTGGCACCATATTCGGCTATTTTGTTTCTTTTTGATGGATGGAGGGGTACGAAGATGATAGAAGTGTAGAAGAGAGTTCAGGTCAGAATGCAACTTGATTTACAATTCAGTGCATCGGGTCGTTCTCTTTATCATACTCTACTCAAATAATGACTTGATGAGGATCCAGTGGAGATTCCATGTTATTATTCCACTAGTCAGTTAGGAAGCATGATGTATTTGATCCCAATCAGTTCGACAGACACTTGTCATTTTTGCTTAAGTGTCATGATGTTAGGAATCGTGAGCTACACAAGATGATTTCAATCAGAAGGCGTGTTTCAAAAAGTGGTCCTTTTGAGGATTTACTACGATTAGGGAGGATATAATGATTGAAAATGCATAGCAAGTTAGAGAGTGACTTTTAATGAAAAAGGAAGCGTAAAAAATTCATCAAGTATCTGTTCAATTTCTTTGAAAAACATTAAAGAATTTTGAATTTTTTTATCAAGAATGTAATAGTGAAAATTTAAGTATGAAATAGATGGGTGTAGGTGGAAAGTGAGGTACGTACCACCCACCCTCCACCCCGAACTTAGAGATTTGCTCGTCCCGAGCAAACCCTAAATCCAAGATGGTGGGGAAAAACCATGCCAGATTGACCACCAGGTGTGGTTGCGTTCTGATCAGCACGCATCCTCTTATTTGAAAATCTTAAAGGTGAAGGGTAATTAGATCTTAAAATATCATATTGCAATGCAAATTTTATTTAATGAAAAATTGACTAGAATGTAAAAACAAAATTGAAGAAATATTCTATTTTGAAAATAAAAGTAAACTAAATTTATTGATTGGGTTGCCTCCCAACAAGCACCTTTGTTTTATGTCAATGGCTCGACTGTATCCTTCAGCTTTATGGTGGATCCTTTGGATTGGTGAGTTCCAGTGTTGTTTTAGTGCCTTTGTCAGTCGAGGTGAAATATCTCTTTAAGAGGTGACCATTTGTTACAAATTCACCTGACTTTTAACTCCATAATGAGAAGGCACCATGTGGAGAGATGCTCTTGACGATGTATGGCCCAGACCAGCGTGAGCGGAGTTTTCCTGGGAATAACTTCAATCTTGAGTTGAATTCCAGAACTTGGTCTCCCACTTGTACGTCTTTTCTTTTCAGATGTCCATCGTGCCAAAGTTTTGTATGTTCTTTGTAGATTCGTGCATCCTCATAAGTTGTCATCCTGAGTTCATCCAGCTCTTTGAGTTGCAGAATCTTGGCTTGGCCTTCTTCTTTCATATCAAAGTTCAATTGTTTAATTGCCCACCATGCCTTGTGTTCCAGTTCGACTAGCAGGTGGCAAGCTTTTCCATATATTAATCAAAAAGGTGTAGTCCCAATGTGAGTTTTATAAGCAGTTCTATAGGCCCATAAGGCATCATTGATTTTCATTGCCCAATCCTTTCGATTGCGTCCTACAGTTTTTTCCATAATAGGTATTTTCTCAGTAAAGCCACATAGCTTCTTTCAAGGAAGTGGGAACCTCCGTCAGATATCACGGTTCGTGGCATTCCAAAATGTAGGAAGATAATATCTTTGAATAATTTGATGACGGGTTTGGAATCACTAGTGACAGTTGGTATAGCTTCAACCCATTTTGAGACGTAGTCCACCACCACTAGGATGTATGAAAATCCATGAGAAGATGGGAATGGACCCATGTAGTCCACCCCCCAAACATCGAATATCTCTACTTCTTGCCATAGATTCAGTGGCTTCTCATCTCTCTTTGTTATATTACCTGTTCTTTGACATTTGTCACATGATAGGACAAAATTGTAAGAGTCTTTGGATATGGTTGGCTAGAAGAATCCACATTGCAAAACCTTTAAAGAAGTCTTTTTAGAGCTCATATGTCCTCCCACAGGTCATGAGTGACATTGTTCCAAAATAAATTGAGCTTCTTCTTCGGCAATACATCATCTATACAGACCATCAACACATAGTTTAAAAAGATATGGTTCATCCCAGTGAAATTGCTTCACATCATGCATGAACTTCTTCAGTGCATTCCCGATGCATTGGGGATGGATAACCCTAGCAGCAAGGTAGTTCATGAAATCCGAGTCCCATGGTATAACTTCTGAGACTTTCATTAGTTGATCATCCGACAGAGAATCGTTAATCGGAATCTTCTTGGTATCCTGAGTGTGGATGCGAATGAGGTGGTATGCTATGACATTCTCTGTACCTTTTTTATCTCTTATCTCTAAAGCAAATTCCTATAACAGAAGGATCCATCTAATTAAAGTGGGTTTCACATCTTTCTTTGCCAGAAGGTAACGAATGGTAGCGTGGTCTGTGTAGACAATAACCTTCGAACCAATTAGGTAGGATCTAAACTTGTCAAAGGCATACACGACTGCTAGAAGTTCTTTCTCGGTAGTAGCGTAATTCCTCTGGGCTTCATCGAGAGTTTTTGATGCATAATAGATCACATAGTGTTTCTTCTCTATATATTGCCCAAAAATAGTGCCCACATCATAATCACTAGCATCACACATAATTTCAAAAGGATAGTCCCAGTCGGGAGCTCTAATGATGGGGGTGGTTGTAAGGGCCTGCTTCAGTGTGTTGAAGTTTTTGACACATTCTTCATTGAAATTAAAATCAGTATCCTTTATTAATAGGTTTGTCATTGGCTTCGTTATCTTGGAAAAATCCTTTATGAATCTTTGATAGAATCTGGCATGGCCAAGGAAAGCACGAACCTGTTTGACATTTGTGGGGATAGCCAGTTTGAAAATCACTTCAATCTTGGCTTTATCGACTTCAATTCCTCTGTTGTTGACCCTATGGCCCAGGACAATGCCTTCTTTTACCATAAAATGACATTTTTCCCAATTTAGCACAAGATGTGCTTCTTCACAATGTTTGAGGACCAGGGAGAGGTGCTTTAGACATGAATCAAATGAATCTCCATATATAGAAAAATCATCCATAAAAACCTCCATAATGGTTTTGGTGAGACTAGTAAATATTGCAACCATGCAATGTTGGAAAGTTGCAGGTGCATTACAGAGGCCAAACGGCATTCTTTTAAATGTGTATGTTCTGAATGGGCAGGTAAAGGTTGTTTTCTCTTGGTCGTCTGGATGTATGGGTATCTGATAGAATCCAGAGTAACCGTCAAGATAACAAAAATATTCTTGGTGAGCCAACCTTTCTAGGACTTGATCAAGGAGAGGCATTGCAAAATGATCTTTTCGAGTTGCCTTGTTTAATTTTCTATAATCTATGCACATCCTCCACTCGATGACTGTTTGAGTGGGGATGAGTTAATTATTTTCATTTTGTATAACAGTTGTTCCACCTTTCTTTGGGACTACATGCACTAGGCTCACCCATGGAGAATCTGATATCAGATAGATTATTCCAGCTGTGAGCAGTTTAATGACCTCGCGACGGACCACTTCTTTCATATTTGGATTCAACTTCCGTTGATGCTCAATAGTAGGCTTGTGATTGATGAGTGCATACTCATCATGATTTTCAATTACCTTTTTGGAACAATTTAATATCTATTCCACGTCTTTTCACCCTAATATGAATCATAATGCACAAAACTACTCAGTGATTCAATAATCAAGGTTTTAACTAAATATCTTTCATTTTATGCAGGTGTAGCAGGCAACTCCATGCAAACGGTCTCAAGACCGTTTGGATCCATGCGGTCTCAAGACCGTTTGCTGGAATACACAAAGAACAAGACGAAACCAGTTGCCCAACAAGTCCACACGGTCTCAAGACCGTTTGGTCCCATGCGGTCCCAAGACCGTTTGGTCCCATGCGGTCCCAAGGCCGTTTGGTCCCAAACGGTCCCAAGACCGTTTGGTCCTGCGCGGTCCCAAGACCGTTCGATGCAAGCGCAAGGATCGATTGAAGAACTAAAGCCGCGCGACCGCGCCAAAGCCAGGACCGATCAAAGCAAGACCGTTTGGCGCTCAAACGACCTCCAAACCGTTTGATGCCCAAATGGTCTCAAGACCGTTTGGTGCCCAAGCGGTCTCAAGACCGTTTGGCGCCCAAACGGTCTCAAGACCGTTTGGCGCCCAAACGGTCTCCAAACCGTTTGGAGAAGATATTTCCAGCAACTTATCCAAACCGTTTGGGATCAGATTTGAAACTATAAATAGACCCCCAGGGTCCCCATTTCGAGGCATCGGTTCCGGACGCCGAAAGGCTGCCAGCGCACCACACCGATCAAGTTCCACTCCATCTACCACTGGTGTTGCGTGCAAGGAGGCCAAGAAGAGGAAGAAGACGGAGCAAGGAGCGCATCTTCTTCACCGGGTTGCGTCCACCCTCTGCACCGAGCTTATGGCGGATCTATCTTCTTCTTCTATCTTTCTTGTACCTCGCATCATGAGAGAGTAGTCCTCTTTCGCTGGGGTGCGGGGACTAGCCCCGCTGCCCATGCAAACCATGTTCTCTTGTTAAACTTTCCATGGCAATGTATATAGCTCTTCATGTTGTTGTTTATCGTTAAGCTTGTAGGTTGGTTATATGCTTGCTTTCATCTTTGTGCTCCCTATGTTGCGATAACTTCAATGCATGGGTTCCTATGTTGCGATAACTTCAAGACATGGGTTGGAACGTCGTTTGACGAGTTTGACTTCGCGACTAGAAATAGGAGGGGATTCCTTGAGGTAGTAAGTGTATGATCCGCGAGGGGACGAGCCATCTAGCCTCCGGTGACACTTCTGTGCGCCTGACGCCCGTATGGGGGGTTCACAACCTCAGTTGGATTTTGTATCATCTCGCTAAACGTCGGTGTTTGCTCGCATATCATCTTCTTGCTTGTTTATGGGTTAACGCAGCTGACGCCCAAACTAGAAATAGGATGGGTTTTCATCGAGGTCGTAAGTGTATGATCCACGAGGGGACAAGCCATCTAACCTTCGGTGACACTTCTGTGTGCCTGACGCCCGTATGGGGGGTTCACAACTTCCGTGGATTTCTGTATCTTCAGAGCCGTAAGACGTATGATCCGGATGGCGATGAGAAATCGGCTGCCTATGGTGACGCTTACGCGGACCTGACGCCCGTATGGGGGGTTCCGCAGCAGCTCTACTTGGAGTGTTATATCGTGCCTGGTTTGTTTGCAATAGAGTATGTTTGTGTATGTAGCGGTGGTCAAACCCGGTACCATCCCAGCGATTCCATACCATTGATCTAAACCCATCTTTTATTCCACATTTACTTTCTTGCAATTAGTTTAATCAAACCCAAATCAACCTATCGTTCTAAATATTAGTCTTACTTGAGCTAGATCTAACTGACAAAGATTCTTAAAAATGTTGTCCTTTGGGTTCGATCCTTAACTATACTGCGATAAGATCCGTCCGCTTGCGGGTGGTATTGTTGCACTTGGTTTTGGTAAAAGCTCGGCGATATAAACTCCGAGTGAATTTGTAGTGCATTCAAAAGCCACATCAAATTCTGGCGCCGTTGCCGGGGACAACGGAATCAGTCAGTCAAACCTAGGTCTTTTAAGACTAATCTAGGATTTTGTTTTCTTTTTGAAACTATCGCTCATCTATTTGATCTTTATTCTACTTCAAGGATCTCACTTTCAAACCTTTTCAAATTTCAGGTGCTCTTTGACGATTAGTGCATGCACCGTTCGGATAGTCTCGGACTGACTGCGAGCTTTGATCCCGAAATCGATAGAACCTTCCATCGTCAGATCCGAGAGAATCAAGCCAGAATGGCGCAAGAAGAAGAAGTAGCCCGTAGGGTGGCTCAAGCCATCAATGCGCAGAGAGAAAGGTTCATGCAAGAAGCTAGAGCTGCGGTTCAACAAGAGATCTTAGCAGCACAGGCAGCAGCGCAAGCAGCGGAACTTCAGAAAGATCTTAGAGAGTTCTCTATCCCAAAGGCCACGAATGTCTATCATCCGGTGCAGCCTCCTCCCATCGAAGCTGCCAACTTTGAGATTAGAGCACATTGGACAACCTTGCTTCAAAACAACCCCTTCTACGGTAAACAAGCCGAAGACAGCCATGGTCATCTTCTCAGATTTATTGACCTGTGTGCTATGACGAAGAAAAATGGAGTCTCTGATGATGCTATTCGACTCCGTCTCTTCAAGTACTCTCTGGATGATAGAGCCATTAGTTGGTACAACTCACTACAGAGTAATGTACCCATCACCACCTGGGAGCAGCTTCAAAACGCCTTTCTGGAAAAGTTCTACCCCCCATCTCTTACGTATGAGATCAGGGGACGAATCACAAATTTCACTCAAGTCCCAGGAGAAACTCTTTCCGAAGCTTGGGATAGATACAAGGAGCTCCTACGCAAATGCCCACACCATGGAATTCCTAAGAATCAGTTGATAGAAATATTCTACAGGGGTGTGGAGGATGATGTTAAGATGTTCCTTGACTCCTCGTCTGGAGGGAACTTCATGCGGCAAAGTTACGACAGCGCATGGAGAGTAGTCACCCTGGGAGCAGAAAATCAAGCCAATTGGGGTAGATCTGTTGGTAAAGGAGTCTTAAAGGTAGCTATGGCTGACGCTATCCCAGAATACAAATCTATAGCTGAAACTTTGAAAGTCTTGGTTGCAAAGCAAGATCACATAGAATCATCCCTTGCTGCGATTGGAAGAGGACATTCTCCAACTAGGCAACCAGAACAAGTCAAGACCACTTCTTTGTTTTGTGAAGCGTGCAAAGGCACTGACCATTCCACACTATCATGCAATGTTCTCTATGATGTTGTTTTAAGCAATGTCTGTGGACAAGGAGATAATTGCCAGATGGAAAATCTTAATGCTATTAACACCAACCCTGGGCAGAACTATTACAATCCAAATCAAAATAGGAATCACCCAGGCTTCCAGTACGGAAATCCTTAAGGAGCTATGAACTCGCATCAATTTGTTCCGAATAATCAACCAAGAGGCCCATCTGGGTATCAGTTTAACCAGCAACAGAACTTTGGGAATCAAGGAAACTTCAAGGGAAACTTTCAGAACAGAAACTATAATAATTATCAGAATAACTCTCAGTATCAAAGCTTGAACCAACAACAGGGTCAAACAGGATCCATCCCTTCTGATGACAAGCTATCTACCATTGAAAAGTTATTGCAAGCACAACAAATGATGATAGCCAATCAACAGGCCCAGCAGAAGGCTATTGAAACTCAACTAGCTCAACTTGCTGCTAGTATTAAGCCACAAGCTGGAGTCTTCGTCGGACAACCTGAGAACAATCTGAAACATCTGGAGCAGCTGAAGGTTATCGCTACAAGATCAGGGAAAAGTTATTTGGATCCCCCAACAAAGACAACTGTGGTTATTTCTGACGAGAGTGAACCTATGACAGACCAAAACTTGACAGCACCGGAATTGCAATCAAAGGAAAGAAAGACTAATAAGGGAAGTTCTGAAAAAGTTGTCGATGAAGGAGTAGAGACACCTGAACCAGATATTCCTGTATATAAGCCTCGTGTTCCTTTCCCATCCCGACTGAGGGAAACCAAGCTTGACACTAGATTCATCAAATTTAAAGAGGCTATGAAGAAACTCCATGTTGATATACCATTCCTAGATGCTCTTAATGAGATACCAGCCTGGACCAAGTGTCTAAAGTCGCTCCTCACCAAGAAGTACATCACTGAAGAATATGAAACTATAAAATTGGCTGCTACCACATCAGATATCATACTAAGCAAGATGCCAAAAAAACAAAAAGATCCAGGATCCTTCGGAATCTCATGTCACATTGGTGATTCATCATGCAAGAAAGGATTGGCAGATCTTGGCGCAAGTATTTCTATTATGCCGTTGAGTCTATGCAAGAGATTAGGATTCGAAGAATTGCTTCCAACTGCTATGACAATTCAACTTGCGGACAATTCAGTAAAAAGACCGTTAGGTATTCTCGAAGACATCCCGGTCAAAGTAGGCAAGGACGCATATGTCCCATGTGATTTTGTCATCATGGACATAAAAGAAGACACCAAATACCCTCTCATCTTCGGTCGCCCTTTCCTCGCCACTGCTAGAGCCCTTATCGATGTTGAAGCTGGAACATTACTGCTCAGGTTAGGTAAAGAAACTCTTGAGTTCAAGGTTTTTGAAAGCATGAGAAGACCAAGTATACAGGAGGAGGTCTATCTAATAGATTGTGTTGAGCAGATGTCACAGCTTACTCAAGAATATCACGAATCATGCGATCCCTTGGAAAGTTCTCTATACGACCTTTTTAATGATGAACCTATTGACCAACAAGATAAGGACTGTACCGAACCTCCCGACTCTACTAAAGGAAATCCTGAAGCTACCTATGAAGAATTAAAGGTTACCGAAACCCCAGAAGAAATCAGTGAAAAACCAGAACCTCCTGAAATGAAGCCCCTACCTGAAGGGCTGAAGTATATGTTTTTAGATGATCTCAAAGTTTGTCCTGTCATTATAAACTCTGGTTTAACGACCAAACAAGAAGAGCAACTTCTGGAAGTATTAAAGGATAGCAAGAAAGCCATAGGCTACAAAATGAGTGACCTCACAGGAGTCAGCCAAGCGTTGTGCATGCACAGAATCCCCATGATGGAAGACCATAAGCCAACGATCGAGCATCAATGAAAGTTGAACCCGAATATGAAGGAAGTGGTCCGTCGTGAGATCATCAAACTCCTTACAGCTGGAATAATATACCCGATATCGGACTCACCATGGGTGAGCCCAGTTCATGTGGTACCCAAGAAAGGAGGTACTACTGTTTTAAGAAATGAAAACAATGAGCTCATCCCCACTCGAACGGTCACTGGGTGGCGGATGTGTATTGATTATATAAAATTAAACAAAGCCACTCGAAAGGATCATTTTCCTATGCCCTTTCTCGATCATGTCTTAGAAATATTGGCCCATCAAGAATATTTCTGTTACTTGGATGGTTACTCTGGATTCTATCAAATTCCCATACATCCAGATGATCAAGAAAAAACAACTTTCACATGTCCCTTCGGGACATATGCTTTTAAAAGGATGCCATTTGGCTTGTGTAATGCCCCCGCAACTTTTCAACGCTGCATGACTGCCATCTTTGCAGGGCTTACTGAAACTGTTATGGAGGTCTTCATGGACGATTTTTCTATATACGGGGACTCCTTTGATTCCTGTCTTAAGCATCTCTCCATGGTACTCAAACGTTGTGAAGAAGCACATCTGGTGCTAAATTGGGAGAAATGCCACTTTATGGTAAAGGAAGGCATCGTCTTGGGCCACAAGGTTAGCAACAAAGGAATTGAAGTTGATAAAGCCAAGATAGAAGTCATATCTAAATTGGAAATTCCCACAAATGTGAAAGAAGTTCGCGCTTTCCTTGGCCATGCTGGTTTCTATAGAAGGTTTATACGTGATTTTTCCAAGATAACAAAGCCGATGACCAATCTGCTTTTAAAAGATGCTGATTTCAATTTCAATAAAGAATGCGTCAAAAGTTTCGATACGCTGAAGAAAGCCCTTACAACTACCCCCATCATTAGAGCTCCCGATTGGGACCACCCCTTTGAAATTATGTGTGATGCTAGTGATTACGCGGTGGGTGCGGTCTTAGGACAATATATAGAGAAGAAACATTATGTGATCTATTATGCGTCGAAAACCCTCGACGAAGCTCAAAGAAATTACGCTACTACTGAAAAGGAACTTTTGGCAGTCATCTATGCCTTCGATAAATTCAGATCCTACCTTACTGATTCGAAGGTAATCGTTTACACAGACCATGCTGCTATCCGTTACCTTATGGCGAAGAAGGATGCTAAGCCAAGGCTGATCAGATGGATACTCCTTCTACAAGAATTTGACCTAGAAATAAGAGATAAAAAAGGGACGGAAAATGTTGTTGCAGATCACCTCAGTCGCATCCACACTCTGGATGCTGACGGGATCCCGATAAATGACTCCCTACCGGATGATCAACTCATGAGCGTCTCGGAAGCAGTACCATGGTATTCTGACTATGTAAATTACCTTGCTGCGGGAGTCATCCATCCCCAGTACACCGGGAACACTCTGAAGAAGTTTATGCACGATGTGAAGCATTACCATTGGGATGAACCATATCTTTTTAAACTTTGTGCTGATGGTCTGTATAGACGTTGTATCGCCGAAGAAGAAGCTCGATCTATTCTGGAACAATGCCACTCGGGACCTGTGGGTGGACATATGAGCTCCAAAAAGACTGCCTTAAAAGTTTTGCAATGTGGATTTTTCTGGCCAACTTGATCCAAGGACTCTTACCATTTTGTTCTATACTGTGATATCTGTCAAAGATCTGGCACCATAACCAAAAGAGATGAGATGCCACTGAATCTATGGCAAGAAGTCGAGATATTTGACGTCTGGGGAGTGGACTATATGGGGCCATTCCCATCTTCTAATGGATTCTCTTACATCCTAATGGTGGTAGACTACGTCTCCAAATGGGTTGAAGCCATACCAACCATCACTAGCGATTCCAAACCAATCATCAAACTATTCAAAGATGTCATCTTCCCACGGTTTGGAGTACCGCGAATCGTGATATCTGACGGCGGCTCCCACTTTATTGAAAGAAGCTTTGAAGCTTTACTGAGAAAATATGGTGTCTCACACAAGGTAGCTTCACCTTACCATCCACAAACTAGTGGACAGGTAGAGGTCTCTAACCGACAACTAAAAGCTATCCTTGAGAAAACCGTTGGACGTAATCGAAAAGACTGGTCAACAAAAATCAACGACGCCTTATGGGATTATCGCACTGCTTATAAAACTCCCCTTGGGACTACTCCTTTTCGATTGATATATGGAAAAGCTTGCCACCTGCCAGTCGAACTAGAACACAAGGCATGGTGGGCAATTAAACAATTGAATTTTGATATGAAAGAAGTAGGGCAAGCCAGAATTCTGCAACTCCACGAGTTGGATGAACTTAGAATGACAGCTTATGAGAATGCACGAATCTACAAAGAACGTATTAAACTCTGGCACGATGGACATCTGAAAAGAAAAGACATACAAGTGGGAGATCAAGTTCTGGTTTTCAACACAAGATTACGGCTATTCCCAGGAAAACTCCGTTCCCGCTGGTCCGGACCCTTCATCGTCAAAAACATCTCACCACACGGTGTCTTCTCTCTATGGAGTGAAGCGACAAGGGAATTCATAACAAACGGCCACCGATTGAAGAGATATTTTACCTCGACTGACATTGGCGCTGATACAACGATAGAACTGGCAAATCCAAAAGACCCACCATGATGCTAAAAGACTCTGTCGAGCCAACGACATAAAACAAAGGTGCTTTTCGGGAGGCAACCCGACCAATAAATCTGTTTTACTTCTCCTTTTCAAAATTCTGTTTCTTACCTCATAGTTAAAATTTCCTTAAATAAAATTTGCCTTACAAGATAGTTCTTTTTCAGGATACGAGATCGGAGTGGCACTGATCATAACGAAATCATTCTCGGCAGTCATACCTGGTGTCTCCTTTCCCCTCCATCTTGAATTTAGGGTTTGCTCGAGGACGAGCAAATCTCTACATTCGGGGTGGAGGGTGGGTGGTACGTATTCCACTTCCACATACACACCCTCTTTTCATACTCAATATGTCTCTATCATAAAAATTTTCAAAATTTTGAACAGATACCTGATGAAATTTTGACTTTTGTTGATAAAAATATAATTTGTTGCTTGCATCTTCTATCATAACATCCTCCTTATCCAAAGTGAATCCTCAAGAGGACGGACTTTTGAAACTTGCCTCTTGCCTGAAACCATCCTGTGAAACTTATGATTCCTAACATCATAATACTTTTTACAAAATGATAAGTATATGTCAAACTGATAGGGATCAAACACGTCGTGCTTCCTAACTGGCTAGTGGAACAATGGCTCGGAAACCTCACTGGATCCGCATCAAGTCATTATTTGAGCAGAGTATGACGAAGAGAATAACCCGGTTTTGAATTGTAAATCAAATTGCATTCCGATCTGAACTCTCTTCTACACTTCTTCTATCATTTTCGTATCCCTCCATCCATCAATACCACCAAAATAGCCAAACTTGTGCCAAACCCTAAGTTCGGGGTGGCACGCCACTTTCCCCGTATCCGCTTCTTCCATACCCCTTCCAATAAATAGGGGCGTACCACCAAAAATGCAATCTCGAGTCGAATAGAGGAGAGATCTGCAACAAAAAGATGCCAAAGTGCACATAAAAAGAAAATGCAATCTCGAGTCGAATAGAGGAGAGATCTGCAATAAAAGATGCCATAGTGCACACAAAAAATGCAATAAATGAAATTGCAAAACAAATAAAAATCTCGAGTCGAATAGAGGACAGATTTACTTCTTCTTTCCATACCACCTTTCACTCCTTTTTCTACCTAAGGGCACAATACATCCCCTATTATCCTGAACTACACCAGTGTCAGATCAAATGCATACTTGTCGATTCTACGGGTATCTCTGAACTCCTACAAAACTCTTCGACATGCTTGGTGTTGGAAAAGGCGGGGAGGAAGCGTTGTTGGGAAACGAACTCAGGAACAAAGCTATGGAAAGACGTGTTTCGTGGTCCCAGGAAGTTGAGGTACTCACTCATACTGAGCAAAAAGAAAACATTTGTGATGTGAAGATGAAGAAATCACACGGATCGAAAGTATTCCATCAGGCAACAGTTTCAAATTTTATGTTACTCGAGGACGAGCAACGATTTAAGTTCGGGGTGTTTTGACGAGTGCATACTCATCATGATTTTCAATTACCTTTTTGGAACAATTTAATATCTATTCCACGTCTTTTCACCCTAATATGAATCATAATGCACAAAACTACTCAGTGATTCAATAATCAAGGTTTTAACTAAATATCTTTCATTTTATGCAGGTGTAGCAGGCAACTCCATGCAAACGGTCTCAAGACCGTTTGGATCCATGCGGTCTCAAGACCGTTTGCTGGAATACACAAAGAACAAGACGAAACCAGTTGCCCAAGAAGTCCACGCGGTCTCAAGACCGTTTGGTCCCATGCGGTCCCAAGGCTGTTTGGTCCCAAACGGTCCCAAGACCGTTTGGTCCCGCGCGGTCCCAAGACCGTTTGGTCCCGCGCGGTCCCAAGACCGTTCGATGCAAGCGCAAGGATCGATTGAAGAACTAAAGCCGCGCGACCGCGCCAAAGCCAGGACCGATCAAAGCAAGACCGTTTGGCACTCAAACGACCTCCAAATCGTTTGATGCCCAAACGGTCTCAAGATCGTTTGGTGCCCAAGCGGTCTCAAGACCGTTTGGCGCCCAAACGGTCTCAAGACCGTTTGGTGCCCAAACGGTCTCCAAACCGTTTGGAGAAGATATTTCCAGCAACTTATCCAAACCGTTTGGGATCAGATCTGAAACTATAAATAGACCCCCAGGGTCCCCATTTCGAGGCATCGGTTTCGGACGCCGAAAGGATGCCAGAGCACCACACCGATCAAGTTCCACTCCATCTACCACTGGTGTTGCATCCAAGGAGGCCAAGAAGAGGAAGAAGACGGAGCAAGGAGCGCATCTTCTTCACCGGGTTGCGTCCACCCTCTGCACCGAGCTTATGGCGGATCTATCTTCTTCTTCTATCTTTCTTGTACCTCGCATCATGAGCGAGTAGTCCTCTTTTGCTGGGGTGCGGGGACTAGCCCCGTTGCCCATGCAAACCATGTTCTCTTGTTAAACTTTCCATGGCAATGTATATAGCTCTTCATGTTGTTGTTTATCGTTAAGCTTGTAGGTTGGTTATATGCTTGCTTTCATCTTTGTGCTCCCTATGTTGCGATAACTTCAATGCATGGGTTCCTATGTTGCGATAACTTCAAGACATGGGTTGGAACGTCGTTTGACGAGTTTGACTTCCCGACTAGAAATAGGAGGGGATTCCTTGAGGTAGTAAGTGTATGATCCGCGAGGGGACGAGCCATCTAGCCTCCGGTGACACTTCTGTGCGCCTGACGCCCGTATGGGGGGTTCACAACCTCAGTTGGATTTTGTATCATCTCGCTAAACGTCGGTGTTTGCTCGCATATCATCTTCTTGCTTGTTTATGGGTTAACGCAGCTGACGCCCAAACTAGAAATAGGATGGGTTTTCATCGAGGTCGTAAGTGTATGATCCGCGAGGGGACGAGCCATCTAACCTTCGGTGACACTTCTGTGCGCCTGACGCCCGTATGGGGGGTTCACAACTTCCGTGGATTTCTGTATCTTCAGAGCCGTAAGACGTATGATCCGGATGGCGATGAGAAATCGGCTGCCTGTGGTGACGCTTACGCGGACCTGACGCCCGTATGGGGGGTTCCGCAGCAGCTCTACTTGGAGTGTTATATCGTGCCTGGTTTGTTTGCAATAGAGTATGTTTGTGTGTGTAGCGGTGGTCAAACCCGATACCATCCCAGCGATTCCATACCATTGATCTAAACCCATCTTTTATTCCGCATTTACTTTCTTGCAATTAGTTTAATCAAACCCAAATCAACCTATCGTTCTAAATATTAGTCTTACTTGAGCTAGATCTAACTGACAAAGATTCTTAAAAACGTTGTCCTTTGGGTTCGATCCTTAACTATATTGCGATAAGATCCGTCCGCTTGCGGGTGGTATTGTTGCACTTGGTTTTGGTAAAAGCTCGGGGATATAAACTCTGAGTGAATTTGTAGTGCATTCAAACGCCACATCAGTGATCTTCCATCATAGGAATCTTGTGCATACACAGCGCTTGACTGATCCCAGTGAGGTCACTCATTTTATAACTGATGGCTTTCTTTCTTTCCCTTAATTCTTTCAGGAGTTTCTCTTCTTGTTCAGCTGTTAGATTGAAATTTACAATAACTGGACAAACCTTAAGATCGTCTAAGAACACATACTTCAATCCTTCGGGCAGAGGCTTCATTTCGGGAGCCTCTAGTTTTTCGCTTGTTTCTTCTGTAGTTTCCATAGCCTTGAGTTCTTCATTATTGGCTACAACATCTTCTTTAGAAGAGTCGAGGGATTTGATGCAATCCTTTACTTGTTCGTCGATTGGTTCATCCACCGATGGGTTTGTTAGAGAAATTTCCAAGGGATCGTTTGATTCATGATGCTCTTGAGTCAGAAGTGACATTTGTTCAATGCAGTCAATCAGATAGACTTCTTCCTGCATACTTAGTCTTCTCGTACTTCCAAAAACTTTAAATTCGAGAGTTTCCTTGCCTAATCTGAGTAGTAAGGTACCAGCTTCAACATCAATCAGGGCTCTTGTAGTAGAGAGGAATGGACGACCAAAGATGAGAGGATATCTGGCGTCTTCCTTTATATCCATAATGACAAAGTCACATGGAACATATGTGTCTTTGCCTACCTTGACCGGGACATCTTCGAGAATTCCTAACGGACGTTTTATCAAATTGTCTGCAAGATGCATAGTCATACCAGTAGGAAGCAATTCTACAAACCCTAGTCTTTTGCATAGGCTAAGTGGCATAATAGAGATGCTTGCACCGAGATCTGCCAATCCTTTCTTACATGATGAGTCGCCAATGTGACATGAAATTCCAAAGGATCCCGGGTCTTTTTGTTTCTTTGGTATCTTGCTGAATATGATATCTGATGTGGTTGTAGCTAGTTTTACGGTCTCATATTCTTTAGTTATATACTTCTTGGTGAGGAGTGACTTTAGGTACTTAGTCTAGGCTGGTATCTCAGCCAAAGCATCCAAAAAGGGTTTATCCACATGAAGTTTCTTCATAGCTTCTTTAAACTTATTGAATCTAGTATCAAGCTTGGTTTGCCTTAGAAGGGCTGGGAAGGGTATACGAGGCTTATATACAGGAATATCAGATTCTGGTGTTTCAGTTTCTTCATCAGTAGATTTCTTAAGACTTCCCTTATCTGTCTTATCTTCTTTTGATTGAGACTCTAGTGTTGTTGAGTTTTGGACGATCACAGGTTCATCTTCGTCTGTAATAACCATAGGTGTCTCTACTGGGGGATCTGAATAATCTTTTCCTGACCTGGTGGTGACTACCTTCAACTATTCAGGATGCTTAGGATTGTTCTCGGGTTGTCCAGCAAATCTCCGACAGGTGGCTTTATGCTAGCTGCAAGTTGAGCTAATTGAGATTCAATAGCCTTCTGCTGAGCTTCTTGGTTAGTTATCATGGTTTGTTGAGTTTGCAACATCTTTTCAATGGTCGATATCTTGTCATCAGAAGATACGGGTCCTACTTGCTGTCCTTGTTGTTGATTAAGATTCTGATACTGAGAGTTGTTTTGATAATTATTGTAGTTCCTATTCTGAAAGTTCCCCTTGAATTTTCCTTGATTCCCAAAATTCTGTTGTTGATTATACTGGAATCCTAGTGGGCCTCTTGATTGATTGTTTGAACCAAATTGATGCGAGTTTACTGCTCCTGAGGGGTTTCCGTATTGAAAACCTGGGTGATTCCTATTCTGAATCGGATTGTAATAAATTTGCCCAGGAATAGTGTTGATAGCATTAAGATTTTCCATCTGACCATTATCTCCTTATCCACATAAATTGCTCAGCACAACATCATAGAGAACATTGCATGATAAAGTGGAATGATCGGTGCTCTTACATGTTTCACAGTACATGGAAGTAGACTTGACCTATTCCAGTTGTCGAGTGGGTGAACGTCCTCTTCCAATAGTAGCTAAAGATGATTCAATATGGTCTTGCTTGGCAACTAAGACTTTCAAGGTTTCAGCGATAGACTTGTATTCAGGAATAGCTTTGGCCATAGCTACTTTCAAGACTCCTTTACCTACAGATCTACCCCAATTGGCTTGATTTTCTGCTCCTAGGGTGATGACTCTCCATGCGCTGTCATAACTTTGACGCATGAAGTTTCCTCCATATGAGGAATCTAGAAATCTCTTAATATCATCATCCACACCCCTATAGAATATCTCAATGAGTTGATTCTTTGGAATTCCATGGTGTGGACATTTGCGTAGAAGCTCTTTGTATCTATCCCAAGCTTAGCAAGAGTTTCTCCAGGGACTTGAGTGAAATTTGTTATCCGGCCTCTAATTTCATATGTGAGAGACGAAGGATAGAATTTTTCCAGAAACACATTTTGGAGTTGTTCCCAGGTGGTGATGGGTATTTCACTTTGCAATGAATTGTACCAACTTATGGCTCTATCAGCAAGGGAATACTTGAAAAGACAGAGTCGAATGGCATCATCAGTGACTCCATTTTTCTTTGTCATAGCACATAGATCGATGAATCTCAGAAGATGTTCTTGACTGTCCTCTGCTTGTTTGCCATAGAAAGGGTTGTTTTGAAGTAATGTGATCCAATGTGCCCTTATTTCAAAATTGGCAGCATTGATGGGAGGGGGCTGTACTGGATGATGAACATTCACAGCTTTCGGGATTGAGAACTCTCTAAGATCCTTTTATAATTCAGTTTCTTGTGTTGATGCTTGTGCTGCTAGGATTTCCTACTGAACCGCAGCCCTGGCTTCTTGCATGAGTCTCTCTCTTTGTGCATTGATGGCTTGAGCCACCCTTCGAGCTACCTCTTCTTCTTGAGCCATCCTTGCTTGATTTTCTCTGATCTGACGATGGAAAGTTCTATCTATCTCAGGATCAAAGCTCGTTGTGAGTCTGGGGACATCTGAACAGTGCATACACTATGCCTTGGGTTGTACCTAAAAATAGAAAGATTTTGAAAATGAGATCCACTCAAAATAGAGTCAAATTCAAGTAGATGATCGATTGTTTCAAAATAAAAAGCAAAATCCTAGATTAGTCTTAAAAGAACTAGATTTGACTGACTGATTCCATTGTCCCCGACAACGATGCCAGAATTTGACGTGGTATTTTTGAATGCACTAACAAACTCACTCGGGGTTGAAATCACCGAGCTTTTACTAAAACCAAAGTGCAATAATACCACCCGCAAGCGAACGAGTCTTATCGCAGTATAGTTAAGGATCGAACCCACAGGACAACCTTTTTAAGAATCCTTGTCAGTCGAATCTAGCTCAAGTAAAACTGATATTTAGAACGATTGGTTGATTTGAGGTTACTTAAACTAATTGCAAGAAAGTAAAGGCTGAATTATAGTTGGGTTTAGATCAATGATATGGAATCGTTGGGATGGTACCGGGTTTCACCACTGCTACACACGCAAACACATTATATCACAAACAAACCAGGCAAGATATATTAATCCAAATAGAGCTACTACAGAACCCCCCGTGAGGGCGTTAGGTTCGCGTAAGCATCACCTTAGGCATCAGATGTCTCGTCACCATCCGGATCACTTACTTACGGCTCTGAAGAAATCCCATTCTATTTCTAGTTTGGGAGTCAACCGCATTAATCAATAAGTGAGCAGGTAATTAATATATGAGAAAACATCGACGATTAACAAGAAGATACAAAATCCAACTAAGGTTGTGAACCCCCTGTAAAGGCATTAGGCACACAGAAGCGTCACCGAAGGCTAGATGGCTCGTCCCCTCGTGGATCATACACTTATGACCTCAAGGAATCCTTTCAGAAGTTCTCGTCAAGGAGTCAACTTGTTAAATGACATTCTATCCTACATATAGATGTTCTTGCAATATAGGTAGAACAGAGATGAAAGCAAGCAATTAATCAAATTACAAGCATAACAGTTAACCACGAGATGAAGAGTTATATACATAGCCATGGAAAGTTTAACAAAAGAACATGGTTTGCATGGGCAGCGGGGCTAGTCCCCGCACCCCAGGGAAAAGGTACTACTCGCTCATGATGTGAGAAACAAGAAGAATGAGAAAGAGAGAGAAATCTTCCATGAACTCAGTGCAGAAGGTAGTCGCAGCTCGGTGAAGAAGATACGGCCTCCTACGTCATGTCGGAGAAGATCTAGACACGAACGGGAGTTGCCAAGACAGACCAAACAGTCTCCCTTGCCATATCTTCCTTCTCTCCTCAGCCTCCTTGGTTGCAGTACGGGCAGTAGGTGAAATGGAACTGGTGTAAACTGGACTGGATTTGGATCGGAACTATGTTCGGGCAGCCTGGCGGTGTCTGGATCCGATGCTAAAATGAGAACCCTTGGGGTCCTATTTATAAGCACATATCTGTCCCTCATACTTTTAGTGTGAGTCCAAATGATCTTGGTCTTGGTTGCTAAATATCTCATGCAAACGGTTTGTTCTATGCATCTTTAGCAAATGGTTTCATTCACCATTTGGTCTTAATGTTGCCAGCAACGAACGGTTTGGAAACCGTTTAATATCAAACGGTTTTGATCACGTGAGTGGTTTAAACGGTCTTGCATGCTATTCGCAGTAGCTTGTCCAAACGATCAGTGTGGTAATCACACTCCATTCGGTTTGCATGTGAACGAGTGACCAATCATTCTTCACTAATAAGTACTCACACGATTTGTTGCTTGTTCGGTTCTACTGCTGCTCATTCTATCTAGTGGGTCCATTCGATTTGCAAGCTGATTCCAAACGGTCCTCACATTGGATGGTCTGTGTGTGCATGCGATTTGCATGCATTCAGCTGCTCGTTCTTCACGTGGACAAATAAATTGGTTTTCATTTGCTACATCCACTCGGTCTTTGCATGGACCACTCATACAATTTTACTCATTTGTTGCTTGGTCTTCACGTGATGCTCATACGGTTTTGATTTGTTTTAAAGAAGCAAACGATCTTGAAGTTTAAACGGTCTTCAAATGCAGCAGCTCATCCGGTCGTCGCTAGCAGCAAACGGTCTTGCGCATGTATTATGCAAACGGTCTCATAGCTTTGTACTTACTTTTTCATGCGGTTTACATGCATTGTCGGTTAGTCATTCGGTCTGTGTTTGCTTACTTTTACAAACGGTCTTGGATTTATCCATTCGGTCTTGGCTGCCGCAAATACTCCAAACAGTCTTCACATGCTCTAATGGTCTTTGCTAAGGAAAAGCAAACGGTTTTGCTGTTGTTGTTCACGTGGATAGAATGATCAGCAAATGGTCTGTACGTAGACAGCCATTCGGTCTTCATGTACTTGCTCATTCGATCCCTAGCACCATTCGGTTTTGACGCAGCAAACGGTATGCTGCCTTGTTGCATTGGCAAATGGTTTTGCAACTGAGAACACTGTACAGTCTGCACACCCAGCCTCCATTCGGTCTTGAATACCGGTACTGTCCAAATGGTCTGGCAGACCGAGTCTCTTCAAACGGTTTTGAGACCGCATGGGCCCAAACTGTCTTGAGACCGCATGGGCTCAAACGGTCTTGAGACCGCATGGGCTCAAATGGTCTTGAGATCACATGGGCTCAAACGGTCTTGAGACCGAATGCGCTCAAATGGTCTTGAGACCGCATGGGCTCAAACGGTCTTGAGACCGAATGCGCTCAAACGGTCTAGAGACCACATGGGCTCAAACGATCTTGAGACCAAATGTGCTCAAACGGTCTTGAGTCTGAATGCGCTCAAACGGTCTTGTTCAACTTTGTCAAAACATGCATTAAATGAACAATATTTAGTTAAAACCTTGATAATCGAATAAACTAAGTAGTTTTGCACATTATGATTCATATTGAGTGAAAAAGTATGTATAGAGTTGAATTGGTCCCGAAGTGATAATTGAATTTCATGATGAATATGCATTCATCACAGACCAAACTCTAGAGTTTACGACATCCTTCTCTCAAAGGAGTCAAAACAATAAACACGATTCGATAGCTAGTTAAAAGCGTGATTCAAATAGAAGAGACTAGAGCTCGGATGATATAAAGAAATCATCCAACAATAAGGAACCGTACACAGAACAACATGAGATAAACTCCACAGATCCCATAAGCATAAAGAGATAAAAAGGTTTAGTTACAATGCAATAGTAATTGAAAGTAAAGTGTTGAAAGAGGGAAGATATGTATCGGCCTCCTTGATGTAGGAGGTCGATATACATGGCAGCGGACCCCTAAGGTAAGGCTAACACGGCACTGAGAAGGAGTCCTATCGGGATACGCCCATGTCGGGTTCTTGACCGTTTCAGGTCATGAACTGTGACGGGTAAAGGGTGTATCGAGAAAGGGCTCCCTACTCGATATGGCTGTGTCAGGCAGTCGGCCCTATCGGGTGGAAGTCATGACAGGTAGGCCATATCAGGTTGGGTATCGTGTCATGTTAGGACGTGTGTCTGGTTAGCTTTATCTTAGGTTCTCGATTCCTTGTGTCGGACATGGTTGGGCAAGCCATCTCGAGTTGAAGCCTATCTAGAGACCTGGCACATTTATAGTAGCCTTGAAGGTTTTGTCGTGTTGTTGCTGCTACTGGGTCGAGTTTTAAGTGAACTCCTCATGCCCCTCTCAGGTTGGGGGTGTGCTCGCCTAGTATCGCCTGGCAAAGCTGGGAACTCGACACGCTATGTTACGACCTGTGTCGAGCTTATTCCGTAAGTATGCTGTTAAGCAAGAGTTTAGCTGATGTGTTAAGTTATAAGCTTGTTTTTGTTAAAATGTTTAAAATGGATATGATATGTGCTTAGTGTGTTTTCTAGCTTCTAAAGCGTGTAGGATCTTACGCTTGAAGCGTTGCCAGAGAAATCGTTCGAATCCGACCTTCGAGTCATAAGTTTCATGTTTTTGGGCTTATAGGGACCCGTTTGTAGTTTTTGAACTTTGCGTTTAGGCCCCTAAGTTTTCCTCCTTATCCTTTCTCTCTTCCTTATCCGTTTCATTTTCTCAGAAATGAAGGAACGCAGGAAGCGTTCTCCTTCCTTGCGTGAGAGAGAGAGAGAGAGAAAGAGAGAGAGAGAGGGAGCTGAGAAGGGAGAGACGTCGGAGCTTCGTTTTGCTCCGATCAGCTGCTGCAGCTCGTCCTCTTCCCTCCGTCGATCTTCTTCTCAGTCAATTTGATCCAGGTTTGCAGCTGGAGCTGCGTTTGCAAGGAAAACGGCCTAGAGTTTGGGGCGCAAGGAGCAGCCCTAGCTCATTTCTTTCTCCCCTTCAGGTGCGGTTTAGTGATGTGTATCAATTGCAAACGTTTCGCGGTGTTTGTTCGAGATTTGCCCATCGATTCGAGAGAAATCGACTCTTGCATGCCATTTTTGTTTTCTTCCTGTGCGCGGTTCGGCCGAGTTTCTATTCGGTCGGCCGAGTTCCTTCTTAGGGCAACTGAACGGTGTTTTTGGGTCGGCCGAGTTTGGTCCTGATCGGCCGAGTTTCCTTGTAGGTGTTTAAAGCAGTGTCTCGATCGGCCGAGTTCCTCAGAGGATCGGCCGAGTTTCCTGCTGGTCGGCCGAGGTTGATCGGCCGAGTTTCAGAAACTGGGAGGCGTTCGGCCGAGTTCCAAAGTGTTCGGCCGAGTTTCAAGTTGTGAGTGGCAGTTCATTTAGAAATCATTATTTAACTCATTTTAAATGCTTATTTGCTTCAGTATCAGTTGATATGACCTTTAAACAGTGTAGCATGTACATTTTAGTGTGATAAGTTCATTGGAACTTGAAATGCGTGATGTAAATGATGAAAAAGAGGAAATCCTATGTCTTACGGTTGCTATATGATATTTCTGTTTAATTGTTTATCTGTTTGTTAATTAATAGACCTAAGTGCCCTAACACCGTAGAACCCCTAAAGGAAGGTCTGTTACTTAGGGGTGAAACTCGTGTCCAACATCAACCGGTTGAGTAATTTTGGTGGCACGAGGAGAGAAAGAAAGGCAGTGTCTAACAACAATCGTGTGTGTGTCACGATGGCACTGGGAAAAAGAAAAAGAAAACACGGTTATCTAACATCATTCGTGCGTGTGTCACGATGGTAACCCTGTGACTCTCCGCCGGTGTACTCCGGTTAAAGGAGGAGTCTGGAGCACACGTGGTTGTGCATTGAGGCCGTAGAGCCTATGTTCTGGCCGGAGAGCCAGGGGTCCTGTAGCAGAGCAGGGCTGGCGTCAGACTTAGCATTTCCCGGGTGTGTCGCTAAGTCTTGTACGGTGGGACCGTAGCATGGACTTGTTGCGGATCTTTATATGAAGAGTACACTGCATATATTTAGGGCATAATAATAAAATGAATAAATAATCATGTAGGATCACAGTAAATTTATATAACTGCATATCTACCTGAGATACTTGTTGATGTTTAGAAATGTGATTATTATCTGTATATCTGCTATGTCAATTGAACTGCCCTGCTTGAACTGTATACCTGTTTATTTTCAGTTAATAAACCTGACGAGTTGTTTAGTGATAGCTAAGTGAAATGTTATTCACTGAGCGAGTAGACTCACCCCTCTACTCAAACAGTTTCAGGTCAGCATCAGTATCAGGAATCGGAAGGATCGTTTCATCCTAATGTTTAGTTGATAAAAGGTTTGTAGTTAGTCTAGTTAGAGGTCTCTTAGTCCATTCCCCTCGATCCTCGGGACAAGGTGTGTGAGAGAGAGAGAATGTTTACACAGATGTAAATTAATGTTATGCTTTCTTTATGTTAATCAATGTATTATGATGTAGACCTTGCTTGTATCTTTAATCAGTTAAATGGAAAAGTTCCTGCAGTTTGCTCAGTTTTCTATTTACAGTTTAAACTTGGTTATCATTGAAATGCCTTGAATTGTTTTAAAAAGTGATGAATGGTTGGTTATGTGTTAATCTCACCTGTCGTGCCCTAATTTCGGGGTTTGTGGTTAATGAGAGATTGGGGCGCGACAATTATTGGTATCAGAGCATAGGTTGAGTACATGAATACTCTATGTCAAGGTCAGGGGACGATAAGAGACCAATAGGATTAAGGTCTAGGTGTCTTTCTTCTATCTGTAGTTTTCTAACAGGAAATGTTCTGTTATATCATTGCAGATGGCAGAAAGAGGCTTTGATCGTGATGATCAGGCTGAGAGCCATGTTGGCCCCGATCCTTTGTACTTAGGTCCAGGTGGTGGTGACCACGTGGATGAAGCATTTCGTATGTATAGGATGTTTCTGGAGACCAGAGAGAAGTACAAGGCTGATAGGCGAGCTTCTACTTCTACCAGCAGTAAGGATCTGATACGATCGTATGAGCTTGTAAAGAAGCTCGATGGTACATAATTCAGTGCTACTACAGATCCTGCTGAAGCTGATGAGTGGTTTAGACAGATAGAAAAGGTCTTTCGTCTGATGGAGCTTCCAGAAGATAAGAAGATCAATCATGCGGTCTACCTTTTGACAGGGGATGCAGAGTTGTGGTGGCGTGGTGTGGAAGAAAAGAGGAGAGGAACCGAGCTTTCCTGGCAGGATTTCTCTGAGGAGTTTCATCTCAAATTCTATCCACCCACTTTTCTTAATGAGAAAATCAGGCAGTTACAGAATATTAAGCAGGGGAACATGACAGTTACAGAGTATGAAGCGCTTTTCACATGGTTGGCGAACTTCTGTCCACAGCTTGTTCCCGATAACATAGAGAGATGTAGAAGGTTTCAGGAAGGACTAAGGCCAGAGATTCGGCATACAGTTTCTGCTACTAGTAGGAGGAACAGAGAGAACTTTGGTGAGTTTGTCGAGGCTGCTAGACAAGTTGAAGAATCTGTGAATGCTGACAAGGTGCCTGAGTCTAAGAAGAGATATGCAGACTTCAGTAGAGGGCAATCCAGTAGTGGATACAGAGGTGGAGGTAGAGGTTTCTTTTCTAAACTTGGGCGTGGTTTTGGTTGTTTCGGCAGGCAGAGATATGAGGATGTCACTACTTCTAGAGGAAGAGGAGGATACAACCCAGGAAGATGGGGCAGTGTCGATAGTGGACAGTCTTCTGGGTCGTCAATGTCAGTGACAGGTCCTCAGAGGCAAGAGATACCGCCATGTGACAAATGTGGAAGGCCACATACTGGTCAGTGTGGGGGTGCAAATCCTCGAGGTTGTTTTATCTGTGGACAAGTAGGACATTTCAAAAAGGAATGTCCTCAGCTTCGACAAGCAGCATTGCAAGCTTTCCAGCCTCAATACCATGATGTCCCAAGTTCTTCTATGGCTTCTGGTTCTAGAGGAGGTGGAGTGTCTAGTGGCAGGAGTGGTCAGAGAAGACAGCGTGGCAGAGGAAGAGCTTCAGCACGTTTCTTTTCTTTGACACCTCAGGAAGGTATAATCTCTTCACAAGTTGTTACAGGAGAGATGTTTTTGTTTAATAGTATACCAATTTCTGTTTTGATAGATCCGGGAGCTACTCACTCTTTTATACGACGTTCTTTAGTTGGTGAACTTAATCTGTTAACTCAAGAGTTGGCAGATGAGTTAGTGTTGAGGGTTCCACTAGGTGGACCAACAGTTTTATCCGAGTCTTGTCCCGGATGCTTGTTATCCTTTGGAAGTTTTACCTTTGCTGCTAATCTCATACCCCTGGATGTAAATACCTTTCAAGTCATCTTGGGTATGGATTGTCTTGAGACATACCGAGTGCAACTCGATTGTTGGAAAAAGGAAGCTACCTTTCAACTAGGGGAATTTTCTTGTGTCTTTACTGGAGACAGGAAAGTTCTGCCTACGTGCATAATATCAGCTGCTGTAGCTGATAAGATGTTACAGAAAGGATGTGAAGCGTTCCTTGCTCATGTGGTTGACACCAGAGCAGAGAAGAGCACTGCCAGTGTTTATGATGTGCCTGTGGTTCGTGAGTTCTCTGATGTTTTTCCAGAGGAGTTACCAGGCTTACCTCCTGTCAGAGACATTGATTTTGAAATTCAGATATATCCAGGTAGTCATCCAGTAGCACTGCCAGCCTATAGAATGGCACCTGTAGAGTTGAAGGAACTCAAGGTGCAGTTACAGGAGTTGCTAGATAAGGGTTTCATTAGACCCAGTTCTTCACCGTGGGGTGCTCCAGTCCTGTTTGTTAAGAAAAAGGATGGTACCATGCGTCTCTGTATAGATTATAGGCAACTGAACAAGATCATTATAAAGAACAAGTATCCATTACCGAGAATAGATGATATGTTTGATCAGTTGTGTGGAGCGACAATCTTTTCTAAAATAGATTTGAGATCTGGATATCATCAGCTTAGGATAAAGGCTTCTGATATCCCCAAAACAGCTTTCAGAACCAGGTATGGGCATTATGAGTTTTTGGTCATGTCGTTTGGGCTGACCAATGCCCCAGCAGCCTTTATGGATATGATGAACCGGATTTTCAAACCGTTTCTAGATTAGTTTATTGTAGTCTTTATAGATGATATTCTGATCTACTCCAGAGACGATGCACAGCATGAGCAACACCTGAGAGTAGTGTTGCAGTTGTTGAGACAACACCAGTTGTTCGCTAAATTTAGTAAATGCGAGTTCTGGTTGGCCGAGGTAGCATTTCTTGGACATGTTATCTCGAGAGGTGGAGTTAGTGTTGACCCTAAGAAAGTTGATTTTATACTTCAGTGGGAACAACCTAAGACTCCTACTGAGATCAGAAGTTTCTTGGGATTAGCAGGTTATTACAGAAGGTTCATACAGAACTTCAGTGTGTTAGCATCACCTTTGACACGCTTGACGAGGAAGGATGTACCGTTTGTTTGTTCTGATAACTGTGAGAGAAGTTTTCAGATCTTGAAGAAAAGGTTGACTTCAGCACAAGTGTTGGTTCTGCCAGAAGCAGAAAGAGGTTATACAGTGTTTTGTGATGCTTCCAGGAGAGGTTTGGGCTGTGTACTGATGCAAGAAGGAAAAGTTGTGGCTTACACATCTAGATAGCTTAAGAAGAATGAAGAGAATTACCCTGTTCATGATCTGGAATTAGCTGCTATAGTTCATGCTCTTAAGACATGGCGTCACTACTTGTATGGTGAGACATGTCAGGTGTTTACAGACCATAAGAGGTTGAAATATATCTTCACTCAGAAAGACTTGAATTTGAGACAGCGCAGATGGCTTGAGCTGATCAAAGACTATGATGTGACAATCGATTACCATCCCGGTAAGGCGAATGTTGTAGCTGATGCTTTGAGTAGAAAGTCAAGTTCAACAGCTAATGCATTTTCTATGGCATGTTTCAAGAGAGACTTGCTTATAGATATGCGAAAATTGAACTTGGACTTGGATGTGACTGGACAAAGTGGGTTGATTGCTCAGATGCAAGTCAGACCTACTTTTTATAATCAGATTAAGGAATTACAGCAGAGTGATGATGAGTTGTGGCAAATCATGCAGGAAATGTCAGAAGGTAAGAGAATAGAGTTCAGATTTTCTGATGAAGGCATGTTATATCTTCATGATAGGTTATGTGTACCTAGAAACAGTGAGTTGAAAGAGCAGATTCTTGAGGAAGCGCATACTTCTATGTATGCTATGCATCCAGGTAACACAAAGATGTACAGGAAACTCAAAGAGCTGTACTGGTGGTCTGGTATGAAGAAGGATGTGGCTGAATACGTGGCTAGATGTGGAGTGTGTCAGCAGGTTAAAGCTGAGCATCAGAAACCTGCTGGTACCTTGCAGTCGCTTCCTATACCTGAATGGAAATGGGAACACATCACGATGGACTTTGTGGTAGGATTACCCAGGATGCCTAAGGGTTCGGACTCGATATGGGTGATTGTGGATAGACTAACTAAGTCTGCTCACTTTCTTCCAGTCAAGTCAACCTTTGACGTTTCTAAGTTGGCCAAAGTTTATGTGGATGAGGTAATCAGATTACATGGGATTCCCGTGTCCATTATTTCTGACAGAGATCCAAAGTTTACATCTAGATTCTGGAATCAGTTACATCGTGCATTGGGCACAAGGCTGAAGTTCAGTACAGCGTTTCACCCACAGACAGATGGTCAATCTGAGAGGACCATTCAGACCCTAGAAGACATGCTGAGAGCATGTGTGCTACAGTTTAGAGGCAACTGGGAAGAACACTTAATCCTAATGGAGTTTGCATATAATAACAGTTACCATTCTAGTCTTGGAATGGCTCCATATGAAGCTCTTTATGGCAGGAAGTGTAGATCGCCAGTTTGTTGGTACGAGGTGGGTGAGAAGGAAATTCTTGGACCTGAATTAGTTGATGTAACTACAAAAAAGATATCTGTGATCAGGGATTAGTTGAAAGCTGCTCAAGATAGACAGAAAAGTTATGTAGAGAGATGACGTCGACCTCTTGAGTTTGAGGTTGGTGACGAGGTTTATTTGAAGGTTTCACCGTGGAAGGGAGTGTTGAGGTTTGGCAAGAGGGGTAAGTTGACCCCTAGGTATATGGGTCCATATCCTATTGTTGAGAGGATTGGACCTGTAGCTTACAGGTTGGATTTGCCGTCTGAGTTGGCAAATCTTCATGATGTCTTCCATGTGTCTATGCTGAAAAAGTGTCATCCCGGTACAGAAAAGATTGTAGATCCAGAATCGGCGCACCTTAGAACAGATGTGTCCTATGTAGAAGGACCAGTGCAGATAGTTGATCACCGGATCAAAAAGCTTAAGAACTGGGAGATACCTTTAGTGAAGGTTTTGTGGAGAAACCATAATCTTGAGGAAGCTACGTGGGAACTAGAGTCTGAGATGCGTGGCAAGTTTCCTTTTCTCTTCTAGGAATTTCGGGACGAAATTCTTATAAGGGAGGAAGATTGTTACGACCTGTGTCGAGCTTATTCCGTAAGTATGCTGTTAAGCAAGAGTTTAGCTGATGTGTTAAGTTATAAGCTTGTTTTTGTTAAAATGTTTAAAATTGATATGATATGTGCTTAGTGTGTTTTCTAGCTTCTAAAGCGTGTAGGATCTTACGCTTGAAGCGTTGCCAGAGAAATCGTTCGAATCCGACCTTCGAGTCATAAGTTGCATGTTTTTGGGCTTATAGGGACCCGTTTGTAGTTTTTGAACTTTGCGTTTAGGCCCCTAAGTTTTCCTCCTTATCCTTTCTCTCTTCCTTATCCGTTTCATTTTCTCAGAAACAAAGGAACGCAGGAAGCGTTCTCCTTCCTTGCGTGAGAGAGAGAGAGAGAAAGAGAGAGAGAGAGAGAGGGAGCTGAGAAGGGAGAGACGTCGGAGCTTCGTTTTGCTCCGATCAGCTACTGCAGCTCGTCCTCTTCCCTCCGTCGATCATCTTCTCCGTCAATTTGATCCAGGTTTGCAGCTGGAGCTGCGTTTGCAAGGAAAACGGCCTAGAGTTTGGGGTGCAAGGAGCATCCCTAGCTCATTTCTTTCTCCCCTTCAGGTGCGGTTTAGTGATGTGTATCAATTGCAAACGTTTCGCGGTGTTTGTTCGAGATTTGTCCGTCGATTCGAGAGAAATCGACTCTTGCAGGCCGTTTTTGTTTTCTTCCTGTGCGCGGTTCGGCCGAGTTTCTATTCGGTCGGCCGAGTTCCTTCTTAGGGCAACTGAACGGTGTTTTTGGGTCGGCCGAGTTTGGGTTTTGGTTCGGCCGAGTTTCTTAATTAGATAAACGAACAGCGTTTTTGTCGGCCGAGTTTGGTCCTGATCGGCCGAGTTTCCTTGTAGGTGTTTAAAGCAGTGTCTCGATCGGCCGAGTTCCTCAGAGGATCGGCTGAGTTTCCTGCTGGTCGGCCGAGGTTGATCGGCCGAGTTTCAGAAACTGGGAGGCGTTCGGCCGAGTTCCAAAGTGGTCGGCCGAGTTTCAAGTTGTGAGTGGAAGTTCATTTTGAAATCATTATTTAACTCATTTTAAATGCTTATTTGCTTCAGTATCAGTTGATATGACCTTTAAACAGTGTAGCATGTACATTTTAGTGTGATAAGTTCATTGGAACTTGAAATGCATGATGTAAATGATGAAAAAGAGGAAATCCTATGTCTTACAGTTGCTATATGATATTTCTGTTTAATTGTTTATCTGTTAGTTAATTAATAGACCTAAGTGCCCTAACACTGTAGAACCCCTAAAGGAAGGTCTGTTACTTAGGGGTGAAACTCGTGTCCAACATCAACCGGTTGAGTAATTCTGGTGGCACGAGGAGAGAAAGAAAGGCAGTGTCTAACAACAATCGTGCGTGTGTCACGATGGCAGTGGGAAAAAGAAAAAGAAAACACGGTTATCTAACATCATTCGTGCGTGTGTCACGAAGGTAACCCTGTGACTCTCCGCCGGTGTACTCCGGTTAAAGGAGGAGTCTGGAGCACACGTGGTTGTGCATTGAGGCCGTAGAGCCTATGTTCTGGCCGGAGAGCCAGGGGTCCTGTAGCAGAGCAGGGCTGGCGTCAGACTTAGCATTTCCCGGGTGTGTCGCTAAGTCTTGTACGGTGGGACCGTAGCATGGACTTGTTGCGGATCTTTATATGCAGAGTACACTGCATATATTTAGGGCATAATAATAAAATGAATAAATAATCATGTAGGATCACAGTAAATTTATATAATTGCATATCTACCTGAGATACCTGTTGATGTTTAGAAATGTGATTATTATCTGTATATCTGCTATGTCAATTGAACTGCCCTGCTTGAACTGTATACCTGTTTATTTTCAGTTAATAAACCTGACGAGTTGTTTAGTGATAGCTAAGTGAAATGTTATTCACTGAGCGAGTAGACTCACCCCTCTACTCAAACATTTTTAGGTCAGCATCAGCATCAGGAATCGGAAGGATCGTTTCATCCTAACGTTTAGTTGATAAAAGGTTTGTAGTTAGTCTAGTTAGAGGTCTCTTAGTCCATTCCCCTCGATCCTCGGGACAAGGTGTGCGAGAGAGAGAGAATGTGTACACAGATGTAAATTAATGTTATGCTTTCTTTATGTTAATCAATGTATTATGTTGTAGACCTTGCTTGTATCTTTAATCAGTTAAATGGAAAAGTTCCTGCAGTTTGCTCAGTTTTCTATTTACAGTTTAAACTTGGTTATCATTGAAATGCCTTGAATTGTTTTAAAAAGTGACGAATGGTTGGTTATGTGTTAATCTCACCTGTCGTGCCCTAATTTTGGGGTTTGTGGTTAATGAGAGATTGGGGCGCGACACGCTAGCTCCTTTTGCTCTAAGAGTTAGCTCTCGTAGGGTTCTGACCCGTCCCATCAGAGTCATGTAGCTACTATATATAGGCAGCAGGATGGTGGGAGTTGCGGCTCTTATTGGGCCACGTGTCCTTTGTCTGCTCTGTTCACATGGCTTTGGGAGAGGTTCGACACGTCTGTTGCCTGACATGGCTGGCGGGGGTCGTGTTGTATCAGGTTGTGAGTAAATCGTGCTCAATCGTGTCGGGTAAAGAGTCTGGCAGGCTATTGCACCGATGGGTGGTTGTGTCACACGATCGACTCTGTCGGCTGACAGACCATGGTAGGAAAAGCTCCTTATCGGATAATAGCATTCAGTCTGTCGGGGCTCCCATGTGACACACATGTGTCGGGTTGCTTCCATATCAGGCACAGATCGGGACGGGTAAAGGGTGTGTGACTTTGCTTCTTGATTGGTCAGGCGGTTAACTTTTTTTGGATGGGCTGGGATGGGCCCATTAATATTCTTTTGATGGGAAAATAAGAGAAACTCTATAAAAGATAGGAAATGTTGTCAGGAGCATAGTGGGCATTATTTCTATTCAACAAATAAGATAAAAGAGAGAGGAAGTAAAGTTTGGAGGTAGTTTTGATAATAAAATATAAGCTCTAGCGTCCATAAAATGGGTGTTATCACTACTAGATAATGATAGCATGATCTAGGGTTTGTGATTTTGTAATATTCTCATGTGGATTACTCTTTTCCTAAACCCTAATTTTCTTGAACCCTATTTGTGGTGATTTTAAGATAATGGTTTTCACATTCATCTTGATCATGAGTTTTATAATCATGTCATGGGCTTGACCATTTTGATTAAGTTATGGTTTTGGACCTATTTGCACATGAGTGATGCTCAGTTTTCATCTCTCTCATCATGATTTTACATATTGATTTCTATGACGATGAACTTTGGGTTTTCATGTCTATCTCTGCATGAAGCTTTTCCTCCTTGATGATGCTTAGTTACCTCGATGTTTGTCTTATATTTCAAACATGGTTTATTATTGTTTGGAAGGTGGTTATGTGTTCTTTATAGTAGCTTAATCGTTGGGTCGCTACACTCCACTTGGATGCTTGTGGTCACTACACATGTATGGGTTGTTGCGGGCACAACAAACCCTAATCCAAAGAGATTATCAGTACACTTGATTATTGTTGGTTTGATCACTACAAAGGTTGTTTACTTGATGTGATTTTCTTTGGTCAAGGATCTTTTAGCCGTGAGGTGTGATGTGTTGTGGTAGAAACACATTCTCTAGTTCGTTTGGTCGAAACCTTAACCCTAGACCTTGTTGCGGACTCTAAACTTGGTCTTAGTAGTAGTCGTAAGGGTGAGCCAAACCTAGTCATCTATGGTCGCTACAACTACCTTGTTGTGGTTGAAACACCTTAGTTTGGTGTTTTGGTCGACACATACATGTGGATATGGTAGATACATATGTATCTTATGGAGGTTGCTACATTTTGTTGAGTTTGATCGCTACACTATGTTCATGGTCGCTACATGTTGATGTTCGGATAATGATTGATCATAGTTATTATACTCATCCTTAATGTGTTCCAATCATGTAGGAAATGGTGAACCTAGGGTTTTTTTATTGGATGATGTGATGCAAACCCTAATCCACTTCAAGTGAAACCCTAACCCTAATTGGGCATGAGATGATGTTACTTATGTTATTGATGTGTTAACAGTAAATGATAATTCTCTCTCCTACTTGTGTAACCCTAATCCTGTAGGTGGTATATCTAGTGAATTCTATGGTGTGATCAATGTGACACAGGGTGATAAGCATGATTCTTGATTATGCATGTGAAATAATATTGATGATGTACAGGAACAATGTGAAGTGGGTCACACGACGTGGCAGAGACTTAATGCCTTGTAAGAGGTGATATCCTCTAGTAATGATATGAGGGATTTCCATCCCCTAATGATGTGATAATGATGATGACATTGGATGGTAGTGATATCAAGTGATGATGTGACAAGTTTCTGCTCCATGCATTTTATATCTTCTTGAGTTGTAACATACCCTTATCATTGTAGAATTTGTTTAGGGTTTGTATGTTGTCACTTTCTTGATGCTAAATGACACTCAATTGGCTTAACT
Organism: Alisma plantago-aquatica; assembly: GCA_963693085.1. Lineage (NCBI taxonomy): Eukaryota > Viridiplantae > Streptophyta > Magnoliopsida > Alismatales > Alismataceae > Alisma > Alisma plantago-aquatica. Next base: position 89,627,488 of record OY856410.1, on the reverse strand, counting down.
AATCAAGTGAAACCCTAATCATGTAATTGCCATGTGCCTTGGATCTATCTTCAATGTCAATACTTGTTGGATGGTAAAATGGGTTCTCCCTTAGGGGAAGCTCAGTGTCATATGCCATTGAGTATATGCATTTCACAGGATTGCATGTGGTCATACCCTGGTAGGAGAATGGTCGAGGTCGTATCTTAGTGATGTCATTTAGTATATGTATATGCATATGATATGTTTTGAGGATGGCTACATTCATACATTGGCAGTAGTGTGACTGTGTTCGTAACTCAGTTTTCACTAGTGCTATACCTACATATCAATGCAGACTAGGATGTTTTGTAGTTGGACTTTATATGTCACTATGACAGACTTAGACTGATCGAGAGTGTGGGAGATCATAGGAGTCTAGCTCCTCCTAGATCTTATATGGAACTAATTTTGACTTAGTAGTGGTCAGCTGAAGCAATGAGTGGTATACATCATCTCCTTAGGGAATAATAAAAGATGTAATGAGTCAAATAGTATACTTTCTTAGGGTTCAACAAGATTCACATTGGATGACCCTTTGCCTTATCTATTGTACTAATTTCTTGAATTATAATGCGGTAATATAAATCAAATTTTATACATGTTCTTCATACTCCTTAAAGTATAAGATGTTCTACTTCTCAATTGTAGATGCCTAAATTGCTTAAACAATGTTAACTTCCTTGTTCATATCAATTATCTGAATCTTCTCATCTTGAACATAATGCTATCTACCTGATTTAATCACATGTACTTATAATAAAGAGAGTTATATCTCTCTCTAGGACATTGGTCTCACTCCATTGGGTTTCCACATCTTTTAGGTGGTCATGCACAATGTAGTAGAGATCGTGCAGTTGAGGTTGAGCAGCAAGAGGAGCAGTAGCTATTGAAGGTTGGATATGTTGCTAGTGTTTTGTAGTAGAGTCCTGTGTGTCATCCCTATACTCTAGGGTCCTTTGGGAGGTTTTTTGTGGTTTTATATATTGACACAAGTTTTGGCATTATTCCATGGTTGTACAGATATGGTTTGTATATATATGGGTAGGTTATCATATGTAACATGTTGTGGCATGTTGGCCAAGTGAACTACAATATGTAAGGCCTTTGACCATGTTATATGATAGAGGTGAAAAGTTTTTGGATGTTTGGCGGTGAGCCGCTCCCACGGGCATTGCCGCACACTGGGTGTAGCTTGCCACATCGCAAAGGGGGGAGGTGATCGAGTGTGATTGTTGGATTTTCCGTCAACGGTTAGATAACTCTCTCTCTCTCTATCTCCCCCTCTCTATCTCTGTGCTCTCTCTCCCCCTCTCTCTTTGTGTTCTCACTCTCTCTCTCTCTCTTCTTTGCACCACACGGGCATCCTCGAAGAATGGTGACATGCCACAACAACACGTGTGTAGGCCATGTCGCCACCTCGACCACATCTTCACGTTGGCTCTTCAAGAATTTAGGAGTCAACCGTCAGATCTTGAAAAATGATCCAAATCAATCACATAGTGAATAGGTAACGCCCTAATCATGTTTTTATATAGTTTCAATGCAAAAATACTAAAAATCATATATTGCACATCCTTTATCCAAATAGGGAATATGATATATGAATTTTGATCTACTCGATGAGACTATCCAATGGAACTTGTTTCAGAATCTTGTTGCACATCTTAGCATGTCTTTTATATGATATTTTAATGGTTAAGGATGTATCTTTCCCCATATAGTTTTGTTGCTTAGTATATCACTATTGAACTATAAAATAGTAAATTTTAACCATTGTAGCCCTGAATCACGAAGTGGATCATTTTTTATGTGCAATTTTATTCTTTTGACCTAAAAGTGGTCTTTTCCTCTCATGCATGATGTTACTTGCTTAATCTTGGGACTTTGACATATCTTATTACGACCCCACCTCCTGATAACCCCCAATTAAGGGAGACTGAGAGGTCGAAGCCGCACCCATAACTTTCGGATTAAAGGTTCTGCAATTAACCAAGAATAATTATCAAATTTCAACAGACTAAATGGGAAAACTGTAAGAAAATAAACTTTTTCATACCTTTTTGAAAACATGGATCTCTAAACTTCTATCCACTTATGGATTCTATTCTAACTAATCCTCCTTGTATTTTACTTCATGTATTTCACAATATGATGATTTACTATTTGTCCTTTTGGATTGTACCTAAAACGCCGACAAACAAAACATCAGTCAGCTGAAGATGGTATGTGGGGGAAACACTAATCGTGCAATTATTCGTAACAATGTATTGCAATCAATTACAGTTTAATAAACAATTTTACGTTTTAAATATAACTACGCGATCCATGTGTACCCGATCCCCTACGATGTCCATGCAGTGGACTTGGACACTACCACCCTTAATGTAGATTCCCATTATACCCCTCATGATTTCACCTAACAGGTGAATCAGTTTCTAGGGATGAGTCACATGGCACTACCCGTAGATAGCCCACTCCTTAACTCATGGCAAGCTAAGAGTCTCATGGCACTACACATGTGTAGCCCAGTTTCTAACTCATGACAACCTAGACCTTACTCTAGGTTATCCTTTTTAGCCCTTACATAGCCACAGGGGTGGACCCAGATCTAGCCAGTTATATATGTATAATCATGGTGATAATCATAGTCACTCTATATTTGCACGAAATAAAAGCATCCAACCATTTATTTCAACAATGAGGGAAACGTCGATAAAATCCTCAGAAAACTAGTCGAGATAATCATAAGCGTAACCACATACATGTTATGCAGATTCAAATACAGAAATAACTTTGTAGAGAGAGAAAATTCAATCAATCAAGAAAATTGCATAGAAACCCTGAGATAAACATTCCAACTACATTTTATCAAAACTTATCTAATTCCTTCTTATTCCTTAGGGTTTCTATTCCAATTTTAGGGTTTCCTTGGAAATTAGGGTTTTGCCTTCATTCTTAATTATTATGAACCCTAATTCATCAAATCCACTTAAAACATTTAACTCCTCTCCTTTTAATATTCCTAATAGTTTTAGGATCATTATTTAGCAATTTACTTCCTTAATCTAAAATAACATGGTTTTCTTCTTCTTTTACCCTAAATTAGGGTTTTCATGTACATTATCGTTCATTTATAGACATAAACCCTAAATTAACCATCTTTGTACTCAAAATGGATGAAAACTCCATGTTATCAATTAACAGGTTGATAATCCTCAATTTAACCTATTAAGTTACAAAGAATCACTCTTTATGTACAATTAGGGTTTCTAATTACCTTGTAATGCATTTTTATAACAAAACAAGGCACTTTTCAAAACAAACTAGAATCAGGTTCTCCAATCATTTTTATGAGGTTCCTTGCATTTTTCTACCCAACTTTCATATATAATGTTCCTTAATTGGATATTCCTAGCATTCTCTATTAATTTTACAAGGAAAAGCAATTTCCTGTAATTTTGATCAGAGAGAGATAATTACCAAAAATTCTTGGTCATCGGATTGGTGCATCGCTGGTCCACTGATCAATCTGACGCTCTGCAATGCCCATCTCCACTAACTGAGTTGTGCACCTCGCCGCCCTCTGCCGGTCATTGGATGCTCCTTGGTCCACGGTGGACCCTTGATCAAACGCTCTGTGTTAAACCACTCCACTATGCGGATAAGTTAGGCGCGTCGGCCCTGGATCGTCGGATCCCCTTGTGAGTCCACGATGGACCACAATCACACGACTGTTTCTTGCCCTTCCTCTCCCTTTGTTCTTCGAACCACATGGAGGCACCGCGGCTGAAGCTCGCCGGAGCAGGGGCAATTGAACGCAAGAGAGGGTTTTGGAACTAATGGGGTAGCTGTGGGGAATTGTGAAGGTGCAAGGATCCAAGAGGAACCCTATTTATAGGGTGTGGAGGCCTCTCTAGGGTTCCCCCAACCCTTCTTCCACCTCAGATAATAGCCCAATTGGGCATTTCTTGAAGACACGATAATAGCTCATCAAAATAAGTTCTGGAAGGTTCGCAACCTCCTGCCGAAGTCATTGGGACTCCTTCCAAGTGCGCACATGTGCTGGATCGATTGGGAACGGAGGGGAAAGTCCCCCCTGATCAAACTATAGTTTGCTTCCCTCTGGGACTCTAGACTACGAGTCGGGTTGGTTGGATCAAGATCCAACAGCCACTATCAACCGTGCTCAAACGAAAAGGGAAAGATTTCCCAAATTCTCAAGGAAAATCCTATTTTGAAGATAATCTTGAAAAAATGATAACTCGCAACCCTTAACTCCTTTTTGCCTAAAATTTTAAGGGAACCTCTTTTATGATTTTATTTTTCATCCTGCAAAGATTGGGATCATTATCTTAATAAATAGTTCCTTTTCTTTAGTTGCAATAAAACACCCTTTTATTCATATTTTCCTCATATTCTTTATTTCCCTTGCTATTATATAATTATCCTGAGTTCCTTGAACACCAAGGAACCATTATAACTCGAAATTCTATTTTTAGGAAAATGTCTTTTAGCCTTTTAATCATCCTTTATTCATTTTCTTATATATCCCATTATCCCATTGAATTCCTTTTTCATTTCTTTTTCTCTTTTATTTTCATCATTGGTATTCCTTTTATCATTAGGAATCCTTGGGATACGAAATTCCACAAAGGATAACTCAATTATACCTCTTTTCACTTGTTTTCCACATTTTATCATTATTTTCAATTTCTTTCTTAATAAAGAAATACTTAATTGATCTTTTCTTTTCGTATTGCACTATTTATGCAACTTTGGACTCCTTGGAACCCAAGGAACCCAAGAGGCACGAAATCCCTCTTTATATTTGCCTTCTAGAGGTTTCCACATTTTTCTTTTCTCAAATATTCAATTATTCATTCACTAATTGAATTTTCTTGCTATTTGGGCCCAATAGACAATAAAGCCCACGAAACTAACATCAAGGCTATTGTAAACAAAATCCATTTATTCCAAATACATTATATCATTATTTGTTTAAATATCCTTAATATGAGAAATTACATTTCTCGGCAACTGAACCCAAAATCAGGGTTGTAACATCCTTCCCCTCTTATAGGAATTTTGTCCTCAAAATTCTATCAAGCAAACAAACAATTCAGGATAAGACTTTTCCATGTCCATCATTGGCCCCTATGTGGCTTTACCATACTCATGGAGTTTCCAACGAACCTTTATCATCACATATTTTTTTCTCTGAGTTCTTTCATCCTTGCGTCTATAAACTACACAGGTGGACTCAGGCCATTTCAGCCTCCCTTGGGGCTTACTAGGTTCATTGCTCAGCACATGGTCTAGGTACCTCACATAGTGCTCAAAATTGAACACATGTAACTCATCACACATTTATTTATCCTGAGGGGTAAGGTCAAACTTAACCTTCTCCACCAAACCATGACAAAAGAACCCATGCATCGGGGACTCAGCTCTCTTAGCTATAACTTAGAGGGGTCGGATTTTCATGTCACATATCCTCCCATAGTGAACTGCATATCAGTCTACTTTGCATCTGCTCATGACTCCCATCATCTCTAGGCTCCTTTCAACCATTGCACTATCAAAGAGACTTCATCTACACACACTGTGGTCCTTTCATCAACATCACCTAACTGAAGTGGTGACCGACACAACCTCCCTTATAGAGCTTCTTTAAAACCCGATGCTAGCTATGGTGGTTATCATCACATCTTTAATAAGACAAGAACCATCTCTAGATATCACCTTGAATGAGCACACATGCTCTCATCAGACCCTTTAGTCTAGATCATACTATCCATTAGTTAGGGGTGATAAACTGTACTAACGTAGGGTTATTCATATTTCTACTTCCACCTCACGGAAGTGAACCTTTAGGTCATACTCATGAACTTTTGAACTCGCATCATGGTGTAGTTGAACCATCTCTCTCATATGTAGTTCAACCCGATCTGTCCCTTGACAGAACTCTTTCTCTCTCATGTCATCTAGGTAAGGCGATCTACCATAACCCATATTGCATCTTGACCTTCCTTGGTCTAGGGGAGACTTACAACATCCATAGTAATGAGCTCCCTTTCTCTTTTGGGAACTCTTTATCCTTTATATCCTCGTACTGGGTTACTGGTGTTCGTCCTTCACCCTCGGCTTGCATGGCCATATACCACATGCAACATTATCTTAGGTATCTAAAGTACTACTGTCACTTATTATCCTCGTAGTATGGTGTATGGTGATCTTAAAATCATGATCTCCTGTATTTCATTATTCCTCAAGATCAATACCTTAAAACCATAAACCATTCTAGTCAGGGTTTCATCACCTTCTTTTCCAAAGAAGTGCATCTGAGGTTCTACCACCGTCCTATCATTGCATCAAGGACTAGACTGGCTAACCAAACAACCATTAACTGATCTCATTACATTAGTGTTAGCCAAACATATCTTCTTTTCCAAACTTAGGGTTAGTGTAACAACTGAACTAGGTAGATATATCTCAACCAGAGCATCCATTACTACTTCACCTTTTATGTATTAGGTAGTAATGAAGACATACACTTCCATGCATTTCACTTATCATCTCAAACTCGAACTCTAAGTCTATCTTCATTAAGAACACTCTTTGATTTCATCATCATGGTGATCAAACTCAATCTTGTATGACTCATATCTTATGATAAAAACATCCTCATAAGGTGACGACCTCATTCCTCTTAGTGTTTGCAAACCATCCAGGTATCGTTCACTTCACTAGAGTATGTTATCATGTTTGTCCTCATACCTCATAGCAACGTTCCAACTCACATTACCTTTTATCTTTGGTGTATGGCATGCGTAATGTCCTATCTCCCACTCCCATAACAAGAGGAAATAAGCATTTGGTTGCAGTCCAAATACAGAGTTCTTCCTATTCCAAGAGTAGAGATGGTACATCCCACCTTGCCAGTACACCTTTAAATCTAAGTTGAAATGTGTCGTTTATTCCTCTATATTATGATCATCTTGATATCAAAGTTACCTCCATGAAAATTGGTTTTGAACCTACTTGGGTCACCTCACAATCCTTGATCATCTCCTCTAGGTCTATAGGGTGTCGGTACTTTTAAGGTCATCCTTCTCCCCTTATGCATCTAGAGAGTGCCCTACTCATCTGCCCTTTGGGTCCCATGAGTTCATGAAGGTGATCAATCTCCTAACCCATGACCCTCAGACAATGATAGTTGTTACCTCCCAACCCTATGGTCATGTGCAACTAAGGAATTAGGCAACTCCTACTTCCATCAGCCGTATCCCTTCCTGACCCTAGGATAGACTTAGGATTCTCTCATAGTGCATGTTCAACTTAGAACCTTACCCAAGCCTTCATCATCTCTTTCTACACTCGAGGTTTGTCTTTCATCCTTTCATATGGGTCATGGTGACCTGCCTACCCTGGGTCATCCCCCCTACCGGTTACCTCCATGGTAACACATCCTCATGCACTTAGAGATGGATATATATGGGTCTACATGTTCATTCTCATACCATATACCTTTCACTTAGCTTCTCAAGATGCTATGAGACCTCTTTATGTTACTTAAACCAACAAAACTGGTAAACACCCCACCAAAGGGTCCCTTCTCCCAGGATGGGAGGAAAACTTCACCTTGATAACCAAGGCCACAAACGTCCTTGGGTCTAGCATGCTTAACCCTAGCAAGATATGCAAGGCACAAGTAGACCACCTACTAAACCATGTTAGGTCATACTTGTTCTCATCCTCCATATTGGATCAATATCATACCTTCCCAGGTCACCACTTAGCTATGAGGGGTTCATCAAACATACCTTTAATCTTAAGGGGTTTCCCTTATCCTCTATACATGAGGAGTACCATGCTCAAAACTATAGCAACTTAATTCTCGTCATGAGCATCAGTTACCCCACTTCCCCTCTTAGGCCTAGGAACCCTAGGTTCACTTTTAGGTGTCCAACTACATGCTCTATCTCTTAACCACGAACCAAGCACGCAAAAGGCATGACATGCACTTCTTGTCATCCTTCAACTTGAGCAACACTTAGAGTTGGGTCCTCCTTAAGGACAACCAACAAGGTATAAGGCCTCATAACATGTTACTATACCTCTCTAGGTCTAAGTAACTCTTCTTCTCATCTATACCATAGGTACAGAGGTACCAACAGACTCATCCTCTCTCTAGGGTTTGGTTCCTCTCATGGCAACGAAGACATCATCACCCTCTAGGGATCAAGCATGTCGCAACCACTATCATCCACTTAGGTCGCATCATCCTCAACTCCCTACATATCTTAGAGTCTAGGATTCCAACCTTTTTTCTTGGTTCCTGCCCTCTCTTTCTAGAGCTAACCCTACAACCAACCTCACCATTAGAGGTCCACTCTTCGTGAAGGGTCAACCTCAAAAGCATGCCCCTACCTGGATGAACCCAATGTTCAACTCATGTTCGCTCAAGGTTATCCATAGCCCCTAAGGCTTTATCCATCAAACTCTCTCGGCCAAGGTTTCAACCTATTGCTCACACTACTGATACATTCTGGGTGCCTATTATGCCCATATAAGCTCATGGGGTTTCCATAGGTTCTTCTCAACCTCATCAATGAAGGAGCTATCCTTCACTCTAACATGCACGACCCTTCCTAGGGCTGGGTCACCAGAGGTACTAGGTCATCCAACCTCTCATGGCTCATATGGCATCCAAGGCATATCTATCCAAACACCTGGTCTATCATGACATCCAAGTCATCATGTTGTCTCTCTCTCTAACCTTCACTTAGGGTTAGGGTTTACATCATCCTCAGAGGACGTGCCAGGTCTCTGTTTGAAATGGATATTTCTACCTCCAAGACTAACTCTCTTTACTTATCCTCCTGACAAGAAGGTCTAGCCTCAGGTCTCTCCTGAGGGCATGACAACTTGTGTCATACGACCTAAGCATGTATCTATCCTTTTACGCTTACTCTATTAAGCTTATGTCCATGACATCTTATTTACATGCTTTTCATTAATTTGATGGAGGATTCCTTAGACCTTATTAATCTTACCCATACCTCAAGAGGGTGAGGAGAAGAGTGAAAACCCTAATCATTAAGGTCCTCAACAGAATTTGTGATGAGAAGGGGTGAATAAGATGAGAAAGCCCTAAAGGTATCTTATTTTGATTCATACTCTAAGACTTTGTCCAGACAATCACACGGATCTGGGATTCCTCATTTTCTGACTAGCGGTGCGGAGGAAAATAATGCCATCCCCCGGTCATGATCCTTTTCTAGACACCTCCTTCTTTCGGATACTCCTCTAATAACTACCTTGGGTTCTATGGAGTTTGTAAAATTTAATAATTATTAATGGTTAAGTGAGGAACCAACACTCTGATACCAAATGTTACGACCCCACCTCCCGATAACCCCCAATTAAGGGAGACCGAGAGGTCGAAGCCGCACCCATAACTTCCGGATCAAAGGTTTGGCAATTAACCAAGAATAATTATCAAATTTTAACAGACTAAACAGGAAAACTGTAAGAAAATAAACTTTTGCATACCTTTTTGAAAACTTGGATCTCTAAACTTCTATCCACTTATGGATTCTATTCTAACTAATCCTCCTTGTATTTTACTTCATGTATTTCACAATATGATGATTTACTATTTGTCCTTTTGGATTGTTCCTAAAACGCCGACAAACAAAACATCGGTCAGCCGAAGCTGGTATGTGGGGGAAACACTAATCGTGCAATTAATTGTAATAATGTATTTCAATCAATTATACTTTAATAAACAACTTTATGTTTTAAATATAATTGTGCAATCCATGTGTACCCTATCCCCTGTGTTGTCCCTACAGTGGACTTGGATACTACCACCCTTAAGGTAGATTCTCATTATACCCCTCATGATTTCACCTAATAGGTGAATCAGTTTCTAGGGCTGCGTCACATGGCACTACCCATAGATATCCCACTCCTTAAATCATGGCAAGCTAAGAGTCTCATGGCACTACACATGTGTAGCCCAGTTTCTAACTCATAACACCCTAGACCTTACTCTAGGTTATCCTTTTTAGCCCTTTCATAGCCACAGGGGTGGACCCGGATCTAGCCAGTTATATATGTATAGTCATGGTGATAATCATAGTCACTCTATATTTGCATGAAATGAAAGCATCCAACAGTTATTTGGGCCTAATTGCCAATAAAGCCCACGACACTAACATCAAGGCTATTGTAAACAAAATCCATTTATTCCAAATACATTATATCATTATTTGTTTAAATATACTTAATATGAGAAATTACATTTCTCGGCAACTGAACCCAAAATTAGGGTTGTAACATATCTAATCATCAATTGATCATCCAACCTAGAGATCAATAATATGTATGATGCTTTATGCCATTTTTGACTAATAGCTTGTATCTCATTGCCAGTAGTAGTTCAAAGACTCACTTTTGTACACTTTTATGTCCCAAAATGTGGTGTTTAAGTACTAACATGACTGAACCCCTAATATTATGCAAAAGTGGTTCTCTATGGCCAAACCTCTGCATGAAATATCTAATTTGTCTCCCTAATGTCTTGTGATACGAAATACAATGAAACACACTCATGTGCTCCTTATTTACATATGAGCTACTTATGACCCCTAACATGTTCTTAATGCAAATGTTAAAGGTGAGCTTGAACCTTTCTAGATCATACTCTAATGTTATCAATGATATCATAATGACTTGAAATTAGTAGAATCATCACACTTTTGCTCAATAATCTTAACTTGGTCTACTTAGTGCTTCAATGACTTGGAAGTGCGACCATGTTGCATGAAATGAATCTAATATGACTTAATTATGATCTTGACTGTTGAAACATGATAATATAAACATCATGCTTACTTTACTCCTAAATCACACGTTATCTTTATCTTGTATTAAACATGATGTGAATGTATCACCTAGATCTAAGGTGTTGATGTAACCTATGAATTATGATTGATTGATTGCATGCACATATGGAACTTTGGACCTATGTTGTTCTATTTGAAACCTAGTTCTAGGGAGCATCCACATGACTTATATCATGTTTATCTTAATCAAATCTAGTGATATAAGACACTATGTTGCTTATGTTTACATCCTAGATTCATGTTGGCTTGGGCCTTCTCTAGGTATCTTACTCATGAATCATAACTCTTAAGGTATGTTTGATCTCTTGATCATAGTATGGTATTGGCATGTTTGTATGTATGCTCGTATGAATGCTTGGCTAGATAATTACTTGTTTGAGCTACATGTTTCCTGTGATCAGTGCATTCATTTTTCTTGAAATATGTTGAAAAAACCTTGATAATAATTAACTTGTCCACTATACAAACTTTGTGTACCTAACTATATTCTCAAGGCAAGGGCACAAGGTTGGGCACCTTACTTGATATGTCAAGATAAGGCAGACAATGTCGATAATAGGGTTAGCTAATCTTGAGCTTTCTTACGGACCCTTCCAATGGGAAGTTGGTCAATGGCCATATGATGTTGTTGAGTATAATGGAAATGTACTTAAAACAAGCTTTGTATAAAACAACGTCTTTAAGTGTTCCTCACCTTTTTTTTTCTTCTTTCTTTGTTATGATTTTTCTAGCCAATAAACTTTTATTATGATCTTAAACTATTAAGATGCCTTTTCATAGTGTACTTAATGCTTTAACATTACTATGATTTGTTTATCGAATTTGTAGATCCCAAATGAAGATTCACTACACTCAAGACTAATCTTTGAAAAAGAATCACCAATGGGTTATCTTGATATAGAATTCGGTAAATATCTTTGATCTCCTTGTTTAGTATCATGTTATCTCTTGTGTTGTTACTACCTTTTTCGTATATATTGCATATGTGAAACTATGTGTCATTCTAGGGACATACGCCCTAGTCTACTCACCTTTGGTTGTGTAGCCATTAGGAGTGTGGACTAATGGTAAAAAATGGTTCCATGACAGAAGCCTTATTATATTATTTGTTGTCCCTTTTTCCTAATGTTGTCCAATCACTACTATATGTGCATTCTGTCTTTATCTTGATAACATCAACTTTGTCTTCTTTTTTGGGGTTTGCTTCCAACCCCAAGGTGGAGACCAAGAAGGAGTCGACCACCCTTGACCAAGACTAATCTAGGTGTAGTTGATATTTCTTGGAAGGTAGATTGAAGTGGTTAGTTTACCCTTTGTTGTTCCTATGCTAAAGATTAGTTTGTTTTTTATGCACACTCTGCATGGTGAAGAACAATGACATATATAAATATTTTAATAGTTAGATTTTTATTTTTTCCTACTACTATTATGGTGTATTATACATTACATACTTGAATTTTAGCCTACTATCCTTAGAATAAAATTATTCTCAAAATTTTGGCATTGTGTTTATCTATTATTCCGTCAAAGTAAATGAGTGGCTCCCCCATGGGGTCCCACTCCCTATAGTAATACTTATATATATAATATCATATATGATACTAGGTGATTATTGTGGATACAAGTGTTCACATAACTCGTCTAACAAAATATATACATTTGAAAATCAAAATCAATGATAAAAGCATATGACATCAGCTCTGCTACATTTTAGGGTTTTGGAAGGGGCGTGTAAGGAGTGGGACCTAAGTGAGGATCCACTCCTCACTCAATTGAGGAATAAACCCATCTAATCTAAACACACTAATATGTATGTTGAAATAGGTGTATTTTTTCTCTCTCAAATGAATGGTATACAAGACTAAAGTATAACAGTAGAATAATAGACCATAACTATAATCAATTCAAAAGATTACATAATAAATTCCCACTAATGGGCTTACATGAAGGAAACAACTTTAGGATCTATGTCATGGGATATCCCAACTATCTCAAGTCTATCTCCCAAGTGTTAGATCCACTAAGAAAATATAAATATAGGGCACAAAACCAAACTCCCTTAGCATACCAGTCGGGGTTTGGGACATACAATCCTCCATCCCAATATATATAAATGCAAGAGTACTAAAACCTTAGTCCATGGCAGGAGGACTCAAACCTTTGTGTCTAATAATATAACAAACGGGAATAAAATCACGGGAGAGTAACACCCAAAAACCATAGTATAATGTTATTGTAGGGATACCAAATCAACAACAATGCATTAAAAGTACAGGAAAGTGAAAGTATAGTCAATAAATATATTAACAATATTTCCATCATACATATGAAACATACACCATATAAGTGGGAAAAATAGTTCATATACACAATTTCTATTCATCATAAGGCCATGAATGTCATCACTTGAAAAATATTGTTTCATGTAGTATAATTCTTCAAATTAGAGTTATCACATGTAATAATTGAACAAGATACAAATCAAAGTCCAACAATCATATTCAAAAGATTAAGAAGAACACATGATCCATATCAGCATATAACTACTCAAATGATTCAACCTCTCAAAAGGGAAAGAAGTGTATAGGATAATATGTCCTAAGGACAAAGAGCGAGAAAAGCTAGGTCAATTGATAAATACGTTAAGGAGATGCAACCTACATCAAGAAAGATAAAAATTAGATTAATTTCTCAATGTGATTATGGTGATGCAACATACCTCATATCAAGTCTACATATGTACAACGTCAACCCTGGGTCCAATCTAGGGTCTTCAAAAAACCTATTAAACATATATATATATATTGTTAATTCCTTGGTCGCACTTATGTGAGAGCATTTATGTAGCCATTTTCATGTGTTTAAAATTAATTAGGTTATGAAAACTACACAATTTTATAGATTATACCTTATGGAGTCCATAGAATATTTGTAATTTTTTATAACATATAGATTATTACTTTTGAATTTTCAAATTCTTTCATAATTGGAAAATCCTTAAAAATCACATATTTGTTATATTAGAATTAGGTGACGTGCATAATACCATCTTATGAACAATAATTGACTGATTCCAAAACATACTTTTTAAAACAAATATGAATTGTATATAATTAAATATGAATTTTAGAAAATCCTACCAATAAAAATATTCTATAAACATTATCCATCATTATATAAAACCAACTTAGATGGCCCTATCAATGTTTTCCATTTGGCCCCAGCCTACAACACACCCAGCGCACAACCTAGTATGATAAAGAAAAGGCAAAAGAAGATTCAAAATGATGATTTCAGCCTTGAAGGGAAAAACAAAGAAGCAAACAAATTAGAGAGGGGGAAAATGGAAAATTGTGAAGGTCCATCTTCTACCTTTTGCTCTTTCAATTGAGAAACCATCCTATGAATCTTAACATTAACCCCAATTCCCCAATGCAAGAGTTCATCAACTCAATATAGACATATGCTCCTCGATTTCTCCCGATCGTAGAGAACCATTTTGTAGGTGATAGGTTGACCAGAGAAGCCAAGACGGCTTTCTGCCATGGATATAGGAAGAGGAAAAATGGAACCCACCAAGCTGCAAGAACTCAAACTACAAGTAAGCCTTTATTCAGTTCATGAAGTTGAGGTGATGATGGTGTTAGGGAGAAACAACTATACACAAAGTCCATGCAAGGAAACCTTTTCGAGTTGATAGAACGGAGTGAGGGAATGAGAAAACAGAAGAGTGGGATTTACCAAGAGATTATGTGATCGATGGTAAGTTAAAGGTTCCATAAAACTAGCATGTTGCTCCAAGTCCTAACCATGGGCTATTGAGAAGCCAAGACCATTCTTCAATAGTGCCATTATAATGACCCCCACTTTTCTGTGTCCCTAATTAAGGAAGGACCTTAATGTCAAGGATCATTACCTAAATGTCTAGGATCAAATATACAAATAATAAATAATATCAAATAATTTCCCTTTATTTCAATAAATAATCTTTATATGATCATAATGAGATCCTCTAAGATGTTACATGGATATTTGAACATGAGAAATAACATATACAATGATAAGAAATATTATCTAGATAATCCTCCTTGACTTATCTTTTATATCCTAAAGATATTTTTTATTCTTCATGTCTTCAACTAATAGATGTTGGTTAACCTAAAATGTCAACAAATAAAATGGATCGGTATATTGCTATATTTTGTACATGGGGTGCAAACAAAAGTACGCATATAAGAATAATGGCATATATACTCAACCATCAAATAGATGCACATATAAATGGGTACTTTCATTATGATAATCTAACTCATGTTTGTTAGGCCACCTTGGGCGTAATCACTTTTCTTTATCCATCAGTGGACTTAGGTGAACTACCCTTTTGTAGGTATAACCTTGGGTTTAGATTATCAGACTTTACTTTATGTGATACTCATATGGGCCTTATACTTCTCATCAAATAAATAAACACCCAACATGTTATTAAGTTGGTGCATGCCAGTATTCATAATCATAAGAATGTACCTTATTAAAGAACCAAGAAATATAATATTCAAATACTTTATTAGTCCAATCATCAAATCAAGGAAAGGTACATCTAATCAATAAACATGATATGTCATTGTATACAACCCTAAAGTGTCACCATACATTCATAACATGATAATCGGACCTATCCTATGTCTTAGACAAGGGTTTCGGGTTACCTTAGTGTTGTATATCAATGTTAGGCTTTAAAACCTAATATTACCTTATCGTGAGTCATACGGGTCACAAACCCTGATTTGACATTAAGGGTAACCCTAAGTCATAGTTTGACCATTATATTGTCATAATGTTAGAATAAGTCAAGTTATATCAATTAATCATAATATAAACATTATTTCATAATATCCAGGGTTTCCGTATAATCATTACATCTGACATACATTGAAAACACCCTCTAACTAGAAGCATAATCATCCATATCAATGTAATCTTGAGTCCTAGATTGACCAAAATATACCTTTATGAAAACATAGAGTTGAATATGTGGGTTAACATCAACCCTAAGTAGTCATGATAATGACTTGAGACTTAACTTATAAATTAGTATCATCTTAATCTACTTCAAGGCCATGGTATCTCAACATTATTCAATAGTAATAGTTTATAACACAAAATAAACAGGTCTATTAAATTAAGCATCATATTCAGCAAATCTGGATTTTTATGCATGAATCATCCTTTACACATGTATTAGAAGCACTTTTAAAACTAGTAGAATATTTAGGCCATGAAACCATTTTATTCATGTTCCACATGCTTTTTTGAGCAAAATCATACATAATTTGTCCACCATCTGAGCTACAGTCTAATTTCTTCATTAATTGCAATTTAATCATATTCTAATGAATAGGGTTCTGATACATTAGTATATAAGCCTTATTTTCATTTATATTTTGGGCCAGCTCAGGGACTCAGGTAAATGACAATATTTCCCTAGGCGTCATGATATGGGATATCACGCACTCAGGGGTGGTTTGATCAAATTGTTGGAACCCTTCTTATACCTCACGACATGGCGAGGTCTACCATGGGTGAATCATTTGTGTGATGTACTCCCTTGCTCATGAGCCCTAGATTGGAGATCGAGATAGATCCTTTAACATTAAGCGGATATGGGAAATCCCGAGATAGGGTCAAAAATAGTCAAAGTTGAGGGAAAATGGATTTCCTATGTACTATTTGTTACAGGAGATAATAATGGCAATAGGGGTAACACAATCCTTAGCTAGTATCTCACATAGCATCTTAGACATCTAAAGGAACATGCATGCCTCCCAAGTACCCTGGTCACCTCTTGCCGCATCTTGGACTGATTGTGTTCATCATGTTGATGACCACTGCTTTAACCAAAATTCAAGGTCGTGTGACTAGGATTTGACTAGCCACAGGAACCATTAAGCTTATGAAAGGTTTCTCTATCATGGACTGAAGAAATGTTGTATTATATAGGAAGTCAGGTACTGACTTGGTTCTATAATTTGTCATCAGGTGATCATGGTGATTGATGCCATTATTTGCTTGATACTCATGATAATGTCAATTGTTGCCTTGATTTATATCCATTATCAAGAAGGCCAAAGATCTTTGGAATCCTACGGAATTTATATAGGTAGAATGAGGGAGATTCAGGAGGCGGGATTTTATGTTTCCATAGAAGGTATAGGCTCCAGTTGAAGGATATTACATGTGGATCCTCCATCCTTTAATATTATCTTTTATTAGATAAAGCCCATTTTTCTTCAGATATTTCTCTATATCACATGACATCTCAGATTTATTCCAAACATTGGGGTAATCCTTGTTTAGATATTATCTAGGCTTATCAAAGTATTAGTTAAGGGGGAGTTCATTTGACCCTCAACACCTTAACTTCAAGAATAAACTAGATAATACCTAATAAATTATCAAGGTCACCAATTATCTTAAAAAAATTGATATTCCTTATGTGATCTAATATCTTGATATTAACCAACTAAAATTATCTTGCTCATTGAATATGGACATGAAGCACTCAAATCCTTATTTTGTATCCCAGGGAACACATATAAACCATGGTTAACTATTTTGTCTTGTATCAAGTTATAGGGCCCAAGGGCCATATCTGGGTCTTCCCATAGGTCCATATGGTTTATTACACTCGTAATTATGAATTTCAGGCTTTCATATTAATACATAATCTCAATATTACTTGAATTAAAGATTGGATATGTTCAAATTCATCAACTAAGTTCATATTACTTTGTTCATTATTCCTTTGTATCTTCACATTTAGACTTGCATATCACCCCATATCACCAACCTACATGCATGTCAGATAAACATATCCCTAGAACAATATAAACACAAAGGCAGCCAAGTCTCATAAACTTGAAGCCTGATCGAGAAAGGAATACTGCCAATCTCCCAAATATATAAACCATGGGCCAAGAATCACACATCTTGCCCTGGGTATGAGGTTCCTTTCCATCCCAAAAGAGCAGGAAATATCACATCCGCTCGATAGGAAATAACACATCTGCTATAAAAACCAATGCAATTACACTACTCTAGGGCTACTGAATCACATAGCATGTTAAATGTAGAGGCAAGTAGAAAGTATAGTCAGAATATATAAACTAATCACCACATAAGTGACCAACATATACATCCATCTCATAAGTGGGAAAAAGACATCACATGTCATCTTTTAGAATTCCATCATGAACAAAGCATAAGATAAGAGTTAAAAAGAATATCCATGATCACAAGATCAATATAAAATAAGTTAGTTCACATGAACCATGATTTTAAAAAAAAAGACATTGTGTATAGACTAATGTCCATAGGACAAAGAGAATGAATAAGCATAGGTGAATTGCTCAACATAGAAGAATAGGGGATACATCATACATCAACTTTAGAGTCTAAACAGTCCAAATCAGTCCTAGATCCAAGACTAGGCCTCCAAACAACCTATAGGGAAGGTGTACAGATCCAATAAGTAAAGTTCCCAAGCTTAGAGAGGCTGGTTTCTCTGACAAAACTCCTATCTCGAGCAAGAAGCACCTTCTCCACTTTAGAGGTGAAAAACCCTAATAAAAGAACATGGACATGAGGTGTTTATGGGTTCTGGGTGGGTTTCACCATGGAAGACAAAGGTTCCTACCTGGAAGAAGATGGAAGGAAGACTAACAACATGAAAATAGGTAAGGAAAGGGGAAAAATTACTAGTTTTGGTCAAAATCACCAAGGAGGATCTTAAGAAATCCTAAATAGAGAAATTTGGAACCCTAGGAGCCTTCTTCATAAAGGTAGGCACCTCCTTTTACCTTGGGACAGATCCTTTGTGGCAAAATAGAGTAGGAATGATGCTCTAAGATAGAGGGAATAAAGGAGAGCAAGAGTTTTTGAATTGGGAGTTAGGAAGGGGTAGATATGGTTGTATAAAGGAAGAGGTCAAGTATGAGGTGTCTATGAGACTTTCCATGTGTGATGTATAAGGGTTTCCATGGACATGCAAGCCTTTATGGATAAGGAATAAGTCAATAATAAGGTTTCAAGTTACTTTCCATGTGTCCAATGCTAAGGGTGCCTATGGACATGCAAACCTTTATGGATAAGGAAGAAGTCAAGCATGAGGTGTCCATGGAGCTTTCCATGTGTCCTTAGCCTAGGGATATCATGGTCATGCAAGAGGATAGATCAAAGAGGCTTCTTGAATATCATATATTGGTTATTCCATCCCTACCGGCCTCCAATCAAAGAAATAACCCCAATTGGTTGATAGCTTCTAAAGATAAGCTCATTTATAAAGAGAGTAATCCCTAAAATGTCCTTAGAAAGAAAACACCTTCAAACAAGGAGAAACTAGGCGCCCTATGGTTAAAAAACTCAACATTGGTAAGGGAATATATTAGGATTATAATGAATGTGATAATTTGCAAAGAAAACCTCCCAATTGGGTAAATTGTAGAAAAGTTCAAATTGTACCTAAAATTGCATAACTTATACAAACAACAACCAAAATGGACCAAACTTTATCCACAAGTTAACTTTGATGTGTTGAATATTAATTTGTCATTATTTCCATATTTTCAAGTTATATAATCATATTATTCATTATTTGTGCCTTTTACTCAATTTCTCTCTGCTAAACTTATCCTAATATTTCAAGGTGGTCCAAATTAAATTAAATTTGACATGTATGCTAATTTTGATATGTAGATTTTTAATTTGAAGTTGGTTTCCATTTTTGAGACTTTTTTTATGAGATATGTCATGTGTCCCATTAACGGCCCATTATCTAAATTATTCATCCAATTAAGTTTCTTATCTTCATATTACCACCAAAATGAGTTATGTGGCATATGTTATGTATCCATTATAAACCTAAGATTAATGTTAGAACATTAGGTTACATTAAGGTGATCTATACATGCATTATCTCATTGGGGTTATACTAAACATCTATTTAGGTCTAACCTTCAACCTTTTTTGGCTAAGTCCAAAATGTCAACTTCCAGGGTAGGGTTCGAGATCTAGTATGTTACATCACACCACCCCTTAAAGGGATTTTGTCCTCAAAATCAAAAAATCCACATACAAGAAAACAAATTATTCACCAACTCTTAAAGGATTCATCTTATTAAGTCAAAACTATTCTTTAGGTACAAAAGGTTCAACTACACTTCCTTACATCCAACTACACAAGCATCATGCAAAAAAAAGAGAAACATAACTTGTATAGACTAACTATGAACTATGGGTCAACTTGCTCTTATTCATCCTCAAGAAAGTCTTTACACTTGGGAGATTAGTTTAACATATTAGGGTCCCTAAAGATAAATCATATAGATAACTAAGGCTACTATTGCCTAAAACCATGCTATTTTGGACAATTCATATCAACTCAGGCCAGGCCAGTACTATATGGATTCAGGAGTCCTCATAAACCAAGCTAGTGGTTTCGAGGAAAATCTTATTGGCCCCCCGAACCCTGATCCTTTCTAGACACCTTTGCTTTCAACTTCATGTCCTAGTAGGTTCCTAAAGGCCAAGCTAAACAATCTCAAGTTACTATGGTTACTTATTCATCTTTTAGTTGTAAGTATTTTAGGGATCTATTCATCATTATTCTAATGTGAAACTATAGGATCCTAAATCAACCCTTCATCATCTATTGATCACTCTAGGGCAAACATTTCACTTAAAGGTAAGGCAAGGATTCTAACTAGGGAGATAAAATTGAAATAGTTAGATTTTGATTACCATGGCTCTGATACCATGTTGTAAGGAGGCGGGATCACCCCCTAACTAAAAATTTGAAGAATAAAACATCCATTCCAAACAAACTCAAAGGTATGCTGGAATAGGTGCAAAAACTTTCAAACTTCAATAAATGGTATTCAAAACAACCAAAGTATATCAACGGAATAAAAATAATGAATATATTCAAATTTCACAAAAGATTACAAAAGTACATCATAATATCCCATAAGGGTTCACATGTATCACTCAACATAAGTATCTAGTAGAGGGAAATCTAAACCATAACAACTTTGTCTCCAAGCTTTAACTCCTTAATCTAGTTCAAAACTTCATGCCTTATCATCCAAGTCCCTCACCTAGGGTTGGAAGCATACCCCAACAAGAAGAGAAAATAGATGACATCAGCAAAGGCTGGTATGTGCATACTAAATAGGAAATTGAGCAATATATGGAATAAAGGACATCAAATTTAAAAGGCTTCCCATAGAAAGGATAAAGACTGACCAAATGGGTATCAAGAGAAAAGGAATTAAAATCATATGATAACAAAAGAACACTTGCCATTAATCAAACATAAATATTGTGTTGCACAAGCACATGTAAAGAATTAGGGCACACACCCCATATCATCAACCGGTATGCATGTGAGATAAACATAACCCTAGAACAATATAAACACAAAGGCGGCCAAGTCTCATAAACTTCAAACCTAATAGAGAAAGGAATATTGCCAATCTCCCAAATATATAAAACATGGACCAAGAATCACACATCTTTCCATGGGTATGAGGTTCCTTTCCATCCCAAAAGAGTAGGAAATATCACATATGCTCGACATGAAATAACACATCTGTCATTGAAACCAATGCAATTACACTACTCTAGGGCTACTGAATCACATAGCATGTTAAATGTAGAGGCAAGTGGAAAGTATAGTCTGAATATATAAACTAGTCACCATATAAGTGACCAACATATACATCCACCTCATAAGTGGGCAAAAGACATCACATGTCATCTTTTAGAGTTCCATCATGAACAAAACATAAGATAAGAGTTCAAAAGAATATCCATGATCACATGATCAATATCAAATAAGGTAGTTCACATGAACCATGATTTCAAAAAAAAAAATCTATATAGGCTAATGTCCATAGGACAAAGAGAATGATTAAGCATAGGTGAATTGCTCAAAATAGAAGAATAGGGGATACATCATACCTCAACTTCAGAGTTTAAACAGTCCAAGTCAGTCTGAGATCCAAGACAAGGCCTCCAAAGAACCTCTAGGGAAGGTTTACAGATCCAATAAGTAAGGTTCCCAATCTTAGAGAGGCTGGTTTCTCCAACGATGCTCCTATCTCAAGCAAGAAGAGGGGAGGATGTCATTGATCTTTCTACCATGATTAGGGATGCATGCTGGCAGATCACTGAGGACTTTAACATAATTAGGGACAATGTGGAGAAGAGGGGAGGTCTTGACAGAAGCTTTCAAGAGGTTATGGAGTTTAACTCATTCATTCATGATGTGAATATGAGAGAGGCCCCTTATTAGGGTAGCAAATACACTTCGGTTAATAAACAATACGGTACTCCTACCATCTGGGAAAGATTGGACAGAATCCTCCTTAATGAAGCCTGGTGTGTGAAGAAACCTTATGCGAAAGCCTTCCACCTTACCCGTTACAGGGTTTCAGACCACTGTCCAATCCTCTATCAGCCTGGGACCATGAGAAAATTCAATGGTAGAAGAACTTTCTTGTTTATGTAGACGTGGCTAAAAAATGAGGAATGCCGTAATCTTATCAATGAGATATGGGATGAGGTTTTGTTGGGGAACCCGTCTGAGATCTTCTACTATAAGATCAAGATGGTTAGGAAGGCCCTTAAGATTTGGAGCAAGCAAACTTTTGGGGACATTGATCAGAGAAAGAAGGATTTGGAGGATGTTGTCTATACTACCCAAATAGCCTTCGATGACAATCCTTCGATGGAGAATGAAACAAACCTCAGAACGGAGGAATATGAGCTACAAGAGATCCTTGATACTGAAGAAAGCATCTGGAGAGAAAATTCTAGAATAAGCTGGCTAAACGATGGAGAAAGGAACACAAGATTTTATCATCCAATCGTCAAGGCCAAGAGAAAACACAATAGTGTCAGCTACCTGCTGCTTGATGATGGATCGAGACTGGAGGACCCGAGTGAAATCGCAAACTTTGTTGCTGAGCACTTCAGTAGTTTCTATAAGGATAGTTCTATCTATGATGAAGTTGTCCTTGCTGAGATGTTGCAGTCTATTCCTGAGAAGGTGTCTATTGATGACAACAGCTCCCTCACTGCGGTTCCTATGGAGGATGAGGTGCGTCTTGCTCTGAAACAGAAGGATATGCATACTGCCCCAGGTCCGGATGGATTTACTGTCCCCTTTTACATTGCCATGTGGGAAACGATTAAGAAGGACTTCATGAAGATGACTGACATGTTCTTCAGAGGCCTCAACTGTCACTGAAGTTTATTCTACTGTAGAATCCTACTAATTCCCAAGGTTGAGAATCCTACAAAGATAGAGAAAGACTTCCATCCTATATCCATTGAAAATGTTTCACTGAGAATCCTAGCTCGAGTTTTCAGTAATAGAATGGTGCAGCTGATGCCTTCCATTATTTCTGAAGAACAGGTGGCGTTCATCCATGGCAGGGAGATCACACACCACATCAGGATGGCCAAGGAGTTGATGCACGACATTCATCAAGGTGACGAGCAACCAAATGTGATGATAAAGTTAGACATGTCGAAGGCATTTGATAGAATTGAATGGATCATCCTCAAGAAGATCATGAGACGTTTTGGTTTCTCAGAGGAATTCTGTATGTTGTGCTTAAGTTTCTTCTCGAATACATGGGCTACGGTCTTGATTGGGGGTGAGTCTTCTGATTTCTTTCCCATGTCCAGAGGCAGTAAGCAAGGGAATGCGATTTCGCCATTCATGTTTATTATCTTTGAGGAGCTCCTCAGTAGATATATCCCCCACATTGATCACATTCACAAGCTGGAGAGATACCAGACCAGAGGAAACATGGTTGCTCCCTTATTCCTTCTATATGTGGATGATGTTGTGTTGTTCCTGAATGCGCAGTCGGACTCCTTGCAGCGAGTACAATAGGTTCTGAAGTTTTATGAAGCAGCCTCAGCGCAGAGGATCAATCGTACCAAATCCATTTGTACGGTGGGCAGCAAGAGTGATGAAACTATCTCAAGCATTGCGAATATTCTTGAAATTGACACCACTGTGGATTCTTTTCCTTATCTGGGAGTAACCATTAGAGTGGGTAGATACACTCTTATTGATTTCGAGTTCTTCTTTCAGAAGATCAAGCAGAAGATGGCCTCATGGAGATCTCGGCTCCTTTCCTTTGCTGGCCAGAGAATGCTTATAGCTCATGTCCTCTCGTCGTCGACAGTCCACACTGCAGCTGCCATCGGAATTCCTTGTGGTGTTTCTGATCGTATTGATGCCATTCTTGCTCGTTTTCTTTGGGCAGACCGTGAGAATCACCAACGTAAGGTGTGGGTATGCTGGAACAAGGTTGCAAAGCATGTGGAAGCTGGTGGTCTGGACCTTGTTAATACAAGAATCATTGACAAAGCTTTCGTGGCTACGGCGTGCTGGGAGGTGTTAGCCAGAGACACGATCTGGACAAGATTCTGTAGAGAAAAGAACTCGAGTAGGGCATTCAGTATATGTGTGATCTACCCATATAATGTAAGATACAGAGACTCGGTGTCTCCTTACTGGAAACAATTATGGCATATGTTCCCTATGATTATTCCTAAGTGCAGATGGCGTATTGGGAAGGGTCCAATCCTTTTCTGGGACTCCTTATGGTGCGACGAGAAGTTATCCGATCATGCTCTACACACTAGTGATCGAAACCACCCGTTCCTAGTTCATGATTTTTGGCTCCCCAACGAAGGATGGGACTGGATGACCTTGAGGCAGATAATCGATGAAGATGGCATCCAACTGATTGAGAAGGCAGATCAGCAGATCTCAGAAGACGAGGACCATCTTATATGGAGTCCGGAGTGGACGGGTTTGTTCTCCATCAGATCTGTGAAGAAGATGCTAACTATGAATCACAGTGATGCTACCTCTGATGCTCAGAAGATCTGGCACTTAGATGTGCCTAAGGCCTGCTCGCTTATTTGGAAGATCATCAATCATGCGATCCCGACTGACGACAACATATCTAGATGCCAAATTGGTATGGCATCTAAATGTGAGTGCTGTGAGGAGCCTGTTATAGAAGACATGGACCATTTGATTTTCCATGGTCAACTAGCAGCAGGTTTCTGGAACACATTTGCTCTCATTACCGATAGAGCGCGGCCATATAACATAGCGGATTTGTTGGAATTTTGCTCGAATGGGAGATCAACAATTGTCATGGTATGGATTACAGCATGCCTTGCGATGCTCATTCCGTTCTATATCTAGAGATGGAGATGTTGAGCTCGATACGATGGATGTAAAGCACCTATTGATAGAGATATGAATTGCATGACAACGTAGATCAACTCCATGATGAAAAAGCAGTGGTTCCGTGTCTATGCGAAGCCAGAAGATCATAGTCGTCTTAACAATTACGGCATTGAAGATCCCAATTATGCTCTTAGAGAAGTGAATCTACTGAAGTGGATGATCCCTGATATTAATTCCCTAAAGTTGAATGTGACTATTGGTAGAAGCAACGATCCTAATGGTTGTAACAGGTGGTGGATGGCTAGTATCATTAGGAACCATCGTCCAGCTGTTTGTCAGATTGCTAGAGCATGGTTGATAGCAGAGGACCATGCTACTGCATTTCTTCAAGCTTGTGATGTGGGGCTGAAACTCGCGGAGAACCAATTATTGAGGATTTCAGTTGTGGAGATTGATGATGACAGTACCTACCAACTTTTATGGGGCACAGCTAACATTCCCTGGAGGCTGTCTTGAGTTGTCAAGGAGTTGAGAAGCATCATGGAGGAAGAAGGCATTGTGGGATCGCTCATTCACAGGGCCATTAACTCTATTCCCAGGGAGATTGGTAAGTGGGGTATTCATAGCCATGAGCCGATTGTGATATCTGATACTAGAAGTTCGCCTCCTAGGACCCGAGGTATGATTATCCTTGAGAAGAACCACACTCTGTATGTGGTGATGCAGTTCAAACACCCTTGAAGGTCACTCTTTAGGCTAGGGAGCTTCTTTGGGTCTGTTTTGAGGGGTATTTGTGTGCTCTTAGGTGAAACATGTTATGTGCTTGTGTTTGTGTGTTGTTTTGGCTCGTGGGGTGGATAGACCTGCTTTTTTCAGTAGGAGTTGTATTTGAGTTTTTTATGCTCACACGAGGAGGGTGAGATGAATAGATAACCTCCTGGCTTAACCAAAAAAAAAAAGCAAGAAGCACCTTCTCCACTTTAGAGGTGAAAAACCCTAACAAAAGAACATGGAGCTCCTATCTAGGGAGAAATTGAGAATATAAATTAAAACCATCTAATTGAGTACAATTGACTAAAATTTTCTTTTACCCACTCACCCTAAGCTGTAAAACAGGTTAAAAATGCAGCTCATCCCTGAAAATCTCGATCTCATATCAAATCCCTAGCAATTCACCTGATTCTTCTTCCTTTCAACTCTGAAACCCTAGAATTGAAGTTTAGGAGAGAAAGAGTGAGAAAAAGACTTGATTTGATTTGATTTCAAATAAAATTAGGGGAGGGACGGAATTTTTACATCTGAGAGAAGATTCACCATGAAACTATATCCAGAGAAGCTAAACTTACATGATTTTATCATTCCTCAGACTGCAAAACCCTAGATCAGCATCTCCATCACTTTCTCCTCTCAAACCCTAACTCTCCCTCTCGCTCTCTCTAGGATTTTATTTCTTTGGATTGAATCACGAATTATGAGAGCTCCTTGTGTGTTAGGTTGACCATATAGAGCAACTGATCTGCTTGGGTCAATTGCACATTGACCTCTCACTATACTTTCTCTTATTTGAGCTGAATTTTCTGTCATAAAAATATTATTGTAATTCATCTACTGATAAGGTCTAAACGCATCCAAAAATTATGAACATTTTATATGTTGTTTATTATGAAGTTTCAGAACTCTAGTTGAAATTTTAGATCCTTTAGAGTTACGAAGAAATAAATAAAAATAAAACACTACACTATTGAAAAGAACTCTGTCAACATTTTGGTGGAAGTATAGTTTGACCAAGAACCACATTCAAAGAAAACTCAAATATTCTGAACTTTTTCTCCAATATGCCTTATTGCATTATCCATATCATATACAAAATTAAATTAATTATAAAATTTGTAGAAAATATGAAAAATCCTTTACCACACTGTTATCCTGAACAAATTCCATATTCATGTACCATCAAAACCCTAATTTTTGCCGATTAGGGTTTACCTTTCTCAAATCCTAATTATACAAAGAGATAGCATACTTGGGGTTCTCATTAGGTTTAACATATCATGATTGAGATATCATTATTAAGCATGTTTAATCAATGACCAATATAACTAAGCATGCAGTCATCCACATAAACCCTAACTTACCCATTAAGCTCATATACGGTCATAACAATTTTTCCCCCCTTAAAAAGGTTTCGCCCCCAAAACATAAATATGCAAGAAATGTACTTTCAAGGTTTATTTTAAGCTTCTGAAATCTTACATGTCATTATATTCTTGTATTTCATACTTGAATGCACTTTTCAACATTAAGTATTTTATTTCTTTTATAATCACAACATGTCTGAAACAGTTTCCAATGATATCCAACGAATTCTCTATGTCACAATCAATCACGGGATAGAGAGAGAAAAAACCATTTTCATATTTCCATTCTCTTGAGGTGTTACCTCAACATTGATAATCTGATCCAACTATCTCAATTCATACGGCTCAAATCTGTACTATTATTAAGTATTACCTCTAAGTCACAAAAGAGAGTTCACCATGTTGTTTTGAATTTTACTATTGTGCTACTCAAATAGCAAAACAACCTTGAGTTGGAATACTAGATTCAACAGCAATTGTACAATACTACTCACGGCATCCCCATTGGATCATGGATGCATAAGGTGAAGCATCACCGTCGCACTCCATACTATTCTCAAGTATGAACCCGCACATAATTCAAGGTCTAACCATTGGGTTATAGCATACTAGGGTTTCAACAATAGTAACAAAGTACTCCATGATTGTATTAGTCATTAAAGGACTATTCATACCCAATTACCATCACTTAGTTATATTAAAGCTAGGTATAACAAGCTATATCTCATTAGGGTTACATATCAATACAATATGGTTACCATCCCTTCTATTCATATGAGTGAATAGGTAAGACTACCTTATTCAGGGAAACCGTTCATTTGTTCCATCATTATTCAACCCATATCACCATACCACAATTGTACAATACTAAGATGGATTACTGGTATGAATGACTACAACTATCAGACACCTTTAATTAACATATTACTTGCACATGTACAACTGAAATCATATGTAAAACAAATTTTTTTGGTCGGTCAAAAAGTGTGTTACTATAAAACCAAACTTTAGGCACAGAGTACCCCATTACATCACAAGGAGCTAATAAGCTCAACCAGGAACATAAACCCCATACAAGGGTATAAAACTAGACCTAAATATAACATACACTGAGAAAACATCAAAACTAACCATACTAAATACCAGGCATTCCCACCAGAAGAATGATTTACAACCTGCAGATACATGCAATAAGTCCACCCACAAATAGTAACTACAGATTACAAAAAGTCAACCACCTAGTAGTCCTGCCTGTAACAGCATCACTAGCATCAAATCTTCTTAGATCATAGAACTATTGCAAGCCACCAATAGAGAACTGTGAGCCTAAAATATTTGAAACAATCCTATCATTCTTGGCGCGGTACCAACTGTCTAATAGAAACACCCACAAGGTGTGGTCCTATGCCAACAAATAGAGGATTCAACTCACTTCTGAAGCCACCCAACCAACTGTAGATGACCTGCATTAGAGGCAGCAACCAACTTCTTGCAAAGAGGTTGCTCGTCAACACCTTGGAGGTGTTCCTACATCCAGCAAGTAAGGGAGTCAAGAAGAAAGATCCTACCCCAGTAGCTCCTTGGTGTAGACTAACCCAGGAGCAAGCTCCGTAGATTATAAGGTTGAACACCTTGAGGGTGCTCTACCTCTCAGCACTGAGAACCAGCCACTCAAGAGCTTCATACCCCTATTTGCACAGGAGCATTACGTTGAGTACTCGAATGGCATCTAATCAACAACATCCAACTGAGGACAAATAGGGAACGAGCCCTAAGAGAGCTCCCCCTATTAGACACTGAAGTAGCAGGGGCCTGCCACTAAGAGTCGAACCGCTCCCACCCGTCGAAGACCACAGCAACTGTGAGGCCGCTTCAGCACCGGGGATGAGAGGCACCACCATCCTGGACAAGATCCGGACCAGTGAACATGAGGCACAGCTGCAATGAGGCACAGTAGCTTGAAGGTGACCAGACCGCGGCCGCAGAGTCACGCCGCCTCAGCGTAGCGCTCCCATCACTAGATTGAGTCAACGCCACCCAGGATGGTCTTCACTCGGAGAAGGAAGGGAGGTGCTGGCGATGGTGGGGGAAGCCCACCACACCTGTATGATGGAGTACTCCACAAACCGGATTAGCTAGGAGCGACTCTCTCTAGCCATCTCACTTGAACAACATGGAGTCATCTAGATGAACCGCCAGCTTTGACCCTGACGATGAGGTTCATGACATAGCTTCATCTCCTCACCAGTCTTCACAACTGAGACGACGCCCAGCAATAAGCCCCTCTCCAAAGCATCACACCACACTACAAACTCGGGATACCACCGTGAGCTGTTGGTAGGCCAGGGGGAGGAAGACATCAGGGTGACGCTCCCTCCCCCCAGCGGATACCACCAGGGGAATCTAGAGAGAAGGGAGAGCAAAGCCCTAGAGAGAAGATCTATGCATCCTATTCGACAAATTTACATCCCTTAGTATACCTTCAACAAATTATACTTCTAAAAACAAATTCACATATTACTAAAAGCCATTGTTATCTCTTATCTCTCTCCTCATTCACTACTACTTACTTTTTGCTACTTATCCTTCTCATTTTAATCATGTAGATTAAACATCCTTAAAATTGAAACATACAAGGTATAAGTAGATTATTCATCATTCTTGCTATCACTGCAATAATTTATTTTATATCGCACTTCACTCATATTGTATTTCTTCTTTTGTTCAAAACACACTTGTTACATTTCAAATTTATATCTTACTCTTTACTCCAAATCATTTTCATATTGTTTATCTACCATTCAGATGAGCTATCTTTAAACCTTGGATTACAGTCAAGGCTAGTTTACTTCTCATAGTGCAAATATCATGATCTTGTTTTATAGAGATGCTAGTATTTAAGGTTAAATCACTAGTGACATCGCTTGAACTAGTACAACTCTAAACATTCTAGGGTTTAGTCCTTATTAGTAGCATGACGTTATTGTGATGAGACTTTGCTCCCTTAATTTGAAACTCAATCTTTGGATCTCAAACGTTTTACTAAAGTTTTCTTTATCTTATCGATTGAATTTCCTTTCTCTTACTTGGCCATTAAGATAGATTACATTCTCAATTACCTTGCTAGGGTTTCATCATCATATTGGGTGTCATTATTACATTCACTAGATGTCTCTACCACGGTGGTTATGCATCATATATGATTTTGTAACGACCCCACCTCCCGGTAACCCCCAATTAAGGGAGACCCGAAGGTCAGAGTCGTTATTCAATTAACAGGATCAAAGGTTCGACAAATAATCAATAATAATTATGAAATTCTACTAACTAACTGGAATTTGGTATAAAATTTAAACTTCACTTACCTTTGAAAACTTTGGAAATCTACCTATCCAGAGCTTGAATTATTCTATTTAATCCTCCTTGCACTTTATTTCTTATTTCCACAATCTGTCACTTTACTGTTTGTTCTTTCAATTGTTGTTCCTAAAACACCGATAAACAAAACGTCGGTCAGTATATCGAAATATATTGGTATGTGGGAACAACCAAAATCTTGCAAATATGGCTAACAATTTAATAATCACAATCAAATTGTTTAACAAGACAATTTTCATTTTCAATGTGTCATTCTCCACCGCTTTTGCCCTAACCCTGGCATACCCCTCTAGGGTTTCTCTTTTGCCATTGACTTAAGGCCACCTTCTCAATCCCGAGCTTGGTGCCTAGGAGTCACCTCTCATGGTGCTCCATAGTCATGCATCATAGACCACCTTCTCATTCCCAAGCTTGGTGTCTGGGGTCACCTCTCATGGTGCCCATGGGTCTACCCTCTTGGGCCTGACCTTTATGGCATCTTCCATCAGGGTGGCATGTAGGTGTGAGAATTCACATGTATATATAACTGTGATAGCCATAGTGACTCTATAATTGCAGTATGAACATCCAAACTGTTTAGATTGCATTCAATGTGAGGAAACATCTGGAAAACCCTCAGGAAACTGATGCGATTAATCATAATTAACCACATACCTTCGATTGCAGATCTCAAGAAAGATTCAAATATGCAGGGAAACCCAATCAAGCAAGTCAATTATTAATAGAAATCCTAAAATAAAAGTACCAGTTTCCCTTTATTAATATTTATCCAATTTCATCACATTACTCAGGATTTCAATTACAATTTTTAGGTTTCCTTGGAAATTAGGGTTTTTACCTCCTCTTTCAATATTATGATCCTTAATTTATCAAAACTACATAAAACCCTTAATTTCTCATTTTAGTACTCTTAACAAGTTTAGGATCTTTATTAAGCATCTTATTTCCTAATTCCGAATAAATATGATTTTTCTCCTCTTTTATCTAAAATTAGGGTTTCCATTTAGACTATCCTTCTTCTATGGATTACAACTCTAAATTAGGCAACCTTGCATACAAAACAGATAAACAAACCACCTTTTATTTGTTAGAAAACCCTGATTACTACATTAAGGGTATTTACCCATAATTAGGGCTTAGAACCATCATTTAACACCTTTAATATCCAAAAGGTTGCAATTGCTTATTTTCATCAATTAAGTATTATGAACTTAACCCTAATTCTCCATTATCTTCAGTAAGGATTCTTTAATCCCACTTATGTTCAAGAATCATTATATTTTACTTGTATATTGGAAATTTTCCAATTATAACCACTAAAACTCATGTTTTCCCAAATTAGGGTTTTTATCCCATTAAACCATGTACATGATCACAAAAACCCTAAAAGCAACATATTAACCATCCTTTTATGATTTTACCCTTTTCTTTACTCTTAACAGGTTTACTTTGATCAAAAACCCAAAATCAAGATTCATCATGATTGCCTCTATCTTTCTCTAGGGTTTTTCCATTATTTAATGCATTAAAAGATGAAAATCCTATACTTCTTGAAAAGTATTTACAATCTGTCTCTACTATCATTTTTATCATGTTCTAAGCATTTTTCTGATCAAAAAGCACTACTTATTTGCATTTTTTGGACAAAGGGTCTATTTTTAATGAATTATGCAAGATTCTTCAATTTCCTTGTATTTCGACTAGAGAGGTGACTAACCTGAGATTTTCTAGAAAAGTCCCGACCGCCAGATCGTGAGTCATCGTTGACCGAGCCCGATCGAGTGGCTCTCTGCGCGCGCGCCCACTTAACAGACTTCAGACTTGCAAACGCTCTTGGGCAGGCGATTCTCCTCGCGGCCCATGATGGAACTTCATCATACGGCTACTGCAAGTCATCTCCTCCTAATCTAGCAATGTGACCCCACGGATGCACCGCAGCCCAAGCTCGCCGGAGGGATCTTGTCCAGCTAACCTGGGGCACGATGACGGCAAGGAGCAGACCGGTGGTGATCATGAGGGTTTGCCGCATACGAGTCTGGTCCTATTTATAGGACATAAGGTCCCCTTTAGGGTTTCCCAATCTCCCACTGCTCCTTGCTCTTGGCCCAATTGGGCACTTCTTCTAGAATGAACGAAACCACCCACAACCTAGGTGGATTGGGTGTGGAATCATCTCATGAAACCAACCAACCACTTTCCATGTTTGCATATGGTCAGATCTATGAGGAAAAATCGAGGGAAAGTCCCTCTGTCATGCTTCACTTTCCTTCTCAGAATCGAGGAAGGAGACACATAGCTAGCGTCGGATCTTGATCCGACGGCTGCCGTCATCCCAAGAAAATTTCTTTTAAATCGATAAATGTGTGACATTTATGATAACCACAGCACTTTAGGAAATTTGTAAAAGCCATAACTCCCAAACCGAGTGTCCAATTAATTCCAAATTTTGAGGGAAACGTAATAATAACTTTATCTATCTCCCTGCCAAAATTGGACTCATTGTCTAAAACAAATCGTACCTTTTCTTTAGGTGCAAGATATCTCTTAATTATTAATGTATCTCACATATTTTCTCTTTCCCTTGCTATAAAAAATTATTGTTTTGAGTTCCTTGAACCTCAAGGAACCTTAATGGCTCGAAATCCCATCTTGGGGATATTCCTTAGCCTATTACTCATCTCTTATCCATTATTTCTTATTATCATATTTATTTCTTATTAAAATATCTCTCTTTGAGGATTTCTCTTCATCTTTCTTCTTATTTTCCTCATTGGTATTCCTTTTAACATTAGGAATCCTTGGGATACGAAAATCCATCAAGGATAACTTAATTACACCTTTTTCCACTTGTTTTTCACATTTTACCATTGTTTTCAATTTCTTTCTTAATAAAGAACTATCTACTTAATATTTTCTTTTCTTATTGCACTCTCTATGAAAATTTGGACTCCTTGGAACCCAAGGAACCCAAGAGGCACGAAATCCCTCTTTGGATTTTCCTTCTAGATGTTTCCACATCTTTCTTTTCTCAAATTCTCAATTATTCATTAATTAGTTGAATTTCCTTGTTATTGGGCCCAATAGCCAATAAAGCCCACAACACAATCATCAAGGCTATTGTAAACAAAATCCATTTATTCAAAACAAATTATATCATTATTTGTTCCAATATATTTAATGTGAGAAATTACATTTCTCACCAAAGGAACTCAAAAATTGGGGTTCTAACATCCTTCCCCTCTTATAAGAATTTTGCCCTCAAAATTCCATCAAGCAAGCAAACAAATAGGATAAGCCTTTCATATGTCCATCATGGCTCCCATGTGGCTTCACCCTTTCCACGGTGCTTCCCAAGAACCTTCATCATCTCATATTCTTCCATCTGAGTTCTTTCTCACCTTGGTATATCATACCCTCATAGGTGACTCAGGACATTTCAGCCTCTCAAAAGCTGAATTGGTTTAGGGCTCAGCACATAGCTTGGGTACCTCACATAGTGCTCTAGATCGGACTCATGTAATACATTATACATCATGTTATCCTAAGGGGTAAGGTTAAACACAACCATCACCACCAATCCATCTCAAATGGACCCATATATCGGGGACTCAGCTTTCTCAGCTGAAGCTTAGAGGGGTCGGATTTTCACATCACATATTTTCCCTTAGTGAACTGCATGTCAGTCTGCTTTGCATCAGCTCGTGACTCATGTCACCACTGGGCTCTCTCTCAGCCATTGCACGATCAAAGCGACTTCATCTGCACACACTATGGTTCTTTTCTGATCTTCACGAGTCCTCCTTCACCAACATCATCTTAATGAAGTGGTGACCGACACAACCTCCTTCTAGAACTTCTTTCATCCTGATAAAGGCTATGGTGGTTAACATCACATCTTAAGAATTGTCTCTTTGTATCGCCCTGGACAAACACACTTTCTCTCATTAGACCCTCTAGTCTGGAACATACTAACCATTAGTTAGGGGTGATAAACTATACTATCATCGAGTTCTTCTTTCACCTCATTGAAGTGAACCTTGGTCATACCCAAGAACTTTTGAACTCACATCATGGTGTGGTCGAACCATCTTTCTCTCTTAAGTAGTTCAACTGAATCTGTCTAGTGACAGTACTCTTCCTTTCTCGTGTTATCTAGGTAAGACGATCTACCATAACCCATATTGCATCTTGACCTTCCTTGGTCCAGGGGAGACTCACAACATCCACAGTGATGAACTCCCATTCACTCTTGAGATCTATTTATACTTTATATCCATGCACTGGGATACTGGTGTTCGTCCTTCACCCCCTGGCTTGCATGGCCGCATGCAACATCGTCTTAAGCATCTACAGTACTACCGTCACTTACTATCTTCATAATACGGTATATGGTGATCTTAAAATCATGATTTCCTATATATCATGATTCCTCAAGATCGATTCCTCAGAAACCCTAAACCACTCTCATCAGGGTTTCATTACCTTCCTATCCAAAGAAGTGTATCTGAGGTTCTTCAACCATCCTTTAACACCCAAGGACTAGGTTGGCTAACCAAACAACCACTAATCTTGTTCAAAAGATCTCATATGTCTGAGGGTCAAACTTATCTCTTTTTCTCAACTTAAGGTTAGCCTAACAACCTCAACTTCTTCTAGCTTCCATCTAAATTAGGAACTATATCTCAACCAGAGCATTCATTACCACTTCTTATCCTTAGGTGTTAGGTAACATACACCTCCATGTATTATACTTATCATCTCATCTCAAACTCTCAGTTGGTCTTCATCAAGAAGCTCTGAGCTCATCCTCATGGTGATCAAACTCAACCTTGGTTAACTTGCAAATTCCACATATCTCCTGATAAAACATCCTCATAAGCTGACTACATTACTTCTGTTAGTGTTTGTAAACCATCCATGTATCATTCACTCCACCAGGGAACATTATTGTCTCTATCCTCATTCCTTATAGCAACGTTCCAACTCACATCATCTTTACCCTTGATGTATGGCATGCATAATGTCATATTTCTCACTCCCATAACAAGAAGAAATAAGCAGTTGGCGGCCGTCCAAATACAGAGTTCTTCCTATTGTAAGAGTAGATATGGTACATCCCACATTTCCAGTACACCTTCAAATCTAAGTGGAAACGTGCAACCTATGTCTCTGCATCACAATCATCTCGATATCAAAGTTACTTCAATGGAAAACTGGTCTCGAACCTACTTGGGTTACTACACAATCTTTGGTCATCTCCTCTAGGTCTATAGGGTGCCGACACTTTTGGGGTCATCCCTCTTCCCTCATGCATCAGAGAGTTCCCTACTCATCTTCCCTTTGGGTCCCATGATTTCATGAAGGTGACCAATCTCCTAACCCATGGCCCTCAGACAATGATAGTTATTACCTCCCAACCCTATGGTCATGTTCAACTAGGGAATTAGGAAACTCCTTCTTCCATCATTCTTATCCCTACCTAACCCTAGGACAGACATATGATTCTCTTATAGTACATGTTCAACTTAGAACCTTACCCAATAATTCATCATCTCTCTCCGCATTTATGACTGACTTTCATCCCTTCATAGGGGTCATGGCAACCTACCAACCTGGGTCAGGCCCCATACTGGTTACCTCCATGGTAACACATCCACATGCACTTAGAGATGGTTATCTATGGGTCTATAGGTTCATTCTCTTACCATGTACTTTTCACTTAGCTTCTCAAGATCCTATGAAACCTCTTTAGGTTACCTGAAAACCAACAAAACTGGTATACACCCTACCAAACGGTCCCTCTCCCAGGATGGGAGGAAACTACAACTCTTGACAACAAGGTCACAACCGTCCTTAGGGTTTACATTCACATGAGCATGCCTAACCCAACTGCTACTAAGGCACAAGCAGACCACCTATTAAACCATGCTAGGTCATACTTGTTCTCTTCCTCAACATTAGATCAACTTAGTTGTGAGGGGTTCATCAAACATACCCTTACCTTAAGGGGTTTCCTTTACCTCTACACATGAGGAGTATCATGCTTGAAACTATAGAGACGCAAACCTCATCATGAGCATCGGATACACTACTTCCCCTCTTAGGCCTAGGAACCCTAGGTTCACCTTTGCGTGTCCAACTGCATGCTCAATCTCTTATCCACAAATCAATCATGTCCAAGATATGTCATGTACTTCCATGATCTTTATACTCGAGTAACACTTCGGAGTTGTTTCCTCTTCTAGGACAACCAACTAGGTATAAAGCCCCACAACTGGTGACTTAAACCTCCTCTGGGTCTAAAGCACTCTTTATCTTATCCATTAGGTAATCACTTATATCATAGGTACC
Source organism: Alisma plantago-aquatica (assembly GCA_963693085.1). Classification (NCBI taxonomy): domain Eukaryota; kingdom Viridiplantae; phylum Streptophyta; class Magnoliopsida; order Alismatales; family Alismataceae; genus Alisma; species Alisma plantago-aquatica. The sequence goes on along the minus strand of OY856410.1, from coordinate 89,590,406 downwards.
AAAAGCATCATCCTCTCTCTAGGGTTTGGTTCCTCTCAAGATAACCAAGACATCATCAGCCTCCAGGGGTCAAGCATAGGTCAACCACTATCATCCACTTAGGTCGCATCATCCTCGACTCCCCACTATTCCTCATGTCTCAAAATCTAAGCTTCCAACCTTCTTTCTTGGGTCTTGCTTTCTCTCTCTAGATCTAACTCCACATCCAGCCTCACTACATGAAGTTGGATCAAGATCACAAGCATATCCCTAACTGGGGGAAGCCTTTGCTCAACTCATGTTTGGCTCAAGCTTATCCTTAGCTCTTTATGTTTATCACATAAGCATACTCCCTTGACCATGGTTTCAACCTACTATTAGCACTACTGACGCACTCTAGGTGCAAGCTATACCCTACTTACCAAAGCCCATAGGGTTTCTATAGGTTCTCCTCTAACCTCATCCATGAAGGAGCTATCCCTCGCTCTAACATGCATGACCCTCTCCGGGGTTGGGTCACCAAAGGTACCAGGTTATCCAACCTCTCATGGCTCGTATGGAGATCCCAAGGCATGTCTGACCAAACACTCGGTCAACCATGACATCTAACTCATCATGTCATATCTCTCTCTAACCTTCACTTAGGGTTCGGGTTAACATCATCATCCAAGGATGTGCTAGGTCTCTACTTTTAATGGAGGTCTCTACCTCCAAGACCAACTCTCTCTACTCATCCTCCTGCCAAGGAGGTCTATCCTCATGTCTCTTCTGAGGGCATGACAACTTATGTCATACGACCTAAGCATGTATCTATTCATTTACGCTTAATCTATTAAGCTTATGTCCATGACATCTTATTTACATTCTTTTTATTAATTTGGTGGAGGATTCCTTAAACCTTATCAGCCTTACCCATACCTCAAGAGGGTGAGGAGAAGAGAGAAAACCCTAATCCTTAAAGTCCTTAACAGAATTTGAGTTGACAAGGGATGAACAAGATGAGAGAGTCCTAAAGGTATCTTGTTTCGAGTCATATCCTAAGACATCGGCCAGGCAGTCACACAAGCTGGGAGTCCTCATATTCTGACTAGCGGTGCGGAGGAAAATATTGCCAGACCCCAATCATGATCCTTTTCAAGACACCTTTATCTTTCAGATATTCCTCTAATAACTCCCTTGGGTTCTACAGAATTTGAAAATTTTAATAATTATTAAATATTAAGTGAGGAACCTATGCTCTGATACCAATTGTAATGGCCCCGCCTCCTGGTAACCCCCAATTAAGGGAGACCCGAAGGTCAGAGCCATTATTCAATTAACAGGATCAAAGGTTCGACAAATAATCAATAATAATTATGAAACTCTACTAACTAACTGGAATTTGGTATAAAATTAAAACTTTACTTACCTTTGAAAACTTTGGAAATCTATCTATCTAGAGCTTGAATTATTCTATCTAATCCTCCTTGCACTTTATTTCTTATTTCCACAATGTGTCACTTTACTGTTTGTTCTTTCAATTGTTGTTCCTAAAACACTGACAAACAAAATGTCAGTCAGTATATCAAAATATACTGGTATGTGCGAACAACCAAAATCTTGCAAATATGGCTAACAATTTAATAATCACAATCAAATTATTTAACAAGACAATTTACATTTTCAATGTGTCATTCTCCACCGATTTTACCCTAACCTTGGCATACCCCTCTAGGGTTTCTCTTTTGCCATTGACTTAAGGCCACCTTCTCAATCCCGAGCTTAGTGTATGGGAGTCACCTCTCATGGTGCTCCATATTCATGCATCATATACCACCTTCTCATTTCTGAGCTTGGTGTCTGGGGTCACCTCTCATGGTGCCCATGGGTCTACCCTCTTGGGCCTGACCTTTATGGCATCTTCCATCAGGGTGGCATGTAGGTGTGAGAATTCACATGTATATATAACTGTGATAGCCATAGTGACTCTATAATTGCAGTATGAACATCCAAACTGTTTAGATTGCATTCAATGCGAGGAAACATCTAGAAAACCCTCGAGAAACTAATGCGATTAATCATAATTAACCACATACTTTTGATTGCAAATCTCAAGAAAGATTCAAATATGTAGGGAAACCCAATCAAGCAAGTCAATGATGAATAGAAATCCTGAAATAAAAGTACCATTTTCCCTTTATTAATATTTATCCAATTTCATCACATTACTCAGGATTTCAATTCCAATTTTTAGGTTTCCTTGGAAATTAGGGTTTTTACCTCCTCTTTCAATATTATGATCCTTAATTAATCAAAACTGCATACAACCCTTAATTTCTCATTTTAGTACTCTTAACAAGTTCAGGATCTTTAATAAGCATCTTATTTCCTTAATCTGAATAAATATGATTTTTCTCCTCTTTTATCTAAAATTAGGGTTTCCATTTAGACTATCCTTCTTTTATGGATTACAACTCTGAATTAGGAAACCTTGCATACAAAACAGATAAACAAACCACCTTTTATTTGTTATAAAACCCTGATTACTATATTAAGGGTATTTACCCATAATTAGGGCTTAGAACCATCATTTAACACCTTTAATATCCAAAAGGTTGCAATTGCTTATTTTCATCAATTAAGTATTATGAACATAACCCTAATTCTCCATTATCTTCAGTAAGGATTCTTTAATCCCACTTATGTTCAAGAATCATTATATTTCATTTGTATACTGGAAATTTTCGAATTATAACCACTAAAACTCATGTTTTCCCAAATTAGGGTTTTTATCCCATTAAACCATGTACATGATCACAAAAAACCTATAAGCAACATATTAATCATCCTTTTATGATTTTACCCTTTTCTTTACTCTTAACAGGTTTACTTTGATCAAAAACCCAAAATCAAGATTCATCACGATGGCCTTTATCTTTCTCTAGGATTTTTCCATTATTTAATGCATTAAAAGATGAAAATCCTATACTTCTTGAAAAGTATTTACAATCCGGCTCTACTATGATTTGTATCATGTTCTAAGCATTTTTCTGATCAAAAAGCACTACTTATTTGCATTTTTTGGACAAAGGATCTATTTTTAATGAATTATGCAAGATTCTTCAATTTCCTTGTATTTCGACTAGAGAGGCGACTAACCTGAGATTTTCTAGAAAAATCCCGACTGCCAGATCGTGAGTCGTCATTGACCAAGCCCGATCGAGTGGCTCTCTATGCGCGCACCCACTTAACAGACTTCAGACTTGCAGACGCTCTTGGGCCGTCGATTCTCCTCGTGGCCCATGATGGAACTTCATCGTATGGCTGCTGCTAGTCATCTCCTCCTGATCTAGCAATGTGACCCTGCGGCGGCACCACAGCCCAAGCTCGTCGGAGGGATCTTGTCCCGCTAACCTGGGGCATGATGGCGGCAAGGAGCAGACCGGTGGTGATCATGAGGGTCTGCCGCATATGAGTGCGGTCCTATTTATAGGACATAGGGTCCCCTTTAGAGTTACCCAATCTCCCGTCGCTCCTTGCTCTTGGCCCAATTGGGCACTTCTTCTAGAATGAACGAAACCACCCACAACCTAGGTGGATTGGGTGCGGAATCATCTCACGAAACCAACCAACCACTTTCCATGTTTGCATATGGTCAGATCTACGAGGAAAAATTGAGGGAAAGTCCCTCTGTCGCGCGTCACTTTCCTTCTCAGAATCGAGGAAGGAGACGCACAGCTAGTGTAGGATCTTGATCCGACAGCTATCGTCATTTATCGATAAATGTGTGACATTTATTATAACCACAACACTTTAGGGAAATTTGTAAAACCCATAACTCCCAAACTGAGTGTCCAATTAATTCCAAATTTTGAGGGAAACTTAATAATAACTTTATCTATCTCTATACCAAAATTAGACTCATTATCTAAAATAAATCGTACATTTTCTTTAGGTGAAATATATCTCTTAATTATATATATATCTCACATATTTTCTCTTTCCCTTGCTATAAAAAAATTATTATTCTGAGTTCCTTGAACCTCAAGGAACATTAATGGCTCGAAATCCCATCTTGGGGATATTCCTTAGCCTATTACTTATCTCTTATCCATTCTTTCTCATTATCGTATTTATTTCTTATTAAAATATCTCTCTTTAAGGATTTCTCTTCATCTTTCTTCTTATTTTCCTCGTTGGTATTCCTTTTAACATAAGGAATCCTTGGGATATGAAAATCCATCAAGGATAACTTAATTACACCTTTTTCCACTTATTTTTCACATTTTACCATTATTTTCAATTTCTTTATTAATAAAGAACTATCTACTTAATCTTTTCTTTTCTTATTGCACTCTCTATGCAACTTTGGACTCCTTGGAACCCAAGAGGAACAAAATCCCTCTTTGGATTTTCCTTCTAGAGGTTTCCACATCTTTCTTTTCTCAAATTCTCAATTATTCATTAATTAGTTGAATTTTCTTGTTATAGGGCCCAATAGCCAATAAAGCCCACAACACAATCATCAAGGCTATTGTAAACAAAATCCATTTATTCAAAACAAATTATATCATTATTTGTTTCAATATCTTTAATGTGAGAAATTACATTTCTCACCAAAGGAACTCAAAAATTGGGGTTGTAAAAGATTCATTTTCTTATCACTTCATTCCCACGTTGCTCTCATTAAGGAAGATATGAAAGAGAAGATGATTTTGAGACTTAGAATTCTTATCTTCAAACATTCATTAATACATTTCTCATAGGTAGGTTAAATATTTATCAACAAGGATACTTGACTAATTAGTACTTTCTTGAATATCACAACCTCTTTCTTTTATAATCTATATTACTCCATTATGTTTCAAACCCTTCCTTACTTTCCATAATCCCCTTACCATATACTACTATTCCACATGCCATCTTTAACTTCTATTTTTCTCTTATGATCATGTTGCTTCTTTTATGTGTATGATCATGTATACCATGTAGCATATGTTTCCTTTTATCCTTCTACTAATGTGCAAGTTGAAATTCTAAATCAATAATCTCTCTACTAGTTTCACCTCATGTTTAATACATTACATATCCATCATTTTAAATCAAACGTCTCATGCATGGGTGAACCATAGTTTCTCTTTCAATGAAGTTTTTTTTCCTTCCTGAATATAATCTACCTTTGTATGACTTATTCATTTATTTAGCTACACTTTTGTTCTTCTTTTAGAAACTAGTTTGTTGTTCTATAGAGACTTAGAATCCAAAGGAAGTAAGGATGAATGTATTGAACTTATTAATAACGGTATACATTCCATGCTCTCAATTATACCATAACCCTCATTCCTTAATCAAGCTCATCATTTCCAACATTTCTCTTTGTTTCAACTAAGTTTCTAATCCTAGTTTTATGATTTACATGCTCATCTAGTTCTCTTCACTTTAACTCTTCTGAAGACTCTTCACTTATATGTACTTATTGTATACTTAACTCTTTTCTTCTATTTTTTTCCTTTTGCTTTTGAGTACATAAAAGTATTATACTCGATTATATGATGCATTCCTCATGATTGATTCATACTTTTCTCATATCTTTTCCATATTTCATATTTAGAGTTCTTATAATACTAATAATTAAACTTAATCTGGACCTTATGTCGTGTTCCTTTATTCCCAACTAAGGGTTTCTCATATGAGGCCCCAAAGTTGGATCTCAAATATCAGTTCCAACTGATTCTTAGTTATCCCAATTTTTCCCTTATACTTCAAATCTTAGAGTATATACATTCATACTAGAATTTGGATCTAATTTATCCAGAATTTACTCTTATTATATTACTAATAGGAGTGTTTAGATCCCAGTAATGCATCCTGCCAGCTGGACCAGGTCAAACCTGCAGTCCTGAAGCGAAGAGATACTCAGGATTACTCAACTCCTATTCATCTCAAATGTGTGAAAGAAAACTTATCCACTTAGGAAAGCTCATTCAAAGATCATTTCTAGTCTACTTGATACAAAGAATGTAATCAATAAATGCTACAACTGCATAGTGTACAAAAAATCTCAAAGACCCATATATATTTCAAAAAACTGAATATCTGAATTCAAACATATAAGAGCTTTTCTATTCATCTCAAATAAAACAATAATATGAAATGAAAGTTCTATCTCCTTTTATATTTATGCTCTTAATTCATGTTACTTATCTTGTTTCTAACTCTAATTTTTCTAGGGTTCTTCTCTAGACCATCCTTCCATTGTATACCTGGCCAGGGTATACATGAAAGAATAGACATCGTAGCTTGATACTGGTTGATCCAAGTACTCAGATATCAGGCCAGGATATCCAAATATTCAAATCCCCAGAGCTAACATCATAACATCTCTTATCCGCCATATTTATGACTCTAACTTACTAACTTAATGGTCCCTGACAACTCAGCCTTATCTGTGATACCAAGTTGTTACACCCCGATCTCCCAATTACCACTAATCATGAGATTAGGGCATAAATTAAGGATTTAACGTAATACAAAGATCACCCTTAACTATGTTAAGCATTCAGTTCAGTATCATCAGTGATTTCAATTCAATAGTCTGAGTATTCATTAATATACAGAGTTAAAAGAGATCAGTCGAAGAGAAAGATATAATCAAAGTTATACTAATAATAGTAGCCCTGAACACCGTAGATTCCCTATGAGAGGTCTACGCTATAGGGATGAAACGACCTAACCCTGGCAGTGTCTAGTATACGGGGGTCAGATCGTACTAACAGGTGGTACGAGGGACGAAGCCCTAGTAGAAGTCTCCTTAAAAATACAGTATCTAGTGTCCAACATCAACCAGAGATCCTGGTGGCACTAGAATACTGAAAAGCCAATAGGTGGCTTGACTCTCTGCCTGTGTGCTCAGGTTAGAGGAGGAGTCCAGTTTTATGGCCCATAGGTGTCCCGAGGCCAGAGAGTCATTTTCCTGTTGTAGACCAATCATGTAGTCAGGCTTAGCATCCTGGGTGTGTCAGCTAAGTCTTGTACGGTGAGATCATATTTCGTTACGATTCTTCATATGTAGAGTACACTGCATTTGATCAAGGCATAAGATAAAATATGATAATATAAGTTTTAAAGAGTTTCTTATAAGTAAGAAAGGCTAAGAAAGATTCGAGTACAATTTCACAGCAGTTGTTCTTAAAATGTAATATTGAATATAGTAAGAATTATATTTCCATACTTGTTTATTATGATTTAAGCTTCAATGTTATTAGTAAGTTTTTGAATATCTAGTCTTTAATTTGAAATTACTATCTTGTTTTATTTCTATTATCCAAGAATGATAAATGTCTGATTCATTACTTTAGACTGCATTATTGTTTTACTCATTCACTGAGTGAGTAGACTCACCCCTCTACTCAAAATTTTTAGGGAAACCATGGGGATTGAAGATATCATTGCATTAGAGTAGATCTGCCACAAGAGTTAAATCTGAGTATAGTTAAGTTCAGTCAGTCGTTGTCACTCTAGGTCCTTGTAAAGAAATAAGAGAGAGATATAAATGATGATGTATAACATTATTCCTCTTTTAGTAATATATGTGAATCAACAAGTCTTATGTGCTTAAAAGTTTGAGAAACATAATGAATGTTCATACATGCATTTTTACTGTTGAAATCAGATTAGAGAAATCAATGCTTAGATTCCCTTACAAAGTTAGTTTATGTGGTTTCTTAGGGTTTCTCCTTACTCATGCACATGTAGAACTTCTCATGTATTCAAACATATATCATGTCTACTATTATAAATATTCTCATTCACCATTTCTCATATTTACGCATGGCATCGATAACATACCTATCTAGGACATGTCATATCTCTCCACTTGCAATAGAATAACAACATATGCATTTCATGACAAGTATTTGGGTTAGAAAATCCGAATTTCATAAACAAAGCATGTACGAATATAAGATAATATTCAGATAAAATCCCACAATATCACATGAATCATTTCAATCAGCCATTTACTACTAAATTAGTTATGAATACTTGTAAAAGCATACTAGATTGGGTTTCCATCCTTGATTACTTTCTATTCATAGGATATGTACTGTGAAAATTAGAAAATATATTTGTCCATATATCAAATCAAAGAGATCAAACATGTAAAATTATATGCACTAGGAACATAAGTAAGATCCTATAAGCATAAATCTGAATTTCAGCTATAATGTTGTTCAAGCACCCGAATAACTTGAAAATTTAGATCTTCAGAAGATTCTCAATAAACTTCTTAATTCTGTAGTATTCAAGATACATGGATAGCTATATCCATATCATCATATAAACATTTTCAGATCATTGTTGGAACATGAATTGAAGTATTCTATAAACTGAATTCAAGAACAATTCTTTTCATTTATTGTCATCTAGGGAGAAATTGAGAATATAAATTAAAACCATCTAATTGAGTACAATTGACTAAAATATTCTTTTACCCACTCACCCTAAGCTATAAAACAGCTTAAAAACACAGCTTATCCCTAAAAATCTTGATCTCATATCAAATCCCTAGCAATTCACATGATTCTTCTTCCTTCCAACTCGGAAACCCTAGAATTGAAGATTAGGGGAGAAAGAGTGAGAAAAGGACTTGATTCGATATGATTTTGAATCCAATCAGGGGAGGGACAGAATTTTGACATCTAAGAGAAGATTCACCATGAAACTATATCCAAAGAAGCCAAACTTGCATGATTTTATCATTCCTCAAACCGCAAAACCCTAGGTCAGCATATCCATCACTTTCTCCTCTCAAACCCTAACTCTCCCTCTCTCTCTCTAGGATTTCATTTCTCGGATTGAATCACGAATTATGATAGCTCCTTGTGTGTTAGGTTGACCATATAGAGAAATTTAGTTGCTTGGGTCAATTACACATTGACCCCTCACTATACTTTCTCTTATTTCAGTTAAATTTTTTGTCATAAATATATTACTGTAATTCATCTACTGTTAAGGTCTAAACGCATCCAAAATTTGTTAAAATTTTACATATTGTTTAAGATTGAGTTTTAGATCTCCAGTTAAAATTTTAGATCATTTGGAGTAACCAATAAATAAATAAAAATAAAACACTACACTATTGAAAAGCACTCTATCAGCTTTTTGGTTGAAGTATAGTTCAACCAAGAACCACATTCAAAGAACACTCAAATATTCTGATTTTTTTCTCCAATATGCGTGATTGAGTTATCCATATCATATCCAAAATTCAATTAAATAAAAAAAAATTAAAAAAAATAAAAATCATTTACCACACTGCTATCCGTATCAAATTCCATATTCATGTACTATCAAAACCCTAATTTTTTTCGATTAGGGTTTACATTTCTCAAACCCTAATTATACAAACAGATGCATACTTGGGGTTCTCATTAACATATCATGATTGAGATATCATCATTAATTATGTTTAATCAATGACCAATATAACTAAGTATGTAGTCATCGACATAAACCCTAACTTACCCATTAAGCTCAGATACGGTCATAACATTTGTGGTCATGAATTATATTGTTTAATATTTTTGAATTAAGGAAGTTATGATTACTTTTTTAATGTGAAACTTGGTCCATATGAAAACTTAAACATGTGGAACTCGGATCTAATTTTGGATTTTCATTTAGAGACTATTTATTAGATAATATCATGGATTGGGGTTCAAGGGTGTTATTTTTGTATCTATTTACCAAAAATACATTTATGGATAATATTTTAATTTTACATTACTTTTGTGATTATCTTGACTTTATTAACTTTCCTCATTTATTACATGAATTTGCATCCATTTTTTTACCCCAAGTTCGATATTATATTTCCAATAATACAACTCTTCATTATTATATATTTCCTTCTATGACTTATTGTTGCATTTCTAAACATAACATTAACAAGAATATGTGCAAAATCATTTCCTTTACTTATTAATTCTATCTAGGTCTAAGAGGTCATATCTTATGCCATGTTTCATGCTTTACATATGAATTATACCCTTGATATTGACTTCAGGGGAATTAGAATTTTCATGTATTAGAGGGCATATTTTGTTATGTTATAGGGTGCAACAGACAATGAAGATATTCTCGTTATACCCTAGTTGTCAGATTTGTTGTAGCTATAAAATATTTAATAAAAAAAAAGATGTTGGAAGACATAAAGGTTATACCCTTGCACAAACTAGTTTTCCAACAATTAGATGTGCATTTTGTCAATAAAGAACCTGAACTATCAGATCCAAACTTGAATCAGACATCAAGAAATTTAGATTAATCAATAAGAGATCCAAATCATCCATCAAGTTTTTGCATCGTTATCTTCTTCACGACATCATGTTTCACTCTTGTGGAATGTGTTCTCCAAGTCTTTGCACGTGTGACTCATCCTCTTCCTTATCCATGTGGATGAGGGAGAACATGGTGCACCACCTTGGCCACCAAGTCAAAGGGGAATAATAGTTGACAATGTGCTAGTTGTCCCAGAACTCCTTGTCTTTTCCTATCTTGGGCAACATTCCTTTGGGTTTCTTCCACTCTCTAAGAGACAAGTTTGACGGCCAACTTGTCTCACAAGTTGTCTCAAAGATATCACAATAATGTTTCAAACCATTTAGTATGGACCTTTTTATATAGACGAGTCATGGTCTTGGAAATCCCTCATTCCAACCCCTTTCCAAATCATAATTAGGCATTCTAATAGGCAGATTAGGTTGGTTGATCTGTCAATTAGGTCCATTCAGATCTATATTTGATTTTCTTTCCAATTTGAAACTTTCCTTGTTGCATTGTGATCGGTCAACCTGGATGCCCAGTTGGATGACCATGCTAGTACAATGAAAAATCCATTCAACCAATTAATGATAAATTGATCTATTGATCCGACCACTCCAATTAGATGATCAGTCATTCTAATCACCTGATCAAAGAGGAAATTACCTTGTTTATGATTTAGAATCATTTTGATCATTTGTTTGATTATGAACTTCAATTACCTTATGCATCCTTATGTGTGTGACCTGACAGGTTTGTAATTATATTAGTAGTGATGTTTAAAACAACACAAGAAAAGATTGGTCTCTAGCCACACATCATTGCCACCCAAATTATAGGTATCAATTGAAGAACACCTAGAACATGTAAAATGGCCAATGTTTCCATGACTGTATAATCCTTTTGTCCCTTATATTCACATGTATCATAAATACCCACATTGAAACTGAGGCATGCGATGTCATCCCCTTAACATTCAATCTATATTTCTTGAACTTGGGTAGACTGTTTGAGAAACGTAGAGCATGATATCACATATTCACTAACATGAGTATTGCCAGGCATTTAATAGTCTCCCTTATCAAGTGTAAAGGATATCACTCAACGGAGCGACAAGTTCCATCTACATCACTCATATTCATCCTCAAGTGTCATAGTGCACCCAATCAATATCTTTTTGAAAACTCTTATTCAGAGCATGTTGTGTAGTGTCAACTCACATAGGACAAGATGTAATTAATTTAGTGGCTTCAAGTCTCAGGATTAATGTCACCACTATCACATTGAGATATGGCTCTAACATGTCATTACATGACTTCCATGTGTCAATCCCATGGTGGGACTGCTCAATTCAACTTTTTATCTAAAAAGTAACCATGTGTCTGAGTTGACATCCAATATCATGACTAAAGAGAAATATACATCACTCGCAATACATGATAGTTTTTTTATTACTATTGTTCTATAATATCCATAATAATAGCCTACTAGGGATATAACAAGAATCAATACTCTTATTATACATATGATCTCATGCTTAACTCCTCAACCCAAACCATATTTCATTAAGTCAAAACATGTTTACACCAATTTTATGTTTATTCATTATCGCAATACTGAAATAAAAATAATAAGTGGAATTGCCTTTTATTAATAATCAAATCAAGTACAAAGTATCCCTATTACAACCATCACATAATGGATATCCAGGCATCGAACCAACATGTTGCTCATGGCTAGAGGAAATATAGTCACCGGAATGCCATGTAGACGGACTATCTCATCAACATATACTTGTGCCAACTTATTCCTATAAATGTTGTCTTGACTGGAAGAAAGTGAGCTGACTTAGTCAACCTGTCCACTACCACCCATATGGAATCATGACCCTTGGATTTCCTAGGAAGACCAACCACAAAGTCCATGGTAATATGATCCCATTTCCACTATAGTATTGGCAAAGGTTGTAATGTTCCTATAGGTTTCTGGTGCTCATCCTTCACCTGCTAACAAACTGAACATCTGGCAACGACCTCTACCACATCACACTTTAGACCTGGCCACCAATACAAGTCCTTCAAGTTCTAGTACATCTTGTTACTTCTAGGATGCATTGCATGCATCGAGGAGTGAGCCTCCTCAAGTACCATCTTTCTCAACCCCTCAACATTAGGAACTACTATCCTGTTGTGGAAACAAATTGTACCGTCAAATACCTCATGGAAGCCATCATACTTTTTATTGCTAATTCGTGATTGGATATTATGTATCATAGTATCATTCTGTTGTGCATCACATTTCTATTGTCTCAAGGTAGGTTTGACTTGTAATTGTGCCAACAGACTTTCCAACAAGGAAACTTGCAGCTATACATTCGTCTGGTGAACAGACACTAGCATATCCCTCTTGTGGCAAACCAAGGAATACATTTGTGCATTATTTGCATATGAGGATGAAGATGGCTTCCTACTCAAAGCATCAGCTACCACATTTGCCTTCCCTAGATGGTAGTCTATTGTGCAATCATAATACTTAATCAACTCCATCCATCTCCTTTGCCCCATATTCAGCTCTTGGATATATTGTAGATTCTTGTAGTCAATGAAGATCTGATACTTTTCTCTATAAAGGTAGTGTCTCCAAATCTTTAAGGCATGGACCACCACTGCAAGCTCCAGATCATGTGTTGGGTAATTCTCCTCATTTTTCTTAAGTTGTCCTGAAGTAAAAGAAATCACATTTTTATCCTGCATCAATAGACATCCCAACCCAATTTTTGAAGCATTACAAAAGACAACATAGCCTTTCCCTTACTCTGGAAGCACTAACACTGATGCACTGGTCAACTCTTCTTTCAACAGTTGAAAAGAACTTTGATATGTATCACTCCAAGCAAAAGGAACATCCTTCCTTGTTAACTTAGTTAGGGATAATGCTACAGAGCTAAAATCCTTCATGAACCTTCTGTAGTAGCCTGCCAAACCTAGGAAACTGCAAATCTCTATAGAATGTCTTTGGTTGTTCCCATTCTAGTACAGGATCCACTTTTTTGGGGTCAACACAAACACCTTTAGAAAATATAACATGGCCTAGAAAAGACACTTCAGATAACCAAAATTTGCACTTGTTGAACTTAGCATATAGCTGATGTTGCCTCAACAAAGTCAATGCCTGGCAAAGGTGTTCATAATGTTGTTGACTATCCTTGTAGTATATTAAGATATCATCTATGAATATGACCACATAGTGATGAAGATAAGATCTAAACACCCTAATCATTGAATCCATAAAATCTACAGGTGCATTGGTTAGCCCAAATGGCTTCACCACAAACTCATAATGACCATACCTAGTCCTAAAGGCTGACTTAGGTATGTCATTTGCCTTAATCCTCAACTGATGGTAACCTGACCTGAGGTCTATCTTTGAAAACACAGTGGCACCTCTCAACTAATCAAAAAGATCATCAATCCTTTGACCGGCCTAAATCGCGCGTCCTAAAATTGGAGGCGTATTTGAGGTAGTCGAGCCTTCACATTTATAACCCGAATCCTTCTAGGCCCCCACAACTTTGTTTACGGGGTCGAAGTAGTCATACGGGGTCGAACACAGGGACAAGGTGGGTCGTGTTGACGACTCTGAATCGACACTCTACACTCCAGTGGGTATAAAGAGATATTAAGGCATAATGCAAGGGATAAGACTTCAGTAAGACAAGCGGTAGCAGTAACACCCTGCACCCCTCCTCTCAGAGTGGGTGCCTCTAACCAAGCTTCAACACCCCTGTCGAGGTTGCTGGGCTCAAGTTAGAGTGGAATGATACTAAAACAACTCCGTTCCGGGCACTCTCGTACTCCAGAACCGGACCAAACACTAGAGCCACAACCCAACTCTCGAAGTAGTTGCGACGGGAAAGACGATTCGGTAGCTAAGCGAAACGCGATCCAAAACATGCAAGCTAGAGTTCAGATATCCAACACAGCAGTTACCCAATCATAAGGCACCAAGCATTAAACAAATAGCAGTTAAGCATTTCTATTTCCATAAGCAATTAGGGTCTTAATACAATGCATAAGCTAAGAATTTAAATAACAGAATTAAAGATAGATGTCGCCTTCTTGATGTAGAAGAACGACAGACTACTGTAGCTCTCCTGCCCGATACCGGTCAGGAGCCGAGCCTGATACGACAGTGTCGGGCGGCACCCCTTCTCGGGCAGCGCTGACTGATGACTGACTGTATCGCTCAAGGACCCTGGCCGATACGCTCATGTCGGGCGGCGCACCCTCTCAGGCGACACGCATGACGGGCGGAACGTATCGGGTTCGATATCGTGTCGGGCAAAGAGCTACGAGTCTACTGTCGGGCACTCGTGTCGCTCTTCCTTGCTGGCCGATATCGGCCCGCAGTGTCGCCCGAGACAACACTAAGTGAACCATCCCTTCCCTCTCGGGATGAGGGAAAGCTCACCTAGTGTCGCCCGACACAAGCACTGGGGAGCGATACTCTTGCTCTCATAGCTTACTTCGATGGTGGCTCCCAAACTTCCGAACTGTCTTGTCTAAATTCTCTCGACTTGTCCGACCTGCTATTTATACCGGCGGTTGAAGGAGTTATGGTGCTGGAAATGCCACGTAACTCCCTTATACTCCGATCGATGGATGTGGACGGCCGATGCAGGTATGTCTCGGCGCGAGGTGCTGGCTATCGGTCACATGGCTGGCGGCACGCTTGCCCGTGGGTGGTTGTGTCGCCTGACGAGTTTGGTCGTCGATGCGCCTTTGGCTCCCTATCGGGTAGACGGTATGTCGGCCGACACGTCCTTCTTGCGCAGTGCCCTTCTCCGCCGATCATTCTCGTGTCGCCCAGCCCCTATCGGGCTGGGTTGTATCGGGCGTCAGGAAGGTCGAGACGGGCTTAGACTTATTGTGGGCCGGAATCGGCCTTATTGCACAAAAACTAGGAAAACTCTGTAGAAGATAGGAAAAATTGGAATAAGAGCGTTGCTTGGCCAATTATTGCGAAAATGCTAATAAAATAGAGGAAAATAGCAGAAAAGGGTAGTTTTGATAACAGAATAAAGGGCAAAAACGTCACAAAATTTGGTGTTATCAACTCCCCCAAACTTAGCTTTTTGATTGTCCTCAATCAATATTTAAACTAAACTTTGTGTTGCTTCTTCTTGCACAGCAAAAATTTAAGGCTAAAGGGTAGCACAAGATTTGCGATGTCTTGGAGGTAATGCTGTCTTAATGCGAACAAAAGACCTTGCCCTACTTGCCTTATTATTTAAGTAAAATTTTTCTTCTCCACAGCTTCAGCGAGACTTTGGTGTATGATTCCGAAGTTAGCTTCCACACCAAACTACTTTATTTTAGGGATAGAAAGTTGTGTATAGGGTAGACTAAGGCTTTTTGGGTTTTTCTTCTTGTTTCCCATCAGTCCATCCAGGTAAGGGTCCGTTAACGGGCAAGTGGTCCCTGCAGTCCAAGCCAGTTGGCTTTAGAGCAGTGATTTCACATCCTACGTACCACTGCCCCGGATCTACCATGCCTAAAGATGGGTACTTTTGGAAAACAAGTGTGTATATTTTTTTCTTTTCTTTTATTGGACACAACTCTCATGCTTTTATTCACGCTCATAAGGCTTCTTTCTCTTTTTGGGATTTTTGTTGGGTAAGGGAAAACAAAAGAGATTTTTGCTGTTTGGGCAGCTTTTTCCTTCTCCATACTCGTCTCTTAACTGTTTGCGAGATTATTTATTTTTCAAAAATTTTTGGATGGCAAGGCACAATCTTTTGTTTGTTTGAGACAGCATTATCAGAAAGATATGACAGAACTTGTAACTTGTTAAATATACAAAAAGTAAACTTTGCAAGAAGTCACAACAGGTTTTTATTATTACAACAACTTTGTACATTTATAAGTATAGGGAATCATAAGCAAAAATTTTCAAAGTTTTCAAGACTTTTAGCAAGAAGGAAAAAGGTTGTGTAAGAAGTTATATGTACACTAAAAAGGTTATATGTACACTAATTGAATTGGATAGGACGAGGGGGATCAAAGGAGAAAAGTTTTGTACCTCCCTCACTGGTACATGGTACCCCCCCAAAACTTACTCCACACTCTGTCCCAGAGTTGTGAAGTAGATGAGGTAAGGAAATGTTAATCAGTGAGGGTTAGATGATCAGCGCGCCTGGGCTAGATAAGAGCTCCCACACATATTCTCCTCTTTTGCTGTGATAGTCGATGTGGAGGAGCTGATCAGGCGTTGCCTCGTTTGCCATCCATTCCAGGACGAAGATGCCGCAGTCGTTGGATAGTTGAATTTGCTGCGGGTTGCGGTGGCAGAACTGGAGTTCATGCCAGCTTCTTGCTTGCATTCCCAGGAATGGTTGTATCAGCTCTGCTATATTGATATAGTACTTTCGTACTAATCGTTCGAGAGATGTCAACATTGTCGATGTACAAGGCACTGGATGGTCTTTGTTTCTATCCGAGCTGTTGTAGAAAATCCCTGCTCGTTGTTGGGTGTACACCGTTAAGAGCGTCCAGTGGTTGTTGTGCAGGATGGGAAGGAGAATGGTATCCGTGACTCTGCATTCCAACTCTGCTAGGAAAGCTTCCTTCGCCCCTTGTTCATCGGCTAGGCAAATGTCATTGAACAGCATTGGATCTGCTATGCATGCGTGTTCAGACTTGTTTTGTAGTATCTGGATGTAGCCAACCGCCACAGATAACGCCAGACATCCTCCCTCTTTTACCATGTCCCTTAAGTCATCAATCGGGACTATGGCATCTCCTGCCGAGTAGGCTACGTCTGCCGGGGTGGAGTCAGCCAACTTCATGTGGATTTCGTTGACCTGTTCCTACGTGAGGGTAGCGCATGAGAAACGGTCGAAGTTGTGGATCGACTCCTCCTGGTTCTGGGGCGAGGCTTGTTCGTCGTGTTCGAAAACTTGTCGCAAGATGTTTATCTGTTTGCCTGCCCCACAGACGTGCGTCTCTGCTTTTGCTTCTTTTTCAGGAGGGCTGTTGTGTTGAAATGACTCCTCTTCTTGTTCACTATCCAGCAGCTCTTCTGGTATCCCCGCGTCTCGGAAGTAGCGCTTGTCCTTTATCAGCAGCAATGCATATTTGCTTTTGAGACTGTTGAAGTTATTACTTTGGAGTTGCTTGAAGTATCCAAAGATATTTATCATCTCCATGGCTCTGAGGACTATGAATGCGCTATTTCCACTTCCCTCCTCTTCTTGGACTGGGAAGTCCCTTAGTGAGTAGAAATTCCAGACGCCGCTGTGGCGCTGGACTCCATACTTGATGACCCGGTGGAGACGTAGCGGCAGCAGTCTTAGCCTTATGTCCTTTGGGTGTAGGAACGTACTTCCTGTGTGCGGGACCTCTTTGCTGCAGCAGCAGTGCAGTTGGACATCATGATTTCGTAGGTCGGCAATGCACATGAACCAGTTGTTTCTGTGTTTGTAAGGGGCCAGCACCAGCTTCGGATTGTGCACTTCAATGTACTCCAACATACTTTCTACCTGCGTAGATTCGTACAACCCCATCATTAGTCTTCTTGCTAGGGCCGGGGTGGCAGCGTAAACTGTATGTTGGCCTTTCTTCTTGTCGGCGCTTTCTATAATGGCCCCTTGTAGTACTCTGAACAACCTCTTCCCTACGACGGCCTTGGCGCGGAAGATGTTTCTCAGAGTTCCCCGCTGCACCGAAAAATAATTGTCGCTCCAGAGTACCTCTTCCTCGTCGACTTGCGATCTCAGGACCATGTTGAGTAGTTTCTGGTCTTTGATCGTTAGATACCCTATGACCCTTCTGTCAAAGTCAGTCATTTCGAAGGAAGGTATCTCTGTCGGTGCAGAGAAATCGTTGAGGTCAGCCTTTGAACTCCTTCCTCTGGGGAGGTGTCTTTCGTTTGCAGTGCATATGTCCCCCCCTTCTCCCTCAGATTCATCAGAAGAGCCCTCCCCGACGCTGATATCTTCATCGTTATCCTCAGCTTCGTCAAAGGGGGCTGAGGGAGCGGCCTCATTTAGGTCAAAAGGGCTTCCTTGTCTGGCTGGAGCTTCATAGCTTTGCCCTTGTGATAAATTTCCTCCGGTTGCTGATGAAGATCTGCCGGAGGAGGAGGTGGATGATGATGATCTTGATGACGCTCTTGACGACGAGGATTGAGAGCCCGGACCAGGAGGCGACGGCGATCTTCTCGGCTGCCTTGGGCGTGGATGGTTGTCCTCCCTGTTCAGCCTCCCCTCGATCTCCCTAAGGCACTGCAGAACTTGTTGTAGTGTGGCATTCACTACCTCTAGCTGGCCAGGTAGGCTGGCCAAAGCCAGCAGCTCTCGTTCCTGGCTATCCAGCCTTTGTTCAAAAAATGACAACTTGCGGGTTAGGGAAAGAAATGTAGTAGAATGGTTTTCTGTTACCTCCCTCAAGAAATCGAGTTCTTGTCCCAGCATCATTCCGAGCGAAGGAGGGTTTTCCGCTTGTCTCCCCTTCGACCTCAAAATGCTCCTCCCGCACGATGGTCTCCTGACGAGGCAGAACCTACTTCTATCATCCGCGCGGCTGATGCTTCTGAGCGAGGTGTCGGTGCTGCCCCGTCCTCTTGTTGTATCGGAGGAGACCGTGTTGTGGGGGACGGATGCTGCCCCATATCGACGTTGTCGACGATCTCCTCAGCAACTGCTACAGGTGACTTTGGTGGTGGTGTCGGCGTCACCTGTGCTCCTTCGAGCTCCATTTGTAGGATGTCGGCGAATAGCTCATCGCTGACATCCGGTTGTACTTCATGAATTACCCCTAAGGCCGCAGCAGATACTACGGGGACTGCAGCCGTCTCTCTCACTGCAGTTCCAGTTCTTGTCTCGGAGACCTCCACGATCGCCAGTTCTTCTCTTGCCACCACTGGCCTTGTTGTTGTGGCTGTCGTTGGTGGCTCCGAGGCAGTGAGCCGCTCGGCAGGAGCTGTTGAAGATACGTCCTGCCGAGTGCCCAGCGGGATGGGCCCTCTGGTGATTCCCCATTCTTGGCTTCTTGGGGGTGGAGCGCAGCTCGCGCCTGCTGCCACAGCCTCGATCTCGGCTGTGGTGAAGACTAGCTTTTCTGTGTCGTAGGCGGCGCAACGAGGAAGCGGGAGAAGGATCTTCATCCTTGCGCACTTGTAGAAGTAACTCTGCCCCTCCTTCTTTATTATACCCGACCTCATGAGGTACTTGAGGTCAATCAACTCGTCCCCTCTTGTTCTTGAGAGGCTGCGCGGCTCGTGCGGGTATCCCAACCCCACCGCGATTAGGTTCACGATGCCACCCATGCAATATTCCTTGGTGGCATCCTTTATTGGGTGCAGCCTGTTCAGCAAGAAGCGCCCCAGGTTAATAGTCTGGCCCTCCATCATGTGCCACATGACGTGGAGTTCCTCGGAGTAAATGTTGCTGGACTCGTTCTTGCTGAAGAGGAGGCACGCCACCAGCTTGTGCATTATCCTCCAGAAGCATGAGTGCACTGCCGCCACCTTGCTCCCGAGTTTGAAAGATGACTCCCCGGTTAGCTTTTCCCAGATATCTACGGGGTTGAACCCATCTCCTTCAGTGATCCTTGCACCGTTATCTAGTCTCCCTCTCTCCTCTTCACTGGAGGAGAAAATTTGGTTGAGCAGCTTCTCTGAAATGACGTGCTCTGCATTGTAAAGCCGCCCCTGGAGTCTGTCTGCTCCGCCATACTTTCTGGCTTCAGCAGGTGTATTCTTTACTCGGTGAAGGGACGCCATGAACTCCTTTGTGAGCTCGGTGTAGGAGGCGGATAGGCTGAGGCAGATTTGCCTCAGACCTGCTGCGGCAAGCACGTTCTCCATTCTCTCAAAGATGCCCAACTGCATGAAGGACGACTGGTGGCATAACCTGCTTGGCCTGTAGAGCTTGGCCCCTAGCTCAGCATATCTACATCCATGCTCCTCATCCCTTGGCACGAACCTTCCTGGTGTGTGATCCAGTGGTTCTTCTGTTGGGGCGGATGCTGTAGCTGGAGCGGCCGCTTCCTCAGTTCTCACCCTCTTTTCAGTCGTTGAGGGCCCAGTGACCTCGGGATTCGGGCGTTTCTGCCCGATCGTTGCTATCTCTGCCTCTGGCTCGGTGATGATTCTCCTGCCTTGCTCATCAACGCATCTGACGGTTTGCTTTGTGCGTGCCATCCCTATTATCAATTCAAATGTACTTTTGTTATCAGTGGGTAAATTAATAAAGGGAGAGACACCCGACACGACTGTATCGGGCTTCAAGACAAAATCAGGAGAAGCTTGCCCGATACAACTGTGTCGGGTGATACGGTTAAAAGAAACTGAGCGCCCGACAGGGTCTTGAAAGAGCGCTGCCTGATACAAGAATAAACGGGTGATACGGTCACTGCCCGACACAGCTGTATCGGGCAGGCGCGAGAGAAGTGTGTCGCGTGATAACAGTATCGGGCGACAAGAAAATCAACATAAAATCCTCGCCTGATACATCGTACGCGATAAAGGTCCGTATCGGGTATGCTCGGGCGATAGGGCTGTCGCGCGATACCTTTGTTTTCCTTAAGGTTTTGCGCGTCACGGGATCGGGAGAGGTCTCTGCGCGACACAGGAGCGGAGAGAAAGAAAAGTACTGCGCGATACGGTAGCTGAAAAAGGTAAAGTCTGGGAGTGCGACACGGTAAAGTTTTTGCCTTATATATAGCGGCCGGACGTCGCGGTAAAACCATTCCCTCCCGAGACGGGCGCAATCTGTATGTCGGTTGGTGTGCCGCCCGATCCGGTCTGGGAAAAAGGGTTACTAGACCAGACTTCGCCCGACCGATACAAGATTTTTCGGGACAAAAAGTCGAGGTAAAACCCACTTAAAGAAAGAGGCGACAGGCGGGTAAAACATCATTGGCCTAAGGCTAAACCCGGCCTCAGATGGTATTACCCATCCTGGCAAATAAAACTAAAGCGGTGGCCCTTAAAACAAAAAGAGTCAGCACACGTGCGCATGAACTGACTCGGGCCTTACTACAGTCCATAATGTTTGTAATGTCTATTTTGCCGAAAAGTAAATAACGTCCTATACTAGGGAAATAAAAGCACGGGCTGCCTCCCGAGGAGCGCTGCGTTCTCCGTCTTCAGCTAGACATCTTTGGCTTCTTTATCATACTTTATCACTTTGCTGGTTTAGTGTTGGACGGGATCTTCCCCGAAGGATTCTTCACAATCTCGGCGAGCTGTGCGAGCTGCTGATCGATTTGTCGCTGATGTGTTTGCATATCTGCCAATTGGACTTGCAGTGAGTTCAAGACTCCCGAATTTGACAGCGCTCTTTGTGCTAACTGGTTATTGACGCTATCTTGCTTCTTGACAAAGTCAAACAGCTGGCCGATCACCTCAGATTGGCTTGCCCCCTTCTCCTGTTCACGGGATGGGCCTTGGTATTTTCCTGCTACTTGGAAATTGCCTTTTACTGGTTGGAACTGGCTATTCTTGTTATACTGCACGGATCCCCCTCTCTTCTCGAAAGGTTGCACTGGCCTGGACGAGGTGTGCAGCTGATGCGAGTTTTCGGCTGCGTCTTTGTTGCCATAATTAAAACCAGGGTGGTCTGGTCTCTTGAAGTTCATGTAGGATACATTCTCGGTCCTTTCTTCTTCCGAGTCGGAGTCGCTGTCAGTGCCGGGTTTGGTGTAGACGCAGTTGTCTACCCCATGTCCTCCTTCACCGTAGGTAACACATTTCATAACTTTCTCAACTTGCTTCTTCCCCTTTCTGCCATGATCATTCACTTGTTTCACATCTGTTGCTATCATTTGAATCTGAGAAGTAATGTTTTCCAGAGCCTTGGACTCAAGAGAGGTTCCTTCCCCTGCCTTCTTCGCCTGCCCTCTATCGGATCTATCATAGTCAACATCGGCCTTCAACTAAGCCATGTTCCTAATGATCTTTTCGGACTTGCTTGGCTTTTTCCCTAAGAAGTCACTTCCTGCTGCCGCATTCAGTGATACCATTTCATCGGGAGTTAGCCCATTGTAAAAGGTGGAGACCAGGAAGCCCTTCTTGAAATTGTGGTGAGGGCAGTCCCTCTGATATTCCAGATATCGTTCCCAGGCGTCGTGGAGGTTTTCATTTGGCTTTTGCGTGAAAGACGTGATTTTTAACTTGTTCCTCATCGTCTTCTCAGTGGGGTAAAACTTGTTTACAAATGCGTCAGCCAGTTCTCCCCATCCATTCAGCACTTGGTGGGGTAGCCCAAGGTACCATGATAGAGCCTTGTCCTCCAAAGAGAAGATGAAACCCTTGCAGTAAATAACCTCTTGGGGAACCCCTCGCATCTTTATGGTGTCGCAGATACTTTTGAAAGCATCAAGGTGATGGTAAGGGTTGTCACTCTTAGAACTCCCCCTGAAGCTTTTATTTTGAATCATGGAGATCACAGATGGCTTGAGCTCAAAGTTTGTCGCATTGAACCTTGGGATGATAACGGGGCACCTCGATCTATTGGCCTTTGTAGAAGCCAATTCTCTCAGAGTTTTCTCTTCTTCCTCTGAGTCATCACTGTTGCTGGCGTCTCGGCGTCGCTCCCGGTTATCATGATTCCTCCTGTGTCTCTGACGACGTCTATGCTGATGATGCTGGTCCTCATGCCCTGGTGATTCTGGATCTTCTTGCCGCTCATTATCACTATACCGGTCGTTGTCTTCCGGTGGAGGCAAAACTGGCCTCCCTCCTTGGCTTTCGTTTCCAAAAATTTGACCGGCCTAAATCGCGCGTCCTAAAATTGGAGGCGTATTTGAGGTAGTCGAGCCTTCACATTTATAACCCGAATCCTTCTAGGCCCCCGCAACTTTGTTTACGGGGTCGAAGTAGTCATACGAGGTCGAACACAGGGACAAGGTGGGTCGTGTTGACGACTCTGAATCGACACTCTACACTCTGGTGGGTATAAAGAGATATTAAAGTTCCCCGAAGGGGAACAACAAGCTGTCACGATTAAATCAAAGAAAACTATCTCCAACTGGAGTTACAAGAAAGATTAAGATTTTGTCATTTAGCAGTTTTTAGGAATTTTCATGCAACAGAAAATAGAAAGATAAACTACAGTTTAAGGCGTAATGCAAGGGATAAGACTTCAGTAAGACAAGTGGTAGCAGTAACACCCTGCACCCCTCCTCTCAGAGCGGGTGCCTCTAACCAAGCTTCAACACCCCTCTCGAGGTTGCTGGGCTCAAGTTAGAGTGGAATGATACTAAAACAACTCCGTTCCGGGCACTCTCGTACTCCAGAACCGGACCAAACACTAGAGCCACAACCCAACTCTCGAAGTAGTTGCGACGGGAAAGACGATTCGGTAGCTAAGCGAAACGCGATCC
Source organism: Alisma plantago-aquatica (assembly GCA_963693085.1). Classification (NCBI taxonomy): domain Eukaryota; kingdom Viridiplantae; phylum Streptophyta; class Magnoliopsida; order Alismatales; family Alismataceae; genus Alisma; species Alisma plantago-aquatica. Next base: position 89,566,737 of record OY856410.1, on the reverse strand, counting down.
AAAACATGCAAGCTAGAGTTCAGATATCCAACACAGCAGTTACCCAATCAAAAGGCACCAAGCATTAAACAAATAGCAGTTAAGCATTTCTATTTCCATAAGCAATAAGGGTCTTAATACAATGCATAAGCTAAGAATTTAAATAACAGAATTAAAGATAGATGTCGCCTTCTTGATGTAGAAGAAGGACAGACTACTGTAGCTCTCCTGCCCGATACCGGTCAGGAGTCGAGCCCGATACAGCAGTGTCGGGCGGCACCCCCTCTCGGGAAGCGCTGACTGACGACTGACTGTATCGCTCAAGGACCCTTGCCGATACGCTCATGTCGGGCGGCGCACCCTCTCGGGCGGAACGCATGATGGGCGGAGCGTATCGGGTTCGATATCGTGTCGGGCAAAGAGCTACGAGTCTACTGTCGGGCACTCGTGTCGCTCATCTTCGCTAGCCGATATCGGCCCGCAGTGTCGCCCGGGACAACACTTAGTGAACCATCCCTTCCCTCTCGGGATTAGGGAAAGCTCACCTAGTGTCGCCCGACACAAGCACTGGGGCGCGATACTCTTGCTCTCACAGCTTCCTTCGATGGTGGCTCCCGAACTTCCGAACTGTCTTGTCCGAATTCTCTCGACTTGTCCGACCTTCTATTTATACCGGCGGTTGAAGGAGTTATGGTGCTGGAAACGCCACGTAGCTCCCTTATACGCCGGTCGATGGATGTGGACGGCTGATACAGGTATGTCTCGGTGTGAGGCACTGGCTATCGGTCACGTGGCTGGCGGCACGCCTGTCGGTGGGTGGCTGTGTCGCCCGACGAGTTTGGTCGTCGATGCGGCTTTGGCTCCCTGTCGGGTAGATGGTATGTCGGCCGACACGTCCTTATTGCGCAGCGCCCTTCTCCGCTGATCATTCTCGTGTCGCCGAGCCCCTGTCGGGCTGGGTTGTATCGGGCGTCAGGAAGGTCGAGACGGGCTTAGACTTATTGTGGGCCGGAATCGGCCTTATTGCACAAAAACGAGGAAAACTCTGTAGAAGATAGGAAAAATTGGAATAAGAGCGTTGCTTGGCCAATTATTGTGAAAATGCTAATAAAATAGAGGAAAATAGCAGAAAAGGGTAGTTTTGATAACAAAATAAAGGGCAAAAACGTCACAAAATTTGGTGTTATCATCCTTGTCAAAGGATACTTATTCTTTATTGTCACTTTGTGTAACTGTTGATAGTCTATACACAACCTCATGGAACTATCTTTCTTCTTGAAAAACAACATGGGAGCACCCCAAGGGGATGTTCTCGATCTGATAAAACCCTTCTCTAATAGTTCTTGTAACTATTTCTTTAACTCCTACATCTCTGTTGATGTCATTCTGTATGGTTATTGTGTAATGGGTTTTGTTCTAGGACAAAGATTGATCTCAAAGTCAATCTCTCTAGGAGGGGGAACTCTAGGAAAATCATCAGGAAAAACATATCCAAACTCTCGTACCACTGGTACCTCCTGGATACTAGGCCCTCTCACCTCGGTATTCACAACATGGGCTAAGAAAGATTCACATCCTTGTTTGATCAATTGCTCAGCTACTATAGCTGACATCAAATAGGTACGAAGAATCTTCCTATCACCTTGGAAAACCCACTATACCACTCCATCATGGAACATTGCTACCTTAGTGCTACAGTCCAAGATTACCTTGTAGTTTTCTAAGGTATCCATCCCTAGGATCACATGAAAACCATGCATGTAAAGTGCCAAAATATTACCTTGAATGTTACATCCAGAAAACGAAAGAACACAAGAAGAGCACACTTCCCACAACTACGCAGAACCAACCAAAGGAGTCTCCAGTCGTAGGCTGTCAGATCTATGACTAACATGTAGATAACAACTATATATCACCTCTCTGGTGATAAAAGAGTGTGTTGCACTTGGATCTACTAGAACTACTACAAAATAAGAAGCAGAAAAATCAGAATGAAATAACTCCATCTGACCTGTCACAACTTATGGAATGACTACTACTTCTGGCTGGGTCATGGCATAGAACCTTGTTGTCACCTATTGTCGTCCATGTCCTCGACTATCCTGTCTAGAGGATCATGTATACGATGCTTGACCGCGTCCTCTACCACTGCCACTACTGAACTACTATGTTTTGATCCTTGCTGACTCTGCCTTGGCTACTGGGTCACTTCCTCAACCTTCACAGGGCAATTCCATCTAATATGTCATGTCTGTTCACATTGGTGACACACCCGGTTATCACTCTGTGGTTTAAACAGCCCTGTATCCGAGACTGATGATGAGCTGTGAGCTCCTGTTGATGGAAAACCGTGACCTTTACCCCTACTTAGGGTCCATTGTGGAGGTGCATGTGATCTTAGTTCACTGAAGGTTGGCCTTGGTTGAGACTGTGGTGGGAAAAACCTTGTCTTCTTGAAGCCTCCATATGATTGACCTTGGAATTGATTCAGTCACTTATTAGCATTAGATTCACACTTTTCTATGGCAGACCTCTCAATCCTCCTTATGGATTCCACAAAGGTGGAAAACCTTTCCCTATTTTCTAGGGCTGATGTTGTTGTAGTTAACATAGAACTTAGGCCCTTTTCAAACCTATGAATCCTTTCTTTGTCATTGGATGCCATGTACAGGCAGAACCTCAAAAGCTCCGTAAACTTTGACTCATACTCATTAATAGTCATAGCCCCTTGAGGAATCTTCTAAATTGAGATATCTTCTCACCTAGATAGGTCTCTAGAAAGTATCAACTAATAAATTCCCATCAAAACTCCTCTCATCCTATCACAACTCCCGGCCTTTTCTCCTCTTCTATGGCCCACCAGTGACCAGCACTGCCCTTCAACAAGTATACCACTTGCTTAATTTTGTCTTCTTCATGGTTGTTTAGGATTTTTAATGCCTTTTCTAGCTCAATCAACCACATCTCAATGTCTACTAGATTGGAAGTACCAGCATATTCAATCACCCCAACACGTCTAAGATGTTCAAACATCTTCCCTACACCTTGGGATTCCACATTAGGGACAGTTGCCCTAGCTTGAGGTGATGGTTTTTTGTCTGCTATATGTGTAATTGTGGCCATCATCTGTCTAAACATAGACCAAAACATGGGATTGTCCATCATTGTTGGGTCTATCTGAAGCATTGCAGGCTACTCCGACCCTGCTTCTGTCACTCTCTCATTGCATGCCTACCTACCAGCACCTCCTCCTGGTGAAACATAGCTACTCTCAACATGTTCTTCATGTCCTCTAGACATATCTGCATAAACATAAACTATGATCAGATATGTTGCATACATAAGAATAGACTCAAACCTAAGTCCTATGTCCCTATAGACTCGACAAACCTATATCTTTGATACCAACTTAACTATGACACCTTATCATGCTAAACGTGATTTATCAAAACACAAAAACATGATCATCTAAAAATTACTCACATAGTCAAAAATGCAAAATAATTAAAACAAATTTTAACAATGTAAACAAACTATGGAACATTTACATAAAGGTCCATCCTTACATTCTCATATACTATAATAGGTATTTACATCTGGGTCCAATGGCCTCGGCTTCATCCTGTATACAAAAGATATTTCATAGGTACATGTCATATATTTACAAACATTGGCATACTGCCAAAATCTCGTATCGATGCAAATATATCATCTAGAAAACACATCACATACCTGGACCTGAGAGTACAGGAATGACAATAGGACTCTACTACTAACATCTACAACTAACCAACATTCTGAATCTATTGATCATCAGGTTGGTTCTCTTCCACAACATGACCTCGACCTTGTTGCTTGTGTCCACCTTAAAGGATGTGGTGACCCACAGGTGAGACCCAGTCCCAACAAGAGATATAACTCTCTCCAACGAATATTTAATACAACAGATTAATTAACAATAAATAAACTGGGGAGATAGGGTATTGAATAAGCAATTGAGCAGATTGAACAGTTTAAGCATACTAAGCAATTAAGAAAATAAGCTTTAGCAACAAGTAGAATTACTCAAATTTCATAAGTCTACACTCTATAAGAACTATGTAGCATAAAGGTAAAATAAGGGTGACTCAACCAACATGGACATATTTAACCCTAACAGATATATACTACACAGCTTGAATTACATCTTTTATTATGTTTCCCTAAGGGATTTGAGGAATACCACTCAAGTCTCAACTGACCACTACTAAGTCAAAATTAGTGCCATTCAAGATCTAGGATAATCGAATTCCTAAGATCTTCTTTGCCCTTAGTCAGTACGAGTCCACCACAACGACATATCAAATCAAGATGCTAACATCCTAGTCCATCCTTGGTATAGGTCACAACACTAGTGAAAGGAGGTGGGAATACAAACCCTACCATCTGAGGTACAACCGTAGTTTTCCTTAAATATTATCATATATACATATCTGAGACATGAGCATAGTCATTCTCCTGCTGAGTTATGACCACAGTCACCCTCCTAGACATTTGGATTCAAGATGAAAAGCACACCACATACTCAACATTATGTGCTCCAAGTTTCCCTTACGAATACTCATTTCACCATCTGGCAAGTCTTGACACTCAGATGGATCTATGGCACAGAGCACTAAATGATTAAGGTTACACTTGATTAGTTATTACCAATTGGGTGAATTAATGCTTCATCATACAAATGAACATACAAACCATAATGAATTTCTATCAAGTGTATAATAATTGCAACTTTAGAAGATATAAAACATTTGAAGTACATATCTTAGTCACATTACCATATGTTATCATCCATTGCATTATAATGAACCACATTGTCATCATGTCATTTTAAGATATCCATTTTGTATCACAAGTTCCAGGGTTTCAACCCTTATTAGAACATGAAAAGGATTTCATCTCAATTAGGGCTCAAACATGCCCAAAGGTCATTAAGCCCATCACATTATTCATAGCAACTTTATCCTCATCATTCCATGTCTTAAATAAGGCTCAAAAGATCATCAGCATATATGTATTCATAGGTATTATTATTATGGCAAGGCACTATGATATTCAAATAGCACTATCTTGTGGTTTAGACACAAGAAGAGTGTAATAGATTGTCACATTAATCATGTAAAAGGGCTGATTATAACCAATCATCATCATTTAATTACATTAAGATTAGGTATAGCAAACTATATCACATAAAAGTTACACACCCACTTATTATGGTCATTTATCAAATATAACTATAGGATAGAAAAGGTATATCAACAAATTAATGATATTAAATCACTTAATTATCATCACTAGGACCCACCTATAATATCATGGGGCTCATTCTAATCCATTGGATGTTGAAGCATACAATATCATTCGTTAGATCGGGTTCATTGTTCAAAGTTATCAATTGAAGTATAGGTCTAATCATTAGATCAATTGAACCAATGAATCATTGGTTTACGGTTTAGTAGAATCTACAATGACATCCTTAACTCACCATATGTGGTGATGACCTGATCCACTATTAGTTGTGATCATTAAGTCACCATCGATTGTTAGATCAACACTATATTCATTTAACACCATCGAATATTAAGCTAATGGCATCATTGATTGATAACATCCTTAGAGAATAAAACCATTGATCATTGAGATTCCAAGAGAGATTACATTGACCTAAGGTGTGACTATCAATTCACATCACCATTCATAACCCTTGGTCGGGTCCTTTGGTTTTCATGAAGACCACACCATCAAGTCATGTGTTTAGAGGAGAAAATAACCTAGAAACCCTAATATGGGCCATTGGTTGATAGGTGCTTAGCACCATAGGTGGTGATAACAACCTGAACTAAGTCATATACTTCCTTAGGAATAACATGCACATGATTACAGGTTCATCTAGAAATGGAAACAAAATAGGAAACACCATAAAAATCAAAATCCAGGTTGAGCATAGCTTTTTAGTGCATGGATCATCATTTTAAAGCAAGAACATGAGCTAGCAAGCTTATGGTAAGAAATAAACATGGAGCAAGTTATAAAACTCACCTCTACTAAGAAGAATAGACTTTTAGAAGCAAGAAAATTGATCCAAGAAGGTAGAAATCCCAATAGGAAGCTCTGAACTCGGCTAAGCAGACACTCTTCTTCACTAGGAATCAAAACCCTAGAAGAAGAAGCAAGAAAGGTAGGATCCTGAGCTCTAAAGAAACTTTTACCATGGAACAGCTTCAACATGGAGGAAGTTCTAAGGAAGGATAAGAGAAATAAAAATTGAGAAGGAAGGAATAAAACAACTTGCCTTGGTCGAAAACCCTAGAAGATGACCTTAGAAACCCTAGGTAGGGTTAGATGAAGCTCTTGGAGACCTTCTTCTCCAAAAAAGAGGTTGTTTTCTACCTTATACCACTTTTTTCCACAGACAAACAGAGAAAGGTATGTTCTCTAATCTAGAGGAAAGAGGGAGTGAGCAATGATTTTTATTTGGAGATAGGAAGGGTATATATAGCTGCATTGATAAGGAAGGGGTCAAGCATGAGGTGCCCATGAGCTTTCCATGTGTCCATTGCCTAGAGCTTCTATGTCCATGCATCACCTACCTCACATGCCACATGTTCTTTCTCTCCTTTATCTATACCCTTATCCTTATCTTTATCCTTATCCTTATCTTGACCCTTATCCTTATCCTTATCTTTACCATTACACTTCTCCTTATCCATAACGGGGGAAACCCGTAGAATGTCCTTGAAGAGGAACACCTCCAAACCAAGAACAACTAGGATCCCCATGGCCCAAAAAAGTCAAGAATGATAAGGAAATCTATAAGGATCGTAATTCTTGTGAAAATATACAAAGAAAACCTCCCAATTGGGTAAATTGCAAAAAAATCCAAAATGTACATAAAATTTCATAACTTGCTCAAAAAATGTCCAAATTGGACCAAATTTGAAACTTAAGCTTGTATTATGATTCTAAAGCATATCACAATGTTATAGTAAGGTTCTAGGCATTCAATTATGGTAATTAAGCTTTTTCACTACTTTAAAAAGTTCAGGGGCCTTACACATTGGGCAACCTTTCAATGTAAGACATGAAGGTCTGGAAATTTGATTTTTAGAAGGCCATGCCTTATTTGAAAATCTTTCCTAAATTGGATAGCATTTTGGATTGTTTATAATTAGAGGTCAAGCTTGTAGAGAATACTAAGTTTTGAATGATGCTCGAAAGCCTTTCATTGGGTACCAAAGCATTCAATTGTAAATGGTGGCTAAGAAAAGGACACCATAGTCAGACAGACTTTTGGCAAAAGTCAAGTCAAAAGATTTTGACAGGGCTTTAAAATGTCTTGATATATAATTTTAGAAGCTCCCCTAGAACAATGTAGGACACTGGAAAGATAAAAGTTAACTAATCAAGGATAAAAGAGTTGTAGGGTAGAATTCAATATCCTAACACTGAGTTGTGGGATATGAAACTTCTTAAATTTGGTGAGATGTGATTGGCACAATGTGTCGTCATAGGGTAAGTTGAGGGATTGATTGGTTAGACTTACAACTTTGCTTATCCATTCCTTTCATGATGGTTTCGAGGAGATTGATATGAAAATTGTATCCATGAAATGATTCTCAGAGTCAAAGGGTCATTTTATTTTATTAATATTGAGAATATTATCTAACTTTGTTAAGATCGTTCAACATTGAAGAGATTGTTCACTTAGAAAAGATTGTTCATTTTTGTTAAGGTTGTTCGACTCTAAATAGATTGTTTAACTTTGAAAATGTTGTTCAATTTTGAACATATGCTCATCTTTGAATAGATTACTGATTGAAGATTGGTGATCTCTAAAAAATTGTTTATCTTATGAGAAAGAATGTTTAACTATGAAAAGAGTGTTCAACTTTCAAAAGTTTATTCTACTTGTAAAAGGTTTTCTTTCTTTTGAAGAGATTATTGATCGAAGATGTTTGATGATTTGAAAATATTTTTTAAATTGTGAAAATATTGTTTATTTAAGATTGTTAATCTTTGAAAATATGTTCAACTTTTGAAAACATATCTCTTATTTTGAAAATATTGTTAGTCTTTAACCAAATATTTCCAATTGACACATGAAGATGTCACTAGAGCATAAACAATATATGCATGTGGATCATAATCTTAGGGCATGTAACAAGTAACAATTTTAGGAATAGGAAGACAAAGCAAGAACCATAGGAACCTACAAAACAAGCCACTCATTCAAGATGCATTGTTTAAAGGTTGAATCCTCTCCTTTTATCCCATGAGTTAGATGTGAATTTATGTCCTCGCTAAATCATGACATGTATAGGAGAGTCTTCTCCTAACATCTCTGTAAAATGATGGAATTCATTGTAGGAGTAGCCCGCTTTCATCGGATATGAGAAATGCTCCTAAAACACCAATGTACTACTGTAACTGTAATCAGTCGCAGGTGCTAGGAGAGAGGGGTGTCCTCAAGGCATTTCGATGTCTGGCATCCCACTATGCCATTACCTTTACTAACACTCCCACTACTCATCCAGGGATCCAACATGAGTGTTGACACCCATTTATTAGAGGCATGAGTTCGTAGGTGTGTTTAGTGAAATTGGAAGCTTATTCACATTTTCTGGTGTAGACCAATGACAAGATTGTATGAAAAGGAATGAACAAATAAACCCCCTTCCCAGACATGAAATTCATTTTCCACACAATCAATTAATCATTTACTCTTTAAGAAACTATATTTCTCATATGACATACCTATCCTATCCTTTTGTCATCCTTTCCTTTTATTTTGATTTTATTAACTAAGAGAAGAAAAATAAACAAAAACGGAAGTGGTGGCTACCCTAAAAGGGAAGTGGAAGAAAATTCTTTAAAAATATTATCTCAAAGACTAGAGGCAAGTAGCCCACTTTGAACACGTTTTTGATAGGTAGGAGAAATTTAATGAAATAAAACTAGTCCCAGAATCACAAGTTTTAGTGAAACCTCATATTCCACAAAAGGTATAGGGTTGGTAGAATCTCTGGTTCGGCCATGCTGACCTTGTTCTCTCCCCTTCACAAAAAAAGGTAAAAAAAACCTAAACAAGTAAGAAACTTCAAGAAAGCAAAAAAGGAAATCAACTTATATCATCTAGCATCCCTAGTGGAGTCGCTGGTAGTTTTTACCTACCTGAGAAAAACATATGATGAAGTTAACTCATTAGTCACATAAATGCAAAAAAATAGATTAATAAAGCTTCGAGTCACCGTTTGATTTATTTGTAAAATAAATGGAAATAAAAATATGTATTTAATTCAATGGGATAACACAAGGAAATTCTAAATTTTCCACCACTTAAGGGAGGGTAGAAAAAGTAGGGAAATAGAAACTAACACTGATTTTGGCCATCTTGTTACGAACGGAGAAGGTGTAAGAACCCCTGCATTACTTGATACTCACTATGAACCTTTTCATGTTCACAAATAAAAAGGCAGTTATGTCTAATTATATCTAACAAAGCAAAGGAAATGATAAAAAAATATGTTTTGTTTGTCAAATGTTGGGGACAAGTCATGGTCCTTCCATTGTTTCTTAAAGATCCTAATTTTTTAGGTGTAGGTATTAATTGCATCTAGCTCTCCTCGATGTAAATTCATCCCAGACACTTGAGAGTAAAACATAGGAGACGATAAAAAGGAAGTTTATGAGAAAGATCCAAGCCATTCAATCAATTAAAATAATTTATTGGATTAGATTACATGAGAATGCATCTAATTTATTCAATTGACAAGCATAAGAAGTTTAAGAAAGCAATTATGAACAAATTTGTAGATCAGAGTAGTTATAACTAGATATGTAGATTAGCGCAGTTATAGGCAATTCTACAAATCAAAGTAGATATGATTACCTTTATGCGACCTAACAATGAATAAAAATAACTGTACTAGAGCAAGGTCCTCGAATCACTCAAATGACAAAAAATGAAGGAAGAAGCGGCTTCAGGAGAGTCAAAAGGGATAGAATGATATGGTGAGTATGGGGTTATTTATAAGAAAAAATATGGATTTGGGGAGTCAAATAGATAGTTCTAGATCTATCTTCCTTTTGTGGGGTGGACACACAGTTCTACCACGTAGAACTAGGAAGATGGTTGGATTCTACAAGATATTCCTATAAAGAGAGAAAAATAAATTCATTTATTTGAATTTCTGGATTTTTCATGAATATTTTGGAGTTATTTCAGATAAAATCGATTGGGGTTGTGAGACTGAGTCCTACGTAGGATAAAAATCAACAAAAATAAAGGAAGATAAGAGGATAATTTTTTAGATTAGTCTTCATTGTTAACAAACATATATGCACTTTTATGAAGATAATGGCAATTCAATATATGTAGGATTTAAAAATAAATTTGTTATTCAAAATAATCCAACTAGGAAATGTACAATAAAAGACTTATAAAAAGATCAACTAAAGGGAAGATTGTAGTTATGTTCATAGAAGAACACCTTCTGTATGAAAACCCTCAAACTGTGATAGGTAAGTTAAATGGATGGCTGAAATATATGGAAAAATATGAAAAAAAAATTGAATAATTGGAATAAACTATATTAATGTTAGCCACATACTTGATGTAATCTTGATCGTTGAATGATTGACCAAAAATATGGTATCAACAACTTTTATGTAAAATTATGTCAAACTCTTTGGTTATGTTGATTTTCTATAATTTGATGTCTATTCATGCACTTGATTAAGTTAAATATTAATCTAATGTTTGTATTAAAAAAATCTAGTATTGTTGGTTCTAGAATGTCGATTGATCTAAGCTTCATCTTGAAAATCAATTTAATGAAACTCACCTTGTGATACATTGTAAATTTGAAACAAAATATCAGTTGTCTAGACAGTAGTCATATTTTTTTTTGGCATACAAGATTGGGTTATGTATCCAGTAAAAGAATCAAATGGTTTGTAGAAGTTGGAATTCTTTCATTTATAAATTTTTGTCACCAAAGTGTGTGTGGATTTTTGTTAAATATAAAATAACTATACACACAAAGAAATGAGTCATAGGGAGGCCTACCGTTGTCCTCTCGGTCACGTGAACAACAGGTGAAACGCAACGTTGCAGCAACATAGCTTGCTTTAGTTATTGTCAAAAAAAAAGCTTGCTTTAGTTTTAAAAAATGGTTTTTCTTTGCACTAATTCCTCATGATGGACTAAACTAGATGTGGGTATCTAGAGAAAACTTTGGAATAATAACATACATATGTGACCATGCCCCAGACTTTGACTGTGTTACCAAAAAACCAATCATAAGACAAGTTAAATAGGTAGATTGATTATGTATTGAGTCATTGCTAATGTTGGTCTCACAAGTACGAATTAAAAATGACTTTAATGTGAGAGAAAAACTTATTCAAATCCTAGACATGTCAAACATGTACAGCTCAAAAAGATCCACTTGAATACGGATAGAATGAAAAAACACTCATACCCAAAGACTTGTCACATATGTATTAATGTTGAGCTGTCATTATGGGTGTTGGCCTCGTAGGAGCATGTCAAATAAATATACTTTAAACCAATGGAACAAAAACAAACATATATCATCAAATATGTGGATTGATTTTGAGCTTAGTCTCGTCTCACGAGCATGGGTCAAAAAAGTCAAGTTTGATATAAAGAAATAGAAAGACGTCTAAATCCAAGATGTCACACATATGAACTGAATTTAGGCTGATTCATCGCTGATGTTGGTATCACAAGAAGAGGTCAAACTATCCACTTTAACAAAAAGATATCAATGCCTAAGACATGTCCAACATGTGAAGTGGTCATGTTTTGAGTCATTGTGGGTTGTTGCTCTCACAGATAGGGGTCAAAAGAACTATCATAAAATAGATGGACGAAAAGGCACCCAAACCAAAGATATCTCAAACATGTGAATTGATTTTAGGTTGAGTCATTGTAAGTGTTGGTCTCACGGACATGGTCAGCAAGATCCATTTTAAAAAGAATAGAACAAAAAACACTCAAATCCCACATTGTAAGTGGACAAGTTTTGATTCATGTCTTGAATTTAACTAGTATCTAGGTTTTTGATACAATGTTCAATCATTTACAAGGGTTCAAATACAAATCTAAATTACCAATACAAAACCATTCCAATTTTGGACCAAAATATAATTTTTAGATTTGAAGTTGGTCGCAATTATCATAAGAATACCCCATGCCATTTTTCTCCAGTCGAGCTTTGTCTTCACAGTATGGTTTACAAATATTGTAGTTATGAAGTGTTTTCTTTTATTTTCTTTGAATCTCAATATAATATAAAAAGAAAAACTTTAATGACTAATCAACTACAAACAACTTCATTGTACTTTTTAAAAGAATTATATATGGGTCACTAATAGAAGTATAGATATTAAAGTGTGTTTTGCCAAGTTTTTAGTTATAAGTTTGCATTCAAATGGATGCTTGGCCTATCATCAATTTAACATGAGGTGTAGTAATGATATTCATATTGTAATATTTTCACAATGTACTCAAAGTACTTACATATAAAAATATATAAAAAATCAAGCATGAACATATATTGTTTGGATTTATTAACTTAGAAATTGCTTAAATTTGACAGTGATTCAAAGTAAGAACTAGCCTAGATTGCAAGATTCCAAACAAAAATGTTATTTTTTGAGTGAACATATAATGCTGACACGGTTTACAACCATTTGAAAATATTAGCTTACATGTGCATCACCAAATATATTTTTCTATCAATTTATTCATGTTAGGCACATGCATTGGTGCCAAGACATAGTTTGTGCATACATAATCTTTATTTATTTGTAATGATCCTAAATCAAAATTGACTCTGAACTAAATTTCAATTGAGTTATAACCATCCTGAGTTCTTAGTATACTTATAGTTTTCTGAAAATTCAAATATTATTATCAAACTTCGTCATAATCATTAATAATTTGTCATTGGTTAAGATAGAAGAAGTGAGTTTTGAGTATTGACAATATATTAGATATAATGTTTTAGATATAAATATCTAAATTATGTTGAACCCAAATATGAATTATCTAAATTTTCAACCTAAATCAAGTATAACATAATATAGTTATCAAACATGATGGATGCCTAGATTTACAAATCCCAACTAGAATATGGATTATGTAAGATCGATTGATTTTCTAGCAAAAGCATGACCTAGAAGAGTGATATGTACAGAGAGTACTAGAAATTATTTAGCACAAAAGAAATGTTAATCAGAGAAATGACCAAAACTTTGTTGTACTGAGTCGATTGGTATGCAAGGGATGCTAGCCTCTAATGCTTGGGTACTATAAAGTTGTCTACTAGGATTCTAATATGCTAGAATGATCATAAGCTTACTATCATCCATGTGAATCCTTCATTGAAGTACATATTTGCATTTTTCCATGTGTCCTAATTGTCAACAGGTTGTGTTCTGATACAATTTGAATGAAGGAGCAAATGTTAAGACATTGCTACCAAGACCCACCTTAGAGACTCGTTCCATATGCAATCACCCTTCTTATTATGACCAGACCCACCAATGTATCATAGATTAGGTTGATTTTCACATTTACATCACATATGGAGGGTTAAGTGGTTATAAAGTTCCATCCAAGCAAAGGTGTATTAATCAACAACACATACCTTCTTGATGTTATTATATTAAAAATGTAGAGAAAGCTAAGGTTATACAATGGATTTGAAGAGATAAGAGGTTGCCTATGTGTCACATAAATCACATAGATGTTGATATTGTATCAAAAGAAGGGGACAATGTGGAGTTGAGGAAGCATAGACTTTGGTAACAGTGGGCACAGTTTGCTTTTTTCTTTCTATTTCAGTGTCCACGCATGATATAGTATGAAACAAACAATAATTTTAACATTTAATTTACGGACATGAAAATGTGTATGTAATGTCGTTTGCTTTAACATAACCAAAATGTGATCATTTTTTCATGTATAAAATTATCGATTTCTTTTGAGAAAGACTATCAAAATATTTCATTATAGGAAGAAAATAGACCTCACAAAGAATAATGGATGAGCTAGACATAATTGTAGTAATTTGACTAATAGGAAAGATCATCTTTGAAATCCAGTGCATTACCCTAAATTTTATACCTTTTTTTACCATGATACCATGTTATACATAGATATTACTATCTAACTTTATTGAAACTCACGTGCTTAGCATGTATCCTCTGCTAGTATAGATAAAGATGGACCTTTTGACGTTTTTGATGAGAAAGTTTTTGTAGCCTTTATCGGTGATAACTCATATTACATATTAATATCTTTGCATGAGAAATCTTAATATGTGGATGATGTACACGTATTCAATATTGATACTGAAAGACAATTGGACAAGAAAGGGAATCGTCATAAGATCATACAAAGGTAGTGAGTTTAATGGAAGTTATGATGATACATAAAAAGATCATGGAGCTTTTAAAAAACTTACCCAACAGTATGGAATGGTAACCCCATAACAACATTGATATCTTTACGAAAAAACTGTGTAGCTCAAAGATAAACTGTATATATATGAAAATTAATATCTTCACGATGAATTATTCCAATATACCTATATTTTTATTTATGGATATCTATAAATTTGTTGACGTTCTCAATCCGGAAACAGGTGTAGAAAGGGCAAAGATAAAACGATCTACATTCACAAGATGCTAGCGACCAGAGAATAGCATAGTTTTTTTATTGTAGGATTCCTTTCACTAAGTCTTTTGAATGAGGAACCTCGTGTCAAAAAGTTAGGATGGGAAGTGAAGACTTTTTATATGTTGTATTACAACATGCACCATACGTCCAAAATTCATTTGGTTGGACTACTGAGAAAGAACATAAAGAGTGTTATGTGACTCGAAGTAATGTCCTGATCCGACTGCATATCCAATTTGGAAACTTAAATGGATCTTCGCCGATCCGTTTATGGGGCATTGTAAGGGCCTTAGCCCGCCAATAGTAATCATCATGTATTCTTCTTTGACGGCTACCTCCATACACAGGGTGTCCCTTTGTAATCTTTTCTCTAAAATAGTGGAAATCTTGCCCCCTCCCGTAGACGTAGGTCATCTCGACCGAACCACGTAAATCTTGTGTTTTGGTTGTGTGATTGTTTCTCGTTTCTTATTCTTCCGCTGCGAAATCATCGTATTCTCGCGTTCAACTCTTAACAACGTGGTATCAGAGTCGTGTGTTCAAGATCCAAATGATGACGAGTCTGTACAAGATCAAGAAGTTTGATCGCAAAATCAATTTCAGACTATGGCAGATCATGATTCGTGGTGTGCTCGTTCAACAAGGATGAAAGACTTGGGAGCAGCAAAGAAAATTTTGGGGATGGAAATTATTAGAAACCACAAAGATGGAAGGTTACTTCTCAGTCAGGAGAAGTATGTGAAGAAAGTTTTACAGCGGTTCTCTATGTCTGATGCATCTCCAGTATCTATTCCTTTATATGATCAGTTCAAGAATCTCTCATTTGTTGAATCACCACAATCTGAAGAGGATGAAAACTACATGTCTCGTGTTCTCTATTCCATTGTAGTTGGTAGCATCATGTATGCTATGATTTACATGTGTCCAAACATTGCACAAGCAGTTAGCATGGTAAGCCATTTCATGTCCAATCCAGGAAAGCTACATTGGCAAGCAGTCAAGCACATTCTTAGGTACCTTAAGGGTACATCTTCTACATGCCTTGGATTTGGAAAGAGCACAGAGACACTTGTTGGTTATGTTGATTCTGACTTTGCAAATGACTGTGACAAAAGGCGTTCTCTTACGGGTTATTTGTTTACTATTGGTGGTTGTGTTTTGAGTTGAAAAGCTACATTACAACCCACCGTTGCATTGTCTAATACTGAAACTGAGTACATGGCATTGACAGAAGCCATCAAAGAAGCCACCTGGCTTACAGGACTGTGTGTTGATTTTTATATTCTTGACAAGACAACGGCCATCTACTGTGACAGTCAGAGTGCAATTCACCTTATAAAAGATCAGATGTTTCATTAAAGGACAAAGCACATCGACGTCAAGTATCACTTCATCAAAGAGGTGATAGCACAGGGGAAGATTGTGGTGAAGAAGATTGTAAGCAAAGAAAATCATGTTGATATGATGACAAAGTCGTTGCCAATTTCCAAGTTCAGACATTTTCTAGACTTGGTTAGTCTACACAACATGCAGTGACGCCCTTAGGGGCTGGAGGGGGAGAGAGATCTACTATTATTCCTTTTCAGAGAGCCAGAGACTTCAAGTCAAG
The DNA here is from genome assembly GCA_963693085.1 of Alisma plantago-aquatica. NCBI lineage: Eukaryota > Viridiplantae > Streptophyta > Magnoliopsida > Alismatales > Alismataceae > Alisma > Alisma plantago-aquatica. The sequence goes on along the minus strand of OY856410.1, from coordinate 89,550,397 downwards.
GTGGAGATTGTTATGTGACTCAAAGTAATGCCCTGATCCGACTGCATATCCGATTTGGAAAATTAAATGGATCTTCGTTGACCCGTTTGGTATGGTATGACTTGGATTTCGGATCCGATTAGGAATCTGATTACTCTTTCTGTATTTGTATATATGTACACCCTTGTTAGGGTTCGATAATCATCATGGATTCTTCTTTGACGACTGCCGCCATACATTGGGTGTCCCTTTGTAATCTTTTCTCTGAAATAGTGGAAATCTCACCCCCTCCCGTGGACGTAGGTCATCTCGACCGAACCACGTAAATCCTATGTTTTGGTTGTGTGATTGTTTCTCATTTCTTGTTCTTCATCTGCGAAATTGCCGTATTCTCCTGTTCAACTCTCAACAAAGTGGTATCAGAGCCGCGTGTTCAAGATCCGAACAATGACAAGTATGTACAAGATCGAGAAGTTTGATCGCAAAATCAATTTCGGACTATGGCAGATCATGATGCGTGGTGTGCTCGATCAATAGTGATGAAATATTTGGGAGCAGCAAAGAAATTTTGGGGATGGAAATTATTAGAAACCGCAAAGATGGAAGGTTACTTCTCAATCAGGAGAAGTATATGAAGAAAATTCTGATGTGTGACGTCCAAATTGAAACCCTCACCTCAGCGAGAATCCCAAATTAAACATCCCACACTAGGCTAAGAAGAAGAAGTTCAAGGGAGTCAGAAGGAAACACAGTAGCACATGCACATGAACAATAAACAAACCACAACACATATTCACCATTCAACATATAATTACAACATGAATTGTTACAACATTTGATATTACATATTGAACAGCAAACTATACATACACATGTACTACCACTAAACTACAGGATCTTAAGACAACAGGTCCACCTGTACATCAGCTCGCTACACAACTCTCACTATCCTGGATCTTCAAGAACATAACCACAACCTAAACAAAAGATTACATGCGGTACACGTCAGCACAATATTTCATGAATATTGTACGGAGTACGCCTACGTGTCTTTTTATATACCTCTCATTACATCTTAGCAATAAGATAAAACTAATATACTTGGCAGTAACAGAAGAATATAAGAAAAACATATACTTGCCCATGGATATTCATTAACAAAAGAGAACACATATTTTAAGCACATTTTCCATTATATACTCATGCATCCGCCTACCAATGGGATAGATGCTTTATGGCCTCATGATCCGCTTACCAAAGAGATAGATCATTTCATATGGTGATCCGCTTACCAAAGAGATAGATCACCTTTAAGCACTACGCTTACCAAAGAGATATAGTGCTTTCATATAATGGAACAGATATATTATGTTTCAAGTGTTCATAGCCATAAGTATGGAAAATCAAGCAAGATATCATACAAGAACAATCATTTCATCCAATATCATATGCCAAGTATTTTACTATGCATATAGCACAAGCATATTGTATAATAAGCCAAGTAAGAGGTAATGGTGTACCTTGATCAAGAAAGACAACCTAATCACATATGTCCTGATATCAGATATATCCTCATGTCAACTATATCTTGGTCAAACCCCTACTTAAGGCAAGATCATATACTAGCATCAAATTCTCATCATGTTAACCCTAATCGTGTTCATTAGGGCTTTACTTGGTCTCTTAAGTATATGTACTTTATTACTTGTCTTATCATCTTGTAATTAGGTTACTGATGTTATATTCCAGATTGGGGTACATAATCTGATTATCAGGTTCTATATCATTATTTATACATATTAACCCTAAGTTACATGTATTACTTAAATTAGGGTTTCATCATGTGTATTATGGGTCATCTTCGTATAACATAGATTATGTGTATCATATTGATCTCATATTTAATAATGAGGTTCCAGATACTGATATGAGCTTACTCTGTAAATTTCATCATTTATTGAGCATGTATGCATTAATTGCATTTTACTTAGGGTTATTATCCCTAATTAGACATATTAATCAAATTACATGATTTCATACATCAACATGATCATATCTAACATCATATGCATTATAAACATAATTACAGGTTTACTGACATTTTTCCATAATTCTTTGTCATTATTTGATATTTATTATCTATTAAACAAGCATAATACATATTACATGATATTCCTGATATTAATGCATCAAAAGCCTGATATTATCATTCCATGTTGTTCTAAACATTATTCTGAGAATTTCGATACCTTACTTGTATTTTTCTAATATACGTGCTAATTTCTATGATTTATCTACGATCTGAGTTATTTCTAGGATTTTACCTTTTTCGACGAATCCCAAGCGGCCACGTGGCCTGACGCTGCTCTTCTTTCCTCACTGGCACTCGCTTGGTCCGGGTCTGGCTCTAGACCCAGTTCAACCGGTCTCTCTTCCCTATTCTCTCACGATCGGACTCTCTCTCTCTCTCTCTCCCCTCGCGTTTGACGCGATCGGCTGCCCGTTCTCTCTCCGTTCAGGGCGTGCGTGAGCGCCGTCGCAGCGTCTTCTGTTCTCCATGGCCCAGACTGCCGTCGCTGCAAGGGAGATTCTGGTGAGAGATCAAGCACTCTCATCTCCTCTCGATATCCCCCCTTCCACAGCGCTGCTTGTGTGTGTGGGTTTCTTCCGTAGATGCAGGCGCCGCTGGATCCAGGCTCCTCCGGCGAGGCTAGCTGCAAGCTCCTCCTCCTAAAGACGAGCTTCTTTTTCTGAGAAGATCCGTGTGTGTCTTCTCTGCACCATCAACCTCCCAGCCTCTAGATTTGGGCACTCGCGGCTCCAGGAAGCTTTTGCAAATAGAAGCACGCCGTTGTCGTCTGCTATAGAAGCGCCAGTGTGGGCTTCACCTTGCTGCGGCCAAAAGATCCTTCTGTGTCTGCGTCATGCTGCCAACATCTCTTCTCTGGTGTGTCCCAGGGTACGTCATTGCAGCTCCTTCTGTGAGTCATCGGCTTCCAGATTTTCTGTTGGACTATCAGACCATAGCGAGGAGTCCCCGCTTCCTTGGTCCTTCTCAGTGCCGTCGGCCTCTTAAGCTTGAGTTGCTAACTGCTAGCCGCAACCTGCTCACCACGATGGAGAAGAACTGAGGGACAAGGTCTCATTCTCCCTAACCAGCTGCCTTATACGAGTGCTTGAACTATGCTATCGGCAACCCAAGGCAAAAGGACTAGTTCCCCATTCTTTTCACACGAACAAACCGCTCACCACTCTCGCTTCCTCAGGCCACGACCTGGACGTGGGAGTCCAACGAAGCTGGCACCTTTGCTCATGTAACCACTGCGATGAAGACAACTTCCTAACTCCTCAGCCGTTCGATTCTATCTAAGGGCCCTGATAAGTGCTTAACAAAACCTGATCCGTGGCTGCTCATGTCAAGGCTTTGTCTATAGGATCGAGACTGCCCAGCTCAAATCTTCTCCAAGCAGCACACGATTAACACATGAGCGTGACATAGTATTTTATCAAAGCCCAAGCTTACATATGTTAACATGGGTCAAACATACATCAAAAAGTTAATCATTATCCAAGATACCTCACATCCAACTTTGGTGCTAAAACTCAACTATATGGCCAATAAATTAAATTCCTTAAATAGGCATAAACTTATGGATCTTAAACATGATATCAACATCAATCAATAATCTGACTTTATAAAAAACAGCTTGTAACTTCCAATATAAAAACTAAACATATTAATTCACTTATGTCCTTGACCTTTAATGATTCCAAAAGTCCACTCCATCACATCCTTCACACCTTAAAAGATATTTCGTCCTCGAAATAAAGCCAGAAAAAAACCACTTTGTCACAAAAATTCTACAGCGGTTCTCTATGTCTGATGCATCTCCAGTATCTATTCCTTTAGATGATCAGTTCAAGAAGCTCTCATTTGTTGAATCGCCACAATCTGAAGAGGATGAAAACTACATGTCTCGTGTTCCCTATTCCAGTGTAGTTGGTAGCATCATGTATGCTATGATTTGCACGCGTCCAGACATTGCACAAGCAGTTAGCATGGTGAGCAGATACATGTCCAATCCAGGAAAGCTACATTGGCAAGCAGTCAAGCACATTCTTAGGTACCTTAAGGGTACATCTTCTACATGCCTTGGATTTGGTAAGAGCACAGAGACGCTTGTAGGTTATGTTGATTCTGACTGTGCAAATGACCGTGACAAAAGGCGTTCTCTTAGAGTTATCTGTTTACTATTGGTGGTTGTGTTCTGAGTTGGAAAACTACTTTACAACCCACTGTTGCATTGTCTACTACTGAAGCAGAGTACATGGCATTGACAGAAGCCATTAAAGAAGCCACCTGGCTTAGAGGACTGTGTGCTGAGTTTTGTATTCTTGACAAGACGTCGGCCATTTACTGTGACAGTCAGAGTGCAATTCACCTTACAAAAGATCAGATGTTTCATGAAAGGACAAATCACATCGATGTCAAGTATCACTTCATCAGAGAGGTGATAGAGTAGGGGAAGCTTGTGGTGAAGAAGATTGTAAGAAAAGAAAATCCTGCAGACATGATGACAAAGTCATTTCCAGTTTCCAAGTTCAGACATTGTCTGGACTTGGTTAGTCTACACAGCATGCAGTGACACCCTTAGGGGCTAGAGGGGGAGAGAGATCTACTATTATTCCTTTTCAGAGAGCCAAAGACTTCACGACAAGGTGGAGATTGTTATGTGACTCGAAGTAATGTCCTGATCCGACTACATATCCGATTTGGAAAATTAAATGGATCTTCATGACCCATTTGATATGTAACTTAGATTTCAGATCCGATTAGGAATTAGATTACACTTTCTGTATCTATATATATGTACACCCTTTTTAGGGTTCAACAATCATCCTGTATTCTTCTTTGATGGCTGCCGCCGTACACAGTGTGTCCCTTTGTAATCTTTTCTCTGAAATAGTAGAAATCTCGCCCCCTCCCGTGGACGTAGGTCATCTCGACCGAACCACGTAAATCCTGTGTTTTGGTTGTGTGATTGTTTCTCGTTTCTTGTTCTTCTGTTGTGAAATCGTCGTATTCTCGCGTAAACTCTTAACAAAGTGGTATCAGAGCCGCGTGTTCAAGATCCGAATGATGACGAGTCTGTACAAGATCGAGAAGTTTGATCTCAAAATCAATTTTGGACTATGGCAGATCACGATGTGTGGTGTGCTCGTTCAACAGGGATGAAAGACTTGGGAGTGGCAAAGAAAATTTTGGGGATGGAAATTATTAGAAATTGCAAAGCTGGAAGTTTACTTCTCAGTCAGGAGAAGTATGTGAAGAAAGTTCTACAGCAGTTCTCTATGTCTGATGCATCTCCAGTATCTATTCCTTTAGATGATCAGTTCAAGAAGTTCTCATTTGCTGAATCACCACAATCTGAAGAGGATGAAAACTACATGTCTCGTGTTCCCTATTCCAGTGTAGTTGGTAGCATCATGTATCCGATGATTTGCACGTGTCCAGACATTGAACAAGCAGTTAGCATGGTGAGGAGATACACGTCCAATCCAGGAAAGCTACATTGGCAAGTAGTCAAGCACATTCTTAGGTACATTAAGGGTACATCTTCTGCATGCCTTAGATTTGACAAGACCACAGAGACACTTGTTGGTTATGTTGATTCTGACTTGGCAAATGACCATGACAAAAGGCATTCTCTTACAGGTTATCTATTTACTATTGGTGGTTGTGTTCTGAGTTGGAAAGCTACATTACTACCCACTGTTGCATTGTCTACTACTGAAGTTGAGTACATGGCATTGACAGAAGCCATCAAAGAAGCCACCTGGCTTAGAGAACTATGTGCTGAGTTTTATATTCTTGACAAGATGATGGCCATCTACTGTGACAGTCAAAATGCAATTCACCTTACAAAAGATCAGATGTTTCATGAAAGGACAAAGCAGATTGACGTCAAGTATCACTTCATCAGAGAGTTATAGCGCAGGGGAAGATTGTGGTGAAGAAGATTGTAAGAAAAGAAAATCTTGCAGACATGATGACAAAGTTGTTGCTAGTTTCCAAGTTCAGACATTGTCTGGACTTGGTTAGTCTACACAGCATGCAGTGACGCCCTTAGGGGCTGGAGGGGGAGAGAGATCTACTATTATTCCTTTTCAGAGAGCCAGAGACTTCAAGTCAAGTGGAGATTGTTATGTGACTTGAAGTAATGTCCTGATCCGACTACATATCCTATTTGGAAAATTAAATGGATCTTCGCCGACCCGTTTGGTATGGTATCACTTGGATTTCGGATCTGATTAGGAATCTGATTGCTCTTTTTGTATCTATATATATGTACACCCTTGTTAGGGTTCGATAAGCATCATGTATTCTTCTTTGATGACTTTCGTCGTACACACGGTGTCCTGATAACCTCCCATTTTGTGATGTTATCTTATTAGTTATCCTTAATTTTCCATACTCTTTCTTAGATAAATTAGATAGAATCATTAACTTTTTACTTTATTGCGGATTTACCAATAAACTAACTTTTCTTCTTTATCATTACAGAAAACACACAAAAAAAATTAAAAAGACTCCACACGGTCTCAAGACCATATGAAGACCACACGGTCCCAAGACCGTGTGAAGGTCACTCAGTCTCAAGACCGTATGAAGACCACACGGTCCCAAGACCGTGTGAAGGTCACTCGGTCTCAAGACCGTATGAAGACCACACGGTCCCAAGACCGTGTGAAGGTCACTCGGTCCCAAGACCGTATGAAGACCACACGGTCCCAAGACCGTGTGAAGGTCACTCGGTCCCAAGACCGTATAAAGACCACACGGTCCCAAGACCGTATGAAGGTCACTCGGTCCCAAGACCGTATGAAGACCACACGGTCCCAAGACCGTATGAAGACCACATGGTCCCAAGACCGTGTGAAGGTCACTCGGTCCCAAGACCGTATGAAGACCACACGGTCCCAAGACCGTGTGAAGGCCATACAGTCTCAAGACCGTTTGGGCTCAACTTGAGCCTATAAATAAGACCCCAAGGATCACTTCAAAAGGGAGATCTCTCAGACGCCCAAAGGCTGCCCCTCCAGTTCCAGAGCAATTCCATCCTTCATCCATTGCCCCAAGGCTGCCAGTTTGAGATCCACGTTCCATCATCAAGCTACCTTCTCTCTCTCAACAGCAAAGAAGGTGGGAAGAGAAGATCCTTCATCAAGGCAACCACGAAGTGCGAAGATCGTTGCTCTCTTCACCAAGGGTTCAACCTTCCCTCCTCCGTGGAGATGACGTTCTTCCTTTCTCTTCTCGCCTCCTTCTTTGTCCTTGACATGAGCGAGTAGTCTCATTCACTAGGATGCGGGGAGTAGCCCCGCTACCCATGTTTTCATTTCATGCAATGTAATTCAATTGTTTGCAAATGAGATACTATCCTTTTCAGTTCAACATCAATCGTTTAATGAATGCTAGTTGCTTGATCATCAACTTGTGTTACTTATTATCTTCTGGTATGAATTGTCTATGTTTGTACCCTTAGATCTGAATATCGATTGAATGTTGGTTTTAGATGTATGTAGTCACCATATGTCTGTTTCGGTATCTAGGAGTGCTTTCATGAGTGGAGTAAACTCACCCCCCATCGTTGCACTTCCATACTATGAAATGGAATCAGTTGACGTATGGAAGTGCAACCTTGGTAAGGTCGAGGAACACATTTCATGAAGGAGTAATGAAAAGCAAGTGACTATTCATTATGGAATGGCTGGCGTTGCAATACTCCACACTTCTCGTAGCTAGTTATCCGAAAGGAAGCTAGGACTACAAGATACTAACTGATTTGACTCTCTTTGCAGGTTGTTTTATTATGTTGCATGTCTTGATCAATGTGTAGTGGTGTGAAACCTGATAACATCCTAGTGGTTTTTAATCATTGTTTACAACCTTAATTTCTACTTTCCTGCTTTACTTTCCTTGCACTTAGCTTAAAACCAATTCAAACTTTCGATCTAAATATCAATTGTTAAGGAGTTAAGTATGACTAAAACGTTTTCCATCTTGATTACATCAAGACCGTTGTCCCGAGGATTCGACCCTTAACTATACTACGATAAGACTTCTGCGTGTCTTAGCATACGTGGGTGGAGATCTTACCATAGTACTAGCAAGGCTAAACTTAGGGATTCATCATCTCTAGGATTTTTAGTGGCGTTGTAAAACTCCATCATGTCCCTTTGTAATATTTTCTCTAAAATAGTGGAAATCTCACCCCCTCTTATAGACGTAGGTCATCTTAACCGAACCACGTAAATCATGTGTTTTGGTTGTGTGATTGTTTCTCGATTCATGTTCTTCTGCTGCAAAATCGTCGTATTCTCGCGTTCAACTCTTAACAAAGTGGTATCAGAGTCGTGTGTTCAAGATCCGAACGATGATGAGTCTGTACAAGATTGAGAAGTTTGATCAAAAAATCAATTTCAGACTATGGCAAATCATGATGCGTGGTGTGCTCGTTCAATAGGGATGAAAGACTTGGGAGGAGCAAAGAAAATTTTGGGGATGGAAATTATTAGAAACTACAAAGATGGAAGGTTACTTCTTAGTCAGGAGAAGTATGTGAAGAAAGTTCTACAGTGGTTCTCTATGTCTAATGCATCTTCAGTATCTATTCCTTTAGATGATCAGTTCAAGAAGCTCTCATTTGCTGAATCCCCACAATCTGAAGAGGATGAAAACTACATGCGTCGTGTTCCCTATACCAGTGTAGTTGGTAGCATCATGTATGCTATGATTTTGCATGTGTCCAGACATTGCACAAGCAGTTAGCATGGTGAGCAGATACATGTCCGTTCCAGGAAAGCTACATTGGAAAGCAGTCAAGCACATTCTTAGGTACCTTAAGGGTACATATTCTACATGCCTTGGATTTGGCAAGAGCACAGAGACGCTTGTTGGTTATGTTGATTCTTACTTTGCAAATGACCGTGACAAAAGGCGTTCTCTTACAGGTTATCTACTTACTATTGGTGGCTGTGTTCTGACTTGGAAAGCTACATTACAACCCACTGTTGCATTGTCTACTAATGAAGTTGAGTACATGGCATTGACAGAAGCCATCAAAGAAGCCACTTGGCTTAGAGGACTGTGTGCTGAGTTTTATATTCTTGACAAGATGACGGCCATTTACTGTGACAGTTAGAGTGCAATTCACCTTCCAAAAGATCAGATGTTTCATGAAAGGACAAAGCACATCGACGTCAAGTATCACTTCATCAAAGAGGTGATAGCATATGGGAAGATTGTGGTGAAGAAGATTGTAAGCAAAGAAAATCATGCAAACATTATGACAATGCCATTGCTAGTTTCCAAGTTTAGACATTGTCTGGACTTGGTGAGTCGACACAGCATACAGTGACGCCCTTAGGGGCTGAGGGGGAGAGAGATCTACTATTATTCCTTTTCAGAGAGACAGAGACTACAAGTCAAGTGGATATTGTTATGTGACTCGAAGTAATGTCCTGATCCGACTGCATATCCGATTTGGAAAATTAAATGGATCTTCGTCGACCCGTTTGGTATGGTATGACTTGGATTTCATATCTGATTTGGAATCTAATTACTCTTTCTATATCTATATATATGTACACCCTTCTTAGGGTTCGATAATCATCATGTATTCTTCTTTGACGACTGTCGCCGTACACAGGGTGTCCCTTTGTAATCTTTTCTCTGAAATAGTGGAAATCTCACCCCCTCCCATGGACGTAGGTCATCTCGACCGAACCACGTAAATCATGTATTTTGGTTGTGTGATTGTTTCTCGTTTCTTGTTCTTCCGTTGTGCAATCGTCGTATTCTCATGTTCAAATCTTAACAAAGTGGTATCAGAGTCGCGTGTTCAAGATCTGAATGATGACGAGTCTGTACAAGATCGAGAAGTTTGATCGCAAAATAAATTTTGGACTATGGCAGATCACAATGCTTGGTGTGCTCGTTCAATAGGGATGAAAGACTTAGGAGCAGCAAAGAAAATTTTGGGGATGGAAATTATTAGAAACCGCAAAGATGGAAGGTTACTTCTCAGTCAGGAGAAGTATGTGAATAAAGTTCTACATCGGTTCTCTATGTATGATGCATCTCCAGTATCTATTCTTTTAGATGATCAGTTGAAGAAGCTCTCATTTGCTGAATCACCGCAATCTGAAGAGGATGAAAACTACATGTCTCGTGTTCCCTATTCCAGTGTAGTTGGTAGCATCATGTATGTAATGATTTGCACGCGTCCATACATTGCACAAGCAGTTAGCATGGTGAGTAGATACATATCCAATCTAGGAAAGCTACATTGGCAAGTAGTCAAGCACATTCTTAGGTACCTTAAGAGTACATCTTCTATATGCCTTGGATTTGGCAAGAGCACAAAGACACTTGTTGGTTATGTTGATTCTGACTTTGCAAATGAACATGACAAAAGGCATTCTCTTACGGGTTATCTGTTTACTATTGGTGGTTGTGTTCTTAGTTGGAAAGCTACATTACAACCCACTGTTGCATTGTCTACTACTAAAGCTGAGTACATGGCATTGACAGAAGCCATCATTGAAGCCACCTGGCTTAGAGGACTGTGTGCTGAGTTTTATATTCTTGACTAGACGACGACCATATATTATGACAGTCAGAGTGAAATTCACCTTACAAAAGATCAGATTTTTCGTGAAAGGACAAAGCACATCGACGTCAAGTATCACTTCATCAGAGAGGTGATAGTGCAGGGGAAGATTGTGGTGAAAAAGATTGTAAGCAAAGAAAATCCTACAGACATGATGACAAAGCCGTTTCCAGTTTCCAAGTTCAGACATTGTCTGGACTTGGTTAGTCTATACAGCATGCAGTGACACCCTTAGGAGCAGGAGGGGGAGAGAGATCTACTATTATTCCTTTTCAGAGAGCCATAGACTTCAAGTCAAGGTGGTGATTGTTATGTGACTTGAAGTAATGTCCTGATCGAACTACATATCTGATTTGGAAAATTAAATGGATCTTCGCCGACCCATTTGGTATGGTATGACTTGGATTTTGGATCCGATTAGGAATTTGATTACTCTTTCTATATCTATATATAAGTACACCCTTGTTAGGGTTCGATAATCATCATGTATTCTTCTTTGACGGCTGCCGCCGTACAAGGGTGTCCCTTTGTAATCTTTTCTCTGAAATGGTGGAAATATCGCCCCCCCTCCCGTGGACGTAGGTCATCTCGACCGAACAACATGAAGCCTATGTTTTTGTTGTGTGATTATTTCTCATTTCTTGTTCTCCCACTGTGAAATCGTCGTATTCTCGCATTCAACTCTTAACAAAGTGGTATCAAAGCTGCGTGTTCAAGATCTGAATGATGATGAGTCTGTACAAGATCGAGAAGTTTGATCGCAAAATCAATTTCGGACTATGGCAGATCACGATGCGTGGTGTGCTCATTCAACAAGGATGAAAGAGAATGTTCCCTATTCCAGTGTAGTTGGTAGCATCATGTATGCTATGATTTGCACCCTACATGTTGAAAGAGGATGAAAACTACATGTCTCATGTTCCCTATTCCAGCATAGTTGGTAGCATCATGTATGCTATGATTTGCATGCGTCCAGACATTGCATAAGCAGTTAGCATGGTGAGCAGATACATGTCCAATCCAAGAAAGCTACATTGGCAAGCAGTCAAGCACATTCTTAGGTACCTTAAGGGTACATCTTCTACATGCCTTGGATTTGGAAAGAGCACAGAGACGCTTGTTGGTTATGTTGATTCTGACTTTGCAAATGACCGTGATAAAAGTCGATCTCTTACGGGTTATCTGGTTACTATTGGTGGTTGTGTTCTGAGTTGGAAAGCTACATTACAACCCACTATTGCATTGTCTACTACTAAAGCTGAGTACATGGCATTGACAGAAGCCATCAAAGAAGCCACCTGGATTAGAGGACTGTGTGTTGAGTTTTATATTCTTGACAAGATGACGGCCATCTACTATGACAGTCAGAGTGCAATTCACCTTAAAAAAGATCAGATGTTTCATGAAAGGACAAAGCACATCGACGTCAACTATCACGTCATTAGAGAGGTGATAGCGTAGGGGAAGATTGTGGTGAAGAAGATTGTAAATAAAGAAAATCCTACAGACATGATGACAAAGTTGTTGCCAGTTTCCAATTTCAGACATTGTCTGGACTTGGTTAGTCTACACAGCATGTAGTGACACCCTTAGGGGCTGGAGGGGGAGAGAGATCTACTATTATTCCTTTTCAGAGAGCCAGAGACTTCAAGTCAAGGTGGAGATTGTTATGTAACTCGGAGTAATGTCCTGATCCGACTGCATATCCGATTTGGAAAATTAAATGGATCTTCGCCGACCCATTTGGTATGGTATGACTTGGATTTCGGATCTGATTAGGAATATGACTACTCTTTCTGTATCTATATATATGTACACCTTTGTTAGGGTTCGACAATCATCATGTATTCTTCTTTGACGGCTGCCGCCGTATAGAGGGTGTCCCTTTGTAATGTTTTCTCTGAAATAGTGGAAATCTCCCCCCCCCCCGTGGACATAGGTCATCTCATCTAAACCACGTAAATCATGTGTTTTGGTTGTGTTATTGTTTCTCATTTCTTGTTCTTCCGCTGTGAAATCGTCGTATTCTCGCGTTCAACTCTTAACAAAGTGGTATCAGAGTTGCATGTTCAAGATCCGAACAATGACGAGTATGTACAAGATCGAGAAGTTTGATCGCAAAATCAATTTCGGACTATGGCAAATCACGATGTGTCGTGTGCTCGTTCAACAGGGTTGAAAGACTTGGGAGCAGCAAAGAAAATTTTGGGGATGGAAATTATTAGAAATCGCAAAGCTGGAAGTTTACTTCTCAGTCAGGAGAAGTATGTGAAGAAAGTTCTATAACGGTTCTCTATGTCTGATGCATCTCCAGTATCTATTCCTTTATATGATCAGTTCAAGAAGCTCTCATTTGCTCAATTGCCACAATCTGAAGAGGATGAAAACTACATGTCTCGTGTTCCCTATTCCAGTGTAGTTGGTAGCATCATGTATGCTATGATTTCCACGCGTCCAGACATTGAACAAGAAGTTAGCATGGTGAGCAGATACATGTCCAATCTAGGAAAGCTACATTGGCAAGTAGTCAAGCGCATTCTTAGGTACCTTAAGGGTATATCTTCTACATGACTTGGATTTGGCAAGAGCACATAGACGCTTGTTGGTTATGTAGATTCTGACTTTGCAAATGACCGTGACAAAAGGCATTCTCTTAAGGGTTATCTGTTTACTATTGGTGGTTGTGTTCTAAGTTGGAAAGCTACATTACAACCCAATGTTGCATTGTCTACTACTGAAGCTGAGTATATGGCATTGACAGTAGCCATCAAAGAAGCCACCTAGCTTAGAGGACTATGTGCTGAGTTTTATATTCTTGACATGATTACGGCCATCTACTGTGACAGTCAGAGTGCAATTCACCTTACAAAAGATCAAATGTTTCATGAATGGACAAAACACATAGACGTCAAGTATCACTTCATCAGAGAGGTGATAGCGCAGGGGAAGATTGTGGTGAAGAAGATTGTAAGAAAAGAAAATCCTGCAGACATGATGACAAAGTCGTTGCCAGTTTCCAAGTTCAGACATTTTCTGGACTTGGTTAGTCTACACAGCATGCAGTGACGCCCTTAGGGGCTAGAGGGTGAGAGAGATCTACTATTATTCCTTTTCAGAGAGCCAGAGACATCAAGTCAAGTGGAGATTGTTATGTGACTCGAAGTAATGTCCTGATCCGACTGCAAATCCGATTTGGAAAATTAAAAGGATCTTCTCCGACCCGTTTTGTATGGTATGACTTGGATTTCGAATCTGATTAGGAATCTGATTACTATTTCTATATCTATATATATGTACACCCTTATTAGGGTTCGATAATCGTCATGTATTCTTCTTTGATGACTACAGCCGTACACAGGGTGTCCCTTTGTAATATTTTCTTTGAAATAGTTGAAATCTCGCCCCCTCCCGTGGACGTAGGTCATCTCGACCGAACCACGTAAATCTTGTGTTTTGGTTGTGTGATTGTTTCTCGATTCTTGTTCTTCTGCTGCGAAATTGTCTTATTCTCGCGTTCAACTCTTAACAAACTGGTATCAGAGTTGCGTGTTCAAGATCCAAACGATGACGAGTCTGTACAAGATTGAGAAGTTTGATCACAAAATCAATTTCGGACTATGGCAGATCACGATGCGTGGTGTGCTCGTTCAACAGGGATGAAAGACTTGGGAGCAGCAAAGAAAATTTTGGGGATGGAAATCATTAGAAACCGCAATGATGGAAGGTTACTTCTCAGTCAGGAGACGTATGTGAAGAAAGTTCTAGAGCGGTTCTCTATGTCTGATGCACCTCCAGTATCTATTCCTTTAGATGATCAGTTCAAGAAGCTCTCATTCGCTGAAATGCCTCAATCTGAAGAGGATGAAAACTACATGTCTCGTGCTCCCTTTTCCGGTGTAGTTGGTAGCATCATGTATGCTATGATTTGCGCGCGTCCATACATTGCACAAGCAGTTAGCATGGTGAGCAGATACATGTCCAATCCAGGAAAGCTACATTGGAAAGCAGTCAAGCACATTCTTAGGTACCTTAAGGGTACATCTTCTACATGCCTTGGATTTGGCAAGAGCACAGAGACGCTTGTTGGTTATGTTGATTCTGACTTTGCTAATGACCGTGACAAAAAGCATTCTCTTACGGGTTATCTATTTACTATTGGTGGTTGTGTTCTGAGTTGGAAAGCAACATTACAACCCACTCTTGCATTGTCTACTACTAAAGCTAAGTACATGGCATTGACAGAAGCCATAAAATAAGCCACCTGGCATAGAGGACTGTGTGCTGAGTTTTATATTCTTGACAAAACGATGACCATCTACTGTGACAGTCAGAGTGCAATTCACCTTACAAAAGATCAAATGTTTCATGAAAGGAAAAAGCACATCGACATCAAGTATCACTTCATCAGAGAGGTGATAGCGCAGGGGAAGATTGTGGTGAAGAAGATTGTAAGCATAGAAAATCATGCAGACATGATGACAAAGTCATTGCCAATTTCCAATTTCAGACATTGTCTGGACTTGGTGAGCCTACACAGCATGCAGTGACGCCCTTAGGGGCTGGACGGGGAGAGAGATCTACTATTATTCCTTTTCAGAGAGCTAGAGACTTCAACTCAAGGTGGAGATTATTATGTGACTCGAAGTAATGTCCTGATCCGACTGCATATCCGATTTGGAAAATTAAATGGATCTTCGCCGAACCGTTTGGTATGGTATGACTTGGATTTTGGATCCGATTAGGAATCCGATTACTCTTTTTGTATCTATATATATATGTACACCCTTGTTAGGGTTCGGTAATCATCCTGAATTCTTCTTTGACGTTTGTCGCCATACATAGGGTGTCCCTTTGTAATCTTTTCTCTGAAAAAATGGAAATCTCGCCCCCAGCCGTGGACGTAGGTCATCTCGACTGAACCACGTAAATCTTATGTTTTGGTTGTGTGATTGTTTCGCATTTCTTGTTCTTCTGCTGTGAAATCATCGTATTCTCGCGTTCAACTCTTAACAAAGTGGTATTAGAGTCGCGTGTTCAAGATCCGAACGATGACGAGTCTGTACAAGATCGAGAAGTTTGATCGCAAAATCAATTTCAGACTATGGCAGATCATGATGCGTGGTGTGTTCATTCAACAGGGATGAAAGACTTGGGAGCAACAAAGAAAATTTTGGGAATGGAAATTATTAGAAACCACAAAGTTGTAAGGTTACTTCTCAGTCAGGAGAAGTATGTGAAGAAAATTCTAGAGTAGTTCCCTATGTCTGATGCATCTCCAGTATCTATTCCTTTAGATGATCATTTCAAGAATCTCTCATTTGCTGAATCACCACAATCTGAAGAGGATGAAAACTACATGTCTCGTGTTCCCTATTCCAGTGTAGTTGGTAGCAACATGTATGCTATGATTTGCACACGTCCAGACATTGCACAAGCAGTTAGCATGGTGAGCAGATACATGTCCAATCCAGGAAAGCTACATTGGCAAGTAGTCAAGCACATTCTTAGGTACCTTAAGGGTACATCTTCTACATGCCTTGGATTTGGCAAGAGCACAGAGATGCTTGTTGGTTATGTTGCTTTGCAAATGCCCATGACAAAAGGCATTCTCTTATGGGTTATCTGTTTACTATTGGTGGTTGTGTTCTGAGTTGGAAAGCTACATCACAACCCATTGTTGCATTGTCTACTACTGAAGCTGAGTACATGGCATTGATAGAAGACATCAAAGAAGCCACCTAGCTTAGAGGACTGTGTGTTGAGTTTTATATTCTTGAATAGATGACGACCATCTATTGTGACAGTCAGAGTGCAATTCACCTTACAAAAGATCAGATGTTTCATGAAAGGACAAAGCACAACGACGTGAAGTATCACTTCATCAGAGAGTTGATAGTGTAGGGAAATATTGTGGTGAACAAGATTGTAATCAAAGAAAGTCATGTAGACATGATTACAAAGCCGTTGCCAGTTTCCAAGTTCCACCATTGTCTGGACTTGGTTAGTCTACACAACATGCAGTGATGCCCTTAGGGGCTGGAGGGGGAGAGAGATCTACTATTATTCCTTTTTAGAGAGCCAGAGACTTCAAGTCAAGGTGGAGATTGTTATGTGACTCGAAGTAATGTCCTGATCCGACTGCATATCTGATTTGGAAAATTAAATGGATCTTCGCCGACCCATTTGGTATGGTATGACTTTGATTTCGGATCCGATTAGGAATCTGATTACTCATTCTGTATCTATATATATGTACACCCTTGTTCGGGTTCGATAATCATCCTATATTCTTCTTTGACGGTTGTCACCATACATAGGGTGTCCCTTTGTAATCTTTTCTCTGAAATAGTGGAAATCTCGCCCCCTCCCATGGACGTTGGTCATCTCGACCGAACCACGTAAATCATGTGTTTTGGTTGTGTGATTGTTTCTCGTTTCTTGTTCTTCCACTGTGAAATGGTCATATTCTCGCATTCAACTCTTAACAAATTGGTATCAGAGCCGCGTGTCCAAGATCCGAACGATGGCGAGTTTGTTCAAGATCGAGAAGTTTGATCGCAAAATCAATTTCATACTATGACAGATCACGATGTGTGGTGTGCTCATTCAACAGGGATGAAAGACTTGGGAGCAGCAAAGAAAATTTTGGGGATGGAATTTATTACAAACTGCAAATCTAGAAGGTTACTTCTCAGTCAGGAGAAGTATGTGAAGAAAGTTCTACTGCGGTTCTCTATGTCTAATGTGTCTCCAGTATCTATTCCTTTAGATGATCAGTTCAAGAAGCTCTCATTTGCTGAATCGCCACAATCTACAGAGGATGAAAACTACATGTCTCGTGTTCCCTATTCTAGTGTAGTTGGTAGCAACATGTATGCTATGATTTGCACGCGTCCAGACATTACACAAGCAGTTAGCATGGTGAGTAGATACATGTCCATTCCAAGAAAGCTACAATTGCAAGCAGTCAAGCACATTCTTAGGTACCTTAAGGGTACATCTTCTACATTCCTTGGATTTGGCAAGAGTACAGAGACGCTTGTTGGATATGTTGATTCTGATTTTGCAAATGACTGTGACAAAAGGCATTCTCTTACGGGTTATATGTTTACTTTTGGTGGTTGTGTTCTGAGTTGGAAAGCTACATTACAACCCACTGTTGCATTGTCTACTACTGAAGTTGAGTACATGGCATTGAAAGAAGTCATCAAAGAAGCCACCTGTCTTAGAGGATTGTGTGCTGAGTTTTATATTTTTGACAAGACGACAAGCATCTACTGTGATAGTCAGAGTGCAATTTACCTTACAAAAGATCAGATGTTTCATGAAAGGACAAAGCACATCGACGTCAAGTATCACTTCATCAGAGAGGTGATAGCATAGGGGAAGATTGTGGTGAAGCAGATTGTAAGCAAAGAAAATCCTACAGACATGATGACAAAGTCATTGCCATTTTCCAAGTTCAGATATTGTATGGACTTGGTTAGTCTACACAGCATGCAGTGATGCCCTTAGGGGCTGGAGGGGGAGAGAGATCTACTATTATTCCTTTTTAGAGAGCCAGAGACTTCAAGTCAAGGTGGAGATTGTTATGTGACTCAAAGTAATGTCCTGATCCAACTGCATATCCGATTTGGAAAATTAAATGGATCTTCGTCGACCCATTTGGTATGGTATGACTTGGATTTTGGATCCGATTAGGAATCCAATTACTCTTTCTATATCTATATATATGTACACCTTTGTTAGGGTTTGGTAATCATCTTGTATTCTTCTTTGACGGCTATCGCCGTATACAGGGTGTCCCTTTGTAATCTTTTCTCTGAAATAGTTGAAATGTCGCCCCCTCCCATGGACGTAGGTCATCTCGACCGAACAACATGAAGACTGTGTTTTTGTTGTGTGATTATTTCTCATTTCTTGTTCTTCTGCTGCGAAATCGTCGTATTCTTGCATTCAACTCTTAACAAAGTGG
Source organism: Alisma plantago-aquatica (assembly GCA_963693085.1). Taxonomy (NCBI): domain Eukaryota; kingdom Viridiplantae; phylum Streptophyta; class Magnoliopsida; order Alismatales; family Alismataceae; genus Alisma; species Alisma plantago-aquatica. Next base: position 89,531,767 of record OY856410.1, on the reverse strand, counting down.
TATCAAAGCCGGGTGTTCAAGATCCGAATGATGACGAGTCTATACAAGATCGAGAAGTTTGATCGCAAAATCAATTTCAGACTATGGCAGATCACGATGCGTGGTGTGCTCATTCAACAGGGATGAAACACTTGGGAGCAGCAAAGAAAATTTTGGGGATGGAAATTATTAGAAACTGCAAAGATGGAAGGTTACTTCTCAGTCAGGAGAAGTATGTGAAGAAAGTTCTACAGCGGTTCTCTATGTCTGATGCATCTCCAGTATCTATTCCTTTAGATGATCAGTTCAAGAAGCTCTCATTTGCCGAATCGCCGCAATCTGAAGAGGATGAAAACTACAATGTCTCATGTTCCCTATTCCAGTGTAGTTGGTAGCATCATGTATGCTATGATTTGCATGCGTCCAGACATTGCACAAGTAGTTAGCATGGTGAGCAGATACATTTCCAATCCAAGAAATCTACATTGGCAAGCAGTCAAGCACATTCTTAGGTACCTTAAGGGTACATCTTCTACATGCCTTGGATTTGGAAAGAGCATAGAGAAGCTTGTTGGTTATGTTAATTCTGACTTTGCAAATGGCCGTGACAAAATTCGTTCTCTTACGGGTTATCTGTTTACTATTGGTGGTTGTGTTCTGAGTTGGAAAGCTACATTACAACCCACTATTGCATTGTCTACTGCTGAAGCTGAGTACATGGCATTGACAGAAGCCATCAAAGAAGCCACCTGGCTTAGAGGACTGTGTGTTGAGTTTTATATTCTTGATAAGATGATGGCCATCTACTGTGACAGTCAGAGTGCAATTCACCTTACAAAATATCAGATGTTTCATGAAAGGATAAAGCACATCGACGTCAAGTATCACTTCATTAGAGAGGTGATAGCGCAGGGGAAGATTGTGGTGAAGAAGATTGTAAATTAAGAAAATCCTACAGACATTATGACAAAGCCGTTGCCAGTTTCCAAGTTCAGACATTGTCTGGACTTGGTTAGTCTACACAGCATGCAGTGACACCCTTAGGGGATGGAGGGGGAGAGAGATCTACTATTATTCCTTTTCAGAGAGACAGAGACTTCAAGTCAAGGTGGAGATTGTTATGTGACTCGAAGTAATGTCCTGATCCGACTGCATATCCGATTTGGAAAATTAAATGGATCTTCACCGACCCGTTTGGTATGGTATGACTTGGATTTCGGATGTGATTAGGAATCTGATTACTCTTTCTGTATCTATATATATGTACACCTTTGTTAGGGTTCGATAATCATCATGTTTTCTTCTTTGACGGCTGCCACCATATAGAGGGTGTCCCTTTGTAATGTTTTCTCTGAAATAGTGGAAATCTCGCCCCCCCCCCCCGTGGAGGTAGGTCATCTCGTCCGAACCACGTAAATCATGTGTTTTGGTTGTGTTATTGTTTCTCATTTCTTGTTCTTCCTCTATGACATCGTCATATTCTCACGTTCAATTCTTAACAAAGTGGAATCAGAGCTGCATGTTCAAGATCCGAACAATGACGAGTCTGTACAAGATCGAGAAGTTTGATCGCAAAATCAATTTTAGACTATGGCAGATCACGATGCGTGGTGTGCTCATTCAACAGGGTTGAAGGACTTGGGAGCAGCAAAGAAAATTTTGGGGATGGAAATTATTAGAAACCGCAAAGCTGGAAGTTTACTTCTCAGTCAGGAGAAGTATGTGAAGAAAGTTATACAGCGGTTCTCTATGTCTTATGCATCTCCAGTATCTATTCCTTTAGATGATCAGTTCAAGAAGCTCTCATTTTCTCAATTGCCACAATCTGAAGAGGATGAAAACTACATGTCTCGTGTTCCCTATTCCCGTGTAGTTGGTAGCATCATGTATGCTATGATTTGCACGCGTCCAGACATTGAACAAGCAGTTAGCATGGTGAGCAGATACATGTCTAATCTAGGAAAGCTACATTGGCAAGTAGTCAAGCACATTCTTAGGTACCTTAAGGGTACATCTTTTACATGCCTTGGATTTGGCAAGAGCACAAAGACGCTTGTTGGTTATGTAGATTCTGACTTTGCAAGTGACCGTGACAAAAGGCATTCTCTTAAGGGTTATCTATTTACTATTGGTGGTTGTGTTATGAGTTGGAAAGCTACATTACAACCCAATGTTGCATTGTCTACTACTAAAGTTGAGTACATGGCATTGACAGTAGCCATCAAATAAGCCACCTGGATTAGAGGACTATGTGCTGAGTTTTATATTCTTGACATGATTACGGCCATCTACTGTGACAGTTAGAGTGCAATTCACCTTACAAAAGATCAGATGTTTCATGAAAGGACAAAGCACATAGATGTCAAGTATCACTTCATCAGAGAGGTGATAGCGCAGGGGAAGATTGTGGTGAAGAAGGTTGTAAGAAAAGAAAATCATGCAGACATGATGACAAAGTCGTTGCCAGTTTCCAAGTTCAGACATTTTCTGGACTTGGTTAGTCTACACAGCATGCAGTGACGCCTTTAGGGGCTGGAGGGGGAGAGAGATCTACTCTTATTCCTTTTTAGGGAGCCAGAGACATCAAGTCAAGTGGAGATTGTTATGTGACTCGAAGTAATGTCCTGATCCGACTGCAAATCCGATTTGGAAAATTAAAAGGATCTTCGTCGTCCCGTTTGGTATGGTATGACTTGGATTTCGAATTCGATTAGGAATCTGATTACTATTTCTATATCTATATATATGTACACCCTTGTTAGGGTTCGATAATAATCATGTATTCTTCTTTGATGACTGCAGCCGTACACAGGGTGTCCCTTTGTAATCTTTTCTCTGAAATAGTGGAAATCTCACCCCCTCCCGTGGACGTAGGTCATCTCGACCGAACCACGTAAATCTTGTGTTTTGGTTGTGTGATTGTTTCTCGATTCTTGTTCTTCCACTGTGAAATCATCGTATTCTCGCATTCATCTCTTAACAAAGTGGTATCAGAGTCACATGTTCAAGATCTGAATGATGACGAGTCTGTACAAGATTGAGAAGTTTGATCGCAAAATCAATTTCGGACTATGGCAGATCACGATGCGTGGTGTGCTTGTTCAATAGGGATGAAACACTTGGGAGTAGAAAAGAAAATTTTGGGGATGGAAATTATTAGAAACCGCAAAGCTGGAAGGTTTCTTCTCAGTCAGGAGAAGTATGTGAAGAAAGTTCTACATCGGTTCTCTATGTCTGATGGATCTCCAGTATCTATTCCTTTAGATGATCAGTTCAAGAAGCTCTCATTTGTGGAATCGCCGCAATCTGAAGAGGATGAAAACTAAATGTCTCGTGTGCCCTATTCCAGTACAGTTGGTAGCATCATGTATGCTATGATTTGCACACGTCCATACATTGCACAAGTAGTTAGCATGGTGAGCAGATACATGTCCAATCAAAGAAAGCTACATTGGAAAGCAGTCAAGTACATTCTTAGGTACCTTAAGGGTACATCTTCTACATGCCTTGGATTTGGCAAGAGCACAGAGACGCTTGGTGGTTATGTTGATTCTGACTTTGCAAATGACTGTGACAAAAGGCGTTCTCCTACGAGTTATCTATTTACTATTGGTGGTTGTGTTCTGAGATGGAAAGCTACATTACAACCCACTGTTGCATTGTCTACTACTGAAGTTGAGTGCATGGCATTCACAGAAGCCATCAAAGAAGCCACCTGGCTTAGAGGACTGTGTGCTGAGTTTTATATTCTTTACAAGACGACGGCCATCTACTATGACAGTCAGAGTGAAATTCACCTTACAAAAGATCAGATGTTTCATGAAAGGACAAAGCACATCGACGTCAAGTATCACTTCATTAGAGAGGTGATAGCGCAGGGGAAGATTGTGGTGAAGAAGATTGTAAGCAAAGAAAATCCTGCAGACATGATGACAAAGTTGTTTCCAGTTTCCAAGTTCAGACATTGTCTGGACTTGGTTAGTCTACACAGCATGCAGTGACGCCCTTAGGGGATGGAGGGGGAGAGAGATCTACTATTATTCCTTTTCAGAGAGCCAGAGACTTCAAGTCAAGGTGGAGATTGTTATGTGACTCGAAGTAATGTCCTGATCCGACTGCATATCCGATTTGGAAAATTAAATGGATCTTCACCGACCCGTTTGGTATGTGACTTGGATCTCGGATCCGATTAGGAATTCAGTTACACTTTCTGTATCTACATATATGTACACCCTTGTTAGGGTTCGGTAATCATCATGTATTCTTCTTTGACGGATGTCGCCGTACACAGTGTGTCCCTTTGTAATCGTTTCTCTAAAATAGTGCAAATCTCACCCCCACCCGTGGACGTAGGTCATCTTGACCGAACCACATAAATCTTGTGTTTTGGTTGTGTGATTGTTTCTCGTTTCTTGTTCTTCAACTGTGAAATCATCGTATTCTCACGTTCATCTCTTAACAAAGTGGTATCAGAGTCACGTGTTCAAGATCTGAATGATGACGAGTCTGTATATGATTGAGACGTTTGATCGCAAAATCAATTTCGGACTATGGTAGATCACGATGCGTGGTGTGCTCGTTCGTTAGGGATGAAAGACTTAGGAGTAGAAAAGAAAATTTTGGGGATGGAAATTATTAAAAACAGCAAAGCTGGAAGGTTACTTCTCAGTCAGGAGAAGTATGTGAAGAAAGTTCTACAGCAGTTCTCTATGTCTGATGCATCTCCAGTATCTATTCCTTTAGATGATCAGTTCAAGAAAGCTCTCATTTGCTGAATTGCCGCAATCTGAAGAGGATGAAAACTACATGTCTCGTGTTCCCTATTCCAATGTTGTTGGTATCATCATGTATGCTATGATTTGCACGCGTCCATACATTGCACAAGCAGTTAGCATGGTGAGCAAATACATGTACAATCTAGGAAAGCTACATTGGCAAGTTGTCAAGCACATTCTTAGGTACCTTAAGGGTACATCTTCTACATGCCTTGCATTTGGCAAGAGCACAGACACGCTTGTTGGTTATGTTGATTCTGACTTTGCAAATGACCGTGACAAAAGGCGTTCTCTTACGGGTTATCTGTTTACTTTTGGTGGTTGTGTTCTAAGTTGCAAAACTATAATACAACCCACTGTTGCATTTTCTACTACTGAAGATGAGTACATGGCATTGACAGAAGCCATCAAAGAAGCCACCTGGCTTAGAGGACTTTGTGTTGAGTTTTATATTCTTGACAAGACGACGGCCATATACTGTGACAGTCAGAGTGCAATTCACCTTACAAAAGATCAGATGTTTCTGGAAAGGACAAAGAACATCGATATCAAGTATCACTTCATCAGAGAGGTGATTGCGCAGGGGAAGATTGTGGTGAAGAAGATTGTAAGCAAAGAAAATCATGCATACATGATGATAAATTCATTGCCAGTTTCTAAGTTCAGACATTGTCTGGACTTGGTTAGTCTGCACAGCATGCAGTGACGCCCTTAGGGGCTGGAGGGGGAGAGAGATCTACTATTATTCCTTTTCAAAGAGCTAGAGACTTCAAGTCAAGGTGGAGATTGTTATGTGACTCAAAGTAATTTCCTGATCCGACTGCATATCTGATTAGGAAAATTAAATGGATCTTCTCTGACCCGTTTGGTATGGTATGACTTGGATTTCAGATCCAATTAGGAATCCGATTACTCTTTATGTATCTATATATATGTACACCCTTGTTAGGGTTCGGTAATAAACATGTATTCTCCTTTGACGGCAGCCACCGTACACAGGGTGTCCCTTTGTAATCTTTTCTCTGAAATAGTGGAAATCTCGCCCCCTCCCGTGGACGTAGGTCATCTCGACCGAACCACGTAAATCTTGTGTTTTGGTTGTGTGATTGTTTCTTGTTTCTTATTCTTCCGCTGCGAAATTGTCGTATTCTCGCGTTCAACTCTTAACAAAGTGGTATCAGAGTCGTGTGTTCAAGATCCGAAAATGACAAGTTTGTACAAGATTGTGAAGTTTGATCGCAAAATCAATTTCAGACTATGGCAGATCACGATGCGTGGTGTGCTCATTCAACATGGATGAAAGACTTGGGATCAGCAAAGAAAATTTTGGGGATGGAAATTATTAGAAACTGCAAAGCTCGAAGGATACTTCTCAGTCAGGAGAAGTATGCGAAGAAATTTCTATAGCGGCTCTCTATGTCTGATGCATCTCCAATATCTATTCCTTTAGATGATTAGTTCAAGAAGCTCTCATTTGTTGAATCACCGCAATCTGAAGAGGATGAAAACTACATGTCTCATGTTCCCTATTCCAGTGTGGTTGGTTGCATAGTGTATGCTATGATTTGCACGCGTCCAGACATTGCACAAGCAGTTAGCATGGTGAGCAGATACATGTCCAATCCAGGAAAGCTACATTGGCAAGCAGTCAAGCACATTCTTAGGTACCTTAAGGGTACATCTTCTACATGCCTTGGATTTGGCAAGAGCACAGAGACGTTTGTTGGTTATGTTGATTCTGACTTTGCAAATGACCGTGACAAAAGGCGTTCTCTTACGGGTTATTTGTTTACTATTGGTGGTTGTGTTCTTAGTTGGAAAGCTACATTACAACCCACTATTGCATTGTCTACTACTGAAGCTGAGTACATGGCATTGACAAAGCCCTCAAAGAATCCACCTGGCTTAGAGGACTGTGTGCTGAGTTTTATATTCTTGACAAGACGACGGCCATCTACTGTGATAGTCAGAGTGCAATTCACCTTACAAAAGATCAGATGTTTCATGAAAGGACAAAGCACATCGACGTCAAGTATCACTTCATCAGAGAGGTGATAATGCAGGGGAAGATTGTGGTGAAGAAAATTGTAAGCAAAGAAAATCATGCAGAGATGATGACAAAGCCGTGGTTAGTTTCCAATTTCAGACATTGTCTGGACTCAGTTTGTCTACACAGCATGCAGTGACACCCTTAGGGGCTGGAGGGGGAGAGAGATCTACTATTATTCCTTTTCAGAGAGCCAGAGACTTCAAGTCAAGGTGGAGATTGTTATGCAACTCAAAGTAATGTCTTGATCTGACTACATATCCGATTTGGAAAAATAAATGGATCTTTGCCGACCCGTTTGGTATGGTATGACTTGGATTTCGGATCCGATTAGGAATCTGATTACTCTTTTTGTATCTATATATATGTACACCCTTTTTAGGGTTCGGTAATCATCATGTATTCTTCTTTGACGGCTGCCTCCATACATAGGGTGTCCCTTTGTAATCTTTTCTCTGAAATAGTGGAAATCTCACCCCCTCCCGTGGACGTAGGTCATCTCGACTGAACTACGTAAATCTTGTGTTTTGGTTGTGTGATTGTTTTTCGTTTCTTGTTCTTCCGCTGCAAAATCATCGTATTCTCACGTTCAACTCTTAACAAAGTGACATCAGATTCGCATGTTCAAGATCTGAATGATGACGAGTCTATACAAGATCAAGAATTTTGATCGCAAAATCAATTTCGGACTATGGCAGGTCACTTTGCGTGGTGTGCTCATTCAACGGGGATGAAAGACTTGGGAGTAGCAAAGAAAATTTTAGGGATGGAAATTATTAGAAACCGCAAAGATGGAAGGTTACTTATCAGTCAGGAGAAGTATGTGAAGAAAGTTCTACAGCGGTTCTCTATGTCTAATAGATCTCCAGTATCTATTACTTTAGATGATCAGTTCAAGAAGCTCTCATTTGCGAAATCGACGCAATCTGAAGAGGATGAAAACTACATGTCTCGTGTTCCCTATTCCAGTGTAGTTGGTAGCATCATGTATGCTATGATTTGCACACGTCCAGACATTGCACAAGTAGTTAGAATGGTGAGCAGATACATGTCCAATCCAGGAAAGCTACATTGGCAAGCAGTCAAGCACATTCTTAGGTACCTTAAGGGTACATCTTCTACATGCCTTGGATTTGGCAAGAGCACAGAGATGCTTGTTGGTTATATTGATTCTGACTTTGCAAATGACTGTGACAAAAGGTGTTCTCTTACAGGTTGTTTGTTTACTATTGGTGGTTGTGTTCTGAGTTGGAAAGCTACATTACAACCCACTATTGAATTGTCTACTACTGAAGTTGAGTACACGGCATTGACAGAATCCATCAAAGAAGCCACCTGGCTTAGAGGACTGTGTGCTGAGTTTTATATTCTTGACAAGACGACGGCTATCTACTATGACAGTCAGAATGCAATTCGCCTTACAAAAGATCAGATGTTTCATGAAAGGACATAGCACATCGACGTCAAGTATCACTTCATTATAGAGGTGATAGCGTAGGGGAAGATTGTGGTGAAGATGATTCTAAGAAAAGAAAATCTTGCAGACATGATGACAAAGTCGTTGCCAGTTTCCAACTTCAGACATTGTATGGACTTGGTTAGTCTACACAGCATGCAGTGACGCCCTTAGGGGCTGGAGGGGGAGAGAGATCAACTATTATTCCTTTTCAAATAGCGAGAGACTTCAAGTCAAGGTGGAGATTGTTATGTGACTCGAAGTAATGTCCTGATCCGACTGCATATCCGATTTGGAAAATTAAATGGATCTTCGCTGACCCGTTTGGTATGGTATGACTTGGATTTCAAATACGATTAGGAATCTTATTACTCTTTATGTATCTATATATATGTACACCCTTGTTAGGGTTCGATAATCATCCTATATTCTTCTTTGATGGCTTCCGCCATACACAGGGTGTCCCTTTGTAATCTTTTCTCTAAAATAGTGGAAATCTCGCCCCCTCCCGTGGACGTAGGTCATATCGACCGAACCACGTAAATTATGTGTTTTGGTTGTGTGATTGTTTCTCATTTCTTATTCTTCAGCTGCGAAATCGTCATATTCTCACGTTCAACTCTTAACAAAGTGGTATCAGAGCCGCGTGTTCAAGATCCGAATGATGATGAGTCTGTACAAGATCGAGAAGTTTAATCACAAAATCAATTTCGGACTATGGCAGATCACGATGTGTGGTGTGCCCATTCAACAGGGATGAAAGACTTGGGAGCAGCAAAGAAAATTTTGGGGATGGAAATTATTTGAAACCGCAAAGCTAGAAGGTTACTTCTCAATCAAGAGAAGTATGTCAAGAAAGTTCTACAGCGGATCTCTATGTCTTATGCATCTCTAGTATCTATTCCTATAGATGATCAGTTCAAGAAGCTCTCATTTGATGAATCGCTGCAATCTGAAGAGGATGAAAACTACATGTCTCGTGTTCCCTATTATAGTGTAGTTGGTAGCATCATGTATGCTATGATTTGCACGCATCCAGACATTGCACAAGAAGTTAGCATGGTGAGTAGATACATGTCCAATCCAGGAAAACTACATTGGCAAACAGTCAAGCTCATTCTTAGGTACCTTAAGGGTACATGTTCTACATGCCTTGGATTTGGGAAGAGCACAGAGACGCTTGTTGGTTATGTTGATTTTGATTTTGCAAATGATTGTGACAAAAGGCGTTCGCTTACGGTTTATCTATTTACTATTGGTGGATGAGTTCTGATTTGGTATGCTACATTACAACCCACTGTTGCATTGTCTACTACTGAAGCTGAGTACATGGCATTGACAGAAGCCAACAATGAAGCCACCTGGCTTAGAGGACTGTGTGATGAGTTTTATATTCTTGACAAGACAATGGCCATCTACTGTGACAGTCAGAGTGCAATTCACCTTATAAAAGTCATATGTTTCATGAAAGGACAAAGCACATCGACGTCAAGTATCACTTCATCAGAGAGGTGATAGCGTAGGGGAAGATTGTAGTGAAGAAGATTGTAAGCAAAGAAAATCCTACAGACATGATGACAAAGTCGTTGCCAGTTTCTAAGTTCAGACATTGTCTGGACTTGGTTAGTCTACACAGCATGCAGTGACGCCCTTAGGGGCTGGAGGGGGAGACAGATCTACTATTATTCCTTTTTAGAGAGCTAGAGACTTCAAGTCAAGGTGGTGATTGTTATGTGACTCGAAGTAATGTCCTGATCCGACTGCATATCCGATTTGGAAAATTAAATGGATCTTCGTCGACCAGTTTGGTATGGTATAACTTGGATTTTGGATTTGATTAGGAATCTTATTACTCTTTCTGTATCTATATATATGTACACCCTTGTTAGGGTTCGATAATCATCATGTATTCTTCTTTGACGGATGTCGCCGTACACAAGGTGTCCCTTTGTAATCTTTTCTCTAACATAGTGGAAATCTGGCCCCCTCTCGTGGACGTAGGTCATCTCGACCGAACCACATAAATCCTGTGTTTTGGTTGTGTGATTGTTTCTCGTTTCTTGTTCTTCTGCTATGAAATCGTCGTATTCTCGCGTTCAACTCTTAAAAAATTGGTATCAGAGCCGCGTGTTTAAGATCTGAACGATAACGAGTCTTTACAAGATCGAGAAGTTTGATCGCAAAATCAATTTCAGACTATGGCAGATCACGATGTGTGGTGTGCTCGTTCAACAAGGATGAAAGACTTGGGAGCAGCAAAGAAAATTTTGGGGATGGAAATTATTAGAAACTGCAAAGCCTGAAGGTTACTTCTCAGCCAGGAGAAGTATGTGAAGAAAGTTCTACAGCGGTTCTCTATGTCTGATACATCTCCAGTATCTATTCTTTTAGATGATCTGTTCAAGAAGCTCTCATTTTATGAATCGCCGCAATCTGAAGAGGATGAAAACTACATGTCTCGTGTTCCCTATTCCAGTGTAGTTGGTAGCGTCATGTATGCTGTGATTTGCATGCATCCAGACATTGCACAAGCAGTTAGCATGGTGAGCAGATACATGTCCAATCCAAGAAAGCTACATTGGCAAGCAGTCAAGCACATTCTTAGGTACCTTAAGGGTACATCTTCTACATGCCTTGTATTTGGCAAGAGCACAGAGACGCTTATTGGTTATTTTGATTCTGACTTTGCAAATGACTGTGACAAAAGGCGTTCTCTTAAGGGTTATCTGTTTACTATTGGTGGTTGTGTTCTGAGTTAGAAAGCTAAATTACACACTACTATAGAAACAACCTTTGGCGTCGGTTGTTTAACCCCCTTTGGCGACGGTTTTCAAGCGACTCCTATGTGGGCACCGCTAAAGGTTGAACTCTTCGGCGTCGGTTTTCTAACTGACGCCTATATGATCTATAGGTGTCAGTTATATTTAGTTGACCGGCATCTATAGGGTTCGCGCCACAAAGAAGGGTGCCACCTAGGACACTTTCTGCATCAGTTAACAATTGAACAACCGATGCCATACTCCCAGATGACATGGCTGTGCTTCACTGCACGGCCGTGTTTAGTACTATAGGTGTCGGTTTTATACGAATGAGCGACGCCTTTTCCACTACGGTCGTGCTTTCCTACACGGTCAGGTTGTTTGTCATATTAGGTGTCAGCTTTTATCTAATAACTGACATTGTAGGCCTTTGATGACGGTCTTTTATAAATAACCGACGCCTATACCTTAATATTTTTTTTTCTTATCATTTTGCAGGCCTGCTGTGGCCGGTCAGCAGGATGAGAACCTGTAGTTCAGTTTTCTGAACTGCAGGTTTACGACATCCATTGATATCAGCCTACAAATAGGCCACAAACCTGCAAAATCAACAAATATTTTTTCACACAAGTAGATACATTCAGACATCAATTCAACTATCACATTCACACATGTAGAAACATTCAAATACATGTAGAAACATTCAGACATGTATAAACATTCAGAAATATTCATTTACAAAATATCATTCAGCATCACTATCAGCATCTCAATTATATCTTACAATCGCCACTGCTTGTATGGCTTTTGCCCATTCTTCTCTTATTTCATTTAATGCTTCCATCGTATATGGAGCATGTGCATTTTTTAAGCATTTACCTATAGTGTGGTCAGTTTTAAACACCTGCAAAGAGAATGATGTATATATAAGTAATAATATAAAAATAAGATTGATATATTTCATACTAACTAATGAGACTATCTATAATACCTCATGTATGGTATTAATATCCAATGCGGCATGTCGGATAATCATCTGCATAAATCGCATCACATAGTATGCGCATGCCCAGTCGTTGTCTTGTGTAGCGCACTATAAATTGAAACATACAAAATATTAAAAAATACAACTAAGCAGAGTTCACATAAATAATATATACATTCTTGTGGAGTCGGGAACTTACTTTTACGTTCTCCCAAATTATTGGCTGGTTCTTTCTCCTTGGGACATTTCCTCTAGCATTTTTGAATGCATCTAAACCCCTACATGTTAATGTAACACAGTAAATTGCATAATTAAATAGTAATGTAATAACATATGTTAACGGATATAAAAATGAAATATTTCTCACCAGAATAATGGCATTCTCAATATGTGTCCAATTTTAGTGTTCAATGTACTTCCCGCAGGATCTAGATAATAAATAGTGAACGTCCCGGGGACAATAACTAGTAACTCCCAATGTCTACCGCTAGAGGTAAAAAGTTAAAAATTAATAACTCAAAATGCACAATAAAAATGGAATTTTCTTAAGTCCAAATTATAAATAAAGTAAACTTACTTGACATTGAATGGAGCTATTATTATCGTCTTATTTTGCTGACCGAAAACTATAAAAGCATCTATACAGTATTGTTGAACACTATCAGGGTCTTTAGCTACCATACTAATCAATGATGGAATCAAAAATCCCACATGATCAAATGCAAATTGTTTGCATTGATCATCGACTAAGTAGCTGTAAAACATGTATTACGTATGCATTAATATATAAGAAACTAGATCACCAGATATTACACAAGGTGTATGGATGTATAAACAAGATCTCACCTTATCCATGTCTCTATCATTGATGTATTCAGCCAATCATACATAAACATCTCAATAATATCTTGTATAAATAAAGAGCTATCATATGATTGACCTGCATAATCTGCTTCTAAAGAAACAATTATAGGGCAATGTATATTATGTGCCCGTAGCCAACATGCCATTCCCCTACAAGCAGGACCTAACAGGTATTTTAGGTTAGTTGGAACCCAACTTGGTAATGCAGGAAGTGGAGGTGGAGGCCTAGGTGCTCCGGGTGTCTTCTCTTTAACATGTATATATAATTTCAGATTAGTTGACCTCATATATACACATTAACAATCTAAAGTAATGTAAATTTATCTTACAATTTTAGTAGTGTAGATGACATCTGCTTTGGGCCACAATATCACCCCGCCTTCTGCCTCACCAAGTGTATCAATATCTGGGTGGGCATATGGCAATGCAGCTTCCCTCCAATCGGGTAATACACAAATCGGGCTCACACGAACGTAGCCCTACAGCATTGGAGTCCCATAAAACGTTTCCCTAGGAAGGGACTGGTAAGCATTCGCCTCTGCAACAACATAGTCTTGCATTCTTAAGCGGCATGGCTTCAATGCCTACAAATTTACGTAAAGAATGTTATACATATATACATATCACCTTTCGAACAGATCATCTTGAAAAGACTAGCTACAATGTCATAAAAAATACTTAGAGTAGTCGTGCTAGGCGATGGGTCTCCAGGATTACTCGCAGTCTGTGCATCAGGAGAAGAGTGGGTTGCCATAGGCTGATTGGAAGCCTGAGATGCCTGCCACCACACTATTTCTTCCTTGACCTTCTCAGCAACTATATCATTGACCTTCTTAGCAACTATATCCTCTACTCTCTTATTCTCCTATACATGGATAAAAGAAACATTAGCTTCTTATTATTTAATTCCCTTTTGCAGTAACATTCTAAAAAAAAGAATAGGTTACCTCTTCTTGTGAAAGTCCCGCTCTGGGTTTGCGGTGGGATGGCCCAAAGAATGCTTTGATGCCCACACCAGTGCTTGCACCCCTAACATGTCCAAGATGCTCTGGGTTACCCAGAACAACTATCGATTCATCCCTTGTGCCATGAGGGAAGAACGTGCCTTGTTTCCTCTGCTCGTGCAGCTCTCGCTAATCACCATCAACAGAAATTGGTAAGTTAGCACCACAAATAATCAATATTCAAATGATTGCTCTAAGAGTTGTATTTTACCATTTTCACAGCCGCCTCAGCAGTTACGGGCTTCTTTATTTCACCCTTCTTGGTTTGCCTCTCAGCTATCCAGATATCATGGCGAGGCATTGGTGTGGTAGACTCCTAAGTAGGAGCAGACTCGTGAGTATCCGCAGACTCCGCCTGTAGTCTTTGGTGAACGCTTGCATAGCCCTTTAGACCCATAGTGTGGTCATGCACATTCAGTGCACGCCTTACTTTTTGCGCGTCACTGAGGGCCTAGTTAGTACGCACATTAATGATTTGGTTAGTAGCACTAAATGTTAATCTTGAATAGGTGAATACAACATATATTAATTAAATTGGGAGTGACGCCTAATACCGTGAATTCTTCATATTTTCTTGAAGCAACAAAATTGTCCCAATCTTCTTTGTCCAAGAAGTTCCACTGCTCAAGGGCTGACTTCTTCTTCTTATCACCATCTTTTATGTATTCTCTGTTCAGATTTGACCTATAGTTCCTAAGCATCTTTCTAGCACGTTGCATCATGCTTTTACGATGCAACTTCTCATCCAATGCAAACAGATTCTGTAAAATAGAATTCTTATTAACTAGTATCCAAAAATAGAATTGCAAATAATATAATTTGTAATCTACAAAATAGAATTGCAAATAATAATAACTCACGCATAAATCCTTCCATATCAAGTCTTTCTTCCCCTGAGGAACTTTATGCCAATTATCATACTTAACACCACAATGGCTTCGAGTGACACACCCAAGATAGTTTACAAAATTATTGCGGTTCACTCCAATTGCATTTCCTCCATTATCAAACTCCAAAACCAATTTGGATCCACTACCACTCAGCGCTATTAACTTCTTCAACAGAGTGATGCCCCTTTTCTTATTAAGTGTTTGGTGTTGCGCATCAAGTTGCTCCATTGCTTCAGTGGGTACATGTGCATTATCAACCTAAAATTTGACAAAAATAAACCCACTGAATTAACGCAATATAGAAATATGGGATATATGACATAAATAGAGGATAATTCATTTTATAGAAATACAGGATATGTTTTTAGAACTTACATTGGTATCCTCGCCATGCTCGTCATGGACAGCATGCTTATCATGGACTTCATGCTCATCATGGACATCATGCTCATCATGGTCAACCATCTGAAAATGTCATTAAAAAGGCAAACATTTAGCATTTGTAATAACTTGAAAAAGGCAAACATTTAGCATTTTTATTAACCAGAAAAAGGCAAACATTTAGCATTTGTATTAACTAGAAAAAGGCAAACATTTAACATTTGTATTAACCAGAAAAAGGCAAACATTTAGCATTTGTATTAACTAGAAAAAGGCAAACATTTAGCATTTGTATCAACCAGAAAAAGGCAAACATCTAGCATTTGTATTAACTAGCATTTGTAAAAAAATATAAACATACATGCCTCTAAATTTGTGATCTTTAATCAATTAACAATCCTTCAAATCTACATAGTCCTTTTCAAATCTACATAGTCCTTTTGAAATAATACACAATCATTCGGGCATGCGTGTATCTTCTTGGCCTCCATTTCCCATTGGGCACAACATTTTCTTTACCCGGTATGTTGAGATTGGCAGCTCGTTTCCTTCAGGAAGCATTTCTTTCAACAAAGTCAACAATTCAGTGAAGCTTTTGTCGCTCCATCTATTGTTAGCTTTCAACTTATACAATCTCAACACAGTGCTAAGCTTTGTAAACTTAGCACAGCCTGTGTATAACGGTATCTCAGCATCATGCACAATGTTTCTAAAGATAGGAGGTGGATCAGTGTGCTCTACCCTACAACTATCCAGCATCGCATCAACGATATCTACTGGAACTGGTTCGTTCACATCTACGTCATCGGAGGCAATTTCTTCTTCCACCCAAGCACTGCTATCGACATCTACTGGTTTCGAGTTTGAAATCTCTCCATGCCAGTGCCATTCTGTATAGCCTTGTACAATCCCATTGCACATGACATGACTTTTGATTTCCTCAACAGTGTTGACTTTCAAATTGTTACCGCAATGCCTACATGGACAGTAGAACCTATCTGTAGGTTTCTTCCTATGTTCCTCGGCAAATCTAATAAACTGATCAAGACCAGATATAAACTCTGGGGTGCAGCGATTGCGAATGGACATCCATGATCTATCCATTCTATGATCAAAGAGAAAACAAGTATATATTAGGACAAGATTAGGGAATACACTTACATCCTATCCAAGATTTACTCCTATTATCTACAATGAAGCCAGACTCCATACAAACAGTATATAATTTAGTGATTGTTCATTCTAATTTATACCAATGTACAAGTAATATAAAGAACAATGATTGTTCACTTTCTAGGCCAACAAACACATGTGATGTCATTCTTATACATAATAAATGTGTACCACCTATCCCATCCTTGAACACCTAATCTCACTAGTAAGTGTATAATGTGTATTGGGTTTTCAAGAAAATTTCGGCAGCATTTCCCCACTGTTCTCTAAGTACATATGTACTTACAGAACAAACAGGGAAATGCTACTGAAATTTTCTCGAAAACCCAATACACATTATACACTTACATCCTAAGTGAGATTAGGTGTTCAAGAACAGTCCCAAACTGGGGACTATCCAAGATTTAATCCTAATGAGTAAATCTTGGACGGGTTTCTAGTCCAACAAACACATGTGATGTCATTCTTATATATAATAAATGTGTACCACCTATCCCATCCTTGAAAACCTAATCTCACCAGTAAGTGTATAATGTGTATTGGGTTTTCAAGAAAATTTCGGCAGCACTTCCCCGTTGTTCTCTAAGTACATATGTACTTAGAGAACAAACAGGGAAATGCTACCGAAATTTTCTCGAAAACTCAATACACATTATACACTTACATCCTAAGTGAGATTAGGTGTTCAAGAAAAGTCCCAAACTAGGGACTATCCAAGATTTACTCCTAATGAGTAAATCTTGGATGGGTTTCTAGGCCAACAAACACAATAATGGATATGTACATGTTAGGGTTTCATCACAATTAATGTTAGGGTTTCATCAGAATTGATGTTAGTGTTTCATCAATGTTAGGTTTAATCAAATCAAATTAGGATGCTAGAATTGACAAGTTTAAATCTTATTTCAACATGCATCAAAATTTACTGAATTAAGTCAAACATTAGGATTAGAAGCACAAATATATGAAAGCAAAAAAAATTTTCATATCCTAGGTTTTACATAAAGAATTACATAAAAATTTGTTCATATCCTTACCAACAGCAAGCACCTCCGTGGTTGTGTTGGCCTACCACGGCCGTGCTGGACAGCACGACCATGGTAACGGCCATGGCTGTGTTGCCCTACCACGGTCGTGCTGTCCACCATAGCCGTGGTAGGCCAACACAGCCATGGCCGTGCTTGCATGTTGGTAAATAGCGAGGAAGAAGGAAGCAAAGAGGTAGCGATACCTGGAGTTAGCGTGGAAAGTGTGGCGGCGAGCGGCGGCAGTAGTGGCGGCATAAGAAGAGAGAGCAGAGCGGCAGGCGGTGAACCAGCAGCAGCGGCGCCGGGAATGAGCAAAGCAGAGTAGAGCAGCAACGGCAGTTACGAGTAGAGGTGCACCAGCAGTAGCGGCGCACCAGCAGCAGTGGCGGCGGTGAGCGGAGAAGCACCAGCAGTGGCGGCGGCGAGCAGCAGCGGGGTCGTCGGGCGATTTCAGGAGAGCGGCGACAGCAGCACAACAATATCATGATGAAACAGGAAGAAAGGGGGAAGAGTTGGGTGATCGAGATTATTAAGTTGGTCAACGGCATCAGTTATCTATAAAACTGATGCCTATTATGATTTAGCGTCGGTTGATAGTAAAACACCGATGCCCAACTAGACAACTTTTACCCTAAATTATTTGGTGGGAACCATTACCAGCGTCAGTTATCGAAGGATAACCGACACTAAAAGTGGGACTTTTCGCACAAATTTTCATTTTAAATAGGCGTCGGTGAATTGTTAAAAGACCGACGATGTAGGTAACCTAAAATGTTTTCGCTTGAAAATTGGATTTCGCGGGCGATTTTAGGCATCGGTCCGTTATAACCAGCCGACGTTGAATACAAAGCGATACCCGTTTCTAGCTGGTCTTCGAATATAGACGTCGGTTTGCATAACTAACCGATATCTAGTATTATAGGCGTCGGTTTTTCTAAATAATCGACGCCCAGAAAAGCGACACTGAATGATGTTTCTGTAGTAGTGACAACCCACGGTTGCATTCTCTACTACTGAAGTTGAGTATGTGGAATTGACAGAAGCCATCAAAGAAGCCACTTGGCTTAGAGGACTGTGTGTTGAGTTTTATATTCTTAAAAAGATGACGGCCATCTACTGTGACAGTCAGAGTGCAATTCACCTTACAAAAGATTAGATGTTTCATGAAAGGACAAAGCACATCGACGTCAAGTATCACTTCATCAGAGAGGTGATAGCGTAGGGGAAGATTGTGATGAGGAAGATTGTAAGCAAAGAAAATCCAGCAGACATGATGACAAAGTCGTTGCCAGTTTCCAAGTTCAAACATTGTCTGGACTTGGTTAGTCTACACAGCATGCAGTGACGCCCTTAGGGGATGGAGGGGGAGAGAGATCTACTATTATTCCTTTTGAGAGAGCCAGAGACTTCAAGTCAAGGTGGAGATTGTTATGTGACTCAAAGTAATGTCTTGATCCGACTGCATATTTGATTTGGAAAAATAAATGGATCTTGACTGACTCATTTGGTATGACTTGGATTTCAGATCCGATTAGGAATTCGATTACACTTTCTGTATCTATATATATGTACACCCTTGTTAGGGTTCGGTAATCATCCTGTATTCTTCTTTGACGGATGTCGCGGTACACAGGGTGTCCCTTTGTAATCTTTTCTCTAAAATAGTGGAAATCTTGCCCCCTCCTGTGGACGTAGGTCATCTCGACCGAACCACGTAAATCCTGTGTTATGGTTGTGTGATTGTTTCTTGTTTCTTGTTCTTCCGCTGTGAAATCGTCGTATTCTTGCATTCAACACTTAACAAAGTGGTATCAGAGTCGCGTGTTCAAGATCCGAATGATGACGAGTCTGTACAAGATCGAGAAGTTTGATCGCAAAATTAATTTCGGACTATGGCAGATCACAATGTGTGGTATGCTAGTTCAATAGGAATGAAAGACTTGGGAGCAGCAAAGAAAATTTTGGGGATGGAAATTATTAGAAACTGCAAAGCTGGAAGGTTACTTCTTAGTCACGAGAAGTATGTGAAGAAAGTTCTACAATGGTTATCTATGTCTGATGCATCTCCAGTATCTATTCCTCCAGATGATAGGTTCAAGAAGCTCTCATTTTCTGATTCGCCGCAATCTGAAGAGGATGAAAACTACATGTCTCGTGTTCCCTATTCTAGTGTAGTTGGTAGCATCTTGTAAGCTATGATTTGCACGTGTCCAGACATTGCACAAGCAGTTATCATGGTGAGAAGATACATGTCCAATCTAGGAAAGCTACATTGGCAAGCAGCAAGCACATTCTTAGGTACCTTAAGGGTACATCTTCTACATGCCTTGGATTTGGCAAGAGCACAGAGACGCTTGTTGGTTATGTTGATTCTAACTTTGCAAATGACCGTGACAAAAGGCGTTCTCTTATGGGTTATCTGTTTACTATTGGTGGCTGTGTTCTGAGTTGGAAACATACATTACAACCCAATGTTGCATTGTCTACTACTGAAGATGACTACATGGCATTGACAGAAGCCATCAAAGAAGCCACATGGCTTAGAGGACTGTGTGCTGAGTTTTATATTCTTGACAAGACGACCTCCATCTATTGTGACAGTCAGAGTGCAATTCACCTTACAAAAGATCAGATGTTTCATGAAAGGACAAAGCACATCGACGTCAAGTATCACTTCATCAGAGAGGTGATAGCGCAGGGGAAGATTGTAGTGAAGAAGATTGTAAGAAAAGAAAATCATGCAGACATGATGACAAAGCCGTTGCTAGTTTCCAAGTTCAGACATTGTCTGGACTTGGTTAGTCTACACAGCATGCAGTGACGCCCTTAGGGGCTGGAGGGGGAGAGAGATCTACTATTATTCCTTTTCAAAGATCCAGAGACTTCAAGTCAAGGTGGATATTGTTATGTGACTCGAAGTAATTTCCTAATCCGACTGCATATCCGATTTGGAAAATTAAATGGATCTTCGCCGACCTGTTTGGTATGGTATGACTTGGATTTTGGATCTGATTAGGAATCCAATTACTCTTTCTGTATCTATATATATGTACACCCTTGTTAGGGTTCGGTAATCATCCTGTATTCTTCTTTGACAGTTGCCGCCGTACACTGGTTGTCCCTTTGTAATCTTTTCTCTGAAATAGTGGAAATCTCGCCCCCTCCCGTGGACGTAGGTCATCTCCACCGAACCACATAAATCCTATGTTTTGGTTGTGTGATTGTTTCTCGTTTCTTGTTCTTCTGTTGCAAAATCGTCGTATTCTTGCGTTCAACACTTAAAAAAGTGGTATCAGAGTCGCGTGTTCAAGATCCGAACGATGACGAGTCTGTACAAGATCGAGAAGTTTGATCACAAAATCAATTTCAGACTATGGCAGATCACGATGCGTGGTGTGCTCGTTCAACAGTGATGAAAGACTTGGGAGAAGCAAAGAAAAGTTTGGGGATGGATATTATTAGAAACTGCAAAGCTGGAAGGCTACTTCTCAGTCAGGAGAAGTATGTGAAGAAAGTTCTACAGTGGCTCTCTATGTCTGATGCAGCTCCAGTATCTATTCCTTTAGATGATCAGTTCAAGAAGCTCTCATTTGCTGAATCACCGCAATATAAAAAGGATGAAAACTACATGTCTCGTGTTCCCTATTCCAATGTAGTTGGTTGCATCATGTATGCTATGATTTGCACGCGTCTAGACATTGCACAAGTAGTTAGCATGGTGAGCAGATACATGTCCAATCCAGGAAAGCTACATTGGCAAGCAATCAAGCACATTCTTAGGTACCTTAAGGGTACATCTTCTACATGCCTTGGATTTGGCAAGAGCACAAAGATGCTTGTTGGTTATGTTGATTCTGACTTTGCAAATGATTGTGACAAAAGGCATTCTCTAACGGGTTATCTGTTTACTATTGGTGGTTTTGTTCTGAGTTGGAAAGCTACATTACAACCCACTATTGCATTATCTACTACTGAAGTTGAGTACATGGCATTGATAGAAGCCATCAAAGAAGCCACCTGGCTTAGAGGACTGTGTGCTGAGATTTATATTCTTGACAGGACGACGGTTATCTACTGTGACAGTCAGAGTGCAATTCACCTTACAAAAGATTAGATGTTTAATGAAAGGACAAAGCACATCGAAGTCAAGTATCACTTCATCAGAGAGGTGATAGCGTAGGGGAAGATTGTGGTGAAGAAAATTGTAAGCAAATAAAATCCTGCAGACATGATGACAAAGTCATTGCCAGTTTCCAAGTTCAGACATTGTTTGGACTTGGTTAGTCTACACAGCATGCAGTGACACCCTTAGGGTCTGGAGGGGGAGAGAGATCTACTATTACTCCTTTTCAGAGAGCCAAAGACTTTAAGTCAAGGTGGAGATTGTTATGTAACTCGAAGTAATGTCCTGATCCAACTGCATATCTGATTTTGAAAATTAAATTGATCTTTGCCGACCCATTTGGTATGGTATGACTTGGATTTCGGATCCGATTAGGAATCCAATTACTCTTTCTGTATCTATATATATGTACACCCAAAAAACTCGCCCCCCCCCCATCTCCTGTCGCTCTAGCGATTAGGGCACGCGGAAGTGGACGTCTCTCCATCCTACTCTAGGGCCTTTCTCTTGCAGGTTCAAGTGTGAGGTCGTGTTTTGGGTTCCGGTCTCAAGATGGCAGCGGATCTAGCGGCGAGATATGCAGGTCTCAATCTGTCGGATGATGAAGAAGACCCCGTCGACGTCCAACCGATTGAATGCGGCGACGACACAGAAGATCACACAGAGCTCGCGTTGGTCGGGCGGTTGCTTACAGATTGGACCTACAATTTTAGGGTGCTGGAAAGAACACTATCCCAAGCCTAGAGTCTGAAGGAGACGGTCGTCTTCAAGAAAATTGAGGGTGAGGTCTTTATCATTCAGTTCGCTCACTAGAGGGATAAGCAGCGGGTTCTTGATGGAGCCCCCTGGCACTTTGACGGGAGACTGCTCCTTTTGAAGGAAGTGTACAAAGAGGAACAGCCGGGCAGCATCATCATTAGCAGATGCCCGTTTTGGGTCCATCTATATGGCATTCCATTGGGGTACAGGGCTGAAGTGAACATCCGGGAGATCGCGGGAAGGATCGGAGAGGTGGTCGAGACAGACACCGACGGATTAGGATGGGACTCGTCCATCCGAGTCTGGGTAATCCTGGATGTCTCCAAACTGCTAAAATGCATCCAGAAAATTCGGATGAAGGGAGGCGCTACGGTGGATGTCGAGGTTAAATACGAAAGACTATCGAACTTTTGTTTCATCTGCGGAAGACTAGGGCACGTCGATCGTGATTGTGTGAACGATGAAGAAGGGGACGAGCACCAAATATGTTGGGGGACCTGGATGCGGGCGTCTCCTTGGAAACAACAGCGTGCGACGGATCAGAAGGAGGGTGGTCTAGGGCTAGTGAGGAGGAAACTCACCTTCAAACCTCAGGGCGGAGGGGGGCGTCACAGAAGAAGGGTGAAAGGGAGGAGTGTGAAAGTACGATGGGAAGTGGTTTTTTGTTAGAGGTGAACTGGGAGGAGGGAGCGAGAGGGAAGCAGGCTAGCGGGACGGAGGAAAGAATAGGCACGGGAAGCAGGTCTGTGGCGCGAGAAGGGAGTGCAAGTCGGGGGGAGAGGATACGCGGGGGAGGTGATGTGGGGGACGTCGAAGGGGAAGGTGAAGAGGGAGAAGAGCAGGAAGGGGTGGGGTCAAGACAGGAGGGGCGGAGGGAAAGGGTTTCCCAGTGCAAGACGGTGATGGGGGGAAGGAAGAAAATAACGTACACGCCAGAAGAACTCAAGACGGTACGTAACAACCAGCGTGTGGATGAACAACCGCCAGCGATGGAGGACGAGGAGATAGCAGACATCAGTAACCAGGGGCCGGTGAAGCTAGCATGGACAGAGCCACTCCAAATGCAGCAGGCTACATAGCGTCGTGAACAGGTTGAGGGAGGCGGACATGTGCAGTGTTGCATGCAATCACATAGCAAGAAGAAAGGAAACACCAATGAGAGCCAGAGTGACTGCGCATGGGAAGAACAGGGAACATGTTACCAATAAGTGAAAGGAATCAGGGAGGAAAGTAGCGAGAGGAGAGCTATTACCCGGGCACAGCGGCACAAGGAAGCAGGGTCAAAGATAAAGCAAGGACACAAACAAAGCTGAGGGAAGAAGAAACACTACCCATGGGTTTATAAAATGAGTAGGGGCACGATCTGTGAGTGGTATGGGATCAAACAACAGGCAAAAGAAATTAGATAGCACATGTGGGTGGAGATCTTACCATAGTACAAGCAAGGATAAACCTAGAGATTCATCATCTCTAGGATTTTTAGTGGCGTTGCAAAACTCCATCAAAAATTAATCAAAAATTAGTGGCGTTTAGCCTTGCTTGTACTATGGTAAGATCTCCACCCACGTGTGCTAGGACACACGGAAGTCTTATCGTAGTATAGTTTAAGGGTCGAATCCTCGGGACAACGGTCTTGATTAGAATTAATCAAGATGGAAAACGTTTTAGTCGCACCTAATTAATTAACGGTTGATATTTAGATCGAAAGTTTGATTTGGTTGTTTAAACTAAGTGCGAGGAAAGTAAAAGCAAGGAAGTAGAAATTGGGGTTGTAAACAATGATTAGAAACCACTAGGATGTAATCGGGTTTCACGCCACTACACATGGATCAAAACATGCAACATAACAAAACGACCTGCAAAGAGATTCTAATCAGTTAGTATCTTGTAGACTTAGTTTCTTTTCGGATAACTAACTACGAGAAGTGTGGAGTATTGCAACGCCAGCCATCCCACAATGAATGGTCACTTGCTTTGCAGTACTTCTTCATGAAGTGTGTTCCTCGACTTTGCCAAGGTTGCACTTTCATACGTCAACTGATTCCATTTCATAGTATGAAAGTGAAATGATGGGAGTGAGTTTACTCCACTCATGAAAGCACTCCTAGATACCGAAACAGACGTATGGTGACTACATACATCCAGAACCAACTTTCAATCGATATTCAGATCTAAGGGTACAAACGTAGACAATTCATACCGAAAGACAAAAGATAATACAAGTTGATGATCAAGCAACAAGCGTTCATTTAACAATTGAAGTTGAACTGAAAAGGAGAGTATCTCTATTGCAAACAGTTGAATTACATTACATGAAATGAAAACATGGGTAGTGGGGCTACTCCCCGCACCCTAGTGAATGAGACTACTCGCTCATATCAAGGACAAAGAAGGAGGCGTGAAGAGAGAGAAAGAATGTCATCTCCACGGAGGAGGGAAGGATGAACCCTTGGTGAAGAGAGCAACGATCTTCGCACTTCGTGGATGCTTTGATGATGGATCTTCTCTTCCCACCTTCTTTGTTGTTGAGAGAGAAGGTAGCTTGAAGATGGAACGTGGATCTCAAACAGGCAGCCTTGGGGCGATGGATGAAAGATGGGAGTGCTCTGGAACTGGAGAGGCAGCCTTTGGGCGTCTGAGAGTTCTCTCCTTTTGAGGACCCCTTTGGATCTTATTTATAGGCTTAAGTGGAGCCCAAACGGTCTTGAACCCGTTTGTTCTTTGAACCCGTTTGGTCCTTGAACCCGTTTGGGCGCTGAACTCATTTGAGTGATGGACCCGTTTGATCACTGGACTCGTTTGGGCGTTGGACCCATTTGGTTGCTGAACACGTTTGGGCGTTGAACTCATTTGAGCGCTGGACCCGTTTGGGCGCTGGACCCGTTTGGGCGCTGAACTCGTTTGAGCGCTGGACATGTTTGGGCGCTGGACCCGTTTGGGCGCTGAACTCGTTTGAGCGCTGGACCCGTTTGAGCACTGGACTCGTTTGGGCGCTGGACTCATTTGGGCGCTGGACCCGTTTGGAGTTCATGCGGTCTTGAGACCGTTTAGCCTTAAACGGTCTTGGGACCATTTGGCCTTAAACGGTCTTGGGACCATTTGGCCTTAAACGGTCTTGGGACCATTTGGCCCTAAACGGTCTTGGGACCGTTTGGGGTTTTTGTATTTTTTTTTGTGTTTTTCTGCAAGGAAAAAGAAGAGAAAAGTTAATCTATTGATGTGTCAGCAATAAGGTAAAGATTTAAGGATTCTTTCTAATTTATTTAAGAAAAATTATGGAAAATAAGGGGAAAACTAATAAAATAGCATCACAAAGTGAGAGGTTATCACCCCCCCCTAACTTAGAGTCTAGCTTGTCCTCAAGTTAGATAGAGCTAAGGCATGCAGTGGCGAGGCGATTTATTTAGTTAGGGTTTCCATACTCTTGTTTCAATTCTCAATCTGAGTTCTCCTCAAATCATATCGGATCTTATTGCTTGCCTTGACTCTTTCAGGTTTTTGAGAGATGCATGGGTCTCAAGTTCCTTCCGTATTCTGTAGCTTGCATTGGGACCACTTTTTATTCTGTGCATGTTGTTGACTCTAATCAGCTTTATATCTCTCTGAGGAACCTACCGGTAACTAGAGTGGGTATGAGGGTTGGCTAAAGGCTTAAAGTGTAACTCTCCCTTTTTGTGGGAGAGGGCTTGTCTATGCTTTTTAGAGACCCACTACCGGGCATGACACATCTGCCTTCATGAGGGCAGTTGAATGTACCGGCCGGGTGAGCTCTTTATTAGCCTTCTCTTATATTTAGAAACCTTAGGGTCCCACTACCGGGCACGACACATCTGCCTTTATGAGGGCAGCTGAATGTACCGGCCGGGTGAAACCTTTATTGGCTCTTCTTATAAGTCCTTATGCATGGCACAACTCTCATGTTTTTATTCAACACTCTGGCTTTTATTTGAAAAACTCACAGGCTTGGGATTTGGGGATTGCTTTTGGAATTTATTTTGGGCGGCCAATCCTCTTTTATTTGAAGAGAGAAAAGATGTTCTTGGAGTTTTTTCAACATGCACTTATTGTGTGGTCCTCTTACAAGACTTCTTAATTCGGAAGTTGCTTGATACCCCTCTCGTCCATGAAAGCTCAGCTTATTTCTACCTTGATATAGACCTTGTGGAGAGTCAGATATAGAAGTGAAACAAAAGCATGAAAACCCAAGGTGGAGAGATATTATTAAGTCGCCATTGTATGTCTAAGTGCTATTTTACCTGATTCTAAAGTTAGCTGAGGGTGACTTTTATTCTAAAGATGAACCATTCTTAAGAAGCTAAAGGTGTAACGGAAACTGAGAAAATTTATACAAGAAAAAATAGGAGAAGATGGAGAAAGAAGGATATAGAGATGATACCTCGCCCTTGTCTAATGTACCCCCCCTAACTTATCACGCACTCTGTCCTCAGAGTGTCAAAGTGATAGGTGGAGTAGTACGAGGACAAGGGCCGCAGGTTAAGTGAATCATGTGCTTGCCCCTGGTGCTTGAAGGAGATTAGCTGCAAATTGTCCTCGCAGGGCGTGATAGTCTACGTCAATCATATCCTCTACTGGTTTCTGAAGAACGATGATGGTGTAGATCCAATAAAGGACATGGAAGCCGCAGTCGTTTGATTGTCGAATTTGTTGGGGACACTTGTTGCAGAAGGAAGGGCGGTGAAAATGTTCTTTGTCATAAGCTTTTGTGTGCTGACTTAGGAAATCGATTAATTTTTAAGCACATTCTTTCGCTACTACCTCCGTGGGCGTTTTTGGCGTCACGACATAATTCTTCTGTTTTGGATTGTAATTGCTGTCGGAACTATTATAAATTGTAATTGTTCCTTCTGGTAGGTTTGTTGCCAGGAGCATCCAGTGTTCATGATAGAGGAAGGGTAGCATGATGAACTTCGGCGTTGTGTGTTGGAGATAGGAGATTAGTGTTTCATCTGCGCCGAAGTGCTTTAACTTTAAAAGGTCATCCTTCAAATAAGGAGACGCCATATATGTTGTGGGGTTATCTTGGCCTAGGAGAAATTGGTAGGCGGCCATTAGGCTTACAGAGAGTGATCCTTTAAATTGTAAAGTTTCTCGAAGAGTGTCTGCCATTATGAGAATGTCACCAGACATGAACTCGAGTTCATCTTTCTCAGCAGAAAGCCTTGACATGATGAGACGTAGTTCGTAGTCGGAGAGGCCTTTGCAAGCACTGAGATCAAAGTATGGGAAAGATGGTTTGATGACAGACAAAGGATCAATGTCGTCTTTGCTTTGCTCGGTTGTCGAGGCCGGTTCCTTTGATTTCTCTAACTCATTTAGAGTTTGTCGGAAGGGTCGCCGCTGCGGTCGCTGGATACAGGAGAAGAGGTAGCGAGGGACATCATCTGGTGCCATCGTTGGGTCCTTGAAGAACCGTCTATCACAGATGAGCTCCATGGCATAACGTCCTCGTAAAGAATGAAAATTTTCAGCAACCAGAGCAGAGAATGGGATTTCTTGGTTCAGCGCTTGGATGTGACGTATAGTGCAGAAAGCGCAATCCCCGGATTCCTCGTCAGCTTGGACTTGCGGGTTTATTATTTTGAACCAAGGCTGGCTCCAGTTGTGGCGGAGAGATGGATGTGCAGCCCAAATTAGCTTAAGCAGCCAAAAGGGTATACATCTTGCTTCATCGGCTACATCACCCATAAAGTTTATTGTACCGGCGGGTAGCTCAGCGCTGCAGAAGTTATAAACCGTGGCGTCCCGAGCCTCGGTATCAACAACCATGAATAACCAATGATTTGAAACTTGGAAGGGCACGGTAAGATAACATGCTCATCGTGCTAAACCGGTACGCAGACGTTCGATTGATTTTTCTTTGATGTCCTTGTATAGCAGGCCCAAAGATAGGGCAGGCGAGGCACTAAAAACAGGCTACATCCGCTTATGACTTCTGTACATTTCTATACAGTTGGCGAGAAGGACACGGAAGATAGACATTGGTATCGTCGACCGAGGTCGCAGAATGTTGCGGAAGGCTTCATGTGTCATCTTGCGCTTTGTTTTAGCATTGTGGTAGATGATATCGTCCCCTGCTTTTGCATTGTCCACGATAGTGTTCAGTATAAAAATATCCTGAGCATCTAATGTGGAGATGGCCGCCATATCTAGGTCATGCATTTTGTGCGGTAGGGGTGGTGGAGGAGGAAGCTCTCATGGAGGGGGGAGGGAGGTAGTTCTGGAGCTTCCTCATAGCCCTGTATGTTGTCGTCTGAGTCCGAGGAAGAATCGAGCTCTTCATCAGTATCTAAACGCACTCGTTCTGATTCGTCCTTGTCATGTGGTGAAGCTGCGGGTGTGTCGAGCACTGAGGGGGGTGGGATAGCTGTTGCGGGGGAGCTGGCGCTGGTTCCTATTATACATTGGTGGAACTCAGCAAAAGTCGCGTCCTTGGCAGCCTCCCCGATGGATCCCATAGCGGAATAGTCAAGAAATTGGTCCCCATATGACATGTTAACATTATCATTGTGTGGGGATTTGGGATCTTTATCACCATCATGGTGATCCATCTACTGTTTGGGTTCTGTTCCATGGCTGGGACCCTCCCCAGCATTATCTGGTTTATCAGAATCATCACTTGAGGAGGTACTATTGTTGGAGTCGGCCGAAGAATCAGAATCTTCATCGTCGTCGTCTTCATTTGCTTCTGATTTATCCGTTGTTTTCTTACGTGCTTTCTTCTTGCACTGACGATGGATGGATTGAAGCTCGTCGTATGCCACTTGCACGTGCTCGTGTGTTTCAAGCAGTGCGTCATGGGTTTCCTTTAAATCAGAATAACGTGCTTCAGCCGAGAGGAGTCATGTTGTGAGGCCAGTTACTTGAGCTCTTAGTTGAGTAAGTTCATTGGTTGATGACTCCTCTTGGCGTTTGTGTAGCTGTGTGAGGGTGATGTTGATGTCGTCCAAGCGCGTGCTGAAAGATTATTGTTGCAGCTTGAGCTCGCGGAGGGTCTCAGGCAGCGGTTGAGTCTGTATTGAGATCTTCTCGACTAGCTTTGTCATCGCCTTGTGCTGGCTTTGGACTCCAAGGACCAGCTCGGGCCACTGAAACTTGTCGTTGCTGGATTTCTTGGAGGATGCTTGGCAAGGCATGGTTTTGCTCGTCGATCTTGGCGACCTGCTTTGTTAAACCCTGCACACAAGAAAAAATAGAATTTAATATGTTAGAAGGGTCGGTGAGGAGGTTTCGGATGGTGTCAAATTGTCGTCTGAATTCCTCACCGACGTTAGTGAAGGGGACCCCAGTGAGAGAAGGGTGGGGCGGCTGGTGTCAGGGTGGAATGGTGGTGGTAGTGTCATGCGGAAAGGACATTGTTGATGGTCTCGCGAACGGCGTAGTGACTGTGGAAGGGGTCACTAGTGGTGTCGGGGCGGCGGCGGATGAGAAGGGTGGTAACATATCCGGAGCGAAAAGTTTGTCCGGTAATGTTGATGGAAAGTTTGTTGAGGTGAAAGAAGTGAATTCTGGCGTAGTAGCGGAAAATGGGATGCCCGAAGGGAAGAAGGGTGATTTGGAAAAAGGTGGAAGAGTGGAGGATGATGGGGTGGTGGATGGTGTGGTGGAAGATGGTGGGGTGGTGGATGTTGGGATGGTGGATGGTGTGGTAGAAGATTGTGGGGTGGTGGATGTTGGGATGGTGGATGGTGGAGTGATGGTTTCGAGATCAGCATGTAGACTCATTATGAAAGAGTCTAGTGATGATGTTGTTATGTGTTCCTCTGGAAGGGTGGGTTCCGTTTCGGGGTGGGGTTTGGAAGTTGGTGTTCCCGACAGCTCTTGTTCCTTCGAAAGCCTTCTGGAAGGTCGTTTTATAGGAATTTTTGTTGTTTTTGCTGCCGGGGCGGTTATGCTATGCTCTGTCTGTCCCATTGTTGCTTTCTTGTCGGTGATTTTGACTGAAGACATAAGTGTTGCGATTTCATCATCTGAGAAAAGGAGCTTGTCTTTGTCATAATCCGCAAGTTCTGGTAATGGGAGCAGCGTTCTGAAGGATTTTGTTGTAGGGCAGAAGACGTAGTGTAGCTTGCCATCCTTGTCTTTTATGATGAAGGAGTTCTTCAATGTTTGTTCATTTGTAAGGATGTCACCCTTTATTTTTGTGCATCTAGGTAGAAGTCTATCCATCTTAAGGTATTTGATAATTGATGTGATAAGACCACCCATACATATTTCTTTTCCTAGGGCGTAAGCTGATAGTTTTTGGATGATAAGACGCCCAATGTTGACTGGAAACCCATTTAGGATGGACCAGATAACAAAGAGGTCTGAGAGAATTACATTTCCTCCTTCTGACCTAGGGAAGAGTGCACCAGCAAGGATTTTGTGAAGTGTGCGCACTAGACCCGATTGAATGTTTGATGCTTTACATGTTTTTGCATCATAAACTGGTAGCCCTGTTAACGATTTCCAGAAGTTGTGTTTGTTGAACTTGGGGTTGTCTGTGCCAACATCCTTGGCTTTCTTCAACTGCTCTTGGTTGTCTATAAAGATTTCATTCAGCATATTTTCAGTGATGACCACTTTGGTGTTGAAGATTCTAGTGGATATTCTACGATCCCCACCGTCCTGTGCTTTATCGAAAGTGTCCACTGCTTCTCTAGTGAAAAAAGTGAAGAATTTTTTTGTAGGCTCAACGTATGAGGATTCGGTGACAAAACAAAGTTGAGAAAGATTGGAATTGTCTAGCAAAGTGAGGATTCTATTGTAGATCCCCATCTTCATAAGTATGCTTGGGCAAACGTACTTTTTTGGTTTTAGAGTTTGTTTAATGGATGGGAGGGTATGGATGTGAAGATTTTCTGGTGGTGGTTCTGTGGTGGTAATGGGGGGGGGGGGGGAATAGGAACGGAAATGGTGGCAGGGGTGGCGGTGATGGTGGTGGTTGGTTGAATGGAGGATGGTGGAATGAAGCCTGCCAGGGTTTGTTCCCTTGCAGTTATAGGGTGAACTTGTTTCCTTGCCCTCTTCTTCGGTTGTGGTGCTGAAGTGGTTGCTTGGGACTTCCTCTTCCCCAAGGAGTTTTTGGTAGGGGATTCTGCCTCCGATGAAGGCTCATATTCTGAGGGGTCATCAGATGAGATTTCTTCGACCTCCTCTTCAGAAGGTTCTTCTGCTAAGCAGTGGTTGATGTGTTTTATCTCATGCATGACTTTGAGCAGGTCCACCTTTGGTGGGACCATTCCAGTTTGGTTGTTGTGATCAATGATTTGCTGAAGCTTCGCCCGGTCAGCCATTAATTCCTCCTTTGTCCAAAAAGGTTTGTCGGCAGTTCCTGTTGGTTGTTTTGCGGGGGAGGCCATTCTGAAATTTTTGTCAAGAAAACAAAAGTTAGAGATCTGAAATTTGAATTTAAACAAGTTTATTAGAATAGAATAGTATTTTTGAGGTTTGGTTGGATCCAAACGGGTTCGAGACTGTTTGGTTCCAAACGGGTTCGAGACTGTTTGGTTACAAACGGGTTCGAGACCGTTCAGTTCCAAACGGGTGCAAGGTCGTTTGGCACCAAACGGTTTGGAGACCGTTTGGGGCCAAACAGTCCTTCATCCAAATGGGTGCAAGGTCGTTTGGCACCAAACGGTTTGGAGACCGTTTGGGGCCAAACAGTCCTTCATCCAAATGGGTGCAAGGTCTTTTGGCACCAAACGGTTTGGAGACAGTTTGGGGCCAAACGGTCCTTCGTCCAAACGGGTGCAAGGTCGTTTGGCACCAAACGGTTTGGAGACCGTTTGGGGCCAAACGGTCCTTCGTCCAAACGGGTGCAAGGTCGTTTGGCACCAAACGGTCCTTTCTCCAAATGGGTGCAAGGTTGTTTGGAGCAGACTGTCGGGAAGACGAAGAGCCAGGCCGTTTGGCGGCGAGGGAAGGCAGGAGGGAAGCCGAAAAACGCTCGTCGGAAGTGGCGACGGCGACGGCGGGAGGGAAAACTCTACCTGTTAGGTGATGACGGCGGAGGAAGGAGGGCCGGAAGGAAGCGAAGATGAGCGAGCAGAAGAACGGAGCCTCGCACAGACGATGGCGAAGCGTCAGTCGGAGATGAGAATGGCGGTGGAAGAGAGAGGTGGAAGACGGGGGGTGATAACGGTAAGCTCGAAGAAGCAAAAGCGCGCGCAGAAACTGGAGTGAAACGGCAGTGGAACAGAAAAAGCGAGAGGTTCTAGAAGAAAGAAAGGAGGGTGTGGGAAGTTATTTATAGGATTGGGGGGGCGTCCTTACAAATTCCCGAAGTCAAACGGGTGCGAGACCGATTGAACTCCAAACGGGTGCGAGACCGGTTGAATTCCAAACGGGTGCGAGACCGTTTGAATTCCAAACGGGTGTGAGACCGTTTGAACTCCAAACGGTTGCGAGACCATTTGAACTCCAAATGGGTGCGAGACCGTTTGAACTCCAAACGGGTGCGAGACCGTTTGAACTCCAAACGGGTGCGAGACCGTTTGAATTCCAAACGGGTGTGAGACCGTTTGAACTCCAAACGGGTGCAAGGTCATTTGAATTCCAAACAGGTGCGAGACCGTTTGTGGAGGTTTTTTTTTGTATATATATTTCAGAAGAAAACTAAACTAAAAAGAAGAAGAGTGAAGACGAAAATTGATGATACTCAGATCTTGGGTTGCCTCCCAAGTAGCGCCTGGTTTTAATGTCACTGGCTCGACGAAATGCTGATCTGGCTATGCTGATGTTATAGGATCTTGGATCTCTATAGTTTGTCTTGGCAATATGTCTGCTGGAATGTAATATTTCTTTAACCTATGACCGTTGATGGTTCTTTCTCCCCCGTTATCATCAAGGATAATAACTGCTCCTGTCGGGTAGATATGTTTGATAGTGAAAGGCCCTGACCATTTTGTGCGCAGTTTTCTCGGAAACAATTTTAGTCTGGATTTGAATAAGAGAACCTTATCTCCGATGATTATATCCTTTCTTTTTATGTGGCCATCATGCCACATCTTGGTTTGTTCTTTATAAATTATGGCATTTTGGTATGTTGTCATTCGCAACTCTTCCAATTCTTGTAATTGAAGTTGTCTAAAATCACCGGCACTCTTGAGATCAAAGTTCAATTGCTTGATAGCCCACTAAGCTTTATGCTCTAATTTGACTAGTAGATGGCACGACTTCCCATACACCAATCGAAATGGTGTTGTTCCAATTGGTGTTTTGAAAGTTGTGCGGTAGGCCCATAGAGCGTCAGGAAGTTTGGTAGACCAGTCTGTGCGGTGCCTATTAACAGTTTTTTCCAAAATGGTCTTGAGTTGCCTATTGGAGACTTCGACCTGTCCACAAGTCTGTGGGTGATAAGGTGTGGAAACTTTATGTTTGACTCCATATTTTCTTAATAGTTCTTCGAAACTCCGCTCAAGAAAATGATATCCGCCATCGGATATTATTGTTCTTGGAACGCCAAATCTGGGGAATATTATTTCTTTAAACATTTTTATGACTGGTTTGGAATCACAAGAAGTGGTCAGTAGAGCTTCTACCCATTTCGAAACGTAGTCCACAGATACTAGAATGTATGTGAATCCGTAAGATGGGGGGAAAGGACCCATGTAATCCACTCCCCAAACATCAAAGAGTTCAACTTCTTGCCACATATTCAAAGGCATTTCATTTCGTTTAGTTATTCCTCCAGATAGTTGGCATTTGTCACATGATTGCACATATTCATGTGCATCCTTTGCGATGGTTGGCCAGTAGAAACCAGATTGAAGAATTTTAAGAGCGGTTTTCTTAGAGCTCATGTGCCCCCCAGTAGGGCCTGAGTGACAGTGTTCTAAAACTGGTGTGATTTCTGTTTCTGGAATGCATCGACGAAAAAGTCCATCTGCGCATAAGAGGAATAGGTAGGGCTCGTCCCAGAAGTACTGCTTAGCGTCATGAATGAATTTCTTTTTGTCATGGTATGATGCAAATGGATGGATGATTCCTGTTGCCAAATAATTAACAATATCAGCATACCAAGGAAATCCAGTAGTAATCTTCATTAGTTGATCATCCGGTAAAGAGTCTCGAATGGGTATTTTATCGGAGTCTTTAGCTTCAATACGACTGAGGTGATCCGCGATGACATTTTCAACCCCACTTTTGTCTTTAATCTCTAAATCAAACTCTTGAAGCATTAATACCCATCTGATAAGTCGGGGTTTATCATCTTGTTTTTGGACCAAGTATCGTATTGCAGAATGGTCAGTATATACTATGACTTTTGACCCTATTAGGTAAGACCGAAATTTTTCAAAAGCATAGATAACTGCCAGGAACTCTTTTTCGGTGGTAGTATAGTTCTTTTGTGCCTCATCAAGCGTCTTGGAGGCGTAATATATGACGTAAGGCTTTTTGTCAATCCTTTGTCCAAGGACTGCCCCTATAGCATAATCGCTAGTGTCACACATAATTTCAAACGGTTGTGACCAGTCAGGAGCTCTTAGAATAGGGGCAGAGATAAGGGCATTCTTCAGAGTTGTGAAGCTATTAATGCACTCTTGGTCAAATATAAAATCTGCTTCTTTGGTCAGTAGGTGAGTCATTGGCTTTGCAATCTTTGAAAAATCTTTTATAAATCTTCTGTAGAATCATGCATGACCAAGGAATGCCCTGACTCCTCTGATGTCTTTAGGTGGAGTTAGCTTTGAGATGACATCGACCTTTGCTTTATCCACTTCAATCCCATTTTCACTTACTCGATGTCCTAGGACCACACCTTCAGTCACCATAAAGTGACATTTTTTCCAATACAAGATCAGGTTGGTGTCTTCACATCTTTGTAGGACTTTTCCTAGATTGAGTAAATAGTCATCGAAAGAATTTCCATATACAGAAAAATCATCCATGAAGACTTCCATGATAGATTATGTTAATTCGGCGAAGATAGCAGTCATACATCTTTGGAAGGTTGCGGGTGCATTGCATAACCCGAAAGGCATCCTTCTAAAGGCATATGTTCCAAAAGGACAAGTAAAGGTGGTTTTTTCTTGATCTTCAGGATGGATTGGGATTTGGTAAAATCCTGAATATCCATCAAGGTAACAAAAAAAAATTTTGTAAGCGAGCCGTTCGAGAACCTCATCCAAGAAGGGCAAGGGGAAATGGTCTTTCCTTGTTGCTTTGTTAAGTTTTCGGTAGTCGATGCACATTCGCCACCCAGTTACTGTTCTGGTAGGTACTAGTTCATTCTTATCATTAAGAACAACAGTGGTCCCCCCTTTTTTTGGGACCACCTGCACGGGACTTACCCATTGAGAATCCGAGATTGGGTAGATGATACCTGCTTTCAGAAGTTTGAGAACCTCGAGGCGAACTACTTCCTTGAGATTAGGGTTCAACTTTCTTTGATGTTCCCTTGATGGTTTGAATTCTTCCATCATAGGCAATATGTGCATGCATAAAGCTGGATTTATACCCGTTAAGTCAGTCATCTTGTATCCGATAGCTTTCTTGTGTCTCTTTAGTTCATCAAGAAGTCTGTTTTCTTGGTCCACCTATAGGGTGGAGCTGATAATCACTGGACAAAGTTTCTTGTTGTCAAGAAAGGCATGTTTGAGTCCCTCAGGTAGAGCTTTCATTTCAGGAGCCTTAGGTGGCTCAGTTGCTTCTATAATGGTGACGGCCTTGAGTTCTTCAAAGGTGGTCGTTGGGGATTCTTCAGCTTTTTCTAAGTATTGGAGGCATTCTTGCACAAGTTCATTTTCCGAGAATTCTACTTCCGGATTTATCAAGATATTTTCCAAATCATCAGAGGGTTCAGACATTTCTAATTGGGACATTTGATATATAGCGTCCAGGAGAAAGACTTCCTCTTGAATGCGTGGACCTTTCATGCTATTAAGGACTCTGAACTGGAAAGCTTCCTTACCAAGTCTCAAGATAATAGTTCCTACTTCTACATCGATAAGCGCTCGGGCAGTAGCTAGGAAAGGTTTGCCGAAGATTATCGGGTATCTTAGGTCTTCTTGTATGTCCATA
Organism: Alisma plantago-aquatica; assembly: GCA_963693085.1. Lineage (NCBI taxonomy): Eukaryota > Viridiplantae > Streptophyta > Magnoliopsida > Alismatales > Alismataceae > Alisma > Alisma plantago-aquatica. The sequence goes on along the minus strand of OY856410.1, from coordinate 89,495,519 downwards.
ACAACGAAATCGCAAGGAACATAAGAATTCGTTCCTATCCTGACAGGTATATCTTCAATGATTCCAAGGGGAGCAGTTATGGTAGAGTCGGCTAACTGAATTGTCATTGCCGTAGGTAACAAATCGGTGAAGCCTAATCTTTTGCACATAGAATAGGGCATAATGGATATACTTTCTCCTAAATCTGCTAATCCCTTCTTGCTGGAGCCATTTCCAATTGAACACTGAATACCGAAGGATCCTGGGTCCTTCTTTTTCTTTGGCATTTTGTTAAGAAGAATGTCTGAAGTGGTCTGAGCTAGTTTCACTGTTTCGTGCTCTTCTGTCATATATTTTTTTGACAGAAGGGTTTTCAGGTATTTGGCCCATGCGGGCACTTCAGAAAGAGCATCGAGGAATGGTATATCAATGTATAGTTTGTTCATAGCTTCTTTGAATTTCTGGAACCTAGTGTCCATTTTGGTTCCTTTCAGCCTGTCCGGATAAGGGATTCTGGGTGGAACTTCTGGCATTGGTTCCTTTTCTTTTTCGCTTTTAGTGGTTTTAGTAGATTTTTCCTTTTCCTGGGTTGAGCTTTCTGTTGGGGAAAGAATAGCTAAATCGTTATCATCATCATGGATGATTCTAGTGGTATCAGGAAGGACACGACCAGACCTTGTGGTGACAGCATTTAGTTGCTTAGGTCTATTTTGGTCATGCCTTGGGTTTGCCTCTGGTTGCCCAGCAAAGGTACCTGCTGGTGGTTTCAACTGAGCGGCAATCTGTGCTAATTGGGCCTCTACACCCTTTTGTTGAGCATGTTGGTTCGCAAGCATAGTTTTCTGAGACTGAAGCATCTATCTAATCAAAGAAATTTCATCAGATGGTTGGGAAGGGGCACTCTTCTGTTGATATTGAGTGACTTGCTGCCCTTGTGGTTGCTGTGGAGGTGCGGTTAACTGCGGTTGTTGTGGCTACTGCAACTGAGGTTGTTGCAGTTGTGGGTGCAGTCCTGGATGGGTATATTGGTAAGAGGGATTCCTAGGATAATTGGATCTTTGGAAACCATTTCTATATTTCCCCTAATTTTGGTTGGAGTTATTCTGAAATCCTGGTGGTTGTCTATTGAAAGATCTGCCTTGTGTCTGTTGTTGTGGATTGGCAGTCCCTACATGATTCCCATATTGAAAACCAGGGTGGTTTCTTGGTTTATCTGGATTGTAATACACCTGGCCAGGTATTGAGTGAATGGAGTTGACTTGCTCTGGCATTTGGTCCTCGGGATGTTCAATAATGGGTTCATATTGCGCCGCTGGTGGTTGTAGATCCATCATAACATTGTATAGCAGACCACATGATAGTGTGGGATGATTAGATGCATGACAAGCTCCGCTAATTCCAGTGGCTGCTTTTACTTGTTGAACCTGGGAGCCTTTCTTCTTTTCGTATTCTCCGAAAGAAGTTTCGAGAGCTTGTTGCTTGCTGGCAATAATTTTCAAGGCTTCTGCAATTGCCTTGAGTTCCATAGATTCTTCAGCCTTGTAGACTTTAAGAACTCCCTTGGATTGGTTAGACGACCTTCCCCAATTGGATTGGTTCTCGTCCCCTAACGTAACTATATTCCAAGCATCTTCATAGTTCTTTCTCATGAAGTTTCCTCCAGATGAGGAGTCTAAAAACTGCTTGATATCATCACTTACTCCTCTATAGAATGTTTCAATCAATTGATTTTGGGATATGCCATGGTGAGGGCACTTTCTCAGGAGTTCCTTGAATCTTTCCCAAGCTTCTGCAAGTGTTTCTCCGGGTAGTTGGGAACAATGGTTGATCTGCCCCCTAATCTCATAGGTTAGTGAAGGTGGAAAGAATTTCTCAAGAAACTTTTCTTCTAAGGGAGTCCAAGTAGTGATAATAGGGTGCCTATCTAAAGCATTATACCAACTTAGCGCTCTTCCAGATAAGGTGAAGTGGAAGAGGTGTAATATTATTGCTTCCAAGGCAACTCCTTCTTGAGGTACAAGTCGGCAGAGTGACTTGAATCTCTTAAGATGATCCATGAAATCGTCTCCAGATCCTCCAGAGAAAGAGATGCCTTGCATGATCTGGATCCATTGCGTCCGGATTTCAAAGTTTGGTATGTTAATAATCGGTGGTCGGACTGGTTGATCATCTTCATAATTCTTTGGGACTGCGTAGTCCCGAAGTTGCTTGTTTCTTAATGCTAATTGAGCAGCGGCATTCTCGGCTTGGATGCGGGCTTGTTCCTCAGCCTGAATCTCGGCCTGCACTTGAGCACTAGTGTCAGTGATAAGTTGTGCTCGTTGTGCAGCTATGGCGGCGTTAACTCTTTCTGCAACGAGGCGTTGCTCTTCAGCCATCTGTTTGGCTCATTGGCGGTTAAGTCTAATCCTTCGGTGAAAACTTCTTTCTACCTTAGAGTCGTACTCTGGTTCAGGGGAGAATCTGATGTGATGCGGGGTTAGCATACACGTTTTCTACCTGAGTAGGAAGCAATTCACACGGTTAGATGATGAAAGGAAGCAAAGAGGTCAAGAAAATTTGGAGTAGTTATCAAGGAAAAGTGTAAAATCCTAATCAACCAAGAAGTTGTTAAGTAAAAACTAAAACGTTTCGTTGTCCCCGGCAACGGTGCCAATTTTTTATGGAGTTTTGCAACGCCACTAAAAATCCTAGAGATGAAGAATCTCTAGGTTTAGCCTTGCTTGTACTATCGTAAGATCTCCACCCACGTGTGCTAGGACACGCGGAAGTCTTATCGTAGTATAGTTTAAGGGTCGAATCCTCAGGACAACAGTCTTGATTAGAATTAATCAAGATGGAAAACGTTTTAGTCGCACCTAATTAATTAACGGTTGATATTTAGATCGAAAGTTTGATTTGGTTGTTTAAACTAAGTGCGAGGAAAGTAAAAGCAAGGAAGTAGAAATTGGGGTTGTAAACAATGATTAGAAACCACTAGGATGTTATCGGGTTTCACGCCACTACACATGGATCAAAACATGCAACATAACAAAATGACCTGCAAAGAGATTCTAATCAGTTAGTATCTTGTAGACTTAGTTTCTTTTTGGATAACTAACTACGAGAAGTGTGGAGTATTGCAACGCCAGCCATCCCACAATGAATGGATCATCACCCGCACGAGGACTTCGCCAGGGAGACCCTCTTTACGCTTATCTTTTTCTTTTGTGTGCGAAAGCTTTTTCTACCTCACTTATTAGTGCAGCACAGGACAATCTCTTGCACGACATCCAACCGTGTTGGAGAGCACCACGTATCTCACATCTTTTTTTTGCATATGACAGCATTCTTTTTTCTAGAGCTACCACTGCAAAATGTCTGAAGTTAGCTGAAATAATCAGCCAATATGAACAGGCATCCGGACAAAAGATCAATTTCTCAAAGACGGAGGTGGTTTTTAGCAAGGGAGTCAAAAGAGAGAAGCGAGTTTGCTTGAAGAACACATTAGGGGTGAGGGAAGTGGACCACCATGCTAAATATCTGGGTCTACCAACAGTAATAGGGAGGTCTAAAAAACAAGATTTCAGATTCATAAAGGAGAGGATTTGGAGAAAATTCCAAGGGTGGTCGAAAAAATTATTATCCAAAGCTGGAAGGGAGGTACTCATCAAAGCGGTGGCATAGGAGATCCCTACTTACATAATGAGCATTTTCCAACTACCGGTGGGAACCATTGATGAGATTCAGAGAATTATATGTAGATTCTGGTGGGGCGCAAAGGATAAGGAGAGGAAAATTTTGTGGGTGAGTTGGAATAATTTGTGCAGGCCAAAGAGACAAGGAGGGATGGGATTTAGAGATTTCCACATTTTCAACCAAGCCCTCCTAGCAAGACAATTATGGAGGTTAGTAAACCACCCGGAGGCGCTGGTAACTAAAGTTCTCAAAGCCAGTTACTTTCCTAGGACATCCATATGGGAAGCAAGACGTGGACATGATCCGAGCTATACATGGAGGAGTCTGTGGGGAGCCAAAGCTTTGCTGACAGAAGGAACACAGTGGAGAGTGGGGAACGGGGCAGATATCAACATTTGGGAGGACTACTGGCTACCTGAGGAGGAGAACAAGCTTGCACGTTTAAAAAATGAAAGGAACGCTGGCTATAACCGAGTCAAAGATCTCATGACACTGCACGGCACTGGATGGGAGATGACAAGAGTGAGCGATTGCTTACCAAAGAACTATGCTAGGAGGATTTATTCTATCCAACTGAGCACCCGAAGACCAAATGACTCATTGATGTGGTGGCCATCAAACACAGGAGAATTCACATTCCGGCCAGCCTATTGGTTGGGATTGATGGGGAAAGCGGAAGCGAGACGGTATAAAAATGCACAAGGGGACGAATTGTGGAAAAAGATTTGGCACGGTGGTTGGAATCCAAAGACAGCCCATTTTCTATGGAGGATTTGCACGGGGGGCCTAGCTACCAGAGGACGGCTGTTTGATAGACACTGCATACCGAATGGCACTTGCATGTTGTGCATGGCGGAGAAGGAGACTATACCCCATATGCTATTCTGATGCCTAAATGCCACAGAGGTGTGGGAACTTCTACCAACGGAGGTGCATAACTGGGTCGACGTTGTCAATGATGGGGAAATAGCTGCAACCATGAAGGAAGCATTGACGAGGCTCATGATTTGTGAGGAAGCGCAGATTGTAGCTGCCATGTGGGCGGTGTGGAGAGGGAGATGTTGTCGTGTGTTTAATAGCGGAGAAGCTAACAGAAAATTTCTTTACCGCTGCGCACTGACGTCCGTGAGAATGGGTGACGATCGGTTGAATCAGCCCATGCAAAGGGCAACGAACGGACGCACGCAGCAGGAAAGGGGGTGGAGAGCGCCGACGGTTGGACATATCAAGCTAAACGTTGATGGGTCTTGTGGTGAAGATGGTGTTGCGGGCATAGGCGCTGTGATGAGGGACACTACGGGGAAACTGGTAGGAGTGGCGGGGGAGAAGGTAACTTCGGGAAAAGACGTAGCTATGACCGAGGCGTTGGCTGTGAGGATGGGACTGATGTGGGCGATCAAAGAAGGTGTTATGCAGGTGGAAGTGGAATCGGACTCCATGATGATTGTCCAAGCCTGCAGCAACATAGTGGCGCGAAGGGACTATCTTGGCTCTGTAGTAGAAGACATTCACTCGTTAAAGTCTTTGTTTTTGTTTTGTAGTTTTAGCTACCTTAATCGTTTAGACAATAGTGCAGCACATATTGTTACCAACTTTGTTCGTAGAGGTCAAGTAGATAGAGTTAGTTTAATGCAACCTTTCCTTTCATGTAGCTTGAACCTTGTAAATCTTGTTCTAGATAATTTATAGTTTTTGGGGAACCCCATCATAGGGTTTCCCGTCCTTTCTCAATATATATATATATATATATATATATATATATATATATATATATGTACACCCTTTTTAGGGTTCGGTAATCATCATGTATTCTTCTTTGACGGCTGCTGCCGTACACAAGGTGTCCCTTTGTAATCTTTTCTCTGAAATAGTGGAAATCTCGCCCCCTCCCGTGGACGTAGGTCATCTCGACCGAACCACATAAATCCTGTGTTTTGGTTGTGTGATTGTTTCTCGTTTCTTGTTCTTCCGCTATGAAATTGTCGTATTCTCGCGTTCAACTCTTAACAAAGTGGCATCAGAGCCGCGTGTTCAAGATCTGAACAATGACGAGTCTATACAAGATCGAGAAGTTTGATCGCAAAATAAATTTCGATATATGGCAGATCATGATGCGTTGTGTGTTCGTTCAACTGGGAGTCTCTGAGGCTCTGGAAGGGATCGAGAAGATGCCAGCCACTATGACGTCGCAAAAAAAGAAAGTGATGGACCATTAGGCTATCACTACCATCCAGATATCCTTGGACTACAAGGTTTTGGCTGATGTTGCCAAAGAAACTTCTACTGCCGGTATTTGGAAGAAATTCGAAGATCTCTACATGATGAAGTCTCTCCAAGCAAAATTATATCACAAGCAGCGTCTCTACTTACTATGCATGGTGGAAGGTACATCTGTCTGTGATCACATTGATGAGTTTACATCTATTATTATGGATCTAGAAAATATAGATATTAAACTCGAAGATGAAGCTAAACCCTTATTCTTCTGCGCTCTTTACCCCCTTCATACAAGCAATTTCGGGAAACTATTCTGTACGAAAAGTCTTCAATCACGGTGGAGGATGTTATATCTTCATTGTTTTCAAAGACCATGGTTGATAAAGACCTAATTGCTTCTTCTAGCGGGACTCTGTCAGAGGCTCTTATGGTGAGGGGTCGTATAAAAGAAAAGGGAAACAACAAGAAGGAAACACACAGATCTAAGTCTAAATCAAAGAAGGTCTGTAAATATTGCAAGAAGTCTGGACACATTGTCGATGAATGCTACAAGTTACAGAATAAGAAGAAGAGGGAGAACGAAAAACAAGAACAACCTGCAGATGCTAATGTAGTACGTGAAGATCCAGAATATGTTCTTATGGCTTCATGTTCCTCATCCGTCAATTTTCAAACTTCTTGGATTCTGGACTCAGGCTATTTACACCACATGTGCCCACACAGAGATTGGTTTTCTTCTTATGAGCACTTTAATGGAGGTGTTGTAAACATGGTGAACGATTCTACCTGCAAGACAATTGGCATTGGGTCAATCCGCATAAAGATGTTCGATGGTGTTATCTGAACTGTCTCCAATATTCATCATGTTCAAGGTCAGAAGAAAAATCTCATCTCTATTGGCTTACTTGAATCCAACGGTTTTCCATACAAGGCTGAAGATGGAATCTTGTCTATTACCAAAGGAGATGATGTTCTGATAAAGGGAGTACGTATTCCTGGAAACCTTTATAAATTAATTGGTGAAACTGTGACCGACAAAGTTGCTACTGTTTCTTCCTCACCCACTCCAAAACTGGATGCCACAAAATTGTGGCATATGCGACTGGGACACATGAGCCAGAAAGGCTTGGAATTATTATGCAGGAGAGGACTTCTAGGTGATATTAGTACTGAAAAGTTAGATTTTTGTGAGCATTGTGTTATGGGAACACAAAAAAAGGTTAATTTTTCTACTGCAAATCATACTACAAAAGGTACTGTTGATTATATTCATTCAAACATTTGGGGTTGTTCTCAAGTATCGTCTAAGGGAGGTGCTAGATACATGCTTACTTTCATAGATGATTTCTCAAGGAAAGTCTGGGTGTATTTTCTGAAGCATAAATCTGAGGCTTTTGATCAGTTTAAGAAGTGGAAGACGCTTATTGAAAAACAAACAGGAAGGACCATCAAGACACTGAGGACAGATAATGACATGGAGTTTTGTTCTTATGAATTCAATGAGTTCTGCCAGTCTGAAGGTATTGCAAGACATCGCACAGTTAGACATTAACCCCAACAGAACGGTGTTGCAAAATGCATGAATAGAACTCTTATAGAGTGTGCACATTGCATGTTGATCAGTGCAGGACTTAGCAAATATTTTTGGGCTGAAGCCATCTCTCCTGTAGCCTATCTTGTCAACCGTTCACCATCTACTCCACTTGGTTTCAAAACTCCTAAAGAGGTATGGTCTGGTCATCCAGCAAAATATTCTAATATGCATATTTTTGGTTGTCCTGCATATGTCTATTCAAATGAAGGAAAGTTCAAGCCTAGAGCGAAGAAGTATATTTTTCTTGGTTATGCTGATGGTGTGAAGGGATACAGATTCTGGTGCACTGAGCCAAACTCATCAAAATTCTTGACTGAAAGAAATGTTACTTTTGACAAGTCTGCCATGTTTTCTACAAAACAAGATGGTGTCCATTCTCCAGCTATAGGTTCTCAGAGTTCCACGGAACAGGTGGAGCTTGAAGTTAGTGCACACAGCCCGACACCTACTGTTGTTACATAGGAAAATCTAGATGATGTTGAAGATGACACTCATGAAGAACAGACATATAGCATTGCTACTGGGAGACCAAGAAGACAGATCAGACCACCTGCAAATCATTCGGATTATGTTGTTGCATATGCCATTGCTATAGCTGAAAAACAAATGATTCTGGGGAACCGACTACCTACAAAGAAGTCATGGTTGATCCCAATTCAGCCATGTGGATTACTGCTATGAATGAAGAGATGGAGTCTCTTCAAAAGAACAAGACATGGGTACTTGTTGATCTTCCTGCTGGAAAGAAGATTGTTGGATGCAAATGGGTATTCAAAAGGAAGGAAGTTGGTCCTGGAGATTCTACTGAAAGTTACAAAGCACAGCTAGTTGCAAAAGGCTACAGTTAGGTGGAAGGTATAGATTATAATGATGTGTTTTCTCCTGTTGTCAAACACACTTCCATCAGATTTCTATTGGCATTAGTTGCTAGATATGATTTAGAGCTTGAGCAACTTGATGTGAAGACCGCATTCCTCCATGGTGACTTAGAGGAACAGATCTACATGCAGCATCCTGAAGGTTATATTTCTACTGAAAAGAAGGATCATGTGTGTTTATTGAAGAAGTCTCTTTACGGTTTGAAGCAATCCCCGCGCCAGTGGTATCGTAGATTTGATTCTTTCATTGTCAAGCATGGATATTTCAGGAGCAGCTACGACGTTTGTGTTTACTTGAAGAAAACTTCCTGATGATTCTCTTATCTACCTCTTTCTCTATGTTGATGACATTTTGATTGCAGCCAGAGATAGTTCTGAAATCCGCAGTCTGAAGCAGTTACTTAGTGGCAAATTTGAGATGAAAGACTTGGGAGCAGCAAAGAAAATTTTGGGGATGGAAATTATTAGAAACCGCAAAGCTGGAAGGTTACTTCTCAGTCATGAGAAGTATGTGAAGAAAGTTCTATAGTGGTTCTCTATGTCTGATGCATCTCCAGTATCTATTCCTTTAGATGATCAGTTCAAGAAGCTCTCACTTTCTAAATCGCCACAATCTGAAGAGGGTGAAAACTACATGTCTTGTGTTCCCTATTCCAGTGCAGTTGGTAGCATCATGTATGCTATGATTTGCACGAGTCCAGACATTGCACAAGCAGTTAGCATGGTGAGCAGATACATGTCCAATCCAGGAAAGCTACATTGGCAAGCAGTCAAGCACATTCTTAGGTACCTTAAGGGTACATCTTCTACATGCCTTGGATTTGGCAAGAGCACAGAGACACTTGTTCGTTATGTTGATTCTGACTTTGCAAATGACCGTGAAAAAAGGCATTCTCTTACGGGTTATCTATTTACTATTGGTGGTTGTGTTCTGAGTTGGAAAGCTACATTACAACCCACTGTTGCATTGTCTACTACTGAAGTTGAGTACATGGCATTGATAGAAGCCATCAAAGAAGCCACATGGCTTAGAGGACTGTGTGCTGAGTTTTATATTCTTGACAACACGATGGCACTACTGTGACCGTCAGAGTGCAATTCACCTTACAAAAGTTTAGATGTTTCATGAAAGGACAAAGCACATTGACATCAAGTATCACTTCATCAGAGAGGTGATAGCACAGGGGAAGATTGTGGTGAAGAAGATTGTAAGCAAAGAAAATCCTACAGACATGATGACAAAGCTGTTGTCAGTTTCCAAGTTCAGACATTGTCTGGACTTGGTTAGTCTACACATCATGTAGTGAGGCCCTTAGGGATTGGAGGGGGAGAGAGATCTACTATTATTCCTTTTCAGAGAGTTAGAGACTTCAAGTCAAGGTGGAGATTGTTATGTGACTCGAAGTAATGTCTTGATCCGACTGCATATCCGATTTGGAAAATTAAATTGATCTTCACTGACCCGTTTGGTATGGTATGCCTTGGATTTCAGATCCGATTAGGAATCCAATTACTCTTTCTATATATATATAAGTACACCCTTTTTAGGGTTCGGTAATCATCATGTATTCTTCTTTGACGGCTGCCGCAGTACACAGGGTGTCCCTTTGTAATCTTTTCTCTAAAATAGTGGAAATATCGCCCCCTCCCATGGACGTAGGTCATCTCGAACGAACCACGTAAATCATGTGTTTTGGTTGTGTGATTGTTTATTGTTTCTTGTTCTTCCGCTGTGAAATCATCGTATTCTCACGTTCAACTCTTAAGTGGTATCAGAGCCGCGTGTTCAAGATCCGAACGATGACGAGTATGTACAAGATCGAGAAGTTTGATCGCAAAATCAATTTCAGACTATGGCAGATCACGATGTGTGGTGTGCTCGTTCAATAGGGATGAAAGATTTGGGAGCAGCAAAGAAAATTTTGGGGATGGAAATTATTAGAAACTGCAAAGCTGGAAGGTTATTTCTCACTCAGGAGAAGTATGTGAAGAAAGTTCTACAACGGTTTTCTATGTCTGATATATCTCCAGTATCTATTCCTTTAGATGATCAGTTCAAGAAGCTCTCATTTGCTAAATCGCCGCAATCTGAAGAGGATGAAAACTACATGTCTCGTGTTCCCTATTCTAGTGTAGTTGGTAGCATCATGTATGCTATGATTTGCACGCGTCCAGACATTGCACAAGCAGTTAGCATGGTGAGCAGATACATGTCCAATCCAGGAAAGCTACATTGGCAAGCAGTCAAGCACATTCTTAGGTACCTTAAGGGTACATCTTCTACATGCCTTGGATTTGGCAAGAGCACAAAGACGCTTGTTGGTTATGTTGATTCTGACTTTGCAAATGACTGTGACAAAAGGCGTTCTCTTACGTGTTATCTGTTTACTATTGGTGGTTGTGTTCTGAGTTGGAAAGCTACATCACAACCCACTATTGCATTGTCTACTACTGAAGCTGAGTACATGGCATTGGCAGAAGCCATCAAAGAAGCCACCTGGCTTAGAGGACTGTGCGCTGAGTTTTATATTCTTGACAAGACGACGGCCATCTACTGTGATAGTAAGAGTGAAATTCACCTTACAAAAGATCAGATGTTTCATGAAAGGACAAAGCACATCGACGTCAAGTATCACTTCATCAGTGAGGTGATAGCGCAGGGGAAGATTGTGGTGAACAAGATTGTAAGAAAAGAAAATCTTGCAGACATGATGACAAAGCCGTTGCCAGTTTCCAAGTTCAGACATTGTCTGGACTTGGTTAGTCTACATAGCATGCAGTGACGCCCTTAGGGGCTGGAGGGGGAGAGAGATCTACTATTATTCCTTTTCAGAGAGCCAGAGACTTCAAGACAAGATGGAGATTTTTATGTGACTCGAAGTAATGTCCTGATCCGACTGCATATCCGATTTGGAAAATTAAATGGATCTTCGCCGACCCGTTTTGTATCGTATGACTTGGATTTTGGATCCGATTAGGAATCCGATTACTCTTTCTGTATCTATATATATGTACACCCTTGTTAGGGTTTGGTAATCATCCTATATACTTCTTTGACGGCAGCCGCCGTACACAAGGTGTCCCTTTGTAATCTTTTCTCTGAAATAGTGGAAATCTCGCCCCCTCCCGTGGACGTAGGTCATCTCGACCGATCCACGTAAATCCTCTATTTTTGTTGTGTGATTGTTTCTCGTTTCTTGTTCTTCCGCTGCGAAATCGTCGTATTCTCGCGTTCAACTCTTAACAAAGTGGTATCAGAGCCGCGTGTTCAAGATCTGAACAATGACAAGTTTGTACAAGATCGAGAAGTTTGATCGCAAAATCAATTTTGGACTATGGCAGATCACGATGTGTGGTGTGCTCGTTCAACAGGGAGTCTCTGAGGCTCTGGAAGAGATCGAGAAGATGCCAGCCACTATGACGTCGTAAGAAAAGAAAGTGATGGACCAGAAGGATCTCACGGCCATCCAGTTATCCTTGGACTATAAGGTTTTGGCCGAAGTTGCCAAAGAAACTACTGCTGCCGGTATTTGGAAGAAACTCGAAGATCTCTACATGACGAAGTCTCTCCAAATGAAATTATATCACAAGCAACGTCTCAACTTACTACGCATGGTGGAAGGTACATCTGTCTGTGATCAGATTGACGAGTTTACATCTATTATTATGGATCTGGAAAATATAGATATTAAACTCAAAGATGAAGATAAAGCCCTTATTCTTATGTGCTCTTTACCCCCTTAATACAAGCAATTTTGGGAAACTATTTTGTACGGAAAGTCTTCAATCACGGTGGAGGATGTTAAATCTTCATTGTTGTCAAAGACCATGGTTGATAAAGACCTAATTGCTTCTTCTAGCAGGAGTCAGTCAGAGGCTCTTATGATTAGGGGTCGTACAAAAGAAAAGGGAAACAACAAGAATGAAACATACAGATCTAAGTCTAAATCAAAGAAGGTATGTAAATACTGCAAGAAGTCTGGACACATTGTCGATGAATGCTACAAGTTACAGAACAAGAAGAAGAGGGAGAACGAAAAACAAGAACAACCTGTAGATGCTAATGTAGCATGTGAAGATCCGAAATATGTTCTTATGGCTTCATCTTCCTCATCCGTCAATTTTCAAACTTCTTGGATTCTGGACTCAGCTTGTTCACACCACAAGTGCCCACACAGAGATTGGTTTTCTTCTTATGAGCACTTTGATGGAGGTGTTGTAAACATGGCGAACGATTCTACCTGCAAGACAATTGGCATTGGGTCAATCCACATAAAGATGTTCGATGGTGTTATCCGAACTGTCTCCAATGTTCGTCATGTTCAAGGTCTGAAGAAAAATCTCATCTGTATTGGCTTACTTGAAGCCAACGGTTTTCCATACAAGGCTGAAGATGGAATCATGGCTATTACCAAAGAATATGATGTTCTGATAAAGGGAGTATGTATTACTGGAAACCTTTATAAATTAATTGGTGAAACTGTGACCGACAAAGTTGTTGTTGTTTCTTCCTCACCCACTCCAAAACTGGATGCCACTAAATTGTGGTATATGCAACTGGGACACATGAGCTAGAAAGGCCTGGAATTATTATGCAGGAGAGGACTTCTAGGTGATATCAGTACTGAAAAGTTAGATTTCTATGAGCACTGTGTTATGGGAAAGCAGAAAAAGGTCAGTTTTGCTATTGCAAATCATACTACAAAAGGTATTGTTGATTATATTCATTCAGACATCTGGGGTCCTTCTCAAGTATCGTCCAAGGAAGGTGCTAGATACATGCTTACTTTCATAGATGATTTCTCAAGGAAAGTCTGGGTGTATTTTATGAAGCATAAATCTGAGGCTTTTGATCAGTTTAAGAAGTGGAAGATGCTTATTGAAAAACAAACAGGAACGAGCATCAAGACACTGAGGAGAGATAATGGCATGGAGTTTTATTCTTCATAATTCAATGAGTTCTGCCAGTCTGAAGGTATTGCAAGACATCGCACAGTTAGGCATACACCCCAGCAGAATGGTGTTGCAGAACGCATGAACAGAACTCTTCTAGAGCGTGCACATTGCATGCTGATCAGTGTAGGACTTAGCAAGGATTTTTGGGCTGAAACCATCTCTACTGCAGCCTATCTTGTCAACCATTTCGCCATCTACTCCACTTGGTTTCAAAACTCCTGAAGAGGTATGGTCTGGTCATCCTGCAAAATATTCCAATCTGCATATTTTTGGTTGTCCTGCATATGTCTATTCAAATGAAGGAAAGCTCAAGCCTATAGCAAAGAAGTGTATTTTTCTGGGTTATGTTGATGGTGTGAAGGGATACAGATTTTGGTGCACTGAGCCAAACTCATCAAAATTCTTGATTGAAAGAAATGTTACTTTTGACGAGTCTGCCATGTTTTCTGCAAAACAAGATGGTGTCCATTCTCCAGCTACAGGTTCTCAGAGTTCCACGGAATAGGTGGAGCTTGAAGTTAGTGCACACAGCCTAACACCTCCTATTGTTACACATGAAAATCCAGATGATGTTGAAGATGACACTCATGAAGAACAAACATATAGCATTGCTACTGGGAGACCAAGAAGACAGATCAGACCACCTATAAGGCATTCAGATTATGTTGTTGCATATGCCCTTACTACAGCTGAAGAAATAAATGATTCTGGAGAACCGACTACCTACAAAGAAGCCATGGTTGATCCCAATTCAGCCATGTAGATTACTGCTATGAATGAAGAGATGGAGTCTCTTCAAAAGAACAAGACATGGGTACTTGTTGATCTTCCTGGTGGAAAGAAGATTGTTGGATGCAAATGGGTATTCAAAAGGAAGGAAGTCGGTTGACATGATTTTATCGTGTGTATAATGCAAGTGCACGCGTCAGAGTAATATAGGCCTTTGTGAGGCCCGAATCGAACATAGAGACACTGAACTATCGGTAGACTACTTACTAACTACTCGCGATTAGCTAGACCGATTAAAAAGTTTTGAGAGATGATTGAAAAATAAAAAGACAAATAAAAGAAAACAAAGCAATCGATTAAATGTTGAGTTTAATCAGTTTATATGGGAATCTTTAGGATTGTGATTTCACCACAGGTTCTCGTTGTATTTATTTCTATATAGTTAATCAAATTCGTCTCTCATTCCGGGTAGTGGCATGTAGTCATAATTGTTCACTTTCGTGATACAGTTCACTACCTAAATCTAGGTCGGTTCCATGGTCGTAGTAACATATACCCTAAATTAGGTGCATGAAGACCAAACTCTGGGTTTCCACCATTAACTGTACATCACCTTGTTCAATGGATTTACTAATTAATGTGAATTTTGCCTCTTTTCAACCATTAATTCTTCTTTCAAAGAAATTAAAGCATAAGATTATCATTAATGTGATCAATCATAATGATATAATGGAGAAAACAAAATCATACCATGGATTTAAGAGACAAAATATGAATTACTATGATAAAAATGTCATATAACGATTACCCGGGCTACTCCGGATCCTAAAGACAAAGGGGATTAGCCCCGTATGTTCATCTCAATGAAAGACATGATGGAAGAAGGGGAAAACATGGAGAAACATGAATGAGAGTGATGTAAACCCCTGAACGAAGGAGATTCGGGTGTTCCTTGACGTAGAGTACATGATCTACAGCCTTCTGGTGGTGGAATTCTTCTTTTGTGGCTCTCGGAATGAGTGGGGCGTGATTTTGGACTTCGTTCTCTTCCCCACACCTCCTCAGAACTTGTGCAGTGGCTAATGACGTGATAATTTGCTTAGCGCCGCCGTCATTAGGTATATAGACCACTTTTGGTCTCCAAAAGATCACCACCATCCGATCAAGATCGATCTGAGACAAAACATATCCTGACGGTGTCGATACCATCGACGCGGGTCGATAGTATCGACCCGTCATGGTATCGACAAGTTCTCTTTGCTTCTCTGACGTCCGCCTGATGCAGACTCGATACCATCGACGTCGGTCGATGGTATCGAGTCCTTTAAGTGTTAGTTCTGTCACCTTTCTGACGTTGAAGTTGGGCATCATTGATTGTATCGACATTGCGTCGATATTATCGACAGGTTGATTGTTGGCTCACTAAAGGTATCTCAATACTATCGACTTCAGTGTCGATAGTATCGAATCATCTTGGTTTCTTGCGGTTGTCTCCCTGTGACTGTGTCGATACTATCGACATAGGTCGATGGTATCGACAGATGTGTATACTCGTTTTTCCTAAAATTCCAAGATAAAGACAAATCATCTATGCTAAAACATGTCAATATGATCATTTATAATAAAAAAGATAAAATATGAGAGATTTGATACAAAATGAGATTATAGACTACATCGAATGAATCATGTGATACTAGCCACAAAAGTGACCAATAAACACATAAAACACATGTAAAACAAGTCTATAAAAGTGACTCAAAATCATCGCATCAAACTCCCATAAGATTAAACATTTCCCGTCCTCGAGCAACAAAACTTTGCATCTGGTTGAGATAAGTCAGCAATTAGGACATAAATGCATGAAATGCATCTGCATCATCCCCACTTTCTTTCCACAAACCAGCCCTCATTGACCACTGAACACTAACTGCCATCCAGGCGACCAAAGACCTATGTAAAAGATGTATGTCCCCCAATCAGTGAAACACTATCAATTAAAGCAGTTAATATGATAAACTCATTTGGTCCATACTTGATGCATCTTGTGATCTCCTATCTACGTTGCTCATTTCCTAACTATCATCTAAATGGAAGCAGATCTCTTGATATTAATGAATGAGGAGAATATCATGGGTGGCCTACCGATTAGAGCAACTGGTGGATGGGATAGGTGGTTGTGGAAGAGATGGAAGCACGTAACAATCAATCATGCAATACAAAAATTAATGACCTATCATGCTGCAAAATGCAAGTGAAAATGTCATAATGCTATATTTTTGGTGGAATGATGTATGCACTTTCATTCCATCTCAAGGTGAGATGGAATATCTAAAAAAACTACACCATGTGCTTATTCTTCTTAATTCTCAGGTGAGAACATGTTCCTTTCCTCTTCTTCTTTATTACTTCTCAATTCTTTTTTTTAATCTTTTTTTCAAATTTTTTAAGCCCTTATTTTCATAGATGACAATGAATTATTTGTCGGGCTCACTTCTTGTTACATACTTGTGCATTTGAAGCATTCTATTTGGAGGGTATGGATCACACTCACCACCTTTAATGTTTCATAAGACATAAGATGCATGATGTAATATATGCTCAAAAAATTGTGAATGTAGCTACAAAATGACAGTTATGCAATTAAATGACACGCACCTAAGGATAATGTGCATGTATAACTACTCTATCCTTTTTTTTCATTTTCATGCAAAAAATATGTAAAAATAGTTGTAATGCAAGACCTATCTACATGAGATGCAATCAAAAAGTGAAAGACAGTAATGTGCTCCCATTTCTTATGGTGGAGTGTGAATGAAATTGCGGTGGATCAGATCACAAGACTAATTGACAGAACCTTCCAAAAATATCATATGTCCCTCTCTAAAGACCTGTGTACAGGGTAACTGAAGGATTTCTCTCTTAAACCTTAGTCTAAGGTCATGTTAGTGTTTGGTCGGTTTGGGCTCAAACATCCTTGTCAATCACTTTTCCTTGGACAATAAAGATAGTCATTAATGTCCCCATGTCTTAAAGGTGACTCCCCAAGCACTTCCTCAGTTATGCAACTCAATTACTCACAAGAATAAGCTCAAAAAGTTTTCAATATGCTCATATTTTCATGTGCCCACAACCCCAGAGTAAAACTCCCAATTGAAACCATGCATTTATTGCTCCAAAGATTACACTAGATAGATGTGGATCCTACAAAAGCGATAAACCTAGAAATAAAAACAACTAACATTTCAAAAATACAAGCAACATGAATAAGTAAGTAAAAACTAAGATAGAGGGTTGTTCCAACACCCCCCCAAGCTTGAATATGACTATGGCCTCATAGTCAACATTCTCACTTAAGAGGTGGAACAGTGGTACCATTCGCTTTGAAGTGTGGTTAAGAAGGATGGTTAGATGCTTAAGTGGACCAAGTGATTCTTGCTATCTCCCTCTTTTTAGTAGCCCATTTTTATGTCTTAGTGGTTCTAAGACGTTACTTGCTTCATCCTTCTTTGCTCTGCAAAAAACGGTTCGAAAAAATCTCGTTTCGACACCTTTTACGGCTTGTTTTATGTCGCTATCCTGCAGGTGTCGATACCATCGACACCAAGGTCGATGGTATCGAATCAGGCTCAGCAATTTTGGTGTATCGACGCATATAAAAGGCTGGGAAATCAAAAGTGTCGATACTATCAACACTAGGGTCGATGGTATCGACTTTACTGTCACCATTTTTTCTAAAAATCTTTAGGAATCTCGATACTATCGACACTAAGGTCGATGGTATCGATGTTTCTTCAGTGTTTACTGATCCAAACTCGATACTATCGACAGGGGTGTCGATAGTATCGACCTTAAAATTTTGCACACTTCAAAACATGAGTTAGGGTACCATTTTTACAAAAATTATCAAAACCTAAGCAAAAACTAAGTACATAAACATAAAAGAACATAACCAAACATAAAATGAACCTAAAGTTGGGTTGTCTCCCAGCAATCGCCCTTGTTTAATGTCCTAGGCTTGACATAAGGATACCTTTAACCTAGGTTGTCAAGGGATGTCTCCAATGATTCATTTGGTAGTTTGAATTTTACTCTATCATCACCAATCCCAAGTGTCAAGTAACCTCGCCCAATGGCAGTGATTACATCAATCGTAGCTTGGAACGGCCTTCCCAGTAGCATCTCACAACCCTTTAACTGTGGCATGTCCATGACAATGAAATCCACGGGAAAGATGAATCTGTCGACCTTGACAAGTACATCCTCACAGACCCCATATGGCTTAACAATAGACCCATCCGCCAACTCAATAGTCATGGCAGATTTCTTTAATATCTTCAATCCAAGCTTTTGGAATGTGGATAACGGCATAAGATTTATGCTAGCACCTGAATCACATTGTGCATACGGAAAGTGATGGCCGCCAATTGAGCACGGTATGTAGAAACTCCCGGGATCTTTCTTCTTCTTTGGTACACTTCTAGTGATTATCGAGTTCACCGTCTCATTCACAAAGCAAACGTCAGTGTCTTTTATCCGCCTTTTCTTAGTGATGATGTCCTTGATAAACCTTCCATATGATGGAATATGTTCTATCATTTCCAATAACGGAATATTAATATGGAGCTTCCTAAGCATCTCCAAGAACTTCTTGTAATGTCTATGCTCTTTCTTCGGCCTTGGACTATCCGAAAAAGACACAATTGACTCCTTTAGACGCTTGTGAGGTGGCACATATGGGCTATTCGGGGTCTCCTCCCCTAAGCTTGCTTTGCTGTCACCCTCTGGCGTAGGCTTCAACACATCAGTCATGGTTGGTGTGACTCATGGTTGTTCATCCTTCTCAGCAGTTGTGACTTCACTATGTGATGTCACCTTTACCTGCTCCTCCTGCCTAGATGTGGGCCCTTCTGTGATTGGTTTTTGGGTGGATTTCCTGAATGGGAAATATCCGCCTGGTAGTCCATATAAGCTACAGGTGTATGGCACGCTAGGCTTAGCCTCCGTTTCAAAATGCATTTTACCCTTTTCATGGACCTCCTCCACCTGTGGCTCTGTCTCCTTAATCACAGATATATATTTCACTTGATGATGTACTTGAGCAGACTCTGCATTACCTGCCGGTCTTTGTTGATTTGCATGCTTCATGGCCGCCACTTCATTGGCGATTTGAGTCACCGTCGTCTCTAGTGTCCTCATCTGCGCTCCATGACTTTGCAATGTCTACCCAAATTTAGTCAAAATCTCACCCTGGGACTGTAACTGCTTACTGAACATATTCATCATCTCTTGATTTTGTTTCACTACTTGGCTGAGCAATTCAGTGCTTTTGTCCTCCGCAGTGGGCTGTGATTTTGCATCCGGGTCTTGTAGGAAGTTGTTTGGATCCTTCCATGAAAATTTTCTATCCTTTCTCCAAGAGTAATCATTGTTCCTATAGCCCTATTGTTGCATAAATCTGACTTGGGCCTCCTCATCGGATTCTTCATCTTTCTCCATAAGCTTCTTGGCTATGAGATCCAATTTGTCATTCAATTCTTTGATGTCTTTGGCATCCCCTACAACTTTAACTTGTTCTGGTGCATCTCTATCACCCCAGGATTGCTTTTTGGCCATGTTCTTCAAAACCTCCCCACACCTAGTGTCGGTGTTGTTCAAGAAGAAACCAGAACCTGCTGAGTCCAGATTGCTCCTGTCATGCTCATTTAGAGAGAAGTAGAAGATCTTCACTTATTTTTCTTTATCCAGTCCGTGATGTGGACACTTCTGCAACATTATCTGGAAGCGCTCCCACATCTCTGAATATGTTTCACCGGCTTTCTGACTGAAGTTATGGATTTTTCTTATTAGATCATTTGTCTTCTCGGGCAGAAAGAATCTTTCAAAGAAAACTTCAACCATGTGGTCCCAAGATTCCACATACTCATCATCCAAGTTATGCAGCCATTCTCGAGCATTTCCCGCTAGAGAGCTGGGAAATAATTTCAAATAGAGTGTCTCTTGCGGGAACCTATTTATCTTGATCATATCACAGTTCTCCACAAACTAGCTTATATGAGTCACCGGATCTTCATTTTTTAGCCCGTGAAATGCATTGGATTTGACCAAATTGATTAGGCCTTGGTCAATTTTAAAGGTTGGACTGTTGACCGCCTGCTTTTTTATTGGCCCCTTTGATGTTGAAGAGGAAGAAGCCTTTATCTTCTCTCAGATTGTCTGTTCCTCATCCATAGCTTCTGGTTCAGAATCTGAATCTATATCCTCAGGTTGATCGTGAATATTATTCTCTTCATCGTCTGATCCCAACGGTGGAACCTCTGGTGATGGCAGTGTGTAGTCTGTGCTACGCATCCTCACCATGCAGTGGTACCTACGAGGTAATAAATTTAATTCAGTACAGTGCTAGACAATTGCTAAATATGAAAGATAAAAGTTGAATTTTAAAAATAATAATAATAAAATAAAATGTGGCCTAGAGTGGCCGCTTGCAGCACTCATAGTGCCGACAGTTGTCGTGTCCCCGGCAACGACGCTAAAAACTTGACATGATTTTACTGTGCGTATAACGCAAGTGCACGCGTTAGAGTAATATAGGCCTTTGTGAGGCCCGAGTCGAACACAGGGACGCTGAACTATCGGTAGACTACTTACTAACTACTCGCGATCAGCTAGACCGATTAAAAAGTTTTGAGAGTTGATTGAAAAATAAAAAGACAAATAAAAGAAAGCAAAGCAATTGATTAAATGTTGAGTTTAATCAATTTAGATGGGAATCTTTAGGATTGTGATTTCACCATAGGTTCTCGTTGTATTTCTATATAGTTAATCAATTTCGTCTCTTGTTCCAGGTAGTGGCATGTAGTCAGAATTGTTCACTGTCGTGATACAATTCACTACCTAAATCTAGGTTGGTTCTACGGTCGTAGTAACCTATACCCTAAACTAGGTGCATGAAGACCAAACTCTGGGTTTCCACCATTAACCATACATCACCTTGTTCAAGAGATTTATTAATTAATGTGAATTTCACCTCTTTTCAACCGTTAATTCTTCTTTCAAAGCAATTAAAGGCACTAGATTATCATTAAGGTGATCAATCATAATGATATAATGGAGAAAATGAAATCATACCACGGATTTAAGAGACAAAATATGAATTACTATGATAAAAACATCATACAACGATTAACGGGGCTACTCCCGGTCCTAAAGACAAAGGGGATTAGCCCCGCATGTTCATCTCAATGAAAGACATGATGGAAGAAGGGGAAAACATGGAGAAATTTGAATGAGAGTGATGTAAACCTCTGAACAGAGGAGATACGGGCGTTCCTTGATGTAGAGTACGCGATCTACAACCTTCCGGTGGTGGAATTCATCTTCTGTGGCTCTCGGAACGAGCGGGGCATGATTCTGGACTCCGTTCTCTTCTCCACACCTCCTCGGGACTTGTGCAGTGGCTAATGATGTGATAATCTGCTTAGGGCCGCCGTCATTAGGTATATGGACCACTTTTGGTCGCCAAAATATCACCACCTTCCGATCAAGATCGATCTGAGACAAAACATATCCTGACGGTGTCGATACCATTGACGCGGGTCGATAGTATCGACCCGTCATGGTATCAACAAGTTCTCTTCGCTTCTCTGACGTCCACCTGATGCAGATTCGATATCATCGACGTGGTTTGATGGTATCGAGTCCTTTAAGCGTTGGTTTTGTCTCCATTCTGACGCTGAAGCTGGGCATCATCGATTGTATCGACATTGCGTCGATACTATCGATAGGTTGATTGCTGGCTCACTAAAGGTATCTCGATACTATCGACTTCAGTGTCGATAGTATCGACTCATCTTGGCTTCTTGCGGCTGTCTCCCTATAACTGTGCCGATACTATCGACAGACGTGTATACTCGTTTTTCCTAAAATTCCAAGATAAAGCCAAATCAGCTATGCTAAAACATGTCAATATGATCATTTATAATCAAAAAGATAAAATATCAGAGATTTGATACAAAATGAGATTATAGACTACATCGAATGAATCATGCGATACTAACCAAAAAAGTGACCAATAAACACATGTAAAACAAGTCTATAAAAGTGACTCAAAATCATCGCATCACTGGTCTTGTAGATTCTACTGAAAGGTACAAAGTGCGGCTAGTTGCAAAACGTTATAGTCAGGTAGATGGTATAGATTATAATGATGTGTTTTCTCCTGTTGTCAAACACACTTCTATCATATTTCTATTGGCATTAGTTGCTAGATATGATTTAGAGCTTGAGCAACTTGATGTGAAGACTGCATTCCTCCATGGTGACTTAGAGGAATAGATCTACATGTAGCAACCTGAAGGTTATATTTTTGCTAAAAAGAAGGATCATGTGTGCTTATTGAAGAAGTCTCTTTATGGTTTGAAGCAATCCCCACGCCAGTGGTATCGTAGATTTGATTCTTTCATTGTCAAACATGGATATTTCAGGAGCAGCTACGACATTTGTGTTTACTTGAAGAAACTTCCTGATGATTCTCTTATCTACCTCTTGCTCTATGTTGATGACATTATGATTGAAGCCAGAGACAGTTCTGAAATCCGCAGTCTGAAGCAATTACTTAGTGGCAAATTTGATATGAAATACTTGGGAGCAGCAAAGAACATTTTGGGGATGGAAATGATTAAAAACGGCAAAGCTGGAAGGTTATTTCTCAGTCAGGAGAAGTATGTGAAGAAAGTTCTACATCGGTTCTCTATGTCTGATAAATCTCTAGTATCTAATCCTTTAGATGATCAGTTCAAGAAGCTCTCATTTGCTGAATCACCACAATCTGAAGAGGACGAAAACTACATGTCTCGTGTTCCCTATTCCAGTGCAGTTGGTAGTATCATGTATGCTATGATTTGCACGCATCCAGACATTGCACAACCAGTTAGCATGGTGAGCAGATACATGTCCAATCTAGGAAAGCTACATTGGCAAGCAGTCAAGCACATTCTTAGGTACCTTAAGGGTACATCTTCTACATGTCTTGGATTTGGCAAGAGCACAAAGATGCTTGTTGGTTATGTTGATTCTGACTTTGCAAATGACCTTGACAAAAGGTGTTCTCTTACGGGTTATATGTTTACTATTGGCGGTTGTGTTCTGAGTTGGAAAGCTACATTACAACCCACTATTCCATTGTCTACTACTGAATCTGAGTACATGGCATTGACAGAAGTCATCAAAGAAGCCACCTGGCTTAGAGGACTGTATGCTTAGTTTTATATTCTTGACAAGACGACGGCCATCTACTGTGACAGTCAGAGTGCAATTCACCTTACAAAAGATCAGATGTTTCATGAAAGGACAAAGCACATCGACGTCAAGTATCACTTCATCAGAGAGGTGATAGCATAGGGGAAGATTGTGGTGAAGAAGATTGTAAGCAAAGAAAATCCTACAGATATGGTGACAAAGCCGTTGCCAGTTTCCAAGTTTAGACATTGTCTGGACTTAGTCTACATAGCATGCAGTGACGTCCTTAGGGGTTGGAGGGGGAGAGAGATCTACTATTATTCCTTTTCAGAGAGCCAGAGACTTCAAATCAAGTTGGAGATTGTTATGTGACTCGAAGTAATGTCCTGATCCGACTGCATATCCGATTTGGAAAATGAAATGGATCTTCGCCGACCCATTTGGTATGGTATGACTTGGATTTCAGATCCGATTAGGAATCTGATTACTCTTTCTGTATCTATATATATGTACACCCTTGTTAGGGTTCGGTAATCATCCTGTATTCTTCTTTGACGGTTGCCTCCGTACACAGGGTGTCCCTTTGTAATCTTTTCTCTGAAATAGTGGAAATCTCGCCCCCTCCAGTGGACGTAGGTCATCTCGAACGAACTATGTAAATCCTATGTTTTGGTTGTGTGATTGTTTCTCGTTTCTTGTTCTTCCACTGCGAAATCGTCGTATTCTCACGTTCAACTCTTAACAAAGTGGTATCAGATCCGCGTGTTCAAGATCTGAACGATGACGAGTATGTACAAGATTGAGAAGTTTGATCACAAAATCAATTTCGTACTATGGCAGATCACGATGTGTGGTGTGCTTGTTCAACAGGGAGTCTCTGAGGCTTTGGAAGGGATCGAGAAGATGTCAACCACTATGACGCCGCAAGAAAAGAAAGTGATGGACCAAAAGGCTCTCACTGCCATCCCATTATCCTTGGACTACAAGGTTTTGGTCGAAGTTGCCAAAGAAACTAATGATACCGGTATTTGGAAAAAACTCGAAGATCTCTACAAGACGAAGTCTCTTTAAACGAAATTATATCACAAGCAGCGTCTCTACTTACTACGCATGGTGGAAGGTACATCTGTCCGTGATCACATTGATGAGTTTACATCTATTATTATGGATCTGGAAAACATAGATATTAAAATCGAAGATGAAGATAAAGCCCTTATTCTTTTGTGCTCTTTACCCCCTTCATACAAGCAATTTCGGGAAACTATTTTGTACAGAAAGTCTTCAATCATGGTGGAGGATGTTATATCTTCATTGTTTTCAAAGACCATGGTTGATAAAGACCTAATTGCTTCTTCTAGAGGAAGTCAATCAGAGGCTCTTATGGTGAGGGGTCGTACAAAACAAAAGGGAAACAACAAGAAGGAAACACACAGATCTAAGTCTAAATCAAAGAAGGTTTGTAAATACTGCAAGAAGTATGGATACATTGTCGATGAATGCTACAAGTTACAGAACAAGAAGAAGAGGGAGAACAAAAAACAAGATCAACCTACAGATGCTAATGTAGCACGTGAAGATCCAGAATATGTTCTTATGGCTTCATCTTCCTCATCCGTCAATTTTCAAACTTCTTAGATTCTGGACTCAGGTTGTTCACACCACATGTGCCCACACAGAGATTGGTTTTCTTCTTATGATCACTTTGATGGAGGTGCTATAAACATGGCGAACGATTCTACCCGCAAGACAATTGGCATTGGGTCAATCCACATAAAGATGTTCGATGGTGTTATCCAAACCGTCTCCAATGTTCGTCATGTTCAAGGTCTGAAGAAAAATCTCATCTCTATTGGCTTACTTGAAGCCAATGGTTTTCCATACAAGGCTGAAGATGGAATCATGTCTATTACGAAAGAAGATGATGTTCTGATAAAGGGAGTATATATTCCTGGAAACCTTTATAAATTAATTGGTGAAACTGTGGCTGACGAAGTTGCTGCTGTTTCTTCCTCACCCACTCCAAAACTGGATGCCACTAAATTGTGGCAAATGCGACTGGGACACATGAGCCAGAAAGGCCTAGAATTATTATGCAGGAGAGGACTTCTAGGTGATATCAGTACTGAAAAGTTAGATTTCTTTGAGCAATTTGTTATGGGAAAGTAGAAAAAGGTCAGTTTTTCTACTGTAAATAATACTACAAAAGGTACTATTGATTATATTCATTCAGATATCTGGGGTCCTTCTCAAGTACCGTCCAAAGGAGGTGCTAGATACATGCTTACTTTCATAGATGATTTCTCAAGGAAAGTCTGGGTGTATTTTCTGAAGCATAAATCTGAGTCTTTTGATCAGTTTAAGAAGTGGAAGATGATTATTGAAAAACAAACAGGAAGGAGCATCAAGACACTGAGGAAAGATAATGGCATGGAGTTTTTTTCTTCTGAATTCAATGAGTTCTTCCAGTCTGAAGGTATTACAAGACATCGCACAGTTAGACATACACCCCAGCAGAACGGTGTTGCAGAACGCATGAACATAACTCTTCTAGAGTGTGCACGTTGCATGCTGATCAGTGCATGACTTAGCAAAGATTTTTGGGCTGAAGCCATCTCTACTACAGTGTATCTTGTTAACCGTTCACTATCTACTCCACTTCGTTTCAAAACTCCTGAAGAGGTATGGTCTGGTCATCCTGCAAAATATTCTAATCTACGTATTTTTGGTTGTCCAGCATATGTCTATTCAAATGAAGGAAAGCTCGAGCCTAGAGCGAAGAAGTGTATTTTTCTGGGTTATGCTTATGGTATGAAGGGATACAGATTCTGGTGTACTGAGCCAAACTCATCAAAAAAATTTATTGAAAGAAATGTTACTTTTGACGAGTCTGCCGTGTTTTCTGCAAAACAAGATGGTGTCCATTCTCCAGCTACAGGTTCTCTTAGTTCCACGGAACGGGTGGAGCTTGAAGTTAGTGCATACAACCCGACATCTTCTGTTGTTACACAGGAAAATCCAGATGATGTTGAAGATGACACTCATGAAGAATAGACATATAGCATTGCTACTGGGAGACCAAGAGGACAGATCAGACCACTTGCAAGGCATTCAGATTATGTTGTTGCATATGCCCTTGCTACAGCTAAAGAAATAAATGATTATGGGGAACCGACTACCTACAAAGAAGCCATGGTTGATCCCATTTCAGCCATGTGGATTACTGCTATGAATGAAGAGATGGAGTCTCTTCAAAAGAACAAGACATGGGTACTTGTTGATCTTCCTGCTGGAAAGAAGATTGTTGGATGCAAATGGGTATTCAAAAATAAGGAAGCTAGTCCTGGAGATTCTACCGAAAGGTACAAAGTGCGGCTAGTTGCAAAAGGCTACAGTCAGGTGGAAGGTATAGATTATAATGATGTGTTTTCTCCTGTTGGCAAACCCACTTCCATCAGATTTCTATTGGCATTAGTTGCTAGATATGATTTAGAGCTTGAGCAACTTGATGTGAAGACCGCATTCCTCCATAATGACTTAGAGGAACAGATCTACATGCAGCAACCTGAAGGTTATATTTCTGTTGAAAAGTAGTATCATGTGTGCTTATTGAAGAAGTCTCTTTACGGTTTGAAGTAATCCCCACGCCATTGGTATCGTAGATTTGATTCTTTCATGTTCAAGCATGGATATTTTAGGAGCAGCTACGACGTTTGTGTTTACTTGAAGAAACTTCCTGATGATTCTCTTATCTACCTCTTGCTCTATGTTGATGACATGTTGATTGCAGCCAGAGATAGTTCTGAAATCTGCAGTCGAAGCAGTTACTTAGTGGCGAATTTGAGATGAAAAACTTGGGAGAAGCAAAGAAAATTTTAGGGATGGAAATTATTAGAAACCGCAAAGTTGGAAGGCTACTTCTCAGTCAGGACAAGTATGTGAAGAAAGTTATACCGCGGTTCTCTATGTCTGATGCATCTCCAGTATCTATTCCTTTAGATGATCAGTTCAAGAAGCTCTCATTTGTTGAATCACCACAATCTGAAGAGGATGAAAACTACATGTCTCGTGTTCCCTATTCCAGTGCAGTTGGTAGCATCATGTATGCTATGATTTGCACGCGTCCAAACATTGCATAAGCAGTTAGCATGGTGAACAGATACATGTCCAATCCAGGAAAGCTACATTGGCAAGCGGTCAAGCACATTCTTAGGTACCTTAAGGGTACATCTTCTACATGCCTTGGATTTGGCAAGAGCACAGAGACGCTTGTTGGTTATGTTGATTCTGACTTTGCAAATGACCGTGACAAAAGGCGTTCTCTTATGGGTTATATGTTTACTATTGGTGGTTGTGTTCTGAGTTGGAAAGCTACATTACAACCCACTGTTGCATTGTCTACTACTGAAGCTGAGTACATGGCATTGACAGAAACCATCAAAGAAGCCACCTGGCTTAGAGGACTGTGTGCTGAGTTTTATATTCTTAACAAGACGACGGCCATCTACTGTGACAGTCAGAGTGCAATTCACCTTACAACAGATCAGATGTTTCATGACAGGACAAATCACATCGACGTCAAGTATCACTTCATTAGAGAGGTGATAGCGCAAGGGAAGATTGTGGTGAAGAAGATTGTAAGCAAAAAAATTCTTGCAGACATGATGACAAAGCCGTTGCCAGTTTCCAAGTTCAGACATTGTCTGGACTTGGTTAGTCTACACAGCATGCAGTGACGCCCTTAGGGGTTGGAGGGGGAGAGAGATCTACTATTATTCCTTTTCAAAGAGCTAGAGACTTCAAGTCAAGGTGGAGATTGTTATGTGACTCGAAGTAATGTCCTGATCTGACTGCATATCCGATTTGGAAAATTAAATGGATCTTCGCCGACCCGTTTTGTATGGTATGACTTGGATTTCGGATCCGATTAGGAATCTGATTACTCTTTCTGTATCTATATATATGTACACCCTTGTTAGGGTTCGGTAATCATCCTGTATTCTTCTTTGACGGCTGCCGCCGTACACAGGGTGTCCCTTTGTAACCTTTTCTCTGAAATAGTAGAAATCTCGCCCCCTCCCGTGGACGTAGGTCATCTCGACCGAACCACGTAAATCCTGTGTTTTGGTTGTGTGATTGTTTCTCGTTTCTTGTTCTTCCACTGCAAAATCGTCGTATTCTCGCGTTCAACTCTTAACAAAGAGAATACTCTAAAAATGTATAGGCATATACAAATATTGATTATCCTTGGCGAGATTCGGTTGAGGATAGACATTCCTAACATTATTGCCTATTCCTGATTACATGTTAGAATCACACACATACTTAATTCATATTCATTAGAACGTCTAATGGCTCCTGGTGAGTATAAGAACATCCTTTCAATCATGTATACATAACACACATTGCTTAAGCGAAATGATTTATTCCTATTAAGATACACAAAGATTCAAGCAAACTTCAATCTGCTGTGTGTACTATACATTATTTTGATATTTTTTTTGACAAATATAGGATGAAGTTAGAAGGCTACAGAATGTCTAATTTATAATCTTTCAATGGCAGTATATTTCATATTGTGCCTTAAGTAAGTTAAAAGACTTTCCTGTAATTTTACCCAATCTTGACTAGAAGTTTGAATGGCACCATATCTCATATTACATGTCTAATGG
Source organism: Alisma plantago-aquatica (assembly GCA_963693085.1). Classification (NCBI taxonomy): domain Eukaryota; kingdom Viridiplantae; phylum Streptophyta; class Magnoliopsida; order Alismatales; family Alismataceae; genus Alisma; species Alisma plantago-aquatica. The sequence goes on along the minus strand of OY856410.1, from coordinate 89,466,582 downwards.
TTCTGGATGACCGGTATGAGATAACTCACCCTTCCAACACAACCACTGTGGCACTATTGATCATGCATGGATAACATAGACTGCTGAACAAGAAAATAGAAGTGTTTCCCAGTTAAAAACAAGCAAAAATTATGCGAGATCCTCCCGGGAGGAGGACGGATCGCCCGACAGGGGTGGTGCTCTGAGAAATGCTTGTCCGTTTGCACCTAACCCAAGTGTGGTTCAAACCATTAAAAAATTGCCAACCGCACTATTCCAAAAGTGCTTCAAACCATTAAAAGTTTTGCCAAATTCAAACCATTGAAGTTTGCCAACCGCACAATCTCTTCGTTATATCAGACATTCATTTTTTGATTGACTGATATAGCATGAAGTAAGAAGGCTTCAGAATGCCTTCACTATAATCATTTCATATTTTATCCTAAATAAGTTAGAAGACATTCCTATCATTTTTACCCCTAGAAGTTTCAATGGCACGATTGACCATTTTGGTGTGTTCGACGACGCATTTGCCTCTGCCTGGACGGCGTTCAGCGTCATTGAAACATCGCGGGCAGACTGGAAACGCTCCTCCCTAACAATGATTGCCGGTGACAAAAATTTGCTGTTATCATTCGTGTGTTGAGCGACTGTCTAAGTAACGCTCAATTTCTATCGTGACTTTTTCTTGCAGTTACCCGCCAACGATAAAAAGACCAGCGTTGGAAATCAACGCGTTCCGAAACGCTACAAGATACTGAACCGAGAAATAAGATTTTGTCCTATTAGAAGACACGCAAAAAAGTAGGTTGTGTGCATTATAGCATATATTAATTTTTTAACAAATAGGATGAATTTAGAAGGCTTCATGATGCCTTTCTACAATGGGCGTCTTCTAAATATTCCAAATGATTTGGCGTGGATACCTAATTCTTTGTTGATATTTGCATTTGTTTGTCATCTCAAGACATAAACACATGCTTCGTTTTTATGAAAGACAATTACAAAATGAAAAGGAGAAGGCCACAGTTTAAAAAATCGTTTCTTGAGTATCATAATCTAATGAAACCCCTGTTTCCAAGCTTATAATCACAGTGGAAGGTCCAGCCCCTTGCCTACATCCACCCCGATTATCTGGAGTATGCTGTTGCGGAGATTCTGTAGAAATCTGAGAAATTGTGGTGAACTTTAGCGCAAATTTCGGAGTATAGGGAATAGTTGCACCGTGCACTGCGAAAGGAAAAGTAATCCCAAAATTATTAAATGTCGGACTTGATCAAGTGGTATACCAGTCTAACAACAAATGGTCCGATGTATGCCTAATGCTATGTCTATCTTTCCTTTAAGAACTTCTACGTATACTCAATTCTTTGGTGATAGTTATGTTTTTGTTATCTGAAGACAAATAAATACATATTTGATGTATATGGATACAAAACCAAAATGAAAAAAAAGGTATTAACTAAAAAGGTTGTTTCCTTCGTACTTGTCTCACATTCTGGTGAGACCCAATCACAACGGAAGGTCTAGCCCCTTGCCTACATCCACGCCGATCATCTGGAGTATGCTTTTGTGCAAAATCTGTACCAAGTAGAGAATAACGTATATTTTCAGAATTGTAATTCACTTTTATACAACTCCAGATGATTGAGTAGCAAAGTCTATCGGGGAAGGAAAAGCAATCCCACATATAATCAAGGGCAGGTGTTGATTGAGTGGCATACCAATTCAACAATGAATGTTCCGATGAGGCCGATCATGCACGCCCGCGAATTCCAGATCTCTGCTGTCTGAGTGAATCCCAGGAAGGGTTCCGCCAACTTCGGCTGCTGTCTGGGTTGGGGCACCTCTATCTGCCAACCAGTTCAAGCCATTTCAGCGGCTGTTTATGAAGCAGAAGCACGGAAGAATGAGTTGGCGGAGGCTTACCCCTGCTGGGAGCTTGGCGGCCATAATCTTGAAAGACCTGGAACGTCGCCCAAGAAGGCGACCATTTGGGCATCTCCTGGAGGAGGCTGCCGAGGCAGCTTCCCGGTGGAGGAAGCAAGATGAAGGGCTGGCCGACAGCGCTTCCATTGCCTCCGAGCACTTCTACCGTGGCTTCTTCTTGGATCTGCGTCTTCTCTTGTGCAGGAAGGTAGACCAATCGCAGGGGAGTAGGCTCCGTAAACAGAGATTGGCAAGCCCCTGACCGGAGTGGCTTATCTCTTTGCTGCTCGATGTCAGGTTTTCCAACACAAATAGATAAGGTGGCCGTTGTGGCCACGTGGCTCTTGTCAGCAGCCTCAACAGTGAGTGGAAATTGTGAAGCCCACGAAGTCTAATATGCATGAATTTATATCAATATTTCGAATCTTCTAGCATACACATGGTCAAATGCACGTGCAGTGCACGTATCTTGTTGCATCGCTAAAATAACTTTTTTTTTTAAAGAGCTAAAATAACTTTTTGGAATAATATCATTGACATTGAAAAAACATTTGATAAGCTAAGGAGTAAGATGGTTGCTAAGTTAATGAGCTAAAGTATGATACTTATCATTCAGTTTCAAACATTTTATATCCACTTTTGTTATAGCTTACGTAACTTTGCTTTTTGGCATGCTATTAAGTTCAAATACGTTACTTTTTTTTAAGGTAGTTCAACTACGTTACTTAAAGTAATTGTATAGTCATAAAATCGATAACCATTTTATCCTGCGTTGACTAGACAAGATTGAATAAGACGTCAAGTATGACTTTGATTCGTTCTAATTGAATATTAATAAAATTACGGCATCATGTCCACGTTAATCGAGTGAGGCTCCACCAAATTATAATTGATGTAAAAAAAACACAATATACAACATTGTCTAAATAAAAGGTGCAATTTCATTAGTGATGAGGGAGGCTTATATATATATATATATATATATATATATATATATATATATATATATATATATATATATATATATAGAGAGAGAGAGAGAGAGAGAGAGAGAGAGAGAGAGAGAAAGTCAGACTAGAATACACTCGAGTGTACAGATCACGCCGTACACCCATCATGTCCACGTTAATCTAGTGAGGCTCCACCAAATTATAATTGATGTAAAAAAAAACAATATACAACATTGTCTAAATAAAAGGTGCAATTTCATTAGTGATGAGGGAGGCTTATATATATATATATATATATATATATATATATATATATATATATATATATATATATATATATATATATATATATATATAGAGAGAGAGAGAGAGAGAGAGAGAGAGAGAGTCAGACTAGAATACACTCGAGTATACAGATCACGCCGTACACCCCAATGGTGTTTGCCTATCTAGACCATATTTTTCCAAAATCTAATCCATTGATCTTCGTGGTTACAATAATAATAGGTCACATACAAAATTTGAACTCATTTGGATGAGTGTAAGTCACTCATCCAAGGACAACAAAATCGACGCCCAAAACTAATTTGAAATATATTATTTTTTCCTCCTTTAGATGCACGACCTATAAGTGTCCAAATGAGCTAAAATTTATTATTTAGTATGTTCTTATGATAATTAAGAAGATCAACGGTTTAGATTTTTCAAAAAATTGCTGCATCTTCAAAAATGACTGAGGTGTACGGTGCCTTCGGTATACTAGCCTGACTCTATACATACATATATATATATATATATATATATATATATATTTATATATATATATATACATATATATAGAGAGAGAGGGGGGGCTAGAATACACTCGAGTGTATTCTGGGCCAAATACACTGAAGTTTTAAACCGTTGGATAGGGTTTTCAGATCAGATCAGGCAACAACAGTTTAACGCCCACTCAGGCTGACATTCTCCGTAACTGGCCGTCAAATGGGTCCCCCACCAGTCTGTAACCTCTCGCCCTCCCCCTCTCGTGACCTCTCTCATGTATTACCTCTCTCAGGCTTCTCTCTCTTCCCCTCCCGCTCTCTCTCTCTCTCTCAGTCGCGGACAACCACCAGATAGAGACGACGATGATCTACTGCCTGGTGTCTTGCCCACAGCTACCGGTCGTCCAACAGCCAAGTGCAGCACACTGACGCCAGTCCAACAGCCCGCAGCCACCGCCGCCCCTCCGTTGCCGCTTCAGCAAGGTGCTCCTCCGCCAGAGTAACCATCCTCCGCCGGAGTAACCATCTTCCTCGGCCCACTAGTTGGCTTCTCGGCTGCAGTCAACTGCCTCGGCCCACATTCCGACATCACGGCCATCAAACACCTCGCCCCCAGCCGCCTATCGAATAGACAACAGTGCGCCGCCGCCAGTGGCCCATCGGCTGCCACGGTTTTTTGGTAATCATCAACTGCCCCGCCCCCTCTCAAAATTACAATACATTTTTTTTCCAGTAACATTTTTTCGGTAAGTGATATCTATATTTGTTATCAAACAATTAATATACCAATTTTTACTCAATATTCAAATTGACTTATAATATACCATATGACATTGGCATGATTTACACAATACAGTTCCCTAAATTCCAATACGGATTTAGTTCATTTGTGTAATTAGTTTTATGTTTAGGCTTGGTCTTGGTTTATGTATGCTTGAGCCAATCAAACAGGCTTCGATTCTAGGTACATTGCTGGTTAATGTGCCTTTTTAAACATGCATATATAATTCTGAAATTTAGGAAATAAACATGCATCGTCTTGTATGGGTCTACTTTTTAAATATTGTTATGAACATAATACTTTTCTCAAGGAAATCATTGATCAAATAGAATGAAGGAAAGATATAAAAAGCTTCATCAGCGACCATGTATTTAATGACTTTATACATAATTATTTGTCAAAAAATTATTTGTTCATGTTTTATCATCTATTGACTTTCCATGTCAAGCAGACTTATTGCAAATAATTTGGTAATTCTTGACTATCTTTGTGACTCGATAATTATAATTCTTTATATTTTGCAATTGAAAGATATGGAAGATAACATCTCTCAAACTTGGCTTGGTATGGAAGGCACTACCCCCTTGCAAATTCTAGCTGGTTAGATCTCCTCTTTTTATGAGATCTCCTTTTTTATTATTAATTGGATTTTTAAACTTATGTGGATGAAAATTTTATTCTTATTTAGGTTTGGATTTTTCTCATGATGTTGATGGCATGACTGGAATAGATTGGTTGTCTTATGACCAAGCACTGGATGAAAATGAAAACCTAGCACTAGATGAAAATGAAAACCTATCAGGCGATAAAAGGGTTGAAGTTTAATCTAAATCTGAACCTTATATGGGATTGGTGTTTGATAGTCTTGATGAAGCAGAGAAATTTTACAATAAATATGCATATTGCATTGGATTTAGTATAAGGAAGGGAAATCAATATGTTTCGGCTAAAACAAAAAAGCCACAAGTACGGTATTCATGTGCTCCAGGGAATGACTACACAAAGTAAAGAAAAAGGAAGACAATGGTGAGAATGGAACCCCTCAAAAAGATATCATTTCCAATAGAACAGGATGCAAGGCACAAATGCGAGTCAAGCTAGAAGAGGACACAAAGTGGGTGGTTACCAGCTTTGAGAAAGAGCATAACCATGATCTCACAAATAGTCCATCAAAAAAGAGGTTTCACCGCTCACATCGTCGAATGTCTGTTGAGGTTCAAGATTTGATTCACGCAATGCATGATCAGAATATTTCTAGTGCACAAATAATGTCACTTATTGCTAGCCAACAAGGAGGCATCTGTAATGTGACATTCACAAGGAAAGATCTAAGCAACACACTTGTTGGTTTGCGAAGGAGATACATAGGTGTTGTTGTAGCATCTACCATGGGCCATTTCAGAAAATTACAAGTAGAAAATCCCGCATTATTCTATTATGTGCAATATAATGAAGAGGGTTCTGCATGCACTATCTTCTGGGTTGATGCTAAATCAAGAATGGCATATCAATTTTTTGGAGATGTAATCACTTTTGACACAACTTACATGACTAATAGATACAACATGCCCTTTGCACCTTTCATTGGTGTGAATCATCATAAACAATCTACTCTTTTTGGTTGTGCTTTATTACGGGATGAAACTGCCGAGTCTTTTGTGTGGGTCTTTCAAACGTTTCTAGAAGCAATGTATGGCAAACACCCAAATTCAATCTTAACTGATCAAGATCCAGCAATGAAGAAGGCAATCTGTATTGTTTTTCATAATGCAGTGCATCATTGTTGTCAATGACATATAATGAGAAAAGTATGTGACCATATAGGTGTGATCTATGGTACAGTTGTAGGCTTCACTGAAGAGTTCCAATCTTGCATCAATCACCCCATTACCATTGATGAGTTTGAAGAAAGATGGGAGAAGATGATATCCTCATACAAATTGAGTGATAACAAACATCTAAGTTTGTTGTGGAATATCAGAGAGCAATGGATACATGTATACTTCAGAGACACTTTTTTTGCCAACATGTCTACAGCACAATGGAATGAGAGTATGAATGCAATATTCAAAGATCATGTGAACAATCACTTGTCCTTGTTTAAATTTATCCAAGCCTTTGAGAAGGTGGTAGAGAACTGATATGACAAAGAGGATGAAGAAGACTACAGATCCAAGAATGGCCAACCGACATTATGGTCTTTATATCCCATTGAGAAACATTCAAGGGATGTGTACACTAGATCAGTTTTCAAGATTTTCAAAGAGGAAATGAAGCTCACCTCATTCTATGACATAGAAGAGGTTAGTAAAGACAGTGTATATCAAATTTCACGTGTAGGTGATGAGGAACATGTCTTCATATCTAAGAAGAGATACAAAGTACAAATCAACCAGAATATACAAGAAATCTTTTGTGAATGTAAGTTATTTCAATTTGCCGACATCTTATGTGCTCATGTTCTAAAAGTGTTGCTTTATATTAAAGTTCATGAGATACCACCTTTGTATGTGTTGAATCGTTGCACAATGGATGCAAAATCCACAAAGACAATTCATTGTGCTAAAGAAACCCAGGTGGATGTTGATGGAAGTACCCCTTTGACAAGATATAAGTCACTATGCAGATCTGCAATGTGGCTGGTTGCCATTGCTTCTCACAACAAGGACAATTACATTATGATGAAAGAGTTATTTGAAAAATCATATGATGACATGTTGGTTTTGCAACAAAACATGCGGCCGGGCTATAGTGAAGAAGGCATACCATCTTCTCAAACTCATATTCCAACTCAGGGAAGCCAATGTGTGCCAAGAATCCAATATGTAGAACATGAAATGCCATTGCGAGATCCACCCACATCTCATTGTAAAGGGAGCAGAAAACCTCAACGGTTTAAACCACAAGCTGAGTTAAAAGCTAAAAACAAAGAACTTTTGGTACCTATAATGGAAAAGGACATAATAGTCAAGCATGCAAAACAGGGGTATGTAACAATTTAATCTACCTTTTTGGTTTATAAGGGAGCTTGTATTGAAAATTAAGTTTGATGTTATTGATTTCATTGGCAGGCTACCAAAGATTGCTCCACTTCGGATGTACTTGGAGATCATTCTGAATCAAGTGAAGAATAACTCGTGAAGCATGTGTTATTGATTTCCTAGAGATCATTCTGAATTCAAGGTAGTGTCTTATGTACTGAACCATGTGTTAGTCAGTTCTTGGTTTGTGGTTTGTAATTCAAGGCAGTGCCTTATGTACTGAACCATGTGTCAGTCACTTCTTAGTTTGTGGTTTGTATTCAAGATAGTGCCTTATGTATTGAACCATGTGTTAGTCACTTCTTAGTTTGTGGTTTGTATTCAAGACAGTGTCTTATGTACTGAACCATGTGTTAGTCAGTTCTTGGTTTGTGGTTTGTAATTCAAGGCAGTCTCTTATGTATTGAACCATGTGTTAGTAATTTAAATTCAAGGCAATATTTTATGTAGTGAATCATTTTGAACCAAATTTATTGAATAAATCTTGAGTTGTGCATTTATGCGTGTTTGGTTCTTCTTCAGATGTGATCCAGTAGCAGCAACAAATCTATTGTTTACGTGGGTGTACATTTAATCCAGTATTTTGTAACAGCAACAAATCTATTGTTTACGTGGGTGTAGTCTATTTAATACAGACCTTTCTATTTCTTGCTATTTCTTGACGGTAGTGGATAGGTCTACTGAGATGGGTATCAAGTGCAATAAGAAAAGAAAAAGCTTGAGTTGGACGTGTACAAGAATTAAAGAATTAATTCCAAGAATCTGATATAGCAGTTAGTCTCTCATATGCAATTATAAATATATAGTTGTGGGGTTGTCGTGGTAACACAGAATCTGATATGCAAGTCATTCTCTTATGCACAAGACTTCATTCCAAGCACAGAGCATATATGCACGATCAGCTCTGGCTTCCAGGCTTTGTATTCATACCCACCAATCAGCCATATATCCAGTTGTTTAATTCATTAACTTTGTTCATGTTTCGACTGCACATCAAGCCATATATCTAGTTGTTTAATTTATTAACTTTGTTCATGATTCGGCTGCACATCAAGTCATATATCCAGTTCAGTTGTATTCATACCCACCAATCAGCCATATATCCAGTTGTTTAATTCATTAACTTTGTTAATGTTTCGGCTGCACATCAAGCCATATATCCAGTTGTTTAAGTCATTAACTTTGTTCATGATGTTTTGGTTGCACATTAAGCCATCACTGGATTAGATTTCATAACCAAAGCATTTGGGTGTACATTTAATTCATAACCAGCAAATGTCACACAACAATCAAGAGCATTCAGTAGCACATTTAATTAATTAAATTTCATAACCACGAATCAGCCATCACTAGATTAGATTATTAGGTTGCACATTCAGTATTTGATGGTTTCTTGTAATTAGTTGTTGGATGGTTGAGTCGGTAGAATATAACATGTCCTGATCCATTCACTTGTCAATGGATCACATTCAGACATTTATAACATGTCCTACTGCACCCACATCTCATTTTATAGAATAACACATATCAAACCACACACCACATTAACACAGAATTTGAACACAATGATGTAAAGACACAACGATAAGAATGATCTAAACAAGGGTATGATGGAATACAATATAGCCATAACCAGCCATTCATTCATTTAGTCATTTGATAAGTAAAAAATTAGCAACCAGCCGTTCAGTATATTTGTTTGATACCCACCCATCTAAGTACAAGTACACCTTCTTTGATATAGAATTATAAATTGATAACCTCCAATTTTGGGTTGATTATCTTAGTCCTTTCTTTAGTTTTTCACACTCTTTCTTAATTAGAATTAGATATAATACCCAAATATTCCTTCTTATTGTAAATATACCAATAGACTAACTTTTCTTCTTTTTACGTGCAGAAAAAGACACAAAAAAATCATAAAAAACTCAACTAGCCTCAAGACCGCATGAGCTCAAACGGTCCCAAGACCGCATGAAGCCAATCGGTCCCGAGACCGCATGGAGTCACACGGTCCCAAGACCGCATGAAGCCAATCGGTCCCGAGACCGTATGGAGTCATACGGTCCCAAGACCGCATGAAGACAATCGGTCCCGAGACCGCATGGGGTCACACGGTCCCAAGACCGCATGAAGCCAATCGGTCCCGAGACTGCATGGAGTCACACGGTCCCAAGCCCGCATGAAGCCAATCGGTCCCGAGATCGCATGGATGAAAAACACTAGAGGGGGGGTGAATAGAGTTTTTAAATAATTTTAACAATTTATTGAACTCAAACAACCACAATTAAAAATTAGAAGAAGGAGACAGGTGTTTAGAGTGGTTCCAACTTTAGCAAATACTAAAGTTGTCAGTCCACTACCCGGTTGCTTACCCAACCGGGATTTTGAAAGTATTTATTTTATTACCTTCCCAAGGATTTATACAAAATACAATACTTTCCTTTACACCCTTTGAACAGCCTTCACTTGAAGTAGGTGCACCAACTTTGAGGTAGCCTTCTTGAAGTAACTCCAAGCTCCCCCTTGAAGTAGCCTTCCTCTCTAGAAGTAACCTCCTGTTGCACCAGCCTTTTGAAGTAGCTCAAAGTCACCTTCTTCACCAAGAAGAACTCCACCCTCTCCAATCAGCAGCCTCCAACCTAGGAGTAGCAAGGAGAGTACAAACGGTAATAGAGAACAAGAAAGAAAAAGGAAATTACAACTTATCCTTTGTAGCCCAAGGCTTGATTTGCCTAGATCAAGCGTATAGATCTCCTAACCAAGTGTGTGAACTTGTGATTGCAGTGGGTAGGAAATACTAGCCTATAGGACACGAATTATGAGCTAAGGAATGAAGTAGCCAATGTTCACAATGCTCAATTTGCTCACAAACAGATTACTCAAAGTATGCTCAAAGAGTTCTCAAGTGTAAACAAGTGAGTTTGAGTGTCCTATGGCTTGTCCTATTTATAGGAATGGCCTAAGGATGCTTAAGGACGTTCTAGACAACTTCTAGGGGTTTCTAAGTGCTTAACTAGCCGTTAGGTACAAAGTTGTTGCTTTAACAACGGCTAATTAATTAATTCTGCAGTTGCTGTCAGAGACAATATCGGTCGAGGAATGGTCGACCGAGACACCTACTCGGTCGAACTTTTGTCGACCGACATGCATTCTGGAACAAGTGATTTGCAACGTCTTTCTCCAACTGCCAACTAACTTGTCTGTTGTGTCTAACGGCTACTTTGGATCTTTCTCGGTCGAGAAGATTGTCGACCGAGAGTGTCCCGGTCGAGTAGTTTGTCGACCGAGATTGATCCTGTTTCAATTTAGGCACTAACTATATGTATGAGTGTGCAAATGTGATCCTATTTGAAGGGGATGACTTATCTAAATGTGATGTTTAGCTAGGGAAGATCTAACGCTTGATTTACATGCAATCTAAGTACTTATACATTATATATTTGTACAAGTTTTTACAAAGCGATTACATTGCATGAAAACATAAATGTAAGCATATGGATTTCCCTAGTTGCTTTGGCATCCACCTTAATCCTGCACACTCAAGTAGCTCGTTAGATCAATAAGAATGAAATGTTTGTCATAATCAAAACAAAGGGATTTATAGATGTCCATTTAGCCAACAATCTCCCCCTTTTTGAAGATGACAAACATTTCCTAAATATAAAATAAGAAATATAAAACATGTGAGTTTCATACCTTTAGATTACCTTTTGTAGCTTTTCCTCTTGTTTATAAAATGTGTGCTTATTATTCCCCTTGAATTATGGAACATGAAATCCAATTCACTAGGGAATATAGCAACTTTCAATGTAAAGCCAAGAGTTTATTTATGAAACTCATTGATTGAGTTTTTCTAAGTTTTAGTTTTATATTTATTTCTCCCCCTTTGTCATTTCAAAAAAATATCCATTTAGAAATAAAAACTCCCCCTTAATTAGATGTCCCATCAAATATAATGAAAAAGATGTCCATTTAAAAGCCAAAATATCATGATGTAAATAAGAGTTTTTGTTTAAGTAGCACAAATATCAAAGAAAACATCTTCCAAAGGAGTGATAAGCAATTGCTTCCTAATTTTTTTAAATTGATCTAGTGGAAGCGGTTTTGTAAAAATATCAGCCAATTGATCTTCCGTATCAATATGATGAAGGGAAACATGATTCTTGGAGATGTGATCCCTTAAAAAATGATGACGGATTTCAATATGTTTAGCTCGGCTGTGTAAAATAGGATTGTGTGCTAAGTTTATAGCGCTCGTGTTGTCACAAAAAATAGGCGTAGATGAAAGAGTAAAACCATAATCGTTTAATACTTGTTGCATATAAAGCACTTGAGCACAACAAGACCCGGCTGCCATATATTCAGCTTCAGTTGTAGATAGGGCAACCATATTTTGTTTCTTGCTAAACCAAGATACTAAATCTCTCCCTAATAAGAAACAGCCACCACTAGTACTCTTGCGATCAAGTCGACAACCAGCATAATCCGCATCAGTATAAGCTTTAAAATCCAAGGATTGTCCTTTTGGATACCATAAACCAAAACAAGTAGTGTCGGCTAGGTAACGAAGAATTCATTTAACTGCTAGAAAATGAGAGTGCATAGGTTGTGATTGAAATCGAGCACAAAGACCAATGGGAAACATAATGTCCGGTCTAGAAGCAGTTAAGTAAAGCAAACTACCAATCATGGCTCTATATAAAGAATCATCAATAGGTTCCCCATTTTCATCATTATCAATTTTAGTAGAAGTAGCCATAGGAGTAGTAGCATGTTTGCACTGATCCATCCCAAAACGTTTTAAGAGTTCTTTAGTATATTTTTCTTGGCTTATGAATATTCCGGCAGGTGTTTGCTTAATTTGAAAACCAAGAAAGAAAGTTAGTTCACCCATGAGGCTCATTTCAAATTATTTTTGCATAATATCACTAAATTGTGTGCACAATGAATCATTAGAAGCTCTAAAAATAATGTCATCAACATATATTTGCACAACTAGGAAATCAGATGTATATGTTTTGAAAAATAAAGTAGAATCTGAATTTCCAATAGAAAAACCATTATCAAAAAGATATGTTTTGAGCCTTTCATACCAATTTCTAGGTGCTTGTTTTAAACCATAAAGTGCTTTCTTAAGTTTATAAACATAGTCACCTTTTTCCGGTATTTCAAAACCAGGTGGTTGGGCAACATATACTTCTTCTTGAATGATGCCATTTAGAAATGCACTTTTTACATCTATTTGGTATAGTTTGATGTTTTTATGTGCAGCAATAGCTAGTAACATTCTAATAGCTTCAAGTCTAGCTACCGGTGCATACGTTTCATCAAAATCTATTCCTTCTTGTTGATTATATCCTTGTGCTACTAACCGAGCTTTATTCCTTATTACTTCTCCTACCTCATTTAGCTTGTTCCTAAAAACCCATTTAGTTCCTATTATGGTTTTATCTTGTGGTTTAGGAACTAAATCCCATACATCATTTTTAGTGAATTTATTCAATTCTTCTTGCATGGCTATTATCCAATAATCATCTTTAAGAGCTTCAGATATCTTTTTAGGTTCAATGATAGAAACAAAAGCCATGTTTGCAACATCTTTGAAAGAAGACCTAGTTTTAACTTTATCATTAGGATCTCCAATAATTAATTCTTGAGGATGATCTTTAATAAGCCTAGGTGTAGGTTGTGGTTCAACTTGGTGATTATTTGTAGTACTTTTCTCACTATTATTTGGTATGTTTAAATTTTCGAATTGATTTGTGAGATCTATGATTTCTAGATTTTCAGATTTGGACTCTTCATGAAAAGAAACATGAATAGATTCCTCAACTTTTCTAGATATAGTGTTATATACTCTAAAAGCTTTGCTAGAAGTGGAATATCCCAAAAAGAATGCTTTGTGTGATTTTGAGTCAAACTTATCTCTATCATCTTTGGTATTTAAGATATAGCATGTGGAGCCAAAGGTATGAAAATAGTCAACTCTAGGTTTCTTAGAATGTATTAGTTCATATGGAGTTTTCTTTAAATGAGAGTGAACTGTTACTCTATTTAGCACATAGCATGCAGTGTTTACAGCTTCAGCCCAAAAGGTTTTGGGTGTGTTATGTTCAAGCATCATAGTTCTAGCCATTTCTTGTAGTGATCGATTTTTCCTTTCAACTATACCATTTTGTTGTGGGGTACGTGGAGCAGAAAAATTATGAGTGTACCCTTGAGATGTACAAAACTCTTCAAATGTATGATTTTCAAATTCTCCACCATGATCACTTCTAATGGTACATATTTTGCTTTGTAATAGATTTTCAATCTTGGAACAAAATTGTATAAAAACATGAATAGTATCATCTTTAGTTGCAATAAAGTGTACCCATGTGTATCTACTATAATCATCAACAATAAAAAAACAGTATCTTTTACCACCAATAGATTGTGTCCTCATAGGTCCAAATAAATCCATATGAATTAATTCTAAGGACCTACTGGTGCTAAGTACATGTTTTGGTTTAAAAGAGGTTTTGGTTTGCTTTCCCATTGTGCATGGTTTACAGTTTTCAACTTGATCAAAAGATAAAGTAGGAAATCCATGAACAAGATCATATTTCACTAAATTTTTAATAACATGTGAACTAGCATGTCCTAGCTTTTTATGCCAGACTTGTAAGGTATTTTCATTTGCAAGCAAGCATTTTCCCACTACTGATTTCATAGAGTTAGGTTTAAGAATATAAAGATTTCCAACTCTATTTCCTTCATAAACAACATTTGTAGTGTTTTCTATCAATAACTTGCAGCAAGTTTTGTTAAATAACACATCATAACCACTATCACATAATTGACTAACACTTATCAAATTATGGTGCAAACCATCAACAAGTAGAACATTCTTAATTTTGAGGTTTGTACCAACATTACCTATTCCAACGATTTTGCCCTTACCATTGTCTCCAAAGGTGACTGTTCCACTTTTCTTTTCTTCAAAGGTTTGGAATGCATCCTTGTTTCCGGTCATATGTTTGGAACATCCACTGTCAACCACCCAATCCTGCATTAAAATGTAGATTTTGGTACCCATGTGATGGTCTGATATGGTTAGAATCATTTAAGTACATATTTGTATAAGAGTTCTGAATCAGAAGTTCAGTCGGTCGACAATTGTTCGACCGACATATGTCTCGGTCGACAAATTGTCGATCGAGAAGATTACTGTATTACAAACCAGAAAACACAGAAATGTAGCTCGATTGACCAATTTTCGACCGAAATAATTGCTGTAAATTTTGATATGTTACAGACATTAGGTCGGTCGACAATACTTCGACCGATTAATGGTTCGGTCGATAATACTTTGACCGACTAAGTTTCTGTTTCAGTACAACAATGCTGAAAATTAACAATAAGCATGAAATCTTTTGTTTAGTTGAGATAAGACAATATAAATAGCAAGATGGAGCTTTTTGGTCATATCTCATCTAAATTCTATTTGACTCTACTAAGTTTGAGGTTTTGGGACCCAAACTAATTCGGAATCCTTAGTTTTATAAGGGCATGAAAAGGAATAGTGTCCAAGACGTAAACAAAAATGGCAAGTAATAGAGTCAACTTCATTTCTCTTTCTAGCCATTGTGTTCTTGGGTAAAAACATAGTTTGAGTTCTTTTGGTTTGATTTTTCTTTGGAGCATATCCCAAACCTTTTCTTCTGTTGAAAACAGTACCAATGCTTAGAATGTTATCAAGTATATCTTTTCTTCTTAACTCATAAAGTTCTCTTTGCAGCATAGCAATATCATTCATTTTCTTATGTAAATCTTTTCTTGCTTGATCTAAATCAGATAGCAATGAATCTCTTTCTTTTATAATATTATCATAGTCTAGATGGTTACACAAAATAGGTTGAGTCTGAAAATCTTTTAGTTTAGCTAACAAGTCAGTCTTTTCTTTAGAAAGAAGATCAACATTTGTTTCTAAAGTGAGTATCTTTCTAGTGCAATCATCTAAAGATGTTTTTAAAGATAAATTCTCAAGATCAATGTTATTCTTTTCAGAAGAAAGATTATCTAATTTAGCAATTTGCTCATCATTTGATTTGATAACCTTCTTTAGTTTCTTCTTGACATCAACATACTTATCATGAATTTCTTGTAGACTAGTGACTAACTCTTCTTTAGAAAGATCAAGTAGGCTTACCTCTTGAGAGTTTTCCTCATCTTCTCTTGCCATTAGACAATCCACGGTTTCTTCTCCGCTTTCACTGTCACTTGATTCGTCCCATGCAGCTTTATAGGCTTTTTCTCCCTTCTTCTTGTGTGAGCTTTTCTTTCCTTTCTTTGCTTTAGGACATTCATTTTTGAAATGCCCTTTCTTCCCACATTCAAAGCACCTAGGAGGGGTAGAAGAAGAGCTGGAAATTTTGTTAGATTTAAATCTTTTGTATTTCTTACCATTTACTATCAAGGCTTCTTCTCCCTCTTCTTCACTTGACTCCTCACTTTCTTGTGTGACAGCCTTTGAAGCTTTTAGAGCCACATCCTTCTTCTTTCCTTGCTGAAGTTCACGTGCTCTTCTTTCTTCCTCTTCTAGGGTTGCTTCATGAGCTTCTAAGTTGCCAATAAGTTGCTCCATTTTTAGTCGAGTGAGGTCGTTTGCTTCTTCAATGGCTGTCACCTTTGGCTTATATTTTGGAGGAAGTGAACGAAGGATCTTTGATACCTGATCTTCTTCAGGAATAGGTTTTCCTAGAGCACTTAAACCATTAACAATAGTAGAGAATTTTGCAAACATTTCACTAATTGATTCATTAGTATCCATACGAAAGTGTTCAAATTTTTGTTTAAACATGCTAATTTTGGAATTTTTGACTTGGACTGTACCTTCATAGGTTATGGACAGTCTATGCCAAATATCATAGGCTGTGTCACAATTAGATATTCTATTAAATTCTCCTACCGAAATAGAACAATATAAAATGCTTACAGCTTTTGCATTCATTTGGGCCAGCTTTACCGTATTTGCATCCCATTCTACAAATTGAGTTTGAGGGAGCTCATATGGGGTTGACACCATTCTCCATAAGTCCCAATTGATGCCTTGGAAGTAGAACTGCATCCTTCTCTTCCAATATTGGTAGTTTGTTCCATCGAACGCTGGAGGCCTAGCAACAAGTGTTCCTTCAAGGTTGAGGTTGTTGAGCACTCCATCCCCCATTTCTTCAAGACCTTGTTAGGGTTCCTTGAAGCCTGCTCTGATACCAATTGAAAAACACTAGAGGGGGGTGAATAGAGTTTTTAAATAATTTTAACAATTTATTGAACTCAAACAACCACAATTAAAAATTAGAAGAAGGAGACAGGTGTTTAGAGTGGTTCCAACTTTAGCAAATACTAAAGTTGTCAGTCCACTACCCGGTTGCTTACCCAACCGGGATTTTGAAAGTATTTATTTTATTACCTTCCCAAGGATTTATACAAAATACAATACTTTCTTTTACACCCTTTGAACAGCCTTCACTTGAAGTAGGTGCACCAACTTTGAGGTAGCCTTCTTGAAGTAACTCCAAGCTCCCCCTTGAAGCAGCCTTCCTCTCTAGAAGTAACCTCCCGTTGCACCAGCCTTTTGAAGTAGCTCAAAGTCACCTTCTTCACCAAGAAGAACTCCACCCTCTCCAATCAGCAGCCTCCAACCTAGGAGTAGCAAGGAGAGTACAAACGGTAATAGAGAACAAGAAAGAAAAAGGAAATTACAACTTATCCTTTGTAGCCCAAGGCTTGATTTGCCTAGATCAAGCGTATAGATCTCCTAACCAAGTGTGTGAACTTGTGATTGCAGTGGGTAGGAGATACTAGCCTATAGGACACGAATTATGAGCTAAGGAATGAAGTAGCCAATGTTCACAATGCTCAATTTGCTCACAAACAGATTGCTCAAAGTATGCTCAAAGAGTTCTCAAGTGTAAACAAGTGAGTTTGAGTGTCCTATGGCTTGTCCTATTTATAGGAATGGCCTAAGGATGCTTAAGGACGTTCTAGACAACTTCTAGGGGTTTCTAAGGGCTTAACTAGCCGTTAGGTACAAAGTTGTTGCTTTAACAACGGCTAATTAATTAATTCTGCAGTTGCTGTCAGAGACAATCTCGGTCGAGGAATGGTCGACCGAGACACCTACTCGGTCAAACTTTTGTCGACGGACAGGCATTCTGGAACAAGTGATTTGCAACGTCTTTCTCCAACTTCCAACTAACTTGTCTGTTGTGTCTAACGGCTACTTTGGATCTTTCTCGGTCGAGAAGATTGTCGACCGAGAGTGTCTCAGTCGAGTAGTTTGTCGACCGAGATTGATCCTATTTCAATGTTTCAATTTAGGCACTAACTATATGTATGAGTGTGCAAATGTGATCCTATTTGAAGGGGATGACTTATCTAAATGTGATGTTTAGCTAGGGAAGATCTAACGCTTGATTTACATGCAATCTAAGTACTTGTACATTATATATTTGTACAAGTTTCTACA
Organism: Alisma plantago-aquatica; assembly: GCA_963693085.1. Classification (NCBI taxonomy): domain Eukaryota; kingdom Viridiplantae; phylum Streptophyta; class Magnoliopsida; order Alismatales; family Alismataceae; genus Alisma; species Alisma plantago-aquatica. Next base: position 89,448,622 of record OY856410.1, on the reverse strand, counting down.
AAGCGATTACATTGCATGAAAACATAAATGTAAGCATATGGATTTCCCTAGTTGCTTTGGCATCCACCTTAATCCTGCACACTCAAGTAGCTCGTTAGATCAATAAGAATGAAATGTTTGTCATAATCAAAACAAAGGGATTTATAGATGTCCATTTAGCCAATAATGGAGTCACACGGTCCCAAGACCACATGAAGCCAATCAGTCCCGAAGACCGCATGGAGTCACACAGTCCCAAGACCGCATGAAGCCAATCGGTCCTGAGACCGCATGGAGTCACACGGTCCCAAGACCGCATGAAGCCAATCGGTCCCGAGACCGCATGGAGTCACACGGTCCCAAGACCGCATGAAGTCCAAACGGTCTTGAGATCCAAACGGTCTTGATATCCAAACGGTCTTGAGGTCCAAACGGTCTTGAGGTCCAAACGATCTCCAAACCGTTTGGACTTCACTTAAGGCCTATAAATAAGACCCCAAGGGTCCTCCACCAGGCATCAAGTTTTCAAACGTCCAAAGGATGCCTCAATCACTCCAGAGCACATCCGACTTCCATCCTCCGCCCAGGGGCTTCCGGTCAGAGACCCACACCCCATCTCGAAGCTGCTTTCTCTCTCTACGCCAAAGAAGGTGGGAAGAGGGGATCTCGTCATCAAGCAACCTGTAAAGCTGGTGGATTGTCTCTCTATCTCTCTAAGGGGTTGACTTTCCTCTCTCCTTTGTGGGGATGACGCTCTCTCTCTCTCTTCTTGCCTCCTTCTTTGTCCTAGTTATGAGCGAGTAGTCTCTCTCACTAGGGTGCGGGGAGTAGCCCCGCTACCCATGTTTTCATGTCATGTAAATGTAATCCATAGTTTGTAATATAGAGTTTATATCTTTTCAGTCCAACATCAAACGTTTAATGAATACTTGTTGCTTGATCACCAACGTGTGTTATCTTTTATCTTTTAGTATGAATTGTCTATGTTTGTACTATTAGATTCGAAACTCATTTGAATGTTGGTTCTTGGTGCATGTATCCACCATGTATCTGTTTCGGTATCCAGGAGTATCTTTCAAGAAGTGGAGTAAACTCACTCCCATAGTTGTACTTTCATACTATGAAATGGAATCAGTTGATGTATGAAAGTACAACCTTGATGAGTTGAGGAACACACTTTGCGAAGGGGATGATGCAAAGTAGTTGACCATTCATTCGGGGATGGCTAACTTTGCAACATTCCTGCACTTCTCGTAGTTAGTTCTCTGAAAGGAAGCTAAGCCTACAAAGATACTAGCTGGTCTAACTCTTATTGCAGGTTATGTTTTTATGATGCATGTCTTGATCCATGTGTAGTGGTGGTGAAAACCGTTCACATCCTAGTGATTATTTATCATTGTTAACAACCTAAGTTTACTTTCTTTCTTATAGTTTACTTGCCCTTAGTCTAAAAACAACCAAATCAACTTCTTGATCTAAATACCAACTACTGAGTGATTAAGTGAAATTCCAACGTTTTTTATCTTGTTGCTCCCAACAAGACCGTTGTCCCGTGGATTTGACCCTTAACTATACTACGATAAGACTTCCACGTATCTTAGCATACGTGGGTGGAGTTCTCTATCTAGTATAAGCAAGGCTAAACTTAAAGACTTACCATCTTTAGGATTTTTAGTGGGGCACGCAATTCCACGTAAGTGGAAGCTCCATCAAAAATTGGCACTGTTGCCAGGGACAACGAAATGTTTTAATTTCATTTAGTATCTTGCTAGTTGGTTAGGGTTTTACATTTTCTTTTTAATCATTAGTCTATATCTTCTTGAAACCATTATATCTTTACCATTGTCTAAAAGGTATTTTCTTTTCTCTACTCAGATAGAAAATGTGTATGCGATCATCGCATAACCGTAGATTCTCCCCTGATCCATAGTTTGACTCTGAGGTAGAGAGAAGCTTCCATCGTTGCATTAGACTCAATCGCCAAAGAGCCAGGAAAATGACTGAAGATCAACGCCAGGCTACATTGGTGATCGAGAGGGTCAACGCCGCCATCGCCGCTCAAAGAGCACAACTCATCGCTGATACTCGTGCTCAGATTCAAGCAGAGATTCGTGCAGAAGAACAGGCCCGCATCAGAGCTGAAAATGAGGCACCAAACCAAGCTGCTCAGTTGGAACTAAGGAACAAGCAGCTGAGGGATTATACTGTCCCAAAGAACTACGAAGACAACCATCTGGTCCGACCTCCGATCATCAACATTCCAAACTTTGAGATCCGGACTCAATGGATTCAGATCATGCAGGGTATCTCATTCTCTGGAGGTTCTGGAGATGACTGCATGGATCATCTGAAGAGGTTTAAGGCACTGTGCCGCCTGATCCCGCAAGCCGGAGTCACTTTTGATGAAATAATGCTTCATCTGTTTCACTTCACTCTGTCTGGGAGAGCTCTGAGTTGGTATAACTCACTTGATAGGGAGCCAATAATCACCACCTGGGCTCCCCTGGAAGAAAAGTTCTTGGAAAAGTTCTTTCCTCCTTCATTGACTTACGAGATCAGGGGACAGATTAATCACTTCTCTCAACTTCCCAGAGAATCCCTTGCTGAAGCATGGGAAAGGTTCAAAGAACTTTTACGGAAGTGCCCTGATCATGGAATCTCCCAGAACCAATTAATAGAAACTTTCTATAGGGGAGTGAGTGATGATATCAAACAATTTTTGGATTCCTCATTTGGAGGAAACTTTATGAGAAAGAATTATGAGGATGCCTGGAAAATAGTCACGCTCGGAGCTGAGAATCAGTCCAACTGGAGACGATCAGCTGGCAAAGGAGTCCTCAAGGTCTATAAAGCCGAAGAATCAATAGAGACGAAGGCAATTGCTGAAGCCTTGAAAACCATAGCTAATAAGCAACAAGCTCTCGAGACTTCTCTTGGAGAGTTTGACAAGAAGAAAAATCCTCTGGTTCAACAACTCAAGGCTGCCATAGGAACATGTGAAGCTTGTCATGCATCTGACCATCCAACCCTCTCATGCGGTATGTTTTATAACGTGATGATGGATCTACATCCACCACCACAATAGTATGAACCTATCACTGACCAGTCTGAAGAACAACTTCCAGAACAAGTCAACTCTATCCATTCCATTCCTGGACAAGTCTATTATAATCCTAATCAGCCACAGAACCACCCAGGATTCCAATATGGGAACCCTGCTGGGACCACAAATCCGCAGCACCAGACACAGGGAGGACCCTCTAGTAGGTTACCACTTGGATTCCCAAACAATTTCAATCAAAATCAAGGGAACTCCAGGAACAATTTCCCGAGAGCCAACTACCCCAGGAACCCATCTGCTTACTATCAGTACACTCATCCTCCGCTCCACCCACAGCTGCATACTCAATTGCAGCAACCTCAGCTAGCATTGCCTACGCAACAACCTCAACAAGGACAACAACAAATTCCTCAGAAAAACACTCCTTCTCAACCAGAAGATGAAATATCTTTGATAAGGTAGATGTTGCAATCCCAGCAAACTATGCTTGCTAATCAACAGGCTCAGTAGAAGGCAGTAGAAGCTCAACTAGCCCAAATTGTTGCACAACTGAAGCCTCCAGTAGGCACATTTGCAGGGCAGCCCGGATCGAACCCTAGGCATGGACAGAATAGGCATGAACAGTTGAATGTTGTTACCACGAGATTTGGACGCACTCTTCATGAAACCACAAGGATCACTCTTGATAATGATGCTACACCTGCTTTTATGATGAATGAGAGCCCGAAGCCAGGAACGGAGAAGCCCACAGAGGGCACAAAGGGAAAAGATAAAGACCAAGTGTCCACAGAGCCATAAATCGTGCAATATAAACCAAGGATCCCATATCCAGGAAGACTGCGAGAAACAAAAAATGGACACCAGGTTTCAAAAATTCAAGGAGGCGATGAAGAAACTTTACATCGATATCCCACTCCTTGATGCCATCTCTGAGGTACCTGCTTGGGCGAAATACCTCAAAACTCTGTTATCAAGGAAGTATATCACTGAGGAACAAGAAACTGTCAAGCTTGCCCAAACCACCTCTGATATCATCCTCAATAAAATGCCAAAGAAAAAGAAGGACCCAGGCTCCTTCAGAATTCAATGTTGCATTGGAAATGCATCTACCAAAAAGGGATTAGCTGACCTAGGGGCCAACATATCCATTATGCCCTATTCTATGTGCAAATGATTAGGTTTCACCGAATTACTGCCTACAGCAATGACAATTCAATTAGCTAACTCCACCATCACCGCACCTCTGGGGATCATTGAAGATATTCCAGTTAAGATAGGCAAGGATGCCTATATCTCGTGCGACTTCGTTATCATGGATATCAAAGAAGATCTGTGATACCCAATAATTTTTGGCAGACCTTTCCTCGCTACTGCCAGGGCACTTATCGACGTTGAAGCTGGCACCATCATTCTGAGACTCGGAAAAGAAGCAATTCAATTCCGAGTTCTAAATAGCATGAAAGGCCCTAGCATCCAAGAGGAGGCCTTTCTTCTTGACGCAGTACAATAAATGTCTCAACTAGAAATATCCGAGCCAGCTGACGAACTAGAGAATGTTCTAACCAATCCGGATGTCGAATTCTCTGCAAACAAACTGGTTCAATAGTGTCTGCAACACTTGGACAAGGCCGAAGAAGCACCGACGGCCACTTTTGAAGAACTCAAAGCTGTCACCATTATAGAAGCAGCTGAGCCACCTAAGGCCCCTAAAATGAAAACTTTACCCATGGGGCTTAAACATGTTTTCTTGGATGAAGAAAAATTATGCCTGGTTATCATCAGCTCCAACCTAATGGAAGACCAGGAAGAAAGGCTTCTGGAAGAACTGAAGAAATACAGAAAGGTCATTGGATATAAGATAACTGACCTGACGGGCATAAATCATGCCCTATGCATGCACAGACTTCCAATGTTTGAAGCATTCAAGCCATGTCACGAACATCAGAGGAAACTGAATCCTAATCTCAAAGAGGTAGTTCTCTTGGAGGTCCTCAAATTACTTAAAGCTGGCATAATCTACCCCATCTCTGACTCCCAATGGGTCAGCCCTATCCAGGTCGTTCCTAAAAAAGGAGGTACCACTGTCGTGCTTAATGACAAAAATGAGTTAGTACCCACTAGGACTGTAGCAGGGTGGAGGATGTGTATTGACTATAGGAAGCTGAACAATGCCACGAGGAAAGATCACTACCCTGTACCCTTTCTCGATGAAGTCCTGGAGCGTTTAGCTCATCAGAAATACTTCTGCTATCTTGATGGTTATTCTGGGTTCTACCAAATACCCATACACCCGGAAGACCAAGAAAAAACAACCTTCACCTGCCCATTTGGAACATATGCTTTTAGAAGAATGCCATTCGGGTTGTGTAACGCACCCGCTACGTTCCAAAGATGTATGACCGCCATTTTCGCAGGATTAACAGAATCCATAATGGAAGTTTTCATGGATGATTTCTCAGTTTACGGAGATTCTTTTGATAACTATCTAATCAACCTCAGACAAGTTTTACAACGTTGTGAGGAAACAAACCTTATACTGAATTGGGAAAAATGCCACTTCATGGTAACTGAAGGTGTCGTCCTCGGGCATAGAGTTAGTGATAGAGGAATCGAGTTCGATAGAGCAAAAATTGATGTTATCTCAAAACTGTCGCCACCAAAATATATAAAGGGAGTAAGAGCCTTCTTGGATCATGCGGGGTTCTACAGAAGATTCATCAGAGATTTTTCAAAGATAGAAAAATCCATGACCCAACTCCTGACTAAAGATACTGAGTTCATCTTTGACCAAGAATGTACGCAAAGCTTCTCCACCCTCAAGAATGCTTTCATTTCCGCACCTATTCTGAGAGCCCCAGATTGGTCGCAGGCTTTTGAAATCATGTGCGACGCGAGCGATTATGCCATAGGGGCTGTATTAGGACAGCGGATTGACAAGAAACCTTACGTAATCTACTACGCATCAAAAATGCTAGATGAAGCACAAAAGAACTACACTACCACAGAGAAGGAGTTCCTGGATGTCATCTACGCGTTCGAGAAATTCCGCTCTTATTTGATTGGATCCAAGGTCATCGTTTACACCGACCACTCCGCCATTCGATACCTGATTCAAAAGCAAGATGCCAAACCCAGGCTTATTCGCTGGGTGTTGATGCTTCAGGAATTCGACTTGGAAATTAAAGATAAAAGTGGAGTGGAGAACGTTGTATCTGATCATCTCATCCGTATTGAGGTTGAAGATGAAGATAAAATACCTATCCGGGATTCTCTTCCAGACGACCAGCTAATGAAGGCCACCCATGGATTCCCTTGGTATGCGGATATCGTCAATTATCTAGCCACAAGGATTATTCACCCCTCTGCTTCCTACCATGACAAAAGGAAGTTCCTTCATGATATAAAACAATACTATTGGGATGAACCTTACTTGTTTCACCTTTGTGCTGACGGACTTTTCCGTCGTTGCTTGCCGGAAGAAGAAATTACCCCTGTCCTAGAGCATTGCCATTCAGGACCCACGGGGGGGCACATGAGTGCAAAGAAAACCGCTATAAAAGTTCTGCAATCTGGTTTCTTCTGGCCAACCATAGCAAAGGACTCCTATGATTTTGTAAAATCTTGCAACAAATGTCAATTTTTGGGTAACATATCCAAAAGGAACGAAATGCCCCTCACAATGTGGCAAGAAATTGAGCTATTCGATGTGTGGGGGGTAGACTATAAGGGCCCCTTTCCTTCTTCCTATGGTTTCTCCTACATCCTGGTTGTAGTGAACTATGTCTCAAAATGGGTCGAAGCTACACCCACTGTATCCAGTGATTCCAAACCAGTTATTAAACTGTTCAAAGATATCATTTTCCCCATATTTGGAGTTCCCAGAACTGTCATATCAGATGGCGGGGCCCATTTCCTAGAGCGAAGTTTTGAAGCCTTGTTAAAGAAGTACAGAGTCAACCACAAAGTAGCAACACCTTACCATCCACAGACCAGTGGTCAAGTTGAGGTATCTAATAGACAACTAAAGGCGATCTTAGAAAAAATAGTCAACAAAAACCGCACTGATTGGTCCACCAAACTTCCCGATGCCATTTGGGCATACCGAACAGCCTATAAAACACCAATCGGGACAACCCCGTTCCATTTGGTGTATGGGAAATCATGTCATCTTCCAGTAGAGCTGGAACAAAAAGCCTGGTGGGCCATCAAACAACTAAATTTCGATCTTAAAAGTGCAGGAGAGAATAGACAACTCCAATTACAGGAGCTAGAAGAGCTCCGAATGACTGCCTATCAGAGTGCCAGAATCTATAAGGAGCAGACCAAAATGTGGCATGACGGTCATCTTAAGAGGAAAGACATCGCCATTAGCGACAAAGTACTCCTTTTTAACTCCAAGATCAAGTTGTTCCCCAGAAAACTTCGAACAAAATGGTCTGGGCCCTTCACCATAAAGCATATATACCCAACTGGAGTTGTCATAATTGTTGACAATAACGGAGGAGAAAGGACGGTTAATGGCCATCATTTAAAAAAATACTACACTCAAGAAGATAAGCTGTCGAGACTGACTATCGAAATCAAAGATGCCACGACGTCAGATTAACACCATCAAAGCTCCGTCGAGCCAGCGATGTAAAACCCAGGCGCTACTTGGGAGGCAACCCAAGATTTCAGCTTCTTCATTTTCCGTTCTTTCTTTTACCTTAGGTTTATCCTCTGAAAATTTAAAAATTTCACATAACCAAAACAACATAAAAATATAAAAATCCTTTCGACCTTAACCCTCCCAAATGGTCCTAAAACCGTTTGGAACCAAACGGTCTCCAAACTGTTTGGGACCAAACGGTCTCCAAACCGTTTGGCACCAAACGGTCCTGAAACCGTTTGGGACCAAACGGTCTTCAAACCGTTTGGAACCAAATGGTCTCCAAACCGTTTGGGACCAAACGGTCTCTAAACCGTTTGGCACCAAATGATCCTAAAACCGTTTGGGACCAAACGGTCCTGAAACCGTTTGACCTGAAGATTTTGTAGGGTCAACCCCCGATCCCTATAAATATTAACCCTACCCCCTCTTTCTCCTCTCTTCGATTCTCGAGTTTTCTCAAGCCTTCGCGCAGAGCTGTTCCATTGCATTTGCATTCCCCTGCTCCGGTGCGACTCACCTCCTTCGACCTAAGCTCCACGTTCCTTCGCGGTGACCTCGCCTCCACCCTCCACTTCAGAGTAGTCATCCCCGCTTCCGGCTGCAAGGTAGTCGTCACCGCGGCAATCTGGCCGGCCTTTTTTCATCAACAACCTTCTTTATCAGCAACCTTCTCCTTCGCCGCCTCTGTCTTCATTGCCACCAGCTCCGCCGTGATCCCCTTTTATCTTCGTCTTTATCACTGTCGGTTCTTTCCGTCGCCGCATTCGCCTTCATCGGCGGTGCCTCCGCCTTCCCTTCACTGTTTCGCCTTCGCCTTCGTCAGCTGTTACCTGACGTTTCGCCTTCCAAAAGGTCTTCAAACCATTTGGAACCAAACGGACCTGAGACCGTTTGGGACTAAACGGCCCTGAGACCGTTTGGAACCAAACAGCCCTGAGATCGTTTGGAACCAAACGGCCCTGAGACCGTTTGGGATCAAATGGTCTTCAAATCATTTGGAACCAAATGGTCCTGAAACCGTTTGGGACCAAAGGTCTTCAAATCGTTTGGACCAAATGGTCTTCAAACCATTTGTCTTTCTCAAATACATATATATATATATATATATATATATATATATATATATATACATAAAACCACATAAATACAAATAAAATCCATATTTTGTTCTAACTCATGATCTCCCATTTTTTAGATATGGCATCTCCAGCTAAGCATGCCACAGGATCCGAAGACGCTCCTTTCTGGACAAAGGAGCAAATGCTGGAAGATCGGGCCAAACTCCAGCAGATCATAGACAACTACAACAACACTGGGAAGGCCGCAACAAATGTCAAAATCATGACTGTTCTATGCGAAATTGACCACATAAACAAATGCCTAGCTGAGGCACCGGAAGAAGAAGTCGAAGAAATTTCTTTCGACGATGATGAAGGCTCGGAATACGAGCCAAACCACGAGGATGAATCCCCAGTTGAAGAATCAAAGGGGAAATGCAAGGTCCAGGAAACCGCAACTGGACAACCCTCCAAGAAACGATCCAGAAAGCAAGTCTGACCTGCCACTGCAAGGGAACAAACCCTAGCTGGGTATGTCCCACCACCTACTACCACCACCATTACTACCCCCATCTTCTCAATTACCACCACCGCCGCACCACCACCAGAAATTCTCTTCATCCACACCATCCAATCCACTGACAAAATCCTCAAACCCACAAAATACATTTGCTCAAGCATACTGTTAAAAATGTGGATTTATGACAGAATCCTCACACTTCTTGACAATGCAAATCTGTCAAAATTGTGTTTTGTCCCCGAACCCTCTTTTATCGAGCCTACAACTGAATTCTTCACCTTCCTTGCCAAATAGCTCATCGCCATCATGGATAGATCATGGGATGGAGGTGACCGTAGGCTGGTCACCAATCTCTTTGGCAGCAAGGTTGTCATCATAGAAAATATGTTGAATGAAATCTTTATTGACAACCAGGAGCAGCTAAAGAAAGCCAAGGCTGTGGGAATTGAGAATACAAATTTCAACAGACACAACTTTTAGAGATCTCTGATAGGGCTCCCCACCTATGATGTGAAAACATGCAAGGCATCCAATATACAATCTGGACTAGTGTGCACTTTACACAAAATCCTCGCAGGCGCACTCTTCCCCAGGACAGAAGGAGGAAATGTTATAATTTCGGATCTCTTTGTTCTCTGGTCCATTCTACACGGGATGCCAGTCAACATTGGTCGTCTTATGATCTAGAAACTATCAGCTTACGCCCTGGGGAAGGAAATCTGCATCGGAGGTCATGTCACATCCATCATCAAATATCTTAAGATGGACAAACCTCTACCTAGATGCACGCAAATAAAGGGCGACATACTCACTAACGAACAAACCTTGAAGAATTCTTTCATTATCAAGGAGAAGGATGTGAAACTACACTACATTTTCTGCCCTACAGTCAAATCGTCCAGAACTCTCCTCCCGCTCCCGGAGCTCGCAGATTACGACAAGGAAAAGCTCCTCTTCTCTGACGAGGAACTTACCAAACTCTTAGCTTCGGTTAAAACAACCGAAAAGAAAGAAAAAGCGGGACAGACAGAGCTAAGTATCACAGCCCCGACAGCTCGATCATCAAAAATACCTATAAAACGACCTTCCAGAAGGCAGTTGCAGACACAACAGCTATCGGGGACACCAACCTCAAAACCATATCCAGAAGACAACCCCCTTCCCGACGATCACATCACCACCTCATCTTTAGACTCTTTCATTATGAGCCTAAATGTTGAGCTAACCACCACCACCTCACCACCCTCCACCTTTCCAACATCCACCACCCTTCCTTCCTCACCCCTTTTCCCTTCAGGTTTCCCCTTCTCCACCCATACACCCGACTTTACCACCTTCCCCTCCACCTCCACAATCTCTCCCCCATCACTATCACTTCCACCTCTCTCACCAGAGATACCACAACCGTTCTCATCCACCACCACCCCAACACCACTGGTGGCCCCATCCATAGTCACCACGCAGTTCGCGCCACCATTAGTGTCTCTTCCGCAAGGCACTACCACCCCCCGCACAAACCCCAGCCACCCCACCCTTCCGCCTCTGGGGTCCCCTTTTCCAACATCAGTGAGGAATTTGGACGTCAATTCGACGCCGTCCGAAACCTCCTCACCGATCCTTCTAACATTTTACATTCTATTTTTTCTTGTGTGCAGGGTTTATCCAGACAGGTGGCCACAATCGACGAACAAAACTGAGCCTTGCCCAACATCCTCCAAGGTTTTCAACAACGACAAGATGAGGTGGCTCAGCAAGTTGAGCACATCAACAACCACTACAACAACTTGTCGGAACTAGTCCTTGGAGTGAAGCACCAGCAAGAAGCGACGACAAAGCAAGTCAATGAGATCTCTACGCAGACTCAACCTCTGCCCGAGACTCTCCGCGAGCTCCAGCAACAACAAGAAGTTTTGAGCACGCACTTGGACACCATCAGCATCACCCTCACACAACTACATAATCACCAAGAGGAGTCTACTAATAATGAAATCCAGCAACTACGTGCTCAAGTACCAGATCTTACAGCACATCTCCTCTCCGCCGAGGGCCGATATACCGACCTCAAAGAAACCCACGATGCAGTGCTCGAAACACATGAGCATGTGCAAGTAGCTTTCGATGAGTTACAAGCCACCCACCGGCGGTGCAAAAAGCCAATAGACAAGGCAGTGGCTGACAAAGATGGCGATAGTGACAAAGAAGAAGACTCCGACTCATCTGCTAATTCAAACAATGATACCACCTCCTCAGGTGATAAATCTGACGATGGGGAGGACCCAGGTCAAGCAGCAGAACCTTCTCAGAAAGGTTCCGACAAAGGTCAACAAGACGGTGGGCATCACCCCAAGTTCCCCCACAATGATAATGTAAACATGTCATATGGGGACTAATTCCTTGATTGTTCTACTCTGGGGTCCATCGGGGAGTCAGCTAAAGACGTGGCTTTCGCTGAGTTCCACCAATGTATATTAGGAACCAGTGCAAGCCCACCCACAACAACCGCTCCACCCTTCTCCGTACTTGCCACATCAGTGCCCTTCCCACAAGACCAGGACGAGGCAGAACGAGTGAGTTTAGATACATATGAAGAACTCGATTCTGCCTCCGATTTAGATGATGATCTACAGGGCTATGCAGAAGTCCTGGAACAACCTCTTTCCCCCCCTCCGCAGGAGCTTCCCCCGCCACCACCTCTACCGCACAAAATGCATGACCTGGATATGGCGGCCATCTCCACATTAGATGCTCAGGACATTTTTATACTGAACATCATTGTGGACGATGCAAAGGCAGGAGAAGACATCATCCACCATAACATAAAAACTAAGCGCAAGATGACACGAGAAGACTTCCGCAACATCTTGTGACCATGGTCCACGATGCCAATGGCAATCTTCCGTGTCCTGCTCGCCAATTGTATAGAAGTATACAGAAGCTCTAAGAGGTAGCAGCCAGTTTTTAACGCCTCACCTGCTCTATCTATCGGCCTTTTATACAAAGATATACGAGTAAAATCCATAGAGCGGCTATGTGCCGGTTTAGCACGGTGGGCACATTATCTCACAGTGCCCTTCCAAGTTTCGGACCACTAGCTTTTTATGATTGTAGACACCGAGGCACGGGACGCCAAGGTTTATAATTTTTGCGGCACTGAGCTACCTGGAAGTACGATAAACTTTGTTGGTGAAGAAGCAGGTGAAGCCCGATGCATACCTTTCCGCCTTCTCAAGCTAATCTGGGCTGCGCGCCCATCTCTCTGCCAAGACTGGAGCCAACACTGGTTCCAAATTATAAACCCAAATGTTCAAGCTGTTGAGGGATCTGGGGACTATGCTTTTTGCACCATCCGTCACATCCAAGTGTTGAACCAAGAAATCCCTTTTGCTGATCTAGTCACTGAAGATTTTCACTCCTTGCGAGGGCGTTACGCCATGGAGATCATTTGTGATAGACGATTCTTCAAGGATCCGACAATGGCACTTGATGACGTCCCTCGTTACCTTTTTTCAGCAATACAATGGCCGCAGAGGCGACCTTTCTGACAAACTTTGAAAGAGCTGGAGAAATCCAAAACAACAGCCACAACTCCCGAGCAAAGAAAAAGTGACATAGATCCTTTGTCTGCCATAAAACCAACTTTCCTAAACTTTGACCTCAGTGCTTGCAAAGGTCTCACCGACATTGAACAACGTCTCATCATATCGAGGCTCTTCACCGAGAAAGATGAACTCGTATTCATGTCTGGCGACATTTTAATAATGGCAGACACACTTCGAGAGACTATACAGTTTAAAGGATCTCTCGCCGTCAGCTTAATGGCCGCCTATGAATTTTTCCTCGGCCAAAATAACCCCACAACATATATGGCATCACCATACATGAAGGATGATCTTTTAAAGCTAAAGAACTTCAGAACATCTGAAGCATTGATCTCCCTTCTACAACACACAATGCTGAAATTCATCATGCCACCCTTCCTTTATCACGAGCACTGGATGCTCCTGGCAACAAACCTACCAGAAGGAACAACTACAATCTATAACAGTTCTGACAGCCAGTACAATCCACGACAGAGGAATTATGTCGTGACACCAAAGACGCCCACAGAGGTAGTAGCAAAGGAATGCGCTGAAAAATTAATCGCCTTTTTAAGTCAGCATTCACGGGCTTATGGCAAAGAACATTTTCATCGCCCAACCTTCAACCAAAAATGTCCACAGCAAATTCGCCAATCAAATGACTGTGGCTTCCATGTCCTCTACTGGATGTATACCATCATGACCCTTCAAAGACCAGTAGAGGATATGACAGATGTGGATTACCACGCCCTTCGCAGAAAGTTTGCTGCTGACCTACTCCGCACACACAGCGCAAACAAAGGATTAACAGAAGCATGATACCCTTGTCCTTGTACTTCGCATCCTATCACCTTAACACTCTGCAGACATAGTGAGTGATAAGTTAGGGGGAGAGTACACTGGACAAGGGCGAGGTATCATCTCTACAAACCTTTCTTCTCAATTCTCCCTTCTCTTTACTTTTATATAAATTCTTTTACACTTTTAGTCCTTGTTTTTGTTTTAGATTTCCTAACCTTAAATCCCACTCATATAGAATAGCATCCCTCTTGGATCAAGATCAACCCCAGCTGACTTAAGAATCTAGTAGTCCTCAAGAATAAGAATAATAATAGCATAAAGGCATGTAACGGTGAGTTAATAATTTTCCTTCTCGCTTGACTTTCATAATTCTGCTTCAGTCCTACATCAGACTCTTCAACAAGTCAATATCAAAGCCGAAGCAAGCCAAATATTCTCAAGGACAGGATGGAAATCAGTGAAATCTAAATCAAGGAACCTCACAAGTGGATCACCAACCAGAAAATAAGTGCATGCCAGGAAACTCTAAGAACAACTTTCTTCTTTCTAATAGAAGAGGCTTGGCCACCCAACCAAAAACCTAAATACCCAAATCCCAAGCCTGCGAGTTTTCGAATAAAAGCCAGAGTGTTGAATAAAAACATGAGAGTTGTGCCATGCATAAGGACTTATATGAAGAGCCAATAAAGGTCTCACCCGGCCGGTATATTTAGTTGCCCTCACGAAGGCAGATGTTTCGTGCCCGGTAGTGAGATCCTAAGGTCTCCAAATATATGAAAAGGCTGATAAAGGGCTCGCCCGGACGGTACATTCAGCTACCCTCATGAAGGAAGATGTGTCGTGCCCGGTAGTGATTTCCTAAAAGCATAGATAAACCCTCTCCCACTAAAAGGGGAGAGTTACACAAGAGCCCTTAGCCAACCCTCATAACCACTCTAGTTTCCGATAGGTTTTTAAAAGAAGTACAAAGCTGATTAGATTCAATGACATGCACATAATAACATCAGGAAAAAGGTGGTCCCAATACGAGCTACAAGATTTAGAGGAAACATGAGATCCGTGCAACTCTCTATACCTAAAAGAATTAAGGCAAGAAGAAGCTCCAATATGACCTCAGGAGATCTCTGATTTAGAACTGAAGCAAGGTTATGGAAATCTTAACTAAATAAAATCACCTCACCATTACATGCCTCAGCTCTATCTAACTTGAGGACAAGCTAGATTCTAAGTTCGGGGGGTGATAACCTCCAATTTTGGGTTGATTATCTTAGTCCTTTCTTTAGTTTTTCACACTCTTTCTTAATTAGAATTAGATATAATACCCAAATATTCCTTCTTATTGTAAATATACCAATAGACTAACTTTTCTTCTTTTTACGTGTAGAAAAAGACACAAACAAATCATTAAAAACTCAACTAGCCTCAAGACCGCATGAGCTCAAACGGTCCCAAGACCGCATGAAGCCAATCGGTCCTGAGACCGCATGGAGTCACATGGTCCCAAGACCGCATGAAGCCAATCAGTCCCGAGACCGCATGGAGTCACACGGTCCCAAGACCGCATGAAGCCAATCGGTCCCGAGACCGCATGGGGTCACACGGTCCCAAGACCGCATGAATCCAATCAGTCCTGAGACCGCATGGAGTCACACAGTCCCAAGACCGCATGAAGCCAATCGGTCCCGAAGACCGCATGGAGTCACATGGTCCCAAGACCGCATGAAGCCAATCGGTCCCGAGACCACATGGAGTCACACGGTCCCAAGATCGCATGAAGCCAATCGGTCCCGAGACTGCATGGAGTCACACGGTCCCAAGACCGCATGAAGTCCAAACGGTCTTGAGGTCCAAACAGTCTTGAGATCCAAAAGGTCTTGAGATCCAAACGGTCTTGAGGTCCAAATGGTCTTGAGGCCCAAACAATCTTGAGGTCCAAACGGTCTTGAGGTCCAAACGATCTCCAAACCGTTTGGACTTCACTTAAGGCCTATAAATAAGACCCCAAGGGTCCTCCGCTAGGCATCAAGTTTTCAGACGTCCAAAGGCTGCCTCAATCACTCCAGAGCACATCCGACTTCCATCCTCTGCCCAGGGGCTGCCGGTCTGAGACCCACACCCCATCTCGAAGCTTCTTTCTCTCTCTCTGCCAAAGAAGGTAGGAAGAGGGGATCTCGTCATCAAGCAACCTATGAAGCTAGTGGATCGTCTCTCTCTCTCTCTCCAAGGGGTTGACTTTCCTCTCTCCTTTGTGGGGATGATGCTCTCTCTCTCTCTCTTCTTGCCTCCTTCTTTGTCCTAGTTATGAGCGAGTAGTCTCTCTCACTAGGGTGTGGGGAGTAGCCCCGCTACCCATGTTTTCATGTCATGTAAATGTAATACATAGTTTGTAATATAGAGTTTATATCTTTTCAGTTCAACATCAAACGTTTAATGAATACTTGTTGCTTGATCACCAACTTGTGTTATCTTTTATCTTTTAGTATGAATTGTCTATGTTTGTACTGTTACATTCGAAACTAGTTTGAATGTTGGTTCTTGGTGCATGTATCCACCATGCATCTGTTTCGGTATCCAGGAGTGTCTTTCAAGAAGTGGAGTAAACTCACTCCCATCGTTGTACTTTCATACTATGAAATGGAATCAGTTGATGTATGAAAGTACAACCTTGATGAGTCAAGGAACACACTTTGCGAAGGGGATGATGCAAAGTAGTTGACCATTCGTTCGGGGATGGCTGACTTTGCAACATTCCCGCACTTCTCGTAGTTAGTTCTCCAAAAGGAAGCTAAGCCTACAAAGATACTAGCTGATCTAACTCTTATTGCAGGTTATGTTTTTATGATGCATGTCTTGATCCATGTGTAGTGGTGGTGAAAACCGATCACATCCTAGTGATTATTTATCATTGTTAACAACCTAAGTTTACTTTCTTGCTTATACTTTACTTTCCCTTAGTCTAAAAACAACCAAATCAACTTCTTGATCTAAATACCAACTACTGAGTGATTAAGTGAAATTCCAACATTTTCTATCTTGTTGCTCCCAACAAGACCGTTGTCACGTGGATTCGACCCTTAACTGTACTACGATAAGACTTCCACATATCTTAGCATACGTGGGTGGAGTTCTCTATCTAGTATAAGCAAGGCTAAACTTAAAGACTTACCATCTTTAGGATTTTTAGTGGGTGCACGCAATTCCACGTAAGTGGAAGCTCCATCATAAATATAACCCATGAAGCTACTAATACAACCAGACAACATCGAAATTTTGTTGTTGCTCTTTGTTCCTTAGTCATGGCAGTCTGTAATTTTGTATCATGTTGCAAGTTCTTAGACTCTTCCTTAATTATTGGAGTTGGATCTGCCCATTCAAAAAAATTGCAATATGGATGTCCCTACAAACAATAAGACAGAGATTACCCAATAATACTAATACCACAAGTACTGAATTTCATAAAAATTTAAATAAGCATTCAATGAAATATACCTATTTGTTGTAGTTGGGACACCCAAAGAACACTCGACCATAGTTCTTTTGTGTCTTAGATATTTTAGCCTCAATTAACTCACCGCATTTGCAATGCTTGGCCCCCCTTCTCATTACAGATTTCTGACTAAAGATAGTATATGTTGACGAACAGCTATTTCCTTTGGGATCTGCCATGGTTTGGGGATGACTAACCAAGCATATCAAAATTTTGAATTGATGGAAATCATGATTCAGTGGAAATCAAAGAGACGAGATTGTAGGGAATGATCGAAAGAGGAGAAACAATGAATGCGGCCATTGGCCAGCAAATGCAGGGAACAAGAAGGTTGCTGGCGTTGGGTTTTTGGTGAATGGACGGTGTTGCTGTCGATGTTGCTGGGATGGGGTGGATTGTTGCCGATGGGGCAGATTGCCGGTGTTGCTGTCAATGGGGGCTCTTGCCGCTGTGGGCCGGCGGATTGCTGCCAATGGGGCTCTTTATGGCATAGTTGCCGCTGTGGGCGGGAGGATTGTTGGGGGTGGGCGGATGGCTGGCTGCTGGTGCTGGTGCTGGGCAGATGGCAGGCAGATGGTTGATGTTGGTGCTGGCGTTGTTGGCGGATGGCGGGCAGATGGCTACTGCTAGTGTTGGCACTGTTGGCGGATGGCAGGCAGATCTGCTAGTGCTGGCACTGTTGGCGGATGGCGTGTAGATGGTTGTTGCTGGTGCTGGCATTGTTGGTGGATGGATGGCTGGCGCTGCCAATGTGGGACAGAGAGGTTTGCTGATCGGAGCTACACGAGGAGAATTGGGGAAGAAAAATGGTGATTCCTACGAGGTAGAGCGAGGTTCCCCAGAGAGAGAGAGAGAGAGAAATGAGAGAGAGAGGATACTTGGGAGAAATGAGAGAGGGGGAGGGTGAGAGGTTATAGACTGGTGGGGGACCCATTTGACGGCCAATTACGGAGAATGCCAGCCTGAGTGGGCGTTAAACTGTTGTTGCCTGATCTGATCTGAAAACCCAATCCAACGGTTTAAAAATTGAGTGTATTTGGCCCAGAATACACTCAAGTGTATTCTAGCCTCACTCTCTCTCTCTCTCTCTCTCTCTCTCTCTATATATATATATATATATATATATATATATATATATATATATATACACACACACACACACACTAGTAGCAAGACATGTGCTTAGCACGTGTTACACAATCAAATAAATCAACAAAATTATGCAATTGAATAAACCTACTAAAAGATAAGAATTCAACTAATTTGCAAAAGACACCCTTTAATTTGTAGTGTTGTCACTAACTTATTTATATGTGGTCCCTTCATTAAGCATATGACAATTGATGGTTAACTTTTAGGTGACTTCCTCTAATTTGTAGTATGTAATTACTGAAATTGTTTAAGCTTTATAAAAGTTATATAAATTAAATATAACATGGTGTAAGATAAGAATTTTGTTTATTTTCCAACTGACTCCCTCAATTATGTATATGTGATTATCAAAATTTTCTATGTTCTAAAAGTTATGTAACTAATACCCACAACTCACTCAAAGAGAATAATTCAATTCATGTAATTGTTGGAATTACTTATGCTCTAGAGAATTATACATACAATATCCACAATAATTTAAAAATATAACACACTAAAAGAAAAGAACTTGATAAATTGTCCGACAAACTCCCTCCAACATGTATGTGTTCTTATAAAATTTTCTCATGTAACTTATATTCCCGACTCACTAAATGAGAATAACTTGGTTGATGTGATTATTGGATTTACTTATGCTCTAAAAATTATATATATTGTACTCATAATAATTTAAAAATAATGCACTAAAAGAAGAATTCAATTAAAAATCTAGTTGACTTCTTCAAACATGTATGTGTGATTACCAAAATTGCATGTACTTTAGAAAAATATGTAACTATTATTCACAATTCACAACTTACTAAAGGAGCATAAATCAATTAATTTGATTATTAGAATTATTTATAGGTTGTGGCTTAATCTTGAAAATAAGATTTTTTTAGATTTGTATCGAGGTCATTTTAAAAAAAATTGATAATCATAATAAAACATATCAAGGACCCATTTACAAACTCACAATTATGAAAAGACATATATGAAGCTTAGTGAATAAGTGATGATTTCACATTAAAAAAAGTTTAGTTAACTACAAAACAACTAATGGTTGAATCTCTAGCACTTTATTTTCTTATTGGTCATTTATCTCATGCTATTTCTACTAGATATGCATTTAAATTTGATATCACCTCAATATATATATATATATATATATATATATGATACTAATATTTATTGATATTTTAATTACTTTATGATAATTCTCCTGGTTGTATTGATCAACTAAAAATCACTTGGCTTCCTTTAGTGACTTAGTATATGTTGCATCCCAATTTAATTGAGTTTACACTTGTATGAGTGCCTCAAAGGCTACTGAATGGAAAAGAGGTGATCGGTGGGGTGAGTAGTGGATGAGAGGAGGAATAGGCATGGAAAAAGTACCCATCCAAACCGAACTAAAACCACATGAACCAAATCTACCCTCTATAATCAATTTTATGTGTGTAATTCGAGTTTTGGTTCAGTTCAGGATAAACCTGAAATGTCTCTTTATTTCTCAAGTGTGGGACTTAGGCGACAATAGATATTAACTACTCTCAAAACCCACACCACGAACAACCTCACACTCTCAGACTCCCAGTCCCTGATCCCTTTTTGCATTGTGGTCTATCACTCTCTCTGGTACCCAATGTCTTTTCAAAACCCTAGCCGCCGTACCCCAATACCATGCCTCTACCTTTGTATCTTCTACTCTGCTTCTAGACTGTCTTCCTCCTCATTTAGAAAATCTGTCATTTCTTTCAAGTTGGCTGATGAAGAAGAGGTCAGTGATATCTCCATTTCCAGTCCTTCTAGTGTAGGTCATTGAGTCTCGTGGAAAATTCATAAGGGCCACACTGTTGAAATTTAGGATGAAGTGGTCGTCTACCAAGGATGAAGTGTTCATCCACCAGCCTGCCATCGAGGACCTCCTCTTTGAGATTTAGGAATGCCCTAAGGGCCAGGCTATTGACGTTTTGGATGCTCATGTACGTCTAGAAATTAGAGCATGGGCGGAGGGCAAGGCCCACAATAGTGGGGAGGACTACGACCTCCTACATGCTTCATATAATGATGAGGGGCTTGATGTCCACATCGACCTTCCCCACAACCTGGTCATAGCCCAGGCTATTAGAGTGGCTGGGGGCATCGACCTTCCCCATCAACCTTATCACATCAACCATCTAACAATACCCCACTTCCATCTAACAATACCTATATCAGGTGATAGACAAAAATGAAATGGAAGTAGGGTATTGTTAGATGGTTGATGTGAGAAGAAACTGATAGATGATATCAATGGGAGATATTTGGTATGGTAAGCTAAGTGGTTTCTAATGGGCTCTTCCAACTGAAACTATGTTTGCTAAATTTTCCTAATCATTTAGGTTTCTTTCAAGTTACTTTGGATTAGTTTGTACAGGTAAACTAAGGCCGATCTAAATTTCAATTTATGTCTATTTAATGATTAAGAAGCATGCACCTTCTCATGGATAGGGGATTTTTTTATGGAACAAACATTGAATAAGATGACAAGTGTGTGAGTTTTAAAACTAGTCATACCATGTGATTCATAGATAAAAGGCATAGTCACACCATGTTTGTATTTTATATAAGAACATATACCATGATGGTATGGCATGTGCATACATTGTTCTCCAAATTATATATTAGAGAGAGTGGATGGAGTAAAGAAAAAGATTTCTAAATGAACCACAACACAAATGAAAGTTCAAGAAAAATGTGGATATCATAGTTTGAAATCCCTCAGGAAAGCAACCAGACAAAGAAAATATAAAGGCACAGAGATACAGAAAAACCAGTATCTATATTCTTCATCCCCTTGTTGACACTTACGTAGTCAATCCGTTATGTTCAGAAGGGGATCCAAGAAGATGAATAAGTGATCAAAATGGAATGGAGAGTCTTGGGATTGAGAGATTAAAGGAGGAGATGAGCTATATGTGATGGATAGAATTCAATCAACCATAACTCACATTGAAATTACTTCAAAGTTGATAGATACCCCATTCTAAAATCTCTGAGGAAAGAAACTAGACAATCTAAAACTAGAGGAAAATAAATATAGAAGAATAAACTATGTGTTCTAGGCCCCCTTATTGATAGCATAGAAGTCAATGCAGTTAAAAGTAGGATAAAACAAATTTTCTTTAAAAGGGGTGACCACACCAATTGTCAACATATGATAAAATAGAGAACTAAAACATAATTTAGTGTAGCATCAAGGTTGAAAACCAACATATCGTGGTCCCTCATGTTCTGCATACAGGTGTCTTACCCATGACTCGTGAAATGATATATGGAATGCATACTTTTTACCATATTGTGTGTAATTTTCTTATAATGTAAAATACAAAAAGTTGTATACATAGAGAACTAAATCAAGGGTAGGTGTTATCTCTACTGGAAAGTCAAAGGAAATGTAGTGTTCTTTACTTATTGCCTTGTTATAAAGTAAAAGAGGTGGGCAAGGAACGGGCAGAATAAAACCGCACTAGAGGAGATATGGAGAAAGAGGGAGGTGAGGGGGAAATAATGGTTTAAGAGCATGCAACATTATTGTGTGGCTCAGTGTAGTGCTACATGGAGCCTAGGGATTCAGACTCAAAGAAAATGTAAAGAGTATCAGTGGTGGACATACTGTCTCACCTAACCACACCATCAAAGAAGGGAAAAGAGAAAATTAGGGATCATAAGGCAAGATCATATAGGTCAAGTAGAATAAAAACAAGTGGCACAACATTAAGTGATTATTTTGGAATGCGTTGGGGACCATGATCAATGAGGAGAATGCAAGTGTAAGCTCCAAAAATTCTATTGATGTATATCCATAGTGGTGTACCACCCGCTCTATAAAAACCAATTGAATCCACACACACCCCTTTTCTCTAACTCCAGATGTATCCTAGAACTCACAAATAAAGGCACAAATCCACACTCTTGATGGTAGACATATTTGGCGACCACTAGAAAAAAATAAAGAGTAGTTTTCTTCACAATATACCAGTGGCATCTTCTTGAATGAAAGCATGTGTATACCTCCTCTAATTTCATCCTAAACTTCTCCTATACTCTCATCAATGGAAGACTCCTGTCACTCCTCCATTTTATCTTGTCGGTCGGAACCTTTGCAGCGAGTTCCTAGCACCCAGAAATGTAGAGTAGATGATGCTGAGAAAGGACCTCAGACATATTGGACCCTTCATTCCATAAAGTTGCATAACAATTATAGAGAATTGTTCAGTAACTTTTCTTATAACAAAGAACCACACAATAATTTCATAAAAATCATGAAAGAATTGCATAACAACTCTCAAACATCCCTTCTGATGTAGTATAGATGAGCACACTTCATTGGATGTAGGTTTGGGTCTAGCAACTGAAGTTCTTAAAAACTTTATAGACATTGTCATTTGCACATACCGGATTAGAAGTACACAAAGAAGATGTGAAATTATGTGAAGAGCACTTGTAATCTTGCACACAGAATGTGAAGGCATGCACAATATTTTTTTGTTATAGTTTGTTTCTTGGGAAATCTTGGAAGTACCTATTTCTTTTGGCCTAGTGTTTAACATTTGATAGGATATTATGGACCACCTCATTAGACTCCTTCTCAATCATTCTTCAAAAGGACGACAAGCAACAAATGAAACCACCCTTAAGAATATAAATCCATAAAGTAAACTACAAATTCTATTAACTATTCCTAAATTTTTCAAGTTTACCATTACATTTTTATTTTTTTCCAATTTGTTTGCCTAATTTGTGGAGTTTCTTGAACTAATTATGGGAAATTCCATGTGATCGTGTGTTATGCAATCTTAGATCTAATGGTGTAGGTATGAAATGTGAAGGTATGTGAAGAACCTCATAGACTCAGTCGTTGAGATATGAAGTCTATTTTTAGTTGCTGGATTCACAATTTTTGGTAGGTTTTTCATGTTCATGTGTGGATTTTTGATCCATTTTATAGAGTTTTCTTACAATTTCAATGAAATATAGTAGTATTTCTGTGACAAGTCGGTGGAATTGAAAGTGGAAAAATTACAAGGTAATGTTTGGAAAGACACCGTATTAGATAATAAACTGAACTGAAACTTTAAAGTTAATGTTTTTGAACTCAATGTACTTCTTTTATATTTTCTATGTTATAATATGTTTCATGATTAGTTGATAATTATAGAGTTAAAAGATAACCAAAATGTTAATTATGCTTGTTACTATATTACATTGTGAACTATTTTAGCCTTAATATTTTATACAATTTGTGGCATAGAATTGTAGAGAATTAAATTATGAATCCATAGAATCTAGATTGAACCAAATTGGAGTTTAAATGGAGAAGTTATAGCTTGTCAATATTCAATAGGATTTGCATTGGTTGACAACTGAAGTATTAAAATTAGATGTTTCACCTAGTTGAAAAATCGATGGTTTGCCCAAGAGTTCACAATCAATAGTTTTGAAATGAATGCTCAATTGAGTGATCAAGTTGATGGTTTTAGTAGACTGATGGAAGTGTTAAAAATCAACCAAAGGACAATTAGAATAGTGGTTTACTAGGTATTACCTTCTGAAGGTTTTGCTAGGCGATTCCAATTGAAGAACATATTGGTTAAAAATAATCAAAGGCTATTCTGGTGAGTGTCTACTGATGGTTTGACTGATGAATGTAACTAAAGGTATGGAAGATCGATGGTTCTAGCAATGGCTAGACACATTGACAACCATTAACTGAAGGCAAGACAATCAAAGGACACAAGTGAAGGTTTTATAGATTGAAAGATTGTGCCTAACCAAGGTCAAGAAACCAATGGTTGCACATACCATCACTAGAGCTTAGTGATCACTCGCCTACCAAAGGTGGTGATCAGAGGAGTACCAACCGAAGGCTTGCCTTCTGATGGTTTGGCTACATTGTTGGTGAGATCAACCAATCACAAAAACCTTAGATATCTATAAATTTCAGATGAAAACTAATGTAATGGAATTTATTAGCTTCCTATAAGTTTCTCTTCTCTCCTAGAAACCTTTAATCAAAGATAAGGGTGATTGTAGAGAGGACCTTGGACGACGATAAAGGGAAGAGAGGGATTAGAGGCAGAAACCAAAGATTTTTTTGTAAATCCAACTTGGTAAGTAGACTTAAACTTATGATCTTCTTCATCTTTATGTTTCTTTAGCATGAAGGTGTCTAATTTGTAAATTGAAGGTCATCCCTGACCTTTGTTCTTTGTCTTCTACCCCTTGACAATTTATTGAGGGTATGTTTCCTTCCTAGCAAATGATTTGGGATGAGATCTTGAGGTATGAATCTTGAATAAGACTTGTGCAAGCTACAATATTAGATTAGTAAGTGAAACTGTGTGCATGTGAGCTTAAAATCATCTTCTAGTCTTGATTTATAGTATACAAGTCTTAAATAGTTATGTTTCTGTTGTGATTCTTACTCACTAATTGTTATTATGAAATTATCATAAATGTGCAGTAGTATTCAACATAAGAAATATATTTTTTTGTATACAATGTGTCATCATGTCGATACATCCAATTGATGCTTTAGTTGCATTACAATAGAGTAATTGAAATGATGGATTTAGAGGCATAAGAAACCCTGGGTTTTCCCTAATTGTGTATCCAAAGAATTAAATAATGATTTGAGAGAATTCTAATAGTTGGTGTTTGCCATATGATTTTGATTATGTATACCAAATATTCTTTGTCAAATGTAGGATAATATTAGCAACAATAAAGATGTTATATGGACAAATTAAATATCATTAGACAATAGATGTCTTGGAAAATGTAGAATTTCTTCATAGGAGTCCCACACTATGACTAGGAAATGTTCTTCCAACTAGAGGATAAGTCCAATTTGAGATAGCTACATCATACCTGATAAGGGTGTGGGGTCAAAGCTAGTGAGGGAACACTCCTTATTATAGTGTGGTACCCAACAATAACTGGGGAAGAACCTGAGTTTTTGGTCATTCGGTTCACCCTTGTGGAACCACCAATGCATTTTAAGCCAGAGTGTTTTGACTCTCAACCTGATTACCCAAGTTTGAAGGAGGAGTCCAATTATCTGATCGCTCCCATTATCTATCGAGGCTGGATGCACTAGATCTCATTGCAGACAAAGTAGCTAGAGATTACAAACTTAGAATCAAGGGCATTCCTCCAAATCGTGTACAATGAGATTGTAGATTGTTGTGATGCTTCCACATGTTGTGGTGCACCTCATCTAGGTCCAGGGCATGTAATAAATGGACTAGATAGAGATAAATGGGTAGTTCCTAATTATATTGATCACGTATTCTTAATTTTTTTTTTGTGTTTGAATGATGTGATAGTTCTTAGTTATTTGTGTAACCTACTTATATCCTAAACAATAAATATTTCTCACTTATTTATCTTAGTTACATGTTGATTTCTTATGCACTAAGCTAGTAGCTCATCAACCTACTGAAACATTTCCAGTAAAGGACCAGCTCCTCGAGAAGGACATAAGCCATCTGTTATCGTGAGTAGAGAAAATGTCTTATTAAGTAGTTATATTAGTTACTTGTTCTCTTAATCCTTCCTCTAATCTTGGGAATGAGAGAGTGAGAAAGGAGATCAGTTTGTTAACAATCATACTTGATTTATTTCAAGTGAAAACTCTTTCTTCTATAAAAAAAATTCAAAATTTACTATAACCTTTCATGTTTTGCAAAAATAAGATGTTTATCCTACTAGTTAACTTGACATTTCATTAGTTATACTACTTTAAAGTAAAGAAATTTTCAAACTTGATCTTCAATAAGTGTTTAAAATTGGTTGCTTAGTCTAACCCCTCACTTGTGAATGTAAACCCATGTTCATAGGTTTGGGTCATGTCAACTTAATCTTATCAGGGCATAGGTTAGAACTTAGGAAATTAGCTTAAGTTGAAACATTGGGGATGGATGTTTTCCTAATTGATTTGGAACTTTATAATAGGTATTTTATGTTACACATATGCAGATGGCAGGAGGAAGACGTGGTTTCAGTGAGGAACAAGCTAAGAGTCATTGTAGTCCTGACCCTTGAACAATGGCTCAAGAAGTAAAACATAGGGATGAGGCTACAAGGATGTACCGTATCTTCCTGGAAACCAAAGAGAAATATAATATGTACAACAAAACTACATCTTCAAGTAAGGACATGATGAAATCCTATCAATTCATAAAGAAGCTTGGTGTGACTAAGTAATGACCTCACTTTTTTGCATCTCCCAATTAAGGAAAAACCCAAATAGTTGAGATCAATTACCTAAAATTCCAAAGTATCCATATTTTATCAAATAACAAATAATAGTATATAATTTTCATATTTCAAAGTATTGTTTACAAGATGCTCCTCTAAGGAGTTTCATGAATTTTCATCATCAAAATTGTACGTATGAGAATAAATATCTATATAATCCTGCTTTACTTATCTTATGCCTTCCGGTGGATTTCATCTGATTCATCATCTTTAAAACTCTTCATGTATATCATTTACCTAAAACATCACAAAACAAAAATGCAAATCAGTATATCAAAATATATTGTGTATGAGGGTGCATGCAGAAGTGTGTAGGTAATATAATAACATATAATCACATAATTATTAGAAAATAATAACTGGCATTTTCTTCACATATTCTCATCTTTATGTGATACTCATAGTGGCATTATAATTGAATAGAATGTAAATAAACATCCAATAGTTTATTTGTTCAATCCTCAAGGAAACCTCAAAAAACACAGATAAACTATATTGTTGGTAGTCATAATCATAACCACATGCCTCAATTGTGAACCATGTAGATCTTGTAGTCAAATGTTAAGCATATTATCCAGTCAAGCAAGAAAATCAAGTAGTCAACATTTAACCTACATGCATGTAAATACTAAAGTGTTGTCATCACATTAATTAGATTAAACGCTACTTTCCCAAAAAAGATTAAACACTACTCGTGTCCTAATCTAGGTTTAGGTTTCCTTGGTATAAGGTTATCATTAGAGTTATGCTTTGAAACCCTAAGTATGATATCCAATCATATCCTTTCATTATGATCACTTAGATCAAACCGGGTTCATTAAGATTATCACAAGTATCATCTTTAACTTCAAAAACCCTAATTCTTCATATGCATGATTATTTTCATTATAAACTTTAATTATCATCATCATGATCATATCCATGACAAATCACCATTCTATTCCACCTTATTAGTTTACATCTCAATGAGACGTAGTTAACATGCTCAATATACAAATCTAGGGTTTATGTTCCTTAATCGCCACTTAAACGTGTACCCATGGTAATTTTGTAATAGGAAGCATAACTAAGTATCAATTATATTTTATTTATGTTCCTCTAGTGTCCTGAATGATTTGTTATATAGTTTTACTATATTTTCTATAATATTTACAAATTACTCTTTAATGGAGTAATAAGACAGTGCCACATAGGAAACTTACCTCTCATATACTTATCTCTCAGGCGGGCCTAGGTTCTGATGAATAGACCCAACTTCCCTCATGTTGTCAGTCGAGTCCCCACACACTAGAGGGGGATTCTGGTGAAACTTATCCATAGTCATATTCCTCCTCGTGAGGCCCTCTGTTGTGGTCGTGAAGGGGTCAGCTGCCCTTTCTTGCCACCATGTAAGGAATGAGCGAGGGTTCCTTCACCTCTGTTGCACCCTGCCAAGCATGACTAAGCTACAGATCAGATCTAAGGTGGTCAGGTCTATGAGATCCACAACTATGGTGCAGCCTCTCCAACGTGGCTTGTTCTAGACATTGGATAGGTGGCTGGGTGAGGAGGACTATCCCACAAACAACTACGATGCTAGTCATCCTTGATAGAGCATCTACATTCACCTAAACCTCCTTCTACGGTTTTTTGTCACCTCTGGAATCTAAGCATCCTCTTCTTTTTCTGAAGAAGAAGGTAGGGTTGGGAAGGGATGGTGATGACATAGCAATGTATGTAGTCCCCCCCCCCCAGAGTCATTATATAATCAAGGGTAGTAGGGTTTCAGGATCGATAATCCTTGTAGACCGGTGAGGAGGGGGTAATTCCTATAATGAAACACCCGATTTCCTAGTGTATCCTTCTTCATTTCTATTTTCATTATTCATGTACATGATCAAAGTATCCCTTTTTCTTGCCTTCTATTGGCCTCCTTCCCTTTTCTCACAGTTATGGAGTGCATTCATGGGAAAAGTATTTTAGTTGTCAAAAAGAGAGCATTGAATATATTGCCAAGATGGCAACTTATATATATCCATACATGTCCTTCAAGTATTCCTTTACTTAAAATATCAACTTCACTCAAAAATCCATAAAGGAAAACATATAAATACATGTCATTTTATTGGCCAATTTTATCAAGAATTCTAGATGATTCTTTTAGCTCTCTCTTTGATATATTCCTCCAATAACTTATCCTTACATCAAAGAAACTCCCTACTACCTTTCCCAATGTATATTCAATGTGTGGGATTTAATGGGATATGCTTCCCATACTAAATTTGCTCCTTTTAAACATTATTTAAAATAATAGCATGGACTATCTTTTTTCTTCCAATTTTTAGAATTCTCTTCCTTTCCTTATTATTTTCAAGTATACCAAAAGTTAGATCAAAATATAACTAACTGATGTCTCAAAACATGTGTTTCCAAACTGGCTAGATAATTACTCTTTTAGTAACATATCTTATTTTCTTTTGGAAACTTGCATAATATCATATATGTCTATTATTCAACAATTCATAAATTCATTGTTATTTATGTAAAAATCTCTTATTTCTTTATCTTGTGTTGTAAGAACCTATTTGCAAATAAAATAGTCTCATTAGCCTTTATAGGGGCCATGAGTTTGACCCTTGCCACAAAGATGATTTAATTAATTAATTGATAATAATTTAGGAATTTGTTTATCAAACCAACTCTTATATATTTCAAAGTTACTAATATTTGTGGATGTAACATTCACCCCTCCATAAAATGATTTTTCCCCCAAAATTCACACCTAGTAAGGTTGAAGTAAATGATATTTTTGTTTCAAACCTTAGGATTATGATCTCTACTTAGATATATTTAACATATTTTATGGATATGCAAGCTTCTCATATTATCACTAAGATTTGTACGTGAATTCAATTCAAAGAAGATTAACATTCTTAGTATTTATATGATATAATCTCTTGGTGATTGCACTTTCACTTAGCAACCATTCTTTCACCTAGGTTTTCGACCTAGTATACATTTATTTCCACATACGGGTGAGGTAATGTTGGTATGTATGCCCAGAGAGCCAAACATATGATGATTAGAATGTGGCATTAGATTCCTGATTTGATAATAATAAAGGTAATTCCATCTATTATGTTTGTCTGAGTCATGAGATGATGACACATACATACTAGATGTCCAAAGAGTGATGTTACTCGATGACATATGTCTTCAAGTATCTGACTGGAAAAATGAGATCATATAGATTCTAAGAGTACATACATTCTTGTTGTGTCCCTAGTCAGATATTATTGTGGAAGAAAATAGACATCAATAATACATAAGACCGGAGTGTGTGTTGACTGATGACAGAGTCTCATTAGTTAGGATATGTAATGTCAAGTCACTGAAACATATACATGTTATAAAATAGTGTATTAGATAGACCCGCCATACCATGGAATGGTAGTCAGAATCATCTCTCATAGTGATAATGATGATTTTGGTTCTTAGACCTAAAGTCACTACATTCATCACATGTCGTTTGGTATACTTTTACATCATCAAACGTGATGTTAATAAGGATTGCCATAAAGGTGATGATTGGGTAGTTGTGATACATGGGGATTTGAGTGTGAGTGATGTAGATGGTATTTGTCCCTCCTATATGAGTTTGATATCCAGGGATTCTTGATAAGTGAGACTGGGAAATGTACGACCATACTTATGTGATTCAATATATGATATGTGAACTTACACACATCTCAGATAGTCTTCTCTAGTTCAAGGAACATGGATTGAATGTTGAAAGGATGATGATTCCATGACACATGTTCAATCCGAATATCAAAGACAAAGGAGCTATACGATCATGATAAAACTAATCATGTATTATAGGTTGAATTTTTTTCCAACTTCCTAAATTACTTAGGTAACAATGATGTGTGACTAGGCACTGCTCTTTGCTTGTGATGTCATGATTTGTTATGGACATTCACTACCAATGTAATTATGTGCCTATAGGGTCACATAGGATTAAAGGAGTTTATTCATGAATGATGTTTATATTGATTACTAAAGGTGTATAGGTATTCAATTAAAAAATAGATCAACTGACTTGACTCAAAACTATCAAGTTCAAGCATTGAACTGATTGATTGGAGTGTCAGGTTGATTGAAAATTGTATTGACTGATTTCTTGAATGACTCAAGACACAAACCAATCGGTTGACTGGGTGAACCGATCGGCTCAGGTTGGTGAGACGATCGGGTCACCTAGTGAATCGGTCGGCCAGGTCAAGCCAACCAAAGCTTTTGGTGATTTTCTCAAATCATGAGAATAGTTGAATCATTTCACTTGTTCAATTTGATTGGTACAAGGATTAATGTTGGAAATGAATTGGAAAAGAATTGTGTATAAGAAACTACACAAAATGATTGTCTCTCTATGAGATGCGACTGATCACTCATGAGACAACTATTTGGCTTTGTGAGAAAACTGGTTCGCCATTTACAAGTTCTAAAAAATACATGATTCCATACCCTTCTTGTTACAACCCCAAATTTGTATATGTTCTCATAATTGAAATGTAATGATTTTGTGAATTTGGACTAAATTGAAAAGGTTGTATGCTTTGCTTCAAAGGATGGATTTCTTTGCAAATATCCCTTTGGATAGGAATTTCGTGATTCCTGTTATTAGATTAATCCATTAATGGATATAAAAGAGAAGAAAAGAGGAAAAGTCCAAATAATAGAAAAAAGATAAAAGATAGTGGATATTAAGTAATGTATTTATAAGAAATACATAGAAATCTCTAGAAAGTGGCATTAATGGCCACAATTGAGTAAACATTTTGTTTACATATGATTTCTAATAAAAGGAATATGAAAAGAGGAAAAGGGGGAGGAAAGATAAATATAAATTCTTGAAAAGAAATATTGTTAATAAAGAAATTAGTAAGATAATGAGAAATAATGAATGTGGATGCATCTAGAAGGATAATAAGCATCCTTTAAAAGGAATTTCGAAATAATAGGATTTCTTGGGTTCCAAGGAGTCCAATTTGCAAACATAATAGGAGAAGAAAGAGATAAAATCAAATAAAGCATTATTAAGAAGGAGATTTGAGATAATGATAAAAATATAAAGAATATGTGGAAATATGGGTAAGTGAATCATTATAGAATGGGTTTGACTCCACTTGCCTTATAATGTTTAGAAAAATCGAAATAGAGAAAATAGGAAAGAAGGAGAGGGAAAATATGTGTTTTTATACATAATACATGCTTTATAAGTCATTAACTTGCAAAGGAAGAAAAAGAGTTCTTTCTTTTGAGTTTTGGCTTCAAACATGGAATATAAATAGATTAAGTCTTTATGGTTTTTCCTCTAATAATTGGGATCAATCAGATGTGCGGTTTAGGATTTATATAGATGGGAGGAATGGCTTTATTTTTTCCTAAAGGATATGTATTATCGCAAGAAGGACATCTACACAGCATGTTTATCGGAAAGGCAATCAAGACCTTCCTTTTGGGATCGTTCTATCCCTCTCTTTGCTCTTATCTTCATGTATGATGCTTATATAAGCCTTGGCATACCACCTGTCGGTGGATGAAAACAAGGTGTGAAGCCCTCAAAGCCAATACCTCCTCCTCCTCGTGTGCACCAAGGGAGATACTAGATGATTTCACGTTTGGCTAGAACCCCGATGAGCAGTATGTGACCTTTGAGGAGAGGGGTCGAGCACCGCCAGGAGTTCAAGGTATGGAGGACGTGGCTGGAGGAATAGCCGCCGCAGCCAAAACTACTGGCGCCGTAGGTACTGCACTACCCGCAAGGCTGGGAGTTCAGCCGTCGGTGAAGAAGTGTAGAGGGATGAAGAGGTGGCGGTTGTAGCTTGAGGGTAGGTGCGGCAGTTGGTGGCTCTTCATGAGAGAAGGTGGATGGCGGGGGTCAGCACTTCATGACGTGACCATGTGCACGAGAACAGGGCCTGGAGTCACCCTACGCGCGGTCAGGGACATATCTTGGTGTTGGAGCACTAATGCGGAGCAGTGCAGCCCCAGAAGATGGTGCCCTCGACGGACACTTACTGCCCACTGATCATGGCGAGATGAGGGGGGGCTTGGAGGTGGCGTTGTGGCTGCCATTGGCTGGGTGTCAGGCGTTGGCGTCTGGTCTGTCCATCACGCAGATCGCGCCCCTATACGAGGACAAAGGAGTAATAGAGTCAAAAGACTCTATTGCCCCTCCACGCATGTTCAAACTCCTAGGGAGAGTGGGTCTTTTCTCTATCAACCACACCGGAAATGAGTAATCGGTAAGTGCTGACATGGCATCGTCTGATTGGCCACTTTATGTTTTATTTGCAAAAATCATAACTAATCCTAGGAAACTTGGATTGAGACAAGTCTTATATAAAAATTGATCCTCAGAAGAGAGGAACACAAAGAAATTATATTTGAAACCTGATAATGCTTACAATTTTAAAAGTAGCTGAAGTTGTTAAATTTAATGATATTATTAATAAAAGACCCTAAGTCTTGATGGTTATGGGATTTAATGATGTGCTTTGGATAATTAACACCAATATTAACTTGTTGTTAATAAAAGAGAAAATTTAGTCTAAAAAGATGATCTTTATGCATAATATAGGGTAAATGGTGTTTAATGTGGTTAATTTGAGATTCCTTGGAAGGAAGTAGTTTTGAGTTGATCATAAACCTATTAAGAATGTTTTAACAAGCTAGTTAAGGGTTGTAACCAGTTTTTCTACTTTAGGGTTTGTAGTGATAATGATAAATAAAAACCCTAATGAAACCCTAAAAAGAAGTAGGAAACCCTAAGAAGAGAGTTCAAGATGAATAGATAGAATTTGATAAAGTGGATAGTAAAAAGAGTACAAGAAATTTTCAGGATTCATGCTTGTGTTGATTGAACTGCTTGCTTGGACAATTTCTTGCTTGGATTTACTATTAGCCTACTGAATCTACCTAATAGGTATGTGGTTACGCTTATGAATAATCGATTTAGTTTCACAACGATTCCCGAATGTTTTATCGGTTGCTTGAAAATAACTATTGGATTCCTATTTATTTCATGTAACTATAAAGTGACTATGATTATCACTATAAATGTATATATAACTGGCTCAGATCCTGGTCCTCCTCTGTGGATTTGCAAAGGCTAAAAAGGGTAACCTAGAGCAAGGTCTAGGCTATCATGAGTTAGAAATTGGGATACCCATGTGTAGTGCCATGAGACTCTTTAGCACGCCATGAGTTAAGGAGTGGGCTACCTACAGGTAGTGCCATGTGAATCAACCCTAGAAACTGATTCACCTGTTAGGTGGGATCATGAGGGGTTTAATGGGGATCTACCATGAGGAAGGTAGCATCCAGGTCCACTACAGGGACATCACAGAGGATAGGGTATGAATGGATTGCATAGTTATATTTAAAACGTAAAGTTGTTTGTTAGACTGTAATTGACTGCAATACGTTGTTATGGATAATTGCATGATTAATGTTTCCCCCACATACCAGCTTTATGTTGACCGACGTTTTGTTTGTCGGCGTTTTAGGTACAAAGCCAAAAGGACAAACAGTAAATCGTCATATTGTGAAATACATGAATTAAACTACAAGGAGGATTAGTTAGAGTAGAAATCATAAGTGGATAGAAGATTAGAGATCCAAGATTTCAAAAGGTATGCAAAGTTTTTATTTTATCACAACTTTTCAATATAGTCTGGTAGAATTTGATAATTATTATTGATTATTTGTCGAACCTTTGATTCGGAAATTGGGATAACGGCTCTGACCATCTGGTCTCCCTTAATTGGGGTTAATGGGAGGTGGGGTCATTACATTTGGTATCATAGCATAGGTTCCTCATTTAATCTTTAATAATTATTAAATTTTACAAACTCCGTAGAGCCCAAGGGAGTTATTAGAGGATTTTCTGAAAGACTGAGGTGTCTAGAAAAGGATCACGTCTGGGGGCTGGTAAGATTTTCCTCCGCACCACTAGTCGGAATACGTGGACTCCAAGATTAGTGTGACTGCCTGGCCAATGTCTTAGGATCTGAATCGAAATAAGATACCTTTAGGACTCTCTCATCTTGTTTGTCCCTTCTCAACTCAATTGTTATTAAGGATTATAAGGATTAGGGTTTTCTCTCTTTTCCTCACCCTCTTGAGGTATGGGTAAGATTGTTAAGGTTTAAGGAATCCTCCACCAAATTAATAAAAAGCATGTAAATAAGATGCCATGGCCATAAGCTTAATAGATTAAGCGTAAAAGAATAGATACATGCTTAGGTCGTATGACATAAGTTGTCATGCTGTCAGGAGAGACATGAGGCTAGACCTTCTTGTCAGGAGGGTAAGTGAAGAGAGTTAATCTTAGAGGTAGAGATCTCCGTTATAAGTGGAGACTTGGCTCATCCTCTAAGGATGATGTTAACCCTAACCCTAAGTGAAGGTTAAAGATAGAGATGACATGATGAGTTAGATGTCATGGTAGACCAAGTATTTGGATGGACATGCCTTAGATGCCTTATGAGCCATGAGAGGTTGGATGACTGAGTACCTTTGGTGACCCAACCCTGGGAAGGGTCGTGCATGTTAGAGTGAAGGATAGCTCCTTCATTGATGAGGTTATAGAAGAACCTATGGAACCCCATGAGCTTATATGGGTATGGCATAGTAGGCACCCAGAATACGTTAGTAGTGCGAGGAGTAGGTGGAAACCCTGGATAGGAGATCATGATGGATGACTTAAGAGATAAGAATAAAGATCTATGGATAATCTTGAGCGAACATAAGTTGAACAGAGGCTTCACCCATGTAGGGGTATGCTTGTGAGCTTGATCCACCTTCCTGAAGAGAGGACCTCTAGTAGTAAGGTTGTCTGTAGGATTAGCTCTAGAGACAGAGCGAGACCCATGCAAGAAGGTTGGAATCCCAGGCTATGAGATGTGAGGAACAGTGGGGAGTTGAGGATGATGCGGCCTAAGTGGATGATAGTGGTTGCCTCATGCATGATCCCTAAGGCTGATGGTATCTTAGTTTCCTTTAGAGGAACCAAACCCTAGAAAGAGGATGAGGTGGCTAGTACCTGTGTGCACATAAGTTTTTACCTTCTGAGCTGGGAAGAAGAGTTCCTTAAACCATGAAGAGGTTTAGTAGCAGGTTGTGAGACCTTATACCTTGTTGGTTGTCCTTGCGGAGGACTCCACTCCGAAGTGTTGTTCAAGAAGAAGGATTATGGGAAGTGCATGTCATACCTTGTACATGTTTGGATTGTGGTTAAGAGGTTGAGCAGACAGTGGGCATCAGAGAAGTGAACCTAGGGTTCCTAGGCCTAAGAGGGGAAGTGGTGTACCTGATGATCATGATGAGATTTGAGTTTCTATAGATTCAAGCGTGGTACTCCTCATGTTTAGAGGAAAAGGAAACCCCTTAACTTTAAGGTATATTTGATGAAACCCCCCACAACTAAGTGATGACATGGGAAGGTATGATCTTGATCCAACCTTGAGGAAAGAGAACAAGTATGACTTAGCATGGTTTAGTAGGTGGTTTTCTTGTGCCTTAGTGGCTACTAGGATAAGCATGCTCATGTAAATATAAACCCTAAGGGTGTTTGTGACCTCTGTTATCAAGAGGTGTAGTTTCCTCCCATCCTGGGAGAGGGACCCTTTGGTAGGGTGTATACCAGTTTTATGGGTTTTGAGGAAATCTAAAGATGTTTCATAGGATCTTGAGAAGCTAAGCGAAAAATACATGGTATGAGAATGAACCTGTAGACCCATAGATAACCATCTCCAAGTGCATGTGGATGTGTTACCATGGAAGTAACTGGTATGGGGCCTGACCAAGGTAGGTAGGTTGCCATGACCCCTATGAAAGGATGAAAGTCAGCCCATGAATGCAGAGATAGAGATGATGAAGGCTTAGGTAAGGTTCTAAGCTGGACATGTACTATAATAGAATCCTAAGTCTATCCTAAGGTCAAGTAGGGATAAGACCGATGGAAGTAGGAGTTTCCTAATTCCCTAATTGCAAATGACCATAGGGTCGGGAGGTACCAACTATCATTGTCTGAGGGTTATGGGTTAGGAGATTGATCACCTTCATGAACTCATAGGACCCAAAGGGTAGATGAGTAGGGCACTCTCTAGATGCTTGAGGAAGAGGGATGACCCCAAAAGTGTCAGCACCCTATAGACCTAGAGGAGATGACCGAGGAATGTGTGTGGACACAAATAGGTTCGAGACCATTTTCCCATGGAAGTAACTTTGATATCGAGAATGATGTTGAGACATAAGATGCACGTTTAAACTAAGATTTGAAGGTGTACTGGAAGGGTGGGATGTACCATCTTTACTCTTGGAATAGGAAGAACTCTGTATTTGGACTACATCCAAATGCTTATTTCCTCTTGTTATGGGAGTGAGAGATAGGACAATACGCATGCCATACTCCAAGGATAAAAGGTAATGTGAGTTGGAACGTTTCTATGAGGTATGAGGACGGAGATGATAACATGCCCTTGTGGAGTGAATGATACATGGATGGTTTACATTCTATGAGGATATTTTATCATGAGATATGAATCATACAAGTTTGAGTTTGAAAAACCAAGAGGATAAACTCAGAGTGTGGTGACCGAATCGATAAGTCACGATGTAAACTCAGCAGAAGTGATTAACTAGCAGCAGAATTATCAAAATCACTAAAAATTTAAAACTTTTTGGAAAGAGATCTTTAAACCATAAAACTCTTTTATAAGAAAACAATATGAACTGTTTACAACATGGTTTGACATTACATCTCTGTGAATTTACATCTCGAGTGATTACATACATCTATTGCCCTGTTACCTGTATAGGCAAGATAAATAATCTCGAGGCATTAAGCCAAAAACCTCAGATCTACTGACTCTTAGGACCTGAGAGTACAGAGACAACACATAGGACCTACTATCTACAAGACTTGACAGTCAGTATCTCCACCTGAGATTCACTGCTGCCCCTGGTGTTGCTGCTGCTGTTGTTGCTCATCTCTAGATGGATTCCTTTGTCCTCGGCGTCTACCTAAAAAGTCGAATCCCATGGGGGTGAGACAATTGAATAATTGTCCCAACGAGAGTTATAACTCTCCGCCATAAGCTTTGTTATTGCAATAAGGAATAACAATAAGAAGTATAATTATTAACATTTAACAACAGGTTTAATGTCAAGTAAAGCAACATTTCAATTATAACTTAATTGGATATCAAAGCATATCTCATTAAAGAATATTGAGAACATCTATACTAGTTATTTAACTAGAACATTATAAACAATGTAACATCAATCATTGTTTCTCGTAGTTCAACCTAAGCAGTTATGCTACACTGCTGATTATGTTTTCCAAACATTATTATGCCCTGCGGAGATGAGGTATACCGCTCATACTCCAACCGACCATTACGAAATCACGTCGGTACCATACATAGGCCATCAAAAGATCTAGATTCTTATGACCTCATCTTCCTCAGTTAGTGTGAGGATTTACATGCAGGACATCTTGTGTCTCTGCTATGATAGCTATCCAGGGTATTCTGGCAACTTCGCTATTAGAGTCACAGTGGCGTTCTGTACTCTCTTCGTCATTGAGGGATCTCTTGTTTATCTCTCATCGATGTGGCATTAATGATTCCCTCGGGAGATTAATGATACATCATCCTGCCATAGACATGTAATGAAGGATTGATGGGTTAAAGATACATCCTACATCAATTCCTACATTAGGACGTAAGGATATTCACGTCCATAATCCCCCATATACTCAAA
This sequence comes from Alisma plantago-aquatica, assembly GCA_963693085.1. Taxonomy (NCBI): domain Eukaryota; kingdom Viridiplantae; phylum Streptophyta; class Magnoliopsida; order Alismatales; family Alismataceae; genus Alisma; species Alisma plantago-aquatica. The sequence goes on along the minus strand of OY856410.1, from coordinate 89,410,235 downwards.
AGTATATGTTCCAGGAGTTCCCTTAGGAAAACCTATTTCACCATCATTTGGTCTGTGACAATGATGGATCTATGGTTAGGGCCCTATATGATATGATCATACTTTATTATTTAAGTACATTTTAGCATTCTTTTAGCATCAAGCATGTTTTCAAACATAAATAATTAAAACATCTGCTATAGAAAAAGAATACTAAATGTATCAAGTTTATTTCACATCAGTTATCATTTCTTAACCATCTCATCATTATGGTTCAAGAACAGGGGTGTTCAAACCCTTAAATCATCATAAGTCATCTAATAGCATGACCTTAATTATAACAATGTAAATATTACTCAAAGCTCTTACAGCCCATCATTCTCATATGTTACCTCTTAAACTAGGAAACATAGTATATCATTATTCATAAAGCTTATAACATGCTTTCAATGAATAAAACATCATAACTCTTACCTGTCTATGATCACCTCTTGTTAACAACCTGCATGACTAATATAATTGAAGACATGCATATATAACAATATCAATACAATACCAATTCTTTTCAATTTATTCATAGAACACCACGGCCGTGCTACCTTGCACGGTCATGCAAAGGGAAGCTACCATGGCCGTGCTCCATAGCATGGTCATGCTATCAACATCATACCATGACCATGTTACATCACCATGGTTGATTTCTAGGGTTAGGGTTTATTCAACTCAATTAGGGTTATTAAACCCCTTTGACTTATAAGGCATAAAGATTCCTCATATTATAATTCATTCAAAGGGTTTCATACATTAAAAGCATAACCCAAACTTAGGGTTAAAGTACCCTACCTTTCATTAATTAGGGTTTCCTATTCACATTATCAGTTCAACCCTAATATAATACTCCACTACCCTTGTGAGCATTCAAAGATATTATAAGTGTTTGATTTTGGTTATTGTACTCATCATGTATCATTAATGATCATCACTTCTAAGTATTATCCCATTCCTCATATGATGCATATATCATATATCAGAATTATCCAATTATTTGTAATGATATAGGTTTAAACATTGTTGATATAGGATAAATCATCATCAACTATTCTAGGTATCTTCATATTCAGGATGTTATCTACATCATGCTTTAGTATACAACATTTCTAAGAGTTTGATGCCCATTATTATTGTAAGGTGTAAAATCTATTACTTATTAATAGGGATGTTTGGATCTAGGCATCTTACCTCTTAATATCATTCACAGGGTTCACTAACCCTATTCTATATGTTTATGACATAATCATCTTATTTAATTAATTTAGCTACACCTCACCTTATTGTACTATCTAGTAAACCATCTCAAGGTTTTCATGATTAATAAGCCATAAGTTAAGCTTGCTATTCATCTTAATAAGGGTTTTCCATAACATCACCTCCAATTAGGGTTTCTATTCATATCACATCTCCCCTAGATTAGGTTTATGATTAATATTCCACTATTAGGGACTACTATTTCACATCATGTTATTCCCCTAGAATTAGGGTTTACTATTCACATTACATGATTTACCCTAAAATCAGGGTTTACTATTCACATCACAAAGAATTGAGGTCTTACCATCATTATTTATGAAGATTACTTCCATTAACACCTTCAAATTAAGTTAAGATTCATAATCTCCATAATTAGGGTTTCCATGATCTCCTTATGAAGGATCATACCCTAATGGCGTGTATTGATACATTTTAAAGGTATCTTATTTGATTGTCATTGATATTAGGAGTCTTCTCTCTCCTCTTACTAATAGATGATGTTTACATCACTCTTGATTAGGTTAAGTCAACTCAACTTTGACTGACATAAGTCAAGTCATCACCATTAAGGTCATTAAGGTTTACCTGATCGAGGGTACTAGTCACACTAACCCACTAAGGGTACTTTTGTAATCTTCACCATTGACCCTAACATACATTAGTTCACTAATTACTTAACCCCTTAATGACTTTAGGTGTCTTTAGGGTTTAGGTTAAACAACCATTGAACCATCTAAGTCTTTAAAGCATTAAGCATTCTTGACCATAAAAGATCCCAAACGGTTTTGCACTTTCAACCTCCAAACGGTTTTGAAACCACATGAATCCAAACGGTTTTGAAACCGTTTGGTCCCAAACGGTCTTGAGACCGTTTGGTCCCAAATGGTATTGAGACCGTTTGGACTCAAATGGTCTTGAGACCGTTTGGTCCAAACCTCCTCAAAACCGTATGGACCAAAGATGGTCTCAACTACACCAATCAGTTTAGGGTTCTCAATATTGATTCCTTCAATCATTGAATTCATGGAACCAATCATCAATTGGACCTATCATCATACTTCAATTGAGTTAAATAGGTCAACCTTAAACTGATTTGACCCTCAATTGACCCTCAACTAGTCCTCAATTAGGGTTTGAATTAATTGAATTAGGGTTTGGAATCGATGATCCTTCAACACTAATCAATGCAAGATTAGTTACTTTGAAACCATTGAACCATCATCCAAATTGAACATGACCTGACCCCAAACGGTCTTTAGGTCCTTTGTATGACCTCCAAATGGTCTTGAGACCGTTTTCCCATCATATCATCAAAATCCAAGTCAATCAATTAAGGTTTGGATCATTGGATTGATCACCAAATCAGCATTTGATTGCAAATCAACTTGGTACCTTTAGACCTTCAAACACCTAACTATACTCAACCCTAGACCTCCAAACGGTCTTGGGTGACCACCAAACGGTTTTGAAACCGTTTGGATGATATTAAAAAAGTTTTGAAACCGTTTGGCTCATCCAACCTTTGGATTCTAGTGAAATTCCTTTGGGGTGTGATCCATTGAGTTGATAATCAAATCAGCACTTAATTGCAAAATGATTTGATACCTTTGGACCTTCAAACACATATCCATACTTGACCCTAGACCTTAAAACGGTCTTGGGTGACCCCCAAACGGTTTTTAAACCATTTGGGTGATCCCCAAACGGTTTTGAAACCGTTTGGACTAATCAACCCAAAACATCAAATCAACTCATTGGAATTTCAGCACTAATTCCAATTAGGATTTGCCTAATGGATTAACCTTCAACTCATGATTCCTTGGGAATTAACCCCTCAAATTTGGTGAGTCATTAACCAACATAATTAGGATCAGAAATATCAAACTTTCAACCCTTGGTCAATGCTCTCAAACGGTTTTGAAACCGTTTTCCCAAAAAGGTCAAGTTAATCAGGTTGAAAATCAGCACTTAATCCAATTAGGTTTAACTAATTGATTAGCCTTCAACTCATGATTCCTTTGGAGTTAATCCCTCAAATGTGGAGGGTTATCAACCAACATAATTATGAACAGAAATCTCAAACGGTCAACCCTTGGTCAACTCAACCAAATGGTCTTGGAGACCGTTTGCTCCAACTGACCTTGTGAAACCGTTTGCCCTTCAAACGGTTTTGCAAACCGTTTGCCCCAAACGGTTTTGCAAACCGTTTGGCCAGGGGGGGGCAAGACCGTTTGCTAAAGTAGAATTGGTAATCACGCCCATCTTCTTCTACCTCCAGATCAAGGTCTGTTCTTCATGGTTTTAGTTGCAAGAATGCATAGAAGGATGGAAGAAAGAAGAACTAGCAAGATGCATAATCAAAGCTTTAAGGTTTAGAGTTATAAAACCCACCTTAGAACCAGATCTAGAGCTCCAAGCTTCGAATCTATAATGGTGTCTTGAGCTCCAAAGGTCATCCAATGTTTCTTCTTCAAGAATTGGTTGGAAAGGATGGATAGAAAGAAGAACTAAGTAAGAAAAACTAGCAAACCAACCTTGTATCATGATTTCCTCCATGAATCCGAGCTAGATAGTGGTTAAAGCTTACCCAACTCTACTTGGACATTCTCCTCTGCTCCTGAGCTCCTTCCTTAGTCAGCCACAGCAAGAGATAAGTGAAGAGAGAAAGGGAAACGATCCCTTGGTTGTAAAAGAGTGTATATATACTTTGGGCATGTTTTCAAGATAAGGACAATCTTTTCTTCTATTTCTCATATGGGTCCTTCTCTCCTTCTTGGCCACGCCCCTCCTTTCTATACTTAAGCAAAACTCCTCCTTAACCAAAGTCTAGTGAAAAGGAAGCCAAACATCCTACTAAGTTGCACACATATAAAAGGGTCATTATGCTTATCACTTGGTTATTTAGTTACAAGGGTTATCCTTCTTATTTGATTATTCAAATGAAGCGCCCTCTTCATCACTTTTACTCTAATTGATGCCAAGAGTCATAAAATATACTCTAGAAGGTATATTTTACATGTTGCACCCCATGTTTTGGGTAAATTGCACTTTACACCAAAACTAGGTTTTAAAGCACAAGGATTGCTCCACAAGCTTCATTTTGGTGCCCAAGCTTGGAGAATCCATAATACTTCATAAAATTCATTATTATGATGTCTTATCATCAGAGGAACATCTAAACATGTGCAATTTGCAAGTTAACCCCTCTAATTGGGTAATTTGCGCATAAGTCCACTTTTAACAAAACAATATTACAATATTGTTTAAAAAGGACAGAAAGGGAAATATATGTTCCTCAGAAGCTTTAATTACATTATCAATAGATAACCACAACCATTTAATCACATGATTAAGCAAAAAATATGGGGTTAGTTCATAACCCAGGTCAGGGATGTTACACAGAGTTTTCTTGATGAAGATAGACCTAGAGCTGAGATGAGATAATAAGTGGAATACACAGAGGTGTAAGTCTTCAACATTACCTAACACCTAAGGATGAGAAGTGGTAATGGATGCTCTGGATGGGATGCAGCTGCCTAGTTTAAATGGAGGCTAGAAGAGGTTGTTAGGTTAACCTTCAGTTGGAAAAGAGATAAGTTTGGATGGCACTCAGATATAACAATAATGGTTGATCAAGTTAATGGTTGTTTAGTTAGCCATCTTAGTCCTTGATGCAATGAAAGGATGGTAGTAGAACCTTAGATGCACTTCTCTGAAAAGGGAAGGTGATGAAACCCCGATTAAAGTGGTTTAGGGTTTCTGAGGAATCAGTCTTAAGGAATCATGACAATACAGGAGATCATGATTAGCATATGCCATGGTACTACCAAGATAATAAGTGACAATAGTACTTTGGATGCCCAAGATAAAGTTGCATGTTGTGTGTTGCCATGCAAGCTAAAAGGTGAAGGACGAACACCAGTAACCCAGTGTTTTGACATAGAGGATAAGGAATCCCTGAGAAGGAATGGGAGATCACCATTATGGATGTTGTAAGTCTCCCCTAGACCAAGGAAGGTCGAGATGCAATATGGGTTATGGTACATCGCCTTACCTATATGACATGAGAAAGAAAGAGTACTGTAAAGGGACAGATCGGGTTGAACTACACATGAGAGAGATGGTTCAACTACACCATGATGTGAGTTCAAAAGTTCTTAAGTATGATCTAAAGGTTCACTTCCATAAGGTTGAAGTAGGTACATGAAGAACTCGATGTTAGTACCGCTTATCACCCCTAACTAATGGTTAGTATGATCTAGACTAGAGGGTCTGATGAGAGCATGTGTGCTCGTTCAGGGTGATATCTGGAGACGGTTCTTGTCTTCGGTAGATGTGATGATAACCACCATAGCCAGTATTGGGAAGTAAAGAAGCTCTACAAGGGAGGTTGTGTCGGTCACCACTTCATTAAGAGGATGTTGGTGAAGGGACCTCACGAAGGTCAAGAAAGGACCACAGTATGTACAGATGAAGTCGCTTTGATTATGCAATGGCTAAAAGGAGCCCAGAAACAACATGAGTTGTAAGCATATGTAAAGTAGACTGACATGCAGTTCATTGTGGGGGAATACGTGACATGAAAATCTGACCCCTCTAAGTTATAGCTAAGAGAGAGCTGAGTCCCCGATGCATGGGTTATTTTGATAGGGTTTGGTGGGGAAGGTTAAGTTTTCCCTTGCCCCTCAGGATAATGTGATGTGTGATGATTTTCATGTGTCCAATTTAGAGCACTATGTGAGGTACCCAGACCATGTGCGGAGAAATGAACCTAGTGAGCCCTAAGGGAGGTTGTAATGACCTGAGTCACCTATGAGGTTTATAGATGCCAAGGTGAAAGAACTCAGAGAAAGGAATATGTGATGATAAAGGTTCTTTGGAAGCGTCATGGATAGGGCAAAGCCACATAGGGGCCAATGATGGACATGTAAAAGTCTTATCCTGAATTGTTTGTTTTCTTGATGGAATTTTGAGGACAAAATTCTTATAAGAGGGGAAGGATGTTACAACCCCAAATTTGCATTTGTTCTCATAATTGAATTGTAATGATTTTGTGAATTTGGACTTAATTGAAAAGGTTGTATGCTTTTCTTCAAAGGATGGATTTCTTTGCAAATATCCCTTTGGATAGGAATTTTGTGATTCCGATTATTAGATTAATCCATTAATGGATATAAAAGAGAAGAAAAGAGGAAAAGTCTAAATAATGGAAAAAAGATAAAATATAATGGATATTAAGTAAGGTATTTATAAGAAATACATAGAAATCTCTAGAAAGTGGCATTAATGGCCATAATTGAGTAAATATTTTGTTTACATATGATTTCTAATAAAAGAAATATGAAAAGAGGAAAAAAGGGTGGAAAGATAAATAGAAATTCTTGAAAAGAAATATTGTTAATAAAGAAATAAGTAAGATAATGAGAAATAATGAATGTGGATGCATCTAGAAGGATAATAAGCATCCTTAAAAAGGAATTTCGAAATAATAGGATTTCTTGGGTTCCAAGGAGTCCAATTTGTAAACATAATAGGAGAAGAAAGAGATAAAATGAAATAAAGCATTATTAAGAAGTATATTTGAGATAATGATAAAAATATAAAGAATATGTGGAAATATGGATAAGGGAATCATTATAGAATGATTTCGACTCCACTTGCCTTATAATGTTTAGAAAAATCAAAATAGAGAAAATAGGAAAGAAGGAGAGGGAAAATATGTGTTTTTATACATAATACATGCTTTATAAGTCATTGACTTGCAAAGGAAGAAAAGGAGTTCTTCCTTTTGAGTTTCAGCTTCAAACATGGAATATAAAAGATTAAGTCTTTATGGTTTTTCCTCTAACATTTGGGATCAATCGGATGTGCGATTTAGGAGTTATATAGATGGGATGAATGGCTTTATTTTTTTGCCTAAAGGATATGTATTATCGCAAGAAGGACATCTACACAATATGTTTATCGGAAAGGCAATCAAGACCTTCCTTTTGGGATTGTGATATACCTCTCTTAGCTCTTATCTTCATGTATGATGCTTATATAAGCCTTGGCATACCACCTGTCAGTGGATGAAAATAGGTTGTGAAGCCCTCAAAGCCAACACCCCCTCCTCGTATGCACCAAGGAAGATACTGGATGATTTCATGTTTGGCCAGAACCCCAATGAGCAGTTTCCGACCTTTGAGGAGAGGGGCCAAGTGCCGCCAGGAGTTCAAGGTGTAGAGGATGTGGCCAGAGGAATAGCCGCCACAGCCAAAACTGTTGGCGCCGCAGGTACTGCACTACCCACAAGGTTGGGAGTTTAGCCGCCAGTGAAGAAGTGCAGTGGGATGAAGAGGTGGCAGTTGCAGCTTGAGTCTAGGTGCGGCAGTTGGTGGCTCTTCATGAGAGAAGGCGGATGGTTGGGGTCAACGTTGAGTGACGTGACCATGTGCACAAGAACGGGGCCTGGAGTCACCCTACACGAGGTTAGGGACATATCTTGGTGTTGCAGCACTGATGCGGAGTAGTGGAGCCCCAGAAGATGGTGCCCTCGATGGACACTTTCTGCCCACCGATCATGGCGAGTTGGGGGGGCTTGGAGGTGGCATCATGGCTGCCATTGGTTGGGTGTCGGGCGCCGGCGTCTGGTCTGTCCATCGCGTGGATCGCACCCCTACACGAGGAAGAAGGAGAATTAGAGTCAAAAGACTCTATTGCCCCTCCATGCATGTACAAACTCTTAGGACGAGCGAGTCTTTTCTCTATCAACCAAATCGGAAACGAGTAATAGGTAAGTGCTGATGTGGCATTGTCTGATTGGCAACTTAATGTTTTATTTGCAAAAATCATAACTAATCCTAGGAAACTCATATTGAGACAAGTCTTATATAAAAATTGATCCCCAGAATGAGAGGAACACAAAGAAATTATATTTGCAACATGATTATGCTTACAATTTTAAAAGTATATGTAGTTGTTACATTTAATGAAATTATTAATGAAAGACCCTAAGTCTTGATGGTTATGGGATTTCATGATATGCTTTGGATAATTAACACTAATATTAACTTGTTGTTAATAAAAGAGAATATTTAGTCTAAAAAGATGATCTTTATGCATAATTTAGGGTAAAAGGTGTTTAATGTGGTTAATTCGAGATTCCTTAGAAGGAAGTAGTTTTGAGTTGATCATAAACATGTTAAGAAAGTATTAACAAGCCAGTTAAGGGTTGTAACCAGTTTTTCTACTTTAGGGTTTGTAGTGATAATGATAAAGAAAAACCCTAATAAAACCCTAAAAAGAAGTAGGAAGCCCTAAGAAGCGAGTTCCAGATGAATAGATAGAATTTGATAAAGTGGATAGTAAAAAGAGTACATGTACTTTTCAGGATTCTTGCTTGTGTGGATTGAACTACTTGCTTAGATAATTTCTTGCTTGGATTTACTATTAGCCTATTGAATCTACTGAACAGGTATGTGGTTACGCTTATGAATAATCACTTTAGTTTCATGGAGATTCATGAACATTTTATCGGTTGCTTGAAACTAACTTTTGGATACCTATTTATTTCATGTAACTATAAAGCGACTATGATTATCACTATAAATGTATATATAACTGGCTCAGATCCTGGTCCTCCTTTATGGCTTTGCAAAGGCTAAAAAGGGTAACCTAGAGCAAGGTATAGGCTATCATGAGTCAGAAATTGGGCTACCCACATGTAGTGCCATGAGACTCTTTAGCACGTCATGAGTTAAGGAGTGGGCTACCAACAGGTAGTGTCATGTGACTCAACCCTAGAAACTGATTCACCTGTTAGGTGGGATCATGAGGGGTTTAATGGGGATCTACCATGAGGAAGGTAGCATCCAGGTCCACTACAGGGACAGCGCAGAGGATAGGGTATGAATGGATCACACAGTTATATTTAAAACCTAAAGTTGTTTGTTAGACTGTAATTGACTGCAATACATTGTTATGGATAATTGCATGATTAATGTTTCCCCCACATACTAGCTTTATGTTGACCGACGTTTTGTTTGTCGGCGTTTTAGGTACAAAGCTAAAAGGACAAACAGTAAATCATCATATTGTGAAATACATGAATTAAACTACAAGGAGGATTAGTTAGAGTAGAAATCATAAGTGGATAGAAGTTTAGAGATCCAAGATTTCAAAAGGTATGCAAAGTTTTTATTTTACCACGGCTTTTCAATATAGTCTAGTAGAATTTGATAATTATTATTAATTATTTGTCGAATGTTTGATCTAGAAATTGGGATAACGTCTCTAGCCTTCTGGTCTCCCTTAATTGGGGGTTACTGGGAGGTGGGGTCATTACACTTCTACTTCCGCACAGATTGGGAACCCTGACCCTGGCCTCTACTATAAATAGAGGGGTATTGAGGGATTCCCAAGACAAACAATTGAGAATCAGTTTCTATCCTAATTGTTGTCCTCTGCGGTTGTGGTAAACGATAGAGAGCCCATGCAAGTCCTACCTGCTAAACAGAGGGATAGAGAGGGAGAGAACAACTAAGATCAGTTTAGGGAGAGCATGTCGGTGACTAGTATGCTGATAGAAGGGGTCAACTCCTTCCCGATGGAATTGACACTGGTAGTGCAACATGGAGTTCTTAGTGGTCCATGTGGACTTCTCTAGAGGTTAGGTGGCCTTTTCCCATCTCTAAGGAGGACAATGTCTTCCAGCAGTCTGTTGTGAGAGGGGTTGTTTTAGACAATGACGTTTAGGTTTGTTGTCCGTGGAGGAGTCACAGACAAGCCTAGTGCAACTAGAAGATAGTTGCACATCTACAAAGAGGAGGAGTATGTCATTGTACTTGCTCGAGGACAAGGTATATCCTGGAAACCATCCTTTCCATTATAATTTTTTATTTTCACTACCTATTCTGTCGCCCTATTTCCCTATAGGTAACACCTCATACCCTATCTCATATCATTAACCCCAACTTAGGGTATTCATTCTCATATGTCAATTTTAATCACAACATATATCTACCCAAACTCTCTCACTCATAATAAGATGAAATAAGCATTTGGGTACAACCCAAAACAAAGTTCATTTGATTCCAAGATCAAAGATGGTGTACTCACACATTATCTTAACATTTCACATTTTAGGTTGCATCATTCTCAACATGACTCTAACTCGTACTTACTTTTTAATTCCACAACTTTCTTATATTTCAGGAAGTCAAGTGTTTTTATTACTCTTGAGTTTGTGCACAACTTCGTTAGATATTCATTATTACATCACTTCTTGTGTCTTTGACATTTACACCTCATGTCTCATTACTCCTGGCCATCATGGGTCGTATGCATTTGATAAGTGCCTCACACACCACTTGGGCCTCATGAACTCACAAAGGTGTTCAATCTTCTGACCCATGGGCTTTGGGAAAACATTGTTGGCTAACCTCCTAACCCTATGGTCTTATGCATTCTGGACACAATCACGTCCTAATCTCATCAGTCTTATGTACCTTTAATCCTTTCTACTTGACCATAGGATCGACTTAGGGTTCTACACTTCCTAGGGTTTATTGAGATATCACAACTTTATCAAAATTTTCATGTAATTTTTAACCTAAATTTCCTCCATCTATTTTAGTATATATTATTCACTTTATTTCCGTTCATTATGCTCATAAAAACCTTCCCTTTCAGGCTTGGTCTTTCATAGAGGTCATCCTTTCCTATCTTGACCTATCAGTGACCTTTGTTTCCTGGCTTGGTCACTACTAATTACAATCACTTCCTCTCATATTGGTCTTCCTTTCCCATCTGGACTTATTGGTGACTTTCCTATCCTAGATTGATCACCTGTCATTACAATGACATCCTTTTTATATCAACCTTCCTATCTTGGATTGGCTTATTAGTGACCTTCATATCCCAGCTTGGTCACATACTTTTTAGCAACTTCCTTAGTGACTTTCCTTGTGTCCCCAAGATGGCATACTTAGGTTCAAAGAATTATGCTTTCATATTTTGTATACTTAATCCTTCACATTTTAGGGGACACTCAAGGTTACCTCAACTGACTTATGACCTCACCCTTCTAGGGAAGGTCCTAACCTAGGGTGTCTTTGTGACTCTTAGGAGGAGGTTAGGCTCTCTATCCATGCCCTAACCTCATGGGTTTAGGGTTTTGCCTCCCATATAGGTCCTTTTCCCACTCTTGGGCTGACCCACCCCAGGTCTAGGATACTAATGCTAAAAGTTGAATTAAGAGTTTCATATTTTCTAATATACATTTTATTTATAACTTCTCAACCTATATTTTCCCAATCTTTGTGGTATACCCTCTCACTTGGGCTATTCATACTCTCTTGTTGGGAGTATTTCAATGATCTACCCACTCTCTGGGATAACCTCCATCCATACCCACTCATTGGGGGTATTCACAACATCATACTCACTCGTTGGGACTATCTCAACGATGTACCCACTTGACAGGGGTAATCTCAACTCATACCCACTTGGTTAGGTTGTTTGTAATATCATACTCACTCACTAGGAGTATTCTAATGGCATTCTCACTCAGTGGGGTAGCATACCCACTCTCTGGGGGTTTATTTTATTAGCATACCCACTCATTGGGGATATCATACTGATTCTGTGGAGGTAATCTCAATAACATACCCACTCATTGGGGGTAGTTTCAATTTCATACCCACTCATTGGGGTTACGTCCAAAAACATACCCACTCACTGGGGGTAGTCTCAATAGCTTACCCACTCGTTGGGGGTGGCATACCCACTCACTGGGGGCATTCATTATTCATCCTTTCCTTTATAGATAGCATTAGGGCGATGATAAATTTATATCTATATTTTCATTTTCATGTATGACCATTGATAATTTATGTCTCTCATGTATATTCAAGTCTTTTAACATGCATCATGAATAAATTTCTCCCCATTCATGCATGGCAAATTGGTCACACATACTCATTTATATTTATGTTTTCGTTAGTCCTCTTACCCTAATTAGGATTCATATGGGTAGGGTTACCATTTCACCTGTGCCACTCCCATTTCCCAGGATTAGGGTTAGAGACTACACCCTAGTGATCGGCCTGAATCGTGTGTCTGGAATACAAAGGCAGATTTAGAAGGAATCAAACTCTTAAATTTATAACCTGAAACCTTCTAGGCCCCCACAACTTTTATTATGGGGTCGAAGTAGATATATGGAGTCAAACATAGGGACGTGATGACGTTTAGGATGCCACAGATCTTGTTCTTGATTCAGATAAGTCAAAACGATATGCGATGAAAATATATGCTAGAACTAGTCTAGCGGGTTGTCACGATTTAAAACAAAACAAACAAAAGAAAAGTAAAACAAAACAAAACAGAGTTCGTGGTTCTATTAATCAGAGAAAGAGAGTTCCTGGCCATGTAACCACAAACGGGGCAGTCTATGCACTCATTCTCAGGCGTAGACAACCCTCGAACACCTAAGCAAGCATCTAGTACGCACAGTGGCATCTGCCTTTAGGTCATCGCACTCGCTCTAGCGATGCGTGACTAAAACCATCAATGATATGTCATCGACCCTCTCTCAAGGAATGACATATCAACACCTCAGAATATACTAAGTTCCCTCTCAGGTCTTAGGATATTCTGGGATGTTAGGAACAGAATACCTTGGATCGTCCTCCTCTCGGGTTCAGATCTAAACTATCATCTCTTAGCTATTCCTACAATGGATCTCTCGATACAGGCAAAAATAGCAGTTCAAGCGAGTAATAGATCAACCAAACTAGCAATCATCACTAGAAAGAGAAAATAGAACATGCAACATACTAGATATGATATGAATCTACTTGATTAAGGAAAAAGTACATAAACATGCCCAGATCGGGCTACATAGCCAAGAAGGAACTAACTAGCCATAGACAAGCATGGTCAGCACCGAAAAAAGACGGATGAACATCATTTGTACAACAAACAAAGGAATGCAGTAGAATGAAAGAGAAGAAGAAAGAGATATAGCATGTAGAAGAAAGGTGACTATCGCTCCTCGGTCTCTATGCATGCCGAATCTCATTCCTTGGTCCTTCTCTTTGTCCTTCTGGACTCCTAGGTTCTCTCTCTCTCTAGATCTACTCCGAACAGCAGCCCAGTGGATGTGAGAGGATGTTGGTGTAGACTGATCTTCTCTCTCCTCAGCTTCCACCTATGGAGATTGTAGACCAGCAGTGGAGGAGGGCGGTGATGCAGATCTTCTCTCTCCTTGATGGTGAGGGTGCATGTCACACATATCTACTCTCTCCTTGGTTTCCACCCTTGGAGAGAATAGATCTAAGATGGAGACGGAAGAGAGAGAGAGTGGAGGCCGGTGGGATGCTTCCCCGAGGCTCTGGCTCCAACCCGGCAGCCTTCTGACGTCTGGACACGACCCAGCAGCCATTTGGCCTCAAGGCTGGATCCTCTCCCCTGTGAACAGATCAGGTCTAGGGGTATTTATAGGGCTGGGTTGTTGGCCTGGTCTGTTTTCACATGAACCGGTCGCGGTTCTGTGTACCCAACCTTGTCGCGATGTTCTGCCCAGGTTGCGGTTATTTTCCATTGTTGCCAGTAGGTCGTGATTCCCTTGTGGTCACGATCATGGAAGGTCACGGTCGCGATCAGGTCAGCAGAGGGGGGTCACGATCCTAGTGAACCGCGATCGTGAATCATGGAGATGATCGCGGTCGTGGGCAGGTGCACTTCACGGATGGATGATGGACCGCAGGCAAGGAGATTGCGTGCAGATCGCGGTAGTTGCTTGCAGGTCGCGGTTGCAGGTTGTGGTCCAGTGCTGCACATGATCACCATAGTCGTGATCCTTTTCTACTACTGCTATGAGCAGGCGACGGTGTAGAGATGATGCTGAGAGGCGATGGAAGGAGGTCGCGGTTTGATGTAGGTGGAGAGGACAGGGGGAAACATGGGTGGACGTTGAGGTCACGATCAAGATCGCGGTCGTGATCAAGATCATTGTCTGGGCTAGCACGGTGAAGTCTGTGGGTGGAGAAGGGAGCAGGAGGCGATGGCAGAGAGAACAACAGGTCACTGAGGCGTGGAAGAAGGAGGTGAAGCAGAAGCCATGTGCGTGAGGAGGCGGCAGGTCACTGCCTTTGCTGTTGAAACCGCGATCGCGGTTAGTAGCAGAGGTCGCGGTTATTTTGGCGGGAAGGGATCGGTCGCGATCACTGGAATCCGCGGGCAGAAGGAAAGTAATTGCGATCGCCGTTTGTGCATGAAGGTGGTCACGATTCTCTGACAGTGTGGTCACGATTATTGAGATCGCGGTCGTGATCTTGGCTGACCGCGGGCGGGAGGCTGTTCTGTGTGAGGCAGAGCCACGACCTAGCATTGGTGAAGGAGCGACCGCGATTCGAGGAGAGAAGCAGGTACAGGTGGTCGAGGATAGGTGACGACCGCGGTCCAGGGGTGGTCGCAGTGGTGTTGTTGCTGATGTTGGCGAGTAGAAGAGAGGGTGCGGCTGCAGACAGGCTCGTAGGTCGCGGTTAGGAAAGATCGCGGGTGTGGGGAAGAATCACAGGTAGGTGTATGAGGAACCGCGATCGTAGTTCCTGTAACTCGAGGTCGCGATTAGGGTAGAAAAGTGAATAGAAAAGGGACGGGCACTGTAGCTGCGCAAGGAAATAAAGGGGCCGTTTACCAGCATTGACCATGCCTAATCCAAGGCTAAACAAAGGCCCACAAGGTTGTATTTGTGTTGGGATTAGGCCTACGAGTTCCCAATAGCCTGCATAAATAGGAATAAATCCCATAAAAATAGAGATTAAATCAACTAAGTTTAGCATGGAGATACAGAAAGGTTTAGACAATGAAATCAAGTAATTAAAGCAGAACTGGGCCCTGGATTAAGGATAAGACAGTAACGATCGTTAAATGAAATATCAGGCAGTATAATTCACTAGGCCACAATTTAGCAGAGAGAGAGTATGTAAAGATAGTTCATCTGTGTTTGGTGCATGCTAATCCAAAATTGGCTATTTATCTACATAATGGATAATTAGCTACTTTATCTAAGTGAATAAGAAAAGAACTAAAACATGAGCAAAGAGAGGCATATTAAGGCCAAGGTGATATAAACCATAGATAAGATGTATGGACAAAATACATAGATTTGGGTGTTATCAACTACTTCAAGCTTAAAACTTGCTTGTCCTCAAGCAAGACTGTGCTCAAAGAACAAAAAGATAAAATCCAAATTAAGCTTGGCAATAAATGCTAAAGTTAAGAAAAATAATTTAAAGCATCAAAACTCTTGATCCATATCATTTCAGAACAAACCCCCACCAAATCAACCACAATCTTGCCAAAGCAAGATCAAAGAGTTTCTAGGCAAGATTTAAGTGAATTCACTACAGCCTGTTGATACTCATGAGGGTTTGAATCATAATTATTAAATATGAGAGAATTGTCACATAGGTGATCATGCGGTTGATGAGCGATGAGCCATCACCATGAATCTATGCATACCAACTGGGAACAACGCCCCTCTCACTTATTCGTGTCCTAAAGAAACAAAGCAAAAATACTCTAATGACTTATGAGGATCTCGATCTACGTTAGATTGGTCCATGTAGCGAGCAACAGTCCCTGCAGTCTGAACCAGTTGGTCAAAAGCAGTGAGATGAACTCCTCGTACTGTGCTCGAACTAACACTGCTACTGAGATGATCTCATAAGTCACCTAGGGGTTCCTAATGACTCTCTAACGAGCTTTTAGAATGATACTACCATGCACGACATACCCGCATTCGTGAGCACAGTCATACACCGATTGGGCACCATCCTCAACTCTCCTAAAAGAGAAAACAATGCTCATTTATTGTTCACACTCAGGCTTTTATCATCTGCATTATATTTGTAGGCTTGGGTGAGAACTATATAGATATTTTGGGATTTTGTGGGCAGCCAAGCCTCTTTTGCACATTTTTATATTTTTCGTCTTTTTGATTCAATCTAATGTGAGAAGGCACGTAGTCCATCAAGGAAAACACTTCATCTTGATCATAGCTCAAAACCCATCATTGATCCATTGATACCTGTGTGAGAAGTTGCAATTATGATTCAAGAATCCTTAGAATAGAGGCAAGCTTGTGAATCCACAACTAGGATTATTTGACCATGTTTTAGCTCATTCCAACGGTCCTTTATCATGAATTTTCCATTCAAAACATAGATCAAGGGAATCTAGCTTTAAGCTGTGAAAAAGAGACATAACCTTAGATTTATTACCAAACTCAAGGAAAGAGTCAAAGAGCGAGTCAATCAAAAGGTCAAGCAATTTTTAAGATGAAAATTGTGCATTTAGGCATAAAGTCAAGCATTTATCTATTAGATTCACACCATATAGCCATAATTGCAAAGCTAAAAAGCAGAAAAAAAAACTAAAAATTTTGAAAATTTAAAACTAAATGTAGGAAATAAACATGCATGCAAGAAGGGTTGAAGAGAAAGAAGGGCGAAGGCCACCACCCCAAGCTTAAAATTTTGCTCGTCCTCGAGCAAGACTTAAACTTGAGATAGTGAGGTAGGAATGCATGAGTTTAACGACAGTTATTTAAGTTCTAGAGATGATGCATGGATGCAAGGATATAAAAATCATTAGAGGAAATGAACTAACTAACTAGAACATGAAGAGCAAAAATTTATTGTGATAAAAGGGCGGGAGGGTGGGTAAGAGAAAAGGGGGTGGTTGCCCCATGATACCGATACTGGGATCCCAAATCCTAAGTTTTGGGACCAGTGTCACCTATGTCTTGCCGACGGGTTCCGCCACATAATCGGAGTAGAATAGGCGCGGGTGTGGGCCCTCATGAGTCTGAAGAAGAGGAACGTAATCCGGAAACTCAGAGAAGTCATCACTGTGCTGGAATTGACTTGAACTACACTGTGATGAATTCTTCAGCATATCATCCCCAGGGTACCTTTCATTATATGAATCTAAATATGAAGGTCCTGGGATGTCGACACAGGATGAGATGGAGGGGATAGGTTGAATGACTTGGGTAGGATCCATTTCTTCTCCCTCCATCTCTAAACTTGAGGTTGGATGCTCAGAGAAGCTAGTCTAAGTCATCCAATCATCTTCTGAACATGAAGTGTCCTCAGAAGAGTATAATTGATGTTCTTCCACCCCAAGCTTGTCATTTTCTGTGGGGTCTGGGGTTTCTTCATGCTCAGCAGCCATGTTGTAGTGAACTGTCCATCTACCTCCCTTGAGTTCCACAAAGCCTTGAGGAGGGATGGTGGTGATTGTAAGTTCATGTTGTTCCAGCTCATTGTCGTCAGTATATTCATTGCTCCATGTCGAGCAACAGTCGTCATCGTCGTCATCGAATAAGTTGTTCCAGACCATGGTTGGCATACTGCTCAAAGTGAAGTCACTCTGGTCTGGTTCAATATCTGACTCTGTTTCCTCAAACCAACCTTCTGGCTATGAGGTTGATTGGCTTTTTGAGTCTTCATCATCGTCATCATAGACCCATTCATGTCTATGATTCATATCTACCATCGGTTCATCAGCTGGATCATCTGGATAGAATGAAGGGTTTTTCGGAGTGGGTTGGTCTTCATAGAAAAATCCCGGTGAATCCAGTTGATGGTCTGAATAGGATGGTGATGCATACTCCACTTCAGACCTAATGGGATGGTCTTGATGACTAACATCTTTGTTGTCTTGTGATGGCAGTTGTAATTGGATTGTAACCAAATCGATGAGCTCTTGGAGCCTCCTGCCTTGTTCAACATCTTTATCATGAAGTTGTTGTACTTGAGCAGCAATGCTTTCGAGACTCGTCGATTCTACCATGCACATATAAGGGGAACCCGCTGTATCAAACTGATGCTTTAGGATGAATCCTTGTTCAACAGTTTGAAGTACACTTCTACTGTAGTCTGCAGCCTCGGTGGCTACTTTGAGATGATGCTCCTGCTTGTCTAATAGTTGCTGGAGTGGATCGACATTTTCTTGGAGATGAGGAACTAGGGAGGTGAATGCCTTGACACTTTCTCCAGCTAACTCCACTGCCTTAATCAGTTGTTGATCCCATGATAGCACAGGAGTCAAGGGCTGACTGGCAGTCTCTGTTGTTGGAATCTCAACATATGACGATGGTGGAGGTAAGTATAACTCGACTAGCTGTAGAGCACGACCTTCAATTATTTGCCAGCAGTCAGAACTATGGAAAAACTCGAGAGGATAGGTGGACAAGATGACTTGTCTTACTGAAGTGAGATCCATGGCTGAAAAAGGTAAAAGAAAAAGAAAAGGTATTTAGTATATATGCACAAGTGTGTTGAAAAAAAAAGAAAAACTATGCATATATATACAGGCTTATAGTGACAGAACAAAATCTTTTAGGCATGTAAACTTGGCAAATCATGTCCCCAGCAGCAGTGCCAAAAACTTGATCGGCCTGAATCGCACATCCAGAATACGAAGGAAGACTCAGAAGGAATTGAACTCTTAAATTTATAACCTAAAACCTTCTAGGCCCCCGCAACTTTTATTACGGGGTCGAAGTAGATATACAGGGTCAAACACAGGGACGTGATGACGTTTAGGATGCCACATATCTTGTTTTTGAGTCAGATAAGCCAAAACGATATGCGATGAAAATATATGCTAGAACTAGTCTAGCGTGTTGTCACGATTTAAAACAAAACAAAGAAAAGAAAAGTAAAACAAAACAAAACAGAGCTTGTGGTTCTATTAATCAGAGAAAGATAGTTCCTGGCCATGTAACCACAAACGGGATAGTCTATGCACTCGTTCTTGGGTGTAGAAAACCCTCGAACACCTAAGCAAGCATCTAGTACACACAGTGGCATCTATCATGTGGGTCATCCCACTCGCTCTCGCGATGCGTGACTAAAACCATCAACGATATGTCATCGACCCTCTCTCAAGGAATGACATATCAACACCTCAGAATATACTAAGTTCCCTCTCAGGTCTTAGGATATTCTGGGATGTTAGGAACAGAATACCTTGGATCGTCCTCCTTTCGGGTTCAGATCCAAACTATCATCTCTTAACTATTCCTACAACGGATCTCTCGATACAGGTAGAAATAGCAGTTCAAGTGAGTAAGAGATCAACCAAACTATCAATCATCACTAGAAAGAGAAAATAGAACATGCAACATACTAGATATGATATGAATCTACTTGCTTAAGGCAAAAGTACATAAACATGCCCAGATCGGGCTACATAGCCAAGAAGGAACTAACTAGCCATAGACAAGCATGGTTAGCACTGAACAAAGACGGATGAACATCGTTTGTACAAGAAATAAAGGAATACAGTAGAATGAAAGAGAAGAAGAAAGAGATATAGTCTATAGAAGAAAGGTGACTCTCGCTTCTTGGTCTCTGTGCAGGCTGAATCTCGTTCCTTAGTCCTTCTCTTCATCCTTATGGACTCCTAGGTTCTCTCTCTCTAGATCTGCTCCGAACAGTAGTCCAGTGGATGTGAGAGGATGTTGGTGTAGACTGTTCTTCTCTCTCCTCAGCTTCCACCTATGGAGATCATAGACCAACAGTGGAGGAGGGTGGTGATGTGGATCTTCTCTCTCCTTGATGGTGAGGGTGCACGTAACACAGATCTACTCTCTCCTTGGTTTCCACCCTTGGAGAGAATAGATCTGAGATGGAGATGGAGGAGAGAGAGAGTGGAGGCTGGTGTCTGCTGGAGCACGTAGACTGGCTTCCTTGGTCCTCTAGGACCTTGGGATGCTTCCCCGAGGCTCTGGCTCCAACTTGGCAGCCTACTGGCGTCTAGACATGACCAAGCAGCCATTTGGCCTCAAGGCTGGATCCTCTCCCCCGTGAATAGATCAGGTCTAGGGGTATTTATAGGGCTGGGTTGTTGGTCCAGTCTATTTTCACATGAACCGGTCGCAGTTCTGTGTACCCAACCTGGTCGTGATGTTCTACCCAGGTCACGGTTATTTTCCATTGTTGCCAGCAGGTCACGATTCCCTTGTGGTCGCGATCATGGAAGGTCATGATCGCGATCAGGTCAGTAGAGGGGGGTCACAATCCCAGTGAACCACGATCGTGAATCATGGAGATGATCGCGGTCATGGCCAAGTGCACTTCACGGATGGATGATGGACCGTGGGCAAGAAGATCGCGTGCAGATCGCGGTAGTTTCTTGTAAGTCACGGCTGTAGGTTGTGGTCTAGTGCTACACATGATCACTACAGTCGCGATCCTTTTCTACTGCTGCTATGAGCGGGCGACGGTTTAGAGACAATGCTGAGAGGCGATGGCAAGAGGTCATGGTTTGATGCAGGTGGAGAGGAGAGGGGGAAACATGGGCAGACGTTGAGGTGGCGATCAAGATCGTAGTCATGATCAAGATCGTGTTCGTGATCAAGATCATTGTCTGGGCTAGCAGGGTGAAGTATGTGGGTGGAGAAGGGAGCAGGAGGCGATGGTGGAGAGAAGAGCAGGTCGTTGAGGCATGGAAGAAGGAGGTGAAGGAGAAGCCATGTGCGTGAGGAGGCGGCAGGTCGCGACCTTTGCTGCTGAAACTGCGGTCGCGGTTAGTAGCAGAGGTCATAGTTATTTTGGCGGGAAGGGATCGGTCGCGATCACTGGAAGCCGCAGGCAGAAGGAAAGTAACCGCGATTGCAGTTTGTGCATGAGGGTGGTCACGATTCTCTGACAGTGTGGTCGCAATTATTGAGATCGCGGTCGCGATCTTGGCTGGTCGTGGGTGGGAGGTTGTTCTGTGTGAGGCAGAGCCGCGACCTGGCATTGGTGAAGGAGCGACCACAATTCGAGGAGAGAAGTAGGTGTAGGTGGTCGAGGATAGGTGACGACCGCAGTCTAGGGGTGGTCGTAGTGGGGCTGCTGGTGATGTTGGCGAGTAGCAGAGAGGGTGTGGCTACAAACAGGCCCGTAGGTCGTAGTTGGGAAAGATCGTGAGTGCGGGGAAGAATCGTGGGTAGGTGTATGAGGAACCACGATCGCGGTTCTTGTAATTCGAGGTCGCGATTCGGGTAGAAAAGTGAATAGAAAAGGGTCAGGCACTGTAGCTGCGCAAGGAAATAAAGGGGCTGTTGACTAGCATTGACCATGCCTAATCCAAGGCTAAACAAAGGCCCACAAGGTAGTATTTGTGTTGGGATTAGGCCCACAAGCTCCAAATAGCCTGCATAAATAGGAATAAATCCCATAAAATAGAGATTAAATCAACTAAGTTTAGCATGGATATACAGAAAGGTTTAGATAATAAAATCAAGTAATTTAAGTAGAATTGGGCCTAGGATTAAGGATAAGACAGTAACGATCGTTAAATGAATTATCATGCAGTATAACTCACTGGGCCACAATTTAGCAGAGAGAGAGTATGTAAAGATAGTTCATCTATGTTTGGTGCCTGCTAATCCAAAATTGGCTATTGATCTACATAATGGATAATTAGCTACTTTATCTAAGTGAATAACAAAAGGGCTAAAACATGAGCAAAGAGGGGCATATTAAGGCCAAGGTGATATAAACCATAAATAAGATGCATGGACAAAATGCATAGATTTGGGTGTTATCACCTAGTTCTTAGGGTTTCTATATTCCTTGACTCACTAGGGTTTTGTAAACCAACCCAAGTCCCATATAGGGTTTACTCTAGTAAGGAAAAACCCATAAAACATTTTTCTTTACTTTATCAACAATTTCCAGAATACATGTACATTAATTGGCATAGAATGCCTTAATGCTATTTCTTCTCGAAACACTAACTTGAGATGAGAAGGGAAATATCTTATATGATTTATTACGCAAGAGGGTAAGAAGTGGATTAAATTTGATATGAGAAAACTTAGAGGAAATATTACTTCAAAAAGACCCTAGGTTCTGGCCAGACCGGTATCACATTGTCTAAGGGAGTCCTCATATACCAACTTAATGGTGTAGAGCAAAACATTTCCAGTCCCCAAGATCATGATCTATTCTAGACACCATTACTGTCATGTCATGCCTTAATAATTCTCCTTTTCTTTTTAAAGATTAATTGAAATTTTAAACTATAAAATATTGTTTGAAAAATCTAGGGATCATATATCAAATGTAACGAACTCATTTTTCAACATCCCTTAGTTAAGGAAAGATACAAAAAATTGAGAGCCATTACCTAAAATTCCCAAGGATCCATATTTTATAGAATAACAAATAATTGTAAATTATTTCCATTATTTCAAAGTATTTTTACATGATGTCCCTCTAAGGAGTGACATGAGTTTCTATCATCATAACTGTACATATGAGAGGAAGTTTCTCTATAATCCTCTTTTACTAATATTTTATGCCTTCAGGTGGATTTCATATGAATCATCATCTTTTGAACTCTTCATGTATAGAATTTACCTCAAACATCGTGAGACAAAAATATGAATCAGTATATCAAAATATATTGTGTATGTGGGGTACATGAAAAAGTTTGCGGGTAATATAACAACATATAATCACATAATTATTAGAAAATAAGAACTAGCATTTTCTTCACATATTCTCATCTTTATGTGATACTCATGGTGGCATTATAACTTAACAGAATGTATATAAAAATCCAACAATTTATTTTCTCAATGAGAAAACATCGGAAAACACTGGAAAACTCTATTATGGGTAGTCATAATCATATCCATGTACCTCAATGGTGAATCATCAAATCTTGTAGTCATACTTTTAGCATATTATCCAATCAAGCAAGCAAATCAAGCAATCGACATTTAATCTACATGTATGTAAATCCCAAAGTGTCACCATCCCATTAATTTGATTAAACCCCACTTGGGTCCTAATCTAGGTTTAGGTTTCCTTGGTATGAATTTTTCATTAGAGTTATGATTTGAAGCCCTAGTTACTATATATAATCATATCCTCTCATTATGATCACTTGGATCAGATTAGGTTCATTAAGATTATCACAAGTTATAATCTTTAACTTCAAAAATCCTAATTATTCATATGCATGATTATTTGTATTGGAAACTGTAATTATCATCGTTATGGTCATAATCATGTTAAATTACCATTATATTTCACCTTATCAATTTACATCTCAAATAAACATAGTTAACATTTATGTGCCTTAATCGCAATTTAAACATGCATGCATGGTACCTTTGTAATAGTAAGCACAATTAAGTATCAATTATATTTTATCTGTGTTCCTCTCATTTTCTTGATCATTTTCATATTTAGGCTTGCTATATTTGGATAACCCTATTCTTTTCTATAATATTTACAAATTTCTTGCTAATGGATTAATAGGGAAGTGCCACCTAGGAAACTTACCTCTCATATTCTTATCTCTTAGGTGGGCTAGGGTTATACTGAATAGACCAAACTGCCCATGTGTTGTGAGTCAGGTCCTTACACCCTAGAGGGGGATTACGGTCAAACTGATCCACACTTGTCTTCATTCATTTCTAACGCAGAATCAAGCTCTATTCTAGAAAGAGGAACGAAATATAAAGAAGGGGGTCGGCTCGCTTTGTGCCGAACGATTCTCCTTGCATGGTGGATAGAAAGATTCAATTCATACTTCATAGAGCCATTGCTCCTGCTGCCTGCATGCCTCCTCACAAGGCCCTCTACTGTAGCTGTGAAGGGGTCAACCGCCCTTTGTTTTCACCATGGAGGGAACAAGCAAGGGCTCCTTCACCTCCATCGCACCCAACAGAGCATGACGAAGATCCACTTCGGATCTAAGATGATCAGGGCTATGAGAGCTACAACTAAGGGTGCAACCTCTCCAATGTGGCTTGTTGCAGACATCAAACAAGTGGTCATGGTGAGGACTATCACACGGATGACTATAATGCTGGTTGGGATGGACAGAGCATCTAGATTCACCCAAACCTCCTTCCAGGGTCTGGTGTCACCTTTGGTATCTAAGAATCCACTTCTTTTTCCCAAGAGGAAGGTAGGGTTGGGAAGGGATGGTGATGGCGTAGCAATGTCTATAGTCCCCCTCTTAGTCCTTATATAATCGAGGGTAGTTGGGTTTCAGGCATTTCCATCCTTGTATACCAGTGAGAAAGGGGTAATTCTTACAATGAATCACCATCTTTCATAATGTATCCTTCTTCCTTTCAATTTTTGTTTTTCATGTACACAATCAAAGTATCCCTTTTTCTTTCCTTCCATTGGTATCCTTCACTTTTCTCATAGTTATGGAGTGCATTCATGCAAAAGGTACTTTTAGTTGTCAAAATAAGAGCATTTAATATATTTCAAATATGGTGACTTATATATATATCTATATATATATATATATGTATATATATGTGTGTGTATGTATATATATGTATGTATATATATCCGTACATGTCCTTCAAGTATCCCTTTATTTAAAATACCAACTTCACACAATAAGATGTAAAGGAAAACATATAATACATGTCACTTTATTGGCTAATTTGATCATGAATTCTATATTATTCTTTTACCTATCTCTTTGAGATATTCCTTCAACCATAGATCCTCATTTCAAGGAAACTCCCTACTACCTTTCTGAATGTATATTCAATATGTAGGATTTAATGGAATATCTTTCCCATACAAAACTTTCTCCATTTAAACATTATTTAAAACAATACCATTATCTCATGGAATATTCTTTTTCTCCCAATTTCTAGAATTCTCTTCCTTTCCTTATTATTTTCAAGTATACCAAAAGTTAGATCAAATAACACTAATTGATGTCTCAAAACATGTGTTTCCAACTGGCTAGATAATTACTCTTTTAATCACACACCTTATTTTCTTTTAGAAACTTGCATAACATCCCATATTTCTATTACGTACAAAATCTCTTATTTCTTTAATTATCTTTTTCTCCAAGGACCTATTTGCAAAGAAAATAATCTCATGGGCCTTTATAGGGGCCATGGGTTGTTCCCATGCCACAAAGATGATTTAATTATTTAATAGATAATAATTTAGGAATGTGTTTATCAAACCAAGTCTTATATATTTCACAATTATTAACATTTGAGGATATAACAGACTGAGTTTTCTAGAACAACAAACCCATGTGTGGAAGATGTATGACTTCAACGGCTGCAAAAGGTTTTATGCATAATGAAGTTATCAGAGGATAAGCAGATCAACTATGTAGTATATCTTCTTATGGAATATGTTGAGTTATTGTGGTGTGGAGTGGAAGATAAGAGGTGAAATACAATGACGACCTAGAAAATTTTTTTTTGGATGAGTTCTATTAAAGTATTTTCCTCCTAACTTTCTGAGTGATGAGACTAGGAAGTAAGAAAATACCAAGCAGGGTGTCATGACAATTGGGGAATATGGGCCTATTTCACAAGATTGCCTAATTTTTTTCCACAATTGGTACAATATGACATAGAAAAGTGCAGGAGACTTCAACAAGGATTAAGATCATAAATTAGAAACAACAAATCAGAAGTTGGTCGAAGTGACAAAGAAAACTTTGGAGAGTTTGTGCATGCTGCAAGACATAAAGAAGAGTCAGATAATGGTGATAAGCAATATGAAGGTGGGAAAAGATCTGGAGATTTTAGTTTAGAAGAACAGAACGATGGTGGATATAGATGAGGCGGTGGTTTATTTTCCAAGATAGGATGAGGTCTTGGTTGTTTTGAAAGACAAGGATCAAGTTCTTCAGTTGAAGAAGGTCTAGTTCCCATAGATGGAGTACACCACCATGGTGGGCACCTTCATGAAGTCGTTCGAGATCATCAACATTAATGATAGCTACACAGAGATAGGATACAACTATGTATGACAATCGTGGTAGGACACATCATTTTCAATGTTGGGGAGTTAATACTCAAGTGTGTTACCATTCTAGACATGTGAGACATATTCAAAGATACTTCCCAAAGCTTTAGTTTATACCTAAACAAAGTACACAATCACAGTTTCAGATTTCTTAGGGATAGGATCGAGTTGGAGGGGCAATTCCTTTTGTACCCTCAAGATATAGAGGGAGATCACCTAGTACCAATAGTGGATAACGAGGACCATGTCGAAGAAGGAGAGTTGCAAGACTTTTTTTCTATGACACAATTTGAAGGAGTAGTATTGCCTAGATGTGTTACATATGAGATGATTCTCTTTAATAGCATTTCAATTAAAGTTTTGATAGCTCTCGGTGCCAAATATTCTTTTATTCAAAGATTAATAGTTAGTGGATTAGATCTCTTAACCAAGGATATATATTATGAATAGTTGTTAAGAATATTGTTAGGTGAACCAACAATTTTCATAGATGTATCTCCCAAATGTCTTTTGAGTTTTAGTGAATATACTATATGTGACGTCCCCAGATTTTCTAAAACTTAATCTGAAGTGTGACGTCCAAATTGAAACCCTCACCTCAGTGAGAATCCCAATTTAAACACCCCACACCAGGCTAAGAAGAAGAAAACCAAGGGAGTCAGAAGGAAACAATCAGTAGCACATGTACATGAACAATAATAAAACCATACACACATGTTCACCATTCAACATATAATTACAACATGAATTGTTAGAACATTTGATATTACATATCGAACAGAAACTTATACATATACATGTACTACATCTAAACAACAGGATCTTAAGACAACAGGTCCACCTGTACATCAGCTCGCTACACAACTCTCTTTATCCTGGACCTTCAAGAGCATAACCACAACCTAAACAAAAAGATTACATGTGGTACACGTCAGCACAATATTTCATGAATATTGTACTGAGTATGCCTACGTGTGTTTTTATATACCTCTCATCATATCTTGGCAATAAGATAAAACTAATACTTGGCAGTAACAGAAGAATATAAGAAAAGCATATACTTGCACAAGGATATTCATTAACAAAAGAGAACACATATTTTAAGCTTATTTTCCATTATATACCAAGGCCTTTATGATCACTACCAAAGAGTTAGATCATTTGTACAAGGTGACCACTACCAAAGAGTTAGGTCAGACCACTACCAAAGAGTTAGGTCATATGTACAATGTGACCACTACCAAAGAGTTAGGTCACTTCCAAGCACACTACCAAAGAGTTAGTGCTTTCATATAATGGAACATATATATTATGTTTCAAGTGTTCATAGCCATAAGTACAGAGAATCATGCAACATATCATACAAGAATAATCATTTCATCCAATATCATATGCCAAGTATTTTACTATGCATATAACACAAGCATATGGTATAATAAGCCAAGTAAGAGGCAATGGCGTACCTTCCAAAGAGATAGATCATACTAAACACATATCACTGATGTCAACTATAAGCTTGGTCAAACCTGATCAAAACAAGACCATATACTATCATCAGGTTCTCATCTTATTATGTCTCATCTTAACCCTAATTATGTCCATTAGTGTTTATCTTAGTTCATTAGTATATTCTCATATCACTTGCATTCTTCTCTTATATTTATCTTACTGATCTTATATTCCAGATTAGGATACATAATCTGATCATTAGGTTCCATATCCTTTTTGCGCACATATTAACCCTAGGTTACATCATTAACCTAGATTAGGGTTTTATAACATGTATTAAGATTCATCTTCATATAACATGGATTTTGTTCATCATTATGATCTAATAATTAAAACTGAGGTTTAATATACTGATGTGAGCTTACTCTGTGAATTCCAGTATTTTGTGAGCATAACTGTAATTATTACACATTAATTAGGGTTATTCGCCCTAATTAGCCATATAAAGCAAATTACATGATTTTGTGCATCAACATCATAACCACTGACCTTATATGGATTATAGACATCAAAAAGGATTTACTGACATTTTATCATAATTTTAGGCCATCATTTGATATTTATTATCCATTAAACAAGCATTACACCTCTTACATGATATTGTTGACATTAATACCTCAAAAGCTTGATATGATGGTTCCATCTTATTCTATGCATTTTTCTGAGCAATTTGGTATATTATATGTATTTTTTGGATCATCGAGCTATTTACTACGATTTATGCAAGATCTAGGTAATTACCTTTTTCTGGCCAATGGCGTGCTGCCACATGGCTCTAGGGTTGCACGGCTCTCCTTTGTGCTGGTTGGTTCGCGATCCAGATCTGGCGGTGGATCCATGGGTCTAAGGATCCGAGGACCCGACTGCTCCTCCCTCTGGTCCTCGCATTCAGTGTGGACTCTGTTTCCACAGAGCGCCGCCGCAGAGCTCAGCTCTGGCGAGCAAACAACAAGTGCCGCCTCCTCCTCGTGAAAGATCTACCCCGGCCCAAGCTTCAGTGTCTTTCCCTCAACGCCGCTGGCCACTCACCTCGGTTGCTCAACCTCTGATGCTCCATTTAGGTGAGAGCACCGCCGCCATCCCTGGTTGCGGCGGAGCAAAGGGGCAAAATAGTTTTCCTCCTCCTCGTGTCGATCCAAGGCTCCCGAATGTTGCACAGTGCCTCGAGGAACTCCTTGCTATCCTTCAAAAGTGGCGGGAGCAGCTTCAGATGGCCGTCGACCTCGGTCTTCTTCTCCGGCAAAGGTGCCCCTCGGCCACCATCAAAACTACCTTGAGGGCCTACGGGAACATATGGGTTGAATTCCCCCGATCTCGAGCTTCATTTTCCCCTTCTCATCTTGTTCTGATTGCCCCTCTACCCCCGAGCTACTCCTTCGGCTACCACCTTCTCAGCGCAAAGGAGAAGCAGCTAAGGGACGAGGCTCGTTCTCTCTCGTCTCTTGGTCATTTGACCCGCTCAAGGTGTCAATCCGTTCGTAAATGGGAGGCAAATCCAACTCCTCGATCACTTCTCCCCATCACCCCACGATCTCAAAGAGTGGCGTCCAGGGTGGGCGCGGATTCAGCTGTCCCACTACCTTGCTCTAACTGCAATGTAGGAGACAAGCTGACATCCCTCAGATCCTAATCCAAGGGTTCATATCAGCCTCGTCACCAAGTGAATCTGTGACATCCCTTTCTCAAGGGTTACAGTCACTGGATCGGTAATCTAGGGCTGCAAGCAGGCCACGTAGACCCAACCCAAAGCAAAAGGGGCGTGACACTCTCATTAAACAACAACTTAGGTCGAAAATACATCAATATGCACATTATTTCATGATATTCAAACCTAAATAACTCCCTCTAGGAGCATCCAAATGCCACCATATTTTAACCATAGCTTCCTCTCTACAAAAGGTACCTTGTACATGAATTTGGTGCCAAAAATCAATTGTTAGACCATTCAATTAAATTCCTCAAGAAGGCATAAAAAGAGAGATCTTAATCATTATATAAATCTCAATCAACACTCCTATTTTTTGTCAAAAGCTTAGAACTCTCAATATAACTCAACCATATGATTTCAATTATGTCATTGGAAATTTAGGATTCTAAAAGTCCGCTTCATCACATCCTACACACCTTAAAAGAAATTTCATCCTCGGAATTAAACCAGAAAAACCACTTTGTCACACTATAGCTGTTAATATCATTTTATTAGACATTAATTCTTTTCACATAATTTTGGGTATGAATTTCCATGAGATGTACCATGTCCAACTACATTGTTGAAAGAAAGAGGCTATGTTTCAATAAAGTTGTTCTACCTATGTCTTCACTGGAGTCAAAAAAAGTCTTATCTTGTGCATAGTATCAGCTAATATAGATGATAAGATGATGAGAAAAGGGTTTAATCCTTTATTAAAACATGTGGTAGATGCAAAGTTAGAGAAAAGAACTGTTAATATAGATGATGTTTCCATAGTATGTGAGTTCTCAGACGGTTTACCTTAAGATTTACCAAGTTCACATCCAGAGTAAGATGTTGACTTTGAGATACAAATTTTACTGGGTAGTCGCCCAATAGCATTAACAACCTATAGAATGACACATTTAGAATTAAAGGAGTTAAAAACTCAATTACATGAGTTACTAGGTAAGGGTTTCATTCAACCTAAGCATTACCTTGGGGAGATCCATTGCTTTTTGTGAAATAGAAGGATAGAACTATGTGGTTATGCATAGATTATGGGAAACTGAATAAGATAACCATCAAGAACAATTATCCTTTGTCTAGGATTGATGACCTATTTGATCAGTTATGTGGGGTAACATTATTTTATAAAAAAGGTCTCATGTTAGGTTATCATCAGTTGAGGAAAAAGGCATCAAATGTACCTCAGTTACCCTTTAGGATAAGATATGGACATTATAATTTTGTAGTTATGTCTTTTGGATTGACAACTGCTCCTACAACTTTTTTGGACGTGATTAATATGGTTTTCATATCGTGTCTAGATTAATTCATAGTAATGTTTATAAATGACATACTTATATGTTCCAAAGATGAAGAACATCATGAGCAGCATCTGATGATTTCTTTGTAGTTATTGAGACAACATCAGTTGCATGATACTTCAACAAATGTGAGTTTTGGTTGTCTGAATTTTCCTTTCTTGGACATCTCATATCAGTAAAAGGAGTCAATGTAGACTCTAAGGAAGTGGAATCTATTCTTTAGTGGTAAATGCCTACAACTTCTATTGAGATCAAAAGTTTTCTTGGGTTAGTTGGATATTATATGAGGCTCATAATGAAATTCAGTGTTCTAGCACCACCACTTACATATTTAGCAAGAATGGATGTGCCTTTTGTTTGGTATGATAATTGTGAGAAAAGCTTCCAGAAATTATAGAAAAGATTGTTCTCAGCACTAGTTTTGATCTTACTAGAAGAGGATAAAGGCTATGTAGTGTTTTGTAATGCATCTAGAAAAGGATTAGGAAGTTTTCTTATACAAGAAGGAAAAGTGGTATCTTATGCTTCTAAACAAGTTACAAAGAATGAAAATAACTATCCTATGCATGATCTTGAGTTGGTAGTCATAGTACATGCTTTAAAGGAATGGTGATATTATCATAATGGTGTCATGTCAGGTGTTTACTGATCATAAGAGTCTAAAATATATTTTCACACAAAAGGATCTTAACCTAAGACATTGTAGGAGGATGGATATTATAAAGGACTATGATGTTACCATTGATTACGGCCTTAGGAAGGCCAATGTAATGGAAGATGCTCTAAGTAGGAAATCCACATCACATGTGGATATGTTTTTATGGCATGTCAAAGGAGAGATTTGTTGGTCAAAATGACAGAGATGATCTTAGATTTTAAAGTGATAGGAAAAGGGGGTATTATTGCACAAATATAGGTTAGACCTACATGTTCTCATTAGGTTATGGAAATTCAACAATTTGACAATGATATACAACAGATTATACATGAGATAACAAAAGGTAAGAGAACAAAATTAGATACTCAAATGATGGGATGTTGGATCGGTAGGATAGATTGTCTGTGTTGGATGACACTAAACTATAGAAGTGATTCTTAAGGAAGCATACTATTATATGTATGCGACAAATACAAGTAGTTCTAGTATGTATAGAAACCTCAAAGAATTTTATCAGTGATGAGGTATGAATAAAGATGTGGTTGAGTATGTATCTAAGTGTGATGTGCATCATCTAGTCAAGGACGAACATCAAAAGCCAACAGTTATTCTCCAACTACACTCTATTCCTGTCTAGAAGTGAGACCATATCACTATGGGCTTTGTAATTGGGTTATCAAGGAAACCACGTGGATTTGGTTATATATGGGTAATTTTTTTTGAGGGGATGACGGGACTCAAAGCAAGTCTCGTCAATTTATTAAAGCATTACCATCTATCATAGCTACATTGTTCACAAAAGAAGGGAAATTCGACTCAAAGTAGAAATTAGAAGACCGACTAATAGCTTCAGTAGCTATCTCGTGTGCAACACAATTGGCTAATCTACTAACAAAAGAGAAACTAAAACTATTGAAATACGATCTAAGGTGCCAGATATCTTTGATGATGATTCCCAGTTGGTTCCTATGTGAGACCTTTTTGTGGAACAAACTGTAGACTACTTGCACGTCTGTGTCCACTACAACCTGATGGAGTCCTTGTTCATGGCTTGAAATCAAAACTTGTCTAATAGCTAGAGATTTGGCTATTACCGAGTCAGCCACATGTTCAACATGCACACCTTTGACCCTCTTCAACTCTCCTTTATGATTTCTCCAAACTATCCCAAGTCTCGACCTTCCATCTCCTCTCCAAGTAGCATCAATATTCATTTTGATGATGTCATCTGTTGGTGGCTATTGTAACACCCTCCCTAAGCACATACATGCACATAGCGGAAGCAACACTGAGTTATCCATAACTCATGCACTCAAGGGGGTATTACATAAAACTAGCATTCATAACAACAACATAATCAATCACACAAACTTTAAATATAAACATTCTCATCATTGTTCTTACAAAAAGAAACATAAAGGTTATCACATGGAAAAATAATTTAACATCTTAAGACATAGTCTATAGTCTAGAGTTCTAAATATAGAAACATAATGTTGAATATATAGAGCTAAGGATCATCTTATAGTTGGCACCCCACCAGATATTATCTTGCTCGATCCTTGTGCTTGAGTCTTTGGGATCTACTATGTTCTTACTCCTCACCTGTGGACATCTCGTCCCCAGCCATGTATTGGAAAAACTATTATTAGCGTAAGTGGCATGAGTATTCTAATATGCATATTATTAAAGATATAAAATGCTACAAAATATCTTTGAACATTATAACAATGAATATAACATTAAATTTTGTATAAGATCTGAAACATAAATATGTCTTCTTTCTTTAGCTTATCTATTAATCTTTTTACTTTATCTTTCTTTGGAGACCTGTACTCTGACCTATACTCTAGTACCTGGGTCTCGTGAGCTGCACTAAGGTGCCTGGGTCACATAATTTGTACTTTGGGCCTGGGTTATGTCTCTGAATTGGCCTGCACTCTGGTGCATGGGAATGAGTCATGTCTCTCTTATCTTAATCTCTTTCATTATACTTATAATGAGATTATATACATTCTCTGAACTAAGACATCTTTTATTTACAACTTTTATCTGATTGTGGCCACCATTATACAATAAGTCCTCCTTGGTTGACACCAAAGTGTCCTATATGGTGCAAAACACCCTCTGTTGGCACAACGTGCCCTCTGTTGACACCAAAGTGTCCTCTATGGTGCAAAGCACCCTCTGTTGGTACAACGTGCCCTCTGTTGACACTGAAGTGTCCTCTATGGTGCAACGCACCCTCTGTTGGCATAACATGCCCTCTGTGACACCCGCAGTGTCTGGCACAATGCGCCCTCTGAATCATCTCAGGACTCTTTGGTGAGGACTTATTATATAATGTATTATGTGAAGGTTTTGAATTAATTATCTTAAATCTAATCTTACTAAACTCTGAATCTGAACTTATCTGAAACTGAGTACTAAACATGTACTGAATTCTAAATCTGAATCTCTGCTCTTAAATTCTGAACTGAATCTATTACTGAATGTGAATATGGATCTCAATTACTACATAATTGAGTTTAGGTCTAAAACCCTTCTCATGTATCTATATTCAATATCTGGCTACTCACACAATGAGTATCCTAAATTTGAATCTAAATATGATATTCCTATTAACTGGGTAAACTTTATTCTGAAACTCTGATTTGATAGATTGACTACATTGATAAATATAAGACAACTGAGCCTAAAGGCTTAGGAAAAGGGATCTGAATTGAATCTATAAATAGCAAGTATACAAAAGTGACTAAAGTAAAGTATGTCCGGGTAACTTAAGTATAAAATATCTAAAATGTGATTCCTGACAAGATAACTCTAACTCTTGAAAGTCTCATGAAATATTATCTTAACATGAATCTTAATGCATTCATGTGAGCTTAACCCTTAAATCTTAAAACATAAATCTTATAAAATATTATCTTGCATACTTAATCATAACTTAATGCATTTTACTCTTATAATCTTATCATGTACTAAATTCTTAGATCTTAATCATTGTAAGAAATCAAAATAACACTTAGTTCTCAGGTATTAATCTATATAAGAAGTCTTAATAGCATATTTCTACTTGAAATATTAATACACTCTTATCCCACATTATCATGCATGACTATCTTGGTTGCATATCTTATCTTGTAGTCTTACTCATTAATATGAATAATTACTAATGGTCTTATAGAAACATGATACTTTAATTTTCTCATGAACCTGGTTCATGAGTCTCTATCATTCTTGTAAATCTAAATAACATATTTCTTCTCGAGATATTAGGAACATGTAAAGACATAACAATGGATGTCTAAAAAAGTCTTTCTTTCTTAAAATTTGAACACTAGATCACATAAAGCATGGATTATGAAAATATGATGAGTTTGATAAATAGAAATACTCATGGGCATGAACCACTTACGTGAAATGAAGCAACTCCAAAAATAGTCGGTGATGATCAAAGTCCTAGCCACCACTATCGTTGCTAAGTCGAATTGTTTCAACATTGTTGATATATGATTTCGTTGTGTGAAATGAAGAAAGAGAATAGACCACATGCATCCCCTTTTCACTAGCATGCCCTGAACATCTTTCCAGACGTGTTCCGTGCAAGGAGGCTATCATCATCCAACTACCACACCAGGCATCATCTTCCCCATCAACATTCGGTAACGCGTCAAAATAAACCATCCACAAGAAAATTAGATCCATCTCTAAAACCATTGCCAGCTAGATTACTCTATCGATGAGAAGTGTGATGTTCCATCCGTCTCTAATGAGCAGAGTCCATGCTCCTCATCATGACTTCATACTTCAAAAAGGCTGCACGTGCAGTTCATAGTTGTGACTCTTCTTCTAGGTTGTTCTGCCTCTGTATGATTCCGTAGGGTGGCGACATAGATGGGATTTCAGTCACTTAGCCTAATACCATGAGTGGTTGCAAACTGTTCAGCAGCCATGGAGGATTAGAGATCATGATGGGAGTAAGTACTAGATGTGATTTCATCCTCATCATCACCCAGGGATCAAAATACACTCCTCCTCCAATTCATCTTGTTAGACGCCATTCCAACTCTGATCTCTAGTGGTAGGCCTGTAGGTGAAAGGCCAGAATGAGATGACTTCGTCTTATGATGTTGTGATGATGAAGAACCTATGATTCAACTTTTCCTTTATCAGATCTAATCATGTGTCCCATCTTTGGGTGGAGATGAATTGGCTTGTGTAGGGATGCCGCTCATCGTGCCCTTTTTCATGTGCCCCGCCACCTATATTTTATCCTAAATATATAGCCAACAACATGTGCGTAGAGGCATAAAGGAAGAAGAGTCAAACTGTGTGTTAGGTTTAATATATGCTTAATTAAGTATGATACATGAATCCTGGTTTCCACAAGTTTCATAACAAATCAAATGCATTTTGTTATGTTGACATAATTGTTTGTTCGGCATTATCTTTCTTCATATAAATGTATTTTAAATTCAAATTTCAAACTATAGTTCATGTAAGCGCATGAGATACGAAAAGTGAACTTATGCCTAGTAAAGATAATTCTATACCCAAGCCTCCACATGAATAAACTTATTCAGAGTATCATATAGGAAGTCCAATTACATATTCATGTACTTTGAAGAACCATTCTACTATACTTTCATTTATAAGAAAAATCCTTACCAAAATTGCATCATAAAATACGTCCACATTACTTTCCAAATTCATTTGGGGGGGGGTCAAACATGGTCAAAATGCTACCAAATTTGGACCACATGCCCAAGAAGGAGTCTAGATCCTTCCTATTCTCTTATATTTCCATTTTAGTCATAATTTCCATGTGTGGTCATTAACTTGATTATTTTGCATTAAAAGATGAGATAAAAGGAAAAATACTTTCCTTACCCATTTACTTGAGTCCAAAATGTTAATAAACACTTACTTCCCATTCAAAGGCCGTGTAAACCATATTGTATGCTTTTTGGGAAACTATATTGGAGGAGAAAGAATAAGAGTCAATAAATGATACTTTCCCTTATTTTAAAAGCCATGAAGAAAAAGAAATAGGTAACTTCTTATCTAGGGTATCTAATTCATATTTATACTTTCAAATTATGATCCTTTGATCTGTCTCCAGTATTTCCTTTAAACCATTTTCAAGAGTAGGAGAGATAAAAAGGGAAGGAAAAATTAATGGCGATTGATTTGAATTAATGGCAACACATAATGCTCATAAGAAAGAGAAATTGTATTTTGAGCCTTATTTTAATTTTCTTACTTCATTATCCTTTAAGAAATTTCATTTTATGGTCTTTTTGCATTAAGGCCCTCAACTTATTTTATTTAGGAAAAACCACATTCCAGGGTTAAAATTACACTTGAAATTTGGGATGTTACAGCCGCCACCTGCTATATTTCTTCACCTGATCTTCTCACTGGCCATCGAGACCTTTCTCTTGGCTGTTATATTTGCGATAATCTACCATGAAGGCTTTGGTAGACTTTAGGAGAAAACGAATGTCCCTGCCCTCCTAGCCAAATATTATCTTGTTCCTGTGGCACCAAATGGTCATAAGGGTAGTGACGATCAGGTCACCTTCTTCATTATTCCTCTTGCGCAGTAGATGAATAATACCATCCCCCAGTTGCATTTTTTCCGCCTCTTTGATCTCCTCCTGAAGCTCTCTCCCTTCATGGTTCCATACTCCCTGCACATGGGAGCATTCAAGAAGCATGTGCCCTGTGGTTTCTTTCCCTTGATGGCACAACTTACATTCCCCATCTGGATGGCAATACCTATCATAGAGTCAGCCTAGAGTAGCCATACTACCGGTACACAGCCTCCACAAGAAGTGGGATGCCTTTGGTGGCCATCCTCTTCTCCAAACTTCCTTCCATAGGTTACTTGGATGCTGGCTCCACAGGTCAGTGAGTTCCGATACATTACATGTCCCAAGCCAGTAGTTGGTCTTGACAGTGTAGTTTCCATCCTCACTTGGCCACCAAAAGCATGTGTCCTCGCCCGGGAAGAGCCCCAATGTAATGGCATGGTTATCTGCAGTAATATTCGGGAGAAAGATCACTTCCACTGTGTCCATGTCCCATTCAGTCATGTTCGGCATTATTAAGTCACTGACTCTCTTTATATGATCATACTCATCCTTCCGGTATATGGACAACTCACCTGTCATATGAGAGAGCCATTGGTCCTCCCAAATATCAATCTGTGACTCGTTACCAACTGACCATTATATACCTTCCATGAAGAGCGCCTTTCAATTCCATATACTACGCCACACATAGTTGGGGTTGTTCCCTCTTCTTACTATGAGAATGATGGAATTTGGGAAGTATCTTCCCTTTAAAACTTTGAATGCCAGCGTGTCATGTCTTGTGTGTAGTCGCTACAATTGCTTCACTAAAAGGTCTTGGCTGAAGATCTGTATATCACTAAATCCCATGCCTCCTTGTTTCTTCGGTTTGCATAGGTTCGTCCAACTCACCCACGTGAGTTTCCTTTCTCCTTCTTTTGCCCCCTACCAGAACCTTGATATGGAGCTATTGATCGCTGCCACCACACCCTCTAGTACCTGAAAGAGAGTCATGATATAGTTTGATATTGATTGGGCCACTGCCTTAATGAGTACCTCCTTTCCTGGTTTTGATAGCAGTTTCTCTTTCCACCCTTGAAGTTTCTTTGCTATGCGCTCCTATATAAACTAGAAAACCTATTTCTTAGATCTACCTACTATTGTAGGAGGACCCAAATACTTTGTGTATCTCTCTACCTCCACCACTTTCAGCAATGCCTTTATTTCTTCCTTGCAAGTGTAGGGCACCCCCTTGTAAAAAACCACTTCCGTCTTGGATAAATTTATTCTCTGTCCTGATGCTTGTTCATATTAGCTGATAATTTCAGCTACCTTCAAGCATTCTTCCCATGTGACTCTAGTAAAGAGTATGTTGTCATTTGCAAAGAACAAGTGAAAAATGTGTGGTGCATGCCTACTCACTCTAACTCCATGGAGACAATTATTGTCCACAGCTAAATTAAGAGACATAGATAAAGCTTCAGCACATAGAATGAAAAGATAAGGGAAAAGAGGGTCTCCCTGTCTAAGTCCTCGGTCGGGTTTGATTGTCCAGGTCATGTCTCCATTAACGGAAATATGCATTGGTGTATCTTCCTTCTCCATTTGACTTTGAAGCCTAGTTTCTACTGAATGTGGTCAAGGAAACTCCATTCCACTCTATCATAGGCCTTTGACATATCCAACTTGAGAGGCATGTTCCCTTTCTTTTTCCCTTTCCCTCCCTTCATGGCATGGAACATCTTGTAAGCAATGAGAGCATTAACCATGATGAGTCTTCCCGGTATAAAAGTGCTCTGCTTTTATGACACAATAATGTTCATGAAACCCTTCAGTCTGTTAGCCACCACTTTGGATGCAACTTTTTATAGCACATTACAAATACTGATAGGCATGTACTCAGCTAGTTCCTTTAGTTGGTGTGACTTTGGAATCAACACAACAAGAGTATCATTTCTGTCCTTAATATCCCTTTGCTCTTTCCACCATCCCTTAATGTAATTTGCCATATCCCTCCCTATCACATGCCAGAAATTTTGAAAGAAAACTTCCTTCATACCATCCTATCTTGGGGCTTTATTTGGGTGCATGGACCATACCGCCTGAATGATTTCCTCATCAGAAAAGTCGGCTTCCAGCTTTTTCCTATCCACATCCATCAGTCTTTCTTTCACTCCCCTCATGGCCTCTTCAAATCCACTTGGATTTCTAGATAAGAATAGTTCTTCAAAGAATCCTATCATGACTTTAACGATGTCCTCCTGCTCCTATTTCCATTCTCCATTTTTATCTTTTATGCCTGAGATTCTATTTCTTTTCCTCCTAGAAGATGCCTTCTGGTGAAAATATGTTGTATTTTTGTCGCCATCTTTCAGTTCATTAACTTTGGCCCTTACTCACCAGTAAGTTTCATTCTTCCTATGCCAGTATTGTAGCTCTTTTGCAATATCATAACATCGATGTAGATTTACTCCGTCAGGTGGTTGTTGTTGGTAGAAACTTAGATCTTCTTTAGATTCCTTTATCTTCTTTTTGATGTTCTAAAAATGGTTTTTCGCCCACTCCTTTAGCCTTTCTCCACAGTGCTTGATTTTCCCTAGTATGCTCATCCCTTCACCTTCCTCCCAGCTTTGCTTTATGGTCTCTCCATAGGACGGTTCTCTGACCCACATTGGTTCAAAGATGAAATGTTTACCTCCTCTTCTCACCCTTCTATCATTCTTTTCAACAGAGATAACAATGCAGGTGTGGTCTGATTCATATTTCGGTAGGTGAATCACTCTATTATACTTGAAAATTTGCATCCATTCCATATTAGCTAGAGTTCTATCTAACCTCTTGATGCAGCCCTATTTTAGGGCTCCATCCTGTGCCATTTTGTATATAAGTTGCATCTAAACATGTTAGATTACAAGTATTTTCCCCCAATTTGATTATCATTGCAAATATGCTTATGGATGTTCTTTGCGCTGTTTTTAAGGTACTTGGACCACAATGGATGGACGAGTGTGATGGAGGGACCCAAAGGAGGCCCCAAAGCTCCCCCAACCTACCTTAGTGGCCAAGGATCGTCTCCAAGAAAAAACATCCAAGAATTATGAAGTTTGAAGCCATGCTAGCACTAGAAGACCCCAGCACGGCCGTGGTGCCATGGAACGGCCGTGCTGGCAATTGAGCAGAATTACAGGTTGATCGACAAATTTTGGAAGTTCAAGCAAGTCAGTCACCACGGTCGTGTTGACCAGCACGACCGTGCTACGAAGACCACACCACGGCCGTGCTGACCAAAATGGCCGTGCTGGATGAAGATGGAACGGGCGTGCTGCTCAGAACGACCTCCTCCCAACTCTGCCACCACGGCCATGCTACCCAGCACGGCCGTTCTACCTAATACCCAACACGGCCGTTTTGCCCAAAACGGCCGTGCCACCAGCCTCTGTTTCCACCCATCAACCTGTTGGATTAACACTTAGCCAAAACGGCCATTCTCCTCCACCACGGCCGTGCCCACTCCTACCCAGCACGGCCGTGCTACCCAAAACGGTCGTGCCACCACCCAAAACCTATACAACTTTCACTGTCTTTCCTTTTTTACCCCCACTCAACCCTAGCTCCTATATAAGCACTAGTTGCTTCTAGGGCTCGAAAAAGAGCACCCCTAGCTGACCCTAGCTGCTTCCTTGCCTCCATTACTCCAATCCACCTACTCCCTTGCATCTAACCCCATTTCCACCCACTTTCCACTCATTTCCACCATAGAAACCTAGTTTCTCTAGGTTTCTATCCATCCATTCCACCATTTTCATGCACCCCTGCACCTTTGGAGGAGGGAGGTCGTCTGCAGCTGCTTGGAGGTGAAGAAGGAGGCCACTACATCGAGCTTCATGGCGTTTTCCCTTCTTCTATCCCC
Source organism: Alisma plantago-aquatica (assembly GCA_963693085.1). Taxonomy (NCBI): domain Eukaryota; kingdom Viridiplantae; phylum Streptophyta; class Magnoliopsida; order Alismatales; family Alismataceae; genus Alisma; species Alisma plantago-aquatica. The sequence continues at coordinate 89,369,477 of OY856410.1, read as the reverse complement.
TTCTTTTCTTAGTTTGATCATGTATAGCTAAGCCCCCTTGGGTGGGCTGTTTGGGGCAAAAATGTGACTTTGATACCATGTTGGGGGAATATAATTTGTAATGAACATGTTTCATTTCTATGATGATTGCCTTTGCTTATACCTCATTTCCCATTACTTGTGCATGTGGTTGTTGTTTAATTACATTAATTTCTTGCCTTGTGGTGTTTGAAGACATTTGTCTCTAGGATGTTTTGGTTTCTATGTAGCTATCATAGGATTGGCTCCTAGGTCCTTAATTCGGATCCCTAGCTAGCCCCTTATCTTCCTACATAATCACCTTCTTCCTACATGCAAATGTGAGTTCTAAGTGACTAGTATAAGTGTGATTAGTGCAATTGCCTAGGATTTCCTAAAGGCTGAGGTGGCTAGTGGCATGAGGTCAAATACCCTCATCTCTACTCCCATCCTTACCCTTGGTCCTCAATTGACTAATACCACTTATCCTAGAGACCTAGACTTGGTACGTCCTATGAGAATTACACCTAGCCCTAGTTCTCCAATTAGTAGCTTAGGGTACATTCTCATAGCACCCACCTTGTTGTTTGGTTTGGTAATCTAGAATGAGATATGTTAATTGCTTATTATGGTGACATCCCCCAACTAATGTCAAGGTCACATTCCCAAACGGCCCACCTCCTTCATCTAATTGCTTAAAACCCTAATTGCCTAGTTTGCTTGTCAATCCTAGTGTAGTTCATTTGCTTTAGTTAACTTAGTTAATTGCCTAGTTTTGTTAGCTAAGTGGTAATTTAGGTTTTTGATCTTGATTAGTGGTTAAGTTAGGTTCTCAATTGCTAGTTTCTTGCTTAGTTTGGTATAATTCATTCTTGCTCTTGGTTAGATAGCTCGTTAACTTAGATTGCTCACTTAGCCTATTGATAATTTAGCTTTCATCTCGCATTTCTTAACTTCTCTATTAGTTAATCAATCAACAATCAACCTTAAAACCCTAAAAACCCTACTCTCCGCACTAGGAACGTAGCTCATGCCATCTAACTCTAGTGCCCCCTTTATCCTCGCGGATCGACCCCGTACTTGCCACCTCACCTATACTACGACATGACCCCGTGCGCTTGCGGGTGTAATGTCTTAGTAGAAGTAGGTAGTCAGTGTGGGACCATACAAATTTCGAAAGCAAAGATCCCATCTCATCCTGTGCCTCCCGACCTCGTAGATTGCATTTGTTTCAAGCCTCTAGCGGGAGCGCACCACCTCTCCTGAACCAGATTAGATGGTGAGTTACCTCTCCACCATGTGAATGGGTCCCCTGAAAATCCCAAATCAATCAGTGCACAGTCACCAATAACCTCCCTGAAATCCTACAAGAACCTTTCTGGTTTCATTGGTCCCCCTTTTTTCAGAATGGGATGTGATCTCATTAAAGTCCCCAAAAAGAAACATAGGGGAGTCTGCTCCAGTCACGATCTTCCTCATTAGATCCCATGTTTTGAATTTCTATTTTTGGTCTGCCCATCCATAGATACCCACAGCTCTATACTGATAGTTTCCTTCAATAATACAATAGTCCACATGGTGTTGTGAGTATGTGACAGTGTCCACCTCAACATTTTTCCACCATAGGCCAATGCCTCCTACTCTTCCAATACTAGATTTATAGATCCCATCAATAAAACCACAGGCTCTTTTGGCTTCCTCCAATTTTGCAGATGACACCATGGTCTCTATGATAAAGACCAGATTTGGGCTCTCCCTCCAGCACCATGACTAGAGATCTTGGATTGTGTCAGGGTGGCCCATGCCCTGACAGTTCCAGCTTAAGATTTTCATTGTTGTTCATGGGGTTGGACTCCTCCAACCTCCGCTACTTGGGTGCTAGTCTCCCCACAACTTTGTAACCCTATTCCATTATCCTTTCTCCTTTTCAGATTGGTCTCTGCAGGAAGTTCCTCATCTATCTCCATGTCCTGAACTCTAGTCCCCTTTGACATTTTCTAGCGATAGACTCCCATACAACTTCGCCTTTTGGAATTCCCAGTCTAGCAACCTTGCTCATCTTGTACACCCAAACTGGGTTTTTTTGCGGTCTTTTTTTTCTATCTCCCTTTTTTCTTCTATTATGCATTTACTTGCTCCTTTTTGTGCCTAGCTCTGGTTACCATTGGTAATCACTTCTGTGTAGTAGTCGTCTCCATTTTTCCCTGATCAGTACTAGTTCCGTCATTGCCTTGTTCTTTTTGTGAAGTAGTTGTGGTTGAAACCTCCAGGTTATTGTGCTCGTATCCATCCCATGTTATTGGTTCTGATTCTGAGATTTTCCTCTCTATGAATATATCTAGCAGATCCTCCGCTGAGAATTCATGTACCTACCTTGCCTTCCCTGTCCTCCTTCTATTCTGAGTGTTGTCGACGCCCTCCTTTTCCCTCCTCTATGCATGCTCCTATTCTTTCCCTTTCGAGTAGCTTCCCCCAGGGGTTTCAGAGTCCCCTTCTTCCTTGTGCAAGGATCGTTCGTGACCCTCCCTTAGTTGTTCCATCCCTGCTTCCATTCTCCTCATCATATGTCTCTCTTCCTTATTCCCTCAGATCTCTCTATTATTTCTTCCTTCCCCCCTCAATCCTTCCATGAGCGATCGCTCACTTCCCTCACTGATGGATGACCTTGTAACTCTCTTCCCTTGCCATCCGCTCTCCTCCCCTCCTCCTAGATTTGTCTTGCACCTGAACACTAGCTTTGTTCTTGTGCCCCCCTCACCGTAGACATCTTGCGTCACTGTAACCCTTGACTTCCTGGGGGATGCCTTGAGCCACGCCCCCCACTGCTTCTCCACCCCCTCTTCCTTCACATACTCGAGGCAATCCCGATCCAGATCCCCTATCCTGCCGCACATGTAGCAAAAGGATGAAAGCCTCTCATACTTGACTTCCACTTCGACTTGTTTTTTGTCCATGCCTTGGATCCTTAGCACTCTTTGTAGAGGTTTGGATACATGGTTATATATGGGTAATATTGGATAGGCTAACTAAGTATTTCCATTACTCAAGTAAAGTTAACTTGGGATACACCCATACTAGATAAAGTCTACATATATGAGATAGTGAGGATGCACGGGATACCAGTTTATATAATATCTAATAGAGATCTCAAATTTACATTTAGATTCTAGAATCAAACACACCGTGCCTTGGAGACAGGACTAAGGTTTACCACATATTTGGATCCTCAGATAGGCAGATAATTGGAATGGGCTATTTATGTTGAGAGCATGTGTTTTGTAGTTTAGTGGTAGTAGGGATAATCACCTCTATCTTATGGATTTTTCTTGTAATAACATTTATCATTCCATTTTCGGTATGGTACTTATGAAGCTCTATTTGGGAAGAAATTTAGGACTCATATATGTTGGTATGAATTTGGTGAGAGGCTGATTTTAGGTACAAAGATGTTGGAAGGGACAATAGGAAAGGTGCATGTGATTAGAAAATATTTAAAAGATGCACATTGCAAACACTAAAGCTATGCATAGAAACATCATAGACTTCTTCAGTTATTGGTTGAAAATGAGGTTTATTTGAAAGTTTCACCATAGAAAGGTGTATTAATTTTTGTTATGGCGAGGCAAAATAACTCCTAAATACATAGCTCTGTTTCCAATCATTCACAAGATTGGACTAGTAGCATAAAAACATGATTTGCCAAGCTAGACAATTTACATGTGTGTCATGTATCTATGTTGAAGAACTGACATATCAGTACACAGAAGATCATATCACTAGAACCAGTAAAGTTAAGAGAAGATGTTTTTTATATATAAGGACCTATATAGATCATATATAGTAGAGTTTAAAAGATTAGAAAGAGGAAATACCCCTAGTATAAGTTTTATGGAGAACTCATGGAGTAGAAGAAGCAACAGGGGAGTTAGAATCAGAAATTTGTAACAAGTATCAGTTTCTCTTTTAGGAATTATGGGGTGATATTTTTATTAAGGGGGATACTCTTACAATTTGTATCATGCTTAAGTGGTAATTGTAGAGTTAAACGATAGTCCTAGGGTTAATAATGCTTGTTATTATCTTAATTACCTTATGAATTGTTTTTAGCTTTAATATTTAAAACAAGTTGTGCCACAAAAATGTAGAAATTAAATTACAAATATGTATAATCAAGAATGAACCAAACTAGAGTTGAAATGGATAAGTTACAACCATTTTAGTCATTAGTAGCAATTCCATCGGTTTATAACCAAAGAATTAAGATCAAAGATTTCTCTTAGATGACAAGTTGAGGGTTAATGGAAAGAGTTGGCATCTGATGGTTTTGAATGAAGGTTTTTTGAGTGCTCAAGTCAATGGTTTGACTAGATCTATGGAAGTGTTGACTATCAATCAAGGAAAAGTAGACCGATGGTTTAGCAAGGATTATATTCCAAAGGTTTTTCTAGGTAGCACCAATAAAAGAGTAGATTGGCAAGAAACAACCAAAGGTTTGTTTGGTGAGTGTATATTGATGGTTGGACTAATGAACATCAACCAAAGGTAGGAAAGATTGATGGTTCTAGAAAGTGATGGTAAATTGAAGGTGAGAAACTCAAAGGAAACAAGTGAAGGTTGTATAGACCAAAGTATCATGCCTAGAGAATGTCAGGAAATTGATGGTTGCACAGACCATCAGTAGAGCCTACTGGTGGCTCAGCTTCCAAAGGTAGTGATTGAAGGAGTACCAACTGAACACTTATCTTATAACATATTGGTTGTGCTGTCACCTAGCTTAATCATTTTGAAAAAGCTTCAATCTTCATAAATACCAAATGAAACTGATGGAATGGAACCCATTAGCTTTGTTTTCATTTCACTTCCCTCATGAATCCCTTCAAGTTGTGATGAGGGTGATTGTAGAGGTGACCTTCGATGATGGAGACGGGAAGAGAGAGATTAGCAATGAAAACCAATTGTTCTTGTGTAGATCCATCTTGGTAAGTATTTTTCAAACCAGGATTATCTCCTTCTTTATGTTTCTTTAGCATGTAGGTATCTGATCCATAAATTGAAGGTCATTCTTGACCTTCATTTTATCTTCTATCTCCAACCAATTTCTTGAGGGTTTGCTTACTTCCATGTGAATGGATTGGGACGATATCTTGAGGTCTGAAGCTTGAATCAGACTTTTGAAATTTAGAATCCAAGATTAGTAAGTAAATCACGTGCAAGTGAGTGGAAACTCACCTTCTAACCATCACAATATACATGCATGAAAGAATGATGTTTTCTATGTTTATCATTACTCAATAGTTGTTATTGTGAAATTATCATAAATATATAGTAGTATTTAGTAGGGAAAATATATTATTCAATGTATTATTTTCCATGATGTCAATACATTCAATTGATGCATGAGATTCAATGCAATAGGATAAATGAAACGGTGGATTGGCATTAGAAACCTCATATTTTCCCTAGTTCTAGGTTTAGAGAATTAATCTGTGACTTGAGAGAATTCATGTAGTTTCTATTTGCCTGATGATTGTGGTTATTTATTCCAAATATTCTTTGTCAAAGATAGGGTAATATTAGAAATGATAAATATTTTAACTAGTGAGAACCCATTACACTAAATGAGATTACTCAAAACATAAAAAACAATCAATCACTAATTAATCACATACCCAAAAATATGGGTAAATTAAAATTGATTTCAATTTTAGCACCTACTCAGAAACATTTGCATAAGAGCCCAACATCTTTCTTTTATCGATACTATGACAAGAATTTGATACGAATTGTTCTATCACCTTAGACACAACATATATACACAGGATAACAATATTTGTATATGCCACACAAACAAGTATTAACATGCTAACAAAATTTTGATTCGTTTGAAACACCATATACAAACTTTTCCTGCCCAGACCTAAGAGTACAAGGACGACTCTAGGACACACTAGACATCTAATCAACTTTCTCAAAGATTCATTACTATAGCTCCTCTTTTCTGCCACAGGTTTGTTTTTGTAACTTTTTATTACCTAAAAAAATTTGGCGAACCACAATGGTGAGACCCATGTCGCAGCAAGAGATATAACCTCCAACAACATTTATTGATTACAACATTTTAATGTAATTAAACAGTTAGCCAGTTGAATCATACATAACAAATAAGATCAGCAGTACTGATGATTAACAAAATACATAAAGGAGCCTATAATAACTATCATCCTTTATCTTGTTGACAATATAAGCAATTTAGTAGCATATGCATATCTAGCATCATGAGAAAGTCTAGTAACATAGCATAGCTAACAACATGAGCATGTCTAATTGGTTGAACATATCAACATCATAAGAAGAGCCAACAACATAAGAACAACTATCTGGAAAAGCATGATTAGCAGTATATGCATCTCTAGTTACAAAGGCATCGGTAGCATGCTAAACATAACTAATAACATGAGATAGCTAACATCATGATTATAATCAGAAGTAGAAGTATAGTTATCAACATAAGCATGGCTATTATATGTATGCATCTACAATCTTAAGCATATCCACAACATACGTATACCTACTATCTCTTAATTGCACTAAGCATCATATTTATGTAAAGATAACAAACAAGGGTTATCATCTAATGTGATACATCGTGCATAACCCTAAACAAATATGCTACAAGGTTTTATTACATATTTTATTATGCCCTGGTGAATTTGAATTATACCATTCAAAGTCGAACTGACCCCTGTGAAGGGATATTCAGTTCCGTACAAGATCTAGGAGTGTCGGTATCCTAAGATTGCTTCCCCTCAGTCAGTATGAGTAAAAGGGAGTGACACATCAGTCAAATCTTCCACCACAACAACATATAGTCAAGTTGCTAACCACTAGTCCTCCCTTGGTACAGGTCACAACACTAGAAGCCAGGGTATCAAAAACCCTCTTATCTGAGGTACAACCACAATTGTCCTCAATCACATCATGTTATAATCACTAAGACACGATTGTAGCCATTCTCAATCACATCAGATGTATGAGGCATGACCATAGCCAACCTCCACAATCTGCATTGTGGATGATAAGGATATATCCTCAACCTACCACCCCCCATACTCAATAGTATGCACTCTGAGTTTCCCTTAGGAATACTCGTTTCACCATCCAGCAAGTTCTGACACTGAAGATGGCTCTACGACACAGAGCACTACATGATTAGAGTTGCACTTGATTAGTTATGCCAATTGGGTGAATTAAGGTTGCATCAAACAAGTGTACATACAAACCCTAATTCACTTTTAGCAAGCATTTAAAATATTACAACTTTGAAAAGATATAAAACATGTGAAATATAATTTCTCATCTCATCATCACATGGTACTATTCATTTGCCATTCATGAGACCACACTCGTCATCATACTAGCGCAAGATATAAATCCTTTTCACAATATCATAGGATATCGACCCTTATCAACATAAGAGTATTACACCTCATTCAGGGATCAACCATGCTCAAAGGTCATTAAGACCATCGTACTATCACAGAATATAAATCTTTTTTCACAATATCACAGGGTATCAACCCTTATCAACACAAGAGGATTACACCTCATTCAGGGCTCAACCATGCCCAAAGGTCATTAAGACCATCATAGTGTTCCCTGTAAGATCATCATTATCTTTCCATGCCTTATAACAAGGATCAACAACATCACTTACATATAATACACCAGATCAGCATAATATTGCATTAATGAGCTAGGAGATATTCATAAACAATAAAGTAGGGTTATATTAACATTAAGAACATTCCTTTATTACATCAACATGCCAGGAATCTAGATATGATTAACACTCATCATATTCATAATGCGCATGTTTAGCATAAGAAAGTATCAACCATGTGGCTATGATAACCACCAATTAACACATTAAGGTTATGATCATGTTAAGGAGGTTATTACACCATCATTACATCATATAAGAATGTTAAACATGAATACTCATCTTTATCTATTTGCATTAGAGTTAGGTTTAAGATGACAAATTATATCAATGTTACTAATCAGCACTTATACCCAAACCCTAACTCACAGCATCCCCATTGGATCATGGATGCACAAGGTGAAGCATCACCATCACATTCCATACTATTCTCAAGTATGAACCCACACATAAATCAAGGTGTAACGATCGGGTTATAGCATACTAGGGTTTCAACAACAATAAGAGAGTACTCCATGATTGTATTAATCATTCAAGGACTATTCATACCCAATCACCATCATTTAGTTATATTAAAGCTAGGTATAACAAGCTATACCTCATTAGGGTTACATATCAACACAATATGGTTATAATACCTTCTATTCATATGAGTGAATATGTAAGACTACCTTATTAAGGGTAACCCTCCATTTGTTCCATTATCATTCAACCCATATCACCATACCACAATGTCACCCAGAACCATTGGATTTTTAAAAGGTAAGACCATTGGTTGTTTACATAAGCAAACACCTTGGCTAAACCACCTATGAAGTCCTTGATTTGTGCTCTATAAAGAGTCACCATATAACCCTATACATCCCTTGATTAACAACACAAAAAGTTCCATTGAGAGTAGGGTAAAACCCACAATCGACTGCTCATTTAAAACAAGCCATCCATTGTCAACAAGTATGCTCCTTAAGTTGATCATATAAAGGAAACCATATAAATCACATTATTAGGACCAACATATTACATTAGACATCATTCCACTTTATTGTAGGAAGAAACATTAGATCTTGACCATTGGGTCAAGTTCATATGTTAAAACCATCAATTACAGTATAGGTCCGACCATTGCACCAAGAAACCATTGGTTTAAGGCTTAATTGATGCTACAAATACAATGCTTAACTCACCATAGGTTGTACAAACATTATTCACCATCATTACTGACCATTAACCCACCATAGGTTGTTAGATCAACACTATATTCATTAATCAACATCAAATATTAAGCTATTGTCATCATTGATTGATAACATTATTAGGGTACTTAATGGTTGATCATTCAACTTCTAATTGATCCAAAACCTGACCTAAAGGGGTGACCATAGGTTGTCACCATTATATGACACCTTTGATCATGACCATCAGTTGTCATGAAGACAACACCATAAGGGTTGTTGCAATTGTACCATCATTGGGTCATGGGTTTACAGAAGAAATCAGCTTAAACCCTAAACCTGACCATTGGTTGATAGGTGCTTAGCGCCATAGGTTGTCAAAACAACCTGATACAAGTCATATTATACCTTAGGAATAACATACACATTATCACAAGTTCATCTAGAACTGAAATCAGAATAGGGAACATTATAAAAATTGAAATCCAAGTCAAGCATAGCTTTTTAGTGCATGAATCATCATTTTCAAGCAAGAACATGAGCTAGCAAACTTATGGTAAGCAATAAACGTGGAGAAAGTTATAAAACTTGCCTATAATGAGATGATGAAACCCCACATAGAAGAAATCTCTAGCATATAGGGTAGAAAATCCAATCATAAGTTGTGAACTCGTCCATCTAGCACCTTTCTTCATCAAATGAGCAAACCCTAGCATAAGGAGCAAGAAAGGTAGGATTTTAGAGCTTAAGAGCAATTTCTACCATGGAACAGAAAGGTTATGACCTAAAGAAAGGTAGGAGGAAGGATAAAAAGAAATAAACAGAGGAAAGAAGGGGATTCTTACTCTTTTAGGTCAAGATCACTAGAAGGAAGCTTTTTAAACCCAACAAGGAAGTCAATTGCAACCCTAGATCCTTTTTCCAAGAATGTCCCCACTTTCTTCTTCCTTGGATAAGAAAATTCAAAAAATCATATAGGGGGAACGCATTTGGGAGAAGGAGGGAAATGGTGAAGAGAAAATGGCTCGTTTTGGTGTTTGGGGATAAGTATATGTAACTTTAAGATAAAGAAAAAGAAGAAGTTGAAGTTTTAGTATCTATCCAAGTGTCCATGGCCTTAATTTATTAAGAATATACAAGCACATGCACAAGGCGATCCCCCACCATCTGTATAGGCCTTCCTAGCTTTCCTTTATCAAATTTCCCAGCCAATCAAAAAATTCATTAGTTGATAGCTACTAAAGGTAGCTCATCCATGAAGGGGTAAACCCTAAAATACCCTTGGAGAAAACACCTTCAAACCAAGGCTTAAATAGGTGCCAAGTGTCTGAACAAGCTCAAGAATGATGATAGAATATCCAAGGAACATATTTCAAGTGATAAATTGCAAATAACACCTCTCAATTGGGTAAATTGCAAAAAAGTCCAAAATATTCATAAAATTGCATAACTTGCTCAACCAGTGTCCAAATTGGAACAAATTTGAAACTTAAGCTTGTCTTATGATTTCAAAGCATATAAAAAGGTTATATTGGGGTTCTAATCACATTAAATTATGGTAATTAAGCTTATTTAACTCATTAAGCAAGTTTAGGGGCCTTACAACTATAAACCCCTAATAGGGATTTTGCCCCCGAAATCCAAGGTAAACAAATATGGGTACTTCCTTTGCACCTCATCCTATTAACTTCACATGGTTACTTGCATATCATGGTGATGCCACATCATTCATGCATATCTCATCTTGGGTCAGCACAAAACCCCCATCTAAGAAAACATTCTCAATATGGAATGTAGAAACTTGTTGTGTCATCTGGACAACTATAGTAGTAATGTTCAACTTTAAATTCTAGATATCATCCTTAAATTATATCTATTGTATAAAAACATTACTCAAAAGTCATACTTGCTATCTTTTTACCAATCATGGCATGTGTCCCATACCATTCCTTGAAGCATAAAAAAGGTGATGTATCCATCTTTTTTTTTCTAGATACACGGACACCGGAACACTTGTTAGTTCTTTTTCAGCATCAAAAGAAATGATGACATTGGCACCTATCATTCCATACAAGGAAACATCATTCCTAGTCAACCTTGTTAGGGGTGAAACAACAACACAATCTTCATCTTACTAGGATTTACACAACCTACTTAGAAGACATATCATGATCCTATAAAGAAATTTAATCAACCCATCTCACTCTTGTTCAACTTGTCTCATATCAACCCTTATGCTCTTTAGATTGTTTCAAAATGACTACTTGATCAGAGTAATAAAAAATATAACAATCTAATAGTTCCATACTTATCTTTTCTTCAATAATTGAATACTTGTCCAGGGCACCCAAGTATTGATATTAGGCAGTATGCATCATGTTTATATGTCATGTTCCTAACTTAGACATCATCCTAGTCCTAAGTCCTAGTGTCCCTATAGACTGTATGAACCTAAAGCTCTAACACCAACTTGTGAGAACCCATTACACTAAACGAGATTACTCAAAACATAAAACACAATCAATCATTAATTAATCACATACCCAAAAATATGGGTAAATTAAAATCAATTTCAAAATCAGCACCTGCTCAGAAACATTTGCATAAGAGCCCAACATCTTTCTTTTATCCATACTATGATAATAATTAGATACAAATTGTTATATCACCTTAGCCATAATATATATACATAGGATAACAATATTTGTATATGCCACACAAACAAGCATTAACATGCTAACAAAATTATGATTCTTTTGAAACACCATATACAAACTTTTCCTGCCCAGACCTGAGAGTACAGGGATGACTCTAGGACACACTACACATCTAATCAACTTTCTCAAAGATTCATTACTATAGCTCCTCTTTTCTTCCATAGGTTTGTTTTTGTCACTTTTGATTACCTAAAAAAATGTGACGAACCACAAGGGTGAGACCCATGTCCCAACAAGAGATATAACCTCCAACAACATTTATTGATTACAACATTTTTAAATAATTAAATAGTTGGGTAGTTTAATCAGACATAACAAATAAGATCAGTAGTGCTGATGATTAACAAAATACATAAAGGAGCAGATAATAACTATCATCATTAGCCAGACTATCATCCTTTATCTTGTTGAAAATATAAGCAATTCAGTAGCATATGCATATCTAGCATCATTAGAAAGTCTAGTAACATAACATAGCTAACAACATGAGCATGTCTAATTGGTTGAACATATCAAAATCATAAGAAGAGCTAAAAACATAAGCACAACGATCTGGATAAACATGATTAGCAGTATATGCATCTCTAGTTACAAAGGCATGGCTAGCATGCTAAACGTAACTAACAACATGAGATAGCTAACATCATGATTATAATCAGAAGTAGCAATATAGTTATCAACATAAGCATGGCTACTGTATGTATGCATCTACAATATTAAGCATATCCACAACATAAGTATATCTACTATCTCTTAATTGCACTAAGCATCATCTTTATGTAAAGATAACAAACAAGGGTTATCATCCAATGTGAAACGTCATGTATAACCCTAAACAAATATGCTACACGGTTGTATTACATCTTTTATTATGCCTTGGGAAATTTGAATTGTACTATTCAAAGTCCAACTGACCCCTACAAAGGGCTATTCTATTTCGTACACGATCTAGGAGTTTCGGTATCCTAAGATATCTTCCCCTTAGTTAGCATGAGTAAAAGGTAGTGGCATATCAGTCAAAGTTGCCACCACAGTGACATATAGTCAAGCTGCTAACCACTAGTCTGCCCTTGGTACAGGTCATGGCACAAGAAACCAGGGTATCAAAAACCCTCTAATCCAAGGTACAACCATAGTTCTCCTCAAACACATCATGTTATAATCACTAAGACACGACTGTAGTCGTTCTCAATCACATCAGATGCATGAGGCATGACCATAGCCAACCTCCACAATCTGCATTGTGGATGACAAGGATATATCCCCAACCTACCACCCCCCATACTCAACCGTATGCACTCTGAGTTTCCCTTAGGAATACTTGTTTCACCTTCCAACAAGTTCTGACACTGAAGATGGCTCTATAGCATAGGGAACTACATGATTAGAGTTGCACTTGATTAGTTATACCAATTGGGTGAATTAAGGCTGCATCAAACAAGTGGACATACAAATCCTAATTCACTTCTAGCAAGCATATAAATATCACAACTTTTAAAAGATATAAAATGTGTGAAACAGAATTTCTCATCTCATCATCACATGGTACTATTCACTTGCCATTCATGAGACCACACTAGTCATCATACTATCACAGGATATAAATCCTTTTCACAATATCACAGGGTATCGACCCTTATCAACATAAGGGGATTACACCTCATTCAGGAATCAACCATGCCCAAAGGTCATTAAGACCATCATACTATCACATGATATAAATCCTTTTCATAATATCACAGGGTATCAACCCTTATCAACACAAGAGGATTACACCTCATTCAGGGCCCAAAGGTCATTAAGACCATCATATTATTCCCTGCAAGATCATCATTATCTTTCCATGCCTTATAACAAGGCTCAACAACATCACTTACATATAATACACTAGATCAGTACAATATTGCATTAATGAGCTAGGGGATATTCATAAACAATAATAATAGGGTTTTATTAACATTAAGAACATTCCTTTATTACATCAACATGCAAGGAATCTAGATATGATTAACACTCATCATATGCATAATGTGAATGTTTAGCATAAGAAAGTATCAACCATGTGGCTATGATAACCACCAATTAACACATTAAGGTTATCATCATGTTAAGGAGGTTATTCCACCATCATTCTGTCATATAAGAATGTTAAACATGAATACTCATCTTTATCTATTTGCAATAGAGTTAGGTTCAACATGTTAAATTATATCAATGTTACTAATCAACACTTATACCCAAACCCTAAATCACGGCATCCCCATTGGATCATGGATGCATGAGGTGAAGCATCACCATCACATTCCATACTATTCTCAAGTATGAATCCACACATAAATCAAGGTGTAACCATCAGGTTATAGCACACTAGGGTTTCAATAACAATAAGAGAGTACTCCATGATTGTATTAATCACTCAAGGACTATTCATACCCAATTACCATCATTTAGTTATATTAAAGCTAGGTATAACAAGTTATACCTAATTAGGGTTACATATCAACACCATATGGTTATCATCCCTTCTATTCATATGAGTGAATAGGTAAGAGTACCTTAATAAGGGTAACCGTCCATTTGTTCTATCATCATTCAACCCATATCACCATACCACAATGTCACCCAGAACCATTGGATGTTTAAAAGGTAAGACCATTGGTTTTTTACATAAGTAAACACCTTGGATAAACCACCTATGTAGTCATTGATTTGTTCTCTAGAAAGAGTCACCATATAACCCTAGACATCCCTTGATTAACAACACAAAAAGTTCCATTGGAAGTAGGGTAAAACCCACAATCGACTGTTCATTTAAAACAAGCCATCCATTGTCAACAAGTAAGCTCCTTATATTGATCATATAAAGGAAACCATATAAATCACATTATTAGGACCAACATATGAAATTAACCATCATTACACTTTATTGAAGGAATAAACATTAGATCTTGACCATTGGGTCAAGTTCATATGTTAAAACCATCAATTATAGTATAGGTCTGACCATTGCATCAAGTGACCTAAGAAAACATTGGTCTAAGGCTTAATTGATGCTACAACTACAATGCCTAACTCACCATAGGTTGTAGAAACCTGATCTACCATCATTAGTGACCATTAAGTCACCATAGGTTGTTAGATCAACACTATATTCATTAATCAACATCAAATATTATGCTAATGTCATCATTGATTGATAACATTATTATGGTACTTAATGGATGATCATTAAACTTCTAATTGATCCAAAACCTGACCTAAAGGGGTGACCATAGGTTGTCACCATCATCTGACACCTTTGATCATGACCATCATTTTTCATGAAGACAACACCATAGGGTTGTTGCAATGGTACCATCATTGGGTCATGGGTTTATAGAAGAAATCAGCTTAAACCCTAAAATTAACCATTGGTTGATAGCTGCTGAGCACCATAGGTTGTCAAACCAACCTGATTCAAGTCATATTATACCTTAGGAATAACATACACATGATCACAGGTTCATATAGAACTGAAATCAGAACAGGAACATTATAAAAATCGAAATCCAAGTCAAGCAATGCTTTTAGTGCATGAATCATCATTTTCAAGCAAGAACATGAACTAGAAAGCTTATGGTAAGCAATAAATGTGGACCAAGTTATAAAACTTGCCTAAAATGAGAAGATGAAACCCCACACATAAGAAACCTCGAGTAGGTAGGGTATAAAATCCAATCCTAAGTTGTGAACTCGTCCATCTAGCACCTTTCTTCATCAAATGAGCAAACCCTAAGCATAAGGAGCAAGAAAAGTAGGGTTTTAGAGCTTTAGAGCACCTTCTACCATGGAACAGTGAGGTTACAACCTGGAGAAAGGTAGGAGGAAGGATAAAAAAGAATTAAAAGGAGGAAAGAAGGGGATTCTTGCTCTTTTAGGTCAAGATCACTAGAAGGAAGCTTTTTAAACCCAAAAAGGAAGTCAATTGCAACCCTAGATCCTTTTTCCAAGAAGGTCCCCACTTTCTTCTTCCTTGGACATGAAAATTCACAGAAGAACAGAGGGAGAAAGAGGTTGGGAGAAGTAGGGAAGTGGTGGAGAGAAAATGGCTCGTTTTGGTGCTTGGGGATAAGTATATGAAACTTTAAGATAAAGAAAAAGAAAAGTTGAAGTTCTAGTATCTATCCAAGTGTCCATGGCCTTAATTTATTAAGAATATAAAAGCACACACACAAGAAGCTCCCCCACCATATGTATATACCTGCTTAGATTTCCTTTGTCGAATTTCCCAGCCAATCAAATAATTCATTAGTTGATAGCTACTAAAGGTAGCTCATCCATGAAAGGGTAAACCCTAAAATACCCTTGGAGAAAATACCTTCAAATCAAGGTTTAAATAGGTGCCCCATGTCTAAAAAAGATCAAGAATTATGATATAATATCCAAGAAACATAATGCAAGTGATGAATTGCAAAGAACACCTCTCAATTTGGTAAATTGCATAAAAGTGCAAAATGTGCATAAAATTGCATAACTTGCTCAACCACTGTCCAAATTGGATCAAATTTGAAACTTAAGCTTGTATTATGATTTGAAAGCATATCACAAGGTTATATTAGGGTTCTAAGCATTAAATTATGGTAATTAAGCTTATTCAACTCATTAAGCAAGTTTAGGGGCCTTACATAACTGGACAAATTAAATACCATTAGATAATAGATGCCCTAAGCACTGTAGAATCCTTCAAAGGAGGCATGCACAATGAGGTGGAGGCATGGTTCTGGCTGGAGGATAAGTCAAGATTGAGATAGCAAGATCTTATCAGATAAGGGTGTGGGGCTCTAAGCCATTAAGGATAAACTCTTTATCATAGTGTGGTATACAACAATAATTAAAGATGCCATCTGTACTTGAATTAGTGGTTATTTGGTCATCCCTTGTGGAAAAACTGATGTAGATTAAGCCAAACTACTCTGACTCTCTATATGATTACCCATGTTAAGAGGAAGAGTCAAGTTATCCATTCGCTCCCTTTAGCTGCTGACGCCAGACATGGAGATGCATGTTGTAGACATGGTAGCTATAGATTTCAAACTTAGAGTCATGGGCATTCTTGCAAGTCTTGTACAATGAGATTGTAGCTTGTTGAGATGCTTTCATATGTTGTGGTACACCTCATGTGGGTTCAGGGCATGTAATAAATTATGATGCCTCACGCCACAACAAGCGATATTACTCAAAACTAAAAGTAGAAACAACACTAATTATGTGGATAATCACAAAACATAGGAAATTAAAACCAATTTTGTAAGAGTACCACAAGATTTAAACATTCACATATAAGTCCCTAACATGACACTTGCATAACATGTCATTTATCATAAGGTTCTTACATCATTATTTTCACACTCTTCTCATCAACCTATTACTTGGGATACCTGTTCCACATATATATACATATACAACTGCCAAGACTATAAAACAAAAGGCACACAAGACAAAAACCTCATATCGGTAACATCTCCACAGAATACATCGAAAACACCCTTAAGACCTGATTGTACAGGGATGACTCTAGGACTCTGCACAAAAAGACTAGCAGTACTTCCAACTTGATCAGGTACTACTCTTGTTGCTGCTCTTCCTCAGCTACACGATCACCACCACGTCATGCATGGCCACCTATGGAAACCCATGGGGTGATACCAAATGTCTTAGTGAAAGATATAACTCTCCACTAATGTCTATTAAAGCACAGATAAACAAAGTGGATTCAATTAAATGATATGTACCCAATAGGTAAAGTACGTTATGCAACTAGACAATTATTGTGGGGTAGTGAAACAACTAATATTCTAAGAAGGAATATGAAGTTCATGTATATCATTCATCAACTAAATTGTATAAAAGCAAAGCAAGGCTTCAACCAATGTTATTCACATTTGTCCCTATGTAATTACACTACATGGTTGTATTACGTCTTTCATTATGCCCTGAGGAGATGAGGTATACCACCATACTTTTAACTGACCACTGCTAAGTCAAAATTAGTGCTATACAAGGTCCATGGAAGAGTCAGAATCCATGACCTCTCCACACCTCCTGGTCAACATGAGAGAAACATCACAATGACATAACATATGAGTCATCTACAAGACATCCTAGCCCACCTTAGTATATAGGTACAACACTAGTGAAATTGAGATACGACCCAGTCACACTCCTGCCATGGTATGGCCCACAGCCAATCTTGTGAAAGCATATACCAAGTCACATCATTGAGCTATGACTTGTAGCCACACTCCTACCAGGGTATGGCCCACAACCAATCTTTTGAATGCTTCCACTAAGGGAGAACTTTTTTCACCATCCCGTACTAAGACTAACACTCAATTTGGTCTATGGCACATGGCACCTACCTGATTATGGTTCCACTTGATCAGTTATGCAAATTAAGACTTTTTTAGGATCAATCAAGTTACAAAGTATAAAACCATAGCAAACTCTACAAAAGTAAGGGTATAGTACAACATTAGAAGATATAAAACGTATAAGGTGTGAACTTGTCACACCACCACATAGCACTGTAGAACTATCATTCACAAGGCCATCATCATTGGAGGTTGGCACCTCAAACTAAGAAATAAGCCTCTTCCAGGTCACAAGACCCTAGTCACATCATTCCAGTATCACATGTGCCTCAACATGCCTCATAAAGGCTCATAACCATCACCATGTATCACATCATATTCACCATAGCATACACTAGCTATGATATTCGAATACACATCACCTGCAAGGTTAGAGGTTTATATATAAGAGAGAGAAAACATCATATCACAATAGTTATTCCATGAGAGAGGAACAAACATCTCACAATGTCCATCATTAGGGTTAGGGTTCCCATTCATATCTGATTGGGGTTTGTAGCTATATTCCATCCCTAAACCTTCGGTATGACATCTCCCACTTTCTTGAAGCATATAACAATTAAGTATCACATTTTAGGATTAAGCATCATGTTATCCAAATAGCATCGTACATGTAACATCATGTGCTCACATGTATATGTGCTAACCATGTATACATACATAGGTGTTAACCCACACCACCTACATGTGTTATGACCCACTAACATCTAGGTCACGCCCATACATATAACCAAGGGTATCGACTTGCCCTAACCATGTGTTACGACCGTAACACATTCACATGACTCATGCATAACATGCTAAGCATGTTTCAACTGCAACAACCTATTAGGGGTTAAGATTAGGAAAATATGCAAGAGCCCAAACACCACACCAACATGTAGTGACCATCCAAGAAACTAGGATTATGACCCATGACCAATACTCCTATTTTGACCACCACCAAATGGCTAAAGGGCCACTCCTTTTCATGGTGTTATGACCACTACAAAGAGAGAGTAGCAACTCACCCCTTAAGAGGTTAACATGTTACAACCAAACTGATCCAACATAAGGTATCAATTGCAACCAACCATGGGTAGCGACCCCACATGGTCAAGCACCTTATTAACAACCAAAATAAAATAGGGAAGAACAAAACCCTAAAATAGCAGACAACTTCAGGAAATACCATCATCATCAAGGTGGAAAACTCCACACAAAATAATCACCATAACCCTAAAACACAAACTATGAAAACTCCATTAAAGCACATCATGCAAGGGAGATAAACCATGTTCAACACACCCAAAATAGAACCCAAAACTCCATGTGATGTCATGGTATACAAACCCAAGGAATGTAATAAAAGCCATGATCAAGAGATAGGGAAGAACCACCATTTCATCATCATCCCATAATTGGGTACAAAAACTAGGATTTCAATTTTTAACCCAAAGAAAACATAATTTCCTATACCAAACCAGTTCTAGAGATTGGCATCATCTATGAGCATGTTAAGGGAATTTTTTAGAGAGATAAAATAGTAGCATGCATGTAAGAAAGAGAGCAATAATAGAGAAGGTGGAGTGTTATATAACCTGCCTTAAGAAGCTCAACACCAAAGATCCCAAGCTCCAAGATCAAGGGATCCAAGCACATGATCTAAAGGTTGAAGAAGCTCCACCAAAGGTTTCTCCTTATACCACAAGAGAACCTCAAGAAAAAGAAGGTACCAAGGTCAAGGATAGACCAAGAATAGGAGAAAAGAAGATCCTAGCCGAACCAAAGAAAGAAGGAGGAAAAGAGGGAAGAACTCTCTCTCACCATGGTCTATGACCCTTGTTGTGAGGGGTTTCTCCTCAAAACAATCACCAAATCAAAAAAGCCGAACCAAAGAAAGAAGGAGGAAAAGAGGGAAGAACTCCCTCTCACCATGGTCTATGACCCTTGTCGTGAGGGGTTTCTCCTCAAAACAATCACCAAATCAAAAAATTGTCCATGGCAAAGAGAAAGGGGAAGAATGGGGTAGAGATTCCAAGAAAAAAGTCAGTAAAGAAGAGTAGATACTTACCATGGTTGAAGATGACCAAGGATCACCACAAGCACTAGATGCAAGGGAAGTCTGGCCACCACATGCTCCAAAATAGATCTCCTTGATCCTGAAGGCTCCAAGGATGACCAAGCAAGGAAGGAGGAAGAGGGTGTCCAAAAAGGACCACTTGCATGAATAGATAAGGGTTATATACATGAGGGATGAGAGAGAAGGGCAAAAGATGAGGTGTCAACACCCTAAGGCACCAAAGGGACACTTGTCCAGCCAAGAAACCAACATGCAACCACATGCAACCACCTTAACCACACATGCACAAGATGGTGATATAACCTATGTTGAGTGTCAACCTACTGGGGTCCCCAACATGTGGTTTTAGTCGTAATACTTCATGGAGGTCAAAATAAGAGCAAAACATCAAGACTAGGTTGAAACAAGATCATCACCATCAAAGAGGTTGAAACACAAGAAAACAAGCATCTAGGACCAAACAAATCACCCCAAACCATCATGGTCATAAGAAAATCATGCTAAGTCAAGTGTTTCAGTCAAAACACACCCAAGTCAACCCCTAAGTTGCTACCATCACCAAGGTTCAAAAAGGTTGAAACAAGGCAAACCCTAGGAAACCTAATAACCACCAAGGATGTCACCAATCATCCATGGCTCAATAAAGGCACCCAGTTCTTCCTCTCTCCTCTAGATGAGGTCAAAGGATGGAAGACACACTCTAGAAGTGACAAATTTAACATCAACCCCTTACTTTGGGTAGATTCCAATTTGCACCAAAACTAACACATAAGACACAAACATCATCCAATCAAGCTCAAACTTGAAACTTAAGCTCTT
Organism: Alisma plantago-aquatica; assembly: GCA_963693085.1. Classification (NCBI taxonomy): domain Eukaryota; kingdom Viridiplantae; phylum Streptophyta; class Magnoliopsida; order Alismatales; family Alismataceae; genus Alisma; species Alisma plantago-aquatica. The sequence continues at coordinate 89,348,580 of OY856410.1, read as the reverse complement.
CACAAGCCCTAAAATAATCCCAAAAGATTAGAACAAGGTTCTAAGCACTTCATCAAGACAAAGAAAATACAGTTAGCCCAAAATTAGGTCAGGGCTCTTACAAGCCTTAAACCTCTAACATGGATTTCACCCCCGAAATCCAAGGTAGAAAGAGACGGGTACTCCCTATGCATCTCCACCTAAAGCTCCTATTCAGGTCAACCAAAATAGATATAAAGAATATATGGACATATCAGAATGAAACAACATCTTTTGACCAGTCTCTACACATGGGTTGGCCTCTCCTTCTGGCTGACCCAAGGCATAAAGCCTAGTCGTCCTCTGTCTAGAGGAACCAACCTACGACATCTATCCATGTCCTCATCCACCATCACTAATGAACTATTGTCTCTATGAGCCCTGCTGGCTCTGCCTTGACTACTGGGTCACCTCATCACCTTTCATAGGAAACTCCCACCTTAGATGTCCCACTTTCCCATACTTATGGCAAGTCCTGGTCTCATACTATGGCCTAGATGGCCCCGTCACCAATACAGATGTTGTATTATGGGCTCCAGTAGGTGGAAAGATGCAGCTTCTGGCCTTTCTTGGTGACCACTGTGTCAGTGCACTAGACCTCTACTGTGTTGGGGGTGGTGAGATCCTAGGCTCATTAAAGCCACCTGATGACTATTCTTTGTATTTTTATGGTCTCTTCTTGGCACCTTTCTCGCGCTTCTCAACCAAAGATCTCTCTATCCTCCGAACATACTCCACAAACATGGAAAAATGCTCCATGTTCTCTAAAGTTGTTGTTGGCATCGTAAACTCTGCACTCAACCCCTTCTCAAAATGTATGATTCTATCCTGATCTATAGCGTCCATGTGATGACAAAACCTAAACAACTCCATAAACCTTGCCTCATACTCGTTGATCGACAAGGATCCCTATCAGGTCCTCTCAACTGGATGATTATCTCATCAAGGTATGTCTGAGTAAAGTATCAATTCACAAACTCTTTCCAGAACTCCTCCCAACTGATCACAACACCTAGCCATTTCTCCTCTTCTATGGCCCGCCAATGGCCAACACTCCCCTTGCATGCCTTACCTTGTCTGCTTTGGGGATACTAAGGATCTTTAAGACCTTGTCCATCTCCATCAACCAAATATCTGCATTTTTGGATCTATCATACCATCATACTCTACAGATCCAACATGCCTTAACCATCCAAAGGTCTTCCCCGAGACCGGAGATTCCGCATTGGGGACTGCTTTTCTCATTTGTGAAATGGGCATTATGTCTGCCATATGTGAAATCGGAGCCATAAACTTTCCAAACATGGACTGAAAAGCAGGATTGACCACCACTGCGGGGTCTAACTAGGGCATCTCAAGCACCCTCTCCTAAACATCATGTCTCCTTGCACCCTGACCTTGTGCAACAACACCACTCTCAATAACGTGTTCTTCATGTTTTCTAGCCATATTTTTTACTCTTTTTCTTCTACACAAGTAGAAGTCACTATAAGACAGGTTGGAGGACACTAGAATAGACTCAAACCCTAGTCCTAGGTCCCTGTAGACTCAGCGAACCTAAATCTCTGATACCAACCAAACCGTGACTCTCCGCGCCACAACAAGTGAGATTGCTGAAAACTAAAAGCAGAAACAACACTAATTATGCAGATAACCAGAAAACACAGGAAATAAAAATTGATTTAGCAAGAGAACCACAATATTAAAAATTTCACATATAAGTCTCTAACAAGACACCTACATAACATGTCATTTATCATAAGGTGCTTACATCATTATTTTTACACTCTTGTCATCAACACGTTACATGGGATATCGGTTCCACATATACATACATAAACAACTTCCAAGAATATACAACAAAAGGCACACAAGCCAAATGCCTCATATCGGTAACATCTCCACAAAAACCATCAAAAACACCCCCAAGACCTGAGTGTACATGGATATCTCTAGGACTCTGCACCAAAAGAGTAGAAAAACTTCCAACCTGATAATCTACTACTATTGTTGCTTCTCTTCCTCAGTTTCACAATCACCACCTCATCGTGCATGACCACCAAAAAATGTGGAAACCCATGAGGTGAGACCAAATGTCCCAGAGAGAGATATAACGCTTTGCCAACATCGATTAAAGCACAAATAAACTGAAGTAGATTCAACTAAACGATATGTACCCAGCATGCAAAGTAGGTTATCAAAACTCAAAAATTACCATTGGGCAGTAGAACAATTATTATTCTAAGAAGGAATATGAAGAACATGTATATCATTTATCAACTAAACTGTACAAAAGTAAAGCAAGGCTTCAACTAATTTTATTCACATTTGTCCCTATGTAATTACACTACACGGCTGTATTGCATTTTTTATTATGTCGTAAGGAGATGAGGTATACCACTCATACTCCAACTGACCACTACTAAGTCAAAATCAGTGCCATACAAGGTCAATGGAAGTGCCAGAATCTACAACCTCTCCACACCTCTCAGTCAACATGAGAGAAACAATGCAGTGACATAACATATGAGTCATCTCTAAGACATTCTATCCTGCCTTGGTATATAGGCACGGTACTAGAGAAATTAAGATACAACTCGCAGCCACACTCCTGCCAGGGTATGGCTTGTAACGAATCCTATGAAAGCATATACTAAGTCACATAACTGAGCTATGATCCATAGCCACACTCCTGTCAGGGTATGGCCCACAACCAATCCTTTGAATGCATATACTCAATGATATATGAATCTGAGCTTCCACTAAGGGAGAACTCATTTCACCATCCCGTACTAAGACTGACACTGGAATGGGTCTATGGAATAGGGCACCTACATGATTATGGTTCCACTTGATTACTTATGTCAATTAAGTGACTTTTCACATCGATCAAGTTACAACGTATAAAACCATAACAAACTCTACAAAAGTAAGGGTATAGTACCACTTTAGAATATATAAAATGTAAATGGTGTGAACTTGTCACACCATCACATAGCACTATATCACTTTCATCCACAAGGCCATCATCATTAGAGGTTGGAACCTCAAACTAAGCAATAAGCCTCTACCAGGTCATAAGACCCTAGTCACATCATTCCAGTATCACATGTGTCTCAACATGCCTCATAAAGGCTCATAACCATCATCATGTATCACATCATATCCATCGTATCATATACTAGCTATGATATTTAAATACACATCACCTGCAAGGTTAGAGGTTTATATACAAGAAAGAGAACAACATATCATAATAGCCATTCCATGAGAGAGAAACAAACATATCACATTTCCCATCATTAGGGTTAGGATTCCCATTCATAGAAAATTAGGGTCTATAGCTATATTCCATCCCTATACCTTAGGTATGACATCTCCCACTTTCTTGAAACATATAATATTTAAGTATCACGTTCTAGATTAAGCATCATGTTATCCAAACAACACCATACATGTATCATCATGTGCCCACGTGTATATATGCTAACCATATATACATACATAGGTGTTAACCCACACCACCTACATGTGTTACGACCCGCTAACATCTAGGTCACGTCGATACATATAACCAAGGATATCAAATTTCCCTAACCATGTGTTATAACCATAACACATCCACATGACTCATCCAAAGAACACTAAGCATATTTCGACCACAAAAACCTATTAGGTTTGCCCAATCACCACATCAATGTGTAGAGACCATCCAAGAAACTAGGGTAACGACCTATGACCAAAACTGTTATTTCGAGCAACACCAACTGGCTAAAGGGTCACCCCTTTTCATGGTGTTAGGATCGCTACAAAGAGAGAGTAGCGACTCACCCCTCAAGAGGTTAACATTTTACGACCAAACTGATCCAACATAAGGTATTGAATGCAACCAACCATGGGTAGCGATCCCACATGGTCAAGCACTTATTAACACTTAACCAAAAGCAAAATAGGGAAGAACATGACCCCAAAATAGGAGACAACTTTAGGAAATACCATCATCATCAAGGTGGAAAACTCCACACAAAATGATCACCAAAACCTAAAACATAAACTATGAAAACTCCATGAAAGCACATCATGCAAGGGAGATAAACCATGTTCAGGACACCCAAAATAGAACCTAAATCTCCATGTGACCTCATGGTATACAAACCCAAGGAATGTAATCAAAGCCATGATCAAGAGATAAGGAAGAACCACCATTTCATCATCATCCCATAATTGGTTACAAAAACTAGGATTTTGATTGTAACCCAAATCAAGCATGATTTCCTCTACCAAACCAGTTCTAGATCTACATCATATGCAGAGCATGTTAAGGGAACATTTTAGAGAAATAAAATAGTTGCATGCATGTAAGAAAGAGTGCAATAATTGAGATGGTGAAGTGTTATATAACCCGTCTTAAGAAGCTCAACACTAAAGTCCCAAGCTCCAAGATTAAGGGCTCCAAGCACACGATCCAAAGGTTGAAGAAGCTCCACCAAAGGTTCCTATTTCGGCCACAAGAGCACCTCAAGAACAATAAGGTACCAAGGTCAATGATAACCCAATAAAATGATAAAAGAAGATCCTAGATGAACCAAAGAAAGGAGGAAAAGAGGGAAGAACTCCCTCTCACCATGGTCTATGACCCTTGTGGTGAGGGGTTTATCCTCAAAACAAACACCACACCAAAAAATTGTACATGGCCGAGAGAAAGGGGAAGGATTGGGTAAAAATTCCAAGAAAAAGTCAAAAAAGAGGAGTAGATACTTACCAAGGTTGAAGATGACCAAGGATCACCACATGCACTGCATGCAAGGGAAGTTTGGCCACCAAGAGCTCCATAACAGATCTATGTGTTCCTCAAGGATCCAAGGAAGACCAAGAAAGGAAGGAGGAAGAGGATGGCTGAAAAGGACCACTTGCATGGAGAGATAAGGGGTTATATACATGAAGAATGAGAGAGAAGGGCAAAACATGAGGTGTCAACACCCTAAGGCACCAAAGGGACACTTGTCCACCCAATAAACCAACATGAAACCACATGCAACCACCTTAACCACACTTGCACAAGATGGTGATATAACCTATGTTGGGTTTTGGCCTATTTGGGTCCCCAACATGTGGTTTTGGTCGCAACACTTCATGGAGGTCAAAACAAGAGCAAAACTTCAAGACTAGGTCGAAACTAGATCATCACCGTTGATGGAGCTTCCACTCGTGTGGAATTGCACACACCACAAAAAATCCTAAAGATAATAAGTCTTTAGGTTTATCCTTGCTTATACTAGATTGAGAACTCCACCCACGTATGCTAGGATATGTGGAAGTCTTATCGTAGTATAGTTAAGGGTCAAATCCACAGGACAACGGTCTTGTTGGGAGCAACAAGATGGAAAACGTTACAATCTCACTTAACCTATTAATAGTTGGTATCTAGATCGAAAAGTTGGATTATTTGTTTTTAAACTAAGTGCAAGTAAAACAAAGCAAGAAAGTAATTTTAAGGTTGTAAACTATGATAAGAAACCACTAGTATGTGATCGGTTTTCGCCTCCACTACGCATGGATCAAAACATGTAACATAAAAAACATAACCTGCAATAAGAGTCTAAACAGTTAGTATCTTTGTAGATTTAGTTTCCTTTCGGAGAACTAACTACGAGAAGTGTGGGAATGTTGCAATGCCATCCATCCACGAACGAATGGTCACCTACTTTACATCATTCCCTTCACAAAGTGTGTTCCTCGACTTATCAATGTTGTACTTTCATACATCAACTGATTCCATTTCATAGTATGAAAGTACAATGATGGAAGTGAGTTTACTCCACTTCTTGAAAAACACTCTTAGATACCAAAACAGATGCATGGTGGATACATGCATCAAGAACCAACATTCAATCGAGATTCGAATCTAATAGTACAAACGTAGACAATTCATACTAAAAGATAAAAGGTAACACAAGTTGGTGATCAAGCAACAAGAATTCATTAAACGATTGATGTTGAACTGAAAAGAAATTATATCTCTATTGCAAACTATGGATTACATTACATGAAATGAAAACATGGGTAGCAGGGCTACTCCCCCCACCCTAGTGAATGAGACTACTCGCTCATAGCAAGGACAAAGAAGGAGGCGATAAGAGAGAGAGAGAGAACGTCATCCCCACAAAGGAAAGAGGAAGGTCAACCCCTTAGAGAGAGAGATGATCTTCAAACTTCACAGGTTGCTCAATGATGAGGTCTCCTCTTCCCACCTTCTTTGGCGATGAGAGAGAAAGCAGCTTCTGGATGGAGTGTGGATCTCAGACTGGCAGCCTTGGGGTGGAGGATGTAGGATGAAATAGCTCTGGAGTGGTAGAGGCAGCCTTTGGATGTCTGAGACTTGATAATTTGGGAGGACCCCTCGGGTCTTATTTATAGGCTTTAAGTGAAGTCCAAACGATTTGGGCAATTTTACTTCGAAAGCATTTGGACCCTGAAACCGTTTGGACCTCTGAGACCGTTTGGACTCTGAAACCGTTTGGGCTCTGAGACTGTTTGGACTCTGAGACCATTTGGACCCTGAGACCATTTGGACTCTGAGACCGTTTGACTCCATGCGGTCTCAGGGCCGGTTGGCTTCATGCGGTCTTGAGACCGTGTGACTCCATGCGGTCTCGGGACCGGCTGGCTTCATGCGATCTTAAGACCGTGTGACTCCATGCGGTCTCGGGACCGGTTGGCTTCATGCGGTCTTAAGACCGTGTGACTCCATGCGGTCTCAGGACCGATTGGCTTCATGCGATCTTGAGACCGTGTGACTCCATGCGGTCTCGGGACCGGTTGGCTTCATGCGGTCTTGAGATCGTGTGACTCCATGCGGTCTCGGGACCTGTGAAGCTTTTATGATTTTTATGATTCTTTTTCTGTAAGTACAAAGGAGAAAAGTTAATCTAATAGTATGTTTGCAATAAGAAAGGAAAGTTAAGGATTCTGTCTAATTTATCTGAGAAAGAGTGTGGAAAACTGAGGAAAATTACTAAGATAACATCACAAAATTGGAGGTTATCAACCGTCAAAGAGGTAAAAACACAAGAAGACAAGAATCTAGGTCAAAACACATCACCCCAAACCATCATGGTCATTAGAAAACCATGACAAGGAAGGTGTTTCAGTCAAAACACACCCAAGTCAACCCCTAGGTTGCTACCTAGGTCGCTACCATCACTAAGGTTCAACAAGATCAAAACAAGGCAAACCCTAGGAAACCTTTACAACCACCAAGGATGTCACCAATCATCCAAGGCTCAATATAGCACCCACTTCTTCCTCTCTCCTATAGATGAGGTAAAGGGATGGAATACACACTCTAGAAGTGACAAATTGCACATTAACCCCCGACTTTGGGTAAATTATAATTTGCATCAAAACTAGCGCACAAGGCATAAACATCATCCAATCAAGATCAAACTTGAAACTTAATCTCACCACAAGCCCTAAAAGCATCCCAAAGGATTATAACAAGGTTCTAAGCACTTCATCAAGCCAAATCAAATAGGGTTAGTGCAAAATTAGGTCAAGGGTCTTACATAAATGGATTATAAAGAAATGAATGGATAGTTATTGATTCACATTGATCAGTTGTTATTAATATTCATGCTATGTTTATGTATGATAGTTATCAATTATTTTTGTAACTAGCATGAAGTTTATTGTAATAACAAGTTCACCTAGAGATATAATCATAAGTTTTTACTAAAACAATGTGCAATAATACCACCCACAAGTGGACTGGTGTTATTTCAGTATAGTTAAGGATCAAATCCCAAGTTACAAAACTTATAAGAACCTTGTAAGTTTGTATCCGATTGAACTAAGATTAATATTTAGAACCAAGAGTTGATTTGGGTTGAGTTAACTAATTGCAAGGATAGTAAAATAGAAAAATAAAAAAAGTCTAGATTAATGATGGAAGGCACTGGGGTGGAATTGGGTTTCACCACCACTACATGCACAAACATATCCATAACATATACAAGCTAAATATAATCATGCAAATGGAGAAAAAGCAAGATCCACTTGTTAGTTGTGAGGATTGTGTAGATATCTCTGTGAGCATGATGTCTTGTTACTCACAGATCATGTATCTACTGCTCTGTAGGCATCCCTTCAAAAGTTCTTGTCAGGCATCAACGAAGGTAATTGATGCTCAAATCCTATGTATTTAAGTTCTCTCAACATAGGAATATAATAGCTCATGTAGAATGGATGACCAATCCACAAAACATGCATAATATGATTAAAATTTAATTGAAAGAGTTATATACAAACCATGGAACATTAAGAAATGGACATGCAAGAATGAATAGCAGAGCTAGTCCCCACACCCCATCAATAAGGACTACTTGCTCTTCATGATAGAAATAGAGAAAACATGGGAGAAGGAAGAGTCATCCATGGTCATGGAAGAGAAGAGGACCGCGGCTTGGTGGACCAACAATCTTCTACTTTATGAAGAGGTCAGCTCAATCCATGGAAGGGGGAACACCAAGGATAGGCGAAGATGGTCTCCTTGTTCACTTCTTTATTTGTTTATCAAATCTTGATCTGTCTGAGAGGAGGGATCAAGTGAAAAAGTGGTGATGGCATTGAATATCCAACCCCATTCATGCATGGATGAAGGACTTGGTGAGGTGGAGAAGATGGAAATGCTACCACAGTGCCATAAAGGCAACCGACGGAGCAATGGGTCGATGATTGTCCTCCTCAGGTTGTGCATAGAGCAAAAACCTTTTAGTGTAATGGAGTTGAATAGATCCTCTCCAATGGAGGAGGGGGTCAAGTACTTATAGTGTGTAGAGTACAGAGCAATAGATAACCCATCGGTCAATGGGTAGAGCGTTCATTGGGCTCTAGGAGCCCAACAACTCCATCCAAGTGTGGATGTGTGTCATCGATCAACAACATATAGGAGGGTCTTAGATCAACAAGAGAATCATTGGGTGTTGCTTGCATAGGATTCCTCCATCTTGTTCTAAAATGTAGTGGTCTTATTTTTTGACCAGTTTAGAAGGGAAATTAGAGCTGGGTCTTTGTAGGGGCACTAGTAGCACCATCGGTCAAGGAGGGGGCATACTCTTCACTGGTCTCATACCTCATTGGTTAGTGGTTGCTAAGATCTATGGAGTCATTGGTGGATAGGTTGTGCTAGGGAGCTGTCAGGCTTGAGACTATCTATCAATCAATGAAGAACTGGAGACTCGTCAATCTGATGAGGCTGTGGGGCATCAGGCATTGAACGCTTCCTCCTCATCGGGTAATGGCATTTTATCAGGATGATGAGGTCTTTAGGAATCTCATCAATGATACATCCCTCTAATAACCATTCGATAGACCATCAGTGCATCATATTATCGGTTGATAGCCATACAACTTAGAGACACACCCACCTGGGGGGCTATTAAAATTTCACTCACGGTCTATGACAATGAAGGCTAGGTTGATGAGACCATGGGTCAATGAAAAGGTTGATTGATGAAAATTAGGTTTTAAGTATCAAAAGAGTCTTTAGCCCTCTAATTGGTTAGTGAGACCATTGTGGATTAAGATGGTGCATGTACTGTGAAGCATAATCCTTCCACATAAACCAATGGATACGATCAAAAACCCTAAATATTCACATAAAACTAAGGGAAACTTTATAGGAAAAAATTCAAAGGTAAATCAAGGGATATAAGTGCAAAATTGAGCTAAAGAGGACCAAAACTAAGATGAATATGCATCCATCAAAATACCTCAAATTTTAAATTTTTCTCATACATGAGTAACATAAAATTTGATTTAGTCATCAATCAGATACTTTCAACCTTTGTGTTTGCCTCATCTTCACATCATATTAGTTTCTTTGTTGCCAAGTATGCTTAAGCATGTTAACTTCCTAAGATCACTGAAACATCTTACAATATCTTTGTTCCCAAAGTTATTTCCCAAAAACACTTCCTCCACACTATTTTCAACACTAGGCATGTCTTAAAACTTCATGAGAGTTTAGAGGGACCCACAGAACAACAAGTATACATCTGATCTGACACTTTTATTTTTCAAAAGATTGGTGAAATTGAGGCATTCATTGTACCTATAGGTGGAAACGAGAATGAAGAGAGGTACAAAAGGAAGTAGAAAATCTCTACTCTATTTGACTGAAGATTTTTATCTTATGGTTGCAATGACATTGATTGCATTTTTTGCATGAAAATTTCTCCTCTGTTTGACTTGAGATTGAATTTTCTCTTTTATGCACATTGGCATCTTTTCTTTTGCTTTTGGTGGTACACCCCTATTATGTAGTGAGGGGTATGGAAGAAGTAGATAGAGAGAGGGGGGTGCACCACCCTGAACATAGGGTTTAGCACTATTTTGAGGATTTTCACTTTTTTATGGATAGAGGGGTATGAAGATGGATGAAGAAGTTTTAGAAGAGAGCTTGGATCGTAGTACAACTTGATTTACAATTTTAAGCACTGAGTCATTCTCCTTGTCACACTATACTCAAATAATGACTTGATGGGGATCTAGTGTTGATTTCATGCAATTATTCCACTAGTCAGTGGGAAGAATGATGTGTTTGATCAATCTCAGTTTCACAGATACTTACCCTCTTTTTCTAGGGAATGTGATGTTAGGATTCATAAGCTTCATACGATGATTTCTAGCCATTGGTTAGTTTCAGAAGTTGTTCCTCTTGAGGCTTTGATTCGAATGAGGAAGGTATAATGATGCAAAATTAAATAAAAAAGAAACTAGATGGCTAGATAAGTGCTTTGGTTGTATGAAAAGCATCACATTTTGTCAAATTTATATAAAATTCTACTTCGAAATAAAGTTAATTTGAAAACAAAATTGCAATGATGGTATTTTAAGTCTAGAACAGATAGGTGTGGATGGAAAGTAGAATATGTACCACCCACTCTCCACCCCAAACTTAGAAATGTGCTCATCTTGAGAAAACACTAAATCTGAGATAAAGGGGAAACATTGTGCTGGTTGGGTCATCAGATGTGGTTGTGTTTCCATCGGCAACATTTCCCCCATATGAAATCTTATAAAATAAAAATGTTAAAATTTAAGGTCGCATGTTGCAATGCATTATGTACTGGGTGCAAAATTGTCAAATCCAAAATCTAAAGTAGAAATTGATGTAAAGATCGGGTTGCCTCCCAACAAATGCTTGTATTTTACATTGTTGGATCAACATGTTGACTTCAATTGTCATGGAGGATCTCCAATTGGAGTGTGAGTTGGAATAATATATTCTCTCGGTGGATTCCTTTGCATCCATTCCTATATCCTTGTTTTGATTCTTTCTTCTTGTATTCTCCCTCATGTGGTGTGATAAATGTTAGAATATTAGGGTAAGTAGTTAGAATTGTGTTGGCTCAGTCTCTATTTCTTAATGCAAGTTTATGAGTAGTTGTAGGATATCTAAGAGGCATCATTAATGGAGTAATACTATTGAGGTGTGGAAGTAAAGTTCATATGTTGATGCACCATCATTTCCTCATATCCATGTCAGTCATGGATGCCCATGGGCTATGGATCCTAGTATTAGTCCTAATAGGAATTGTAATCTACATTCCCAAGTGATTCCCCTCCATAGGAACAAGGCATTGCAAAAGCATAAGGTTCTTGATGGTCCTCATAAATTGTATCTTGTTGAAAAGAAAAGATGGAATGCATAGTTATAATCTATTGGATGTTGGTGCATTGAAGAAGATAGTTGTCTCTAGACTAGATGGCTTATGGATATCTAAGGAAGGACTTTCATGAGTAGTGATAGGGGTAGGAAGTGTCTCATTCATAGTTGATAATATTTCATTCACCTCTTAGTAGATGGGTGTACTCTCAATTTTGTTTGCATTGAGATCCTCTTATGAAAGCACAACAAATTTAGGTATTGGTGGGGTTTTTAAGGAAAATAATTTATGTTGCATTTGGGTAAATTTATTAACACATTCAAGAAAATAAACTTCTTCTTCTTTTGTGTGTTCCTTTGCACTTCTAGATGCCCAGATATCAAAAGATTGGTTTCTCACTTGTAAAGTCAATATTTCTATGGCTCTGGTGGTGGAGAGGAATGTCCTGTCAAAAATTAGAGGGTAGTGGAAATTATCGTTGATGTCCATTACTACAAAATCATATGGGGCATATAAATCCCAAACCATTACAGGGATATCTTCCATGATGCCAACTAGCTTAGTTCTAGAGGAGTCAACAAGTTCTATGGTCATTCTTGTCAGTAGTAATTCGTTAAGGCCAAGTCTAATACATAAGTTGAGTGGTATGATGGAAATGCCAGTCCTATGATTAGAAAGACCTTGTTGGCAGTTAGAATCTTTTATTGAGCATGAAATTCCAAAATAACATGGATCCTTACATTTGCAAGGCAACTCATTCTGAATAACATCTAATGATCTCCATTCCAGCATCAGTGTTTTGTGTTCTTCAATTATGTATTTGCAACAGAGAAATAGTTTGAAGAATTTGGACCAATGGAGCATCTCAGCCATGGAATTGAATAGTGGGATATTGACATACAAATTCATTAAAACTTCTTTAAATTTTTTGGAACCTAGCATCAAGCCAGGTACGAGTTATCTATTCTAAAATGGGATATGTGGCATAGATACTGGAATGTCTTGATGTGGAAAGGCAGGCATGAAATTGTTTTACTGATTTGTTTTTGAGTTTTGAGTGGTTACTACTCTATCCTCATCATATTGTCCATCTATCACATTGATAGGAGTTATTCTTTCTAACAAAACAAAGCCATAATGAGTTTTCATGGCCTTATATTGTTCTATATGCTTCAAATTCTCTTGTGGATTTTCAAAAAAAGCTCTTGTAGGTAGGCAAAGGAGAGTAGAGAGATGAGAAATATGGGGCTCAATGGCTTTCTAGTGAGCTTGTTGAATTGCAATTGTCATCTACTGAGATTGTATGATCTTCTCAATAGATGAAAGTTTGTCATCCAGTGTGTCTACATTCCCTATGGTTGTTGTTGTTGTGGGTCTTGGTTAGGATTCTGGTACTTATTGTAGTTCTTGTTTTAGGAAGTTACCTCTATAGTTTCCTTGATTTTTGAAACTTTTTTTTATTGTCCTAGAAACTTAGAGGACCTCATACTTGATTTATATCATCTGAGAGTTGTTGTGAGCTTTTCTGCTCCTATAGGATTGGCATACTAAAAACCAGGATGGCTTCTCTTTTGGTTGGGAGTATAATATCCTTGACCAAGAATAGTATAGATTGAGTTTAGATACTGCATTTGATGTCCACAACATTGCTCATTACTACATCAAAATGAATATTACATCCTAAGGCAGAGTGGTCAGAACCCTTGCATGCTTCACATAACTAGGTTACTTCCTTGACTTGTTGTTGTTTTAGTGGAGATTTTCTTCTTTCACAAGCATTTAATGATGTCTCAAGACTATTTTTCTTGAGTGTTAGTAGCTTTAGAGATTCTGCAATAGATTTTAGGTTAGAACTACTTTCTGCCACAAGGACTTGTAGCACACCTTTGCCTACAGATCTGCCCTAGTTAGCTTGATTATCATTTTTTAGGGTGACTACCTTCCATGTACTATTAGAATTTTGGTGCATGAAGTTTCCTCCATATGAGGAGTCTAGAAAATTTATGATATTGTCATTTGCACCTCTATATAAGAACTCACTGAGTTGATTTTCAAAAATACCATGGTGTGGACATTTGTGGAGAAGCTCATTGTATCTCCCCCATGCTTCTATAAGAGTTTCATGAGGAACTTGTGTGCACTGTGTACTCTGGCCCCCATTGGTGTATGTGAGATAAGGTGGATATAATTTCTCAAGGAATTTGTTTTGGAGTTGATTCCATGTGGTGATAGGGTCACCTAATAGAGCATTGTACCAACTACTTGCTTTGTTTGCAAGTGGGTATTTGAAAAGATAGAGTCCAATAGCATCATAAAAAATCCATTTTCTTGGTCACGATACATAGATCGATAAACTTTAAGATGTGCTCTTAACAATCCTCTCCTTGTTTTCCCATGAAGGGGTTTTTTTGTATCAATGTGATCGAGTTTGTCTTAATTTCAATGATATGCAATCTTTAGGAGGAGGTTGTATTGAATGTCAGTGTCCTTAGGGATTGAGAACTACCTAATCTCCTTATGTCACTTTGCCTCTTGTGCAGCTACTTCAGCTATATGTATTTCCTCTTAAATAACAAATTGGGCTTCTTGTATAGCCTCTCTCTTTTTGTTTCAATGGCTAGGTTCACTCTACCGGTGACTTCTTCCTCATCCATTATAGCTTGGTTCTCTTTGCTCTAACAAAGAAAGGTCCATTCTATTTGAAGGTCAAAGCTTGGTGCTAGGCCTATGTTGTTGGAGCGGTGCATGTACTAGTGTTGGACTACCTGAGATGGAAGGATATTCTACAAGTAAGATGGGAATAGAAGATCTGAATTCAAGTGAGTATTTATAGTATCAATGGTAAAAGTGAAAACCTAAATTATTCTTAATAGAACTAGATCAACTAGACAATTTTGTTGTCAGACAATGGTACTAGAACTTGACGTGGATTTCACTGCACTAACAAATTCACCTAGGGATAAAATCCCTAAGTTGTTACCAAACCAATGTGTAATAATGCCACCCACAAGTAGACATGCCTTATCATAGTATAGTTAAGGATCAAATTCTATGAGACAACATTTTTAAGAACCTTGAAAGTTTGTATCCAGTTGATCTAAGACTATTTCTCAGAACCAAGAGTTGGTTTGGGTTGAGTTCACTAATTGTAAGGAAAGTAAGTGAGTGGAATTAAAACAAAGTCTAGATTAGTGATGGAAGTCACTGGGGTGGAATCTGGTTTCACCACTGCTACACGCACAAACATATCCATAACATATCCAGTTTTGATACAACCATTCAAATGGAGCAAAAGCAACATACAATCATTAGATGTGAGAAATCAAGTTGATATCTCAGTGAGCCTGATGTCTTGCTACTCACAAATCATGTATCTAATGCTCCAAAGACATCCCTTTGGAAGTTCTTATCTGGGCATCAAGTAAGATAATCGATATTCAAATCCTAAGTATTGAAATTCTTGAAACATAGTAATATAATATATCATGTAGAGTAGTTGATCAATCCATAAGACATGCATAAAACAATTAACTTTAAGTTCAAAGAGTTATGTGCACGCCATGGAACATTAAGAAATGGACATGCAAGAATGGTAGCGGGGCTAGTCCCTGCATCCCAGTGAGAAGGATTACTCGATCTTCATGATGGATATAGAGAAAATAGGAGAGAAGGAAGAATCAACTATGGTCATGGAAGATAAGAGGAACATGGCTTGGTGGAACAACATACTTATACTTGATGAAGAGGATGACTCAGTTGAGGTGAGGGGAGAACATTAAGGACAGGCATAGATGATCTCCTTCTTCACTTATTCCTTCTCTTCTTAGATCATGGCCCTTCAGAGAGGAGGGAGTAGGTGAAAAAGCAGCAAAGGGGTTGAATATCTAGCCACATTCATGGATGGATGAAGGACTTGGTTAGTTGGAGAATATGGAAATGCTACCATGGTGCCACAAAGGCAACTGACAAATAAAAGGGTCAATGATCATCTTCCTCATGCTGGGCATGGAGCAGCCGCATGTCAGCATAATGGTGCACAAGAGATCCCCTCTAATGAAGGAGGGAGTCGGGTATTTATAGTGTGTAGAGTATTGAGCAATAGATGACCAATTGGTTGATGGGTAGAGAATTTGTCAGGCTCTGGGTGCATAGTAGCACCTCAGTGTGTGTAGGTGTGTCATTGATTGATGACTCACAGTAGGGTAGTCAATCAATGAGTTGAGAAATCACTTGATGTTATGTGCATATGTTTCTTCAATCTTGATGTTGAACGTAGTGGTATCATTAGTCAACAGGTTCAGAAGAGCCATCAAGTATATGTCTTCATTGGGGCACTAGTAGCATCATCAGTCGATGATGTGTCTTCATTGGGGCACTAGTAGCTCTGTTGGTCGATAGGGGACTAACTCTTTATCAGTCTAAAACCTTATCAGCTAATGGATGCTAAGATATGCAAAGGCATCAGTTGATGGGTTGTGTTGGGGAGCCATCAGGCTTAGGTCTATCCATTGGTCGATAAAGAACTAGAGTCCCATTAGTTTGATGGGTTGCAGGGTCGTCAGGCCTTGAATGTTGCCTCCCAATTGGGTAATGGCATTTCGTTGTGCTGATGAGGCAATGAGGTTTGTAGGAATCTTGTCATGGTTACTCCTGTCAGGTAACTGGTTGACAAACTGTCTGTGTAGGATACCATCTGTCGACATCCATGCTGCATAGAAACACATCCACAAAGGGGTATTAATGCAATGTCAAAGGTCTACATCAATAAAGGCATAGGTTGTTGATGAGACCATGGGTCGACAAAGAGACTGATTGATGAAAACTAGGTCCAAAATACCAAAAGTTTCTTTGGCCATCGTGGCTTAAGTTGGTGCACATATTGTAAAGCTTAATCACACCATGTAAAGCAACAGATTCAATCAAAACCTTAAATATTCGCATAAAACTAAGGAAAATTACATAGGAGAAAATTCAAAGGTAAATTGATCTAAATGAAAAAATGAGCTAAAGAGGCGACTAAAACTGAGATGAATATGCATTTATTAGTAACATATGTTGGTATGTATGCCTAGAGTTCTAATCATATGATTATTGTAATGGCATAAAATGTAATAGATTTGATTAATAATAAAGCCAAGTTTCCAATTTGGTCTGTTTTATTTAGTTATGACATAATGAAGTAACATAAGAAATGTCTAGAGAATGATATTACTCACTAGCGTATGTCTTCAAGTACCTGACTCGAACAATGAGATCATAGGTATGTGAAGAGTATATACATTCTCATTATGTCCCTATTCGGATGTTATTGTGGAAGGTTGATAGACAACAATAACACATAAGACTATATTGTGTGTTTGTTGATGATAGAATCTCATCAGTCATGACATGTGATATCAAACCAAGAACACATATACTTGTTGGAGAACAATGCATCAGACAGACCCACCATGAGAACGACACATTGAAACCATGACAATGGTAGTCATAGTTAGTTCTCATAGTATTGATGGTGATTGTGATTCTCAGACCTGAAGTCACTACACTTGTTACATGTCTTTTCGTGTACTTTGACATCATCCATCGTGATTCTGAATAAGGGTTTCCATAAAGGTGATGATCAAATACACTGTGACACATGGGGATGACTATGAGTGATGTAGATGGTATTTGTCCCTCCTATACGGGTGTGATATCTTGGCCACTTGATAAGTGAGATTGAGAAATGCATGGCCATTCTCATGTGAGTCAATATGTGATATTGAGCTTACATATATCTTAGACAGTTCGCTCTTGTTCAAGGAACATGGATTGAACGTTTGAAGAGGATGATGATTCCATGCCTCGAGTTCAATCCATATATCAATGACAAAAGAACTATACAATCACTGTAACACGAATCACATATTATAGGTTGAAGTTGTTCTCCAACTTTCCATTTACTTGGGTAACAATTATGTATTACTAGGTGTTGATGTGATAACCTAGCCTTTTCTCTCTCTTCATTTATGTGAAATGCAGATAACCTTTTCACTAATTTCACACTCTATCCAACATTTTCATGATTCGAGTTATTTTGATGTTTTTTTGAGGTTGTCTTGTGTCCACAGGATGACTGGTGACACTCAATGCGACATGAAATCAAGGTTGCAATTATATTGTGTACCACCCACTCTCTTTCCATTTTTATCTCATTTTATGTCTCTCTCTTCCAAAAAAAACTTATTCTCATTGTATAGAGAACACTCTCATGATTCCAATGCACCAAAATTTTCTCAATTCTGAGCTAGGATGATAGAGATATGCCTTTTTGAAATGTCCTCATTTTAATCTCGATTTTAACTCTTTTAAATTGATTTTGGAGCCATCTTGGGCCCAAAATTGGACGCAACCCACCACTCTCAACCCTTTTTCTATTGATTTCTGTCTCCCAATGGATCAACCAATCACGTGCCACTTTTTGTGGATCTTGGACCTCAACCCTTGGATCTCTTACCCACATATTTGGGCACTCATCCTACAACTGAAAAGCCATCCTCTTCCTCTGCACAGCTCACTAACACAGGAAATGCTGGCACCACCTATCCTCCTTTTGGCACCACAAATCACCTTCCACCTCGCACTAATTAATACCCCATTTTTCTTGCTTTCTTCGTCATCTTCATTTACCCTCTCTTTTCCTCATGTTTCATGCTCTACTTCCCCTCCCTTACCCATTTTTCCTCTCCCTTCACACCTTGGATGTCGCCCACCTCCAACAACATGTGGGTGGGCTCCTCAGCCACCCCATAGCATGTTGAGTCCATCATGGAGTCCACTGGGAAGGTTTGAGCATTGACAGCTGGTACACATAGCCCAGCTCCTTCACCATCCATGATCAGACCAAGATCTGACAGCCTACACCACCATGAGAGCGTGGCTTGTGCGAGGTTGTGTCTCATAGAAGAGCAGCAACTTCTCAGAGAGGTTGGGGGAGGCCACCGATCGATGGTGCAACATCGTGGGTGATAGGTAGTGCCTAGAGAACCTCAAATGTTGGGTCACCACCACTGGGGCATCATGGACTTGAACTGACGCTACCTTGGTGGGTGCATGCATCTGAGCTGCAAATTCAAAATCTGATGGCAAACAATCATCATATGATATTGGTAACTTCCACCTCAATGATCCCTATAGTTGTCAACTCAAATATTCCAAAAATGATATCGCATACATTTTTTGGCCAAACATGGCATATTATATATGAATTTTGATCTACTCGACGATATCTATCAAATGGACTTTGTTTAAGAGCCAAATTATCTTTATAGATCATGCTATGTTAAAAATAGCATCACTTGATCTCTTTCATTATATTGAATGATATTAATATTCAAACCTTTCTCATATCTTGATCCTACTTATTTTTTATGACTCTAATCAGTAACATATCCTTTCGTGTGAAATAATATCTGAACTATCTTGTTTTTCCCCTTTTATGAATCTAATCTGTGAAATGGACCATGGAATGTGTATAATTGTGACTTTGATGCTAATGATCATTTAAATGGATGCTCAACTTGTTTTGATTCACCTCAAATCATCATTATTTCTCTAGATTAGCAACCTTTGATGCATGATTGATACAATAATCTTTATTGTACATACATGAACCCTTTTGCAACTTTTTATGATGTGAAAAGTACCATTAAATGTGATTGTCATGGATTCTAATGAAGTTCGTTACCTGATCATGTTACTTTGGTCTAGCTATTACTATGGAATGATTGAACATCAAAATAAGTAACTTATCTTATGTCTTGTACCCTATTGAACCAAGATCTTGTACTATTAAGCTAGATTTGCCTTATAAGATCTCAAGTACCTACATCGTGCATTAAGTGATCTAGTTGGTATAGTTTGTTTTTATATGATGAAAGGTGAATTTTATTTAAATGTCTTGCTCTATCTAGTTCAAATCAGTAGATTCATCACACTTGTAGCACTAATACCAACTTGATCTATTCTATGCTCTTTAGTTATCTTATGACTTGGACATTGAAATGTATTGCATGTGATTGATCTGATATGACTAGTTGTGAACTTGTATGATTAAACCATGATGATAACTTAGATATCATGCTTTCCCTATATATAAATCATCTCTTAGTCTTATATTATAACACTCATAATGTGGATGTTCTACTTATACCTACAATGTAATGATGATACTTGGATTGTGATGACTATTTGCATACATGTTTCGAGCCTTGGATCTACGAATAAACGATTTGAAACCTAGGTCTAGAGGAACATCCACATGACTTATAAGATTATTATCCTATCAAACCATAGTGATCTAAGACTCCATGTTATGTCTTTTATATCTCAGGTCCCCTTGGATTTGGACCATCTCTAGGAATCTAACTCATGAATCATATATGTACTCTACTCATAAGGTACGCTCAATCTCTTGACTCTACTATGATATTGGGTTGTTTGTATGTATGCTCATATGAATGCTTGGCTAGATAATTACTTGTTTGAGATACTTGTTACCTATGATTAGTATGTTCATTTTTCTTGAATATGTTGTACAAATCTCAAACATAATGGAACTTGTCCATTATGAAAATCTTGTATACCTGCCTGTATTCTCAGGATAAGGGAACAAGGCATGTTGAAAATAGGGTTAGCTTATTGAATTAGGTCTTGAGGTCCCTCACGTATACAAATGGGTTGGGTAACATTGAGCACCCCTACAAACCCTTCCTTTGAGGAAGCTAATCAATGGCCATGATATGTTGTTAAGTATAATGGAAATATACTTCAAATATATTTTGCATAAAACAATATCATTAATTGTTCTCACCTTGTTTCGTCTTCTTTCTTATATGATGTTTCTAGCCAAGCAACTTTTATATTACTCTTAAACTGTGGTTACATGTTTTTCATAGTGTACTCAATGCATTCCCATTGTTATATTTTGTTTATTAAATTTGAAGTTGCCAAATGAAGATCCACGACACTCCAGAGTCTAAGATCATACATGAAACACCAACGGGGTGTTCTTGAATATAGAAATGGGTACATATATTTTATCTCCATGTTTAGTAACTTGATGTATCTTGTTGTTATTGTTGTTAGATATATATTACCTATGTGAAATATTTGTGTCATTCTATGGACGGGTGCCCAAGTCCACTTTCCTTTAGCTATGTATCCATTAGGAGTGTGGAGTTAGGGTAACAAATGGTTCCGTGACAAATGGTATCAGATCCATACACATAGGACTCTATATATGTTTAAGGCATAACACATCTTAAGAACCCATGGAGGACTAAAATCCTTCCCTTAAAGTTTAGAGAGTCTTCTAGTATCTCATCTCTTCTTTAAGGACCACTTAAGCCACCCAAGTAGATGATGATTAGTTAGTCTCTTCATCTCCTCATGTGATCCTTCACTACAAAAAAATGAGTTTTTAGTGAAGGTCATTTGTGAAGGACCAAAACCCTTCAAAAATATTGATTTTTTGTGAAGGGCCGTCCTACACAAAAAAACTAGTTTCCTTCAGCTAAAAAAAGACAATTAGTAAAGGTTTAAAATCCTACTAGAATGCAAAAATTTCATCACCAGGGTTCCCACTAAAAATTCCCTCCACACTAATTAGTAATTAGAACTTAATTAGTCCGATTAGTCCGAACAGTTTCCTTCCTTGTGCTCTCCCTGTTTCCCTGTTTTATCGCTCACTGTGGTCATCTGTCGCCTAAGCAACAACGCCCCAGCAAAGGAGAGGCCGCCGGCAAGAGGAACTCCAGTGGAAGCAGCGACGCCAGCGTGAAGGTTTTGTGCGGAAGAAGCGGACGCCGCGGCGAGGTCACCCTGCTTGACCGTGTTTGATCACTCACTACGGGATGAAGGATGTCGTCGCCTGAGCAACAATGCCCCAGCAAAGGAGCGTCCGCATGCAAGAGGAACTCCCAGCGGAAGCAGCGGCACCAGCGTGAAGGTTTTGTCCGGAAGAAGCGGCCGCCGCGGCGAGGTCGCCCTGCTTGACCGTGAGGTAGGTCTCCCTGTTTTCTACCATTCCCTCACTGCCATATTTTTTGAATCCTGGGTCGGAAATCATCTTCTGGTTCATATTACTCTGCCGGTCATTGGTTATGTGTGGTTTGTCTGTCTTATAATGTTGGTAGCATTGTAGAGAAACTCCTCACGCACACCCGTCAAAACTGAGAAAGAACAGGATGGCGGCACATTGTTGGCAAAATGATTACCGGCACATTGATATATGCCCACTAACTCACTGTCCTGCTCGCTATCACTGTACTTGCTTATACGTTATAATTTGGAATATGTATTCAAAATGATTACCACTGACTTCTATTTTCTGTCATCTATCTAAGGATTCATCATCTTTCGAATCTAGAACCTACAATTGGGTTTCTTCTTGATTAATATTTATCAGCTCCACCTTTTTTAACATGCTCCTATGGAGAATCCCACCTATGTCAGATGATAGAAAAGCAACAAGGAACATTCAAAGGAGACACATATGTCGATCACTAGATGATTTTGTATATACTAATTTATCATTAATGATCACCAACTTTATTCTGTGGCTTTGATAGATGTTTGTCCATCCATCTATAAAAAATGACAATCTTGGGATAAGTTGGTTCTTTCTTAAGCCTTTCCACATCTACATGATTTCACTTTCTTCCCTTGCATTTTTCGTTATTTTGATACCATATTACTTGGGGCGTTAAAAAATTTCAATCAAATCCAACAAAATCCATCTGTCAATGTTCTACGTGTTTGATTTTAAAGTGTCTCTATATTCAGTAAAGAGTGGTAACTATCCCTTCGTTGACATAAATCTTTCTTTCATTTGCTTTTACGCATAGAAATGAGTTATATGAGCCCTTGCCTACTAGAATTGAGCCAATATTGGACACAATGTGGACCCCCAATCCACCTTCTTGGTTTTCTTGTGGAAGGCAACGTCCAAGAAGGCAAAGAAATGGGAATTGGTTTGAGCTCACTGAATGAAACTTTGACTTGTGTTAGTTATCCTTATCTGATACTTTCACAGGTAGAGCAGTAATAGTGTTTGTCTTGCCTTTGATGAAGGCAACACATACATGCCTCAATGCAGGTGGTCGTTCACTGAGACTCAAGGAAAATGAACTGCACCCAAATGGGGAGCAGTCGACCTACATAGATTTTCCATATAAGAAGATGTGACGATGCAGATCATTTTCCTAAGACATTTTTACGTTACACCCAACCAAACCTAATTAGTTAGAAACCACAAATACTTAGAAAACATGTTTTAGTTTTCTGTCAAACCAAACGAGCCCTTAGGTATGTTTGGTCGGGGTGAAAATGAACTATATTTGGGCTAATTTGGTTGTATGTAGTTGCAGCCAGCATGACGTTTTTGAAAACAAAAACACAAAAATGAAAATTAGAACACAATACGTATTTTTCAATTCAATCCATCCAGACATGCCCTTAGTTCCAATATTCATGTTTTCCAACTGCTCGTGTTTGGAACTATGTTAGGCCTCGTTTGGTTTGGTTGTGTTCCAACGTTGTGCAGCTTCAACTCATCATTATTTCCATTTCCTTACGGTTGGTATTGATTGGTCAGAACGCACATTAAGAAAAACTAATGCTTTCTATGTCAAACTTTTGTTGCGTCCCTATCAGAATATGTGCTCAAGGTTGCAAGTAGACTAAAAGGCACTGAAGCAATATATTTATCCCAATCTTTGTACCTTATACCTTGTTAGGCTAAGCCCAACTAATGAGATTTCTTACAACTAATATATTTTCATGATCCTTTTGATGGTCCCCTTTTCTGTCCAAATCATTGTCATAAGAATGTTGGGTTCACATAAAGAATGACATCATGTGTGCATAGTCACAAGTTCGGTATTCGGGATACGTACGGTCCAACTGAAAAAAATAAAAAAACGGGAACTAAAAAAAATTAAAAAAATGGGAATTATGCGGAAAAGTCAAATAAAAAATAGTCAACATATGGTGAACTATTCTGGAAAAGGTTACAAAAATGGGTAATATATATTTGGTGATGCATTATAAACCTTATAATTGTACATTTATATTAATTGTGTAAAATAATTAGCGCTAATGAGCCCAAAAATAGGTTAGGTCTTTTTATGATTCTAGGGATCCAAGGAAATATATTTGTTTTCATTATATTATGTCTAGAGACTGTATTCATAGATGTATATTGGTAAAAATTATTACAATCAAAATTTTTATCTTTTATTAAATTTTTCCTTCAATTTATAAGGAATTTCTAATATATTTTTCTCTTGTTCAATTTTGTTTTTTAGTTGTAATGTGACCGTTAACCTCTTGTGTACTTGTATGTAGATGGATTTCTTGCGGGATAGAAATTGGATGTATATTGGTAATAGGATGCAAAGTGAAGTATTCTAGTCTGGTTTACAAAAATTCATTGAATTTGCACGTACCCATCAAATACCGCCCAAATCGGGAAATTTAATTTGTCCTTGAAAACATGCTCTAATAGATACATTAAATCAGAGGATGATGTATTCTTGCATGTTTTACAAAAAGGATTTGTCCATAGCTATGATGTCTGGACATATCATGGGGAGATGATCGGGAGGAATACAATAAGTGCAACGTCTGCTAGACCTACATCTGGAAGTATGCATCAAATGTTGGGAGATATATTCGGAATGGGCGATACAAGTCATGTCAGTGAGTTCGAACTCGAAGAGGATCCTGCAAATCTTAATGCCCAACACTTTTTCAAGCTTCTCAAAGAAGCTGATCAACCACTTTATGAAGGTTGTAAAACTCACTCCAAGTTGTCCTTTCTGGTGCCTCTGTTATATTTGAAGGAGGAGTCTGGATGGTCAAATAATTCTTTTACAAAGTTGCTGAAGTTGATAATCTCAGCCTTCCCAAAAGAAGGCAGTTTGTTTCCTGAGACTTATTATGAAGCAAATAAAGTTGTAAAAGACCTTGGCCTCAAAAAAGTTAAAATTTATGTCTGTCGAAATGACTGCATGCTCGTTCATAAAGGTTCATCAAAGAAAGACGTGTGTGATACTTGTGGTGAGTCTAGATGGAATGAAAAGACATGTAAAACAAAAGGCAAGAAGGTAGCTGAAAAGGTGATGTATCACTTTCCTATTATCCCTCGTCTGGAGAGACTTTACATGTGCCCTTCAGTTGCAAAAGATATGATGTGGCCATTTAAAGAAAAAGGAAATGATGGTCGTATTCATCATCCCTCTGACATGGAAGAATGGATCTCAATAGACAAAGAATTTCCAGACTTTGCTGCTGAACCACGAAATGTCAGACTTGCTCTAGCTACAAACGGATTCAATCCGTTTGGACTTATGAGTGCTTCAAACAGCACATGGCCTGAACTAGTAACCCCTCTCAATCTCCCACCTTGGCTTCTTCTAAAGGAGCCATACATAATGATGTCTTTGCTGATCCTAGGTCCTCATATGATTGGGATTGATATTGATATTTACTTAGAGCCATTAATTGATGAGCTTCAAAAACTTTGGGGTCAGGGAGTTAAAGTATATGATGCTTATAGCAAGAAGAACTTCACTATGCGGGCAATGATCTTATGGACCATAAATGATTTTCCGACTTATGGTGACCTTTGTGGTTGGAGCACCAAAGGGAAAAAGGATTTAGGTTGCCCATCTTGTAATGTAGACACCTTATCCAAGTGGCTTCAATTTGGCAAGAAACAATGTTATGGTTTCCATCGATGTTTCTTGAAAAACAATCATATTTATAGGCGTGATAAAAAAATTTCAATGGAGAACAATATTTCTGTCAACCGCCTAGGCACTGGTCAGGTGATGATATACTACAACAATTTCAAGGTTGCACAAACATCACATTCAGAAAAACTAATAAACGTAAAATCTCTAAAAATGGACATCAGCCATTGCCGCCTGGATGGAATAAAATAAGCATTTTTTCGACTCTCGTATTGGAAACATTTGTTGCTGAGACATAATCTCGATGTAATGCACATAGAAAAAAATGTCTGTGAGAACATCTTGAACACTTTGTTGGGCGACTCGAAGAAAAGTAAGGACAACTTACAAGCTCGTCAAGATCTAAAACAATGGGGTATCCAAAGGGATTTGTGGCCAGTCGATTCAGGGAGCCATTATTACTTGCCTCCAGCATCTTTCACAATGAGTAGTATGGAGAAAGAGAAGTTTTTATCTGCTTTACAAACATTGAAGGTTCCTGATGGATATTCTTCTAACATATCTAGGTGTGTCAACATGAGAGAGAGAAAACTATTGTCATTGAAGAGCCATGATTGTCATGTTTAAATGCAACAACTTCTTCTTGTTGCCTTGCGGAGCTGCATAGGCGTAGATGTTTATAAACCTATTGCAAGCCTATGTTTATTTTTCAATAAACTTTGCTCAGATGCTATTGATGTAGAAGAATTTAAGAAGCTTGAAGAAGACATTGCTGTCACACTATGCCTGTTAGAGAGAGTTTTTCCTACATCATTCTTTACCATTATGATGCATTTGCCTATCCATTTATCTTATGAAGCAAGGGTTGCCGGTTCTGTACGGTATAGGTGGATGTACCCCATTGAGAGGTACTTGAAGAAACTCAAGAATTATGTCAAAATAAAGCTCAGCCTATCGGTTCTATTGCTAGAGGCTATTTGGAAGAAGAATGTTTGACATTTTGTGCTAGATATCTACCTGATTTTGACACAAAATTCACTCATACTCCTCGTAATGTTGATGACTCTTCTATTAGAGTGGGAGTACTGAAACACTTTGATGTGCAAACTTTAGAACAAGCCCATCGAAATGTACTATTTAATACTGACATGTTCGATGATTACAGAAGGTAATCAAACTTTTTTTTCAATTTTAAATAGTTTCTAATATAGACTAACCACAACTTTTGAATTTTTCCAATAACCAGTGAACACATGATAAAGCTTCAAGAGGCTGAACCAAATATCACACTACGTGCTTTAGAAAAAAAAACACGCAACACAGTTTGCTAGGTGGTTGAGAGAGCATGTAAGCAATTTATAAAATTACTAAAGTTTTATTTTGAAAGAGTATTTAATCCCTTCTTATTTTTATGTTGATAAATTAGGTAATACGTATGTGAATGGATCATCCAAAGGATGTTAGTGAGGAGTTGAGATGGATATCCCAGGGTCCTTCTGTAGATGGAATGTCATATGAAGGCTATTTAGTAAATGGATACCGATTCCGCTCAAAACATGTTGAAAGTACTTCTACTACACAAAATAGTGGGGTGTAGTTGGTGGCAGATACATCTAGTTATGCAAGTGGGAGGGATAAAAATCCTATTACAGCTACAATTACATATTATGGACAATTGGAGGAGGTCATTGAGCTATGTTATGGTCCAAACATAAAAATACCATTATTTCGGTGTGCTTGGCTTGATGAAAGTTCTTCTAACAGTTTGCGCATTGACAAATATGGTTTCACACAACTCAATTTCTCAAGGAGACATAATCAAGATGATCCATTCACTCTTGCATCACAAGCAATTCAATGCTTTTATGTAAAATATCTTGATGATGATAATTGGTTCACTGTTTTGAAACTTCCACCTTGAAATTATTCTGAAGTACCTATCGTTGAGGATTATATGAGTGGGACACAAATTCATAGTGGTAAAAACCACACAAGTGATGATATGTCCTGGTCAAGGAATGATATGCATGGATCATTCGTTGCTAGGGAGCCTGAGGAATAAAGTTGTTTTGATTAGTTGTTGCAAACCTTAGTGAATGATCGTGCTTACAATATTTTTATTTGTGGATTATTATATTTTGTTGCAAGGATATTGCCTTTTCATTTGTCCCTTTTTTTATCTTATGTAGGATGAGGAATATTTTGTGTTGATGTAATATTTTTCTTTGTGGATATTTATGTATTGGTGCAAAGATATTGCATTGTCATTTGTCCCTTTTTCTTTGTGGATTATTATGTGCTTACAATGTTGTACATTTATTCCATCAAATGTTGGACTAACCTCTTATGCATTGCCACAATTGTTATGTTTTCATCTTATGTAGGATGAGGAACACAAGGTCAACTATGAGAGCTTCTACAACCCTACCACAACCCACTACTACTTCACCTACAGTCTCCTCTCCTTCAACTGAAGTAGGATATGAGGATGAGGAACTTGAGGATGAACATGACCACCATAGATATGGAAGGGGCCCTGCAAGTGAGGTTAATCTAATTCCAAAACCAGGAGAGCAGCAACACAAGGTGGAATGGAATGCAACATGTAATGCAGTTGGAAAGAACAGTATAAAGTTGAACAGTTACTGTGGCATATTAGCTAGAAAGCCACAAATATGGAGTTTAAATCTACAGTAGCGAGAGCAACCACAACTAGCATTTGAAGATAGAAAATCATGCATTGAGGTACTTAAGTAATTACAAAATTTCTTTTAGTCTAGACTTAGTGTATTTGAAGAGTTTTTTATTGTTTCTTAACATCTCCACATATTTTCCAGAAATTCTTTGATTTGGGAGATCATCCAAATGCATGGAACTACATAGACGCTCACACTCACAAAGCTTTACAAAGTTGGAAGTCACAGGTTAAGAAAGATTATTATCTAAAGTATAAGGATAATCCAGATTTGATGAGGAAAAAGGTTGAGCAGAATGCATCATTAGATATTCATCAGTTTGACAATCTTGTTAAACAATGGTCATCTGAGAAGTCTGAGGTAATATCAAATTAATATATAATCATTTATCTTTCATTTATAGTGTTTAGTAACTAATTTTTTTGTATAGAAAATTGCTGCCACAAATAAGGTTAACATGTCAAAAAAACAAATGCATCATACTACAGGATCCAAACCATGGAGTTGTTATAGGGAGGAAATGGTATCACCTTTCACTTTGTATTTATTTCCAATGAGTTCTAAATATGAAATTGTTTAGCTAGTAGTAATAATCCTATTATTTGATTTATGAAAGAAAACTGCGGAAGGGGATCCAACTCAAAAAGAATTTTTGAAGAAAGTATATGAGAACAACCCGTTGGTGGTAATTTATTCAATATTTAAATCAATAATATATTAAATTTTCAAATAAAACTTGTCTAGTTTGTACATTCACTTTGTTCAAATAATGACAGGATGAGATAACTGATATTGTTGAAAATGAAGTTACAAATGGTGAAGTAACTGATCCAACACAAATCGATGAGGTGACATGTCGTGCCTTTTTGCGTGTAGTCAACCCCGTAAAAAAGAATAGGGTTCGTGGTATTGGACTTAGACATGTCGCGGAAGGGAATACTGGGAAAGCCGCCAAAATTTGGTATGAAATGTTATTGCGAGAAAGTATTGCAAAAGATGTAAGTAATTTAACACATTTGTAAGTGTCATATGATATTGTAATTATTGTCTTCTAAAAATATATTTCATTGTAGGATAAATTTAAAGAGGCTACTCAAGAAATGAAAAATATGCAAAAATCTTGGTCCCAATATATAACATGGGTGCAACAAAATCAGGTTATTGGATGGCAACAATCGAGTATCAGATAAAACTTATTGATATAATATTGCAATATAAATAGAATTTTTTTATTCTCTTCTATGTTTTGAATAGGTCGAATTAGTTAAAAATACACAGTTTGGCCCGACGAGTGTGTTTCCAAATCTACCCCCTTCTGGACTATTTCAAACTAGTGTTGGTACAACATCGTCAACTTTTGGAGCATAGGTGCATATTTACAAAATTAAAGAATTTTAAATTTTTATAAATAACAGAAGTTGAAAATGAGAATCTTGTTTTCAAGGCTCAAATGTTTCCAAACGGGACTTCTCCTGGTGTGTTTTCTACTCAAGCTGCCACAAATAGTATGAATGGGCCATTGTTTACATTTCAATCACATGTATAATATTACATACATTGTTTATAACAGCTTATCTAAAATAAACTCCTTCTCATAATATCAATTTTTTTTGAAGCCACATTTTTTCCCAAATGGACCTCCTACTACTATGTTTACCGGTCAAGGTGGTGCAAGTGGATCCCAGGTATAAATAAAAAAATAAATTCTTTTCAAGAATCAATATTTACTTATTCATGTTCAACTTTATTGAAATTTTAAATTCTTTTCAAGCATCAATATTACCCAAATGGTCATCCAATTGGTGTGTTTCCCGCTCATGGTGGGACAAGTGGTTCACATGTATATATATATATGTATTATGAAATGTGTGGTTATTCATGTTCATCTTAAATTGAAAATTTAAATTCTTTGTCAGCCTCAATATTTTCCAACTTCAACTCCTACTGGTGTGTTTCCGGCTCATGGTGGTACAAGTGGAGAAAATCATGCAAGGGATACTGCAACGGAAGACATTCATAACGCTTAAAGAATTTTCAACAATTTACAATAGAGTTTTTAATTGTTATGAAACCTCACAATTCCTTGGATATAGATAGTATTTAGAAAATGTGTTTGAGATCCATATGGCATTAGATCATACGTTCTTAGTTTTTCATATTATTTGGTATTTTCTTGAAATTTTAATTGATGTTTATCAACATGTGAAGCTTCCATGGATTCCATGAGATCCACATTTTAAATTTGTTTTCTAGCTGTTCTTTCCATGTAATTGTTACTGCTATCATGACATGATATAGAAGAGAAGACTTGTGTGTGTAGTAGCTGTCATATGGACTTGGTGGGTTCTCAATGGCTATGTTTGGGAGAGTTGCGGTGGTATCTATGCCAACTCTATTGATGTTGGTGTTGATCTAGTAGGCAAGGTTAAGAAGAATATTCATGAGAATGAACCCAGAACCCAGTTATGAATTGTATGTACATGTACTTTGTAGATCTGTTAACTATCTCTGAGCTTAATAGGTGTACTCTATTGCCATCTGTAGTATATTTGATTGTAGAGGATTCTCTGGTGATAAGCACATGCATTTGGCTCGCTTGTATTGATCATATCGATCAGGTGTTTAGAGATTAGTATCCAGGAATAAAACTTTAACCAATGTATCCATGAATAACAAGTTTAGCTAAGAGTACTACCTTTTATCATATGTTACTTCTTTCCTGATCGTTATCCTAAACAATGTGCATAAAACTTAGATCTACTATCTTTTTCTTTTAATCTTGATAAATATTGTAGCTTATACCGAACGTTCAATATTTTCTGTCAAAAGTAGAAGCCAGGCCAATGCTTGGTATATTTGAATTCTTATGAGAGTTTGTAAAGCCATAGTGGTACCTCTGTGCTCTACAGATCCGAACGTCCCATATTTTCTGTCCAAAACAGAAGCCAAGCCAATGTTTGGTATTATTTGAATTCATATGAGAGATTGTAAAGCCACAACAGTGGTACCTGTGTGCTCCATAGAGCCGAGTGTTTATTGCATACCCTATATTATAACAACGCTGGTAACGGTTTACATGCTTCACAAGACCAAGGGCATATATAAGCCATGCACTAGAAATAACTTTTTTGCTTTGCACCTCTCTCATTCTTCAGTGCAAGTGCCCTGGTAAGCATGACAATAGTACATGCTAGTACTACAACAGGTTTGAAACACAACATTTATATAAATGATTTTGACTCTGAATATACTTCCTCAACCATTTATGTAGTGTGTTACCAGTCATCTGATTTTACAACCTCATATGATGCATCCATATCAAATGGCAGCTGATGTAAACATTCAACTTTGCTTGAGGTATTGGTTCTGCCGCATTGTCTTTTATATGTTTTTGTTAAGATTGATGGGTTTTCTCTTGATCGGGCATTGATATAAATGAAGAAATTTTTCCTATATAACTTTTTATCTCCGAAGGTATTGACAGCAGTCGTCATTGTTGCTTCTTGCCAGTTGTTGAAGTTGTATGGACTTGGTGATCGTAATTCTCATATCATGTTATCTCAGAAGACTGATGCACCCATTTCTCAACAAGGCCAAGCAGACACCAAAGTGCAGGGAGCTGAGCTTCAGTCTCTAAAAGTTGACATCCGAAATACCAAGGTAATGCCTATCAATTCTCAAGATAAATTATGCATACGAGTTTATAGTTAAACAATCTTCTCTATACTAGTGTCCAGAATATATAACCCTAGTCCTTAACTTATGGATATGGAGTTTTCTTATTGAATCTATTATTGGGAGAGAGGCTTATTTAAAATCTGGGCTGAAACATGATTGCCATGTCATCTCGATTATTCGTAATGGTACTTGGTACATTAAAGAAAATAGGATGAATAAAAGGCTTTTTGACTTGATTTCCATCTAGAAGCTTCCTCGAGGTGGAATTTATCTACCAAGAATTTATGGAATAGAATCAAAGGTGACTTCTATGGTCTTATATCTAATCGTTGAGGGAGACCGTTCTCCTCCTTTTGCTGCTCCCCTCTCACCCTTGGGTGATGGTTGAGTTTGGCCTGGTAGTTCTTTTGTTATGGTTGCTCCCCTCTCTCTGCTTATTGCAGTGATGGTCGAGTGTTTGCTTATTTGGATTTGTCTAATGATGGTTGAGTTTTGTTTGCTAGCTGCTCCCCTTTCTCCTAGAGTGATGGTGTGATCTTTTTTGGGGCTTCTGAGGATGACCTGCTTCTGTAAGGCCCTTGTTTTTCTATCTTTTGCATCTGTTTTAGGCGCATGCTCTAGGTTTTGAGATGGAGAGTTTGTGTTTGGCTGTTTGGTCTTGATGCTAACTTCCTTGGGGTGATCTGTCCTGCTCCCCTCTCATTCATGAAAACCTCTAGAGGGGGGGTGAATAGAGTTTTATAGAGATTTTAAAATAATTTAAACTCAAACAACCAAAGTAAAGATTGAGAAGAGGAACACAGGTGTTTAGAGTGGTTCCACCTTAGCAAATACTAAGGAGTCAGTCCACTACCCGGTTGCTTACCCAACCGGGATTTTGAAAGTACTAAATTTTATTACCTCTCAAGGATGTTACATAAAATTTACAATACTTTCTAAACACCCTTTGGACAGCCTTCACCCTGAAGTAGTCTTGCCAACCTCGAAGCAGCCTTCCTTGAAGTAACTTCAAGCTCCCCCTTGAAGTAGCCTTCCTCCTGAAGTAGCTTCCCGTCAAGACAGCCTTCCGAAGTAGTCCAAAGTCCTCCTCTTCACACGAAGAGCTTCAACCTCTCCAATCCGCAGCCTCCTACCTGGAGTAGCAAGGAGAGTACAAGTAATACAAAGGAACGAGAAAGGAATAAAAGAAAATACAACTTATCCTTGTAGCTCAAGGCTTGATTTCCCTAGATCAAGCGTTTGGATTTTCCTAGCCAATATGATGGACTTGTGATTGCTAGGGTTAGGAAAATCTAGCCTATAGGACGAGCTTGAGCAAAGGAGAAAATGGCCAATTGATCACACAGCTCAGTTCACACAGATTGCACAAGAGGGCTCAAGTATTTTCTCAAGTATATCAAGTGTAAGAAGTGTATCATAGTATCCTATGGCTTGTCCTATTTATAGGAATGGTCTAAGTATGCTTAAGGACATTCTAGACAACTTCTAGGGGGTTCCTAGTGCTTAACTAGCCGTTAGGAATAAGTTAGGTGCATTAGCAACGGCTAGTTAATTAATTCTGCAGTTGCTGTCAGAGACCATCTCGATCGAGGACTTGTCGACCGAGATGTCCAGTCGGTCGAGGATTTGTCGACCGACAGGCTCTCTGGATTAACGTTTATTTGCAACTGTTAACTGCTGTGTCTAACGGCTATTTTTGGTCAATCTCGGTCGAGAGGTTTGTCGACCGAGAGTGTCTCGGTCGAGGAGTGTGGTCGACCGAGATTGACTCTGTTTTCAATCTTTCAATTAAGATACTAAGTGTGTGCATAAGTGTGCATTATGTGATCCTATTGAATGGATGACTAAGGTGTTTAGCTAGGGAAAATCCAATGCTTGATTTACATGCGATTTCTAAGTACTTGTACATTATAATTCTGTACAAGTTTTTACAATGATTACATTTGCATGAAAATATAAATACTTCACGTTGGATTTCCCTTATAGTTGTGTCATCCTGCACACTCAAGTAGCTCGTTAGATAAATAAGAATGAAATGTTTGTCATCATCGAAACAAAGGGGATTTATCATAATATCCAATTTATCCAACAATCTCCCCCTTTTTGAAGATGACAAACATTTCTTAAATATGAAATAAGGAAATATAAATCATGTGAGTTTCATACCTGGAAATTTACCTTTTGTAGCCATTTATGTTTTTCAAGTGAGTGCTGGCCAAGATATGATGAAAACTCCTTTATATATACTTTTATATTCTTTCTCCCCCTTTGTCATTTCAAAAAGATATCTTCTCCCCCTTAATGTAATGCTCCCCCGTAAGTAGATATCCTATTAGGAACATGGATTTGTATCTAATTTATCCACAATTTGTTTCTCAATCATTCGCAAGGATGTTAGGCCTTGAAATGATATGAGATTCCCTTAAGCATATGATGAATGGATTTCTCATATAGCAAAGAATGTTAAGTTATAGATTAAATGAGAATCCTAAAAATATCTCCATCCAAAAGCAAGGGATGTTAAGCCCCATTTTGGGTAGAGAGTTCCTTCAAGTACACGATATAGATTTCTTAAAAAAATATTCAGCTACACATAGTGATAGCAAAGTTTTTGTAAGCTTCTTTTAAACAATTATCAAAGTTTTAATGATCTCCCCCTCTTTCTTATGCTTTGCTCCCCCTTTCGATAGACATCTCAAATGAAAGTTTGAATACTCAGTGAATACATAAAATGTCCAAGATTTTAAAGATGTATGCAATTTTGTCAATCTGGAAAAACAGAAACCCAGTCGGTCGACAGTTGCTCGACCGACAATGTTCTCGGTCGACCAGTTGCTCGACTGAGAGTGTTTCTGGAGAACTATTTTGTTATTTTAAGTTGTAATAGTTGCCTGTTTTAATTATTATAATTCCCTTATTTGTTATGCTCTACAATCATGAACTGATAACCCATATTTTGAAGATAACATCATAAGCCAAACAAATAACCATGTAAATAAAAATGGCAAATTTCATTTAATAACATGAAGAAGATTACAATCATATGGAATACAACTATTACAACACCAACACTTCACAGGAAAGATTTAAGAATTACATCAATGTCCGGATCTTTCCCAAGAAATGGCTCAGCTCCATAGTATTGGACCAAAGTTTTCCAATCCAAAGCACCAGTTGTAGTCAACGCATATGCTTCCAGGAAAGTGGGAACTCGGTCAAAACGGAAGTGAGCAGCTATGTCTTGCAATTGTATGGACGAAAATTGAGTATGTGCAAGATCCATTGATGGTGAAGGTGGAGGTTGATAGTAGTTGTATGAGGGGTTAAATGGGTCGAGCATGCCAGGGTTTAAAGAATGCGGATATTCATCGGTTTGGCCAGGAGAAAGGTTTTGCATTCTTTGATTCAAATATGTCATGGCATGGTGATTGTAGTTTAATTGTTTACTAAGATGGTATTGGGAGCCAGCAATATAAGTAAGGGTATTTTGGATGGGATCAATGGAAAGGTTAGTAGAAGGAGGGGGTGGTATATCCTGATGTGATGACTCTCCTTCTACTCTTGCCTTTTTATGGCCAAAGTCAATCCCCATCTTCTCTACGGTGTTCTTACTTATCTTTGGTGGTCTACGCTCCCATATATATCCCATATCTTCAAGGTTTACCTTAAGACAATGTTGAGTAATCTGGCATACAAAATCGGCATATGGTGGATTGCCAGAAAACTCAAGCATATTTTTAAGTACTATGCGAATGAAGTTGATGGGAATTTCTTTTATGATAGCATAAATGAGACACATACGGAAAATGGGAACCTCGGATTTATTGGCTCGTGGATGTATATTGGTGGAAACAATGAGGTTTACTATTCTACATGCCGGTTTTAGGTTTATAGCATAATAGGTTCCCCTATCTTCATGACACGTGGTATTGGCTTGAAATATGGCTCTTTTGATATCACTTAGGCTAGTGGTGTGGTCATCATGGGAAAATAGATTTATTGGATTGCTGGTGGTAAGGTCAAGGAAATCTTGATACTCATCTATATCAATTTCAAGCATGTCAAGAATATCCCCTTCGGAAAACTTAAAACTATGCCCATTGACCATAGTGTAGAAGAAAGTGGTGTCATTTTCGGTGTGAGATAGAAGATTGGCATAGAATTCGTTTACTACCTTAATGGAGTAGGAAGGAAAGGATGGATTGATGAAGTCCTTCAGCTTTTGTACTCCAAAGAGATGCTCCAGGTCTACGATGTTGATGAAGTCCATCACTTCGACCGGACGTCGGGGAAGAGGAGCTTTAGAGGAAAGCCGAAAGTATCTATCTCCAGCATCTCCGTCGACGAAAGCTATGTCATTGATGATCGTCAGTGGCGGAGTGGCTTCCCTCTCTTCTCTTCTTTTTCTTCCAGCAACTTTCTTCTTCCCTCGGACAGTTGATGATGAGGCCATTGTGTTTCTTGAGAGTGGAGAAGAAGCAAGGACGTTTTGAGAGTAAGAGTGCTGAAGGATTGCACGAAATTGCACTAGAGATGGACTATGGAAGCAAGGAAATGCAAGTGTGAGTAAGTGGCTCGTTTTTGCACTTATTTATAGAATTCCAGCGACCCGGTCGGTCGACGGCTCGTCGACCGAGCATCCGCAACGGTCGAGTTGCAGACGCGCCACTTGGTCCTCCAACGGTAAAGAAAACGGTCATAACGGTCGAGTCGCAACGGTCATATCCAACGGCTATTTCTCGGTCGAGCGCTTGTCGACCGACATTGTCTCGGTCGAGCACTCGTCGACCGACAGTTTGTCTGAGACTGAGTCTGTTTAGAAATTTATCGGTCGAGTGAGACGGGCTGACCGAGTGGTTCTCGGTCGAGCACTCGTCGACCGACTAACTTTCTGAGTTCAATTTTTTTTTTTTTTTTTTTTTGCAAATCATAGAACATTTTTGTAGAGCATATGTATATTCCAACGGAGTAATAATATTTAAGGCTTCTGATTACCACAAATGATTTGACGTTTTAATTTAAAAATATGCTAAGATAAAGTTCAATAAAATAATGTTCAAATAAACAGTTTTTATCAAAGTTTATTTTAGGTCGCCCTTGATTACGACCATAGCGCCCCTTGGTCAAATTTTATTTTAACCAAGAGGCATATTTTGCAGGTTTCCAGTATGAATCATTTATATGCGAAGTATGAGTTCTGCAGATAGCTTGCAAATATCAATTTGAGACACATTAAAGTGTACTAATTATGAGAGCTGAAGCATATTCAAGAATAATATCCATTCATGAATTTAAGATTACTTTGGATAGACTATAATATAAAATATAAAAGCACACAAAAATTTATTTGAAACATTTTATTCATTGTAAGTATTTCTGAAAAATGTGCAATAAAAGAATGATTAAATAGAATCTTTCAAGAATAATTTTCACATACAATGTAAAGATTTACAGCAGTTTGAGATAAACGTATGTGTATCAAGATGCTATTAAATCTTTTTAATTTTTGTTATCCCTAAATGTTAAGTTGAGATAGACATAAGGATATACAACTTAAGGTCTAAGGTCATATCTCAACTTAGCCTAACCTATTTAATTTGGGATTTTTGGAACCCATACCATTTCGACATGCTTTTTCTTGTATGGGCATGAAAAAGAATAATGTCCAAGGCGTGAGCAATAATGACAACAAATTGAATCAACCTCAAGCCTTTTTCTATGGTTTTGATTTGGGTTATTCTTGGGTATATACATTTTTGTGCCTTTAGGTATGTAAGCAGATTGACTCGCTTGTGTCCTTCTAGGTTGTTGATGGGATTTCTCATTAGGCTTATAACCTAGTCCTCTTCTCCCTATTTGATGATAGGAATTTTCTAGTATATTATCAAGGATTCCATTGTTGCTTAACTTGCTAACTTTTTGTTGCAACTTAACGATCTCATCCATTCTTTTCTTGATATCTAATTTTGCTTGATCTAGATTGGATGATAACATATTTCTTTCTTTCACTATATTGTCATATTCTACATGGGTGCACAATATAGGTTGTTTTTGAATATCATTTAACTTTGCAAGCAATTCAGTCTTTTCTTGACATAGAAGATCATAGTTAGTCTCTAGAGTGAAAATTTTCACTTCACTATTACTCAGAGATGATTTCAAAATACGATTGTCAGACATAATGCTATCTTTTTCAAAACCAAGAGTATTCAATTTAGCATATAAATCATCATTTTCAGATGTAAGCTCAAGAAGTCTAGCATTTAGATCATCATTTTCTTTATTTGATTTCTTTAATTTCTTTTTGTATTCAACATATTTGTTATGTGTTTCTTCAATAATAGCAACTAACTCCTCCTTGGGTAAATCAAGCAAGCTTACCTCTTCTTCTTCTTCCTCACTTATTGTAGCAACGAAACACTCTTTATGTGCATCTCCTTTCTTTGACCTCCATGGACATTTAGACGTAGAGTGCTTTGTTCCTAAGCACCAATTGCAACTTGTCGAACTTTGGTCCATGCTCCTTTTCTTGTGGTTGTAGTTACCTCCTCCCTTTATCTCTTCAAGACCTTGTTAGGGCTCCTTGAAGCCTGCTCTGATACCAATTGAAAACCTCTAGAGGGGGGGTGAATAGAGTTTTATAGAGATTTTAAAATAATTTAAACTCAAACAACCAAAGTAAAGATTGAGAAGAGGAACACAGGTGTTTAGAGTGGTTCCACCTTAGCAAATACTAAGGAGTCAGTCCACTACCCGGTTGCTTACCCAACCGGGATTTTGAAAGTACTAAATTTTATTACCTCTCAAGGATGTTACATAAAATTTACAATACTTTCTAAACACCCTTTGGACAGCCTTCACCCTGAAGTAGTCTTGCCAACCTCGAAGCAGCCTTCCTTGAAGTAACTTCAAGCTCCCCCTTGAAGTAGCCTTCCTCCTGAAGTAGCTTCCCGTCAAGACAGCCTTCCGAAGTAGTCCAAAGTCCTCCTCTTCACACGAAGAGCTTCAACCTCTCCAATCCGCAGCCTCCTACCTGGAGTAGCAAGGAGAGTACAAGTAATACAAAGGAACGAGAAAGGAATAAAAGAAAATACAACTTATCCTTGTAGCTCAAGGCTTGATTTCCCTAGATCAA
The DNA here is from genome assembly GCA_963693085.1 of Alisma plantago-aquatica. Lineage (NCBI taxonomy): Eukaryota > Viridiplantae > Streptophyta > Magnoliopsida > Alismatales > Alismataceae > Alisma > Alisma plantago-aquatica. The sequence goes on along the minus strand of OY856410.1, from coordinate 89,309,648 downwards.
GCGTTTGGATTTTCCTAGCCAATATGATGGACTTGTGATTGCTAGGGTTAGGAAAATCTAGCCTATAGGACGAGCTTGAGCAAAGGAGAAAATGGCCAATTGATCACACAGCTCAGTTCACACAGATTGCACAAGAGGGCTCAAGTATTTTCTCAAGTATATCAAGTGTAAGAAGTGTATCATAGTGTCCTATGGCTTGTCCTATTTATAGGAATGGTCTAAGTATGCTTAAGGACATTCTAGACAACTTCTAGGGGGTTCCTAGTGCTTAACTAGCCGTTAGGAATAAGTTAGGTGCATTAGCAACGGCTAGTTAATTAATTCTGCAGTTGCTGTCAGAGACCATCTCGGTCGAGGACTTGTCGACCGAGATGTCCAGTCGGTCGAGGATTTGTCGACCGACAGGCTCTCTGGATTAACGTTTATTTGCAACTGTTAACTGCTGTGTCTAACGGCTATTTTTGGTCAATCTCGGTCGAGAGGTTTGTCGACCGAGAGTGTCTCGGTCGAGGAGTGTGGTCGACCGAGATTGACTCTGTTTTCAATCTTTCAATTAAGATACTAAGTGTGTGCATAAGTGTGCATTATGTGATCCTATTGAATGGATGACTAAGGTGTTTAGCTAGGGAAAATCCAATGCTTGATTTACATGCGATTTCTAAGTACTTGTACATTATAATTCTGTACAAGTTTTTACAATGATTACATTTGCATGAAAATATAAATACTTCACGTTGGATTTCCCTTATAGTTGTGTCATCCTGCACACTCAAGTAGCTCGTTAGATAAATAAGAATGAAATGTTTGTCATCATCGAAACAAAGGGGATTTATCATAATATCCAATTTATCCAACAATTCATATAATGATGGTTGAGTTTGTCTGGGCTTGACACCACCTTCTCTTAATGTCTTGGTGAAGCCTCTTCTCTTGGCTTTCTGAGGATGTTTTGTGTTACAAGGTTTCTATTGATGAGGCATGTTTCTCGTTTCTGTTTTGGATGATGGTTTGGTGGACTATTTTAGATGTTGTTCTGTCCTGGGAAGTTCTTTTGCACTGCCCCCTCTCAGTTGTAGAAGGATGCTTTTGTGTTGGGCAGTAGATATCTGATCCTTGGTGTTTTTCTGTTGTTGGTGATATCCTATTGCTGGTTTAGTTCACTGCTGCTATGGAGTGATGAGGCTGCTATGCTGCAAGTTCACTGCTGCTTTGGCCGAAGATTCCCCAGCCTTGATGGGTCTCATGTTTTTGTTTCATGTTTCTTATCCCATTCTTTAGGGCTGGTTTGGTGGACTATTTTATTCACCAAATTGGCTTGTTGCAATTAGACCATAATGTTTACCATACAACTACGCAGAGAACCTGTTGATGAATCATTTTTATTGGATTTTGTTTCAGATTCATGGAAATGTATGCCTAGCGAGTGTTGTTGTAACACAAAATCTGGACTGGAAGCTACATGCCTTTGATGTATTATCTGAATTTGATGGGAATAAGGATAATCATGGGGCATCAATGCTGGTACTGTGCGTGTTCTATTTCTTGTCTCTACTCTCTATCTGATTGTATTTTCTTCATTTTATTTTTTATTTCATGATATGATCTTTAACCTCAATATTCCCATCAAGCGTTACTAGAAAACTAATGATATATAACTATTTAAATACATGCATGCTACTGACATATTTTCACATATGTATAGTACCATAATGTTAGAAGAACTGAAGAAGCTACTTTCATGTTATGTTATGCCATAGGACAAAAAAATATAGCTCTTCATATCTGTGCAAACTTTTCATTATATTACATGTGCATCTTTATTGTATAAATGTAGAAAACTTTCCAGTGCCAAATTGGGTAAAACAGATTGATCTTATTCTACATGTTATATCTTCATGAATTTTAATTTGTCATATAAATGACCTCATCGAATTTCTTTTTACAACCATTTGAGTGGCTAATTGGATCTCAATACAAGCCTATGGAATCAGTGAAATCTGACTGGGCTATGATAAGAAAATCACCCACGTGGGCTATTGATTCATGGGGTTTAGGTATTCCAATTGTGTGCTTTTTAACTAGGGATGTATCATTTTCTTGCACAAGTAGCTAGATAGAATTCAGTTGACAAATTGCATTGATATATGTTATGATCTTTTGTATGATTCTATTACACACTACTAAATTTGTTTAACCAAGTTATCTGTACAGGAAAAATAAACACTTTATAAGCATCAAAAGGTCTGCATTCTGCATGTGTAGGATGCAAAAATGCCATGGTCATGTGTAAAACACACATCATATCCTATTTTCCACTGACTATTTGGTCTTCTCAGAAATTATCTTAAATGCACATAAATAAAGCTAGACTAGTATTGCTGCTTGTCATTTTCTGAAAATTTTATAAAAATATATTGCCATTGACCGTTCTTACAAGAATTTTGATATGTTAATGCCCTGCAGCTCAATGCATAAATGTTAATTGTGGCCTAAAAAAATTTAAATGAGCTAAAATTATCTTATAATATAGAGAAAATTGATATCTTATGATGTATGACATTTGATCAATATGATAATAAAAGATGATTGATTACTATTCTTCTTTAGCTAATTCATTCTGGCCTATCTTGACTCTATATATGTATGTTTGCATATTTGGAAAGTTTAGATGGTAAATAGACCAATATTAACTTCTTGTTATGACTATTTGTTCTATAATCATGGCTTCTTTTTCTTGAATTTTCTATTGGCTTGTCTCTATAATACCACATTTGTTAGCTTTAACTATCAAGAACTGCCTTTCCACCTACCTTTTCGTAGTGTGTCTTCTTGATTTTGTGCTTGATGATTAGAGGATTTGGCAATTGACTCTTTTCATATGAAATTTATATCTTTGTGTCTGAATTATAGATTGCACGCATATTAGAAAACAACAATGTTAAGCTTATTTTGTATCATTAATTTCAGTCGACATTCTACAGAGTAAGATTGAAACTTCTTTTCATATGTATGGCAGGCTGCTTGATATATGAGCTTTTTTCTGGCACACGGTTGAACAAGACTGAAGACCTTCGTGATACTGGTTCTATTCCAAAGGTAGGTAGACAACTGCCAAATAGTTCTGCTTTATCGAGTCTTTTCTGTACTGAACTTTATGTCCCTTTTCCAATTTATCTACGGTAGATAACCAATGTTGGTAATCTACGTCGTACACTTTCTTAGAGAGTGCTTAGATCCACTTCAAATGAAAACCTAACATTCATCTAATGCAGACTACAATTTCAAACCTTGGGCCCAAGCAGTACATATTAATGGCAAATTTTTTGGCTTTTGTATATCTTCTCTGTTGTCCCTAGAAATTTCTCATGCTCACCTTGTTGTCACTGTCCTTCAATACGTTAGCCTTTTGGTAACCAGCAATTAGTGAGAAGATTGGTAGGAATAATTAAGATCTGCAACTTGCAATTTACTTCCATGATGTTGTATCGTATATTTTATAGTAAGACTTCCCAGTGGAGTCCTTAGGTGTTTCTGTCCATGATGAAGAGGAAAGAGCAAAATGGTTGGTGGTGTGGAATCGGGATTTGATTAGTATAAGAGTTACAGTTAGCTCATTCTGTCATCTTCTTTAACTTACTAGAGGTTTCTATCCTCATTATTGATATGGTTCCAACTCTGTTTGAATAGTCTCTTGATCAAGAATATAAGTTCTAAATCGAAATTTATTAGCAAAGATGGAAGGAATATTCTTTAGAGATGCTTGTCATGGTGAGTATGCACATATATAGGTTGTCAGACTCAATGGAGAGATTAACCAAAATGTGGGTGACTTTAGGCTCAGAGTTGATGGTGATTGCTAGAGGAATGCGAGCAAACTGGTTGCAACGTGTAATACCAATGCTAGCAAACAGGTTGCAACATGCAATACCGATTCATTTAACTGTTGTGATAGTGCACTTGCTGCAATACAAATTAGAGCTATAGTTTGAAATAAGGATATTGCACAAACAAATTGCTTATTGGAGAAAGCGTTGCATATTTATCAAGGTGCCCAAATAACTTGAATCCATTCCTTTGGTTCCTAGGAAGCATATCTATTCTTCATCACACACATATTCTATGGTCAGCAATGTATCAATGCATGACTACTGTATAATTTACAAAACAAATTGTTACTCAGATTGTCAAGCTAGAAGTTATAAATAGTTCAGAGAATATGTTCAGTTTCCAGAAAATGAAATAATAAGAATAAAAGAAGGAGAATTACGATATAAATACCCTCAGCCTTACTTAAAATAAAAAACAACTTGGTCTCAGTAATTCGTATATGATGCTCCCAGTAACTATAATAATATTGACATAAAAGTTTCAATTGCATTGCTTGCAAGGCCTTGAATGAGTCTCTATCGATTTGTTTTAAGGGTAGAGGGATTGCAAAAGCACCAGTGATGAACTATGTAGCAGAGTCTGCATTGGGTGTGGTCACAATAAGAGCTCTCTCTAATATAGATCGTTTCCTCAATAACAATCTGAAGCTTGTAGATACAGATGCAACACTTTTCTTTTATACCGTTGCTGCTATGGAGTGGGTTCTTTTTAAGGGTAGAGGGATTGCAAAATATAACAATTCTAATAGTAGCTTTGATCCTTGTTTTTATTCCACAAGATTCTGTTGGGACAAATGTGTACTTTGAACATAACTTTAGTTGGTTGTGATATGCTTTATTTCTGATATGAATAATATAAAACTAACTATTTATGTGCAGTTACAACTATTTTTCTTCATCAAAATTTCCATACTTCACTGGCATAATATGAATGACAATTTCCAGGACTTGTGGGTTTATCTTTTTCCTATGCTCAAACACTGTCAGCCATCCAAGGGTTTCTGACTCGATGGTATTCATACTCAGACAACTATATTATCTCTATCGAAAGAATTAAGCAGTTCATGCATTTTCCGTCTGAAGCTCCATCAATTATTGAGGACAATATACCACCTCCTGTCTGGCCGCATCAAGGGAAGATAGATTTTAAATATTTGAAGGTAATAGTAAAGCTCATTATGAAATGTGTCTACAGTCTTAGACCAAGTAATTGGTTGAAAATGATCCATGTATTTTTTGGTGGTTCCAGATAAGATATAGTCCCAATGCTCCCCTTGTCCTCAAAGGCATCACATGAACCTTTGCACCAGGGGAGAAAGTAGGGGTTGTGGGAAGGACGGGAAGCAGAAAGACCACATTGATAAGTGCTTTGTTTCGACTTGTTGAACCAGCTTCTAGAAATATTTATATAGATGATCTTGATATATGTACTATCGGTTTGAAAGATCTGCGGAGGAAGCTAAGCATAATTCCTCAAGAGCCAACTCTCTTCAAGGGAAGCGTAAGAAGTAACTTGGATCCTCTTGGCTTGCACTCTGACCAGGAGATATGGGAGGTGAGCAAAGCCCCTCCTTAACCCTATGTTTAAGACCGTTGTGGTTTGAAATGTAGTTTTAGTGGCTTGTTATGAACTGACTAATAAAGAATTTAAGATTCTATATATAAAGAGTACAACTGAATACTTGGTACGTTCTTTTCATATCTCAAGTTTTATATTAATATTGACAGTTGTGCTCAGGAACTGGAGAAATGTCAATTGAAAGACACCATCAATACACTTCCAAACCTACTAGATTCTTCTGGTAAGATCTTATATAACTACAAAATGTTAAAGTAAATGTGATCTATTGTAGAAAAAATAAGTTCACTTTTTTTCTGAATGCAATAAGCGACGAAGGTGAAAATTGGAGTGTTGGATAGAGGCAACTCTTTTTCCTGGGACGTGCTCTTCTTCAAAGATGTTCATTGGCTAAACGAGTGATAAAATCAAGATGTAGATATATATTTATATTGAAATTTGTATCGATTAAAGGGGAAAAGGCCCATGTCCTCCCCTATGTGATGAACAATTTTTCTGTGTGAAATAAAAAAGAATGTTTCAAAAGAGTGATTTGTTATTGTTGTTGTGTCTTATTAACTAAATTAGTTTGTTAAAATATTCTTTGTGCCTGATAGAAGCCACAAATGTATTACTTCATGAAATATAAGAAAGCTAAAACCTCATTGACAAATAAGAAAATGTAGATCACAATTGTAATTCTTAAGTATATTCATGAAGGCCCTAGAACCTCATTGAAAGATGTTAAATTAGCCTTCACAAATATATTTGGGAGGCTTGGGAAGTCTTTTTGTGAAGGTCAAATAGTCCTTCAAAAAAAGTATTTGTGAAGGCCCTAGAACCTCATTGAAAGTTGTGAAATTAGCCTTCAAAAATGTATTTGGGAGGCCTGGGAAGTTTTTTTGTGAAGGTCAAATAGTCCTTCAAAATAGTATTTGTGAAGGCTAGAGTCTCTCATCAAAGTATTTGTGAAGAGGCTTTTAGAGTAGGACTTTTTGTGAAGGATTGCCCTTCAACCGAATTTTTTTTTTGAAGGAGTTAATGTACATTTGTAAAGGAATCATCCTTTACAAATAGCCAATTTTCTTGTAGTGCTTCTCACTTGATTATTAATCACATGACATCTCGATTATGGGTAGCCTATGCATGGGAAAAGTAAAACTCATTTGAAATCATGAAAGTTGATTAAGACGATAATGCCATGATCTGGTCTTAAATGAAAGACCCTATTTGATGAATGAAAGTACTCTTGAAAGTGTTGTACTCATATGCAAAGTCATGAAAACTCAATGTTATAAAATCAGATATTAAGTGCTTTCTAAGTTTGAGGTAAATCCTTGTGTGGTGAAATAAGGTGGAACTCATGTTCTATACCTCATGGTTGATGAGGTCCCTATTGACCATACTTATGTTGCCCCAATTTTGATCAAACCTCAAACATGGTTAAGAAAACTTTTCCCCCTAGTTGACATGTGCAACGATCATGCAACAAAATGACCACACCTTTGGACTGCTAGATTATGATGTGAAAACTAGTTACGTACAAGGGGAAACCCCCTATTGAATATTATTCCTCTTGGTAGACTCAATTTGAATAATAAGAGGGACCTAGATATGAATATTTCATTATTATGATCAAACTCTTAAGTTCCCTGATTTGACTTCTCGATTTCTAGAATCTACCTTACCTTGATCTTGAAAGGAAGGGAATGGAATTATGACCTTGATCTTATAAAATCTTGAAGTATGGTTGCCCTATAATGATCTTGATGTTTTGAAATATGATTTGATAGTTGATACTTCCCCTTTTTTAGATATTCTTGATACCATGATTGATGTAGACGTTTGTGCTAGATTAGGGCGGTAGTTGAATTGTGACTCCCCTAACCTAGGTCACGTCCCTATTATGACTACTTCTAAATTTTCATCTTGTTGATCATTTAGAGCTTGGGAAGGCAACCCCTTCCACCCAATTTTGACTCTTTGACCTATGTCCCTATTAGGTCAAATTTAAGATGATATTAATACTCAATCTTGAAATCTCAACCAGGTGATGATCTTGAGATATGATTATGTTGACTATAGTTAGTGGTTAAGTTCCTAGAAAGACCTAGGTCTAGATCATTCACCAACCATGAATACCCTAAAAGTGACTCGATGTTGATACCAGAAAATGTTGAATGATGCTTGAAATGTTGCTCAATTGTTGTATATAGTTGGATGATCACCCCTGAGGTCTAAATAGGAATCTAAACCCTAGCTTCAAAGTGTTTGGACCTATGACTTTGATGTCCAAACTTGAATCTTAATATTGATGTATGAAATCTTGACTCATGATTATTGATCTTGGTTTTTACTTGAATCCTATGATCATCCTATTTGGATCTTGAGATCACCCTCGATATATGACTAATGACTTTCATGTTTCCAAATATAAAAAAAATGTTGAAATTATGACTATGTTGATTCACTCGATTTATAACTTAGGGTTGAGCTCCATGTCAACTAGGGTGGGACCTTCCATTGATTTGAGCATGAATCACGATGTTGGAATATGATGATTGTCTAAAATTGTTGAAATATGAAATCACAACCATGGATGCATAACCCCACCTAGGCCAATGTAGAAGATAGAACCCTAAATGTCAGGATTGAAAGTCATGTTTTACTCTTGACTCAAGAGCTCTTTTTGTTTGACCTAAAATGTGATATCTCCAAAATTTGTGATCTAAAGAATAATCTCTCCAATTTTTGAATCATATGATGATCTTAAGAACTTGATAATTAATGTGAATATGCAATGATCTTGATGCTCAATTGCTAGATTTTGGGAAGAGATTGATATTAAGAGTGAGCATGATACCTTATTGGAATTCAATGTTGTTTGTGATGTGGAATGTGAACACCCCATCCCGATTGAATGATTATGTTAATTTTGGGGACAAAATTTCTTTTAAGGTGGGGAGGATGTGATAACCTAGCCTTTTCTCTCTCTTCATGTTAGTGATATGCACATTTTACTAATTTCACACTCTAGCCAAAATTTTCATGATTTGAGTTATTTTGATGTTTTTTTAGGTTGTCTTGTGTCCACAGGACGACTGGTGACACTCAATGTGACATGAAATCAAGGTAGCAATTATATTGTGCACCACCCTCTCTCTCTCTCTCTCTCTTTCCATTTTGATATTATATGTGTCTCTATCTTCTCAAAAATTGTTCTCACTGTATAGAGGACGCTCTCATGATTCCAATGCACCTGATTTTGCTCAATTCCGAGCTAGGATGAGAGAGATATGCCTTTTTGAAATGTCCTCATTTTAATCTCGATTTTAGCTCTTTTAAATCGATTTTGGAGCCATCTTGGGCCTAAAATTGGACGCGGCCCACTACTCCCAACCCTTTTTCGGTTGCTATCCGGCTCCCAATGGATCAGCCAATCGCGTGCTACTTTTTGTGGATCTTGGTCCTCTACCCTTGGATCTCTCACCCACGGATCTGGACACTCATTATACGGCCGAAAAGTCATCCTCTTCCTCCGCACGGCTCACCGGCGCAGGCAACGCTGGCGCCACCTACCCTCCTTTTGGCACCACCAATCACCTTCCACATCGCATATTCACGCCAATTAATACCAAATTTGGCTTCCTTTCTTCCTCTTCTTCGTTTCCCCTCTCTTTTTCTCATGTTTCATGCTCTACTTCCCCTCCCTTACCCGTTTTTCCTCTCCCTTCACACCTTGGGCGCCGCCCACCTCTGGCGACGTGTGGTGGAGTCCGAAGGGAAGGGTCGAGCACCGACAGCTGGTACTCGTAGCCCAGATCCTCCGCCATCCATGATCTGGCCGAGATCCGGTAGCCTGCGCCGCCGCGAGGGCGTGGCTTGTGCGGGGCTGTGTCACACAGAAGAGCAGCGACTTCTCGGAGCGGTAGGGAGAGGCCACCGATCGCTGGTACGACATTGTGGGCGAGAAGTAGCGGTTGGTGAACCGCGAACGTCGGGTCACCACCGGTGGGGCATCGTGGACCTGGACCGGCGCTACCTTGGTGGGCGCGCGCATATGAGCCGCGAATTCAAAATTTGATGGCCCACAATCATCAAATGATGCTGGTAACTCCCACCTCAATGATCCCTATAATTTTCAACTTAAATCTTCCAAAAATGATATCTCATGCATCCTTCGGCCAAACATAGAATATTATATATGAATTTTGATCTACTCGACGATATCTATTCAATGAAATTTGTTTCAGAGCCAAATTATCTTCGTATCTCCTGTATTGTTAAAAATGGTGTCACTTGATCTCTTTCATTATATTGAATGATATAAATGCTCAAACCTTGATCATATCTTGACCCCACTTGTTTTTGATGACCCTAATCAGTAATACATCCTTTTTTGTGAAATAATATTCTAATTTGATCTTGTTTTTCTCCTTGTATGACTCTAATCTATGAAATGGACCACGGAATGTGTGTAATTGGGACTTTGATGCTAATGATCATTTAAATGGATGCTCAACTTGTTTTCATGCACCTGAAATCATCATTATTGCTCTAGATCAATAAATGTGGATGCATGATTGATACAACAATCTTTATTGTTCTTACTTAAACCCTATTGCAACTTTATGATGTGAAAAGTACCATTAAATGTGATATTTATGGATTCTAATAAAGTTCCTTACCTAATGATGTAACTTTGTCTAAATATCACTATGGAATGATTGAACATCAAAATCAGTAACTTATCTTATCTCATGTACCCTATTGAACCAAGATCTTTTACTATTAAGGTAGATTTGGCTTATAAGATCTCAAGTACCTACTTTGTGTAATAAAATGATCTACTCGATCTAGTTGTTTCTATATGATGAAAGGTGACTTTAATTCAAATGTATTGCTATATTTAGTTCAAATCAGTAGATTCATCACACTTGTAGCACTAATACCAACTTGATCTATTCTATGCTCTGTAATGATCTTATGACTTGGACATTGAAATGTATTGCATGTGATTGATCTCATATGGCTAGTTGTGAACTTGTATGATTAAACCATGATGATAACTTAGATCTCACACTTTCCCTACATATAAATAAGATCTTAGAATTATCTTATAACACTCATAATATGGATGATCCACTTAGACCTACAATATAACAATGATACTTGGATTGTGATGATTGTTTGCTTACATGTTTGGAGCCTTGCATCTAAGAATAAACTATTTGAAACCTAGGTCTATAGGAACATCAACATGACTTATAAGATGTTTATCCTATCAAACCATAGTGATATAAGACTCCATGTTATGTCTTTTATATCTTAGGCCCCCTTGGGGTCAGACCATCTCTAGGAATCTTACTCATGAATCATATATGTACTCTACTCATAAGGTACACAATCTCTTGACCCTACTATGATATTTGCTTGTTTGTATGTATGCTCGTATGAATGCTTGGCTAGATAATTACTTGTTCTCTATGATTTGTATATTCAATTTGCTTGAATATGTTGAAGAAACCTCAAACATAATTGAACTTGTCTATTATACAAACCTTGTGTACCTGCCTGTATTCTCAAGGTAAGGGAACAAGGCATGTTGAAAATAAGGTTAGCTCATTGACTTAGGTCTTGAGGTCCCTCACGTATACAAAGGGGTTGGATAATGTTGAGCACCTCTACGGACCCTTCCTTTGAGGAATCTGGTAAATGGCCATGATATGTTGTCAAGTATAGTGGAAATACACTTAAAATATGTTTTGCATAAAACAACATCATTAACTATTGTTGTCTTGTTTCATATTCTTGCTTATATGATGTTTCTAGCCAAGAAACTTTTATATTACTCTTAGACTATGGTTACATGTTTTTATAGCATATTCAATGCATTCCCATTTATATATATATATTTTATCAAATTTGTATCTACTAAATGAATATTTGGTGCACTCTAGACTCTAAGATCAGAAATGAAACACCAGTGGGGTATTCTTGAATCTAGAAATGGGTACATATCTCTTATCTCTAAGTTTAGTATCTTGCTATATCTTGTTTTTATTTTCGTTACATATATATTTCCTGTGTAAAATATTTGTGCCATTCTACGGATGGGCACCCAAGTCCATTTGCCTTTGAGAAAGGTTCTAAATGAAGAGAACAAGCTCTATGTCATAAAAACACCCTTGCCAGACATACTTGTTCCTGATACGCCTAGGGTTAAGGTGGATTCTTACTAGAAGCATGCCAACGATGCCTTTGATATAAAACACCTTATGCTAAGATGCATGAACTATGAGTTGCATGAACAATGTGAATATATAGGGATACTTCATATGGTAACACATATTAAGAACTTGAACCATAACCACACAAAACAAGAAAGGTACAATATATCAAAGGCACTCTTTGAGTGTAATATGATAGAGGAAAACTCATAAGAGACCTATGTGCTCAATATGATTGGACATATATATGGAACATCTAGGAGAGTTGGGATTCTCTTTGAGCTAAGAGTTTGACGTGGGTTTTACTGCACTAACAAATCTACCTAGGGCTTAAATCCCAACGTTTTTACCAAAACCTTGTGCAATAGTACCACCTACAAGCAGACATGTCTTATCACAATATAGTTAAGGATCGAATCCTAAGGGATAGCATTTTTAAGAATCTTACTAGTTGAATCTAGATCGACTAAGACATATATTTAGAACAAAGAGCTGGTTTGGGTTTAGTTAAACTAATTACAAGGAAAATAAAATAGTGGGATGAAAACTGAGTTTAGATTAATGATGGGAATCACTGGGGTAGAATCAAGTTTCACAACCACTACACATGCAAACACATCCAAAACACATCCAAGCAAGATACAACTATCCAAATGGAGTAGCAAACCATCTATTAGGAAGTAGAGTTTGCGTAACCATCTCCATGGGCTTGATGTCTCGTTACCCACGGGTCACACATTTACTACTCTGGAGATATCCCTTTGGAAGTTCTCATCTGGGCATAAACCATGTTAATTGATATTCAAATCCTAAATATTGAATTTCTCACAACCAAGGAATATAATAGATCATGCAAGACAGGTGATCAATGCACAAAGCATGCATTAAATGATTAACAATGAAATGGAAAGTTATATACAAGCCATGGAATGTTATAAAATGGACATGTAAGCACGGACAGTGGACTAGTCCCCACACCCCAGTAAGATGGACTACTCGTTCCTCATGATAGAAACAAAAAGAACAAGAGAGAGGGAAGATTATGCCATGGTCATGGGGATGAAGATGATCATGACTCGATGGAGAAACAATCTTCTACACGATGGTGGGGCAGATCTGGACGAGGAGGGAAAGAACACCAAGACAGAAGAGGATGATTTTCTCTCTCCTTCTTCCTTCTCTTCTCATGATCTTGCTCACAGGAGATGGAGCAGTTGATGGATGATGGCAGAGTAGCAAGGACACCGTAGAGGTAGTCTTTGGCGGTGGAGATCGTCTTCCTAGGCTGGGCATAGAGCGACAACCTGTCAGCATCATGGAGCAGAAGAGACACCTCAAATGAAGGAGGGGTCATCTATTTATAGGTGTAGATCTGGAGAGCACCAACTTAACGTCGCGGTCGAGACACTAGTCACGGTCATGGTCGAAGTTACGAGTTGTGATCGAGGTCATGGTCGCGGGTTGCGGTCATGATTGCGGGTTGCGATCACGAGTTGTAGTTTATGGTTGCGGTCATGGTCGAGGCAACATGCCGCGGTTGAGCTAGTGTGGGCCTCGGTCAAGGTAGCATGCCAAGGTCACGGTCACGACCCCGATCGAGCTGGTGTGGGCCTCAGTCGAGGTGGCATGCCATGATCGAGCTAGTATGGGCCTTGGTCGAGGTGGCATGTTGCGGTTGAGGTGGTGTTCTGCGGTCGCGGTTGTATGTCACAGTCGAGGTCATGTGACAAACCCACCCCCGTAGGGGGGGCTATTGCTATGGGTTGATGGGCCTACATCGATGAATCCTATGGCTGATGAGGATGCTTTCTGATGAAGGAACTAGCCATCGAAAAAAGGGTCTAAATTATCGAAAGTTTCTTAGGCCCGCTAGTCGGTTAGTGGGACCACCACCTCCTACACTGGTGTACATAGTTTAATGCTTAATCCTATAATGGAGATGAATGGATTTGATCAAAACTCTAAATAATCAAGTAAAACTGAGGAAAATTATATATGAGAAGATTCAGGGGGATATGAGAGCTTTCAGTCCAAAACTGGGCCAAAAATGGTGACTAAGACTAAGACGAATATGCATTCATCAAAGTTGGCCATGAATATGATTCTACAATCATTTCCTGAATCATATATCCACTTTATTAAGTATTACCACTTGAATAATATGGCCACACCGTTGTTAGATTTGATTGGCATGCTGATAAATGCTGAAGTAAGAATGAAGAGTGACAAATCCATGATGGTGATCAGTAGATTCAAGTCCAAGGATGCAAGGAAGCCCATGACAATTTTTGAGGCTGAGCGGAAATCCAAGTCTTCAACACTCAATATAAGGAGAAAGAAAAGTACAAGAGGAATCTATCCTTTGTACCTGAAGGCCTTTAGGAAGAAGAAGATGGGGATGGTGATCTCCACTTCAGGTATATATGATATTGAGATACACTTATCTACTTCTTCATCTTGGGTACTAGATACTAGATGTGGATCTCACATATGCACATATATGCAATATCTAAAAAGAAGTAGGCCTTCGGGAAAGGGTGAGGTTGAACTGTGAGTGGAGCAAGAGTTGATGCCACTGCTGTTGGAACCTATAATTCATCTCTTCCCACATGACTTGTAATAGATATAGTGAACTGCTATTATGTACATGCCATAAATAGAAACATCATTTATGCATCTGTTATAGACAAGGATTCATATGAATTTCATATTAAGAATGGTCGATGTTCTATTTTAAAAGATGTGATCTTTTACGGCAGTGAACCAATGTCATATGGTCGTTATTTTCTAGATCTAAAGATAGATATATATAACATAAATACCAAAAGACTAAAACTCAATGACTCAAATAAGACATATCTTTGGCATTGTCGTCTAGAGCATATAAATGAGAATCACATATCTGGACTCCATAAAGATGGTTTTCTGGACTCTTTTGGTTTTGAATCAATGGAGACATGTGAATCTTGTTTGTTGTGTGAGATGATCAAGACTCCTTTAACTGGTAATAAATGAGAGGGCTAGTGATCTATTATGACTCATACATACTGATGCATGTGGCCCTTTTACGACAACTGCTAGAGGTGGGTATCAATACTTCATTACCTTCACTGATGAACTTGATGAAACATAAGTTAGAAACTCTTGAAAAGTTCAAGGAGCTTATGAATGACGTATAGAACTAAATTTGAAAAAGTATTAAGGCACTTCATTCTGATTGAGGTGGGGAATACTTTGACAAGAGTTTGAGAACCTTCTGTGATCCCATAGTATCATATCACAATGGACTCCACCTAGAATACCATAGAATAATGGTATATTAGAAAGAAGGAATCTCACATTACTAGACATTGTATGATCAATGATGTGTTTAGCTGAACTTCCAACTACCTTCTGGATTATCCTCTAGAAAATGATGTGTTTACACTAAACCGAGTACCATCTAAATCAATTCAAAAGACATCATATGAGATATTGACTGGTAAGCGTCCCAAAGTGTCTTTTATGAGGATTTGGGGATGTGGAGGTTATGTAAGGGAAATGTTTCCTAAAAATATTGACCCCAAATTTGAGAAATGTTATTTTTTGCATATCCTAAGGAGACCAAGCTACAAAGGTCAATCTATGGATTGAAGCAAGCATCTCAGAGTCGGAATCTTTGTTTTGACGAGATAGTCAAAGAGTTTGTCGTTACTCAAAATGAAGACAAACCTTGTCTGTACATAAGGTTAGTGGAAGCATGATTGTATTCCTCATATTGTATGTGGGTGACATACCATTGATGGGGAATGACATCCCTACTTTACAAAAGGTAAAGATATGGCTAGGAAATACATTTTCTATGAAAGACTTGGGGTGAAGCATCCTACATCTTGGGAATTAAGATCTATAGAGATAGATACAGAAGGCTTCTTGGACTAAGTCAGAGCACATACATTGACAAAGTGTTAAAGAGGTTCAACTTGGAGAGCTCAAAGAGAGGAAACATGCCCATGTATCATGGAGTTACCATCTCTAAAGCTCAATGTCCTAGTTCTTGTGAAGAAAGGGAATGCATGAGTATGACTTCATATGCATCAACAATTAGATCCATCATGTATGCAATGTTATATACCCATCTCAATGTCTCATATGCCTTGATCATGATGAGAAGATATCAATCAGACCCAAGTGATGCTAATTAGAAAGCCATGAAGAACATTTATAAGTACTTGAGAAGAATTAAGGATCAATTTCCAGTCTATCATGGAGAGGAAGAGTTGTTTGTAAAGGGTTACACTGATGCAAACTTCCAAACTACAAAGTTGATTACAGATCACAATCTAGATTCATGTTTTTCCTCAACAATGGAGTTTGCATTAGAGATTTCCAAGCAAGAGACAGTTGCCAATTCTACAATAGGGGTTGAGTATATTACTGTATCAAATGCATCAAAGGAGGCTGTTTGGATCAAGAAGTTCATCTTTGAACTTAGGGTAGTTCCAATCTTCAAAAACACAATTGAGCTATTTTGTAACAACAACAGAGCTATTTCACAAGCTAAGGAATCCATATCGCATCAGGTGTTTCAAGCATATAAAAGGCATTTCCATCTCATCCGAGATATCATACAACGAGATGATGTGAAGATTTGCAAAGTACCAACTGAGAATAATATTGTTGGGCCATTGACAAAAGCACTTTTGTGGAGGAAGCATGATGGCCATATTAGATCACTTGAAATAAGATTCATGGGTGATTGTCTCTAAATGCAAGTGGGAGTTTGTTGGTATGTATGTCAAGAGAGACAATCATATGACTATTGTAATTGCATAACTTGTAAAAGATTTGATTAATAATAAAGGCCTTCCAATTTATTCTATTTTATTCAGTTATGAGATAATAAAGTAACATAATAAATGTTTAGAGAGTGATATTACTCAATGACGTATGTCTTTAGGTGTGTGACTTGAACAATGAGATCATACAAATGTTAAGAGTGTATACATTCTTGTTATGTCCCTAGTCAGATGTTATTGTGGAAGGCTAATAGACAACAATAACACATGAGACTAGAGTGTGTGTTGGTTAATGAAAGAATATCATCAGCCATGATATGTGATATCAAACCAAGCACATAGATACTTGTTACAGAATAATGTATCAACTAGACCCACCATAAGAGTGATATATGGAAACCATATATAGTAGTCAAAATCATCTCTTATAGTGTTGGTGGTGGTTGTGGTTCTTAGACCTGAAGTCACTACACTCATCACATGTCATTCGGTGTATTTTGACATCATCCAACATGATTTTGAATAAGAGTTGCCATAAATGTGATGATCAAATACACTGTGACACATGAGGATTATTATGAGTGATGTAGATGGGATTTGTCCCTCCTATAAGAGTATGATATCCTGGCCACTTGATAAGTTAGATTGAGAAATGCATGACCATGCTCATGTGAGTCAATATGTGATATTGATCTTACATATATCTTAGACAATCTACTCTGGTTCAAGGAACATGGATAGAACATTTGAAGAGGATGATGATTCCATGCTTCGAGTTGAATTTGGATATCAGTGACAAAGAAACTATACAAACATTGTAATACCAACCACAGGTTGAAGTTGTTCTCCAACTTTCCATTTACTTGGGTAGAAATGATATGTTACTAGGAGACACTCTTTGCTTATTATGTAATAATTGGTTATGCACATTCACTACCAACATAATATGGAACCTATAGGGTCACACACATAGGATTCACTTGGAATAGGAGTTTAATCATGAATGATACTTAAATTGAATACTAAAGTGTTTAGGTAACAAATTTAAACAACAATTGATTGATTGGACTCTGAACCAACCAATGCAAGTGTTGAACCGATTGGTTTGAGTGTTAGGTTGATTGGAAATTGAATTGGTTGAATTCAAGATGAACCAAGGCATGAACCATCCAGTTCACTGAGTGAACTAGGGGTGAGCAAATCTCGGTCCAGACCGCAAAACCGGACCGGACCGCTCAATTCGGTCCGGTCCGGTCCGGTCCATTTCAACTTCGGTCCGGTCCGCGGTCCAATAAATTCGATAAATTCGGTCTTCGGTCCGGTCCGGTCCGGTCTGGTCCAAAACCGGTCCGGTCCGGTCCGGACCGCAGACTAACTTTTATATAAAATCCATATATATTTGAAGGTGTATTCTATAATAACTACAAATAAAGTACATATATAAGTACTACTAGTATAAATGTTTGATACTAAAGTTATATAATTGTTAGAAGTGACTAAGATTATCAACTTTGTATAATTAAATAAGTTGTAAAACATCTAAAAAAGGCTGATTGCGGTCCAAACGGTCCGGTCCGGTCCGGTCCGCGGTCAAAACGGTCCGGTCCCGGTCCGGTCCGACCACCAAACGGTCCGGTCAACGGTCCAAAAATTATTGATTTTCGGTCCTCGGTCCGGTCCGGTCCGGTTTTGGACCGATGCTCACCCCTAGAGTGAACTGATGGATCAAGATTTCCAAATGACCGGTTCATGAGATGAACCACCCAGTTCACATAGCAATTCGATTGCATCAAGGATTAGTGTTAACGTCATGTTACACATTATTTGGATTAGAATTATCAATACAATTATGATTGATAAACATGATGAAACAATCGGTTCACTGGGTGAACCGATTATATCGCATGCCAACCGATTAGTTTACCTGTGAACCAATCGTTTTTCTATTTGTAGGTTGCAAAAATCCATAAATGTTTGGTCCCTTCCACTCCAACACAGACTGGGAACCCTGACCCCAACCCTCCTACAAATAGAGGGGTACTAGGGGCTTCCCAGAGACACAACTCAATTGTTTCTGGCAATTGTTTGTCATGTTTGGTTGTGATAACCAAGAGAACCCAAGCATGTCCTACCCAATAAAGGGAGGGTTAATAAGGGAGAACAATTGTGAGAGAGCAAGTTGGTGACTAGTATGCCAACATGAAGGGACAACTCCTTCATGTCCATTCTTCTAGAAAGACAGGAGTTCATGGTCATCTATGTGGACTACTATAGAGTAGAGGAGTCCATTTCATGTCTCTAGGAAGACAAAGTCAACCTACTGTCCATGTTGATCAACCAGGAAGCCGATGTAGATAATGTTTGAGTGTGACTTGAAGAAAGGGTGCACACCACGATGAGGAGATTATCATTGGACTTGTTCCAGAACTAGGTATATTCTCTAAACCATCCTTCCCATTTCATAGTTATTAATGTATTCCATTGGTTTAAGGAGAATATGACAGTTAATTTTTGTATCCGCTTCATGTTAGTCGCCATATTTGCCTATAGTGGTATTAGAGCCACATCAATCTACTATGTTTTTCGATAATTGATATGAGTGGATTTTTTGGTTTTCATAGTTTATTATTGCATACGATGTGAATACATAAAATGATTAATGTGCATACCTGATTAAACACCACATAAGATACCAACTAATATATATATATATATATATATATATATATATATATATATATATATATATAAAGTGTTCATTCAATACCTGATGGGTAGCCTGGATTTTTGCTACCCTTTAGCCAAAAAAGTAACTATTTGGCCAAAAAAGTAATTCTTTGAACAAAAAAGTAACTATGTTGATGAAAAAGTAACTATACAACTAAAAAAGTAAATCTGGGAAAAATACATAGCAAATATATATAGTTGTATTTTTTAATCTATTTTTACAAATGTAACTATATATGCATAAAAAGCAACAATTTGCAAGGTAAAGTAACCCTTTACATGTAAAAAGTAAGAAATTCTAGGAAAAGTAACTGAAATAGGGGACAGGTAGCTACTCGCATGGGTATTGAATATGGATCCATATATATATATATATATATATATATATATATATATATATATATATATATATATATATATGATATGTCATATATGTAATTTACATGCATCACCCTAAAAGTGAGTTTTGATGGTGGATGTGAAGGATGGTTATGGCCAATAACCATATGTATTTGTGCATGGTTGTGTGGTTGGTTTTATCATGGTTTGCGTACCGAGCCTCTACTTTATCTTCCAATTCTAACAGTATTATTCTCTCCTACCCATGCTCCCCTCTAATATAACTGGAGGTTTCTCCTATATCATGTAATATCATTAAGATAGTTTAATTCTTGTTACTACGAAGAAGAAGATGCTCAACACCTGACCAACTGACTGTATCGAATGAGATCCGACCAACTAGAGGACCAAGGAGGATGAGATAAAAGATCAGCTAGTGGCCCCAACCTATCGACTAGAAGATCTAGAAGATGGTGGATCAGAAACTAGACAATCGGTGTGACTACCAACCGACTGGTTAAGAGGTGAGTCGATCAGTTCAAGGGTTGAACTGATCAACCCAAATTGGAAGGTAACAAATATTCATCAACAACATGTTTCAGCATGTGATTTAAACCCTAGGTGGTGGTATTTCCTTGTGGCTCCAATGAATTATAATAGAATGGACATAACCATCATTTATGTTTATTACATGTTTTCATTGTGGGATATAACATGTATATGATACATACTATATATGTGGTGATTGGATAATGTATATGTATTTATAAATACAAAATCCCTCAATAACATATAAAGTTTTAGATGCTTTCCTTAAGCAACACACATGAAAATCTTGATCGACTAAGCATATGTTATGCCAAAGCATGGTTCACCGTCCATCTCATAGAAGTGTGATGGTAGATATATAGCTTCTTCCAAAGCAGGGTGCATATTCTATCATGTTGGCTTTTAGGTTAGGCTTAACTGAGTGTCCTTATTGAGATTAAGCACCTAGAGGCATGCAGATGACAATGGCAAAGAGTTACACATATCATCTATCCAAGAATTGCATAAGGTGCAATTGGAAAATGTTGCCTACCTTAATAATTGATTATGTACGTTGGTGTTGGCTGGGAAATAATTGAATTATTTTAAATCTTGGCTCACTAGAAGGTTGTACACTGTAATCTTTCTGTAATGCCCAGACCCACTACCCTAGGCTCTAGTAGAGTTTTAGGAATAACGACTAGCCCCACAAACCACCACTATCCTGGACTGTGTACTTTTTCCTCACTCATGCGTAAGCCGGGGTCAACTTCTCGACTGGTCACCCATCCTAGTACTACTCTAAGATGAGAACATTTAACTATAGAGTTCTTTAGTGATGGGCTCCCAGAAAAGGAGGTGCACCTTGGTGATATGGGTAGTCCAATCATTCCTTTTAAGATCGTTTTTATCCGAGGCCTCAAATCGTGGGACGTTAAACTTTCAAATTGATATGTGAGGGATATCAATTTCAATAAAATAGGGGGAGCAATAATTAATTAAATACCTAATTAAATATCATCAATTTTAAATCAAATCAAATCAAAAAGTTTTTGACAAAATGCAAATTTACTTTATAGAATAACATGGCAATCAAATCATTATTGTGGTTGGTCCTTCAGAAGGATAGATTTAATGAGACAAATTTCCACTAATGGTTTTGGACTTTGAAAAGGGTTCTCAATGAAGAGCACAACCTCTATGTCCTAGAAACACCAGTGCCAGAAGTACCTACTCCTGATGCGCCTAGGGCTGAGGTGGATGCTTACTGGAAGCATAATAATGATGCCTTGGATATAAAGTACCTTATGATAAGATGCATGAACTATGAGTTGCATGAGTAGTGTGAAGACATGATACTTGAGATGGTGAGACATCTTAAGAACTAGAACCATAAGCACACAAAGAAAGAAAGGCACAATATCTCAAAGGTGCTCTTTGAGTGTAAGATGACAAAGGGAGACTCATTAGAGACTCATGCGCTCAATATGATTGGACATTGTGCAACATCTAGAAGAGCTGAGATTCTATTTGAACCAAGAGTTGGCCATAGATATGATTCTACAATCATTTCCTGAATCATATATCTACTTTATTAACTGCTACCACTTGAATAATATGGCCAGACTGTTGTTATATTTGCTTGGCATGTTGATTAATGCCAAAGAAAGAATGAAGAAGGACAAATCTATGATGGTGATCAGTGGATTCGAGTCCAAGGATGCAAGCAAGGCCATGAAGATTTCTAAGGATGAGCATAAATCCAAATCTTCAACACTCAAGATAAGGAGAAAAAAGTATAAGAGGAATCTATCCTTTGTACTTGAAGGCATTTAGGAAGAAGATGGGGATGGTGATCTCTACTTTAGGTATATACTTTATTGATATAAAATTATCTACTTCTTCATCTTAGGTACTAGATACTAGATGTGGATCTCACATATGCTCAAATATGCAAGATCTAAAAAGAAGTAGCCTTTGGGAAAGGGTGAGGTTGAACTGCGAGTCACAAATGGAGCAACAGATGCTGCCACTGCAATTGGAACTTATTATTTTATTCTTCCCACAAGGCTTGTAGTAGAGTTAGTGAACTTCTGTTATGTACATGCCATACATAGAAACATAATTTATGTATCTCGTATGGACAAGGATGCATATGAATTTAATATTAAGAATGGTCGATGTTCTATTTCAAAAGATGGGATCTTTTATGGTAGTGCACCAATGTCTTACGGTCTTTATTTGCTAGATCTAAAGATAGATAGATATAACATAAATACAAAAAGACTAAAACTCAACAACTCAAACAACACATATCTTTGGCATTGTCGTCTAGGGCACATAAATGAGAATTGCAAATCCAGAGTCCATAAAGATGGTTATCTGGACTCTTTTGGTTTTGAATCAATAGAGACACGTGAATCTTGTTTGTTGGGCAAGATGACCAAGACTCCTTTCACTGGTAACAATGAGAGGGCTAGTGATCTATTAGGACTCATACATACTAATTTATGTGTCCCTTTTAGAACAACTTCTAGAGGCAAGTATCAATACTTCATTGCCTTCAATGATGACTTCAGTAGGTACAGTTAAACATAAGTCAGAAACTCATGAAAAGTTCAAGGAGTTTATGAATGAAGTAAAAACCCAACTTGGAAAAAGTATTAAGGCACTTCATTTTGACCGAAATGGAGAATACTTGAGCCAAGAGTGTGAGAACAATCTCCAATCCCATGGTATCATATCACAATGGGCTCCACCTGGAACACCACAACATAATGGTATATTAGAAAGAAGGAATCACACATTACTAGATATGGTATGATCAATGATGAGTTTAGGTGAACTTTTGACTATCTAGGGTCATGCTCTAGAAACTGCTGCATTTACCCTAAACTGGGTACCATCTAAATTGGTTCAAAAGACACCATATGAGATATGAACTAGGAAGCGTCCTAAAGTATTTTTTATGAGGATTTGGGGATGTGAAGGTTATGTAAGGAAAATATTACCTGAAAAGCTTAGCGCTAAATCTGATAAATGTTATTTTGTTGGATATCCTAAGGATAGCAGAGGATATTACTTTTATTTCCTATCTGACAACAAAGTATTTGTTGTCATAGATGTTGAATTCCTAGAAAAGGATTTTATTTCTAAAGGAATCAGTGGAGGTAAAGTAGAGGTTGAAGAGGTTCGAGACCAAAAAGAAAGTATTGAACCGATATATGTACACGAGGATAAAAGAGAATCACAAAACGTTGTGGAATCTCAAATTCCACAAGTAACACAGGTACCTCATACATCTAGTAGGACACACCTTGAAGCTAAATGATTTGGATATCTTGTGATCAAGAAGGAGGTGAGTTGGTCATAGATGATGATCTAACAACCTATCTAGAAGCTACTAAGGGAACATAGTATAAGAAATGGCTTGAGGACATGAGAATTGATATGGAATCCATGTATGCCAACAAGGTATGGACCTTGGTGATCCACTTAAAGGGGTAAAACCCATAGGATGCAAGTGGGTCATCAAGAAGAAGACTAACATGGATGGTAAAGTATAATCCTATAAGGGTAGATTGGATGCAAAGGGTTTCCGACAAGTTCAAGGTGTTGACTATGAAAAAACTTTTTCTCCAGTTGCCATAGTTAAGTCCATCAGGATCATGATTGCTATTGTAGCTTATCATGACTATGAGATTTGGCATATGGATGAATAAACTACATTCCTTAATGGAATCTTCTTGAGGATGTGTTCATGACACAACCTGAGGGTTTTATAAATCCAAAGGATGCAAATAAAGTCTATAAGCTACAAAGGTCAATCTATGGATTGAAGCAAGCATCTCAGAGCTACAATCTTTGTTTTGATGAGATAGACAAATAGTTTGGCTTTACTCAAAATGAAGATGAACCTTGTATGTACAAGAAGGTTAGTGGGAGTATGATTGTATTCCTCATATAGTATGTAGATGACATAGTATGATGGGGAATGACATCCCTTATTTCAAAAGGTAAAGGCATGGCTAGGAAATACATTTTCTATGAAAGACTTGGTTGATGCATCCCACATCTTGGGATTTAAGATCTATAGGGATAGATCCAAAAGGCTTGTTGGACTAAGTCAGAGAACATAAATTGACAAAGTGTTGAAAAGGTTTAACATGGAGAGCTCAAAGAGAGGAAACATGCCCATGTGTCATGGAGTTACCATCTCTAAAGATCCATGTCCCCATTCTTGTGAAGATAGGGAATACATGAATATGACTCCATATGAATCAACAATTGGATTCATCATGTATGTAATGTTACGTACCCGTCCCGATATCTCATATGCCTTGAGCATGACAAGTAGATATCAGTCAGATCCATGTTATGCTCACTGGATAGCCATGAAGAACATCCTTAAGTACTTGAGTAGAACTAGGATTAGTTCCTAGTCTACAGCAGAGAGGAAGAGTTGGTGGTAAAGGGCTACACTATAATATTATATCACTTAGAATAAGATTCATGGGTGATTGTCTCTAAGTGCAAGTGGGAGTCTGTTGGTATGTATGCCCAGAGAGCCAATCATGTGGTGATTGTAATAAGATAACTTGTAAAAGATTTGATTAATAATAAAGGCCTTCCAATTTATTCTATTTCATTTAGTTATGAATTAATGAAGTAACATAATAAATGTCTAGAGATTGTTATTACTCAATGATAATGTCTTCAGGTGTGACCTGAACAATGAGATCATACATATCTTAAGAGTATATACATTCTTGTTATATCCCTAGTCAAATGTTATTGTGGAAGGTAGGTAGACAACAATAACACATAAGACTAGAGTATGCGTTGGTTGATGACAAAATTTCATCAGTCGTGATATGTGATATCAAACCAAGAACATATATACTTGTTAGAGAACAGTGTATGGGATAGACCCACCATAAGAGTGATACATGTCAACCATATGTGGTAGTCAAAATCATCTCTTATAGTGTTGGTGGTAATTAAGGTTCTTGGACCTGAACTCACTACACTCATCACATGTCGTTTGGTGTACTTTGACATCATCGACTATGATTCTAAATAATGGTTTCTATAAATGTGATGATCGAATATGTTGTGACATATTGGGATGATTGTGAGTGATTTAGATGGGATTTGTGCCTCCTACATGAGCATGATATCCTAGTCACTTGATAAGCAAGATTGAGAAATGCATGGACATGCTCATGTGAGTCAAAATGTGATATTGAGATTACATATATCTAAGACAATATGCTCCAGTTCAAGGAACATGGATTGAACATTTGAAAAGGATGACGATTCCATTCCTTGAGTTCAATCCAAACATCAGTTACAAAGGAACTATACAAACATAGTAACACCAATCACATCGTAGGTTGAAGTTGTTCTCCAACTTTTTGTTTACTTGGTTAGCAATGATGTGCTACTAGGTACTTCTCTTTGCTTGTGATGACATAATTGGTTATGGACAATCACTACCAACATAATATGGAACCTATAGGGTCACACACATATGATTCACTTGGAATAGTAGTTTGATCATGAATGAAAATTAAATTGACTACTATAGTGTTTAGGTATTCAATTTAAACAACAATTTACTGACTGGACACTGAATCAACCAATTCAAGTGTTGGACCTACTAGTTGGAGTGTCAGATTGATTGAAAGTTGTGTTGGTTGAATTCTAGAAGAACCAGTGCATGAACCAACTAGATCAGTGAGTGAACCGACCGGCTCAAGGTTGCTAGATGACTGGTTCATAGATCAATTTTATTGCATTAAGGATTAGTGTTGATGTCATGTCACACATTAATTGGATTAGAATTGCCAATTCAATTGCGATTGGGAAACATGATGAAACAACTAGTTCATTGGATGAACTGATCAACTCATATGCCAACCAATCACTTTACCTATGAACCAATTGTTTAGCTATTCACAGGTTGCAAAATTTCATGAAATTCCAGTCCCTTCCACTCTGACACAGACTGGGAACCCTAACCCCAACCCTCCTATAAATAAAGGGGTATTGGGGGCTTCCCAGAGACATAACTCAATTGCTTCTGACAACTATTTGTCTTCTCTGGTTGTGGTAACTGAGAGAACCCGAGCAAGTCCTACACGATAAAGGGAGGGTTAGAGAGGGAGAATAATGGTGGGAGAGTATGTTGGTGACTAGTACGCCAATGTGAAAGGACAAATCCTTCCTATCCGTTCTTCTAGAAAGAGAGGAGTTCCTGGTGGTCCTTGTGGACTACTATAGAGATGAGGTGATCGTTGATTTCCTCTAGGAGGACAATGTCAACCTGTTGTCCATGGTTATCAACCAGGAGGCCGACGTAGACGTTGTTCAAGTGTGACTTAAATAAATGACATACACTACGACTAGGAGATAGTCGCAGGACTTGCTCCAGGACTAGGTTTATCCTCTAAACCATCCTTCCCATTGCATAGTTATTGATGCATTCCATTGGTTTAAGGGGAATATGGCAGTTAGATTTTTGTTTCCACTGCATGTTCTTTCACCATATTTCCTCAAAACCTATTTGTGTCCTCAACAATAAATATCTTTCCACTAATTCATGTTGGTTACTTTTTTTATATTCTATGCATTGAGTCAGTATTTCATTGACTCACTAAAACTTTTTTAGGTAAAGGACTAGTTCCTCTACATGAGATAGAAGACATCCTGTAGAGTAGAGTAGTGGTCTTATGAAATTTTTAGATTAGTTGATTGGTCTCTTAATACTTTCTTTGGATCCTATGAATGAGAGAGTGAGAAAGGAGATCAGTTTGTAGGTAATTGTACTTGATGTATATAATGTGAAAACTCTTTCTTCAATGCAAACGTCAAAGTTTGTTGTAACCTTTCATGTTTTGCATAAACAATATGTTATCCTACTATTTAACATGATGTTTTGTTAGTACTATTAATTTAAAGCAAATATAAATTTAAGAGTGATCTTTAATAAGTAGTTTAAAATAGTTAGTCAGTCTGATACCTCCTTGGAGGACCTAAACCTTGGTTAGTGGATTTGGGTCACGTCATCCTAGGTCAGTTTGAGGTTTGTACTATGATTAATCTCTAATAATCATTATGATAGATCCTAATTTAAAACCCATTTTAACTAGCCTACAAAAAAATGGATAGAATTTCTTATAACAATATTCTTTTATAATTAAGACTCACTTTTAGAAACTCTAAATTAGAAGATAGTATCAACTAAAAATAAAAAACATATGTACAAAACAACATTTTAGATATGATGTAGTATCCTACCTGCTAGAGCATGAACAAATTATGCAGTCTTGAAGCTAAGACCCACATATCATATCTCAAGCCTACCAAGTGAAACACCATGGATGGATGTGTTTAGGACTAAAAGAAATTAAACATAAAATAGGATATGCAATTTTTGAGAGAATTGGAATCATAAATAATACATTACATTGATATTCATATACAAGTAGGTACATCTTGATCTACAGTCTAAACCAGTTTCACACTTAAATAAACAAGAAATGATAAAGATATTATAATACATCATGTCCTATCAACTACCCACCTGACACTGTAGGAGAGAAAGAGTACATGGACACTCTAGACTAATATATGTTGTAAATTTATTAAGTCTTTATCTTCTTTTCATTTCCACAATTTCCATTAGACTCAAAAATATATGGAACAACCACATCAAATACATATAGAGCTTTGGTGGATAGAAAATTGCATGTCGAGATAGATAAACATATGTTATAATAATATTATAATACTTAAAATATTACAGAAAGGTATTAAAGCACTACTAAATAACAATTAACTATTGATTGACCACGATGGAAGCTATTGCATCACAATATATAAACATATCACATTATACTCTAGTAGTCAATTAGACATAAAAAAATATAAAATAAAAAGATGTGGTTTACTAAGATGAGTTTCTTGCATTAAACAACATTCCTACATCTTTGTTATAAGCAAAGAAAACAAATAACTTTTGCAGATCAAAGCCAGTGACTCTTTGTAGGGAAATGTGGTGATAGAGATGGTAGAAAAAAAAACTTTCCATATTGCTTTGGTTAGTGGATCGTGTCAACAAATATATATTGGGAAGGAAGGTTGCAACTTGCAAGACATATACCTAGTCCTGGAGCTAGTCCAATGGCAATCATCACAATGACGTGTTTCTTCTTCAAGTGTCAACAAAATCCTCCTGGTGTAGTGCCACAAACAATGGTTCACGATGTCCCTCTAGCGGGTGGCAACAACCTCCACCCCTCTACGTATTCCACATGGACCACATGGAACTCCCATTGTTCTTATAGAATTGATAGGAAGGAGTTGTCCCTTCAATGTCAACGTGTTAGGGCTGACTTGTTCTCCTAAGTTGTATCTCCCTTTTAAGGGTATGACATGCTTTGGTCTCTCTCGTTACCAAAAGGATGAGAGGACAATGTTTGTTAGCTTTAGTTATGTCTTCTGAAATCCTTTACTACCCTCTATTTATAGGAGAGTCATGGTTAGGGTTTCTAGATCAATTGGGACTCGAAGAGATGGTTTTGCATGAATTTCTGGCTACTGTGAATCAAGAATCATTCAGTTCATACTCAATCGGTTGGTTCACATGTGAACCTGTCAGTTCACATGTGAATTGGTCAATTCAACACTTGAATTAGTCAGTCCACTTTATTTCATATTCCCAAACATATTGGCTCTAGACAATTAAGAATTCTTAGATGGTTGTACTAATTGTGCATCAAAATTCAATGTGATGATTAATGTACAACATGACATCAACATGGATCCTTGATCCAATCTTATCATTGAACAGGGCGATTCAGATGCAGAACCAGTATGTTCAAACTCTAAACTGGTCGGTTGAGACTCTGAACCAGTTGGCTCATATTATGAACCAGTTGATACATTTTATTGCTCAACCAATGTTGTTCAAATAGACTCGATACTTGAATCGTCCGAATCAATATTTGAGTCAGTCGACTCATAGTCCTGGTCAGCCAATTTTTAGCCAATCTTATTTAAATCAAATACCTTAACACTTTAGTAATCAAGTTAAACCATATTCGTGAGTAAACCCCTACTCCAAGTGTATCCTATGTGTGTGACCCTACACGTCTCAAGTTATGTCGGTGATGAATGTCCATAATTAATTTATGGCATCATAAGCAATGAGCAATATCTAGAAACACACAATTTCTATCCAAGTAATTACAAAGTGGATAATAACTTCAACCTACAAACCATGATTAATATTACCTTGATCGTATAGTTCCTTTGTCTCTGATATCTACATTGAACTTGAGGCATGGAATAAACATCCTCTTAATGTTTAATCTGTGTTCCTGAACTAGAGAAGACTATCTAATATGCATGTGAGCTTACATATCATATATTAATTCACATGAGTATGGCCATATGTTTCTCAATCTCACTTATAAAGTGGCCTGGATATCAACCCTAATAGGAGGGACAAACCCATCTACATCACTCAAAGTCATTCCCCATGTGTCACAACGTATCCGTGCATCACCTTTATGGTAACCTTTATTCAAGGTCACGTTGGATGGTGTCAAAACACAATGAATGACATGTGATGAGTGTAGTGACTTCAGGTCTAAGAACCACAATCACCACTATCAGTATGAGAGCTAATTCTAACTACCATTCGTTAGTATCCATGTATCACTCTCAAGGTGGGTCTATCTAGTACACTATTATATAACAAATACTTATGTGTTTGGTTTGATATCAGATATCATGACTAATGAGATTTTGTCATCAACTAATACACACTCTAGTCTTATGTGTTATTATTATCTATCAACTTCTACAATAACATCTGACTAGGGACATAACAAGAATGTATGTACTCTTGTCCTTTATATGATCTCACTGTTCAGGTCCTCAAATTAAAGAGATACATCATTCTTTTGACATCTATTGTGTTACACCATTATCTCATACTTCAAACATATAGACAAATATTGCCTTTATTATTAATCAAACCATTTACAAGATATGACATTACAATCATCGTATGATTGGCTCTCTGGCCATACATACCAATAGAATCCCACTTGTACTTTGAGCCAATCACCCATGAATTTAATCCCAAGTGATCTAACATGTCCTTCATGCTTCTCTTTCAAAAGTGCTCTTGTCAAGGGGTCATCAACATTGCTTTCAGTTGGCATTATGCAAATCTTCACATCTCCTCATTGTATGATCTCTCATATGAGATGGAACAGTCGTTATATGTACTTGAAATGATGATGTGTTCTAGGTTACTTATCTTGTGCAATAGCTCCATTGTTATCACAACACAACTCTACTACATCACTGATGCTTGGAACCACCTCAATTTTAGTGATGAACTTCTTGATCCAAATAGATTCCTTTGTCACATTGGAGGCAACAATATACTCAACTTCTATTATAGAATCAATAACTGTTTCTTGTTGGGAACTCATCCATCTTATAGCTCAGTTGTTAATGCAAAAGACAAATCTAGACTATGATCTAAAGTCATACTTATCAGTTTGGAAGATTGCATCGGTGTAACCCTTTACCACCTACTCATCCTCACCACCATGGACAAGGAACTGATTCTTAGTTCTTTTCAAGTACTTAAGGATTCTCTTTATGGAAGTCCAATGACTTTCACCAGGATCTAACTCATACATGCATATGGGACATCACGGCAAGTACATAACATTACGTACATGATAGATCCAATTGTAGATGCATATGATATCTCACACATGTGTTCTCATTCTTCACAAGTACTAGGACATTGAGCTATAGAGATACTAACAACATAGACATGTGTAAGTTTCCTCTCTTTGAGTTCTCCACATTGAACCTCTTCAACACTTTGTCAATGCATGTGCTCTGGCTTAGGCTAATAAGCCTTATAGATCTATCTCTATAGATCTTGATCCTAAGATATAGGATGCTTTACCTAAGTCCTTCATTCAGAATGTATTTCCAATCTAGCTTTTTACCATTTACAAGGTAGGGATGTTATTCCCCATTAATAGTATGCCATCTACATATAATATGAGGAATATAATCATGCTCCTACTAACCTTCTTGTAAACACACGGTTCATCTTAATTTTTACTAAAGCCAAACTATTTGATTATTTCGTTAAATAGAAGATTCCATCTCCAAGATTCTTGCTTCAATCTATATATTGACCATTGTAGCATATAGACTTTAGTTGCATCCTTTGGATTTATAAAACCCATGGGTTTTGTCATGTACACATCCTCAAGCAAATTCCCATTAAGGAATGTATTTTAACATCCATCTGCCAAATCTCATAGTCACAATAAACTCCAATGACAAGTATGATCCTGATGGACTTAACCATGGCAACTGGAGAAAATGTTTCATCATAGTCAACACCTTGAACTTGTTTGAAACCCTTGTCAAACAATTGGCCTTTATAAGTTTGTACATTACTATCTGTGCCAGTCTTCTTCCTGAATACACACTTGCACACTATGGGTTTTACCCCTTCAGGTGGATCCACTAAGGTCCATACCTTGTTGGTGTACATGGGTCCCATCTTAGATATCATGTCCTCGATGCACTTATTAGACTGTTGTCCCTTAAAAACTTCTAGGTAGGTTTCTGACTCATCATGAATTACCAACACATCACCTTCTCGAGTCACAAGATAACCAAATCATTCAGGCTCAAGGTATGTCCTACTAGATTGAGAGGTTCCTGTGTTACATGAGAAACTTGAGATTCTACAATAATTTGTGACTCTCCATGTTCCCCTTGTACCTCTACAAGTTCATTGTTTTCTTGTTGGTCTACAACCTCTTTGAGTTATACTTTTCTACCACTTATTCCTTTGGTAATGAATTCCTTTTCTAAGAATACAACATTCCTTACAACAAACACTTTGTTGATAGATGGAGTATAAAAGTAGTATCCTTTATTTTCCCTAGGATATCCAACAAAAGAACATTTATTTGATTTGGGTCCAAGATATTTGGGAAACTGCTTTCTGACATAAGTTTCACATCCCCAAATCTTTATATTTGACACATAGGGACACTTCCCATACCATATCTCATATTGTGACTTTTAAATCGATTTAGATGGTACACGTTTTAGTGTAAACATTGTTGTTTCTAGAGAATATCCCCAGAAGGAAGATAGAATATTAGACAAACTCATCATTGATCGTACCATATCTAACAATCTATGGTTCCTTCTTTTTGATACACCATTTGTTGTGGTGATCCATGTAGATTCCATTGGGATATGATACCATGGTCTCACAAAAGGTCCTCCAACTCTTGGCTTAAGTACTCTCCACCTCGATCAAAGAAAAGTGATTTAATACATTTACCAAGTTGGTTCTGTGCTTTATTCATAAAATCGTTGAACTTTTCAAAGGTTTCTAACTTATGTTTCATCAAGTATACATAGCCATACCTACTAACATCATTAGTAAAGTTAATGAGGTACTGCTAACCACCTCTAGCATTTGTTCTAAAAGGTCCACATACATCAATATGTATGAGTCCCAATAGATCACTTGCTCTCTCACTATTTCCAATGAAAAGAACCTTTGTCATCTTGCCCAAGAAACAAGATTCACATGTCTCTATTGATTTGAAATCAAAAGAGTCCAGATATCCATCTTTATGGAGTCTAGAAATGCATTTCTCATTGATGTGCCCTAGATGACAATGTCAAAGGTATGTCCTTTTTGAGTTATTGAGTTTTACCCTTTTGGTACTTACATTATAAACATTGTCTCTATATCTAATAAGTAAAGACCATAGGTATGTATTTTTTGAGTTATCGAGTTTTACCTTTTTGGCAACAACTCTTTGTAACATACCAAAAATTGGTAGTAGACTTTATTGTTGAGCTATTTTGCATAATTGTCTCTCCTAAAACCTATTTTTCTAAATCTCCATTCGAATTTGTACATCATTGAAATATCATGAAACTGAAGCACCAAACTACAAATTTTCCTCATTTTAATTGAGGTCATCATGGTCCCTCAATTTGCATAATGAACAATGAACTTATTTGATATTAAATAGTGAAGTCAGGACCATTTGTGCCTATATACATTCATTGGACCTTGTATTGATAATTTGCCCTTATTTTGACAATTAATGACTTTGGAATAAAATGAAAATATTACCTGAAATGCCATATATTAATTATTGGGTGATTTATGCTAGAAGATGTAGTAGCTAAGTTTTGAATAGAGGATTTAATGGTTTCCTTGTTTGAATTAATAAGAATAAGAAACATGGTCAAATCCTTATTAAACTAGGACTCACCATTTCAAAGTAGGAAAACATTTGAGTAATTAGGTAATAATTACTTCTAACCTATTATATTAGAGGGATATGTTAATATAACTGCATCTCTTTTAAAAAAACATTTTGTTGATAGATAGGAGAATGACAATTCCCTTTGTAACGCCAATGATGGTAGTTATTAAGAAGATCCATGCTTCATCATATGTAGCACTAGACTTTCTTTTTTTATATCCAGATGGGAGACCTCCATCTCGACAATCCCTCAAAAAGTCACCTCCAACCCAAACTTATCACCACCTTTACACCTTCGATGCAACTGTATGGTCTTCATCAACCCGAAACATAGAGCATCACCACTGTATCTATTACCTTGCCTCATTCCTTTCCTCATCTTTGAGATTCTTTGCACCCCTAGTACCCTGATCCCTTTAAACCCTACTCACCATAATCAGGGCATGACTTAGACCAACAACACCCAACTACCGTAGATGAAGGGAGGCACTGTCACCTAATACAGTGACCATCGCCGACATAGCTTGCCACGAGGAAGCCGAGATGCAACCTGCAATCACTGCCTTCAATTCCCATCACTTCAACCTAGCGTGTGATGATCTCCACTGGATTTGCCCTAACCAGCCAAGACCCTTTCTTTGCTGCCTCATACCCTCCATTTTTCCTCTCACATTTGTCTTGAATCATGGCATAGCCGCCCTGCTTTCCCTCCTCCTCAGATCATTGACAACTAACTTCAGCATGTCCATAGCTCGACCAAGATGGTTGCAACTCAAGAAACCAATGGGTAACCAGTTCCCTAACATGACCAGAGAGCTTCCGCACCTTCAGTGTCATAGGAAGAGTACTCGACAACTTTGCACTAGCAAAGGAGCCCGAAGGCCTACAACTTCATCTTTCGGCTTCACCAAACACTTCCTGATC
Organism: Alisma plantago-aquatica; assembly: GCA_963693085.1. Taxonomy (NCBI): domain Eukaryota; kingdom Viridiplantae; phylum Streptophyta; class Magnoliopsida; order Alismatales; family Alismataceae; genus Alisma; species Alisma plantago-aquatica. The sequence goes on along the minus strand of OY856410.1, from coordinate 89,275,316 downwards.
TCTCCCACAGTTTACATTACAGAGCCCCTCTAATCTGCCTCATCTCCTTACCTCGTCCTCCCATCTTCTCGCTAGACATAGTGAGACACCACCGGAAGATTGACCCACCTTGATCTCCTCTCCAACTAGCAGCTGTCTACTACCACCAAGGTTCAGACCTTGCCATGGTGCATGGTCGTCACGCTGAACATCCTGACGCTACTCCCTTCTACAAGTGGGAGAGCAATCTATAACAGATATGAAGCATCGTACTCTTCGATGCATACTTACAACGTGTGAATCTATAGTTCTATCGTGGGCAATGGAAGCTAAATCTTTGCAGAACGTCATTAGCCGACCACTACAATTCGACAACATTTAGGTCTGCAATCTACCATTAGCATTAAAATGCAAATACCTGAATGCATATCTTCAACTTCAGACCTACAATGCAGACACAAACTCTTCCCGTTTCTCCCTCACCCACAAACATAGTGTATGATAACCTGATACCAATCTACCTCCACCTTGGTTTGGAGTCTTGATACCCAATTCTATCATGAACCCATCTCAACTCTTCACAAAGGCTTCTGATAACTTGTGTAATGAAGAAGGGTGACGGATGATGAGACCCCATCCCCATATATGATTTTGAGTTGTATCTACTCCACAAAGCCATGGTGCAATCCCAACAACCACGACAAGTCAAAGAGATGATTATAACATCTCCTCAACACCAGTCTGTAAGACATCTGCTCTGGCCCAAAGAAAGAGAGAGATCAAAACTAGTTCAACAATGCTAGTAAGCTAGCTTTCTCCCTCTTCTATCTCCATCTATAATGTAGATTGACAAGATAAAGGACAAACTAGTAGTTACTGTGCTAACAATCTAACTTAATATCATATAGGTGTCTACATGTTACCTAAATCAGTGCATATACAACTGTATATAAGGACATAATAACCTAGATAATGTTAGAACATATACATGACATGTTACAGACTAAATTATCAATCCTTAAATACAAATCATGTCATCTTAGTGTATTGGGAAGCAATATCTCACTAATATGGAAGTTGAGTATTAAGCCTTGCAATACATATATGTATTGATAGTGAATGTAATACATAGAAAATGTGATACACATGTAAAGATATTCCTATCATAGAAGATATGTTTTTGTCCCAATAAATAATGAATCCTAAGGTTTCATTATTTAATAATTGGACTTATCCAAAATGCTAACTCCTTTATTTCCATGGAACTAATAACCTAGATGTACATATATGTATACACTAATGAATGGAATATGGATTTGTGAATTAAAAATTTAAGACATTGGCATATGAGATATTTATACAATATAATAAGATTTCTCTATTATGCATGGATAAACTAACATTAATACAAAGTTAGTTTGGACTCTATGTAGGTGAGTTAATATAAGAAATTAGTCTATTATTGTTCATCTAGATATCGTATGGAATTGGGGACACAACTGTGATATAAGTATATGACTAGAGTATGTTAAGATATGTGTAAAACCCTAGTAAGTGTATAATGGTAAATAAACATATTTGAGACTACTTACTAATGGAATAATCTAATCTGGAGGAAATAAGTTAAAACAATTGAATATGTAAGATTGATTATAACCAACCTAGTTTTTTTTTTTGAAAATAGCTCAATATCATTAAAAGTAAGCCATACGACATCTACAAGATAGACATCTCTCAACAAGTAACTAAGCAAAAACTCCTTTTGTGAAAAGACATAACACAAAGCTCAGACTGGGATGCGATAGGTACGCTTCTGCACTGTCCACCTCTTGTAGTGGCTGTCTCAAACAACTATCTGGGATGGAATTCATCAATCTATAAGAGCTTGTGAGTACATCTTGAGAGGAGTTAGCATAGCCACTTACTAAGATTACCATCATGAAGACAACGCAAGATCACCAGACAAAGAGCTCGACCACAAAGCAACAACACTGAACAAACAACACAGACACAACACCTACCCAACACTAGACAAGAAACCCAACTACCAGTGACGAGCACAAAGGTTGCACCAAATAGGAGACCCGGAAAGGAGGCCAAACCCCAACGATGCAGATACAGAGGAAGGATGGCTCATGCGGATACAAAGGCGGGGAGTAGAGAGTGCCAGGAACTCCACCACCACTCCTGACCACCACTGCGAACAGGGGGCAAAAGACCCGCACAAAGCCCAAACCCAGCTTACTCCTCCTCAGCCTGGAGCACCAAGGGGTGCCCGAGCTCCCCATCCGCCCAGGAAGGAACCTGAGGCACGACACGATCCACAAACACCAACCATAGAAACCGATAGGCGGAGACAAAAACAAAAGACACCTACCACTGATAAACAACCAAACAGAACAAACCTAAACCTACCGCGCCAAAAGAGGGAAGGAGGAAGGAGAGGCTAAGAAGCTCCACCCGGATGGGGACCCCTGCTTTTCACCTACCCTCTGCGCACACAGAGGCACAGGAGCCCACCGCCTGACCAAGGAGACACCAACCCAGACCAAAACTTGAAAGAAACAAGAAGGAAAAAGGAAGACCAACCTGCCCAAACCAAGATCGACCAAAGCAAAACAAGAAAAGAGAAGAGAACAAGACGGAGGAGAGGGCGCCTCCTCAGCTAGCACTAGAAGTAGGAGCCCGGCTCGCCAGCCTCCCAGCTCGCCACTCTGAACAGCTGCCGCGGGAAAACCAGATCAGAGATCCGTACCTGCCATAGCCACCGCCAAACGGAGGAGAGACCAGAGGAAGCCCAGAGAAAGGTCTGCGCCTGATGACGGGGAAGAAGCTAACCGAGGAAGAGGCCTGGGGGAGAAGGTGGCAAGCAAAGGCTGCCGGACCCCTCCCCCAAGCCGGGACGCCGCGCGGGGGCACCTAGGTCGCGATCGCAATCGCAATCGCCAGAGCCTAGAAATGTGAATATTGGAAAATAGAAATAATAATACTACATGGAAAACCCTAATCACCTATAATACTACATAAGGAAACTTAAATCAAATGACACAATGATTCCAATTCATATAGTGACACATATTTCTCTAAATGTGTAGATCTCTCTTTGATTGTCCATTGGAGTCCATGCTGGAATTTTGCATGTTGAATACTCATGATTTAAGGGTATAAAATTTCTATTTTATTTGGAAATTTATATCCCTCATTGATTGCATGCATAATCAGATAGGTTGATTGGCTTAAAATTGTTGTAAACCTTAGCCCTCTTTCTTGAAAGCCACCAACAATAAATCTTAGAAAGTAGTAGCACATTTTAAACGTCAAAAAGGGCATGCTAGTGCCCATAGTTTAGTGGAGTGATGCTTCCATGAATCTACGTAGAGAGAAGGACATCACATCCCTCAATATACTGGGAAACACAGTTGGTGTGTTGTCATTGACATGAAGAGAGCACATGGCTTCCTCAACAACATAGACATTGACATGTGCTAACTATTGAAAATTGAATTACTAGTTTCAAAATTTAGATATTAAATATTGTTGAATTTGAAAACCCATTTCTACCTATTTATACTTGCCTATATTGCTTAATCATTGCATTCGATCATGAAAATCTCATTATATAGGTTCATATTGTTTTACATTCCAAATTTTGATTTTGTCCCATCTTTGCTGACCCCAATTTCCCTTCATTGGGTCCCATCTATGCTTTTTGTTCCATTTGGGAGCTCATGGGAAGGTGACCAGAGAAGACCTAGAAGAGACACATAAGAGTTTCCACTATTGAAGAGTAGATAGGAATACATGCCTATTCATAATTTTTTAATTTTATGCGAAGCTTCTGTGACTCTGATGTAAAGCATGATTGTAAAAAACGTTTTGTTTATATTTTTTGGTATTATTTTTTAAATATTCAATCATAAGAATTGAGTCTTTACAACATGATATCAAAGCCTATAAATAGTTGGCACTCATGCACGTCTCAGAAAACTAGGCATAGCTAGGAATACAAATGGAGCAGTCGATAGCAAACCCTAGTATGATTAGTTGAATTATTAGGATATACATCTATTACAAGTAGGAAACACTAAGATCCTAGGATGTGGAGTATGTACCTCAATAGAAAGTCAAGTAACATACCTAACCCGTATGCTAGTTTTGGACTCCCCTTGACATAAATTGATATGGATGTATTATTGAGGAAGAAGTATTTAAGACACATAAATGTATATGAAGAATATGACCCTTGGAGCATTAAAATCATCACTACAAGTATACAAATAGTGTCTTAGAGCCCCTTCTTAGTTAGGTCCAAACACAAATAATAAAAAAACCTAATCTTGAGTTTATTCACTAAACCTATTGAAAAGATATGTGTATGATTAATCACCTTCAATATAAAGGAAATACATGCTAATATGTTAGGACTTGGATGAACAATCCTACTAGTACAACTTGTTTGAAAAAAATCTTGACACAAAAGAAGTATCACCTAAAGATTAGTGGAGACAATATTTAGAAGTTTTAAGCTTGGTTTGATAACTATAGTTTAGGATGTAACACAAAATATTAATATTCATTATTTATATTCTTGACGTAGACATGGGTACATGACTCTATAGGGTTTATATGGACTAGGCATCACTAAGTGATTAGGTGACTTCTTATGTTTCATAGGAATCTAAATTTCCAAAATGTCTCTAGCAATTGGGATGGAGTAACAGTAATTTGAATGTAGGCATGGAGTGACCGTGACTTGGTTCTCACATTGAATTTGGCCATTTTTGGATTTCCATCGAAAAGGTTTCCCATTGAAAAAATATTTTCTTTATAATATTATATGTATAGAAAATTATTTTATGGAATTTTATCGATGATTTCTTGAGCTAAGTCATAATCAATGAGGTGTGAAAAAACTTAGAAGGAAAACCTAGAGTTGGTGAAGGATATTACACTTTAGTTGACATGCCTATTTAGATTTCTTCTTGAACTCTTTAATGGTGAAGATTAGAATTTACATAGGTCGATTTTGGGGACGAAAACCTCTTTAAGGGGTGAAGAGTTGTAACATAACAAAAATGGGTACTAGACCTTATTGTAGAACTATTTTGCATAATTGTCTCTCTTGAAACCTATTTTTATAAATCTCCATTCGAATATGTACATCATTGAAATATCATGAAATTGAAGCACCAAACTACAAATTTTCCTCATTTTAATTGAGGTCATCATGGTCCCTCAATGTTCCTAATGAACAATTAACCTTTTTGATGTCAACTAGTGAAGTTAAGACCATTTGTGCCTATATACATTCATTTGACCTTGCATTGATAATTTGCCCTTGTTTTGACAATTAATGACTTTGGAATAAAATGAAAATATTACTTGAAATGTCATATATTAATTATAGGGTGATTTATACTAGAAGATGTAGCACCTAAGTTTTGAATAGATGATTTAATGGTTTCCTTGTTTGAATTAATAAGAATTAGAAACATGGTAAAATCCTTATTAAATTAGGACTCATCGTTTCAAAGTAGGAAAACATTTCAGTAATTAGGTAATAATGACTTTTAACCTATTATATTAGAGGGATAGGTTAATACAACTACATATCTTAAAAAATGTTGTGTTGATAGACACGAGAATGATGACCCCCTCCGTAATGCTAGTGATGGAAGTTACTAAGAAGATCCATGCTTCTTCATATGTAGCACTAGACTATCTTATGTTATATCCAGATGGGAACCCTCTATCTCGACAATCCCTCAAGAAGTCACCTCAAACCCTAACTTATCGCCACCTTTACACCTCCGACGTGGGAGTTATGGTCTTCATCGACCTGAAACACAAAGCATCGCCATTGAGTTTGTTACCTTGCCTCGTTCCTCTCCTCATCTCTGAGAGTCTTTGCAACTGTAGTACCCTCATACCTTTAAACCCTACTTGCCTCAATCAAGGCATGACTCGTACCGATAATACTCGAAAACTATAGATTAAGGGAGGCACTATGGCCTGATACAATGACTATCTCCAACCTAGCATGCCACTAGGAAGCCAAGATGCAACTTGCAATCGTCGCCTTCAATTCCAAGCCCTTCAACCTATCATGGGATGATCTCCATTGGCTTTTCCCTACCCAACTGAGACCCTTGCCTTTCTACCTCAAACCCACCATTTATCCTCTCACATTTGACTTGCAACATGGCACCACAACCCTACTTTCCCTCCTCCTCAGATCATCAACAACTGGTGCCAGATTGCCGGTAGCTTGGCCATGATGATTGCAACTCAGGAAACCAATGGGTACCCAGCTCCCTAACATGACCAGAGAGCTACTGCACCTTCAGTGTCATAGGAAGAGTCCTCAACACCTTTTCATCCTCGGCTCGCCAACAAAGGAACCCAAAGGCCTGCAACTTCATCTTCCAAATTCACCAAACACTTCCTGATGTCCCCCGCCATTAACATTACAAAACCCCTCTAATATGCCTCGTCTCCTTGCCTCACCCTCCCATCTTCTCACTAGTTGTAGTGAGATACCACTGTCAGACTAACCCACCTTCATCTCCTCTCCAACCAGTAGCAGTCTACTACTACCGAGGTTTAGACCTAGCCATGGTGCATGACCATCACCCTGAACTTCCCAATGCTACTCCCTTCTGCAAGAGGGAGAGAAATCTACAATAGATCTAAAGCATTGTAGTCCTCGATGCACACTTGCAACGCCTAAATCTACTGTTCTATCATGGGAAATGGAAGACAAAATCTCCACAAAATGTCATTAGCCGACAACTGCAATCCGGCGACACCTAGGTATGCAACCTACCATTAGCTATAACATGCAAATCCCTAAATGCATAGCTTCAACTTCTGACCTACAATGCAGACACAAACTATTCATGTTTCTACCCCAACCCATGAATAGAATGTATGACAACCTGATATAAATCTACCTCCACCTTGGTTGGGAGTCTAGAGACCCAATTCAATCATATACCCATCTCAACTCTTCACAAAGGCTCCTAATAACTCATGTAATGAAGAAGGGTGACATACTATGAGATCCAATCACCATATATGATTTTGAGTTATGTCTACTCCACAAATCCATGGTGCAATAATAGCAGCCATGAAAAGTCAAAGAGATGATTATAACATCTTCTTCACACCAGTATGCAAGACATCTGCTTTGATCCAAAGAAAGAGAGAGATCAAAACTAGTTAAACAATACTAGTAAGCTAGCTTTCACCCTCTTCTATCTCGATCTATAATCTAGATTGATAAGATAAAGGACAAACTCATAGTTACTGTGTTAACCATCTAACTATATATCATATAGGTGTTTATATGTATACCTAAATCAATGCATATGCAACTGTATATAAGGAGACAATAACCTAGATAATATTTGAACATATCCATGACATGTTATAGACTAATTGATCAATACTTAAATACAAATCATGTCACCTTAGGGTATTGGGAAGTAATATCTCACTAATATGGAATTTGATTATTAATCTTTGTAATAGATATCTATATTGATAGTATGTATAAAGGGTATTGAATGTAATATATAGAAAATGTGATAATATGTAAAGATATTACTATCATAGAAGATATGTTGTTTTCCCAATAAATAAAGAATCCTAAGGTTTAATAATTAGTAATTGAACATATCTAAAATGTTAACTCCATTATTTACATGGAACTTATACCCTAGATCTCATCATGGTGCATGGCCATCACCCTAAACTTCCCAACTCTACTCCCTTCTGCAAGTGGGAGAGCAATCTACAACAAATTTGAAGAATCATAGTCCTTGATGCACACTTGCAATGCCTGAATCTACAATTCAATCGTGGGCAATGGAAGATAGATCTCCACAGAACATCATTAGCCAACAACTACAATTCGGACGCACGTAGGTCTACAATCTACCATTAACATTAACATGGAAATCCCTGAATGCATAGCTTCAACTTCAGACCTATAATGCAGACACCAACACTTCATGTTTCTCCCCCGCCCATGAATAGAGTGTATGATAACCTGATACGAATCTACCTCCACCTTGGTTGGGAGTCTAGAGACCCAATTCGATCATATACCCATCTCAACTCTTCACAAAGGCTTCTTATAACTTGTGTAATGAAGAAGGGTGACAAACTATGAGATCCAATCACCATATATGATTCTGATTTATATCTACTCCACAAAGCCATGGTACAATCATAGCAGCCACGACAAGTCAAAGAGATGATTATAATGTCTCCTCAACACCAGTCTACAAGACATCTGCTCTAGTCCAAAGAAAGAGAGTGATCAAAACTAGTTCAACAATACTAGTAATCTAGCTTTCACCCTCTTCTATCTCGATCTATAATCCAGATTGACAAGATAAAGGACAAACTCATAGTTACTGTGTTAACCATCTAATTATATATCATATAGGTGTTTATATGTATACCTAAATCAATGCATATACAAATGTATATAAGGAGATAATAACCTAGATAATTTTAGAACATATCCATGACATGTTATAGACTAATTGATCATTCCTTAAATACAAATCATGTCACCTTAGTGTATTGGGAAGCAATATCTCACTAATATGGAATTTGAGTATTAAGCCTTGCAATACATATATGTATTGATAGTATGTACAAAGGGTAGTGAATGTAATACATATAAAATGTGATAATATGTAAAGATATTCCCATCATAGAAGATATGTTCTTGTCCCAATAAATTAAGAATCCTAAGGTTTAATCATTTAGTAATTGGACATATCCAAAATGTTAACTCCATTATTTTCATGGAACTGATACCCTAGATGTACATATATGTACACACCGATGAATGGAATATGGATTTGTGAATCTTAAGACATTGGTATATGAGATATTTACATAATATAATAAGATTTCTCTATTATGAACGGATATACTAACATTAATACAAAGTTAGTTTAAACTCTATGTAGGTGAGTCCATATAAGAAATTAGTCTATTATTTTTCATCTAGATACAGTTTGTAATTGGGGACACGACTGAGATATAAGTATATGACTACAATATGTTAAGATATGTGTAAAGCCCTAGTAAGTGTATATTGGTAAATAAACATATTTCAGACTAGTGACTAATGGAATAATCTAATCTAGAGAAAATAAGGTAAAACATTTGAATATAAAAGATTGATTATAACCAACCTAGTTAAAAACCCTTGAAATAAGAATATTGGAAAATAGAAATAATAGTCCTAGATGGAAAACCCTAATCACCTATAATACTACATAAGAAAATTTAAATCAAATGATACAATGTGTCCAAGTCATATAGTGACACATATTTCTCTAAATTTTTAGATCTCTCTTTGATTGTCCATTGGAGTCCACACTGGAATTTTGCATGTTGAATACTCATGATTTAGAGGTACAAAATTTCTATTTTGTTTGGAAAGTTATTACCCTAATTGATTGCATGCATAATTAGATAGGTTGGTTGGCTTAAAATTGTTGTAAACCTTAGCTCTCTTTCTTGAAATTCACTAATAATAAATCCTTGAAAGTAGTAGCACATTGTTTAAACATAAAAAAGGGCAGTATAGTGCCCATAGTTTAGTGGAATAACACTTTCACGACTTTGCGCAAAGAGAAGGACTTGAGGTCCCTCAGTATAATGGAAAATGCAGTTGGTATTTTGTCATTCTCATAAAGAGAACATAAGGATTTCCCAACAACATAGACATTGACATGTGCTAACTATTGAAAATTGAATTACTAGTTTCAAAAGTTTAGATATTGAATTTGTTGAATTTGAAAACCCATTGCTACCTATCTATACTTGTCTATATTTCTTAATCATTGCATTTTATCATGAAAATCTCTTTGGATAGATTCATATTGTTTTACTTTCCAAATGTTGATTTTGTACCGGCTTTACTGACCCCATTTTCCCTTTATTGGGGTCCACCTGTAGTTTTTGTTCCTTCTGAGAACTCATGGGCAGGTGACCAGAGAAGACCTAGAAGATATGTGGAAGAGTTTCCCACTATCGAAGAGTAGATAGGTTACATGACTATTCATAATTTTGTAATCTTATGTAAAGCTTTTGTGACTCTGATGTAAAGCATGATTCTAAATAAAGGATTTGTTTATATTTTATGATATTATTTTGTAAATATTCAATTATAAGAATTGGGTCTTTACACTCTTGATCCATTCACAATGCATAGTTTGACCTCGCCCTTTCTTAAAGGTTACTTCTTTTCAGATCCTGCATATTTGAACATATGTGAGATCCACATCCGATATCCAGTATCCATGATGAAGAACTGGACATATTTATATCAATTGAGTATATACCTGAAGTGGAGATCTCTATCCCCTCCTTCTTACTCAATTCTGCTAGGTAGAGAGGCCAATTTCTTTTCCAATATCTAGCCTTGTAAAAGTGGTGACAATTGCCTCCCTTAGTTCACCCCTCCCTTAGCTCTCAATGTAGAAGACTTGGGTTTCTAGCTAGCTTTAGAACTCTTCTTAGATTTGCCTTTGCCCTTGGACTTTCGTTTGCCTCTGTTGATCATCATAATAGATTTGGGATTGTCTTTCTTCATCTCTACTTCACCTATTTTCATCATGCCAAGTAATTCTGAGAATGACTTGTCAAAATCATTCATGTTGTGGTTCATGACAAACTAGTTGTATGATTCCAGAAGTGACTCCAAAATCACATCTATGGCCAACTCTTGGCCCAAGGGAAATCCCAATATAGCAAGGTTCTCCACATATTCAATCAATTTGAGCACATGGGGACCTACTAGGTCTCCTTATTGAGCACATGCATAATCACATCTATGGCCATATTGCACTTGAACAATGCCTTAGAGACATCATATCTCTCTTGTCTTTCCTGATCATGGTACATGTTCTTAAGATGTGTTACCATCCCAATAACATCCATGTTCTCATGCTATATCTATAGCTCATAGTTCATTGAGCATTGTACTAGGCATTTGGCATCTACGACATCATCAAAGTGATTCTTGTAAGCATCACTATCAACCTTAGGTGCAGTGGGAATGGGTTCATCTTGATCTAGTATATCTTGGACATAGAGATTGCACTCTTGTGTGAGAACAATTCTCAATGTCCTAAACCCGTCATGAAAATTATTCCTTTTCACTTTGTCCTTCTCACAACCGATCACAAGGAAAACGTGTTGTTGTTTTCCATTAGTTTCAAAAGAAATTTACATTTTCTAAATTTTTTTTGTTGATTTGATTTGATTAAAAGAAAGTTTGACGATATTAATTAGGCCTTAAATTAATTATTGCTCCCACTATTTTTTTCATATTGATAGCCCTCACATATCAACTCATAAGATTTCAACATACAACCTTCTAGTGAGCCAAGACCCATAACAATTAAGTTATTACCCAGCCAATGCCAACATCCATAACCAATTATTAAGGTAGGCGACATTTGTCAATTACATCTCATGTAATTCATAGATATATGGAATGCATAACTCCTCATCATATCTCATATTTATACTTTTAGGCACTTAATCTCATTAAGGTCACCGAGTTAATCCTGATCCAAAAGCCAACACGATAGTAACACACCCTACTTGATTGGCCCACTTCCATGAGATAGATGGCACATCACTCTTGGCGTACCTACACTTAGTCGATTGAGCTTTTCATGTGTGTTACTTATGAAAAGCATCCAAGAATTAATATTTGATTGAAGGATTTATTTAAATATAAATACATATACATATCCAATCACCACATGCTAATAATATGTATCATATATGTACTACATCCACAAACAAAACATGCAACTATAAAATATGAGTGGTGATCATGTCCACACTAATGCAATCTTTGGATACACAAAGAATTGCTACCTACTAAGATCCACATCATATGTAGCAACCTGTACTTGTAGAAAATTTGTGTTGGAACCATCCAAATCGGCCGAATCAACTCTTGATTCGATCAGTTGGCCTCTTGCTCTATTGACTGGTCTTCTTCGATTGATCAATTGGCTCCTAGCTCAAGAGGCATTTAGACTCCTCTAGTTGGTCAATTGGGCTTCTAATCAATCAGTCAACTCCTCCTATCATTTGGTTTCCTAGGTCCTCCAGTTGATCGGTTCGATTTCTGAGTCGGTCAACTCATCTAGTGCAAAATGTCTTCTATTTGCCAAAATAAGAAATAAAACTATCCTATTCTTATTTAACTTATTACATAGTAAAGGGTGAAACCTTGAGTTACATTTGAGGGGATCATAGGAAGGAAAGAATGAACTTACATGGGGTCCATCTGTAGTTTTTTTTCCTTCTAAGAACTCATGGGCAGGTGACCAGAGAAGACCTAGAAGATATGTGGAAGAGTTTCCCACTATCGAAGAGTAGATAGGTTACATGACTATTCATAATTTTGTAATCTTATGTAAAGCTTTTGTGACTCTGATGTAAAGCATGATTCTAAATAAAGGATTTGTTTATATTTTATGATATTATTTTGTAAATATTCAATTATAAGAATTGGGTCTTTACACTCTTGATCCACTCACAATGCATAGTTTGACCTCGCCCTTTCTTAAAAGGTTACTTCTTTTCAGATCCTGCATATTTGAACATATGTGAGATCCACATCTGATATCCTGTATCCATGATGAAGAACTGGACATATTTATATCAATTGAGTATATCCTGAAGTGGAGATCTCTATCCCCTCCTTCTTACTCAATTCTGCTAGGTAGAGAGGCCAATTTCTTTTCCAATATCTAGCCTTGTAAAAGTGGTGACAATTGCCTCCCTTAGTTCACCCCTCCCTTAGCTCTCTATGTAGAAGACTTGGGTTTCTAGCTAGCTTTAGAACTCTTCTTAGATTTGCCTTTGCCCTTGGACTTTTGTTTGCCTCTGTTGATCATCATAATAGATTTGGGATTGTCTTTCTTCATCTCTACTTCACCTATTTTCATCATGCCAAGTAATTCTGAGAATGACTTGTCAAAATCATTCATGGTGTGGTTCATGACAAACTAGTTGTATGATTCCAGAAGTGACTCCAAAATCACATCTATGGCCAACTCTTGGCCCAAGGGAAATCCCAATATAGCAAGGTTCTCCACATATTCAATCAATTTGAGCACATGGGGACCTACTAGGTCTCCTTATTGAGCACATGCATAATCACATCTATGGCCATATTGCACTTGAACAATGCCTTAGAGACATCATATCTCTCTTGTCTTTCCTGATCATGGTACATGTTCTTAAGATGTGTTACCATCCTAATAACATCCATGTTCTCATGCTATATCTGTAGCTCATAGTTCATTGAGCATTATACTAGGCATTTGGCATCTACGACATCATCAGAGTGATTCTTGTAAGCATCACTATCAACCTTAGGTGCAGTGGGAGTGGGTTCATCTTGATCTAGTGTATCTTGGACATAGAGATTGCACTCTTGCGTGATAACAATTCTCAATGTTCTAAACCCGTCATGAAAATTATTCCTTTTCACTTTGTCCTTCTCCCAACCGATCGCAAGGAAAACGTGCTGTTGTTTTCCATTGGTTCCAAAAGAAATTTACATTTTCTGAAAATGTTTTGTTGATTTGATTTGATTAAAAGAAAGTTTGACGATATTAATTAGGCCTTAAATTAATTATTTCTCCCACTATTTTTTTCATATTGATAGCCCTCACATATCAACTCATAAGATTTCAACATACAACCTTCTAGTGAGCCAAGACCCATAACAATTAAGTTATTACCCAACCAATGCCAACATCCATAACAAATTATTAAGGTAGGCGACATTTGTCAATTACATCTCATGTAATTCATAGATATATGGAATGCATAACTCCTCATCATATCTCATATTTATACTTTTAGGCACTTAATCTCATTAAGGTCATCGAGTTAATCCTGATCCAAAAGCTAACACGATAGTAACACACCCTACTTGACTGTCCCACTTCCATGAGATAGATGGCACATCACTCTTGGCGTACCTACACTTAGTCGATCGAGCTTTTCATGTGTGTTACTTATGAAAAGCATCCAAGAATTAATATTTGATTGAAGGGTTTATTTAAATATAAATACATATACATATCCAATCACCACATGCTAATAATATGTATCATATATGTACTACATCCACAAACAAAACATGCAACTATAAAATATGAGTGGTGATCATGTCCAAACTAATGCAATCTTTGGATACACAAAGAATTTCTACCTACTAAGATCCACATCATATGTAGCAACCTGTACTTGTAGAAAATCTATGTTGGAACCATCCAGATCGGCCGAATCAACTCTTGATTCGATCGGTTGGCCTCTTACTCTATTGACTGGTCTTCTTCGATTGATCAATTGGCTCCTAGCTCAAGAGGCATTTGGACTCCTCTAGTTGGTCAATTGGGCTTCTAATCAATCAGTCAACTCCTCCTATCATTTGGCTTCCTAGGTCCTCCAGTTGATCAGTTCGATTTCTGAGTCGGTCAACTCATCTAGTGCAAAATGTCTTCTCTTTGCCAAAACAAGAAATAAAACTATCCTATTCTTATTTAAGTTATTACATAGTAAAGGGTGAAACCTCGAGTTACGTTTGATGGGATCATAGGAAGGAAAGAATGAACTTACATATGGAAAAAGAGAGAGAGGCTCAATATGCAAACCAAATATAAAAGGCAGGAATTAAAACCATTCAACCATGCACACATATCCAGGGGGTATTGGCTATAACCACACTTACATCCACCATTAAAACAAATTCAAAGTGACATGTATAAGTTGCATATATATATATATATATATATACATACATACACACACACACACACATATATATATATATATATATATATATATATATATATATATATATATATATATATATATATATATATATATATATATATATATATATATACACACACACACATATATGTATATATATAGTCAAGCTAGTGTACACTCGAGTGTACCAGAGGCACCATACACCTCGGTCTTTAAAGATGTTGTAACTTTTTTTTAGTGAAGTTGGGAGGATGTCTTATTCATCCCACCCTCCCCTTGTGAGTGAAATCAAAATAGAACTACAATCACTAATTAAATTTTCAGAAGTAAATAAGGCAGTACTACTACCCTTACATAAGTCCCTATCTAGGAGATCAATGATCTCGTTGGGTGGAAGGTTATATTGGTGGAAACTTGCTGGATTTTTAGGTGATATTTCACTAGCCCATCAGCGACCATGTTGCATTCTCGTCTAGTGTGCATAATCTGCCACTTTTGCCTATTGAGGCTCTACATTATGCTTATGATTTTAGCATATCTCAGGTTATTTAGACTTGGTTCAGCAATGATCTTCACGACCATTTTAGAATCTATTTCAAAAATGGCTTCCACTATCTTTTCCAACTCAGCAATCACCATATCCAGTCTTATCCCCATAAGTTCAGCTTCGATCACATCCTTAGTATCCAGGGAAATAGAGGCCCCTCCCCTCCAATCACCCAAACTATTTCTAATGATTGTAGCACATGAAGCCTGGTTGGTTTTGACAGCTGCATCACAGTTGAACTTGAGTATTTAGGATGCTGGTCTTTCCCAGTGAGACATATATTTAGTTTTTTGTGTAATCTCATTCCTTATTTCCGCATCGAAGGCAATTAGTTGAGCTCTTGTTTCTCTTTGTATGTATCTACTTTGCTTTGAGGTTGGGATGATTTCATTATTGAAGGTATGTTTATTCCTACAGGTCAATATATGCCAACATGCCGTTAAGAAGAGGGTGGCCGTAGCATCCGTACTACGAGTGTGTTCATGGATCCATTGTTTGTAGTTGAAATTTTTGAAGAAAGTAGTTATGTTGCAGCTTTGAAGAAGCTCCTCCCAAACCAGCCTTGCATACTCATAGTCCCGGATGGCATGAAGCAAAGTTTTGCTTCTTTTGGAGCACCTTGGGTAGGTACTGTCTATTGCTATCTTCCTGTGAACTCTTCTAGAGTTTGTCAAAAGGGCTTCGTGCATGAGAAGCCAGGAGATGATCTTGATGCGTGCAGATGTATTTGTTTCCCATATATCATGCCAATATCCTTCTATTGGTAGGCACCTGCCTTCTATAATCTTGTGATAAGCAGACTTTGTGTGTATTTTCCATTTTTGGTATGAATCCATACTCTCACATCTTCCCGTCAGTATCCCTAGGGATAGCGAGCTTTGATATTCTTTTTGTTGTCTCTTTTGGAAGCCACTCATTTAGAAAATTAATATCCCATTCGCCTTGAAGATTGACTAAGTTGCTCACATTTAAGTCAGTCAGATCGTTGGGGATAGGTTTAAGCACCTGATCTTTCAACTTGGATCCATTTTTCCACCACACATATTCCCAAACGTTAATGTTGTGGCCATTCATTGGCAGTAAGTAAGATTTCTCTTCTATAAAGGATTTTCCTTTGAGTGTAGCTCGGCCCAACCTTGACAGACTGCATTGGATGGTAGGTTGAGCATGTTTGTATCCAGTTCTCATGCCTGAGCACCATAGGGAGTCCTGAGTAGTACTCAGATCCCACGAGTGTTTATAGAGAAGATCCTGGTTCCACTGTCACATCCTCTGTAATCCTAGCCCTCCATCTTTCTTTTTGCATCAAACCTTATCCCAGGCAACAAGCGAGATCGGATTAGCCTTTTGGACCCCACCCCAGATGAAGTGTCGAATTGTGTTATCAATCCTATCACAAAGGTGTAGAGGCAGAAGCGTCGTCTGCATAACATATGTGGGTAGGGCAGACAGAGTGGCTTTCTCCAAGAAGACTCTACCTGCCAAGGACATGCTTCTTGCAGACCAGGCCAAGATCCTAGATGAAACAACATCCATAACATTGGTATAGGTTAACCTTCATGTGTAGTATAGGAACTCTGAGGTACCTTCCAGGTCTTCAGTCACTTGGAAACCGCTAATCCTTTTGATATTCCTTCTTATGGATGTATCCACACTTCTAGAGAAAAAGATATTTATCTTAGGTTTGGATACTGATTGGTCCAAGGCATTTTCAAAAGGTTTGAATCACTCCTTAATGACTTTCAATTGGGATGTACTAGCTTTAGCAAAGATAATTAGGTCATCAACAAAGTAAACGTGAGAGATGTGAGGCCCTTTACTTCCCATACTTATTGGCTTCCAACTATCTTGGTTGACTTTTATATCAATCAGTTGAGATAGACGTTCTAAGCATAGCACAAATAGATATGGTGACATGGGGTCACCTTGTATGAGCCTATGACTAGCTCTGAATGCTCTAGAGTTATTTCCATTTAGAGAAATCCTCATTTCACCTCCTGTAATGGATGCCATGACATAATCTCTAATATTCTAGGGTAGGTCCACCCGATGGATAGTATCTTTAATGAAGTCCCAATCCATCTGGTCAAAAGTTTTAGTTAGCTCAATCTTGATAGCCATGGTGGGCGCTGCTCTTCTGCATTTCATCTTATTGATGAGTTCTTGGACAACAACGATATTGTCAGTGATTCTTCATCCTAGAACAAAGTTGCTTTGGGCATTGGAGATCCATTCAGGCATGAATGGTTTTAAATGCTCCACCACAAGCTTGGATGTAATCTTCAGGGAAACATTTCTAAGGGAAATTGGGTGCAGGTTCTCGCATCATTCAGGGGTAGGTGTTTTAGGGATGAGAACTATCGTTGAGTTGCAGAGGGTATCCAACACATTTCTGATCATGATGGGCACTGTTACAGTTTTGATGAGGCTAGCCCTGACGGTTTTCCAATTTTGTTGGATAAAGATGGCATATATGCCATCTGGGCCTGGTGCCTTTATAGGGTCGAGGGACATCATGATCTGTTGAATTTCTACATCAGTAGGATAGGCTCCCAACTTACTATGCTATTCCACAGTGAGGGTAGGGAATGTGCCAGGGAAGTCAAACATCCAAGAGAGGGAGCCACCTATAGAAGAAGAGAGGATCTTCTCAAAATGTGAGATAACCATATCCATAAGAAGGTCTTCATTCATGATCCAGTTTCCCTATTGGTTTCTGAGCTTGCATATAGAGTTTTTTCTTTGCCTGTAGTTGACAAAATTCTGGTAAAACTTCAAGTTGTTTCTTCATTTTTCAGACAGTTAATGTGTGATTGGTGTTTCAAATCAATCTCTTCATTCTTGAGGATGACATCTAGCTCGGACTGAAAGTCAACACATAAGGAATCTGATATCTCATTGTATTGGATAGACAATTCGGTTTGTAGTTTGTTTATGTTGTTGATAAGGTGATCCTTGTACTTCCTTGTGTCTTTTCTCATTTTAGTATCCCAAGCCTGAATACCATTTCTCTCTTTATGCAGGGCCTCATTGAAGTTTAGTTGTTGGTCCCAATTATTGCTTAGCATTTCATGGAACTTTGGGTTTTGCTGCCACGAAGTCTTTGTAGTAAATCTTCTTATCTTCCTGTCATTATGACAAAATCTCACTAGAAGTGGATAGTGGTCAGAACTGATCCTCGGAAGGTGCTCAACAAATGCTCTAGGGTAGACATTGAGAAATGCCGAGTTGGTAGCTTCTCTGTCTTGCCGCTTGAGAAGGAGACCATGGCAGAAGGTGTAATTCATGCCACAAAAGCCTAGGCCAGTAAGATTAGCTTCCATCATCGTGTTATGGAAAATTGAAGCCTCAGAGTGTTTGAAGTGTGTGGTGTTGCTCATTTTGTTGGGGTCAGCTATGGTGTTGAAGTCACCGAGGGTGATGCAGGGTGATTTGGATCTTTTACCTATCAAAATAAGATGTTTCCACAACAATTGTCTTGTGTTTATTTGGGGACTTGCATATAAGAAGGTGATGACTAAAGTTTCATTGACTTTGCATGTCACAAACTTCCAGTGGCTGTGAATGATTTCTACCTTACATTTGGTGCTGTCCCAACCTACCCAAATTCCTCCAGAAAATCCCCTAGCTTCAACTCTATAAGAGTTTGAGAAGCCCAGGGTGTGAATAGTCTTAGTCGCTACCTCTGTGCTTATTCTCGGTTCCAGGATAGAAATAATGCCTAGCTTATAAATAGAGATTAGTTCTTTGAGAGTTCTCCTTTCATCGCTGCCTATGCCTCTGGCATTCCAACATAGTAAATTAGTCATGGTAAATGAGCAAGGATGAATCAGGCAATTTGTTCAACTTCTCCAGCCTTCTTGCTCATCATTGCAATAGTGGTCCCTACTGATTGGGTGTTTAAATGCTGACTCTTCCGTCTATGTTCATAAGGTGGGAGGGCTTTGGGATTTTTCATTTTGGTACCATTCCCCTCGATCTTCCTCCTAGAGGGGATCAGTTTGGGATCTTCTGTATCGCCCACAACATTGTTAGTATGTTTAAGGCTCTCTTTTGAGTCTTTGTACTTGGTGTGTATGTCAACCGTTTGCTTTTGGTTGTTAGATATGATTTTATCCTTCTCCTTGTTGTCATATATGTGTTCCTCCATGTCCTATCCATCCATGACCTCATCATCAATGGTGATAACTTGTCCTTCAGAGTCATGATCCATTTCTTCAATAACCTCGTCGGTACTAGGATTGACTGCAATGTGCTGTTCTGTAGATTTCATAGTGTTGGCATGAAAGTCTCCCTCCATCTTCCCATCTTTCGTACTATTTCCCTGTGTGTTGGTTTCTTGTTTGTTGGCAGCATCAATGTTCTTCTTTGGCTTCTGAATCTTCTTTGGCCTTTCCTAGGTTTTGTCTTTCAAGTCTGTATTCAGTTCTTCTTCAACTACCATTTCATGTTCTTGCAAATCCTCTTCATAAAGCAAATTTTCATACTTGTTACTTGAGGCTAGTGTTTCATATTTTTTACTTACTTCTGAGATCTTTTATGTCGCCACCCCTTATTTCCTTGCTGTTGCCAGCCATCTACACTGTTACCTTCATTACCAGTAGAAGCTTTGTTTTTATCAAATTCCTCTTAATTTGTTCAGTTGTATTGTGTGGCTCTATAATATTTAGCACTATGTCCAAGCTTTCCGCAGGTAGAGCATTTCTCCGGTGTGTCCTCCTACTCCACCGTGTATTGGAAATTATTAATCCAGATAGAAGAGCAAAGTGGCTTTGTGGTCTCAACCTCAATTGCCAATCTGGAAAATTTGCTTCTGGTGTGAAAGGCAGTGTGGTCATCCACCTTTATGAGTCTGCCAAGGGCTAACCCTATGTACTCGAATATCGTGGGAATGTAAAGATGAAGTGGGAGATCTAAAACATGGACCCAGGTGATGACATACTGGGGCATTTCCTCTGTTGGTTTAAACGTAGGGTACCAATCCCAAACTGCTAATCAACAGCCGAAAAGCTTCCACGAGCTTCCTATCATGGCAGTCTCATAGTCATCTTTACATGAGAATTGGACCACGTAGTGGAAGATATCCAGTTCATACATGTTGAATCGTCCCTTAGGGTTCCACACCAACTTTACATGATCTCTCATGGTCATGAAGTCGACGTCTGTTCCCAGCAGCCTAATTACAACAATGTATTGCCATGACCTCGCCAGGTCTGATTCCACATCTTGATCAATAAAGATCGCCAGCTCTCTTTCTATCTATGTTAATTCGACTGCCTTATCGTCCAACCAATCTTCAAACAACTTTTCTAGGAAAAATGTCATGTTATCTTCCGTATTGGAGGCCTTAGGGTTAGATCCTCCTACGACCGCACTGAATGTAGATTTCTTTGTCCGATAATTCTCCATCGTTTCCATTGTATCTCCCTGGTTCTGTTGCCCCAAAAACCTTTCTCCAGTCTCCATAAAAGTATCATCTTGCTCCTGATCTTTGCCCCCATTTCCCCCTCTCATCCTGACAAATTGGAACTAGATGCCAACAAGAGGCACCAAGACCTTGACTCCTTGCATAGAGTTCTCACTGCCCTCCCTGATCCCCTTATCAGGATCCTTTCGTCTACCTTCTTTAGGTTCAGTCTCCCCTCCACTACCCCAGTAAGGCAGTTTCCCTCATTACTGCCATGATTCCTACTGATCACGTAACTTTTTGAAAATGCTAAACTATTGAACTTCTTACATATCTTAAGAACATATTATATAATAAATACCAACTCATTTGGAAACTTATAGGCCGTGCATCTAAAGGAGGAAAAAATCATGCATTTCAAATTAGTTTTGTGAGTCAATTTTGTTGTCCTTGGATGAGTGACTTACACTCATCCAAATGAGCTAAAATTTTTTATATGGCCTATTATTATTGTAACCATGAAGATCAATGGATTATATTTTGGAAAAACATGGTCTAGATAGGAAAACACCAATGGGGTGTAGAACATGATATGTACACACGAGTGTATTCTAGCCTGACTCTCTCTCTCTCTCTCTTTATATATATATATATATATATATATATATATATATATATATATATAGGGATTGTCTGTGGTATGTAATCAAAAATGCACATTACTTATTTTGTATAGTCACATTGTATGCAACAAAATAAATGATAACACAAAAATCTGATCATATCGATTAAATCCCAAAACATAGCAAATTGACGTGGCTCTGATACCATTGTAGGGAAATATGACGACAGAGATGGAAGCAACAATACAAGTTTTCTTACCATATTCCCCTTGACCAGTGGATTATGTCAACAAAAATGGATTGAGAAGGCATGTTGCAAGACATATACATGGTATTGGAGCATGTCTAGTGACAATCATCACACTGATGTGCTTCTTCTTCAAGTAACACTTAGATTGTTGTCGATGGCATCCTCCTGGTGTAGAACCACACATGATAGTTGACAATTTCCTCCTAGAGATTGGCAACAACCTCCATGCCTCTACATAGTCCATGTGGACCATTGGGAACTCCTTTTGTTCTTATGGAACAGATAGAAAGGAGTTTTCCCTTCAATGTCAACATGCTTGCGCTAACTTGTTCTTCCTAGTTGTCTCTCACTTTAATGGGTATGACTCTCTTTGGGCTCTCATGTTACCAAAATTATGAGAGGACAATGTTTGTAACCATTAGTTGTCTCTTCTGAAAGCCTTGATTACCCCTCTATTTATAGGAGGGCCAAGGTTAGGGTTTTCAAATAAACTGGGAGTCGAAGAGATGGATTTTCACAAATTTCTACTCATTGTGAATCATAAATCGGTTTGTTCATAACTGAACCTATAGATTCACATGTCAATCATTTGATTCGACACTTGAATTGGTCAATTCACTTTCTTTCCTATTTATAAACATATTGGTTTTAAATGTGACGATTAATGCACAATATGACGTCAACATCAATCCTTGATCTAATCTTATTGATAATTGAAGCGGGCGATTCACATACTAAACCGGATGGTTCAGACTATGAACCAGTTGGTTCGTATTCTGAACCGGTCAATTGATTTTCTAGTTCAACTAATGTTCAACCAACATTGTTCAAATTGACTAAACACTTGAATCGACCGACTCAACATTTGAGTCGGTCGACTCACAGTCCCGATAAGCCGATTTTCAGCCAATCTTGTTTAAATTGAATACCTAAACACTATAGTAATCAAGTTAAACATTATTCATGAGTATACCCCTATTCCAGGTATATCCTAAGCTTGTGACCCTATAGGACCCAAGTTACGTTGGTAGTGAATGTTCGTAAATAATGTATTACATCACAAGCAATTTGCGGTATCTAGCAACACATCATTGCTTCCCAAGTAATTGGAAAGTTAGATAACAACTTCAACCTAAAAATCGTGAATAGTGTTGTAAATATTTTATAGTTCCTTTGTCTTTGATATTCAGATTGAATTTGAGGCATGAAATCACCATCCTCTCAATGTTCAATCAATATTTCTTGAACTAGAGAAAACTGTTTGAGATGCATGTGAGTTCACATATCATATATTGATTCAAATGAGTTAGACAAATGTTTCTCAATCTCACTTATCAAGTGGCCATAATATCAAATCCAATAGGATTGAAAAATTCCATCTACATCACTCACAACCATTCCCCATGTTCCACAACTTATCTGAGCATCACTTTTATGGTAACCCCTATTCAAGGTCATGTTGTATGGTGTCAAAATACATTGAACAACATGTGATATGTGAGATCCCGTTACACTAAACGAGATTACTCAAAATGTAAAACACA
The DNA here is from genome assembly GCA_963693085.1 of Alisma plantago-aquatica. Lineage (NCBI taxonomy): Eukaryota > Viridiplantae > Streptophyta > Magnoliopsida > Alismatales > Alismataceae > Alisma > Alisma plantago-aquatica. Next base: position 89,252,122 of record OY856410.1, on the reverse strand, counting down.
ATCAATCACCAATTAACCAAATATCCAAAAACATGGGTAAATTAAAACCGATTTAAACACCAACACCTGCTCATAAACATTTACATAAGAGCCCCATATCTTTCTTGTATTCATACTATAATAAGAATTTGATACAAATTGTTCTATCACCTCAGCCACAACATATATACATAGGATAACAATATTTGTATATGCCACACAACAAATATTAACATGCTAACAAAATTACGATTCGTTTGAAACACCATATACAAAATTTTCTAGCCCGGACCTGAGACTCTAGGACACACTAGACATCTAATCAACTTTCTCAAAGATTCATTACTATAGCTCCTCTTTGCTGCCACATGTTTGTTTTTGTCACTTCCCATTACTAAAAAAAAGTGACGAACCACAAGGGTGAGACCCAGTCCCAACAAGAGATATAACCTCCAACAATGCTTATTGATTACAACATTTTAAATAGTAGATAACTAAGCAGTTGGAGTATATAATAATCAATTGAACAAATTAAATAGTTCAAGTATGCTAAATAGATTAAGAAATTAATCTTATCAACAAGTATGATCATCAATGCATATATAGATAACAAATAAATCCATTTCTTTGGATAGATATCTACTCAAATATCATAAAATTGCATCTAATAACAATCATTATCATTAATCTTCTATCATCATATTCCTTTCTAACAACACAAGCAATCTAGTAGCATAAGCATCCCTACATCATGAATATGTCTAGTAACATAACATGGCTATCAATATTGGCATCTCAAATAAAGGGAACATATCTACATCATAAGTAGAAATAACATCATAACACAATGAACTACATAGGCATGATTAGCACTTTATCCATTTCTAATTATATAGGCATGGCTAGAAATATTAAACATAGCTAGCATCAACATCTTAACCATCACTGTCAGTATATTTGACAACATAAGCATGTTTACAACATGATCATAACTACAACATAAGCATAACTATTATCTCTTATTGTACTATACATGATCTCAATGAAAAGAAAGCAAACAAGGGTTATCATCCAATATCAAGCATTGTGTATAACCCTAAACAAACATGCTACACAGATGTCTTATATCTTTTATTACACCCTGGGGAATTTGAATTATGAAGGGCTATTGGGTTCCGTACAAGATCTAGGAGTGTCAGTATCCTAAGATCTCTTCCCCTCGGTTAGTACGAGTAAAAAGGCAGTGACATATCGGTCAAAGCTGACACCACAACGACATATAATCAAGTTGCTAACCACTAGTCCGCCCTTGGTACAGGTCATGTCACTAGAAACCAAGGTATACAAAACCCTCAAATCCGAGGTACAACAACAGTTGTCCTCAATCACATCATGTTATAATCATCGAAACACGACCACAACCGTTCTCAATCACATCAGATGTATGAGGCATGACCATAGACAACCTCCACAATCTACATTGTGGATGACAAGGATATATCCTCAGCCTGCCACCCCCACATACTCAACAATATTTGCTCTGAGTTTCCCTTAGGAATACTCATTTCACCATCCAGTAAGTTTTGACACTGAAGATGGTTCTACGGCACATGACACTACATGATTATAGTTGCACTTGATTATTTATGCCAATTAGGTGAATTGAGGCTACATCAAACAAGTGGACATACAAACCCTAATTCACTTCTAGCAAGCATATAAATATCAAAACTTGAAAAGATATAAAACATATGAAACATAATTTCTCATCTCATCATCCTAAAATTATATCTATTGTATCAACACATTACTCAAAAGTCATACTCACTAGCTCTTATCAACATAGAACATTATGTATCTCTTATTATAACTTTATAAGGTTTCATCTCTATGCTCTTTTAATGGTTGTTGTAATTAATAACTCAATCAACCAGGTAGGAATTGATAAATGTGTTTTCATCATTTTTATTTACATCTTTTAGATATCTTTTTAGGATTGTTTTATTATTTATTTTCTTAGTTTTATAATTAATTACATTATATTATATTTTTTCTTTAAGTAGAATTTTAATTATATTTTCTTGGATTTTTGTAGGAAATGGGATAAATATTCTTGGAGTATAATTGCACAATTTGCAGCAGTCCTGTAATTATTGTATACTCATCACCAAAAGTAGCATAACTCTTGCATACAAAGTCCACATTGAGTGTACAAGTATTCATTGGAAAAGAAATTTTATTTCCTAAACGAATATCCTATTATTTAGACCACTTTTATTCTTTTTATGGGAGAGAAATACGTTCGAAATCAGTTATGTGGGAATCTACATTGAAGAGTGTTACATGGTCAAGACAATTAAAGACTATCAAATTTCTATTGACCAGATCTAGAAAATTCAAAAGGATTGCTCCCTCTCTTTTCCCCCTCTTTTTTTTTTGAGTAGCCTACCCCATCCTTCTCCTATAAAAGGAGGGGCACTTCCTCCTCCCAAGATCATCGTTTGTATCATCTTTGTACGGGATTTCTAAGCAATCTTCTTGTGTTCTTATGTTATTGTTCTTTCCATCAATAAAGAATAGTTTTTGCAAGCTAAGTGTTTCCTTCAATTTTTGTTCTTTTACTTTGCTTCTTTAGATCTAGTTTCTTCTTCCTATTATTCTTTTGTGGACTGGAGCAGGGGATTAAGCATCGGCCATTTCATTGACTCTAGCCGAAGGAACTATCCTTTAGTAAGACTAGACTATGGCTAGAACTCTTCTTCCCTCCGTCTCCCTTTTCTCCACAAGCATGAGTGAGTAGTTCTCTATCGAGGCAAGGGGAATAATCTATTAGCCATGGCTTTATTGACTTTTCCTTAAAAATGATTCTAGATGGATTTTGGGTTTGATAACTAATTGATCTATCAAAGTAATTAATTGATTTGATCAAAAGTTAATCTGGATGGATATGACCGTGGAAGTTCAGATTTAGAACAACAAATCCAATCGCATAGAAGTTTTGAAATGACCATGGATCTTCTTCATTTAGGATGATGTACTAAGAAGTATGAGCATCAGGACCAATGGGCTCATGTGGAATCCATCTTTAGTGGATTTTTATTAATTCACTAGCCTTCATCAAATCCGTAGTTTTTAAAGGATTAGTTTGTTTTTGCCTAGGCTAAGGTGGTAAAACCCCTGAAGCCTCGATTCTCATCTCTTGATCTAATCACCGCTTACCTTTGCTTTCTTTAATCTATAGTCTTTTCATTCATAATAGTTTTTCTTGTGCTAACAATAGTCTTAATTTTTCTTGTGACAGGGCAAATTTACATTCTTGTTAAGTGTATTTCCATTCTTGCAATTCTTTTTTTAGTGTTAATCGCCAACCCCCAAAACTCGACTTTTACTTTCTATTCCAAATCTGAAAAATACCAAAAACAAATAATAAGTTCTTCAAACAATTGGGATAAAAAGAAACAATCTTAAAAAGTTGTCATGTTGGATCGACCCTTTCTATACTAGGCTTAATCAGAAAGTTGAAAAGGATTAAACTCTAGGATAAACATCTTAGTGATTGTAAGTGCTAAGAGACGCATTAACAATTTGGCGCCATTGCTAGGGACAACAGATTGTTTTCTCGAAACCCAAAAATTTTTGAAAACTTTTTTTCCCTTTTTTATGCCTTCCAAGTAACATTCCGGAAGTGTATTCCTCCTTCTGATGAGTTTCCATTCCGGCAATCCGTTTTTTTCTGCACATGATTAACTGCTTCATTTGTGCATGCGACACTCGCCGAACGCCAATTCTACGGTGTGATTTTTTAATCTGGAACTAGAGAGGCTAATGATGATTTTAATAGATGATGTTGACGATGATATATCATCTTCAATCAAGTAGAACCAACTCCAGTACCTAAAGCTCCACCAATCATTTCCATTGTGGATAATAATCTAGTTGATTCTAATGGCCAATCTACTTCATTGGAACCATTTCTCTATAATGAAACACCACCCTTAGAAGAAGTCCAATGTGATATAGATGAGATTCCACACAATCTTGATCAGGAGATGGATAGGTGTTTTATAGAAATTCAGGATGCCACAAATGAAGAACTTTGTTTAGCTAGGGCCGCAGCTGTATGGGGCCCTGACTATCCATATAAGTTAGAAAATGAGTGGATGGAGGCCTATGTTGATAAATTCATGAATCAAGAATGTTTTAACAAAAAGGTTAAAGATTGTTGGGCTCAAAGAACGTCCCAACAACCTAAGACTCCACCACCCTTCTCGGTTGTAGGCCCATATTTGGATGTTTGCTATAATCATCCCATCTTGGTTGAGCCTATTGTGACCAATGTACCATTATCTCCCCAACATGCGCTAATGGATTCTTTTGAAAGGCTTCCTCATTAAGAGCAATATGACTTCACTTAACCACCTCTTTTTCCACATCTGGTTGAACCTGATGAGGCGATTCTACCACCGCAAGAACCTTACATTACACCATTATATTGTGAGGTGATCCCTTCTGAGCCCATTAAGTTGGGCACATGTCCTATAAAGGAATTAGATCTCCCCTTCAGCATAGTAAAGGATCAAATTGATTCCATAGACATCCATGTTGATGAGATCTTTTATGAAGAAGAGATGGAGAACTCCCCAATAGGGATGGAACAACCTAGATTGATCATTTTTTATAATTATGATGACAATTATGCCATTTGTGAGTCTTCCACACCAAATCCACTAGCTTCCATTTATGGGGTAAAGGATCTGGATGCACCTTGTTGCATAATCCACCAAGAAGACATACATCCCCATATGATTGTTTACTCGGATAACAAACCAGTTCTTCTTATACAAACACCCTCTTGGCCACATGTAGATCCAGGTGGCAAAAAGATACTCGAGCCAGATTCTCTGTCCGATCTTCCACATCTGACACTACATTTATTACCCAGCTGGCACCTGCCAATCTCCCCCAATCCACATTCATCTCCAACACTACTTTCACTGTTGAAGGAAGATATGTGGATCCTACTTGAAGGATTACGAGGTGATACACAACATCATTCAGAAAACCTCTTTAGGCTTCCACGACTACCCATCCATTGGGTGTACCATGAAGCTCCTCTATTCAAAACCCCAACCATCACCGACATTCCCTTCAGATGGACATATTTTGAGCTATCAGGACCTCCTAGTGAACCCAACAAATTTCTTCCCTCCATCTCAGGTTTGGGTTTTGCTCGGGATGAGCAAAAATCTAAGTATGGGGTGGAGGTGGGTGATATGATTCTATTCCACCCCCTTATCTTTTTATTTTTGCATTATTTCCACTTTTTTTGGTTTTGCATATAGTTGCTTTGTTTATGGCCATTATCTAGTCGGCCATATTTTTATTTATTTTGTTGCAAAATGGCCTTTATCTAGTCGGCCAATATGAATAAATGGTTATCATGGTACCCTTTTGAATTTAGTCAACTTTTTGCAAAGACTATTACAAATTGTCATGTCTGAAACCACCATGTCACCTAGGACCCCTAATAACATCACTCCTCAGAATAGTTGGCAAGTCAAAGGAATCGATCAGAACTAAGCATAATTTTCCCTATATTTAAGAAATGGATTATCTTGTTATAAAATTTGTATGATGTGATTTATAGGAATACTCTAACTAGAGCAATGACACTCTCTGACAAAAATATATAAAAAATTGAAAGTTATAAGCACAAGAACATCTCTTCCTTCCTTCTATTTTTTTCTAAAAAAGAGAAGCAAAGAATCACCACCAGAAAAAAAATCAAGTCTGGGGTGGCATGCTTCCCAAAATGAAAACTCCATACCCCACAAAGGGGCGTACCATCAAAAGATGCCAAAAGTCCACATGAAAAAAATTGTGACCAATGTAGCCACAACTCCATAAATTCATATCCCGAGTTGAATAGAGGAGGGATCAATATATTTTGGTCACTTCTTTCTTTGTTTTCACACCCCCAAATTCATCCTATTCTTGTGCAATAACTAAAAAAAAAGAGTAATAAAATTTGAGAGTGTCAAAGTGAAAGTAAGACGATGCCTATTTTTTACAAACTCTTATTTTAGAAGCTAGATTTGACAATTGTTTTGATAGGGAATATGGAATTTAATGCTATGTGATTCTAGGAGATTGTGTCACTTGGCCAAAATTTGGAGGTGAGGACTATGGTGATGTTATTAAGTTGAGGATGGCATTATGGAAGTATAAATTGGAATTTATTTGTAATCTAATTTTCTTGAGGACAAGCAAAGATTCAAGTACGGGTATTTTGATAAATGTATTTTCATCATTTTTGTTTACATCTTTTAGATATCTTTTTAGGATTGTTTTGTTATTTATTTTCTTAGTTTTATAATTAATTACATTATATTATATTTTTTCTTTAAGTAGAATTTTAATTATATTTTCTTGTATTTTTGTAGGAAATAGGATAAATATTCTTGGAGTATAATTGCACAATTTACAGCAGTCCTGTAATTATTGTATACTCGTTACCAAAAGTGGCATAACTCTTGCATCCAAAGTCCAAATTGAGTGTACAAGTATTCATTGGAAAAGAAGTTTTATTTCCTAAAAGAATATCCTATTATTTGGACCGCTTTTGTTCTTTTTACGGGAGAGAAATACGTTCGAAATCACTTCTGTGGGAATCTGCATTGAAGAGAGTTACATGGTCAAGACAATTAAAGACTATCAAATTTTTATTGACCAGATCTAGAAAATTCAAAAGGATTTCTCCCTCTCTTTTCCCCCCATCTTTTTTAGTAGCCTACCCCATCCTTCTCCTATAAAAGGAGGGGCACTTCCTCCTCCCAAGATCATCTTTTGTATCATCTTTATACGAGATTTCTGAGCAATCTTCTTATGTTCTTATGTTATTGTTCTTTCCATCAATAAAGAATAATTTTTGCAAGCTAAGTGTTTCCTTCAATTGTTGTTCTTTTACTTTTCTCATTTAGATGTAATTTCTTCTTCCTATTATTCTTCCATGGACTGGAGCAGGGGATTAACCGTCGGCCATTGCATTGACTCTAGCTGAAGGAACTATCCTTTAGTAAGACTAGACTATGGCTAGAACTCTTCTTCCCTCTGTCTCCCTTTTCTCCACAAGTATGAGTGAGTAGTTCTCTATCGAGGTAAGGGGAATAATCCCTTATCTATGTCTTTATCAACTTTTCCTTAAAAATGATTCTAGATGGCTTTTGGGTTTGATAACTAATTAATCTATCAAAGTAATTAATTGATTTGATCAAAAGTTAATCTGGATGGATATGACCATGGAAGTTCAGATTTAGAACAACAAACCCAATTGCATAGAAGTTTTGAAACGATCGTGGATCTTCTTCTTTTAGGATGATGTACTAAGAAGTATGATCACCAGGACCAATGGGCTCATGTGGAGTCCATCTTTAGTGGATTTTTATTAATTCACTTGCCTTCATCGAATCCGTCATTTTTAAAGGATTAGTTTGTTTTTGCCTAGGCTAAGGTGGTGAAAACCCCTAAAGCCTCGATTCTCATCTCTTGATCTAATCACCACTTGCCTTTTCTTTCTTTAATCTATAGTCTTTTCATTCATAATAGTTTTTCTTATGCTAACAATAATCTTAATTTTCCTTGTGACAGGGTAAATTTACATTATTGTTAAGTGTATTTCCATTCTTGCAATTCTTTCTTTAGTGTTAATTGCCAACCCCCAAAAATCGACTTTTACTTTATGTTCCAAATCTGAAAAATACCAAAAACAAATAATAAGTTCTTCAAACAATTGGGATAAAATGAAACAATCTTAAAAAGTTGTCCTGTGGGATCGACCCTTTCTATACTAGCCTTAATCGAAAAGTTGAAAAATGATTAAACTCTAGGATAAACATCTTAGTGATTGTAAGTGCTAAGCGACACATTAACAGGAATCCCCTCACTTTCAAGAACTAGGAGGAATATATTTTTAGAGGATTCTCCAATCATCTCAATGGTGGATTAACCATCTATTTGGTTGAAGAATCATACACTTGTATGTAACTGTTAACAAATATAACTTCCTGGTTGACCTTGTTAAGGGCGGAGCAATGACATTGTCTTCATCTTATCAGGTTTCACACAACATACTTAATAGAGGTATCATAACTCTAAGAGGATACTCTAGTCAACCCCCAATTCACTCTTGCTAGAATTATCATACATAAGTACAGTTGCTTCAACATTCTTAAGGTTTAGCAAAGATGTTAACCATGCTATTAACCATCTATGAAATACTTTGAGACGTCATCATTCAAATCTTGTCACAACTTATGAGACATAACCTGAACACTCTGTTCTTACTATTCATAAATTATGTTGGTACATTGGTTAGTCTAAAGGACATAACCATAAACTTACCATGGTCATGTAACTTATGTTATCCATTCTAACTCTTATGCATTGATATTCTGATTGTAGGTTTATCTTAAAGGAACACAGTAACATCTCTACTGATCAACAAACCATCTATCCTTGATAGTGGTCTTGCCCATCTATCACTAGACCATATACAAAATTATAGAGTCACTTTTGTTTTTCCTTCCAAGAAAAATTTATAGGATCATCAACTCTCTCTCTCTATGGGAGATGAATAGTTGGAATGTTCAATTAATAAATATCTCCAACCTTCACATATTTCTCATACTATTGATACATCTTGGAAACTAGGATTCATTACCTTGTTAGCCACCTCATGTGCTATAAGGAACTCAAATCCTTATCTCATACACTTTTATCAACATAAAAATATCAAGACGTATAAGAGGAGTCTTCCTAATTATTGGAAGGCTCAAAAGCAAACTCATCACAAAGTTTATGATCTTGGAACCATAGTGCAAAAAATCTTATGCTTTAATAAGTTATCCACCCTCATGTTTACAATGAATCCACACATACAAAGTGGCAATGATTCACTTGAAAGTTGTGCCCTGGAAAAGAAAGACACAAAGGAAAACACACTTCCCACATCATAGCAACATTGTTCAAGGGTCACTAGCAAAAAGGTAACCAATTCTATTTTCATTATACAAGTCACAACTTCTTATGTATCATTTTACCCTTTTCATTATGGGTTCCTTGCCATTAGCATATGAATCATCATGATTAACATATCTCATTACTCCTTTGATGACTATTTATCACACTTGGGTATGTTCTCTTATTTTATTATGTTTTTCGACCACTTATCAATAGGTAAATAATCATATTCCACATTTTCTTCATTAAACATGGATCATCTGCCTTAATTTCTTTCAAACACCATGCTTATTTTACATTAACACTTTCTTATACACATAGGTTGGTTTGAGATTAACTTAGGTTCTAACCTTATTCCTTTTCCATTGTTCTCATTTATCTTCTCATTTTATACTTATCATTGGAGTTCTCTCCATATTATGTGGATTTCATGCCTTGAATCACTTTATAAACATAGAATTATCTATCTTTTACTTTATTATCTTGTTGAATCACATATTCAAGAACTCCTCTTTTGCTTATTTGTATTCGAATTTAGATTTCAAGGTGTTATATCTTTCTCTTTTAGTTACAAACAATTCAAGTTTTGATAGATAATGATGTAATCCTCATATTCTCTTGAGGTAATATTAAGTTATTTGCACCATGATTTCTGCTTTATTATGCTCTTCAGATTATTTCAAAATGACTACTTGATTAGAGTAATAAAAAAGATAACAATCTAAGAGTTCCATACTTACCGTTTCTTCAATAATTGAATACCTGACCAGGGCACCCAAGTGTTGAGATTAGGTAGTATGCACTATGTTTTCATGTCATGTTCCTTACTTAAACATCATCCTAGTCCTAAGTCCTAGTCTCCTTGTAGACTCAGTGAACCTAAAACTGTGATACCAACTTGTGAGAACCTATTACACTAAACGAGATTACTCAAAACATAAAACATAATCAATCATCAATTAATCACAACCCAAAAATATGGTTAAATTAAAACCAATTTCAACACCAACACCTGCTCAGAAACATTAGCATAAGAGCCCAATACCTTTCTTGTATCCATACTATAACAAGACTTTGATACAAATTGTTCTATCACCTTAGCCACAACATATATACACAGGATACCAATATTTGTACATGCCACACAACAAATATTAATATGTTAACAAATTCTGATTTGTTTGAAACACCATATACAAACTTTTCTAGCCCGGACCTGAGAGTACAGGGACGACTCTAGGACACACTAGATATATAATCAACTTTCTCAAAGATTCATTACTATAGCTCCTCTTTGCTGCCACATGTTTGTTTTTGTCACTTCCCATTACTAAAAAAAAGTGACGAACCACAAGGATGAGACCCAGTCCCAACAAGAGATATAACCTCCAACAATGCTTATTGATTACAACATTTTAAATAGTAGATAACTAAGCAGTTGGAGTATATAATAATCAATTGAACAGATTGAATAGTTCAAGTATGATAAATAGATTAAGCAATTAATCTTATCAACAAGTATGATCATCAATGCATATATAGATAACAAATAAATCCATTTCTTTGGATAGATATCTACTCAAATATCATCAAATTGCATCTAATAACAATCATTATCATTAATCTTATGTCATCATATTCCTTTCTAACAACACAAGCAATCTAGTAGCATAAGCATCCCTACATCATGAATATGTCTAGTAACATAACATGGCTATCAATATTGGCATCTCAAATAAAGGGAACATATCTACATCATAAGTAGAACTAACATCATAACACAATGAACTACATAGGCATGATTAGCAGTTTAAGATTTTCTAATTATATATGCATGGCTAGCAATATTAAACATAGGTAGAAGCAACATCTTAACCATCATTGTCAGTATATTTGACAACATAAACATGTTTACAACATGAGCCTAACTACAACTTAAGCTCTATTATCTCCTATTGTACTATATATGATCTCAGTGAAAAGAAAGCAAACAAGGGTTATCATCCAATATGAAGCATTGTGTATAACCCTAACCAAATATGCTGCACGGTTTTATTACATCTTTTATTATGCCATGGGGAATTTGAATCATACCATTCAAAGTCCAACCGACCCCTGCGATGGTCTATTCAGTTCCATACAAGATCTAGGAGTCCCACTATCCTAAAATCTCTTCTCCTCAGTTAGTACGAGTAAAAAGGCAGTGACATATCAGTCAAAGCTGCCATCACAGTGACATATAGTCAAGCTACTAACCACTAGTCCACCCTTGGTACATGTCACAACACTAGAAACTTGGGTATACAAAACCCTCTAATCTGAGATACAACCACAATTGTCCTCCATCACATCATGTTATAATCACCGAGACATGACCACAGCCGTTCTCAATCACATCAGATGTATGAGGCATGACCATAGCCAACCTCCACAATCTACATTGTGGATGACGAGGATATATCCTCAACCTGCCACCCCCACATACTCAACAATATGCACTCCGAGTTTCCCTTAGGAATACTCATTTCACAATCCAATAAGTTCTAACACTGAAGATGGTTCTACAACACAGGGCACTACATGATTATAGTTACACTTGATTAGTTATGCCAATTGGGTGAATTAAGGCTGCATCAAACAAGTGGACATACAAACCCTAATTCACTTCTAGCAAGCATATAAATATCAAAACTTGAAAAGATATAAAACATATGAAACATAATTTCTGATCTCATCATGACATGGTACTATTCACTTTCCATTCATGGGACTACACTAGTGATCATACTATCATAAGATATGAATCCTTTTCACAATATCACAGGGTATCAACTCTTATCAACTCAAGAGGATTACACCTTTTCAGGGATCAACCATGCCCAAATGTCATTAAGACCATCATATTATTCCCTGCAAGATCATCATTATCTTTGCATGCCTTATAACAAGGCTCAACAACATCACTTACATATTATACACTAGATCAACACAATATTGCAATAATGAGCTAGGAGATATTTATAAACAATCATAGCAGGGTTATATTAACGTTAAGAACATTCCTTTATTACATCAACATGCAAGGAGTCTAGATATGATTAACCCTCATCATATTCATAAAGCACATGTTTAGCATAAGAAATTATCAACCATGCAGCTATGATAACCACCACTTAACATATTAAGGTTATGATCATATTAAATAGGTTATTCCACCATCATTCCATCATATAAAAATGTTAAACATGAATACTCATCTTTATCTATTTGCATTAGAGTTAGGTTCAACATGATAAATTATATCAATGTTACTAATCAACACTTATACCCAAATCCTAACTCACGACATCCCCATTGGATCATGGATACATAAGGTGAATCATCACCATCACATGCCATACTATTCTCAAGTATGAACACACACATAAATCAAGGTGTAACCATATTGTTATAGCATGCTAGGGTTTCAACAATAGTAACATAGTACTTCATGATTTTATTAGTCATTCAAGGACTATTCATACCCAATTACCATCATTTAGTTATATTAAAGCTAGGTATAACAAGCTATACATCATTAGGGTTACATATCAACACAATATGATTATCATCCCTTCTATTCATATGAGTGAATAGGTAAGACTACCTTATTAAGGGTAACCCTCCATTTGTTCCATCATCATTCAACCCATATCAACATACCACAATGTCACCCAGAACCATTGGATGTTTAAAAGGTAAGACCATTTGTTGTTTACATAAGTAAACACCTTGAATAAATCATCTATAATGTTATTGAGTTATGATATATAAAAGTCACCATTTAACCCTAGAAATCCTTTGATTAATAACAATAAGGGTTCTGTTGAGAGTAGGATAAAACCCACAATCGACTGTTCATTTAAAACAAGCCATCTATTATCCACAAGTAAGCTCCTTAAGTTGATCATATAAAGAAAACCATATAAATCACATTATTAGGACCAACATATTAATTTAGCCATCATTCCACTTTATTGGAGGAATAAATATTAGATCTTGACCACTGGGTTAAGTTCATATGTTAAAACCATCAATTACAATATAACTCTGACCATTGCATCCAATGACCCAAGAAACCATTGGTCTAAGGCTTAATTGATTCTACAACTATATGATTAACTCACCATAGGTTGTGGAGACCTAATCCACCGTCATTAGTGACCATTAAGTCACCATATCTTATTAGATCAACCCTATATTCATTAATCATCATCAAATATTAAGCTAATGTCATCATTGATTGATAACATCAGTAGGGTACTTAATGGTTGATCATTAAACTTCTAATTGATCCAAAACCTGACCTAAGGGGGTGACCATAGGTTGTCACCATCATCTAACACCTTTGAGCACGACCATCAGTTGTCATGAAGACAACACCCTAGGGTTGTTGCAATGGTACCATCATCAGGTCATGGGTTTATAGAAGAAATCAGCTTAAAACCCTAAAATTAACCATTGGTTGATAGGTTCTTAGCACCATAGGTTGTCAAACCAACCTAATACAAATCATATTATACCTTAGGAATAACGTACACATGAATACATGTTTATATAAAGCTAAAATCAGAATAGGAAACATTATAAAAATCAAAATCCAAGTCAAGCATAGCTTTTTAGTGCATGAATCATCATTTTCAAGCAAGAACATGAGCTAGAAAGCTTATGGTAAGCAATAAACGTCGAGAAAGTTATAAAACTTGCCTCTAATGAGAAGATAAACTCACACAAATAAGAAAACATGAGCAGGTAGGGTAGAAAATCCAATGATAAGCTGTGAACTCGTCCATCTAGCACCTTTCTAGTATCTTTCCAAGTGTCCATGGCCTTAAAATATTAATAATATACAAGCACACACACAAGAAGCTCCCCAACCATCCATAGAGACATGATTATTCCTCATTTCTTGAATTTTCAAGCAAAAAAAATCATTATTTGATAGCTACTAAAGGTAGCTCATCCATGAAGGGGTAAACCCTAAAATACCCTTGAGGAAAATACCTTCAAACCATGGATCAAATAGGATCCCCATGGCTCAATAAGCTCAATAATGATGAGATAATATCCAAGGAACATAATGCAAGTGTTAAATTGCAAATAAAACCTCTCAATTAGGTAAATTGCATAAAAGTCTAAAATGTGCATAAAATTGCATAACTTGCTCAAATAGTGTCCAAATTCGACCAAATTTGAAACTTAAGCTTATATTAATATTTCAAAGAATATAATAAGGTTAAATTAGAGTTATAAGAATTCAATTATGATAATTAATCTTGTTCAATACTTCAAGCAAGGTTAGGGTCTCACATGATCAGTGTAACACCAATATCACTATGAGAACTGATTCTAACTACCATTCAATGGTTTCCATGTATCACTCTGAAGGTGGTTCTATCTGATACACTATTATCTAACAAGAACCTATGTGTTTGGTTTGATATCACATATCATGACTAATGTGATTCTATCATCAACCAACACACACTCTAGCCTTATGTGTTATTGTTGTGTATTAAATTCCACAATAACATCTAACTAGGAATATAACAAGAATGTATGTACTCTTATCATTCATATGATCCCACTATTTAGGTCATCAACCTAAAGACATACGTCATTGAGTAACATCATTTTTAGACATCTATCATGTTTTTTTTTGGTGAACCCAGCGTGTGTCCTCTTTCATTGATGAGAAAAAACCAACGAGTATATACAATGCCTAGGGCAGAGCCCAAGAAAAGGGAAAGAAACAAAAGGCAAACAGCAAACAGAAATTAAACTAACTGTACACATTCAGTCGTGAATAGCTTTTGTATCTGCACAAACTTGCTTCCAAATCTTATCTGCACTTCTACCAAAATTGCAAAAGATCCTTTGATTTCTTTCCTGCCACAATCTTTGACAAATCAGACCAGCAGCAGTCTTCTTCTCCCCCGAATAACCCAGTAACTCTACCAAACACCTTGGCTTAGCACCAAACTGATCATGAAAAAGAACCCAAACCTCGGCACTGAAGCAGCAGCAAAATAGTAAGTGATCCATGTCCTCCGCATCAGAACAGCAGAGACTGCATCTAGGCGCCATGGAGAACCCGATTCTCATTAAGTAATCACAAGTAGGCAACTTTCTCAGAAAGCACTTCCAAAGAAAGCAAGAGCTGCTCCTCGGGAATTTAGATTTCCAAACCCAACTCGCCCAGCTCACCTTAGCAGAACAATTTCTCACAATATCCCAACCATCCTTAAGCCTGAATTTCTTGCTCCCCTTGTATAGAACAGAATCCTCCTTATCGTTCAGCTCGTTCATACCAGAAACCCCTTTCTTGATCGCATCCACTCCCCGAATATCAGGAAAATCCCACCTTTTGCTCAGCAAACAATCTTGGATTTTACAGAGAGGCCCCTTCCCCATTCTGAGAATGAAATGTTCATCACACAAATCCAGCATCGTCTTCTTCCCAGGAATCCAAGGGTCATACCAAAAAAGAAATCTCTGTCCATTCCCAACAGAGAAATCTATGTTAGCTCGAAGCAAACCCCTAACATCGAGCATTTTCCTCCACACCCAACTAGTTGTGGATTTACAACCAATAGACCAAACAGAAGCATCTTAAATATATTTTTCATGCAACCATTTGACCCATAACGTTTCCTTTTTATTAGCAACATCCCAAAGATTTTTAAGAAGCCCAGCTTTCGACCAATCCCCCACCAACCGAACACCCAAACCTCCTTCAGACTTAGGCTTACAAATCTGTTCCCAAGAAACCGTATGCAGCCTTTTATGATCTTCCCTATCCCCCCATATGAAGTTTCTCATGTGTCCTTCAATATCCTTGATCACTTCTTTAGGCAAAAGAAACGTTGCTGACCAAAAAATATGATAGGAGGACAAGGTTGAGATCACAAGCTCCACCCTCCCTGCAAAGGAGAGTAAATTGCCTTTCCAAGCATCCAACCTTTTCTTAATCTTATCCACAATAGGAACACACATGGATTTAGATAACCGACCTATAAACAAGGGTAGCCCCAAATACCTCACAGGAAGATCACATCTTCTCACACCAAGAACAGTCTCTAACCCATCAGTCATATTGACAGCACCTTTGCTAAGAAACAGCTGACTCTTGAGATTATTGAGTCTAAGACCCGAAATATGGCAGAAAGTATCCAGAACTTTAATAATATGACAAGCATTACTAATATCAGCCTTGGTGAAGAGCAACAAATCGTCTGCGAAAATGATATGGGACACCCCAAAAGAATATGAAGCTTTAATAGGTACAATACAATTGGCCATAACAGCAGACTCCATAACTGAGGTGAACCCTTTCATTGCAATCACAAACAAATACGGAGCTAAAGGGTCCCCTTGCCTAACCCCATTAGACGCTTCAAAGGAATTGGAAGGTAGACCATTGATGAGAACCTGAAAAGAAGCTGTATTGAAACAAGTCCTGATCCACGAAATCCAACAAGAAGGAAAATTCATCTTTTCCATGAGAAACATCACATAATCCCTTCTCACTGTATCATAGGCTTTCGACAAATCAGCCTTGAAACACATCATAGGAGGACCATTAAGATTAGAGAAGGAGCTCAACAATTCGTTAGCTAACAGAATAGCATCCATAATACCTCTTCCTTTAATAAAAGCCACTTAATTCTTGGAGATAAGAGTAGGAAACACGTCTTGCAGCCTATTAGCCAAGATCTTGGTAATGATCTTAAAGATGACATTACATAAAGAAATAGGACGGAAATCCTTGAGATTAGAAGCACCATGGACTTTGGGAATAAGAGTAATAAACGACCTATTACACTCACGAAGAAGTTTTCCAGTGTCAAAGAAGCTAAGAATAGCTTTAGTAACCTCCTCTCCAATAACCGACCAACAACATTTAAAGAAAGCCCCATTAAACCCATCTGGTCCCGGAGCTTTGTCTCCATCCATCTTCTTAACTACAGATTCAACTTCCTCTCTAGTAACCCACCTTCTCAAGTTCATCTTCTGCTCATCCGAAATAGTAGGAATCTCCCATTTGACCTCCCAATCAACCCTACTATTATCCGAGGAATTAAAAAGCTCCTTATAAAAACCCACAGCACAATCAAAGATGCTTGCCTCCTCACAAATGACCTTATCCCCATCATGAATCATAAAGATACCATTATGCATCCTTCGAGTTTTCAGTGAAGCATAAAAGAAAGAGGTATTCCTGTCCCCTTCTTTAAGCCATCTAACTCTAGACTTTTGTCTCAGGAACAACTCTTCATCCGCCATAGCTTTACTAAGCTCTTTTCTCAAACCAGCTAATTGATTATGCAAATCAAGATTATTCGGGGACTTTTCAATAGCCTTCTGCAGCTCAATAACATCAACCTCCAGCTCCTTAGTTTTAGATGAGAAATTACCAACATGCTCCTTATTCCACTTCAAGAGCGCATCCTTCACAGCATTCAACCTTCTGTACACTCTAAACATGGGAGCACCCTTCACATTCACATTGTTCCACACTTCACTCACCACACCATGAAACCCCGGTTGGGAGATCCAACTATTTATAAATCTAAAAGGAGTACCCTTCTTCTTCTTTGTTTGCAAATGAAGCATCACCAAACAATGGTCACTGATGCTATTAGGAACCACTTCCCCCCACATATCAGGAAAAAGAGAAAGAAACTTGAAATTGCAGAACACTCTATCGATTCTGGAAAAAGTACTGACTCCCTTCTTACTGTGGCTGTCCCAAGTAAAAAACGGACCTTTAGTAGGAACCTCAATAAGACCATTGAACTCCAAAGAGGCGTTGAAGTCCCTCATGCTTCTATTCGAAGGAGGCTGCTTCCCTAGCCTTTCAGAGACAAATCTAACATCATTAACATCACCAAGAGCACACCAAGGCAAATCCATCGTACAAGAAAAAGAGTTAAGGGACTCCCACAATCTAACCCTGTCTCCATCATCGTTTGAACCATACACAGCAGAAAGCCGAAAATTAGTGTGTCTACTAACAACACCTACCTGACAGTGAACCACCTGATCATTATCCAGAATTTTATCAACACTGATATCAGTATCTCTCCACAGAATAAGAATTCTAGTGTAAGAATAGTACTCATCATTAGATATATAAGACACACCACTCCATAGCTCATTAACCACATTTACCAAATCCTCCTTATTAATTCTAGATTCCAGAATAATCAAAATATCCGGTTTCACCCTACCAATCTCACCTCGAATGCGGGGAAGCTTATTGTGAATCCCCCTCACATTCCAGGAACATATCGATAGAGGTCTATCCATTCGGATGAAGCACACCTTCCCCTCCCGTATTGTCAATCTCAGCTACTTCTTCACCCAAATCTGCTAGCATAGAAAACTTATTCAGAGATACTTGATTGTTCCTTGCCCCGGACACATTCTTCACAGCAGCCCTTAACGGAGAATTTGATCTTCTTCTTTGCTCATCGCCAATAGTAGAACCATCACTCAATTTGTCAAGAAGAGAAAACTTATTCGAGGATAGCTGAATATTCCTCAACACAGACACCGGCTTCGACGCTATCTTTGGAGGGGATTTTGGCCTACGCCTTTGTATCTCCCACATCGGAGAAGGAACAGGAGTAATCGTGATAGACTGCCCAATCTGCCGTTCTTCAGCAATTTGACTCTCCTCTAACGATATCCCTATGCCATTGCCAGCAGAAACAATATCCTCCATAGCATCACTGAAAACCTCCCCTTCATCCTCAGCAGATAGAGTTAGAGTTTGCAGCACCTTCTTCTTCGGCATCCACACCTTCTTAACTGGCGGGGGGAGAGCAGACTTCTCAGCAATCTTTTCCCTGTCAGCACATAATCCCGATTCATGACCAAACGTACCACAACATTCACAGACGCTCGGCTTCCATTCATATTCAAATCTAATTTTATCCATTTGGCCATCTTCACTATGTAATTCCAACTCATCCGGGAAGGAAAACTCAGGAGAAACCAAGATTTGCAGCCTAGCATATTCCAATCTAACCATATCACACGTAAGTTGATCCGTACGCAACGGCTTCCCCAGATAAGAACCAATTCTCATGAACATTTCATCATCCCAGAGCTCTAATGGCAACTCGTGAATCTTCAACCATATGGGGATCTCAGATATTTTAACTTTCTCCATAGGCTCACCCCTTTCCCACTTCTTAATAATCAGTGGTTTCCCCGCAATAAACCAGGGTCCTCCATCTAACGCAGTTACCAAATCATCTTCATTTGAGAATAAGAGAATAAAGAAACCCCTTCCCCTGGATCTGATGTCGAGTGATCCTTTAACCTTCCATAATTGCGCTAGAAAGCGAACCAGGGAAGGCCAGTGGGGAGACATACCTACAATGTACCCGGCTGCTGCTTTGTTCCATTTCTGCACATTCCGCTCTGCAATGCTTTTTGGATAAAGAAGTCTCCAGTTGTCCACCTGCACTTCAATCTTCCTAAACTCCTTTGGCGATGAATCCTTCTTCTTCGTCACTAGATCTGCCCATGTTCTGACCTCTGAAGAGACTCCAACATGACCAGATCTGTTACCCCCAACAGGTTTCCCCGGATCTTTAATCTTCAAAACATTGCTCAGATCCACCACGTTCCCCACTTGCGAGGTTTCCGGTCGATTCGCCGCATTCGCCAACGAAGTTTCACTCACCACCAAGCTCGCTTCCTCGCTAACCACCGAAATCTCTGTCGAGCCCGCTGTCGGGGATGTTCCCTCCTTCACTACTGGAGACGCCTTCAGATTTAGCTCCTTCTCATTCGCCCCATCGAACGCCTTTGACGTTGCCGCCGGAATCACCTTTGACGTCGCCACCGGAATCGCCTTCGATGTCGCTTCTGGGATCGCCTCTCCCGTCATTTCTCCAAGTGACCGCGGTATAAGTGTTGATTAGTAACATTCGAAATCTATCATGTTAAACCATTACTTAAAATTTAACAAACATATAAATGAAGATTGCCTTTATTATTAATCAAATCATTTACAGGATATGCAATTACAATCATTATATTATAGGCTCTCTAGGCATACATACCATCACCCTTGCTAGCAACCCTAGCTAGATGCCCATGCTAGAGACCCCATCTAGCTATGCATGCTAGCCTCCCCTTCAACACCCTTTTATAGAGACCTTACTTAGAAGCTGCACAAAAACCCCTATAAACAAAGTCACAACCCCATAAAATATGTATTTCAATCATTAACTCTAGAACCCTTTCTAGTCACTAAGATTATAACTCTAGGATCACACCTTGAATCACTAGTGAACTTATCATCAATTTCTTATAGCTAATTTATAACCAAAGATTAAAACTCTAGTTTTATACCAAACCATTACACTTAATTTAGTCCATCTAAAAATACATTTATGATGAGATATAGTAGCACATTTTATATCTATTAAAACATATATTTTTAATATGATTGCTTAATATATAGAACAAACCTCTTTCTCAACATGTCCCAACATAGATTATTAGGATTTTATGGTTAGCCATAGTAATATGGCTCGTTGTTAGAATTTTAGGACTCTTCATCCACCATTACATTGATAACTAACCATATTCATACAATTCCATGTCTATAGAACATCAATATCTATTTTTGTTCTCAAGTATTAGCATAACATGCAATGTTTAGTAAAATAATATAATAAAATCCCGTTGATTCCTTAATTACTCATACTATCAAGCAATTCTCAATTAGGGTTCATTTTAGCTAAGAAAGATTGTAAACAAATGGTTAAAAACCGATCCGAGTAGGATTGGTACATTTAGAAAATACTAAAGAACAAGAATGATACATGTGGTATGAATATGGAATAACATGATCTCAAATATCCAAAGAATCTACTATTTATGCTCAAAACACCTAAGTCATTTGAAAGCAATACAAACTGGTCTTATATTTGTTTAATAAGAGTTAACATGTATATATTTCTTGGTGGAAGGTGTTACTTCTCGCACCTAGAAGGAATAATAGGATTTTTACAACTCAAGGAAATTATTAAGGATCCCCACTCCAAAAGATCCACCAATGAAAGTTTCCAACATCAAACTTGCATGCAACACATGTATCCAGGTTCAAGAGCAAGATAATGAGGGATTTTCAAGAACAATTGGGTTATCCAACAAAGTTTCTTTTGAACCACACTCAGTAGGAATGAGAGAAAAGATATATTATGCATATACAAGGAAAAGAGTGAAAACATACCAATCCTATATGTTTGGAAACAAGATTCCGATCTTTAAACCTTGTAAACATCCAATGTCTCCTAAATACACTTGATCTCCCATGTTTTCACCTTACACAAATCTAGAATGTGTAAAATAGTGTTTGGTTCAATTTATAGTTATATACATGCGTAGGTGTTGGGGAAACTGTACTTTTATAACTTTTACAAAATGTAGTGAAGTGACTAAATAAAAGGACGAAATAGTTGGTATGAATATTTTCCATGTTGACTAGACTTTTTATTGGTAGTAAGGTTGACTAGCGATCATGCTCTACCAGTGTACATGCTGACTAGTTTGTATGACTAGTCTCTTAGTCGGTTGACTAATAGTGCAACCAATAATAGGTATAGTTAGCGACTTATTGTAGTGATGGGCCCCCTCGTAAGCTAGCCATACTGACTAGTTGATACATCTAATAAAAAACTTAACCAACTAAGGGAGAAAGACTTTTTGCAGTATAATAACTATGCTACCCAGTGACACATATTATAGTTTGGGCATAATTATTACAACTGTTGACTTGAATTATTACAAGTTTGCATTCATGGTTATTGTCCATAGGCAAAAAAATCTTCAATGAAATCATTTTTATTTCTATTAGCATTAAAATAACAATGTATTTATAATTTTCTATCTTGAGTTTCTGATGATAGTTTTGTATTTGCAATGTGGGGCTTCCAATCGTGTCTTGTCACCTGTTGGTATAAAAATGTGGTATTATTAATCCTTCTGTTTAGACATATAACTATAGGTATATAAGAGTTACTTCTATTACCTTGAAACATAATTATCACAATCATAACTTAATGACATCTGTGGAAGTAGGTAAGATTGTCAATCCATGTGAAACTCTTCATTTTTGCAGGAATTCATATCTACTAGTTGACTACTAGAATTGTGTTCTTTTTAAGGTAAATCTCTTTCTGTCTAGTCTTTTCAGTTATTGGGCTTTACCTCCTTTGTGAACTTTATTGTTTCTTTTTGCATCCTGTCACTACAGAGAAGTCATACATAAAGTATTTCATCTTGTCTTAGAAATAGATATATGCCCAGCTACTAGCATTTAAGATATTAATTTGGTAAATGTAAAGGTGAATATTGATCATAAGCAAAGGAATATGAATTCTTAAGATAGGGATTGAAGACTATTTGTATAAGCGGAAAGTATACAGTTCATTGCAAGATCTTCAATAGAAATATGGAGGCTTTAAAAAATGCAGGATTCATTAAAGTGCAAGACCATCGAGTCTTGATGAAATGACTTAAGAATATTGAGTTCTTCTAAACTTCTTGATTGAAAATCTCTACGTGTTGTCTGCATCTCATTGCCCTGAAGCATTGCTTTCAACATTATTAAAGAAAATATTGTACTGGATGATAAATGCACTATCATATGTTTATCATAAATGTTTCATGTCTATATAGGTATACTTGATGGTTAATTTTGTTTGATCTTAGAAGTTAATGACCCATAATTATTGATAAGGATACATAGATAAACCTCATAGGAATTTGTTTGTATTGTCTGTTCAATCAATGGAAATGCTACTTTTGTACAATTTTCAAGAGAATACTTAACATAATGTAAATATTTGTGTTCTATGTAAATAATAGACATCATCAAATCTTCCTGTTATTTTCTAGTATGAGTTGCATACATAATATGCTACTTTTTAGGTATGATAACTCTCAATTGGAATTTTGAACATATAGGGAAGTTACAATGAATTAATTCTAATCATCACACTCTGTAATTAAAATAAAGAGAACTATATAGAAGACTTTTTGTTTATTTATGTTATGCCTTCAGGGATTTTTTACATATTTAAGCATGTGAAAGATCCAAGTGAGCATTGGAAAATACAATCATTGGCATCTCAATTGAAATTCAAGACCTTGTCAACCAGTAGGTTCCATCATTATAGCTCCATAGTGGTAACCGTCAACTATAGAAAGTGCAATGAACACTAAGTGAAGGCATGTTTGGAGAAAATACATCAATATGCTATCTTCATTTGGTCTCAATATATAAAATTGTAATAAATTGGAACAGAGAACAACACAACATGTGGATCCGCAATGAAGACCTTAAGTAAGAATGTTTTCTTTTTGGAGTTTGAACTTGAGTGGCTTCATTAGTGACTCCTCTACTAAACCATCTCGTCATCCTTGACCAGTTATTAAAGATAAAACCGGATCTATAAGATGATGTGGTGTTCCCTTATGCAACATCTATTCTATGTAAGGTATAAAATACGTTATAAATTTGGTATATACAAATTCAAACAATTTCAAAAAGAAAAGATAACGCTCCAGGTTTTTTACTCCTGATTTTACATACAACCAAATCTGTTTGTACGACCACAAGCTCTTACTAACTATTATAGGGGAAATGGTGATCGACCCTTACAGAACAACAAGGCCGATAAATACAAGCTACCTGTCTATCTCACTTTTGCGTTCTATTCGAGATATGAAACATACATTTTCGCTCGGCCCGCTTGCGCAGATATGATTCCTTTGTGAGACCGCAATCCACAGTCCACACTCACCGTTACAGCTGCGCGTGACCCACAAGTCCGAAAGCAACCAAGACAAAAGCCAGCAGGAGCCCAACAAGGCTGGGCCCTGCGTTGCCAGCCGCATTTGTCGTCAGCGGCAGTGAACCTGCCGTCGTATTTGGCGGAGCGGGTGGCTGGAGCGGCTGCGCCTCTCCGCCGAGTGCGAAGCTCCAACCCATGATGTGGTACGACGCCTTGAACTCATGCCCGGTTGCAGCGGTGAACCCAATGAATGTCTCGTCCCCAAGGACAGCTGAAAGGTCTACCGCTTCTGTCAGCATGGGCTTGTCGGGCTTGGGCGCAAGCCCAATCCCGACCGCCACCGCCAGCGTCTTCTTCACGCCATCGTAGTTTATCCACGCCTGCAACGCTCCGCCCTGCTTAAGACTCACCTTGAACGGCTTCTTACCCACGCTGTAGAACGGCTGGATGTAATCCTTGGCCTTCTGGCTGCTCACTGTTACGCCGACACCGTCGTCGGAGTACTCCCCGGGCTTGGCGTCCTTGCCGCTGGTGATGAACTCCACGGCCACGACGTGGTTGGAGCCGTTTGTGTCATTTGACGCGTTGAACAGCCCGAGGTAGCTGTCCGAAGAGGAGCCGGGGAGGTCGCGGGAGGGAGAAAGGGCGAACGCGAAGCCGCGGCCGCAGGTGTACGGGGTGGGACAGTCGACGCGGAAGATGAAGGTGGTGGCGAAGGAACTGACGGAGCCGTTTGTCGACTTGAACGGGACGGATTCAGAGTAGAAACCGCGGCCTACCTGGTCTGGTCCCCCGTCGGTGAGGAGCAGATTGCCGAATCCCGGAGTGAACGTTGCTGCGCCGGAGAGGGTCATGTTCCCCGTGGCGTAGCTGGCGCGGAAACCGTTGATGGCGAAGCTCGTGACGGCGTCACTGGAAGGGAGGTGGAGGGCGGCCAAGGCAATGGCAGCAAAGGCGACTAGCATTGCTGACTGTGAGAAGAGCCGCATTGTGTCCCAAGACAGCAGTGAGAACATAGGGGGTATATGGAGCCAGAGCTTGTAGGCCACTCACACCGCTGCAGGCTTACAGAATGATGGTCTTAAAGGACACGCGTTGACTTGTTCAAAACCCAGCATCTATTGCTATTTACAGGGGTGGAGCCATGGGAAGCAAGTGTAGACTATGTCCTCCAAAAAAATATCGAAACATCAATTTATTTTATATATACAGTTTATATCTATATTATATATAGTGTACAATCAACATTCAATCAGTACAATAGTGTTGTAGTAACGGTTCACTACACTAACTTTGGTCATAAAGTCTCAAGTGGTGGTCGTAGATTTATTATATTTCGATATTTTTTGCAACACATTTATAAGTTAGTATCACGATAATATATAATTGACAATGCAACTAAATAGAAAGCTATACATGGTATAGTGGTTCGTGTTTGTATTGTTTTGTAGTAGGGTTTGAGTTCAAATTTTGTCTAGACCATCTTATCTCGGTAATATAAACCTTAGTCCTCCCAACCATTAAACCTGATTCTGCCACTTGGCCAACTAAATTTAAAAAGGTGAAAATGTTAAGAAATATAAATTTTGAATATAAGATTTTAAAAATCAGGCCTATTGAACTGCATTTGAAGGTTATTCTGCGATCACAACCTTTTGCCTTTTTTACCTACCAATCCTTTATCTTCATTATGTGGATGATTGCTCGCCCATTCCTCTAGTTGTCTGTGTATAACATATATTCTTTCCCAAAACCGTGGTTCACTCTCTATGTAATCGGGTAGTTTCGCAAACGCTTTGTTGTGATTGGTAGTCACATCGTTACAGAAAATTTCCATTACATATGCTATTAGAAGTAAATTTGTATGAGTGTCTCCCGTGCTTGTCTGCAGGGGCGAACCTACATCATTTGCCGGAGCTTTAGCCCCCCCTCCCCCAAAAAAACTAATACAAATAGTTATCTTTTTAGTATTAAGTATAGCTTAAAGTATAAATAAATACATTAACTACGTATAAATTTCAAAGAATGGGACTAGTTGGAGTGGTATATAGCTTGGTTTTTAAAGCAAATGATGTAGGTTCCATTCTCAATGGGAACAACAATTTTGGCTCAGCCCCCCTTGTGCTAAAATGTACACATATATGATTTCAGCCCCCCTTAGTGTAATTTTCTAGTTCCGCTCCTGTGCTAAAGCCGCTGCTTGTCTGGCTAATACTCATTGTGAAAATAGGGCCCAAAACATTGTATGTTGGACAAGAACTTCATCTATAACATCACTGGAGAAGGATGGTTTGAACATTGAAGAGTCATCATGAGTCCTCGATTTAACTAGCATTCCTTGTGTTCACCTACAGATATAAATCCATTGGGAAATACACAAGTTTCAATGAAAAGTTTAAATTTAGTCCTCCAATAACAAATCAGGTGCTATCTTCATATAGAACATACATGTTGATTAAAGAAAGTTGTATGATGCTTTTCAAGAAAATTCAAATACCTAAATATAGAAGGAGGTAATTGTGGATATTAATACAATGCACCTATATGACCTTACAAACAACTCATCCAATCTAACAAAATTCGAGTCTATATTAGACAAGAGATCATGTTATTCCAAATGTTGATTCATACAATGATATATAAATATAACATGTGAAATAGAATATTTCTTGGTAATATCATGACACACTCTTCTAAATTGCACTCATTATAGTTATTTAAAATTGTAATCATCAGATATTGTCCAAATGACATTGATAAAGTCATGGTGGTTCTTTCAACATAGGCATGCCTCTTCAAAAAAAGGTAATCTTTGATTTTATATTAATTTCAAGGTTTAATAGTTGATATTGTCATATAGGAAGATAATAGATACAGTTGAATTCTTACATTCATCGACCCTCAGTTATAGCAATGTCTTAATAATCATTGAATGGAGATAAATCATGTACAATGTGTTTTTCACTGAAGTCAAAAAGTTGTTTTATTCATCATGCATTAACCCTATACACAAATTTGAAATTAAATTACATACACTAACTTTTAGAAGTAAACATGGTTGTAATACCACCATTACAATGTTTTTGAAATAAGAGATCCAAGATCCCAATTGGACGATTTACATAATCATAATTATATAGGTGCTTTTTAGGTGAACCTTGTCCGGAGTATCAACTACTCTATTCTTCTCTATGCAGACACAATGTACTCTCCTCATTTCCTTCATTAACTTCTTGATCCTGACAGACCAATAGACGAATTTCAAGTACACACATATGCCACTATCTAGAATATTAAGCTCCATTGAACTATCATCTTCCATGATCACATTGCCCATGTCCTTGTTGGGTACGTAGTTTGGTGCAGAGTGGATCCCTGCAAGTTTAGATTCAATCACACACTTGGTGTTGAACTTCTCTTCCCATCCTCCACTCCATTACCCATTGAATGTGCATGCTATTGTGGCCACAATCACCCCCTTACTCCCCATCGCCACATCAGAGTTGAGTTTCAAGAATGTGTTCGGTGGTGGTTTCTATACCTCAGATTTGTTTACCCTCACCTCCTTATCCTCCTCTCGCCAAGTTTTCTCATTTAGCTCTATCAATTTCTTTTTACAGAATATTTGACGTGACATTGAATTCTCAGTCTTCTAAAAGATTTTTTGGATTTACCATTGCAATATATAGTTACATGCAATGAGGATGTTCTTTGTAGATCTTTCAGTATCAACAATACATTGCGTCTACCAGATACTTGTGTTTGTAGCCTAATGAAATTGTGCAATTCATAGTTTTATATAATCTGTTCCACACATCTCCTATCCATTCATGGTATCACAAAGTGAGTATAATGATTTCACTCAGATTTTTGCATCTCTCATATAAGTTGTTATCAGATAGATAGGTGGAAAGTCTTCCTTCTTTCATTGGTCAGTAGTGTGCCATGACCAACAATCTAGGAAAACACACACACACACACACTCTATTTATGACTTTGATATTCTAGACAACCTTCCTATCTCCGGGGTAGTAAATGCGTAATGGCCTCCAAAGGACTACATAAGCAGATTTGGTTGAGAAATTACCATCAATTGTAAGATTCCATACACGCAGATCCTTCTGTCTACTATCAATGGAGGGCATGGCTTGTAACACTTCTTCAGGAGAATTAGGGGTGATCCATTCTTCCAACAATGTTGTGTCCCACTGTCCATTGAAGTTTATGAGCCTACTGATATGTAAGTTGAGTAAATCCTTAGGAAGTGGCTCCATAGTCCAACTCTTGAGGTAAAGATCAGGTTTGACCTAGCAGTCACTCGAGACACATGTATCCTTACGAGTGAAGGGTATGATAGTAGAGTTATGTTTGATACATGTTTACCTTTAATTACAACTCTTGACCATATGACATTATCATAAAATTAGAGTTGTCATAGATTCAACCTTTTTTTGTTGTCCCGTACACCACACAATGTCTCGAATTGATGATCATATCACAAGTATTTTTTATAAAAAGGGCGTAGTTCCATTCCCTCATGGACTTAATACCCACTCCTCCACAACTTTTATGGATAGCCACATTGCTCGAGTAGAAAGTGTATGTTAACATTTGATGCTTGTAGAAAGGAGCATCTCATGTTTGTAATTGGTATGACAAACAAATCCTCAATGACCTCTACATTGACTTGCATATTCATATTTATCAAAATCATTAGTCTTATTCTTTGTAAACATTGATATTTCTATGTTTCATTTATTATTTGTTGAAAATTGTCTATTAGATTTGAAATTAATGGAGTTCAATCTTGAGTTATCACATGTTTAACAAGAAACTAGCTTTTTTATTAAAAAATGAACTTCTTATACTTCCTAATGAATGGGGTGGAAAGAGTTCAAGGATGTGGATTATGTAGAACAAAGATTTCATGTGAACAAAGAGAGCATCTATCTTCTTGTTTCAAAAATCAAATAACAATTATATGTGGTTGAAAATTAGAAGTATGCTTCTTTGATCTTAGGGATCTAAATTCTTATCACTATGTCCAAAATAGGCATCTATTCAATGACTATATTTTTTTATGGTCCTAATAAATATATTACTTTATATCATATCATAGTAACAAAAAACCCAAGTAAAATAACATTTTCATTTTGTTTAAATCTTGTATCATTATTTGTATGATGTGTGTGCATCTACTTTAAGATAATTATTTACACTCATCACAAGATACTTATGTTTCTTATCCACCAGATTAACATGCATGTTCTCAAAAATCTCAACACACTCAAAACCTTATGATGCTTAATATCCATGAAAGAATATAAGTTAATATTATAATATGGTTGATAGACCATTGCATATCCATATAATCTTGAAGTCATATACAAGTGGTTGTTCATGTGTAGAAATCCCTTGTTGTTTGTGACAAGTTATCAAAATTGATAGAGGATTTTATTGTTTTAATGCAATTTTAACATGAGAATTTCCATGCATGTTTGACTTTAAGATTGTTTGTGTAAGGAAAAAAGTAGTGTCCCGAAGACATTTTCTTATTGCAAAATGATATATATGTACATATTTATGGTTAAGGTAGAGTTAACATACATAAATGAAGACATTAAGAAGAAAAATGTTGTTTGTCTCTATTCTTTAAATTAAAACAAAGAGGAAAACAAGATGTAGTGATGCTTGATGATGAAATGGAATAACATGACCATAAGATGCTTCACTACAAAGATAGATGCAAAACCAAGGATTTTGCCTTATGATTTTGTAATACAACTTCCAGTGGTTGTGATCATTGTGTTTTGAATCATTGGTCATTGAAAAGTAAATTTTTTAAAGCATTTAAAGATTACTTAATTCCAAAAAGTATCTTGGAATCAACCATTGTTGCTGGAGCCCATAAATTGAGATAGACTAGAGATTCCATGTGTAATAGAGATCATTCTTGAAGGAAAATCTTGCTAATATTGAAACATAATATCAAATAAATTTATTACTATATTGGTTTAGCCTTCTATTTTAAATAAGTCTAACCTCATAAGAAAATACATAAATATGTTCAAAAATAGAGGGAGCTCACTAGAAATAAATCAATGGAATTTAGACTAACAAATCATTCCAAGTTAGACTAATTAATTATTTCAAAGTGATGTTCCCAATATTAGAATAAACAAAAGATAATGAAATCATTAGATCATTGTAAAAATCAATTAACATGAATTACAAAACTATAATTTTATTGAATAACTATCAACATACAAAGTTTGTATACTAAAAGATAAGATATATTTTTTAAAATATTCTTACATTCCCATATTTTTCACTTAACTTCAACCACAATTAGTGATAAAAAATGTATCACTTTTTGGTTCCTACTAGGTTGATTTCAATGTAGGCAAATTCCTAGGAGGATTCCTAGCTAATATCACATACATAAGAAAATTGAACCACAACAATCAATACTAAAAATAATTTTATTTTATGTACGACGAGTGAATTATTACAATTAACGCTAAATACTTAAATATTTCCCAGGATGAACCACACTCCTCTGAATAGCATATTTCATATCCTCATCAGAGGAGAAATTAACTTTAATGAATCCCTTACCCCTTCATTTCACCTTTATGTTCCACTTGATCTTCCATAGATGACAAAGGTTCTTTCAAAAAAGGCCAATGAAGATTCAAGACAATGATGTTACATGCATCAGACTAGCTCCACCTCTGGATATTCTTCTCACCATTTGCCTTTGAAGACAACCATTTAGAATAAAAAAGCCTAATTCCCTCTTCTAGCTTTACACCATCATCATCTCTCTGCTTCATGAAGATGTCTGACTAGGATTTATGGAAAGTATCCTCAGGAGCCACAAAGGATGATGACAATGAGCCCTACCTTCCAACCTCCTCCCCTCACCAAAGGGATCACCATCAGGTCGTAAGGGCTCCATCACTTCTCTCGTTGCCTCGCATGTGCTACTCACATTCAAAAGAGATATCCCACTTGAATACTTGAATGTTTATTTTTGTCTCTCCCTCTACCTCTTCATATATATATATATATATATATATATAGTTATGGAGTGGAGTTTTGAAATCCTTAAATGTCCAATGACATAAGTGAATTCATGCATGTTGAGTTGTTTTGATGTTCCAGGTATTTTGGTAAAGTCTGAGTGATGATTGGTGTGGATATTATGATTGAGATTCCTAAGTTTTGTGTTTTTGAAGATTTTAATTTGACAAGTCAAGTAATTGATGTTTGGTACCAAATTGGAACATGTTGCATCTTTCCGTATGATAGATCCATGTTTAAAATCTCATGAAGTTTGAAGATTCTTAGAGAGAGTTACTTAGGTTTAAATACCATAAAACCATGTCTTTTATCAATTGTAATTGACCAAGGTGTGTGACATTTAGCTAACCTTGGATATGTGACTTTCACATTGCCCTTGCTGGTGGTTTACACATACACTTAGCCACATATATGTGATGTGTCTTATTTGAGGTTGTTGCATACATAGAACTAATGGATGGAATCTATTCCCTAGCTTCGGTCAAGATTGATGTCATGGGACAACAACCACTACGAACCACTTCACCACGTCGTGGTCGTGGCCTGGTGAAGGAAACAAAGTGTACGGTTGGTTTGTCTTACAAAAACCTATAGGCAGACCCACCCTTTGAGTCAGTTGGTGTCGACACAAGGGAGAATCCACCTCACAGCGGTGGCAGTCATCGCCGGCGCTCGGTTTGTGGATGAGGGACTTTGTATAAGAAGACAAACTCTTCTATTTATGGATGTCTATTCTAGGAAAGGCCAAGGAGGTGGTGGTCCTACTTGCTTTCTCTGTCATGGCAGAAGTAGTGTCGGCGAGTTCGTTGAACCGTGAGGAGAAGCAGCACCTTGACGTGATGGCGCTTGAGAGCAGGATGGCGAGCGAGAGTGATGCTAACAGATGTGAGAAGACGATCATGAGGCATAGAAAAAAGATCGCATGGAGTGAGGATGCGAGAGAGAGAGATGGAGCGTCTGAGATCCTCACCAGAGGAAAACCTGACAGAGGAGGCCCTCAGGAACAACGTTGCGTTCTAGCTGATGAGCACTGATGCGGAGAGGATGGAGCACCAACATAGTCAGAAGAGGAGAGGAGTGTCACTTCTCTCCTACTGAATCTATTCCTAATGTAGCAGAGATGTGAGGGTGGAGCTAGGGTGGCCAACCACCGTCGAAGACCTTCCATTACATTGATGACACCATAGGAGAATAGACACTCTCATGAGCGTCGAGCCTGGGAACGTCAGAGATGATGATGGCGCTGGAAGTCCGATGAGAGGACCAAAAGGATACTGTTCTTGTAGGAGTAGTAGTAGACTCCTTACCAGAGTCATTCCTTACGGTGATGACTTTCATAGGGTAGAGAGGACGGGCGTTTGCCATGTTGCGTTCTCACGAGAAAGAGAGAGAGAGCCAGCAAAATGCCTAACTGGGCAAGCCGATCAATGAGCATGTGGATCTAACCAAAGATCCACACCAGGTGGGTCCCAGCCCAAACAACCGAGCCAACAAAGGAAGCCGCCCATGGGGGGCTGACATGGCGTCGTCCCATTGGTTGTGAAAGGTAAATATCTCAGTTAGTTCCCATATCTTCAACAAATCATAGAAAATAGATCGTTTATCATAAAATTATAAATAAGGTACCAAAATTCTAAAAAAAATGAGTAAAACACAGTAGAATGATAATATTAGGCTTTTGATGCACTAATAATAGTGATATCATGTAAGTGGTGAAATGCTCATAGGATGGATAATAAATATCAAATGATGGCCTAAAATTAGGAGACAATACCATTAGATATATATTGATGCTATAATACTTTTACGGTCTGATATTATGATGTTGATGCACGAAATCATGTAATTTTCTTCATATGGCTAATTAGTGCTTTTAACCCTAAAGAAAATATAGAAAATGCATAAATGGTCAATAAATGTTGAAATATTCAATATAAGCTCATATCAGTAACTAGAAGATAATATGTAAATCTGAGATCAGTTAAATGCACAAAATCCATGTTATATGAAGATGACCCTTAATACATGGGTTGTAACCCTAATATACTTAATGAATATGATCTAGGGTTAATATATGCACAAAATGATATGGAACCTGATATTCAAATGTTGAACCCTATTCTAAGGAAATAATCTGGAAAATGACATTAGTAAGAAAAATCTAAGATAAGAATGCAAGTAATGATGCACATATCCTAATGAACTAAACTAAACCCTAATGGACATAACTAGGGTTAAGATGAGGAGAACCTGATGGTGATATTTGATCTTATCTTAATCAGGGTATGACGAAGAGTGATAGTAGATCCAGGAATATGTGTGATGATTAGGATATATCTTTAGAAGGTACACCATTACCTCTTACTTGGCTTATTATACAATATGCTTGCATTATATGTGTAGTAAAATAATTGGCATATGATATTGGATGAAATGATTATTCTTGTATAATATCTTGCTTGATTTTCCGTACTTATATGGTTATGAACACATGACACTTAAGATACCTGATCCATTATATGGTAACACTAAATCTCTTTGGTAGAATAGTGCATTCATGAAAGTACAAAATCTCTTTGGTAGAATACTACATGTGAGCACTAAATCTATTTGGCAGAATAGTGCATTTATGAAAGTACTAAATCTCTTTGGAAGAATAGTACATGTGAGCACTAAATCTCTTTGGTAGAATAGTGCATGTGGTAAATCAACTTTACATATAATGGAAATGGGACTAAAACATGTGTTCTCTTTTGTTAATAAACATCTTTGTGCAAGTATATGCTTTTTCTTATATTGCTTTTGTTACTGCCAAGTATTAGTTTTATCTTATTGCCAAGCTTCGTGATGAGAGGTATATAAAAAGACACGTAGGATTACTCAGTACAATATTCTTCAATATTGTGCTGACATGTACCACATGTAATCTTTTGTTTAGGTTTGTGGACATATGATCTTAAAGATCCAGGATAGTTGAGAGTTGTGTGTCGAGCTGATGTACATGTGGACCTGTTGTCTTAAGATCCTATAGTTTATTAGTAGTACATGTATATGTTTAAGTTTGTTGTTCAATATATAATACCAAATGTTGTTACAATTCAGTATGTAATTATATGTTGAATGGTGAACATGTGTTTTATGGTTTTATTATTGTTCATGTGCATGTGCTACTGATTGTTTCCTTCTGACTTCCTCTGGTTTTCTTCCTTCTTAACCTAGTGTGTGGTGTTTAAATTGGGATTGTCACTGAGGTGAGGTTTTAATTTGGACGTCACACATCAGATTAAGTTTTAGAAAATTCAGGGATGTCATAGGTGGTATCAGAGCATGAACAATAGCAAATCATGGCATTTTCTCATTATGCAACTCAAAACTAAAGAAACTTGAACTTAATAATATTTAGGGTTGGATTAGTCATGTTTTAGAGACTAGATCTGACCTAGCCTCTAGGTTAGCACCTAGATGTCTGAGAACTAGGTCTAGACTGGTGCTTGTCATTTAACAAGTACTTCGATGTCGTTGTTTCCTTATAGTGCAATGGTATGGGATGTTGCATTATTTGGAAATGACATACACCAAGGGAAGAGAAACCCTAGACATATGTCGCTCATTGTCTGGAGTAGCTACACTAGTCTACACCATGTTCTCACCCTTTTCACTAGTTTTCATGACACTGTACTCTCTAGTATGTGTGGGACACTCATTTTGTGGATTTGGTTTTTGATTCCAATAGGATCGAACCTTGATAGTTTTCTCTGACGCATGTTTTATCTGAGAAAAACTGTATAATATTTTATTATATATATGTATTACAAAAATGTGTCTCAATACATGTATGAGTAGGAGGTGACCATGCAACCTAAGTGAAAGTGTATGCATCAGTCTAGAAGAGAGAGTAGTTCTATATTAGATGTCTAGAGCCTTGTTAGAATATATGATAGACAGAATAGATGAAATAAGTTTTGATGATACAATCTAAGTTTTATATAATGAGATAAGTTGGTTTATGATGATATATGTTTGTCTTGAGGACTTGAGTTTAGTTTTTAGGATTTGAAATAAGTTTTGATGATGCAAGTATGCATTCTTTTATGAGATAAGGTATGTTAAGTTAAGATAAGATGTGGATCAACATGAGCCTCAAGCTCTTTTACAAAGGAGGACCTCTAGTGTTAGGACCAATTTTAGGGTTAAATCTAGAGAGAGTGAGACCCATTGGGAGAAGGTTAGAGAACCTAAATTCCAAGATATGAGAATGATGTGAAATATGTGATATGATATGTCCTAAACTAGAATACTCCTGAGCGATTGATTTGAGTTGTGTTATGCATGATTCTTAGTCTTATTGAACTCTAGATGTCCTTAGGAAGACCAAACCCTAAATTTAGAGAGAGGCTGGTTATATGTGCATATGTGAACATGAATATGAGAACCTACCATCTGGCTAAGGGAGAGATACCCAAGACCCTAGAGGAGGTAACTGTGTTAGTTTCTGTGAAGCCTCATGCTCGGGTTGGTGGTTCCTTGTAGATATCTAGTGGTTGCGTATATAAGAGAGTTTTGGGTAAGCATGTCTCGTGGGTGGAGAACCTATGAAGAGAGTATCATGTTTTAGTTTGTGCTTTATGTGGCTAGATCTTGTGAAATTAATTAACTAGTACCAATGAGGTAATTCGAGAAGTCTAGACCAAGTGAGTGAAGATAAAGTAAATACATATGAGATACTCATAGAGTTGAGTGAGCTCAGAGAGACTGAGCATTACACAACCTTCATGATAAGGGTTAGGACCTCATATGGACTAGATAAGTTTTGATATATGTTTGATTAGACACTCACATAAGTTTGTTTAGCACAACCATTATATAATATATGCAAGGACATGATTGAATCTCGAGACATGATATGATAGTAGGAATGATGATGGAACAATGAGTGTAATTTGATATATCTCTAGGCATAAATGGTTAATCATATACATGAATAATGATGATAATATGACATCGTTGTTTAATCTTGTGAAGAAATCATTAGTAAATGTTGCAATTTATTATGAGCAATGAAATAAGATCATATGAACGAAACATGTTACATGAGGTGTTAATCCTAGTGCTTAATAAAGACAAAAAAAAATAGTTTGACAGTTTGCACAACATAATGATTATGACACCTCAATATAATGTGTTAACTTTACTTAAATCCTTTAGAACATGGTAATATGATATGTGAAACCTAATGCATGGGTAAAGATAAGGATGCAAATCCTATAACATGAAATATGACATGACATAACCCTAAGCTTCAAAACTCATGTTTTAATCTTTTCAGGTGATTATTATTGGCTAAATGGACATCTGTAAATCCCTTTGTTTTGATAATGACAAACATTTCATTCTTGTTAATCTAGCGTGCTACTTGAGTGTTGCAGGAATAAGGTGGATGACAAAGCACTAGGGAATCTATATGCTTAAATGATTGTAAATGTCATGAAATGTAATCAATTGTAAACTTGTACAAATATATAATGTACAAGTACTTAGACTTCATGTAAATCAAGCGTTAGATCTTCCCTAGCTAAACACCACATTTAGATAGGTCATCCCCTTCAATAGTGTCACATATGCACACTCATACATACACTTAATGTCTTCATTTGAAACATTGTAACAGGGTCCATCTCGATCGACAAAATCCTCGACCGAGACACTCTCGGTCGACAATCTTCTCGACCGAGAAAGGCCCAAGTAGCCGTTAGACACAGCTAACAAGGTAGTTGGCAGTTGGAGATAAATGTTGCAAACACTTGATCCAGAGAGCCTGTCGGTCGACAAAACGTCGACCGAGTAGGAGTCTCGGTCGACCGTTTCTCGACCGAGATGATCTCTGACAACAACTGCAGAATTAATTAACTAGCCGTTGTTAAAGAAACTAACTTATATCTAACGGCTAGTTAAGCACTTAGAAACCCCTAGAAAGTGTCTAGAACATCCTTAAGCACTTGTAGGACATTCCTATAAATAGGACATGCCTTAGGACACCTAAACTCACTTGATTCTAAACTTGAGCAACCTTTGAGCATACATTTACATTGAGCAATCTGTTTGTGAGCAATTAAGCAAATTGGCAACTGGCTACTTCTTCTCTTAGCTAAAATTTCGTGTCCTATAGGCTAGCATCTCCTATCCACAGCAATCACAATTCCATACACATTGGTTAGGAGATCTATACGCTTGATCTAGGCAAATCAAGCCTTGTGCTTCAAAGGATAAGTTGTAATTTCCATTTTCCTTTCTTGTTCACTATTATTGTTTGTACTCTCCTTGCTACTCCTAGGTTGGAGGCTGCGGATTGGAGAGGTTGGAAGATCTTCTTGGTGAAGAAGGGGACCTTGAACTA
Organism: Alisma plantago-aquatica; assembly: GCA_963693085.1. Classification (NCBI taxonomy): domain Eukaryota; kingdom Viridiplantae; phylum Streptophyta; class Magnoliopsida; order Alismatales; family Alismataceae; genus Alisma; species Alisma plantago-aquatica. Next base: position 89,214,781 of record OY856410.1, on the reverse strand, counting down.
CTTCAAGAAGGCTGGTGCAACGGGAGGTTACTTCTAAAGAGGAAGGCTACTTCAAGGGGGAGCTTGGAGTTACTTCAAGAAGGCTACCTCGGGTTGGTGTATCTACTTCAAGTGAAGGATGTTCAAGGGGTGTAAGAAAGTATTGTATTTTGTGTAAATCCTTGTGAAGGTAATAAAATTAATACTTTCAAAATCCCGGTTGGGTAAGCAACCGGGTAGTGGACTGACAACCTTAGTATTTGCTAAGGTTGGAAACACTCTAAACACTTGTCTCCTTCTTCCATTTTCAATTGTGGTTGTTTGAGTTAAATAATTGTTAAAATATTTAAAAACTCTATTCACCCCCCTCTAGTGTTTTTCAATTGGTATCAGAGAAGGCTTCAAGGAACCCTAACAAGGTCTTGAAGAATGGGTGACGGGGTGCTTAACAACCTTAACCTTGAAGGGACACTTGTTGCTAGACCTCCAGCGTTTGATGGAACAAACTACACATATTGGAAGAGAAGGATGCAGTTCTACTTCCAAGGCATCAATTGGGACTTATGGCGGATGGTGTCAACCCCATACGAGCTTCCTCAAACACAATATGCGGAGTGGGATGCAAATACGGTAAAGTTGGCTCAAATGAATGCCAAAGCTGTAAGCATTTTATATTGTTCAATTTCAGTAGGAGAATTTAATAGGATATCAAACTGTGACACAGCCTATGACATTTGGCATAGACTGTCCATAACTTATGAAGGTACAGTTCAAGTCAAGAATTCTAAGATTAGCATGCTTAAACAAAAGTTTGAACACTTCCGTATGGATCCAAATGAATCTATTAGTGAAATGTTTGCAAAATTCTCTTCTATTGTTAATGGTTTAAATGCCCTAGGAAAAACTGTTCTTGGAGAAGATCAGGTATCAAAAATCCTTCGATCACTTCCTCCTAAATACAAGCCAAAGGTGACAGCCATTGAAGAAGCTAATGACCTCACTCGACTGAAAATGGAGCAACTCATTGGCAATCTAGAAGCTCATGAAGCAACCCTAGAAGAGGAAGAAAGAAGAGAACGTGAACTTCAGCAAGGAAAGAAGAAGGATGTGGCTCTAAAAGCTTCAAAGATAATCACACCAGAAAGTGAGGAGTCAAGTGAAGAAGAAGGAGAAGAAGCATTGATTGTCAATGGTAAGAAATATAGAAGATTTAAATCTAACAAAATTTCTAGTTCTTCTTCTTCTCCTCCTAGGTGCTTTGAGTGTGGAAAGAAAGGACATTTCAAAAATGAATGTCCTAAAGCAAAGAAAGGAAAGAAAAGCTCACACAAGAAGAGGGGAGAAAAAGCCTATAAAGCTGCATGGGACGAGTCAAGTGAAAGTGAAAGCGGAGAAGAAAAGGTGGAATGTCTAATGGCAAGAGAAGATGATGAAGACTCTCAAGAGGTAAGCCTACTTGATCTTCCTAAAGAAGAGTTAATTACTAGTTTACAAGAAACTCATGATAAGTATGTTGATGTCAAGAAGAAACTAAAGAAGGTTATCAAAACAAATGATGAGCTATATACTAAATTAAATGATCTCTCTTATGAAAAGAACAACATTGATCTTGAGAATTTGTCTTTCAAAACATCTTTAAATGATTGCACTAAAAAGCTACTCACTCTAGAAACAAACGTTGATCTTCTCTCTCAAGAAAAGACTGAATTGTTAGCTAAACTAAAAGACTTTCAGACTCAACCAATTATGTGTAACCATCTAGACTATGACAATGTTGTAAAAGAAAGAGACTCCCTATTATCTGATTCAGATCAAGCTAGAAAAGATTTACACAAGAAGATGGATGACATTGCTAAGCTACAAAGAAACCTACACGAATTAAGAAGAAAAGATATCCTTGACAACATTCTAAAAGCCTCTTCTAGTTTCAATGGAAGAAAAGGTTTGGGATATGATCCAAAGAAAAATCAACCCAAAAGAAATCAGACTATGTTTGTACCTAAGAACACAATTCCTAGAAAGAGAAATGAAGTTGACTCTATTACTTGTCATTTTTGTCTACGTCTTGGACATTATTCATTTTCATGCCCGTATAAGACCAAGGATTCCTACTTAGTTTGGGTCCCAAAACCCCAAACTTAGTAGAGTCGAATGCAATTCAGTTGAGATATGATCAAACGCTCAATTTTGCAATTCATATTGTCTTATCTCAACTTAATAAAAGGTTTTATGCATTATGGTAATTTTCTGAACTGCTGTACTGAAACAGAAACTTAGTCGGTCGAAGTATTGTCGACCGAAAATATAATCGGTCGAACTTTTATCGACCGACCAGATGCCTGTGACAAATCAAAATCAACAACAACTATTTCGGTCGAAAATTGGTCAACCGAGCAGAATTTCTATTTTTAATTTGCAATACAGCAACCTTCTCGATCGACGATTAGTCGACCGAGAAAGATGTCGGTCAAACAATTGTCGACCGACTGAAGTTCTGAATCAGAATTTTTATACAGTCTGTACTTAAATGCTTCTAACCATATCGGACCATCACATGGGTACCAAAACCTACATTCTAATACAGGATTGGGTGGTTGACAGTGGATGTTCCAAACACATGACCGGAAACAAGGATGCATTTCAAACTTTTGAAGAAAAGAAGAGTGGAGCAGTCACTTTTGGAGATAACGGTAAAGGTAAAATTGTTGGAATAGGTAACATTGGTACAAACCTCGAAATAAAGAATGTTCTACTTGTTGATGGTTTGCACCATAACTTAATAAGTGTGAGTCAATTACGTGATAGTGGCTATGATGTTTTATTTAACAAAACCTGCTGCAAATTATTAATAGAAAACACTACAAATGTTGTCTATGAAGGAAAAAGAGTTGGAAATCTTTATATTCTTAGACCTAACTCGATGAAATATGTAGTAGGAAAATGCTTGCTTGCAAATGAAAATACTTTACAATTATGGCATAAAAAGCTAGGACATGCTAGTTCACATGTTATCAAAAAGTTAGTGAAATATGATCTTGTTCGTGGTTTGCCTACTTTATCCTTTGATCAAGTTGAAAATTGTGAACCATGTACATTGGGAAAGCAAACAAAAACCTCTTTTAAACCTAAACATGTACTTAGCACCAGTAGATCTTTAGAATTAATTCACATGGATTTATTTGGACCTATGAGGACACAATCTATCGGTGGCAAAAGATATTGTTTTGTTATTGTTGATGATTATAGTAGATATACATGGGTACATTTTATTGCAACCAAAGATGATACTATTCATGTTTTTATAAAATTTTGTTCTATGATTGAAAATCTATTACAAAGCAAAATATGTATCATTAGAAGTGATCATGGTGGAGAATTTGAAAATCATGTATTTGAAGAATTTTTCACATCTCAAGGGTACACTCACAATTTTTCTGCTCCACGCACTCCACAACAAAATGGTATAGTTGAAAGGAAAAATCGATCACTACAAGAAATGGCTAGAACTATGATGCTCGAACATAACACACCCAAAACCTTTTGGGCTGAAGCTGTAAGCACCGCATGCTATGTGTTAAATAGAGTAACTGTTCACTCTCATTTGAAGAAAACTCCATATGAAATAATACATTCTAAGAAACCTAGAGTTGACTATTTTCATACCTTTGGATCTACATGTTATATCTTAAATACCAAAGATGATAGAGATAAGTTTGATTCTAAATCACACAAAGCATTCTTTTTGGGATATTCTACCTCTAGCAAAGCATTTAGAGTCTACAACACTATCTCTAGAAAAGTTGAGGAATCTATTCATGTCTCTTTTCATGAAGAGTCCAAATCAGAAAATCTTGAAATAATTGATCTTACTAATCAACTCGAAAACTTAAACATACCAAATGATAGTGAGAAAGATACTACAAACAATAACCAAGGTGAAACACAACCTATACCTAGACTTATTAAGGATCATCCTCAAGAATTAATTATTGGAAATCCAAATGATAAAGTAAAAACTCGGTCTTCCTTTAAGGATGTCGCAAACATGGCTTTTGTTTCTATCATTGAACCTAAGAAGATATCTGAAGCTCTTAAAGATGATTATTGGATAATAGAAATGCAAGAAGAATTAAACCAATTCACAAAAAATGATGTATGGGATTTAGTTCCTAAACCACAAGATAAAACCATCATTGGAACTAAATGGGTTTTTAGAAATAAGCTCAATGAGGCAGGAGAAGTAATAAGGAATAAAGCTCGGTTAGTAGCACAAGGATATAATCAACAAGAAGGAATAGACTTTGATGAAACGTATGCACCAGTAGCTAGACTTGAAGCTATTAGAATGTTACTAGCTATTGCTGCATATAAAAACATCAAACTCTACCAAATGGATGTAAAAAGTGCATTTCTAAACGGAATCATTCAAGAAGAAGTATATGTTGCCCAACCACCCGGTTTTGAAATACCGGAAAAAGGTGACTATGTTTATAAACTTAAGAAAGCACTTTATGGTTTAAAACAAGCACCTAGGAACTGGTATGAAAGGCTCAAGACATATCTTTTTGATAATGGTTTTTCTATTGGAAATTTAGATTCTACTTTATTTTTCAAAACATATACATCTGATTTTCTTGTTGTTCAAATATATGTTGATGAAATTATTTTTGGAGCTTCAAATGAATCATTGTGCACACAATTTAGTGACATTATGCAAAAAGAATTTGAAATGAGCCTCATGGGTGAACTAACTTTCTTTCTTGGTTTCCAAATTAAACAAACACCTGCCGGGATTTTTATAAGCCAAGAAAAGTATACTAAAGAACTCTTAAAACGTTTTGGGATGGATCAGTGCAAACATGCTACTACTCCTATGGCCACTTCTACTAAAATTGATAAGGATGAAGATGGGGAACCTATTGATGATTCTTTATATAGAGCCATGATTGGCAGTTTGCTTTACTTAATTGCTTCTAGACTGGACATCATGTTTTCCGTTGGTCTTTGTGCTCGATTTCAATCACAACCTATGCACTCTCATTTTCAAGCAGTTAAACAAATTCTTCGATACTTAGCCGGCACTACATGTTTTGGTTTATGGTATCCAAAAGGACAATCCTTGGATTTTAAAGCTTATACTGATTATGCTGGTCGTCAACTTGATTGCAAGAGCACTAGTGGTGGCTGTTTCTTGTTAGGGAGAGCTTTAGTATCTTCATTTAGCAAGAAACAAAACACGGTTGCCCTTTCTACAACTGAAGCTAAATATATGGCAGCCGGATCTTGTTGTGCTCAAGTGCTTTATATGCAACAAGTATTAAACGATTATGGTTTTACTCTTTCATCTACACCTATCTTTTGTGACAACACAAGCGCTATAAACTTAGCACACAATCCTATTTTACACAACAGAGCTAAACATATTGAAATCCGTCATCACTTTTTAAGGGATCATATTTCTAAAAATCACATTTCCCTTCATCATGTTGATACAGAAGATCAATTGGCTGATATTTTTACAAAACCACTTCCACTAGACCAATTCAACAAAAAAGGAAGCAATTGCTTATCACTCCTTTGGAAGATGTTTTCTTTGATATTTGTGCTTCCTAGCACTGTCGTCTATTTGCATCATTTTGGCTTTTAATGGACATCTTTGTCATTGAATTTGGTATTTATTGGGACATCTAATTAAGGGGGAGTTTTATTCTTCAACGGATATCTTTTTGAAATGACAAAGGGGGAGAAATAAATATAAAACTTAGTATTTGTGCAAAACTCAATCAATGAGTTTCATAAACTTTTGGCTTTACATTGAAAGTTGCTATATTCCCTAAAGGATTGGATTTCATGTTCCATAATTCATGGGGAATAATAAGCACACATTTGATAAACAAGAGAAGAAATTTACAAAGGTTATCTTCAGGTATGAAACTCACATGTTTTTATACTTTCTTATTTTATATTTAGGAAATGTTTGTCATCTTCAAAAAGGGGGAGATTGTTGGCTAAATGGACATCTGTAAATCCCTTTGTTTTGATAATGACAAACATTTCATTCTTGTTAATATAACGTGCTACTTGAGTGTTGCAGGAATAAGGTGGATGACAAAGCACTAGGGAATCTATATGCTTAAATGATTGTAAATGTCATGAAATGTAATCAATTGTAAACTTGTACAAATATATAATGTACAAGTACTTAGACTTCATGTAAATCAAGCGTTAGATCTTCCCTAGCTAAACACCACATTTAGATAGGTCATCCCCTTCAATAGTGTCACATATGCACACTCATACACACACTTAATGTCTTCATTTGAAACATTGTAACAGGGTCCATCTCGGTCGACAAAATCCTCGACCGAGACACTCTCGGTCGACAATCTTCTCGACCGAGAAAGGCCCAAGTAGCCGTTAGACACAGCTGACAAGGTAGTTGGCAGTTGGAGATAAACGTTGCAAACACTTGATCCAGAGAGCCTGTCGGTCGACAAAACGTCGACCGAGTAGGAGTCTCGGTCGACCATTTCTCGACCGAGATGATCTCTGACAGCAACTGTAGAATTAATTAACTAGCCGTTGTTAAAGCAACTAACTTATATCTAACGGCTAGTTAAGCACTTAGAAACCCCTAGAAAGTGTCTAGAACGTCCTTAAGCACTTGTAGGACATTCCTATAAATAGGACATGCCTTAGGACACATAAACTCACTTGATTCTAAACTTGAGCAACCTTTGAGCATACATTTACATTGAGCAATCTGTTTGTGAGCAATTAAGCAAATTGGCAACTGGCTACTTCTTCTCTTAGCTAAAATTTCGTGTCCTATAGGCTAGCATCTCCTATCCACAACAATCACAATTCCATACACATTGGTTAGGAGATCTATACGCTTGATCTAGGCAAATCAAGTCTTGTGCTTCAAAGGATAAGTTGTAATTTCCATTTTCCTTTCTTGTTCACTATTATTGTTTGTACTCTCCTTGCTACTCCTAGGTTGGAGGCTGCGGATTGGAGAGGTTGGAAGATCTTCTTGGTGAAGAAGGGGACCTTGAACTACTTCAAGAAGGCTGGTGCAACAGGAGGTTACTTCTAAAGAGGAAGGCTACTTCAAGGGGGAGCTTGAAGTTACTTCAAGAAGGCTACCTCGGGTTGGTGTATCTACTTCAAGTGAAGGCTGTTCAAGGGGTGTAAGAAAGTATTGTATTTTGTGTAAATCCTTGTGAAGGTAATAAAATTAATACTTTCAAAATCCCGGTTGGGTAAGAAACCGGGTAGTGGACTAACAACCTTAGTATTTGCTAAGGTTGGAACCACTCTAAACACTTGTCTCTTTCTTCCATTTTCAATTGTGGTTGTTTGAGTTAAATAATTGTTGAAATATTTAAAAACTCTATTCACCCCCCCTCTAGTGTTTTTCAATTATTTCACCCTAGATGCTCTAGAAATCCTCCTAGGAGTGGCACACATATGTTATACAGATCTTGTTTGTGAGAATGTTGCACTTAGAGTGGTGCCCTAAAAATGGATGAAGTTCCTTGAAGTAAGAGGATGGCTTAATTTCTAGGACAACATTTCTTTAAGATGAATATGATGAGATGGACTGGATTTCTGGCTTAATTTTGTGGATGAAATATCTTTTAAGGTGTGCAGGATGTTATGGAGTGGACTTTTGAAATCCTTAAATGTCCAATGACATAAGTGAATTCATGCATGTTGAGTTGTTTTGATGTTCCAAGTATTTTGGTAAAGTCTGAGTGATGATTTATGTGGATATTATGATTGAGATTCCTAAGTTTTGTGTTTTTGATGATTTTAATTTGACAAGTCAAACAATTGATGTTTGGCACCAAATTAGAACATGTTTCATCTTGCTATATGATAGATCCATGTTTAAAATCTCATGAAGTTTGAAGATTCCTAGAGAGAGTTACTTAGGTTTAAATACTATAAAACCATGTCTTTTATAAATTGTAATTGACCAAGGTGCTTGACATTTAGCTAAGCTTGGATATGTGACTTTCACGCTGCCCTTGCTGGTGGTTTACACATACACCTAGACACAGATATGTGATGTGGCTTATTTTAGTTTGTTGCATACATAGAACTAATGGATGGAATCTATTCCCTAGCTTCGGTCAAGATGGATGTCATGAGACAAAAACCACTACGAACCACTTCACCACATCGTGGTCATGGCCTGGTGAAGGAAACAAAGTGTAAGATTGCTTTGTCTTACAAAAACCTATAGGCAGAACCACCCTTTCAGTCAGTTGGTGTCAACACAAGGGAGAATCCACCTCGCAGCGGTGGCAGTCATTGCCGATGCCCAGTTCATGGATGAGAGACTTTGGAGAAGAAGACGAACTCTTCTATCTATGGAGGTCTATTTGAGGAAAGGCCAAGGAGGAGGCAGTTCTTCTTGCTTGCTCTGCCATGGCAGCAGTTGTGCCAACGAGCTTGTTGAACCGCAAGGAGAAGCAACACCTTGCCGTGGGGGGTGCTTGAGAGCAGGCTGGCGAGCGGGAGCTATGCTAAAGGATGGAAGTAGACAATCATGAGGGATCGACCAAAGATCACATGGAGTGAGAATGTGTGTGAGAGAGATGGAGCGTCTGAGATCCTCACTGAAGGAGAACCTGACGGAGGAGGCCCTCAGGAACAACAATGTGACTCTGGTTGATGAGCACCGATGCAGAGAGGATGGAGCACCAACGTAGTCGGAAGAGGAGAGGAGTGTCACTTCTCTCCTACCGGATCTATTCCTGGAATAGTAGAGATGTGAGGGTGGAACTAGGGAGGCCGACCAGCACCGAAGACCTTCCATTACAACCACGACGTCACAGGAGAACAGATGCTCTCATGAGCGTCGAGCCTGGGAATGCCATAGATGATGATGGCACTGGAAGTCCGATGAGAGGACCAAAAGGAGATCATTCTTGTAGGAGTAGTAGTAGACTCCTTACCAGACTCATTCCTCGACTGTCAGAAGGTAGAGATGATGGGCATTTGATGTGTTGATTTTTTGTGAGAAAGAGAGACAGAGAGTTCCAACGGAATGCCTAACCAGGCAAGTGGATCAATGAGCCCGTGGATCTAACCAAAGATTCACACTATATGGGTCCCAACCCAAATATCTGAGCCAACAAAGGGAGCTGCCCATGAGGGGCTGACGTGGCGTCATCCCATTGGCTGTGAAAGGTAAATATCTCAGTTATTTCCCATACCTTCAAAAAATCATAGAAAATAGATTATTTATCATAAAATTATAAATAAGGTACCAAAATTCTCAGAAAAATGAGTAGAATGCAGTAGAATTATAATATCAGGATTTTGTTACACTAATAATAGTGATATCATGTAAGTGGTGAAATGCTCATATGATGGATAATAAATATCAAACAATGGCCTAAAATTATGAGAAAATATCATTAGATCTATATTCATGCTATAATACTTTTAACGTCTAATATTATGGAAATCATGAAATTTGCTTCATATGTCTAATTAGTGCTTTTAACCCTAAATAAAATATAGAAAATACATAAATGGTCAATAAATGTTGCAATATTTAATATAAGCTCATATCAGTAACTGGAAGATAATATGTAAATTTGAGATTAGTTAAATGCATGAAATCTAGGTTATATGAAGGTGATCCTTAATACATGGGTTGTAACCCTAAAATGCTTAATGATTATGATCTAGGGTTAATATATGCACAAAATGATGTGGAACCTAATATTCAAATGTTGAACCCTATTATGAGGAAATAATATGGAAAATAACATCAGTAAGACAAAGCTAAAATAAGAATGTAATTAATGATGCACATATACTAATGAACTATGCTAAACCCTAATGGACATAACTAGGGTTAAGATGATGAGAACCTGATGGTGATATATGATATTGTCTTAATTAGGGTATGACCAAGAGTGATAGTTGATCCATGAATATGTGTGATGATTAGCATATCTCTTTAGAAGGTACGTCATTACCTTTTACTTGGCTTATTATACAATATGCTTGCATTATATGTGTAGTAATATACTTGGCATATGATATTGGATGAAATGATTATTCTCGTATGATATCTTTCTTGATTTTCTATACTTATATGGCAATGAACACATGAAACTTAAAATACCTAATCCATTATATGGTAGCACTAAATCTCTTTGGTAGAATAGTGCATTGATGAAAGTACTAAATCTCTTTGGTTGAATAGTACATGTGAGCTCTAAATCTCTTTGGCAGAATAGTGCATTTATGACAGTACTAAATCTCTTTGGAAGAATAGTACATGTGAGTACTAATTCTCTTTGTTACAATAGTGCATGTGGTTGATCAATTATACATATAATGGAAATGAGACTAAAATATGTGTTCTCTTTTGTTAATAAACATCTTTGTGCAAGTATATGCTTTTTTTACTGCCAAGTTTTAGTTTTATCTTATTACCAAGCTTCATAATGAGAGGTATATAAAAAGACACATGGGCATACTCTGTACAATATTCTTGAATATTGTGCTGACGTGTACCACATGTAATCTTTTGTTTAGGTTTGAGGACATATGATCTTGAAGATCTAGGATAGTTGAGAGTTATGTGGTGAACTGATGTATAGGTGGATATGTTGTCTTAAGATCCTGTAGTTTAGTGGTAGTACATGTATATGTATAAGTTTGTTGTTCAATATGTAATACGAAATGTTGTAACAATTCAACATGTAATTATATGTTGAACGGTTAACATGTGTTGTATGATTTTATTATTGTTCATGTGCATGTGCTACTGATTGTTTCCTTCTGACTTCCTCTGATTTTCTTCTTCTTAGCCTAGTGTGTGGTGTTTAAATTGGGATTCTCATGGAGGTGAGGTTTTAATTTGGACGTCACACATCGAATTAAGTTTTAGAAAATTTCAGGGACGTCACACACACGCACACACACACACACACACACACACACACATATATATATATATATATATATATGTATGTATGTATGTATATATACATATATGTATACATACATATATGTATACATATATGTATATATATGTATATATACATATATGTATATATATATATACATATACATATATGTATATATATGTATATATACATATATATATGTATATATATATATATATATATATATATATATATATATATATATATATATATATATATATATATATATATATATATATATATATATATAGGTTAGGAAGTGTGTACCGGCCGGTACATGTAACTTACGTGTACCGGCCATTAAAATAGCACACGTGGAATATGTTTATAAAATCCAACCATATGGATTGATTCAACACTTTATAGATTACATGTGTTAAAAAATCATAACTATATCTCATATAGATCATGAGATATAACAATACATCATTCATTGATTTCTACAATTTCTGCAACTTACCATTGATTAGAAAATGTACATTTTCTTTTGTTAAATGATCTATGAATGTCATATTGTGGTGATTTTTTGTACACATCTTATCTGAGGGGTATACATTACATCCATAAGGTTGGATTATTTAGTTGAATTTTACAATCACCATAAATGAAGGTGGGTACATGTAAGCTACATGTACTCAAGTATACAATTCTTTTAGCCATATATATATGTATGTATATATATATGTATGTTTATATATATATATATATATATATATATATATATATATATATATATATATATATATATATATATATATATATATATATATATATATATATATATATATATATATATATGAAAAGCTGCAAAAAAGTTCTTCTCCTACACACAAGGACTATATATGGTCTTTATCATGGATTATTCTTCATCTTCTTTAGAATCATCTATGAATGGTTCACCTATTTGGGAGTATCCAGACGAACATGAGGCCCATAAGAAAAGGTGAATGAACGAGATATCCATTGTGTAGACATGGATCTCAAGTTTGTCATCTCAAATCCAATGGACAAACTACTCAAATCCATCTTGAATCTATCAACACTTTATCAACCTCATCCAACCTTCTAAAGAAATGACACACCAAAATCAGGCATACTAGACTGAGATTGCACTAAAAATTTTGGTAGATATACTCTTTTTCTAGTTGTTCAGAAACACTAGTCTCCAAGCAATCATTTGATCAATGTAAAACACCCTTTCAGAAGTAGAAGGGACAACAATAACCTGAGGCAGGATTTGATGATGAGAAAACTAGAAGGTTAGACTAGTAGTAGTCTCTAGATGTGTTATGACCCACTCCATGATTAGCTAATAAATACCTCAAATTTTGTGAAACACCTTGATTAGTGCTAAGCAATTTGTTAAACATCATGAAAAATTTAAGATAAGACAACATGTGAATCAATAGTCAAGATTTAATCATCTAAAGTAATTAATGATAATTGTAGTGTTAATAATTAACTTAATTAAGTTGAGTTGAGCACTCACTGTTGCAATTAGTGACTACTGACTTGACCAGTTGTGACAAGATAGATAACATAATTTTATGCCTTGGGATGATAGAGAATCTCGTGCTTGAGAGTGTGCAAGAAAAATCATTTGAATCGGACCCTCGAGGAAGAAGTTATAGCCTTTTTAGTTTTCTTGGACTTGGATGCAATTTTACCATTAATTGGTTATGTTTAAGTGGGTCGGTTGCTTTTCTTTCCTTTATCATCGTTTTCCCGATCAATAGAACAGGAGCAGCCGCAAGCGGCGCCCTGTACCCGCCCGACCTACAGCCAGGGCAGAGGAGGCGAAGGGCAGGGCGATTTTTCCTTGAGCCCTAGCTCCGACCAGCAACGCTACCATCACCCCCTCGTTCTCCTTCCCTTCCCCTTCCTCTTCCTGCCAACTGATCGCCCAAGCTGCTTGGGCAGCCGGCGGCCAAGCTGCAGCGCAGCAGCTGCATGGCTCCGGCCAGGAGCCTTAGGGTGTGAGTAGCAGCATCAAGACGGCCGCCCAAACTCCGCCTTGGTGATCCGAGCTTGATTCCGTAGCTTCCCCACCTCCATCCCGCCACCTGCGCTCACCGGTGCTCCAAATAGCAGGGGCGGCGCCCCTTTTTGCAGCTGCGGTCAGCTGCTTTGGCTCGACCGGGAGCTCGATTAGGTGAGCAAGCAGCGCGGAATAGCTACCCCGACTTCGTCCTTGGGGTCCAGACAACAAACCAACATCCCTAGTTCTTGATTCGGCTTTGGTCGAATTTATCTTCAATAGTGTAAGATACTGTTCAATTGCAACAGGTTTACTTTAGATTTCTGTATGAACACCGATCGGCCGAGTTGCATATAATTCGGCCGAGTTTCTTTATTAGGATTAACGTACAGCGTTTTGATCGGCCGAATTGGGTGTAATTCGGCCGAGTTTCCCTTTTAGGAAAATCAATCAGGGTTTGGATCGGCCGAGTTGCGGGTGGATCGGCCGAGTTGTCAGCCGATCGGCCGAGTTCCCAGAGTGGTCGACCGAGTTTCAAGGGTGAGTAGTAGTTCATTTAGAAATCAATATTTAACTCAATTTAATTGTTTAAGTGCTTCTGTATCAATTGATATAACTTCTAAATAGTGTAGTTTATACAATAGAGTATGTTAGATTCATTAGAACTGAACTACGTGATATGCTTAGTGAAAATGATAAATTTCCTGTATTATAGTTGCAATGTATTTGCTGATTTAAAAATAGTTGTTTAGCATCGAAAGTGGATAAATGATATTTGTTCATGTTTAATGATGATAAAGGATATATATTTGCTTCATGTGTTATTTAGATTGTGCATTATGCATGAAATGTGATATTCCTGTTTAAATGTTTATTTGTTAATCAGTTAATAGACCTAGGTGCCCTAACACCGTAGAACCCCTAAAAGAAGATCTGTTTCTTAGGGGTGAAACTCGTGTCCAACATCAACCGGTTGAGTAATTCTGGTGGCACGAGGATGGAAAGGGAGGCAGTGTCTAACAACAATCGTGCTTGTGTCATGATGGCACTGGGAAAAAGAAAACACGGTTATCTAACACCATTCGTGCTTGTGTCACGAAGGTAACCCTGTGACCCTCCGCCGGTGTACTCAGGTTAAAGGAGGAGTCGGGAGCACACGTGGTTGTGCATTGAGGCCGTAGAGCCTATGTTTCTGGCCGGAGAGCCAGGGGTCCTGTAGCAGAGCAGGGCTGGCGTCAGACTTAGCATTTCCCGGGTGTGTCGCTAAGTCTTGTACGGTGGGGTCGTAGCATGGACTTGTTACGGATCTTTATATGCAGAGTACACTGCATATGATTAGGGCATAATAAAAATGAATAAGTAATTATGTAGGATCACAGTAAATTTATATAACTGTTTATTTACCTGAATTATCTGTTGATGCTTAGAAATGTGAATATTATCTGTATATCTGCTATGTTATTAGAACTGCCTTGCCTAATTCTGCATTTATGTTTAATTTCAATTTATAAACATGATGAGTTGTTTAGTGATAGCTAAGTGAAATGCTATTCACTGAGCGAGTAGGCTCATACCTCTACTCAAAACATTTTCAAGTCAGCATCAGCATCAGGAATTGGAAGGATCGTTTCATCCCAACGCTTAGTTGATAGAAGATTTGTAGTTAGTCTAGTTAGAGGTCTCTTAGTCCATTCCCCTCGATCTTCGGGACAAGGTGTGAGTGAGTGAGAGAATGTGTACAAAGATGTAAATTAATGTTATGCTTTCTTTATGTCAAACAATGTAAAATGCTGTAGACTCTGTTTATATTGCTAGTCAGTTAATAAAAATGCTTCTGCAGTTTGTTTAGTTTCATTTTACAGCATAAATCAGATTTTCCTATTAATATCTTTAAATTGTTTTAAAAAGTGAAGAGCGTTTGGCTTATGAGTAAATCCCATCCTGTCACGTCCTAATCTCGTGGTTTGTGGTTAATGCGAAATTGGGGCGTGACAATTTTGGTATCAGAGCTTTGGTTTGAGTACATAGTTACTCAAGGTCAGGGGACGATAAGAGACCAATAGGATTAAGGTTTAGGAGTCTTTCTTCTATCTGTAATTTTCTAACAGGAAGTGTTCTGTTATATTATTGCAGATAGCAGGAAGAGGATGTGGTCACGAGAATCAAGTAATGAGCTTAAGATAAGTCGTTAAGAATCATTAAGGTCAAAAGATAAGGTTATAAGTAAGACGAATAATGAATGATGTGTTTTAGCTCTGGAAGGTCTGAGTATTTAGATACCCTGGCCAGGTGTCTGAATACTTAGATTGACCAGTATCAAGCTACTCTGTCTGTTCTTCTCTGGATGCCCTGGCCAGGTATGCAGAGGAAGGATAGGCTAGAGAGAAAACCCTAGAAATCTTAGGGTTAGGAAATCAGAAATTAATGTAGGAGTAAGAGATTAAATAAAGGATGTGATATAGCTCCTACTTTATATTGCTTATTGATTAAAGATCATTAGAAACGCTCTTATAAGCATGAATTTAGACTTTCAGTTTGTACAATAAGTATGATTCTTTTATAATGTTGTGACATGAAGTGAATTGTTTAATGTTTGTTTTCTTTGTATTAAAGTAGAACCGAAATTTATGTTTAAATGAGTTTGCCCTAAGTGGATATTCATTCCACATGTTTAATATTGAATAGGGGTAGATTAATCCTGAGTAGCTCTTGGCTTCAGGACTACAGGTTCGGCCTGGTCCGGCTGGCAGGATGCGTTACTGGGATCTAATGACTCCTATTAACAGTAAAATAAGCATAGACTCTGGATGATTTAGACCCGTAACATAGTGAGAATGTATATACATTAGGATGTTTTAACTATAATAAGAATTCTAAATGTTCTTTTGTCTCGAGAATTAGGGCTTGAGAAGCATAGACCCTAATCGGCCCAAAACAGGGTTTTGATGATACATAAATACAAATTTGACAAGTAAAGTGTTTTAGTAAATAATTTTTAGTATTTTATGTGTAACTTTGATTTGGCTAAAATTGGGATATGATTTGGGTATATAAAATGTGAATAACATTAGAAGATATCAGAATTTTTGAAGAGTGTTCTGACCTGTTTATCGGCCGAGTTTCAAACTCGACCGATCACATTTTCTGAATGATATAGCAGTGTGGTAATTGAATTGTATCTTTTTATTGGTATATCCGATTGAACTCAAATTTTAACTGTGATTGAAAAATACAATTTTAGACACTCTGTTAAATTGGCATAATTTTTGGATGACTTTTGACCCCTGCAGTGAGGGTGTCGGCCGAGTTTGTAACTCAGCCGAACCTGCTGCAGACTGCAATATAGCAGTGCACTGTTCGATTTTTAATTAATTATTGGTAACTTGAAATGATCTCAAATTGTTACTGGAGGTCTAAAACTCCATTAGACATAACATATAAAATTTCCAGAATTTGTGGAGCTTCTGTTAACTGTTTAATAAACGAATTACAGAAACTATTGTAAAAACTGAATTTTCAGCCAATATAATTAAAGCTGAGTGTTGGGTTAATATGCTATTGACCCAAGCAACTCAAATTGATTTATATGATTGACCACACACACACAATAATGCTATGTTATTGATAATGATTAAACCCTAGAATGTTTAGAGTTGTAGTAGTTTAAGGGATCTCGATAGTGATTAAACCTTGAATACTAGTATCTCTGTAAATAAGATCTTGAGATATGTTCTATGAAAAGTAAACTGGCTTTGATAGTGACCTAGGGTTTTGAGGTAGATAAACTGATCGGTACATGAACAACATGAAATGACTTAGAGAAAAGAGTAAAACATAAACCTAAAATGTAATTATAAGAAAGTAGCATAAAAAGCAGAGTATTACCCGATATATGATATGAAGATAGCTGATGAAGTTCATGTTTTTAAGACATGGCGTCACTATCTTTATGATGTGACAATAGATTATCACCCTGGTAAAGAGAATGTGGTGGCTGATGCTTCCAGCAGAAAGTCAAGTTTAACAATTAATGCATTCTCTATGAGAGGTTTCAATAGAAGACCTGTTAGTAGAAATGTGGGAGTTGGACTTAGACTTAGGGGTGACAGCACAGAGTGATTTGATTGTATAGATGTAAGTTCAGCCTACTTCTTATAATCAGATCAAGGAACTACTATGGGGTGATAGTGAGTTAAACCAGACTATGTATGACATATTGTGTGTACCTCGTGATAGAGTAAAATTCTTTTAAGGGGAAAAGCCTGAAAGAAAAGATTTTTTTATGGAAGTGTATGTATTGATGTATGCTATGCTTTCAGGAAACACTAAGATGTATATGAATCTCAAGTAGTTGAACGGATGGTCAGATATGCAGAAGGATGTAGCTGAGAATGTAGTTAAAAGTAGTGTGTGCCTGTAGGTTAAGGCTGAACCCTAGAAACCTATAGCTACCTTGTAATCTTTTTCTATGCTTGAATAGGAATGGGAATTTACCACAATGGATTTTGTGATAAGATTTACCCACGACACCTAGAGGTTGTGATTTGATATGAATGATTGTGGATAGACTAATTTAGTCTGCTCGCTTTCTTCATATTAAGTCGACCGGTGATGTCTCGAGACTTGACCAAGATATACATGGATGAAATAGTTAGGTTGCCTAGTAATCCAGTTTCAATCATATCATATTGAGATTCTAAATTCACATTTAGGATTGTAGAAACAGTTGCATTGTGCTTCGGGAACAAAGTTAAGATTCAATATAACCTTTTCAACTGCAAACGGATGGCCAGTCTGAGAAAACCATTCAGACTCTTGAGGACATGTTGAGAGCATGTGTTTTGCTTTTCAGTGGAAGTAAGAATGAATATTTAAGTCTTATACAAGTTGCCTTATGTGGATGTTGAGTTTGGAAATACATAAATGATAATGGTACAACTTGGGTATAAACCCAGGCAAAACAAATTTGGTAAACCATTAGGTGCATGATTTCAAGATAGTAAGATAGTATTAAAATATGCAAATAAATCTAGTTACATGTTTCCTGTTATGTTAATGGGTATGACTTAACATTTACATGAATTGACACGTTTCTCTGAGATATTATCAGAAATTCTCAAGTACTAATAAATATTTGTGATATGATACGAAAATAACTCTTAATTGAGTTATGTGATGCATAAACCAGGAATTTGGTTAATATCCACGTACTTCGAGAAATTTCAGATAATGGATAAAAATTACAGATGGTTTCTTATAAGTGGAGTAAATTACTCTTATTGGTGTAATAAGATGTTCAATTACATAAATTTAGTATGTATGTGCCAAAATTGATTTGAGTTTGGAATATTTATGAATTTTTAATCTGTTTGTATGCATGATATAAACATCACTCAGTAATTACAATGATTTGAAATATACTGCTCTGCCAGTTCCAGAATGATACCGTATTGTGATTTGAATTGCAATCAAACAGATGAGATAATGGAAACCCTAAGAGTAGGGTGTTGCCATGTGATTAGTGAATGAGATAACCCTAAGAGTAGGGTGTTGGCATGTGATAAGTGAACAAGGCAAATGAAACCCTAAGGATAGGGTGTACGATGAATCAAGTATTTTAATATCAATTCTCAGTATGATATGTAGTGATGTTTAACAGTTAAATTGCATGATTTAATTTTAGTACCAAATAGACATGCATTCTGTTTATTTAAGAATTTTAGTTTGTTTGCATGAATAGTATAATAATTTCTTGGTAATTATCATAAAGTGAGATACTGCTATAACAGTTCTGGAAAGACAATGTTTTGTGGGTTGGTCTGGGATCAGATCAGATGTGTCTTAGGTTAAGGGACCTATACAGATGGTTGATCAAAGGATCAAGAAACTCACAAATTGTGAGATACCATTAATGATAGTTTTGTGGAGAAATCTTAACCTAGAGGAAGCTACGTAGGAATACGAGTTTGAGATGCATAACAAGTTCTCTTTCCCTTTTAGGAATTTCGGGACGAAATTCTTTTAAGGGGAAAAGGTTGTTATGACCCACTCCATAATTAGCTAATAAATACCTCAAATTTCGTGAAACACCTTGATTAGTGCTAAGCACTTTGTTAAACATCATGTAAAATTTAAGATAAGACAACATGTGAATCAATAGTCAAGATTTAATCATCTAAAGTAATTAATGATAATTGTAGTGTTAATAATTAACTTAATTAAGTTGAGTTGAGTACTCACTGTTGCAATTAGTGACTACTGACTTGACCAGTTGTGACAAGCTAGATAACATAATTTTATGCCTTGGGATGATAGAGAATCTCGTGCTTGAGAGTGTGCAAGAAAAATCATTTGAATCGGACCCTCGAGAAAGAAGTTATAGCCTTTTTAGTTTTCTTGGACTTGGATGCAATTTTACCATTAATTGGTTATGTTTAAGTGGGTCGGTTGCTTTTCTTTCCTTTATCATCGTTTTCCCGATCAATAGAACAGGAGCAGCCGCAAGCGGCGCCCTGTACCCGCCCGACCTACAGCCAGGGCAGAGAAGGCGAAGGGCAGGGCGATTTTTCCTTGAGCCCTAGCTCCGACCAGCAACGCTACCATCACCCCCTCCTTCTCCTTCCCCTCCCCTTCCTCTTCCTGCCAACTGATCGCCCGAGCTGCTTGGGCAGCCGGCGGCCAAGTTGCAGCGCAGCAGCTGCACGGCTCCGACCAGGAGCCTTAGGGCGTGAGTAGCAACATCAAGACGACCGCCCAAACTCCGCCTTGGTGATCCGAGCTTGATTCCGTAGCTTCCCCACCTCCATCCCGCCACCTGCGCTCACCGGTGCTCCAAATAGCAGGGGCGGCGCCCCTTTTTGCAGCTGCGGTCAGCTGCTTTGGCTCGACCGGGAGCTCGATTAGGTGAGCAAGCAGCGCGGAATAGCTACCCCGACTTCGTCCTTGGGGTCCAAACAACAAACCAACAGCCCTAGTTCTTGATTCGGCTTTGGTCGAATTTATCTTCAATAGTGTAAGATACTGTTCAATTGCAACAGGTTTACTTTAGATTTCTGTATGAACACCGATCGGCCGAGTTGCATATAATTCGGCCGAGTTTCTTTATTAGGATTAACGTACAGCGTTTTGATCGGCCGAATTGGGTGTAATTCGGCCGAGTTTCCCTTTTAGGAAAATCAATCAGGGTTTGGATCGGCCGAGTTGCGGGTGGATCGGCCGAGTTGTCAGCCGATCGGCCGAGTTCCCAGAGTGGTCGGCCGAGTTTCAAGGGTGAGTAGTAGTTCATTTAGAAATCAATATTTAACTCAATTTAATTGTTTAAGTGCTTCTGTATCAATTGATATAACTTCTAAATAGTGTAGTTCATACAATAGAGTATGTTAGATTCATTAGAACTGAACTACGTGATATGCTTAGTGAAAATGATAAATTTCCTGTATTATAGTTGCAATGTATTTGCTGATTTAAAAATAGTTGTTTAGCATCGAAAGTGGATAAATGATATTTGTTCATGTTTAATGATGATAAAGGATATATATTTGCTTCATGTGTTATTTAGATTGTGCATTATGCATGAAATGTGATATTCCTGTTTAAATGTTTATTTGTTAATCAGTTAATAGACCTAGGTGCCCTAACACCGTAGAACCCCTAAAAGAAGGTCTGTTTCTTAGGGGTGAAACTCGTGTCCAACATCAACCGGTTGAGTAATTCTGGTGGCACGAGGATGGAAAGGGAGGCAGTGTCTAACAACAATCGTGCTTGTGTCACGATGGCACTGGGAAAAAGAAAACACGGTTATCTAACACCATTCGTGCTTGTGTCACAAAGGTAACCCTGTGACCCTCCACTGGTGTACTCAGGTTAAAGGAGGAGTCAGGAGCACACGTGGTTGTGCATTGAGGCCGTAGAGCCTATGTTTCTGGCCGGAGAGCCAGGGGTCCTGTAGCAGAGCAGGGCTGGCGTCAGACTTAGTATTTCCCGGGTGTGTCGCTAAGTCTTGTACGGTGGGGTCGTAGCATGGACTTGTTACAGATCTTTATATGCAGAGTACACTGCATATGATTAGGGCATAATAAAAATGAATAAGTAATTATGTAGGATCACAGTAAATTTATATAACTGTTTATTTACCTGAATTATCTGTTGATGCTTAGAAATGTGAATATTATCTGTATATCTGCTATGTTATTAAACTGCCTTGCCTAATTCTGCATTTATGTTTAATTTCAATTTATAAACCTGATGAGTTGTTTAGTGATAGCTAAGTGAAATGCTATTCACTGAGCGAGTAGGCTCATACCTCTACTCAAAACATTTTCAGGTCAGCATCAGCATCAGGAATCGGAAGGATCGTTTCATCCCAACGCTTAGTTGATAGAAGATTTGTAGTTAGTCTAGTTAGAGGGCTCTTAGTCCATTCCCCTTGATCTTTGGGACTAGGTGTGAGTGAGTGAGAGAATGTGTACAAAGATGTAAATTAATGTTATGCCTTCTTTATGTCAAACAATGTAAAATGCTGTAGACTCTGTTTATATTGCTAGTCAGTTAATAAAAATGCTTCCGTAGTTTGTTTAGTTTCATTTTACAGCATAAATCAGATTTTCCTATTAATATCTTTAAATTGTTTTAAAAAGTGAAGAGCGTTTGGCTTATGAGTAAATCCCATCCTGTCGCGTCCTAATCTCGTGGTTTGTGGTTAATGCGAAATTGGGGCGTGACAAGATGTCTCTTGTGTATCTACCCTTACATCTTATAAAAACAACCACTCGTGAAGTAAGTCAAGGAGATACAAGCATGTGTCAAAAACCATATTCTAATTCATCAATTTCTCAGACTCTACAGGATTGATCTAACATAAATATAATATATTAACTTGTAGGAAAATTTAAATATAGAACATGGAAATTTCAACTATTACTAACTATTCTTTTATAGATAAATGAAAGTCATTATTTATGAGTTTTCACCACATGATCACCTATGTAGATATTCAGTTATCAAACACAACCTATTTCCACTAATCCAAAAGATATCCAGGTATTTGATATGTAATGAAGTTTTATCTGACCAAATCAAATCTAGGTTTGTAGTGACAACTATTAGCTCGTGAAAACCTATCAAGAACAATCTTTTCTCCTAAATGTAATTTTTAAAATTTTCAAAAAAAATCTCAACTTAAAGTGCATCAAATTGGTTTCTTCAATAAAACATCCTAAGATTGAATTCTTTCTTTAGATAATAAAATACTAAATCCTACTCTGAAACCCTTTTTCTTCCCATATGATGAAATTGACATGTTTCATTAGTGTGCATTACAATATACCACAAAGAGCATTCTTGAAAACTATGAGGAAACTAAAGAACACTAAGAACATCCTCCCCTTCTTGAGGAGTAGATCTACCATGTTGAAGATTCTAGAAGACTTTCTACCCATGTTTAAATAGGAAAATAAATCAAATTATGGATCATCTATAATTTTGAGAACCATTACTGACTGAATAATAATAGAAGTTTCTAAATATAAAGGATTCAACCCTCCACACTAAATGAGATTACTCAAAATCAAAATGATAATCTATCACTAATCAGGCACATTGCCAAAAAGGCATATAATTAAAATCAATTAAACTTTTCATCCATTCTAGAGAACATTTACACAAAGGTCTAACATATTACACATACATACATATATAACCATACCAGGTATCTTTACATCTATTCTGTTGCCTCAGTCACAACCTTCTACAAAAGATATTGTCCACATATTTACAACATGTTCATAGAACAAGATGAATTTCCAAAAAGTTGAGTCAATATAGATCATCTATAAAACTCCTAGCCCCGACTTGAGAGTAGAACAATGACTCTAAGACTCTATACTAACCACACCAAGCTTCTGTCACTATTGATCTTCAAACTACACCACTCACCACACTGCGTCTGATGACACTTCCAATCACCAAAAAGATGTGCTGACTCATGAGGTGAGACCCATGTCCCAACAAGAGATATATTTTCAAGAACATTCATTACTTACCAGGATTAAGTACCTTAAACAATTTAAGCCAATAATATTATAGAGTTAAAATATTATATCACGTACATCAAGATTTGGTATAGCTAGCATTATAAGTATAGTTAATTTCTCTTATTTCCTTACAATTTATCCACAAATTAAAAGAAACAAGGAAAGGATCATCATCCAATGTGATTTACCATGTAATCTTAATAGTTATACTACACTAATGGATTATATATTTTATTACACCCTAGGTAATTTGAGGCATACCACTCAAACTATAAGATGACCACTACAAAATGGAAATCAGTCTCATATGAGATCTAGGATGATTAGAATCTAAGACATGTTCCCTTTAGTTAGCATGAGTAACAACTATAGTGGAAAGTCATCCCAACTACTAAAACAACCTAGTCTACCCTAGGTACATAAGCCATGACATAAAGCCATGGCGTATATGCACATAAAGTCATCCCAAGCGATTGCATGGAGTCAGATATTAATTAATCAATTAATGGGATTATTTGGTTAATGAATGAATTCCGGAATATTCTAATTAATCCACGAGCATTTTAATTAACACAACGTTTCTGTTTACTGATGGGTTTAGGAAACCCTATTGCCCTTCGTATCCTGTTTAAAGGAGGATTGATGGCCAATATCTATATAAGATAGATAGAGGATTTTCAGTTTACGCTCACATACGTAAACCCTAGCCGTCATCATCCTTAGGAGATAAAGGAGAGAAACACGCCGCTAGCACGCTGCCGTAGAGACACGACTCCTTCCCGCTGAATTGGGAAGCGCGACGTGGAGTTCCGTCCATCCATGTGGACGAAGTAGAGATGCAGACGCCTTGACACCTGCGTTCGGAGGACGTCGATGACCACCACTTGTACGCGCTACGAGTGGCATACATCACTGCCGCAAAGGAGCGTCGCCGGATCAACATGCGACAACGAACGGGAGAGAAGTTCCGTCCGTGTAGGCCAGCGTCGTTGCACACCGTCGTGCAGCGGGACATCTCCAGACTTGCTCCGCGATAAGGTATATCCTACAAACACTCCTTCCAAATACGTTGTTGTAGACGAGATCCTGTTTCGGGTTGCGTGGATTTTATTGCTTCCGCCGCACATGTTTTCTCAACAAAACCCAACAGTGGTATTAGAGCAGTGTAGATCTACGACGTATTTGGATTCATTTCGATATGATCGAATCACTATATACTGTTTTTATGTTGCATACAATGCGAATTAAACCTGCTAATGTGCAAATCTAAACCTAATTCTACATACGCCACAGGCTTCTATTTTTGACGTTTTAGATGGGGTCAACTATGGAAAATATTGATTTTCCTAAGTGCATGCAAGTAAAATTCTGTAGACCTTTTAGGGGCTCTGCTCCTGAGATCCCGCGAGGGGCGGCCTCCCCTCGACCCCCACACAGGGGCGCTGCCCCTGTGTACCCCGCATAATCTGTGTGGGAGTTAAAAAATTATTTAATGGGGAATGTCCCACATTAAAAGTACTGCAATTTTAATTTGTATGTATGCATATGTAGATATACCTATGATAGCATATTCGTCACCTTTAAATTTTTTTTTAAGTGGTGAGTGCATGCACGGTTATGACCTAGTATCCCCTTTTGTGAATGTTGTGAATGAATGTGGATGTCGATCATGTGGATATGTTTGTTTGTGAATTCTATGGATGTATAATGGTTACATATGAATCCTTTGTATAAAGTATTCGACTTGCATGTCGAGCCTCATCTCTTATTTCAAAGTGTAATTAATTCTTTCCTTTTATATTTGTACTCATATGATGCAATAGAGATAGGATTAGTTTTAGTATTTGTAAACTTGATGTAAGGAGGCCACTTGAAGATCCAACTCCAAGGAGTGTCCATGGAGAATCACCATGAAGATCTAATTCCAAGAAGCAATCTGAAGATCCAACTCCAAGGAGCGTCCATGGAGAAGCAACAAGAAGATCCAATTCCAAGAAGCAACTTGAAGTTCCAACCTCACGAACCATCCATGATGTTGTTCATTGTAATGTTGATCATTACATGCTTACAGGTTGATTCACAGGTGTTGCATGAGATGCATAAGACCATAGGTGGACCGTAATCCTTTATTGCTCCAAAGCATTACAATAGTATGGCCATAACCGATATATTTGTGTTTGTGATTACATGTCTATCGTTTGTGGTTGTGGATATAGTAGTATATGATACATACTATAAGTATGTGGTGTTTGGATATGTATATGTATTAATAAAACCCCTCAATTAATAATATTAAGTTTTAGTTGCCTTCCATTAAGCAACACACATGAAAAGCTTGATCGACTATGTGTGGGAACACCTACGCGTGGTACACGGTCTATCTCATGGAAGTGTGATGGTGGGTGTGTGGGTCTGCCTCCGCAGGGTGCACACTCATCGTGTTGGCTTATGGGTTGGACTTAACTGGGGAACCTTGATAGGATCAAGTACCTAGAGGCACACAGATGCATCATGGCAAGGAGTTGTGCATGATCATCTATCCAAGAGTTGCATATGATGCAATTGGAAAAAGTTGCTTACCTTAGTATTTGGTATTTGACGCCGACATTGGCTGGGCATTGATCTAATTATTTTGGGTCTTAGCTCACTAGAAGGTTGTGCGTTGCAATCTTTCGAGTTGATAGTGAGGGCTATCAATTTGAATAAAATAGTGGGAGCGTAATTAATTAAAGGCCTAATTAATCTCGTTTATCAAATCTTTACAAGTCAAAATGTTTTGGACTAAATGCAAAATTTTCTTTTGTAGCAATCAAATGGCAAACAACACTCACACGTTCTCATTGCGATCAATCCTTCAGAAGAACAAACTTACCGGAACCAACTTTCAAAACTGGTTTAGGACATTGAGAATTGTTCTCACACATGAGCGTAAGCTCTATGTCCTTGAAACACCAGAGCCAGAGGAGCCCGCCGTAAATGCACCCAAGGCTGAAAAGGATGCTTACAAGTAGCACCTTGATGATGTCGTGGATGTCAAGTGCCTGATGTTATGCTCAATGAACTATGAGTTGCAAGAGCAACATGAGAACATGAATGTCATGGAGATGGTAATACATCTCAAGAACATGTATCAACACCAAGCAAGATAGGTGAGATATGATGTCTCAAAGGCTTTGTTCAAAAGCAAGATGAAAGAGGGAGACTCAGTTGGCACCCATATACTCACCTTGATTGGGTACGTGGAAAGACTATCCAAGCTGGGATTTCCCCTAGGTCAAGAGTTGGACACTGATGTTATTCTACAATCGTTGCCTGAATCATATAATCATTTTGTCATGAACTACAACATGAACAATTTTGACAAGCCGTTGTTAGAATTGTTGGGCATGTTGAGGACAGCTGAAGCACAGATGAAGAAAGACAAGCCCAAGTCTGTGATGGTGATCAGCAAGGCAAAGGGAAAGTCAAAAGGCAAAGGCAAGGCTAAGAAAAGTTCTAAAGCCAAGCAGAAGCCAAAGTCATCCGCGCTCAAAGCTAAAGGTGGGACTCCAAAGAAGGCAGTTGTCACCATTGTCACCAGCCTGGACATTGGAAAAGAAATTGTCCTCTCTACCTAGAGGAACTGAGGAAGAAGAAGCAGGGGATAGAGATCTCCACTTCAGGTATATACGTTATTGAGATAAACTTAAATACTTCTTCGTCATGGGTACTGGATACCGGATGTGGATCTCACATATGTTCTAATATGCAAGATCTGATAAGAAGTAAGCCTTTACGAAAGGGCCAAGTCGAGCTGCGGGTTGCTAATGGAGAAAGAGTTGCTGCCACCACAGTTGGAGTTATTAGTTTATCTTTGCCTACGGGCCTTGTAATAGAATTAGAGAATTGCTATTATGTACCTGCCATTAATAGAAATATTATTTCTGTATCATGTATGGACAAGAGTGGATTTGAATTTCACATTAAGAATGGAAGATGAGATCTTTTATGGCAATGCCCCTATGTCTTATGGTATCTACTTGTTAGAACTTGAGACTAGCATATACAACATAAATACTAAAAGGTTAAAAATTGAAAACTCAAACAAAACATTCTTATGGCATTGTCATCTTGGGCACATAAACGAGAAGCACATATCTAGACTCTATAAGGATGGTTATCTAGACTCTTTTGATTTGAATCATTAGAGACATGTGAGGTATGTTTATTAAGGAAGATGACCAAAACTCCTTTCACCGGACACAGTATGAGAGCCATTGATCTGCTAGGGCTCATACATACTGATGTATGTGGACCTTTTAGATCAAATGCTAGAGGAGGCTATCAATACTTCATTACCTTTACTGATGACGTCATTAGATATGGCTATGTGTATCTTATGAAACACAAGTTAGACACTCTTGAAATGTTCAAGACTTTCATGAATGAAGTACATAAGCAACTTGGTAAGAGTATTAAAGCACTTTGTTCAGATCGAGGTGGCGAGTACTTAAGCCAAGAGTTTGAGGACCTTCTGAGAGACTGTGGTATTGTATCACAATGGACTCCACCTAGTACACCACAACATAATGGTGTGTCAGAAAGAAGGAATCGTACATTATTAGACATGGTACAATCAATTACGAGTTCAACCG
Organism: Alisma plantago-aquatica; assembly: GCA_963693085.1. NCBI lineage: Eukaryota > Viridiplantae > Streptophyta > Magnoliopsida > Alismatales > Alismataceae > Alisma > Alisma plantago-aquatica. Next base: position 89,187,177 of record OY856410.1, on the reverse strand, counting down.
AACTTCCAATATCGTTCAGGGGATATGCTCTTGAAACTGCAACATTTACACTTAACCGTGTACCTTCCAAATCGGTTCAAAAGACACCATATGAGATATGGAATGGGAATCGTCCCAATTTGTCTATGTTAAAGATTTGGGGATGTGAAGCTTATGTTAGGAAACAATTTCCTGAAAAGCTTGGACCCAAATCAGAAAAATGCTATTTTGTTGGATACCCCAAGGAAACTCGGGGATACTACTTCTACACACCAACTGACAACAAAGTGTTTGTTGCTAGGACTACTGTATTTCTTGAAAAGGAATTTATTTCCAAAGGAATTAGTGGGAGGAATGTCGAGCTTGAAGAAGTTTGAGACCAACAAGAAAGTAGAGAACCTGAGGAGGTACATAAGGAACATGAAGACTTACAAGTTGTTGTGGAATTTCAAGTTCCAAATGTAACACAGGAACCTCGTAGGTCTAGTAGGACACGACTTGAGCCTGAGAGATTTGGATTTCTCGTGACTCAAGACAGTGATGAATTGGGCATAGAAGACGAGCCAACTTCCTATCTAGAAGCTACTAAGGGACCAGAATCTAAGAAATGGCTCGAAGCCATGAGATCTGAGATGGAATCCATGTACACCAACAAGGTATGGACCTTGGTGGATTCACCCGAAGGGGTAAGACCCATAGGGTGCAAGTGGGTCTTTAAGAAGAAGACTGACATGGATGGAAATGTTCAAACCTATAAAGGTAGATTGGTTGCGAAAGGATTCCGTAAAATTCAAGGTGTTGATTATGACGAGACCTTCTCACCAGTTGCCATGGTTAAATCCATCAGGATCATGCTTGCCATTGCAGCTTATCATGACTATGAGATTTGGCAGATGGATGTTAAAACAACATTCCTTAATGGGAATTTACTCAAGGATGTGTACATGACACAACCTGAGGGTTTATCAATCCAAAGGAAGCCAATAAAGTCTGTAAGCTACAAAGGTCAATCTATGTATTGAAGCAAGCATCTCGGAGCTGGAATCTACATTTTGATGAAGTAGTCAAAATGTTTGGCTTTAGTCAAAATGAAGATGAACCTTGTGTTTACAAAAGGGTTAGTGGGAGCATAGTCATATTTCTCATATTGTATGTGGATGCCATACTATTGATGGGAAATGACATCCCTACTCTTCAGACAATAAAAGGTTGGCTAGGGAAGACCTTCTCTATGAAGGATTTAGGCGAAGCATCCTATATACTAGGGATCAAGATCTATAGAGATAGATCTAGAAGGATTCTAGGCCTAAGCCAGAACACATACATTGACAAGGTGCTAAAGAGGTTTAGCATGGAGGGTTCTAAGAGAGGTAACTTGCCCATGTCCCATGGGGTTACGATCTCTAAATCCCAATGTCCTAGTTCATGTAATGAACGGGCACACATGAGTAAGATTCCATATGCATCAGCAATTGAATCTATCATGTATGCGATGTTATGTACTCGTCCTGATGTGTCATATGCTTTGAGCATGACGAGCCGATATCAGTCAGATCTAGGTGAATGTCACTGGACAGCCGTAAAGAACATCCTAAAGTACTTGTGAAGGACTAAGGATCAATTTTTGGTATACGGTGGTGAGGAAGAGCTCGTGGTAAAGGGTTACACCGATGCTAGCTTCCAAACTAATAAAGATGACTACAGATCACAGTCTAGATTTGTGTTTTGCCTGAACAACGGAGCTATGAGATGGAAGAGTTCCAAGCAAGAGACGATTGTGGATTCTATAATAGAGGCCGAATATATTGCCGCATCTAATGCTGCACAGGAAGCTGTGTGGATCAAGAAGTTCATTTCTGAATTTGGAGTGGTTCCAAGCATTGGTAATGCAATTGAGTTGTTTTGCGACAACAATGGAGCAATTGCACATGCTAAAGAACCAAGATCACACCAACATTCCAAACATATTCTATGGTGGTTCCATCTCATACGAGAGATCGTACAACAAGGAGATGTGAAGATTTGCAGAGTACCTACACAAAGCAATGTGGCTGACCCGCTCACAAAAGCACTTTCACAGCAGAAACATGACAGACATGTTCGATCACTTGGATTGAGATTCATGAGTGATTGGGTATAAGTGCAAGTGGGAATCTGTTGGTATGTATGCCCATAGAGACTATCATTCGATGATTGTAAATGGATACTATGTAAACGATTTGTAATACTACATTGATCATATTAATAAAGGCAAGTTTCCAATCTATATGTTTGTGTTTTATATTGTGAGATGACCATAAATCTTATAGATGTCTATAGAATAATATACTCAATGACATATGTCTTTGAGTTGATGACCTGAACAGTGAGATCATATGTATGTTAAGAGTATGTATTCTTGTTTTGTCCCTAATTGGTTGTTATTGTGTAAATATCCATAAACATCAATAACACATAAGATTAGAATGTATGTTGGTTGATGGAAGAATCTCATTATCCATGATATGGAGATATCAAACCAAATACATAGATACTTGTTAGAGAACAGTGTATCAGATAGACCCACCTTGAGAGTGACACATGGATACCATGATTGCAGTTAGAGTCACATCTCATAATGATGGTGGTGATTGTGGTTCTTAGACCTAAAGTCACTACACTTATCACATGTCGTTCGGTGTATTTTGACATCATCCACCGTGGTCCTGAATAAGGATTGCCATAAAGATGGTGCTTGGGTGCACTGTGACACATGGGGATGATTGTGAGTGATGTAGATGGAATTTGTCCTTCCTACTGGAGTTTGATATTCCGGCCACTTGATAAGCGAGACTGAGAAATGCATGGCCATGCTGATGTGAGTCAATATGTGATATTGAGCTTACATATATCTCAGACAGTCTGCTCTAGTTCAAGGAACATGGATTGAACATTCAAGAGGATAACAGTTCCATGACTCAAGTTCAATTAGAATATCAGCGACAAGGGAACTATACAATCACTGTAACACCATCATTAATGATAGGTTAAGTTGTTCTCCAACTTCTCCAATTACTTGGGTGGCAATGAAGTCTTGCTAGATACCAATCATTGCTTGTGAAATCATAATATGATTATGGATATCACTGCCAACATAATTTGGAGCCTATCGGGTCACACACATAGGATGTGTTGGAATATGAGTATAATTGTGGATTTGATTGGAATTGCTTCGAATCACATTGATTACTAAAATGTTTATGTAATCAATTAGAATAATATTAGAGTGACTGGCTCTAAGTGCAAGTGGGAGTTTGTTGGCATATATGCACATAAAGCCATCCCAAGCGATTGCATGGAGTCGGATATTAATTAATCAATTAATGTGATTATTTGGTTAATTAATGAATTCCAGAATATTCTAATTAATCCACGAGCGTTTTAATTAATGCAACGTTTCTGTTTACTGATGGGTTTAGGAAACCCTATTTCCCTTCGTATCCTTTTTAAAGGAGGATAGGCGGCCGATATCTATATAAGATAGATAGAGGCTTTTCAGTTTACGCTCACGTACGTAAACCCTAGCCGTCATCGTTCTTAGGAGAGAAAGGAGAGAAACGTGCCGCTAGCACGCCGCCACAGAGACACGACTCCTTCCCGCCGGCTTGGTAAGCACGATGTGGAGTTCCGTCCATCCGCGTGGATGAAGTAGAGACGCAGACGCCTTGACGCCTACGTTCGGAGGACGTCAAAAACCACCACCTGTACGTGCTACAAGCGGCGTACATCACTGCCACAAAGGAGCGTCGCCGGATCAACCTGCGACAGCGAATAAGAGAGAAGTTCCGTCCATGTAGGCCAGCGTCGTTGTACACCGTCGTGCAGCGGGACATCGCCGAACTTGCTCCGCGATAAGGTATATCCCGCAAACACTCCTTCCAAATACATTGTTGTCGATGAGATCCTATTTCGGGTTGCGTGGATTTTATTGCTTCTGCCGCGCATGTTTTTTCCACAAAACCCAGCAATTACGCCCTGGGTAATTTGAGGCATACCACTCAAACTATAAGAAGACCACTACAAAATGGAAAGCAGTTTCATATGAGATCTAGGATGATTAGAATCTAAGACATGTTCCCTTTCATTAACATGAGTAACAACTATAGTGGAAAGTCATCCCAACTACTAAAACAACCTAGTCTACCCTGGGTACATAAGACATGACATAAAAAACTATGCTATACAACCCTCGAATTTGAGATACGATCACAATCACTCTCAACCACTTCTACATCCAAGGCACAACCTCGACCACTCTCCAAAATCTTGGGATCAAGATGTTATGGATATACCCTCCCTGCACCTACATATACTCAATAATATATGACTCTGAGATCCTTTTAGATCACTCCTATCACTATCCAGCAAGTCCCGACACTAAAATAGTTCTATGAACACAAGGCACTATTTAATTAAGGTTAAACTTGATTAGTTAAGTCAGTTTAATTCATTTTGACTGCATCAATTTGTAGGGAAATATGGCATTAGATAAGCAGTGAAAAAAAAAATCTTCCATATTCCCCATAAATAGAAGATCGCTTCAACAACTATGTAATGGGAAGGATGGTTTAACGAGTTCATACCTGGTCCTGGTGAAAGTCCAACAAATATTCCTCATTGTAGTAATTGAACTCTCTTCTAGTTGCACTTAGATGACATCTGCAGAAGCTCCTGGTCTCGACCACAGATAGAAGCCTAACAGTGCACTCCTAGCAGGAAAGATATCCATGCCTATATGGTAGTCCAGACAGACCGTCTAGAACTCCTATCATTCTACCAGAATAGATAAGAAGGAGTTGTCCCTCATGTTGGTACACTAGTCACCAACATGCTCTCCACAATTGTTATCCCTTGTTATCCCTCCCTTTATCAGGTAGGACTTACTCAGGTTCTCTCAGTTTCCACAACCAGAGAAGACAAATAATTGTCAGAGGCAATTGAGTTGTTGTGTCTGATTAGCCTCCAATACCCCTCTATTTATAGGGGGTTATTGTTAGGGTTTCCATTCTGTGTGGGAGTGGAAGGGACCAGAATTTCATGAAAATTCAAAAGTTGTGACAGGACAAATAGTCAGTTCTCAGAACGAACTAAAATGTTGGCATGCGAGTCGATTGGTTCACCCAGTGAATTGGTCATTTCTTTATGTTTACCAATTTCATATGAATTGGCAATTCTAATCCAATTAATGCACGACATGATGCTAGCACTAATCCTTGATGCAATCAAGTTGCACCATAAAACGGGCATCTCGCTTCATGAAATTGTCATCTCGCAAAACCAACCCAGTTAGATCACTAAATGAATCGGTCATTTCGCTCCCGTGGTTCATGTAAAATTCAGCCAATGCAATTTCCAATCAAGCTGACACTCCAACCGGTGGGTTTAACACTTGAACAGGTCGGTTGGGAGTTTAGTTAGTTGTTCGTTTTATAAATTGAATACCTAAACACTTTAGAAATCAATGTAACTATCATTCATGATTAAAATCATCTTCTAGATGTATCCTATGTGTGTGACCCATAAGTGCCTATTATGTTGGCATTGAATGTCCATAACCTATTTATGACATCACAAGCAAAGAGTCGTGCCCAGTCACACATCATTACTACCCAAATATTCAGAAAAGTTGGAGAACAACTTCAACCTATGATTTGTGTCATATGTTATAGTAATTATCCAATTCCTTTTTCTCTAATATCCAGAATGAAATCAAGGTATTGAATCATCATCCTCTCAATTTTCAATCCATGTTCCTTGATCCAGAGCAGACTGTTTGAGATATGTGTGACCTCAATATCATATATTGATTCAAATCAGCATGCACATACCTTTTCAGTCTCACTTATTAAGTTAACTAGATATAAAACTCCAATAGGAGGGATAAATCCCATCTACATCACTCACAATCATCCCCATGTGTCAGAACACAACTGATCATCACCTTTATGGAAACCCTTATTCAAGATCATGTTGGGTGATGTCAAAACATACCGAACAACATGTGATGAGTGTAATGACTTCAAGTCTAAGAACCACAATCACCACCTTCAATATGAAAGATGATTATGAAAACCATATTATGGTTTCTATGTTTCACTCTCAAGGTGGGTATGTGCAATACATTATTCTCCAACAAGTAACTATGTGCTTGACTGATGAGATTTTGTCATCAACCAACACCCACTCTAGTCTATAGTGTTACCGTTGTTTATCTGCCTTCCAAAATAACATGTGACTAGGGACATAATAAGAATGTATACACTCTTAACATTTGTATGATCTCATTCGTCAAGTCACACACTTGAAGACATACGTCATTGAGTAGTGTCATTATTTAGGCATTCATTATGTTTCAGCATTATCTCATAACTAAGTGAAACAAAATGAACTATAAGTTAGCCTTTATAATTAATAAAATCTTTTTATATTATATGCCATCACAACCATCTTATGATTTGCTCTCTGCACATACATACCAACACAATCAAGTTATGTATAAGCACAAAAAAGATTCCTATAGAAGTCATTGGGATTCAAAACCTTAGAAGATATAAAAGTATTAAATAGTTTGACAACATTCCTACATAGAGGATTTAACCATCCCTGGTCATGAAAGTATCGACGAACAACTAGATTGTATCAATCTATAAGAATTACTATGATCTTGACAACATTATGTTTGTAAAATAGTATCAATAATATTCAATTTAGTACAACGAAGTTACACTCTATATTAAAATTTCGTCTAAGTGTTGTTACACCAGCATAACAGTAGATATAAGCATTATAACCACCATAATTTAACAATTGTGACATCTTTCAGAGTCATTACACCTATATTATGAAGTCTAGGCCTTTCATTCTCAAAGAAATAGTTCAAAATTCTACAAATAATGTTCATAAGGTCTGAAATATAATCGACATACTTGGCTCATCACCTTATCATACATAACAATACTTACAGAAGCCATCATTTAACATTTATGTGTCCTAAAGGAAAATAAAAAAATATGCAAGTAGAAAGTAAGCAAGCGATGCATTCAAAGTTAGGCAACTCACCTGATTGAGAGAAGAAAAATGGAACCCAAGATGGAACACTCGGAATTAGCGGCAAGGTGCCAAGCTCAACCCACTAAAACTTAGAAAAACGCCTCAAATCACCATGCATAGGGTGAAAGTAGAGCAAGGAATAAGAAAAAAAAAGTTCTCAACCCACAAGCCTAGGGTTCCAGCAAGAAAACACCAAGAAAACTTAAGAAACACCAAGGAACTTGGCCGCATGAGGAAAGAGGGTGATGAAAAGCAAGGAAACAAGTAAAAGTGAAAGAATATTACATGAAGGAAGTTAGATCCACGATCAAAATCCTTTGGATCATCCAAGAGAAGCTTGAACTAGAACATGCATCCAAAAAAATCCTAAGATCATCATCCCTGATGAAACCTCGTCGACTTCGTTTCTTCCAAGAAATCTCATTGGGCTCTTTGGTTGTAACGAGATTCACCAGAACAAAAAGAAAGGAGTGGAAGAGATGGGTATATATATATAGGGTCATAATGTAACTTTCGTCAGGAAATGACTCAGTAGGTCAGTCTTGATCTCATCAGGCACTGAGACTTCATCGGCCAAAAAATAAGATGACCACTAAAAGTCCATCGAGCATCAAGAAATCTATCGATTACCAATATTCCATCTATCAACTCACATAGACCCATCAAGCAACACTTCATAAAATCATTCGGGCACTGCCAAGCCATCGAGCATTGCCAAGTCATCATGCACCAGAAGCTCTTCAATCACATAGATATCATCACCTAATGAACTCCTCAACTAACCCACAACTGACCATCAAGCATTGAAGATCCATCATCCATCAAGAAACTCATCGACCATCATGAAAAGAATGGTCATAAAAAAGCAACCGGTCACCAGAAAGCCATCGACTAATGAGAAACAACAAGGGTCGTGGAAAAACCATAGGTCTATGTAAACATAACACTACCATCTCACTTAGCTTATGTATCTCCATCACAACATGGTTCAAAAGCATCCAATGGAGAAGTAATATTATAAAATGTTTATGTACATCATGAAGCAACTCAAGAAAGTGTCACGACTATGTCCACACAAGAAAGAAAGGGTGATTTAGATAAAAATCCACAAGTTACATAAGCCAGTATAACTTGAGAAAACAAGGTCTATTCTGATTCAAAATTTTAAACATAGATTCATCATTCAGATTGTAAAAGAGTTAACTTTAAAGATTAAGCATCTATTTTAACCAATTAAGCCAAGTGAATCACATTTATAGGTTAAGCAGGGTTAGGGGCCTTACAACCATAAACCTCTAACAAGGATTTTGCCCCTGAAATCCTATGAAAATAAGGATGGGTACCTCCTATGCATCTCACCCTGTAACTCCCATATGACTTCATGCACACCAAGATAGTTCCACAACACCTTAACTAAGTCTATATCATTCCTTCTAAGATACTACACACACCTATTTAGGATCAGCATGGGACCCTGGACATAGGTAACATCCTCCTCCAACTCCACGTTCACTAGTTATAATGTCTTCTTTCTATCTGGGTGACACTTCCTCGTCATCAAAACATGGAACCCAACATGTAACTTGTGCAACTCGGATGGTAACTCCAACATGTATGCCACCTTACCAACCTATGCTATAATAGGGTATGGTCCCATAAACCTAGGAGCCAACTACTATTCTTCCCAAACCTCTATACACCCTTCCAAGGGGAAACCTAAAGATATCACAAACTTGAAACTCCAATGGTCTACAACAGTTATCATCATAAGACTTATTCCTATCCTGGGCTTCCTTAACTATTACTAAATCACGTTGATCTTATCTGTACTCTATTGTAACAACTCAGGACCCAAGAACTGGCACTCACCCGCTTCATACCAACAAAGAGATGACTTGCGTCGCCTACCATACAAAGCCTCATACCATGCCATGTCTATACTCCTCTAGTAGTTGTTGTAGGCAAACTCAATTAATATCATGTAGATATCCCAACTTATAAGAAACTAAAGTACACACATACACACTCAGAAGATCCTCTAGCATATGTATGGTCCTCTCTTACTGGTCATCTGCTTGCGGGTGGAAGGCAATACTAAATATTAATTGTGTCCCCAACACTATATGCAGATGTTCCCAGAATCTTCTAGTGAACTAAGGACCTCTATCAGAGACTATGGCAACTGGTATGCTATGTAGATGAACAATCTTATCCACATACAATTGTGCCAACTTCTAATATCTATAGGCAATCTTGACCACAAAAAAATGAGCTAACTTTTTCAATCGATCCACTATCACGCAATGGAATTATGACCCTTGGTTGTCCTAGGAAGACCAACCACAAAGTCCATAGTTGTATGATCTCATTTCCACTACAGAATTATCAAAGGATGTAATGTCTGTTCATAATTATGATGATCTACCACTAATAGACTGGGCATGTCATGAACCACTACTCTATTGTGAAAGAATATTGTGTCATCATCTATATCTTGAAGTCTATCATGGTTGCCATCGTCAAACACTAATATGATGTTCTATATCAAAATATTATCCTTCTGCACATCTATGATCTATTGTATCAACTTCATCTTGACATGTAGCTATGCCGACAACCATGCCAATTGAGATACTTCCAATGTTACATTTATCTACCAAAAAGACACTAGCATGTCCCACTTCTGACATGCGATGGAGTGAAACTACACTTTATCAATACATGAAGGGGAGGATGACTTTCTATTCAAAGTATCATCTACTAAATTTTTCCCAAATGAGATTCTATCGTACAATTGTATTCCTTGATTAGCTCCATCCATCTCCTCTTCCTCATGTTTATCTCCTACTTTAAAAAGATGTATTGGATATTCTTGTGATCCATGAAGATTTAGAACTTCTCCTCATACAGATAGTGTCTCCAATCTTCAAGGCAAGAACAACATTTGCTAAATCTAGGTCATGAGTTGGGTAGTTCTCCTAATGTTTCTTAAGATGTCAAGAAGCAAAAGAAATCATGTTCTTATCCTGCATCAACAAACATCCCAAACAATTATTTGAGGCATCACAGAAGATGATGTAGCCCTTTTCATGCTCTAGCAACACTAACAGTGAAGCACTCATCAACTTCTCCTTCAACAGATGGAAAGAACATTCACACTTATCATCCCAAACAAAATGAACACCCTTCTAGTCAGCTTGGTCAAAGGAAAAGCTACTGCACTAAAGTTCTAGATGAACCACTTGTAGTAGCCGTCTAAGCCTATGAAGATTCAAACCTCGGTTAGTGTCTTAGGCTTCTCCCACTCCAACAGTGACTCCATCTTCTTAGGATCCTAAGAAAATGACATGACCAAGAAAAGTTACCTCAGTCATCTAAAACTCTCACTTATTGATCTTAGAATATAGTCTAAGTCATCTCAACAACTCTAAAGACTAATGAACGTGTTTCTCATGATGTTAACTATCCCTAGAGTATATCAAGATAATATCTATGAAACTAACATGAACTGATCAAGATATGGTCTGAAGACCCTATTCATCAGGTCCATAAATGATGTTGGTGCATTAGTTAGCCCAAATGGCATAACCACAAACTCATAATGACCATACCTAATCCTAGAAGAAGTATTAGGTATATAATCTATCTTGATCTTCATATGGTGATATCTTGACCTCAAATCTATCTAGGAAAACACTATAGAACCACTCAATTGGTCAAAAAAATCATCCATCCTCGACAACGTGCACTTGTTCTTGACTGTAACCTTGTTCGACTATTGGTAGTCTATGCAAAGCCACACAGAACCATCCTTCCTCTTCACAAAAAACATTGGAGCACCCCAGGGTGAAGTTCTTGGTCATATGAAACCCTTCTCTAACAACTTCTGTAACTGTTTCTTTCACTCGTTCATCTCATCTAGAGCCATCCTATGGTGCCCTTGTGCTATGGGTTGCATGCCTGAAATTTGATTGATTTTAGAACCAATATCCTTTGGGGGTGGAACACCTAGAAACTCATCTAGAAAAACATCCTCAAATTCATGCACTACAGGTACATCCTGGATACTAGGACTCCTCACCTTGGTAACATCACATGAGCTAAGAAAGATTCACATCCCTATCTCAACAACTTCTTTGGTATCACCACATACACCAATCAAGTAAGAAGAATCTTCCTATCTCCTTAGAAAGTCTAAGAGAAATCACCATCATAGGACATTGTGGCTTTGAAACTATAGTTCTAAACAACTTTATACTTCTCCAAGGTATCCATCCCTAGAATCACATCTAATACATGCTTATCAAGTGGCATGAGATCTACTTGAATGCTATGCCTTGAGAAAGAAAGAACGCAAGATGGAAACACCTCCCATAACATCATGGAACCAACTGAAGGTGTGACATCCCTTGTCACACAAAGCGAGATTACTCAAAACTAAACACGGAATTAACACTAAGAAAGCAGATTACCAAAAAAATATGAGAAATTAAAACCAATTTCATAACCATGCACCAAGCTGGTCTCATCATGTCTGAAGCCATAAACTAAGACCAATTGTATTTTATTCATATCAAAAGGAGTTACATAAACATTATTCTCTGGATGACTAGCCAAAATCCATTGAATGTGATAACCTGCTCATGTACACAAATCATGTTTGCACCACCATCATATAAAATCAAAAATTCAAACATGTGTATAACATCTATAAAACTTCCCCAAGGACCTGAGAGTACATGGATGAAACATAGGACTCTATTACTAAACTGTAGCTGCATATCCATGATCCAACAACTAAAACACCTCAGGATGTCTACCTCAACAACAAAATCTCTGTCCTAGCATGCACATCCAACTAAAAGATGTGAAAACCCATGGAGCGAGACCAAACATCCTAGTGAGAGTTATAACTCTCCGCCAAAATCTATTAAAAGAACATGTAGCTAAAATAGTAGATTATACTATTAACAGATAGGAAGATTTAGCTAAATGATATAAGTAGAACAATTAATATTCTAAAAAGGAATACGAAGAACATGTATATTTTCTACCCATAGAACTATACAAAAGCAAAGCAAGGCCTCAATTAATGTTTCATATTTGATCCTATGTAAAATACTACATGACTGATTACATATTTTATTATTCCATAAGGATTTGAGTCGTACCACTCAAATCTAAGAGACCACTACTAAGTCAAAATCAGTGCCATACAAGGTCTATGAAAGAACCAGAATCCATGACCTCACCCCCTCAGACAGTATGAGTGAGCATGTAGTAACATCACCAGTCAAACTACTACCATCGACATATAGTTTAGTTGTACAAGTCTAGCCCTCCTTGGTATCGGTCACGACGCTAGTGGAATTGAGATACAACCTGCAACCACACTCCAACCAAGGTATGGCCCACAATAAATCCTGTATCACATGTCACTGAGCTACGACCCACAACTGCACTCCTGTCAGGGAATGACCCACACCATTTTGGAGTGTACAAAGATTAGGAGACATCACATAAAGTAGATTAGATGATATTTCAAACAACACTATACATGAATATGAATTGTTCATGCATGAATATCATTAGGTGTCCAAATGTGTCACACAACCATCTAACTTCACCTTATATTGACCACTTAACCATATAGTTCGTGACCTCCCACCATGGTCCATGTCATGACTAACCCTTATGTCATGTCTTGCCCACATCATTAGGGTAATGGCTTCACTTCTTCTAGCTATCTCGACCACTATAACATGTAGTGACCCAAGCCCTTCATGGTCGTAACCTAACACACTAAAGGGTGTTTCAAAGCAAACAAAGCAAGAACAAAGCCTCACCACCAAGAATAACTAAGCCACCACCCACTAAGGGTCTCAACCTACCATTACTAGGTCAAACTAAACCACAACAAGGGTATCTCAACCAAAGGTTATCTAGGTCATGACCATCAAGAAGTAGGTGTCACGACCACACTGTGGTACACCACCTAGGTCACCAAAACAGAACAGAACAAAGGGGAAACTATGCCCATCATGAAGAAAAGGTCACATAAAACGGTCACCAAGATCCTAAGTGATGGGTAACACCTTCCATGTATTAAGTATGTATGTCAACTATTCATCACGTATGTGTTACAACTGCATTAAAATAGTTGTCACATCCATAACACATCTACATGTGGTCATATCCCTAATAACCTCAACATATAGTCACAACTGTGGTGCTCCCTTACCCTGGTCGCGACTGCAATGCCTCATCTCCTGGTTGCGACTATAATGCACCCCCAACTAGGGGTCTCGTCCAATGTTCAAAATGGGGCATCATATCCAGCCAACAACATGGCATCTTGACCATCAATCCTCTAGCAATGTCGCGACCTAGACCCTAGAGTAATGTTGCGACCCAGACCCTAGAGTAACATTGCGACCACTTCACAATGGGGCATCACCACCGAATAAGGCAAGGTGTGGTGAGTAGAACTAGAATTAGGCATTTCAATCCCAATCAAGTACTAAGCATGTATGTCTCGATCCAAATGCCACATGTGAGTATATGTATCAACCCCATAACACCAAGAATTCTAGTGTCTCAGTCAAGACAAGGTCAAATGGTAAGAACACCAAACATCACTAAACTCAAAGCTCATGGATCCAAGGCCATCAAACCCTAAAATGAGCACCAAGGTGATCATATAGATGTTGGGTTTTATGGAGAAAACATGTGCGGTGGAAGCAACAAAATTCCACTCAACCCGTAACAGGATCTCGTCGACAACAACATATTTGGAAGGAGCGTTTGCGGGATATACCTTATCGCGGTGCAAGTCCAACGATGTCCCGCTGCACGATGGTGAAACGCTACTGACCTACACAGACGGAACTTCTCTCCCGTTCACTGTCATAGGAAGATCTGGCAGCTCTCCTGTGTGATGGTGTGCGCCGCTCGTAACACACATGAATGGTCGTTGATGTCCTCCGAACGCAGACGTCTTAGCGTCTGTGTCTCTACTTCATCCACGCGGATGGAATGGAACTCCACGTCGCGCTTCCTAAGCGGACGAAAGGATTCATGTCTGTGCGGCGACGTGCTAGCGGCTCGTTGCTCTCCTTTCGCTCCTAAGGATGGTGACATCTAGGTTTACGTACGTGAGCATAAACTAAAAGCGTCTCTCAATATCTTATATAGATATCGACCGTCAATCCTCCTTTAAAGAGGATATGAAGGGAAGTAGGGTTTCCTAACCCCATCGGTAAATAGAAACATTGCATTAATTAAAATGCTAGTGGATTAATTAGAATATTCTGGAATTCATTAATTAACCAAATAATCACATTAATTGATTAATTAATATCCGACTCTATGCAATCGCTTGGGATGGCTCTATGGGCATATATATATACCAACAGACTCCCACTTGCACTTACATCCAGTCACTCCAATATTATTCTAATCCATTACATAAACATTTTAGTAATCAATGTGATTCAGAGCAAATCCAATCAAATCCACAATTATACACCTATTCCAACACATCCTATGTGTGTGACCCGGTAGGCTCCAAATTACATTGGCAGTGATATCCATAATCATATTATGATTTCAAAAGCAATGATTGGTATCTAGCAAGACTTCATTGCCACCCAAGTAATTGGAGAAGTTGGAGAACAATTTTACCTATCATTCATGACTGGTGTTACAATGATTGTATAGTTCTTTTGTCGCTGATATCCGGATTGAACTTGAGTCATGGAATTGTTATCCTTTTCAACATTCAATCCATGTTCCTTGAACTAGAGTAGACTATCTAAGATATATGTAAGCTCAATATCACATATTGACTCGCATCAGCATGGCCATGCATTTCTCAGTCTCACTTATCAAGTGGCCAGAATATCAAACTCCCGTAGGAAGGAAAAATTCCATCTACATCACTCACAGTCATCCCCATGTGTCACAGTGCACCCAAGCACCATCTTTATGGCAATCCTTGTTGAGGACCATGGTGGATGATGTTAAAGTACACTGAACGACATGTGATAAGTGTAGTGACTTCAGTTCTAAGAACCACAATCACCACCATCATTATGAGATGTGACTTTAACTACCAATCATGGTATCCATGTGTCACTCTCAAGGTGGGTCTATCCAATACACTGTTCTCTAACAAGTATCTATGTATTTGGTTTGATATCTCCATATCATGGATAATGAGATTCTTCCATCAACCAACATACATTCTAATCTTATGTGTTATTGATGTCTATGGATATTTCCACAATAACAACCGATTAGGGACAAAACAAGAATACATACTCTTAGCATACATATGATATCACTGTTCAGGTCATCAACCCGAAGACATATGTCATTGAGTATATTATTCTATATACATCTATAAGTTTTATGGTCATCTCACAATATAAACACAAACATATAGATTGGAAACTTGCCTTTATTGATATGATCAATGTAGTATTACAAATCATTTACATAGTATCCCATTACAATCATTGAATGATGGTATCTATGGGCATACATAACAAAAGATTCCCACTTGCACTTATACCCAATCACTCATGAATCTCAATCCAAGTGATCGAATATGTCCGTCATGTTTCTACTGTGAAAGTACTTTTGTGAGCGGGTCAGCCACATTGCTTTCTGCAGGTACTCTGCAAATCTTCACATCTCCTCATTGTACGATTTCTCGTATGAGATGGAGCCGCCGTAGAATATGTTTGGAATGTTGGTGCGATCTTGGTTCTTTAGCCTGTGAAATTACTCCATTGTTGTCGCAAAACAACTCAATTGCATCACCAGTGCTTGGAACCACTCCAAGTTCAGAAATGCACTTCTTGATCCACACAGCTTCCTTCACAACATTAGATGCGGAAATATATTCGACCTCTATTGTAGAATCCGCAACTGTCTCTTGCTTGGAACTCTTCCAGCTAACAACACCGTTGTTCAGGCAAAACACAAATCCAGATTGCGATCTGTAATCATCTTTGTTAGTTTGGAAGCTAGCATCGGTGTAACCCTTTACAGTGAGCTCTTCCTCACTGCCGTATACCAAGAATTGATCCTTAGTCCTTCTCAAGTACTTTAGGATGTTCTTTACAGCTGTCCAATGACATTCACCTGGATCTTACGGATACTGGCTCGTCATGCTCAAAGCATACAACACATCAGGATGAGTACATAACATTGCGTACATTATAGATCCAATTGCTAATGCATATGGAATCTTACTCATGCGTGCCCGTTCATCATATGAACTAGGAAACTGGGTGTTACAACCCCATTTTTTGGGTTCAATTGGTGAGAAATGTAAATTCTCATATTAAAGATAATTGAACATAGAATGGTATAATTTGTTTTGAATACATGGAGGAAAGAGGATAAGAATGACCTAGCATGGTACAGTAAGTGATATGCTTGTGCCTTAATAGCTTTCTAGGGTTAAGTAGACTCATGTGGATGTAAACCCTAGACCTAAGAGCTTTTGTGATCATGGTGTCAAGAGATAGTTTTCCTCCCATCTTGGGAGAGGGACCCCTTTGGTAGGGTGTATATCAGTTTTGTTGGTTCAAGGTAACCTAAAGAGGTCTCATAGGATCTTGAGAAGCTAAGTGAAAGGTACATGGTATGAGAATGAACCTACAGACCCATAAATATCCATCTCTATATGCATATGGATGTGTTACCATGGAGGTAACCGATATGAGGCTTGACCAAGGTAGGCAGGTTGCCATGATCCCTATGGAAGGATGGGAGCCAGCCCATGAATGCAGAAAAAGAGATGATGAAGACTTGGGTAAGGTTCTAAGTGAACATGTACTATAGTGGAGAATCCTAAGTCTATCCTAGGGTCAGGTAGGGATAAGACCGATGAAAGTAGGAGTTGCCTAATTCCCTAGTTGCACATGACCATAGGGTCGGGAGGTAACAACTATCATTGTCTGAGGACCATGGGTTAGGAGATTGATCACCTTCATGAACTCATGGGACTCAAAGGGAAGATGAGTAGGGCACTCTCTTGATGCATAAGGGAAGAGGGATGACCCCAAAAGAGTCGGTACCCTATAGACCTAGAGGAGATGACCAAGGATATAAACCTCAGTAGGCTCAAGACTAGTTTTCCATGAAGGTAACTTTGATATCGAAATGGTTGTGATGTAGAGACATATGAGGCACGTTGCAACTTAGATGTAAAGGTGTATTGGTAAGATGGGATGTACCATCTCTACTCTTGGAACAGGAAGAACTATGTATTTGGACTGCAACCAAATGCTTATTTCCTCTTGTTATGGGAGTGAGAGATAGGACATTACGCCTGTCATACACCAAGGATAAGAGATGATGTAGGTTGGAACGTTACCACGAGAATTGGGGATAGAGAAGATAATCTACCCTGGTAAAGTGAATGATACATGGATGGTTTGTAAACACTAAGAGGAATGAAGTAGTCACCTTATGACAATGTTTTTATCATGAGCTATGTAGAACTTACAAGTTATACCAGGTTGAGTTTGAGCACCATGATGATGAAATCAGAGAGTGTTCTTAATTGAAGATAAACATAGAGTTTGAGGTGAGATGATAAGTGAAATACATGGAAGTGTATGTCTTCAACGTTACCTAATACCTAAGGATGTGAAGTGGTAATGGATGCTCTGGTTGAGATACGTCTGACTTGTTTGACTAGAAGCTAGAAGAGGTTGTTTGGCTAACCCTAAGTTTGAAAAGGAGACATGTTTGGATAACACTCAGATGTTACAAGATACATTGAAAAGTTAAGGGTTGTTTGGTTAACCAGTCTAGTCCTTGATGCAATGAAAGGATGGTGGTAGAACCTCAGATGCACTTCTTTGGAAGAGAAGGTGATGAAACCCTGACTAGAGTGGTTTAGGGTTTCAGAGGAATTGATCTTGAAAGAATCATGACATATAGGAAATCATGATTGAAGATCACCATACACCGTGGAAAATGGCAATAGCACTTTGGATGCTTAAGATGAAGTTGCATGTGGTTTATGGCCATGCAAGTTGGGAGGTAAAGGACGAACCCCAGTAACCCAGTGTATCGATATAGAGGACAAAATAGTCCCTGAGAGGGAATGGGAGCTCAACACTATGGATGTTGAGATAGGTCTCCCCTAGACCAAGGAAGGTTGAAATGCAATATGGGTTATGGTAGGTCGCCTTACCTAGATAACATGAGAAAGAAAGAGTTCTGTTAAGGGACAGATCTAGTTGAACTACCCATGAGAGAGATGGTTCAACTACACCATGAAGCAAGTTCAAAGGTTCTTGAGTTTGACCTAAAGGTTCACTTCCATAAAGTGGAAGTAGGTACATGAAGAACTCAATGTTAGTATAGATTATCACCCCTAACTATGGTTAGTATGATCCAGACTAAAGGGTCTGATGAGGGCATGTGTGCTCGTTCAGGGTGATATCTAGAGACAATTTTTGTCCTATGAAAGATGTAAAGATAACCACCATAGCTAGTATTGGGATTTATAAGAAGCTCTGTAAGGAAGGTTGTGTCGGTCACCACTTCAGTAAGGTGATGTTGGTGAAAGGACCGCATGATGTTTAGAAAAGGACCACATGATGGTTAGAAAAGGGACCACAGTGCGTGTAGATAAAGTCACTTTGATTGTGCAAGGGCTGAAAAGAGCCTAGAGACGATGAGAGTCATGAGCAGATGCAAAGTAGATTGACATACAAGTTACTGTGGGAGAAAATGTGACATGAAAATCTGACCCCTCTAAGTTATAGCTAAGAGAGCTGCGTCCCCGATGCATGGGTTCTTTTGATATGGTTTGGTGGAGAAGGTTAAGTTTGACCTTACCCCTCAGGATAAAGTAATGTGTGATGAGTTCCATGTGTCCAATTTAGAGCACTATGTGAGGTAACCCGATCATGTGCTGAGCAATGAACCTAGTGAGCCCCAAGAGAGGCTGACATGGCCTGAGTCACCTGTGCAGTTTATAGATGCCAGGATGAAAGAACTCAGAGAAAAGAATATGTGATAATAAAGGTTCTTTGAAAATGCCATGGGTACGACAAAGCCACATAGGGTCCAATGATGGACATGGAAAAGTCTTATCCTGAATTGTTTGCTTGCTTGTTTGAATTTTGAGGACAAAATTCCTATAAGAGGGGAAGGATGTTACAACCCCAATTTTTGGGTTCAATTGGTGAGAAATGTAATTTCTCATATTAAAGATAATTGAACAAAGAATGGTATAATTTGTTTTGAATACATGGATTTTGTTTACAATAGCCTTGATGTCTGTGTTGTGGGCTTTATTGGCTATTGGGCCCAAATAACAAGGAAATTCAACTAGTAAATGGATAATTGAATTCTTAAGAAAAGAAATATGTAAAAACCTCTAGAAGGCACATCCAAAGAGGATTTCGTGCCTCTTGGGTTCCTTGGGTTCCAAGAAGTCCAAAGTTGCGTAAAGAAAGCAATAAGAAAAGAAAAGATTAATTATGTATTTCTTTATTAAGAAAGAAATTGAAAACAATGAGAAAATGTGGAAAATAAGTGAAAAGAGGTATAATTGAGTTATTCTTGGTGGAATTTCGTATTCCAAAGATTCCTAATGATAAAAAGGAATACCAATAAAGAAAATAAAAGAGAAATAAAGAGAAATCCTCAAAAAGAAATAATTTAATGAGAAATAAACAAGATAATGTGAAATAATGCATTTAGATGCATCTAGAAGGATAATAAGTATCCTTAAAAAGTAATTTCGAAATCATAGAGTTTCTTGGGATCCAAGGAGTCCCAATAAAGAGGAAAGAAAGAGAAAATACTAAAAAGGCAAAATAAGAGGATAATGTGTTGCATTATTAATGAATTATGAAAAGAAAGTAATTTTGATAAAAGTAAGTATTTTCCTAAGAAGATATATATATATATATATATATATATATATATATATATATATTCATGGCCATAGATTAAAAGGCAAATAAAGAGAGTGAAGGAGAGGAATTTCAGATTCCTAATATTTAAAGGAAAGAAAATATCAATATGATTAAGAAGAGAGAGAAGGTTTGCTTATCCTTGAAGTAACATGATTCCTTTTGATAAGAGACTTCGTTTCTTGATGAGCAAGCTACCATAGGGCTCCGTGACCCTCCCCTATAAAAGGGGTAGAGTTTGGGACGATTTCAAAGGAGTTTCACGTGACCCTCTCTTCTCCTTCTCCTTCTTCTTCTTCGTTTTTACCCTTAAACCCTACCTATAAGAAACTACATGAGCAAGAGGTTAGGAAGGGCTAACCTATGGTAATAGTGGAGCCCAGGGGTACCCCGATGCCAGGGAATAATGCGGCCATCGAGGCCATGTCCAGGAGCACGCACCGCAGCAGCAATGGGGCTGCAAGGATGACCACCAACCCTTGGCCCGGTGGATGCTATAATAGCCACATTGGCCAAGAATTGTGGGCACCTTGTGTGCGCCCATGGACGGCGGAGGTGGAGGAGCTATTTCCGGTGAAGATGGCGGCCCAGGGAGAGAAAGAGCGCCCACACTTGGCTGGTGAAGGCGGCCGCTAGGGTTGCTAAAGGTTGAAGACGACCTGAGTGGCTGTTGGACAGAAATACCCCTCTGGGGTGTGAAGGAGCATCCACTTACGCAGGGGCAAGATAGTCAAATCGTTATGTTTCCCGAATTGGCAAGCTAACGTTGCATGGACGAAGACACGTGGTACTCCTCCATTGGCCAAGTAAGTAAGATTTTGCTAAAATCATAACTAATTCCAGGAAACTCGGATTGAGACAAATCTTGTATGAAAATTGATCCTCAGAACAAGGGGAATTCAATAAAAATATGATCAGAAGCTAATTCATCTTACTATGCGAAAAGTAGTGTAAATCATCATCTTTAATGAATTAATGATTAAGAAACCCTATTTTAATATGATTAATGTGTTTAATAGGGTTTAATGGATCATTAGAGTTGATGTTAACCTGTTAAATGTAAAAAGGTACATTATGTTAAAAAAGGAAGAACTTTGCACATGATTAGTCTAATTTAGAGTTTATATGCTTGAAATTGGAAAAGTACATAAAGTTATCATCTTTAGTGTTTTAATTAAAGGAAAACCCTTAGATTTGATGATAGATGGATTTAATGTGGATAATATTAACCTGTTGTTAATAAAAGTGAAAATATGATCTAAAAGATGATCTTTTTATATAATTGGTTTAATTTAGGGTTTCGTGTATAATTATGCACTAATGAGCTTGAAAACCCTAATTTAGATGAATATGTTTTTTTTAAAAATTTTTAATGGTTCAAATCCATGAATAAATAGGGATATGATGATCCTAAGTCAATTTGGGTATAAAAGACTATTAAAATGAATAGTTGAGCAATTAAGGTTCATATAAATGGAAAAGGATATTTTAGGGTTTGTTAACTTAAAAAGGATAAAGTTTGAGAATTGATCTAGGAAACCCTAATGAATATTAATGAAACCTTAATGCAGATTAGAAACCTTAGAAAAGAGAATTCAAGTCAATAAGGTAGATTCTTGATAAAGTGTGTAATAAATAGAGTACATATTCTTTTCAGGAATTATGTGATTTACTTTCTTGGATCTGTGGATTGGCTTGATTGTATATACATGAATTATAAGTTGAATAATCTGCATGACTCATCAAATCAGGTATGTGGATAATTATGAATAACCGCTTTAGTTTCCCGATGGATTCCTGGATGTTTAATCGCATTGAATGCAACTAAACTGTTTGGATGTTCATATTGCAAACTATAATGTGGCTATGACTATCACAAAGAATATATGCCTACAAACTCAGATCCTGGTTCTCTCTGTGGCATTATAGCTAACCTAGTACATGGCTACCTATGGGTAGGTCCATGAGGTTAGAGAAAGACCTAGTACATGGCTACCTATTGGGTAGGTCCATCAGGTCTATGGATGACCTAGTACATGGCTACCTATTGGGTAGGTCCATCAGGTCTATGGATGACCTAGTACATGGCTACCTATTGGGTAGGTCCATCAGGTCTATGGTTGACTTAGTACATGGCTACCATTGAGGTAGGACCATCAAGTCACAATGAGTTAGATATTGGGCTATCTTCGGATAGTGCCATGCGACTCTATTACCTAAAAGAGAGGTGATATCCATGTCCATTCTAGGGACAACCCAGAGTTCGAGAATATGTATGGATTGAGTTGTATGACTTAAAATGTAATCTTGATTGTTAAATGATTAATTGAATGATTATATTGTTAACATAGTTGAACATTATTTGTTTCCCCCACATACCTGCTTTGGCTGACCGACGTTTTGTTTGTCGGCGTTTTAGGAACAATGAAAAGAACAAACAATAAAATGGCACATGTGGTACTAAATGTGAATTAAAGTGTAGAGGAGGATTAGATAGATTATTATCTATGTGGATAGAAGTTTAGAGATCCAAGTTTTCAAAAAGGTATGCAAAAATTTATTTTCTTACAACTTTCAGTATAGTATGTTAAAATTTGATAATTATTCTTGGTTAATTGCCGAACCTTTGATCTGGAAGTCATGGGTGCAGCTTCGACCTCTCAATCTCCCTTAATTGGGGGTTATCGGGAGGTGGGGTCATAACACTAGGCTTTAGAGATTGTAACCCCATGGGACATGGGCAAGTTACCGCTCTTAGAACCCTCCATGCTAAAACTCTTTAGCGCCTTGTCAATGTATGTGCTCTGGTTTAGGCCTAGAAGCCTTCTTGATCTATCTCTATAGATCTTGATCCTTAGTATATAGGATGCTTCCCCTAAATCCTTCATAGAGAAGGTCTTCCCTAGCCAACCTTTTACTGTCTGAAGAGTAGGGATGTCATTTCCCATCAATAGTATGTCATCCACATACAATATGAGAAATACGGCTGTGCTCCCACTAACCCTTTTGTAAACACAAGGTTCATCTTCATTTTGACTAAAGCCAAACTTTTTGACTACTTCATCAAAATGTAGATTCTAGCTCCGAGATGCTTGCTTCAATCCATAGATTGACCTTTATAGCTTACAGACTTTATTGGCTTCCTTTGGATCGATAAAACCCTCAGGTTGTGTCATGTACATATCCTCGAGTAAATTCCCATTAAGGAATTCTGTTTTAACATCCATCTGCCAAATCTCATAGTCATGATAAGCTGCAATGGCAAGCATGATCCTGATGGATTTAACCATGGCCACTGGTGAGAAGGTCTCGTCATAATCAACACCTTGAATTTGACGGAATCCTTTCGCAACCAATCTACCTTATAGGTTTGAACATTTCCATCCATGTCAGTATTCTTCTTAAAGACCCACTTGCACCCTATGGGTCTTACCACTTCGGGTGGATCCACCAAGGTCCATGCCTTGTTGGTGTACTTGGATGTCAGTATTCCATCTCAGATCTCATGGCTTCGAGCCATTTCTCAGATTCTAGTCCCTTAGTAGCTTCTAGATAGGAAGTTAGCTCATCTTCTATGCCCAATTCATCACTGTCTTGAGGCACAAGAAATCCAAATCTCTCATGTTCAAGTCGTGTCCTACTAGAACTACGAGGTTCATGTGTTACATTTGGAACTTGAGATTCCACAACAACTTGTGAGTCTTCATGTTCCTTATGTACCTCCTCAGGTTCTCTGTTTTCTTGTTGGTTTCGAACTTCTTCGAGCTCTATATTCCTCCCACTAATTCCTTTGGAAATAAATTCCTTTTCTAGAACTACAATAGTCCTAGCGACAAACACTTTGTTGTCAGTTGGTGTGTAGAAGTAGTATCCCCGAGTTTCCTTGGGGTATCCAACAAAATAGCATTTTTTTGATTTGGGTCCTAGCTTTTCAGTAAATTGTTTCCTAACATAATCTTCACATCCCCAAATATTTAACATAGACAAATTGGGACGATTCCCATTCCATATCTCATATGGTGTCTTTTGAACCGATTTGGAAGGTACACGATTAAGTGTAAACGCTGTAGTTCCAAGAGAATATCCCCAGAATGATATTGGAAGTTCAGCTGAACACATCATTAATCGTACCATGTCTAATGACGTATGATTCCTTCTTTCTGACACACCATTATGTTGTGGGGTACCAGGTGCAGTCCATTGTGATACAATACCACAGTCTCTCAGAAGGTCCTCAAACTCTTTGCTTAAGTATTCACCACCTCGATCTGAATGGAGTGCTTTAATACTCTTACCAAGTTGCTTCTCTACTTCATTCATGAAAGTCTTGAGCATTTCAAGAGTTTTTGTCTTGTGTTTCATAAGATATACATAGCCATACCTACTGAGGTCATCAGTGAAGCTAATGAAGTATTGATAGCCTCCTCTAGCATTTGATATAAAAGATCCACATACATTAGTATGTATGAGCCCTAGCAGATCACTAGCTCTCTCACAATGTCCAGTGAAAGGAGTCTTGGTCATCTTCCCTAATAAACATGCCTCACATGTCCCTAATGATTCAAAATCAAAGGAGTCTAGATAACCATCCTTATGGAGTCTAGATATGTGCTTATCGTTTATGTGCCCAAGACGAGAATGCCATAAGAATGTTTTGTTTGAGTTGTCAAGTTTTAACCTTTTAGTATTTACATTGTATACGCTAGTCTCAAGTTCTAACAAGTAGATACCATAAGACATAGGGGCATTGCCATAAAAGTTCTCATCTTTAGATATAGAAATAATTCCATTCTTAATGTGAAATTCAAATCCACTCTTGTTCATACACGATACTGAAATAATATTTCTATTAATGGAAGGTACATAATAGCAATTCTCTAATTCTATTACAAGGCCCGTAGGCTAAGATAAACTAATAACTCCAACTGCGGTGGCAGAAACTCTTGCTCCATTACCAACCCATAGCTCGACTTGGCCCTTTTGTAAAGGCTTACTTCTTATCAGATCCTGCATATTAGAACATATGTGAGATCCACAGCCGGTATCCAATACCCATGATGAAGAAGTATTTCATTTTAACTCAATAACATATATACCTGAAGTGGATATCTCTATCCCCTGCTTCTTCTTCCTCAATTCCTCCAGGTAGAGAGGACAGTTTCTCTTCCAATGTCCAGGCTGGTGACAATGGTGACAACTGCCTTCTTTGGAGATCCCACCTTTAGCTTTGAGCGCGGATGACTTTGGCTTCTGCCCGACTTTAGAACCTTTCTTAGCCTTGCCTTTTCCTTTTGACTTTCCCTTTGTCTTGTTGATCATCATCACAGACTTGGGCTTGCCTTTCTTCATCTGTGCTTCAGCTGTCCTCAACATGCCCAACAATTCTGACAATGGCTTGTCAAAATTGTTCATGTTGTAGTTCATGACAAAATGACTATATGATTCATGCAACGATTGTAGAATCACATAAGTGGCCTACTCTTGACCTAGGGGAAATCCCATCTTGGATAGGCTTTCCAGATACCCAATCAAGGTGAGTATATGGGTGCCAACTGAGTCTCCCTCTTTCATCTTGCTTTTGGACAAAGACTTTGAGACATCATATCTCTCCTGTCTTGCTTGATGTTGATACATGTTCTTGAGATGTGTTACCATCTCCATGACATTCATGTTCTCATGATGCTCTTGCAACTCATAGTTCATTGTGCACAACATCAGGCACTTGACATCCACGACATCATCAAGATGCTTCTTGTAAGCATCCTTTTCATCCTTGGGCGCATTTACGGTGGGTTCTGCTGGCTCTGGTGTTTCAAGGACATAGAGCTTACGCTCATGTGTGAGAACAATTCTCAGCGTCCTAAACCAGTTTTGAAAGTTGGTTCCGATGAGTTTGTCCTTCTCAAGGACTGATCGCAATGAGAAAGTGTGAGTGTTGTTTGCCATTTGATTGCAACAAAAGAAAAATTTGCATTTAGTCCAAAACATTTTGACTTGTAAAGATTTGATAAACGAGATTAATTAGGCCTTTAATTAATTACGCACCCAATATTTTATTCAAATTGATAGCCCTCACTATCAACTCTGAAGATTATAACGCACAACCTTCTAGTGAGCCAAGATCCAAAATAATTGGATCAATGCCCAACCAACGCCGACGGCAAAGACCAAATACTACGGTCGACAAGTTTTGCCAATTGCATCATATGTAACTCTTGGATAGATGATCATGCACAAATATTTGCCATGATGCATCTGTGTGCCTCTAGGTACTTGATCCTATCAAGGTTCCCTAGTTAAGTCCAACCCATAAGCCAACACGATGAGTGTGCACCCTGCGGAGGCAGACCCACACACCCACCATCACACTTCCACGAGATAGATAGTGTACCACGCGGAGGCGTGCCCGCACATAGTCGATCAAGATTTTCATGTGTGTTGCTTTATGTAAGGCAACTAAAACTTAATATTATTAATTGAGGGGTTTTATTAATACATATACATATCCAAACACAAAAGTATCATATACTACTATATCCAGAACCACAAACGATAGACATGCAATCATATACACAAATACATCAGTTATGGCCATACTATTGTAATACTTTAGAGCAACAAAGGATTACGGTCCACCTATGGTCTTATGCATCTCATGCAACACCTGTGAATCAACCTATAAGCATGTAATGATCAACATTACAATGAACAACTTCATGGATGCTTCATGAGGTTGGAACTTCAAGTTGCTTCTTGGAATTGGATCTTCTTGTTTCTTCTCCATGGACGCTCCTTGGAGTTGGATCTTCAGGTTGCTTCTTGGAATTAGATCTTCATGGTGCTTCTCCATGGACACTCCTTGGAGTTGGATCTTCAAGTGGCTTCCTTACATCAAGTTTACAAAAACTAAAACTAGTCCTATCTCTATTACATCATATGAGTACAAATATAAAGGAAAAGAATTAATTACACTTTGAAATAAGAGATGAGGCTAGACATGCAAGCCAAATACTTTATACAAAGGATCCATATGCAACCATTATGCATCCATAACATTCACAAACAAACATATCCACAAGATCGACATCCACATTCATTCATAACATTCACAAAAGGGGATACTAGGCCGTAACAGTGTATGCATTCACCACATAAAATAGATTTTAAAGGCGACGTGTATGCTATCATAGGTATATCTACATATACGTATATACATATTAAAATTGCAGTACTTTTAATGCGGGACATTCCCCATTAAATAATTTTTTGACTCCCACGCAGACTATGCGGGGTACATAGGGGCAGTGCCCCTGTGCGGGCGGGGGTTGAGGGGAGGCTGGCCCTCGTGGGGTCTCATGGGCAGAGCCCCTGAAAGGTCTACGGAATTTTACTTCCGTACACTTAGGAAAATCAATATTTTCCATAGTCGACCCCGTCCGAAATGTCAAAAACAGAATCATGCGGCGTATGTGGAATTAGGTTTAGATTTGCACATTAACAATTTTAATTCGCATCGTATGCAACATAAAAATAGTATAAAATGATTCGATCATATCGAAACAAATCCAAATACATCGTAGATCTACGATGCTGTGATACCACTGTTGGGTTTTGTGGAGAAAACATGTGCGGCGGAAGCAACAAAATTCCACTCAACCCATAATAGGATCTCGTCGACAACAACGTATTTGGAAGGAGTGTTTGCGGGATATACCTTATCGCGGAGCAAGTCCGGCGATGTCTTGCTGCACGACGGTGCAACGCTACTGACCTACACGGATGGAACTTCTCTCCCATTCACTGTCATAGGAAGATCTGGCGGCTCTCCTGTGCGATGATGTGTGCCGCTCGTAACGAGCACTGATGGTCGTTGATGTCCTCTGAACGCAGGCGTCTTAGTATCTGCATCTCTACTTCATCTATGTGGATGGACTAGAACTCCACATCGTGCTTCCTAAGCCGGCGGGAAGGAGTCGTGTCTGTGCGGCGGCGTGCTAGCAGTGCGTTTCTCTCCTTTCGCACCTAAGGACGGTGAAAGCTAGGTTTACGTACGTGAGCGTAAACTAAAAGCGTCTCTCGATATCTTATATAGATATCGGCTGTCAATCCTCCTTTAAATAGGATACAAAGGGAAGTAGGGTTTCGCAAACCCATCGATAAACAAAAATGTTGTGTTAATTAAAATGCTCGTGGATTAATTAGAATATTCTGGAATTCATTAATTAACCAAATAATCACATTAATTGATTAATTAATATCTGACTCCATGCAATCGCTTGGGATGGCTCTATGGGCATATATATATACCAACAATAGAAACACTATTAGAAAAGAGAAAACCACACCTTAATACAAGAGTAAATCATCTAAAACTCCAAGGTAATCATAAGGAACAACCTTAGGTCATGGTGATAAAACCAAAACATAAGTTTAAAGTATCAAGATCTCCCTAGTCAACACATAATGAAAGGAATACATGAATTTAGGGTTTAATAAAAAGAGTAATATTGTTGAGAATACTTCAAAGTCTTGAACCATAAATTCATGATAACATCATCTAACTCATTAACTTCATATGTTGAGACTAAAATAGAAGGTTACACCATAAGAAACCCATAGTTACTAAGGCGGAAACTTCATATCAAAACATTCATCAAAAACCCTAAAACATGTGGCATGAAATCCTCACGAAAGATCCTTAAGAAAGAGAGATAAACCATGTTTGACAACACCAAATCTAGACTTAATCCTCATAGGACATCAAGACACTCTTCCATCATGCATATGATCAAACCAAGATCATGACTTAAGAGATAAACCACCATAACATGTCTCTCTCTGAAATCGGATTCCTTATATTAGGATTTTAGATTTTAAACATATAAAGCATAATAACTCCGATCATTCATGCTTTAGGTCTTGATGTAATCTACTAGGTCATTTAGGGTAAGTTCTAGAGAGAGAAACATCAACATACAGTTCAAAATAAGGGTACTAATAATAGAGGAGGGTGGAAAGTTATAAAACCCACCTTAAGAAGCTCAACACCAAGATTCCTCAAGCTTGAAGGTTCCAAGCTCCAAGAATACGATCCAAAGGTTGAAGAAGATCCACCAAAGGTCCCACTCTCAGCAACAACAACACTTCCAAGAGAAGAAGATGCCGAGGTCAAGATATCTCAAGAAAAGGAGAAAGAAAGGAAACCCTAACCGAACCAAGGAAGAAGAAGGAAGAATAGGTGAAAGAACATCATCTCACCATGGCCCATGAACTTAGAGATGAGAGTTTCTTCCCCAATAATGACCATCACATCCAAGCATGGTCCCAAGGTTGAGTATGAGCAAGAATCACCACATGCAAGGGATATGATCACCAAAGCTCCAAGGATCAGTCCTTCTTTGCTCCACTAAGCTCCAAGGATGAGCAAAAGAAGGAAGAAGAAGATATATGGACGAAAGGGTTGCAAACAAGGAAAGCTAAGGAGTTATATAGATGAAGGATGAGAGAGAGAGAAAAGGGTTAGGTGTCAACACACTAAAGAACCTAAGCGACACTTGTCCTTGCATAAGACCAACATGCATCCACATGCAACCACTTAAACATGACATGAAAGACATGGTGATACACTCTAGGTAGTGTCTCAACCACCATGGACTCCCACATGGTCACGACCATCCTAGGGTGCACCCCCATAGTCACAACACCACCCATAACCATCTCCTCTAGGTCGAGACAAAGCATCACCACAAACCCTAGGTTGAGACAACCCCTGATAGATCAACCATCTCAACCCAAGACCTTTGTACACTATCTAGGTCATAACCCTACACTCTAGAGGAGGTGTATCAATCAATAGACCCTCCTAAATAGGCCTAGGTCGCGACCCTTGGTCGAGACATCACAACCAACTCATATGGTCAAGGCCTCAACACTCTCATCAACCCTGATCACCACCTAGGGTGATATTATCTCACTAACATTCACGAAAGGATCCCTCCTCTAGATGATGTCAAGGAAGAGAAGGAAAATTCTAGAGGTGGTAAATTACACATTAACCCCCTACACTGGGCAAATTGCAATTTCCACCATAATTAGCACAAAAAGCACAAACTTCATCCAAACAGGCTCAAATTTGAAGCTTAAGCTCTGCATAAGATCTAAAATCATCCCAAGGGGTTAAAAAAAGATTCTAAGAACATCATCAAGTCAAAGAAAACATGGTTAGCCCAAAACCCAGGTGGTTCCTTATAAAAGTAGTCTATAACAAGAGGCTATTATCACTACTACATAGAAGTAGATTACAACTATTTACCAGTTCTATAGTGATAACTGAGTATGTCGTACCTGGTCAACCAAAATAGATAGAAAACAAGAATCATATAAGTTAGAATGAAAAAGTTCCATATAACTTGTTACGACCCATGGGTTGACCACTCCTTCTGGAGGAGTCATAGCATAGAATCTAGTTGTTTCCTATTGTCTCCCTCTTCCTCTACTAGTTGGTCTTGAAGAATCATCCTGCGATGTTTATCCATGACCTCTACTACCAGCACCACTACTAAATTTCTACTGTTGTTATTGTGAGATCTATTGGTTCTGCCTTGGATACTGCATAACCTCTTGGTTATTCATAGGATAAGACCGTCTCAGATACCTGACTTGTCCACACTTGTAACACATCCTTATATTGTATGATCGCTTGGATAGCCCTATCACTGACACCGACCCAAAACTAACCATCCTAGCATTTGGAAAACTATCACCCTCCCCTTAATAGGAGACCACTGTGATTGTACAAAATTACTTAGTTCAAAAAAGTCGACCTCGCTTGAGAATGTTGGTGCTGTGGTGAAGAAAACCTTAGCTTCTTAAAACTACCTTATGGTGAACCTTGGTACTAAGCAGACCACTTTGTAGCATTGTCTTCTCATTACTTCACAATTGTCCTCTTTATCCTCCTCACAGACTCCAGAAAGGTGAAAACTTCTCTCAGATCTTCAAAGTAGATGCCAATCTTGACAACTCGACATTCAAGCCCTTCTCAAACCTCCAATCCTCTCCTTCTCTATGGTCACCAGTGTGAGGAGAAAAGCCCAACAACTCCATGAACTTTGCCTCGTAGTCATTGATAGATAGAGATATCATTCAAACTGAGCCATCTTCTCCTCCACATATGTCTTTGAGAAGAAAAGGCTGAAAAACTTCCACCAAGAATCCTCATAGATCACCACCTCATTTGTCTCTTTTTCTCCTCTATGGCCCACCAATGTCCAACACTACCCTTCAAAAGGTACATCACATGCTTCACCTAGTCCTCCTTAGAGATATTTAGAATCATGAATGCCTTCTCCAACTCTGTCAATGACATATCTACATAGTAGGGTTAGTTGTGCCTTTATACTTGATGGATCCCTCTCGCTTCATCCTCTCAAAGGTCTTCCTTGGAACCTAATATTCATCATTGGTAATAGGTTTCCTTGGTTGAGGTGCAGGCACCCTATTTGCGAGATGTGTAATTGTTTCCATTACTTGTAGAAAAATAGACTGGAAAGCTGGACCGACTAGGGTTGAAGGGTCAAATGGAGGAAAAATAGGATGCTCCAGCCCTATATTAGGTACTCCATATGGTACCCACCTCTACCACCACCTCCTGGTGCCAGGAAACTACTCTCAATATTCTCTTCATGTTCTCCAGACATATCTGCATAACCATAAACCATGGTCAAATATGTTGGATTACGTAAGAATAGACACACCACTTAAGTCCTATGTCCCTATAGACAACAAACCCAAGGCTCTAATACCAAAAAATGTGGAAACCTGCCACACCAAACAAGATTACTCAAAATCAAAATGTCAATCTATTATTAGTTAATCCCATTACCAAAAAGGCATATAATTAAAAACAAATGAACTTTTCATCTAAGCTAGAGAATATTTGCACAAAGGTCCAACATCTTGCACATTTATATATATGTATACATACACACACACACACACACACACACACATATATATATATATATATATATATATATATAATGATACCAAACATCTTTACATCTGTTTTGTGGACTTAGCCATAACTCCATACAAAAGATATTGTCCACATATTTACAACATGTATATAGAACAAGATACACTACCAAAAACTAAAGTCAATATACATCATCTATAGGACTCCCCGCCCGAATCGGAGAGTACATTGATGACTCTAGGACTCTATACAAACCACACTAACCTTCTTTCACTACTGATATTTAAATTACACCTCCTCATCACACTACATTTAATGAAATTTTCGATCACCTAAAAAGCTCTGGTGACCTACGAGGTGAGGCCCATGTCCCAACAACATATGTAACTCCAAGAAGATCGCTTAGGTTTAAGTACTTTAAAAAAGTTAAGTAGATAGTATTACAAAGTTGAAAGATTATATGACTTGCATCAATATTTGGTATAGCTAGAATTATAAGTACAATTGATTTATCTTACTTCCATATGATTCATATACAAATTATAAGAAACAAGAAGGGATCATCATCCAATGTGATTCACCATGTAATCTTAACAATTATCCTACAAGACTGAATTAGATATTTTATGAAGCACCAGGTTGTTTGCGGCATACCAATCAAAGTACTAGATGACCACTTCAAAGTTGAAATCAACCTCATATAAGATCTAGGGTGACCAGAATCATAGAATATCTTCCCCTCGATTAGTACAAGCAACCATTGTGTCATGCTAGCCCAACCACTAAAACAAATAGCCCCCTGGGTACACATGCCATAACACTAGAAATTAGGGTATACAACCATAAAATCTGAGTTATGACCACAACGACACTCAATAACTTCCACATTCAAGACATGACATCGACCATTATCCAAGACCTTGGGATCAAGATCAAAGGAATATACCCTCCCTACACCTTCATATACTCAAGAACATACGACTCCTGACTCCTTTCAGATCACTCGCTTCACTATGCAGAAAGACATGACACTAGAATTGTTCTATGGACTCAAGGTACTACTTAAATAAGGTTACACTTGATTATTTAAGTCTATTTATTTCATTTTGGCTACATCAATAAAGTTACATATAAGTAACAAAAATATTCTTGAAAAATTCATAGGGATTCAAAACCGTAGAAGATATAAGATGTATTAAATAGTTCCACAACACTCCTTCATAGAGGATTTAACCATCCCTAATCATGAAAGGATTGATCCACTAGAGTGTATCAATATATAAGAATTACTATGGTCAAGACAACATTAACTTCATAAAATAGTATCATGAACATTTGAGATTTTAGTACAATGAAGCTACCCTCCATATTGCAGTTTTGTCCAACCATTGTTACACCATCATAACAGTAGATTCAAGCATTATAACCCTATAAGTTAACCATTATACATCAAGGTTTAAAGTGTGGGTACTGGAATGATACTTATGTGATGTCTTTAAGAGTTATGACACCTCTATTATGAATTCCAATCCTTGCGTGCTTACAGGAACAATTCAAAATTCAACAAATAATGTCCATACAATCTAAAATATAACTGACATGCTAGTATCATCACCTTATCATACGTAAAAACACTTATAGAATCCATCATTAGCATTTAAGAGTCCTAAAGGAAAATTAACAACATGCAAATAGAAAGGCAAGATATGCATATTCAATTATATAACTCTCCTAATAGAGAGAAGAAAAATTGAGCCCAAGATGGAACTCTTGAATTCTGTAGCAAGGTGCCAATCTCGACCACCACAACTTTCAAAAATTCCTTCAATCACCATGAACAAGGTGAAACTAGAGAAATCAAGAAGAAAAGAAAGTTCTCAACCCACAAGCATAAGTTCCAACATAAAAACACCAAGAAAAATCAAGAAACACAACAAACTCGGCCGCTTGAGGAAAGAAGGTGAACAACAAAAAGGAAATGAGTAAAATAGCAAGAATCTTACACAAAGGAAGTAAGATTCTCAATCAAAACCCTTCAGATTGTCCATGAGCAACTCAAACTAGCACATGCATCCATGAAAAACCTAAGTTTGTCATCCCCGATGAAGCCTCGTCATCCAATGCACTTCCAAAAAATATCATTGGCTGCTCTGGTTGTAATGGAAATTATCCAAAATCAAAAGAATGGAGAGGAAGTGAGGGGTATATATATAGGATCGAACAAAACTCTCACGGGGAAGTGACTCAGTAGGTTTGTCATCCTAGGTCTCGTGGGGCACCTAGACTTCATCGACCAAAAAATCTATTAACCATCAAAAGTCCATTGGGTGCTATGAAATCCATCGATCACTGAGCGTCCATTGTTCAGCCCACATAAAAACCATGGGAAACATGTCATAAAACTAGTCAGACATTGCCACGCCATCGGGCACTAGAAGCTCATTGATCACTGAGATCTCATAAGCTAATGAAAAACCCAAGTAACCCAAAGATGACCCATCGGGCACTAAAGAGCCATTAGTCATCAAGAAAATCATCAACCACCATGAAACAAGCGGTCATTAGAAAGCAACCGGCCACCAGAAAGCCATCAACCACCAAGAAATAACAAGGATCACCAGAAAACCATCAATCTATGTAAAAATAAAACTACTATCTCAGTTCGATTATGTAACTCCATTAAAGCATGGTGAAAAAAATGAAGTAAGATTTTAAAATGCTTATGTACATCATGAAGAAACTCAAGCAAGGGTTACAACTATGTTCACACCACCAAGAAAGGAAAATTTACATAAAAGTCCACAAGTTACATAATCCGGTATAACTTGAGAAAACAAGGTCTATTATGATTCAAAGTTTTAACATAGATTCATCATTCATATTGTAGCAAGAGTTAACTTTCAAGATTAAGCATCTAATTAAACCAATTAAGCCAAGAAAATCATGTTTATAGGTTAAGAAGGGTCAGTGACCTTACAATAAATTCATGTAGTGTTACCACAAAAATACATTCTAGTATAATACTCTTGCATAGGGACAACAATTTGATACTCAATTATCTTTCAGTCTTTTTCTTCTTGCCTTTCTATAGTATTATAATTTCATCACCAATCAAA
Organism: Alisma plantago-aquatica; assembly: GCA_963693085.1. Taxonomy (NCBI): domain Eukaryota; kingdom Viridiplantae; phylum Streptophyta; class Magnoliopsida; order Alismatales; family Alismataceae; genus Alisma; species Alisma plantago-aquatica. The sequence continues at coordinate 89,152,063 of OY856410.1, read as the reverse complement.
CTGCTAAAGTTCTAGTAGATAAACATGAAATGTTTTTATCTAACATAAACTATCCATAATTACTTCTTCTTTCCAAATACTCAACATTTTATCCAAAATGTTGAACTTATTTTGCCGAATCAACTTATAATAATTGTCACACTTTATCTCTTTTCTTGAAAGAGAGCCCAATTTCTTCTCAATAAATTTGTGTGGAAGTAAAACTTGATTATCTTATTGTAAGTGGAACATAGATACCAGTGAACACATATTTTCCTATTAATATATTTTACCTAAAATTTCTCTTTATGAATTAATTAGATTTTGATCTTTATAAAGTTAACCTTGGAAAAGATCAAATCAAACTAGAGTTTCTTGAAAAGTTCATCAAAATCTACACGAATTACATCAAACTAAATGAAAAGAGAACAATGTTCCAAGGTGGGAGCCTATCTCAAACATAAGAGAATTCATCTAAAACTAGAATGATGGCTAAAGAATGAAGATTTTCTTATATTTCAATTTTCTAAGAAACTTCTATGTATTCTCTTTTTGGGAAAGAAATTTATTTTAACTAAAATATTTTTGTTAAAAAGCATTCTTAGTGTTAGTCAAGTACTATGCTTGAGGACAAGAAAGTTATAAGTGTAGAGTGGTCGACAACATCAATTTTAGCTATTCTCATAGCCATAAATTGTTTTACGTTGCCTTAGAAAGAGGAGAAATATCTACATAATTAGTTTGGATATTATTATTTTCTTTTTTTGGAATATGGTAAATATATTGCCAAAATAGGAGTATAGATAAGCTATATAAACAGTGCAGTGCATCTCGAAAAGAGACCCCAAAACCCAAAAAGGAAAAAAACTATACAGGGGTTGTATACAAAAAGCCCCAGTATGTGCTTGTCATCAAACTCAAACTGTTTAAGAGTTCATGCCTATTCTTTACATGCCAAATAAGGTTAGTGGAGAACACTTTAGTGAGCTTTAATGCCTCCAGATCCCCCTTGTTGTGTTTCCTACTGTTTCTTTCACTCCATATCATAAACATGAGTCCCGTGATGCAGAGATTAGCAAAACTACGTAAGGACCTGTTGTTTCTATACTTTCCTTAAATCCAAACCAAAATGTCGTACGGATTGAAAGGACCATTATACTGCCAACCATTCCTTAGACAGGCAATACTAAAGACCTGTTTGGAGTATTTGCATTCAATGAAAATATGATTTCTAGTTTCATCAGCCTCTTTGCACAAACCGCAGATAGGGTCAACGTGTACGCCCCAATTCAACAATCTGTCATTGGTGGGAAGTTTGTTGAGAAAGCCACAATAGTCTAGAGTTCTCCATTTAGGGCAATAATATCTGCCCCAAATTATGTCAGGAAGTACATCACCAATAGAAGATGCTACATTAGTGTTGCTTAATGGTGGAGGAACTAGGGAAGCCCACCCACCATTAGCATCCACAAAATATAGGATGGGATTCTTAGTCACAAAAATACACATAGCTCTCTAGATTTTCAAAGGATTGCAGTCAGAATTAGCCACCATAACACTGTTATACCTTTGCTTCATCCAAGTCACCCAACAGCTATCAGACTGAAGCAAGAATCTGTCAGCTCGCTTCTTTGTATTGGACTCCATGATCAAGAAAGGGTCTGCAATTTGTAAACCACAGTGTATGACGGGTTTCACAATTTTTTCCCAAGCTACACCATGACATTTACCTCTCCAAAGGAAATTAGCAGTAAGGGAACAAATGTTGTCTAGCACCAGATTCATAATGTCTCCAATAGTGGCCCAGAACCTGACTATGGCTTGAATAACAGTTCTTATCAAAACCAGTCGTCCAACCATAGAAAGCTTCAAACCACTCCATTCTTCAATCTTTTGTCAGAGATTAATCATAAGTTGATTGTAGTCTTTAGTTTTTATTCTACCTGTAGCCAAACGGATACCGAGATATTTAGTAGGAAGTAGCCCTTTCTCCATACCCATAACTTTTTTCAATCTACCTCTTCTGTTATCACATGATTTAGATAGATACACTCTCGACTTGATGATGCTAATATATAGCACAATCATCTTCCCAAAAGTGTTCAACACTTTAGTCATCTCCTTCAACCTTCTTGCGTGACCAACAGAGAACAGAAACATGTCATCTGCGAAGATGAGTACTGGTTTCACTTTTATTCCTTTCACCTTAAAAGATTTCACCAAGTTGTTACTTTCCACTTCTTTGATTAAATGGCTTAGCCCCTCCATAACCAAAGTGAAAATAAGAGGATATAGAGGATCCCCTTGACGCAAACCATTAGATGATCTATATAGCCCTTCAGGTGTCCCATTAATGAGGACAGAGAAAGAGTAGATTTCGCAGCATTGTTGCATCAGATGGATCCATTTTGGAAAAAACCCAAGGAAACCATCATATTATGTAAAAATGACTAGATGACGTGATCGTAAGCTTTGCTAATGTCTATCTTCATGACATCTTTACCATTATATTTTCCCCTATTAAAATCTATAAGAAATTCTAAAGCCAAGAGTGAGAAATCCTCCATTTTTCTATTTTTGATGAAGGCATTCTGATCATCTGATATAATTTGTGGGAGTACACCTTTGAGTCTTTTAGCTAGCAGCTTAGCAATAGTTTTGTATAACACACTACAACAAGCTATAGGGCGATAATCACACATTGCTCTAGCTTATTTTGATTTGGGTATCATCTTTATAAAAATAATGGTTCACTGCGCGAACCCTGTTACTACCATTAATATACCACCTGATAGCTTTGCATAGGTCATCTTTAATGATTTGCCAAGTTACCTGGAAGAAATGACTGTTGAACCCATCAAGGCCTGGAGCTTTGGAGAAATGTATGGAGGAAAGGGAATCTTTTACTTCCTCTACATTTATGTCCTGACAGAGGTCTATGTTCATAGCATCATGTACTCTCTCCCTAGGATGATTCATCTATGCTTCATATTTGTTGTCATTGTAATTATATAAGTTGTTGAAGTAATTTATTGCTTGGGCAACTATCTCTTCATGGCTGTCAACAATTCTGCCCTGCTCATCTATCGGCTCGTTAATGTTGTCCCTCATAGTCTTCTTCTTTGTTGCGGCATGATAGATTTTTGTGTTACAATCCCCATCATCAATCCATCACATTCTACTTATCTGCCACTCATATTGTTCCTCTGCCTTCTCAAGGTTTCAGACTCTATCTTCACTATTTTTCTATTCATTGATAAGATGCTCATTTAGGGGATCATCTCTTAAACTTCTAGCAACAATATCATAATTTTGTCTGGCTTCAAACAACAAATATGGGATATTAATCCTCTCCTTTGTCCAGACTTTTACGAATGTCTTTTGTTCTTTGGAGTTTTTTGAGGAATTTAAACAGAGGGTTACCTTCAACATTCGACCTCCAAGCTTCTTCAATGATTTTCATGAACCCATCCCACTTACTCCAAAAATTCAAAAACCTAAAAGGTTTTGGTTTTTGTGACTTGTTTAAAAGATCAACCTCCAACCAAGTGTGATCACTAAAATGATGTGATCTGGTTCTTGCAACCACTATGGGAAACAACTCCAACCAAGCATTGTTGACCAAGCACCTGTCCAGATGTAGCTATCTGCCTATTCTTCTTGTTGGACCATGTGGTTAAACCACCCAACATATTTACTTCGTGTAGCTCACTAGCATCCAAGCAGTTATTGAAATTGTTTAGAATTCTTTCGGGTACTCTTCTACCTCCTCTCGTTTCGCCAGCATTCCTTATGTTATTAAAGTCCCCAAGGAAAATCTACATGATTTTATTTTGTGTAGTTGTCTTCATAATAGGTCATAACCTCTCCCTATCGGCCTGCAAGTTCTCTCCATACACTGCATACAGAATGCATGAGAAACCACCTGAATTGAAACAACTAACAGTTATGATTTGATCATGAACTGCTATTGGTTCTATTCTCCACTTCTCTGGGTTCCACCGCAGAACAATTTTGCCCCCTTCAACCACATGAAGATTGGACAAAGATTCCCTGTTTTGAGGAAAAATGGTTTTGACCTGCTCAAAGCAAGCTCTCTTTATTCTAGTCTCAAAGAAGCAAATGGCATCCACCTTTATCCTCCTTATAATCTTCCTTAACTTTGATTGGGTCTTAGGTAAGGAAGCCTCCTGCACATTCCATTCGAGGAAGGTCATTTATTTTCTATTTATATGGATATTACACAAGGAAATCACTTTGTGTGTAAATTTGACCACAAATCCAAGACTTATCAACTACCCTTTCAAATCCATCCCAAAGACTTTCTTCAACATGTGAAAAAAAATGATGCTAATAGATGTGGTACCACCACACTCAAAGCCTCTGCCAGCACCCATCAACACTATACAATTTTTTGGTTCCATAAAGTTCAAAGACCAAATGAACATACTCGACCATGCCAATTCAAGTGGACCTCAAGTAATTGAAGATCGATGTATAGGATTTTTGTCTAAAAATACATATACACTAGAATAGAATCTAATCAAATATAAATATTGACTCTCAAAATCACAAGTGATTTGATTGAATAACTTCACAATACATCAAATCCATATTCCACAAAAATTACTTCCGACCAAGAGGAGGAAACGTGCGTATTGGAGGTCACCAATATTGGATATAAATTCTCCTTGAATGATCTCGACTTGAATGTCTAAGAAATATCTTTTCTATCCTTGTCTGAGGCTGCATTCCTATAAATAAAACTCCTCCACCAATGAACTTGGGGTTCAAAACTCGACTTTCGTCCACACAAGTCCACCACACAATATGATCATTGGTTCATCTTCCACCCAAAATAGTGTGACATTTCCACAAATACCTTCCAATTAGTTAACCACAGATGACCATTCCACTCCACCATCACCATCCAACCCACCATAGATACACTATTAGACATACTTATATTCATGCCACAATGTCATAAACTAGATCCTATTCATGATCATATAGGACATTTCATACTTTGTCTTCGATCTCACCAAACTCCCTATAACATGTGAATGAACTAAGATATATTTCAAGAGTAATATTGAGTTAGCTCAGTCATGACCTAATAGTTTTCATCTATAGATAAGATTTCATATTACTTGATCCTGTGTTTTGTTCAATTGTAAGTACTGTATAATTTAATTTCAAATACTTCATTCTACTAATAATTTTTCTAGATGCTAACAGTCTATTGCTACTCTGGTAGATGAGAATATATATTATATTTCCAATAGCAGAATGATGTATTAACTCTTGATGTCATGTCATAATGAGCATGTATGGACAATTATTCCTTATAGAGGCAGTTTCCATTAAATCTACATGCTCTAGTCAAATGTAAAAGAAGGATGTGTATATTGATCTTGACAACCTACTAACTAGAACTTTATTTTTTTGTAAAGGATAACAAAGTTTGATAAGAGGAAAATGACTTTCATTTGGATTTTTATCTTTGAAGATCTTCACCACATATGTCTAGTTTCAAACATATTTATCAATATTGCATTATTCCTACTTTTCTTATCTTGGATCTAGTTTGAAAAATATAATAAAATCGTTTTATATCTCAAAGAAATGTTGCTAATTTGAAGTTGGTAGCAGTTTGTGGTTCATACAAAGCTTCTACAAACGATCTAAACTCCAAAATAACTAAACCTCAGACACTTATGAGTATGAATATTGTGTGATTAATTTATACATTTAAAACTTTGCAATACAACCTACAGTAGAATCTCGAATTATTCCATGATCATAATCTCATATTCGATTAGATACATACCTTGTATGCTGAGTTGTATCACACATATATCAATAATGGATACAACACTCACATGTTTTGCATCAATTACAAAACATTTATAAAATATATTGACAATAATTTATATTACTTGTCTTGTAAAACATAGAATCATTTTTCAACTCTGACATGGAGCATGAGTTTATATATACAAAATACATATAAATAGTTTACATGAGGTTATATGTTTCAAAGCATAGTCATGCCACATTCTCAAATTTTTTATTTACCCTAGAATAATAATGATGGTACAGTCTCAAATATAATAATTATGGCACATCTCTGTGTGTTATTTCCCATGTGAGGAACATATTTTTCATTAAAATTTAGTACTATCATTATGATAAGTCCTTAAATATATGTCTTTTCAAAGCATATTACAAGAAAAGTAGGATGGCAAAGCAGACATAAATTTCCTTCTTTCTTTTTGACTAATAGACTGATAAAAAATCCAAAATAAAAGATGTGGATGGAACAAAACTCATACACAAAATCTATATTATATAAATGCTTGGGTGTCTCAACAGTCAGACCAAGAATATATCCTACAGTCCTAAGGTTCATACCAACATGACATATTTCAATAGTGTTAAGCTAAAAGAAACTCAACATATCAACATTGAAGAACTAAAGGATAACGAGACACTAAATATGAAATACGAGTATCAAAATTTGGATAAACTAAACACATCTAAATTAGTCACAGATTGTAGGTCATGTTGTGCTTCACAATTAAGAAATTACATCGTGTTTAAAAATCTAACAAATTCCATGCTCCCTCTGTTACGACCCCACCTCTCGATAACCCCCAATTAAGGGAGACCGAGAGGTCGAAGCTGCACACATAATTTCCGGATCAAGGTTCAGTAATTAATTGATAACAATTAATAAATTCTAGTATACTAAACTGAAAAGCTGTAATAAATAAAACTTTTGCATACCTTTGAAAATTTGGATTTCTAATACTTCTATCCAGAACTCTGGCTAACTAACTGATCCTCCTTGGACTTTAATTAGTGTATTTCACAATATGACGGATTACTGTTTGTCCTTTTTGTTTTGTGCCTAAAACGCCGACAAACAAAACGTCGGTCAGCCAAAACTAGTATGTGGGGGATTCACTAATCATGCAATTATCTATAACAAATTATTGCATCCAATTATCAATTAACAAACAATATTACGTTTTAAGTGTAACTACGCGATCCAAGTGTACCCTATCCCCTGCGCTGTCCCTGCAGTGGACCTGGATACTACCTCCCTAATGGTAGATTCCCATTTTAACCCTCATGACTTCACCTAATAGGTGAATCAATTTCTAGGGCTGAGTCACATGGCACTACCCGTGGGTAGCCCACTCCTTAACTCATGGTATGCTAAGAGTCTCATGGCACTACACATGTGTAGCCCAGTTTCTGACTCATGATACCATAGACCTTGCTCTAGGTTATCCTTAGCCTTGACATAGCCACAGGGGTGGACTCGGATCTAGCTAGTCATACATATATACTCATAGTGATAGCCATAGTCACTTTATAGAGGCAGGAATTAAAACATCCAACAGTTATTTCACACATTTAGGGAAACATCGATAAAACCTCGGAAAACTATGCAGTATAGCCATAAACATAACCACATACCTCTTATTGCAGTTTCAGATACAAAATCAAGAATGAAGAAATAGAATATCCAAGTAAGCAAGCAAAGGCACAGAAACCCTGAAATAAAAGTACAAATTGACTTTTATTAATATTTATCTAGTATCATTATGTCCCTTAGGGTTTCTATCCAATTTTAGGGTTTTCTTGAAAATTAGGGTTTTGCTTTCATTTTCAATTACTATGAACCCTAATTCATCAAATCCATGTAAAACCTTTAAATTATTTCCTTTTAATATTCCTAACAATTTTAGGATCATTATGTAGCACTTTATCAAAATAACATGGTTTCCTTCCTAAATTAGGGTTTTCATGTTCATCATATTTCATTCATAGTCTTAAACCCTAATTTAGTCATATTTGCAATTAAAATGGATGAAAACTCCATATTATTAATTAACAGGTTAATAACCCTCTATTCAACCCATTATGTTACAAAGAAACATCTCTTTCATGCAATTAGGGTTTTCAAATAACTTGAAATGCATTTTACTAGTCATTAAATTACTTTTGCAAAACGAACTGGAATCAGGTGTTGCAAACATTTTTAACAGATTCCTTGTAATTTTCTACCCAACTTTCATATATAAAGTTTCTTTATTCGAGATTCCTAGCAATTACTATGATTTTAACAAGAAAAATCATTTATTTACAATTTTGATCAGAGGGAGGTATTTTACCAAAAATCCTCAGCCGTTTGATTGGTGCACCAGTGAACCTTGCCTCGATATGACGCTCTGTGTTAGATGCCTCCACTAGCGGCGTGCCTCCTTTACCAATCGTCGATGACGCGTGGGTTCACAGTGGACTTTGATCCAATGGTCCTGGTCGACGCGCTCCACTTAATTGAGTTAAACCAACGCGCTGCTCCAGCAGCGTTGGATCGTAGGCGGGCACACGATGCTCCAGGATCTGACGATCCCCACTCATCGTCCTCCTTGTCTTCTTAAAAGAACCAGTGGCGGCGCCGCAAGAACCTTCTCATCGGAGATAGGGCAATCCGGAGGGAGAGAGAGCTTTGAGGGTTTAGAAGTTGTCGCCTGGATGCGTTAGGGTGAGGGAAGCCACCCGAGGCCTATTTATAGGCTAGGGGAGGGTCTCTTCTAGGGTTCCACACCTCGCCGCCAACCCTGGTTCTAGCCCTTTTGGGTGTTTTGGATATACACAACCAAAGCTGGCAAAACCGGGGTCAAAGCTCTTCTCCTTGGACTCCCGAACCCGATGGGACTACCATCTCAAGTGCACATGCACCATGGTGAATGGAAAAACGAGGGGAAAATCCCCCATAGACACGCTACTGTTCTTGTCCCTTTGGGACTCTGGACAATAGCCGGGTCAGTTGGATCAAGATCCAACGGCTCTTATCATCCACGTTCAAACCAAAAAGGGAAAAGAATTCCCAATAAAACATGGAAAGTCCCTATTTTAAAGATAACTTGAAAATTTAATAACTCCCAATCCATAAGTCCTTTCGGCCTCAAATTTTAAAGGAAAGTAGCTTATACGTTTATATCTCATTTTGCAAAAACTGGAGTCATTATCCCAAGGAAACGAGTCCTTTACTTTAGTTTCAAGTTATCTCTTATTTAATGGTATTTTCCACATATTCTTTATTTCCTTGGCCATTATTCAATTATTTTGAGTTCCTTGAACCCCAAGGATCCTTTATAATATGAAAACATATTATGGGAAATTAGCTTCTAACCGTTTTATCACTTTCAACCATTTTCATATATATTCCATTATTCCCTTGTATTCTTTTATTAAATGGAATTCCCTTTTTCATTTCTTTTTATTTTTCTTTCAAACGGGCTTAATGGCCAATAAGGCCCATCAAGAAAGCATGCAAGACCATTATATACAAAATTCATTCAAAACAAACCATGAAATCACACATTGGTCTTATTTATTTATTTAGAAGAGAATTGCAAATCTCATTACATGCATTGGAAAATGAGGTTATAACATCCTCCCCTCCTTATAGGAATTTTCCCCTCAAAATTCAACAATCAAACAAACAAATTTGGATATGCCTTTTCCATGTCCGTCTTCAGTTCCCATGTGGCCTCATCCTCTCCATGGTGCTTCCAAAGAACCTTTACCATCTCTATATTCTTATTTCTGAGCTATTTTACCTTGATATCTAGAATCCGCAAAGGCAACTCAGGATAAGACAACTTTCCTTGAAGCTCAATTGGTTCAATGCTCAACACATGGCTTGGATCTTGCACATATCACTTCAGATTGGACACGTGAAACACATCATGCATCATACTGTATTGAGGGGGTAACACCAAACGATATGCGGCTTCACCAATCCGTTCTAACACTTCAAACGGACCCACGTATCATGGACTCAACTTTCCTCTATTTTTATCTATAGCTCGGAGCGGTCGGATTTTCAGAAAGACATGTTCTCCCACAACGAAATGCACATCAGTCCGCTTCGCATCAGCATATGACTTCTGTCTGTCTTGGGCTCTCTTTAGCCTTTGCCTGATTAAAGCGACTTTATCAGCATACACTTGGAGTTCATCTGACCTCAATAAGGTCCTTTCACCAACTTCATCCCAATGAAGTGGTGACCGACACGGTCTCCTATACAGAGCTTCCTATGGAGGCATCCCGATACTGGCTTGGTAACTATTGTTGTAGGCAAACTCAGCTAAAGGTAGGTACTGCTCCCATGATCCACCCCAATCGAGCACACAAGCTCGCAGCAGATCTTCTAAGGTCTGAATTGTCCTTTCTGACTGACCATCTGTCTGAGGGTGATAAGTTGTACTAAACTTCAACTTTGTACCTAGTTCCTCTTGAACCTGCTTCCACAACTTGGAAGTAAACTTTGGGTCTCTATCGGAGATGATGGAACCGAGTACGCCATGCAAGCATACTATCTCTCTAATATATAGCTCAGCTAAATCTGACACCTTGGCAGTTGTCTTTAAGGCAAGGAAGTGTGCTGACTTGGTAAGGCGATCTACCACAACCCATATCGCATCATGACCTCTCTTGGTCCGGGGTAGACCCACCACGAAATCCATGGTGATCTGCTCCCATTTCCACTCTGGAATCTCTATAGACTGTAAAAGTCCGCCAGGTCGTTGGTGTTCAGCCTTCACCATTTGGCACATAAGACAACAAGCTACATAAACTGCAATGTCTCTTTTCATCCCTGACCACTAGAAAAACCTATGCATGTCTTTAAACATCTTCGTAGTCCCTGGGTGTACCATGTACTTAGAACCATGAGCCTCTTATAGGATACGTTCCTTCAACGGTGAATCCTTAGGAACCCATATTCGATTCTCAAATCAGATTCCTCTGTCTATTCCCAAAGAAAGAAGGGTCTGTGGCTTCTGCATCAAGCCTTTCATCTTGTCAAGTCCTCTACTGTCCAACTGTGCTGCGACAATCTCACTCAATAACTCAGACTGTATCTGAATATTGGCCAAACGAACTCGATCATCCAATGGTTGAGGTGACCATTCCACCAATTCTTCTAAGCTCTTCCACTGACTAAACAAAACAGCTGCACACCTGAGCTGTTTTTGACTTATGGCATCAGCTACGGCGTTCGCCTTCCCTGGATGATAGGCAATGGTGAAGTCGTAATCTTTCATGTACTCCATCCATCGTCATTATCGTAGGTTCGTCTTTTTGCGTCAGAAGATACTTTAAGCTCTTATGCTCAGTGAAGATCTCAAAAGTGGCACCATATAGATAATGCCGCCAAATCTTTAAAGCATGAATGATAGCAGCTAACTCTAGGTCATGTGTCGGGTAATTCACCTCGTTTGGCTTGAGTTGTGGGGAGGCATATGAAACCACGTGCCGATTCTGTTCCAACACACAGCCAAGTCCCATCTTTGATGCATCGGTGAAGATCATGAAACCCTCATTGCCTGATGGTAATGTCAAAATTGGTGCAGTGGTCAACTTCTCTTTCAGCTCCTGGAAACGAGCCTCACAAACATCGGACCACACAAACTTCACATCTTTCCGAGTCAACATAGTCAGAGGCAAGGCGGTCTTTGAGAAATCTATGATGAAGCGCCGATAATATCCTGCCAACCCCAAGAAGCTTCGTATCTCGGAGGGGTTCTTCAGTGCTGGCCAGTCTTGAACTGTTGACACTTTAGCTGGATCTACGGCGATCGTTCCTCCTGAGATGATGTGTCCAAGGAACATGACTCGGTCTATCCAAAACTCACATTTAGAGAATTTCCCATAGAACTTCTGCTTTCTCAAGATATCAAGGACCTTACTTAGGTGGTCTCGGTGTTGATCTAGGCCATCAAAATAAACCAGTATGTCATCTATAAACACTATGACAAACGAGTCAAGGAAGGGTTGAAACACATTGTTCATAAGGTTCATGAACACACTAGGTGCATTGGACAACCCAAAAGGCATAACCACAAACTCATAGTGGCCATACCGGGTCCTGAAAGTGGTTTTCGGGATATCCTCGCTCTTGACTCTCAACTGGTGGTAACCCGATCTCAAGTCGATCTTGGAAAAGACTCGAGCCGACTTCAACTGGTCAAACAAGTCATCAATCCGAGGTAAAGGGTATTTGTTCTTAATGGTAGCTTGGTTAATCATCCGGTAGTCTATGCACATTTGGAGCGAACCATCCTTTTTCTTTACAAAAAGAATCGGCGCTCCCCATGGTGATGTGCTAGGGCAGATAAAACCCTTGTCCAACAATTCCTGCAATTGCTTCTTTAGATCAAGCAACTCAGCAGGGGCCATCCTATAGGGTGCTCGGGAAATAGGGTTTGTACCGAGAGCTAGCTTTATTGAAAAATCTACCTCTCTCTCGGGAGGTATCCCGGGTAGATCATCAGGGAAAACATATGCATAGCTTCGAACTACCTCTATCTCCTCTAAGGGTTGTACCTTGGGTTCTGGCTCAGTGACTACTGCTAAGAAAGCTTGACATCCTTTACTCATCATCTGTTCTGCCTTCAAAGCCGACACATACAGGCTAGTGGTGGCATCCTTCCTACCCCTAATGACAAAAGGTGGGTGACCTGGTCTCTTAATGATCACTTTCTTCTCCCTACAGTCAATGTTGGCCCTATAGGTATAAAGCCAATCCATGCCAATGATTACATCAAAATCATTCATATCAAGAAGAATAAAATCTGTAGGAAACTCATGATCTTGGTATTTCACTGGTATCACCGGAGTTTTCAAAAGGGAAGTAAAGATCCGACCACTCGGGGTTGTAACATCTAAGACATATCCTAGATCCTTGATATCCAAACAAAGCATAGTTGCAAGATTTCTCGAAATGAAAGTATTAGTAGATCCAGAGTCAAATAAAGCTTTCACATTATGTCCCATAACTTCAAGCATGCCTACATTGTTTTTCATCATGAATTAGACCATTACATGCTTAACTTTAAAACATAAAAGAAAAATTCTAAGGGTTATTACCCTTGATCAACCGATTTGCATTAACTTGAGCCTCCTCATTGTCAATGGCAAACAACCGGGCTTGCCTTCTTTCTCCTACAGGTGGGGCTACGGCTATAGGTGGAGCTGCCATAGGTGGTGCCGCTACTGGTGGGGCTGCCACATGTCCTTGTCCTCTGGGCTCTGGCATAGGACAGACGGATTGCAGATGTCCCTCTTAGTGGCAATGAAAGCAAGTCTTCTTCTTGTAGCGACATTCACCAGCATGGCCCTTCCCACAGGTGCGGCAAGGAGGTCAGTTGTTCTCCTGACAAGGTTTCCCCTTTCCTCCATGTTTACCTTTAGCTTGATGTCGTCCTAGACCCTTCTTGTGGTTTTTTCGCGGGCCTTGGGCTCCTTCAGTGAAACCCAAGTACCCCTTAGGTGGAAACGGGGCAGGCATCACGGTCCTCTCCATGTCTAAAGCAGTATTGTAGGCTTCGGCGAAGGTTCTTGGCTTGCTTGCCATCACATGGGGCCTGATGGTAGGGTGAAGGCGCTCTATGAAGAGATCCACCCTCCTTTCTTCATCCATCTTGTACCCAAAGTGTTCCAGGATCCGGAACTTACTCCCGAAGTCTGCCACAGAAGAGTTTCCTTTGGTCATGTTGGTGAACTCCCTTTCCTTTTCCTTCTTAGCTGAGACTGGGATGAATCAAGCGGTGAAGATTGTCTTGAAATCAGCCCATGCCATGGGCTCCTCTGTCAAGTCTCTGCTAGAGATGTGGGTCTCCCACCATATCATAGCCACCCCTTCCAAGAGATGAGCAGCAAAGAGGACCTTCTTGCCCGGTTGAACTTCAAGCATGCAGAATCCATTCTCGACTGCAAGCAGCCAAGCTTCCGCTTTATCGACCACCTCTGTCTTGTCCTCTCCCCAGAACTTCTCGATATTCAACTTGACAAAGTCCAGGATGGTGGTTCCAAGTCGAGGACGAACTGGATGCGGCTCACCATTCTCAGCTCTGGCTATGTCACAGAGGGCCAAGGCATTAATGGCCTCTATCAAATTCTTCTGCTGCTCGATCCAAAAAGCCTCAGAGGTGTGGATCATTATAGTCGGTTGTGGACTTCCAGCTTGATCTTCCTCAATCTGGTCTGCTTCCTCATACACATGCTGCTCTTCATACCCTTGGTCCTGCTCTTGATCAAGGTTGCCGAAGGGTATCAGATCAGGGTTAGGGACCTCATGAGTGGCTTCCTCAGGCCTCTTTCTCTTCTTAGAGGATTCACCATCAAGGTTCCTCTTTCGCTTTTCAGAAGACCCCTTTCCCTTACGAGGAGGCCAACCACTCCTTACTGGTTTCCTAGAGCCCTCAGGGATAGAAACAGTCTTTGTACGAGCCATCTACATGAGCATAACAAACAGATCTTTAGTTTATCATTAAACTAATTATACTTATGTCAGTGACGTCTCATTACGTATCTTTTATTAATTTGATGGAGAATTCCTTAATCCTTAGCTTATTTACCCATACCACATGAGGGCGGGGAAGAGAGAGAAATCCCTAACTCTTAAGTCCTTAATAGAAATTGTGATGAGAAGGGGTGAATAAGAGGAGAAAATCCTATAGGTATCTTATTTCGATTCAAATCCTAGGACATCGGCCAGGCAGTCACACATTCCGGGAGTCCTCGTATTCCGACTAGCGGTGCGGAGGAAAATTTTGCCAGCCCCCGGAAGTGATCCTTTTCTAGACACCTCAGTCTTTCTGAAAATCCTCTAATAACTCCCTTGGGTTCTACGGAGGTTGTAAAATTTAATAATTATTAACAATTAAGTGGAGAACCATGGCTCTGATACCAAATGTTACGACCCCACCTCCCGATAACCCCCAATTAAGGGAGACCGAGAGGTTGAAGCCGCACACATAATTTCCGGATCAAGGTTCAGAAATTAATTGATAACAATTAATAAATTCTACTATACTAAACTGAAAAGCTGTAATAAATAAAACTTTTGCATACCTTTGAAAATTTGGATTTCTAATACTTCTATCCAGAACTCTGGCTAACTAACTAATCCTCCTAGGACTTTAATTAGTGTATTTCACAATATGACGAATTACTATTTGTCCTTTTTCTTTTGTGCCTAAAACGCCGACAAACAAAACGTCGCTCAGCCAAAACTGGTATGTGGGGGATTCACAAATCGTGCAATTATCTATAACAAATTATTGCATCCAATTATCAATTAACAAACAATATTACGTTTTAAGTATAACTACGTGATCCATGTGTACCCTATCCCCTGTGCTGTCCTTGTAGTGGACCTGGATACTACATCCCTTATGGTAGATTCCCATTTTACCCCTCATGACTTCACCTAATAGGTGAATCAATTTCTAGGGCTGAGTCACATGGCACTACCCGTGGGTAGCCCACTCCTTAACTCATGGTATGCTAAGAGTCTCATGGCACTACACATGTGTAGCCCAGTTTCTGACTCATGATACCCTAGACCTTGCTCTAGGTTATCCTTAGCCTTGACATAGCCATAGGGGTGGACTCAGATATAGCTAGTCATACATATATACTCATAGTGATAGCCATAGTCACTTTATAGAGGTAGGAATTAAAACATCCAACATTTATTTCACACATTTAGGGAAACGTCGATAAAACCTCAGAAAACTATGCAGTATAGCCATAAACGTAACCACATACCTCTTATTGCAGTTTCAGATACAAAATCAAGAATGAAGAAATATAATATCCAAGTAAACAAGCAAAGACACAGAAACCCTGAAAGAAAAGTACAAATTTACTTTTATTAATATTTATCTAGTATCATTATGTCCCTTAGGGTTTCTATCCAATTTTAGGATTTTCTTGAAAATTAGGGTTTTGCTTTCATTTTCAATTACTATGAACCCTAATTCATGAAATCCATGTAAAACCTTTAAATTATTTCCTTTTAATATTCCTAACAATTTTAGGATCATTATTTAGCACTTTATCAAAATAACATGGTTTCCTTCCTAAATTAGGGTTTTCATGTTCATCATATTTCATTCATAGTCTTAAACCCTAATTTAGTCATATTTGCAATCAAAATGGATGAAAACTCCATATTATTAATTAACAGGTTAATAACCCTCTATTCAACCCATTATGTTACAAAGAAACATCTCTTTCATGCAATTAGGGTTTTCAAATAACTTGAAATGCATTTTACTAGTCATTAAAGTACTTTTGCAAAACGAACTGGAATCAGGTGTTGCAAACATTTTTAACAGATTCCTTGTAATTTTTTACCCAACTTTCATATATAAAGTTTCTTTATTCGAGATTCCTAGCAATTACTATGATTTTAACAAGAAAAATCATTTATTTACAATTTTGATCAGAGGGAGGTATTTTACCAAAAATCCTCAGCCGTTTGATTGGTGCGCCAGTGAACCTTGCCTCGATCTGACGCTCTGTGTTATATGCCTCCACTAGCGGCGCACCTACTTTACCAATCGTCGATGACGCGTGGGTTCACAGTGGACTTTGATCCAATGGTCCTGGTCGACACGCTCCACTTAATTGAGTTAAACCAACGCGCTGCTCCAGCATCGTTGGATCGTAGGCGGGCGCATGATGCTCCAGGATCTGACAATCCCCACTCGTCGTCCTCCTTGTCTTCTTAAAAGAACCAGCGGCGGTTCCACAAGAACCTTCTCGTCAGAGATAGGGTAATCCGGAGGGAGAGAGAGCTTTGAGGGTTTAGAAGTTGCCGCCTGGATGCGTTAGGGTGAGGGAAGCCACCCGAGGCCTATTTATAGGCTAGGGGAGGGTCTCTTCTAGGGTTCCAGACCTCGCCGTCAACCCTGGTTCTAGCCCTTTTGGGTGTTTTGGATATACACAACCAAAGCTGGCAAAACCGGGGTCAAAGCTCTTCGCCTTGGACTCCCGAACCCGATGGGACTACCATCTGAAGTGCACATGCACCATGGTGAACGGAAAAACGAGGGGAAAATCCCCCATAGACGCGCTACTGTTCTTGTCCCTTTGGGACTCTAGACAATAGTCGGGTCAGTTGGATCAAGATCCAACAGCTCTTATCATCCACGTTCAAACCAAAAAGGGAAAAGAATTCCCAATAAAACAAGGAAAGTCCCTATTTTAAAGATAACTTGAAAATTTAATAACTCCCAATCCATAAGTCCTTTCGGCCTCAAATTTTAAAGGAAAGTAGTTTACACGTTTATCTCTCATTGTGAAAAAATTGGAGTCATTATCCCAAGGAAATGAGTCCTTTACTTCAGTTTCAAGTTATCTCTTATTTAATGGTATTTTCCACATATTCTTTATTTCCTTGGCCATTATTCAATTATTTTGAGTTCCTTGAACCCCAAGGATCCTTTATAATACGAAAACCTATTATGGGAAATTATCTTCTAACCTTTTTATCACTTTCAACCATTTTCATATATATTCCATTATTCCCTTGTATTCTTTTATTAAATGGAATTCCCTTTTTCATTTCTTTTTATTTTTCTTTCAAACGGGCTTAATGGCCAATAAGGCCCATCAAGAAAGCATGCAAGGCCATTATATACAAAATTCATTCAAAACAAACCATGAAATCACACAGTGGTCTTATTTATTTATTTAGAAGAGATTTGCAAATCTCATTACATGCATTGGAAAATGAGGTTATAACACCCTCTCTCTCTATTTGTACATATATACATACATATATATGGCAGTATAAACTAAAATCTTGACAACCGTATTCCCCTTTAACCAATGAATCATGTCAATAACTATGTAATGGGAAGGATATATCTAGTCCTGGAGAAAGTCCAATGACAATATGCTTATTGTGGTTGTACGCCCTTGCTTCAAGTCAAACTCAAACAATGTCCACGTCAACCTCCTACTTGATCACCATAGATAGCGGGTTGACGATGTCATCCTACTGTAAAAAGTATCCACACCTCTAGAGGAGTCCACAGAGACCATCAAGAACTCTTTTTGTTCTAGAAGAATGGACAAGAAGGAGTTGTCCCTATCCGTTGGTGTACTAGTCACCAACTTGGTCTCACACAGTTGTTCTCCCTTACTATCCCTCCCTTTATCGGGTAGGACTTGCTCGGGTTCTCTCAGTTACCACAACCAGAGAAGACAAACAATTGTCGAAAGCAACTGAGTTGAGTCTCTAGAAGCCCCCCAATATCCCTCTATCTGTAGGAGGGTCACGGTCAGGGTTTTCCCAGTATGAGTGGGAGTCGAAGGAACTAAAATTTCATGAAAATTGCAACCTACAAGTGGGAAAATAGTCAGATCACGAGCGAATCGATCGACTGGCATCCGAGCTGATCAGTTCACCCAGTGAACCAGTCATTTTGCTCCAGTTTCCCAATCGCAACTGTATTGGTAATTCTAATCCAAATAATGAACAACATGATGTCAAAACTAATCCTTGATTAAATCGAATTGAACCACGATCAGAATGATATAGTCATCTCGCAAACTGGAATGATCAGTTCACTAAGTGAATTGGTTGTTTCGCACCCTCGTTCATCCATAATTCAGCCAATACAGTTTCCAATGAACCTGACACACCAGTCAGTCAGTTAAACACTTGAACCAATTGGTTGGGAGTGTAATAAGTTAATTTTTTGCTTAAATTGAACACCGAAACACTTTAGTAGTCAATTTATGTGAGAACCCATTGCACTAAATGAGATTTCTCAAAGCACAATTACTTATTAATTAAACACAAATCTAGAAAATAGGGTAAATTAAACTGATTCCAACATTTCTCAAATGCTCAAAAACATTTACATAAATGCCCAACAACTTGCTTCAGTCCATATAGTACTCAATATCCTTTTCAACTTCTCGTTAGCCTCAACTACAACATAAACTTGTCAAAGGAACACTATCCATATATTCCACTTATAAAAGCATCACCATGCTATTGAAAGCTCAATTCAATCGAATCATTGTGTATAAACTTTTCACCCAGACCTGAGAGTACAAGGACGACTCTAGGACATACTAGAAACTAAATAACCTTCTTAAGGTCTATCACCGTATTTCTTCCTCACTACCACAGTTCAACTGTTGTTGTTGCCAATCACTGAAAAAGATATGGTGACCCACAAGTGAGACCCAGTCCCAATGAGAGATATAACTCTCTCCAATAGATATTGATTACAAAAAATTATTTATCAACAATTAGACTGAGTAGTTGGGGTATTTAATGGACAATTGAGCAGATTAAACAGTTCAAACATACTGAACAAGTTAAGAAAATAAGCTTAGCGACATGCATAGTTGTCAGAGTATATGAAGACTAGCATCTTGGATTTTATAAGATTGCATCAAATAACAAAGGTCATCACTAGTTTGACTATCATCTTATGCTTTGGTAACAATATAAGCAATCTTGTTGCATACGTATCTCTAACATCATGAATATGTCTAGAAAAATAAGTATAGCCAACATTGTTAGCATGTCTATCAATTTGACCATATCTACATCATGAGTAGAACTAACATCAAAGCACTATTATCTGCATAAGCATGATTAGCAGTTTAAGCATCTCTAATAATAGATACATGGCTAGCAATATAAGCATAGATAACATCATGTGATAACTATCACCATTAGAATAATCAATAATAGTATTATATCTATTAACATAGAATGACTCATGTATGTACACATATACTTCATGTGTATTTCTACAACATAAGCATATCTATTATCTCTTAATGCACTAATCATCATTTTTATGTAAAGAGAACAAACAAGGGTTATCATCCAATATGAAGCATTGTGCATATCCCTAAATAGATATGCTACCCAGCTGTATTTCATCTTTTATTACCCCTTGAATATATGTGTCGTACCATCCAAATCCAACTGACCACTACTAAATCAAAATTAGTGCCATACAAGATCTAGGAAGATCTAGACTTCAAGATCTTCTTCCTACTCTTCCAGTATGAGTCTTCACCATAGTGACATATCATTCAAACTACAAAATAGTAACATATAGTCATGTAACTAGCCCACCTTAGTACAGGTCACCGCGCTAGAGAACAACTCATGCATGGATGTTCTATAAGTGTCATCATGTAGTTATACTACTGCCTTTCACACATCACAATATTTGAGGCATGACCACAGACATCCTTCATATACACTTGGTGTCAGGATGATAAGAACCCCACATACTCACAATATGCACTCCAAGTTTCCCGTAGGAATACTTATTTCACCATCCAACAAATTCTGATACTAGAATGGATCTATGGCACATGGAAACTACATGATTAAGGTTTCACTTGATTAATTATGCTAGTTGGGTGAATTAAGACTGCATCAAACAAGTGGACATACAAACCTAATTCAGTTCTATCAAGCATATAAGTATACCAACTTCAAAATATATAAAATGTGTGAGGCATAATTTCTCATCTCAACATCACAAGGCACTATTCACCTACCAATAAAGAGACTATATCTATCATAACATCATCATCACATGTTACTATTCATTGCCTTTCATGAGACTAAACTTGTCACCACACTATTACAAGATATAAATTCTTATCACAACATCATAGGGTATCAATCCTTGTCATCAAAGAGGATTACACCTCGTTTAGGGCTCAACCATGCCCAAATGTCCTTAAGACCATAATATGATTTCCTACAAGATTATCATTATCTTTCCATGCCTTATTACAAGGCTCAACAAACATCACCACACATGTGATGTACCAGGCTCAACATGATATGGCATTGTATAACTAAAAGATGTTTACAAGATAACATTGTAGGGTTATCTTAGCATTAATAGCATTCCTTTATTATATATAAGGAATCTATATGATTGACCAACATCACACTGATAGTGTACACGTTTAGCATACAAAACATAAGTCATAAAATTATGATGACCACTAGTTAACACATTAGAGTTTCAGTCAATCATTAGGAAGGATATTACATCATTATATTAACCATTGATTAAAGGACAATATGATTCACCACCATTCTCTACTTGTATTAGAGTTAGGTTTAGCAAGTTAAGTTTCATTAAAGTTATAGTTCAATATTTATTCACAAACCCTCACTCATAGAATTGCCATATAATATTGGGTGCATAAGACAAAGCATCTTCATCAAATTTCATACGATTATGAAGTATGGATCCATGCATAACTCAAGGTGTAAACGTCAAAATTATAGCATACTAGGGTTTCCACAATAATACAAGAATACTCCAATATTCTATTGATCATTCATGGGAGGTTAATCATGTTATATCACCATCACCTAATGGTATTAGGGTTAGGAGAAACAAGATAAGTCACATTGATGCTAAAAATATGGATTCATACACAAACCCTAACACATGACATAACTGTCAAATTCTATATTGTCCTCAAGTATGGATCCAAACATAACTCAAGGTAAAACCATCAAATTTATAGTATACTAGGGTTTCAACCACCATAAGAGATTACTCCATTATTTTATTAACCTTTAAAGGGGGCTATTCATAATCAATAACCATCACTTAGATACATTAGGATTAGGGGTAGCAACCTATACTGCATTAGGTTTACCCATTAACTCATTATGGTGATTATCAATTATATCTACCCAAGGGCAAAGGTAAGACAAAAAATTTAAGGGTATTGACCATAACATTATCATCATTAGAACTAAAACATTATGCTATAAAATTCATTCTATACCTTTAGATGTTGAAGAATCCATTCACAACCATTGTATCAGGTTTACGATTTTCAAAACTATCAGTTGATATGTAGGTTTAACCCTTGGATCATATAACCAAAGAAACCATAGGTTGAAGGCTTAATTGAAGAAACTCATGGTACCTAGTTACAACATAATTTGGTAACATGAACCACCATTAGTTGTAACACAATATGCCACCATCAGTTGATGATGTCAATACTACCATCATGAACATCATCAGATGTTGAGCTAAAATCTACATTGGATCATATCATCTTTAGGGCACTAAACCATCAATCATTGAGGTTCCAAAAGAGTCTAGAACTGAACTAAGATGTGACCAATGGTTAAAATTATCAAATATCACCACATGTCATCACCATCAGTTGCCACAAAGGCATCTCCATCGGTTCTAATATAAGGTCATGTATCGGTTCATGTAAAAAATTGAAAATCAACCTAAAACACTGAGTATTGTCATCGTTTGATAGGTACTTAGCACCATTGGTTGGTCTATAAGCAAGGACCAAATCTTACTTACCTTCGGAAGGTCGTGCACATGATTTCAGATTCATATAGAATTGGAGACTAATCAAGAAATGCCATAAAATTTGAAATCCTAAACAAGAATAGCTTTTATATACATATATCTTCATTTTAGAGCAAGAACATGAGTAATCAAGCTTGTAGTAAGAAAAAAAGGTGAAGAGGGTTATAAAAAGGCCTCTAGAGAGAAGATTAGATCCAAGAGATAAGAAAGTACTAGAAATGAAGGTGAAGAACCCTAGCTTTCAGTCTGAATTCGGCCAAGTATCACCTTTCTCCCCAAAAGGAGCAAACTCTAGATAGAAGAAGCAAGAAAGATAAGTTCCTTGAGCTTTAGAGCAAACTTTACCATGGAATAGAAAGGTTCCATACAGGAAGAAGGTAGGAGGAAGAGGAATAAAAAAAGAAATGAAGGAGAGAAGGAAATACTTACTATTTTAGGTCAAGATCACCA
This sequence comes from Alisma plantago-aquatica, assembly GCA_963693085.1. Taxonomy (NCBI): domain Eukaryota; kingdom Viridiplantae; phylum Streptophyta; class Magnoliopsida; order Alismatales; family Alismataceae; genus Alisma; species Alisma plantago-aquatica. The sequence continues at coordinate 89,129,396 of OY856410.1, read as the reverse complement.
AAAGAAAGCTTTGCAAACCCTAGATAAGGGTATATTTGAATCCTAGATGCTCCAACAACAAGTTTGGATATCTTCTTCTACCTTGGGCACTCTATTCGCCCCAAAGTAGGTAAAAGCCGAAGTTATGGAGAGGAGGAAAATATCTGAGTCTAAAGGTTTCGTTTTTGAGCTAAAGGATAAGTATATAAGGTTTATGGATAAAGAAAGAGAAAATCTTGAGGTGTCCTACTAACTCTCCTTGCGTCCATGGCCTTAAATTATTATGGATACACAAGAATCCACTCAAGAAGCTTCCCCACCATTCATGGAGACCTTCTTATACATCGTTTGTTGTATTTCCAAGCCAATCAAATAAACCATTGGTTGATAGCTCCTCAAGGCATCTCATCAATAAAGGGGTAAACCCTTAAATACCCTGGAAGAAAACACCTCCAAACCAAGGTTCAACTATGAGCCTCATGGCCCAAAATCTCAAGAATGATAAGGAAAAATTTAAGGATTAAAATGCATGTGTTAAATTCTAAGAAAACATCAGATTTGGGTGAATTGCATAGAAGTCCAAAATGTGCATAAAATTGCAAAACTTGCACAAAAGTGTCCAAATTGGACAAAATTTGAAACTTAAGTTTGTCACATGATACCAAAATAAATCACAAGCTTAGATTAAGTTTAAAGAATTTAATTATAGCAATTAAACATGTTCAACACTTTAAGCAAGGTTAGGGGTCTCACAATTTAATTATCAGTCATGATTTAACTCCTATTCCAAGTGAATTCCTATGTGTGTGACCCTATAGGTTCCATATTATATTGGCAGTGATTGTCCATAAATAATTTATGACATCACATGTGAATAGAGGTACCTCGTCACACATCATCTCTACAAAGTAAATGGAAAATTGGAGAACAACTTCAACCTACAATCTATTATAGGTGTTATAGTGATTTTATAATTCCCATGTCGCTAATATCCAGATTGAACTCGAGGCTTGGAATCATTGCCCTTTAATGTTGAATACATGTTCCTTGAACTAGAACATATTGTATGAGATATGTCTAATCTCAATATCATATATTGATTCACATGTGCATGAACATACTTTTCTCAGTCTCGTTTATCAGGTGGCCTGGATATCAAACTCCTATAAGAGTGAAAAATACCATCTATATCACTCACAATCATCCCCTTGTGTCATAGTGCATCCAATCATCACCTTTATGGAAACCCTTATTCAAAATCATGGTGGATGATGTTAAAACACACCAAATGACATGTGATGAGTGTAGTGATTTTAGGTCTAAGAATCACAATCACCACCTTCACTATGAGAGATCACTATGATCACCATGTATGATTTTCATGTATCACTGTCAAGGTGGGTCTGTATGATTCATTGTTCTCTGACAAGTATCGATGTGCTTAGTTTAATATCACATATCATGATTGATGAGATTCCATCATCAACCAACACACACTCTAGTCTTATGTGTTATTTTTTGTCTATCAACCTTCCATAATAACATCTGACTAGGGACATAAGAAGAATGTACATACTCTTAACATTTGTAATCAAGTCACACACTTGATGTAACATCCCTGACCTGGGTTATGCCTTAACCCTAGGTGTTTTGATTAATAAAGTTAATTATATGGTTGCTCTTATTTCTTGAAAAGTAATTAAGGTTCAAGGGGAACTTATGTTTCAATTTTAGTCCTTTTCAGATAATGTTGAAACATTGTTTTGCTTGTTTTGGACTAAAATGCAAATTACCCAAGTTGAGGGGTTAAATTGCAAATTTTACATGATAAGATGTTACTCATGTGTTGAAGCATCAGGAGAATGAAGGTGATGCAGAGTTAAGGCTTGTGGTAGCCTGAGTACCAAGAAAGAGCTGAAAAAGCAATGTTTGTGCATTAAAACCTAGTTTTGGTGTAATGTGCAATTTACCCAAAACCTTGGGTTCAATATGCAAATTACCACTTCAAAATAGTCCCTAATGTTCTTGTCATCATGTAGAGGAAATAAAATGAGGGGGGAGCCTCATTTGGATCACTTTGGAGGAGAGAGAATCTTGATATTAAAATAATCAAGATTTAAGCATAAATTGGAACTTTACTTCAATTTACAGCAAAAATAAATATATTAATTGAACTGATCCTCAACCAAAATTGTGTTGGTTGAAATACATATACATGGACGACCAAGTTCCTTGCAAATGCACGAAAATATCTAAAGGAAGTGGATAACTCACTCACATTATTAAAAGAAAAAGAATTATCCACTCACTTTAGGATATTAATATTATAAGGGTTAAGGTGCTGAATTTTCTTTTCTTTAAAACATGGATAATTGAGAGCAATAATAGGAAACGAAGATAGCCTCATAACAAAGTAAGGGAAGGGGGAAAGTGGCAAGGAAATGGAGGAGATAATCCTTACTTTCTCTCTCCTAAAATGAATTTTTAATAAAATTCATATATATGCTCCTTTATCCATGAGTTGAAAGGGAATTTCGAATCCACTTTCACTTCTTACTTGAAAAAACGACCAAGGGAGCTTGGAGCAACAGGAGGACGACCCCCAACCTGTTGTTAAGATTCTTGACCTTCGTTTACCTTGATTCCATGGTGGAAATCGAAAATCAATGCATGATTTCTTCATATCTCGATCCCATCTTCAATTCTAACCATTCCTTTTCACTCAAAGCTTGAAGACGAGCCTTGGGATAGTGAAAAGAGTTGCATCCACCATTGTTGATGCGAGATTGAAGCTTTAAAGCTCAATTGGAGGCGGGTTTTATAACTTGAACCCTTGAACTTTGTTATTGATTCCACATCTTTATCAATTATTGATTCCTTCATTATTCCCGAAATTTTAGTTGAATCATTGGTGAAATCACCATGGAAATTACATCAAGTTTTGTGGGTTTGTAGCTTGAAGACAATGATGTCATCTTAAGCACACACCTCAACATGGGCAACTGGTTTTCAAAACTGATTGAGTTAATTCAGTTACAAAACTGAATGGATAATTGATTTCAAGACCGAATGGGTAATTGCTCTCAAGATCAAATGGGTAATTGATCTTAAGACCAATTGGAGATACTTGCTGATGTAGTTGGACGTTGATCCAATGGTCTTAATTGATTGGTTGAAGGAAACCCTAGATGCCCAAATAGTTTCAAAACCATTTGGTGTTAAAATGCCAAAACCGAATGGAGATCTAAAGTGATCAAATCGTTTGGAGATTTAAGGTGATGATTGATCCATTGATCCAATGGTTGATAATAATGATTATAAATGATAGGTAAAAAGGTTGAAATCCTAAAGTACCTAGATGATCAGTACCTTTAGAATGGTTAACCCTAAAAGCTTATGAAAGCAATGTCTCAATACACTATGTCAACCATAGTTGTACATATTTGATTGAAAGGTTGATGTAATCTAATGTAGTTGAGTGGATGATAGAAAGGAATTCATACATGAGTATTAATTATGAAGAATATGTGATTAGGGTATGATCCTTGGTAAAGAGATCATGACACCCTAATCGAGTGGGTTAATAAGCCATAATCATAAAAGTTGGGCAATCCTGAGTGAAACCCTAGTCTAGAGTAATGATGTAACCCTAATTTAGGGTGTTGATATAAGAAACCCTAATTATGGGTAATGGAATATGAAACCCTAATTGGGATAAATAGTAAACCCTAATTATGGTAATTGAATGGAAACCCTAATTAGGATGAATAGCAAACCCTAATTGTGGATAATTGAATTTAAACCCTAATTAAGGGTGATGTCATGTGAAACCCAAATTAAGGGTGATGTCTGTGAAACCCTAATTAAGGGTGATGTCATTTGAAACCATAATTAAGGGTGATGTCATGTGAAACCCTAATTAAGGGAGATGTCATGTGAAACCCTAATTGAGGGTGATGCCATGTGAAACCCTATGCAATGGTATAATGAGGAGCCCGAATATAGGGTGAAGGTATGTGAAACTCAAATTTTGAGTTATAATAAGTGAAGCGCTAATCTTAGGCAATATGATGATAAACCATAACCCTAATAAGAGAACACTAATGATAATATAGTGGGTATTACCTTATAAAGATGAAACATCTCAAATGGTTGATCATAGATAACTTTATAGTAAGCAATGCCTTAACCTGAAATGAGTCCATATCATTGAAGATAGTTGGACCATGCTTGTGTGTGACCTATGCACTTCATGGTAAAAGTGATAGGTTAGCGGATGAAAGCATTAAGATGGGAAATACCTTAATCTAAGATAAGTTGATAACTCAAGTAAGTTGGAAGTGATGAGGAAAGTGATACATCAAGATATGATTGATATCACTTTTAGCATCCCAAGGTTGATAAGCATTGATGAACCTCAAATCCAATATACTTGGACAGGGAACACATGAAGTATGTTATGTAAATTGTTACAATGAATTGTAATGAGTTTGATATACTTTGATAGGAATAGGCTAATATACCTTGAGAATGGGGTTAAGCTAAACTAATGAGTATGATGTAATCATACCATGATAAGGATGAGAAATGAACTCATACCGTGTATTGATAATCATTTAATGATAAATGTTAAAAGTAATAAACATGATTGAATACTCAAGATGTTAATGTATGCTCCTAGAGGTGTGGAGCAATATATTAAGGTTGATTTGATAAATATGAAATCCTAATTAATGTGAGATGGGAAACCCTAACCCTAAATTGGGTAATGGGACATGAGAAACCCTAATGTGATGTAAATAGTAAGCTCTAACCCTATTGAGGGAATAGTGGTGTTACTATTGTATTACATGAGGTGATATGTTATTATTGCCTAGTGAGAGGTGACAAGATGTGTAATGGCCTTGTGAGCCATATGATTAGATGTTTCCTAGTGATAGGTGACAAGATGTTTAATGGCCTTGTGAGCCATATGATTAGATGTTGCCTAGTGAGAGGTGAAAAGATATTTTATGGGCCTTATGAGCCATGAGAACAATTGTGGCATAGTGAAAGGTACCAAGATGATTATAAAAGTTTATTGTAAGAAATGATAACATTTTAATAAATTTAATAAAAGGAAAAATTGTATTCAATAAAGAATGTGAAAAGCTATGAAGGCTAACCTCAGGGTTCAGAGCCTAGAGAAGGATGTGATGATCAATGATGAGTTAAAGGAATTTATATCCCTTGATCTATGTAATCAGGAGTGGTTAGAGTCCACTACCTGGCTGTGTAATCAGGATTGGTTAAAGTCTAATACCTGGTAGAGGCATGAAGCCTGTAATCAGGAGTGGTTAGAGTCCACTGTCTGGCTGTGTAATCGGGATTGGTTAAAGTTCAATACCTAGCAGAGGCATGAAGCCTATAATCAGGAGTGGTTAGAGTCCACTGCCTGGCTGTGTAATCAGGAGTGGTGAGAGTCCACTACCTGGCTGTGTAATCAGGATTGGTTAAAGTCTAATACCTGGCAGAGGCATGAAGCCTATAATCAGGAGTGGCTAGAGTCCACTGCCTGGCTATGTAATCAGGAGTGGTTAGAGTCCACTGCCTGGCTGTGTAATCAGGATTGGTTAAAGTCCAATACCTGGCAGAGGCATGAAGCCTACAATCAGGAGTGGTTAGAGTCCACTGCCTAGCTATGTAATCAGGATTGGTAAAGTCCAATGCCTGGCGGTGTAATCAGGATTGGTTAAAGTCCAATACCTGGTAGAGGCATGAAGCCTATAACCAAGGGATTGGCATAGTCCAATGCCTAGATAGAATATGATGATGTATACTCTTATGTCTGGAATAATTCAATATTTGTTTAGCAGATTGGCTAAGGCTAATAGATGAAAACAAGAATGAATCATGGGTGACATATTAGGATAATAAGGAAAAGCTTGAGATGTTTAAATGATATGGTAGATAAATGATATACATGTTCTTCCTATTCCTTATTAATAGGATAGATGATTTATTGTTCTATCATAAATAGTTGCAATGCTTTAAAATATGAGAATGCTTTAAACTGCTTATCCTCTGCCTAGTTTTATATCATTAAACTGCAATAATAATGTTTTTGGTGGAGAGTTATATCTCTCGCTGGGGCAATTACAATTGTCTCACCCCCGTGGGATCCAACATTTTTAGGTGGACAAGCACGGAGGAGACTGAGAATATCTTGTAGAGGAAGAACATCAATAGCAGCAAGGACAGCAGTGATAACTTAGGTTGAGTGTACTGTCTATCGTGTCTTATAGATAGAAGTCTTATGTGTCGTCTCTGTACTCTCAGGTCCTCAGAGTTAGTAGTTAGTTCTTTTAATGTATCGATATGAGATTTTGGCTTGATGCCTTGAGATTTTGAGTTGCTTAAGTATAATTCTGACAAAGTAATTGTTGTATATCATTCTCGAGAAGAGATAGTACATGTGATATGCTTATGAACCAGGATGTAGATGATATACATTGGTTCTTGAGAAAAGATTTTTCCTATGTATGGACCTCTTTGCAAAAGGTTTAAATTTTTAGTGATTTTTGTTAATCCACTGTGAATGATATGCTTCCGCATTAGTTAATCTTATTTTTATGAGTTGAATGTCACACTTGAAGACATACGTCATTGAGTAATTGTCATTATATAGACATTCAATATGTTTCCTCATTATCTCATAACTGAGGTGAAACAAAATAAATTGGAAGCTTGACTTTATTATTAATCAAATCCTTTATATCATTTCTATCACAATCGTCATATGATTGGCTCTTTGAGCATACATACTGATAGACTCCCACTTGTACATAGAACTAATCACCCATGAATCTCATTCTTAGTGATCTAAACATGTCCATCCTACACTTCTACGTACATGCTAATCTATATTGCATGCTTCACATCTCTTTGATGTACGACATTTTGTATGAGATGGAATTATCATAGTATGCTATCTGATATTCCTTGCATAACTAATATCACCATTGTTGTCATAGTATTTCTATTATGTCATCAATGGCTGTAACATCTTATTGTTCATCGATATGAGCTTCTACATTCACACGGTTTTCACTCATGTGTTCATAACACTAGGACATACAACTTCTATTGCAGAATTATAATAATGGTATGAAAATTGGAAACCATTGCAACATAAACATAGTTTTATTTTGCGATCATTCTATGTCATTTCAGATCCTTGCATCCGTGTAACCATTTACATCCAACTCTTCCTTATTACCATAGTGCAGCAGCTGATCCTTTAGTGCTTCTCAATGGTTGTTTTCTATGGTATTCTAATAACCTTCATTGGATATGACTACAATTATCTTGTCATGTCCAATACATACCAGATAATGGGATGAGTACACTATATTGTAGATAGATCAAAATGTGAATGCATATGGAATCTCTTCCATTCTTTGCAAAAATTGGAACATTGGGTTCTTGGGAAAATGATCCCATCTACATGGATAGATTTTTTCTTACTGAATCATTCATGCTAAACTCATTTAGCATCTAGACGATATATGTGCTCATATATAGGTTTACAAAATTTTGCAAAATAATGTCTATGGATCTCAATTCCTATCACATAGAATGTTTCACCTAATCCTTCTTGATGAAGGTGATTTCCATGCTAGGTTTCAATACTTAGTATTGATATGTCATTCCTCATCAATAAGTGGAATATGCATATGCTCCCACTAAATCCTTTTTAATCACAGATTTCATCATTTATCTTGAATCAAGTAAAACTCTTTGACTATCCTATCAAATCATAGATTCCAGTTCTAAGATGCTTATTTCAACCTCTAGATTGAACATTGTAGCTGATAGACTCTATTTGCATTAATGGAATTATAAAACCTTCAAGCTATATCACATACACATCCTCTCAATTATTCCTCGTCAGGAATGCAATTTTATCACCATATGCCAAATCACATAGTCTTAATAAGTTGCAAAATAAGCATGTCCATGAGTGAAGGGATTTCATCATGTTCAACACCTTGAACTCGTTTGAAAAACCATTTTAACAAATTTGCCCTCTTATTCCATCCATGTTGGCCTTCCTTATGAAAACCCAAATGCATCTTATGGGTTTCACCCCTTTAGGTGGTACCAAAAAGTTCATACCTTATTGGTGTTCATGGATTCCATTCTAGATATTATAGTATCAAGGCATTTCTCTGACTCTGGTCCCTCAATAGTTCTTAGTTGATTGTTGGCTCATCATCTTATGACCACCTTACAACTTATCTAAATTCTAGGATACACTATCCTTTAACCTTAGATATGTCTTACTAGAACAATGAGTTATGTGTTATTGTGGGACTTGAGATTCCACAATGATTTGTGATTGTCCTTGTTTCCATTGTACCTTCTTGTTGACCTGAAACTTTTTGGGTTCTACTTGACTCCTACTTATTCTTTTAGAATTTACATATCCTATCAACAATCATTTTGTTATTGGATTAAGTTAGGTAGTGTTCAGAAATTTATATATTCAACATTTTATATGTTGTTCAAGATATATTCTTTAAGAAACACTTTCTTGTATAAGATTAAACCTGTATAAAAGACATATCGGGACATACCCATATCATATCACATATGACATATTCTAGACCATTTTAGGTTGTACATTGATTTAGTGTTAATCATGTATCTATGGGGACATTATAAGATTGGATTAAATGATAATCACATCATGACACTTCATGTTGTAATTCCTTCTTTCTGATGCATAATTATGTTTTAGGTGGATTCGATTGTGATACACTATCACAGTCTCTCCATAAGGACCTCATACCATTCCTTTAAAGCATTTAAACATTGATCATATCAAACATATCTTAATAGATTTAAGAAAGTTCATATCTGTAATCTACTTAAACACTTCATGAGATTTGCATCTTACTAATACATATTGCCATATCATCAGTAACTATAATGAAGTTAACTGTCTATAGCATTTATCATGACATCTTTGTAGATCATTATGTACATGTCCTTGTAGAATGCTTATTCTCCCACTACACCTAGTGAGAGGTGGTTTCTCATGTTTCTCATATATAAGATTTGCGTGTCTCTTATTGGTTCAATAACCAAAAGAGTCTAGATAAACGTCAACATGTTCTAGAACTACATTTGTCACATGTTTTCTCTAGATGACTATACTATAGACATTGCTTGATTGAGTTCTCAATTATAATCCTTTAGGTATTTACATTATACAAATTTATCTTTTGATCATTGACTTAAAGATCCAAGATATTTGGGGCATTGCCATACAAGATCACATCTTGGATATAGAACCATTAACAATGATTTATTTATGATTATCCTTTTCCATACAAGATGCATAAAGTAAAATATTTCTATTTATTGGCATAATGAAATAGGAATTTAACTAACTCTATTACATGCCTCAATGGGCTAAGAAAATTTCTAAATTTAGACTGAATTTGAAGAAACTCTTGCTCCACATAGTCTTTCCTTTACCTTTTAGGAAGGCTTTAGTTCGTATCAGGCCCTACACATCAATGTATGTTAGATTTACATTTAGTATCCCATATCAAGATGAAGAAGTAATCAAAGTTATCTTATAACATTTATACCTAATGTAGAGGTCTCTACCCCTTCCTTCTTCTTCTTTAATTCCTTTAGGAAGAGTGGGTATTTCCTTTTTCAGTGTCTAGGCTAGTGAAAATGGTGACAATTTCCTCACTTTGTCACTCCTCCCTTTTCCTTAAGTGTTGAAGAGTTAGTATTCTAGCTAGCCTTAGAACTCTTCTTAGATTTTCTTTTACCTTTAAACTTTTCCTTTGTATTTTTGATCCTCATCACAAACTTGGGCTTTTCTTTCTTCATTTGTGCCCGAGCTGTTATTAACTTGCCGAGTAACTCTATCAATGTCTTGTTAAAGTCATTCATGTTGTAGTTCATGGCAAATTGACCGTATGACTTTGATAGAGACTGCAAAATCACGTAAGTGGACAACTCTTGACCTACGAGGAATCCCATTCTAGAAAGGTTCTCCACATACCCAATGTGCTTGAACACATGAAGACCTACTGGACCTCCTTCTATCATGTTACATTTGAACAATGCCTTAGAGACATCAAATCTCTCCTATTTGGCCTGATCTAGGAGCATGTTCTTAAAATGTGTTCCCATCTCAATGACATCCATATTTTCATGTAGTCTTTACAACTCATAGTTCATGGAGCAAGACATTAGGCATTTTACATCAAGGAAATCTTCAATATGCTTCTTCTAAGCATCCATGTCAGCCTTAGGTGCATTGGGAAGAGGTTCTTCTGGCTTTGGTGTCTCCATGACATAGAGCTTGCACTTCTGTGCGAGAAAAATTCTCAACATCCTTAATGAGTTGTGAAATTTATTCCCATTTAACATGTCCTTTTCAAGGACTAATCACAGAGGAAAAGTTTTGTTGTGTGTTTCCATTTAATTTTACAAAAGAAATTTGCAATTATATCAAAAATTCATTCTTGATTTGATTTAATTTGTATAAAATTTGACAATGTTAAACTAGGTATTTAATTAACTATCACTCTCATTATTGTGTTCAAATTGGCAACCCTAAATTTATCAATTCCAAAAATATTGCAGCATGCAAACATCTAATGAGCCATGAACCAAAATAATTCAATTATTACCCAGCCAACGCCAATGTCCATAATCAATCATTAAGGTAGAAAACGTTTTCCAATTGCATCATATGAAACTCTTGGATAGATGGTATGAACAATACTTTGGCATAGTCATATGCATGCCTCTGGTGCTTAATCTCATTACGGACACTCACTTAAGCCCTACCAAAAAGCTAACATAATAGTAATGCATCCCCCTAGGCAGTCCCACATTATAACCATCACACTTCCACGAGATAGACGACACAACATCTTTGGGGTGCCCATGCTTAGTCAATCAAGCTTTTCATGTATGCCTCTAATGGAAAGCATCATAGACTTAATATGTTTGATTGATAGATTATATATATATATATATATATATATATATATATATGTGTGTGTGTGTGTGTGTGTGTGTATATATACATATACATACACACACACACACACACACACACACACACACACATATATATATATATATATATATATATATATATATATATATATATATATATACATATACATTATCCAATCACCACATATATATAGTATGTAACATATACATGGTATATCCCACAATATAAACATCCAATAAAAACATTTGTGATGGTTATGGCTATACTACTATAATTTCTTGGAGCCACATGGAATTGCGACCACCTTGGTCTACATATCATGCAAAAACATGTTGTTGGTGTAGATATGTGCTTGCCAATCTAGATTGACTACTTCAACCCTTGTATCGATTGCCTTGTCTTCTCGCCAGTCATTTAATCATCTGAAATGGTCCTCTTCCCTCCTATCCAACCGATGCCTGGACACCTCCAAATGCTTGGTTGGGTGCACCAACCAGTCAGTTATCTCCTCTTGTGGTCTACACTCCTTGGACCTCTAGTCAGTCGGTTCGTCACATGAACCTGTCGGCTCACCTGAAGCTAATCGTCATCTTCATCATTGGAAGAAAGAAATTATTCGATTGCTATTAAACTTATTACATGGTAATGAGAAACCATTAGTTACATTCGAGGGGAGTAAATGAGGGAAAAAATAATACTTTTTCATCGGTAAGGAGAAGGAAGAGGCTCAATATACAAACTAATATATTATAACAACAAAATGAACCATTCAACCACGCACATATATTTTGATTATTGGTATAATCAGGCTACACATCCACCATCAAAATTCTCTTTTAGGGTGACACATGTAAATTGCATACATACCATATAAAATATATATTAGTTGTGATATTTAATCCGATATGTATATTAATCAATTTAAGTATTCACATCGTATGCAAAAAATAAACAATGAAAACCAAAAATCCAGTTATATCGATTATCCCAAAAATAGTAAATTGGCGTGGCTCTGATACCACTGTAGGGAAATATGTCGGCATAATAGGAAGCATATACAAAAATTTTAGCAACCACATTCCCCTTTAACCAATGAATTGATTCAATAACTATAGAATGTGAGGGATGGTTTGGAGGATATACTTGGTCCTAGAGCAAGTCCAACGAAAATCTCCTCGTCGTGGTTTGAACAACATCTGTGTTGGCCTCCTGGTTGATTATCATGAACAATGGGTTGATGATGTCCTCCTAGAAGGAAAAGTATCCACGACTCTAGAGTAGCCCACACAGACCACTGGGGAACCCTTTTTGTTCTAGAAGAACCGACGATTAGCAGTTGTTCCTCTCCGTTGGTGTACTAGTCACCAACTTTCTCTCCCACAATTGTTATCCGTTATTGTCTCTCCTTGTTCAAGTAGGACTTATTTGGGTTCTCTCAATTATGAAAACCAGAGATGACAAATAATTGTTAGAAGCAATTGACTTACGTCTCTAGGAAGCCTCCAATACCTCTCTATTTATAGGAGGTTCGGGGTTAGGGTTTCCACTGGGAATGGAAATGACTAAAACTTATTGAAAATTTGCAACCTGCGAATGGTGAAATGGTCAGTTCGTGAGCAAACCAATCAGTTGGCATGCGAGCCGATTGGTTCACCCAGTGGACCGGTCATTCCGTCATATTTTAAAATTGCAATTGTATTGGAAATTCTAATCCGAAAAATGCACAACATGATGTCAATATTAATCCTTGATTGACTCAAATTGAACCACGAACCTGACATCTTGCTTCACCAAACAATCGTCTCGCTAACTCAAACTGATTGGTTCACTAAGTGAACCTATCGTTTTGCACCCTGGTTTTTCTAGAATTCAGCCAATGCAATTTCCAATCAACCTGACACTCCAACCATTTAGTTTAACACTTGAATAAGTCGGTTGGGAGTCTAGTCATTTAATTTTTTGCTTAAATTGAATACCAAACACTTTAGTAGTGAATTTAATTTTTATTCCTGATTAAACTCCTATTCCAAGTGAATTCCTATGTGTGTGACCCTATAAGTTCCATATTATGTTGGTAGTGAATGTCCATAACTCATTTATGACATCACAAGAAAAGAGTAGTGCCTAGTCACACATCATTGCTACCTATGTAAGTGGAAAGTTGGAGAATAACTTCAGCCTACAATTTGTGATAGGTGTTACAATGATTGTATAATTCATTTGTCTCTGATATTTGGATTGAACTCAAGGCATGGAATCACCACCCTTTCAATGTTCAATCCATGTTGTTTGAACTAGAGAAGACCGTCTAAGATATATGTAACCACAAATATTATATTGATTCACATGTGCATGTACATGCTTTTCTCAGTCTTGCTTATCAAGTGTCCTAGATATCAAACTCTCATAGGAGGGAAAAATCACATCTACATCACTCACAATCATCCCCATGTGTCACTGTGCATCCGATCATGACCTTTATGGAAACCCTTATTTAAGATCACAGTGGATGATGTCAAAAGACACCAGACAACATCTGATGAGTGTAGTGATTTGAGGTTTAAGAATCACAATCACCACCTTCACTATGAGAGATGACTATGACCACCAATTATGGTTTCCATGTATCACTCTCAAGATGGGTCTGTCTTATACACTATTCTCTAACAACTATCTATGTCCTTGGTTTGATATGCATATCATGGATGATGAGATTCTATCATCAACCTACAAACACTGTAATCTTATGTGTTATTTTTTTCTACCAGGCTTCCACAAAAACATCCGACTAGGGACATAACAAGAATGTACATACTCTTACATTGTTCAAGTCATGCACTTGAAGACATACTTCATTGAGTAATGGTATTCTTTATGCATTCATTATATTTCCTCATTATCTCATAACTGAGTGAAACAAAATGAATTGGAAGCTTGCCTTTATTATTAATCAAATCCTTTGTATAATATCCCATCACAATCATCATATGATTGTCTCTCGTGTCATACATACTAATCGACTCCCACTTGCACTTAGTGTCAATCACCCATGAATCTCATTATTAGTGATATAAACATGTCCATCCCATTTTTTCTATGCAATTGCTAATCCAGCGAGTTAGAAACACTTTGCCTTTAGTTGGTATATTGCATGCTTCACATCTCTTTGTTGTATGACATTTCGTATGAGATGGAACTATTGTAATATTCTATCTGATATTCCTTGCATGACCATTATTGTTGTTCTTGTCCTAGTGTTTCTACTATGTCATCAATGGTTGGAACATCTTATTGTTCATCAATACAAACTTCTAGATTCATACGACACTCACTCCTATGTTCATTATACCAAGACATACAACTTCTATTGTAGAATTATAATAATGTCTGTATCTTGGAATCCTTTTGAACATAAACATAGTTTTATATTGTGATCATTCTATGTCATTTTAGAATCTTGCATCAATGTAACCCTTTACATCCAACTCTTCCTTATTACCATACCGCAACAACAAATTTTTAGTTCTTCTCAAGTACTAATGGATGTTTTTTTTATGGTATACTAATGACCTTCATTGGATTTGACTAAAATCATCTTGTCATGACCAATACATACAAGATGATGGGATGAGTACATTATATTGAATATAGATCCAAATGTGAATGCATATGACATCTATTCCATTCTTTATAAGAATCAGAACACTATATTGAATATAGATCCAAATTTGAATGCATATGCCATCTATTCCATTCTTTATAAGAATTGGAACATTGTATTCTTGAGAAATTGATCCCATCTACATGGATAGATTCTCTCTTATTGAATCCTTCATGCTGAATTTGTATAGCATCTAGATGATATATGTGCTCATATTTAGGTTTAGATTCATTCCCAAACTATCTCTATAGGTCTCAATTCCTATCACATAAGATGTTTCACCTAATCCTTCTTGATGAAGGTTATTTCATGCCATGTTTCAATACTTAGTATTGATATGTCGTTCCTCATCAATATGTGGAATATTCATATGCTCCCACTAAATATTTTCTAATCACATATTTCATCCTATATCTTAGCTCAAGTCAAACTCTTTGACTATCCTATCAAATCAAAGATTCCAGATCTGAGATGCTTATTTCAACCTCTAGATTGAATATTGTAGCTTATAGACTTTATTTGTAGTTATGGAATTATAAAACCTTTAGGATGTGTTATGTACACATCCTTTCAATTATTCCTCTTTAGGAATGCAGTTTTATCTCCATATGCCAAATCACATAGTTTCAATTAGCTACAAAATAAGCATGACAATTAGTAAAGGGATTTCATCATGTTCAACACCTTGAACTCGTTTGAAATAACTTTGCAACCAATTTTTCCTCTTGTGTCATCCATATTGGTCTTCCTTATGAAAACCCAACTACACCTTATGGGCATTACCCCTTTAGGTGGTGCCACAAATGTCATACCTTTTTGGTGTTCATGCATTCCATTATGGATATAACAGCCTCAAGTCTTTCTCAGACTCTGGCTCCTCAATAGTTCTTAGTTCATTGTTGGTTCATCATCTTATGACCAACTTACAACTTATTTGAATTCTAGGAGTCACAATCCTTTAACCCTAGATATGTTTTACTAGAACTATGAGTTATGTGTTACTGATGGAACTTGAGATTCGCCAACAATTTGTGATTGTCCTTGTTTCCATTATACCTTCTTGTTGACCTTGAACTTTTTGAATTCTACTTTACTCCCCTTGATTCTTTTAGAATTCAACTATCTTATCAATAATCATTTTGTTATTGGATTCAGATAAGTAGTGTTCAACAATTTATATGGTCTTCAAGATAATTTCTTCAAGAAACTCATTCTTATATAAGATCAAACCCTTATAAAAGACATATCAGGACATTCCCATATCATATCTCATATGATATCTTTAGTACCGTTTCAAGTGGTACATTGATTTAGTGTTAAGCATGTATCTATGAGGAGATTAGTTGATTAGATTAAATGATAATCGCATCATGATTCTTCATGTTGTATTTTCTTCTTTCTAATACATAATCATGTTTTAGGTGGAGTCAATTGTGATACACTATCACATTCTCTCCATAAGGCCTCAAAACATTCCTTTAAAGTATTTCAACATTGATCATATCAAAATTATCTTAATACCTTTGAAGATGTTGTGTAATTCATATATATAATCCACTTAAACACTTTACGAGATTTGCGTTGTACTGAAAATATATCACCATATCATTAGTAACTATAATGAAGTATAACTACATGTACTATTTATCTTGAACATATTTTTATATAATTATGTACATGTACTTGTAGAATGCTTATTCTCCCACTACACCTAGTGACATGTGGCTTGTCATGTTGCTCATATATAGGCCTTACATGTCTCTTATTGGTTCAATAAGAAAAAGAGTGTAAATAAACATCAACATGTTCTAGAAATGCATTTCTCACATGTGTTCTCTAGATGACAATACTATAGACATTGATTGTTTGAGTTATCAATTATAATCCTTTAGGTATTTACGTTATAAGAATTTATTATTTGATCCTAGATTTAAAGATCTGAGATATTTGGGGAAATTTCCATACAAGATCACATCTTAGAAATAGAACCATTAACGACTCTTTATTTATGATCATCCTTGTCCATACAATATGCATAAAATAAAATGTTTCTTTTTATTGGAATAATGAAATAATAGTTCAAATAACTGTATTACATAACTCAATGGGCTAAGATAAATTCTTAATGTTGACTAAAGTTCCAAAAACTCTTGCTCTGCATAGTCCATCCTTTCCCTTTCATAAATGATTTACTTCTTATCAGATCACAAACATCAACATATGTCAGATCTACATCTGATATCCCATACTGAGATGAAGAAGTAATCAAATTTATCTTATAACATTTATACCTAAAGTAGAGTCTCTACCCCTTCCATCTTCTTCTTTAACTCCTTGAGGAAGATTAGGCAATTCCTTTCCAATGTCCAGACTGGTGACAATTTCCTACCCTCTTTACTCCTCCCTTTCCCTTATGTGTTGAAGAGTTTGGCTTCTGGCTAGATTTAGAACTCTTCGTAGCTATGCTTTTTCCTTTAGAGTTTCCCTTTGTCTTGCATCATAGACTTAGGCTTGTATTTTTTCATTTGTGCCTCAGATGTTGTCAACATGACCAGTAACTCTGTCAATGGGTTGTCAAAGTCATTCATGTTGTAGTTCATGACAAACTGACAGTATGACTCTAGTATGGATTGTAGAATCACATCAGTTTCCAACTCTTGACCCAAGGGGAATCCCACTCTAGAAAAATTCTCCACATACCCAATGATCTTGAGCACATGAGAACCTACTGGATCTCCTCTTGCCATGTTACATTTGAATAGTGCCTTAGAGGTATCAAATCTCTCTTTCCTAGACTGATCTTGGAATATGTTCTCAAGATGTGTGATCATTTCAATGAAATCCATGTTCTCATGATGTCTTTGCAAATCATAGTTCATGGAGAACAAATTGGGCATTTGACATCAATGACATCTTCTTATGCTTCTTGTAAGCATCCCTATCAACCTTAGGTGCACTAGGAAGAGGTTCTTCTAGATCTGGTCTCTGTAGGTCATAGATCTTGCACTCCTATGTGAGAACAATTCTCAGTGTCCCAAACAAATCATGGAAGTTTTCCCATTTAACCTTTTCTTCTCAAAGGACTGATCACAAAAAGAAAGTGTTGTTGTGAGTTTCCATTTAATTCTACAAAATAAATTTGCAATTTTATATAAAAAGTGCTGTTGTGTGTTGTTGTGAGTTCCCATTTGATTTCATTTGATTTGTATAAACATTGACGATGTTAAACTAGGTCTTTAATTAACTATTGCTCTCATTATTTTGTTCAAATTGGTAACTGTCAATTTATCAATTTGGAAGACTGCATGACAAAAAGTTCTATTGAGCCAAGATCCAAAAGAATTAAATTATTATCAGAACAATCCCAACATCCATAATCAATCATTAAGGTTGGGAACATTTACCAATTGCATCTTATGCAAGTCTTAGATAGATGGTATGCGCAACACTTTGGCATAGTCATATGCAAGCCTCTGGTGCTTGATCTGATTAAGAATACTTAGTTAAGCCTGACCTTAAAGACAACACGATAATAACACACCCCTCTTGGTAGACCCACATTATTACTATCACACTTACACGAGACAGATGACACACCACACTTGGGGTGCCCATGCTTAGTCGATCAAGCTTTTCATGTGTGCCACTAATCGAAAGCATCTTAG
Organism: Alisma plantago-aquatica; assembly: GCA_963693085.1. Classification (NCBI taxonomy): domain Eukaryota; kingdom Viridiplantae; phylum Streptophyta; class Magnoliopsida; order Alismatales; family Alismataceae; genus Alisma; species Alisma plantago-aquatica. The sequence continues at coordinate 89,111,053 of OY856410.1, read as the reverse complement.
ACTTAATATGTTTGATTGAGGGAATTTATGTATATACATATATATTATCCAATAACCACATCTATAGTATGTATCATATACATGCGATATCCCACAACATAAATATGTAATAAAAACATTAGTGATGGTTATGGCCATACTACTATAATTCTTAAGAGTCACAAGGAATTACTACCACCTTGGTCTACATCTCATGCAAAATCCTAGTATTGGTGTAGATCTGTGCTTGCCAATCTTGGTTGACCAGTTCAACCCTTGAACCGGTTGGCTCGCCTCTAGATTGGTCGCTTGGTCCTCTGAAATGATTATTTGGCCTCCTATCCAACCGATGTCTAAATACCTTCAAATGGTCGGTTGGGTCCACCAGTCGGTCCATTCACTCCTCTTGCAGTCTGCCCTTCTGTATCCTCTAGCCAGTCGATTCATCACGTGAAATGGTCAACTCTCCTAACGTTGACCATCATCTTGATGGATGCAAGAAAGAAATTATCCTATTGCTATTAAACTTATTACATGGTAATGAAAAACCTTGAGTTACATTAAAGGGATCAAAGGTAGTAAAGAATAATAATTTTGCATCGAGAAGAAGAAGGTAGAGGCTCAGTATGAAAACTGAGATATTTGATGTGTTTCCTCTAGAGGTGTACACACCAGCCAACTAGGGTGGCCAGATGCACTCCATGAGGTCAGAACGCACGGGATGGGATCTTGCTTTCAAAATTTATAAACCTAACTTAACACTTACTGACACTAAAATACTACACCTGCAAGTGCACAGAGTCGTGTTGTAGTATAGGAAGGTGGCAAGTACAAGGTCGATCCACAGGGAAAAGAGGGGGTGCTAGAGCTAGGTTAGTTTGGCTAGGTTCCTACTGCGGAGACTAGGGTTAAGGGTTTAAAGGTTGTTTTGATTGTTAAACTATTATGAACAAGCAAGCAATTAAAGGCGAGAATGAAATCTATGTTAACCCTAGGTTAGATTAAGACTAAGCAAGCAAGGAAAGACTAAGCTAGGTATGAAAAGGCAAGTTACACTAGGACAAGCAAGAGAGGATCGAAAGTGCAATTAATGAACTAAACTAACATGAACAAGGCAATAACAAAGCAAGAAGATAACTAAGTAAGGAAAGAGCTAATTAAGCTAAGCAAGCACAAAACTAAGGTTTTAAGCAATGAAGAGAAGTGTGGGATGTTTAGGGGTATGAACTTATCACTTAAGTTGGGGGGGTGACATATGAACATTATTATTCCATTTATATAATCCAAACCAAACAACAAGTTAGAGTCTAATGAATTAAGTTAAGCTACTAACTAGCCATGGTTATGCTAGGTTGTGTATAGGGGAACTAGTCCCTAACACCCCTTACTACCCTTACGGGGCTCAATTGGGTTAGGGGTTAGGTTCAATTGAATTAGAGTCTAATCAAGTCTAGGTTTCAAGACTAGGCATTCCTAGGGCAATTAGGTGCCGAGGATAGTAACAAGGAGGTGATATTAGGGTTTTGGACCCGATTCCCCCACATTCTAGCCTTGAGAAGGCTCCATGCTAATCGCACTAGAATTACCTAATCTAGCTACTTAGATCTCTCACTTAGGTTTAGGGAGATTGATTAGGATGTAGGAAGATGGGAGGTAACCTAGGAATCCAAGAATTGGACCTAGGGGCAAATCCCAAAATTCACACATATAAGCAATTTTCCTAAATTCCTAAGTGATTCCACACACAAACCAACAAGCAATCCATGTAGAATGAGATGCAAATAGAATATAATCATCAAAAAATGGAATTACACTGTTTACATGTCATTTCCCCACAATATGGTATCGAAGAAACATAATTTCCCCCAAACATCCCACCCAATGGGCCTAGCTACTCATAACAAAGCAAGATACAAAAAGAGAGAAGAAAGAGGTAGAAGAATCCATGGAGCTCAGTGTAGATGAAGAAGTCCTCCTCCAGCAGCTGCAAGACGTCCTCCTCCCTCCTCTAAGGTGCAAGGGTGTGAAATGAAGGGGATTATGGGTAGGAACTAGTATAAACTAGTGTTTTGGTGGTGGAAATGGTGAAATGGATTGGAATGGAGGTGAAAATGGAGTGGAATGTGGTGGATGACGATTTGGGGAGCTAGGAGGTGGTGGAAGGTATCTAGCCTCATGCCCCAGCTGCCACCTAGGTATATATATGTGTCTAGGGGGTCTAGGGTTAAGTTAGGGGCAAAATGGGGAAAACAGTGGAAAAATGGGTGGATTTTGTGAGTAGAACTGCCGTGGTGGGTAGGGTAGACCACGGTCGTGGTGGATGGGAAAGGTCGTGGGAGTTAAAACGTGGAGATTACATATCACATGGATGGCCACGGCTATGGGGGGTCACCACAGTCGTGGTGGGAACCTATGGCCACGGGCATGTTGATCACCACAGTCGTTTTGGCATTTTTCATCAATTTCTGGGAGTTTTAGTGATTTTTTGTTCTTGGGGCATGTCCACCACGACCTTGGTGGGATACCACGGTTGTTTTGGTGTCTCTCCCATGCATTTGAGCTTTGAACTTGATCATCCATGGAAGGTATTACTTCAAAACATTCTTTGACCACTTGGGATAGGTTGGGAGTGGTTTTGTTCTCATTTTGGGATCCTCCAAGCCTGAGGAAACCCTAGACTGGACCATCCTCTTTCCATGCCATCAAGTAGTGGACAAAGCACCTATAAAACATGCAAAAAGCCTCCATAAGTGCATTTGATAGAAATAAGCATATTGGGGGAAAATAACATGTAATATAGGAAGTATAGATGTGATTGAAATACAATATAACACAAGATGAAGCCCTAAAATAGGGCTGAATCACTACCCCAAACTTGAAACATACTTGTCTTCAAGTATGCTCTAACTCAATCTCTCTACAAATTTTTCACAAACAAGAAATGATGAATGCAATGTAAAAGATGATTATTGTTGAATGGTATCAAAGATGGCTAAGTACATGCATTTCACCTCTCTCCTCTCCTACTTTCACAATCCCATCATGAAAAGAGCACAAAGCATATGAACTTCAAATATAGTGCGTAGAATACACAAGTTATCCATATTTCTTCCATAAAGTTCCAGGTAAACCGTTTCATGATAGTGTTAATCAAGGATGACTAGGAGTATTGTTTCACATTCTTGCATTCAATCTTATGTTTCAAATCACACCAAATGACCCACGTGGCCGTGGAAAAGGGCAAAATGAGCTAGGTTTGATGTTTCCTAGCTCGATAGGTATGAAAGTGGAAGAAAGGGTTGCGGTAATATTTTTGGAGTGTTTTTACACTCTCATCTTTTCTTTATTTGAATGCTCTTAAACAGGAGCATCCTTTTATTTTGTTTTTGCTTTTCTTTTTTTTGTTTTTTTTTCTCGCCCTTGGTGTAGATAGGGCATATGGTGGACAGAGTGAAGCGAGGGGATAAAGATATGGCCACCCCAAACTTTTGGAGGTGGCCAAGGTTGATTATGTGTGCTAGGGCATCTTTTTATGAGGCAGAGGGGTATGAAGATGGTGGAAGAAGAGTCAGATCAAAGAGGGGTCATTGGTATGATTCTCCACATAAGACATCCCGCATGAAAATTAATCCAATACTTCATCCTAGATATCACACCACATGAATGAACAAGATGAAATTGATATATCAATTAAGTCATTTCACAAACACTAAGCGTTCAAAGCTTGCTCAACTTCACAATTCCGCCAAAACAATCACAAACATAAGAGTGGTGATGCACATGTAAAAAGTCAAAAATTGATACCACATATCAACAAAGCATGAAATTTCACTTGCATTTGTAAAAGGTCATCATTTTCACTCAAAACAGTAGACATTGGGTCAAAACACACTTTTTACACAAGAAATCTCAAATTTGGGCAAAATTGGCCAAAAATGTGCCAAGTTGCCTCCAATAACATATAAGCCTATATTATTGAGCTTAAAGCAATAAACAAGCAAAACGTAGCTAAAACATGCAAAAAATACAAAAAAAATCTACATGATATGCAATGCATGACAAAAAGGATTTTTTTTTGAAAATTATGCAAAAATGGTAGGAATGTAAACTACATGGCATGCAAGGATGCAAAGCAGTAAAGAAAATCCACACTATATAGATAAAAAACAAAAAAAATCATGTCAAACAGGTAATCAAAATGATAGAATGAGATATGTGGTGCATACCGCCCTACCTCCCCAAACTTTTGAATCATGTTGTCCTCAGCATGAAACTAGAGCTTAGGGATAGTAAGTGAAGATCATGACAGGTGCGAAGCATCAGAATTTAGGTCACCATGTTGTGGCTAGCGGTCTACCCTTGCCACGGTCGTGGTCGATTGCCACGGTCGTGGTCGATTGCCACGGTCGTGGCCACTCCTTTTCAACACGGTCGTGGTGGGTGGCCACGACCGTGGCCAATCTTCTAAAAACACTGTAACTTCAGCCAACTTGATGCAATAATTCCCACGGTCATGGTTGTGTGCCACCGTCATGCTTGGCCACATGTGCCACCATCGTGGTCTAACTCCACGGCCGTGGTGAGGGTGCTCCTTCAGTTTTCTCACTTCAAGAACTTGAATTTCACTTTTATTTATTATTCGACCATATATTTGATTTAAAGACCATGACCTGCTTCTATACCCTCTCTCTATATTGTCTAGCACCCGCCTCATCATCAAAACTCAAAAGAAAACTATCAAGCACAAGTGTGTGTGTGTTTGTGTAAAATAAAGCAAAAGTATAACAAATGTGAGGTTAGGTCAAAAAATCCAAAACCTAGGTGGGTTGCCTCCCACAAGCGCTGAGTTTGTTGCCTTCAGTTGGGCTTCTTGATGATTCTTCAAAATTCACCCATTTGGAATTCTCAAGTGTCCATTCTTGCAAAACATGCACCCTTCATTTGCACTCAACCTTGGTTCCTCATCTCTTTCATCAAAACAATCATCACCAATTTATTCACCTTGGTGTCCTCTCAAATGCCCATTTGGACTTGTGAAGTGATCATGTCCAATATCCCTATCTCGGACTCGCCGGGTTGGGGTCTTGTACATGTTGATGTTGATCTTCATGTCCATGAATGAGACTATCATAGTGCCACTGTGCACATGAATGTCGACATCTGTTGTAGATAAGAATAGTTTCCCAAGATGATGGGAATCTTCCTATCCTCCAGCTCCATATCAAGTATAATGCAATCTTCCGGGAACACCGTGCCTTTTTCTTTGTCTATCATCACCAAGACATCATCCACTCTACCCCTAGGCACTTTAATGGATCTATCCACCAACTGGAGAGTGCAATGTGCCGGCTTCAACTTGCCTAAGTGACGTGTATTTTACTACGCGCTTAAACGCAAGTATACGCGTCGAGTAATATAGGCCTTTGTGAGGCCCGAGTCGAACTCAGGGATACGTGAATTATTGGAGACTTCTACTAACTAATCGCAATCAGCTAGGCCGAATAACAAAGTAAGGTTTGCTGTCGAAAATAAAAGAAAATAAAATGAAACAAAGGTTAATTTAATCAATTCAAAAGGATATCTTTAGGATTGCGGTTTCACCGCGGGTCAACATTGTATTAGGTTTTATATAATTCCTCACTCTTCTCTCTCTATCTGGGTAGTGGCCTGAAAATAGAATTACCCACTGTCGTGGTGTAACTCACTACTTAGGTTTAGGTTGATTCCACCGTCGTAGTAATCATTCCCCTAAACTAAGCGCATTATAAACGATCTCTCAGTTCCCACCATTAATTTTACAACTCCTTTGTCAAGGGTTTTATTGATTAATGTAGGTTTCGTCTCTTTTCAACCGTTAATCCTTCTGTCGAAGTGATTAAGGGCATTAAGCTATTATTATGGTGATCAAGCATAACAATATAAATAGAGAAAACAAAACTATACCACGGATTTGAGAGAGAAAATATGAATTATCAATATAAAATTGTCATACAATGCATTCCCAGGCTACTCCCGGTCCTAAAGATGGAAGGTTTTAGCCTCTCATGTTCATCTCGCACGAATACATGGTAGAAATAGGGGAATTCATAAGAAAAACGTGAAACAAGTGGGAAAACCCTTGAACGGAGAAGAACCGGTAGATCCTTGGCGTAGAATACGAGCTTCCCCACCTGTCGGTGGTGGAATTCGTCTTCGGCAGCGTCCGAATCACCCAGGATGAGCTTCTGGCCTCCGTTCTCCTTTCTCTCCTTCCTTGGCACTCCTGCAATGCAAAAATGAGATCCTCCTCTGTCTGGGCGGCTGTCATTAGGTATAAGTCCCTAATTAGGTCGTCAAATAACTCCAGCCGTCCGATTGAGATCAAAACGAATCCAACGCATATCTGCCGGCGTCGATACCATCGGCGCAGGTCGATGGTATCGACCCGGCATATTAGCGACAGCTTTCTTTTTCTTTTCGTCTGAGCGCCTGTGGTCATCTCGATACCATCGACTTGGGTCGATGGTATCGACTCTCTTTAGCATCGGTTGTTGTCGTTTAGCGACGCTGTAGCCTCAATGTGTCGATGGTATCGACTTGGGTCGATGGTATCGACGGATTCCTCGCCAACAACCTGAAGGGATCTCGATGCCATCGACTTGTGTGTCGATGGTATCGACTCTGTGCTTCTCCTCTCGGCTGGCAACTTGTGGCTTGGTCGATGGCATCGACTTCCGTCGATGGTATCGACGGAAGCAGATACTTTTTTTCCTGAAATTCCAAAACAAGACCAAATAAATCCACACAAATTATGATAATATGATAAATAATGCTCAAAATGATACAACAAAGGTGATTTGACATAGAATGATGGCAAAGACCGAAATGAGTGAATTATGCAATATTATCCCTAAAAATGAGTAATTAGAGCACAAAACACATATGAAAAAGGTCTATAAATGCGACTCGAAATCATCGCATCAAACTCCCCTAAGCTTAAACATTGCTCGCCCTCGAGCTACTAATCCTTAGAATAGAATTGCAAATGTCAACTAAAAATCAACACACCAACCCAACATCCCATGTGACTCCCACTGAACATTCTCAAACTGGCCTTCTCTAACCACATAACAGTAATTACCCTAAAGGCGACAATAATCATCAATAAGAGAAATTATCCTTCAAACCGATGAACACTATCACATAAGGCAGTTAACATAATAAAATTCGCCGATTCAACATTGGTGCATCTTGTGATCGCCTACACTACATTGCTCGCCCTAACTACCATCTACATGGAAGCAGTTCTCCTGATAATCGTTAGTGAGGAGAAATTCACGGTGGCCTACCAATCCGAGCAACGGGTGGATGGAATGGGTGGTTCATGGAAGAACTTGGAAGTATTGCACAGTTTCAATATGCATAAAACAAAATGTCCTACGTGATGCAAATGCACAATAAAAATGCCCTAATGCCTAAATTGGGTGAAATGATGCATGCACTAACCTTCCACCTCAAAATGAGATGGAAATCTACTTAAGCCACATCATGTACTCAATTTTCCTGTAATGCGAGTGATATCATGTTCCTTTCTCCCTCTTATTCCATTTCCTTCTAAATTCTCTTTCTTTTTTTTTTCTTTCTTTCTTTTAATTTTTTTAGATTTTCAGAAAAAAAAATTTCTCTTTTTTTTCTTGTAGCCCACATATCCATAATTGCTTAGAGATACATGTATTGGGCAGTTTTCTTCATGATTGGAAATCTTTGCAATATTTCGAAGGTATGGAACAGTTTAGATCACTTTTGAGGAAAAATTGAGATACATGATGTACTTTATGCATGATAATCATGAAAGTCATGAGTGCAACTACATGGCATGCACCTAAAGGTAATGTGCATGAATCCCTATATATTTTTTTCTTTATGCAAACGTATGGAAAATATCAATGCAATTCCTATCTAAATGCTATGCACACAAGAAGGAATTAAAACTGTACTTTACTTCCAATTCTTAGGTGGATTATGGAAAAATGACGTGGAATGATCACAAGATTAAATGACTGAACCTTAGAAGGATATTATGTGTCCCTCCTTACTGACATGTGTAGTAGTTTAGAGGGTTCTCTCTCTTACATCCAATTAAGGTCTCATTACCATTTGGTTAGGTTAGGCTCAAACAACCGTTACTATCCACTTTTCATGAGTCAATGGGAGTATAGGTGTGACAAATTGTTTTAAAGTTGACATAATCATTCATTTTCATAGGATAAGTTCCCCAAGGACAACCAAGTCAAAAGACACAAAATTTTTAAAATTCCCTTAAATTTCCCATGAATACACAGCAAGATGACAACTTTTACGACATCCACAGTTACACTAGATAGATGTGGATCCTAAACAAAAACTAAAAATGCAAGAAACAAATAGCAAATAACAACTAAAAATAACAAAAGAAAAAGATAGAGATGTTCCAGCTACCCCCCTAAGCTTGAATTCGACTATGGCCTCATAGTCAAAAACAAACTTAAGAGTGGAACAGAGATACCCTGATCATTCTTGTGGAGGCAGAGGCAGATACTGCCAGGGTCGTGGGGTCCGGATTTGCTCTGGATGATGTGACTTCATTTGACCAATAACCCCGTCTTGAATAACTGACACCGACACTGCTGTGTGCCCGTCGATACCATCGACGGAAGTCGATGGTATTGACTCGCTGATTAGGGCAACTGCCTCGCGAGTCCGGCCGCCGCCTTTTTTATTTGAAAATGTCGATACCATCGACGAGGCCGTCGATGGTATCGAGTTGACTGAGACAAATCGTTCTGAACTTCTCCAGAGATCTCAATGGTATCGACTGGCATGTCGATACCATCGACCATTATTGTGCAACCTGCCTGTAGGTATGTCGATACCATCGACGGGAGCATCGATAGTATCGACTCAGAGTGATTTCTACAGCGGTCAACCTGAACCTATGTCGATACCATCGACCAGTGTGTCGATGGTATCGACCCTGCCTGTGCCTGCACATTAAACAAACGGATCAAGGTATCTTCTTTACACTAGAATTTGAACGAAATGAAAGCAATCTATGACTAGAATTAAACTATCCTAATGTACCAATGGTTGGGTTGCCTCCCAACAAGCGCCCTTCTTTAACGTCTTAGGCTAGACGGCTTGACAATCATCATCTTTTCACCTTGGGAACTGGGCTTAGAGGATCATTCGGTAATTTGAATTCAACTCGATCTCCTCCAATACCCAAAGACAAAGTCCCTCTCCCTAAGGCAGTCACGACATCCGCCGTTGCTTGAAACGGTCTTCCTAGGAGAAATTCACAGCTTTGGAGTGGTGGCATATCCATGACGACAAAGTCCATCGGAAATATGAATCTATCCACTTTGACTAGAACATCTTCACATACTCCATAGGGTCTCACTATAGACCCATCCGCCAATTCAATTGTTGCAGCCAACTTCTTTATCTCTTTTAACCCCAGCTTTTGAAATGTAGCCAAAGGCATGAGATTTATGCTAGCGCCGGAATCACATTGCGCTTTAGGGAAATGTTGACCACCTATTGAACACGGAATTTGAAAACCTCCTGGGTCTTCTCTCTTCTTTGGTGAATTCCCGTGAATCATAGAGCTCACCGTCTCATTCATCCAATAAATTTCATCGCCTTTTATCCGCCTCTTCTTAGTGATGATTTCCTTGATGAACCTCCCATAAGCGGGCACTTTCTCGATCATCTCCACTAATGGAATATTGATGTGGAGTTTTCGGAATATCTCCAGGAATTTCTTAAAGTGACGATGCTCTTTCTTTGACTTCGGATTGACGGGATCCGAAACATCAGCTGCATCAACACGCCTGTGAGGTGGCACATAAGCGCTTTTCGGGGGTACCTCCCCTAAGCTTGCTTCAATCACTCCCTCCGACGTGGGCTTTGGCGAGACATCCTCAATAGTAGCAGCTTGTTGTGGTTTCTCTCTCACATTCGTTGTCTCCACATGTGCACAAACAACTTGCACTTGTTCTTCCTGCCTAGGTGGAGATACAATATTCACAACTCTTTGTGATTTTCTGAAGAAAGGGTTTCCGCCCGGCAATCCATAGTACGTGCGTGGATATGGTATCGCCGGTGTTGCATTCACATTGAAAGTCATTTTTCTTTCTTCTACAGCTTCTTGCACCTGAGATTCCTCATTTCTTGCCACAAATATGTACTTAACTTGATGATGTGCTTGGGCCACGTTCACATTCTTTGCTGGTTTCTGTTGATTGGCGTGCTTGATGGCCGCCACTTCACTCGAAATCTGCGCCACGGTGGTTTCTAATGCCCGTGTTTGTGCTCCATGCTTTGCAGCGTCTCCCCAAACTTGGTTAGAATATCACCTTGAGACTGCAATTGTTTACCAAACATGGCCATCATCTCTTGGTTTTGCTGGACCATTTGACTTAATAATTCAGTGTTCTTATCCTTGACTCTCTGCTATGGCTTCACCTCCGGATCCTGCAGAAAATTGTTAGGATCCTTCCAGGAGAACTTTTTGTCCTTCCTCCACGCATAGTCATTGTTTCTGTAGCCCTGTTGTTGCATGTACTTTACTTGGGCTTCCTCATCCTTAGATGAATCTTCCTTAGCTAGCAACTTCTTGGCTAGCAGATCTAACTTGTCGTTCAGCTCCTTAATTACTTTGGATTCACCTGCAACTCTGACCTGCTCCACAGCGCTTCTTTCACCCCATGACTGTTTCCTAGCCATGTTCTTTAATATCTCCCAACATCTGGTGTCCGTATTATTTAGAAAGAATCCTGACCCAACTGAATCAAGGTTGCTCCTATCGTGCTCAGAGAGAGCAAAATAGAAGATCTTTACCTGTGTCTCCTTATCCAGCCCATGATGTGGGCACCTCCTCAGCATGACCTGAAATCTCTCCCAGGTCTCAGAATATGTCTCACCAGCCTGTTGGGTAAAGTTGTGAATCTTCCAGATCATGTCGTTAGTCTTCTCAGGAGGGAAGAACCTCTCAAAGAAAACCTCCACCATATGGTTCCAGGACTCCACAAACTCATCATCCAAATTATGTAACCATTCTCGCGCGGCTCCCGCCAATGAACTTGGGAACAGCTTGAGGTACAACGCATCTTGTGGAAATCGGTCTATCTTCACCATATCACAGTTCTCCACGAACTGACTGATGTGTGCCACTGGATCTTCATTCTTCAGCCCGTGAAATGCGTTTGATTTAACCAAGTTAATCAATGCCGGATCGATCTTATATGTTGGTATGTTTACCGCCTGCTTCTTTATAGGCCCCTTTGAAGCTAATGAAGAAGAAGTTTTGATCTTCTCCCATATGGTATGTGGCTCGGCCATTTCTTCTGCTTCAGATTTAGAATTGATTTCCTCTTGGTGCTCTTGCTCGTAGTAATCTTCGTCCTCTGGTCCCGGAGGTGGAACCTCAGGTGTACGATTGTCGTAGTCTGTACTACGTGTATGCACCATGCAAAGTACCTGAAATAAGAAAATCGGGGTTCAGTACTATGCTTTGAACGAGTAAACACAAATATAGAGAAATTTAAGAATATTTAAAATTGATTCAAAATAAAAAAAAAATGTGGCCTAGAGTGGCCGCTCTTAGCACTCAAAGTGCCAATAATTTGCCGTGTCCCCGGCAACGGCGCCAAAAACTTGACGTGTATTTTACTACGCGCTTAAACGCAAGTATACGCGTCGAGTAATATAGGCCTTTGTGAGGCTCGAGTCGAACTCAGGGATACGTGAATTATTGGAGACTTCTACTAACTAATCGCAATTAGCTAGGCCGAATAACAAAGTAAGGTTTGCTGTCGAAAATAAAAGAAAATAAAATGAAACAAAGAAAACAATTGATTAAAGGTTAATTTAATCAATTCAAAAGGATATCTTTAGGATTGCGGTTTCACCGCGGGTCAACATTGTATTAGGTTTTATATAATTCCTCACTCTTCTCTCTCTATCCGTGTAGTGGCCTGAAAATAGAATTACCCACTGTCGTGGTGTAACTCACTACTTAGGTTTAGGTTGATTCCACCGTCGTAGTAATCATTCCCCTAAACTAAGCGCATTATAAACGATCTCTCAGTTCCCACCATTAATTTTACAACTCCTTTGTCAAGGGTTTTATTGATTAATGTAGGTTTCGTCTCTTTTCAACCGTTAATCCTTCTGTCGAAGTGATTAAGGGCATTAAGCTATTATTATGGTGATCAAGCATAACAATATATATAGAGAAAACGAAACTATACCACAGATTTGAGAGAGAAAATATGAATTATCAATATAAAATTGTCATACAATGCATTCCCGGGCTACTCCCGGTCCTAAAGATGGAAGGTTTTAGCCTCTCATGTTCATCTCACACGAATACATGGTAGAAATAGGGGAATTCATAAGAAAAACGTGAAACAAGTGGGAAAACCCCTCAACGGAGAAGAACCGGTAGATCCTTGGCGTAGAATACGAGCTTCCCCGCCTGTCGGTGGTGGAATTCGTCTTCGGCAGCGTCCGAATCACCCGGGATGAGCTTCTGGCCTCCGTTCTCCTTTCTCTCCTTCCTTGGCACTCGTGCAATGCAAAAATGAGATCCTCCTCTGTCTGGGCGGCCGTCATTAGGTATAAGTCCCTAATTAGGTCATCAAATAACTCCAGCCGTCCGTTTGAGATCAAAACGAATCCAACGCATATTTGTCGACGTCGATACCATCGACGCAGGTCGATGGTATCGACCCGGCATATTAGCGGCAGCTTTCTTTTTCTTTTCGTCTGAGCGCCTGTGGTCATCTCGATACCATCGACTTGGGTCGATGGTATCGACTCTCTTTAGCGTCGGTTGTTGTCGTTTAGCGACGCTGTAGCCTCAATGTGTCGATGGTATCGACTTGGGTCGATGGTATCGACGGATTCCTCGCCAACAACCTGAAGGGATCTCGATGCCATCGACTTAAGTGTCGATGGTATCGACTCTGTGCTGCTCCTCTCGGCTGGCAACTTGTGGCTTGGTCGATGGCATCGACTTCCGTCCATGGTATCGACGGAAGCAGATACTTGTTTTTCCTGAAATTCCAAAACAAGACCAAATAAATCCACACAAATTATGATAATATGATAAATAATGCTCAAAATGATACAACAAAGGGGATTTGACATAGAATGATGGCAAGGACCGAAATGAGTGAATTATGCAATATTATCCCTAAAAATGAGTAATTAGAGCACAAAACACATATGAAAAAGGTCTATAAATGCGACTCAAAATCATCGCATCACTAAGCCCAGCTCAACATAGACATGGTATGACATCAAATTCACACTAGATCCCAAATCAAGTAAGGACTTGTCTATGTGATGTCCCCCTATATAACTAGGTATGAGTGGGGCTCTTCGGTCTTTTCTCTTTACGGGAAGGGCATGTTGTATGATGGAGCTCACTTGTTCAGTCAATCTCACCCTCTTTGGAATCCTCCCCGTTGACATTCTTTTCATAGTGCATAGGTCTTTGAGACACTTGGCACATAATGGAATTTGTTTTCTTGCATCCAAGAGAGGAATGTTGACCTTCACTTGTCGGAAGACCTCAAGAATGTTCATATTGTGCTTTTGTATTCTTTTCACAGCCAGGGGCTCATCTAGTGCTTTGGGAAATGGTGGCTCACTAGCTATTTTCCCACTTGACTCAGCACGATCTTCCTATGGTGTAGCATGAGGTGGAGCACTAGGACTCCCAATATCAACATGGGGTGGCAAATGATCATCTTCGACAATTTCAATCACAACATCACCACTCGACTGCTTTTGCTTTGCTTTGTCACTCTTTCTTTGACTTGCGGGCTGCTCAAGTGTTTTCCCACTCCTTAGAACTGTCACACCACTACCTTGCTCATGATGGGGAGGGGGAGCATGTTGTGGTTGTGGAGGAGGTGGGGGTGATGGTTGGTATTGAAATTGAGGTGGAGAGGGAAATTGAGGTTGGAAAGTGAAGTTTTGGGAAAATTGAGGTGGTGAAGGTGGTGGAGGTGTGTAAGGCTTAGGATATCCTTGAAAATGGTATATGGGTTGTACTTGCATGGGAGGTGGATTGTAGAAAACATGGGAAGAAGGCATGGGCCCACTTGCTTCATTGTAACTCAAGATGGATTTTGAAGACAATTTTTCTTCTTGGAGAGCAATTATGGAACATAGCTTCTCTATCCTTTCTTCAAGTCTTGCAACATCTTTTTGGACATCATCAAAGATATTCAATCTAGAGAGAACCTCTTCCTGGAACCTAGAGATGTAGCTTGGACTTTGCGGTTCTGAGTAGCTATAGGAGTAAGGTGTCTTCACTTCTCCCTCAAAAGAACCAATGTAGTTGACCGAATGGCAAGGACCATTTCCTCCTTGACTTTTCATGAGTTTCATCATTTCTCCCATAACCTTCATCACTTGTGCATTGGAATCATTAGAAATAGAAGGATCACTAAAGTCCTGATCCCCATCACAGATCATGCTAGCAGCTCGGTTCCATGAATTTTCCGCCAATTGCTCAAACAACGACCATGACTCCTCCAATGGCTTTGTCATGAAAACACCTCCACAAGAAGAATCCACTGTATCTTGATCCCTTGATGAATAACCGGAGTAGAATGCTTGTACAAGCTTCCACAAAGGTATCTCATGATGCATGAACTCTCTCAACAACTTTTGCAACCTATCCCAAGCATCATGGAACTTTTCATTATCCATTTGGCTAAAACTCACTATTGACCGCCGCATTTGTATCATCCTTGCAATAGAGTAGAACTTCCTCCAAAATTCCATCTTCATCTCACCCCAACTCATGATGTCTCTCCTTGAATCATACCATTCCTTGGCCCTATCCTTGAGTGAAAAGGGGAACAATATGAGCCGATTTGAGTCATCACTTTTTGTTGACGTTCTAAAGGTGGCACACATCTCTAGGAAGGCATCCACATGCTTGTAGGGGTTTTCACTCTCTGAGCCGTAGAAGGTGGGAAGGAGCCCAAGAAGACCTGGAGGAATAGAAAATTGATCCCCTTGCATTTGGGTGACTCTAGATGCAATAGGCGACTGGTAGTTGCTCGGCATGAAGTAATCTTGCAAGGACTTGCGAGGTGCATTTTGGTCTTCCATCTCATTTCCTCCTGAATGGCTTGTTACATGCACAAGGCACAACCAAACAAAAGAAAGCAAGTTAGCAAACAATATAGACAAAGAATGCAAAGAAAAATGAATAAAGAATAACAATGATGAGGGCAATAGGAAAAGTCAAAGCAAAACTAACTAGCTAGGTCGAGCGCCTCTAATCCCCGACAACGGCGCCAGAAAGATTGGTGTGTTTCCGCTATAGGTGTACAGACCAACCAACTAGGGTGGCTAGATGCACTCCACGAGGTCAGAACGCACAGGATGGGATCTTGCTTTCGCAATTTATAAATCTAACTTAACACCTACTCACACTAAAATACTACACCCGCAAGCGCACGGGGTCGTGTTGTAGTATAGGAAGGTGGCAAGTACAGGGTCGATCCATAGGGAAAAGAGGGGATGCTAGAGCTAGGTTAGTTTGGCTAAGTTCCTACTGTGGATACTAGGGTTAAGGGTTTTTTTTATTGTTAAACTATTATGAACAAGCAAGAAATTAAAGGTGAGAATGAAATCTATGTTAACCCTAGGTTAAATTAAGACTAAGCAAGCAAGGAAAGACTAAGCTAGGTATGAAAAGACAAGTTACACTAGGACATGCAAGAGAGGAGAGAAAGTGCAATTAAAGAACAAAACTAACATGAACAAGGTAATAACAAGGCAAGAAGCTAACTAAGTAAGGAAATAGATAATTAAGCTAAGCAAGCACAAAACTAAGGTTTTAAGCAATGAAGAGAAGTGTGGGTTGTTTAGGGGTATGAACTTATCCCTTAAGTTGGGGGTGACATATGAACATTATTATTCCATTTAGATAATCCAAACCAAACAACAAGTTAGAGTCTAATGAATTAACCTAAGCTACTAACTGGGCATGGATATGCTAGGTTGTGTATAGGGGAACTAGTCCCTAACACCCCCTACTACCCTTACGAGGCTCAATTGGGTTAGGGGTTAGGTTCAATTCAATTAGAGTATAATCAAGTCTAGGTTTCTAGATTAGGCATTCCTAGGGCAACAGGGGCCGAGGGTAGTAATGGGGAGGTGAGATTAGGGTTTTGGACCCCAATTCCCCCACATTCTAGCCTTGGGAAGGCTCCATGCTAATTATACTAGAATTACCTAATCTAGCTAATTAATCATGCTACTTAGATCTCTCACTTAGGTTTAGGGAGATTGATTAGTATGTAGGAAGATGGGAGGCAACCTAGGGATCCAAGAATTGGACCTAGGGGAAAATCCCAAAATTCACACATATAAGTAATTTGCCTGAATTCCTAGGTAATTCCACACACAAACCAACAAGCAATCCATGGAGAATGAGATGCAAATAGAACATAAACATCAACAAATGGAATTACAATGTTTACATGTCATTTTCTCCCAACATGGTATCAAAGTAACATAATTTCCCCCAAACAGCCCACCCAAAGGGGCCTAGCTACTCATAACAAAGCAAAATACAAAAAGAGAGAAGAAAGAGGTAGAAGAATCCATGGAGCTTGGTGTAGATGAAGAAGTCCTCCTCTCTAGAAGCTACAAGATGTCCTCCTCCCTCCTCCAAGGTGCAAGGGTGTGAAATGAAGGGGATTATGGGTAGGAACTAGTATAAACTAGTGTTTTGGTGGTGGAAATGGTGAAATGGAGTGGAATGTGGTGGATGGCGATTTGGGGAGCTAGGAAGTGGTGGAAGGTAGCTAGACTCATGCCCCAACCGCCACCTAGGTATATATAGGTGTCTAGGGGGTCTAGGGTTAAGTTAGGGGCAAAATGGGGAAAGTAGTGGAAAAATGGGAGGATTTTGTTAGTAGCACGACCGTGGTGGGTCACCACAGTCATGGTGGGTAGGGTAGACCACGGCCGTGGTGGATGGGAACGGTCATGAGAATTAAAATGTGGAGATCACAGGGATATGTACATGGATGGCCACGACCGTGGGGGGTCACCACGGTCTTGGTGGGAACCTATGGCCACTGGCATGTTGATCACCACAGTCGTTTTGGCCATTTTCATCAATTTCTGGGAGTTTTAGTGACTTTTTGTACTTGGGGCATGTCCACCATGACCGTGGTGGGATACCACGGTCGTTTTGGTGTCTCTCCCAAACATTTGAGCTTTGAACTTGATCATCAATGGAAGGTATTACTTCAAAACATTCTTTGACCACTTGGGGTAGGTTGGGAGTGGTTTTGGCCTCATTTTGGGCTCCTCCAAGCCTGAGGAAATCCTAGATTGGACCATCCTCTTTCCATTCCATCAAGTAGTGGACAAAGAACCTATAAAACATGCAAAAATCCTCCATAAGTGCATTTGATATAAATAAGCATATTGGGGGAAAATAACATGTAACCTAGCAAGTATAGATGTGATTGAAATGCAATATAACACAAGATGAAGCCCTAAAATAGGGTTGAATCAATATTATAGGAAAAAAATGAACCATTTAACCACACACTGATATTTAAATTATTATTCATAACCATGCTACAAAACTACCATCAAAACTCTCTTTTAGGGTGATGAATGTAAATTGCATATATATATATATATATTAGTGTCATATGTGGTATTTAATTGGATATGTATATTAATCAGTTTAAGTATTCACACATATGCAATTAATAAATAATGAAAACAAAAAATCTAATCATATCGATTATCCCAAAACATAGTAAATTGATTTGGCTCTGATACCACTGTAGGGTAATATGGCGGCAATGTAGGCAGCGGAAATGAAAATTTTAACATCCATATTCCCCTATATCCAATGAATCATGTCAATAACTATGTAATGGGAAGGATGGTTTAGAGGAAACACATGGTCTTGGAGAAAGTCCGATGACAATCTCCTCTTCATGGTCATGCACCCTTGCTTCAAGTTGCACTCAAACAATGTATGTGTTGGCCTCTTGGTTGATCACAACAGCAATAGGTTGATAATGTCCTCCTAGCGGAAAAAGTTTCCATGCCTCTAGAGTAGTCCACTCGGACCACCAAGAACTCTTTTTGTTACAACCCCAATTTTTGAATTCATATGGTTTGAGATGCAATTTCTCCAATAATATGTATGGTTATGAAATTATATGATTTATGTGTCATGGATGGATTTATTTGATAATATTTCCTTTAAATATTTGATTTTGTGGACTCTATTAAGTTAATGAGTCCAATATGATTAAAAGAAAAAGAAGAAATCAAATAATCCCTTATTAAGAAGGAAATTTGAGAAAATGATGAAAATATGAGAAAGATGTGGAAATATGTATGATTGACTCATCATGGATGAGATTTCAAATCCACAAGGTTTCTATTGGTAAAAGGAATCCAAATAAGGAATATAAAAGAATAGGGGGGAGAAAATATGCATAAAATATGCCTTAATAAGTGATAACTTGCTTATAAAGAAAAGTCTCACATACTTTCGAATTTTAGTCCCAAACTTTGCATACATGAATTTTAAGTCATTATGGACTTTCATATAAAATTTGGGATTATAAGGATTAATAGATTAAGAGATATGAATTTTGTAAATTTTCTAAAGTGAAAAGGATGACATTAAATGTCACAATTCAATTCTGACTTGTGTCCTTATACGAGGCCTGATAGCCATTGGATGATGATCTGATGCTGGATGCATCTTAATTGGGATCCAAAAAGGGGAATAGTGTGTGGGATTTTCCCGATTGATTTCCTCTACATACAATCCATGTGCAAGCCTGAGTTTTGCTCCATTAGTTTCAGGAGACCAATCTGAATTAGAAGACCCCCTAGATCTGTCCTTTCCGTGAAGGATCGAGTTTCCCCTAAAACTTTACAGGAGTAAGAACTCCATTAATAGTAGGATGGACCCCATGGTTTCTTGTACCTATAAAAGGGGTCCTATGGATGCCTAAGGTGAGTAAGACTAAAGGAGGGATGCATGGAAGTAGTTCTGCGATCAGTCACCATGATGTAGCCTTTTCTTCGCATCATCCTATTTTGCTCCAGCAAAGGATGACATGCAGGAAGTTTGACTAAAGGTCCTCACTCTCAGACGGCTAGGAGCACTTCAAAGATGGCACTTCGAAGCTGGGAGATTCAAAGGAGGTGACCAGTTTAGAGGCGCCTTGACCGCGAGGAGAAGACATGCGTGGAGCCACCAGAGTAGCAGCGTCAGAGGCAATCTATTTGTGTGGAGAAATAGAGCCTCACGCCTGCGGATTGCATACGGGGGTGACAGAAGGGACGAGCACGTATGGGCAATCATGTAGTTGGATCCAAGGCTAGATCCACGAGCTGAGAAAATAAGTAGTCGAGAAAAGAAAAATGAAAAGGGACACATGGCAGCATGCAATTGACCCTAAATGTAATTACTTTGCAATTTCATAACTAATTATTGATAGCTCAGATAAAAATGAGATATATATGAAGTTTGATTAAAAAAATGCAAATCATTCAATAAAAATAGTTTTAGAGACTGAATCTGATCATAGTTTGAAAAGTGGTTAAAGTTGCTAACCGTAATGCTTTATAACTAAGAAAAACCCTAATTTGATGTTCTATGAAATTGAGATGATTAAAATGGAGAATCTATGATAATATTAACCTGTTGTTAATAAAAAGATGTTTTGATGTCTAAGTAGGTGATCCATGTGCTATATAGCATAATTTAGGGATTGATACATTAATTTGCATTAATGGGCTTCAAAACCCTAATCTAGGTGTTAATGGTTTCTAATGAGATATATTTTGAAATTCAATGTATAAAAGTGATATTTGGATGATTCTAAGCCTATTAGATGATAAGAAGGTGTTAATATGATTAAGTTGAATATTAGGGTTTTGAACCTAGAACTGTCATTTTAGGGTTTTGTGGGTATAAAAGAAGAAAGTTGTAAATAGATATGAAGGAACCCTAATGAAGCCCTACTTTGGATTAGAAACTCTAGAAAGAGATTCCAAGTCAATTAAGTAGATTCTTGATGACTGTGTAGTAAATAGGTTGTACATGCTTTTTAGGATTCCTTGCTTTTGTGTGATTGACTTGCTTGGATTGGATTGCCTGATTGATTGGGCTGTGCTTATTTCTTTGTGAAATCTCCTAATCAGGTATGTGGTTAATTATGAGTATACACTTTAGTTTCTTGGTGTTTTTATGATGTTTTATTGATTGCAGTGGAAATAAACTATTTGGATGCTTTTATTTCTGCAATCCTTAAAGTGAATATGATTATCACAATTTAAGTATATATGTAACTATCCTGAACTTACATACCATGTCTAGATGTATGATGCGAGACCAAGCCCCAGAGGGAAGGTCTAAAGTGGTCACGCCCCAGAGGGAATACCACTGGGCACTCAGAGAGGTGACCCCCGGTACCAAGCTCATGATGGAGAACGTAGCCTTAAAGTCCCTTGCAAGGACTTAACCCTAGAGAGGGTATCCAAAAGTATGAGTAAAATCAATAGGGAAGTCATATTGAAAACATAATATTGCATTGTTAACACCTATTTGATGTGATTAAGTTGTTAGAACATATGTGCAATATTTTTGCTGTCACCACATATCAGTATATTCATTTATATTGACCGACATGTTGTTTGTTTGTGTTTTAGGATTATCTAAAATTAGACAAACAGTAAAGTGGAACTTGTGAAGATTTAAGTTAATTCATAAAGGAGGATTTATATAGATAGAATTCTACTTAGAATAGAAGTTCCAGATTCCTACTTTTGAAAGGTATGTGATAAGTAAAATTTTATTCCAGTTTTAATTTTAGTCTTTCGTAGAATTTATTATTATTTTTTATTTGCAAAACCATTGATCCTATTTTTGGGATAACGTAACTTCTTGGTCTTCTTTAATTGGGGGTTATCGAGAAGCGGGGTCATTACAATTGGTATCAGATCGATGGTTTTCCATTTAATCTCTAATAATTATTAAATTTTACAAACTCTTTAGAACCCAAGGGGGTTATTAGAGGATTTTTCAATGATGGAGGTGTCTAGAAAAGGATCACAGTCTAGGGGCTGGCAAGATTTTCCTCCACCCTGCTAGTCAGTCTATAAGGACTCCCAGATTCTGTGTGACTGCCTGGACAAAATCGGGGGATTTGACTCGAAGTAAGATGCCTATAGGACTCTCTCATCTATCTTCTTCCTTTCTCAACCCTAATTCAAGTATAACTCTAAGATATTAGGGATTCTCTCTCTCTACACCCCTCCTGTGTTTAGGATAAGGGTAATAAGGATTAAGGAATCCTCCACCAAATAATGAAAAACATGTAAACAAGATGTCATGGACATAAGTTTTGATTGTTTAAGCATAAACTAAAGATTAGTTACATGCTTATGTTGCATGGTGTGTGTCGCCATGCCCTTAGGAGAGCTCTGAGGTTAGACCTTCTTGTAGGAGGATGAGGAGAGAGTTAGCCTTGGAGGAAGGAGCCTCTAGGAAGAGGAAGAGACCTAACATATCCTATGAGGGTGATACTAACCCAAACCCTAAGTGGTAGTTAGAGAAAGAGATGAGAAGATGAGTTGGATGCCTTAGTATCCCATACCTTCAAATACATGGGTTATACATACATGCTTTACGTAAAGGTTTTGAGTACACATAAGAAAAATGCACTATTCGTGGTTGTTTGGCCCTAGTGCCTTTTGGGTGACTCGACCTTGTATGGGTCGTACCTGTTAGGGTGAGGGATAGCTCCGTCATTGAGAAGGTTAGTGGTGACCATATAGGAACCCCAATAGATATATATGAGTAGGAAAGAGGCAAGTAACTGCATAGAAGAGAGTGGCAGTAAGGCTGGCAGAAGGTTTTCGATCTAGGCCAGAAGGGTTATTCCTATTGTTTATGAGATGAGCATGCAGATCTTTGGATGATCTTGGCCAGACATAGGTCTTGATAGTATGTTTCACCCATATAGGGATAGACATGTATCCTTAAGAGCCTGACCCATATATTAAGAGAGAACCTCTAGTGGTAGGACCATTTGTAGGGTTAGCTATAGAGAGAGGGCAAGACCCGATGAAAAAGGTTGGAGACCTAGACTATGAGACATGAGGAATCATGAGAAGTTGGATATGATATGGCCTAGAATGGATGACCCTAAGTAGATGTATGTTGTTTCCTCATGCACAATCCTTGGAGGTTTGTCATACCTTGGTTTCCTTTAGAGGAACCAAACCCTAGAAAGAGAAAGAGTCTTCTGGTACATGTATACAGATGATATGAGTGCCTACCTTTTAGGTGTAGGAAAGAGAGTTCCATAGACCTAAATAAGTATGGTAACAAGTTGTGAGGCCTTACACCCATTTGGTTGTCCTTGTATAGGGCTCGAATGGTTGTTCCCGTGGAAGAGTGCTAGGATGTATATGCCATATCTTGTATAGGTTTGGTTCATGGTTGAATAGTTGGACATGTAGTTAGGCAGATGATGCATAAGTGGTAAACTTGGGGTTCCTTGATAAAAGAGGGGAAGTAGTAGTACCTGGTACACCTGATGCTCATGAAGATGTTTGAGTTCCTAAGGTATCGAGTATTGCACTCCCCTCATGTTTGGAGGAAAAGTATGACATATGTATGAGATTGGCCCACCTCAAGGAATAAGAAACAAGTATGACACACCAAGGAACTCCGAATGGATTAGTAGGTTGTCTTCTTACTGGCTATGTGTATAAGTAGCATGGTAGGGCTAAACATGCACATGATTATGTAAACCCTATAAGTAAGGACGTTTGTGACCTTTGTTACTTTCAAGAGATAGTTTTCTCCCATCCTGGGAAGGGAACCTTCATGTAGGATGAGTACCAACTTTTGTTTAGGTTCGTGGAAACCTAAAGAGGTCTCTTATAAGAGTTTTATGAGCTAAGTGGAGATCACATAGTATGATCATGAATCTATAGACCCATGTGTGACCCTCTCTAAGGGGTAGGAAGATATGTTGCCATGGAGGTAACCTGTATGGGGCCAGACCGAGGTAGGTAGGTTGCCATGATTCCTATGAAAGGATGTAAGTTTGACCATGAGTGCCCAAAGAGATGATGGAAATTTGGATAAGTATTCAAGATTAGGATGTACCATGATAAAATCCTAAGTCAATACCAAGGTCAGAAAGGGATAAGATTGATGGGAGTAGAAGTTGTCTGTTCCCTAGATGCACAAGACCATAGGGTCGGGAGGTAACATCTATCTTTTCTCGAGGACCATGAGTTAGGAGGTTGACCACCTTCATGAGTTCATGGGGCCAAGGGGTAAATGAGGGAGGAACTCCCTAGATGCATAAGGGAAGAAGGATGACCCCCAAAAGTGCCAGCACCCTGGAAACCTTAAGGAGATGACTAAGGATTGTGTATATGAGTAATATGGAGACTTAAGAATGCTTGGAAACAACCCTTTCATGGATGTAAACATAGATTTGAGATTTTCATAGTATGGATTCATGAGAAGTAAGTTTCTACTTACATTGGAAAGTATACTGGCGATGTGTGATGAACCATCTCTACTCTTGGAATGGGATGAACTTTGTATTTGGACTGCAACCAAATGCTTATTTCCTCTCATTATTGGTGTGAGAGAGAGGACAAAATGCATGCTATGTACTAAGGATGAAGGTGATATGAGTTGAAACATTTCTATGATGTTTGAGTATAGAGGTAGTACCACATCCTTTTGAGAGTATATTGGATAGGTGATATAAAGGCATAAAGCAAACAAGGGTAATATGATGACGTACCTATCCAAGGTAGTTTGGAATCTATGAGTTATTAGTTTGGGTTTGATCACCAAGATGATGAGCTCAAAGTTTTCTTGACTTAGTTAGACCTAATCCTGAGATGAGGATGATCAATGGAGTATATGAAGGGTTATGTTTTCACCATCACATAGGGAAATTAATGTGAGAACATATACTATTAGTCGAGGCACAACTCAGGTATACAGTTGTCATGTTTACCCAGTAGAGAGGCTGGAAGAGGTTGTTAGGAGAACCCTAAGTTTGTTAGAAGATGAGACCTGTATGGCTCACACCCAGATACAACCAGACCCATTGGTAAACTTGGTGGATACTCAGATAGCCAACCTAGAGCTTGATGAGATAGAAGGATGGTTGTAAGAACCTCAGATACACCTCTCGGGAAAAGGAAGGTGGTGAAAACCACTACTAGAGTGTTTTAGGGTTTCTGATGAGTCAACCTTCAGGAATCATGTCATGCAACAGATCATGATTTTAAGTAAACCATACACTATGGTACTACTAAGATACTTAAAGTTTGTAGTAGTACTTTGAATACCTGAGATGAAGAAGTATATAGAGTTGCATGTGGCATGTCGCCATACATTCTAGAGGGTGAAGGCTGAACACCAGTAACCTAGTGAGTTGCTATAGATAATGAAGAGTCCCTGAGAGGGAATGGGAGTAGATCACCATGGACAGTGTGGTGGGTCTCCCCTGGACCAAGAGAGGTCATGATGCAAAATGGGTTATGGTAGGTCACTTTACCAAGATGACACATTCCCTTACCTAAGAGAGAGCATTGCCAGTGTGACAAATCTGGATGAACCATATAGTTGAGAGAGATGGTTCGACTGCACAGTGATTCGAGTTTAAGTGGTCTTGAGTATGACCTTAAGTTGGCTTCCACGTTGTAGAAGTAGGTGTAAGAAGAACTCAAAGCTAGATTGAAGTTTAGTACAACTTATCACCCCTGATTGAAGGACAGTCAAGAGAGTATGATCCAAACATTACAGGGTCTAATGAGAGCATGTGTGCTCATTCAGGGTGATTCGTGGGAGCAGTTCCTGCCCCTAGTAGAGTTTCCTTATTATTATAGCCATCATAGCCAGTATTGGAATGTAAGAAGATCTGTAAGGGAGGTCATGTCAGTCACCGCTTCATTAGGATGATGTCAGTGAGAGGACCTTGTTAAGCTCAGAGAGACCACAATATATGCAGATGAAGTCACTTTGATCAAGCAATGGATGAGAAAGCCCAAAACTGATAGGAGTCGTGAGCTGATGCAAAGCAGACTGACATGCAATTTACTGTGGGTGGACATGTGTTATGAAAACTTGACCCCTCTGAGCTATAGCTAAGGAAGTTGTGTCCCCGATACATGGGTCCATTTGAGATGGATTGCTGGAGTTGCTTATGTTTAGCCTTACCCCTCAGGATAATATGATGTATGATGTGTTCCATGAGTCCTATCTAGAGAACTATGTGATGTTCCCGAGCCTGGTTCATAGCAATGAACATATTGAGCTTCAAGGGAGGCAGACATATCCAGAGTCAACTGTGAGGATTCCAGATACCAAGGTGAAAGAACTCAGATGTAAGAATATAAGATGATAAACGTTCTTTGGAAGCACCCTAGAGAGGAAGAGGCCACATGGGAGCTAATGATGGACATGGAAAGGTCTTATCCTGATTTGTCTATATGTTTGGTGGAATTTTGAGGGCAAAATTCCTATAAGAGGGGAAGAATGTTACAACCCTAATTTTTGGGTTCATATAGTTTGAGATGCAATTTCTCCAATAATATGTATGGTTATGAAATTGTATGATTTATGTGTAATGAGTGGATTTCATTGATAAAATTTCCTTTAAATATATGATTTCATGGACTCTATTAAGCTAGTAAGTCCAATATGATTAAAAGAAAAAGAAGAAATCAAATAATGCCTTATTAAGAAGAAAATTTGAGAAAATGATGAAAATATGAGAAATGTGTGGAAAGATGTATGATTGACTCATCATGGATGATATTTCAGATCCACAAGGTTTTTATTGGTAAAAGGAATCCAAATAAGGAATATAAAAGAATAGGGGGGAGAAAATATGCATAAAATATACCTTAATAAGTGATAACTTTCTTATGAAGAAAAGTCTCACATACTTTCAAATTTGAGTCCCAAACTTTGCATACATGAAGTTTAAGTCATTGTGGACTTTCCTATAAAATTTGGGATTATAAGGATAAACAGATTAAGAGATATGAATTTTGTAATTTTTACTAATGTTAAAAGGATGACATTAAATGTCACAATTCAATTCTGACTTGTGTCCTTATACGAGGCCTGACAGCCGTTGGATGATGATCCAATGCATGTAGCATCTTGATTGGGATCAGTAAAGGGGAACAGTGTGTGGGATTTTCTCGATTGATTTCCTCTGCATACAATCCATGTGCAAGCTTGAGTTTTGCTCCATTGGTTTCGGGAGACCAATCCGAATTAGAAAACCCCCTGGATCTATTGTTTTCATGAAGGATCGCGTTTCCCCTAAAACTTCACTGGAGTAAGAACTCCATTAATAGCAGGGGGACCCCATGGTTTCTTGTACCTATAAAAGGGTCCCTATAGATGCCTGAGGTGAGTAAGACTAAAGGAGGGATGCACGAAAGTAATTGTGTGATCATTCGCCATGATGTATCCTTTTCTTCACGTTGTCCTATTTTTCTCCAGCAAAGGATGTCGTGGAGGAAGTTCGACCGAAGGTCTTCACTCTCGGATGGCTAGGAGCCCTTCATAGATGGCACTTTAGAGCTGGGATATTCAAAGGAGGCGAGCGGTTTAGGGGTGCCTTGACTGTGAGGAGAAGACCTGCGTGGAGCCGCCGGAGTAGCAGCGTTGGTGGCACTCTATTTCTTTGGATAAACAGAGCCTTGCCCCTGTGGATTGCGGATGGGGCTAACAGAAGGGATGAGAAGGTCTGAGCGACTGGGTAGCCAAATCTAAGGCTAGATCCATGAACTGAGAAAAGAAGTAGTTGGGAAAAGAAAAATGAAAAGGGACACGTGGCAACATGTGATTGGCCCTAAAGGTAATTACTTCGTAATTTCATAACTAAATATTAATAGCTCAAATGAAAATGAGATATATATGAAAATTGATCAGAAGAATTCAAGTAATTCAATAAAAATAGTGTTAGATCCTGAATCTAATCATATTTTGTAAAGTGGTTAAAGTTGCTAACCGTAATGCTTTATAACTAAGAAAATCCTAATTTTATGTTTTATGAAATTGAGATGATTAATATGGAGAATCTATGATAATATTAACCTATTATTAATAAAAAGATGTTTTGATGTTTTTTTTGGTGAACCTAGCTCATCGTATTACATTTTTTGAAATTTTTGAAATTGTACAAGTGTGCTTCAAAAGAAAGCTGTCCAAAAAGAAAAGCAAAAAATAGAAACTCAACAACAAGGAGTCCGCTAGCAAGAGAAGTCATCCTTGAAAAAAGCTTTGACATCACTATGGATGTGTAGCCATAAAATGTTCTCAGCTTTCTTTAAACTCCTATGAACTCTGTCATTCCTTTCTTTCCATAGCCAATAAAGAATAGAGATGCTAGCAAGCCTACTTTCTTTCTCATGAAATCTGTACAGATTAGTAATTGAATTGGGCTGAGAAAGACCAAAATGAGAGCATAAAAACCTCCACACTATCTTGGCGTAACTATAATTTAAGAATAGATGGACAATGTCTTCTTCCTCACATTTGCATAATATGCATCTCGACGCCAAACTAATACCAAGGTGCTTAACATAGTAAGAAGTTAGAACTCTATTGTGCCCTACTTTCCAGCCTACTAACAGAAACCTCTTGGGTCCTTTGGACTCCCAAAGCCATTGAAAAAAGGAACCATGTCGAAATTTTCTCTCGCTTTATCCAAAAGATCTCTGAACTTGATTTCAGACTTCCCATCAAAGAGAAAAACATCATCAGCTTCCTCAGGGGCAGGCAAGGCGTCTAAAATAGCAATCATATTCGAATGCAGCCTTGTCCTTTCATAAAACCAAGACCGATTTTTAATAAAACAACTGACTTTGGCATCACTATCAATCCCTAGTTGAATAAAACATTGAGGACCAAGAGTATCCACCAAAAATTTTGCGCCAGGTAGCCAAGGATCGTTCCATAAAGAAAGGGAACATCCATTGCCAATTTTAACTTCTATATGCTTTCTTAACTCCTGTCTTGATAGCAACAACTTTTTGAAAAACCAAGAGAATGAGTCACTGATGCTTATAGACCAAAAGGAAGACCTATTTAAGTACTTTTCATGAACCCACTTAATCCAAATGTTGTCCTTTTTTATAGCTAGATTCCAACCATTAAGCATCACAAAAGCTTTAATAACATCTCTTATGTTTCTTATCCCTAGACCACCTTCAATCTTATGCTTAATAACAGTGCTCCACTTAACAAGATGGACATTATTTCTATTTTCATACTTGCCCCAAATGAAGTCTCTATAGAGCTTATCGATTTCATCACAAACAACAGAAGGTAAAGGAAATATAGATGTCCAATAAAGATAAATGGCCGTTAAGGTGGAATGCACCAATTCAACTCTACTAGCCATTGACAGCTGGCTAGCCTTCCAACCCTCTAATATCCTTCTGATATTATCCACAAGAGGGGAGCAATGTGCTTTATATAGATTTCTAATGAAAAGAGGAACTCCTAAGTACCTCAAAGGTAATTTCCCTTCAGTAATCCCCAGAATATCACCCATCAGGCACCTATCAGCTCCAACGCTAAAGATAGCTGCACTTTTCTCAAGATTAATCTTAAGGCCAGTAGCCTTATAAAGCTTATCGATGACTCTCTTAATGGCACAAGCACTTGAAGTATTAGCTTTAGAGAAAACTAAAAGGTCATTTGCAAATACAAGATGGGAAACATTGCAAGAGGAAGATGCTCTCAAAGGTGTAAGATTCCCCTCCTCAACCTCACCATCAAGTAGAAGAGTAACCACCTACATCACAATAACAAAAATGTAAGGAGCTATGGGGTCCCACTAACGAACTTCATTGCTAGGTTTGAAGGATTCAGCAGCCACACCATTAACAAGAATCTCATAGGACATAGTATCAAAGATTTCTTTCAACCATATAATCCAGCAATGAGGAAATTTCATAGTGAGAAGGATGTAGAAAATAGTATCCCAGGAAATCGAGTCATAGGCTTTAGAGATGTCAAATTTTAAGCACATATTGGGTGTTCCATCTTTCCTATTAAAGTCATGGATTAGCTCGTTACAAAGAAGAACTGCATCCTTGATGCTCCTGCCAGGTACAAAAGCACATTGATTTCTGCTGATGAAAGAAGGTAGAACATCACACAATCCATTGGTTAAAAGTTTAGAGATGATCTTGAGGAAGAAATTGCATAGAGAAATAGGCCTTAGGTTCTTGAGCTCATTTGAATCTTTCACTTTAGGGATAAGAGTAATGTATGTTCGATTGGCCTCTTTAAGAAGTCGACCAGAATTAAAGAACCCATGAATGGCTTCCACCACGTACGAACAAATGATACTCCATGAGACTTTATAAAACTTCCCATTCATACCATCGGGACCAGGGCACTTGTCTGGATTTAAATTCTTGATAACCTCAATGATCTCCTTGGTTGAAAACCACCTATCCAAATGAGTCTAGGGAAATCCAGCTTGCTCAAGATGTTTTGATGTTAAGTAGATTATCCATGTGTTATATAGCCTAATTTAGGGTTTGATATGTTAATGTGCATTAATGGGCTTAAAAACCCTAATCTAGGTTTTAATGGTTTATGATGAGATATATTTTGAAATTTAATGTATAAAAGTGATATTGGATGATCATAAGACTATTAGATGAAAAGAAGGTATTAATATGATTAAGTTGAATAATTAGGGTTTTGAACCTAGAACTGCCATTTTAGGGTTTTGTAGGTATAAAAGAGGAAAGTTGTAAATAGATCTAAAGTAACCCTAATGAAACCCTAATTCATATTAGAAACTCTAGAAAGAGATTCCAAGTCAATTACGTAGATTCTTGATGAGTGTGTAGTAAATAGGTTGTACATGCATTTTAGGATTATGTGTTTTTCTGTGATTGACTTGCTTAAATTGGATTGCTTGATTGATTGAACTTTTCTTATTTCTTGTGAAATATCCTAATCAGGAATGTGGTTAATTATGAGTACATGCTTTAATTTTCCGGTGTTTTTCCGATGTTTTATTGATTGAAGTGGAAATAAACTATTTGGATGCTTTTATTTTAGTAATCTTTAAGTGAATATCATTATCACAATCTAAGTATATATGTTATTGTACTAAACCTACATACCATCTTTGGATGTATGATGCGAAACCAAGCCCCTGAGGGAAGGTCTGAAGTGGTCAACCCCAAGAGGGAAGACCGCTGGGCACCTAGAGAGGTGACCCCAGGTACCAAGCTCAGGATGGAGATGTTAGCCTTAAAGTCTCCTGCAAGGACTTAACCCTAGAGAGGGTATCCTAGAGTATGACTAAAAGGGGTTGGGAAGTCATATTGAAAGTGTAATCTTGCATTGTTAACAACTAAGTTGTTAGAACATATGTGTAATATTATGGTTGTTACCACATATTAGTATATTCATTTATATTGACTGATGTTTTATATGTTGATGTTTTAGGATTATCTGAAATTGGACAAACAGTAAAGTGTAACTTGTGAAGATTAAACTTAATTCATAAAGGAGGATTTAGATAGATAGAATTCTACTAAGGGTAGAAGTTATAGATTCCTACTTTTAAAAGGTATGCGATAATGAAAATTTTATTCCAATTTTAAGTTTAGTCTTTTGTAGAATTTATTAATTATTTTTTATTATTTGCAAAACCATTGATCTTCTTTTTGGGATAACAACTCTGACTTGTTGGTCTTCCTTAATTGGGGGTTACCGGGAAGCAGGGTCATTACACTTGTCATTCTAGAAGAATAGACAAGGAGTTGTTTTTCTATGTCATTGTAATAGTCACCAACTTGCTCTCCCACAATTGTTCTCCATTTCTATCTCTCCCTTTATAAGGTAGGAGTTGCTCGGGGTCTCTTAGTTACCACAACCAGAGAAGCCAAATGATTGTCAAATCAATTGATTTGTGTCTCCAGGAATCCCCTACTACCCCTTTATTATAGGAAGGTCAGTGTTAGGGTTCCCAGTCTGAATGAGAGTGGAAGGGACTAGAATTTCATGAAACTTCACAACCTACAAGTGGCTAAATAGTTGGCATATGAGCTGATCGATTCACCTAGTGAATCTTTGATGTTGTCATGTTTTCCAATCACAATTGTATTGGAAATTCTAATCTAATTAATGCACATCATGATGTCAGCAGAAATCCTTAATTCAATCGAATTGAACCAAAAAGCGGGTGTCTTGCTTCACAAAATGATCGTCTTGCAAACTCAAACCGATCGGTTCACTAAGTGAACCAGTCATTTTGCACCCTAGTTTGTCCATAATTTAGCTAATGCAATATTCAATCAATCTGACACTCCAACCAGTCAGTTCAACACTTGAATTGGTTGGTTTGGAGTATATTCAGTTAATTTGTTGCTAAAGTTGAATACCAAAACACTTTAGTAGTCCATTTAATTATCATTCATGATTAAACTCCTACATGCTTTTATCATTCTCTCTTATCAAGTGGCCTCGATATCAAAGTCCTGTAGGAGGGATAAATCCCATCTACATCACTCACAATTATCCCCATGTGTCATAGTGCATCTGATAATCACCTTTTTGGCAACCCTTATTCAGGATCACAGTGTCAAAACACTCTGAACAACATGTAATGAGTGTAGTGATTTCAGGTGTAAGAATCAAAATCACCATCTTCATTCTGAGAGATGACTATGACCACCAAGTATGGTTTCCTTGTATCACTCTCAAGGTGGGTTTGTCTGATACACTATTCTCCAACAAGTATTTATGTGCTTGGTTTGATATCACATATCATGACTGGTGAGATTCTATCATCAACCAACACACACTCTAGTCTTATGTGTTGTTTTTGTCTATCAGCCTTTCACAATAACATTCGACTAGGGACATAACAAGAATGTATATATTCTTAACATATGTATGATCTCATTGTTCAAGTTACACTTGAAGACATACATGTTTGTGTAATTGTCATTCTTTAGGCATTAATTATGTTTCCTCATTATCTCATAAATGAGTGAAACATAATAAATTGTAAGCTTGCCTTTATGATTAATCAAATCCTTTATATAATATCCCATCATAATCATCATATGATTGGATCTCTGGGCATACATACCAACATGTAGGTCTTGTTGTGCTTCACTATTAGGAAACTACATCTTGTATAACAATCTAACAAATTCCATGATCTCTATCTCTCTCTCTCTCTCTCTCTATATATATATATATATATATATATATAGTTAGTGAAGGTATGATACTTCTAATAGTATCAAGTACTCAACAAACACCCCATGAATGTTAGGCTACAAGTACACTCTAGAGGGATACATGTCAGTATTACAACCATGTCTTTGTTTATCTGGTAATCCTTGGGTTATAATGACCCAAATCCCAATTTGTAGATTTGCTACTTGATTTTTTTTCAAGTATTATTTGTAACTAATTATTAATTCTAGATATCAAATTATAGATTGATATATACTATGGATATTTTGATAAAATATTTGGTGTATATATTGAAATTAATGTTACAAGAATGTATAAAAGATATCAAAAAGTTTGCACGTGCACGTTGGAAATTTTTTATAGACTTTAAAAAATAGTATGTCCTTGATCTATTCAAGAAAGTCTTGAATTAATGGGTGCACAGAGTGGACTAGAAGAGTTGATGGGGGCTTCTTAACTAAATTTTATTTGCATGGTTTGATAGGGACTCTTAGATCAAAGCATGACCAAATTGAGCATTGCCAATGTAGTTTGGCTAGTATTTTTGACCAACCACATTGGTCAAAGTAGGAAAGAATATAACTTTATTTGGCACTTCAAGCATTGCTTTATCTCAACACTTTGTCCAGTGGTCAATGCATATGTAATCAACATTGTCCTTCCAATCAACAACGAAATTGGATATATCTTAAAATTTATTGAATATAAATGATCAAAATTCGAAATATATCTTTGTGATATCGGTACCTCACTATTGAAAGATACTAATTTTATCTAGACGTGGTTGTGGAGGTGAATTTGTGATAAAAATGAGGAAAACTGAAATAGTAGAACCTTGATATATCCATCCAGGCAAATTATTAATGGTTCTTTCTTCACTACCTACCTATTCTATTTGAATACGAATTAGTACTTTTATTATAAGTTATTTATTCTCTCTTTCTTCACTTTGCTCAGTTAGGAGTGAGCTATATACAAATTAACTTTAAATTTTATTCTCGAATAAGATTGATTTAGCCTAATTCATGATTATAAACAAGAATCAAACTAGATGTTAGTGAAATATTTTTTATATTCCAAGATCTTACAAAAATTGAAATGAAACATGAATTACTGGAAAAAAAAACATATTGTTGCTAGATTTCAGTGCTTGTGGGACAATAAGATTAAATTTTGTTTTTTTAGTTATAGATTTCATGAAACAAATAACTTGTGATGTATTATAATTCATTTCCAATTGAGAATGCTCGTATTTAAAACCATAATACATTGAGTCTTTGAAATCTAGAGGCACCAATATACACAATTTAGCCCTAATTTACTAGTAGTAATAAATATGCAAAATATATAATTTGATTTGTCAGTTACTTCTTGTTGTGAATGACATTTACTATTTTTATATATGCTTAATGTATTTAATTTTTAGAATTATATAATAAATGAAGTTCATAGTTTAAACTACATGTTATAGAAAATGGATTGAATGTTTTGAATGCAATCCAAAATTGAAGGAATGCCTAATAGAGCATAAATGAGTGAAACTAAAGAAATAAATAGACATTAAATTCTAGGAACAACATAAAATTTATCTTGGATATCTACAATGTGAATGAGTAAACATGCATTTTGATTGGTAAGACTCAAGACAAAGTATCTGAAGTTACTAGTGGGGTACAAAGCACAATATCCATTGAGAACGGTCTTCTTATAAACTCCATACCCAATATTAACAAGAGACTATAGAGTACCCTATTTATAGATAGTTTGGTTAGTTATATTACTTGTTGGCGAGTCACTCCTTGTAAGATCATTATATAGGTAGCTAAGATAGAGTGACTCTCTTTCCTGAGTAGACAGGTTAAGATGAAAACTCCAATTAATCTATCCAACAATATGGCCATTTGGGCCAAACGTTGAGAGCCTCTTTCCATACTAGGAAACTATATTAGTAAACTTTGAGTTTTAGGTCCATTTGAAATCTTCTATGATGAGAATGTAGCTTGATGCAATACTTACACATATTTTTATATAATTCAATAATAAATAGATTTTGTTATTTTCTTAGTTGCATTTGTAATTGGTATACCTTATAGTTTGGAATGTGTACAATATTCAATTTTCATATTTATTTTTTCTTACAAATAACTCAATATTTTTTCATGTTATCTTCTTGGGGGTTTTCCATTCATTGAGCCTGTCACTCACACTATATTGAGATAGTTTTGTAGGTACATGTTCAGCCCAACTGGAAAATACAAGAACAAGATATATACATGAGAATTTTTGTAAAGGTATTTAGCATGTGATAACTAAATAATAATTGGTCATTTATTCTTCCCCATTCTTAGGATGAAAGAGTAGGATGAGAGAAGGATTATTTTATAGTTTTACAATATGTATACTGATTATAGAATAAATTTTTATATCATCTTCAATTACATTTTAGCAGTTAAACTAAAATTTTAGATTTTAACCTTCAAGTATTAATAGATGTTCCCTAATAAGATGGTATCATGTTTTTAGTAGTTATATACTATCAAAGAAAATAATGTAAAAGGATTATTTTAGTTAGTGACTAAAAGTAAATGGTAAGTCCAATCTCACCCTTGACAAGCATAAATTCTAGTTTTCTATTTTGTTTGGTTCAAATGTACTTTAAAACTTATTAGCTATCTTAACCTTTTTGTTTATTATGTTAGATCAAAAAATATTTGGAACAATGACCCAAACTCACGTTACCTTAGACCCCAATTCTCATTATTTCTTAGATTAATATCTCCTCATATGAGTTAATATAAATACCTAACATACAAATGGATTAGTTGATAATGTTTGACCTTGATTGCATGTTAATAAGTTGTGAATGGACAAAGAAACTAGAAATTGTAAATTAGGTATAGTCCAAAATAATTCACAAAATATGAATAATAAACCCTAGGTTGTTTTGCATTTGTCTCTTTAAGTGTAGTAATGTTTAACTGAGACGATTATGAACTTATGTGTTTATTGTATGATTTGAATACACACTTAACATTAGGTGAATAAGTGTGATGTTTAAACCAAAAGGTGAGAGAAGATAAAACATATTATGGTACATGCATTAAATTATTAGTTTATATTTGATTGAGAGCTTATTATTTCTACATTTGAAGTACTATTAAGAGCTGATATACATGTACATTAGAGTTGTGAAACTTCAAAATGGGATTTGTTTGTGTGACTAGATATTTTTGGCAAAATGTCCATGTTTTTGGTCATCCTTGTGATGGGTTGAGTTCTAAATTATTTAAATATGGGCTAAATTGACTTTAAACCAACCCTTATTAAATCAAGTTAGATTGAGTTCAACTTCTTTATTATTTCCATGTTAGGCATGAACTCGGACTGGATATCCACAAATCTGGAAAGACTAAAGAAGTTTGACTTAATATTTTTTGAGCCTAGATGGTTGAACCCAGAGGTAAATCTGGCCCAAAGAAAATGAATCTAGGATGAATTCAATTATAGCTGGAACCAGAAGTATTTATAGTTATGGTTTGAATTTCTCTTGTTTAGATTTGATGGTTTGGGATTTCAGGCCATGAGTCCAAGTGGATTTGATTGGAATCTAGCCCAATTATCACATTGGGTATT
Source organism: Alisma plantago-aquatica (assembly GCA_963693085.1). Taxonomy (NCBI): domain Eukaryota; kingdom Viridiplantae; phylum Streptophyta; class Magnoliopsida; order Alismatales; family Alismataceae; genus Alisma; species Alisma plantago-aquatica. Next base: position 89,075,085 of record OY856410.1, on the reverse strand, counting down.
ATGCTTCACTTTATGTTTCCTCATTATCACATTGGGTATTATGCTTCACTTTACGTTTCCTCGTTATCACATTGGGTATTATGCTTCCTCATTGTTGGTTCTCTAGAGAGAGAGAGTTTGGGGTAATTTTGAGGTACCCATTACAAAGGTTGGTAATATCTTAGAGTTTTTTGGATATAAGATTAATATCCTTCTTCTTCTCTGTAGATGCATGGCTAATTTATTGTTATTCATTTTTCAACTCATGTCATTTTTCTAGCTCATTCCTGGTGTGAGAATGTTTTCTAAGATATGTTCACCTCTTCCCTTACCTCCAAACTTGATTTTCTTATCTTAAGAGGATGGATGGAGGACCTTTTTGAACTTTCCTTGGTCAGACACAACTTTAGGTCAGGACTCTTGCTTGAAAATTCAAAAGCAATGAATTTTCTTGTTGGTGCTCTCTTTTCAAGCTTAGTAGATATTCGTATCAAACTTGCATGTAAGTTTTCTTCTTCTTAACTTCCCAAATTCCTTGAAAGCCTGCTAAAATGAGAAATAACAATAGAAGTTCACTCTTTTGCATGAGATTAGACATGAAATAATGTGTCTATACTTAATCTTATCATGACAATGCACGATGAACATTACATTCACCATCCACCTTACTATTTATTCTCTTATGTGTTAAAATCAAGCTAAATTGACAAATAGAAAAATAAATCTTTCCATTTCTCTGAAAAAAACCAGTTTGCTTTGTCATTCTTATGGACCATGTATTCCGCATTATGTAAGAGAAGTCATATATTGCTATCATACAATTCTGATGTTGTTTATATGTGATGTTGAAGCCTAAAAGATATAAGTTCAGATTAAATATGTAGTAATACTACACTTATTGGTGATTGGTAGTCTTTCTAAAATGTGAAAAGTATAAATATACTTTGTGTGAGAAATTTATGGAAGGTTCTAGGTCATTTGTCCATGTGGTATTGGTGAAGTGAAGATAATACCCTAGTAGATAAGGTAGTGAATATGATACATATTGGATTAGTCCAATCTTATCATTAGGTAAATAATAGGTTCATGATGGGTGCTTACACTTCTATGTTTATATATATATGTGAGCTGGTAAATGTTTCTAGCTAATCATTTTAAGTGTATAATCCCTACTATCCTATGGTATTTCATATGAATGTTGTTTAACTTATGTTAAGATCATAAGATGAGTGAAGCTTTGTAATGTGATAAGAGAAAATCTAATTTACATAGTTAGGTGCCCTAAACATTTTGAGCTAACTCCAGGTCCGTATTAGGGTAAACATGGATATATATGTTTCCTTGGATGAATTCCATAATAATTAGATATGAAGTAGATTAGACCACAAGTGGTGATCTATAAAGAGTTGGGGAAAGTTCCATTGAGATAGAGTCAAGAACCCCAATCATGTGTTGTGTTAAGATGTGAGGATTAGGGAATAAAAACATAATGAAAGAAATGTGACTTCAGTATTGAGAATGTGATATGAGATAGGATATGAGGCATGACACTTATGTGTTATGTGTTGTCTTCAGGATAATCTTGTACCAATGTAGAAATCAATGACATAGAGGTTTTAGGTTCCTACCTATTAGGTGGAAGACCTAGGCTTTGTCAATTTGTCTTATGGTGACCCGCTAAGCCATATGTCATGGAAGATGAGTCATGCATGTGAGATACCATAGTAATGTCTACTAGAGCAAGTAGTGACTAGTACGCCAACGGGAGGGACAACTCCTTCCTATCCGTTCTTATTAAATCATAGGAGTTCTAGTTGGTCTATGTGGACTATTCTTGAGGCAGTAGTCCTTTTACTTTTGCAAGGAGAGAAAAGTTATCCTGCAGCAGATGGCGGGACCATAGGAGTCACTGCAGAAGATATTTTGTTCGTTGTCCATGGTGAAGACCAGGAGCTGCACAACCACCGTCTAAGAGTGACCAGAAGCCAGTTGCATTGAAGTGAGTTGTTGTTGCTGGACTTGCTCCAGGACTAGATATAACTCATTAAACCATCCTTCCTATTTCATTGTAGTTGACATGATACCACTGTTGTGAAAATACAGATAGATAAAGCTTTTGTTTCCACTGCTATGCTTTGTGCTCGTATTTCCTAGTATAGGCCATATGCACCAAACAACACAATGTTGTATCTCTATTTAGTGAATCTGTAAGTGAAAATTATAGTTATTAGGGAATGCATACTATTAATATCGACTTTATCAGTATGATAGGAGGATGAATTTTAGAATCAAGTGACGTTATGTTCAAGCATTGTTTAAATTTATTATTACTTGCTTACATTTATCTCTACTTCTCTGTGTGTTACTGTCTCATAAGATTTTTAAGCTCATAATCTTAAAATTGATTCCTTTTTTTAATGATTTCTTCACATGATTAACAAAGAGGAACTCTAATTTTTATATATGTAAATACCAAAGAACCTTATAGCTTCCCTTTTATTTAGAATCTATGTTAGAAAAAAAGTATACTTGTAGAATTAAGGTTGATGAATGGTTCCATGGACTTTAATACTATTAATTGTATTTGGGAAATTAAAAATCTATATCACATATGATCACCTCAGTGCCCTGATATTACCTACTTATAGGAGTTTCGAGCAAACTATAACTCTATTTTTTGTACAAGATCACTATTGATTTATGAAATTATTGATATATGATGATTACTTGTTTTATTTGAGGCATCTTTTCTCGAGTACCTAGTATTTACCTAGATATATATTATACAAGTTACTAACTAATGATCCCCCCACATTTGTACTCACAATGCCCAGGTGTAGTGGGGTCATGTTAGGGCCACAATCCACAGGACATTATATGATAGGATAAGTGGATAACTATCATTTATATGTACCTCATCTAGTTAAAACCTAGTTAACCATAATAAAATATAAATAAGTGCATCAACTATGACCATACATCATTATTTATTCTAGTATATCTATTAGTGGTAAGTGATTGCATGTTTATATTTTTTCCTTAAAAGATTGGCCATTCAGTCATCCCGTGGCCAAGGGGTTTAGAACTTGTGACCTCTCGGTTGTACATCAATACTTTTACCAACTGAATGCCACATCTTTGGCATTGTATGTTTATATTTTTAATAATATTGTATATGTTTATTTGAATAAAATTATAGTAGATGGTATTATATTATTTTATACATTACATTTCATCTTAGTTAATCAATATGTCTCTAATTAATATAAACTATAGCATAAATGCTTTATAGTTTAATTTAGCTCTCTAAATATACATCAACACATGTTTATACATCTCAATTGCAAGGTTTACATTCATTGGGGATCTATACAAGTAACATATTTTTAGACGCCAACTCTAATAATCAACCTCACATGATTATTAAGGGCTAGTTCTGAGGTTTGGTTCAACATTAACCCCAAAATCTCTAATCACATTTGATGAAACACCATGAAGTAAAAGACTTAATGTAAGAGAGACAATTAGATTCAACATTCAAAATCCATACAAACATTTTGTTTCAAAGTAACATTCATTCATTAAGCATGGTTCACGGTGCTCTGGTAAACATCATACCCAAAATGTTTCCGTATAAAAGCATGTCAAGTTGCTAATTGTTATGTATGAAGAAAATATCATATTATTAATAGTCATTTCATAAAAACAAATCTTAATTCACCCTTAGGCATACCCCAAAACCCCAGTACAAGAACTATATGCATCACAAACAATTGGGAAACATCACCTAACTGTGAAGTTACTCAGTTTGGGATAAAGGCTTGGCTCTTGAATCTTAAATTTAGATTAAAAAAAATTGTTCATTGGTTTCATAGCAAATATCTAGGGGACTATCTTAACACATGAGTATCCATGAACTATTTTTTTATTTTTCTTCATAAACTTATGTTAGGTATTACACATAATAACCACTATTACACAACAATGAAGTATTTAACCTAAAAATTGGTAGGAGTACATATATCAAGTACACAAAAAGAAGATTAACAACAATTACATTCAACTAATCTACAATTTATTAATCATTCCTAAATCTAAATGACTTGTACGTATCACCATTCTGGATTTGTGCAGGAGTTGAAGGGATTGAAAGATCTAGAATTTTTGCAATCTACAAACTCTGAAATGGCCATCTAATGATGAAGATAGATGTCTGATCACATGATACGGCCGTCTCATACTGCTTAATTGTCGTTTGGTAGTTTTCCAATCACATAAAAATTTGGCAATTCGATTCCAATTAATATTATATATTAATTTCTTGCACCGCTAGAATTGTGCAATCAAACAAGTTTGGGAAACATCCAGAACCTTCGTTCGGCCCCAGCCAAGCCATCTCACCCATGAGGTACGTCCGTGTCACTCACCCAGAAGGCCGTCTGGTGTGCCTGAGTTGAGCTGATAGGTTCAACAGATTCAACCGGTCAGTTCATGATAGGGATTTACTATAGGCCCCAAAATGTAAGTGCACGCTATCATAGTAATATTGGCCAATGAGTCCTGAATATCGGACATGGGGAAATGTAAATTCACAAACTATTACTAAATGCAATATGATAAACTAGACCGAATAAAAATCTAATTGGAGTTTAATTAACTAAGAATGTAGAATGTGAATCTAAAATTACTAGTGATTGATCTCAATTGGATGGAATTCCTTAGGATTAAGGTTTCACCTCGGTTTACATTAAAATTGACAATCATAACATTATTATCTCTCCTAAACCTAAACTAAGAGCCTATAGCAAGAATTACCTTCTCTGACAATATAATTCACTACCTAATCGAATATCAATTCCACTCTCGTATCGATTGTGTTATTAGTTAGGTGCTTTATCAAAAATTTTGGGTATCTCTTCATGCTTGTAAGCCACCTTTCTCAAAGGGTGATATAAAACATCTATTTCTATGATTTTCCAACTGTTAATTCCTTTTATCAAAGAAATTAAAATTCTATTTAACTACCTATGGTGATCAATCATGGATAGTTCGTGACAATCTCATAGAAATAAGTTTGGAAATTAAGAGAAATTGATATATTAATGCATAAAAGTCAATTAGAATGTATAATCGGGCTACTCTCGGATCCTAATGAATAAGGGGTTTAGTTCCACATAGTTTCCATTGTCAAGTACATAGGAGAGAAGAAGAAAAATATGGGAAACATTTAAAACTAAAAGAACCACTGAAGAAGATGGTCCAAAGGATCCCCTCTCGGGCACGTGCCAATTTTCTACCTCCCGCCTACAAATCTGTCTACTGATAGTGCATGCATCGTCCTCAACAAGGTCTTCTTCTTTGCTTTCTCCTCTCCTTTCTCTGGGATTCCATCCAACATAATAAAACATGATAAATAGGGTTGTTCGACCTCCCCCCCCCCAAGTCACAGAAGTGACTTAGGGCGGAATAAATCCTCAGTTGTCAGATTGGACTTGATTTTTGGATCTGGATAATACTGACATGTTGGTGTCGGTACTATCGACTCCTTCAATAGTTGCGGCCACCTGGCAAGCTATCAGTACTACTAAGCTAGAAGGCAATAAAACTAAGTTTCATTCATCAATCTTGAATCCATAACTTTGATGTTGTTGGTAGCATCGACTCCTAAAGTCAATGCTATTGAGAAGTCTTGATTTCTTTCTTTTCATATATGAGAAAGTGTCAGTACCATCGACTCCAAAGTTGATAGTACTGAGCTGTGTATATTCTTATAAAATTAGCTTAAATTCACCAAAATCCCAACATAATCTATTGAAATAACTTAAATCATTCAAAAATGTTAAAATTACATTTATTTGATGCAATTAAGTATCAGATGCTTATGATAATAAATCATGTGCAAATTAATATGAAAATGAACAAATAGTACACAAAAATCAATATAAAATACCCTATAAAAATGACAAATATCCAATGCCTCAAACTCCCCTAAGCTTAAATGTTACTCATCCTCGGGCAACACACCCTCAGATCTGTTTGAGACACATCAGCAAAAGGATGTAACTATGAATTTCATTTCTAAACCACCCCCACATGGAGGTCCCTAACTGGTCTTCATTGACCATTGAACAATCAAATTCTCTTAGGTGACCAAAAATATCCATAAAAGTTATCCACCCTTAGATCAGTGAACACAACCAAGAGATAAGTTAACATCATAATCATTCCGACATTCACTTAGTGCCTCATGTGATTCTCTATTCTACATTGCTCTTTCCTAAATACCAACTACTTGGAAGCAGTTCTCCTTATATAAATGAATGAGGATAATAATCATTTAAGTATCCTACCAATAAGAGAAATGGATGATAAAAAATAAGTCGCTATGAATATTCACAAGTAAAATCCAAATTATTTATGCAAAAATAAAACATGATGAACTTATATGTTGAAGAAAATGAAAAGTTCATGACTCCTAATGCCTAATATTATTAGTGAAATGATTCATGTATCAAAGATCTTGTCAAATTGACAAGAATGAAGTAGAGAAAAGAATTCATCATGTGAATGTTTACATCTCTTATGTGAAGAGCTTAGGGCATCCTTTCTCCCACTTTATTTCAAAACATCACTAATTCTTTTTTTCTCTTTTTTTATTGGTCCGCCATTTTTTCATGATGGAACATTATGCATGAGCTTTACTAACATATCATTCATTTATTTTTTTGTTTCTTTTATTATGAGGGTATGGATGTGTAACATGCACTCATATTTTGAAGGAAAATGATACCCAGATGATATATGAATGATGAGAAATGCATGTAATCTACATGTAATTGTTATGCAACTAAAATGACATGCACAAAATTGTTTAGGCATCACTACCATTTTTTTTATTTTGTAACTAGTGCAATAATAAAAACTAACTATCATGTAACCTATCATGTCATGAAATGCAAAAAAAAAGAAATAATTCAGATTACTTAATCATCTTAATGTGGTGAGTCAAAATGAATGGAATATGGATGGGATCACATAATTAAGAGATAATGCCTTTCATGAAATATGTATATCCCTCTCTAATGACCTATGAAAAAGGTAACCTTTAGGATTTCTTTCTTAAACTTCAACTTAAGATCTCATTAATTTTTGATCACTTTAGGATCAAACCCCATCTTCATCCACATTACATGAATAATTAAGATTTCCATGCATATTAAATGACCTTAAGATGACTAGCCCATATACTTCCTCTAGGTGGTGTTACTAAATTTTTTTGCAACTAAGCCAAAAAAAATCATTTAGAATTTTCAAATTTTTTATTTTCAATTGAAAAATCATGAGAGAACATGACAAGACAGGAATCAATTAAGATCTACTTTTACACTAGATAGATATGGATCCTATCACTTGAAAAAATAAAAGTAAAAAGCAAATAAAGACTAAAGAAAAATAAAACCTAAGGATAGAAATTGTTTCAACTACCCCCCCCCCCCCATAAGCCTGAACTTGACAATGAACGCATATTCAAAATTCAAACTTAAGAGGTGGAACAGTGGTACCACTCAGAAGGGTGGTGGTGGTGGCTGTGGCATGGTGGGATCATAGGGGTAGAACATACCATGAAAATTCAGCAGTTGTTGTGGCATTGATGGAGGTTGTGGATAACCACCAAAGTATCCTTGGTTCTAATAGTGGTCAAAGAACGACTGTTGGTAATCCTCCATCCGTTGTAGGCATGTGTGCATGTTCCCTTGTTTGGCCAAGAGAAGTTTCTCATTCTCAAATAGTGCATGTTAGTTGTGGTAGAGTTGTCCTTGGACATCGAGGATGCCTACCAAGGCCATCATCGGTTGTTTCCGTATTTACTGTATTTCCTATAGCATTTCATACATTCCCGCCATGGAATATGGATCATCCTCCTATGATGGTGGTGAAGCAGAAGAACTAGAGGCTCCATATGTGTGTGACAATTTACGTGGAACCTGCCTCCTCGTGATGGGGATGGTGGGTTCCTGATGTGTGTCGTTGTATACGCAACAATCACTAGGACAAGTCCTAGAGCTTAACCTTTTAACCAGGTTGTCAACATGGTGCAAACACCGAATCAACGGAGTTTAGATAGGTATCGATCCCTAGAGGCAGAGATAAAGATGGTCAAGTTTCAAATCCAATTGTGAGAATAAGATTTTAAAATCCATTTTGAGAGTTTGTTAAAACTAAATTAAAACATAAAGATGTTGAATTAAAGATCAACTAGTCAAAAGAAAGAAATACCAAAGATAAGGATTTCACCACCCTAGCTGATGTGAAACGAGACCAAAGGAATTGCACGATAAGAAAAATAAAGGAAGATATGTGAAACATTCATAAATGATTCACAAAAGATGAACTCCCCATAAACCCATTGGTCCTGGGATTCACAGATCCTAGTTCGATCATCCTAATGGGGACTTTTTTGAGGTTTCATCCAAATCCCCATATAATTGATTTGGTTGTTCTAAATCTTAGGTTCCACGGACGCATCCACCAAGATTAACAAGTGATGAAAATGAGAGATCACTTTGTTAAAATTGTCAATATCCAAATTAAAAATCATTTATCTAAAAATCATGTAAAACTTCAATCTAATCATCACATGGCTAAATGGTTTCTCCCCTCACCATGATAGGAAAACTACTCCCTAGACATAAGATGGGAAGCAAATGGAAGAAGGAAAGAAGCCATAGACCATAAGAATAAGAATTTCCAAGTAGATCTAGGTGGTGCCAGTAAAATGGCTTGAGCCCTTAATCCTCTGTTCCAAGAGAAAAGAATAAGAAGCAAAGAATGAGAATAACTAAGATCTAGAGATGAAGATACAAATTTGTATTGTAAAAATGAAAGATTATAACTATGAAAAAATGCGAGTATAAAATTTAAGACTAAAAACTAAGACTCTATTACAAGTAAGACTCAATTTACAACTAAGACTCGATGATTTTTTTTCTTGTGGAGCCCCCCCTTCTTTTTATAGAGGAAGGATGGATAGAAATCTTGAAAGGGGAGGATAAGAAAGTGAATGAGTGGTTGTTGTATATGTTGATCAAGAGAAATTTGTTCCTCAATAGGCAATAGAGAAAATCATTGATTGCCTTCTTTTGACCCATTCAAATTTTGACTCTCTCTATAGATTCCCATTCTCTAAGTTTCATGTGAATTGCTAATGGTAAAAATCTTTAAAGAGAACCCAAAAATACATTTCTCTTGTGGACCTTTGAAATTCCTTTCCAACACATATTTGAACATTAAATATCACTTTGGGATGTGAGGGTTATGCCCATTTTAATGCAGAGTATATAGTTAAATCAAGCACTCTGGGAAAACAAATAGACACGTTCATTGGTTGATTGGACAGTCAAATGACTTCCAAAGTCATTGAAAAATATATTTTTCCTATAGAAATTGAAATTGTCTTTTCACAACATATCTAAATTCTAAATTTAAAATTTGTATGTGAGAGTTATGACTATTTTGGTGGGATGTATATCAAACTCTATAGGAAATCTAAAGGTCTCATATCTTCATCTTTTCTTATCTTGATTTAAATGCTTCAATAATTCCTAAAAATTGACAAAATCTCATAAAAATAAAAATAAAATAATATCAAGAGGATGAAAGTACAACTGCTTTTCAAATTAAACTAAAATGACTAAAAAATCTTAATTAATTATCTGAAATGTTGTAGAAATAAATGATGAATATGCATTAATCAAAATACCAGGACTAGAATTTTTGCTTATCCTCAAGCAAATAAAATTACAAATAAAGTCCAATTTATACTCATAACATGTCATTCCTCACCCTTATAACATTAAAATAATCCTTACCTCCAAATTCTAGCCAAGTGACCCAATCTCCTAAAAGCACAAATCATAAAGTTCTATATTCTATATCAAAACAATTATCATATCTTACTTCTAAATCAAGATTTTATAGAAAAATAGACTTCATCTTGCTTTCACTTTGACACTCTTAAATTTATTCTTTTACTGATAACCTTAATCCTCTAGAAACTCTTCACATGCTAAGTAATTAACAATATTTGCAAACCACAGATCTTTGCTCTTCATAGCAAAGAGTTGCTCATCTGGGAATTCCTCCACTATAGGTATAACTATGTCCTTTTCATCCACCCTTTCAAGCCTATACAGGTGATTAGCCACTATATTCTTAGTGTTTGCTTTGTCTTTTATTTCAATATCAAATTCTTTCAATAGTAATATCCATCTAATAAACCTAGGCTTTGCAACTTTTTTCTACAGTAAAAAATTGATTGGTGCATGATCTGTCCAAACAATAACCTTAGCCCCTATCAAATATTGGCAAAACTTCTCACAAGATAAAACAACAACTAGTATCTCTTTTTTTTGGTTTTGTAATTCAACTGGGCATCATTAATAGTTTTAGATTCATAATAGATGACTGCGAGAACCTTATCTCAGTGTTGTCCTAGAACAACCCCCACTGCATAATTTGATGTGTCACACATTAGCTCAAAAGGTTGGCTCCAATCTGGAGCCTAGACAACCACTGAGGAGACTATCTTCTCCTTCAACACCTCAAACTCCTTCATACACTGCTCATCAAAATAAAAATCAGCTTCCTTTTCCAACAACTCAGAGAGTGGTTTGATGATTTTTGAAAAATCTTTGGTACATTCTCGGTAAAATTTGACATGTCTTATAAATCTCCTAACTTCCTTCACGGATGATGGTGTAGGTATCTTGGAGATGGCTTCTATTTTTACCGGGTCAACCTCCATTCCCTTGCTGGACACCTTGTGTCCCAAAACAATTCCCTCACTCACCATATGTGACATTTTCCCCAGTTCAAAACTAGGTGAGTGTCCTCACATCTTTGTAAAACCTTATCAAGATTGTCGAGTCAATCTTCAAATGATTCACCATACACTATAAAATCATCCATGAATACCTCCATACATCTCTCTACCATATCAGAAAAGATGGAAAGCATGCTTCACTGAAAGGTAGCTAGTGCGTTGCAAAGACCGAACGACATCTGACGATACACAAAAGTGCCATAAGGATAAGTAAAGGTTGGCTTCTATTGGTCTTGTGGCTCAATAGAAATATGGTTGTATCTACAATAATTGTCAAGAAAACAAAAGTGAGAGTGTCTGAAGAGCCTCTCAAGGATTTGATCCATAAATAGGAGCGGGAAACGATCCTTCAAAGTGGCGGTTTTGTTCAAATGTCTGTAATCTATACATACTCACCACCCAATCACCAACCTTGTAGAAATCAATTCATCATTTGAATTAATTGTTACTATTATACTCCCTTGTTTAGGAACCACCTGGGTTGGACTAGCCCAATTAGAGTTAGAGGTAGCATATATTATACATGTATATAAAGGTTTCACTATCTCCTTCTTTACTACCTCAGTCATGATGGGGTTGAGTCACCGTTGATGTTGCACGATCGGCTTGGCTCCTTCTTATGGTCTGATCTTGCACTGGTAGAAACTAGGAGAGATTTTCTTTTTTCTCTTCTCCAGACCATCCAAATGATGTGCTATGGTTTTTTAAAACCACGAGTAATTGCTCCTGTTCCTAAGTGATCAGTGAAGCTGATATGATGAATGGAAGATTCTTGTCTACTGCAAATAAAGTATACTTCAGGTGTGGTGGCAATGGCTTCAACTCTTGACCTAGGGAACTCAGTAAAGATGAGACAAATGATGGAGGAGGTGGTCCTAGATCCTCAAAGTGCCTGTCATAATTACATGGTAGTGCCTTAAGAAAAAAGACACACTCCTCCAAAGAACATCGTTGGGTATAATCATGCATCAAATTCACGAATACTGCTTCTAACGTCAATTGCTGATATGCTTGCATTAGAATGGAAGAAGCCGCCTCTTCAACTATTGTTGGGCAATGTTCCTCCTCTTCATCATTAGGATATTAAACTACCTTTGTCAAAGAAATTTCCTTTGTGTTTTCTAAGATGTCCAATACCAATGTGCCTTTGTGGACCTATATCATCACATGAGCCATATAAAAAAAAGGCTTTGCCAAAAATAATAACACCTTTTCTTGGACCTACTACAACATGTGACATTGTGCCTTCCTCATAGTAGTTTGTGTAGGCTCAGGCATCAAGATTTTAAAACACTCTTTTCTATTTCCCATTGTTAGTCTTCTATTTCCCACATCCAAAATCATATCATTTGTGGCTCGGAATGGCCTCTAGAGTAATAATTTATTGCCTTGACCATCTTACATCTCCATGACTACAAAGTCTGCTAGAAATACAAATATGTCCACCTTGATAAGAACATCCTCACAAATATCGTAATGTCTCACCACTAAGTTGTTTTCCATCTTGATGGTCATTTTTCTCTACCTGGACTCCTTAAGACATAGCTTCTTGAAAGTGGTCAAGGGCATGAGATTGATGCTTTCCCCTAAGTCACATAAAGTTTCCCCAAATCTTGTCCTCCCAATATCACATGATATGTTAAAAAAACTCAGATCTTGCCTTTTTGGTGGCAATGTTTCCAACATAAAAGAACTAACATGCTCCTTCAGAACAAACACCTCAGAATCCTCTATCCTTCTCTTCTTATTTATCAAGTCCTTAAGATATTTGTTGTAGGAAGGAATCTGCTAAATTGCATCGATGAGCAGAATGTTAACATGAAGCTTCCTAAAGTTATCTAGGAACTTCTGAAATTGCTTGTCAGCCTTCTGAGATTTCAAGCTGTTATGGAATGGCACTAACTTCACCACCTTCCTCTAGTGAGGTGGGACATTAGCCTCCATCCTTGGCTCCTCAAGTTCCTGAGTTTCATCATCAACTATCCTATCCCATACTACAAAATCTGGGTCAACTAAATCCATTGCAACCGTAATCACCAGTGAGCCTTTATCATCCTCTTTATCCTTTGCCTCTGGAACTATTTTCTACTCATTCAACAACTTCTTCCCACTGTGTAACATCACTACCTTTATTTGTTGATTGTTAGTAGGTATGTTGGTTTTCCTAGCAACCATTGTTGAGTAGGTTTTTTCAAGGACACAACATCTACTGCAATTTGAGAAATCTAAGTTTCTATACTATGAATATGTGATCCTTGATTCTGTAGTTCCCTTTTATTCTGGCCAGTGAGCTTCATTCTGGCTAACCTACTTACCAAGCATGTCCTCTATGCATTCTATCTTGTTAGGGCCCCTGTCCAGATGGTATTGTTGTTGTGGAACAGCTTGCTGCGACATGCCTTGCTGAGCTTGGGAAGGGTCCTGTCAGAAATTATTGGGATCCCTACAAGAGAAAATGGGGTCTTTCCTCCAAGAATAGTCATTTCCCCTGTAGTTTTGTTGTCGTGCAAACTTTCACTCCTCTTATTATCCTTTAGAAGAGTTTCCATCCTTTTGACATAGCTTCCTAGAGATGAGGTCAAGTTTCTCATTCAGTCCACTGATGACCTTTGATTCCCCAATACTTTTAGGGGTTGTTGGATGCTCTCCTTCTTCTCCCAGGACTGATTCTTGGCAATCTTCTTTAGAATCTCATGGCATATATATGTCTTATTGTTTAGAAAAAACCCTAAGCCAATACTATCACGTGTAGTTATTTCTTCCTTGTGCAACCCATAGTAAAAAGTGTTTGCCTGGACATACAAATTGATCCCTTGATGCGAGAGCTTTCTCAGCATATTTTAATACATATCCCATGCTTCATAGTAGGATTCTTCTGCCTTCTACTTGAAGTTATATATTTCCCTAACAAGTTCATTTGTCTTCTGAGGCAGAAATTAACGTTCAAAGAAAATGTTTGTCATCCCCTCCCTTATTTCAAATGATTCAAGAGGGAGATTGTAGAATCAAGACTTTGCTTTGTCTTCTAGTGATGATACAAAAAGCTTCAAGTAGATTAATATGGATGACACTCTATCTATCTTCACCATGTTGTAACTTTCCACAAAGTTGCTTATGTGCATCATCAGGTCTTCTATGCTATGGCCATGAAAATCATGTTACTTGACCAATTCCACCTTCCCAGGATCAATCTTGTAGCTTCCCAAATTTATTGCTTATCATTTTATGGGCCCTAGTTGGGCTGTTGAGGAAGACTCCTTGATCTTCTCCCAAATTGTCTTCTCTTCTTTTACTCCACCCATCTCATCTGGTTCTTCTGGTTCCTCTGGTGGTGGTATTTGAGTAGTCGGCGGTGGAGTTGGAATTAGCCTTCCCCCTGAGTTACCGAACTCCCTTCCTTGGCATAAGAGCTCTGCCTGACTAAATCCTTGTGGAGATGACTCCTCGTAGTCATGAGCCCTAGTGTGCACCATGCACTAGTACATGAAATTATTGAATACAATGTGAGAACGGGTACTAATGATTGACTAAATGATACTTGCAAGTTAGCTTTAGAAAAGTAAAAGGAAAATAAAGTTAGAGTGGCCGATTGATGTACTGTTGGATTGCCATTTCCCCGACAACATCACAAAAAACTTGATATGGATTTACTATATGCCCTAAAAGGCAAGTACATGTTATCAGAGTAATATAGACCGATGAGGGATATGGAATATGGGGAAACACAAATCTAGAAACTATTACTAACTGCAACATGGTCATCTAGACAGAAGAAAACATTGATTGGAGTTTAATTAACTAAGGTTGTAGAAAATGAATCTAAAATTACTGGTGATTGATCGCAATTGGACGGAATTCCTTAGGGTTACAGTTTCACCTCCATTTACATTGAAATTAACAATCATAATATTAACAATTATCTCTCGTAACTCTGGACTAAGAGATAGTAGAAAGAATTACCCTATCTCATAATGTAATTCACTACCTAATTTAATACCAATCCCACTCTCATATTGATTGTGTTATTAGTTAGGTGCTTTATTGAAAGCTTTGGGTAATATGTTCATGCTCGTAAGCCACCTTTCTCAAAGGGTGATATAAAACATATATTTCTATGACTTTCCAACCATTAATTCCCTTTCTCAAAGTAATTAAAGGTCTTATTAACTAACTATGGTGATCAAGGATGGATAACTCATGACAATCTCATAGAAATAAGTCTAGAAATTAAGAGAAATTGATATATTAATGCATAAAAGTCAATTATAATGCATAATCGAGCTACTCTCGGGTCCTAAGAAATAAGGGGTTTAGCTCCACATGGTTTCCATTGTCATGTATATAGGTTTGAAGAAGAAAAACATGGGAAATACTTAGAAAACTAAAAGAACCCCTGAAAAAGATGGTCCAAAGGATCCCCTCTCGCGCACATGTCAATTTTCTACCTTCCGACCACAAATTCATCCTCTAAAAGTTCCTAGTTCATCTGCATCGTGGTGTTATTGTTTGTTTTATCCTCTCCTTAATCTTGGCCTCCGTCCAACGGAATAGAACGTGATAGATAGGGTTGGCCGAAATCCCCCTAAGTCATAGAAGTGACTTAGGGCAGAATAAATCCTCAACCGTTGTTTTAGACATGATTTTTGAATCTCTATGATCCCGACATGTCGATACTACCAACCTAGGTGTCAGTACTACCGCGTCCTTTGATAGTTGCAACCACCTGGCAAGTTGTCAGTACTACCAAGCTAGAATTTGATATTATCGAGTTATCTCGATCAATCTTGAATCCATCACTGTGATGTTGTTCGTAGTATCAACTCCCAAAGTTTGTACTATTGTGAATTCTCAAATTATTTCTTTTTATCTCAGAGAAAGTGTTGGTACCACCGACTCCAAAGTTGGTAGTACCGAGATGTGTAGATTCTTGTAAAATTACCTAAAATTCACTAAAATATAAACATAAGCTCTTGAAACTACTTTAATCTTTTGGAAACATTTAATTACATTTATTTGATGCAATTACGTATCATAATATAATGATACTTAATCATGCACAAATTTATATGAGAATGAAAAAATAGTGCAAAAAAATAATATAAAATAACCTATGAAAATCACAAATATCCAGTGCATCAGTTCACTCTACAATTTGGGTAGAACTTAGCCAATTGATACTCTGATCAGTCTGGAAAACTGCCTTCTCAACTCTTGAGATGCTCATCTCGATGGCCAAATGGTTGTCTCAACAATTGAGATGGTTGTTTGGTAGTTCACTCAGCCAAGCCAATATGTGAATTGAATACCTAAACACTTTAGTAAACAATCCAATATGTTGGCTAAATGGACATTATGAAAATCCCTCTATTTTTAAAATAACAACCATTTCATTCTTGTGGATCTAACATGCTACTTGAGTATTTTAGGAACAAGAATTTAATATGGTGGATAGCTAAGCTTGGAAGATCTATATGCTCAAATTGTCTTATCTTTTCATGATTGTAACAAAATGTAAACTTGTACAAATATATAATGTACAAGTATTTAGATATCACGTAAATCAAGCGTTTAGATCTTCCCTATCCACTCACAACACTTAGATAGGTCATCCCCTATGATAGCATCACAATAGAATTTTAATACATACAATTAGAAAAAGTCTAAACACACTAAAATAGGCACTTTCTCGATCGAACAACTTCTTGACCGAGACACACTCAGTCGACAATCTTCTTGAATGAGAATCACCTAAGTCTATTCTTCCAGCTGGTTCTATAGTCGTTAGAATTGGTGGGAAAAAGTGGTTGGGAGTTGATTTGAACATTGCAATACACTTACTCTAGACTTACCCTCGGTCGATGAAATGCTCGACCGAGAGACACTCAGTCGACAAACTTCTTGACCGAGAAAGGTTTTATCTGCACTTTTTAGAGTTAATTAACTAGCCATTACAAACATAATTAGTGGATAACTAATGGCTAGTTGAGTACTAAGAACCCCCTAGAAATTGTCTAGAACGTCCCTAAGCACTATTAGGACATTCCTATAAATAGGACATGCCTTAGGACACCTAAACTCACTTGAGTACACATACTTGCTATTGAGAATTAACTCTTATGAGCAATTGATCAATCCTTCACTTGCAGATCATTTCCATAAGCTAAGATTTTTTGTCCTATAGGCTAGCATCTCCTACCCACTACACTTTCATGTTCATACACATTGGATAGGAGATCAAAATGCTTGATATAGGATTCAAGCCTTGTGTTAAAGTGGTAAAGTGTATTTTTCCTTCTTCCCTTCTTGTTCCTTTTATTGTTTGTTTTCTCCTTTGCTATTCCTAGGTTGGAGGCTGCGGAAAGGAGGTTGTTGGAGATTCTTCAGGTGGTGAAGGTAGCTCGGCAGACTTTGGACTACTTCTAGAAGGTCTCAACGGGAAGCTACTTCAAGGAGGAAGGCTACTTCAAGGAGGAGCTTGAAGTTACTTCAAGTGAAGGTTGCTTCAAGGTTGGTGAGATGACTTTGGGGTGAAGGTTGTCCAAAGGGTGGTAAAGGTGTTTGTAATTTTATGTAACATCCTTGCGAGGTAATAAAATTCAAATACTTTCAAAACATCGATTGGGAACAACCGGGTAGTGGATCGACGCCCTTGGTGTTTGCTAAGGGTAGAACCACTCTAAATGTCGTGTCTACTTCTCCAATATTTTTGTGGTTACTTGGTTGAATTATATTAAAATCATCATAAAACCCTATTCACCCCCCCCTCTAGTGTTTTTCAATTGGTATCAGAGCAGGCTTCAAGGAGCTCTAATTGAGTCTTGAAGAAGATGGGGGATGGAGTTCTAAATAACCTCAACTTGGATGGAACTCTTGTAGCTCAACCTCCACCATTTGATGGCACCAACTACACCTATTGGAAGAGGAGGATGCAATTATATTTTCAAAGAATCAGCTGGGATCTTTGGATAATGGTTTCAAATGCATATGATCTTCCTCAAACTGAATATGCTACATGGGATGCTAATACGGTGAGATTAGCCCAATTAAATGCAAAAGTTGTAAGTATTCTTTATTGTTCAATTTCTGTAAGTGAGTTCAATAGAATATCAAATTGTGAAACTGAAGATGAAATATGGCATAGACTCTCTATTACTTATGAAGGAACTGTTCAAGTAAAGAATTCCAAAATTTGTATGCTTAAACAGAAGTTTGAAAATTTTTGTATGGAACCAAATGAGTCTATTAGTGAAATGTATGCAAAATTCTCTTCTACTGTTAATGGTTTGAATGCATTAGGTAAATCCATTAGTGAAGAGGATCAAGTGTCAAAAATTCTTAGGTCAATTCCTCCTAAGTACAAGCCTAAGGTGACTGCAATTGAAGAAGCCAATGACCTTACTCGACTAAGGATGGAGCAACTCATTGGAAACTTAGAAGCACATGAGGCAACCATGGAAGAGGAAGAAAAATGAGAGTGTGAACTTCAACAAGGGAGAAATAAGGACCTGGATCTAAAGGCTACAAAGGTCATCACTCAAGAAAGTGATGAGACAAGTGATGGAGATAAAGGAGAAGAAGCTATAATTGTAAATGGTAAGAAATATAGAAGATTTAAATCTAACAAAGTTATTGGTTCTTCTTCTTACCCTCCTAGGTGTTTTGAATGTGGAAAGAAGGGACATCTTAAGAATGAATGTCCTAAAGCAAAGAAGGGTAAGAAAAGCTCACCCAAGAAGAAGGCAGAAAAATCATACAAAGCTGCATGGGATGAGTCAAGTGATAGTGAGAGTGGAGAGGAGAACGTGGAGTGTCTCATGGACAAATAAGATGATAGTGATGATTCTCAAGTGGTAATCCTTTTTTATTTGCCAAAAGAAGATCTAATTGCTAGTCTTCAAGATACACATGACAAATATGTTGATTGCAAAAAGAAACTAAAGAAAGCTACTAAAACTAAGGAGGATTTGTATGCTAAATTAAACTATCTTTCTTTTGAAAAGGAAAGTATTTTTTCTAAAAACTTTACCTTGAAATCATCTTTAAATGATTGCAATATGAATTTGCTTACCTTAGAAAGAAACTATGGTCTTCTTTCTCAAGAAAAGGTTGATTTGCTTGCAAAACTGCATAATTTTTAGACTCAACCTATCCTATGTACTCATCTACATTATGATGCTATTGTTAAAGAAAGAGATGCTATATCATCTAATCTAGATCAAGCAAAGTTAGATATCAAAAAGAACATGGATGAGATTTCTAAGTTACAAAAAAGAAGTTAATAGCTTGAGAAATAATGGTATTCTTGATAAGATCCTAAAGAATTCTTCTGGTTATAGTGGAAGAAATGGTTTAGGATATGTTCCAAATGAAAACTCTTATCAACCTAAACCTAGGAGAACTCAAGCACCCAAGACCAAGGTCACATTTGTACCCAAGAACACAACTCAAAATCCTAGAAAGAGATATGAAATTGACTCCATTTATTGTCACTATTGCTTGCATCTTGGACAATATTCCTTCTCATGCCCTTTCAAGAAAAAGGATGTTGAGTTTGTATGGGTTCCAAGACCCCAAAGTTAGAAAATTTAATATGATTAAGTTGAGATTTGACCTAAAACCTCATTTGAATATCTTAATGTCTTATCTCAACTAAATAGAATGGTACCTCAGAATAGTACAATGATTTAAGCTCAAATTGACATAAACAGATTGTTGAAAACAAACGGAAACAACCTCGGTCGACAAATAGTTTGACCGAGACAATTCTCGATTGAGAAAGTATTCGACCGAGGGAATACCTGTATCAAATTTGAAATCTGCTGTAGAAACAACAACAATTCTGGTCGAGAAAAATGTCGATCGAGACAACTTCGGCCGAGAGATTGTCAACCAAGAAATTTCCTGCTTCAATCTATAAAACAACAACATTATCGGTCGATACACATTCGGTCAAAGTATTTGTCGACCGAATGATGTTTTGTTTAGCTTAATTTATTGAATCATGTTCACTTTGTTATTAAATGTACCTAACCATAATGGACCATCACATGGGTAATAAAACCTATATTTTATTGTAGGATTGGGTGGTTGATAGTGGATGTTC
Source organism: Alisma plantago-aquatica (assembly GCA_963693085.1). Taxonomy (NCBI): domain Eukaryota; kingdom Viridiplantae; phylum Streptophyta; class Magnoliopsida; order Alismatales; family Alismataceae; genus Alisma; species Alisma plantago-aquatica. The sequence continues at coordinate 89,055,121 of OY856410.1, read as the reverse complement.
CAAATACATGACCGGAAACAAGGATGCTTTTCAAACTTTTGAAGAAAAGAAAAGTGGAATAGTCACCTTTGGAGACGATGGTAAAGGTAAAATTGTTGGAATAGGTAATATTGGTACAAACCTTGAAATTAAGAATGTTTTACTTGTTGATGGTCTGCACCATAACTTGATAAGTGTCAGTCAACTATGTGATAGTGGATATGATGTTTTATTTAATAAAAATTGATGTAAGTTGCTAGTAGAAAACACTACAAATGTTGTGTATGAAGGAAAAAGAATTGGAAATCTATATATTCTTAGACCTAACTCTATGCAAGTTGTAGTTGGAAAATGCTTGCTTGCAAAAGACAATTCTCTACAATTATGGCATAGAAAATTAGGTCATGCTAGTTCACACGTCATTAAAAAGTTAGTTAAATATGATCTTGTTCGTGGTTTGCCTAAGCTATCTTTTGATCAATCTGAAAATTGTAAACCATGTACTTTGGGTAAACAAACTAAAACTTCTTTTAAACCCAAAAACATACTTAGCACCAGTAGATCACTAGAACTCATTCATATGGATTTATTTGGACCTATGCAGACACAATCTATTGGTGGAAAAAGATATTGCTTTGTTCTTATTGATGATTATAGTAGATATACATGGATTCATTTTCTTGCAAATAAAGATGATACCATTCAACTGTTAATACAATTTTGCTCAAATATTGAAAATCAATTACAAAATAAAATATGCATAATTAGAAGTGATCATGGTGGAGAATTTGAGAATCATATATTTGAAGAATTCTGCACATCTCAGGGCTACACTCACAATTTTTCAGCTCCACGTACTCCACAATAAAATGGCTAGTTGAAAGAAAGAATAGGTCTTTACAAGAAATGGCTAGGACTATGATGCTTGAACATAATACATCTAAAACATTTTAGGCTGAAGCAGTAAACACAACTTCCTATGTACTAAATAGAATAACTGTACATCCTTATTTGAAGAAAACTCCATATGAACTCATCTATAATAAGAAACCAAGGGTTGATTAATTTCATACATTTGGCTCAACTTGCTATATCTTAAACACAAAGGATGATAGAGACAAATTTGACTCTAAATCACAAAAAGCCTTTTTCTCGGGATATTAAACTTCTAGTAAATCATTTAGAATATACAACACCATCTCTAGAAAAGTTGAAGAATCCATTCACATTACTTTCCATGGAGAACGAAAACAAAATGTCGAAGATAATGACATAGTTGATATTACTCATCAAATTGAAGATCTTAACATATCAACTAAAGATGATCAAAATGATGAAAATGATCAACAAATTGAGGCACAACAACCCATTCCTAGACTAATTAAAGATCTTCCTCAAGAATTAATCATTGGGAATCCTAATGATAAAGTAAAAACTTGTTCCTCTTTTGGGGATGTTGCAAATATGGCATTTGTATCTATAATTGAACCCAAAAAGGTAACTGAAGCTCTAAAAGATTATTATTGGATAATGGCCATTCAAGAATAATTAAATCAATTTACTAAGAATGATGTATGGGACTTAGTTCCTAAACCTCAAGATAAAACCGTTATTGGAACTAAGTGGGTTTTTCATAACAAATTGAATGAAGTCGGGGAAGTAGTAAGAAATAAGGCTAGGTTGGTAGCACAAGGGTACAATCAACAAGAAGGAATAGATTTTGATGAAACTTATGCACTTGTAGCTAGACTTGAAGACATTAGAATGCTACTATCTATAGCTGCCCACAAACACATCAAACTATTCCAAATGGATGTAAAAAGTGCATTTCTAAATGGAATAATACAAGTGGAAGTATATATTGCCCAACCACCTAGTTTTGAAATTCTTGGTAAAGATGATCATGTATATAAACTTATGAAAGCACTTTATGGGTTAAAACAAGCACCTAGAAATTGGTATGAAAGGCTTAAAACTTATCTCTTTGATAATAGTTTTTCAATTGGAAATTCAGATTTGACTTAATTTTTCAAAACATATGAATTTGACTTTCTAGTTGTTAAAATTTATGTTGATGATATTATCTTTGGTGCATCAAATGAATTCTTATGTAAACAATTTAGTGATATTATGCAAAAATAATTTGAAATGAGTCTCATGGGAGAATTGACTTTCTTTCTTGGATTTCAAATAAAGCAAATGCATGTTGGGATTTTTATAAGCCAAGAGAAGTATACAAATGAACTTTTAAAACATTTTGGAATGGGGCATTGCAAACATGCTACCACACCAATGGCCACTTCTACTAAAATTGACAAAGATGAAAATGGGGAACCCATTGATGATTCTTTGTATAGGGCCATGATTGGTAGTTTTCTTTACTTAACCGCTTCTAGACCAGATATCATGTTTTCTATTGAACTTTGTGCTAGATTTCAATCAAATCCCATGCAAACTCATTTTCAAGTTGTCAAAAGAATTCTAAGATACTTAGCCGACACTTCAAACTATGGATTATGGTATCCTAAAAGACAATCTTAGATTTGATAGCTTATACCAATGCCGACTACCCTGGTTGTCGAATTGATCGAAAGAGCACAAGTGGAAGTTGTTTCTTATTAGGACAAGCTTTAGTATCATGATTTAGCAAGAAACAAAACATGGTTGCTCTTTCTACCACTAAAGATGAATATATGGCAGCCGGGTCTTGTTGTGCTTAAGTGCTTTATATGCAACAAGTTTTAAATGATTATGGTTTTACATTTTCATCTACGCCTATCTATTGTGATAATACTAGTGCTATAAACTTGACACATAATCCTATTTTACACAGTCGTACCAAACATATTGAAATTTGTCATCATTTTCTAAGGGATCATATTTCCAAAAACCATATATCCCTTCATCATGTTGATATGGAAGATCAATTGGCTGATATTTTCACAAAACTACTTCCATTAGATCAATTTAATAACATAAGAAAGAAATTACTTAACACTCCATTAGAAGATATTTTCTTTGACTTTTGTGCTCCTTAAAATTGTTTTGTTTCTCTGATTCTTACATTTTGGCTGTAAATGGACATCTTTTAGCATGCTTTAACGGCTATCTTTTTGTAAGGGGAGCATCAATTAAGGGGGATTCATAAAACATGATTTTCAAGGGCTATCTTTTTGAAATGACAAAGGGGGAGAAATAATAATATAAATCTTAAATACTCAGTCAATGAGTTCCACACATACTCTCTTGGGCTTTACATCAAATGTTGCTATATTCCTTAAAGAGTTGGATTTTATGTTCCATACTTCTTTAGGAATAATAAGTACACATTCTATAAACAAGAGAAGGTATACACAAGGTAAACTTCAGGTATGAAACTCAATATGCTTTTAGGATTATTTAATCTATATATAGAAATGTTTGTCATCTTTAACACTACTACAGAAATAGCTTATAACGTCACATTTAGAGGCGTCGGTTATTACCAAAAACTGACTCCTACACCCTACAATGTCATCTAATTATAGAGACCAACATCTATATTTGAAGACCAGCCAGATACAGGTATCACTTTTTATTTAGCATCGGCTCCCTATAATGAACCGACGCCTAAAATAGCCCACCAAATCCAATTTTTTGAGTGAAAAAAAGTACCCCCAAAGTTTCACATATGGCGTTGGTTTTTTGACCTAATAACTGACGCCTAACGATGAAAAAAATTACCTACAAAGGTCATCAGTTTGTGTGGAAAAACCGACGCTGATAAGGTTTCGCGTGCCATCCCTGCAAAAATTTTTAGGGTTAAGATTGTCCAATGGACGTCGATTTTTTTAGCAACCGCCGTTGATGGATCTTAGGTGTCAGTTGATTAAATAACCGACACCTTTATTAACTTAATAACCCCCGATCGATCGAGAAATAGACTCTTCCGCCCCATTCTCTCTGTTTCATCGTGAAATAGCCCCCATGCGCGCCCGAAGTTGTTGCCCCCTGCTCGTCGCTGCTGTCTGATCAAGCCATCGCCTGCAACTCCTCACACCACCACCGCCACCCCCTGCTATCTTCTTCCTACCACCCTCTAGCTCCTCACACCATTTCCACCGACGACAGGGATGCCTAGCTACTCTCTTCTTCCTCCACGCCACTGACAGGTAGGTTGCTACCTCTTCTTCTTCCTCCACCCCTTCTTGTTTCTCCACCTCTTCTTCTTCCTGTTCCCTCCTTACCAAATGGATAAAAGCAAGGTACGGCCTGTACTAGACTGGACACGACCATGGCTGTGCTAGCCAGCACGGCCGTGGTCGGCCAACACATCCATGGTCGTATCCATCCCAGTACAGGTCGTGCATTGCTTTTATCCATTTGGTAAGGAGGGAGCAGGAAGAAGAAGATACATTTGCAATTGAATACTAATGCTTGACCTAATTCTGTAAATTTTGATGCATGTTGAATTACGATATTAAAACCCTAATACACATTTCACCATAATCTTGAATTAACTATATTACTTAAATCTTGTGATCAATCTATCTAAGATATTAAAACCCTAATGTTCAATCTCTGATTTTGTAGTGATGTGTTACCCTAACATCTACATGAATCCTTGTTGTATGATGAAGATTGATGATAATGCATGAGCTAGTTTGAAATTTTGAAATCAATTATGAATCTCTCCATCCCTAGGTCATACTAATTTATGTGTAATCTTTATCTTGATGATAAACATACATGGACACTCGAGATGTTGAAATCAATGTTATAGAATGACAACACATGTATTTGTTGGCCTAGAAACCCATCCAAGATTTATTCATTAGGAGTAAATCTTGGATAGTCCCCAGTTTGGGACTGTTCTTGAACACCTAATCTCACTTAGGATGTAAGTGTATAATGTGTATTGGGTTTTCAAGAAAATTTTGATAGCATTTCCCCATTTGTTCTCTAAGTACATATGTACTTGGAGAATAGCAGGGAAATGTTGTTGAAATTTTCTGGATAACCCAATACACATTATACACTTACTAGTGAGATTAGGTGTTTAAGAATGGGATAGGTGGTACACATTTATTATATATAATAATGACAACACATGTATTTGTTGGCCTAGAAACCCATCCAAGATTTACTCATTAGGAGTAAATCTTGGATAGTCCCGGTTTGAGACTGTTCTTGAACACCTAATCTCACTTAGGATGTAAGTTTATAATGTGTATTGGGTTTTCAAGAAAATTTTGGTAGCATTTCCCCGTTTGTTCTCTAAGTACATATGTACTTGGAGAACATCGGGGAAATGCTGCCGAAATTTTCTTGAAAACCCAATACACATTATACACTTACTTGTGAGATTAGGTGTTCAAGAATGGGATAGGTGGTACACATTTATTATATATAAGAATGACAACACGTGTATTTATTGGCCTAGAAACCTATCTAAGATTTACTCATTAGGAGTAAATCTTGGATAGTCCCCGGTTTGGGACTGCTCTTGAACACATATTCTCACTTAGGATGTTTAACCATTAATTATATATAAGACCTTATACCCTAAAGTTTTAACCATAAACCCGAATATTTTAACCCTAGACCCTAATCTTGTTCTAATATATACTTATTTTCTCTTTGATCATAGAATGGATAGATCATGGATGTCCATTCCAAATCGCTGCACCCCTGAGTTTATTTATGGTCTTGACTAGTTTATTAGATTTGTCAAGGAACATAGGAAACAACCTGGAGATAGGTTCTACTGTCCATGTAGGCATTGCAATAACAATTTGAAAGTCAGCACTGGTGATGAAATCAAAAGTCATGTCATGTGCAATGGGATTGTACAAGGCTATACAGAATGGCATTGGCATGGAGAGATTTCAAACCTAAAATGAGTGGATGATGATAGCAGTGCTTATGTAGAAGAATAAATTGCCTTCGATGACATAGATGTGAATGAACAAGTTCCAATAGACATCATTGATGCAATGTTGGATAGTTGTGGGGTAGAGCACACCGATCCACCTCCCATGTTTAGAAACATTGTGCATGATGTTGAGATACCATTATACATAGGTTGTAAGTTTACGAAGCTTATCGATGTGTTGAGATTGTATAAACTAAAAGCTAACAATCGATGGAGCGATAAAAGCTTCACGTCATTGTAGTCTTTGTTGAAAGAAAATCTTCATGAAGGAAACAAGCTGCCAGTCTCAACATACCAGTTAAAGAAATTGTTGTGCCCAATGGGAATGGAGGCCAAGAAGATACATGCATACCTGAATGATTGTGTATTATTTCAAAAGGACTATGTGGATTTGAAAGATTGTCTGAAATGTGGTGCGTCAAGGTATAAATTGATGACTTTGGGGGAGTCCAAAACTGGTTCTCCTGCCAAGATGATGTGGTATCTACCTATAATACCACAGTTTCAACAGTTGTTTGCCAATCCTATAGATGCAAAGAATTTGAGGTGGCATGCAGATGTTAAGAAAAATAATGATGGGATCCTATGACATGCGTCTGATTCCCCACAGTGGAAGAAGATTGATTTATTGCACCCTGAATTCAATGAAGAAGATAGGAATGTAAGACTTGGGCTTTGTACAAATGGGATGAATCCGTATGGGATATTAAGCAGCCAACATAGCACTTGGCCAGTTATGCTTGTTATATACAATCTTCTCCCTAGTTGTGTATGAAAAATAAGTACGCTAAGTTGTCGTCTTTGATATCGGGCCCTAAACAACCTGGAAATGATATCAACGTTTATCTTGAACCTATGATTGATAACTTGAAGAAGATCTGGGGTGAAGGTGTGATGACCTATGATGCTTCACAAAGAGAGACATTTCGTTTGCATGCTATGTTTTTTTGCACTGTGAATGACTTTCCAGCGTATGGGAATTTGTCTGGATATAGTGTCATAGGATCTAGATCATGTCCTATATGCGAAGAGAACACTGATTCAATATGACTAAAACACAAAGGTAAGATTGTATATCTTGGTCATCAAAGGTTTCTTCCAAAATTTCATCTGTATCGTAGGTTGCACAAAGCATTCAATGGACGGAATGAGGAATAGAGTGCACCTAAACCTATATCAGGGGAGGATGTTTATGAAAGAGTAAAAGACATTGCCAATGAATTTATAAGAGATCACAATGTACAAAGGCCACATGGAGTGACAAGTATTTATTCAAGAAGAAGTCAATATTTTGGGATCTTCCTTATTGGAGTTCTTTGACAGTCAGGCATTGTACCGATGTCATGCATGTTGTGAAAAATGTATGTGATAGCATCATCGGTACTCTGTTGAATATACCAAGTAAGACTAAAGATGGGATAAAATCTAGAATGGACCTACGTGAAATGGGAATAAGGACAGAATTATCAGAAGTAGTTAGTAGTGATCAGAGAACATACTTACCTCCTGCTTGTTACACGTTGTCTAGAACGGAGAAGAAATCTTTTTGTGAATGCTTGGTAAATGTTAAGGTGCCACAGGGTTACTCATCCAACATCCGTACATTGGTATCAATAAAAGATCTAAAGTTGATAGGTTTTAAATCTCATGATTGTCACACTCTAATGCAACAAATATTGCCCATGTCAATTTGATCTATATTGTTGAAGCATGTACAGTTTGCAATCACCAGACTTTGTTTCTTTTTTAACAGTTTGTGCAGCAAAGTTATTGACCCTGATACTCTCGATAAATTGCAAAGAGAAGTGGTTGTTACCCTATGTCATGGTACATCTTGTTTTCCACTTGACTAGGGAAGTGAACATGTTGGGACCAGTTTTCTTACATTGGATGTATCCCTTTGAACAATACATGAGCATTTTTAAAGGTGATGTTCGAAACCGTTATCGGCCTGAAGGGAGTATTATTGAGGGTTATGTGGCGATTGAGGTTATGGATTTTTGCAATGACTTTCCGAGTGCTAATGACGCTCCTGTGAATGACAAGAATATTGAGGAGCATTTTGGCAAAGGAATTTTGGGATCACGGGTGAAAGTAATCAGCCGTGAGCAGTTGGAGCAAGGTCACTTGTATATTTTACACAACATCGATGAAGTGAGTGTTTATATTGAGGAACATGCCAATTTCAGCAAGAGACAATATCCTTGATCCAATTCAATGTGGCTTGCTAGAGAGCATAATAAGGCATTTATTAAGTGGTTTGAATATAAAGTCTTACATGAACTATCTCAAACACCAGATAATCTTACTGAAACCATCAAATGCCTCGCCTTTAAACCGAAATTGAATGTTATGTCTTATGAAGGGTTTGACATAAATGGATTCTCGTATTACACAAAGCGTCAAGATGATAAGAGTGTCTTCCAAAACAGTGGGGTCACCCTTCAAGCATCTTCATTGTTTTTTGCAAGCGCAAAGGATAAGAGTCCATGTGAAGCTAAAATGTCATATTATAGTGTCATTGAAGACATATGGGAGTTTGACTATGTAGATTTCAGAATTCCTCTCTTTAAATGTAATTGGATGGATGAATTGGGTTTCACGTTAGTAAACTTTGAAAAGATTTGCGAGAAGGGTGAACCATTCATATTGGCATCATAGGCGAAACAAGTATTTTATATCGATGATCCTGCAAATGATAAATGGTCGGTTGTTCTTCATGGTAAAAGATAGTTCATTGAAGATCCTATAGATGAAGAAGAGTACTGTGATAAGTATGATGACTCCAGTCCATTCTCAATTGGGTTGCCAACACCACTAAACATTGAAGTTGGGGATCACAATGACTTGTATGTTCGTGGGGATCACAATGAAGGATTGTTAATTGATAAAACATCACAATATTAGAGGCATGAATGTTTATATTTTTTATATGTTTTATTTTTCTAAATGTGAACTTTATAATGTGAACATTACAATGTGAATGTGGACTTTACAATGCGAATGTGAACTTTACAATGTGAATGTGAACTTTACAATGTGAATTACTTTACAATGTGAATGTGAACTTTACAATGTGAATTATTTTACAATATGAATATGTACTTTACAATGTGAACTTTACAATTACTGTTACTTTACAATGTAAAATTTATAATTTGAATGTGAACTTTCAGATGGCTGAGCATTCCCATGATGACCGTGCTAATGATCACCGTGAGGGTGAGGACGTGCTTGCGCCGCCTGACAATGTAAGTTTTAAGAATATATCCCTAAGGTTTCTATCTATATGTTCATTTATAATTATATCATGTAAGTGTGTTTTTTATTAAATTTTAGGTTGGTGATGTACCCCCTGAAGAAATTACAGCAGTTGATGAGCAGCAAAAGAAAATTGAGAAAGTGAGGGGCATTACAATGATGAACAAGTTAATACAGAAAAGGGGCAATGGACCCAAATTGGTTGCGGATTTCGATCATGCAGGAAATCCACATGGAGTGAACCACAACTCATTTGTTTCATATCTTGTGTTTCTTACTCACAGCCATTGCAGTCCTATCCTAGAATCCTAGCATAAAGTTCCTAAGGGGAAGAAAGACCACATATGGAAGGATCTATGCATGAGTTATTATTATTTGTAATTTTATTTGTGTAGATTACTAATTTTTAGGATACTAGTTAATAGTAATTCTATGTAATTTGTAGAGCATATTTGATCTGGATGAAAAGTTGCATTGTAAATGTGTGATGTAACATTATGGGAGGGTCCTAAGGAACTATAGGACCAATCTCACCTGATATTACATATGCGATGTTGATAAGAGGTTCTTGATTGATTTCCAATTCTAGACATTGATCACTATTTTACTAACTCTACACTAATAATTTTTATTTGTATTCTCTTTAAAAAATAAATTTAGGTAGAAGGAATCCACACAGAAATGGAACCACCTAGACCCCAAAGACTGGGAGGCGTTTGTTACCCAAAGAAAAATAGATGAATTCAAGGTATTAAGTGCCACTCCCAATTTAATTAATATGCATTTTAATGTATTCACCTATTCAAGATTAACCTTTAGTATTACTAACCAAATCAATGTGCTAACTAACTAGGCCCTCAGTGAGGCACAAAGAGCAAGGTGTGCACTGAATGTGCACGACCACACAATGGGTCCAAGAGGATATGCAGGCATTTGCCAAAGACTACAGGTTGAGTCTGCTCAGCCTACTACTACTCAGGAGACTACAAAGTCCTCTACTACTTCTCCCGCACCTCTGCCTCACCATTCTATGTGGATAGCTGGGAGGAAAAATAAGAAGGGAGAAATATCAAAGCCCACAACTACTGAGGCGGCTGCAAAATGGTAAAAATCAACTCTTAAAGCAATCGATCAATATTGATTATTGTTATGTTTACTTACTAATTTTTATTGATGGTGATTAGCGGGAGCTGCACGAGCAGAGAAAGGAAGGCAAGTTCATCCCTCAGGGCACACGGGATGAACTGACAGTTACTCTGGGTAACCCAGAGCATCTTGGACGTGTTAGGGGTGCAGGCGCTGGTGTGGGCATCAAAGCGTTCTTTGGGCCATCCCAGTGCAAACCTATCCCAAAAGAGGGACTTTCACAAGCTGAGGTAACCTATTCTTATTTTTAAATGTTATTGCAAAAGGGAATTCAATAACCAAAAGCTAGTGTTTCTTTTATCCATGTATAGGTAGATTCGTTAATTGAGAAGAGAATCTAAGAAGTAATGGCAAAGTGGAAGGCATCTCAACCTGCCACTCAGACAGTACATGTGGTGGGCCACTCTTCTCCTACTGTAAAAGTGGTTGGGAGTAATCATGTAAACCCACCACCTAGCACGTCCTCTGTAAGTATTTTCATGACATAATAGCTAGTCTGTTCAAGATGATATGTTTGTGTATATATGCATATATCATTCTTTACGTAAATTTATAGGGGTTGAAGCCATCTCGACTAAAAAGTCAAGAATATATCGTTGCAGAGGCGTTGGATTACCCACCCCTTAAAGGGTGCATATTTCATGGGTATCCAGTACCAGACGGTGTGGTACGTGTGAGCTCGATACATGTACTCCACGACTGGACGGATCTTGCACTGCCTCATGCACACCCAAATGCTAAAACACTTGGTGAGGCAGTAGGTGGAGTGATACTATGGCCTGAAGCGGATGTCCTCTATACTGATATTTTATGATAAAGTTTCATAACTTTAATTTGTTAGTGTGTATATATGAGTCAATTGATCTGAAATTATATATACAGGTCAAAAAGACGAGACCCGCTACATCTCGGCCTCCACCTTCTCGACTATCATGTTGGCTTCCAAGGGACCTACACGCCTCGATAGGTCCTAATTGTAGGGGTATGGCAGTATGGATCGGCGAACATGATACAAATTGCCCTATAATTGTTACTATTCTAGAGGATGCTGCATGTAAATCATATGATAACAATCTATTTATACAAGTTTAGCATACATATTAATGCATACGTAATACAAGTTCTGCATACGTACGTATTAATATATATGTATTAATGCAGGTCAATCATATGAAAACAAGATATTTATACAAGATATTTTGGAGTTGTTTAGTTATGAATGGTTGAACACATCTATGATAGAGCTGTAGATATCGTGATATCTTATTTATACATCCATATACCTTGTTTTATATATGGTGATCTGGTTTCTTATATATTAATGCTTACATAATACATGTTTTACAGCCACTTACACAAGATATGTACATATTTTGGGTTTTTCCATGTGGGATTTTGGTTCCATCTTTGATTAGTCTTGTAGATGTAGACCCATATTCAATTACTTCATATTGTTGTGATGCTTTTCAATGTTTTGGTAAAAATAATAAGATGGTGATAATAGCTTCATTAAATATCGAGTAAGTTTACTTTGCTTATAATTTGGACTTAAGCAAATTATATTTTTATTGTGGATTTTGAGTTATTAATTTTCTACTTTCTTACCTGTAGTGGTAAGCATTGGGAGTTACTAGTTATTGTCCCCAAGATGTTCACTGTCTATTATCTAGATCCTACAGGGAATGAGTTGGATACATTATATGGACATGCAATTAAAAGGCCATTATTCTCATGAGAAATATTTTATGTTTTTATATCTGTTAATATATGTTACTACATTACTATTTAATTATGCAATTTAATGGGTTACATTAACATATTTAGGGCTTTACAACAGTACAAAAAAGCTGGAGGAAAGGCCCCCAGGAAAAAGGATGTGTCACTAATTTGGGAGAATGTGAATGTAATTTCCTGACTCCAATGTACATATTATTTATGTGAACTGTGCTTATTTGTATTTTTTTATATTTTGTATGTTTCAATTTATAGTGTGCTACACAAGACAATGAATGGGCATGTGCCTACTATGTGATGCTATTTATGGACCTAATCATCAAACATGTCGTAATGGAAATCGATAAGATACAGCAGGTACTATACATAGTCTCATTAGATAATATGAAATATATCAATCTTATTATATATTATTAATTATATATATACGTCATTCTCATTGCAGGTCTTTAAAACTATTGACTTCAGCACATGTGGAAAGTGTTTCGATGTACATGCTCCCTATATAAGAGATGAATTAGATGTTGTAAGAGGTTAATGGGCAAAAGCCCTACAAAGAGTGGGAATTTTTAGATATAATTTTATTGACAATGATGACAATGATGAATAAAGAATAACTTTATTCTCATAATTATTTTTTTGTGAATGTGAATGAATTTTTATGAATTGTCATATGTGTGTGAAGATGATCAATACATAAATGTTTCTACATGTGTCTGAATGTGAAAAGAGATGAAATGAATAGAATTGTAGGTTGCTACTGGTTTCTGCAAGTGTGTGATGAAAAAATAATATAAATTAAATGTGCTTATACATGTGTGTGAATCACACATATATAAAATTGTCCATCTTGTTAATTTTGTAGGTTTGTGGCATGTTGTTGGATGATATCAATGGATGTCATAAACCTGCAGTTCAGAAGTGAACTATAATTTCTCATCCTGCTGACCAGCCATATAGTAGGCCTGCAAGATGATAAGAAAAAAAATCATAATATAGGTTCCAGTTATTTGAACAAAACTGACACCAAAGACATACGGCGGTGATTTTTTTTAAAAAACCGACGTCTATGTGGCCAGGAACCACGGCCGTGCTGGGAAGCACGGCCACGGTGGCAGGCAGGGGATATGGCGTCGGTTATTAGTACAAAACTGACGTCGATTCAGATGATATGGTGTTGGTTATCTTTCAAAACCGATACCTATAGGCCCTTTGCTGGCATATTTTTTTGGTGGCGGGAAGCGTTTTGACATCGGTTCTTTTAATAATCGACATTTGTAACCATTCTATAGTGTCGGTTTTCCTAAAAACGACACCTATAGCTCTTTTGCTGGCGCATTTTCCGTGGCGGGAAGCGTTTTGGCGTCGGTTGGGAACCGACGCCGAAGGGGTCCACCTTTAGCGGCGCCCACTTGGATGTCGCTTGAAAACCAACACTAAATCCCTTAATTAACCAACGCTAAAGGCCTGTTCTGTAGTAGTGAAAAAGGGGGAGTTTCTTGGCTAAATTGACATTATTAAAATCCCTATGTTTTGAAAATAACAAACATTTCATTCTTGTGGATCTAACGAGCTACTTGAGTATTTCAGGAATAAGAATTTAAGATGGTGGATAGCTAAGCTTAGAAGATCTATATGCTCAAATTATCTTATCTTTTCATGATTGTAACAAAATATAAACTTGTACAAATATATAATGTAAAGGTATTTAGATATCATGTAAATCAAGCGTTTAGATCTTCCCTATCCACTCACAACACTTAGATAGGTAATTCCCTATGATAGCATCACAATAGCATTTTAATACATATGTATAGAAAAAGTCTAGACACACTAAAATAGGGACTTTCTCGGTCGAACAACTTCTCGACCGAGACACACTAAGTTGACAATCTTCTTGACCGAGAATCACCTAAGTCTATTCTTCCAGTTGGTTCTATAGCCGTTAGACTTGGTGGGAAAAAGTGGTTGGGAGTTGAGTTGAACGTTGCAATACACTTACTCCAGACTTACCCTCATTCGATGAAATACTTGACTGAGAGACACTCGGTCGACAAACTTATCGGCCGAGAAAGGTTCTGTCTGCACTTTTTAGAGTTAATTAACTAGCCATTACAAGCGTAATTAGTGGATAACTAACGGCTAGTTGAGCACCAAGAACCCCCTAGAAAGTATCTAGAACGTCCCAAAGCTCTAGAAGGACATGCCATAGGACACCTAAACTCACTTGAGTACACATACTTGCAATTGAGAATTAACTCTTGTGAGCAATTGAGTAATCCTTCACTTGTAGATCATTTCCATAAGCTAAGATTTCATGTCCTATAGGCTAGCATCTCCTACCCACTACACTTTCACGTTCATACACATTGGATAGGAGATCAAAACGCTTGATATAGGATTCAAGCCTTGTGCTAATGAGGTAAAGTGTATTTTTCCTTCTTCCCTTCTTGTTCCTTTTATTGTTTGTTTTCTCCTTTGCTACTCCTAGGTTGGAGGCTGCAGAAAAGAGGTTGTTGGAGCTTCTTCAGGTGGTGAAGGTAGCTCAACAGACTTTGGACTACGTCTAGAAGGTCTCAACGAGAAGCTACTTCAAGGAGGAAGGATACATCAAGGGGGAGCTTGAAGTTACTTCAAGTGAAGGATGCTTCAAGGTTGATGAGACGACTTCAGGGTGAAGGTTGTCCAAAGGGTGGTGAATGTATTTGTAATTTTATGTAACCTCCGTGCGAGGTAATAAAATTCAAATACTTTCAAAACTCCGATTGGGAATAACCAGGTAGTGGACTGACTCCCTTAGTGTTTGCTAAGGGTGGAACCACTCTAAACGACGTGTCTACTTCTCCAATATGTTTTTGGTTGCTTGGTTGAATTATTGTAAAATCATCATAAAACCCTATTCACTATCCTCTAGTGTTTTTTACAATCATTGTTCAAGATAAGCTCCTATTCTAGATGAGTTCCTATGTGTGTGACCCTATAGGTCTCATATCACATTAGCATTGAATGTCCATAACTAACTTATGACATCACAATCAAGGAGCGGTGCCTAGTCACACATTAGTCCTACCCTAGTGAATGGAAAGTTGGAGAATAGCTTCAACCTACAATCTATGTAAGGGGTTGCAGTGATTGTATAATTCCTTTATCTCTGATATCTTGATATACTCTAGAGACAGTTAGCAGCATGAACAACATCTTCGTCAGGCATAGATCATGTTAAGACAACATCAGTTGTATGTTGAGTTCAACAAGTGTGAGTTTTGGCTGAAGGAAGTGTCTTTTCTAGGATACATGATATCTCTGGAGGGTGTTCGTGTGGACCCCAAGAAGGTTGAATCTTGTTGGCTAAATTGGACATTAATATACCCTTTATTTTGATGATGACAAATATTTCACTCTTGTGGATCTAATGTGCTATTTGAGCATTTTAGGGTTCAAAAGGAATAAGGAAATCCTATTAAATGGGAAGATGAAGATCAATGCAAATTGAACATCAAATGCGCTTGTGTATAAAAATATTTGGAGTATATCAAAATAATATCTATGAACTCGAGGCATGGAATCATGATCCTCTCAATGTTCAATCCATGTTCCTTGAACCAAGAGAAAACCATCTGAGATAATGTGACCTGAATATCAATTATTGATTCACATGTACATGTACATGAGTTTCTCAATCTCGCATAACAAGTGGCCATGATATCATACTCCAGTAGGAGGAGAAATCCCATTTCTATCACTCAAAGTCTATCCCCATGTGTCAAAGTCACCCAATCATCACCTTTATAACAACCTATATTTTAGGATTGCATTTTATAATGTCAAAGTGTACCCAACGACATGTAATGAGTGTAGTGATTTCAAGTCTAAGAATCAAAATCACCACCGTCACTATAAGAGATGACTATGATCACCATTGACAGTTTTCATGTGTCACTCTCAAGGTGGGTCTATCCAATACATTGTTCCCTAACATGTATCTATGTGTGTTGTTTGATATTGCCATATCATGACCAATGAGATTCTATCACCAATCAACCTACACTCTAGTCTTATGTATTACTGGTGTCTATTTGCCTTCCACATTAACAACTGACTAGGGATATAATGAGATATGTACACATATTCTTAACATATGTATGACCTCATTTCCCTAAGGTTAATACTTGAAGACATACGTCATTGAATAATATCATTCTCTAGACATTCACAATGTTTTCTCATTATCTTATAATTTAATGAAACATACTGAATTGGAAGCTTGACTTTATGAGTATTAATCAAATCCTTTATGGTATATGCCATGTCAATCATCACATGACTGGTTCTATAGACATACTTACCAACACCCTATACTCAACTGGAACATTTATACACATACTATAAACAAGGTATCACGATTATCAAATTACACTACTTCATTACATATCTTCTTGATTCCCTCATTATTTTACATGTTCAGACATAGACTGTTGGTATGTATGCCCATAGAGCAAGTCATATGATGATTGTAATGGGATACTTTGTAATTGATTTGAATAATAATAAAGGCAATTTCCAATCTATATGTTTAAACTGTTTCTGAGATGATGGTGTAACATGATAGATGTCTAAAGAATGTATTACTCAATGACATATGCTTTTAGGTTCATGACCTAAACGATGAGATCATATGAATGTTAAGAGTATACATTCTTGTTTAGTCCCTAGTCGGTTGTTATTGTGGAAATAGCCATAGACATCAATAACACTAAAGACTAGATTGTGTGTTGGTTGATGACAGAATCTCATTAGTCATGATATGGTGATATCAAACCAAGCACATAGGTACTTGTTAGAGAACAAGGTACCGGACAGACCCACCGTGAGAGTGACACATGGAACCATGACTTGGTAGTCACAGTCAGCTCTCACAGTGATGGTGGTGAGTGTGATTCTTAGACCTGAAATCACTACACTCAACACATGTCGTTGGGTACACTTTGACATCATCAAACGAAATTCTGAAACATGGGTTGTTATAAAGGTGATGATTGGGTGGCTTTGACACATGGGGCTTTTGAGGGGTGAGTGATAGATATGGGATTTGTCCCTCCTGAGGGAGTTTGATATCCTTGGCCACTTGATGAGTAGGATTGAGAAAAAGGCATGTGCATGTACGTGTGAATCAATATGTGATATTGATGTCATACACATCTCACTCGGTCTACTCTGAGATCAAGGAAAAGAATGAACATTGACAGGATGACTGTTCCATGCCTCGAGTTCATTCTGGATATCAGTGACAAAGGAATTATATATTCACTGTAACACCATTCACGGATTGTAAGATGAAATTTGTTCTCCAACTTTCTACTTTCACTTGGGTAGCAATGATGTGTGACTAGGCACCACTCATTGCTTGTGAAGTCATAAGTGTTATGGACTTTCACTGCCAACGTGAAATGGACCTGCAGGGTCACACACATAGGATTCAATCTGGAATAGCAGTTTTATCCACAAGCAATGTTTAGATTGATTACTAAAGGAGTTTAGTAGTTCAATTAAACACTCAATTAATCGATAGCTCAATATCATATGGTTCAAGGTGTTGGACGCATTGATTGGAGTATCATATTGATTGAAATCGCATTTGACTAATTCTGCACAATCTGCATTCCCAACCGATCGGTTCATGTGATGAACCGGTCGGCTGAGGTTGCTGAACCGGTCGGTTCAATTGTTGAACCAATCGGCTCATGCACAAAGTGAAACGACCGGTTCAAGTGTTGAACCGATCGGTTCAACTGGTGCAATCGAGCAACTTGGGAAAGTAGGATTGGTGAGAATTTTCCTTTCGTTTCAATTGCCCAATTTGATTGGGAATAATATTGGTATTCGATACCAATTGGGAAAGAAACAAGGAAAGTCAATCGGGAACCAACCTGGAACCCCAACCGACCGGTTCATGAGTGAACCGATCGGTTCAAGGGTCCCAAACGATCGGTTCAGTGGTGAACCGATCGGTTCAGGTCCCCAACCGACCGGTTCACTTGTGAACCGATCGGTTCAGGTTGCGAGACAGTTGCTTTTTGTGGAAAATCTCGAACCCTTCTACTCCTGCTTTAGTCCCGTATTGCCGGGCACAGAGAACCCTGTCCCATGACCCGCCTATATATAGGGGTATTGGGGGCTTCTCAGAGTACAACTCAGTGCAAGTTGATTGCTCTGCAAAGTTGTCGTTCTCTCTGGTTTTGGTAACTGAGAGAGAGCCCGAGAAAGTGCTTCCCGCAAAGGGAGGTGCAGCAAGGGAAGGACAACTGCAGTTGCAGTCGACAGCAGGAGAGTGTGTTGGCGACTAGTACGTCAATAGGAGGGTGCGACTCCTTCCACTTCCTTGTGGGACAAGGAGAGTGGAGTTCCGGGTGGTCCGTGTGGACTACTTCAGAGGCGGGAGATCACTGCCGCTCAGGAGGACAACTGTCATCTGACAGTCCGGTAGGAGGAGGAGTCTTCAGTCCCGGTGCGACCAGGAGCTGCTCTAACACCGTCCAAGACTGGAGGTGAAGACCACGCAAGGCACGTGGCATTGTCTCCGAGCAAGCCTCGGGACAAGGTATGATTCACAAACCTTATTTCCTATCATATAGATGTCGACGCGATTCCTTTTGTTCCGGGTTTGGGGAGAAATTTTTTTGTTTCCGCTACTTCTCTGCCTCCTATAAAACCCAACAGTGGTATCAGAGCCACGTCGACCTCTCTATATTTTAGGATTATCGATGTGATCGATTTTGGTTTGTCGCCTTTATTTATTGCATGCGATGCAAATAATATCGGCTTTATACATGTCCAATCCACAAATACCTAATATACATATATGATATGTAATATTAATGCACTCGATACGCGTCGCCCTTAAACGAGTTTTGTGGTGGATGTGTAGCATGATTATGGCCTATAAACCCCTATATCTGTGTGTGGTTGTTTGTGTGGTTGCTTGCATCTCGATATGCGCACCGATTCCCTTTCTCATATTCCTAATGTAACTCGAAATAATTTGAGAATTCTTTTCCTACCTTTGCTCCCCCCAAATGTAACTCGGGGTTTCGCAATTCAAATGTAAATAGGATAGATTTTATTTCCTGTTATGTCAAAGAACGGAGGACAACCTGAAGACGATCGGTTCAAGGAGTGAACCGATCGGTTGGTGATCCAGACGGCCGGTTCGAGGAACGAGATGAGCGGGTGGCGACCTGAGGAGATGCACAATGACCGGTGAACCGATCGGCTGGAGGCGCCAGTCGATCGGATGGTGGCACCCGAACAACCAACCTGATGGCGAGCAGATCAGTCATGGAGATGAGCTGATCAAACCCAGAAAGGCAGGCACATATTTCATCTTGTACAAGTTGCATGTGATGTAGACCTATATGACCGTGATTCCTCTTGGCTCGAGGAATCACAAATAGGATGGCCATAGTCATTGCTTTTTATCATTTATGCATGTTTTCTGTGGGATATAGCATGTATATGATACGTACTATATATTGTGGTGATTGGATATGTATATGTATATAAAAACCAAATCCCTCATTAAATATTAAGTTTTAGATGCCTTCCAAATGCGACACACGTGAAAAGCTTGATCGACCAAGTGTGGGCACGCCCTAGCGTGGTGCACCATCTATCTCGTGGAAGCGTGAAGGATGAATGTGTGGGTCTACCCTAGCAGGGTGCATGTTCATCGTGTTGGCTTTGGGTCAGACTTAACAAGGTGACCTAGATAGGATCTAGCGCCTTGAGGCATGGAGATGATCATTGCAAGGAGTTTCATATGACATCTTTCAAGAGTTGCATATGATGCAATTGGCAAGAGTTGCCTACCTGAGAGATCTGAGTTGTGGGTGACAGCCCTAGTGTTACACCCCGATCTCACAATTTCCTCAAATCATGAGATTAGGGCATAAGATAGGATTTATATGTAACACAAAGAACACCCTTAACTTTTTCTTTTCTTAAAAACTCTTGTTTCTTTGCATTGAACCACATAAAACATCTTAGCAAGGGAATCTGAACATTCCCTTTACTAATCAAGCTTTAATAGTAAGGATACATGTATAAACATTCATGATGTCTCTCACACATTATGCACATGAAACTTGTAATTAGCATACATATCAAAGAGGAACAATATTACACATTGTAATTACAACTCTCTCTCTTAACTCTTACTGAGGACCTAGAGTGACAAGGATCGACTGACTCAACTAATCTCGTACTTGACTCCTGTGGCAGGTCTACACTGATGCTCTGACCATCTTCAAGTCCACGCGGTTAACCCTAAAAATGTTTGAGTAGAGGGGTGAGCCTACTCGCTCAGTGAATGAGTACTTCATGGAAACAGACTAATGCACTAATGTGATTACAGATATAATTTGAATAAACGATATGAAATTTAACAACAGTAAATACTATACTGAGCAGTTTTAAAACAATATAATTGAAATAACAAAGAATGTAAATATTGCATCCAAAGAATAACTACAAGAAGACTATGCTTCTAGTCTTCCTTAACTCTTTCATTTATAAAGAACTCTGTGAACCTATATGATCATATTTTAACTTATGCCCTAATCATATGCAGTGTACTCTGCATATAAAGATCCGTAACAAGTTCATGCTACGACCCCACCGTACAAGACTTAGCGACACACCCGGGAAATGCTAAGTCTGACGCCAGCCCTGCTCTGCTACAGGACCCCTGGCTCTCCGGCCAGAAACATAGGCTCTACGGCCTCAAGGCACTACTCTGAGTGCTCCAGACTCCTCCTTTAACCTGAGTACACCGGCGGAGAGTCTCACAGGGTTACCTTCGTGACACAAGCACGAATGGTGTTAGATAACCAAGTTTTCTTTTTCCCAGTGCCATCGTGACACAAGCACGATTGTTGTTGGACACTGCCTCTCTTTCCTCGTTTGTCCGTGACACAAGCACGGATGATGTTGCAACACGAGTTTCACCCCTAAGTAACAGACCTTCCTTTAGGGGTTCTACGGTGTTAGGGCACTTAGGTCTATTAATTAATTAACATATAAATATCATAGCTCATGTATTCAACATATACCATGTCTCAGTAACATCCCTTTCTAGGGCATGTCATATCTCATCACCTGCAATTTACGAGATATGTATTGAAATATAAGAAGCCCTGCAGTATGTAAATATCATTTCCGAGAGAACAAGCATATAAAGTTAAATGCACTAGAAACATACAACTCAACAATTAAGCATCACCACATCTCATATCGAGACCTTTCATATTACCATAGCATGATTCATTGAACACCCTATCCTTAGGGTTTCATTTGCCTTATTCATTCATCACATGCCAACACCCTACTCTTAGGGTTTCATTCGCCTCATTCACCTTTTCACATGGCTCTCATAATGATTTCATAGGATATAAGCATTCACTAAATAAAGATTGTTTCCAACAAATCATATGCAATCAATATAGACATGAAACCATGGAAATTTAACTAAATTTAGGTTTTTCCATATCATTCACTGCGATATCATGTATCCAGAATAAGATTCAATTAAGATAACCCATGAGGTACATCCTAACCACTTATAGGATTACTAGTCCTTTTCAATAAGGTTGAAACACTAGTGATGTCTCAATTAGGTTAAACCCTAATTACCTCATTTGATATAAATCTAAAAAGCATTCTCACTAGGAAGTGTTGTATACGTTTCTGATATGAATCTACCATTTAGGAGTCATTCAAACAGAGAAGTAATCCACATCATATCAATTTGCAACAATCTTAAATCAAACAGACATTTCAGGTTTTAGAATCACATACTAAGCAATTAGGGATTTGGATGCTATAATCAAATTCGTGCATTACACTATTTAAAGGAAGAACCCACTCACCCTAAGGTGTGAAAACACCTCACAAATGCAGCTCAACTCAGGGAATCTCGAATTCCTATCAAATCCCTAGCAAATCTCCCAATTCTTCTTCCATTCAACTCGGAAACCTTGAAAATGAGGGATTATGAAGAAAGGGTGAGAAAAGAGGGAATTTCGACATAATATTGGATCAAATCAGAGCATGGACGGAATCTTGACATGAGAGAGAAGATCCACCATAAAAGTCTATGCAAAGAATCCAAACTTACTTGATTTCACCCTTCCTGGAATCGCAAAACCCTAATTCAGCAATTCCCCCACTTTCTCCACTCAAGCCCTAACTCTCCCTCTCTCTCTAGGTTTTCGTTTCTCTGGAGTGAATGACGAAGAATGAGAGCTGTGTGTGTGTGTGGTTGCTCATATAAGTCAATTGAGCTGCTTGGGTCAATTGCATATTGACCCAACACTTAACTTTAATTATATAGGCTGAATATTCAGTTATACAAAAGTTACTGTAATTCGTTTATTTCAGAGATCAAACATTCTCCAACAATTATGGGAATTTATCAAGTTGTTTATAATTGACCTATAAAGCTTCAGTTAAAATTTAAGATCATTTGGAGTTACCAATAAATAATTAACAATAGAACAGTGCACTGCTATATTGCAGTCTGCAAAATATTCGGCCGAGTTTGTCCTGCACAAACTCGACCGACACCCTTACTGTAGGGATTCAAAAGTCATCCAAAAATTATGCCAATTTAACATAGTGTCTAAAACTGTGTTTTTCAGGCACAGTTAAAATTTGAGATCAATTGGATATACCAATAAAAAGATAAAATTCAATTACCGCACTGCTGTATAATTCTGGAAATGTGATCGGCCGAGTTTGAAACTCGACCGATAAACAGGTCAGAACATTCTTCAAAAATTCTGTTATTTACCAATATTGTTCACATTTTGTATATACAAATCATATCCAAATTTGAAGTAAATCAGAGTTACACATAAAATACTAAAAATCATTTAGTGAGACATTCTACTTATCAAATTCTGTATTCATGTATCATCAAAACCCTATATTGGGCCGATTAGGGTTTATGTTTCTCAAACCCTAATTACAAGATAAAAGAACATTTAGACTTCTTATCATAATTAAAACATCCTAATTGTGTTATCGTCATTAATTAGATTTCAAGAATGATTATTCCAATTAATCTTTGCAATTGTCTAGGTAAACCCTAATTTACCAATTAAGCTCAGATGGGGTCGTAACACCTAGCTGGTCCATGGCTCAAAGGATTTCAGGATCTTGACCCACTAGAAGATTGTACGATGCAATCTTCCGAATTGATGGTGAGGGCCATCAATTTGAGTCAAAATAGTGGGAGCGGTAATTAATTATAGGCCTAATTAACTATCGTCAAATTTTATTCAAATCAAATCAAAAAGGTTTTGACAAATGCAAATTTTCTCTTGTAGAATGGCAAAAGAATCATCTTTTAAAATGGGCAAATTAATTGAGTATAAATTCCATAACTGGTTGAGGATTGTGAGAAGTGTTCTGCACAATCCAGATATACCAGGAGCCTTAGAATCCACTCTATGTACGCTTAATGCGTTGGTGAAGAAGAAAGTAGGTAAGGGAGAGAAGTGTTCTCTCGCCAAACTAATTTCTTCGACATGGAGAGGATGGAAGGAACAATGGAAGAAGAAGTCAGAGATAGAGATCTCTACTTCTGGTGTATACGTTATAGAGATTAACTTTACTACTTCTTCGTCATGGGTACTTGATACCGGATGCGGATCTCACATTTGTTCAAATGTGAAGGATCTTAAGAGAAGTAGGCCTTTGGGGAAAGGCGAGGTTGAACTACGTGTTGCTAATGGGGCAAGAGTTGCCTCCAGTGCCGTAGGAACCTATGAGTTAACTCTACCTAGTGGGCTAATAATAGAGTTGAAGAACTGCTATTATGTACCTGCCATAAATAGGAATATCATTTCCGTCTCTTGTTTGGACAAAGATGGATTTGAATTTCTTATTAAGAATGGAAAGTGTTCCATTTCTAAAGATGGGATCTTTTATGGTAGTGCCCCTATGTCTTATGGTCTATACTTGATGGACTTGGAGACAAGTGTATACAACGTAAACACCAAAAGGCAAAAACTCAATGACTCAAACAAAACATATCTCTGGCATTGTCGTCTAGGGCACATAAATGAGAAACACATTTCTAGACTCCATAAAGATGGTTATCTAGACTCTTTTGATTATGAATCAATAGAGACATGTGAATCTTGTTTGTTGGGCAAGATGACCAAGACTCCCTTTTCAGGTAAAGGTGAGAGAGCTAGTGATCTATTAGGACTCATACATACCGATGTATGTGGGCCTTTTAGAACTAATGCCAGAAATGGGTGTCAGTACTTCATTACCTTCACTGATGATTTCAGTAGGTATGGCTATGTGTACCTGATGAAACATAAGTTAGAAAAGCCCTTGGGGAGGTGGTGGTGGGGGTTGGGGGAGTTGAGTTATGAGCCTGAGTTGTGGGGGAGGGGAGGTGGTGGTGTGGGTTGGGGGGTTATGAGTTATTGAGTTATTGAGTTATTTGGTTTTAATGAAAGGTTCAAGGATTTCATGAATGAAGTACAGAACCAGCTTGGTAAGAGTATTAAGGCACTTCGTTCCGATCGAGGTGGAGAATACTTGAGCCAGGAGTTTGAGGACCTTCTGCGAGCCTGTGGTATTGTATCACAATGGACTCCGCCAGGAACACCACAACATAATGGTGTGTCTGAAAGAAGGAATCGCACATTGTTAGATATGGTGCGATCAATGATGAGTTTTGCTGATCTTCTAATTTCTTTCTGGGGTCATGCTCTTGAAACCGCCGCGTTTATGTTTAACTGTGTACCATCTAAGTCGGTTCAAAAGACACCATATGAGATATGGTACGGGAAGCGTCCCGATTTGTCTTTTCTGAAGATTTGGGGTTGTGAAGCTTATGCCAAGAAAATGTTTCCTGATAAGCTTGGACCCAAATCCGATAAATGTTATTTTGTTGGATACCCCAAGGAAACGAGGGGATATTACTTATACCACCCTACTGACAACAAAGTGTTTGTTGCCAGGACAGCTGTGTTCCTAGAGAAGGAATTCATTTCCAAAGGAAGCAATGGGAGGAATATAGAGCTTGAAGAGGTTCAAGCCCAAGAAGAAAACATTGAACTGGTAGATGTACGAGAGGAAAATGGAGATTCACAAGGTGTTGTGGAATCTCATTCTCCTCAAGTAACACAAGGACCTCGTAGATCTAGTAGGACTCGCCTTGAACCTGAGAGGTTTGGATACCTTGTGACTCAGGAAGGTGGAGAGTTGATCATAGATGATGATCCAACTACCTACGTAGAGGCTATGGAGGGACCAGATTCTGAGAAATGGCTAGAAGCCATGAGATCCGAGATGGAATCCATGTACTCCTACAAAGTATGGACTTTGGTGGAACCACCCGAAGGGGTAAAACCCATAGGGTGCAAGTGGGTCTTCAAGAAAAAGACTGACATGGATGGCAATGTGCAAACTTATAAAGGCAGATTGGTTGCAAAGGGTTTTCGACAAATTCAAGGTGTTGACTATGACAAAACCTTTTCTCCAGTTGCCATGATTAAGTCCATCGGGATCATGCTTGCTATTGCAGCTTACTATGACTATGAGATATGGCAGATAGATGTTAAAACCGCATTCCTTAACGGGAATATTCATGAGGATGTGTATATGACACAGCCTGAAGGTTTTGTAGATCCAAAGAATGCCAATAAAGTCTGTAAACTACAAAGGTCAATCTATGGATTGAAGCAAGCATCTCGGAGTTGGAATCTTCGATTTGATGAGGAAGTCAAAGTGTTTGGCTTTATTCAAAATGAAGATGAACCTTGTGTGTACAAGAAGGTTAGTGGGAGCTCGACCACATTCCTCATATTGTATTTGGATGACATACTTTTGATAGGGAATGATGTCTTAGCCTTAGAGAAGGTAAAGACTTGGCTTGGGAAAACTTTCTCAATGAAGGACTTAGGAGAAGCATCCTACATTCTAGGAATTAAGATCTATAGAGATAGATCTAGAAGGCTTCTCGGACTAAGTCAGAGCACGTACATTGACAAGGTGCTGAAGCGGTTCAGCATGGAGAACTCAAAGAGAGGCAACGTCCCTATGCTACATGGAGTTACCGTCTCTAGAGCTCAATGTCCCCAATCTTGTGAAGAGAGGGAGCGTATGAATGGGATCCCATATGCATCAGCCATCGGATCCATCATGTACGCTATGTTGTGCACACGCCCAGATGTCTCGTATGCTCTTAGCATGACGAGAAGGTACCAGTCAGATCCCGGGGATGCTCACTGGACAGCCGTGAAGAACATCCTCAAGTACTTACGAAGAACTAAGGATCAGTTTCTTGTGTACGGCGGAGAGGAAGAGCTGGTTGTAAAGGGTTACACCGATGCAATCTTCCAAACCGATAAAGATGATTACAGATCGCAGTCAGGATTTGTGTTTTGCCTTAATAATGGAGCTGTGAGCTGGAAGAGTTCCAAGCAAGAAACAGTTGCCGATTCTACTACAGAGGCCGAGTATATTGCTGCTTCGCATGCAGCAAAGGAGGCTGTGTGGATCAGGAAGTTCATTTCTGAACTTGGTGTAGTTCCCAGTAGCTGTGATGCAATTGAGCTTTATTGTGACAATAATGGAGCTATTGCACAAGCTAAGGAGCCCAGATCACATCAGCGGTCCAAGCACATACTGCGGCGCTTCCATCTCATACGAGAGATCGTACAGCGAGGAGATGTGAAGATTTGCAAAGTACCAACTGAAGACAACATAGCTGATCCACTGACTAAGGCCCTTTCTCAACAGAAGCATGATGGTCATGCTAGGACACAAGGACTGCGTTTCCTTGGTGACTGGCTCTAAGTGCAAGTGGGAGTCTGTTGGTATGTATGCCCATAGAGCAAGTCATATGATGATTGTAATGGGATACTTTGTAATTGATTTGAATAATAATAAAGGCAATTTCTAATCTATTTGTTTAAACTGTTTCTGAGATGATGGTGTAACATGATAGATGTCTAAAGAATGTATTACTCAATGACATATGCTTTTAGGTTCATGACCTAAACGATGAGATCATATGAATGTTAAGAGTATACATTCTTATTTAGTCCCTAGTCAGTTGTTATTGTGGAAATAACCATAGACATCAATAACACTAAAGACTAGATTGTGTGTTGGTTGATGACAGAATCTCATTAGTCATGATATGGTGATATCAAACCAAGCACATAGGTACTTGTTAGAGAATAAGGTACCGGACAGACCCACCGTGAGAGTGACACATGGAACCATGACTTGGTAGTCACAGTCAGCTCTCACAGTGATGGTGGTGAGTGTGATTCTTAGACCTGAAATCACTACACTCAACACATGTCGTTGGGTACACTTTGACATCATCAAACGCAATTCTGAAACATGGGTTGTTATAAAGGTGATGATTGGGTGGCTTTGACACATGGGGCTTTTGAGGGGTGAGTGATAGATATGGGATTTGTCCCTCCTGAGGGAGTTTGATATCCTTGGCTACTTGATGAGTAGGATTGAGAAAAAGGCATGCACATGCACGTGTGAATCAATATGTGATATTGATGTCATACACATCTCACTCGGTCTACTCTGAGATCAAGGAAAAGAATGAACATTGACAGGATGACTGTTCCATGCCTCGAGTTCATTCTGGATATCAGTGACAAAGGAATTATACATTCACTGTAACACCATTCACGGATTGTAGGATGAAAGTTGTTCTCCAACTTTCTACTTTCACTTGGGTAGCAATGATGTGTGACTAGGCACCGCTCATTGCTTGTGAAGTCATAAGTGTTATGGACTTTCACTGCCAACGTGAAATGGACCTGCAGGGTCACACACATAGGATTCAATCTGGAATAGCAGTTTTATCCACAAGCAATGTTTAGATTGATTACTAAAGGAGTTTAGTAGTTCAATTAAACACTCAATTAATCGATAGCTCAATATCATATGGTTCAAGGTGTTGGACGCATTGATTGGAGTATCGGATTGATTGAAATCGCATTTGACTAATTCTGCACAATCTGCATTCCCAACCGATCGGTTCATGTGATGAACCGGTCGGCTGAGGTTGCTGAACCGGTCGGTTCAATTGTTGAACCGATCGGCTCATGCACAGAGTGAAACGACCGGTTCAAGTGTTGAACCGATCGGTTCAACTGGTGCAATCGAGCAACTTGGGAAAGTAGGATTGGTGAGAATTTTCCTTTCGTTTCAATTGCCCAATTCGATTGAGAATAATATTGGTATTCGATATCAATTGGGAAAGAAACAAGGAAAGTCAATCGGGAACCAACCTGGAACCCCAACCGACCGGTTCATGAGTGAACCGATCGGTTCAAGGGTCCCAAACGATCAGTTCAGTGGTGAACCAATCGGTTCAGGTCCCCAACCGACCGGTTCACTTGTGAACCGATCGGTTCAGGTTGCGAGACAGTTGCTTTTTGTGGAAAATCTCGAACCCTTCTACTCCTGCTTTAGTCTCGTATTGCCGGGCACAGAGAACCCTGTCCCATGACCCGCCTATATATATAGGGGTATTGGGGGCTTCTCAGAGTACAACTCAGTGCAAGTTGATTGCTCTGCAAAGTTGTCGTTCTCTCTGGTTTTGGTAACCGAGAGAGAGCCCGAGCAAGTGCTTCCCGCAAAGGGAGGTGCAACAAGGGAAGGACAACTGCAGTTGCAGTCGACAGCAGGAGAGTGTGTTGGCGACTAGTACGTCAACAGGAGGGTGCGACTCCTTCCACTTCCTTGTGGGATAAGGAGAGTGGAGTTCCGGGTGGTCCGTGTGGACTACTTCAGAGGCGGGAGATCACTGCCGCTCAGGAGGACAACTGTCATCCGACAGTCCGGTAGGAGGAGGAGTCTTCAGTCCCGGTGCGACCAGGAGCTGCTCAGACACCGTCCAAGACCGGAGGTGAAGACCACGCAAGACGCGTGGCATTGTCGCCGAGAAAGCCTCGGGACAAGGTATGATTCACAAACCTTATTTCCTATCATATAGATGTCGACGCGATTCCTTTTGTTCCGGGTTTGGGGAGAAATTTTTTTGTTTCCGCTGCTTCTCTGCCTCCTATAAAACCCAACATAGACCACTGAAGGTAGTACCAATATTTCACCATCCATCACTACTTAGGGTATAACCCAAAAATTTATACAAAATTATATTTGATTTTAGTATACATCAATGAAAAGTATGTTATATTTGAACTTACTTAAGAACAATGAATTACTAGAGGCAGACAAATGTATGCTTTGTGATTATTAACTTAGTGTACACTCATAAGATATGAACTATTATATGCAAGCAGTAAATTCTCATATTGGATCATGGTACTTTACATAGACCAGTTCTTTAATGCACAAACATTTCTTATTGTTAACACCTACACATAACTAATTTTAGTCCAAGTTCTCTTAAGCCTTTAGAACATCAGATGTAATTTAGAATCTTCACTAATTTGACACAACTAATTGTATTTGTTAGCTACCCATGCTCCCTAGACCACAATAACTATCACCTCATTTGCAATAATATAACTCTATTGAGAAGAACAAATTTCCATAATTAAATAAGAAAAACCTAAATTGGTGACAAAGATTAGGCAACCAATGACATACCTTACATCATTAGGGACCTTATGACAATATTCTTATAGTAAACCCTTTATTGAATATTATTCTAGAGGTTAGACCAAGCCATCTGCCCTAATATAATTCACTTACGATCCTCTAATTTAAAATGACAAATAGTAGAGCATATTATCTCTATAAAAGTGGATTCACAACCATTATTAAATTCTAGATAGAACTAGCCCCTATTGTGAAAGGAGTCCCACCATATGAGAAATAATGATATTATATACTCTTTACATAAAATAAAACCCCTAGATTAATCATTTTAACTACATCAACACATACCCATTTGAAGTTCTACAGATTGAAGAATAAATGGCTAAAGCAAACTTGAAAGATGTAGTTCTCATTAGTGAAGTTAGCTCAGGTGACTTCTTCATTTCAGTTAGTGGAGAACGAAGCTTATCTATCCAAAATGGGGATCTCATAGTGTATGCAAAGGTTACATTTTCCTCAAACCAAAGTAGCTCATTTTAGAACATCTATAATCAATTGATTTCTTCAATGTTAGTATGGTATGTTCATTTTAGTACAAGAAGATGATAATAGTTCATTCAATATAAAAAAGTACATGGTTTTGTCAAGAAAGGCTCATCTAAGGTACCTTGTAGCTGATTTTAATAATTCTTGAATGGAACTAGTCAAAATCTATTTGAAGAGGATTATCATGTCTAGAACATGATTAGGAATTAGAAATATTTACATGGGAAACGTATAGAATAATAAAAGTTCTGATTTCACAAATAATTGTTAGATTTCCTCCTATATGTAGAGTTGGTAATTGTGAAACTTAGTTTAAATTTGTTATTTCAGTGTAGCTAAGACTTAGCATGTAAAATGGTCAAGAAGGCCTTGACCACTCATTTTAAAGTAAGAACATGTTTTCTACAACTCAGTGACTAAGTAGCAAGAACCTTAGTCCGAAAGCTCTGACATCAAAGATTTCATACACCAAACTTGCATGGAACACCTCTTTCTAGAGACGATTTAAGGACTCTTGTTGTTATCTAATCCATTAGCCAGTTTGACTAACTTCTTAGTCATTCTAACTATTATTTCCCATAGTAGTGATGTCAAGGTGGAAACGTTCTAGCTGCGTCCCTATACTTGATTTTTCGATTGACTAATATATAAGTTAATTGGAAAAATCTTCTTGACTCAGCCAAATTCTGGTTGAGTCCCACTAGAAGTTAAAGGAGGTCTAGGTAGCAACCCAATGGTTACAAGCCCAAACTAGGATCCAAAACTTATCAAAACTCTCTACAAACATCAAGGGATCAGTGTTTATATTTATGCTAATCACAATTTTATATGTAGTCGTATAGACAGATTAAATCCAGAGTAGATAATATATTATCTATTTCAAATCTGACAATAAGTATGTGATCCAGTTCCAATACGATAGTTGATGGATATCATATAGTGGCGTCTGAACCAATCTAGATGGATAATATCTAAATATCCGATTGAAAAAATACACTTAATGGTATTAGATATCATATATATACCATATAATACCTTTCAATTACATACATATGCCCCTAGAAAGATAATTACTCGTGATCAAGATGAAACACAAGAAACCATAACTAATCAAACTCAAAGAATAACAAGCATGCATATTACTGATGTAGCAGTTAAACACTAACCATCGATAACTCATATACTTTAGAAGTAAAAGACAAATTACGAATAAAACCAAGAACATGGTCTCACCTATCATTGCGAGGAGAAATGGACATATTTGCTTGTCTAATATAGACAATCATTTCTCTCCGAAACAAATAACATGCACATAGTTTTGAGAAGAACATTTTCAAAATCTCTATCTCTTGTATACCTAGCGAGAAATAACTAGATCATCTATCATTCACTGCATTTTCTGCAGACCACTAATCTATTCCATATGTTCATAATGTATTGATTGTTCATTCATAAATGTGGGATCAATGACACTTTCGTAGCGTAACCAACAAAAATAGATAGTAAAGTTCTGAGTGGTTACATCATGTACTCGGCTCTCATAAAACGTATCTATGCCATAACACAATTATTTTGGCCTCCACATACATATCATCGGCCTAGGACCCTATATTTTTTATATCTGTTTCCCAGCCTGGAACAAACAAATAGAGATAGGGCTTTCGACAGCATTAATAGAAGCTGGCCATATATCAGTGTAGTAGTAGAGATTAACATGCTGGAGGGCAGAACATTTTCAGTTAGGAAATTATCTTCTGCCACTTTATCTGTAGGACTGGACACGTTTGAAAAGGCTGGAGTTTGAAATTGCTTCTTCTCTGAACCGCAAAACACAATACACAAAGACGAAAAAGACTTCAGACAAACATGTGATTTCCTTGTATGAGGTATAATATGTTGGCAACCAGCCCAACTCCCAACCACTTCTGTGGTCGCAACTACTACCTAACATTGGTCCACTTTAACTTTGTGGCTCACGGTCACACAAGATCACAATCGTAGAGAAATCTGTGGAATTAACATATTTTGCAGTATAACGAGCTGTAGCTTATTACAAAATAAAAAACTTGTGATTTATGGCAAGACCATAACAAGAGTTATTCGGATACTTATGAGATTCCGTTTACAAGTGACTTCTTTGCGAATTCATGCAAAATCCAAATATAACAAGTTCAAGGATGCATAACGTATGATGAACATATTTAATGGAGTAGCTGACAGAAAAAGTCAATCAGTTCTTGATTTTCAATAAGTTCAGAGAAATCCCAACAAATAAAAGACCAGACATAAGTGCAGCGACAAGACCTTTTTCATGGACCCGAGACCAGCTACGGACTTGTGGGGACACGGTCTGTGCTTGTCGATAGAGTCCAATAATGCATGCATATAGTCACAAGACACAGCGCACCCGCATCCCACTTGGCATCAGATCTGAAGGTTGCCAGAAGGGACTCCATATATAGAAAGGAAGCCAAATGCTATCCTGTTCACCCTTATCTCTTTACCTGCTGGTCGGTTGCCGAGTTATAGCATACTTGACATCGAACTGTATATGTAGGTGAGCTCATTATATCCAAACCGTGTTGCCGTTTAAAGAACCTGTCACTTATTGCAAGTAATATATCAACTTGCCGGCTCCGTGTAACAGCTCCAGCCGGTTTGAGCTACGATGCTTACATCGCGTCATATGGACAGAGCTAGCATTACGATGTAGAGGAGCTCTTTATTTTTTAATTAATTTGGGGGATTTTTATTGATCCCGTTCTTCCGTGAGTTAAGATCAAAAGGGATTACAGACAGCAGCCTCCAATTTATCAAAAAACGCATAGGCTAATTAACGATAGAAAGGAAAACCAACTTAGGATCTCCAGTATCTGTGTGTGTAACTCTGCACAATACGGTTAAGGACTAAGTAACAAAAAAGGAGTTACATGAACTGCTTAACTACCAAAAAAGGGTTACGGAAGGTTAACTCCGAGTCTTTTTTTCTCCAATCTTTTTCGCTACACGGTTACGTTCACGTAATATGTTTGCCAATTCACCTTTTTTAATAAAATTATTCTATTGAATAAATATGACCGGTAACATCGCGTTGTATAATATTTAATTTTTTTCATACTTTTATGGAGTTTAGTACCCCAACTTCTTGTAGGCTTCAGGTCAAAAAAGGCCCACAGAAAATCTAACAGTACAAATATGGCCTTATGAGTTTATGAGTTTCGATCATCGTGTTGAAACTTCAAACGACATTAGTTGTCAAACTTAATATCCAGAGCTGACCCATATCCAGACCCGCATTTCAGCCAACTTATGCACCCAAAATCTACCCGCATTTGTCGGAATTAAAATCTAGAAGCAAGATACATTAACGTTTTAGTTCTGACTTAGGTTGTTCTTTTGCTAAGCTGACAAAGAACTGACTTAGGTTCAAATTTGTTGAAAGACAAAATTAACCAGGACTCAAACTTTAGTCAGTGGTCGAATTCATCCAAGATAGAACTAGATCCAATTTTTTTTTATGTCAAATGGGATCGGATTCACAAATCAAGAGCTGTCATTGATCACCCTACTTGTTTTTGTTCAATATTTATAACACGTTATTAAAATCTAAATTCCTCAATAATTTCAACCCAAATTTCGATGCAACATGCAAGAGATATCACAATGTAATATTTAAAACTACACTAATCAAATACTACCCGCATTTGGATTTCTAGTCAAAACAGAACATTAGATCTATTTTTTTAATAAGAGTTTCATGTTTCTAGTAAAATATAAATTTTTGTTTGTTTGTATGTAATGATATGCTTCTGATAATATATACATATAGATGTGGAATTTAGGCTATTTATAGAAAATGTATGATAACGTTCTGTAAATCTATTTTTAGATCAAAATTTGATTTTCGGATATCTTTTGAATTTGCCATTTACCGGTATCTTCTAAAATTTTCAAGATTAAATTTTGTATTTGGATATTGTCAATGTCATCCACATTCCATCTAGATCTTCAAACATAGTTGTATTTTATGATCCTACTTTCACCAAATACAAATAGTTGTCCAAGTGTGAGAGTATCTACTTAGTTGGTTTTAGATATTATATTTTGATAGTTATTGGATTTCAACTGGATATTAAATGAAATTATTGAGTGCATCCATATTTTTTACTTGAAAATAATTCATTTTAAAATAAGTATGGTTCTCATGTGAACTCGTGAATTTGGTCCTATCTAACCCTAAATGAACTGGTCACGTCTTCTAGTAGTGACAATTTGGTTCACTTTTGTGTTATTACAAACTGACCAAATTTCAAACTATACTCAGTTATGGGTTTCCAAAAGTTTGAGACAGGGTCCGCTCTTGTTAGACAAGTATATAACCTTAGGTCACTCAGTTTTGATGCACCTAGCTTGTAGATTCTTATTTTGACAAATGTGGGCATGTTTTAGTTGCATAAGTTGACCAATATGCCAGTCTAGACTAGTTTTGTATTTTAAATTTGAAAATCAAGATTAGTTGAGATTTGAATAGAGTAACTAAATCTCAAATCCAAATTATTTGACTATTAGTAAAATTTTCAGCCGTTAGTACTTGAAACTAACCTAAACTTGGTGTACTGGAATCCAATAAATATACATTGAAGAGCGTCATATTATTAGTTTTATGTATTTTGTGATTTTGAAATTAAAAATTGATTTGGAAGACTTATTACGTCAACTTGTATAGAAGATAAAATCAAACCTTATCATTAACCTTCCATCAAACAATTTGACGGCAGGCTTACTTTAGGGAGTGATTTGGAATTATTGTTTAACTAGAGGAGGTTGTCAGAATTAGATAAAGGTGAGGGGGTTACTAAGAATTTCAATAAAATATAGAGGGCAATTAAAGAAAAACTCTATCATTTGTAATGGCCTGATTTTACTTGGATCGAAATGGGACTTGGGCTTTTTGGTTAAGAAATACAATGATTTGACAGTGATGTGAATATTTAAGATGGGTTTTGTTTTGGGATATAATCAGAATCAAGCTCTATCTTTTTTTGTCACGTAGGTGTAAATCCTAACTAATTCAGTCACACTCTGATCCTATTTTACATTGCAAAAATTGGACCAAGGGGTCTGTCTCAAATTCCATAATTATTTTATCCAAACCAAGTCAGACATACTTTAACAAGATACGAAATCCTAGTTTGAATAGCTCCATCTTATGTGTTTTTTATATATGCAACACTGAAAACAACTAAAAAGGAGGCCAATCTAATCTAATGAACGCCTACCATCTAACTAGGTTGCCAAATGAAATAGGATAGAATCCAAATAAGTCTAATTTTGACTTCTTGACCAACCCAATCCTGGCTACATAATCTCAATCCTAATCCCAACATGGTCTAGATGTTTGATATTATAAATATTAAATTCATCTAACACGGTCCATTGTGTTGGATCTAGGGCTCTAGAGGGGGGGTAAATAGAGCTTCAAAATTCTCACAAGAAAAGATAGACCTTCAAATTATATCAATTGAAACCACATGCTTAATATCAATTTGAAGTCCTATTTAAGCAAGCTTAGCTAGGATGAGATAAATTAAAACATCCACTTGGACAAGGTGGTTTAGAGTGGTTCCAAACTCCAAACTAGGAGATAGTCAATCCACTACCTAGATAGGTCAACCTTTAGGACTTTGCAATATGTGTATACTTATATTTACTCATAATAGATACAAGGAGACCACCTTACATCCAAGGACTTACCTACTCAAGACAAGAGTCTTCCACCTACACAAGGACGTATCCACTTGATCAAGATGTCTTAATCCTTCAACAAGACTTACCCAGACTTACATCAAGTGTTTGGCCTTGAAGGAATTACCCACTCCTCTTGAATCTTGGCCTTGCCCTTCTCCTTCACCTAGAGTAAATCTTCACTTCTTCTTCAACCTTGAAGAAGATGAGAAACAACTTCACCTTCACGCGGAGTAGCTTGCTTCAACCTTGGCTCTTAGATAAAGGGGGTTGGGAAGATGGAAGGAATGAGAGCTTTACAAGCACATGGAGGTAGTTGTCTTACAACTAGCCTAACTCAGGTTAGATGTACAAATCATTTCATGATTATGAGTGAGTTCGTCCAGTTGTAAAAGAGCTAACTCCATGTGCTTGTAAAGCTCTCATTCCATTACATCTTCCCCACCCCCTTTCTCAAAGATCCAAGGTTGAAGCAAGCTACTCTAGGTGAAGGTGAAGTTGTTGTTCTTCTTCTTCAAGGTTGAAGAAGAGGTGGAGATCTTCTCTAGGTGAAGGAGAAGGGCATGTCCAAGATTCAAGAAGATTGGGTAATTCCTTCAAGGATAAAGACTTGATGCAAGTATAGGTAAGTCCTTATTAAAGGTTGAAGACATCTTGATCAAGTGGGTAAGTCCTTGTGTTGGTGGAAGACTCTTGTCTTTAGTAGGTAAGTCCTTGGATGTATGGTGGACTCCTTGTATCTCTGATGAATGAATATAAGTATACACAGATTGCAAAGTCCTAGAGGTTGACCTCTCTAGGTAGTGGATTTACTATCCCCTAGTTTGGAGATTGGAACCACTCTAAACCACCTTGTCCAAGTGCATGTTTCAATTTCTCTCATCCTTGCTATGATTTCTTAGTTAGGACTTCGAATTTCTCATAAGTTATTAGTCTTGATTGATATATTTTGAAGGTCTAACTTATTTTGTGAGAATTTTGAAGCTCTATTCACCCCCCTCTAGAGCCCTAGATCCAACAAGTGGTATAAGAGTTAATGATCTTCTCCAACAATCTCCCACGAGATGAGAAGATGGGTGACAACCTACTTGGTTCACTCAACCTAGAGGGAGACTTCTCCATGCATCCTCCAGTCTTCGACGACACCAACCTCCTCTAATGGAAGAGGCATTTATATTTCTACATTCAAGGGATGGACTTTAATGTGTGGAAGGTGATGGTCACACCATACAAGGAGCCAACCAAAGCTGTTTCAACATGGAATGAAGCTAAAGTAAAAGAAGCCCAACTCAATGCCAAAGCCATGTGCATCCTTTATGCAACCCTTACCCCAACAAAGTCAACCACATATCCTCATGGGATACCACCTATGGGAATTGGGATAAGTTGTGCATTACCTATGATGGTACAAAGCAAGTCAAGGAG
This sequence comes from Alisma plantago-aquatica, assembly GCA_963693085.1. NCBI lineage: Eukaryota > Viridiplantae > Streptophyta > Magnoliopsida > Alismatales > Alismataceae > Alisma > Alisma plantago-aquatica. Next base: position 89,017,749 of record OY856410.1, on the reverse strand, counting down.
GCTAACATATATATGTTGAACAACCTTCTACAGTACTTAAAGATGTGCAAGAAAGAAGGGATTTCAAAGATGTACTCTAGGCTCAACATCATCATCAATGGCCTAGCTTCTTTTAGCAACAATTTGGATAGAGGTGTTATCAAAACCAAGATCTTGATGACTCTACCAAAGAGATGGGAGTCAAAGGTGACCTCCATTGAAGAAGTGAGAAGCCTTGGTGACATACCAACCAAAGAGATCACTGGCAACCTACAAGCTCATGAGCCAAGGCTTGACAAGTAAGAAGAAGAAGCCAATCAAGAAGAGAAGGAAGTTAAGAAGATCAAAGATAGTGCCTTCAAAGCTCAAGTGGAGGCGATCATCCGTCAACAACAACTTGCTTGCTAGACATCTCCCTCCTCCTCTAGTGAAGATGATGGCCCTAGTGAGAATGAAGCCAACTACACCAAGGGCAAACACTTTAAGGGAAAGCAATCCTTCTCCTCTACTCCTAGATTCTACAAGTGTGGACAAAAGGGGCACTATAAGAGCGAATGTCCTAAATCAAGAAAGCCACTCCAGAAGGGCAACTCCAACAAGGAGGAAGAGTACAAGAAGGATAGAAAATACAAGAGGAAGGAAAAGAAGGAGAAAAGACGCAAGAATGCAACTCATGCATCTTGGGAAGAATCATCCTCAAGTGGTTCTAGCTCTGAAGAGGATGGAGAGTGCCACCTTGCACTCATGGCATCTACAAGTGAAGAAACTGGTGAGATAAGTGAGGTAGGATAGGTCATCTTGCATGAGTTATCTAAGGAAGCTCTTATTGATATGTTTGTTTCTACCCATTCTTCTTTTGATAAATGTAAATATAAAAGAAAAAGGTTAGGAAAAATTATTGATTATTTGTATGCTAAACTTGAAATTGTTGAGAAAAAGAGACAAATCATCTTGAGATCATTGATAACTTGCAAGGGCAATTTCTTTATCTTGAGCTCTAATATAATGGAGTTGAGGTAGAGAATGGTATTTACCTTAAGAACATTAAAACTCTTAAGGAAAGTAACTAAAATTTCCTAAATGAGCTTGAAACTCTTAAAATTGAAAATGTTGCATTTAAGCTCATTATTGATGCTCGTAGGGATGAGAGGGATGTTTATATTAAGGAAATTCAAGTTCTTAAATATAAAAATGCTAGGTTCCTTGGTCAAGTTAATGATTTATCTTCTAGACCTATCTTGCCTAGTAATGATGTTGCTTCTATTTCTCTTGAAAAAGATTCTTATTTGACTAAAGCCCTCTGTTTTGAGGATGACCTTTTTCATGCTATATATGCTCTTGCTAGTTTGTATTCTACTGTTATATTTCTTAACGATGACTATCATAGACTTAGAGCCTCTTTGTAGAAATTACTCAAAAGGAAAACCTCTCTAAATGAAATCCTTCACCATTATACTAAACAAAGTGGTACTAGTGATTTGGGATTTGTAGAGGGAGCACCTAAGGGCAAGAACAAATCCAAAGGTAAGAAAAAGAGTAAGGAAACCTCCTTTTTCATTGAATAGTCTTCTAGCACAAAGAACCCTATGATTTGTTCTCATTACAAGTGTGATGATCATTACTCTACTTATTATCCTTACAATCCAAAGGGGACCAACCCAAAGATGAAATGGGTCCCCAAGCTAACTCTGGATCCCAAAGTTTGAATTGGGAACGGACACTCTCCTTTATTGTAGGAAAAAGGTAGATGGATTGTTGATAGTGGTTGCACTAAGCATATGATAGGTGATATAAGCCATTTCAACAACTGCACTAAGAAGAAAGGAGGTTTGGCTACCTTTGGGGACAACAAGAAAGGTAAGCTTAAAGGTGAGGGTGATGTAGGTGAATAATTGTGTATCAATAATGTTCTCATTATGGATGGGCTACATCACAATTTAATAAGTGTAAGTCAATTATGTAATAATGGTTACCTTGTGCTATTTACTTCTTTTGAATGATTGATTCTAGATTTCCTCACCTATCAAGTAATATATAAGGGAACCAGAAGTGGTAATCTTTATGTAATTGTGCTTGAATCTATTAAGCCTATTGTTAGTAGATGCCTAGTAGTCAATTTAAATGATATTTCTCTTTGGTATTGTCTGCTTGGTCATGTAAATATGCATGAATTGAAGAAGTTGAACAAAAAGGACTTGGTCAAGGGACTTTCCAAATTTGATTTTGAAATGGATGAGGAATTCCAACCTTATACCCAAAGAAAGCAAACCAATTCTTCCTTCAAATACAAAGTAGTCCTTAGTACCAAGAGAGTTCTTGAACTTCTTCACATTGATCTATTTGGACCAATGATGACTCAATCTCTTCATGGTTCCAAGTATTGCCTTGTTATTGCCGATAATTTCTCTAGATATACTTGGACCTACTTTCTTATTTCCAAGAGTGATACACTTGATGATTTCTCTAGTTTTTGTAAACAATTTGAGAATGAAGCTTCTTTTCGGATTGTTTGCATCTATAGTGATCATGGGGGAGAATTGGAAAATGATCTTTTTGAATGCTTTTGTGAAGAATCTGGATATGCAAATAACTTCTATTCACCTTGAACACCTCAACAAAGTTGGGTTGTAGAGACGAAGAATATTTAACTACAGGAGATGGCTAGGACCATGCTTTTAGAGTATGATACTCCAAAGAAGTTTTGAGCTGAAGCTATCAATACCTCATGTTTTGTGCAAAATCAGGTTTTTACGCTTCCTTCTTTTAAGGAAACCCCCTATGAGATATGGCATGGTAGGAACCTTCTATCGAGTATTTCTATGTTTTTGAATGTCCTTATTTTGTTTTGAATACGAAAGATTCTATCGACAAGTTTGATCTAAAATCTTATAAGGCTTTCTTTCTTGTCTATAGCACTACTAGCAAGGCTTATAGAGTGTTTAATGTTGATCTTGATAAAGTAGAAGAATCCATTAATGTTAAGTTTGTTGAAGCTAACCCCTCTATTACAAAAGATATTGCTCCAAATGATGTTGCAGGTGAGGTAATTGCTATTCTAAAAGAACTCAACATCACCCAAAAAGGAAAAGAGGTGGTCATTTAAGAAGAAGAGAAAGATGAAAAGAAGAAGGATCCAACTCCCCGATTTGTAAAGAATCATTTAAAATAGATGATTTTAGGTGATCCATTTGAAATAGTGAAGACATGGGCTGCCTTTAGAAAAGAACAAGCCAACAAAGCCTTCATCTCACAACTCAAACCAAAGAATGTCAAAGAAGCACTTGGTGATGATGAATGGATCTTAGCCATCCAAGGAGAGTTGGGGCAATTTGAAAAGAACAAAGTATGGATGCTAGTCACTAGACCAAGTGATAGAAAGATCATTGGCACCAAGTGGGTCTACCAGAACAAGCTAGATGAAGGAGACTAAGTAGCAAGGAACAAAGCAAGGTTAGTGGCTCAAGGCTACAATCAATAGGAAGGTATAGATTTTATTGAAACATATGCACCTGTAGCTAGACTTGTGTCCATTCGTATGTTGCTTGCTTTTTATAGCTTTAAAAACTTTATTCTTTATCATATGCATGTTAATAGAGAATTTTTTTAGGAAGTATATGTTGCATAACCCCCGGGCTTTGAACATGATGGTTTACCTAAAGATGTTTATTTGTTGCAAAAAGCTCTCTATGGACTCAAACAAGTGCCTTGAGCTTAGTATGAGAAATTAATGAACTTTTTGTTAGATCATGGGTATATCATGGGCAAAGTGGATTCGACCTTATTTTTAAAACACACCTCTAACAATTTTCTTATCATTCAAATATATGTTGATGATATCATTTTTGGCGGAACTAATATTGATCTTTGGATGGAGTTCAGTGATCTTATGCAGAGTGAATTTGAGATGAGGATGTTGGGTGAGCTTACATTCTTCCTCGGATTTTAAATCAAGCAAACAAAATATGGGAACTTCATCAACCAATGCAAGTACACAAGTGAGCTACTTAAGAGCTTTGGGACGGAGAACACCAAGTTGATGGACACACCTATGTCAAACACCCCCAAACATGATAAAGATGAAGAAGGTGAGAAGGTAGATGAGAAGGTCTATAGAGGTATGATTGGAAGTTTACTTTACTTAACTAAATCTAGACCTGATATAATGTTTAGTGTTGGCTTGTGTGCACTCTTTCAATCAAATCCTAAGAAATCACATCTTATAGTTGTTAAGAGTATTTTAAGGTACTTAGCCAAAACTCCAAATTTTGGTCTATGGTATCCTAAGTCAAGGGACTTTACTCTTATGGCTTATAGTGATGTGGATTACGCAAGATGCTTGATTGATAAAAAGTGCAGAAGTGGCCCTTGCTTTCTCCTAGGACCATACTTAGTGTCTTGGTTCTCGAAGAAATAGAACACAATGCATTATCAACCACTGAGTCTGAATACATTGTAGTCGGGAGTTGTTGTGCCCATGTCCTTTAGATGAAGCAAATGCTCAAAGAGTTTAACATTCATTTTTATGCTTCTCCTATCTATTGTGATAATAGTAGTGCAATTAGTCAGTCATATAATCCTATCTTGCATAGTAGAGCTAAGCATATAGACATTCACGATCATTTTCTTTGTGATCACATTGCCAAAAAGGATATCTAAATCATGCATGTGGACACTGAAAATCAACTGGCAAACATTTTCACTAAACCTCTAGCTAGAAAGAAATTTAATTTATTAGATCTAAATTGCTCATAACTACTTTGAATGGATCTGATATGCCTTCTATCTATTTGTCATCCATCCTATGTGCTTTTCTTATGTTTTGATCACCCTTGCTTGCTAATATGCTAAAATCAGTTTTTCATGTTCTTTTTGCCTTGTTTGGCTCTTATTTTTGGGTATTTTTTGCAAACACTAGTTTTATCACAAAATAGTACCCAATGATGAGTGATATGTACCTAATTATGTTCAAAATGCAAAATGAACTTGAAAAATAAATTCAATTAGCACTCTAATGGCTAGAAATTAAAAATTCTGAAGTTGTTTTAGGTGGACCATCAGTCGAGTTGCCAACTCGATTGATTAGTGGACGAGAGTTTTTTTAAAGAGACAATCAGTCGAGTTGTTGAGTCACATAACTCGATCGATGGTCGTGCTGGAGAAAACATAGGTTAGGTTTGGCCGACTTTTCTCCCTATCAACTGAGAAAAATTGACTGATCCAACCTCTAGCTCCCTCTAGTTCTCAACCCTAGTCATGTCCTTCCTCTCCCTAGATCTAGTTCGACCTAGATAGACCTTCCTTGACCTCTTTCCCATCAACCCTAGGTGTGTGGATGGTCTGTTGTGGTATTTCCCTCATTTTTATTCTCGTAATCCTTCTCATTTCATCTCCATGGCATTAAATAGGAGAAAGAGAGCCTCCCCATCTGAAGCACCATCATCCTCTTCCAACTCACATCTCATACCCGTCGATGATACCTTCATTGTCTCAAATGATGCTCTCAATAGGTACAAGGAGATCCTTCCTAGGAATCCATTTCCTTTTTGTGCCCTTTTTGAGCCAACCCCTCATAAGCAAAGGGTCATTGATCAAGTAGACGAGTTGCTATATGACCACCACCTCTCTACCTTGAGTGTTGAACATGCATGCTACCGCAATTCCATTACAAGCACAAAAGCCATTCATGAATTCTATGCTAATTTGTAATGGAATTATGATACTCTCATATTCCCGCCTAATGCTCAAGTAGTCCTTACTTCTATGATAGTTGGGAATAAATTCCATGTCTTTGAAGATACCCTAAACATCTTTTTCTCGGGTACTGAGGCGAATGATACTTGGAGGAAGGATTACCCTGAGTATTTTGACCTAGTTGACTCTGAGGCCTTCTACAAGAAATATGATGTCACTCTTCTTGACATTCATAAATACTTGAAGAAGCCTCATTTTACCTATAGGAATAAGTGTACCCTTCACTCCTCAACCTTATACTTCAAGAACTGCATACTCGCCCTAGTTTTCAACTACAATATTCATCCAAAGAAAAATCAGACTGAAATTGTAGAAAACACTACGGTGATTATGTTTTGTATCTTGACGATCATTAGAGTCAAATGGGTCAGATATGTCCTTTACCACATGACTTGTTTTGACTCTGGTAAGAATACATGTGGAACCCGTCCTCCCTATAGTGCCTTGATATGTGATCTTTTTCAGACTACCACTAGCAAATCCCTTTTCCATGACCTTCATTACAAACCTACCCAGAAAGGAGTTTGCATCAGTGAAACCACACTTTAGAAGTTTGTGCCTATCCCTTCCTCTACCACACTCAGAGCCTCTACCTTCACCCATGCACCTCCACCACCTCAACCTTCCCGACCTACCCATGCCTCTTTACGTGTATCAAATGAAACCATCATAGGTTACATGATGCATCAACAAGTGTATAACCTCCAGGTTCATGAGCAGATGCATTTGGATCTTTGTTCCATCATGTATACATTGAACCTTTCTTGTGCACATCCTTATCATACCTATCGGTCCAACCCAGGAGGTGACTACACACCTATGCATATGAACACTTTTACCCTACGCATCCACCTACTACTTCCATTGTTACACCCTCTGCTGCTGGTGGATCTACCCCTGTTGTGAAACCTCTCCCTATTGGTCCTAGAGTTACCCTTCTTGTGGGATTTGGCACCTCTGCTCCTAGCTTTCCACAATCTCAAAAACAACATGACCTTGGTATGTCTTGGGCTGAGTAGAATGCCAAGTGGCTCGGTCGTGGTTTCAATTCCTCTTTCGATGAGGAGATGGAAGATCAGGATGATGAGGAAGTTGTTGCTATTGATGAGGAGGCCTCTGAGGATGATGGTTCTGGTGACTCTGTTGGTGGTTCTGGGGATGAAGGTGATGTTGCTATCTCTACTACACCTTTACACGGAGATGATGACTATGAGCTAGATTCCTCTTCTGATGATGTTGATGATGTAGACATACATCACCTAGATGTTTAGATGTTTTAGTTTGTAATCTGTAGATGTTGATCATATATATCATTCTAGACTATTTTGTACTAAAAACATCTGGGCACATTTTTTGAGATGTACTATTTATCATCATGTTTTCATCATTTTGGCTTGTAGTTGTTTCTGAGGACATGCTCTTTGGGTTGTAATCCTCATCATATGTATAGTTACTCTTTGATTTACTATATCTCATGAGTTGGTGTCATGCTTACCATATTTTTTATTATGCCTTAGATTGCTTGTTTCTCTTATCTCTGTTTGGGGTATGCTTATGAGATTTCATGTCTTATGTTGTGGATGTATGTTTGGTTGTGATGGGAGAAGACCTATTTTTGTTCTCTTCTACCCCTCTTCCTTTTTGATAATGTCAAAAGGGGGAGAGAAGTTCAATGTTTTGAAGCTCTACCCTTATTTCTTTTATTACCTATGTGATCCTTTTATTGTTCATTATATTCTTTATCATGTGCCTTGCAAAAGGACCATATAGTATACATGTTATATTGTTTTGTGTAGATAGACTAACTATGCAAGTAAGAGTAAGCATAGATTGAGGGGGAGCAATTCACATTGTTCGATCATGAACCCCCTACTATTCACAAGGAAAAAATATAACTTTACATATCCTTTTAAATATGATTGAGGACTGGTTTTTCATTGTCAAAAGGGGGAGAATGTTGACTTGAGAGTTATTGTGACATAGTGAAATTTAGCATTAATATGAACTAATTACCCTCCTTATGCCCACTCATGGTGCCAAATCATTTTTCTTGGTTTCCTATTCAATATTGATACTCAAATTTTAAGTATGGTGATCAATGTGGATTATATACACATTATAACACCTTAAATTAGATTAATTCATAAATTTTTCTAACAAAACAAATTGATGCATCAAACTTCATCTTTTGGTTCTCAAACGTTTTCTACATTTGCCCCACATTTTGTATGAAGCTATGGTCCAAATTTGAGATCATTTGGACATTCCTACGATTTAATACAAATTTTCTAAGTTCTACTCCCATTTTTTGCCCTAAATACCTTCTTTATTTCCCTTTTTCTTGTTTACTAGACTCGGCCCATAGCTGGATGGCCTGACCCAACAACGGACCCCTTGAACCGGGGAATATCCCCTTCTTTTCATGCTGAACTGGTCCGGACCGGCCTCGTGATCCAGGGCTCGCTTGGGGGTGAATCCTAGCCCTTGGATCTGAGGCACGCAGATCCTGGGCCAAATCACAGGGTCAAGGACATGTCTCCTACCTCCTGCAATCAACGTGGAAGGTAGCGGAGAGACCGAGTGGGCATTTGACCTCAAAGAGAGCATATTTTTGAAAATCGTAATAGATGGAAAGCACCACCTTGCAATCCCGTGCTCATCTGGCCCTTTTTTCCCCCTCGAGTCAGCATTGTTCGAGAGGAATCGAGCCTCTATTTCCTCTCCTCGACTGCCGCCATGGCCACTTACTCACAAAACATAAACCTAGGCCATCTAACAATAAAATCCCCACCCATGAGTTTGGTTTACCACCACAAACTCAATCGACAGCCTCCCTTCCGCTCTTGTTCCCTATCTCTCGTTTTCCCCATTTTCTCCAACCACCCCTCTGTTGCGGCACCGCCGTGCTATGTGCAAGATTGGGCGAGTTGTCCAGTATAAGAGACCTGATCTCGGCCATCCATCATGGTCCACAGTCAAAGGGAGATCGGGATCTAACGGTAGTAGACCAGCTCGAGCCCTGCTCCTCCCCCTCTCCTCCCACGCACGTGCTCTAGAAGTAGAACCTCCTAGCCACCAATCCTTCAAGGCGGTCAAGATTGACCGAAGATCCAATGGCTAGCCTTTATCTAATTTTAGGTATTTGTCTCGTTCTCTGGCAGATATTCATTCATACGCTAAATCTTGTTTTAATCGTAGAAAATACATCCTAGATCCTAAAATTATGAACAAGTAGTCAATTTTTATTAGAAAAATCCAATGAATCATTTTAAAATACTTGTGAAGCCTAATTTTTAACGATTCTCACGTATATACCTAAATTGTGATCTCTTCCTTATTTAATTGGTCTAAATGACTCTATTTGTGCTTAATATTGACTAAGCACTGAAAACCCTAATTCTTGACTGTAATGTTCATATTGAGACTCTAAAGTCATACTTGACCCATTAATGATCTAGATCTATATTTGTTGATTTGATTTAATCTTGAATATGATGATGCCATCTTAATATTATGATGGTCTGAATCTTGTGGAATATTATGATCTATTGACCTAAAACTTGATCTCTAGTTTACTCATTACACTAATCAGAACTTGATCTAATCTTGAACATCAATGATGCTAAGTATCATGATGATGATCTAGAAACTTGATTGTGACTTGAATATCAATCATGAAAACTAGGGTTAACACATATGATCTTATAAAACCTAGGTAAGTCATTCACAATCGAAATACTTGATATTTGAAATAATGTTGGACATATTGAAATATTGGTTGATTATAAGTGAATGACCCAACCCCAAGGTTGACATAGGAAAAGTGTAATCCTAATCTCAAATATTGAAACATGATCACCAAATATCATGATCCTGACCCTTGATCCAAATATTGTGATTTAGGATCTGACTAAAAGGGTCTACTTATTACTTGTTGATCTATACTCTAAATCCTCAGTGAAAGGTATGCTATTATACCTCCTCTTTGGTTGTAATGAAGATACTTTTTATATAACTCTTGATTGTGTACTTGGCTATATACTTGGTTGAGCTATTGTTCCCTATTGATTAGGTTTCTTTATATCTTATATTATATTTTGAGACAAACTGGAAAACATAAATGACATGCCCATTATGACTGCCTGTATACTGTTGATGATGATGGTGATGATATTCATAATGTTGATAATGTTGATATTGAGTGCAAGAAACTCCTCATTTGGAGGTGGACTTGTATATTGGCCTCCTACCTCATATGAAGAGAAGGAGCCCAGTGACCTACCCCATCGTGTTTAGATAAAGTCACACAATAATATATGAGTATGCTTCTCGAATTACAACATAATGGGAACTCATAATAAAAATTAGAATCATTTGAAAAACTTGTCAAATAACTTTTGGTTCTTGCAGATTGCCTGTTATACTTTCAAAATATAAGTCCTGCCAAGTACACTTGTTTTCTTATAAACCATTTTACTTGTTTTTATATAGCGTACCATACAATTGCATTGACTTTGTGCCTTGATCTTCTTGATTTTAGGCAATAAAAATGGAACACTGATTAAGATCGCTTCCGCACTCTACATACTCTGATGACAAGGATAAATCAGCTATATCTCCATATTGGGTTAGTTGTTTTTTAATTATCCAGTTTTCAAGTTATTATTTCTTATTGTATATGCCAGTGTGATAGATCCCATCAGACCACTCTGGGACGGGTTCTTCAATCACTTTACTAATGTCTAGGAAGTGAGATTGGGATTGGGGTAAGAACGGCTCTTTGACAGTTGGCATCAGAGCTTACACACTCCTATATACTTTAAGTAAATAATTTCTCAAGTTTCTTACACCCAAGAAACCCTAAAATCCATAATGGTGAAAATTGAGGTGTCTAGGCTCGGGGTCCTGGCATAATTTCTCCTATTCATCTTCATGGTGGCTAAGATCCCCCACTCTACCTGACCTTAATTGATCCATAACTGGACCTAAAGGTTCTCTTATGAAACCCTAGAGAGTCTTCTACCATCTCATCTCTTCTATAAGGACTATCCTAAGCCACCCATGTAGATGAAGATTAGGTAGTCTTCTCGTCTCCTCATGTGGTCCTTTCTTGTGACCTTTTACCACATGATGTCTTGATTATGGGTAGCTTATGCATGGGAAAAAATTAATATCACTAGATTTTGAAAGTTGATACCATGATTTGATCTTAATTTGAAAACTGAATTTTGATCAGTGAAACTTGAATACTCATGTATGACCCCTAATATCATGCAAACTCAATTTATCCAAAACTGGACCACTTGCTCCCTATGTTTGAGGTAAATGATAAAAATTATTATATGGTGAAATAAGGATGACTTAAACCTTATACCTCATTGTTGACGAGGTCCCTATTTTATTAATGTCCATGTTACAATATTATTGATTAAACCTAAAACATAGTTAAGCAAACTCTTATCCTATTTGATACACATCATGACTATGCTATCAAGTGACTAAATCTAGGACTCACAAAATCATGATGTAATACTATGATGTGAAAAGTAGTTTCCTAATGGCTATTGATGTCTTTTGAAATCTCTTTTTTGACAAGCATGAACCTAGATCATGCACCTATTATATCTTGATCATGAAAGAAAGAGAATACAATTATGACCCTGATCTTGAAAAATCTTGACATTATTGCCTATTATAATCTTTAATTTTGATCTTATGACTTTGTAGAATATGATTTAATCATTGATACTCTCCCTATTTGAATAAGCTCAATCGATCTTGACTAATGTTAGCAATGTTCTAGATTAGGATAGTAGTTGACTCATAACTCCCCTAACCTAGGTCACATCCCTATTATGACTACATCTGAATTGTCACCTTATTGATCATTTAGATCGAAAAGGTATCCCCTTTCACCCGATTTGGATTGGTTGACCTAAGCCTAATAGGTTAAACCCATGGTAGATACTCGATCTTGAATATTGATTTGATAATGACCTTAATATATGACAATGTTGACTATAGATTGTGGTTGACTTCCTAGATAGACCTAGGTCTAGATCATTCATCAAACTTGGATATCATGATAATGAAATCTTGATATTTTGCTCGAATAATTGCTTGAATATTGCATGAATATTGGATATTAGATATAGATGAATGATATAAACCCTAGCTTCCATACTTTGGACCTATGACTTTTGATGTCGAAAAATCTCGACTCTTGATACTGATAATGTGACTCACGATTATCAAATTTCAATAATGATACAAATCATATGATCACACTATTTGGGCATTGAGATATATGACTAATGACTCCCATAATCCCAAAATTTTGAAATTTTGATATGATGACTTTTTTGACCGTTCGGTTTATGATTTAGGGTTTAGCTCTCATTAGGACTAGGGTGGGAGCTCCCATTGATTTTGAGCTCAAAATCATGATATTAAAAGTATGATGTTGTCTCAAAATGTTGTAATATGAAATCTTGAATCATTGATATAACCCCACCTAGGCCAATGTAGAGGCTCAGACCCTAAGATATTGGGATTGAAATTCACCTTGTAAACTTGATTCAAGATCTCTATTTTCTTGACCTAAAATATGTTCTCTCCAAATTTGTGATCAATATATGCTTTCGATAATTGTGACTCATATCATGACTTTGAATAATATATGCATTGAACTTGATACTCAATTGTTTGAGGATGATATTATATTGATACCAAATTGGTTATGATATGGAACATAGAATCCCAATTATGATTATTGGACTATTTGAACTTTGAGGACATGATTTTGATTATATAGTTGAGGATATGCCAGTATTTGAGAATATGATCTGGTTTTTGATAATCCCAATATTTGAGGATAGGACATAGATTATATAGTCCCAATTTTGAGGATTTTTTTCAATTTTGGGGAGAAAATTCCTTTTTAAGGAGGGAAGGATGTGACATAGTGAAATTTAGAATTTATATGAACAAATTCCCATTTCACACTCCTTATGCTCACTCATGGTGCCAACTCATTTTTCTTGGTTTCATAATCAATATTGATACTCAAATTTGAAATATGGTGATCAATGTGGATTTGATACACATTATAACACCTTAACTTTGATAAATTCATCACTTTGTCCAATGAAACAAATTGATCCATTAAACTTCATCTTTTGGTTCTCAATTTTTTTTCAACATTTTCCGCACATTTTTATGAAGCTATTGCCCAAATTTGAGATCATTTGGACATTCCTACGATTTAAAATGAATTTTCTAAGTTTTGCTCCCCTTTTTTGCCCTAAATACCTTCTTTATTTCCCTTTTTCTTGTTTACTGGGCTCGGTCCATAGCTGGATGGCCTGACCCGGCCGCAGACCCTATGAACCGGGGAATATCCCCTTCTTTTCACACTGAACTGGTCCAGACCAGCCTCGTGATCAGGGCTCACTTAGGAGCGAATCCCAGCCCTTGGATCTGAGGATACAGATCCCGGGCCAAACCGAAGGGTCAAGGACCTGCCTCCTATCTCCCGCAATCAATGGGGAAGGTAGCGGAGAGAACAAGCGGGCATTTGACCTCAAAGAGAGCATATATTTTAAAATTTTAATAGATGGAAAGCACCGCCTTGCAATCCCGCACACATCTGGCCCTTTTTTCCCCTTGAGTTAGCAATTTTTGAGAGCAATCGACCCCCTATTTCCTCTCATCGGCCGCCGCCATGGACACTTACTCACAAACCCTAAACCTAGGCCATCTAACTATAAAATCCCCACTCATGAGTTTGGTTTACCCCTACAAACTTGACCAGAAGCCTCCCTTCCCCTCTTGTTCCCTATCTCTCTTTTTCCCCATTTTCTCCTGCCACCCCTCCGTCGTGGCACCGCCACGCTGTGTGCGAAATTAGGCAAGTTGTCTAGTAAAGGATACCCGATCTCAACCATCCATCATGGTCCATATTCAAAGGGAGACCGGCATCTAACGGCAGCAGACCAGCCCGAGCCCTGCTCCTCCCCCTCTCCTCCTGCGCACGTGCTCTGGAAGCGGAGCCTCCCAACCGCCAATCCATCAAGGCGGTCAAGATTGACCGAAGATCCAATGTCTATCCTGTATATGATTTTAGGTATTTGTCTCGTTCTCTGGCAGATATTCATTCAAATGCTAAATCTTGTTTTAATCATAGAAAATACATCCTAGCTCCTAAATTATGAACAAGTAGTCAATTTTGATCATAAAAATCCAATGAATCATTTTAAAATACTTGTGAAGCCTATTTCTGAACGATTCTCACTTATATACCTAAATCTTGATCTCTTCCTTATTCAATTGGTCTGCATGACTCTATTTGTGGTTAATCTTGACTAAACATTGAAAACCATAATTCTTGACTGTAATGTTCGTATTGAGACTCTAAAGTGATACTTGTCCCATTAATGATCTAGATCTATATTTGGTGATTTGATTTAATCTTGAATATTATGATACCATCTTAATATTATGATTGGCCTACATCTTGTGGAATATTACAATCTATTGACCTAAAACTTGATCTATGATTTACTCATTATACTAATCAAAACTTGATTTAATCTTAAACATCAATGATGCTAAGTATCATGATGATGATCTAGAAACTTTATTGTGACTTGAATATCGATCATGAAAACTAGGGTTAACACATATGATCCTATAAAACCTAGGTAAGTCATTCACAATCGAAATACTTGATATTTGAAATAATGTTGGACATATTGAAATATTGGTTGATTATAAGTGAATGACACAACCCTAAGGTTGACATAGGAAAAGTGTAACCCTAATCTCGAATATTGAAAAATGAACTCTGAATATCATGATCCTAGCCCTTAATCCAAACATTGTGATTTAGGATCTGACTTGAAGGGTCTACCTATTATTTGTTGATCTATACTCTAAATCCTCAGTGAAAGGTACACTATTATACCTCCTCTTTGGTTGTAATGAAGATACTTTCTATGTATCTCTTGATTGTGTACTTGGATATATACTTGGTTTAGCTATTGTTCCCTACTGATTAGGTTTCCATATTTCTTATATTATATTTTGAGACAAACTGGAAAACATAAATGACATGCCCATTATGACAACTGTATACTGATGATGATGATGATGATGATGATGACGATGATGATGATATTGATAATGTTGATAATGTTGATATTGAGTGCAAGAAACCCCTCATTTAGAGGTAGACTTGTACATTAGCATCCTACCTCATATGAAGAGAAGGAGCCCAGTGACCTACCCCATCGCGTTGGGACGATAAAGTCACACAAAAATATATAAGCATGCTTCTCAAATTACATCATAATGGGAACTTGTAATAAAAATTTGAATTGTTTGAAAAACTTATCGAATAACTTTTGGTTCTTGCAAATTTCTTGTTATACTTTTGAAATATAAGTCATGCCAAGTACACTTATTTTCTTATAAACTAGTTTACTTGTTTTTATATAGCGTACAGTGTAGTTGCATTGACTTTGTGTCTTGATTTTCTTGATTTTAGGCAATAAAAATGGTACACTGATTAAGATCGCTTCTGCACTCTACATACTCTGATGACAAGGATAAATCAGCTATATCTCCATATTGGGTTAGTTGTTCTTTAATTATCTAGTTTTTGAGTTATTATTTCTTATTGTATATGCCAGTGAGATAGATCCTATCTGGCCACTTAGGGATTGGCGCTTCAATCCCTTTACCACTATCTAGGCAGTGAGATTGGGATTGGGGTAAGAACGGCTCTGTCACTATTATACATTGCCCATATTTGGATAATAACTTAACCATTCCATCCTAATGTATCCAATATGTTTTTTCAAGATTGATTTCAGGCTTTAGGTACATGAAAAGGATCAAATTACACAAGCCCTAGCATGTTCAAGTTCAAGTCAAAAGCAATGCAAGTGAGCATTTTAGTAATTCACTCCAAATGACCTTAGATTAATTTTTTAATCACTTATATTGATGATATGACTTGTAACTAAGATGAGAAAAAATCAAGCACACTTGATTCCAACGTTTGGTCACTCAAAGGCTAATTTAGAAAATTTGTCTCAAGCTATTTATCAGTCGAGTTGGAAACTCTACCAATCTAGTGATGGATTTTCTGAAGATGACCAATAGGTTGAGTTGTACACTCACAGAACTTGACCGATCGATCAACTAAGTAAAACTAATTTTGACTCATCGGTCGACTTTCCCAAAATAAACCCGACGGATAGTTTGAAAATTTTGGCTTTGTCACTTAGTAGATCTATAAGGAGTGGGACCTGAGAGGGTGGATCCACTCCCTACTAAAAAAGTTTGAAGAATAAAACATCCATTCTAAACACACTCAAAGTTATGCTGAAATAGGAGAAAAATTTTCAAACTTCAATAAATGGTATTCAAAACAACCAAAGTATAGCAGCTGAATTAAACAAATGACCATATTCAATTTTCACAAAAGATTACAAAAGTCCAACATAATATCCCATAAGGGTTTACACGTATGATACAAAATAAGGATCTAGGTAGAGGGAAGTCTAAACTATTTCAAATTTGTCTCTAAGAAACATATCCAAGAGCTAGGTCCATGTTGGAAGCTATGTTCTCCTTGGTAATGTTCAACAACTTGATCTAAACATGGATGGTTGGGAAAACACCTAACAAGAGAGAGAAAAATAAGGTATGTGTCAAATAATGAACAAAAACTAAAGATAAGGAAATGACATGAAAGTAAAGGCTAAGATTTCATCTTTAGATGAAGAGAACAATAGTATGAGGCATAATCAGATAGATGCTTGCCATATCGAGAAAAAAAATATTTGTACCCATGATTAGTATTGACTACATTAACTATGTAGGGTTGAGGCACCTACCAAACCTCAACCTATAGGTGAGGGGATAATTAATACATTCCCAATCACCTACACATATTTTTATGGGGGAGAATAAGACATTCCCCATGGCAAATTAATACATGCCCTATCTATGGGTGGTTGTGCATAAGTACCACTACTATAGCTAAATAGTCTATAAAATTAACATGCTAGAAAAAAAACCGAGGCATGTAAAATCATCATAATTAGAACATAGCAGTTGGGTAAAAGACCCAAGAAAAACAATATCATTACCAATTTTGAGGCAATTTAATAAAAGAATCATGAGAAGAGGAAATAGGGTTCATTAAAGCCTCATTAGGGAAAATTAGGGTTTGATTTGAAAATATCCTAACTTAAGTTGTAAGAATGCACATACCTCTCTTACTTCTATCTATTACTAACTTTCACCACTTTAATTGAGTCCAAGTTCCACTTTGCCTATTTTAAATGTATTAACATGTATTAGAGTACATTATTCACATTCATGTATAGAAACCCTAATTTTATAACTTTTTAGCAAAACTCGGATTTAGATTCTAAAAACCTCATTAATGAACTTATTAGGTTTTCCTGATCAAGAAAATATATTTATATGTTAATTTTGGAGTTATGATGACTAACATGTACGTTTTATGGATTTTATGCATTAAATTCATTTTACAAAAATCATCCTTTTTCAAATCTTGAAATAAGACCTCAAACTCATTTCTATTAGATAGAGATTAATTTTTTGATTTCAAAACATATTTATTTGTCAAATTTGGATAAGCGGATTAAAAGATATGAATTTTTCAATTTGAACCAATCATGAAATGACAAGTCGGAAATCTTCAATAGAGAGGAAGAGTGAGAGAGAGAGAGAATACACCATTTGAGCCAAGATCCAGATTCAAGTTTCATAGTTAACCAACCTATATCTTTTAGGGAAGGTAAAATAACAAGAAACCAAAACCCTAGAAGAATATGGTAAATAGAGATGAAGATCGTCCATTTTAAAGATAGAAGCATGGGTTTTAAGCATGTAGTAAGCAATATATGAGAAGGGGGTTAAAAAACTCACCTCTAGGAAGGTGGTTAGGTTCAATAAACAAGGATACCAGGCTAGAGAGGCTGGTTTCTTCAACAAAATTCCTATCTCGAGCAAAAAGTACCTTCTCCACTTTAGAGATGAAAAACCCTAGCAAAAGAACATGGAGATGAGGTGTTTAAGGGCCCTAGGTGGGGTTTCACCATGTAAGGCCATGGTTTAGACTTTGAAGAAGGTGGGAGGAAGAAAAAAGTATGTACAAAGGGAAATAAAGGACGAAATTCACTAGTTTTGGTCGAAATCACTAAGAAGGAGCCTTAGAAACACTAAATAGAGCAAATTTGGAACCCTAGGAGCCTTCTTCACCAAGGCAAGCACCATCTTTTACCTTGGGACAACACCTTCGTGGCCAAAAAGAGTAGGAATGATTATATAAGATGGAGGAAAGAGAAGGAGTGCAAGATTTTTTGAATTGGGAGATGGGAAGGGGTAGATACAACTTTATAAAGAATGGGGCAAGCATGAGGTGTCTATGGGACTTTCCATGTGTCCTTAACATAGGGCTTCATGGCCATGCAAGAGGGCAGCTCATGGAGACTTATATATCAAATGTTAGTTCTAAAAACCCATGGAGACTTCTAGGCCAGCCCCACCATCCTCCAATCAAAGAAATAACCCCATTGGTTGATAGCTTTTAAAGATAAGCTCATTTATAAAGAGGGTAATCCCTAAAATGCCCTTTGAGAGAAACACCTTCAAACTAAGGTGCAACTAGGTTCCCCATGGTTCAAAATCTCGATAATGTTAAGGGAATATCTAGGTATTATAATGCATGTGACAATTTGTAAAGAATACCTCCCAATTGGGTAAATTGCATAAAAGTCCAGAATGTACCTAAAATTGCATAACTTGCACAACCAACATCCAAATCAAACCATATTTGAAACTTAGGCACATTTTGTGATTTCAAAACACATAAAAAAGTTGTATCAAGGTTTAAAACAGCTAACAAAGGTACTGAAATAGACTTTCACTGAGTTATTTGGGAATAAACCCTTTTATTAGTACAAAATAGTGAATAAATGTTCACCAAACCACTATAAATTCCACTAATTAGAAATCAAGGTCATAAAGGACAGAAATGAAAGAGAAACTTGGAAAAAATGGTTACATGGATATTACATCTAATATTTAGTATGTTACGGGATTGGTTGAGTTGTCTTTATTAAAACTCGACCAAATGTACTATACGGAAAACACAAAAAAAGTTATTATAGTTGTTGGACAGTTGTTTTGAGTGAGAATAGATCTGTTGTAACTTGGAAAAAGGCTATATTTCACCCTTAAGTGATACCACACTCAAGGTAACACCCCCATCTATAAATAGGACCCCTTGGAGTTCATTCCAAGTTTGCTCATTCATGCTATTCTAGGTGCTTTCTATAGTTTAGTGTGTTGCAACCCATTGAGCCCCTTTCGCTCTGTCTTTTGCAAAGGATTTCATGATTATGAGTGTTGTAGGTATGTTTTAAGAGATATATCTCAATGTTACTGAAAATCTCTCATTCATTTTATCTTCCCAATCCCCTTTCTCAAAGAGAAAATGTTGAAGCAAGCTACTTCAAGTGAAGGTGAAGTTGTTGTTGGTATTCTTCAAGGTTGAAGATGAGGTGAAGATTTTATTCATGTGAAGGAGAAGGGAAAGGACAAGATTCAAGAAGAGTGGGTAATTCCTTCATGGCCAAAGACTTGATGCAAGTGTTGGTAAGTCCTTGATGAAGGTTGAAGACATCTTGATCAAGTGGGTAAGAAATCTTACAAGGCTTTCTTTCTTGGCTATAGCACTACTAGCAAGGCTTATAGAGTGTTTAATGTTGATATTGCTAAAGTATAAGAATCCAATAATGTTAAGTTTATTGAGACTGAGCACTCTATTCCCAAAGATATTGTTCCAAATAATGATGTTGCAGGTGAGGTAATTCCTATTCTAAAAGAACTCAACATCGACCAAAAGGGAAAAGAGGTAGTCATTCAAGAAGAAAAAAAAGATGAAGAAAAGAAGGATCCAACCCTCTGCTTTGCAAAGAATCATCCAAAAGTTCTGATTTTAGGTGACCCTTTTAAAAGAGTGAAGATGCAGTCTGCTTTCAACAAAGAACAAGCCAACAATTCCTTCATCTCACAACTCGAGTCAAAGAACATCAAAGAATCTCTTGGGGATGATGACTGGATCCTAGCCATGCAAGAAGAGTTGAAGCAATTTGAAAAGAACAAAGTGTGTACCCTAGTTCCATGTAATAGAAAGCTCATTGGCATCAAGTGGGTCTACCACAAAAAAGTAGATGAAAGCAGCAAAGTGGTAAGGAACAAAGCAAGGTTAGTGCCTCAAGGCTACAATTAGCAGGAAGGTATAGATTTTGATGAAACATATGTACATGTAGCTAGACTTGAGTCCATCCATATGTTGCTTTCTTTTTCCAATTATAAAAACTTTCTTCTTTATAAAAGGATGTTAAAAGTGTGTTTTTGAATGGTACAATTGAGGAGGAAGTGTATGCTACACAACCTTCGGGCTTTGAACATGATAGTTTACCTAACCATGTTTATTTGTTGTAAAAAGCTATCTATGGACTCAAACAAGCACCTAGAGCTAGGTATGAGAAATTAAAGAACATTTTATTTGATCATGGGTATATCATGGGAAAAGTAGATTCTACCTTATTTTCTCAAACACACTTCTAACAATTTTCTTATCATTGAAATATATGTTGATGATATCATTTTTGAAAAAACTAATCTTGATCTTTTCAAGGAGATTAGTGATTTTATGAAGAGCAAGTTCAAGATGAGCATGATGGGTGATCTTACTTTCTTCTTCAACTTTCAAATCAAGCAAACTAAAGATGGGAGCTTCATCGACCAAGGAAAGTACACAAGTGAGCTACTTAAGCACTGTGGGATAGAGAACACCAAGTCGATGGACACACCCATGTCAAACACCGCCAAACTTGATAAAGATGAAGAAGGTGAGAAGGTAGATGAGAATATCTATAGCGGTATGATTGGAAGTTTACTTTATTTAACTGCCTCCAGACCTGATATGATGTTTAGTGTTGGCTTGTTTGCTCACTATCAATCAAATCCCAAGAAATCACATCTTATATATGTTAAGCGGATTTTAAGGTACTTAGCCAAAATGACAAAATTTGGACACTGGTATCCCAAGTCAAGGAACTTTACTCTTATGACTTATAGTGATGTGGATTATGCAGGTTTTTTGATTGATAGGATTGTAAGACAAGTCAATTGCACTAGTATTATCAAAATAGATAGGAGAAGCATCAAAATGAATGTTAAAGTCCTAGAGCATTTTCTTCATCCATAGGACTTGGGCACAACAACTCCCAACTACAATGTATTCATGCCTCAGTGATTGATAATGCCACTATGCTATGTTTCTTGGAGAACCAACACACCAAGCATGGTCCTAGGAGAAAGCAAGTACCACTTGTGCACTTTCTATCAATCAAGCAGCCTGCATAATCCACATCACTATAAGTCGTAAGAGTAAAGTCCCTTGACTTGGGATACCATTGTCTAAATTTTGTAATTTTGGCTAAGTACCTTAAAATCCTCATAACATATATAAGATGTGATTTCTTGGGATTTGATTGACAGTGAGGAAACAAGCCAACACTAAACATTATATCAGGTCTAGAGGCAGTTAAATAAAGTAAATTTCCAATCATACCTCTATAGATATTCTCATCTACCTTCTCACCTTCTTCATCTTTGTCAAGTTTGGCAATGTTTGACATGGGTGTGTCCATCGGCTTGGTGTTCTCCATCCCACAACACTTAAGTAGCTCACTTGTGTACTTGCCTTGGTCGATGAAGCTCCCATCTTTAGTTTGCTTGATTTGAAAGCTGAAGAAGAAAGTAAGGTCACACATCATGTTCATCTTGAACTCACTCTGCATAAAATCACTAAACTCCTTGCAAAGATCAAGATTAGTTTCGCTAAAAATGATATCATCATCATATATTTGAATGCTAAGAAAACTGTTAGAAGTGTGTTTAAGAAACAAGGTAGAATCTACTTTGCCCATGATATACCCATGATCAAATAAAAAGTTCTTTAATTTCTCATACCGAGATCTAGGTTCTTGTTTGAGTCCGTATATAGCTTTTTGCAACAAATAAAAATGGTTAGGTAAACTAT
Organism: Alisma plantago-aquatica; assembly: GCA_963693085.1. Classification (NCBI taxonomy): domain Eukaryota; kingdom Viridiplantae; phylum Streptophyta; class Magnoliopsida; order Alismatales; family Alismataceae; genus Alisma; species Alisma plantago-aquatica. Next base: position 88,995,863 of record OY856410.1, on the reverse strand, counting down.
CATGTTCAAAGCCTAAAGGTTGTGCAACATACACTTCCTCCTCAATTGTACCATTCAAAAACACACGTTTAACATCCTTTTATAAAGAACAAAGTTTTATAACTGGAAAAAGCAAGGAACATACGGATGGACTCAAGTCTAGCTACATGTGCATATGTTTCATCAAAATCTATACCTTCCTACTGATTGTAGCCTTGAGGCACTAACCTTGCTTTGTTCCTTACCACTTTGTTTCTTTCATCTACCTTGTTGCGGTAGACCCAGTTCTTGTTTGAGTCCATAGATAGCTTTTTGCAACAAATAAAAATGGTTAGGTAAACTATCATGTTCAAATCCAAAAGGTTGTTCAACATACACTTCCTCCTCAATTGTACCATTCAAAAACACACGTTTAACATCCTTTTATAAAGAACAAAGTTTTTATAACTGGAAAAAGAAAGCAACATACGGATGGACTCAAGTCTAGCTACATGTGCATATGTTTCATCAAAATCTATACCTTCCTACTGATTGTAGCCTTGAGGTACTAACCTTGCTTTGTTCCTTACCACTTTGTTGCTTTCATCTACCTTGTTGCGGTAGACCCACTTGATGCCAATGATCTTTCTATCACATGGCACTAGGGTACACACTTTGTTCTTTTCAAATTGCTCCAACTCTTCTTGCATGGCTAGGATCCATTCATCATCCCCAAGAGCTTCTTTGATGTTCTTTGACTCAAGTTGTGAGATGAAGGCATTGTTGGCTTGTTCTTTGTTGAAAGCAGACTGCATCTTCACTCTTTTAAAAGGGTCACCTAAAATCAGTACTTTTTGATGATTCTTTGCAAAGTGGAGGGTTGGAACCTTCTTTTCTTCATCTTGTTTTTCTTCTTGATTGACGACCTCTTTTCCCTTTTGGTCGATGATGAGTTCTTTTAAAATAGGAATTACCTCACCTGCAACATCATCATTTGGAACAATATCTTTCAGAATAGAGTGCTTAGTCTCAATAAACTTAACATTATTGGATTCTTATACTTTAGAAAGATCAACATTAAACACTCTATAAGCCTTGCTAGTAGTGCTTTAGCCAAGAAAGAAAGCCTTGTAAGATTTCTTACCCACTTGATCAAGATGTCTTCAACCTTCATCAAGGACTTACCCACAATTGCATTAAGTCTTTGGCCTTGAAGGAATTACCCACTCTTCTTGAATCTTGTCCTTGCCCGTCTCCTTCACATGAATAAAATCTTCACCTCATCTTCAACCTTGAAGAATACCAACAAGAACTTCACCTTCACTTGTAGTAGCTTGCTTCAACCTTTTCTCTTCGAGAAAGGGGGTTGGGAATATAAAATGAATGAGAGCTTTACAAGCACATGGAGATATCTCTCTTACAACATACCTACATCACTCATAATCATGAAATACTTTGTAAAAGGGAGAGCAAAAGGGGCTGAAAGGGTTGCAACACACTCAACTATAGCAAACACCTAGAATAGCATGAATGAGGAAACTTGGAATGAACTCCAAGGGGTCCTATTTATAGTTGGGGTTGTTCCTTTGAGTTTGGGATCACTTAAATATAGCCATTTTAAAACTTGCAACATATCAATTTTCACTCACAACAACTCTATAATGGTTATAATCACTTTTTTAGCATTTTTTGTATAGTACATTTGGTCGAGTTTCAATAAAGGTAACTCGATCGATCCAATAAATGACAAAGCCAATTTTCAAAATGTTGGTTGAGCTTGTTTTGGGAAACTCATTGGATGAGTCAAAATTAGTTTTTCTTAGTTGATCGATCAGTCAAGTTTTTTGAGTGTGCAACTTGACTGGTTGGTCATTTAAAAAAATCCATCACTGGATTGGTCGAGTTTCCAACTGGACCGATAATCAACCTGTGACAAATTTTCAAATTTTACTTTTGAGTGACCAAACATTAGAAATAAGTTTACTTGGTTTTTTTCTTCTTATTTACAAGTCATGTCATCAAAATGAGTGACTAAAAAAATAATCTAAGGTGGTGTGGAGTGATTTCCTAAAAAGCACACTTGCATTGATTTTGACATGATCTTGAACAAGCTAGGGGTTGTGTAATTTGATCCTTTTCATATACCAAAAGCCTAAAATCAATCTTAAAAAAACATATTAATACATAGGAATGGAATGGTTATGTAATTATGAAAATATGGACAATGTATAACTCTCAAGTCAACACATTGGTCCAATTTCAAGATCGTGTTTAGGATTTAACCCAAAGTATGATTTTCTGCTCTAAGTAGGATATTGTCATCAATCGAGACCAACATTTCCTTTCCATCATTATTGCATCATAATATACTAATAATAGAAAGACTGAGAGCTTGCATTCTCAAACAAGAATTTCTTTTTATGCAGACCACACTTATCTTATCACTCAGACAAACTCAGTCTTGATCCTAAAATCTTGATCCACTACCACAATGGGGCTTACTATAACAACTCCAATTTGTTAGGCAATGGCTGGTGATGGACTAACTCATATCTAAAGTTGATCAATGTTTATTTTTTATCAACAAATACAGTTATTTGATTGCATTCTAGACTTGTTTGTTTTTCACAAAGCTTGCGCTGAAACTCAAATGACAGATTTCATTAGTCAGTTTCAAAACATTGTTAAAGATTGAAGTCTATTTTTTTAGTCCTTCTAATTCTGAGATTGGAAACTTAGTCCTAATTTCCCTCTCTATCCTGACACTAATGTGACATAATATTATGTCTGAAACTAGTTTGGGAGAAATTTTGTTATCAAACATAGATCAAATCCAACACAGACTACAATTGTCCCATAAACGAGACTGAGTTAATTCCAGGTGTTGAATCCCAATTAATTTCCGAACACTTCCTTAGAGTCAAAACCTTACACCTTATCTATTATGAGATAGGAAGCTCATGGTGTGTATCCTTCTTATTATGAGATTACGTATCTCAATGCTGACATATGCTAATGCTATCATATGATACCCAAGAACAACAAACATTCCATTAATGTGTTTCTCAAAAACAAAATCCACCTTGTTCTTCTAACTGTGATACCTAGTAGCCGGCACGGCCCATCAAGATCTATCTAGTGGTCATCCCCTATCACAATTTCTTTGCTGTTGAAGGTCCTCAAGAACTTTGTAGTTTATCCTAGCTCATGGTTGACCACAAACTTTTAGGGGATGTATTTTTTTAATTCAATGTTTACTTTGTTTCTACTTGTGGTCCAATCATTTTTTATGAAACTATTTTGTTCGAACTCCTCAAATCCTTGGATGTTCCCCAAATTACTTTCCTTATTATGACTCTACTCTAGGGATTCATTGAATGTTATTTAGTTCAACTTTCCTTGTGATGAATCTTCTATAGGGATTGATTGTATCTTATTCATTTTATAGAAAATCAGGTATTGGGGTGGGGGATGAATTTCTATAGAAAATATCAAAGCTCTAGCAAGCAATATTGCATCAGGAAAACAAGGTTGTTAGAAAACTACTTGGAATGAACTATATAATCCTATATATCATATAAATCATCTCGTTTGTCCTTTACTTACAATGCATCATGTAAAAGAAGAGATTTTTCTAGCATTGCCCATTGAAACAATATGGGATCAAGAAAAAATCTTTCAAATGAACCAAATGTCATTATATCATATGGTCCCTACCTTTATGCTATCGATAGTAATATGAAAATATGAAAATATGTTATTGTTGCCGTTGGATGTTTTCATAAGTGTAACAAAATTTCTATGCCACTACAACACATCTTACAAATATCACTTTGGTAGATGAATCTAGTACCTTGTTGTTAGGAAACTATATTTTCCCACATCCTACCCCCACTAATTACACAGTCAGTGGCTATAGGGTTTGGGCGTCTGTAGGTAGAGTGGAACAATTTTTTTTACAAAGGGATTATACATGTAAAAGCAAGAGAAACAATAGATAACAAGATACACAAAGAGGATAGAGAAACATGTATCCATTTTTATTTTAAGATAACCCATTTGTGTTTTATTTCAAAGAGTGCCCTCGACCATGTGGGTCATCCTCCTTCCTCCTCTCTATGTAATGGTGGGATACCCACCATGTTTACCATTTCAGTAGATCAAACCTATACTCATTTTTTGTCTCCTGTGAGAGAAGGGCGTGATGAATAAAATGGCCTTTTGACTTCACCAAAAAAAGAGTAGTTGCAACTAATTTTCATTTGACATCTAAAATTTTATATGTGAAATATATTAGTGTTTAATCTTTAAGTAATATATAAAATACATGTAAGAATAGTTTAAAAGTATCTAACAATTTTTTTATCTAGAAACATTCTAATAAATACAAATAAGTGATAAGGCAAGTGCAATTAATGACATTATTTTATACAAAGCATGTTATAGGTTTATTTATCCATTATATCAACATTAGGTCATTCATCACTTATAAAGGAAGGGTATGAGAGGAAATTTCTGGCTCAAAGCCTATATGTCACCCTATTCATACATCAGGGGCCTCAAGATTACTTTCAATGAGCTAACCCATATTTCAAAACATTCCTTGTGTGCTTACCCTGAGAATTCAAATTGGTACACAAGGGTTATATAATGGATTTCTAGATTTATGTTCAAGGTTTATCAACATGGTATTATAAAATATGTAAGTAGTATTAAAAGGAACAATACCTCAAAAAAGTAACTAAGTAGGCAAGCACTTATATGAGGATACATACAAATAAGCCAATATCATAGTAGGGGCAAGAGATAAGGCGTACCTTTTATATATTGAACAAGTTGTGAATATTGTGTAAGATTCTAGAGAAGGTCCAACCAAAAGCAGACCTAATATATAATAAGATAGAATAGAGTGTCTTAGATCAGAAAGAGTTGGACAATATCGTCAATATTTAAGTCATATGGATGTTTTTGGTATGTCTATGTTCCAAAAAGTGCAAACATATACCCATTAGGTCAATATGCATGCATTTAATCAAAATAGTACAAAAATCAACATGAAGACCTAGATCTAGGTGAATCATGCACATTATGAGTGATACAAAATCAAGATAAAATCTAATTTGGAAATAGGGGCTACATAAGATTTAGATAATCATTAAGGTTTAAACAAGCAAGATCACAACTAATGATACTAGATCAATCTCATGTAAGATTGTCAGTTTTCCAACTCATATGCTAATAAGGGTGCATTAAGATAGATCAAGTTAGGATTTTAGAAATATAATATGATGAATATACTATTTCTAAGTCATGAGTATAGCATGGATACCATTAGAGAATCATTCTTACATGGTTAGAGTCAGAAAAATCAAGATGCATCAGATCATATTAGATGTAAAATGACATAAGAGTCTAAATCAAACATTTAACAAAAACATAAGGTTTACTAATTTGAGAGTTGAATATATATATATATATATATATATATATATATATATATATATATATATATATATATATATATATATGAAAAATGTCAAAGATCGCATCTTGATTAGGCTATATTATGCATGTACATAAAGGGGTTACTTTTTGCAAGATAGTAAACATAAGTACATCAAGGTGATTTATTTCATGATTCGAACAAACAGGTGGTAGAAGTTACTAAATAAAGTTTAAGAGTGATATTTGAAGTAGAAATACTAAATGCGAGCAAGATACATCATTTCTTATTCAAAAATCTCATAAAAGACATTATATAGGATATCAAAAGAAGATCAATAATATTTAGATTATAGAAATATTTTTATTATATAGCTAATTATTTGTTGATTAATTTGATATATAAGAGTTCCTTTTTTGTCCAGGGGAAAGAAGAGATACAAATTTTGAAAAAATAACCTCAAAATGACCAATCTGGATCTTTCAATCCTGATCTAGATGGGCCCGACTACAAGAGGGAACCTATGTCACCAACATCACATCCAATAGAGGTTGAAGGATCATTTTAAACCTTTGGTAGCTCCTATCTACTTGGGAGTTGTGGCCAACATCCACATGTATACACCACTACACACTACAATAGGGATCAGGTGTTTGAGGGGAAGGTTGGGACCCCCCGATAACCCTTGGATCAAGATTCAATGTAGAAGGGACCACCCCTTCATGCCCTTCCTCCCATACACAACTCATGTGTGACCTACACAGTAGCTCGTTGTGGCTCGCTGGTGATGCAGCCAACCCAAAGGCAGTTCTTTAGAACCACCACGAGAGGGCCAAACCACTCAGACCTAGGTTTGTGAACCTCTAGTCATCATGGCATGTGGATGGGATGGATAGAGTGAGGCATGCCAAGCTTTATAGGACTGATTATCCATGGAAGAAGATGACAATAAAGGGGGAGTTCTAGCATACAAAAAAGAAGGAAATGGGACAAAAAATGAAGAAGAAGAAAGGAAACCAAGAGTGGGATCAATTTTGTAAAGTGAGGTGAGAGTGAGGATGAATGGCTCTATAAAATTTGGGGTCAGTTGGGCTTAGAGCCATTGGCATCAAGCTACCATACATTAGAAGAAGATGAAGGTGGAGTCGTTGGATCCGAGGGGTGATATGAGGGAGGTGATCCAAGAGAAATGATTGATTGAAACCAACCCAACCACATGAATTGTTGAGTTTGAAAAGTAGTAGGAATGCATCCTTAATTGGTTTGCATGCTCATTCGAGCTCAATTAGGCAAAAAACATGCTAAATCAATGGCAAGACAAAAAATTACAAATTTTAAAAGGCCATATATTACACTATTGTGGTCCAATTGGGGTGATTTTCCCCATTGGAAAGATAACTAAATTGTAGCGCCCCTCCAAGTACATATACGCCAGAAGAAGAAAAACCTATGTTATCCATAACATAGGTGACTTGTCTTAGATGAATGTTAGAAAACATGATATACATAACAACAAGATACATGAAACAACATGCATTAATTTAAAATATATATTTAGACAATGTTCTTTGGAGTAGAAAACATATAATGCAAACGATCTCATCTTTGATCTAGAATCTAATACATGAAAGGTAGAAGATATCTAATCCATAACTATTCTTTGGGAACTTGATATTTGATATTCAAAGGTGTAGATGGCACCCCACCAAGCTAAGTCTTTGAAACTTCTACTTTGAAGCACTCAGTTAAAATTCCTTTGGTCCTTGATCTACAGACATCTCATCCCATGCTCATGCGAAAATAGAGACATACATCATTAAGAGACACTATACATTTTACAAGAACTAAAAATAAGCATATATAATTAAACGAAAATAAATTTGACATTACTTAACATTAAGAATTATACTCATATTACAACTTGAATTACATTAATGAATTAAGAAACATTACTATATTCATTCTCTATATAAATGCCAATGTGGGGCACATCATGCTTGGAAAGCCCATCCTTGGTAGGAATCCCATAACGACCATAAGGGTCCATCATGGAGTGAAGCATATAATAAGTTACTAAATTCTATTATCTTAACATTAACATCATTGTTTATATCTTGCCATCAATGTAAATTGTCCTTGTCCAATAATTGCACCAAAGTGCTCATTATTCTAGTAAAAGCTCATCTTAGTTGCACCAACACGATCATCAATTCCATAAAGGCAAACTAACATCCGTAGAAACAATTCACAACTTAAGTGTATTATCTTAATAATCATAGAATTTCTCCCTCTTAATCTTGAAATTAACATTTAATGATTTACATGATTCTTTCTTCAATGTCTTAGTCATTAAATGGTCATAGATTTAAAATAATGAGAATCATTGATAACCATCTGAATCTATGAATATACAAAACAACTTGAAATAATATAATCAAGCGCATCATCATTATCTTAATTTCATTCATTAACTTGGAATTTAAGGAATAATCCTAAATCATACATTACATATAATTCATCCAAGTTATATATGCATAGTGGCATGACCTTCTTACTAGGAGCAAAGCAAATCCTAATTTTCTCTATTCAAGAGTGAATCCTAAGTCTCATGAAATTAATATGATTTACATTAATTACTATCAAAATTAATATCATATACCCTAATATTAGGTGATTAGGAAAGCATGGTCCGAAATTATCAAATTAGGCTTTGAAATCCTTAAATCAAATCCATCATTGATAAATTATTCCAACACATATTTTCTCCTATTTTTTGACCATCCATTGATTTATGGTTAATTTAGGAAAAACTGCAAATCAGATGATGATATTATGATTATCGAAGATATCCAATAAAGAACAACTTCTCAATGTCCATGCGGCCACTGATGTGGTCATATAGGAACTGACCACTTGGCCAAGAGCCCATCCTTCAATGTATGTGTTGGGTGCCTACCCATATTTGGGATGAAAAGACTCACAACACCATATGGGTGCAAAATTATGTAGATTTAGAATAGAGTACAAAGGTGATAGAACCTCGTGGGGTCTTATTTCTTAAGGGAGGAGATGACCATCTTCATAAGTGCAAGATCAAACTGTGAAACCCATCAACCCAAAACCATGATTTTGAGAACATCCCCATTAGAAAACAATACTAGCATGTTCCCCATCTAGTTCCATACTCATGTAGTCTATGAATAGACTGTGAGGTGGTCGGAAGACATGTCACCTCCTTCCACATTGACCAATGTAAGGGATATCCTTATAGATTGAAAACCAATGAGGCATGGCTTGTAAAGTCATCTGGGAAAGTGAGATAGGTCCAGGTGGAGACAAAGAAACATTAATTATTTAGAATTGTGACTCAAGGAGTAGCTTCTCTGTGTGGATTTGTAAATTTTAGAAGCAAGAATAAAGAGGGGGAAACCGATATACCTTCACTTGGTTTAAATCGAAGGTCTGGGGAGATTCCAGTGGTTGTCATTGGCTCTCCTGTGACATCACCAATGGTGGCTGAGGTCAGATTGATCTTTTGGTATAGATCTTTAGGTGATGCACTGATGGAGAAGGGAAGCCAATAGAGGGGGAATTTGGGGGAAAGGTGAAGAGGGGATTTGGTTCCTTGTTCCTCCTTGATCATTTTTTGAAGGTTACTTATATAGGTATTGGTTTGGAGAGAATATAGTCACTACCAGAGTGGTAAATAGGGGAGTGTTAATGCAGATTTGGGAGTTTAGTAGTTCTAGGGCTCCAAAACCATAAGTTTTAGGGAGGAAAGGACTCTAAAGAATGAGGGGATGGTGAATAGATGGTCACCTTGGGCTACGATTCATTAAAGATGAAGAGGAAGGAATCTACAAGGGTCAAGTAACTACTACAACTCGGAAGGAGTCTTCTCGGGTGAGGGAGAAGACTCAAGAGGTTGTTGTCAGCTCTGAGACTAGGGATTCGACCCAAAAACTACTCAAGTATGTGTGACAATTCATATAATGTTGAACTATATGTGTATCTGTCCCATTAATTGAATAACGCATATTTCACTATTTTAAACTATATAGATTATTTTCTAAATTATTTGAGGTATCTTGGATTATCCTAAAGATATCAAATTTTGTTGGTTTGTTAAAATAATCAAATGGATCTCTTAAAACAAGTTAGTTTTTAGTCTTTAAGAGTCCCAACCCTCCATCATCTCCTTTTTAGGTTGAACACATATTTACACATTTATTATTGCTTAAAAATAGTTAAATGGTCATAATTAGGATTTAGTCCAATATCATTGTATTAAAGTTATATATTCATTATCAAGCCATATATGGTTATTAATAATGTCAATTTCTCTTTACATCCCGAGGTGACTCTTCAATAAATTTGGACCATAGTTGTTTGTATCTTCATTACAAATATCTTAAATTTTACTCCAACCTTGTCACATTTGAGGGTACCAAATTTGAATATGTAGTTGATATGATTTAAAACTTCATTAGAGTCACATATTATATAATTGGATCATACTTGGGGTAAAGTCATGTATGGATTCTTCCAACTAGGGTTTGAAGAATATTTTATATCATAACTCAAAATTAGGGACGTTACAACTCTACCCACCCTATAGAAGTTTCATCCTCTCAACATACTATTCACCTTAGGGTTTTAACTATTCTATGTATGTTAACCCTCTAATACGGTCTTAACATCTCATTACCTTACTTAAGATATGACATCCTCATGGTTAAACACAATTACATGAGAACTTGATTAACTTGACATGGTTTCATATTAGACTGGATTTTTCCTTGAGTTGATTTCGTCACTCCCTTGAATGCACCCACAATCCTCATAAGGCTGGTTACACTCACATAAGGTCGATTAAGCCTTACATAACATGATTTAGAGGACTATACCAAGATACCATGATTTGTTATACTTGAACATGATTATCATGATTATATGATTAATTAGCATGGCAGTGATTCATAGTGTTCTAATCATGTCAGTATAAACATCCCTTCATAGCTTGTACATGATCCACTCACTTATCCATGTGAAATTATCTATGCTTTATCTTACTACTTATATGATTAGATTTAGGCGATTGTATGTCTCAAACTTTTAATGCCAACTCTTGTTTTATTTGTCGCATTTGGATACATATTGGATAGTCATATATTCAGAAATGATATGTATTATCACACTTATCTTAGAACTTCCATCATGAACATTTCCCATACCACATGAACTTGAAAGTAAAATACAAGCTTGATCATGCACATAAAATTCTCTCCAGAAAACCCCATACGTTTGTGTCCCATACCGCAAAAATGTGGGAAAAAGAGAGAGAACTCAATATATAATTCTAGAGTTAACATAAAATCCAAAACATTAGTACTTATTTAAACTTGTGTCTCCTGACTAGACCTCTACTTTGATATCTTATATATTTCACTTTATTCCTCTATACATAGGGATAGAACATACAAATCTAGTTTTTTTCTGGTGGCCATCTACTTATTTCCTTCGATACCACATTGTATTATGTTAGTGGAAACAAACCTTATGTTGTCCATAACATAGGTCACATGGCTTAGAGGAATGTCACAAATCATGATATACATAAAACAAGATATACAAAACACCATGCAATAATTTGAAATATAGATTCATACAATGTTCTTTGGAGTAGAAAACTAATAATGTAAACTATCTCATCTTAAAACTAGAATCTAATACATGAAAGGTAGAAGAATTTTGAGGCATATATATTCTTTATAAACTTTATATTAGATCTTCTAAGTTGTTGATGGCACCCGGTCGTGCAAAGTTTTGGGAACTTCTACTTTGAAGCACTCACTTAAAATTCCTTTACTCCTTGATCTAGGGACATCTCATTCCATAGTCGTGCTAAAACATAGATATACATTCGTAGGAGACACTATACATTTATAACAACTAAAAATAAGGATATATACTTAAACTAAAATAAACTTGACATGACTTAAAATTAAGAACATCATGACATTTTAACTTCCATTTCATCAAGTAATTAATAAACATTGTTATATGCATTCTCTAATAACTTCTCACATGGGGCACACCATGCTTGAAAACCCCATAATTGCTAGGAATCCCATAACGACCATAAAGGCCCATCATTATGAGAAGAATATAATAAGTTACTAAATTCTATTATCTTACCATTTACATCATTATTCTTACCTTTCCATCAATGTAAATTGTCCTTGTCCAATAATTTCACCAAAGTGCTCATTAGGTCGATTGAGACTGATCTTAGTTGCACCAAAATTCTCATCAATGTCATAAAGGAAAAATAACATCGGGAAAAACAATTGACAACTTAAGTGCATTATCTTAACCATCATGATTTTTCTCCCTTTTAATCTAGAAATTAGCAATAGATGATTTACATGATTCTTTATTTAATGCCTTAATCATTACAAGATAATAGCATTAAACGAATGAGCACCATTGATGACCATGTGAATTGATGAATATAACTAACAACATGAAATAGTATAATCAGAGGCATCATTGTTATCTTAATTTCATCCATTAACTTGGAATTTAAAGCATAATAGTAAATCATACATAACATGCAATTCATCCAAGGTATATATGCATAGTGGCATGACCCGCTAACCTAGAGCAAAGCAAATCCTAATTTAGTTTCTCTATTCTAGAGTAAATCCTAAGTCTCTTGAAATTAACATGGTCTACATTAATTATTATCTTATTTAATATCATAAAAGCTAATATTAGGCCATTAGTAAAGTATGGTCTAGAATCATCAAATTAGTCTTTGAAAACATCAAAATCAGATCGCTCATTAAAAAACCTTTCCAACACATATTTTCTCATATTTTTCTGACCATCCATTGATCTAAATTGAACTTCAGAGGAACTAACCAATCAAATAATGATTAATGATTTTTGAAAATATAAAATGAAGAAAAACTTCTAAATGGTCACATGGTTGCTTATGTGGTAGTATAGGAACTGACCACTTGGTGGGGAGCCTCCTCCTTAGTGGATGCACTGGGTACTTGCCTAGATCTGGGGCAAAAAGACTGAAAACACCCTATGGGCCCTACAATGCCTATATCCAGAGAGGGATACAAAGGTGAAAACACCTTAAGGGGTCGTCATTCTCTAAGGAGGAGATGATGATCTTCCCATGCACGGGATCAAATTGTGAAACTCATCAACCCAAAATTGTGATTTTGAGAACATGTCTATTGGAGAACAACACTCACATGTTCCCCATATTGTTCCAAACTCATGGAGCCTATTAACAAGATATGAAGTGGTCGAAAGACCTGGAACTTCCTTCCACCATGACAAATGTAGGGTAGATCCTTATAGATTGAAAAATAAAGATGCAAGGATGGGAAAGTCCTCCTAGAAAGTGAGTTAGGTCCAAGTGGAGACAAAGAAACATTAAATGTTCAAAATCCAGACTCAAGGTGTGGGTGCTCTCCGTAGATTCATAAAATGCATAATAAGAACAAAGAGAAGGAAATCAATATACCTTCACTTGGGTCAAATTGAAGGTTCAAGGAGCTTCCAATGGCTGTCATTGACTCTCATGTGACCTCACCAGTGGTGGATGAGGTTAGGTTGATCTACCAGTGTGGATCTTTAGGCGATGCACATGCAGAGAAGGGAAGCCGATGATGATGGGATTTTGTTCCTCGTTCCTCCCCTTATCATTTATCTAAGGTTACTTATATAGGTGTAGGTAAGGGGAGACTAGAGTCACTTTTAGAGAGGGAATCAGTGGAGTACTAGTGTGGATATCAGAGTCCAGTAGTTCTTGGGATGTAAAACCCTATGTTTTAGGTATGAAAGAAGTCGAAATAATGAGGGGATGGTGAATAGATTGTTGACTTATGTTGGGATTCATCAGAGATGAAGGGAAAGGGGTATACAGGGGTATAGTCACCACTACGACTGGGAAGGAGTCCTCTCGAGTGAGGGAGAGGACTCAATAGGTCAATGTTACCTCCAAGACTAGGGGTCTTACCCTACAATCGGTCATGTCTATCTGAAAAGTAATAAAAGACTGAACTATAGGTGTATTTGTTGCACTAATTAAATTATGATTACTTTAGGATTTAGAATATATAAATTATTTTCTAAATGATTTGAAGGATCTAGGATTATCTTAAAGATAACAAATTTGGGTGTTTTGTTAGTTTAAGCATGATGATCTAGAAAAATTAGTTAGTTTTTAGTTTCTAAAAGTCCCAACCCTCCATCAACTCCTTTTTAGGTTGAAACCATATTCAAAAATGTATTATTGCTTAAAAGTAGTTAGAAGGTCATAATTTAGACTTAGTCCATTATTGTTACAGCCCTGATTTTGGGTTCAATTGCTGAGAAATGTAATTTCTCATATTAAAGATAAATTAACAAATAATGAATGAATGCATGATTTTCGTTTAAAATAGCCTTGTTGATTTGTTTGTGGGCTTTATTGGCTATTGGGCCCAATAACAAGAAAGGATAAGAGAAATTCCACTATTATCGAGTAAATAAGAAAATAGAGAAAAAGGAAAAGTGTGGAAACCTCTAGAAGGCAAAAGAATGGAATCCAAGGATGGATTTCGTACCTTTGGGTTCCTTGGGTGCCAAGGAATCCAATATTGAAAAGAAAGGGCAATAATAAAAGAAAAGATCCAATAAGTATTTCTTTATTAAGAAAGAAATTGAAAACATTGATGAAATGTGGAAAATATGTGAAAAGATGTATAATTGAGTTATTCTTGGTGGGATTTCGTATCCCAAGCATTCCTAATGTAGGAAGGAAAACCAATGAGGAAAATAAAAGATAAATAAAGAGAATTCCTCAAAAAGAACTATTTTAATAAGAAATAAAACAAGCTAATGTGGAATAATGCATATTGATGCATTTAAGGGTGAGGAGTATTCCTTAAAAAGGAATTTCGAATTCTTTGAGTTTCTTAGAATCTAAGGAAACCCAATGAAGAGGAAAGAAAGATAAAATGCCAAAATTATTAAATAAGAAAATAATGTGCATACATAATTAATGGATTGTAAAGAAGGAAGTATTTTCTACGAAATGAAAATAGAATTTCTTGCCTTTAGAATAAGGGGCAAGTACTAAGAGGATAAAAGAAGCTATTTTCGAAATCTTGAGCATAAAGAAATATTAAGGAGATAAAATTCAGATTTTCCTAATAACTAAGGGATATGAATAATTAGAAAAGAGAAGAATTTCTTTGTAAACAAGGAAAGGAGTTTCTATTGACAATGGGACTTACTCTCCTCATGGGTAGGCATGCTAGGATGTTGCTACCCATCTCTATAAAAGGAACGGATCCACAGACTCAAGCTTTCCCTTGTCTCCCACTCTTCTCCTCCTCCTTCTTCTTCAAACTCGTCCAAACCCTAACCTGAGTGTACCTCTATCCCTAGAGCAACGAGGGGGTCTACTTGTAGACTTGATGGAATCAGGACGTACCCACGACAACCGAGGAATAATTGGCCATCATCCCCTTGTGTTTGTCCACGCACAACACCGACAAGAGGGCTGCAAATTCACAGGAAGGCACAGGCTTGTTGTGCCTAGAACTGGCCGTTTCGGCCATGAGTTTCAGCTTGGTTGGTTGCGGCAGGGATGGTCAGAGGTGGGGCGGCCACTTCCGGCAAGCTGCAGGCCGTGCGGCGAGGGAGGAAGCCGTGTGGGCCGCTGCTAGGGCGACGCAGCACGCCATCGCAAGGAGGAAGATGACCCACGGGTCGTTGGACCATCTTGCCCCTCCGCGGGCTGAAGGCGCGGCTACTTAACTAAGGGTATAACCGTAATTAGGTTATATTTCCTAAAGCAATCGTTTTGCATGAGAGGGGTGACGTGGCGCACAGCCATTGGTCCATCAGGTAAATATTTGCTAAATTCATATCTCTCTAATGGTAGCTCGGATGAGTATGCATAAAATATGAAACTTGCTCAGAAAATCGAGAGGAATCTAAATAAAATATAATTGAAGCCTGATTCCTTATGCAATTCGAAATGTAATGGAAGATATCAACTTTAATGTAATGATGATTAAGAAACCCTATTTTGATATGATTAAAGTGATTAATAGGGTTTAATAGATGATTAATTTTGATATTAGCATATTAATGATAAAATAGAATATTAGGAAGAAAAAGGATGAACTTTGCATATAATTAGTTAATTTAGAGTTGCATATGCATAAATATACTTTAATGGGCCTTGAAACCCTAATGTTGGTACTTAGGACTACTAATGTCTTTAATTGCTCGATTTCATGAATAGAACTAAGTTTTCAGGGTTATAATCTATTTCAAACATTAAACGTTGTTAATTTGTGGATAAATACCCTAAAGGTAGTAATTAGAGTTTTCTCATGAATCAAGGTAGAATTAATTATTAATAACGTTCATATGAGTAATAGAACATAATGAATTACAAATTGATGATAAATAAGCATAATGATCTTGTCATGGATTAAAAGGATAAAAATGACAGTTTTAATGTAAGATAAGTTTAATGGGTTTAATTGATGGATAATGATGCCTTTAATTTGAAAATAAGGTTAAATGTTGTTAAGGGATAACCTTAATATCTTTTGTGAATAATTAGGGAAAGATGAAAGGAAACCCTAATTGCAATAGAAACCCTAAAAATGAAATAGTAACCCTAGGGCTCGAATAAGGTCTATTAGAATTGGATACCATGATCAATGACAGAATATAATGGATGTTTGTTATAGGATCTTATTGAATGCTTGTTTGCCTATTGTTGATTGGACTATTCTGTCTCAAATCTGCATGTACATCTATGTGGTTATGCTTATGACTACCCGAATTAGTTTTTTGGGGTTTTATCGATGTTTCCATCGTGGCTTGAAATAAACTGTTGGATGCATTTAATTCTTGCAAATTATAATGTGAATATGACTATCATCTAAGATATGTGCCTACTAGCTCAGATTGTAGTCCCCTCTGTAGCTTTATAGATTGACCTAGTAAATGGGTACCAATGGAGGTAGGTCCATCAGGTCATTAAATGACTTAGTAAATGGCTACCAATGGGGTAGGACCATCAAGTCATTATGAGTCAGGTATTGGGCTACCTATGGGTAGGGCCATGCGACTCCATAACCCTAGGTATTGGAAACCTATGTGGTAGGGCCATGGGGGTAAGGATCCACCATATGAGAGAGGTGGTATCCATGTCCACTGTAGGGACGTTACAGAGAAAGGGGATAGGAAAGGATTGAGTAGTATTGCTTAAAAAGTAATCTTGGATGTTAAATGATATTTGGTTGATTACATTGTTAACATAGTTGAACAATTATTGTTTCCCCCACATACCAGCTTCGGATGACCGACGTTTTGTTTGTCCGCGTTTTAGGTACAATGAAAAGAACAAACAGTAAAGTGGTATATGTGGAATTGAATGAGAAGTAATGTGCACATGAAGATTAGTTATATTAGTATCATCATGGATAGAAGTTTAGAAATCCCAGATTTTAAAAGGGAAACAAAGTTTTATTTTATACCAATTTTCAGTTTAGTTGGTAAAGTTTATTAATTATTATTGATTATTTGTCGAACATTTGATCCTGTTAATTGAATAACGACTCTTTCCTTCGGGTCTCCCTTAAGTAGGGGTTACCGAGAGGCGGGGTCGTTACAATTGGTATCAGAGCATAGGTTCCTCAATTAATCTTTAATAATTATTAAATTTTACAAATTCTATAGAACCCAAGGGAGTTATTAGAGGATTATCCGAAAGACAGAGGTGTCTAGAAAAGGATCACGACCGCGGGCTGGCAATATTTTCCTCCGCACCGCTAGTCGGAATACGAGGACTCCCGGATCCATGTGACTGCCTGGCCAAAGTCTTAGGGTAAGAATCGAAATAAGATACCTTTAGAACTCTCTCAGCTTGTTCATCCCTTCTCAACTCAAATTCTATTAAGGACCTTAAGGATTAGGGCTTCCTCTCTTCTCCTCACCCTCTTGGGGTATGGGTAAGGTTGATAAGGATTAATGAATCCTCCACCAAATTAATAAAAAGCATGTAAATAAGATGTCATGGACATAAGCTTAATAGAGTAAGCATAAAAGGAATAGATACATGCTTAGGTTGTATGACACGAGTTGTCATTGCCCTCAGGAGAGACCTGAGGATAGACCTCCTTGGTAGGAGGATGAGTAGAGAGAGTTAGTCTTAGAGGTAGAGACCTCCATTGAAGGTAGAGACCTAGCACATCCTTTGAGGATGATGGTAACCCTAACCCTAAGTGAAGGTTAGAGAGAGGGATGACATGATGAGTTAGATGTCATGATTGATCGAGTGTTTGGTTGGTCATGCCTTTGGGATTCCATAAGAGGGTAGACGACCTAGTACCTTTGGCGACCCAACCTTGGAGAGGGTCGCGCATGCCATAGCAAAGGATAGCTCCTTCGTGGATGAGGTTAGAGAACCTATAGTTACTCTATGGGCTTAGGCAAGTAGGGTATAGCTTGATGAAATCCTGGTTAAGAGTTCATGATGGATGGCTTATGAAAGGGGTCTGGATGCTCTTGAGCCAAACATGAGTGGAGAATAGGCTTCAACCACATAGGGGTATGCTTGTGAGCATGAGCCTTCATGGAGAAGGGACCTCTAGTAAGTATGGTTGGAGGTGGAATTATCTCTAGAGAGAGGAAGCAGAACCCCAACAGGGAGGTTGGAAGCCTAAAACCCCAAAACTTGAGGAATAGTGGGGAGTCAAGAATGATGCGACCTAAGTGGATGATGGTGGTTGCCTTATGCTTGATCCCTGAAGGCTGATGATATCTTGGTTGCCTTTAGAGGAACCAAACCCTAGAGAGAGGACGATGCTTCTAGTAACCAGGGTATAAGTGGTTACCTACTGGATGAGATAAAGAGTGCCTTAGACCCTGAGGAGGTTTAAGTACCCTGTTGTGAGGTTTTATACCTAGTTGAATGTCCTTGAGGAGGACTCAACTATGAGGTGTTTCTCATATAAAAGGATCATGGGAGTACATGGCATACCTTGGACATGATTGATCCATGGTTAAGAGATTGAGCACGCAGTTGGATATCCAAAGGAGAACCTACGGTTCCTAGGCCTAAGAGGGGAAGTAGTATACCCGATGATCATGATGAGATTTGAGTCTCTATAGTTTCAAGCATGGTATTCCTCATGGGTAGAGGAATAGGAAACCCCTTAAGTTGAGGGTATGTTTGATGAACCCCCTCGCAACTAAGTTGAACTAATGTTGAGGATGAGAACAAGTACGACCTAGCATGGTTTAATAGGTGATCAGCTTGTGCTTTAATAGCTATCGGGTTAGACATGATCATGCGAAGGTAAACCCTAAGGACAGTTGTGACCTTGTCATCAAAAGTTGTAGTTTCCTCCCATCCTAGGAGAGGGACCCTTTGGTAGGGTGTATACCAGTTTTGTTGGGTTTGAGGTAACCTATAGAAGTCCCATAGGATCTTGAGAAGCTAAGTGAAAAGTACATGGAATGAGAATGAACCTATAGGCCCATATATAACCATCTCTAAGTGCATGTGGATGTGTTACCATGGAGGTAACCGGTATGGGGCCTGTCCAAGGTAGACAGGATGCCTTGACCCCTATGAAGGATGAAAGTTAGTTGAGAATGCGGAGAGAGATGATGAATGCTTGGGTAAGGTTCTAAGTTGAACATGTACTATGATATAATCCTAAGTCTATCCTAGGGTCAGGTAGGGATAAGACCGATGGAAGAAGGCGTTGCCTAATTCCCTAGTTGCACATGACCATAGGGTCGGGAGGTAACAACTATCATTGTCCTAGGGCCATGGGTTAGGAGATTGATCACCTTCATGAACTCATGGGACCCAAAGGGTAGATGAGTAGGGAACTCTCTGGATGCATAAGGGAAAAGGGATGACCCCAAAAGTGCCGACACCCTATAAACCTAGAGGAGATGGCCAAGGATTGTGTGGTGACCCAAGTAGGTTTTAGATCAGTTTTCCATGGAAGTAAATTTTGATATCATGATGTTTGTGATGTGGAGACATGAGTTGCACGCTTCAACTTAGATTTGAAGGTGTACTGGCAAGGTGGGATGTACCATCTCTACTCCTGGAATGGGAAGAACTCTGTATTTGGATGGCCGCCAAATGCTTATTTCTTCTTGTTATGGGAGTGAGAGATAGGACAGTATGCATGCCTTACACCAAGGATAAATATGATGTAAGTTGGAATGTGGCTACAAGATATGAGGATAGAGATGATAACATACCTTGGTGAAGTGAATGATACATGGATGGTTCGCAAACACCAAGAGAGGTAGTGTAGTCAGCTTATGAGGATGTTTTATTAGGAACTATGTGGAATTTGCAAGTTAACCAAGGTCGAGTTCGATCACAGTGATGATGAGCTCAGAGCTTCTTGATGAAGATAGACTTAGAGTTTAAGATGAGATGATAAGTATAATACATGGAGGTGTATGCTAACTAACACTTAAGGATGAGAGGTGGTGAGGAATGCTCTGTTTGAGATATAGTGCCTAGTTTAGCTGAAAGCTAGAAGAAGTGGAGGTGGACAGGCCAACCTTAAGTTTGGAAAAAGAGATAAGTTGAACAAGAAAGGTGGTTGTTTGGAAAGCCAGAACTGTTGAGAAACCCCGGATGCACTCCTTTGGAAAGAAAGGTGATAAAACCCTGATTAGAGTGGTGTAGGGTTTCTGAGGAATCAGCTGGAGGAATCATGACACGCTGGAGATCATGATCATCATATACCATGATATTACTGAGATAGTAAGAGATAGTAGCACTTTGGATGCTTAAGATGAAGATGCATGTAGCTTGTAGCCATGCATGATAGAAGTGAAGGACGAACACCAGTAACCCAGTGTATCGATATAGAGGATAAAAGAGTCTACGAGAGAGAATGGGAGTTCATTACTATGGATGTTGTGGTAAGACTCCCCTAGACCAAGGAGGGTCGAAGTGCAATATGGGTTATGGTAGATCGCCTTACCTAGATGACATGAGAAAGGAAGAGTGTTGAACTACTTAAGGGAGAAGATGGTTCAACCACACAAAGATGTGAGTTCCAAAGTTCTTGGATATGACCAAGGTTCACTTCCATGAAGTGGAAGTAGATACATGACAAGCTTGATGATTGTATAGTTTATCACACCTAACTAATGGTTAGCATGATCCAGACTAAAGGGTCTGATGAGAGCAAGTGTGCTTGTTTAGGGTGATACTAAGAGACAGTTCTAACGATGTAATGTTAACCACCATAACCTTTATTGGGATGCAAGAAGTCTTATAGAGAGGATGTGTCGGTCACCACTTCATTAAGATGATGTTGGTGAAGGAGGCCTCACGAAGGTCAGAAAAGAACCACAGTGTGTGTAGATGAAGTCGCTTTGATCGTACAATGGCTGAGAGAGAGAGCCCAGTGGTGACATGAGTCACAAGCTGATGCAAAGCAGACTGACATGCAGTTCACTATGGGAGAATATGTGATGTGAAAATCTGACCCCTCTAAGCTATAGCTGAGAAAGCTAAGTCCTCGATATATGGGTCCATTTGAGATGGATTGGTGGAGCTGGTTGTGTAACCTCACCCCTCAGGATAAAATGATGTGTCGCATGAGTCCGATCTAGAGCACTATGTGAGGTACCCAAGCTAGGTGCTGAGCCCTGAACCTATTCAGCTTTTGAAAGGATGAAAAGTCCTGAGTCACCTATGAGGGTACGATATACCAAGGTAAGAAAGAACTCAGATGGAAGAAAATGAGATAATGAAGGTTCTTGGGAAACACCATGGAAAGGGTGAAGCCACATGGAAGCCCTGATGGACATAAGAAGGCTTATCCTATTTTGTTTGTTTGCTTGATGGAATTTTGAGGGCAAAATTCTGATAAGAGGGGAAGGATGTTACAACCCTGATTTTGGGTTCAATTGCTGAGAAATGTAATTTCTCATATTAAAGATAAATGAACAAATAATGAATGAATGCATGATTTTCGTTTAAAATAGCCTTGTTGATTTGTTTGTGGGCTTTATTGGCTATTGGGCCCAATAACAAGAAAGGATAAGAGAAATTCCACAATTATCGAGTAAATAAGAAAATAGAGAAAAAGGAAAAGTGTGGAAACCTCTAGAAGGCAAAAGAATGGAATCCAAGGATGGATTTCGTACCTTTGGGTTCCTTGGGTGCCAAGAAATCCAATATTGCAAAGAAAAGACAATAATAAAAGAAAAGATCCAATAAGTATTTATTTATTAAGAAAGAAATTGAAAACATTGATGAAATGTGGAAAATATGTGAAAAGATGTATAACTGAGTTATTCTTGGTGGGATTTCGTATCCCAAGCATTCCTAATGTAGGAAGGAAAACCAATGAGGAAAATAAAAGAGTAATAAAGAGAATTCCTCAAAAAGAACTATTTTAATAAGAAATAAAACAAGCTAATATGGAATAATGCATATTGATGCATTTAAGGGTGAGGAGTATTCCTTAAAAAGGAATTTGGAATTCTTTGAGTTTCTTAGAATCTAAGGAAACCCAATGAAGAGGAAAGAAAGATAAAATGCCAAAATTATTAAATAAGAAGATAATGTGCATACATAATTAATTGATTGTAAAGAAGGAAGTATTTTCTACGAAATGAAAATAGAATTTCTTGCCTTTAGAATAAGGGGCAAGTACTAAGAGGATAAAAGAAGCTATTTTCGAAATCTTGAGCATAAAGAAATATTAAGGAGATAAAATTCAGATTTTCCTAATAACTAAGGGATATGAATAATTAGAAAAGATAAGAATTTCTTTCTAAACAAGGAAAGGAGTTTCTATTGACAATGGGACTTACTCTCCTCGTGGGTAGGCATGCTAGGATGTTGCTACCCATCTCTATAAAAGGAACGGATCCACAGGCTCGAGCTTTCCCTTGTCTCCCACTCTTCTCCTCCTTCTTCTTCTTCAAACTCGTCCAAACCCTAACCTGGGTGTACCTCTATCCCTAGAGCAACGAGGGGGTCTACTTGTAGCCTTGATGGAATCGGGACGTACCCACGACAACTGAGGAACGATTGGCCATCATCCCCTTGCGTTCGTCCACACAAAACACCGACAAGAGGGTTGCAAATCTGTAGGAAGGCACAAGCTTGTCGTGCCTAGAACTGGCCGTTTCAGCCATGAGTTTCAGCTTGGTTGGTTGCGGCAGGGATGGTCGAAGGTGGGGCGGCCACTTCCGGCAAGCTGCAGACCGTGCGGCGAGGGAGGAAGCCGTGTGGGCCGCTGCTAGGGCGACACAACGTGCCATCGCAAGGAGGAAGACGACCCACGGGTCGTTGGACCATCTTTCCCCTCTGCGGGCTGAAGGCGCGACCACTTAACTAAGGGTATAACTGTAATTCGGTTATATTTCCTAAAGAAATCGTTTTGCATGAGAGGGGTGACGTGGCACACAGCCATTGGTCCATCAGGTAAATATTTGCTAAATTCATATCTCTCTAATGGTAGCTCGGATGAGTATGCATAAAATATGAAACTTGCTCAGAAAATTGAGAGGAATCTAAATAAAATATAGTTGAAGCCTGATTCCTTATGCAATTCGAAAAGTAATGGAAGATATCAACTTTAATGTAATGATGATTAAGAAACCCTATTTTGATATGATTAAAGTGATTAGTAGGGTTTAATAGATGATTAATGTTGATATTAGCATGTTAATGATAAAATGGAATATTAGGAAGAAAAAGGACGAACTTTGCATATAATTAGTTAATTTAGAGTTTCATATGCATGAATATACTTTAATGGGCCTTGAAACCCTAATGTTGGTACTTAGGACTACTAATGTCTTTAATTGTTCGATTTCATGAATAGAACTAAGTTTCCAGGGTTATAATCTATTTCAAACATTAAAAGTTGTTAATTTGTGGATAAATACCCTAAAGGTAGTAATTAGAGTTTTCTCATGAATCAAGGTAGAATTAATGATTAATAACGTTCATATGAGTAATAGAACATAATGAATTACAAATTGATGATAAATAAGCATAATGATCTTGTCATGGATTAAAAGGATAAAAATGATAGTTTTAATGTAAGATAAGTTTAATGGGCTTAATTGATGGACAATGATGCCTTTAATTTGAAAATAAAGTTAAATGCTGTTAAGGGATAACCTTAATATCTTTTGTGAATAATTAGGGAAAGATGAAAGGAAACCCTAATTGCAATAGAAACCCTAAAAACGAAATAGTAACCCTAGGGCTCGAATAAGGTCTATTAGAATTGGATACCATGATCCATGATATAAAATATTGGATGTTTGTTTCAGGATCTTGTTGAATGCTTGCTTGCCTATTGTTGATTGGACTATTCTGTCTCAAATCTGTATGTACAGGTATGTGGTTACGCTTATGACTACTCGAATTAGTTTTCCGGGGTTTTATCGATGTTTCCATCGCTGCTTGAAATGAACTGTTGGATGCATTTAATTCTTGCAAATTATAATGTGAATATGACTATTATCTAAGATATGTGCCTACTAGCTCAGATCCTAGTCCCCTCTGTAGCTTTATAGATTGACCTAGTAAATGGCTACCAATGGAGGTAGGTCCATCAGGTCATTAAATGACTTAGTAAATGGCTACCAATGGGGTAGGACCATCAAGTCATTATGAGTCAGGGATTGGGCTACCTTTCGGTAGGGCCATGCGACTCCATAACCCTAGGTATTGGCTACCTGTGTGGTAGGGCCATGGGGGTAAGGATCCACCATATGAGAGAGGTGGTATCCATGTCCACTGCAGGGACGTTACACAGAAAGGGGATAGGCAAGGATTGAGTAGTATTGCTTAAAAAGTAATCTTGGATGTTAAATGATATTTGGTTGATTACATTGTTAACATAGTTGCACAATTATTGTTTCTCCCACATACCAGCTTCGGCTGACTGACGTTTTGTTTTTCGGCGTTTTAGGTACAATGAAAAGAACAAACAGTAAAGTGGCATATGTGGAATTGAATGAGAAGTAATGTGCACAGGAGGATTAGTTAGATTAGTATCATCATGGATAGAAGTTTAGAAATCCCAGATTTTAAAAGAGAACCAAAGTTTTATTTTATACCAGTTTTCAGTTTAGTTGGTAAAGTTTATTAATTATTATTGATTATTTGTCGAACCTTTGATCTTGTTAATTGATTAACGACTCTTTCCTTCGGGTCTCCCTTAAGTAGGGGTTACCGGGAGGTGGGGTTGTTGCAATTATTGTCCAATTAAAGTTATATATACATTATCAGGTTGTATTACAGTCATTAATCATGTAAATTTACCTTTACACCCCAAGGTGGATCTTTAATTAATTTGAACCATAGTGTTTTGGTATCTTCATTACAAATATATTAACATGTATTCCATCCTTTTTTCATTAATGATGTCAACTTTAAATATGTAATTGATTTGATTTAAAACTACATTAGAGTCATATGTTATACAATTGGAGCTTGTTTAGGGTAAAGTCAAGTATGGATTCTTCCAACTAGAATTTTTAAGAAGTTGTAAATCATAATTCAAAGATAAGGTGGTTAAAAAAATTCTCTATGACTTGACATACATTCTAAATTATGATCAGGACACATATTAGGTTGAAATTAATTTGCAATATGATGACATGTAAATGATTTGAAACATAGGCCTAAAGGCAAATGGAGTGTCACCACAAGGCACATGTACATAAGACAAACCAATTGAGCATCAACACATTCAATTAGATTCAAGTGTGAAAGAAAAGAGTGAATATGAAGTGCAAGCACATATGTGAGAAAAGAGAAAGGTCCATGTTATCACATCCTTCCCACCTTAAAAGGATGTTTTCCCTCAAAATTAATTCAATCCATAAATCAATATTGGGATTTCATATACCATATCACAACTAATTTGACATTCATTTAGTCATCAACAATAGTTAAAACTTGAGCAATCGAGCCTCATGGTCAAAGTATAGTCAAATTGATTATTAAATAGGAAATATTATCACATGAGTTACAAATCTAAAGAGATCATCATGTGGATAAAAAAATTGGAGATATCACATTTGAAGTCAAACAAATAGAGCGCTTCAAATCAAGAGTAAAGAATGACGTTCAATCCCACTATTTAGGGTTCTATCTTATAAATTGACCTAGGTGGAGTTATACATCCATGATTGACATTTTGTATTTCAACAATTTTAGACAAACATTGTATTAAAATCGTGATTCCATATACAAATATAATGGAAGGTTTCACATACTCCATATGATAGCTAAACCCTAAGTCATAGATCAAGAGGATCAACATATTCATTAGCTCAAAATTTTAAAATTTTGGAATATTAAAGTCAATAGTCTTATATCCAGGGTGACCTCAAGATCTAGAATAAGGTGATCATAGGAGTCAAATAAAAAGTAAGGCCAATAAATATGAGTTAATATTTTGATATCCATCATTGATGTTGGACTTTGAATCTATATGTCCAACATTTTGGAGCTATGTTTAGTATTCCTACATAGACTAAGGGGTAATTATTCATCCATATTCATTAATAAAGTAGGAATCAAGCAATTTTCAATATATCTATGCCCAATGGTATTGAGGTTGATGAGTGATCTAGACCTAGGTCATTGTAGGAATCCAACCACAAGGTATAGTCAACATCATTATATTTCAAGATCATTGTCATATTGAGGTTCAATATTGAGTGGAAATATCATCATTAACTTAATATATTAGCAACATAGGTCAAGAAATCAAAATCATGTAGAAGGGGCTACCTTTTCAGATGTAAATAATCAACAAGATGAAAATTAATAGGTGGTCATAATGGGGATGTGGCCTAGGTTAGGGGAGTCATAAGTCAACTAACATCCCAAGCTAGCACATTATACTACATTAGTCATGAACCATCAAGTATATACAAATAGGAAGATTATCAATTATCAAATCGTACGTCATAAGGTCATTAGTTCAAGGTTCAAGATAATAATAGGGAAACCATATTTCAAGATTTTTCAATGTCAAGTCATAATTCCATTCCCTTCCTTTTAGGATCAAGGGAAGGGTGCAGTTTGGACATTGAGAAGTCAAATGGGAACTCAAAAGTATTAGAATAAGATGGAATAATGAGGTCCACATCCATCATATTATTCAAAATGAAGATTACCAATAGGCATATGAATCAATAGTTGTAATGCCTCTTGTGTCAAAGTTTTTTACCATAATCTAGGGATCCAAAGACATAGTCATATCAAATATGGCTCCGTTACATATCCGTAGGTGAGATTTTCTTAATTGTGTTTGAGGTTTGATGAAAATAGGGATAACATAGGTTCAATCAATAGGGACATCATCAATCATGACGTATAAAACATGAGTTTCATCTTATTACACCACATCAAGGATTTTGTGATTTACTTCAAACATAGAAAGCACATATATCTGATTCGGTACATTATGTTTGCATAACCTTACATATAAGTACATTACCTTCATGAGTATTTCCATTAAGAAAATTATTGGTTTTCAATTCAAGGTAAGATCATGACATTATCATCATATTCAACTTTCATGGTTCCATAACAATTTTAGTTTTTCCCATGCATGAACTACCCATAATTGAAAATTCATGTGATTAATATGCATGACAGATGAATCACATGAGGATATGAGAAGACCGACTAGTCATAATAGGTGAATTCTACAAGACACTCTATACTTTAAGGAAAGGATCCTAATAAAATCTTGAGTCCACTTTGGATGGTTAGGTTTGTAAAGGAACTAAACCACCACATTTTTTGGATAGGAGGTGATTACTAGACAAAACCTCCAAGTTTACCACCATACATATTGCCTTAGTTTCACCATTATGGGTTTTGGTTCTTTCTAGGTTCATAAGGTGTGTTATTCCTTAAACATTTATGGAGTCATGTGTGTATGGCTCTAATACCATTTTTCATTGAAGTATTTGTTACCCTCATCCTACACGCACTGAATATAGAGTTAGTTGAAGTAGGGCTTGGGAATCCATCCTTAAAATGGCACAATTATTTCACACATACAATATATATGTAAAGGCAAGAACAAAAAAAATATAACAAGGTAAATAAAGGGGATAGAGAAACACGTACCCAGTTCTATTTTAGGATAACTCATTTGTGTTTGCGGTTGTAGTGGATCTTCATTTTCCATCTAAAATTTGATAAACCAAATATATTAATGCTAAAGAGTTAAGTACACCTTGAAAGACAAGTAAGCAAGGTTAATATTATATAATAGGTGCTTTACTAGAAACATCATAATAAACAAGAATAAAAAACAAGGAGAGAACACTTAATGACATCCCTTTATTGAAATCATGTTATTAGGTTCTTTATACATTATATTTACATTAGGCCTTTGACCTCTTCCAAGGAAGGGTATGTGATGGGCATTTGAGTTTCAAAGCCTATATGTCACCTTATATATACACGAGGGACATCAAGACCAAAGTCAATGAGCTAATGTTATTTCAAAACAAGTTTTGTGCTCTTACTCTGTGAATTCAGGAAGGTACATAATGGTTATATGATACATTCCAAGATTTATGTTCAAGGTTTTTCAACATAGTATAATCAAACATGAAAGTAGTATTAATAGGAACAATAGCTCAAACTAGTAACTAAGTATTCAAGCATTCACATGAGCATACATACAAACAAGACAATGTTATGGTAGGGACAAGATATTAAGCATGCCTTTTGAGTAGTGAGCAAGTTGTGATTCTTGAGTAAGCTTCTAGAGAAGGTCCATCCAACATAGGACCTAATGTATAAAAATACATGATAGAGGGTCTAATATCAGTTGGATAAGATAGTCACTATATCTCATGTGGATGTTTCCCCTAGTTCTAGGTTTCAAAAAGTTTTAGCATATAGCCATCAGGTCAACATGCATGCATTTAATCTACATAGCCCCAGAATCAACATTAATCCCTAGATGTTGGTGAATAATACACATTACAAGTGATACAAGACAAAGATGAACTCCTATTTAGAAATAGTGGCATCATGATATTTATATTATCATCGAGGTTTAAACCGGAAAGATTATAACTAGTCATACTCGAACAATCTCATGCAAAATTGTCACATACTCAACTCATATGATCATAATGGTGAAATGATTTAGATCAAGTTAGCATTTTAGAGTTATAGTATAATGGAGATACTATTTTGAAGTCATGAAGATACCATGGATAGCATGGGAACATCATTCTTGCAAGATTGGAGTCAAATAATCAACATATGCAGTAGATCGTATTAGGTATCTATAACAAACTAAAATCTAAATATATTCTCTTTTTGACCCTTTTCCCATACTTGTCCTATCTTATCTTTTTTGTCCTTGATATTGAATTTGTGGAATTATTAGTGGTTAGGAGTGCATTTGATCACCATTTATGCCAATGTATGGGTTTATGCACAAATACCTCAGTAAATGTTTTTAATAAGGATCTAAATACAAATGTACCACTTATGTGAGATAATGATAACATAAACTCATTTTATAATTTTCTATAACCTTCTGGAACAAGGAAGAGATAAGAGATGAATAATAACTCTCTAAACAAGATAATAAGACATTGAATTATTTAATATGAGGAAAAACAGTAAAATTAGATAATGGATAAAAATTCATAAAAGGAAGACTAATTGGTTAAAGATAACTTGATATTCTTTTTCCTTGGGTTTGGATTTTCTTGGAGGCCAAGTTTCATTATTTTGGATAATAATAATTATATCTATTTTATTTAGAAAAGAAAAAGTGATTTTTCTTCAAAATATAAAATAAGTCATTTATTGACTCTAAAAGTGGCAACTAATCTTATATCAGAAATCTACACATTGAAAGTAGCCTTTGGGTGAATTTCCATGTAATTTATATAATTTTAATGTTTATGAGAGAGAAAGTGGAATTAAAGACGAAATATTAAATTATTCCAAAGAATAAATTAATGGCCAATTCGTGTTCCATATGTTTTAGTTTGCTTGGGGATGACGTTTCACAAAAATTGAGTAATTCTAAAAGTCTCTAATGTCATAAGAAAGAGAAAATATGAATTCTATTAAAATAATTAAATTAAATATCTAGAATCTTTGAAAGTGAAAACTAATGCCAAATTCAGATTTTGCATATCCAAAATAGGTTAGGCCTCAAATTTCAATTAATTGGGAGGTTGTTTGCACCCTCTATCGAGGAAAGAGAAAATGTTTAATATTTAAATATTGCACTTTAGTTTGAATCGGATTTGGAAATGACATTATATGTCACGTGCTAACTGTTGATGCATGCAAGATCTAGACTGTCAAATCATGATATGAAGGCCCACATGTCATCTTCTTTGTGGAGTCGGACATGAATAGTGCAACTCAAAAGTTGGATTTTCAAATTAGGTTTTCTCGATACATACCCAATGAAATCACACGATTTTTTCTCCATTATTTTCCAAATATGATTCGACTTCCATTGTAGCCTTGTATTTTTTCATCTAGGAAATAGGAAAACCCCAAATCTTGGGCTAAAGTCTCGGCGCCACCTCCTTCCTCTCTACTTCTCTCATTTTCAAGTATAAATAACCACACCCTGATCTTCCTTGGCTACTTTGTGACCTCCCTCTCGATCCAATTTCTCCTTTGTGCTAATGACCTTGCTTTTAGTGGTCTCAGTTCAAGCTTGGTTTATGACAACTGTTTCTCTCGCCTCTCATCTCCTCTGACCAATTCTCTCTAGCATGAGTTCCTTGCACCTTCTTCTTTTCCGTCTATGCTCTCAATTTCCCATTTGGTTGGTCATTGCAAAAATGCCTAATTTTTCTAGAGCAAGAAGCTCCTTCCCACTATCCATTGTGTCAGGGAAGTGGGGGGAAGAATCCCCTATGGTTGGTTACCATTTTTCCCCTCTCATTTCTCTTCTTTCCTTTCTTTCTGGCGTGAGGGTAGTCTTGTCTTTTGGTTTTGTTTTGCTTGCCTTTGATGTGTGGCTAACTGGGTGTGGACCGAAGACTTGGCCGCCTGAAATTGGGCCAAGTCACGTGGCCCGCCCCTATCCCTCTCCCTCTTGTAATATTTTTGATTTGATTTTTCTAAATTTTCTAATTGGTTGATTTTCTAAAAATCAGATCTTTTAATTTACTTGTCCAAAAATTAAGTAGGAATATGTTTTGGAATTAGAAAAATGTGTTCTTTCTAATAAAAATAGTTTTAATGCCCAATTTCCGTGTTTTTAAAAGGATGATATTTAAGTATGAATTTAATGCTTAAAATCCATAAAAATTGTAACTTTAACAATTAACTTCAAAATTAACATAGTGTCTAGGGCTCCGGGCGATCTGGTCTCCGACGCGCGATGGTCGTCGTCCTCTCTTTCACTTTAGGGCTTTTCTCTTGCAGGTCCAAGGATAGCTATGGGTATTAGATCCTACCGGTTGGCTGTTTCTCTTCCAGGATGGAGGACGATTTGGTGGAATGGTGTGAGAAGATGCGGATTACGGAGGCAGAGGCAGAGATTTCATAGGTGCATGAAGACGGAGGGCTGGCGATGGTAGAACATGTAAAGTTGGCTCTGGTGGTGCGAATCTGGATGGAAAGATTGTATAATTTCACAGCAATGAAGCAAACCCTAGCGCAAGCATGGGGATTGGCAGATGCAGTGCTCTTCAAGTCGATCGATCTGGTGACATTTGTGATCCAGTTCACGAACTAGAAGGACAAAGTGAAGGTGCTCGAGGGTGGCCCATGGAATTTAGACAATAAACTACTGCTTCTGAAAGAGGTAGATGCATCTGATCAACCGGGGAAGATTCAGTTCAGAACAAGTGATATCTGGATTCGGCTATACAACTTGCCTCTCGGGCTAAGGTCGGTGGAAGCAATAAGGAGCATAGATGAGAAAATTGGTCCGGTATTGAAGCTGGACTGTGATGATCTTGGATGCGAAACCTCTGCAAGGGTTAGGGTGACGATTGATGTAATTAAACCTCTGAAACGAATCCAAAAAGTTAGAGGAAGGGAAGGGGTGGTGTCGATCGTGGAACTGAAGTATGAGCGACTTCCAACCTTCTGCTTCTTGTGCGGGATACTCAGCCACAACGACAAAGATTGCATGGAGTTCAAGGAAGAAGAAGGTTCCAGTCGGGAGTGGGGTTCTTGGCTGCGGGCGTCGCCGTGGAAGCAGAGAGTGTCGGTCGTGGAAGAACTCCTCGGCGGAAGGAAACTGGGGTCGCAGAAGACTATATTCTTTCGTACATGCACCGGAAGTAATAGCAGAGGGGAGAACTTTAAGGCCGTGGTGTCGGCTGGGTCGTGGATGAGAGAGCAGGTCGACAAGGCGCACTCCGGGTTGCGGGGTAAAGGACAAAAATCTGAGGAAGTAGGTGGTGGGAAAGTGATGGAGGTGGAGATGTGTACACAGCAAGGGGAAACGGAGAAGGAGGGATGTCGACCAGGTGGAGAGGATAAGAGACGGCATACGATGGATGAGTTGTTGGGAGTGTTCAAAGAAGTGAGCGTCGACCACTGCCAGCACTCGGTGCAACCAGCGAGGGTGCCGGAAACGGGTCCTAAGGAAGGGGGAGGGAGCAGGATGGGCAAGGATGCATCTCCGAGGCAGGGTGAGGGGATGGAGATGGCCACGATTGCGGTGGTGGGGAGGACGGAAAGACTAGGGTCAGCGGTGTCGTGCGACGCTGCTCCAGTGCATCGTTGTAGAAAACCAGCGGAAGGGGTGGTAGAGAGCGACTGAGCATCTGAGGTGAACAGGGAACCAAACGGTGGAGGAATAGCTAGCCAGTAGAGTGGGGGTGTGGGTAAGACGTTGCACATCCGCAAGGTCGTACTTCCGATTGACCCTGCGAGGTATCCGGGGAAGGAGGGGGAGGAGCTCGAACGTGAGAGGAGGAGATGTGCTGCTGAAAGGAAGGAGAGGTTGTGTGAGAATTGGGTGAGGTTGCGAAGAGGAAGAGAAGATGAGGGAACAAGCTCGAGGAAGGGCTCTATGCAAAGGGTCACGAGGCAAAACAAACATAAGAGGAACCGTGAAGAAGAATCAAGGCCTAGCAATGAGGAAAACAACAGGGAGACAGAAATTTGGATGCTGGTCCATGAAGACGCAAATAAAAGACAGAAAGCTAGTGCGGATTCGGGCTCAGTGGAAATTTTGGGTGCAGCGACACATCAAGTAACGGGAGCCACCAACCCCGTGAACAGCCATGAAAACCCTCAGTTGGAACTTCCAAGGGTTGGGTCGACCCAAGGAAGTGGATGCGCTCCGGGCACTATGCTGGAGCGAGAGACCCAACATAGCTTTTGTTATGGAAACTATGATGGAAGATAGGCTTCTTGAAAATGTTAAAAGGAAGTGTGGTTTTATTGATGGGATCTGTATATCTTTCTCTGGGAGAGTTAGGGGTCTTGGCCTTTGGTGGAAGTACGTACAGGTAGATGTTATCAATTTCTCAGATAGGCATGTGCAGTATAAAGTACAGGATGAAAGAACTGATTTTAGCTGGCATGCTTGTGGTATTTATGGGTGGTCAACACAGGATCAGAAATACAAGACCTAGGATTTGATGAGATAGGTTTATGGGAGTTCAGATGGCCCGGTGGTGTTCTATGGTGACTTAAATGAAATCACACAAAATTCTGAGAAACAGGGAGGACCGCCAAATCCAGAAAGAGTCATGAGGCCCTTCAGAGAAGTTATTGATGACTGTGCCCTACTGGACATTGGTTATGAAGGTAATATTTTCACGTGGTGCAGGGGGAGGAAGATAGAGACTCTGGTGGAGGAGAGGTTAGATAGGTTCCTGGTCAGTGATGAATGGTGCAACAAATATACTGGGAGCTCGGTAAAACACCTTCCTTTCTACATGTCGAACCATGCCCCCATCATTCTGTCTGCGGTGGTAGGTGACCCGGTTAGAAGAAAGCGGCAATCGAGATTTTTCTTTGAACCTATGTGGCTGTCAGAGGAGAGTTGCGGCACGGCGGTAAAAGAGGCTTGGAAGGAAGAGGAAGGTCTGGCGCTGAGAAGGAAGATTGAGGTGGTTGGGGGAGTTTAGAAATATGGGCATCCCCAAGGTTTGGGGGGATCAAAAGGAAAATTAAGGAGACAACAAGGTGTTTGGGAGAGGAACAAAAGAAGTGTCCAGATGGGGAGGTTTTGAAAAAATGTGAGCAGTTGGCGAATGATTTACAAAAACTTCTTAGAGAAGATGAGATGTTTTGGTGTGCTCGGGCAAGAATCAAAGAGTTGAAAGAAGGGGACAACAACACTTCATACTTCCATCATAAAACATCTCAACGGAAAAAAAGAATACAATCACTGGTCTTAAAGATGAGCATGGGATATGGAAGACAACTGATGAGGAGATTCTAAAAATTATTGAAAGATTCTATAGGAACCTTTTACAGTTAGAAGGTGTTGTTGATACTGAGACGGCTATGGTTGGGATCCAGAAGAAAATAGATGATGGGACAACAACGTCTTTAGAGAAAGAGATATCCAATGAAGAAATAAAAAGGGTTGTTTTTCAGATGTCACCTAATAAAGCTCCGGGATCAGACGGGATGAAGCCCATGTTTTACCAAAAATTCTGGCACATTATTGGGGAGGATATTGCAAATCATATTAGAGGGTGGTGGAAGGGTGAGTGTTTTATAAAGGACTTTAATGATACTCAGGTTGTTCTGATTCCAAAGGATAAAAAACCGAGGGTGGTGGGGGAGTTTCGCCCTATCAGCCTATGCAATGTGGTCTATAAAATTGCGACTAAGGTTCTATCCAACAGACTAAAACCTCTGATGGACAACATCATTTTAGCAAACCAGAGTGCGTTTATACCGAGCCGTATGATCACTGACAATGATTTGATTTCTTATGAGTGTTTGCTTTGAAGGGAGGTAAGAGGGGGCAGTTTGCTTTGAAGCTGGACATGCTGAAAGTTTATGATTGGATCGAATGGGTCTTTTTAAAGAAGGTGATGGAAAAGTTTGGTTTTGGTGGCAAGTGGATTGATAGAGTTATGGACTGTGTCTCTTCGGTCTCTCACACCTTTACAGCCAATGGGGAAAGATATAATACCTTTCAGCCATCCCGCGGACTTCACCAAGGTGACCCTATTTCTCCATATCTTTTTATCCTATGCACAAATGCTTTCTCCACCTCACTTAACCTCGCGGTTAGTGCAAATGCCATCCTGATATTCATCACTTTTATTTGCATCTTTTAGATATCTTTTTATGATTGTTTTGTTGTTTATTTTCTTAGTTTTATAATTAATTATATTATATTATATTTTTCTCTTCAAGAAGAATTTTAATCATATTTTCTTGGATTTATAGGAAATGGGATAAATATTCTTAGAGTATAACTGCACAATTTGCAACATTCCTGTAATTATTGTATATCTGTCACCAAAAGTGCCATAACTCTTGCATTCAAAGTCCAAATTGAGTGTACAAGCATTCATTGGAAAGTAAATTTAATTTCCTAAAAGAATATGCTATTATTTGGACCTCTTTTGTGCGTTTTACGGGAGTGAAATGCATTAGAAATTGCTGCTGTGGGAATCTGCATTGAAGAGAGTTACATGGTCAAGACAATTAAAGTCTATCAAATTCCTATTGACCAAATCTTAAAAATTCAAAAGGATAGCTCCCTCTCTTTTTTTTCCCTATTTTTTTGCATAGCCTACCCCTCCTTCTCCTATAAAAGGAAGGGCACTTCCTTCTCCCAAGCATCATCTTTTGTATCATCTTTGTACGGGATTTTTGAGCAATCTTCTTGTGTTCTTATGTTATTGTTCTTTCCATCAATAAAGATTAGTTTTTGCAAGCTAAGTGTTTCCTTCAATTGTTGTTCTTTTACTCTGCTCATTTAGATCTAGTTTCTTCTTTCTATTATTCTTCTGTGGACTGGAGCAAGGGATTAAGCGTCGGCCATTTCATAGACTCTAGCTGAAGGAACTATCCTTTAGTAAGACTAGACTATGGCTAGAACTCTTCTTCTCTCCGTCTCCATTTTCTCCACAAGCATGAGTGAGTAGTTCTCTATCGAGGCAAGGAGAATAACCCCTTAGCCATGGCTTTATCAAATTTTCCTTAAAAACAATTCTAGATGGCTTTTGGATTTGATAACTAATTGATCTATCAAAGTAATTAATTGATTTGATCAAAATTTAATCTGGATGGATATGACCGTGGAAGTTCAGATTTAGAACAACAAACCCAATCGCATAGGAGTTTTGAAACAACCAAGTATCTTCTTATTTTAGGATGATGAACTAAGAAACATGAGCATCAGGACTAATGGGCTCATGTGGAGTCCATCTTTAATGGATTTTTATTAATTCGCTTGCCTTCATTGAATCCGTCGTTTTTAAGGATTAGTTTGTTTTTTCCTAGGCTAAGGTGGTGAAAACCCCTAAAGCCTTGATTCTCGTCGCTTGATTTAATCACTGCTTGTTTTTGCTTTCTTTAATCTATAGTCTTTTCATTCATAATAGTTTTTCTTGTGCTAACAATAATCTTAATTTTCCTTGTGACAGAGCAAGTTTACATTCTTGTTAAGCACATTTTCATTCTTGCATTTCCTTCCTTAGTGTTAATCATCAACCCCCAAAACTCGACTTTTACTTTCTGTTCCAAATCTAAAAAATACCAAAAAATAAATAACAAGTTCTTCAAAACAATTGGGATAAAAAGAAACAATCTTAAAAAGTTGTCATAATGGGATCGACCCTTTCTATACTAGCCTTAAACGGAAAGTTGAAAAAGGATTAAACTCTAGGATAATTATCTTAGTGATTGTAAGTGCTAAGCGACGCATTAACAATTTGGCATCATTGCCGGGGACAACGGATTTGTTTCTTTCAAACCCTAAAATTTTTGAAAAAACTTGGTTTTCCTTTTTTATGCCTTCCGAGTAACATTCTGGAAGTGCTACTCCTCCTTCTGCCGAGTTTCCATTTCGGCAGTCTGTTTTTCTGCAAATACGCTAGTTTGTAAAAAAATTGTAATTTTAGTTAGTTTTGTAAATTTTAACCTTGAGTCACAATCCCTTAGATTTTTTTTTTGTAATTTACAGTCGTGTAAAAAATCTTTAGCTTTTTTTTGAATTGTAAAAAAAAACCTTTCAAATGGAGTGGGCATTGCAATATCCCTCACAATGTTATTATTGTGGTCATTGCCACCACACATCTCTTGCATGTCCAACTTTATCCCATAGAACCCCTCTTTATGAGCCCTTTCATCCTGGTGGGTACAATGTAAATCCTTATTTTTCTGAGAACCATTATGGGGAACCTTGCTATCGATATTCTGAGAGAGGGTATGACCAACAAAACTTTGGGGGAAATGGACCTATTTATGATACCCAATATAATCCTCAACAAGAAGAGAAACTTAGGTCCCTAGAGAAGATGGTAGCAAAACTCATAACTAGCCAAACCTTGATGGCCACCTTGTTGAAAGCCCAATCCCAAAACCCAGATGTTCCAAATATGTTCCCCCATGACTTGGTGACACCTTGTAATATTGTATCTTCCCACCATGATGAGAGTAATGGAAATAACAATCCACCATCTTCTGAATATTATTATGAGGGGCAACACCACAACCAACATACTGGGTACCATGACCAAGATCCTTATGGGGGGATGGTGAGGATGGTAATTTTTTTGGGATGTATGAATCTAATAATGAAAATCAACTAAAAGAGAGACTTGGGGCTTTAGAAAAAATGGTAGTAGAAGGATAGAAAAACCTAGAAACCAGCCAAGACCTTTTAGCATCCTTACTAGAGGCCCAAGCACAAAATATGTGGAGGACTTACAGCAACCTAAGATGGTTCTTCCCAAAGATGATGATGATGATCTAATTTTTATGTCATATACGTCGGATTCTAAAGAAACAATACATACCATTGGGTCATATTTCTTGTGCGATGAGGACGTTGGCATTCCTACCCTTCCCTTGAAGACTTTATTACTCGAGTATGAAAAGTCAATCTCATAGAGTCATCCTAAAGACCCAACAACCTTTCCCATCATTTGCAAAAGTCCAATTGTTATCAACGACCAATCCCCTCTGGTAGGATCTATTCTGGATAATGAGCAGCCCACCTCCATTGATGAAATGATTCCTTCCATTCTACCACAACCAATTCCCATTCTACATAAGGATGATATAGAAGGGGAGAAATCATTACAAGAAATCTATATACCCCCTTCTACTGGCTGCAAGGAATATATCCCCATTTTTACCCTTCAAGAACCCTTGGGAAATCCTTACATAGAGGAACTACAGTCACCTACAATATCAACCATGAAATCCATCTATCCCAAGGTTGATTGCATGAGTTTTGAGGAGAGCCAAAATATGTATGATGATGATTTAAATTCGTGTGTCCCTTTCATATTTCCACCAATTTTACTATATGTAGATCAATATGACAGAGGGAAACCAAAGCTTGATCCCCCACCCGATGTTGCAGAGTCAACACCATATGTGCCACCCACTGAACACCTGCCAATCCACCTCAAGCCACTCACATTTATGACATTTCCTTTACTACTAAAGGAATATGTGTGGATCCTTTTGGAAGGAGTGTGAGGAAAAATACATTATGAAATCCTCTTTCAGCCTCTACGATCACCCATCAATTGGGTGTACCATGAAGCTCCTTTGTTCAAAGCTAGAACCATCATCAACATCCCCTTCAACTGGACATTTTTTGAGCTACCAGGACCTCCCGGTGATCCCAGTGATTTTCTTCCCTCCATCCTGGATTTGTATTTTGCTCGAGACGAGAAAAAATTTAAAGTTCGGGGTGGAGGTGGGTGGTACGTACTCCTTCCACCTACACTATCTTATTTTTTTGAAAATTTTCATTATGTTATATAATTTAGTTTTAATTTCCTTTAAAAAGTCACAAATTTTCAAAATTTTTAGTTTGGCCCTTATCTAGTCAGCCATGTTTTATTTCTTTTGTTGCAAAATGGCCTTTATCTAGTCAGCCATTGAGTAGACATATATCATTGTACACCAAATTGAATATAGTACTTTTTTTTGCAAAGACTATTACAAATGGCCATGTCTGAAACCACCATGTCACCTAGGATCCTTAATAACATCACTCCTCAGAATAGTTGGCAAGTCATAAGGAATCGATTAGAACCAAACATAATTTTCCCTATATTTAAATAATGGATTATCTTGTTATAAAATTTGTATGATGTGATTTATAGGAATACTCTAACTAGAGCAATGACACTCTCCGACAAAAATTTATGAAACAAAAAATTAGAAGTTATAAACACAAGAACATCTCTTCCTTCCCTCTATTTTTCTTCTAAAAAAGAGAAGCAAAGAATCACCACCAGACAAAAATCAAGTCCAGGGTGGCATGCTTCTCAATATGAAAACTCCATACCCCACAAAGGGGCGTACCATCAAAAGATGCCAAAAGTGCACATGAAAAAAATTTGTGACCAATGTAGCCAAAACTCCATAAATTCATATCCCGAGTCGAATAGAGGAGGGATCCATATATTTTCATGACTTCTTTCTCTATTTTCACACCCCCAAATTCATCATATTC
Source organism: Alisma plantago-aquatica (assembly GCA_963693085.1). Classification (NCBI taxonomy): domain Eukaryota; kingdom Viridiplantae; phylum Streptophyta; class Magnoliopsida; order Alismatales; family Alismataceae; genus Alisma; species Alisma plantago-aquatica. The sequence continues at coordinate 88,956,740 of OY856410.1, read as the reverse complement.
TTGTGCAATAACTTTAAAAAAAAGAGTAACAAAAAATTGAGAGTGTCAAAGTGAAAGTAAGAGATGCCTATTTTTCTACAAATTCTTATTTTAGAAGCTAGATTTGACAATTGTTTTGATAGGGAATATAGAATTTTATGCTATGTGGTTCTAGGAGATCGGTTCACTTGGCCAAAATTAGGAGATGAGGATTGTAGTGATGTTATTAAGGTGAGGATGGCATATTGGGAGTATAAATTGGACTTTATTTGTGATTTTACTTGTTTGAGGACAAGCAAAGATTCAAGTCCGGGGTATTTTGATAAATGTGTTTTCATCACTTTTATTTGCATCTTTTTGATATCTTTTTATGATTGTTTGTTGTTTATTTTCTTAGTTTTATAATTAATTACATTGTATTATATTTTTCTCTTCAAGAAGAATTTTAATCATATTTTCTTGGATTTTTTAGGAAATAGGATAAATATTCTTGCAGTATAATTGCACAATTTGCAGTAGTCCTGTAATTATTATATATCTGTCACCAAAAGTGCCATAACTCTTGCATCCAAAGTCCAAAATGAGTGTACAAGTATTCATTGGAAAGGAAATGTAATTTACTAAAAGAATATCCTATTATTTGGACCTCTTTTGTGCGTTTTACGGGACTGAAATATGTTTGAAATCGCTGCTGCAGGAATCTGCATTGAAGAGAGTTACATGGTCAAGACAATTAAAGTCTATCAAATTCCTATTGACCAAATCTTGAAAATTCAAAAGGATAGCTCCCTCTCTTTTTTCCCCCTATTTTTTTTGGATAGCCTACCCCTCCTTCTCATATAAAAGGACGGACACTTACTCCTCCCAAGCATCATCTTTTGTATCATCTTTTTATGGGATTTCTGAGCAATCTTCTTGTGTTCTTATGTTACTGTTCTTTCCATCAATAAAGATTAGTTTTTGCAAGATAAGTGTTTTCTTCAATTGTTGTTCTTTTACTCTGCTTGTTTAGATCTAGTTTCTTCTTTCTATTATTCTTCCGTGGACTGGAGCAAGGGATTAAGCGTCGACCATTTCATAGACTCTAGCCGAAGGAACTATCCTTTAGTAAGACTAGACTATGGCTAGAACTCTTCTTCTCTCCGTCTCCCTTTTCTCCACAAGCATGAGTGAGTAGTTCTCTATCGAAGCAAGGGGAATAAACCCTTATCCATGGCTTTATCGACTTTTCCTTAAAAACAATTCTAGATGGCTTTTGGGTTTGATAACTAATTGATCTATCAAAGTAAATAATTGATTGGATCAAAAGTTAATCTGGATGGATATGACCGTAGAAGTTTGGATTTAGAACAACAAACCCAATCACGTAGGAGTTTTGAAACGACCGTGGATCTTCTTCTTTTAGGATCATGAACTAAGAAACATGAGTATCATGATCAATGGGCTCATGTGGAGTCCAACTTTAGTGGAGTTTTAATAATTCACTTGCCTTCATCGAATCCGTCATTTTTAAGGATTAGTTTGTTTTTTCCTAGCCTAAGGTGGTGAAAACCCCTAAATCCTCGATTCTCATCTCTTTATTTAATCACTGCTTGTTTTTGCTTTCTTTAATCTATAGTCTTTTCATTCATAATAGTTTTTCTTGTGCTAACAATAATCTTAATTTTCCTTGTGATAGGGCAACTTTACATTCTTGTTAAGCACATTTTCATTCTTGCATTTCCTTCCTTAGTGTTAATCATCAACCCCCAAAACTCGAATTTTACTTTCTGTTCCAAATCTAAAAAATACCAAAAAATAAATAACAAGTTCTTCAAAACAATTGGGATAAAAAGAAACAATATTAAAAGTTGTCCTGTGGGATCGACCCTTTCTATACTAGCCTTAAACAGAAAGTTGAAAAAGAATTAAACTCTAGGATAATTATCTTAGTGATTGTAAGTGCTAAGCAACGCATTAACACATCCATGGCATGCGCATTAGCTGCCCCCCCAGATCTCACATCTCTTCTTTGCAGATGACAATATTCTTTTTGCTAGAGGGACAAGGAATGAATGCTTGAAAATAGATCAAATTATCACCTAGTACGAGCAAGCATCGGGTCAAAAGGTCAATCTATCCAATTCTAAAATTGTATTTAGCAAGAAGGTGATGCGGAGTAAGATAGATGAGATCAAGGGTCTTCTGGGCGTTAAAGAGGTGGATAGACAAGCGGCCTATTTGGGTCTTCCTACAACCATTGGGATATCAAAAAAGACTTCTTTTACTTATATCAGAGAGAGGGTGGGAAATAAGCTATTAGGATGGAAGGAAAAGCTACTTTCTAAACCAGGGAAGGAGGTTCTTATCAAGGCGGTGGTGTAGGCAATCCCATCCTATGTCATGAGTTTCTTCCAACTTCCGGTGGGCTTGATCGAGGATCTTAACTCTATGGTGGTGAGGTTTTGGTGGGGAGCTAAGGTGGGGGAGAGGAAGGTGTCTTGGATGAGCTGGGAAAATTTATGCATGTCAAAGAAAGAGGGTGGTATGGGTTTTCATGACCTATCTACCTTCAGTCAGGCTTTGCTTGCAAGACAACTATGGAGGATCCTCACAAATCCTGAAGCTCTGGTTTCAAATGTATTAAAAGCAAAATATTTTCCGAACCATTTCTTGGTGGATGCACGGCTAGGCTTAGCGCCCAGCTACACTTGGTGCAGCCTCTGGGGTGCCAAGTCCCTCCTGGTGCAGGGCCTCAGATGGAGGGTTGGGGATGGAAAAAGCATCGACATTTCGGAAGACGGATGGATCTCGGGCAAGGAAGAGCCTCTTTCTAGTCGGGGGTATGGGGATGTTGACATGCCCACAAAAGTTCATGAGTTGATGCTGATGATGGGGAAAGGGTGGGATGTGGATAAGTTACTTGACTTGCTTCCTAGGGAGATCACAACAGAAGTGAAGGCAGTTCCTCTATCTATAAGGGACACGGCAGACGAGGCCTTCTGGTGGCCACAACACGATGACGTCTTCTCGGTTAGGTCTGCATATTGGCTAGGGAGGCTGGGGTGCATGGGAGTTAGAGAAAGGCAGACGGTAGTCCCACATGCTCTTTGGTACATCATATGGGGGAAGAGATGGCCTTCAAAACTAGCTCATTTCCTTTGGCGTATTGCTATCAGTGGCTTGGCTACGAAAGGGCGCTTGCATGATAAGCATGTTACGGATGATGTTGTTTGTCCCATTTGTGCTACACAAGTTGAATCCATTCAGCATATGTTGTGTCACTGCTCGGGGGCAGTCATTGTCAGGCGGGAAAGCTGGTTGGGTGACTCAGGGCAGCTAGGGGAGTCCAGGAATATTCATGTTGATATGGTGGAGTTGTTTGAGTCATGTACAGAGGAGGAAATGGATGAGGTTGCTACTATTTGGTGGACGACGTGGATGTGTAGGAACAATAAAGTCTTCAAGGAGGAACCTCTGAAGCCATGGCCGATTCTTCAGGCATACCGAGTGCTGATAGTGGACTATAGGAGGGAGGTGGGGAAGGGGGTTGAGACGGCGGGGGGACATGATAGGAATGGAGGGAGGGGAGAGGATGAATGGTCTTGGGGTCAGCAGGGGGTGGACCGGTCATGGGTGTTTATACACTCGGACGCAGCTGTGGTGGATGGTGAGAAGAGGGGGCTCGGGGCTGTTTTACGGGATGGGGAAGGTGGTTTTATGGGAGCCGTGCAGCAGCATGTAGCGGCCAGTTGGGGACTGATAGTAGAAGAAGCCATAGCATCCAAAATGGGGATTTTGTTGGCCAAAGAGATGATCCCCCTGGACAAGAAGTTGGTACTGTGTTCTGACTCCCTCTCTCTTGTGAAGGAGTTGAAGGATCCGGGCAGACGACGAGACTATCTGGGTCTCATTGCTGAAGACATTCGGAGCATTGCTGCTTGTTTTAGTTGTTTCCATTTTTTCCATGTTAAGAGAGTCCATAATTCACCGGCTCATTTTATTTGTCATGATGCTATTGACTCTGGGGGTCACTCTATTAGGCATGGCACTATGATGAGTCAATGGAGGGGCGTCGCTGAGAGTGATGGTTTCTTTATACCTTGATTTGGTTCAGTAATGAAAGGCGTTGTTTTAAAAAAAAACTTCAAAATTAACAGAAAATTTTGTTTTCTTGATTAGGAGAACCTAATAAATTGTTTGGTGAGATTTTCAGAGTCAAAATCCAAATTTTATTAAAAAGGTCTAAAATTAGGGTTTATTAAGATTACATGCTTTATAAAACACTAATACATTTGAATAACTTGAAATTAGGCAAAGTTGAACTTCGAATCATCTAAAAGTGGTGGAAATTAGTAATTGAACTCAACTAGAAAGGTATGTGCATTCCTACACCCTGAGTTGGGATATTTGCAAACATAACCCTAATATCCCTAACGAGGCATTATATGAACCCTAATCTCTTTATTCATATTTCTTTTTCTATATTTGCCTCAAAATTAGTGTTGAAAATTTATTTCATGGGTCTAGTACCCCATTCCATATTTTTGATATTTGATTCTTCTACTTACCATAGTTTCTCTTTAGCATGTTGGTTTTAATAGACAATTTAGCAAATGTAGTGGTACTTTTGTACAACTACCCATAGATAGGGCATGTGTTATTTCATCTAGGGTAATGTGTTACTCTCCCCATTATAAAAAAAAATTTAGGTGACTGGAATGTGTTACTCTCCATCACCTATTTGGTTGAGGTTTGGTAGGTGCCTCAACCCTACTTAGTTAATGTAGTCAATATTAATTATGCATGTAAATCTTTTATTATTTTCTTGTTATGGAAATAATCTATTTGATTATGCCTCATACTCTTAATCTCTTCATCTTATGATGAAATATTAGCCTTTAATTGCATGTTATTTCTTTATCTTTTATTCGTGTTCACTACTGACACATAGCTTGTTTTCTCCTCTTGAAGGGTGATTTCCCAACCACCCAGGCTTACGACCAGAGTTGCACAGTAGGAGCATGGAGGACCAACCTAGGATTAGGATAAGGAGTAAATGGCATTGAGCATGGACCTAACTCATGAAGTTGATGTTTGGAGACAAACTTGTTTTGGTTTAGATTTTCCTCTACTAGATCCTTATGTTGTAACATACATGTAAACCCAATATGGGAGATGGTGATGTACATTTATAAAATTGGATATAGTCATTACGTTTATTCTGCTGCTACACTTTGTTTATATTGAATACCATTATTGAGATTTGAAAATTTTACACCTATTTCAAGCATACCTTTTGAGCGTGTTTTGAATGAATGTTTTATTCTTCAAATTTTTCATAGGGAGTGGATCACCTCTGCATGCCACTCTTTATATAATGGCATCATAGCCCATGGTAGATGGAATATGACTATTTAAATTTTTTCTCCCTAATTAGAAATGTTGCCTTACATAGTTACCCTTTAATTGACATGTTTGCCCCATAATTGATCTATACTACTCTTGAGATGATGAAAGGTTGGATTTAGGATCATAAGAGTTCCACATCAGAAACAAGTTTAGTTAAACTTTTTGTGCTGAGACCCACCACACTATTTATCCATAGAGGCAAATTTTCTCACTTGGCTGTGGAGGTTGAGACCACAAGCCGCTTCTATTGGGAGTGTACCTCAATGGAGAGCACTATAGGATGGAATATGAGAACCTACCGGTCATCTGTATGAAGCGTGGAAGGGTTGGTAACATTGATAAAGATTGTACTTTTGTCACTCCCTTCACCCCTATAGATCCATCATTGTCATCAGGCTCGATTAATTGATGTCCAGAAACATACTATCAGAAAAATCATGCTAAGAAATCTAAAGGACATCCACCTCTAGCAAAGAAGCCCACCTAGGAATAGGCGGTAAAGTGACATGAACAGGTTACTACAAGCCATGACGACCAACCCAAGGATCTCATGGATCCCCTATACAACACCTCAAAGGATGATGAGGAGGATTGGAAGACTATTCAAAGTACGAAACAAAAGAAGAAGGCTCATCATCCTCAACAAGCCAAACATATGGTGACAGCCAACACCCCACCTCCAGAACCCTAGTCTACTAAAGATAACAACACCATTCAAAATGATACTATTGTAACCTTGGTGGACAATGAGACCAACAAAGGAAGGCAGCGGAGCACACAACCCGACCCACCTTTTCAATTCATGGTGAAGGAGGAGTCAGTAACAATGGACCATCATTATCAACACTTCTAGTGGGGCGAACATGGTGGTAGCAGCAGTGTGATACTCCATAGCAAGAGGATCATATATCAGACTGTCAGTCAAGGAAGAGAAAGAAATTTAAATTGTCCAGTTGGTTAGAAATTTGAACCAGGGATCCGAGATGAAGCGAGCTCTTGATTTCTAGGAGGAGCCTGTGATGGTTACTGATGATGAGATGGTTGGTGAGGACACATCCATCGGCCTCTGTGATGCACTAATACAGAAATGACGTATAACGTCACATTTAGAAGTGTCATTTGTTTTCCAAAAACCGACGCCTAAATCCTAAAATGTCGGCTGAAAACACAAAATGACATCTATATGTGAAGGTCGGCCGATTTTCATAAGACACAAGTATCGCTTTCTATTTAGTGTCAGTTGTGCAATAAGAAACTGACATCTAAAATCACCCACCAAATATGATTTTTCCAGTGCAAAAAAAAACCTCCTAAATTGCACATACGGTGTCGGTTGTTGACTAAGTAACCGACGACTAAAGATTTTTTGCAAGACAGAAATCGGCCCCATTTTTGTCGTCAATTTTCTTGCAATAACCGACATAGATGTGTGTTCGCGTGCTATCCCCGCAAAAATGTTTACACCCAAAATTGCCCAATTGGCGTCGGTTTTATATGGAAACCTAAGACTATGGTCATAATTCAAGATCATTTTTTTGTCGGCATATGTAGATAGGCGTCGGTTGTCTAGTTGAAACCAGCCACTATGATTGAACATAGGTGTCGATTTTTTTTTGGTGATCGACGCTTGGTGAACATAGGTGTCGGTTTTTATTAATAACTGATGTCCATACTTTACTTAATAGCACCCGCACGGCCGTGTGATCTAGACTCTCTATTTCATTACGTCGTCGATTGTTCGAGTACCTAGGTCTCTGGCGATTCTCACCGCCGCCGCCTACTGTGTTGTTGTCACTACGACTACTATTATTTGACTGAGCTGCTCCTCTTCTTCCTCTATGAGCTCGCTGTCGACAGGTACATTTTCTTCTCCCTATTCGATCGTCCTCCTACTCTTCTTCATCCTACTCCTCTTCTTCCTCCATTGTCTTCCTGGCATGTGTTCCCCTTCTGTCACACCCACAGGTCGATCGGAGGTGGCTACCGCTCCCTATGGTCATCTTACTCTTCTTCTTCCTTCACCTATGTCCTTGATGTCGGAGGTGGCTGTCGCTGCTTGTTCCAGAACAAGGGAGGTGGTCAAACCCTACTCCATCACTAACAGTGATGAAGAGGACCTCTTCTTCTTCCTACTCCCCTTCTTCCTCCACTCCTCTTCCTACAATCTTTCTCCTCTCTTCTTCCTCCACTCTTCTTCCCTATGGATTATTCCCGCTCCTCTAAAATTGATGCTTATTGACACCTAATTAATTCATTATAACATATTTGCATTGATGTGCTTGTGCTCTTGGGCTGAATTGAGTTGTTGTGTCATCCATTTGCGTTGTTGACTTGCAGATATTTGTTCTTCAACCTTCAAGTGAGGTATAATCTCACTCTCCCAATGTGCCATTAGGCTTCATTTTGATTCAAATCTTGTTCTTTCATATGTTTGTGCTTCTAATCCTCATGCTTGACCTAATTTAGTAAATTTTGATGCATGTTGAAATAAGATTCAAACTTGTCCATTCTAGCATCCTAATTTGATTTGATTATGTGCTTTGAACCTTTAAACATGCATGTTAAAGATACATTGATGTTCAATCTCAAACTTAACTCACATGTGGGTCTTCTATTTCTAAAATGATTATGTGAACTCCTAAATCAGTAACATATATTATTCTTTGTGCACCCAAATACCTTGTGAATCATGTATGTGCCCTAAGGTGATTAAATGCCTAAATCTTTACTTGAAATATGACCTAGTATGTATGTTGATATATGAAGCTCTAGTCTCTTGAAAGTCTTTCCCTAATGACCACCCCTACTGTGTAATGATCTCCAATCAGTATCTTGATGTTTTTTATGACACATAAAACCTAGGATATGAATGATGAAACTATGATCATATATATAGTAATGACAACATATATACATGTATTTTGTTGGCCTAGAAACCCATCTGAGATTTACTCATTAGGAGTAAATCTTGGATAGTCCTCGGTTTGGGATTGTTCTTGAACACTTAATCTCACTTAGGATGTAAGTGTATAATGTTTATTGGGTTTTTAGGAACATTTCGATAGCATTTCCCCATTTGTTCTCTAAGTACATATGTACTTAGAGAACAAATGGGGAAATGCTACCAAAATTTTCTTGAAAACCCAATACACATTATACACTTACTAGTGAGATTAGGTGTTCAAGAATGGTATAGGTGGTACACATTTATTATATATAAGACCTTAAACCCTAAACTTAACCATAAACCCTAATCTTTAAACCCTAGACCCTAATCTTTAACCCTAAACCCAGGGATATACTTGTTTTCTCTTTGATCATAGAATGGATTGATCATGGATGTCCATTCCAAATCGCTGCACCCTAGAGTTTATTTTTGGTCTTGATCAATTTATTAGATTTATCGAGGAACATAGGAAACAACCTGGAGATAGGTTCTACTGTCCATGTAGGCATTGCGGTAACAACTTGAAAGTTAGCACTGGTGACGAAATCAAAAGTCATGTCATGTGCAACGAGATTGTACAAAGCTATACAGAATGGCACTGGCATGGAGATATTTCAAACCTAAAATCAGTGGATGTCGATAGCAGTGCTTGTGTGGAAGAAGAAATTGCCTCCGATGACGTAGATGTGAATGAACCAATTCCAGTAGACATTGTTGATGCGATGTTGGATAGTTGTGGGGTAGAGCACACCGATCCACCTCCCATGTTTAGAAACATTGTGCATGATGCTAAGATATCGTTATACACAAGTTGTACTAAGTTTACGAAGCTTAGCGTTGTGTTGAGATTGTATAAGTTGAAAGCTAACAATAGATGGAGTGACAAAAGCTTCACGTCATTGTTGTCCTTGTTGAAAGAAATTCTTCCTAAAGGAAATGAGCTTCCAATCTCAACATACCAGTTAATGAAATTGTTGTGCCCAATGGGAATGGAGGCCAATAAGATACACAAATTCCCGAATGACTGTGTATTATTTCAAAAGGACTATGTGGATTTGAAAGATTGTCCATAATGTGGTGTGTCAAGGTATAAATTGACGACTTCGGGGGAGTCCAAAACTGGTTCTCCTGCCATGGTGATGAGGTATCTACCTACAATATCACAATTTCAACACTTGTTTTATAATATGATAGATGGGATGAATTTGAGGTGGCATGCAGATGTTAAGAAAAATAATGATGGGATCCTACGACATGCGTCTGATTCCCCAAAGTGGAGGAAGATTGATTTATTATACCCTAAATTTGGTGAAGAAGTCAGGAATCTAAGACTTGGGCTTTGTATAGATGGGATGAATCCGTACGGGACATTAAGAAGCCAACATAGAAGTTGGCCAGTTATGCTTGTTATATACAATCTTCCTCCCTAGTTGTGTATGAAAAATAAGTACGTTATGCTATCATTGTTGATATCATCATTGGTACTCTGTTGAATATACCATGTAAGACTAAAGATTGGATAAAATCCAGAATGGACCTACGTGAAATTTGAATAAGGACAAAATTAACAGAAGTAGTTAGTAGCGATCAGAGAACATACTTACCTCCCTCTTGGTACACGTTGTCTAGAAAGGTGAAGAAAGCTTTTTGTGAATGCTTGGTAAATGTTAAGGTGCCATAGGGTTACTCATACATCATTCATAGTTTGGTATCAATGAAAGATCTAAAGTTGATAGGTATTAAATCTCATGATTTTCAGACTCTAATGCAACAAATATTGCCTGTGGCAATTTGATCTATATTGCCGAAGCATGTAAGGTTTGTAATCACCAGACTTTGTTTCTTTTTCAACAGTTTGTGCAGCAAAGTTATTGACCCTGATACTCTCGATAAATTGCAAAGAGAAGTGGTTATTACCCTATGTCAGCTTGAGATGTATTTTCCTCCTTCATTCTTTGATATCATGGTACATCTTGTTGTCCACTTGACTAGGGAAGTGAAAATGTTGGGACCAGTTTTCTTGCATTGGATGTATCTCTTTGAACGATACATGAGTGTTTTTAAAGGTGATGTTCAAAACTGTTATCGGCCTGAAGGGAGTATTATTGAGGGTTATGTGGCGAGAGAGTTATGGATTTTTGCAATGACTTTCTGAGTGGTAATGACACTCCTATTAATGACAAGAATATTGAGGAGTATTCCGGAAAAGGATTTTTGGGATCACGGATGAAAGTAATCAGCCATGAGCAGTTGACACAAGGTCAGTTGTATATTTTACACAACATCGATGAAGTGAGTGTTTATATCGAGGAACATACCAATTTCATCAAGAGACAATATCCTTGAGCCAATTCAATGTGGCTTGCTAGAGAGCATAACAAGACATTTATTAAGTGGTTTGATGATAAAGTCTTATATAAACTATCTCAAACACCAAATAATCTTACTGAAACCATCAAATTCCTCGCCTTTAAACCAAAATTGAATGTTATGTCTTAAGAAGGGTTTGACATAAATGGATTCTCATATTACATAAAGCATGAAGATGATAAGAGTGTCATCCAAAATAGTGGGGTCACCCTTCAAGCGTCTTTATTGTTTTTTTTAAGTGCAAAGGATAAGATTCTGTGTGAAGATAAAATGTCATATTATGGTGACATATGGGAGTTTGACTACATAGATTTCAGAATTCTGCTCTTTAAATGTAATTGGGTTGATAACACCAAAGGAGTTATAGTGGATGAATTGGGTTTCACATTAGTGAACTTTGAAAAGATTGGTGAGAAGGGTGAACCATTCATATTGGCATCACAAGCGAAACAAGTATTTTATATCGATGATCCTGCAAATGATAAATGTTCGATTGTTCTGCATGGTAAATGACAAATCATTGAAGATCCTATATATGAAGAAGAGTACTATGATAAGTATGATGACTCTAGTCCTTTCTCAATTGGGTTACCAACACCACCAAATATTGAAGCTAATGATGACTTGTATGTGTGCGGAGATCACAATGAAGGATTGTTTATTGATGAAATATCACAATATTAGAGGCATGCATGTTTATATTTTTTATATGTTTTATTTTTCTAAATGTGAACTTTACAATGTTTTATTATCTTCTAGTTATGTCAAATGCTAAATGTTTGATTTTTTAATGACACTTTCATATGGCTAAGCATGAGCATGATGATCGTGATGATGATTACTGTGAGGGTGAGGATATCAATGCGCCGCCTCACAATGTAAGTTTTAAAAATATATCCTATATTTCTATCTATATGTCCATTTATAGTTATATCATGCAAGTGTGTTTATTTTCTAAAATTTTCGGTTGATGATGTACCCCCTGAAGAACTTAGGGCACTTGATGAGAAGAAAAAAATTGAAAAAGTGAGGGGCATCACTATGATGAACAAGTTACTACAACAAAGGGGCAATGGACCCAAACTGGTTGTGGATTTGTATCATGCAGGAAATCCAGTTGGAGTGAACCGCAACTCGTTTATTTCATATCTTGGGGTTCTTACTTGTAGCCATTTTAGTCCTAATGTAGAATCTTGGCATAAAGTTCCTAAGGGGAAGAAAGACTTAGAATGGTAGGAACTATGCATGAGTTATTATTATTTGCAATTCTATTTTGCAGATTACTAATTTTTAGGATATTAGTTAATAGCAATTCTATTTTGCAAAGTATATTTGAACTAGATGAAAAGCTTCATCCTAAATGTGTGATGCAATGTTGTGGGAGGGTCCTAAGGAACTATAGGAAAAATCTCACCCAAGATTACATATGAGATGTTGAGAAGAGGAAGAAGCCAGCCACTGAGCAATGGAACTACCTAGACCCCAATGACTGGGAAAAGTTTGTTACCAAAAGAAAAACTGATGAATTCAAGGTATTAAGCGCCACTCCCAATTTAATTAATATACGTTCTTATGTATTCACCTATTCAAGATTAACCTTTAGTGCTACTAAACAAATCAATGTGCTTACTAATAAGGCTATCAGCAATGCTCAAAGAGAAAGGTGTGCACTAAATGTGCATGACTACACAATGGGTCCAAAACGCTGTGCAGACGTTTCCCAAAGACTACAAGTTGAGTCTACTGCTCAGTCTGCTACTACTCAAGATATTGTAGATTCCTCTACTATTGGTCCCGCACCTCTGTCTCGCCATGCTATGTGGATAGATGGGAGGCAAAACAAGAAAGGAGATATAACCAAGCCCGCAACTGCTGATGCGGCTAAAACAATGGTAAAATTCAACTCTTAGAGCAATCGATGTTGATTATTGTTATGTTTACTTACCAATTTCTATTGATGGCAAATAGCAACAACTTCACGAGCAAAGGAAGGAAGGCACGTTCATCCATGAGGGCACAAGGGATGAATTGATAATTTCTCTTGGTAACCAAGAGCATCCTGGATGTGTTAGGGGTGCAGGCACTGGTGTGGGTATAAAAGCGTTCTTTGGGCCGTCACAGCACAAACTTGTCCCAAAAGTGGGATTATCAAATGTTTAGGTAACCTATTATTTTTTAGAATGTTATTGTGAAAGGGAATTCAATAATCAAAAGCTAACATTTCTTTTGTCAATGTATAGGTAGATGAGTTAATTAATAAGATAATCCAAGAAGCAATGATGAAGTGGCAGGCGTCTCTTACTGCCACTCAGACAGTACTTGTGGCATGTTGCTCTTCTCCTATTGCAAAGGTCGGGAGTAATCCTGTAGACCCACCTAGCACGTCCATTGCAAGTATTTTTATGACATAGTAACTAGTCTTTTCAAGATGATATGTTTATGTATATATGTATATAACATTCTTTACATAAATTTGTAGGGGTTGAAGCCATGCCGTCTAAAAAGTTAAGAATATATCATTGCAGAGTCCGAGGCTTACCCACCCCTTCTAGGGGACATGTTTCATGGGACTCTAGTACCAAATGGTGCGATTCGTGTAAGCCTGATACATGTACTCCCCTATTGGAGGGGTCTTCCATTGCCATATACCCACCTAGATTCTTAAACGCTTGGTGAGGCAGAAGGCAGAGTGATATTGTGGCCCAAAGAAGATGTCGTCTATAGTAATATTGTACGGTAAATTTACATTACGTTAATTTTTAGTGTGTGTATATGAGTTAATTGATCTGAAATTATATATACATGTCAAAAGGAAGACACCCGCTACATCTCGGCCTCCACCTCCACCTCCTGAAGTACCAAGTTGGCTTCTAAGGGACCTACATGCCTTGTTAGGTCCTAATTGTATGGGTATGGCAGTATAAATAGACGAACATGATCTAAATTGCCCTATAAATGTTTCTATTCTGGAGGATGTTGCAAGTCAATCATACGATAACAATCTATTTATACAAGATATTTTGGAGTTGTTTCGTTATGATTGGCTGAATACATCTATGATAGAGCTATAGATAAGGTGAGATCTTGTTTATACATCCATATACCTTATTTTATATACGGTGATCTGGTTTCTTATATATTAATGCATATGTAATACATGTTTTGCAGCCACTTACACACGATATGTACAGATTTTTCATTTTCCCATGTGGGGTTTTTGGCTCCATCTTTGATTAGTGTTGTAGATAAAGACCCTTCATCAGTTACTTCATACTTCTCTGTTGCTTTTAAATGTTTTGGTAAAAAAAGAAGACGATGATAATAGCTCCATTCAATGTCGAGTAAGTTTACTTTGCTTATAATTTGGACTTAAGAAAATTACATTTTTATTGTGGATTTTGAGTTATTAATTTTTAAATTTTTTACCTCTAGTGGTAGGCATTGGGAGTTACTAGTTATTATCCACAAGACATTTATTGTATATTATCTAGATCCTACGGGGAAGGAATTGAATACATTATATGGACACACAATGAAAATGTCATTATTCCCATGAGAAATATTTTCTATTTTTATATCCATTAACATCTGTTATTACATTAGTATTTAATTCTGCAATTTAATTTGTTACATTAACATGTAGGGCTTTACATGAGTTCAAAAAAGCTGGAGGAAAGGTCCCCAAGAAAAGAAACAATAACTAATTTGGGAGAATGTGAAAGTAATTTCCCGACTCCAATGTATATATTATTTATGTGAACTGTGCTTATTTGTATTTTTGAATATTTTGTATGTTTCAATTTATAGTGTGCTAGACAAGACAACGGTTGGGCATGTGCATACTATGTGATGTGATTTATGGATCTAATTATCAAACATTCCACAATGGAAATCGATATCATACATCAGTTATTATATATAGTCTCACTAGATAATATGAAATATATCAATCTTATTATATATTATTAATTATATATATACGTCATTCTCTTTGTAGGTGTTTAAAACTGACTTCACTATAGGTCAAAAGTTATTAGATGTACATACTCCCTATACGATGAAAGACTTAAATGATGTAAGAGAACAATGGGCAAAATCCCTACAAGTAGTGGAAATTTTTAAATATGATTGGGATACTGATGGCGATGATGAATAAAGAATGATATTTCTAAAATTTGTTCTCATAATTATTTTTGTGTGAATGTGAATGAATTTTTCAAAATTGTCATATGTGTGAATGTGAAGATGATCAATACATGAATGTTTCTACATGTGTCTGAATGTGAAAAGAGATGAAATGAATGGAACAACAGGTTGCTAAATGTGTGTGAAAATGGAGGAAATTTGAAATGGAACTACTGGTTTCTACATGTGTGTGATAAAAAATAATATGAATTAAATGTGCTTATACATGTGTGTGATCATAAATTGTTGTCCATCTTGTTAATTTTGTAGGTTTGTGGCCTGTTGTTGGATGATATCAATGGATGTTGTAAACCTACAGTTTAGAATTGAACTGCAGGTTATGCATCCTGCTGACCTACCATACAGTAGGCCTGCAAATTGATAAGAAGAAAAAAATAGAAAATAGGCATCAGTTATTAGTATAAAACTGACAACAAAGACATACAACGTCGGTTATTAACAAAAAACCGACGTTGATGGTGCCCTTACTGGTGAATTTTATTGGTGGTAGGAAGGGTTATGATGTCAGTTTTTGTGAAATGATGACATCTTTGTCTTGGATATAGTATCAGTTTTATTAAATAATCGACACCTATAGTGCCCTTGCTGGCGCATTTTTGGTGGCGGGAAGGGTTATGGCGTCGGTGTTTAAACTGTGCTGAAGGTTTCAATTTTCAGTGGTGCCCACTTGGGTGTCGCTTTGAAACTGACGCCAAAGGCCTTGAATAACTGAAACTAAAGGTTGGTTATGTACTAGTGATGTCTGTACCGACATTCCTCCCATCCTCCTTAATGATCAGATTCCTCTACTAGAACATTCAGGGGGCTTGTCCCAAAAAGGAAATTAGACTTCTCAAAGATTTTAAATGTCATTGTAGACTACAAATGATTGACATCATCAAACATCGTGTAAGTGGTTCCAAGGCAGTTGATGCTATTAAATATCTAGGCTTTTCTTCCTCTCATCGTGTTGAGGCCATTGGCTTCTCTAGGGGCATTTGGCTACTGTGGGATGAGGCTCAGTGCAGCGTTGATATTGTCCAGAACCACTGTCAATTCATCCATTGCCAAATAAAGGGTGCCTGGCACCTCACAGTTGTGTATGGAAGCCCCAACCCCTATAAGTGAGACCTGCTATGGCAGCGCCTCCATGAGATCTCCTCTACTATCCAGGGTGCATGGGTAGTAGTGGGAGATTTCAACACCATGTTGGACACACCTGAAAAGCAAGATGGTCATCATTTTGATTATAGATCAAGCAAAAAATTCAACTCCCTCCTCCTGCACACTGGCCTTGCCAATATGAAGGCATATGGCCCTTTCTTCACCTTAAACATCTTCAACTCCTATAGAAACTAGACAGAGTCATTGCAAACAAGCAATGGTTAGCTGATGCGATCAGGACATCAATTGTGGTCCTCCCTTGTCTCTATAACAACCACAACCCTCTCTTAATCCATAGTTGTAATGAACAGTGTGCGCTCCAGTGTCCCTTCCATACTAAAGCAAGTTGGGCATTGACTCTAGAGTTCAAAGAGAACATCTTATCCTCATGGGACACAAGCAAGACCTTTTTGGATGCTCTTCCCACATTCTTCATAGTTGTGACCAAGTGGGACGTGAAGCTTTCTTACAATAAAAAATGTCTGAAGAACAACATCGTGCATTGTCTATCAATCTTCCATGTAAAACCTAACCCTATGAATAGGTACAATATTGAGCTCACTTCCATTTGTTTACAAGAACAATACATCAACATCCTTCTTCAAGAAGAGGCAGATTAGAAGTAGCGTGCAAACATCAACTGGCTTAAATTGGGTGATGAAAACACCAAGTTTTTCCACACCTATGTCAAAGCTCGGGGCCACTTCAAAAGAATCACTTCCTTCTTCACGAAGAGGCAGATTGGAAGTAGCGTGCAAACATCAACTAGCTTAAATTGGGTGATGAAAACACCAAGTTTTTCCACACCTATGTCAAGGCTCGGGGCCACTTCAATAGAATCACTTCACTCAAAGATGAGTCTGGTGATCGAGTCAAATCTTCAGAGCAGATTAAGTCAATGGTCTGTACATTATTTGAGAATCTCATGTCTGCCCCAACTGTTAGATCCCCTAATCAAGCCGTCAAAACTACTTATGTGGGTACCTTTGCCCACCTGGATGCATCCACATGCAGCGCCATCAAGCTCATACCAAACATGGAGGAAATCAGATGCACCATGTTCATGATGGCACCTAATAAGGCACCTGGACCTGAAGACATCTACAATTCTTTCATCCAAATGAACTGGACTACCATTCGTCCATCAGTCTATAGTTTTGTGTGGGAGGCCTTTGCCAAGGGCTCAATTGATGATTGTCTGGCCGATTCCTATATGGTCATGATATCGAAAACCAAACAACCTCAATGATGTAGTAATCTTCAGCCTATTTCCCTAAATAACTCATCCTTCAAGATCATTTACAAAATTATCATCAAATTGATAAACCCTTTCTCAATGGGTGGGTGTATGAATCACGAGCCATCTTCATTCTCGACTGATGGATCACAGACAATATTATTCTTGTTCAAGAAGTTATTAATACTATCCGCATGAAGAAAATGGGAAAGGTGATGGTCTACATCAAGCTGGACCTTGCCCAGGCTTTTGACTGCATGTATTGGTCATTCATCTTAGACACGCTGAATAAAATTGGGCTCCCAGTTAACATCATCAACTTGATCATGCACATCATCACCAGTGGCTAAACATCTATTCTTTGGGAGGGTTGTCTTATGGAGTTGTTCAAATCTACTCAAGGCATCTGCCTGGGAGACCTTATTAGCCCGTACATCTTTATCCTCTGATGGAAAGATTTGGTCAAGCCATTGCAAAGTCTATTTCTTCTGGTGAATGGTAGCCTATTCACTTATCACAACATGGCACATCCCTATCCCATGTTATCTCCACTGACAACATTCTCCTAATGGTAGAGGTGTCAAACAAACCAGCCAACACCATCAGTAAAATATTCAAGGCCTTCACCTAATTATCTAGGTATATAATCTCTAGAGCAAAGTCTTACTACTTCTTCTCACCTAACACTTCTCACTCTGAAATATCCTCTTTCTATAGAAAGATTGGCATCCAGTGCACGAAGGACCTGTGTTACTATCTAGGTGTTCCCATCTTGCATCATCGAGTAAACAAAACCACCCACGCTACCTTTAACACCCCTCCCTAGGGTTTCATATGTAACAAGTGGAAGCACAGCCTAATCCCCAACATTATCCATAATGTGGGGTACTTTGCATATCAGGGAGGGTTTTCACATACATGATCTCATATTAAGAAATAAATAACACTTGACATTCATTAAAATATAGATTCATACATAAAGTTCTTCTTGGAAAGGTAACTACATCATGATTCTAAAACTACACATAATCTAGATAACATATGAAAGATAGGATCTCCATAGATGGACGTCCCACCAGGAAACAACTTCTAAGGTCTTGGATCCTTGGAATCTTCTCAAGATGTCTCCTTCCCTTTATCTCCAACATCTACGGACATCTCGTCCCCAGCCATGCAAAGGAAAAAACAAACATGGAAAGTAAGCGGCATTGGCATGTTATAAAGCATAAAAAATAAACTATAAAGGTGACTTGACATAAGCATGGACATACATTTAACATTAATCATTTCCTGACATCTTTACATAAGGAACTTGACTAGAAGTAGATGCTCCTCACATAATGCCCCATAAGGATCACATAATGCTAGGAAAGCCCATAATGCTTAGAAATCCCATAACAAGGTGCATATAAATCTAAATCAATTTCCATTAACCATGATCTTTCTTAGACTTAATGGTCTTCTTAATAACTTAAACTTGATCTTAATTGGGATTTCTCCCTCTTGAACATAATTGGGATTTCTCCCCATGGACATAATGGGATTTCTCCCTCTTAAGCATGAATGGGAAATTTCTTCCCTCTTAACATTGGTTTCATGTATCTTAATCATAATTCATAACATTAATTAGGTTTCTATACTTAGACTTAGATTATAGTAATCAACATCCAATAATCATATACATTGAATAAAACATGCATTAATCATGACTTTAACATAAGGTGATTAACATAAATCATAAACATTCAATAAACCAATTATTATCTATGCCAAGGGCATGGCCCGCTTACCTTGAGCTAAAGCACCTAAGTCAAACCTAGTTTGACTGGTTGGATCCTCTTAATCACCTTAAATTTAAATGATTATCATTTGTTATTCAAATTAAACCCTAATATGTTTCATGTAATTATTGAGATGTGAAAACAGCAAAACCATAAGATAAAAACCACAAAATTGGATTCCTCGTCGAAAATACTTTCCAAATTTTGCAGATTTTTTTGATAATCAGGTGATTTAATACGAATTTTTGAATAATCGACCAATCATAAATCGAGAAAAGCAATGTTTGCTTTCAAAACTAGTGGTTCGGTCCTGAGTTGGACCAATCGGGCTTGGCCAACTCCGCAATGAGGCTTGCCACTAAGGACTCATGGTCTAAGAAGGGAGGATGGGTGAAAACACTAAAATACCCTCGCGGTTGAAATAAACCAAATTAAAAATGGCAGGGGTACCAAGGTCATTTCAGGACCTGGACTGTCCCCAACCTGATCCACCAAGAGCAAAGGGTCGAGCAGCCCAATGGAGCTCTTAGTCATCCTTCCAGGGTCGCGGGTATGATCTTTTTTAGGAAACCAAAACTCCCAGGGTTTCCCCCACATCACGACGAAGCTAGTGAGTCCAGATTCATGCTCGACGACACACTAGAGTAGCAGGATCGGCCAATGGCACTAGGTGGCTACTACTGGAGGTACATAGGTACCTATGAAGCAAATTCGAAAGCAATCAATGAGGTCAAAGGATCCTTTTCATGGGCTAGAAAAGCCAGAGAAATAGGTGGCAAACAAGGACCTCAGTCTGTTGGTCCTGTCGGAAAAAAAGCTGGAACATGGGAAGGTGGTCAAAGATTCAAATCACCACGAAACGACCAAAGATGAGTCATTGAAGGTCGGGAAACCATCGAAAAGGCAAGGCAAGTCAAAAGTGTTCGTTTTTGTGGTTAGAAGAGCATCAGGGTGGACAACACGATGCACGTTGGTGGAGGCCTTACAACGGCCTATAGGGCCCAACATTTAGGGAAAACTCAGAGCAAATTGAATACAGAGAAACGATCACGTGGAGTCATCGAAGCTCATCGGTCACTCAATTGCACATAAGAGTGCACAGGAGGCCACGACGAGTCAAAGGTCACCAGAAAGGGAAACTCAAGTAGGTGGGGGAGATTTGCGGCTCTCAGAGCCAAATTGGTAGTGGAGGAGTGCAGCTCGGGGGCTAGTGCTCTCGGAGGGTTTAGGTGGCGGTGGAGGAGGCTAGATGGTCATCTGTACAAGGGGGGTGTGAGCCCTATATTGGGCGTTTGCCCGACATAGAGCGAGAGGGGGTGAGCTAGGGCTCGTTCAGATCGGGGAGACATGCTGGATGTGTTGGTGAAGGAATCAAGTGAAATCGTCAAGGATCGGAGGAGGTTGAATGGTCGCAATCAAGACAATGTGTAACGGTTGTTGCTCACGAAAAAGATGCAGGAAGAAGAAGACAGGCGCGCCATTGGATCTTGATCCAATAGTCGTCGTGTACACGTACGAGAAATGAAACAAAATGTAACACGTGACAGTACAAATAAAACGAACCATAGGGTAATTGCTTGTATTAATGAAATTATATTCAAATCTTGGTCCATCTATATTCAAATCTCTCTCAAATTAATTGGGAGATCAAACATGGTCATAATGGGTTCAAATTTGAACAATAGGTGTATTTGAGTGTCTAGAACATTCCCATGTAATTAGTTTTACTGCTTGTACACGTTTTAGGCCTAAAATAGCAAAAAACCATTATGTGCACTTAAATGACCATGATGAATGTAAATAAAGCCATTAATTTCTCAAATAAGAATTTCAAGATATGAAAATGTGCACTCAACAATATTTATTTTCAATTAACAATATGGAGGCCATTAAGCAAGCAATTAAACATGTAAATCACTAATTACAATATGAGAGAGAAAATTTGATATTAAAGCATTTATTTTCATTTTCTTAAACAAAAGAGCATAGATATATATATATATATATATATATATATATATATATATATATGAAAACATTTTATTTAAATAAAACAAGGATAATAGAGCAATTGGACATAATAAAATGAATTTGCAAAACTAACATGGGCAATTTGCATTTAAGTCCTCAACAATTATCTTATTAGAAAAAGACCATGCAGAGAATAAAATATTTTGGAAAAAATTGCAAAGAAAGAGTGGGGTGTTACTATTCTACCCACCTTAAATAAATTTCATCCTAAAAATTTCCTAGAGTTTCTACCCACCTTAAGGGTTTCACATAAACTTGCAAATTTTGCATACAATTTCCATTATAAAAGAGGCATACATAAACAAAGCATTATTATTCAACATAAATTACTTTACTACCCCTCCTAAGTCTCATACTTACTCCTTAATATTACACCTAACTCATTACACTTAGCCAATCCATCTCTCACTTACCATGACTACATCTTCATAGTTGTCTAACCTTAGGTCATATATCCTTCATCTCTTTATATTTGGTGATCAAGCACATATTTAGAAATTTTGGATCTTTTTATGCTACATCTCACCAACTTATTTGCACATGTATCCCATACCACACACACAATTAAGAAGGTAAGACACATAAAAAGTCACATTAAATGAAATTTTCCTCAAATCTCAATTGGGTGGCCCTTACCATTGAGACAAGGAGAAACATGTCATCATCTAGGGTTTGGTTTCAACTACATGAGCATGCTAACATGTACTTCTCTAATGTGGTGTGGGCTCTAGTCATCTTTAGGGTTTTCTAGACATACTAGAATACATAATCATGTTCGCTACTTCTATTTATTCATCCTAGGGTGACTTGCATGAATCCTTATTTTTGCCTTAGTGGCCATCTATTTCTTGCTCTGATACCATTAATGTAGCATCCCTCCCTAGGGTTTCATACGTAACTAGTGGAAGCACAGCCTAATCCCCAACATTATCTGTAATGTGGGGTACTTGGCATATCAGGGAGGGTTTTCACATACATGATCTCATATCAATAAATAAATAACACTTGGCATTCATTGAAATATAGATTCATACATAAAGTTCTTCTTGGAAAGGGAACTACATAATGATTCCAAAGCTACACATAATCTATATAACATATGAAAGATAGGATCTCCATAGATGGGCGTCCCACCCGGCAACAACTTCTAAGGTCTTGGATCCTTGGAATCTTCTCAAGATGTCTCCTTCCCTTTAGCTCCAACGTCTACGGACATCTCATCTTCAGCCATGCAAAGGAAAAACAAACATGGTAAGTAAGTGGCATTGGCATGTTATAAAGCATAAAAAATAAACTACAAAGGTGACTTGACATAAACATGGACATACATTTAACATTAATCATTTCTTGACATCTTTTACATAAGGAACTTGACTAGAAGTGTATGCTCCTCTCTTAATGCCCCATAAGGAGCCCATAATGCTCAGAAAGCCCATAATTGCTCAAAAAGCCCATAATGCTCAGAAAGCCCATAACAAGGTGCATATAAATATAAATCAATTTCCATTAACCATGATCTTTCTCAGACTTAATGGTCTTCGTAATAACTTTAACTTGATCTTAATTTGGATTTCTCCCTCTTGAACATAATTGGGATTGCTCCCCATGACCATAATGGGATTTCTCCCTCTTAAGCATGAATGAGAAATTTCTTCCCTCTTAACCTTGGTTTCATGTATCTTAATCATAATTCATAACATAAATTAGGTTTCTATACTTAGACTTAGATTATAGCAATCAACATCCAATAATCATATACATTGAAGAAAACATGCATTAATCATGACTTTAACATAAGGTGCATAACATAAATCATAAACATTCAATAAAACAATTATTATCTATGCCAAGGGCATGGCCCACTTACTTTGAGCTAAGGCACCTAAGTCAAACCTGGTTTGACTGGTTGGATCCTCTTAAACACCTAAAATTAACATGATTATCCTTTGTTATTCAAATTAAACCCTAATATGTGTCATGTAATTATTGAGATGTGAAAATAGAAAAATCAGTCGATAAAAATCACAAAATCGGATTCCTCATCAAAAATCCTTTCCAAAACCTATTTTTTTGGATTTTTCTGATAATTAGGCGGTTTAATACAAATTTCCAAATAATCGACCAATCATAAATCGAGAAAAAGTCACGTTTGCTTTTAAAACCAGTGGGTCGGTCCTGAGTTGGACCAATCGGGCTTGGCCAACTCAGAAATGAGGCTTGCCACTGAGGACTTGCAATCTAAGAAGGGAGGATGGGTGAAAACCCTGAAATACCCTCATGGTTGAAATACATCAAATTAAAAATGACAGCGGTACCAAGGTCATTTCAGGACCTGAATTGTCCCCAACATGATCCACTGTGAGTAATGGGTCGAGCAACTCGTTGGAGCTCTTGGTCATCCTTCCAAGGTCACGGGTACGATCTTTCCCAAGAAACCAAAACTCCCAAGGTTTCCCCCACATCACAACGAAGCCATCGAGTCCAGATTCATGCTCGACGATGCACTGGAGTAGTAGGACCGGCCAATGGCACTAGGTGGCTATTGCTGGAGGTACATGGGTATATATGAAGCAAATTTGAAAGCAATCAATGAGCACAAAGACTCCTTTTCAAGGGCTAGCAAAGCCAAATAAATAGAAGGTGGAAAACAAGGACCTCAGTCTCCTGCTCCCGTCAGAAAAATAGCTGGAACAGGGGAAGGTGGTCAAAGATTCAAATCACCGTGAAACAACTAAAGATGAGTCATTGAAGGTCGGGAAACCATCGAAAAGGAAAGGCAAGTTGAAAGTGTTCATTTTTGTGGCAGGAAGAGCATCAGGGTGGACAACACGATGCACGTCGGCAGAGGCCTTACAATGGTCTATAGGGCCTAGACTTTGGGGAAAACTCAGAGCAAATCGAATATAGAGAAACGACCACGGGGAGTCATCGAATGTCACTGATCGCTCAATTGCACATAAGAGTGCACATGAGGCCATGATGAGTTGAAGGTCACCGAAAAGGGAAACTCGAGTAGGTGGGGGAGAGTCGGGGCTCTCGGAGCCAAATTGGTAGTGGAGGAGTGCAGCTCGGGGGCCGGTGATGCTCTTGGAGGGTTTAGGCGGCGGCAGAGGAGGCTAGATGGTCATCTGTGCAAGGGGGGTGGGAGCCCTATATTGTGCGTTTTCCCGATAGAGAGTGAGAGGGGGTGAGTTGGGGCTCGTTCACATCGGGGAGATGTGCCAGATGCATGGGAGAAGGAATCAAGTGAAACCATCAAGGATCGGAGGAGGTTGAATGGTCAGAATCAAGACGATGTGTAACGGTTGTTGCTCGCAAAAAAGACGGAGGAAGAAGAAGATAGGCACGTTGTTGGATCTAGATCCAACGGTCCCTGTGTACGTGCATGAGAAATGAAACAAAATGTAATGTGTGACAGTACAAATAAAACGAACCATAGGTTAATTGCTTGTATTAATGAAATGATATTCAAATCTTAGTCCATCTATATTCAAATCTCTCTCAAATTAATTGGGAGATCAAACATGGTAATAATGGGTTCAAATTTGAACCATAGGTGTATTACAGTGTCTAGAACATTCCCATGTAATTAGTTTTACTGCTTGTACATGTTTTAGGCCTAAAATAGCAAAAACCATTATGTGCACTTAAATGACCATGATGAATGTAAATAAAGCCATTAATTTCTCAAAGAAGAATTTCAAGATATGAAAATGTGCACTCAACATTATTTCTTTTCAATTAACAAGATGGAGGCCATTAAGCAAACCATTAAACATGTAAATCACTAATTACAATATGAGAGAGAAAATTTGACATAAAAGCATTTATTCTCATTTTCTTAAACAAAAGAGCATAGATATATATATATATATGAAAACATGTTCTTTAAATAAAACAAGGATAATAGAGCAATTGGACATAATAAAATGAATTTACAAAACTAACATGGGCAATTTGCATTTAATTCCTCAATAATTATCTTTTTAGAAAAAGAGCATGCAGAGAGTAAAATATTTTGGAAAATTTTGCAAAGAAATAGTGGGGTATTACACTACCATTATCTCAACGATAAAAGAACACATGACTAGATGGTATGCTTGTCAACTATCTCTTTCTGGTCAGATTACTTTGGCTAAAGTCGAGGCTCCAAGCCATACCAAGCTACACAATGCAATCTGTGCAACTATCACCCACCCTTTGTGATAATATAAATAGACATGTGAAGAACTAAATCTGGTCCGGGGGCAGAAATCATAAAAGCATGTCTCTAGTCTCCTAGAAGTTTATTACACTATCTAAGGAGGTCGGGGGTCAGGGAATTAAAGATTCAAGAATTTAAAATATTGCTTTAATGTTGAAGAATGTATGGCAATTTCTAACCAAACCTAACTCTCTATGGGTTCGTGTTATGGTTGAAAATACATGCCAAATGGTGAGCTCGTAAACAAGCCTGGATCCTCTATCTCGTCCTTCATCAAGATAAATATGACCACCATTAAAGATGTGTCCTTGATTACCATCAACTCGGGCACCTATTCCAATGTGTGAACTAGTAAATGGCTTCAAGGCTCATCCATCAAGGTGTTGGAACTGAATTTCACACCACTAACTGGTCTCTCAGACTTGAGTGTTTCATCCATGGTCACAGATGATGAAATTTGGGACTAGTCATGTATTCATTGCTATATTCCTTAGCACATCTGGTCATGAATCCAATATACTTACCCAACGGGTCCCACCTCAGGTTCGAATTCATGGCAATGGCCTTTGAACCCTACTGGTATGCTCTCTTCCAAGGCTGTCTACTTATGTCTACAACAGAATTCATACACGCCCATTGAAGGAGCATGGAAGGCTATATGGATGCTTCGTCTCTCAACAAGAATCAAGATGTTTCTCTGGTTTCCTTAGCATCGAGCCCTTTTGACAAACATCGAGAAAGCTAGCCACAATATTCTAATAGATGACACCTACCCAGTATGTGTGATATGTGAGACACACTACTACACTATCTTAGGGATTGCTCATTCAGTAAACCTATATGGGTAGCCTTAGGCACAAATGATTCCCTCTTCCATCTTTATTAAGATAGTTGGATCATTGAGATTATCTCCTCCAGTGATGTTGACATGTCTACCGTGTTTCCCATAGTGGCCAGTTGGGCCATCTAGCGAAATCAAAATGACCTAGTTCATATGGGAAGGAACCAGCCTAAATCTTGTTGCCTCTCCTTCATCAGGGCATGAGTGTCTGCCATCCTCAACCCTCCAAGGCATGTCACGAGCCACCTACCTGAGACACCAGCTTCAGCAAGTCCCCCGAGAAACCACCACATCTTCATGTTTGTGGATGCATCGCATAAACTACAATCCTCCAATCCAGATTTTGGTTGTAGATCAACATGGTAGATTCCTCTTGGGCCATGGTTCACCTAGCCACGCCAGCTTGGCGTTGGAAGCAAAAATCCCTACAAATTATGGGATGGAACTCACCGGCCATCATGTCGGATGCAACCATGGAGATACATACCTTTGCCGAGATTCATTCCCCAACACAAAAGTTTGCCCCTTATCTCAGGGTATTTTAGAAACTTTTTGATTAAATCAGAAAGCCACACCTAACCTTCATACTAAGATCCTGCAACTCTTTTGCAGATAGCATTGCTAGATTCTAACTAAATTCCAGTTCTAGTTTTATGTTTCTGTCAAATAAACCTCTTTGGCTTAATGAGGACACTAATGTATATTTCTCTCATCTTTGGCCTGTGGTGGAGAGCAGGATGAATGAAAATTAAATATCCTCTTTTACAAAAAAAACATTTTTGTGTCGAGCATGTTAGGTAGCTACTAGGGCATAAGTTGAAAGTAAAGGTGTCTAGAAAGGATCAAGGTTTTAGGGCTGGCAAAGATTTTCCTCCACGCTACTAGCTTGGTATACGAGGACTCTCGGATCCACATGATACCTACCTGGCCTGAACTGATACTGATTGTCTAAAATAGCATGCCTATAGGCAATAATATCCCAAGGCATCTATGTTGGGTACTCTTGGGAACCTTATATGTTAACCTTGAGACTAGTTTGAGGATGGATACCTGATACAATTCCTTTTTTCACATAGGACCACATGTTTGGGGTAATCTATCCCTAGAACCTAGACCTTGAGCTTTGGTGATATTAATCAAATGATTTATCTTATACATGGTTTAGTTAGACTCACACTTTTACCTCTAGTTTAGTTTAACTTGGTTCGTCAAACCTTTTAAGGGGTGGAGGGGTAGTAGTAGTACCTTGATACATCATAGCTATGGTGATTTCTAGGAAGAAATCCTTTTTATGGGGATGATGTCCTAAATCATACCAAAATCTAGCTTCTCTGACTTTAGAAACCTTAATTCCATGATTAGGAGATTAGTGTGCTTCAATCCTTAGAATTGACCAAACAAGTTAGAGTTATAATCTAACATGCTTGTTTATATACTAATGAACATATAATGGTCATCTAATGAAAAGTTCATGTGTTTGAACCCTAATGAATGTCTAATGCTCATAATATGAGTAACTCATATATTAATCTTAATAGTGGATGCAAGATGTTGACCCTTTCATAAACAAATAAACACTAATAATATCATAAATGAAACCTAATCATGAACTTAGTGCATGCTAAGAAGGTATAAGTGAAGTATAATGATCATGTTGACCTAAACCTTAAGATGAAATCATCTAACCTTACCTATACATCCTTAATGTCATTCATTATACATTAGTGACATTAAGTGTCATAATAAGATAACATACTTTGATACACATACATGATATATATAATCACCTAATCATAGACTAATCAAGTTATTAATATATAATGCATATCACTTTGTTCTCTAATATTGACCTAATTAATCATCTAATCATGACTTGGTATGTTAATCAATTCATTAATATGTAATATGTTCCACCTTGTTCACTAAAATGATAAATGACCCAAATATGGATAAGAAGTAAGTAAAATCATATAAATGTGCATAATCAATAACAAGGAGTGAATAGATATGAGAAAATTATTAATGATGGCATTAATGTGAGCAAGAAAGGTAATGTAACAATGTGACAATGTTTAATATGGATATAAGTAAAAAATGTGACATTATTTAGATTAAATGTAGACTTAATAAAAAATTGGAAAAAATGCCATATTTCATGCAAAATAATCTGATATAATTCAATATGATGATAACATGAGGATAATGGAGTTGAAATCCAAATTCATAAGGATAATGGTCAAATATATTAATAGACATTGAAATAATTGGGTATAAATCTAGTTGTGCTAAAACCTCTTAATGAAATAATCAAGAAATATATAGGATTTCATGCATAATAATGAATTATAATTCTTTTGGAAAGAAAGTGAATGTAATTGGAAACAATTGATAGGATAATAATGATAGTGATATCTTAATAAATATAATAAGCCTTAAATGTTAATTGTCTTATATCACATAAAAGGAAATCTTAATAGTTGAACCCTTAGTGATCCATGAGAACATGACTTATGGGGACTTGCATGTGAAGTTTCTGAACTCCAAGTTAAGTAGTTGAAGAACAAGGAGTTTGAGTTAGTGAAAGTTTTGGTGAAAGTTTTATGGTTTGTTCAAAGATGAGATGTTACGTACTCAATAGAGTAGCACATGCCTTGGCCTCATCAACCTGTCATTTTGTTAATCCTCACCTTATTGGGGAGGGCCTTGAGGATCAGATCCTTGTACTAGCTACAAATGATTTGATTACTTAATAAAATGGTGGGCGAGCTTTATAAAAAAAAATGTCACGTACTCACCCTTCCATCTTTGCTTGAAATTTTGGGGATGAAATTGTTTTTAAGGGGTGGAGTGATATAATGAATTGAAACATGGATTCTCTTTTTGACCCTTTTCCCATACTTCTCCTATCTTTTCTATCCTTTTTAGTTCTTGATGTTGAATTTGTGAAATTATTAGTGGTTTGGGTTGAATTTGATCACCATTTATGCCAATGTATGGGTTTATGCACAAATACCTCAATAAATGTTTTTAATAAGGGCCAAAATGCAAATTTAACACTTAAGTGATATAATGTTCAAAATAGATTCGTTCTAGAATTTTGTATAACCTTTTCAAACAAGGAATATATAAAGAGATGAATTATAACTATCTAAACAAGATAATGTGACATTCAATTATTTAATCTGAGGAATAGTGGTAAAAATTGGATAATGGACTAAAATTCATAAAAAAGAAGACTAATGGCTTAAATATAACTTGAGATTCATTTTCCTTGGATTTGGTTTGTCTTGGAGGCCAAGTTTCATAATTTTGGGATACTAATAATTATATCTATTTTATTTATAAAAGAAGAAGTGATTTTTCTTTAAAATATGAAATAAGTCAATTATTGACACCAAAAGTGGTAACTAATCTTAGATTCGTAATCTACACATTAAAAATAACCATTGCGTGAATTTTCATATAATTTGGATATTTTTTAATGTTTAGGAGAGAGAAAGTGGAATCAAAGCCAAAATATCAAATATTGTATCAAATAATGCCAAGGGATAACATTAGTGGCCAATTTTTGTTCCATATGTTTTAGTTTACTTGAGGATGAAGTTTTAAATAAAATATCTATTATCTTTACAAGTGAAAAGTAATACAAAATTCAGATTCTACACATCCAAAATAGGCTAGGTGTCAAATTTCAATAAATTTGAAGGTTGTTTGCACCTTCAATTGAGGAAAGGGAAACTGTTTAATATTTAAATATTGCGCTTTAGTCAGAATTGGATTTGGCAGTGACATTAAATGTCATGCACTGGCCGCTAATGCACATGCGATACTGACCATTGGATACTGATCCAATAGATCATACGTCGTCTCCTTCATGGAGTCAGACATGTAATGTGCAACTGCAAAAGTTGGATTTTCAAATTGGGTTTTCTTGACCCATACTCAATGAAATTGCACAATTCCAAATATGATTATGCTCCCATTGATGCCTTACTAGCATCTTTTGGTCAAGAAAATAGGAAAACTCCAAATCTTGGGCTACAAGTCTTAGCACCACCTCCCTCCTCTCTACTTCTCTCATCTTCACCTATAAATAACCACACCCCAATCTTCGTTGACCACTCTGTGACCTCCCTCTTGATCAAATTGCTCCTTTGTGCTCGTTCCCTCACTGCCAGTGGTCTCAGTTCAAGCTTGTCATGCGGCAACTGCTTCTTCCTCCTCTCATCTCCTGCGGCCAATTCCTTCTAGCATTGAGTTCCTCACACTGTCTTCTTTCCTTCGATGCTCTCAGTTTCTTATTTGGTTGACCACTGAGAAAATGCCCAAATTTTTTAGAGCAAGCTACTTCTTCCCACTGTCCATGGTATCGGGGAAGTGGGGGAAAGAATACCCTATGGTTGGTTACTATTTTTCCCCTCTCATTTCTCTTCTTTCCTTTCTTTCTGACATGAGGATAGTGTTATCTTTTTGTTTTGTTTTTTTTGACTTTGGTGTGTGGCTGATAGGACATGGACCAGTGACTTGGTCACGTATGATTGTGCCAAGTCACATGACCCTCTCCTCTTCCTCTCTTTCTCTCAAACAATATTTTCTTTTTGACTTTTCCAAATTTTCTAATTGGTTGATTTTATAAAAGTCATTTCTTTTAATCTACTTGTCCAACAATTAAGTAAAAATGTTTTGGAATTGGGAAAATGTGTACTTTCCAATAAAAATAGTTTCAGCGCCTAATTTCCATGTTTTTTGAATGATTGTTTTTTGAATTATGAACTTTATGCTTAAAATCCATAAAAATTGTATCTTAAACATATTAACTCAAAAATTAACATAAAAATATGTTTTCTTGATCAGGAGAACCTAATAAATCTTTAATAATTATTTGGTGAGATTTTTAGAGTCAAAATATGAGTTTTATTTAAAAGGCTAAAATAAGGGTTTCTTACACTTATATGCTTTATGAAACCCTAATACATTTGAATAACTTGTAATTCAACAAAGTTAAACTTGGGATCATCTAAAAGTAGTGGAAATTGGTAATTGAACTCGTTTAGAAAGGTATGTGCATTCTTACACCCTAAGTTGGGATATTTGCAAATCTAACACTAATTTCCCTAATGAGGCATTATATGAAGCCTATTCTTTTTATTCATATTTCTTTTTCTATATTTGTCTCAAAATCTATATTGAAAGTCTATTTCATGGGTCTTGTATCCCACTGCCATGTTCCAAATATTTGATGCTTCTACTTGCCAAAGTTTCTCTTTAGCATGTTGATTTTATTAGATTACTTAGCTATTGTAATGGTACTTTTATACAACCACCCATATATAGGGCATGTGTTATTTGGCCCAAGGGGATGTGTTACTCTCCCCATGATATTATATTTTGTAGGTGACTGTAATATGTTACTCACCCTCGCCTATTTAGTTGAGGTCTGGTAGGTTCGTCAACCCTACGTAGTTCATGTAGTTAATATTAATCATGCATGCACATCTTTTATTATTTTCTTGTTATGGTAAGCATATACTTGATTATGCCTCATACTCTTGATCCTTTCATATTATGATGAAATCTTAGCCTTTATTTCCATGTTATCTCTTCACCTATTGATCTTGTTCACTATTGACACATACCTTGTTTTCTCCTCTTGTTGGGTGATTTCCCAACCACCCTGTCCTAGGATTAGAGTTGCATAGCTGGAGCATGAAGGAAAATCCTAGGATTAGGATAAGAAGTACATGGCTTTGAGCGTGGACCTAACTCATGAGGTTGATGTTTGGAAACAAACTTGTTATGGTTTAGATTCTCATGTACTAGATCCTTATGTTGTAACATTGATGTAAACCCTATATGGGAGATGATGATGTACTTTTATAAAATTGAATATAGTCATTACTTTCATTTTGATGCTACGCTTTGGTTGTTTTTAATGCAATTATTTAGATTGTAAAATTTTACACCTATTTCAAGCATACCTTTTGAGCGTGTTTGGAATGGATGTTTTATTCTTCAAATTTTAGTAGGGAGTGGATCCCCTATGGGCCCCATTCCTTATAGTACCACATGTTTGTCAAAAGTAGTCTAGAGTGAAAATGAGTGTTCACCTTGAATTGAGTATCACAAGACATTATAGGGTTTGGTTTGAAGGTAATATAGAGGTTAGGACACTAAGAACCCACTCTTTCATAAGAATTATGGATTTCAAACATATAAGTGCATAAACATCACATTTTTTAGGGCATAAGAGTACGAGGCACGTCTTTGAGTCATATAAATTATTCCTGGCAAAAGGGAATAAGATCTTAATTGAACATGTCACAAACAACATAAGGTTTACATATTTTATAGTGGAATAATTGTATGATACGAGAAAAGCTAAATATTTCATCTTGGATAGGCCATATTATGCATGTAGATGAAAGGGGTTTCTTTTAGGTCAACGTAGTAAACATAAGTACATCAAGGTGATCCATTTCGTGATTCAAACCCATAGGTAGATAAACGTTACTAATAAAAAGTTTTGAGTGATAATTGAAGTAAAAATACTAAATGGGAGAAAGATACATCTTTTCTTTTTCCAAAAGTTTATGGAATACATGCCTTTTAGGATTTCATAAGTAGAGAAAGAAGATTTAGATTCTAGAACTATTTTTATTGGATAAATTACATTTTGCAGATTATTTAGTATATAAGAAGTCCCATTTTGGCTAAGGGAAACACATGATACAATTTTTATAAGAATTACCTTGAAAGGATCCATTTTGGATCCTTTGATCCAGATCCAAGGGTGAGGGAGAAAACCTATTGGGCAACTACCACCCTAGATGGACCACATGTAAGAAGGAACTTGGACCACCAACATCATGTCTAATGATAATTGACTCTAGTCATCTATGACCTCTGTCACTCCTAGTTGCTTAGGAGCTATAGCCCGCGCTCCATGACCGTCGCCCACCGGTCCACATTGCTACACACCCCAATAGGGATCAGGTGTGAGAGGGGAAGGATGGAACCCCAAGCCATCCCTTGGATCAATATCCAATGACTTGGTGATATGTCGCCCACACCCTTCCTCCCCCCACACAACTCACGAGTGAGATGCACATCAACTTGTCATGGCTCGCCAGTGAAGCATCCAAGAAGGCCAGAGCTCATGAAAAGCCACGAGAGGGTTGGTCCACACTGGCATAGCTCCACAAACTCCCAGTATCCTAGCTTGCACTTCGGATGGATGGTGTCAGGCATGCCAAGATTGTCAGAGTCTCCTGTCACATTAAGAATACCACATTGAAGGGGGATATCCAACACATAAAAAAGAGGGAAATGATAGGGGAAATGAAGAAGAATAAGAAGAAAGGAAGCCGAGGGTGGAATCAGTTTGTAAATAGAGGCAAGGAAGAGGGATATTGATGGACCAAAAGTGGGGTGTGGTGGGCTCAACTCCATTAGATCCAAGCAATCATTCAGTTGGAGAAGACAAATAGGTACATTTTAGATCAGTGGGGTGGATCTAAGTGAGGCTATCCAATGGTCATGATCAATCAAAACCAATCCAAGTATGTGTCTTATTGTGTTGGTAATGTAAGGGGAGGTTCCTCCCCTAATTAGGATTCATACCCAATTAGTCCCAGGGTTAACAACAAGCTAAATAAATGGTAATACAATGATCACATTTTAAAATTTCAAAAGACTGTATCTTCGGATATGGTGGTGTATGTATGCACAAATTATCATTATTTTGATATTTAATTTGGTTATTTTCTTTGTCATTTGTGCTTAATTGAATATCTTTTTAATACATAGTTTACCAAATTAGTAAAAATCACTTGTGCATCATTTCTTATATTTTTACATGTATTTTACATGTTTTAATTATTATAGTAATTATTTGATTTTATTCATTGATTATTTTATTGTAGATAATTATTATTTATTGGAGCAAAGCGATACCATCGACTTGCAACTCGATGGTAATGACATGGCATCAGAGTACAAATATTTTTTGCTCTATATTGAAAAGGAAAAGGACGTTTTACTGTGAAGAAGTTGATACTATCGACTTCCAAATCGATACCATCGACTCAGACGCTGCAGACTAAATTTTAATGTGTTAAATCTAACACATATTGTATTAAAAATTACATTTTCGGTTTCCTCTTGAACTAAACATGTACGATGGATATAAAAGACACCATTAGAGCCGCAATTGGGAGATCTATCATGGGGGGATGATACGACAACCAAACAGAGAGAAAAGTAGAGGAACCCTACACGGAAGACCTCGGAGGCGTTTTGGCAGCGGAAACGATGGCAAATTCTCTCCATCTTTTCCAGATCCACTCTTTAACCCTTTCTCCAATTTACTGTATCTCGAAATTCATGTTTTACATCTTTTCGACTTACTGTGATACCATGTCATCTATTTTCGGCTAAAAACCATAATTCCTTAGGACCCGGGAGTAGCCCGGGTAATCGTTGTATGATACTTTTTACATAGTTTATCATAATTTGTCTCTCAAATCCGTGGTATGATGTCGTTTTCTCTATTATATCATTATGATTGATCACCCTAATGATAATCCAATACCTTTAATTACTTTGAAAGAAGAATTAATGGTTGAAAAGAGACGATAATCACATTAACTAATAAATCATTTGAACAAGGCGATGTACAGTTAATGGTGGAAACCTAGAGTATGATCTTCATGCACCTAGTTTAGGGTATAGGTTACTACTACTGTGGAACCGACCTAGATTTAGGTAGTGAATTGTATCGCGAAAGCGAGCAATTCTGACTACAGGCCACTACCCGGAATAGGAGATGAATTAGGATAATTATGTATGAATTAGTACAACGAGAACCTGTGGTGAAACTGCAATCCTAAGGATTCCATTTTTAATTGATTAAACCAACCATTTAATCGATTGTTTTGTTTTCTTTTATTTTTATTTTCTTTTTCAATCAACTCTTATTTTCGGCTTAGTTGATCAATCCTAATTAGTAATAGTCTTTAACCTCACAACTCCCCGTGTTCGATAACTCAATACTCATAATCCTATATTACTTCGACACGTACACTTGCGTATTACATGCACGTTATACGCGTGTCAAGTTTTTGGCGTCGTTGCCAGAGAGTTGGCATGGTTAACACTATAAAAAGTTAGGATCGGCCACTCTAGGCCATTGTATTTATTTTCTTTTTTTAGTTTTTTTTTCTTCCCATTTTTCATTACATAAAACTTTACTTTTTTAGTGTAGGCATTGTAAATATTTATCTAAATATTTCTTTGTAGTTAGTCTTCTTTCATTTTAAAAAAAGTAAAAAAAGCACATGGCCCCTATTTGTTCTGAGTGTGGAAATGCACATGTAGGTTATAGATGTCTGAGTCCACCTTCATTACATCATGAGAAAACCTTAAAGGAAATTCATCATGGTTCAATATGTTTTAAATCGCAAAGGTCCTATTTCAAATGGAGGATGGGGTAGAATAGAGAAAATGAAAGAAGTTGAGGTTGAGGATAAGGAATTAGAGAGCGAGGAGAACATATTGGAAGAAGTTTTAGAATCACCTCTACCATGTCCTTCCATTGATCCCACATCCACACCCTCGACTCCTAGGATTGATTTTGAATATGGTTGGGGATCTGATGAGGAAAATGAGAAGAATGATGCAAATAATGTGGATGATAATTTTGATACATGTGTTTGGGATATGAGGGAAGGAGAGGAGGATCCAGAAGGTGCTTTATTTGATAGTGATCTTAGAGAGGAGGAAGAGAGTGAGGAAGAGGATATTGAGAGTGAAAAGGTGGAGGAATTTCCCATTACTCATCACATAATTCCTTCACCACAAGACCCATCTCTTCATTTCCTTATTGAGGATCCTATATGGGATATATATCCAGATGATAATTTTGAAAGTTTTTGTGAGGAAATTAATGAATATGGAGGAATTGAATTATTAGAAGAGGAGGAGGCACATAAATTCACCTTTGATATAACCCCTCCATTATGTGTAGATAGGAGTGATCCATTGGGGATGGTCATAGAAATTAAGGATCAATCATTAGTATACCTTTCACCTCATGGCTATCTATTTCTACATGTGCTCCCACATCAAGACTTGATTGTGAGTCTTGCTCATGTTCATGTTCATTGCAATGATAATTTATTGTTGAAATGGAACGTCAACCATACATGTTGGTGTTCTAACTATTTTTTATTTTTTCTCATTGTTTCAAGGAACCAAAAGTTTCGAAGGAAGAGGCAGAGAGAGCTTTACCCTCCTCCACGACCACCTGATTATTGTTGATTGACATGCGTCCATACTAGGACATTAAATAAGGGAGCTTGTGGGAGGCAACCCACCAATTAGGTTTATTTTGTTAAACTTTCAATTCTACTTTTACATTCCTATTTGTAGATTGTGATATCTAGGTTCGATGCAAGTAAAAAAATGGTGCATGGATATGTGCATTTAGTGTGCAGATTGCAGTGAGTCGGTACCACTGACTTCACTATCGGTAGTACTGAGTTCTCATCAATGACATCTCACAAGCTAAGCAAGCATCGACACTTCACCGAGCTCGAGTGCGTATTGGAGGGCATGTCTTCATGGGAATCCCACCCACTCGTCTTTTGCCCATATCTGAGCTCACATATCGGTACAATCGTTCCATTTGTCTTCCTTACTTTTGGCATTGCAGACAATGTCATATTCAAGCTTAGGGGGAGGAATGGAATGGTGCTTCTATCTTACCTCTTGCATCTTTTCTTCATATCATACATCTACATGTTTTTGTTTCAGAAAAATTAGATTTTTCATTTTGTTCTTAGGGTCCACTTCTATCTAGTGTAATTGTGGACAAAATAAAAAAATTTGGTTAGGATTAGCCATTTGTTGATGATGTGGTATCAATTCTGAAAATTCTAAATAAAAATTTGAATGTGCTATTATGCTTTGCACTTTAAGCTAAATTTGATATGTTTAAGAGTACATAACTGGAGGAATTGTTTGGATTAGTCAGCTTGATGACATACTGAATGAATGAATAACTTAACCCTATGGCTTGTGTTATGACGATGATGTTTGAGTCCAAGCCAACTAAATAGTAACGTGATCTTTAATGTGAATTCTAGAAATAAACTCTAAGGTTACTCTGTTACACAAGTTGATAGAAGAGGGACATATCATGGTTGGGAAAGACATTGTCTCTTAGTCATGTGATCTCATCCACCTTCCATTCATCTTCATTCACCACCATAGGATGATCAAGTTTAATCCAAGTTATTTTCCTCTTGTTTGCATTACAAGGCATGATAGGAAGCATATAGTTAGTTCATTTTATTATGCATTAGAAAAGGAAAAAAAAATTCATATCATCTTTTGAGCATTTGTAGTTTGCATAACAAAATCACATATAGTTTCATTTGCATTGCATATTTCATAAGGCATTACATATTTGTTATCTTCTATGATCTTCTCTCATGTAAAAGTGAAAAAGTGTGCTTATCCTTACTCCTCCAAAAAAAAATTTAAAAAAAAAGCCCAAGCATGAAGTATTTATCTTCCTAAAATAAAAGGGCAGAGAAAAAATAGTTATTGAGAAAGAAAAAAAAAGAGGAGAAAAGGAGAAAAAGGATTTTAAGTTCAATTCTATATTCTTTCTAAGCAACAAAGGAGGGGATTGTTATTCTTTTTATAAACACATTTCCACATATACTCATCGTTAGAATGAGATATCCATTGCATGCATCATTCCACCAAAATAAAAAAAAATAGTCATTAGAAATCATACATTCACATTTTATCCATCATATAGGTGCATCATATTTTTACTTTTTGCATAAATAATTTGGATGATTCTTGTGAATACAATTTTCATAGCCACCCATCTTTTCCACCCATTGCTCTGCATGGTAGGCCATCATCATAATTAGTCCCCTCATCCATTTTTATTTGGGGATCTGCTTCCAAGTAGTTTATTTAGGTAAATCAGAGCAATGTAGATAGGGAGATCACATGGTGCATCAAGCATGTGTCCTACTAGCCATGATATTAACTGCTTCATATTGATAGTGTTTTTCATTAATCTTATTGTGGACATCTATTATGAACATTATTGATCGCTTTACAGTAGTTACGTGTTCAGTGGTTGGCAAGGATCGGTTTGGGACCGACTGGTGGAGGGCGGTTAGAAAAAATAATTCATAGGTACATGTCTTCTTGTTGACTTTTTAAAACAAATCCAAGAGTAGTGTTGCTCGAGGACGAGCAATATTCAAGCTTAGGGGTGTGATGTATGCATAAATTGTCGTTAGTTTGATATCTAATTTGGTTATTTTCTTTGTCATTTGTGCTTAATTGAATATCTTTTTAATATATATTTTACCAAATCAGTAAAATCACTTGTGCATCATTTCTTATATTTTTACATGTATTTTACATGTATTTTACATGTTTTAATTATTATAGTAATTATTTGATTTTATTCATTGATTATTTTATTGTAGAGAATTATTATTTACTGGAGCAAAGTCAATACCATCGACTTGCAACTCGATGGTAACGACATGGCATCAAAGTACAAATATTTTTTGCTCTAGATTGAAAAGGAAAAGGACGTTTTACTGTGAAGAAGTTGATACTATCGACTTCCAACTCGATACCATCGACTCAGACGTTGCGGACTAAATTTTAAAGTGTTAAATCTAACACATATTGTATTAAAAATTATATTTTAGGTTTCCTCTTGA
Source organism: Alisma plantago-aquatica (assembly GCA_963693085.1). NCBI lineage: Eukaryota > Viridiplantae > Streptophyta > Magnoliopsida > Alismatales > Alismataceae > Alisma > Alisma plantago-aquatica. The sequence continues at coordinate 88,917,849 of OY856410.1, read as the reverse complement.
CCTAAACATGTACGACGGCTATAAAAGACACCATTAGAACCGCAATTGGGAGATCTATTACGGGGGGACGATACGGCAACCGAACGGAGAGAGAAAAGTAGAGGAACCCTACACAGAAGACCTCAGAGGCGTTTTGGTGGTAGAAACGACGGCAAATTCTCTCCATCTTCTCCAGATCCACTCTTTAACCCTTTCTCCAATTTACTATATCTCAAAATTCATGTTTTACATCTTTTCAACTTACTTTGATACCATGTCATCTATTTTTGGCTAATCATTGTATGATACTTTTTACATAGTTTATCATAATTTGTCTCTCAAATCCATGGTATGATGTCATTTTCTCTATTATATCATTATGATTGATCACCCTAATGATAATCTAATACCTTTAATTACTTTGAAAGAAGAATTATTGGTTGAAAAGAGACGATAATCACATTAACTAATAAATCCTTTAAACAAGGCGATGTACAGTTAATGGTGGAAACCCAGAGTATGATCTTCATGCACCTAGTTTAGGGTATAGGTTACTACTTCTGTGGAACCGACCTAGATTTAGGTAGTGAATTGTATCGCAAAAGCGAGCAATTCTGACTGAAGGCCACTACCCGGAATAGGAGATGAATTACGATAATTATGTAGGAATTAGTACAATGAGAACATGCGGTGAAACCACAATCCTAAGGATTCCATTTTTAATTGATTAAACCAACCATTTAATCGATTGTTTTGTTTTCTTTTATTTTTATTTTCTTTTTCAATCAACTCTTGTTTTCGGCTTAGCTGATCAATCCTAATTAGTAATAGTCTTTAACCTCACAACTCCCCATGTTCGATAACTCGGGACTCATAATCCCATATTACTTCGACACGTACACTTGCATATTACATGCACGTTATACGTGTGTCAGTGGTCTTATTGGGGCAATTTTTGTGCAATACAAAAGATAATTGGAAGCTATACAAACTGAATACTATTGCTTTTATTCTTCGTAAAGGTGGCAATGCTGACCCTGATGACTATAAGCAACATGAGGTCTTTTGACAGAAAAAGACCAATGGGACAGGAGGATTGGAAGCTCTACAAAATGAACAAAAGTATACAATATTTTTGTCATGGATTAGGTCAAAATTTGTTTGCAAGGTGGATAAAAGTTAGATAATAAGCATTGGATACCAAAATTTGCAATAAATTGGATAATAGCATTTTTCTTATAGTGTAAAGGGAAGGAAGTCACCAAGTTGGGTATTCTCTTGCCAATATTGATGGCACAAATTGATGAGTGATGACTAGTTTTAGATTGTATGAATGTGTGTGAATGGGCTTGGACTTGGACTTTGGGCTGAAGTGGCCAAAATCGTCCCAAACACATGATAGACCACAAGCAATGGACTAATAAAAATCATATTTTGTAACGTTCATATCTTATGATCTGGTACAATTGAGGAGAATTTTGAGTCTTTAGATTTATAATCGAGAGCCCATCAACATTGGAAACATCATAGTGATAATGTATCTTAGCGATGAGGGTCATAAATTCAAACAAAGACAATGTATCTAAAGACATGCAATATAGTTCCAACGTAAATCAAAAATATAAATAATGTCACATTTAGCATCAAACTGAAAATGTGACTCATAACAAAGCATCAAGGTGTTGAAAGCTTGGAGTTGATCACTACATCAAAGTTAGGTTGGAGGAATGAATTAGGATACAAAATGGAAGAGAGGGAGAAAGAGTACAATTGAGGAGAGAAAAAAGTCAAGATTGTAACAGAAAGAGAGTGGAAGTAGAGAATGTATAGTTACACAAATGAAAATTAGGGCTAGCTCTCCTTACAATATTCATATTTTTTTCTAATGTTTATGGGAAAATAATAAATCTTAAGAGATACTAGTTTCTTTTATATAACAAGCACTCAATTATACCCAATGAGTTGTAACCTTGGGTTGAAGCCCAATTGGTTGTAGTTATAGTTGAAGTTGTCGAATAGCCAATGTAGATAGTTAGGATGAATATTATTGATTTTTCAAGGAGTATAGGATTTGCCAATAGATATTGATTACATTTTTTATCCCATTGTCTTTTTATACTTCTGTAAAATTGTCAGAGTACAATATCATTAGATGTGAATTACGTGCCAAAACTCGACTGATGCATTAGTAGACAAGGAACTCCTAAATTAATCAAAAGATATTTTGTGTCCATAACTCGAACATTGAACATAATAGTTCAATTCTTTTTTACTCATTTAAGTGGCATTCATCTCAGTTAAAACTCAGCCGATGAACATTAGAAGGGAACTCACATAATACTGTCAGTTGAATTTCCCTAGGAAATTCTCGGTGGTGATATGACATGATTTGGAATGTCTAACTAATGGAATGTGGAATACTAATTAATTCAATTATATATAAATTCAAGACAAATAATAAGTTGTAAAATCACTATAAATGATTTAAAACTATGTTGTTATAAGTTTCTTGCTATTTTGGAACTCTTTAGATTTCCAACTATATGACTTGGAGTTTTCCATTCTAGGGTTTTTGAATTTTGATGCTTGGAATGTACCTATTGATAAGAAATGGTCTCAAATAGAAATATTAGATACAAATTAATGAAATGGTGAGGTTAACATCAACATATATAAAACATATAATTGATAACCTTAATATCTCCCTGTTTTTGTAGATGACAAATCATCCCAAAACGTATTGCAAATATTAGAATTGAATTTTGTTGCCTTTTCACCTTTGTGGATAAAAATAATTTAGTATTTTTCCTTCTCAGTTCATGCTTACTAACTAGTTTTACTTGTATTTGATATGATACACAATATGTATGGAAATTTCATTTATGTATCAATATTTACAAATATATGCATTTGAGATCTCTAATCGTTGGTAAGTTTCACCCCTTTGTCATGTCCAAAAGTGGGTAGGTTACAAGAGCATAGGACAAAGGTCTTATCCGATGAAAATAACTACGTAATAGAAACATTCAATGTACAATAATGTGCTTCTATAATTCAAAATCAAAATAAGCATTTCAATTGTCTAAAAGATAAAAGATCTTCACTTATAACATGTACATAGTGAAATAGATGTTGACATTACAAAATGTATAAATTAAGATAAGTGTAAGACCCCTAGCCTTTCTTAATGGTTGAATATGCTATCTTACCTTAATTAAATTATTAAAAACATATTATAACCTTGTCATATGATTTAATATCATGTGACAATTTTAAGTTTTGAGTTTGGTCCAGTTTAGACATTGTTTGAACAAGTTAGGCAATTGTGTGCATGTTTTGGGCTTTTTTGCAATTTAACCATATTTGAGGTTTTTCTTGCAATTTTTCACATTTTTTATGTTCCTTACATGTAAGTAAAACATTCTTGTGTTTTTTGTGGCTTGGGGTGACTTTATTTGGCGGTGTTACCCTTCTAAGGTTGAGTTAGGGTTAAGCCCTCATAGATGAGCCACCATGAGAAGACATCAACTGATGGTTCCCCTGAATGGATGAAAACCAATGGTCATCATCAGTTGGGACAACTTGTGGTCTTTCCTAGAGGTCTTAGGTCGATGTTCTTCCCTCTTGTAGTCCTTGGATGCGATGATTTTCTTGGAAGGGGTGACCTATCGATGGTTTTCCACCTCGTGACCTAGGGTATCATCAAATGATGATCTTCAAGTGAATAAACTTGATGACTACCCTAGGACGGACAAGATCTGATGGCCTACCATACTTTACAGCTGATGGAGCTTCTTCTTGCATGGGCGTGATGTCCCTTGGCCATGGACACTTTGCTAACATGTTAGGACACCTAGACTTTTTCTTCTCTCCCCCATAGCTATATAGCCCTCCTACCTTCCATGTAAATGAACCTTTTGGACTTCTCTATTTGTTGCTTTCTAGATCTTCGTCCTCCTTTATCTAGTGGAGAATAAATTGACCAAGGTGGAAGAAGGTGGTCGAGCTTCTTGCATGCACTGTTAAAGCTTGGATCGTTCCTCCTTTGAATCCTGTGGAATGTTCCTTTGTTGTTATAGACCTAAGAAGGTAAGCTACCTCTCTTTATCTTCATTTTCCTTACTTCTCTACCTCCTTCTTCCTTATTATTGGTCATGTCCATGGTGTTCCATTGTGGATATTTTCTATAGATCTTAATGAACTCTTCTCTCTTGCTTCCTCAACATAGGGTTGCTCTCTTTCTTGGAGAAGAAGCTTGCTTGGTCGTGTGGAGAGCTAAGCTAGGGTTTCCTTACTATTGTTCCCAAGCTACCTTGATGTTTGGAGATTTTTCTTCTTCCTATAGATGCATTATATAACTTTCCCCACGTTTATTGCTTACTAGTAGCTTGCATGTGCTAGATCTTGCTCTAAAACAAAGTTCTAAGTAGAAAGAACCTACCTTTTCCTAGGGTTTGAGCTTAGGTGCTATTTTCTTGGATGGTTTATCTTGTTGGATGTGTTCCAAACCTTATTCTTGACCTTAATATGGTAGAGGAATCCATAGGGTATGCTTTATTGTCAAATAATGGTTCTTGTTACCTCTTGGTTGATCGTTACTTAGGGTTTGTAAGGTTGTTTTCCACCTTGGTTCTTAACCCAATGGTCTAGTTCTTTTTCTATTTTGCTTTTCTTTTGTGTGCCAACTGATGGTGATCTCTTTATTGTTGTTTTGCATGCTTCCTTTGGAGCACAACCAATGGGCATCATTTCCCCTTAAAATCGATGGTTAGGGTTTCCATATTTGTTGGTTTTTAGTGCTTATATGTGAAGGGTCAAATGATGGTTTTCTTGGATCAACAAATGATGTATTTCCTTTGTCTTTGGATCAACTTTTTCCCACATGTTGTTGTTAACCTATGGCCACACTTAGGCTCACAACCTATGGCTAGTCTAGGTCATCGATCAATGGTTTTTTGAGTCTCATATTATGGCTTCTTTGACTCATGATCTGATGGTCCAACTAATGGCGACATTAAGTGTCACATCTAATTGTGTTCAAGGACCCTACAACCAATGGCCTTTTTAGATGATCAACTGATGGCACTTTTCATAATGTCAACTAATGGTTTTCTTTATGTGGTCAATCAATGGTGGGATGTGTTCCAACAACTGATCGTGCTTTCTATGTTATCAAAGGATGGTTCAACTAGATGATACGATGACAACTAATACCACAACTAGATGTTTTATAATGTGGTTTGTGTAAGATGGTTTCTTATGTTATAACCAATGATTTTACCTTCTCTCATCCCATGGTTTTGTGTTTCTACTTGTGGTATGTTGGTTTGGTTTGATTGTTGTTGAATCCAATGAGGTTTTCCCTTAATCGTGTAGTCTTACCTTTGCCCTGGTATAAATGTAAACTTATTATCACCATAATGAGATGATGTGTAATGCTAATCTAGCTTACCTTAATACACCAAACCCTAATACAACTAAGTTGTGATAAATTATGCTTAGATTCCTTGTATAACTTATGTGGTGATGGAATATCCCTTACAATGTGGTGGTAACTTTAATGTGGTGTTATGTGAACATTCTAATGCAAGGTTATGTTAAACATGTATATCAAAAGTATGGTGATGGTTGTTGAACCATTTCTAAGGAATTTAAAGATAATGATGTTTGATTCCTCTGTCATGATGCTAAGAACAGAAGAAAAATAGGTGATTTGCACCCTCGATCACCACTAGTTGTTGCACCAACAAAAGACCAGAAAGAAGATGCTATAGGTGGTCAGAGGTATAGGACACCTCAGTGATGATCAGATGCTTGCTATTCATCCCTGACCTCACTCCTTCTATGGCAGGTAGGATTGTGTTGTGTCTATACAAACAGTGGAGTTGAGTGGCTTGGTCACTAAACCAGAGCTTTGATGGATCGTTTTCTCTAGGCACTACTCATGCTTCTCTCCCTACCTCACCGAGATACACCAAGGGCGGTGAGTTTAGGTTTGTACCTTCCAGCCATCAAAACCTAAGTGTTTTACCTTTACAAAAGAAGTAATGAATAAGAAGAAAGGGAGAAGGAAGAAGATGGTTGACGCAAATGATGGAAAAAGAAAAAAGCACAATAAGAGATGGGGTTATAAATGAAACAGTAAGCTAGAGTTCTGAGCCCCTCCATTACCCAATTAGTAGGGAAAGGAGAAGAGTATCTCCTATTCTTTGATAGTTTCCCAAAGGGGAAAGGGGTATAATTTCTCTTCCAGCGATACGGGTGTAAGAGATAGAGAACTTCCATTTGCGGTTGGATCCTCACTTTAGCGACCACTGACTGTGAGAGTGACATGATTGGGAAGACTGTTGGTTGTCACTATCTAAACAAATCTCAGCATGAGGATGTGGATGCGGAGTGTTGCGGTCAGCCTTCAGATCATCTTTCTCCGGCCCAGATCAAAGACCAAATGAAATAAAGGTAATACATGGTTTCTTCTCCTATGTTTTTAACCAATATGTTAAAAAATGATAATGTTCTACTCCTTTGTCCAAATATAACATGTAATATATAGAATTGATTAGTTCGACAAGACCTACAATTTGGGAATGGTCTCAGACACAAAATCCCCCTACTATTCCTTGTTTTTGATGAAAAGCGATCTTCGATTATACTTGTTTTCCTTCCAATGCATGATTATGATTAAATCTTGGATATTGATGCTAAATCTACTTTGTAACTCTAAAATCAATATCTTATATGAATCTTGAGCATTATGAGAATCCTAATCACCCTTCTTTCTCAATGAAGAACTCTAATTTACTCATGTGACTTGTTTTGTATGTAATTGATGGACTTTACCCTAGATTTCTAATCTTGGTTCTAAATGACATCTTAACTCACCCTAACTTTGAAAGAACAACCTTATGTCTCCCCATGACACGAATATCACCCACTAGTTCCCTATTTTTCTATGTTTGCTTTTATGGAACCTAATGTTTAGAATGTAAACCTTTTATGAGAATGTGTGGTTATACCTTGAACTAATGATGGGTTGACCTGACTAATGCATACAACTTTATTGGATATCTAAAATTAGTGAACTTTCGATGTTTTGTAATTTGAATGACTAATATCTACCACCTTTTATGCTATGATGATACTTGTGTGATGCCCCATGCCACAAACCACGAGATTACACCAACTAAACATGGAAACAAAACTAAACAAGTGGATCACTGAAAAAACACTAAAAATTAAAATCAATTGCAGAAGGCACCAAAATCAAAAGAATTGTTACATAAAGATCCATAACCTACCATCTTTATCATATATCTCATGCTTACAACATGTTCCATAGACATGCCTATCACACATGATATCTGTGTTATTTACATATATAGGTACATCTGCCAACTATATACAACAAAAAGGCACATAAGACATAACTCGTAATGATAGAATAACTACAAAACATGTAGCACTATCCCCAAGACCTAAGTGTACAGGGATGACTCTAGGACTCTAACACCAAAAGACCAACAAGCAGCACACTCAACCTTATCATCTACTGATCTTGTTGTTGCTCCTCCATAGCTACACGATCTTTACCTCCTCATGCACAGCTACCTAAAAGATGTGGAAACCCACGAGGTGAGACCAAACGTCCCAGTGAGAGATATAACTCACTACCAATGCTATTAAAGCACATATAAGTTAACTAAAGAACATAAATAAAGCTACAATTATGTCAATAAGATTCAATTACTAACATAAGCAGGGCAATTATTATCATCTATGTAGATCAGGTAGCTACAACAGAGCAGTAGTATTTTTATAAACTAATAAGAAATATGAAGAACATGTATATTTTCTACCAACCAATCTACATAAAGAAAAGCAACACCTCATCCAATGTTCTTGTATTTGATCCTAAGCAAGCATGCTATATGGATGATTACGTATTTTAATTACTGCCCCGAGTATTTTAGTCATACCACTCAAATCCAACCGACCACTACTAAGTAAAAATCGGTGCCATACAAGGTCAATGGAAGAGCCAGAATCCATGACCTCTCCAACACCTCCCGGTCATCACGAGAGTAACAACACAGAGACATGCCAGTCAACTACAAAAGTTACTTATAGTCAGCAGGAGGATCAACTCACACATGGCCATCCACATATAACAACACCTAGCCCACCTTGGTGTAGGTAACAATGCTAGAAGAATAGGCTCACGCATGGTCGTTCTAACAAGAAGGATTGGATCATGCATGGCCATCCATATCATAATGAGATCAACTCATGCATGGATGTCTCACACATCATGTACTTAGGGATACAAGGTGAAACTTGACATATAACCCCGCATATTCAAAAATATGCACTTTGAGTAAAACTTGTTTCACTAATCTAGCAATTAAGGCTAACATTAGAAAGAATCTGAGGAATAGGGCAAACTACAGGGATTATATTTCACTTTTTTAGTTATGTTAATTAAGTATCTCCAAGCATCAACAAGTTATAATGTATAAAACCATAGCAAGCACAACAAAAGTAAGGGCATGATACTCTTTCAAGGATATAAAATATATAAGGTGTGAACTTGTCACACTATCACCACATAATACATGTACACTTCCATTCACAAGACCATCATCATTGTTGCATAGCCACTCAAGGCTATCACTAATATCACATCACTGTGGGATATCAATCCCTTAATCATAGCACTGGAGGTTATCACATCATAACCCTCATAGGACCCATTCACATTATTCCTCTATTATAAGAAATTTAGCATATCTCATAAAGTCTCATTCAACCAGTGTCACATCATACTCATCATAGCATGCACTAGCTATGATTTTCAAGCTCATATCACCTACATGGTTAGAAGTTGATAAACGAGAAAGAGAAACATCCAAAATCCATGTGTCACATCATTATCTCCACATGCCTCAATTATTCATAACCATCACTATAGCATACCTAGCAAGGCAAGCATTCAACCTGCAAGGTTAGGGGTTCAAAGACAAGAGAGATAGTATCATAACATAATATCCATTCCAAGAAAGAGAAGCAAATATGTCACATTACTTATCTTTAGGATTAGGGTTTTCCCTCCATAGCTGATTATGATTTTGAAGCTAAATTCAATCACCAATCCTAGGTTCACCATCTCCCACCATCTTGGAGCATCTTTAGGGTTAAAGAACATGATTAGGTTAGCTTAGATGTTATCCAAACATCACATTATATGGCTTATGTATTACTCATACAAGGATATAAACATGTGCCCAAGCATACCTCTCAACCACCTACCATTACCATGTCTCGACCACTCCATATAACAAGGTCGCGACCACACCACCTAGACCATGTCACGACCATGACACCTAGAGTGTCCCAACTGCAACACCTAGGGATAGGGTTCCATTATCCAAAAGCATATCACCTATCGTGACCTCTTGGATCATAGGTGTCTCGACCTCAAGAAGAGACATGGCTATCTTGACTTCAAGCCATGGCATCATGTCGTAACCCAAGACCACATGCCACGACCTCTCTCAAGAGTGTACCATGACCAAAACTAGGTCAAGGTCAAGATTTTTAAAAAACTAGGGCAACAACTTAAGAAAAACAAGGGTCTACATGACCACCAAGGAGAAGATGTCTCAACCACCCTAATGGATGATGTCTTGGTCTCAAAATAGAAACAATACTAAGGGATGATTGTTAAGAAGGAAAAACCCATACAAATGATTTACCAAAAATGCTAGATCATGGGTCATGGATCCACCATGAAAGGATCTCATGCAAGATAGGTAAAACTATGTTTAATGCACCCAAAATAGAATTTAAACTTCTCATAACATCTATATACTCAAACATCATGCATGTGAGAAGAAACCAAGTATAAAAGGATAGAGGAAGATCATCATGTCAAAATCGGGTATATGAAATTAGGGTTTTAGATTTCATCCAAACGAAGCAAGATAATCACCACCAAAAAAGTTCTAGAGATTATCATAATCTAAAGAGAGAACACAACATCTTGCATGGATGAAAGAGTGCAAGTAATAGAGAGGGCAAAGAGTTATATAGCCCACCTTCAGAATATAACCACCTAGGATTCCAAGCACACAATCCAAGGGTTGAAGAAGCTCTGCCAAAATCTCCACTCTCAGCCACAAGATCACCTCAAGAAGGATAATACACAAAGGTCAAAGATCATTCAAGAAAAGAGATACAAAAATCTCTAGGCTGAGCCAAAAGAGAAAGGAAGGAAGATAGAAGAAGCCCTCCTCACACTTGAGTCACCCTTGTCAAAACAAGGTCTATGACCGTTGTGACAAGGAATTTCTCTCCCAAAACGACCACCTTAGAGGAAACATGGTCTAAGGACGAGATTATAGAGAAATATTGAGGTAGGGGATCATAAGCAATTCCATCAAGGAAGATAAACTCTTACCAAGGTTTAAAATGAGATATGGTTTCCACAAACACCTTATGCAAGAAGAGTTTGGTCACCAAGCTCCAAGGAGGGATCTCCTTGTTCTACCAAGATCCAAGAACATGCAAAAGAGAAGGATTAATATGGAGGGTTGAAAGGGTTACAAGCATAAAGAGATAAGGATTTATATAGGTGGACGATGAGAGAGAAGATAAGGGATAATGTGTCAACACTCCAAGGTACCAAAGGGACACTTGTCCGCTCAAAAGACCAACATGCAACCACATGCAACCACCTTAAACATACATGCAAGACATGGTGATACACTCTAGGTTGTGTCTCGACCACCTTGGTCAGCCACATGGTCGCGACCCTCCCATGGATCATCATCCATGGTTAAGACACCCACACACACCACCATCACCACAAGGTCGAGACAAGAGACCACTTCAAACCCTAGGTCGAGACATCCTATAAGAGGGAAACCATCTTGACCCAAGACCACTTTGGTCATGACCCAGCCTTCTAGAGGGGGTGTCATGACTGCAACACCCTCCAATCCAACCCTAGGTCGCAACCTAGGTCAAGACAACACACCATAACCACATAGGTCGAGATAACACTTATAGAAACCCTACCACCACTAAGGCTGACACTCCTCAACCAAGGCTCAAACAAGGATACCACTTATTTTTATCTCCTCTAGATGATTTCAAGAAAGTAAAGGAACACTCTAGGGATGACAAATTGCACATCAACCCCTTACTTTAGGTAAATTGAAATTTGCACCGAAACTAGCACATAAATCACAAACATCATCCAAACAAGTTCAAATTTGAAATTTAAGCTCTCCAAAAGCCCTAATTTCATCTCAAAATATTCGAGAAAGGTTCTAAGCACAAGATTAAGACAAAGAAAATATATTTACCCCAAAACTCATGTCAGGGGTCTTACAACTTGTGTCACTAAATGCATTCATAACGACCTAATATATCCTAAAGTGGCTTTATTATCTTCTTTGTGCCCCAAATGTGATATGGATCTTAAGATCTTCTCTTTCCTATTATAAATTAGAGATGGTATATACTCTATGATCATCTTGGTATGGATGTCCCATCTTATCCATATGTGGGTACCTTATGACCTAGGTCTTATGTGTTGGTTTTTGGAATGGATGTTGATAATGTGGAATCTTATGATGCCTCGGATTAGGGACATACAACTGTATTTGAATGTAATTCCTATATCACTATTTTTGTTATATAATCCATATTTTATGCTTGAGCCTCTTGACTTAATGGACTATTGCCCCTTCTTGCCCTATTATGAGTCTTTAGACCTTGAAATGCAAGTAAATGACCTAAATCTTAATATAATCATACAAAATGAATGGAACCTCAGAAGGGCATGAAACATGAACCATGTCTTCTTGATGAACTATGTATGAGTATAAGACCATTAACTATGTAATTAACCAACCTCGAATCTAACTTGGCCAAAACTCTAAAATGAAGCTAATTAGGGTTAATGATGAGAATCTAATACATGTATGCAATCATGTGCTTAACCATGCGTTGCTTGAGATCTAGATGGTCAAGGATAGGTTATGAAATCTATGAATCAGGTACATACTTTAAATAGCTATATGACTATGGATTTTTTTCTTACAAAGTGATACATATGTATGCTTGTTTACTTTCTCAATATTTCCATTTAGTACTCTAGTATTATAATCGTTGTTTGTCATATATTGTTGTTTTATAACTTGGAAACATAATATAGAAACTCCGTTATACAAACCTCATGCACCTACCTAAAGTTTTGGGGTAAGGACATTAGGTTGGATGTCCTACTTGAGTTACCAAGATAGGGAGGATCATTGATAAAAGGGTTAGCTAATCTTGAGCACCCTCATAGACTCTTCCAATGAGAACTAGTCTATAAAAGGCCTTACAAATACATTTTATTGATGAATGCACGAAATGATGTTGTGATTAGAGTGAAACGACATAAAACACATGCTCTACTTTTGCTAAATACTTAACTTATTTATTCCTTGTTTGTTACCTCTACAAATCTTTTCAAATTATGCAAAGCTTATGTATATGTATCTTTTAGCCCTATCTAAACACCTTGTGAGCTTGACCCACCTTGTTTCACGTACTTTTGTAGGTTTAGAGATGTCTAGAAGTTGATGGTCTTCGTGAGCTATGTTTGGCATACTTGTTTTAAGATCCCTAGTATATATGAGAAGAATTGTAAACTTTGACCCTTAAATTATAATTGAAATCTTGTAATAAAAGAATTTTACTTAATAACACGTATTGAATGTTGATATCATGATTGTTTCTTTTATCTTGTTAACCGTTCATGAATGCTAAGCTTTACGCTTATGTATTCGCTCCTTGTAAATACCATTCTAGGGACGCATGTGTATGTCCTATCACCCTTAACTATGTAGTCATTTGGAGTTAGGATTTGGGTAACAAATGGTTCCATGACACTTTATTTCATGGTGAAGATTTGGAGGATCTTCTTTAGTGAATAAAGGTGAAAAGGTAAAGGTAGAAGACCCTTATCAATTTCTAGGTAAGTCATTTACATGGTTTTTTTTTCTACGTTCTATTTTAAGGGAATGCTAGTTATCTGTTAAACTAAGAAGGGATGTCTATTGGTGTAATCTCTTATAATTGAAATAGAAGGTGGCTCTCAAGATTATATATCCCATATATTCACCACTCAAGTGGATCTAAGACCTTAAGAGATGGAACAAATATACATTCTAGTAATATCTAAGGATTTAAGGCCTTAGATAAATGATTGTTTGAGGAATGATTTGACTACCCATATCACCAAGGTGAACCTCCTTTTTAGATGACCCATGACTAGGTACTCTATAATTAAGCACACTCAACCCAAATTAGCACTAGGATGTATGACCTATATCGAAGTTGAACTATATTGTACTTGAGTAAGCCAAAGTGTGCAACCAAGGCCAATGGTGGTTTGTGGGACTGTTCATCATTTCTCAAAATCTACTATAACCTTATACAATGAGCCTCGGAATTGCAATACTTACCTCCACTCTATTTGTTTCAATCTATCTCTCCCTTTATTTTAGTGTTTGATGTATAACTTTTGTGATTTATTTTGAAGGTCTAACAAATTTTCTCAAGTGTTTTAGCTCCACACAGGGTTCAAATTCTAGTATATTATTTTCTAAACATCTCTCTAGTCCTAACAGAGAGGTCCTCATCTATTCTCAGAATCTTTCAATTCCATTTGGTCCACTTGGAAGAGGGATACAATGAATAACTAGAAAATAGGTTGAAATCACCTTTTGGGTCAATTAGGTAATTAAAAATCATTTGGATAAAAATATATTGAATTATTTTCCAACATCTCTCCAGTTTTAATCGATGGTACCCCTTTGATATGAAGAGTTTTTTTAATCCATTAGACACACTTAGGAACTGGACTTAGAAAATTTATATAATTAGGATGAAATTGGCTATGTGGGGGCCATTGTACAATTTACCAATTGCCTAGAGTTCAAAATTTAGTAAATTATTTTCTAACACCTCTTCCATTTCTACTAAATTCCTTATCATTTTTTATGTTTCCTTGAATACATCTTGGATTCTCGGGCCTGGATTCAAAAAATCACTACAAATTAGGTTGAGATTGCATTATCAGGCATCTTGTAGATAAGTTGTTGTTCAGAATCAACTACTCACACCTTTTTAGTTGTGATAGATATATCCCTAATTATTATTCAAATTTCCTTATCCTCTTGGGATGCTCGAAGACATGAATGAAAAGTTCTCAAGAAATCATGTAATTCCTTGTTTGGGGATATTGTAAAATTAAACTATTGTTTGGGGTTCAATTCATATTAAAGTATTTTACAAAATATTTCTCTTTCATAGATCTAGGTCCTCTTTATTTTTTAGAATTTTCCAAATCCATTTTGTCTGCTCAATGGTTGGATCCAAAAATATCAATGTTTCCTATTCTGGGTAATTCATATATCAACCCATTGTACATGGTTCAAACTATTGTGATGTCTTTTAGAAAAACTCTATAACAATGATACACATTGATATTGAAATTGTTTTTGAATCCATTGGGGCCTCTCAAGGGCTAAACACAAAATATTTTAATGAACTAGGTTGAATATGTCTATTCAGGGTTATTTTGGAATTAACATATTGTATGGGGTCCAAATTGCAATGGAGATTTTTGTAAATCTCTCTAGTTTATAGAGATAGGTCATCAGTGGTTTTGAAACTTTCTTAAATACATTTGGTACGCTCAGGGTTGGACTTAACAAATTTCAAGAAACCATGTTGAAATACCTATCTAGGGCAATTACATGATTAACCCACTACATAGGCTCAAGTTGCAATGAAGTATCTATAGTGGCCTCTATCTTTAAATTATAATATTTTTTAATGTGAATGCCAACAGGGTACCCTACGCCATTGTTTTTTATGTTTGGAATCCTATTTGAGGTTGGCTGATTGACTGTGTTGATTTTGTGTAAATGTAGGTGTTAGCAAAAATTTCTTATCATTTAGTGTTGACATTTAAATGGAGGCCCATGCTAAGTACATATTGCAGAATTAAGGACATTCATCGTATAACAGTGGAAAAATGGACGCTGTGTTCCATATGAGTGTCCAATTCAAATCCATGTACTTGGGAGTTGGGACACATTTGAATATTAAAATAGCATTATCTAATTTTAAAGTCACACAAAAGTTATTTGTGATTTAGACCCTCATTTACTAGAGGGGTAATAAATTATTATTTTCATCACAAAGGCAAGCATTCCACCCAAAAATATTTTAGATAATGTGCTCTTTATATATATATTGATCAAACCCATTTCACGACTAGGTAGATAAAAAAATTATTCTTGGTTTTTTTGTTACGAAATGCTAATTTCAATGCAAAAAGTCATGTTACATATGCCTTTACCTGATGTAAATTGACATTGTTGTCTAATTAAAACCTCAAGATATGTTCCTTCATCATCCTTAATCATAAGAATCACAACTCAAGTGAAAAAATCATATTGTAGAATGATGGGAAATTGAGGAAGGACTTTGATCATCTATTTTTTTTATTCTTTATTGATCGTGAATCTTTTGAAATGCATATTGAGATATTGTTTTCGTTTCTAGAATTAATGATTTGCTAGAACATGCTATACATTGACCTCCCATCAAATAAGTATGGTGTTGGATATAGTGCCATATTAATAGAATTCTTATTATACGATGGATGAATGATTACAAAGACGAGTATAGTTGGCTAGTTTTACTATTATAGGATAACTTATTTGCTTTTCATTCCCTAGAGGATACCAAGTTTTTGAGTGTCATGATCAAAATCTAGGTGTTAGTTCTCAATGGGTTATTTTTGGTATGTATACTTGAAAGAAGACTTTATAAGACATAGACTACATCACTATACTACCTCTTCA
Source organism: Alisma plantago-aquatica (assembly GCA_963693085.1). Lineage (NCBI taxonomy): Eukaryota > Viridiplantae > Streptophyta > Magnoliopsida > Alismatales > Alismataceae > Alisma > Alisma plantago-aquatica. The sequence continues at coordinate 88,901,941 of OY856410.1, read as the reverse complement.
TGATAGATGGTAAACACAATGTGTTTGTGTCTCACATGTTTACATGTAGAATGGTCTTCTTAGTTATAAGAAAGCTACCTCAATGACCATCTTCTATCTGTTGATTTGAGAGTTATACATTGCCCATATTTTCATAATGAGTTAACCATTCCATTCCTATGTATCTAATATGTTTGTTCAAGATTTATTTTAGGCTTTAGGTATATAAAAAGGATCAAATTACACAAGCCCTAGCTTATTCAAGTTCAAGTCAAAAGCAATGCAAGTGTGCATTTTGGAAAATCACTTTAAATGACATTATATTAGTTTGGTGATCACTTGTATTGATGATATGACATGTATCTAAGATGAGAAGAAATCAGGAACACTTAATTCCAACATTTGGTCACTAAAAAAATCAAATTAGAAAATTTGTCACAAGATGTTTATCAATCAAGTTGGAAACTTGACCGATCTAGTGATGGATTTTCTAAAATGACCAATCGGTTGAGTTGCATATTCATAGAAGTCGACCAATTGATCAACTAAGAAAAGTTGATTTTGACTCATCGGTCGAGTTTCCCAGAACAAACTCGATCGATAGTTTGAAAATTAGTTTTTTCACTTAGTGGATCAGTTGATTTACCTTTATTGAAACTCGACTGAATGTACTATATGGAAAGCATAGAAAAAGTGATTATAACTGTTGGAGAGTTGTTGTGAGAGAAAATACATCTGTTGTAACTTTCTAAAATGGCTATATTTCATCCTTAAGTGATCCCACACTGAAAGTAACACCCCCAACAATAAATAGGACCCCTTGGAGTTCATTCCAAGTTTGTCCATTCATGCTATTCTTAGTCCTTGCTATAGTTGAGTGTGTTGCAACCCTTTGAGCCCCTTTCTCTCTCTCATTTACAAAACATTTCATGATTATGAGTGAGTTAGGCAAGTTGTAAGAGAGATACCTCCATGTGCTTGTAAAGCTCTCATTCCATCCATCTTCCCTACCCCCTTTCTCAAAGAGCAAAGGATCAAGCAAGCTACTCTGAGAGAAGGTGAAGCTATTGATGGTCTTGTTATAGGTTGAAGAAGAGGTGAAGATCTTCTCTAGGTGAAGGAGAAAGGAAAGGCCAAGATTCAAGAAGAGTGGGTAGATCCTTCAAGGTCAAAGACTTGATGAAAGTGTGGGTAAGGCCTTGTTGAAGGCTGAAGACATCTTGATCAAGTCAGTAAGTCCTTGTGTAGGTGGAAGACTCTTATCTTGAGTAGGTAATTCCTTGGATGTATGGTGGTCTCCTTGTATCTCTTATGAGTGGATATAAGTAAACATGAATTGTAAAGTCCTAGAGGTTGACCTCTCTAGGTAGTTGATTGACTATCTCATAGTTTGGAGATTGGAACCACTCTAAACCACCTTGTCCAAGTTCATGTTTCAATTTCTCTCATCCTTGCTATGCTTGCTTGATAAGACTTCAAATTGTTCTTAAGTTATTGGTTTTGATTGATATAATTTTAAGGTCTAACTTATCTTGTGAGAATTTTGAATCTCTATTCACCTCCCCTCTAGAGCCCTAGATCCAACAAGTGGTATCAAAGCCAAGGATCTTCTCCAACAATCTCCCACAATATGAGAAGATGCGAGACAACCTACTTGGTTCACTCAACCTGGAGAGAGGCTTCTCCATTTGTCCTCCAATCTTTGATGACACCAACTTCCTCTATTTGAACAGGGGTATGCAGGTTCTACATTCAAGGGATGAACTTTAATATGTGAGAGGTGACGGTCACACCATACAAGGAACCAACAAGAGATGTGTCGACATGGAATGAAGCTGCACTAAAACAAGCCTAGATCAATCCTAAATCCATAAACGCCCTCTATGCAACCCTTACCCCAAAGGATTTCAACCTCATCTCCTCATGGGATACAACCTATGAGATTTGGGATAAGTTGTGCATTACCTATGAGGGAAAAAAGAAAGTCAAGGAGGCTAAGATCTACAGTTGTTGAACAACCTTATAAAGAACTTTTAGATGGACAAGAAAGAAGGGATTGCTGAGATGTACTCTAGGCTCAGTGTCATCATCAATGGCCTAGCTGCTTTGGGCAACACTTTGGATATAGGTGTAATGAACTCCAAGATCTTAAGGACTCTACCAAAGAGATGGGAGTCAAAGGTGACCTCCATTAAAAAAGTGAGAAGCCTTGGTTACATCCCAACCGAAGAGCTCATTGGCAATCTACAAGCTCATGAGCCAAGGCTTGACAAGCAAGAAGAAAAAGTCAAACAAGAAGAGAAGGAAGCAAAAAAGATCAAAGATAGTGCCTTCAAAGCCCAATTGGAGACTTTCATCCTTCAACAACAACTTGCATGTCAGATATCTCCCTCCTCCTCTAGTGAATTTGATGGCCCTAGTGATCATGAAGCCAACTACACCAAGGGCAAGCACTTCAAGGGAAAGCAATCCTCCTCCTCTACTCCTAGATGCTACAAGTGTGGCCAAAAGGGACACTAAAAGAGTGAATGTCCTAAATCAAGAAAGTCTCACCACAAGGGCAGCTCTAAGAAGGAGAAAGAGTACAAGAAGGAGAGAAAGTACAAGAGGAAGAAAAAGAAGGAGAAAAGACACAAGAATGCAACTCATGTAGCTTGGAAAGAATCATCCTCAAGTGGATCTAGCTCCAAAGAAGATGGAGAGTGCCACCTTGCATTCATGGCCTCAACAAGTGAAGAAATTGGTGAGGTAAATGAGGTAAGTGAGCTAATCTTGCATGAGTTATATAAAGAAACTCTTATTTATATGCTTGTCTCTACCCATTCTTCTTTTACTACATGTAAATCTAAAAGAAAAAGGTTAGAAAAATTATTGATAATTTGTATGCTAAAATTGAGAGTCTTGATCAAAATGAGAAAATTCATCTTGAGAGCATTGATAACTTTCAAGGTCAATTTCTTGATCTTGAGCTCCAATACAATGGAGTTGAGGTAGAGAATGGTGTTTACCTGAAGAACATTGAAACTATTAAGGAGGATAACCAGAAGTTCCTAAAGGTGCTTGAAATTCTTAAAACTGAAAATGTTGAATTTAAGCTCATTATTGATGCTCATAGGGATGAGAGGGATTCTTATCTCAAGGAAATCAAAGTTATTCAATCTTAAAATGCTAGGTTTCTTGGTCAAGTTAATGATTTATCTTCAGACCTATCTTTCCTAGTAATGATGTTGCTTCTATTTCTCTTGAGAAAGATTCTTATTTGACTAAAGCTCCTTTATTAGAGGCTGACCTTGTTCATGCTAGAGATGATCTTGATAGTTTGTCTTCTGCTGTTATATCTCTTAATGATGACAATCATAGACATAGAGCCTCTATGCAAAAAAATTCTAAAAGGGAAAAACTCCCTGAATAAAATCCTTGACCATTCTACCAAACATAGTGTACTAGTCATTTGGGATTTGTAGGGGGAGCACCTAAGAGCAAGAACAAAGCCAAAGGTAAGAACAAGAGTAAGGAAACCTCGTTTTTCATTGGAGAGTCTTTAGATAATAAGAACCCTATGATTTGTTTTATTGCAAATGTGATGATCATTACACTACTTATTATCCTTACAAGACTATTTTCATTACAAATGTGATGATCATTACTCTACTTATTGTCCTTCAAAGCCTAAGGGGACCAACCTAAAGATGAAATGGGTCCCCAAGATAACTCTGGATCCCAACGTTTGAGTTGGGAATCGACACTCTCCTTTCTTGTAGGAAAAAGATAGATGGATTGTTGATAGTTGATGCACTAAGCACATGGCATGTGATATAAGCCATTTCAACAACTTCACTAAGAAGAAAAGAGGTTCGGTTACCTTTGGGGACAATAGGAAAGGTAAGGTGAAAGGTGAGGGTGATGTAGGTGAATCCTTGTGTATCAAGAATGTTCTATTTGTGGATGGCCTACATCACAATTTAATAAGTGTATGTCAATTATGCAATAATGGTTACCTTGTGCTATTTACTTCTTTTGAATACTTAATTCTAGATTCCCTCACCTATCAAGTCATATATAAGGGAACTGGAAGTGGTATTCTTTATGTCATTCTACATGAATTTATTAAGCCTATTGTTGGTAGATGCCTAGTAGTCAACTCAAATGATATTTCTCTTTGGCATCGTCGGCTTGGTCATGTAAATATGCATCAGTTGAAGAAGTTGAGAAAAAAGGACTTGTTCAAGGGACTTCCTAAATTGGATTTTGAAAAGGATGAGGAATTCCAACCTTATACCCAAGGAAAGAAAACCAAGTCCACCATCAAATTCAAAGGAGTCCTTATTACCAAGACACCTCTTGAACTTCTTCATATTGATCTATTTGGACCAATGAGAATTCATTCGCTTCATGGTTCCAAGTATTGCCTTGTTATTGTTGATGATTTCTCTAGATATACTTGGACCTTCTTTCTCATTTACAAGAGTGATACACTTGATGTTTTCCCAACTTTTTGTAAATGATTTGAGAATGAAACATCTTGACTGATTGTTTCCATCTATAGTGATCATGGGAGAGAATTTGAAAATGATCTTTTTGGATTTTTTTGTGAAGAATTTGGGTATGCACATAACTTCTCTTCAACTCGAACACCTCAACAAAATGGAGTTGTAGAGAGGAAGAATAGGTCACTACTGGATATGGCTAGGACCATGCTTTTAGAGATGCTACTCCAAAGAATTTTTGGGTCGAAGATGTTAGTACCTCATGTTTTGAGCAAAAATAGGTTTATACACATCCTTCTCTAAAGAAAAACCCTTATGAGCTATGGTGTGGTAGGAAGCCTTCTATTGAGTACTTCCATGTTTTCGGTTGTCCTTGTTTTGTTTTGAATATGAAAGATTCTTTCAACAAGTTTGATCCAAAATCTTACAAGGATTTCTTTCTTAGCTATGGCACTACTAGCAAGACATATAGAGCTTAATGTTGATATTGCTAAAGTAGAAGAATCTATCAATGTTAAGTTTATTGAGACTAACCCATCTATTCCCAAAGATATTGTTTCAAATGATGATGTTGTAGGTGAGGTAATTCCTATCTTAAAATAACTCAACATCATCCAAATGGGAAAATAGTTGGTCACTCAAGAAGAAGAGAAAGATGTAGAGAAGAATGATCCAACCCTCTGCTTTACAAAGAATCATCCAAAAGAGCTGATCTTAGGTGACCCATTTGAAAGAGTGAAGACACAGGTTGCCTTCAACAAAGAACAATCCGACAATGTCTTCATCTCACAACTCAAGTCAAAGAACATCAAAGAAGCTCTTGGGGATGATGAATGGATCCTAGCCATACAAGAAGAGTTGGAGCAATTTGAAAAGAAAAAAGTATGGACCCTAGTGCTAAGACCAAGTGATAGAAAGATCATTGGTGCCAAGTGGGTATACTTCAACAAGCTAGATGAAATGGTAAAGTGGTAAGGAACAAAGCAAGGTTAGTGGCTTAAGACTACAATCAGTAGGAAGGTATAGATTTTGGTGATACATATGCACATGTAGCTAGACTTAAATCCATTCGTATATTGCTTGGTTTTTCTAGTTATAAAAACTTTCTTCTTTATCAAATGGACATTAAAAGTGCATTTTAGAATGGTACAATTGAGGAGGAAGTGTATGTTGCACAACCCCTGGATTTAAACATGATAGCTTACCTAATCATGTTTATTTAATGCAAAAAGCTCTCTATGTACTCAAACAAGCACGTAGATCTTGGTATGAGAAATTAATGAACTTATTGTTAGACCATGCATATATCATAGGCAAAGTAGATTCTACCTTGTTTCTCAAACACACTTCTAACAATTTTCTTATCATTCAAATATATGTTGATGATATCATTTTTGGCAGAACTAATCTTGATCTTTGCAAAGAGTATAGTGATCTTATGCAGAGTGAGTTCAAGATGAGCATGATGGGTGATATTAATTTCTTCCTCTACATTCAAATCAAGCAAACTAAATATGGGAACTTCATCAACCAAGTCAAGTACACAAGTGAGCTACTTAAGCGCATTGGGATGGAGAACACTAATATGATGGACACACCCATATCTAACACTATAAAACTTGATAAAGATGAAGAACGTGAGAAGGTAGATGAGAAGCTATAGAGGTATGATTGGAAGTTTACTTTATTTAACTACCGCTAGACCTGATATAATGTTTAGTATTGGCGTGTGTGGTCGCGTTCGATCAAATTCCAAGAAATCACATCTTATAGATGTTAAGAGGATTTTAAGTTACTTAGCCACAATTCCAAGTTTTGGACTATGGTATCCTAAGTCAAGGGACTTTACTCTTATGGATTATAGTGATGCGGATTACGCATGATGCTTGATTGATAGAAAGTGCACAAGTGGTACTTTATTTCTCCTAAGACCATGCTTGGTGTCTTGGTTTTCCTAGCAACAATGTACAGTGGCATTATCAACCACTGAGGCTGAATACATTGTAGCTGGGAATTTTGTGCCCTGGTCATATGGATGAAGCAAATGCTCCAAGACTTTAACATTCATTTTGATGATTCTCCTGTCTATTGTGATAATACTAGTGCAATTAAGTTGTTTTACAATCCTATATAGCATAGTAGAGATAAGCCTATAGAGGTTCGTCATCATTTTCTTTGTGATCACATTGCCAAAAAGGATATCTATATCACGCATGTGGACACAGAAAATCAGTTGGCGGACATTTTCACTAAACCTCTAGCTAGAGATCAATTAAATTTTATTAGATCTAAACTGCTCATAATTGCTTTGAATGAATAACATATGCCTTCTAGATAGTTTTCATCTACTATATATATATATATAATGCTTTGTTTATGTTTTGATCATCCTTGCTTGCTAATATGCTAAAATTAGTTTTTCATGTTCTTTTTGCCTTGTTTTTCACTTGTCTTTGGGTATTTTATGAAAATGCTTATTTTATCGCAAAATAGTACCCAATGATGAGTGATATGTGACTAAGTATGTTAAAATAAAATATGGACTTGAAGAATAAACTTAATTAGTCTCTAATGTCTAGAAATTGAAACTTCTAAAGTTGGTTCAAGTTGACCATCGATCAAGTTTCCAACTGGACCAATCAGTGGCAGAGGGCTTTTCTAAAGAGCCATTCAGTTGAGTTTCCCAGTCATAGAACTCAACGGATGGCCAGGCTGGAGCAAACTTAAGTTAGGTTCGGTTGAATTTTCTCCCTCTCAACTAGAGAAAAATTGAGCGATCCAACCTCCAGTTCCCTCAAGCTCTCAGACCTAGCCTCGACCTTCCTCTCCCTAGCCCTAGTTCGACCTAGATCGACCTCCCTTGACCTCTTTCCCATCAACCCTAGGTGTGTGGATGGTTTTTGGTGGTGTTTCCATTGTTTTTATTCTCTCAATCCTTCTCATTTTGTCTCCATGGCATCAAATAGGAGAAAGAGAGCCACCCCATCCAGAGCACCATCCTCCTCCTCAAACTTTTGCCTTATACCCTTTGAAGATACCTTCTTTGTCTCCATTGATGCTCTAAATAGGTACAAGGAGCTCCTTCCTAGGAACTCATTTCCTTTTCGTGCCCTTTTTGAGCCAAGCCCACATAAACAAAATATTATCGATCAAGTAGCCGAGTTGCTATACAACCATCGCCTCTCCACCTTGAGTGTTGAACATGTGTGCTACCACAATTCCATCACAAACACCATGGCCATTCACGAATTTTATGCAAATTTTCAATGGAATTACGACACTCTCGTACCCCTACCCAATGCTCAAGTAGTCCTTACTTCCATGATAGCTGGGAAGAAATTCCAAGTCTCTAAGGATACCCTGAATATCTTTTTCTCAGGTACTGAGGTGACTGGCATCTGGAGGAAGGATTACACTGAGTATTTTGACCTTGTTGACCCTGAAGTCTTCTACAAGCAATATAATCTCACTCTTCCTAGCATCCATAAATTCTTGAAGAATCCTCAATTTCCCTATAGGAAGAATTGTACCCTTCCCTCCTTAGCCTTAAACCTCAAGAACTACATACTCACCCTAGTTGTCAACTACAATATTCATCCAAAGAAAAACCAAACTAAAATTGTAGAAAACATTGTGGTGATTATGTTCTGTATCTTGAAGAACATCAGAGTTAAGTGGGAAAGATATGTCATCCACCACATGACCTGCTTTGACTCTGGTAAGAAATCATGTGGTACCCACCCACCCTACCCAACCCTAATTTGTGGTCTTTTTCAGACAGCCACTGGAAAATCTCTTTTCCATGACCTTTGTTACAAGCCTACTGGAAAGGAGTTTGCATCAGTGAGACCACACTTCAGAAGAGTGTTCCTACCCCTTCCTCTACCCCATCTGGAGCCTCCACCTCCACCTAGGAACCTGCACCACCTCAGCCATCCTGACCTACCTGTGCCTCTTTAAATGTGTCAAATGAAGCCCTCATTGGTTTCATGATGCATCAGTATGTGTATAACCTTCACGTTTAGGATCATATGCATCATGATCTCTGTTCCATCATGTCTACCATGAACCTTTCCTGTGCACATCCTTATCCTACCTACCAGCCCTACCCAGGAGGTGACTATGTATCCTATGCATATGATCACTTTTACCCTACCCATCCACCTGTTGCTTCCGCTACTACTCCCTCTGTTGTTGGTAGATCTACCCCTGTTGTGCTACCTCTCCGTACTGGTCCTATAGCTACCCTACTTGTAGGACTTGGAACCTCTACTCCTACCTTTCTACAAGCTCAATAAATACATGACCTTGGTATGTCTTGGGCTGAGTAGAATGCCAGGTGGCCCAGTCGTTGTTTTGATTCCTTTGTCAATGAGGAGATGCCAGATCAGGCTGATGATGAAGGTACTACTGATGAGGAGGCATCTGAGGATGATAGTGATGATGGTTATGATGGCTCTGCTGGTGGTTTTGGTGATGAAGGTGATGTTGTTGTCTCTACTGCACCTTCAGATGGAGATGATGACTATGACCCAGAAGCCTCTACTGACGATGATGATGTTCTGGACATAGATGACCTAGATGTTTAACTATTTTAGTTTTTTTGTTTGTAGATGTTGATCATATATATCTTTTTGGACTATTTTTAACTAAAAACATCTAGGTACATTATCTAACTTGTATTATTTATCATCATGTTGTTTTTCGTTTCTTTGTCTTGTAGTTGCTTTTATGGGCATGCTCTCTGTGTTGTAATCTTAATCATATGTACACTTACTCTTTTATTATTATATCTTATGCGTTGGTGCCATGTTTACCATATTTTAATTATGACTAAGATTGCTTGTTTCTATCTCGTATCTATTTGGGTATGCTTTGAGATTGCATTTTTTATGTAGTGGATGTATGTTTTGGTTGTGCATGGAGAAGACTTATTTTTATTGTTAATGTCAAAAGGGGGAGAGAAGTTTATTATTTTGATGCTCAACCATATTGCTTTTATTGCCTATGTGATCCTTTTCTTGTTCAATGTATGCTTTATCATGTGATTTGCTAAAGGACCATATAGTATACATGTTATATTGTATTTTGTAGATAGACTAACTATGCAGGTAAGAGTAAGCATATATTGAGGGGGAGAAATTCACATTGTTAAAATTCTAAATCCCCATGCAATTCACAAGGCAATGGTATAACTTTACATATCCTTTTAAATATGATTGAGGAATAGTTTTTCATTGTCAATAAGGGGGAGAATGTTGACTTGAGAGTTGTATATTTCCCATATTATAATGACTTCACCATTCCACTCCTATGTATCTAATAAGCTTGTTCAAGATTGATTTCAGGCTTTAGGTACATAAAAAGGATCAAATTACAGAAGCCCTAGCTTGTTCAAGTTCAAGTCAAAAGCAATGTAAGTGTGTGTTTTGGGAAATCACTCCAAATGACCTTATATTAATTTTGTAATCACTTGTATTGATGATATGACTAGTAACTAAGATGAGAAAAAATCAAGGACACTTAATAATTCCAATGTTTGGTCACTCAAAAGTAAAATTAGAAAATTTGTCACAGGATGTTTATCGGTTGAGTTTGAAACTTGACAGATCCAGTGATGGATTTTATGAAATGACTAATCGATCAAGTTGTACACTCACATAACTCGACCGACCGATCAACTAATCAAAACTGATTTTGACTCATCGGCCGAGTTTTCCAGAACAAACTCGACTAATAGTTTGAAAAATAGCTTTGTCACTTAGTGGATCGATCAAGTTGCCTTTATTAAAACTCGACCAAATGTACTACATGAAAAATGCATAAAAAGTGATTATAACCTTTGGAGAGTTGTTGTGAGTAAAAATAGATCTGTTGTAACTTGTAAAATGTCTATATTTTATCTTTAAGTGATCCCACACTCAAAGGAACACCCCCAGCTATAAATAGGACCTCTTGAAGTTCATTCCATGTTTGCTCGTTCATGCTATTCTAAGTTCTTGCTATAGTTGAGTGTGTTGCAACCCTTTCACCCCTTTCTCTCTCTCATTTACAAAGCATTTCGTGATTATGAGTGAGTTAGGTGAGTTGTAAGAGAGCTACCTCCATGTTCTTGTAAATCTATCATTCCTTCCATCTTCCCTACCCCCCTTTCTCAAAGAGAAAAGTTTGAAGCAAGCTACTCTGAGTGAAGGTGAAGCTATTGTTGGTCTTCTTCAAGGCTTAAGAAGAGGTGAAGATCTTATCCAGGTGAAGGAGAGGGGCAAGGCCAAGATTCAAGAAGAGTTGATAAATCCTTCATGGCCAAAGACTTGATCCAAGTGTGGGTAAATCCTTGTTGAAGGCTGAAGACATCTTCATCAAGTGGATAAGTCCTTGTGTAGATGGAAGACTCTTGTCTTGAGTAGGTAAGTCCTTGGATGTATGGTGGTCTCCTTGTATCTCTTATGAATGTATATAAGTATACACGGATTGCAATGTCCTAGAGGTTGACCTCTCTAGGTAGTAGACTGACTGTCTTCTAGTTTGGATATTGGAACAACTCTAAACCAACTTGTCCAAGTGCATGTTTTAAACTCTTTCATCCTTGTTAAGATTAATTAGATAGGAATTCAAATTTTTATTAAGATATTGGCTTTTATTGATATAATTTGAAGCTCTATTCACCCCCCTCTAGAGCCCTAGATCCAACAATATCATCATTGTGTGCATGTCAAGTTGTGGAAATTGTGGATCTTATTTCATCCAAATATTTTACCACCTATTAGGAGGGAGTTCACATTCTTCTTGTTGCATACCACTTGACTTTTGTTTCCTTGATTCTATCTTACTAGCCTATGATTTTTTTTGCTTGTATATTTCTTCATGTTACAAATTTATTCTTTCTAGGAAAGTTGTCATTTTAATCATGGTGGTCGAGATATTCTTATGCTTTAGTTCATGCTTGGTTCGAGGAGTATCTGAAGATTTTTCCAATTTGGTTTGCAATGCATTTGGGTTGCAGTTCTTTCATTACCCTTTAGATATGGATTCTAGCAACATTTACATAATTCCATTGACATTAGTCTTCCCCATAGGATAGGTGACATTGAAAATGTTGCCTTACATGTCCCACAGTGATGTTTACTACATATGGGTGAGTATCGGCTTGGACACCTCACTCTAGGGTGTGGCCATGGAGGATTTCATAAATAGATTATCCTTCCATTGTTGAAGATATGTGTCTCTTACTACATGACAACTTCCCTTGCAATGAGGAGGTGATGTTAGTTGGAATATAAAGAATTTGAAAAATCCATGCATGTCTATGTCTCAATCTTTAGATGATGAAAGCTAAGTTTACCTGGATATATAGTACATCATTGAGTGTCTTCAACTTTTTATTCAGGTCATTTGTTTAGTTAATCATCACTTTTGAATACAAGTTTTTACACTCCTATTGGATGACACTTGTGGTTACATGTTTCAATAATGGGGAAGATGCAGCGGTTGTTCTCGTAGTACACTTATCAAGCATGTTTGATTAGAAATATATGAAATCATTCTTTTCAATTGTTGTTTACTTAACTTTCCATTTATATTTCTTATTTTAAAACAATGGAAATGTTATTTTTCTCGATAAACCAAAGTAAAAGAAAACTTAATTTATCTTCTTATGATCTTCCATGAGATTTGATTCAATGTTTGATGTTGGTGTTTTGACCGTATATCCATTCTAGGTAATGAAAGAGGGTTCTATTATTCCTTGAACTTAACACCTTGAGACATAATTAATATATTGATGAAATATTCAAGTTTTCCTTATTAAGCTATAGGGAGGGCCCCACAATGTCTTTGTGTATTATCCATAGATCTTATCTAGTTCAAAAAGTGAGATATTATTATATGACTCAATATTAGTCATTGTAAATTACTTGATTGGCCTAGGAATCAACTTGGTGTAGAATTGAAGGATGAATATGTGATGTGACATTTCACCATTCACTGAGGTGGTGGTTTAACACGATAGTCTCCTGCAAGTCAATCATTTATTTTTAAAGAGTATGGTGGAGGCTAGATAGGTCCCTAGATATGATGTTTTTACAAAATTTGAGCTCTGTATAAGCATTTAGGTATTTATATTCTATTTGACATTCTCTTTTTGTATGATTTTAGGTGGGGATTTGGACTTTGTTTCCCAATTTTCACTTTCTTCTAACTGGTCTTATTTGTAGCCCATAGAGTGACAGTCGTGAAGGTGATTTAGATAATGGTTGTTTTGCTCTAGCATTATCCCACCCAAAATGGTTTCAATTTTGCTTCATGGTATGATGGCAATTTCTCTTCTTATTCTAGGATAGGGTTTATCTAAAGATTCTAATGCCATGATTTCTTTGCCTACCTTTTTTTAGGAGATGTAGTACATCCCACAAAAGGTCTCATTCAGACACCCAAGATGAATATGCCCCTTAGACATCCCATCTGGTGCATCTCCCAAGAAACTCCCACAAAGGTGAGGAAATGAAGAAAATTGATCTCATTTGTGCCTAAAGGATATGCAGATATGAGCGGTGGGCCATTGATGCATGGGTTTTGAGTCACTTTTACATGCTTATTTTATATCTATTTTATGCACGTATTTGTCATTTTCTTGATTATATTTGCATAATTCACTATAGTTGGCCTTTAAACTCTATTTGGATCAAATTATACTTATTTTATCATATTTATATGATTTTATATAATCCCCGAACTTATGCACATGTTTCGGCACTTTTTTAGGTACTTTCACACTGTCCAGAGTCAATACCATTGACCCTGGTGTTGATAGTATCGACATTTCATCAGGAATCAACCCCGAAATGTGATTTTTGAAAGAACGTTGGGATCTGGCAATTTTCAGCACTAAAATGGAGGGTTTTAATCCGACAGTTGAGCTTTTTTGGTGTCATAAAGTGGTCCTATGACCTAAGGAGAGCATGGACGGCACTAGGGGAGAGCTCATATTAGGTTGCACGACATCCAAGAAAGAGATAGAGAGGAGACGAGAGCCGAAGGCCGGCAATCGGTCGATCGGGGCACCTCCGACGGGCGATTTTGCTGTCGGAAGACTGCAAAACACACGTTTCTCGAGGAGGATCTCCAGGAGCACCTTTGTATCAGGGGTAACACGAGTTTTCTCAATGTTTTCCACATTTTTCTTCTCTACTCCTATGTGTTCTCCATTGTCAACCATGCGGGGCTAATCCCCTCTATCTTTAGGACCGGGAGTAGCCCGGGTGATCATTGTATGTCATTTTTACCATAGTTATCATAATTTGTCTCTAAAATTCATGGCATGTTATCATTTTCTCCATTATATCATTATGATTGATCACCCTAATGATAATCTAATACCTTTAATTACTTTGAAAGAATAATTAACAGTTGAAAATACATGATAATCACATTAACTAATAAATCCTTTGAAAAAGGTGATGTACAGTTAATGGTGGAACCCCAGAGTATTGTCTTCATGCACCTAGTTTAGGGTATAGGTTACTACTATCGTGGAACCGACCTAGATTTAGGTAGTGAATTGTATCGTGAAAGTGAGCAATTCTGACTACATGCCACTACATGGAATAGGAGATGAATTAGGATAATTGTGTAGAAATTAGTACAGTGAGAACCTGCGGTGAAACCGCAATCCTAAAGATTCCATTTTAATTGATTAAACCAGCCATTTAATCGATTGCTTTGTTTTCTTTTATCTTTATTTATATTTTCTTTTTCAAAACCAATCAACTCTTTTAATCGGTTTACCTGATCGCAGCCAGTTAGTAGTAGTCTACTGAAATTCACGTTTCCTTGAGTTCGACTCGGGCCTCACAAGGCCTATATTACATTGATACGTACACTTGTGTTATACGCACGATAAAGTTGTGTCAAGTTTTTGGCGTCGTTGATGGGAAAACAGTGAATTTTAGCACTAAGTGCTGCGAGCGGCCACACTAGGCCACTTTTAATTCCTGTGATTTTTCCTTTAATCTTTTGAACTAAATTGCAAATCTTATTAATTGTTTTAATTATTAGTACCAGTTTATACACTACCATTTGAAATTTCAGGTACTAGTAAAGTAATAATGGGTGATGGAGCGGCAAATGAGGAGCAGACGATTTGGGAAAGGATTAAGGCTTCTTCTTTTGTGCAGAAGGAGCCAATCAAGAAACAAGCTATCAACATACCCAGTTACAAGATTGATCTAGGGCTTATTTAGTTGGTCAAATCACAGGATTTCCATGGACTTAAAAATGAGGATCTGGTGACCCACATCAACACGTTTGTGGAAAATTATGATATGATAAAGATTGATAGGTTCTCGTAAGAGACACTCTACCTGAAACGTTTTCCCAATTCTTTAGTGGGCAATGCTTGGGAATGGTTGCACAATCTGGATGATGAGTACATTGAATCTTGGGATCACATGGTTGAGGTGTTCTTTGAGAGGTTCTTCTCGCCTAAAAAGACAAACAATCTAGTGAGGAAGATACACAACTTCAGCCAACGAGCCAGTGAAACATATTCTGAAACTTGGGAGCGCTTCCAGATCATGCTGAGGAAGTGTCTACATCACGACTTAGATAAGGAGAAGCAAGCTAAAATTTTCTACTTCACCCTAAATGAACATGATACGAGCAATTTGGACTCATCAGGTTCTGGTTTCTTTTTGAACAACACAGGCACAAGGTGAACATGTCCAAAAAGCAGTCTTGGGGTGAAAGAGATGCACCTGAGCAGGTTGGCGTGACACATGAAGCAAAGGCCATCAAAGCTCTTAATGACAAGATGGATCTTATAGCCAAGAAGCTCCTAGAGAAAGAGGACAATGGGTCTAATGATGAAGCACATGCAAAGTATATGCATCAACAGGGATATAGAAATAACAATTACAATTGGAGGAAGGAACAAAATTTTTAGAAGTCGCAGCCTAGCCTAGAGGAAAACAACAATGAATTGCTTAGTCAGGTGGTGAAGCAAAATCAGGAATTGATGGGCTCACTTGCCAAGACAGTACAGTCACATGGTGAGTACTTGAACCAGTTTGGGCAGCAGATACAGAGCCATGGTGCACAAATGAGGATGCTAGAGACGTCCATAACCCAAATTACAACTGAGGTGGCTTCCATGAAGCAAATTATTCAACAAAAACTAGTTGGGAATGCAGAAGCTGCTCAAATACATCATCAAGTGAAGTATATATCTGTGATTAAGGAGACAGAGCACCCGGTGGGGGAGGTCTATGAAAAGGGGAAAATGCATTTTGAAACGGAGGCTAAACCCAGTGTGCCATACCCCCGTAGCTTATATGGACTACTAGGAGGATGTCAGCCATTGAACAAATCCCACCAAGAACCCATCACAGTCGTGCCCACACCTAGGCAAGAGGAGTAGGTGAAGGCCATACTTCACAGTGGAGCTACTACCACCAAGAAGGATGAGCAGCCACAAGCCACACCAACCGTGAATGACGTGCCAAAGCCTATACCAGAGGGTGACATTGAAGCAAGCTTAGGGGAGGAGACCCCAGATATCCCATATGTGCCACCGCACAAGAACATAAAGGAGCCAACCATGCCATTCCTGGATAGTCTAAAGCCGAGGAAAAAGAAAAGGCACTTCAAGAAATTTCTTAAGATCTTCCGGAAGCTCCACATTAACATTCCATTGGTGGAGGCTATAGAAAAAATTCCTTCATATGGAAGATTCATGAAAGACATTATCAATAAGAAATGGTGGATCAAAGATACAGATTTTGTGTGTGTTGATGAAATAGTGAGTTCTATAATCTAAGGAAGGCTTCCAAAGAACAGGAAAGATCCAGGATGTTTCTACATCCCATGTTCCATAGGTGGCCAAAATTTTCCACAAGCACAGTGTGACTCAGGGGCAAGCATTAATCTTATGCCACTTGCCACTTTTCAAAAGTTGGGTTTGAAGAAGCCAACACAAACTTCCATGACAATCGAGTTGGCGGATGGATCCATTGTGAAGCCGCAAGGTATATGCGAAGATGTGCTAGTCACGGTTGACAAATTCATCTTTCATGTTGACTTTGTAGTCATGGACATGCATGAGCTAGAAGGAGGTGAGATGCTATTGGGAAGGCCGTTCCAAGCTACGACTGATGTAATCGTTGCCATTGGGTGTGGTTACTTGACACTTGGGATTGGTGATGATAGAGTTAAATTCATACTGCTAAATGAATCATTGGAGACATCCCTTGACAACCCAGGTTAAAGGTATCTTTATGTCAAGCCTAGGAAAATAAGATCAGTAAGATAAGTGTAAGAAGGTAAGACAAGTAGTGATCTCTCTCCAGGGTTTCTACTCCCGCTTCTCTCTACCTTCTCCGGTGGCTGCCGCTGGGGGGAGGGGTGGCACCTTGATGCTTTCCTTTCCCTGGATCCATCGGTTTTGGTCCTAGCCTGAACAGAAGTGATCTTGGAGATGGAGATCTAGCGGCGCTCCTAGTCGATGTCTTTGGGTGCCTCACGGCTGGGTTGCAGAGGTGATGGGTTGCATCGCGTCGGAGGTGGATCCAGGGTGTGAAGTGGCATTTTCAATCTAGTTGACTCCACCCCATTCAAGAGTGAAGGGTGGAGAGGAGTCGTTCTCTAGGTATGCTTCTCTGTGCTGCTGCTCCTTCCAGGTGAAGATGAGGGGTTCTTTGATCTCCTTGTCAGATACTTGTGATCATCCTTCCCTGAGCTGACTTCTGGAGCTATCCAGTGCAAAGGCAAATAAAGTCATCGACCCAGTAGTGTCCCGACGGTGGAGTTGGCTGCAGAGCCCTGCTAGGCGCTCCGACGGTGTATTATCTCCACTAGCGTTACATGTTGTCCGGCCTTCTCCTTTGGATTGGGCAATGGTGATGGGTGACTGAGGATTGATAAGCGCCCTCAAGTCCGATGTGGCTCGTAGGGCATCCTGGATCTTTTCTTACTGCTCGTGGGTGGTCCTTTACCACTATCTGTGATGCAGTGACACTCCATTCTTAGCGGGCCTTTGGATCTGGGTCAGTAGAGGGGCATCCTCCTTTTCCGCTGGTACTTTCCTCTCTAGATGATTGGTGGATGAGGAGTGAGGTGATTCCTAGCGTATGCTGGCTGGCCCCCGCGGCTGTGAGATGGAACACCATCAAGGTGTTCGTTGTTATGCACTGTGCAAACAGGGGCATCGGTTTGTTTCTTGCAGCTTGTCTTCAAGCTTAGTGAGAGTCCAAGGCTTAGGAAGAAGAAGAAGAAGACACGAAGGGTTAGGGTGGACGAGATTCCTGGATTGATGACTCCATATGACCTTGATACCTCTCTCTCTTGTTGCTTAGGTGCTCATTCGTTACAGCATGTTGTCTCGATGGAAATATGGTAATTTTTCAGTGATGACAGATAGCTCAGATCTTACTGGAAGACTTCGGCAGTTCCTTCATCCCATCTATCACATTTTCTAAGGTGTGGATATTGTTAGTTGATGGTTGGGTTGAAGTAGTTGTTCAAATCTAGAGGAAGGAAAGATCGACCCTGTTATCTTGGATAGTTAGCACATATTACCTTTGTCGACAAATAGGTTCTAAGCTGGTGTTGAGGATGAATCCTAATGGATTCAATTTCAGAGTTGGAGCTAGATCCCTGGGAGGCTGAATCATAGGATTTCAGTTATTATAGGCTAGCAGGGGGAAATCCCCAAAGAAGAGGAAGAATGGTTGACGCCCTCTTCCTTCTTTTTTCTTGGTGAAGGATTGTACGAGGTGAAGCTGGTTCAGTTCTTCAGGAAGGAGGCAAAGAGTAACAATCTTGTCTTCTTGATTCATTTCCTTTGTGATCCATTTGAGAATATCGTCTAGGAGCTGGGACAGGGGACGACTTTTCTGGTTTTTTTGGCAGCTGAGTTGATGTTCATATAGGAATTTTTGTGGGTGTATTGATTGGTTCTATATGTACTTCTTTCTAATCTGCTATTTCTTTCTGATTAGATGTATCCTGCCCCTTCTTCTTCCTTTTCTTAGTTTGGAGTTTTTTCTTAGGTTCGGGTCCCTTATATCCCCCTGCGTGGGGTTTGGGACCTAGTAGTTTTCCATAGGGGCACAAAATGTACCCAAAATTTTGGTTTTATTAGTAACAGGTTTTTTTGCGTGACCAAAAAAAAGCCTAGGACATTAAACAAGGGCACTTGTTGGTAGGCAACCCAGCTTTAGGTTTATTTTATGTTTGGTTATGATCTTTTATGTTGATGTACTTAGTTTTTTCTGAGGTTTTGATAATTTTTGTAAAAATGGTACCCTAACTCGTTTTTTGAAGTGTGTAGAATTTTAATGTTGATACTATTGACACCCTTGTTGATAGTATCAAGTATGGATTAGTAAACATTGAAGAAAAGTCGATATCGTCGACCTTAGTGTCGATAGTATCGAGATTCCTGAAGATTTTCAGAAACATTGGTGACAGTAAAGTCGATACCATCGACACTTTTGATTTCCCAGTCTTTTAGATGTGTCGATACACCAAAATGTCTGAGCCTGAGTCGATACCATCGACCTTGGTGTCGATGGTATCGACACCTGTAGGACAGCTATAGAAAACAAGCCGTAAAAGGTGTCGAAATGAGATTTTTTCGAACTGTTTTTTGTAGAGCAAAGAAGGATGAAGCAAGTCACATCTTAGAACCATTAAGACACAAAAATGGGCTACCAAAAAGAGGGAGATAGCAAGCATCACTTGGTCCACTTGAGCATCTAACAATCCTTCTTCACCACACTTCAAAGAGAATGGTACCACTGTTCCACCTCTTAAGTGAGAATGTTGACTATGAGGCCATAGTCATATTCAAGTTTGGGGGGGTGTTGGAACATGCCTCTATCTTAGTTTTTACTTACTTTTTCATGTTGCTTTTACTTTTGAAATATTATTTGTTTTTATTTCTAGATTTACCACTTTTGTAGGATCCACATCTATCTAGTGTAATCTGTGGAGCAATAAATGCATGGTTCAATTGGGAGTTTTACTCTTGGGTTGTGTGCACATAAAAAATGAGCATATTGAGAACTTTTTGAGCTTATTCTTGTTAGTAATTGAGTTGCATAACTGAGGAAGTGCTTGGGTGAGTCAGCTTCAAGACACGGGGACATGAATGACTATCTTTATTGTCCAAGGAAAAGTGATTCACAAGGTTGTTGAGCCTGAACCGATCAAATACTAACATGACCTTAGACTAAAGTTTAAGAGAGAAATCCTTCAGTTACCCTGTACATAGGTCTTTAGAGAGGGACATATGATATTTTCAAAAGGTTTTGTCAATTAGTCTTGTGATCTAATCCACCGCAATATCATTCACACTCCACCATAAGAAATGGGAGCACATTATTGTCTTTCACTTTTTGATTGCAACTCATGTAGATAGGTCTTGCATTACAGCTATTTTCACACATTTTTGCATAAAAATGAAAAAAGGGATAGAGTAATCATACATGCACATTATCCTTAGGTGCATGTTATTTAATTGCATAATTGTCATTTTGTAGTGCATTCACATATTTTGAGCATATAGTTGTACATCATGTGTTGTATGTTCTTGTAATAACATGAAAGGTGTTAAACTTGTTCCTTACCTTTTGAATGCTTCAAATGTACAAGTTATGTAACAAGAAGTGAGCCCGACAAATAATTCATTGTCATCTATGAAAATAAGGGCTTAAAAAAAATTGAAAGACAAAAAAAAAGAAAAGAAAAAAAAATTGAGAAGTAAGTATGAATGAGAGGGGGAAAGGAACCTGTTCTCACTTACATACTAAGAAGAATAAGTACATGGTGTAGTTTTCTTAGATATTCCATCTCACCTTGAGATGGAATGATAGTGCATGTATCATTCCACCAAAAATGTAGCATTCGGACATTTTCACTTACATTTTGCATCATGATAGGTCATTAATTTTTGTATTGCATGATTGACTATTATGTGCTTCCATCTCTTCCATAGCCACCTATCCCATCCACCCGTTGCTCTAATTTGTAGGCCACCCATGATATTCTCCTCATTCATTAATATTAGGAGATCTGCTTCCATTTAGATGGTAGTTAGGAAATGAGCAATGTAGATAGGAGATCATAAGATGCATCAAGTATGGACCAGATGAGTTTGTCATATTAACTACTTTAATTGATAGTGTTTCATTGATTGGGGGATGAACATCTTTTACATAGGTCTTTGGTCGCCTGGATGGCAATTAGTGTTCAGTGGTCAATGAGGGCCATTTTGTGGAAAGAAAGTGGGGATGATCCAGATGCATTTCATATATTTATGTCCTATTGCTGACCTATCACAATCAGATCCAAAGTTTTGTTGCTTGAGGATGAGCAAGGTTTAAGCTTAGGGGAGTTTGATGCATGGGTTTTGAGTCACTTTTACATGCTTATTTTATACCTGTTTTATGCACGTATTTGTCATTTTCTTGATTATATTTGCATAATTCACTATAGTTGGCCTTTAAACTCTATTTGGATCAAATTATACTTATTTTATCATATTTATATGATTTTATATAATCCTCAGACTTATGCACATGTTTCGACACTTTTTCAAGTACTTTCACACTGTCCAGAGTCGATACCATCGACCATGGTGTCAATGGTATCAAAATTTCATCAGGAATCAACCCCAAAATGTGATTTTGGAAAGAAATATCAACATCATGGTCGATACCATCGACATGGGTGTCGATGGTATCGACAACGTCAGGATCTGGCAATTTTCTGCACTAAAACAGAGCGTTTTATTCTGACGGTGGAGCTTTTTCGGTGTTGTAAAGTGGTCCTATGACCTAAGAAGAACACGGTCGGCCCTAGGGGAGAGCTCATATCAGGTTGCACGACATCCAAGAAAGAGAGAGAGAGAGAGAGGAGATGAGAGCCGAAGGCCAGCAACCGGGTGATCCGGGCACCTCTGACAGGCGATTTTGTTGTCGGAAGACTACAAAATGCACGTTTCTCGAGGAGGATCTCTAGGAGCACCTTCATATCAAGGGTTACATGAGTTTTCTCCATGTTTTCCATATTTTTATTCTCTACTCCTATGTGTTCTCCATTGTCAACCATGTGGGGCTAATCCTCTTTATCTTTAGGACCGGGAGTAGCCCGGGTGATCGTTGTATGACATTTTTACCATAGTTATCATAATTTGTCACTAAAATTCATGGCATGTTATCATTTTCTCCATTATATCATTATGATTGATCACCCTAATGATAATATAATACCTTTAATTACTGTGAAAGAAGAATTAACGGTTGAAAAGAGACAATAATCACATTAACTAATAAATCCTTTGAATAAGGCGATGTACAGTTAATGGTAGAAGCCCAGAGTATGGTCTTCATGCACCTAGTTTAGGGTATAGGTTACTACTACTGTGGAACTGACCCAGATTTAGGTAGTAAATTGCATCGTGAAAGTGACCAATTCTTACTACAGGCCACTACCCGGAATAGGAGATGAATTAGGATAATTGTGTAGAAATTAGTACAGTGAGAACCTGCGGTGAAACCGCAATCCTAAAGATTCCATTTTTAATTGATTAAACCAACCATTTAATCAATTGCTTTGTTTTCTTTTATCTTTATTTATATTTTCGTTTTCAAAACCAATCAACTCTTTTAATCGGTTTAGCTGATCGCAACCAGTTAGTAGTAGTCTACTAAAATTCACGTTTCCCTAAGTTCGATTCGGGCCTCACAAGGCATATATTACATTGATACGTACACTTTTGTTATACGCACGATAAAGTCATGTCAGCCATCAATCCTTAGACCTAAAAGAACTGCAACATCTTGTATCATGACACTCATCTCAAAGTAGGGAAACCTAAAAGTGTTTCTAGATTTGTCACTCCGGTTAAGTAGGCCAGTGATTAAATTGGGATCAATGTGGATAGTATGTTGCTTATGAACAAGCCCAAAACCAGTCATAGAAATATTTTTCAAAACACCCGTGTTAATAATAGGCCAAAGTGGTGTTGGAAGAGTTAGAATGATAATTCTCTTCGAGCCATATCTATGAAAAATGCAAATATTACATGAAATAAAAAGTGCAAGCAATAGATTAAATGAAAAGTGCAAGCATTATATAACTTGAAAAAATTAAAATGCAAACATTACATAACTTGAACAAACTAAAATGCAAACATTACATGACTTGAAAAAACTAAAATACAAACATTACATGACTTGAACAAACTGAAATGCAAACATTACATGACTTGAACAAACTAAAATAAGAAAATTACATGATTTGAACAAACTGAAATAAGAACATTACATGACTTGAACAAACTGAAATAAGAACATTACATGACTTGAACAAACTGAAATAAGAACATTACATGACTTCACATTACATTAGGACAAGTGCATCTATTATGGCCCCTTCTACCAAACTTATGACAATGATATGTATATTGATTTGGATCAAACTCCATAGTTGAAGGCCTTTTGTTTTTCTTTGGTCTTCTAGCGTTCCTTCATTTCCTAGGGGGTAATACGGGATAAATGCCTCTTGTCGGCAATACCACAAAATTCAGTTTTGTATGCGTTCAAATAAGAATCATTTGTCAAATATGGGCTCACAAATACGTCACAATCGTAATTGATAGATGTCGCAGCTACCCAAACATGACAACATGGAAAACCATTGTTGTGGAAAACCACAACTGCATTCATTGGCACCATTTGGCACACTATGACTTGAAATTTATATTCATCCATGTCATCAACAAGCCATTCATCATTATTCATGCGACGTGATATTCTAATTTTGTCTGCATCCTATTGTACATTAAAAAGCTTGTCATGAAGCCTTGGGGGTCCATTTCTATCCTGTAATCTGACAACCATATGCTTCATTATGCCTCTCCAACCACATTGTAACAGAGTGATAATATGTGCCAACAATTAGTGCCTGTATTGGTAAACCCCTAACACCTTTTAAGACTCCATTTAACCCTTCAACACGATTTCTAGACAATGACCCATACATGTAACCTCTATCATATGTGAGAGACCATTGTACTAGATTTTGAGCTATCAAATACTCCTTATCAACTAGTTCTATGGTTTATATACCAGCCATTAGACGATCAAATTCAAGTTTATCAGTTGTGGATCCCACCTTCCACAAAAGTTCCTTTAACTCATGTGACTTGAACTTTTTATGGAAGTTCTCATGAAGATGTCAAAGACAATAACGATGTTGAGCCCAGTAAAATTTTGACTTAAGTGCTGGAAAAATGCCACTCATTTGATCAAAAATAATACACAGATCTATAAGACGTGGAATGATTGGAATACAAGTTTGTAGAGAACCAACAAACCACTCCCATGAGTCCTTGTTTTCTACCTCAAAAATAGCAAAAGAGAGTGGAAATAGACCATTATAAGCATCTATGCCACATGCAATGAGAAGTGTTCCATAATATATTCTGGTTAGAAATGTGCCATCAACAGTAAGAACAGGCCTACAATAGACCCAACCCCTCACAGCTGGGTCGAATGCCCAAAACACCCGCTTGAATCTATGAGTGCCTTGAGTTTGAAGGGTATAATCATCCACAAGGTGGGAACATATAGTTCTTGGCCTTATAATTTCCTTGGCCTTATATATAGTAAAATGTCCAAACGTTCCATTTTAGTTTTTTGGCCTTATAATTTCTCAGGTCAATGTCCTTTGCAAAAGAAAGCATGAGTGATGTCATATCAAGAGAATATGACATTCTTAGCTTTAGAGGTCAAGGACATTAGTTTTAACTTCATCAGTAGGAAAAGGAATGAACTTGAAGATGCCTTAATTACCTATCTTTGTGAGTGAAATAGAATAAGGAAGACAAATGCATCATCGAAGTGGGGATGATGCCTCAGTTAACACACTATATGAACATCAAATTAAAAAAAGAACCTAAAGAAATTCAATCGTATAATGATGTTAAAAGATATCTAGAATGACAGGCACACCCTAAAAGCATTATTAAGTATCACAAGAATTCAATAAAATGATTGGACATGAACTATGTGCCTGAAATAGGACAATTGTACTGGAGATCATACAATATGAAACTACAAATATGTGTCATAAATGCAAAAGTTGATATGGTGATGAAAGAAGTCATGGTGGATCATGTGTCACACACACAAATGAGGTCATGATATCTACAAAGATCATGTTCATGGAGTACTAGTAGAACAATATGGAAACAAATACTTATAAATTCATCTCCAAGTGTAGGAGTCACAAAATCAAAGTGGATTGCATCTATCTGACACCAACAAATCTTAATAGTATGGGCATGCCATGTCCATTCTCAATAAGTGGAATCAACATGATAGGAGCGATATACCAAGAACCTAAAATGGAACACATTTTCATTATAGTCACCATTGACTACTTCACTTCATGGGTGGAAGTTATTTCATTCTTTAGCATCACAAGAAGTCAAGTAACCAAATTCATATGCAACAATATTATTTTTCGATATGGCTTACACTAGGGATAATTTTTCACAATGCACCAACTTCAACGCTACTTAAATAGAGTAATTTCTACGCTCATTGGAGATCAAACATCATTGGCCATCTCCCTACCAAGCATAGATGAATAGTGTGGTGGATGCAACCAACAAAAACTTGATCAAGATTCTAAAGAAGACTATTGATTAATACTAAAATGAGCAGGAGTAAATACCTTCTCTCTGGGCATACCATACTTCAATCAGAATCTCAATTAGATTTACAAGTTATTCTCTAGTATGTGGAATAGAAGAAATGCTTCCAACTGAGGTGAGTTTGAAAGAATGTAGCACCATCTATATCACTAAAGTGAATACTTATTCTCTCAGGCATTGGTTTGAAAGAGTTTGATATTCTAGATATTGATTGGGTCCAGGACCGAACATTTTCCAATAAAATACTTTTTAACCAATTCCAAGAAAGGGATTTGGTGCTCCAGGTCGAACAGAACTTGGATTTTTAAGGAAAAGTGAAAATGACCATACATTGTATGTAATGTATCACTGGGTATTACACTTCGTTTATACAACATATATGAAGGCATATTCATCTTCAACCATTCAATATGTGCTTCATCAATTGATTACACTATTGGGAGGACTCTGCCATGCTGAAGGTTATGTATTTAGCTTAATTCTCTTGTTTGTTGCATGTTTTAAAATGTTACATAGCTTGTCACTCAGTGAGGATTTGTTATAAAAATAAATAACACAACAAAAACAATTTTTATATTGTTGTTGTTGCTAACCACAATCATAGACCACATAAAAGAACATTGGGATCTAGGTCGTATGATCGATATGGTTGTGATCGAGCATCATGAGGCCCAATAGTCTACATAAACCTAACATGTTATGGTTTCAAACTAAAATCAACAACTTCTTATTAATTACATGTAGAGATATATTATTAGGATATGAACCTAAGAGATTCCATCTCCAAAACCTACCCCTTTAGGAATGGGGACAAAACCCTAAGATCAATCACATGAGACTTTGTCATCACTATGACAACACCTTGGGAGATGAAGAAGAACAAAGACAAATGATGATAAGGTGTACTAGAGCTTATCTCCTATACTTTTTAGGTAGTTACCTTATTCTAGATAGTACCAGGGATAGAGTTCATGTATGGTACCTCCCACTTATGGCTGACTTTGTAAGTTATAGCACTCTATCTTGGGGTGCTACAACTCTAGCATACTTGTATAGAGAGTTGTACAAGGCTACCACCCGTTCCAAGAAAACTACCCACTTGTCTAGTTGTGTATGTCTACTACAGATGTGGTGTTGGGAGAGGTTAGGAATTGGACGCCCAGGTTCACTTGTTATGAACTGGGGGGAGTGTTCAGAAGATGTTCCCTTGGGTTACAGGTATACATTTACACAATTTCTTAATACATTTGTCTGAATATTTTGTAATGTTTATCTAAATTTAGGTTGTCAATTTATTTAATAGGTGTCCTACTTTTCTTGAAAGGAGTGATACTATGAGAGGATTGGTCCAATTTTATGATTCTGCATTTGACCAGATTTTTCCATCTCAGGAATAAGTTACTTCTACTAACATGTTGTATGATATATATTGTATTTTTTAATGCAGTTTACTCATTTTTATATGATACATGTTGTATTTTTTTGAATAACAGATACAGTTAACTCCTTACACTGAGGATATTCTTGAGAGACTTCTAGCATTGTGTCGAGAGGGTCGTGACATTTGGTTGGTCTGAGTGCCTCTAGTGTGTTACACAGTAGTACAGTGGCACCTCCCAGATAGAGTACTTGGACAATTCATCTTTATTCAAGTACAACCTACTCTTGCCTTGCCACACCTTAGTAGGATAGATGGGAGGGGTCATGTTGTTGAGGATTGGTTGCATCGCTATAGGGAGGAGGTGCAACTATGGAACAACGGACGTGAGAGCTTAGTTCCCCCTCCACTAGAAGACACAGTCTTCAGTCTACAGCTGCACTATGCAAGGTATCATCCACAGTATGTAGTGCCCCCTTCATCTCAGCCTCCGACTGCATACTACCCAACCATTTATCGAAAATAACAATTTCTTAGTATCATTATTATTTCTTTTGCAAACTGTTATTATTGATTTTTATTATTTATAATATATGTAATTGGTCTTTATTATTTGTACATACTTTATTTGAACAGGTAGAATCACATGTGCGGATCCGAGCGGCGTTACAGCAGGCCCCTGCACAGGTCAGATATGATATCTACGGCATCCAAGGGAGCTACTTTGTGAGTCTTCCTAACTATGCTCTCCCATATGATCCCATACCCACTCCTACTCATACCACTGGTCCTGAACCCACACCCACTCCTACTCCTACTCCTCATACATGCACCACTCAGTCTGAACCCATTCCCACTGCTCATGATCTCACTCCCACTTCTCAATTCATGAGATGGGGATCGACAGGGCCATACTTTTCAGGAGTTGGTTCATTTTCTTCATACATCATGTCACCTCCACCAGCATCCTACTATGGAGCAAGTTCTTCTTCTGTTCCATACACTCTACTCCCACCACTAGTTATTCATGAGAGTCGACATCTTATGTCACATACTCATCGACTTTATTTGAAGCATCAGGACGCACACCTCCTGATGCCCCACATCCTAGTATTTAGAGACCGCTCACCCCACCTCCATCTTTTTATTACTTCTCTGGTCCTCGTCAGTCTACTGCTATGCAATTGTCCCCCATTGAGGCATCTCCAGATGAGTTCGCTACTTAGGAGTCAGATATACATGGAGGTGGGCGAGGACGCCGTAGGCGTGGAGGACGTACTTAGTTTATTACATATTATACTATTTTGTATATATGCCTGTGTGAAGGCATTTATTTAGCTTTAATTTGGATCTATCATATTATGATATCATTTGTTCGTTCATGTTAGTTCATGTACTGTTATATATTATTTGGATCTATCATATTATGATATCATCTGTTTGTTCATGTTGTATTTGGATCTATCATATTGTACTGTTATGTATTATTTTCTCTTCAAGTTGGTTCATATTGTAGCCTTGATTTAAATTGATCTCTTTTTTTTAGATTAATTTCTTCTTATCTAATCAATTAGCAATCAACTATTGTTGGTTGCAATAGCACTTCTATAATCTGTACGTATGTTTAGAGCTAATCAAATTAAAAAAATTATAATAATTGAGCATATTATAGACATTCAAATACAAATGAAATAATTGTAAATATACGAATATAATCAATAGTGTTAATATACAAATCAATAAGCAGCAAATAATAATTATGAACACACACAATATCGAATAAAAAAGTAATATGTCATACATGGGGACGTATTTCTTGCTTTACGGACAATACGTCTTGCATGGAGTCGTATTGCTCTACGAGAGAGCAATGTGTCCCCGAGTTGGACGTATTGGTCCCATAGTAGGGCAATACGTCCTGGAGCGGGACGCATTACCCTACGGTGGGACCAATCCATCCGGCTCGGAGACGCATTGCTCTCTCGCAGAGCAATGCGTCCTGCCTCATGACGTATTGGCCCCACCGCAGGACAATGCGTCCTGACCCGAGACGTATTGCTCTGCAGCGGGACAATGCGTCACTCGTCCAGACGTATTCCCCTCGCACAGAGTAATATGTCTCCAGTGAGGACGTATTGCTTTGCAAATGTGTCATTTTGGGAATTAAGATGAAAAACGCGTTATTCTGGGTATTAAAATGGCCAAACGTGCCATTTTGATTTTTTTAGCCAAATTATTAGTAATGAATCCATCAAGACATGCAGCCAGCGAACTCCGTGTGTTTAGCCATCTATAGTCCAAGTATACATGCGTCATACTTATCAATTATATTTGTGGTTTGGTGTTTCTACCGTCCCGATTAATTGTAACATGCCTGCAACAGGCTGCTCGGAATAGGGAAATTGATCAATCAAACCCCAGGTGATTTAAGGAACGAGGGATGACCCAAAAAGTTTAGAGTACTAGCAGTTAGTATCAAAAGGAGGAAATGTAGGACGCATAAGTGCTCTGTGGTGTTTAGTGGAAGAGGAGCAAATAAGATAGCAGTCAAGATGACGAAGTGGTATCTAAAACAGCGAGACTGAAATATTACTCTAGTGCAATGCCCGTCTTGTTTAGTATATGATATCCAAAGTGAAAGAGAAGCCAGTTTTGTAGCAAGGAGGAGGAATCGAGTGGGGTGTAAACCTTTTAGTTGAATAGATGAATGTACTGCGTTCTCAAAGTTAGATAAATATGTCATTGTTAAATTAAACTACCGCAACCAAAACCGCAGACAAATACAACAAGTCAACAATATGATAATAATTTTTTCAATACTGATAGCATTGACGTAACAATGATACAAGAGAAACCGTGAATGCGTGAAGAGATGAAGACAAAGAAAAAGGACGGGACATATAGGATACACATCATGATAAACCTTTTAGTTGAATAGATGAATGTACT
Source organism: Alisma plantago-aquatica (assembly GCA_963693085.1). NCBI lineage: Eukaryota > Viridiplantae > Streptophyta > Magnoliopsida > Alismatales > Alismataceae > Alisma > Alisma plantago-aquatica. The sequence goes on along the minus strand of OY856410.1, from coordinate 88,872,429 downwards.
GCGTTCTCAAAGTTAGATGAATATGTCATTGCTAAATTAAACTACCGCAACCAAAACCGCAGACAAATACAACAAGTCAACAATATGATAATAATTTTTTCAATACTGGTAGCATTGACGTAACAATGATACAAGAGAAACCGTGAATGCGTGAAGAGATGAAGAGAAAGAAAAAGGACGAGACATATAGGATACACATCATGACAATCATTGTTATTTGCTTTTCCAAAAATGGAAATGGAAATAGACAGATCATCAAGAAACCATTAGATAAAAACTGCCCACGGAATTTCTTTGGTTACAGACTACAAGACGAAGAAACATATATACATGATTCCATAATCATCTAGGCTGAGCAGTCGACTCGACATTCATAAGGGAAGACAACGCATTTTCAGGGGAGAGATTTTGATCTTTGGGTTGTGCGGATGACTGCCACGATGATGAAGTTGTTATTGAGGGAAATGACATGCTAATGTCGCTAAACCCCATGCGTTCGACCGCATCAACAGACATGACACGAAGATTATTTGGTGACACCAATGGCAGAGGAGCAGCACCCTCCAGGAACTGCACAACTTGTCTCATGCTAGGCCTCAATGCAGAATCAAGCTGAGAACACAGCAGCCCGAGCCTCAAGACCAACTGCATCTGTTCCACCACATACCTTCCTCCTAGTTTTGGGTCAGCCACATTGAGAATTTCATCCTTCTTCCAGCTTCTCAACACCCAATCGGTCAACACAAGGTCATTCCTCGAATCAAGCACCTCTACCTCCATTGGCCGACGACCACAAGCTACTTCAAGAAGAAATGCACCGAAGGCATAGGCGTCAGTACTAGTAGTTGCCTTTCCAGTCATGGAAAGCTCCGGTGCGATGTATCCAAGTGTGCCAACAACATGGGTTGTTCTTGGATTAGTTCCACGATCATAGAGCCTCGCAAGGCCGAAATCTCCCAATTTCCCATTGAAATCATTATCCAAGAGAACATTGGCGGCCTTGATGTCCCTGTGAACAACTAGTTGTTCCCACCCTTCGTGAAGGTAAAGAAGTGCAGATGCTACACCTTTGATGATTTCAAATCTTTGCTCCCAACTGAGGGTCTTCTTCGGTATCTCATCTTCGTCACTACTCCTCTCAAACAGGAACCCATCCAAGCTACCATTAGGCATGTATTCATAAACCAACAGGAGCTCACCTTGCCTTCTGCAGTAACCAAGGAGCTGCACTAGATTCCGGTGTCGCAGCTGTCTCATGCTCACAATCTCTGCAACAAATTCCTTGATACCTTGTGGTGTATCATGGGTTACCCTTTTCACTGCAACTTCAGTCCCGCAAGCTGGGAGGACCCCTTTGTACACCCTTCCGAAACCCCCTGCGCCGAGAAAATTTGCATCCTTGAACCCACCAGTTGCCCTGTACAAGTCTTTGTACGAGAATCTGCTATGAGGACCATACTCTACTTCCCATTCCTCTAGGATTTCTGCAAACTTTCGCTTTCTTCTCACATAGAAAGAGATTATCGCAGGTATTAAGACCAGGAGCACAATCCCTCCAGCAATCAACACTACAGCAAGAATGGGTTCACGACTAATACCATTCTGAGTTTGCTGTCCATTATCCGAACCCGGTCCCGGTGGCTTTAGCGTCTCTGCTGTACCATTGATGGCGAAGCTCCACCCCATAACTAGATGTTGGGCCATGTACTTCTGCCCTGTGGCTGCTGTGAAGCCGACGTAAGTCTCATCTGCAAGTAGCAGACCAAGGTCAATAGTTGCTGATACTATCGGATCTAGTGGTCTGGGAGAGAGCCCAACGCCAACATATACATCCATCTTCTTCCGCGGTCCATCGTACTCTATCCATGCCTGCTTTGCCCCACTCTGCTTCAGGCTGACGTTGAAGATCTTGTTGCCTTCTTTGTAAAACGGCGTCTCCGAAAAACTTGATCTGATGCTATTGATATCAATGCCGACGTGGTTGTCGTTGGATTCTCCAAACCTGGCGTCTTGGTTCGTGTCGAACTCCACGGCGACAACATGGTTGGAGGATTTCCCGTCGTTGGAGCTGTTGAAGAGGCCAAGGTAATCCGCTGGCGCGGTGCCGATGGGGTTCGGGGTAGGAGAAAGAGCAAAGGTGAAACCATGCCCACAGAAGAATGGGTTCGGGCTCAATAGGTTCGGGCACATTATCATAAAGATGAATGTCGTCGAGAAGGAGATAGGCTTACGATCCTTGGTTTTCAGCTGAAGAGGGCGGTTGTAGAAGCCATGGCCTACAAGATTTGGCGCAATGTTTGTAAGGAGAACGTTCCCGAAGCCTTCCGTGTATGAGGCGTTGCCGGAGAGCGTCATGTTGGCCATGAAGTTTGACGTACGGAAGCCATTGACGGCAAAGCTGAAGAGGGGGTCACTGGCGACAGGTGAGGCAAAGAGATTGAAGGCGGAGAAGAGAAACAGTACCAGAATGGCAGCCATCAGCTCGCCCTTGCTTAGGATGATGAAGTGGAAGGAAACACGAGTGAGGATTTGCTTGTTGTAGTAGACAAGCTATGAAGCCGGCTATCCGAGCATAGTTGGAACTTGGAAGTAGTGATATAGCGCAACGCAGCAATTGATGGACTCATCACAGCTTGACAAGACTGACCCCATCCAACGCACACGAAATTTATTTCGCTTCCTTCAATTTTCACCTGCCGTTTCTGCTCCAGCTGCCATTTCATGTAGATGATAAATGCCATCAATGCATGATAGACAGAGACATGCAACTAACTGGTACGTCCATTTATTCAACGGCTTTATTTCTTTGCGATAACCTTAAAGATTTGAATAGAATCAATTGCAATACCATCAATTGCTGTCACGTTGTCTCAAAACTGTGTTCATATAGCATTTCCGATTCGAATATATGTTATTGATATCATCAATTGAACGATTGAAGTCTAAGTTGTTAAATGATGGATAACTACTGAAAGACAACTAGTATACTCAATCCCTTATTAGCTTAAAAGCAGAGGTGCTACTCCGCTTGATACGAAACAAGAGGAAAATCCTATTCACCCCTGCCAGCAAGAAACAATGTAACATTCACACTACAAAAGACTTGAGACATTTACAAATATAGATTGAATGTGTTAAATCACAAGATAAGATGAAGAATGGTTGTCACTCAAACTTAATGATGAATAAGCTCATGTACCCCTAGTTCCATACATCCCCTAAAGAATGTCGATTAATATAAAACAAGTCAAATGCATTTTTGCCGGTGTATAGAGGGAAAAGCTCCAAAGTCTGGTTTCAATGCCAAGGGATTATGCTTCGGTACCTCTATGAGATTTATACGATTATTCTTGCCACTGCGTGACAGTGAGATAAGACATTCCGGCAGACTGAAATGGCATTGAGGATAACGAATGAACAAGAAACAAGAAATTTTCATTGCATGAACAGCCAATGGGATTTGTGTTCCGTTCCACTAAATAGTTTGTATGTGGTAGATATGTATGGCTTCCACAATCATATACTTAACATGGTTAAGCAGGGACGAAGCCATCAACATGACATTTGGGGTGGGGTGGGTGGGGGGGGGGGCATAGCCAAGTAATCCAACTTGAAAAAAAATTATACATATATATTGGACTATTATTGTAAATAGCATTCTTACAAGTAATAATTTGAGTTGTACTCTGCGACTCTTAATTGAATAAATCAACTAGTTTTTCTAAGATAAGAAAATTATGACTTAGATCAACATACAAAATCGTTATAATATATAAAATAGTATACATATGATGTTAAATGAATGTTATATAGTACTATGAGACATTAAAGTAGCTTTTATCTAACAAGTTGTTCTAAAGGATACATCATGCATGTCTTGTCTTGAGTGTGATTTAACAAATTAATAATATTTCAGTCATCATGTATTCACAATAGACGTAGCAATTAAAAAAATAATATATGAAGAAAATGTGTACCTTTTTTACCATCTAGAATATTCAAGCCAATTGTTGTTGATATATATATCTGACAACTCCTCGGCACCGGAGTATATATGTAATCGCTCCTATTTTTTCTTCTTTAGTGAACAATGCTCCTTGAGAACTACATTAACAATAGATCTTGTGAAATATGATGTTGGACTAGTGGTGAATTTTATATCATTTTGTCAAAGTCAATTGATTTTGATATACAAATTATAAAGAGATTAGAAAAATAAAATGTGATGGAGAAACGACTTTTCCTTAAAGTAAAAGTGTGTATTAACTATGTCTATGTAAGAAGTAAATTATGAGATGAATCTCCTTGTACCATATGCAAAGGAAGACCTTTGACCAATAGAATCTATTACATGTGAGAAAAGATTATACAAATTGTGCTAGTAATCTAACAAAATGTTCATACATACCATATAAATATATTCTAACTTCCGCAAAAATTTGCACTGGATTGAGAGAAAGCTTGATTGTATGCATTTATTTATATTTCTATAAATTAGAGAGTTTTAAAATATAAGAGACAAATTCTCTAGAATTTAACTATCCTGTCAATAGCAAATTTGAATTTAGTTTCTTGATTAAATAAGACAAGTATTATTATAATTCAATTTTTATTTGTTAGGTACCTCTTTGAATAAATGTTAAAACTTGCTATCAATAACACATTTCTTTGGATGGTTGTTGTTATAAGTTACAGGTATATTAATGGATGGGAGAGAAAGATAACTTAAAGATAAGAGAGAATGTAATAATTTATTATATTTTCATACTCTTGGGGTGCCAAAGGCCCCCGCTGCCCCCCCCCCAACTATTTCCATGGGGTTAAGTCTAATGTAGTGCAGTTGGTATATAAAAGAGGTGGTTTTGTATTTTGTGCAAATGGGAAGAGCATTTAGTCCCACATTGCTCACTCCTAGAACTTTTATGTTCCTCGTATGTAGGCCATATGTGACTCTACTATCCAAAGGGCTCTATAGGAGAGTAAGCTCACCTCCTTGATGGGTATTGTGACCATAATAGACACGCACGCATGTGCACGTGTGTCACTTCTAGTCAGACTAGGGCTCAGGCTTGAGATCGGGCCCGAATCTGTGGGTTGTGGGTTGTGGAAATTGTCTTCTATTTTCTTTTTGTACAAGGATATAACTATGTAATTAATTATTATTATTATAGTTATTTATTCCTTTCTGAAACAAATTTATTAATTCTAAATGGAAGGTATTTGCCTTGTATTTTTCCATTATGGGAACAAGAGTGATCGCATGATCACGTCTTATTAGAAATAGGATGTGGGGGCGTAAAAGGGCTATAAATAAGTCTCTAGTCATAGGGTTGATAAAAACTTTAGAACATACAAACATCAATTGTTATGTACATGAAACCCTATTATAGCTTTTTTCTGTTTCATCGTCGCTCCCAAACTACCTCGTGGATATTTCTCTCATGTGTGGAGCAAGTTCGTCCTTCCTCTCCAAAAAGGCACGATCTGTGTGAGTGATTGCACGTTGATCTTCATCAATTGCTAGCGAGATGTTTCTTGCTACAAATTTGTGATAGGGTTGACTAGAAGAATGGTGTTCATCTTTGAGGATTGTGAGATACTGATTTGTTTAATATTTTTGTAATTTTATGTAGTGTTATTAATAACAACAATCTTTAAAAAATCAGACCTATCATTAATTAGCAATGGACGACCATATTTTTGCCAATAAATTGACATTGCAAATATGGCAGAAAAATTCATTAGTACAAACTTTGCCTATTTGCGAAGTAGGATGTAAATTGGCTAAATCTGATGTATTATGATAAGTGTTTAGATGATGATGAACCTCAATCTAATGAAAATGTCCCTGATAATGCTAAATTAATTATAAATTGGAAGAAGAGTGATAAGATGTGTCGAGGGTTAATCTTATTTGCTTTAATTAACAACATGTACGATTTGTACTTTAAGACATTTGTTACTACTTCCAAGATTTTGTGGGGAGCATTAGAAAAGATATACTACATGGAAAATCAGGGTGTTGAAAAGTACTATGTTTTCAAATTTCTAAAGTTTCATATGGTTGAGGGTATATGTGTTTCTAACCAAACTCATAACTTTTAACTCTTGGTTCACAAGTTCTCAAATGCAAGCATGCTATTGCCTAACAAGTTTCTAGTTATGTCTATAATTGAGAAATTTCCTAAATCTTGGGAATCATTTGACATGACACTTGAGCATCACAAAGGAGACTTGTCAATGAACAATCTCATGACGGACATGTCACGGAACTGTTCTTACCCCAATCCCAATCCTACTTCCTAGACAGTAGAAAAAGCATTGAAGCACCTATCCCTGAATGGCCCAATAAGATCAATCACACTGACATATACAATAAGAAATAAATAACTCAAAAACTGGATAATTGAAAAACAAACTAACCCAATATGGAGATATACCCGATTTACTTTGTCATCGGAGTGTATGAGTGCGGAAGCGATCTTATTCAGTATTCCATTTGTATTGCCTAAAATCAAGAAAACCGAGACACAATCATGCAATTGCACGGTACGCTATCAAAAACAAGCAAAATGATTTATAACAAAATAGTATACTTGGCAGGACTTATATTCAAAAGAATAACAAGCAATTTGCAAAACCAACATTTATTCGACAAGTTTTTCAAGCAATTCAACTTTTATTACGAGTTCCCATTATGATGTAATTCGAGAAGCATGCTTATATATTTTGTGTGACTCTATTGCCCCAATGCGATGGAGAAGTTCACTTGGCCCCTTCTCACCATAGAAACATAGGAAGCCAATGTACAAGTCCCACCTCCAAATGAGGGGGTTGTTGCATTCAATATCAACATTATCAACATTATCAATATCATCATCATTATCAATATACAGGCAGTCATAATGGGCATGCAATTTATGTTTTCATGTTTTTCAAAATATAGTATAGAAAAACAGAAGACAAATCATAGGGAACAGTAGTTCATCCAAGTAAATATCCAAGCATACGGTCAAGAGATACATAAAAGTATCTTCAATACAATCAAGGAGGAGTTATATAATAGCATACCTTTCACCGAGGATTTTGAGTATATAACAACGAGAGTAGAAGATCGGGGTCTCAAGTAGTTCCTAGATCAATCAAGATATGGATTGAGGGTCATGATCATAATATAGACCAATACCAAGTAAACCAGATTAGGGTTTTCCAATCCTATTCATCCTTATGGTAGATCATTCATTTATAGTCAACATTATATCAAGATTTCAATATTTAGTCAAGTGTCAAGCATATTCGAGGATGGATGATCTACCTAGGTATTTTAGGAATATATTTGCTAACCCTAATTATTATCATCAATATTTGAGTCATCATTCAAGTTTCTAGATCATCATCATGATACCTAACATCATTGGTGTAGGGGACCCGTCATGCTAAATGAGATTACTCAAAACATAAAACACAATCAATCACTAATTAATCACTTACCCAAAAATATGGGTAAATTAAAACTGATTTCAACATCAACACCCGCTCAAAAACGTTTGAAGGATCCCGACATCTTTCTTTTATCCATACTATGCCACACAAACAAGCATTAATATGCTAACAAAAGTCTGATTCATTTGAAACATTATATACAAACTTTATCTCGCCTGAACCTGAGAGTACAGGGACGACTCTAGAAAAAACTAGACATCTAATCAACTTTATCAAATATTCATTACTATAGCTCCTCTTTGCTGCCACATATTTGTTTTCGTCACTTCCGATTACCTAAAAAAATGTAGTGAACCACAAGGGTGAGACCCAGTCCCAACAAGAGATATAACCATCAACAACGTTTATTAATTACAACATCTTTATATAATTAAATAGTTAATAACTTTAATCAGATATAACAAATAAGATTAATAGTACTAATGATTAACAAAATACATAAAGGAGCATATAATAACTATCATTATTAACCAGACTATCATCCTTTATCTTGTTGACAATATAAGCAGTTCAGTAGCATATGCAGTTCTAACATCATGAGCAAGTCTAGTAACATAGCATAGCTAACAACATGAGCATGTCTAATTTATTGAACATATCAACATTATAAGAAGAGCTAACAACATAAGCACAACTATCTAGATAAGCATGATTAGCAGTATATGCATCTCTAGTTACAAAGGCATGGCTAGCATGCTAAACATAACTAACAATGAGATATCGAGTGTCATGATTATAATCAGCAGTAGCAATATAGCTATTAACATAAGCATGGCTATTGTATGTATGCATCTAATATCTAAGCATATCCACAACATAAGTATATTTACTATCTCTTAATTGCATTAAGCCTCATCTTTATGTAAAGATAACAAATAAGGGTTATCATCCAATGTGAAATGTTGTGATTAACCCTAAACAGATATGCTATATGGCTATATTACATCTTTTATTATTCCCTGAGGAAATTGAGGATACCACTCAAAATCCAACTGACCACTGCTAAGTCGAAATCAGTGCCATACAAGATCTAGGAAGAGCCGGACTCCTAAGATCTTCTCCGCCCCCGGTTAGTACGGGTCCGCCACAGCGACACAAAAGGTCAAGCTGCTAACAGCCTAGTCCGTCCTTGGTATAAGATACAGCACTAGTGAAAGAGGTGGGTACGCATACCCTACCATCCGAGGTACAACCGCAGTTGTCCTCCAATATCATTACATATATAATCACTGAGACACGACCGCATCCGTTCTCAAACTGAGGGCTAGGTATGACCGCAGTCATCCTCCCTAAACACTTGAATTCGGGATGACAAGCACCCTGCATACTCATCAGTATGTGCTTCGAGTTTCCCTTAGGAATACTCATTTCACCATCTGGCAAGTTCTGACACTCAGATGGATCTATGGCACAGGGCACTACATGATTAGAGTTGCACTTGATTAGTTATGTCAATTGGGTGAATTAAGACTGCATCAAACAAGTGGACATACAAACCCTAATTCACTTCTAGCAAGCATATAAATATCAAAACTTTGAAAAGATATAAAATGTATGAACCATAATTTCTCATCCCATCATCACATGGTAATATTCACTTTCCATTCATGAGACCACACTAGTCATCATATTATCACAAGATATAAATCCTTTTCACAATATCACAGGGTATCAACCCTTATCAACATAAGAGGATTACACCTCATTCAGGGCTCAACCATGCCCAAAGGTCATTAAGACCATCATACTATTCCCTGCAAGATCATCATTACCTGTGGATGCCTTATAACAAGGCTCAACAACATCAATTATATATAATACACCAGATCAACACAATATTGCATTTATGAGCTAGGTGGTATTCATAAACAATCATAGCAGGGTTATTCTACCATCATTCCATCATATAAGAATGTTAAACATGAATGCTCATCTTTATTTGATTGCATTAGATTTAGGTTCAGCATGATAAATTATATCAATGTTACTAATCATCACTTATACCCAAACCCTAACTCACGGCATCCCCATTGGATCATGGATGCATAAGGTGAAACATCACCATTATATTCCATACTATTGTCAAGTACGAACTCACTCCTAAATCAAGGTGTTACCATCAGCTTATAGCATACTAGGGTTTCAACAATAATAGAGTACTCCATGGTTGTATTAGTCATTCAAGGACTATTCATACTCAATTACCATCATTTAGTTATACTAAAGCTAAGTATAACAAGCTATACCTAATTAGGGTTACATATCAACACAATATGGTTAGCATCCCTTCTATTCATCTGAGTGAATAGGTAAGAATCACTTATTAAGGGTAACCCTCCATTTGTTCCATCATCACTCCACCCATATCACCATACCCCAATGTCACCCAGAACCATTAGATGTTTAAAAGGTAAGACTATTGGTTGTTTACATAAGTAAACACCTTGGATAAACCACCTATGAAGTCCTTGATTTGTGCTCTAGAAAGAGTCACTATCTAACCCTAGACATCCCTTGATAAACAACACAAAAAGTTCCATTTAGAGTAGGGTAAAACCCATAATCGACTGTTCAGGTAGAACAAGTCATCCATTGCCAACAAGTAAAATCCTTAAGTTGATCATATAAAGGAAATCATCTAAATCCCATTATTAGGACCAACATATTACATTATCCATAATTCCACTTTATTGGAGGAATAAACATTATATCTTGACCATTGGATCAAGTTCATATATTAAAACCATCAATTACAGTATATGTTCGACCATTGCATCAAGACCTAAGAAACCAGTGGTCTAAGGATTAATGAATGCTAAAACTATATGATTAACTCACCATAAATTGTAGAGACCTGATCCACCCTCATTAGTGATCATTAAATCACTATAGGTTGTTAGATCAACACTATATTCCTTAATCAACATGGAATATCAAGCTAATGTCAACATCGATTGATAACATCAGTAGGGTATTTAGTGGTTGATCATTAAACTTCTAATTGATCCAAAACCTGACCTAAGGGGGTGAACATGGGTTGTCAAAGCAACCTGATTCAAGTCACATTATACCTTAGTGCTAACACACACATGATCACAGGTTCATATATAACTGAAATCGGAACAGGGAACATTATAAAAATCGAAATCTAAGTCAAGCCTAGCTTTTTAGTGCATGAATCATCATTTTCAAGCAAGAACATGATCTAGAAAGTTTATGGTAAGCAATAAACGTGGAGCAAGTTATAAATCTTGCCTCTAATGCGAAGATGAAACCCCGCACAGAAGAAATCTCGAGTAGGTAGGGTAGAAAATCCAAGAGTAAGCCATGAATTCATCCATCTAGCACCTTTTTCGTCATTTGAGCAAACCCTAAACATAAAGAGCAAGAAAGGTAGGGTTTTAGAGCTTTAGAGTAATTTCTACCATGGAACAGCCTGGGTTTATACCCAAACCATAACATTATTGGTCGTGTATTACTAATTTCTACATTCACACTGAGAAATTTAGGTTATGATGAACCATGTAAATTCACTGGTCCAATCCACACTGATCAGATGCTAAACTAGATCATATAAAGGCGTAAATAAGTGATTTATGAAATAAAAATTCGGGCGATGTCAAATACCGCACAACGCCTAATAATTGTTGTTACCAACGAAAAATATGCAATTAACCAAAAGTTTCCAAACACCAGAGTTAATTCATGATAGTTGAGTGAAATCCTACTCACAGTAGTTCGGGATGTTCGGATTCGTCCAGAAATGCGTCTAGAGACCCATTTCCGGGCATAGGCAAGTATCTTCAACTTTAGAATGGCCATGATTCAAATGTAACACCCATCTTCACACCCACGCCTCCTTGGTTTGGGCATCATTCGTTGCTGTAACTATGGATTTAAGCAAGGACCTCATGAACGGAGCTTACATCATCGTTGGTTGCTATTGCTCACGCCTAAAGGCCATCGTCGCTACTCTGAACAGCAACAGCGGCTGCTCTGATTGGGGGCGCCGCCCCTAGCTAGGTGGTTGGGCGCTGCAGTTGAGCGAGGTGGGGGAAATGACCTAGCTTGCTCGAAGCCCTAGGACCCAAGAACCACTCCGCCCTCCCCCTTTCTTGCTTGATCATGCCGCTATTGCCCCTATGGTGGTCTGTCGGTAGTTTTGCACGTTGGGGCAGATGGAGGCACAGCTGGTCGTCATTCCTTGGTGGTTTCTCAGTTGGCTCGGGGTGCCATGGAGATGCCCCCTCAATTTCCTTTGCCTGCTGGTCGAGCACATAGTCGCAGATGAGCAGCAGGTCGGCCACTGCTGATTTGCAGGTTGGGGCAAGGTAAGGGCACCGCTAGGGCACCACTGAGGCACAAGGAAGGAGGGAAATAGAAGAGGAAGAAGAAGAGGAAGGAGGAAGGGTGGTGGCGTTGCTAAATCCAAAGCCAAACGACCAAAATCGGCCCCCACTCCTCACCCCTGCTGCTGCGATCAGCAACTTGCTCTGCACCGCTTTCAAGCGGTTGCTGTTCCATCGATCGCGTGAAGAAGAAGAATGGATAAGCGAGAAAGGAGAATAATGGTTATAGTCAAAAATTGGAAAATTTACAACCAAGTCCAAGAAACATAAAAATGTCATAACTATTGACTCGAAGGTCCAAATAACATGATTTCTTTTGCAACTTTTCAAGTGTGAGATATTCTACCACCCCAAGGCATAAAAACATGCCAATTAGTTTGTCTAATATAATCTAAATACTAATCGCTTCTTGGGCACTTATTTAACTTAATGATTAACACTGCAATTATCATTAATTACCTCTGGTGATTCAATCTCAACTATTAATTCACATCTTAGCTTTTCTTGATTTTCCATGATGTTTAACAAGATACTTATCACTAATCAAGGTTAGATTAAGGTTTTAAACATTCAATTATGATAATTAAGCTCATTAAACTCATTAAGTAAGTTTAGGGTCTTACAATTGGTGTTCAAGATCAGGTTGATGGGTCAAAGTATATCAAATGTTTAGCAAGATTAAGATCAATATCAAGATTACTCATATTCATTATAATCAAGATTGAATCCAGTAAAAGATCTAGATCACTAATGATTCATTTTCAAGAGTAGATGATTCAGATATATTAGATCTAGGTTACAACATAATCATCAGAGTCCAAATCTAGGATTTTCAGTATTTAGTCAAGATTAACAACAAATAGAGTCATTTAGACCAATTACATAAGTAATAGATCAAGATTTAATTATATCAGTGAGCACAATTCGTAATTAGGCTTTAGGAGTATTTTTAATGGATTCACTAGATTTTTCTGATCAAAATGGACTACTTGTTTATCATTTTCGTAGTTTGGATGCATTTTCTACAATTAAAACAAGATCTGATCATTTGTTGCAATTTCGAGCATTGAGGGATATGATTACCTTAAAATGGAAGCCGAGATGAAAAATGTAGACCGTTGATCTAGATCTGGACGTCCGCGATGGAACTCTTCATTAACAAGTGAGTAAGTCTCGATTTCTAAACTCAGGTCGTTGGATCGTGATCGGAGGGTTGTGGCTCTTCTCTAGCTCAACCCTTAGATCGAGATCTTGTGGCTCATGGACCATCCGGCCTAGGGACTCTTCCCCTTCGTCATAGACCCTTGCGCAAACCATGAAAGCAGTAGAGGAGCTCTCCGAAGTAGAGGAGGTCTCAGATCAGGAGAGGGTAGGAGAGAGCACGATCAAGCCGGCCGAGCTTGCCTTGGCCTCCAGACTTAATGGGGGTCATATATTGGGGAAAGGAGATGAGGAGCATGGACGCCCGATCTGGGCTTTTTGGCGGCGCCACGATGGCGTAGAAGGGGAAAATGAGGGAGAGAGCACCCGACGGGAAGAGAAGGTGCCAGTCAAGTTCTTGGGGGCAAGCCGAAGCGGATGGTGGGGTTTTTATAGCTAGATGGGGCTAGGTTTAGGGTTTGCATGGAGGTGGCCATGGTGGCGGCTAAGAGCTGCAAACGGCGGTTCAAAAGTTCTCAAAACATGCTGGAAAAAGGGTTAGCTGAGTCCGAAATGGCGAGGCGAGCATTCTTGCGTGATTTGATTTTCAAAACGGGTCAAAATGAGCCAAAAGCATGTGTCTGTCGCCTTAGCCTCCTCCCCTTTGATTGCGGGAGGTAGGGGATGACCTCCTGACTATTGGATCAGGCTGCAATCTGTGGATGCCCAATCCAAGGGTCCAGAATCACTCCTCCGTTGGAGGATAGGATCGCTGACTTGGAAATAGTAAAAAAAAGCAAAATAAAAGGGGTTTTTAGCATTAAACTTCGAAAATAATAGAAACTAGTAGGAATGTCCAATTGCAATGAAATTTCGACCATAGCTTCACAAAAATCTGGGGAATATTTAGAAAATGTTTAGGAACCAATTTATGAAGTTTGATGGATCAATTTGATTCTTTGGACAAATTGATGATTTAATCTAATTTGAGGTGTGATAATGTGTGTAAAAACTACATTGATCACCATATTTTGTATTTGGGTCATCAAAATTGATTATGAAGACAATAAAATTTATTTGAGACCATGAGAGGATATAATGAGGTCAAAAGAGTAATTATCTCACTATTATGCTAAAATCCACTTTGTAACATCCTTCCCTCCTTAAAAAGGAATTTTGTCCCCAAAATTCAAAACAACCTCAAAATCGAGATCATTCAACCTAAGTCATATCCTCAAAATTGGGACTTATCTAAATTCAGATCATATCCTCAAATACTAGAACATACTCAAGTATAAAATCAAAACCATGTCCTCAAATTTCAAGTAATCCAATAATCATAATTGGGATTCCATGTTCCATATCATAATCAACTTGGTACTAACACCATTTTCATCATCAAGCAATTGAGTATCAAGATCAGCACATATATTGTCCAAAGTCATCGTATGAGCCTCAAATATGGAAAACATCCTATTGGTCACAAATTTGGAAAGATCATATTTTAGGTCAAACAAATAGAGTCCTTGAATCAAATGTACAAGGTGACTTTCAATCCCAAAATCTCAGGGTCTTAGCTTCTACGTTGGCCTAGGTGGGGTTATACATCCATGATTTGAGATTTCATAATTCAACATTTAGAGACAACATCATACTTTCAATATCATTATTTTGAGCTCAAAATCAATGGGAAGGTCCCACCCTAGTCCTAATGAGAGCTAAACCCTAAGTCATAAATCGAGAGAGTCAATAATTATCATTTCAATAAAAATTCAAGATTTGGGATTTTGAAGTCATTAGTCATATATCTAGGGTGATCTCAAGGTCCAAATAATGTGAACATAGGCTTTGTATCATTATTGATATTGATAATTGTGAGTCACATTATTATATATCAGTATCAAGAGTCGAGATTTTTGGACATCAAATGTCGTAGTTCCAAAATTTTGAAGCTAGGGTTTAGATTCCTATTTAGACCTTAGTAGAGATCACTCATCTATATTCAATTTTGAGCAACAATATTCAATCAATATTCGAGCAACATATCAAGATTTCATTATCAGGGTGTCCAACTTTGATGAATGATCTAGACCTAGGTCTATCTAGGAAGTCAACAACAAGCTATAGTCAATATTGTCATATATCAAGGTCATTGTCAATATTTAAGATCTAGTATCAACCATGGTTTTAACATATTAGGCTTAGGTCAATCAATTCCAAATTGAGTGAAAGGTTATACCTTCCCAAACTCTAAATGATCAATAATACGAAAATTTAGAGGTAGTCAGAATAGAGATGTGACCTAGGTTAGGGGAGTCATGAGTCAACTACCACCCTAATCTAGCACATTACCAACATTAGTCATTATCCAATCGAGTTTATTCAAATAGGGAGAGTATCAATGATCAAAGCATGTTTTACAAGGTCATAACATCAAAATTCAAGATCATAATAGGGCAATAATGTCAAGATTTTACAAAGTCAAGTTAATATTTGCATTCCTTTGCTTTAATGATCAAGGTAATAATATAATTTGGAAATTGAGGATTTGAGTTTGGCATTCAAGGAATAATAGTGCAAAATATAGGCCCATAATCATCATATCAGAATCGATATTACAAAAGGCATCAATAGTCAAAAGGAAAACTTTTGTTTGCATCATATTCTTACATCATGATTTTGTGAGTCTCAGACTTAGTCATTTGATGGATTAGTCATTATATGTATCAAATAGGGTACAGGTTTTCTTAACTATGTTTGAGGTTTAATCAATAATAGGGCAACATGGGCTTAATCAAATAGGGACCTTATCAACAACAAGGTATAAATCCTTCTTATTTCACCAAATTAAGATTTACCTCAAACATAGAAAACATATAGTCAAGTTTTGGTTAAATCCAGTTTTCATGAAGGGTCAAGCATGAGTATTTGATTGTATTGATCAAAAATTGAGTTTTCAAATTTAGGTCAGATCATGGTATCAACTTTCCAAATTTAGCGATATTCATTATTCCCATGCATAAGCTACCCATAATCGAGACATCATGTGGTGAAAGGTCATGAGAAGGACCATATGATGAGATGAGAGGACTACCTAATCTTCATCTACATGGGTAGCTTAGGATAGTCCTTAAAGAAGAGATGAGATGCTAGAAGACTCTCTAGGGTTTCACAAGAAAACCTTTAGGTCCAGTTCCAAATCAATTGAGGCTAGGTAGAACGAGGGATCTCAGCCACCGTGAAGACGGATAGGAGAAATTATGCCAGGACCCCGAGCCTAGACACCTCAATTTTCACCATTATGGACTTTAGGATTTCTTGGGTGTAAGAGACTTGAGAAAATTATTTACTTAAAGTATATGGGAGTGTGTACGCTCTGATACCAACTATCACGGAACTGTTCTTACCCCAATCCCAATCCTACTGCCTAGAAAGTACAAAAAGGATTGAAGCGCCCGTCTCTGAGTGGCCCAATAAGATCAATCCCACAGACATATACAATAAGAAATAAATAACTCAAAAACTGGATAATTTAAAAACAAACTAACCCAATATGGAGATATCCCGATTTACTTTGTCATCAGAGTGTATGAGTGCGGAAGCGATCTTATTCAGTATTCCATTTGTATTGCCTAAAATCAAGAAAACCGAGACACAATCATGCAATTGCACGGTACGCTATCAAAAACAAGCAAAACGATTTATAACAAAATAGTATACCTGGCAGGACTTATATTCAAAAGAATAACAAGCAATTTGCAAAACCAACATTTATTCGACAAGTTTTTCAAGCAATTCAACTTTTATTATGAGTTCTCATTATGGTGTAATTCGAGAAGCATGCTTATATATTTTGTGTGACTCTATTACCCCAACGCGATGGGGAAGGTCACTAGGCCCCTTCTCACCATAGAAACATAGGAAGCCCATGCACAAGTCCCACCTCCAAATGAGGGGGTTGTTGCATTCAATATCAACATTATCAACATTATCAATATCATCATCATTATCAATATACAGGCAGTCATAATGGGCATGCAATTTATGTTTTCATGTTTTTCAAAATATAGTATAGAAAAACAGAAGACTAATCATAGGGAACAGTAGTTCATCCAAGTAAATAGCCAAGCATATGGTCAAGAGATACATA
Source organism: Alisma plantago-aquatica (assembly GCA_963693085.1). Lineage (NCBI taxonomy): Eukaryota > Viridiplantae > Streptophyta > Magnoliopsida > Alismatales > Alismataceae > Alisma > Alisma plantago-aquatica. Next base: position 88,855,287 of record OY856410.1, on the reverse strand, counting down.
AAAGTATCCTCAATACAATCAAGGAGGAGTTATATAATAGCGTACCTTTCACCGAGGATTTTGAGTATATAACAACGAGAGTAGAAGATCAGGGTCTCAAGTAGTTCCTAGATCAATCAAGATATGGATCGAGGGTCAAGATCATAATATAGACCAATACCAAGTACACCAGATTAGGGTTTTCCAATCCTATTCATCCCTAAGGTAGATCATTCATTTATAGTCAACATTATATCAAGATTTGAATATTTAGTCAAGTGTCAAGCATATTCGAGGATGGATGATCTACCTAGGTATTTTAGGAATATATTTGCTAACCCTAATTATTATCATCAATATTTGAGTCATCATTCAAGTTTCTAGATCATCATCATGATACTTAACATCATTGGTGTAGGGGACCCGTCACGCTAAACGAGATTACTCAAAACATAAAACACAATCAATCACTAATTAATCACATACCCAAAAATATGGGTAAATTAAAACTGATTTCAACATCAACACCCGCTCAGAAACGTTTGAAGGATCCCGACATCTTTATTTTATCAATACTATGCCACACAAACAAGCATTAATATGCTAACAAAAGTCTGATTCATTGGAAACATTATATACAAACTTTATCTCGCCCGGACCTGAGAGTACAGGGACAAATCTAGAACAAACTAGACATCTAATCAAATTTACCAAAGATTCATTACTATAGATCCTCTTTGTTGCCACATATTTGTATTCATCACTTTCGATTACCTAAAAAATGTGATGAACCACAAGGGTGAGACCCAGTCCCAACAAGAGATATAACCATCAACAACGTTTATTAATTACAACATTTTAATATAATTAAACAGTTAAGAAGTTTAATCAGATATAACAAATAAGATTAATAGTACTAATGATTAACAAAATACATAAAGGAGCATATAATAACTATCATTATTAACCAGACTATCATCATTTATCTTGTTGACAATATAAGCAGTTCAGTAGCATATGCAGTTCTAGCATCATGAGCAAGTCTAGTAACATAGCATAGCTAACAACATGAGCATGTCTAATTCATTGAACATATCAACATTATAAGAAGAGCTAACAACATAAGCACAACTATCTAGATAAGCATGATTAGCAGTATATGCATCTCTAGTTACAAAGGCATGGCTAGAATGCTAAACATAACTAACAATGAGATATCTAGTGTCATGATTATAATCAGCAGTAGCAATATAGCTATTAACATAAGCATGGCTATCGTATGTATGCATCTAAAATCTAAGCATATCCACAACATAAGTATATTTACTATCTCTTAATTTCATTAAGCCTCATCTATATGTAAAGATAACAAACAAGGGTTATCATCCAATGTGAAACGTTGTGATTAACCCTAAACAGATATGCTATATGGCTATATTACATCTTTTATTATGCCCTGAGGAAATTGAGGATACCACTCAAAATCCAACTGACCACTGCTAAGTCGAAATCAGTGCCATACAAGATCTAGGAAGAGTCGGACTCCTAAGATCTTCTCCGCCCCCGGTCAGTACGGGTCCACCACAGCGACATAAAAGGTCAAGCTGCTAATAGCCTAGTCCGTCCTTGGTACAGGTTACGACATTAGTGAAAGAGGTGGGTACGCATACCCTACCATCTGAGGTACAACCGCAGTTGTCCTCCAATATCATTACATATATAATCACTGAGACACGACCGCAGCCGTTCTCAAATCGAGGGCTAGGTATGACCACAGTCATCCTCCCTAAACACTTGAATTCAGGATGATAAGCACCCCGCATACTCATCAGTATGCGCTCTGAGTTTCCCTTAGGAATACTCATTTCACCATTTGGCAAGTTTTGACACTCAGATGGATCTATGGCACATGGCACTACATGATTAGAGTTGCACTTGATTAGTTATGCCAATTGGGTGAATTAAGACTGCATCAAACAAGTGGACATACAAACCCTAATTCACTTCTAGCAAGCATATAAATATCAAAACTTTGAAAAGATATAAAATGTATGAACCATAATTTCTCATCCCATCATCACATGGTAACATTCACTTTCCATTCATGAGACCACACTAGTCATCATACTATCACAAGATATAAATCCTTTTCACAATATCACAGGGTATCAACCCTTATCAACATAAGAGGATTACACCTCATTCAGGGCTCAACCATGCCCAAAGGTCATTAAGACCATCATACTATTCCCTTCAAGATCATCATTACCTTTGCATGCCTTATAACAAGGCTCAACAACATCAATTATATATAATACACCAGATCAGCACAATATTGTATTTATGAGCTAGGTGGTATTCATAAACAATCACAGCAGGGTTAATCTACCATCATTCCATCATATAAGAATGTTAAACATGAATGCTCATCTTTATCTAATTGCATTAGATTTAGGTTCAGCATGATAAATTATATCAATGTTACTAATCATCACTTATACCCAAACCCTAACTCACGGCATCCCCATTGGATCATGGATGCATAAGGTGAGACATCACCATTACATTCCATACTATTGTCAAGTATGAACTCACTCCTAAATCAAGGTGTAACCATCAGCTTATAGCATACTAGGGTTTCAACAATAATAGAGTACTCCATGGTTGTATTAATCATTCAAGGACTATTCATACCCAATTACCATCATTTAGTTATATTAAAGCTAAGTATAACAAGCTATACCTAATTAGGGTTACATATCAACACAATATGGTTATCATCCCTTCTATTCATCTGAGTGAATAGGTAAGAATCACTTATTAAGGGTAACCCTCCATTTGTTTCATCATCATTCCACCCATATCACCATACCCCAATGTCACCCAGAACCATTAGATGTTTAAAAGGTAACACTATTGGTTGTTTACATAAGTAAACACCTTGGATAAACCACCTATGAAGTCCTTGATTTGTGCTCTAGAAAGAGTCACCATCTAACCCTAGACATCCCTTGATAAACAACAAAAAAAGCTCCATTTAGAGAAGGGTAAAACCCATAATCGACTGTTCAGGTAGAACAAGCCATCCATTGCCAACAAGTAAAATCCTTAAGTAGATCATATAAAGGAAATCATATAAATCCCATTATTGGACCAACATATTACATTATCCATAATTCCACTTTATTGGAGGAATAAACATTATTTCTTGACCATTGGGTCAAGTTCATATATTAAAACCATCAATTATAGTATATGTTCGACCATTGCATCATGACCTAAGAAACCAGTGGTCTAAGGATTAATGAATGCTAAAACTAAATGATTAACTCACCATAAATTGTAGAGACCTGATCCACCCTCATTAGTGATCATTAAATCACTATAGGTTGTTAGATCAGCACTATATTCCTTAATCAACATCCAATATCAAGCTAATGTCAACATTGATTGATAACATGAGTAGGGTATTTAGTGGTTGATCATTAAACTTCTAATTGGTCCAAAACCTGACCTAAGGGGGTGAACATGGGTTGTCAAAACAACCTGATTCAAGTCACATTATACCTTAGTGCTAACACACAGATGATCACAGGTTCATATATAACTGAAATCGGAACAGGGAACATTATAAAAATCGAAATCTAAGTCAAGCATAGCTTTTTAGTGCATGAATCATCATTTTCAAGCAAGAACATGATCTAGAAAGTTTATGGTAAGAAATAAACGTGGAGCAAGTTATAAATCTTGCCTCTAATGCGAAGATGAAACCCCGCACAGAAGAAATCTCGAGCAGGTAGGGTAGAAAATCCAAGAGTAAGCCATGAATTCATCCATCTAGCACCTTTTTCATCAATTGAGAAAACCCTAAACATAAGGAGCAATAAAGGTAGGGTTTTAGAGCTTTAGAGTAATTTCTACCATGGAACAGCCTGGGTTTATACCCAAACCATAACATTATTGGTCGTGTATTACTAATTTCTACATTCACACTGAGCAATTTAGGTCATGATGAACCACGTAAATTCACTGGTCCAATCCACAGTGATCAGATGCTAAACTAGATCATATAAAGGCATAAATAAGTGATTTATGAAATAAAAATTCGGGCGATGTCAAATACCGCACAACGCCTGATAACTATTGTTACCAGCGAAAAATACGCGATTAACCAAAAGTTTCCAAACACCAGAGTTAATTCATGATAGTTGAGTGAAATCCTACTCACAGTAGTTTGGGATGTTCGGATTCGTCCGGAAATGCGTCTAGAGACCCATTTCCGGGCATAGGCAAGTCATCTTCAACTTTAGAATGGCCATGATTCAAATGTAACACCCATCTTCACACCCACGCCTCCTTGGTTTGGGCATCATTCATTGCAGTAACTATGGATTTAAGCAAGGACCTCATGAACAGAGCTTACATCATTGTTGGTTGCTATTGCTCACGCCTAAAGGCCATCATCGCTACTCTGAACAGCAACAACAGCTGCTCTGATTGGGGGTGCCGCCCCTAGCTAGGTGGTTGGGTGATGCAGTTGAGCGAGGTGGGGGAAAAGAGCTAGCTAGTTCGAAGCCCTAGGACCCAAGAACCACACCGCCCTCCCCCTTTCTTGCTTGATCAGGCCGCTACTACCCCTATGGTGGTCTGCCGGCAGTTTTGCGCGTTGAGGCAGATGGAGGCACAGCTGGGCACCATTCCTTGGTGGTTTCTCTGTTGACTCGGGGTGCCATGGAGTTGCCCCCTCAGTTTCCTTTGCCTGCTGGCCGCGCACATAGCTGCAGATGAGCAGCAGGTCGGCCATTGCTGATTTGTAGGTCGGGGCAAGGTAAGGGCGCCGCTAGGGCACCACTGAGGCATGAGGAAGGAGGGAAATAGAAGAGGAAGAAGAATAGTAAGGAGGAAGGGTGGTGGCGTTGCTAAATCCAAAGCCAAACGACCAAAATCGGCCCCCACTCCTCACCCCTACTGTTGCGATCAGCAGCTTGCTCTGCACCGCTTTCAAGCGGTTGATGTTCCATCGATCGCGTGAAGAAGAAGAACGGAAAAGCGAGAAAGGAGAATAATGGTTATAAATAAAAAATTTGAAAATTTTCAACCAAGTCCAAGAAACATAAAAATGTCATAACTATGGACTCGAAGGTCCAAATAACACGATTTCTTTTGCAACTTTTCAAGTGTGAGATACTATACAACCGCAAGGCATAAAAACATGCCAATTATCTTGTCTAAGATAATCAAAATACTAATTGCTTCTTGGGCACTTATTTAACTTAATGATTAACACTGCAATTATCATTAATTTCCTCCGGTGATTCAATCTCAACTATTAATTCACATCTTTGCTTTTCTTGATTTTCCATGATGAACAAGATACTTATCACTAATCAAGGTTAGATTAGAGTTTTAAACATTCAATTGTGATAATTAAGCTCATTAAACTCACTAAGTAAGTTTAGGGTCTTACAATTGGTGTTCAAGATCAGGTTGAAGGGTCAAAGTATATCAAATGTTTAGCAAGATTAAGATCAATATCAAGATTACTCATATTCATTATAATCAAGATTGAATCCAGTAAAAGATCTAGATCACTAATGATTCATTTTCAAGAGTAGATGATTCATATATATTATATCTAGGTTACAAGATAATCATCAGAGTCCAAATCTAGGGTTTTCAGTATTTAGTCAAGATTAACAACAAATAGAGTCATTTAGACCAATTACATAAGTAATAGATCAAGATTTAATTATATCAGTGAGCACAATTCGTAATTAGGCTTTAGGAGTATTTTTAATGGATTCACTGGATTTTTCTAATCAAAATGGACTAGTTGTTTATCATTTTCGTAGTTTGGATGCATTTTCTACAATTAAAACAAGATCTGATCATTTGTTGCAGTTTCGAGCATTGAGGGATATGATTACCTTAAAAGGGAAGTCAAGATGAAAAATGTAGACCGTTGATCTAGATCTGGACGTCTGCGATGGAACTCTTCATTAACAAGTGAGTAAGTCCTGATTTCTAAACTCAGGTCGTTGGATCGTGATCAGAGGGTTGTGGCTCTTCTCTAGCTCGACCCTTAGATCGAGATCTTGTGGCTCATGGACCAGCCGGTCTAGGGACTCTTCCCCTTCATCACAGACCCTTGCACGAACCATGAAAGCTGTAGAGGAGCTCACCGGAGTAGAGGAGGTCTCGGATCTGGAGAGGTTAGGAGAGAGCACGATCAAGCCGGCAGAGCTTGCCTTGGCCTCGCGGACTTGATGGGGGTCATATATTGGGGAAAAGAGACGAGGAGCATGGAAGCCCGATCTGGGCTTTGTGGCGGTGCCACGATGGTGTAGAAGGGGAAAACGAGGGAGAGAGCACGCGACGGGAAGAGAAGGTGTCGGTCAAGTTCTTGGGGGCAAGCCGAAGCGGATGGTGGGGTTTTTATAGCTAGATGGGGCTAGGTTTAGGGTTTGCATGGAGGTGGCCATGGTGGCGGCTAAGAGCTGCAAACGACATTTCAAAAGTTCTCAAAACATGCTGGAAAAAGGGTTAGCTGAGTCTGAAATGGCGAGGAGAGCATTCTTGCGTGATTTGATTTTCAAAACGGGTCAAAATGAGCCAAAAGCATGTGTCTATCCCCTTAGCCTCCTCCCCTTTGATTGCAGGAGGTAGGGGATGACCACCCGACTACTGGATCGGGCTGCAATCTGCGGATGCCCAATCCAAGGGTCCAGAATCACTCCTCCGTTGGAGGATAGGATCGCTGACTTGGAAATAGTCAGAAAAGAGCAAAATAAAAGGGTTTTTGAGCATTAAACTTCGAAAAATTATAGAAACTAGTAGGAATGTCCAATTGCAATGAAATTTGGACCATAGCTTCACAAAAATCTGGGGAATATTTAGAAAATGTTTAGGAACCAAATTATGAAGTTTGATGGATCAATTTGATTCTTTGGACAAAGTGATGATTTAATATAATTTGAGGTGTGATAATGTGTGTAAAAACTACATTGATAACCATATTTCATATTTGGGTCATCAAAATTGATTATGAAGACAATAAAATTTATTTGAGACCATGAGAGGATATAATGAGGTCAAAAGAGTAATTATCTCACTATTATGCTAAAATTCACTTTGTAACATCCTTCCTTCCTCAAAAAGGAAATTTGTCCCCAAAATTCAAAACAACCTCAAAATCGAGATCATTCAACCTAAGTCATATCCTCAAAATTGGGACTTATCTAAATTCAGATCATATCCTCAAATACTAGAACATACTCAAGTATAAAATCAAAACCATGTCCTCAAATTTCAAGTAATCCAATAATCATAATTGGGATTCCATGTTCCATATCATAATCAACTTAGTACTAACACCATTTTCATCATCAAGCAATTCAGTATCAAGATCAGCACATATATTGTCCAAAGTCATCGTATGAGCCTCAAATATGGAAAGCATCCTATTGGTCAAAAATTTGGAAAGATCATATTTTAGGTCAAACAAATAGAGTCCTTGAATCAAATGTACAAGGTGACTTTCAATCCCAAAATCTCAGGGTCTTAGCTTCTACGTTGGCCTAGGTGGGGTTATACATCCATGATTTGAGATTTCATATTTCAACATTTAGAGACAACATCATACTTTCAATATCATTATTTCGAGCTCAAAATCAATGGGAAGGTCCCACCCTAGTCCTAATGAGAGCTAAACCCTATGTTATAAATCGAGAGAGTCAATATAGTTATCATTTCAATAAAAATTCAAGATTTGGGATTTTGAAGTCATTAGTCATATATCTAGGGTGATCTCAAGGTCCAAATAATGTGAACATAGGATTTGTATCATTATTGATATTGATAATCGTGAGTCACATTATTATATATCAGTATCAAGAGTCGAGATTTTTGGACAACAAATGTCGTAGTTCCAAAATTTTGAAGCTAGGGTTTAGATTCCTATTTAGACCTTAGTAGAGATCACTCATCTATATTCAATTTTGAGCAACAATATTCAATCAATATTCGAGCAACATATCAAGATTTCATTATCAGGGTGTCCAACTTTGATGAATGATCTAGACCTAGGTCTATCTAGGAAGTCAACCACAAGCTATAGTCAATATTGTCATATATCAAGGTCATTATCAATATTTAAGATCTAGTATCAACCATGGTTTTAACATATTAGGCTTAGGTCAACCAATTCCAAATTGAGTGAAAGGTTATACCTTCCCAAACTCTAAATGATCAACAATACGAAAATTTAGAGGTAGTCAGAATAGAGATGTGACCTAGGTTAGGGGAGTCATGAGTCAACTACCACCCTAATCTAGCACATTACCAACATTAGTCATTATCCAATCGAGTTTATTCAAATAGGGAGAGTATCAATGATCAAAGCATGTTTTACAAGGTCATAACATCAAAATTCAAGATCATAATAGGGCAATAATGTCAAGATTTTACAAAGTCAAGTTAATATTTGCATTCCTTTGCTTTAATGATCGAGGTAATAATATAATTTGGAAATTGAGGATTTGAGTTTGGCATTCAAGGAATAATAGTGCAAAATATAGGCCCATAATCGTCATATCAGAATCGACATTGCAAAAGGCATCAATAGTCAACAGGAAAACCTTTTTTTGCATCATATTCTTACATCATGATTTTTTGAGTCTCAGACTTAGTCATTTGATGGATTAGTTATTATATGTATCAAATAGGGTACATGTTTGCTTAACTATGTTTGAGTTTTAATCAACAATAGGGCAACATGGGCTTAATCAAATAGGGACCTTATCAACAACAAGATATAAATCCTTCTTATTTCACCAAATTAAGATTTACCTCAAACATATAAAACATATAGTCAAGTTTTGGTTAAATCCAGTTCTCATGAAGAGTCAAGCATGAGTATTTGATTGTATTGATCAAAAATTGAGTTTTCAAATTTAGGTCAGATCATGGTATCAACTTTCAAGATTTAGCGATATTCATTATTCCCATGCATAAGCTACCCATAATCGAGACATCATGTGGTGAAAGGTCATGAGAAGGACCATATGATGAGATGAGAGGACTACCTAATCTTCATCTACATGGGTGTCTTAGGATAGTCCTTAAAGAAGAGATGAGATGCTAGAAGTCTCTCTAGGGTTTCACAAAAAAAACCTTTAGGTCCAGTTCCGGATCAATTGAGGCCAGGTAGAGCGGGGAATCTCAGCCACTGTGAAGACGGATAGGAGAAATTATGCCAGGACCCCGAGCCTAGACACCTCAATTTTCACCATTATGGACTTTAGGATTTCTTGGGTGTAAGAGCCTTGAGAAAATTATTTACTTAAAGTATATGGGAGTGTGTACGCTCTGATACCAACTGTCACAGAATTGTTCTTACCCCAATCCCAATCCTACTGCCTAGACAGTACAAAAAGGATTGAAGCACCCGTCTGTGAGTGGCCCAATAAGATCAATCACACTGGCATATACAATAAGAAATAAATAACTCAAAAACTGGATAATTGAAAAACAAACTAACCCAATGTGGAGATATCCCGATTTACTTTGTCATCAGAGTGTATGAGTGCAGAAGCGATCTTATTCAATATTCCATTTGTATGGCCTAAAATCAAGAAAACTGAGACACAATCATGCAATTGCACGGTATGCTATCAAAAACAAGCAAAACAATTTATAACAAAATTGTATACTTGGCAAGACTTATATTCAAAAGAATAACAAGCAATTTCAAAACCAACATTTATTCGACAACTTTTTCAAGCAATTCAACTTTTATTATGAGTTCCCCTTATGATGTAATTCGAGAAGCATGCTTATATATTTTGTGTGACTCCATTACCCCAACACGATGGGGAAGGTCACTAGGCCCCTTCTCACCATAGAAACATAGGAAGCCAATGCACAAGTCCCACCTCCAAATGAGGGGGTTGTTGCATTCAATATCAACATTATCAACATTATCAATATACATGCAGTCATAATGGACATGCAATTTATGTTTTCATGTTTTTCAAAATATAGTATAGAAAAACAGAAGACTAGTCATAGGGAACAGTAGTTCATCCAAGTAAATATCCAAGCATACAGTTAAGAGATACATAAAAGTATCTTCAATACAATCAAGGAGGAGTTATATAATAGCGTACCTTTCACCGAGGATTTTGAGTATATAACAACGAGAGCAGAAGATCAGGGTCTCAAGTAACTCCTAGATCAATCAAGATATGGATCAAGGGTCAAGATCATAATATAGACCAATACCAAGTACACCATATTAGGATTTTCCAATCCTATTCATCCCTAAGGTATATCATTCATTTATAGTCAACATTATATCAAGATTTCAATATTTAGTCAAGTATCAAGCATATTCGAGGATGGATGATCTACCTAGGTATTTTAAGAATATATTTTCTAACCCTAATTATTATTGTAAGGACCCTGACCTCCGCTTAGGGATTATCCTATTTGCTTTACTTAACATCTATGCTTAGTTTCTTGCTAATCACCTTTAGTGGTGATTAGGGTTTGTTGATGTTTTGTTGAGAGCTGGAGGTGCTACTCACAATTAACCCAAGTCTAGGGTTTGTGGGCAAGTTTGTAATCTTGTGAGGTGTTCCTCCCTCTCCTTGCTTCCTCTAGTGTTGAGAGGAAGGTTTGGGCTCGTTGCTCGAGTTCCTTTGAGCTTAGTTGAGCTTGTTGGGCCTTATGGTGTGTTGCCTTTGGTTCTTTGGACCTTGTGTCGGTTAAGAGCATGCTTGTGTCGGCCTAGGTGTGTCACCCAGGATGTGTGTCGCCCTGGTGGTGTGTCGCCCAGGGTTGTATCGGCCATAGTGAGGGTGTGTCGGCCATGGTGTGGAGGTGTGTCGCCCATGGACCCTTTGACCTCTCTTTGACCTCGTTTGTGTCACCACTATTGGACACTTGGTTCTTGATGCTTGCATGTGGCAATGGACATGGACATGTGTTTAGGGCATGTTAGAGTGGCGGCATTGCTCATGGACAAGTGTCCCTAGGTGGGCGACACCTTGCTTTGTTCTACCTTGGTTTCTCCTCCATTCCCTTATATATATATATGTGTTTCCCTTCCCTTTCTAAGGATCCCTTTAGTTCCTTAGTCTCCCTCTCGCTTGGAGCACGACACCCTCTCTTCTTTTACAAGCTTGGTGGCCGATCCTTGCCTTGGAGTCTCCTTCTTCCTCTAGTGGTGGCCGAACCCTAGACTGCCTTGCTCTTCGTCCTTAGAGGTGCTTGGATCTTGGAGCTTGCTTAAGGCGGGTTACATAACTCCTAATCCTAACTACACTACCTTCTTTTATGCTCTTACATGTTGCTAAGATCATATCGGCTATACATGTTGTTAGTTTGGTTTCTTTCTTAGTTGCTTCTTGTTGGCCGATCCTTGTTCTAGGGTTTCTTGGTGAGCAACACTCCTTTCTCTCCTTGGTCTAGAGGAATGAGCTTGAGTTCTAGTAATATGGGCAATACTCCTGTCTCGTTTAAGTTGAGAGGTGATCTTGTGTTCTAGTTGCTTGAGCAACACCCTCCTCTCACCATGGACTTGAAAGGTGAGCTTTGTGGTGGTCGTAAACCTTGTTAGGGTTGTTCCTTGTATTGCCCGATTGGTGACAAGAGATGTGCAAGACCCCTCTCTCTTAGTTTTTGGGAGGTGAGCCATCTTCTTGTTCCATTAGGGTTTGGTGCCCTTGTGCTTGAGGTTGATGACGACCTTGTGGAGTTGCATCTTGATCGTTATGATCTTGGGGGAGGTGCTTCCTGATGTTTCTCTTAATCTTGAGCCTTGGATGACACATGTTGTGGTTGTGTCGGGCAATGCTCCCCGGTCCTTGCCTTGTTGTGTCAGGCATCACACATGGCTGAGTACCTTGCCCGACACATATAACCTAGAAGGTGGGTTAGTATCATTATGCCTTGTTGTGGCTGTGACGGGCGTCACACCTTAGTCTTGTGTGTCGGCCGATATGCCTTGTGTGTGACGCGCCGTTGCTTGAGATACCTCCTTTGGCTGAGCTGATCGCTTTGGTTTCCCGATACATATATGGCTGCACGTTATCCCCTATTGCACGATACACCTCTTGAGCTTGCTGCCCGACAGGCTTTATGGCTGTCGTCCCTGATGCACAACACAACTTTGTACAATGCACTGTTGCATGACACAGGCTGAGCTGCACGTTACTCTTGGAGGTGCACGACGCTGCGTTGCACGATATGTCTCCTGAACATAGTTGCACATCATGATGTTGCCCATTATGCCTTGGATGCCCGACACCCTTGTGCTTGGCTGATATGTGTTGATCTGCCTAACCGACATGAGTTGAGGGTTGGGCGATAGGGGAGAGTGCCCTACTCATCACACTTCTTGTGAGGGTAGTGGGCACTTCTAGTGAGGGTCTTGTCTCTTATGGAAATATATACGCTAGCTCTTGTTCATGAATCACGTTGGTTTTTTATAGTAAACCTTGACATGCTTGATGGTAATTGTAATAGTAGGTTGCACCTATGTATCTTACCATGATAGTACCTATGTGTGTAATCATCTTAATGATATGAATAATGCTGAGATAATGGTAAGCACATAAGATGCTTTGCATGATGATATGAACTGTATCTATGGTCACTGGTTGAGGAATGAATGATAAAGCACCTAATCATCAATATTGCTCTATATCAATAATATGATCTTTTTATTAATCCATGATGATTGTACTAACCATGCAGGTGATGCATAGCCAGGTAAAGGGCTATGAGGTATAACATTGCTTTGATAGCTACTCTTGATGATGACATGACATACATGATGTGTTTTGGTCTGAGGACCTGAGTTTGATGAGAATGCCTTGAGAGGCAGTGGCACTATGAGATAAGGGATTGAGATCCCATGGCAATGTGATGATCCTTGAGATGGGTCTGGATGATTGGCAAGAGGCCAAATGGTAACATGTAATGTTGGATCCTTGTAATGGATCAGGATGATGTTGATAATAATAAAGGCATGATATTAAGTTTCATGTTGTTTATTCTTGTTATAGTTTGCATGTTATACAACTTGGCTGAATATTGCAATCCACTTAAAATATACTAATTAATCATAGTGGAACAAATCATGTAGTTTGCCCTGGCCATAGATCCATCATCGTCAGGAGTTGGTGATGGTGAAACAGGTTCTCCTGCGGGTTAACCTGGAAGTGCATATTGTTGAATATGTGTGGTTTCTCCTAGCCTGAAATAGAGAGGACGTGAGTGCAACTGTGGTTGCAGACTGGATATATATATAGCATGGTGAACAGGCCCATGGCTCAGAGTGATAGAGCATGAATGCGTTCATGTCCAGAGCACGGTGAACATGCTTGTGGCTCAAATATACTAGCGCCGAGACCTGTACCGAGGTGGGCTAGAGGAATGGTAGCCTATGGAGCTGACCCTGTGGCTGAAGCCACTTAAGCATGAGATTGCGGTCCTGCTTTGGTTCTCGTGCACTGACCACGAGGTGGGAGGTCATGGAGTCTGGCTCTTCCATTGACCTTGTATGACACCGGCTCCGGGTTTCACAGCCGTCAGTTGGATCTGACCAGTACGACTCACTTCCTCAGGGCATAATAATACGTAATCCAGCCAAATAGTATTTATTGCTTAAGGAAAAACACAAAACATTGGTTGAGGCCTTGCTTGTGTAGTTAATCTTATTATACCTACAGTTACTTATATGTTCCTCATGATAGGTGGTAAGAATCTTATAAATCTTATCTTTTCAATCATGTTCCATAAAGAAATACTTGGGTATATGCCTTCCGTACATCTGGTAAGATTGATGGTATGAATAGCTTTATTTTATAAACTTCTCTTGTTATACTTCTTATCAGTTATCTGTTGTTGTTGCTCTGTCTTTCTGAGGTTTTATAGTTTTGGCGGGGAGTTATGTTTCTCGCTGGGACTGTGTGTCTCACCCCGCTGGTTTATAACCTTTTTAGGTGTTCGAGCTAGGTGTGGTGGTGGTCGTAGAGTTATGGCTGAACAACAAGACGAGCAGTAGAAGGCAAGAGATGGACATGCCGCTGTTTTGGTTGTTTTGTAGTAGAGTCTTAGAGTCATCACTGTACTCTCATGTCCTTGGGAGCGTTTTGACGTTGTTTCACGGTGTATAGTTGTTGATCCTTTGTATATCATGCTGCTGGTCGGATGTTGGCCGTTATGTACATATAAACAGGTGATGAACTCATGTGATGGCTAGACAGCTGAACTCCTAAGCTGTGGACACGTATCAAGTCTTGTAAATGTTTATATAACCTATTTCCTTGCAGGATGTGGACCTGAATGTAATAGTTTTCTCAGTTCATCTGCTTTCCGCAATCGGTTTTAATTAACCCGTGTTTTTGGTAATTTGTGGTTATGGTGATTTCCGCTCGTTTTCGCGTAACACCTCGCTATCTGTGTGATAGTGGGATGTGGTGCCACAAGTTTTGGTATCAGATCTCTAGGTTCACTGAGTCTACAGGGATTTAGGACTAGGTTGTGTCTGTTCTTATGAGTTTTCCATATTTTCTTACGATCATCTTCTTCTCTCAGTGGAAGAAAAGCCAAGATGTCTGGAAACCATGAAGAACATGCCGTTGAGCACAATGATGCTGCATTTGTTGATTGAGCTATAGGGAAGGCACATGAAGATCGGGTGCCTGAGGTCCCCCAACCTGACCCATCCATTCTTGAACACCCTGCCTATCAACAGCTTATGGGGCAAATAATGGCTACGATGAATCTCATGGTAGAGAGATTTCCAGTGCCTCCGCCGAGAGCACATGCTCCCCATGGTGAAACATCGGGTATTGGGAAGACCTTTGAGCGGCTTTGCCGAGTTAGTGCTTCAGATTATGCTGGAACAGATGATCCAACGGATGCAGATATGTGGCTGACAAGTCTTGAGAAGGCTTTCCGGATCCTTGACATCCCCAAAGCAGACAAAGTAAAGCACGCTGTCTACCTCCTGAAGGGTAGTGCTGGTCACTGGTGGACAATCAAGGAGGAGAAGCGACCCGGTGAGGTGATCGGTTGGGAGGTTTTCTGGCGTGAGTTCGTCAGCAGATACTTTCTGAAGACGTATCTGGATGAGAAGATCAGCCAGTTTGAGAGCCTGCGACAAGGAATGATTAACATCACCGAGTATGAAGACAAGTTCATGGATCTGTTGAGGTTTTGTCCTCACATGGCGGCGACGGATGAAGAGCGGATCAGACACTTTGAGAAAGGTTTGAGTGCTGAACTGACAACACTTGTTTCTACGTTGGAGAACCGAGAGCGGTTTACTACATTTGTGGAATTCGTCCATAGGTTTGAACGGTCAGTAAGTGAGAAAAGAGAATCCATGTCTAAGAAGAGGCATGCTCAGTTTCAGGGACAGAGGTTTGGTGGCTTCAAGAAGCCAAGGTTTCCAGCACCTTCTGTGATGAGAGGTTCCAGTGTACCATCACAGTGGTCTCTGAGTAAGGGAAGAGGATATGTTTCTTCACCATCGAAGGCACATAGTACAGCTTCTGTGGCAGTGACAGGGCCATCCAGGCCATGTTTTGAAGTTAAGGCTTGCTATATCTGTGGTCAGACAGGGCATTTCAAGTCGAACTGCCCAAGTAGAGATGTTGAAGTAACGCACCAGCTGAGGCAGAATCATCAAGGGTCAGATAGACAGCAGCCCAGTGGTAGCAGAGGGCGAGGACGTGGTCAAGCGTCGCAAGTGGGATTGTCTGCTCAAGGAAGTAGGTGACGTGGATAGCAAGAAATGGCTAGATTCTATGCTATGAGTCAGCCAGAGGCGATAGTCAACCCACGAGTGGTGATAGGTCAGATGGAGTTATTTCATTCTGATATGTCTTCTTCTTACTTTATATATGTTCTGGTTGACCCGGGTGATACACACTCTTTTATCGCCAATAGTACACTTGAGAACTGTCATTTACCTGTTAGCTGTAAGAAGGATAGTTTGTTGTTAGAAACCCCTCTTGATGGTTCCTCGATGCTTCGAGAAGAGTGTCCATCTTGTGTCTTATCTTTCTCGGGACACTGTATACAAGTGGATCTTATACCACTTGATATGCACGGTTTTGATCTTATCTGTGGGATGGATACCTTAGAGAAGTATAAGGTTGTTTTGGATTGTGGTTCCAAGCAGGCTGTGTTTGATGATGATGGAGAGAAGTGGATATTCCAAGGAGATAGGAAGATTCTTCTTGTAACATCCCTGACCTGGGTTATACTTTAACCCTAGGTGTTTTGATTAAGAAAAGTGATTAAATGTTTAATCTCGTCTTGTGAAAAGTAATTATGGCTCAAGAGGAACTTATGTAGCAAATCTAGTCCTTTTTGAACATTGTTGAAATCAATGTTTTGCCTGTTTTGGACTAAAGTGCAAATTACCCAAGTTGAGGGGTTTAAGTGCAAATTGTGCATGATAATATGTTCCTCTTGTGTTGAATCATCATGAGAGTAAATATGATGTTGAGGTATGGCTTATGGAAGCCTAAATACCAAGAAAGAACTGATAAAGCAATGTATGTGCATGAAAACCTAGTTTTGGTGTAATGTGCAATTTACCCAAAACCCAGGGTGTAATATGTAAATTACCACTTCAATAAGGTCCCTAATGTTTCTTGGCATCAACTAGAGCAAAGAAAATGAGAGGGGCGCCTCATTTGAATTAAGTTGGAGGAGAGAGAATCTTGATATTAAAATAATCAAGATTTAATCCTAATTGAAACCCTAATTCAATTTAGTGTAAAAACAAATATAATAATTGAAGGGCCTTCAACCAAAAACGAGATGGTTGAATTTTCTCAAGTGTGAACACATTTTTTCCTTTGCTAGGCCACAAAAATATCTCAAGAAAGTGGATAACCCACTCACCATTATTATAAAGAAAAGTAATATCCACTCAAATTGGGATATTATTATAATATGATCTAAGGTGCTTAATTTTCTTTTCTTTAAATTGAGGATAATTGAGAGGAATAAGAGGCAACTGGAATAGCCTCGTATCCAAGGAATGAAAGGGGGAAGAGGCGGCACCAATTTTGGAATTAAATGCATTTTTATAAGGCATTTTCTCTCTCATGGAATTTCTTATAAAAGTACCTTTACCAAGCCAAAACAAAGGCCATTTCGGATTCTTTTCTTTCCCCTTGCTTGGAAAACGACTATGGAGCTATGGAGGAGCAGGAGGACGACCCTAACCTGTTGGTAAGGTCCTTGACCTTCGTTCTCCTTGATTACATGGTGGAAATAAAAAATAAATCATTGATTTCTTCTTATTTCGATCTCCTCTTCAACCCTAGCCAACTTTTTCATCCAAAAGCTTGGGGACGAGCCTAGGGGGAGTTGCAAAAACTTCATCCACCATTGTTGGCATGATCTTGGAGCTTTTAAGTTCAATTGGAGGCGGTTTTTATAACTTGAACCCTTAATATTGTTATTGCATTCAATTCCTTATCAAATGTTGATGCTTTCTTCATTTCTGAAATTTATTTTGGTTGATTGATAAAACCACCATGGAAATCACAGAACATTTCATGGGTTTGTAGCTTGAAGATGATGATGTCATCACAAGCACACACCTCAATTAATATCTTAGGCAAACAAATTCAAAATTTGGGACCAATTGGTTTTAATGAAATTGGTTAAACGATATCAACAAATTGATTGAAACCAAACAGTTTCAAACTGTTTGGAGTGGTTAACCATTTGCAATGGTTGACCGTTTGAGGAAATATGCTGATGTAATTGGATATTGATCCAATGGGTTCAATTGGTTTGATCTTAATGGTTTCAATTGTTTATGGCAGCAATAACTCATTATACTATGTCAATCGTAGTTGTTTGTATTTGATCGGATGGTTGATGTAACCAAATTAAGTGGAGAGATTGATAGAAATGAATTCATACATGAGTATGATTCATATGGTGATTTATGGTATGATCCTTGGTAAAGAGATCAAGAAACCCTAATTGAGAAGGTTAATGAACCCTAACCCTGATTTAGGGAAATTCTGAGTAAAACCCTAATCTAGGGTAATAGTGTAACCCTAATTAAGGGTAATAGTGTAACCCTAATTAAGGGTAATGACTTGGGTAACTCTAATTTAAGGTAATGAAATGCCAAATCCTAATGGGATGAATAATGAATCCCTAATTTATGGGTAATTGAATGAAACCCTAATTGGGATGATTAGTGAAACCCTAATTGAGGGTGATTCCATGAGAAACCCTAATTGAGGATGATTCCATGTGAAACCCTAATTGAGGGAAATGTCATATGAAACCTTAAACCTAACACATAGTAAAGCTATGTGAAACCCTAAATTTGGGCTATAGTGCATGGAATTCTAATCATGGGCAATATGATGAAAAATCATAACCCTAATGTCTGGGTAATGATATGAGTAAACCTTAATGATGAAATAATGGGTAATACCCTATAACGATGAAATATCTCAAGTGTTTGACTATAGGCAACCTTATAATAAGCAATGCCTTAACTTGAGATGAGTCCATATCATTGAAGATAGTTGGACAATCCTTGTGTGTGATCTATGCACATCATGGTAAAGGTGATAGTTTGGTGGATGAAAGTATTAAGATGTGAGATTCCTTATTATAATATAAGTTAATAAACTCAAGTAAGATAGAAGTGATGAGGGAAGTGATACATTGATACATGATAGATATCACGTTTAGCTGTTCAGGGTTGATATACCTTGATGCATCTCAAATCCAATATTTTTGGATAAGATACACAAGGAGAGTGTTATGTAAATTGTTACAATGAAATGTAATGAGTTTAACATACTTGATAAGTAAGCTAAAATGAGTATGATGTAATCATACCATGATAAGGATGAGAGATAAACTCATACCTTGTGTTGATGATCATTTAATGATAAATAATAAGAATATTAAATGCTTGGAATGTCGATGGATGCTCCTAGATGTATGGAACAATATATTATGGTTGGATTGATAAAATGAACATGAAACCCTAATTGATGTGAATAGTAAACCCTAACCCTATGGAGGAAATAGTAGTGTTACTATTATATTACATGAGTTAATATGTCATTGTTGCCTAGTGAGAGGTGACAAGATGTTTAATAGCCTTGTGAGCCATATGGTTAGATGTTACCTAGTAAGAGGCAACAAGATATTTCATGGGCATGATGAGCCCTAAATGAGGTGTATTCCTCTTATGTTGATAAGGGTTGATACCCTATGATATTGTGAA
Source organism: Alisma plantago-aquatica (assembly GCA_963693085.1). Lineage (NCBI taxonomy): Eukaryota > Viridiplantae > Streptophyta > Magnoliopsida > Alismatales > Alismataceae > Alisma > Alisma plantago-aquatica. The sequence goes on along the minus strand of OY856410.1, from coordinate 88,836,008 downwards.
AAGGATTTATATCCTGTGATAATATGATGATTGGTGTAGTCTCATGAATGTCAAGTGAATATTACCATGTGATGATGAGATGAGAAATTATGTTTCATATGTTTTATATCTTTTCAGGTTTTGATATTTATATGCTTTCTAGAAGTGAATTAGGGTTTGTATGTCCACTTGTTTGATGCAGCCTTAATTCACCCAATTGGCATAACTAATCAAGTGCAACTCTAATCATGTAGTGCCCTGTGCCATAGATCCATCTGAGTGTCAGAACTTGCCAGATGATGAAACGAATATTCTTAAGGGAAACTCGGAGCGCATACTGATGAGTATGTGGGGTGCTTGTCATCCTGAATTCAAGTGTTTAGGGAGGATGACTGCGGTCATACCTATCCCTTAGTTTGAGAATGGCTACGGTCGTGTCTCAGTGATTATATGTGTGATGATATTGGAGGACAACTGTGGTTGTACCTCAGATGGTAGGGTATGCGTACCCACCTCTTTCACTAGTACCGTGACCTGTACCAAGGACGGACTAGGCTGTTAGCAGCTTGACCTTTTGTGTCGCTGTGGCGGACCCGTACTGACCGGGGGCGGAGAAGATCTTAGGAGTCCGGCTCTTCCTAGATATTGTATGGCACTAATTTCGACTTAGCAGTGGTCAGTTGGATTTTGAGTGGTATCCTCAATTTCCTCAGGGCATAATAAAAAATGTAATATAGCCGTATAGCATATCTGTTTAGGGTTATACATGACGCTTCACATTGGATGATAACCCTTGTTTGTTCTCTTTACATAAAGGTGATGCTTAGTGCAACTAAGAGATAGTAATTATACTTATGGTGTGGATATGCATAAGACTGTAAATGTGTACATACAGTAGTCATGCTTATGTTGATATCTTACTGCTACTGTTGATTATAATCATGATGCTAGATATCTCATGTTCATAGTTATGTTTCACATGCTATCCATGCCTCTATAATTAGAAATACCTGGTAGAGGCTTAATGCTTGTAATTAGGGTTGGTTAAAGTCCAATGCCTGGCTGTGTAATCAGGATTGGTATAGTCCAATGTCTGAAACATTTATACCTGATTGATATAGTTTAATGCTTGAATAAGACATGATGATATATATAATCACATGTCTGGCAGAATACCTGTTTAGAAGATTGGCTAAGGCCAACAAATAGAAACAAGAATGAATCATGGGTGACACATCAGAATAATGAATGACATGAGCAAAGCTTGAGATGTTGAAAATGTATGGTAGATAAATGTTATACATGTTCTTTCTATTACTTATAAAGAGAATAGATGAATTATTGTTCAATCATAGATAGGTGTAATACTTTAAAAGATGAGAATGATCTAAATTGCTTATCCTCTGCTCAATTTTATATTAATTAAACTACAATAATGATGTTTCTGGTGGAGAGTTATATCTCTCACTGGGGCAATTTTCAATTGTCTCACCCCTGTGGGAACCAACATTTTTAGGTGGACGAGTGCGAAAGAGACTAAGAATATCTTGCAGAGGAAGAACATCAGCAGTAATAGGGACAGCAGTGACAACTCAGGTTGAGTGTGTTGTCTGTCGTGTTTTGTAGATAGAAGTCCTATGTGTCGTCTCTGTACTCTCAGGTCCTCAGAGTTAGTACTTAATGCTTTTAATGTATCATTTTGAGATTTTGGCTTGATGCCTCAAGGTTATTATGTTGTTTGTGTTTAGCTTTTAACAAGGCAGTTGATGTTGTAACCCTCGAGAAGAGATGGTATAAGATATATACTTATGAACCATGATGTAAATGTAATACATTGGTTCTTGTTGAAATAGTTTTCCTATGATTGGGTATCTTTGAAAAATGTTTTAAATTTTTAGTGATTTTCTGTAATCCGCTGCTTAGTGAACGCTTCCGCATTAGTTAATTATGTTTTTGTGAGTTGGATGCTACACTTCTGACATGTCTACTATCAGCTATGGTGGCAGAGAAGTTGCTACGGCAAGGATGTGAGGCATTATTAGCTCATGTTGTGGATACCGTTGTAGATACTAAGGCGAAAGGTCCTAGCCTTGAAGAGGTGTCAGTTGTCTGAGAGTTCGCTGACGTGTTTCCCGATGAGTTTCCTGGTGTTCCTCCACCTCAAGAGATTTATTTTGAGATCAATCTGGTTCCAGGAACACAACCAATTGCATAGACACCGTATAGGATGGCTCCAGTAGAGATGGCAGAGCTTAAGAAGCAGTTGCAAGAGTTGTTGGAGAAAGGTTTCATCCGACTGAGTACATCGCCTTGGGGTGCCCCAGTGTTGTTTGTTAAGAAGAAGGATGGATCGATGTGGATGTGTATAGATTACCGACAGTTGAACAAGGTCACGATCAAGAAATACCTACCCGTTGTCGAGGATAGATGATCTGTTTGATCAGTTGCGTGGTGCTACCATGTTTTCAAAGATCGATCTACGATCTGGATATCATCAGTTGTGGATAAAGGCGGATGACATACCAAAGTCAGCTTTTAGGACGAGGTATGGTCACTTCGAGTTTGTGGTTATGCCGTTTGGGCTAACCAATGCACCTACTACTTTCATGGATCTGATGAATCAAGTGTTTCGTCCGTTCCTGGATCAGTTTGTCATAGTCTTTATAGATGACATCTTGATCTACAGTCAGGACAGGCAAGAGCATGAGCGACATCTTCGACTAGCGTTGACTCTTCTTCATCAACATCAGTTGTATGCCAAATTCAGTAAGTGTGAGTTCTGGTTGGAAGAAGTAACCTTTTTGGGTCATGTGATATATGCAGAAGGAGTAAAAGTGGACCCAAAGAAGGTGGAGTCCATTACGGAATGGGAACAGCCGAAGACGGCGACAGAAGTTCATAGTTTCCTTGGTTTAGCAAGTTACTACCAGAGGATTATCAAGGACTTCAGTGCAATTGCGTTGCCGATGACGAAGTTGACTAGAAAGGGTGTACCTTTTGTCTCGGATGATCGTTGTCAGCAAGCTTTCCAAAGTTTGAAGGAGAAGCTGACCAGTGCTCTAGTATTAGTGCTGCCAGAGCCTGGGAAGGGCTATGTTGTTTTCTGTGATGCTTCCAAGAAAGGTTTAGGTTGTGTGCTGATGCAGGAAGATCATGTGGTTTCTTTTGCTTTGTGATAGCTTAAGAAACACGAGGAGAACTATCTGACTCATGACTTGGAGTTGACAGTAGTGGTTCATGCGTGAAAGATTTGGAGACACTATCTTTACGGGGAAGTGTGTCAAATCTTTACAGATCATAAGAATCTGAAGTACATCTTTTCACAGCATGAGTTGAACATGCGACAGCGTCGATGGATGGAGCTAATCAATGATTACGACTGCACCATCGAGTATCATCCGAGTAAGGCAAATGTGGAAGCTGATGCACTTAGCCGAAAGTCTTCTTCTTTTTCTTCAAAGAAGGCACAGTTGAGTTCCCTAGTATGCCATAGATGGGATATGCTTGTTTCCTTGTGACAGATGAATGTGTAGATGGAAGTTTCCTTGTTAGCTGGACTTTTAGCACAGATGCAAGTCAAGCCTACACTGAGACAACAGATCAAAGATGCACAGCAAGTAGATGATACAGTACAGTTGATCAGATCAGAGTTTGGCAGCGAAAGGCGTGATGGGTTCCATGAGTCCGAGGATGGACTAGTTTGTTACCATGATAGGATGGTGGTCCCTGATGCTGATGATCTGAGGAAGTTAGTGCTCGAGGAAGCACGCACATCGATGTATGCTATGCATCCAGGAGTCAAAAGATGTATCATAATCTGAAGGACTTGTATTGGTGTCCCGACTTTAAGAAAGATGTAGCTGAGTTCGTGGCTAGTTGTGCGGTATGTCAGCAAGTCAAGGCTGAGCATCAAAAGTCGACATGTACATTACAACCCCTGCCAATACCACAGTGGAAATGGGATCATATAACCATGGATTTCGTAGTTGGTCTACCCAGAACAACTAGGAATCATGATTCCATTTGGGTTATAGTGGATAGATTGACGAAGTCTTCCCATTTCATACCAGTAAAGACAATGTATACAGCCGAGAAGCTCGCTCGAGTATATGTGGATGAGACAGTACGTTTGCACGGTGTGCCAGCAATGATAGTTTCTGATAGAGGTCCTCATTTCACGAGTCATTTCTGGGAACAGTTGCACAAGGCGTTGGGAACGGAGTTGAGGTTCAGTACCACCTTCCACCCGCAGACAGATGGACAGTCTGAGAGGACTATTCAGATTCTGGAGGATCTCCTTCGAGCTTGTGTTTTGCAGTTCCTAGGCAGTTGGGACATACATCTCAGTTTGATAGAGTTTTCTTACAACAATAGCTATCAGCGGAGAATTGACATGGCTCTTTATGAGGCCTTATATGGTAGGAAGTGCAGATCTCCTTTGTGTTGGTATGAGTCTGGTGAATATCAGCTTTTGGGTCCTGAGTTAGTACAGCAGACGATACAAAAGATCAAGGTGATACAACAATAGTTGAAAGCAGCACAGGACAGGCATAAGTCTTATGCAGACAACCGTTGACGACCTTTGGAGTTCCAGGTAGGAGACAAAGTGTATCTTAAAGTCTCGTCGTGGAAAGGTGTGCTAAGGTTTGGCCGGAAGGGTAAGTTAGCACCCAGATATATGGGGCCATACCCGGTCATAGCGTGTGTTGGCAAGGTATCTTATGAGTTAGAGCTGCCGCCAGAGTTGCATAGGTTACATCCAGTGTTCCATGTCAGTATGCTGAAGAAAAGTCATATGGATACAGGGACAGTGATACATCCAAACGAAGTTGAGTTTGATGAAGATGTGACCTACGAGGAAGGTCCTGTGATGATCCTTGACAGGAGAGTTAAGAAGTTAAAGAGGAAGGACCTAGTTCTTGTGAAGGTTCTTTGGCATCATCGTGGCGTTGAGGAAGCCATGTGGGAGCTTGAGGAAGAGATGAGGAGGAAGTATCCCTCGATTTTCTCTTCGGATTTCAGGGACAAAATCCCTTTGTATGGGGTTATCTTGTAAGGACCCTGACCTCTGCTTAGGGCTTATCCTGTTTGCTTTGCTTAACCCTGATGCTTAGTTGCTTGATAATCACCTTTAGTGGTGATTAGGCTTTGTTGATGTTTTGTTGAGAGCTGGAGGTGCTACTTGCAATTAACCCAAGTCTGGGGTTTGTGGGCAAGTTTGTCATCTTGTGAGGTGTTCCTCCCTCTCCTTGCTTCCTGTAGTGTTGAGAGGAAGGTTTGGGCTCGTTGTTCGAGTTCCTTTGAGCTTAGTTGAGCTTGTTGGGCCTTATGGTGTGTTGCCTTTGTTTCTTTGGACCTTGTGTCGGGAAAGAGCATGCTTGTATCGGCCTAGGTGTGTCGCCCAGGATGTGTGTCACCCTGGTGGTGTTTCGCCCAGGGTTGTGTCAGCCATGGTGAGGGTGTGTCGGCCATGGTGTGGAGGTGTGTCGCCCATGGATCCTTTGACCTTTCTTTGACCTCATTTGTGTCACCACTAGTGGACACTTGGTACTTGATGCTTGCATGTGTCAATGGCCTTGGACATGTGTTTAGGGCATGTTAGAGTGGTGGCATTGCTCATGGACAGGTGCCCCTAGGTGGGTGACACCTTGCTTTGTTCTACCTTAGTTTCTCCTCCATTCCCTTCTATATATGTGTTTCCCTTCCCTTGCTAAGGATCCCTTTAGTTCTTTAGTCTCCCTCTCCCTTGGAGCACGACACCCTCTCTTCTTTTGCAAGCTTGGTGGTCGATCCTTTCCTTGGAGTCTCCTTCTTCCTCTAGTGGTGGCCGAACCGTAGAGTACCTTGCTCTTCTTCCTTGGCGGTGCTTAGAGCTTGGATCTAGGAGCTTGGATCTTTCTTAAGGTGGGTTAGATAACTCCTAACCCTAACTAAACTACCTTCTTTTATGTTCTTACATGTTGCTAAGATCATATCGGATATACATGTTGTTAGTTTGGTTTCTTGCTTAGTTGCTTCTTTTTGGTCAATCCTTGTTCTAGGGTTTCTTGGTGAGCAACACTCCTTTCTCTCCTTGGTCTAGAGGAGTGAGCTTGAGTTCTAGTAATATGGGTAATACCCCACTCTTGTTTAAGTTGAGAGGTGAGCTTGTGTTCTAGTTGCTTGAGCAACACCCTCCTCTCACCATGGACTTCAAAGGTGAGCTTTGTGGTGGTTGTAAACTTGTTAGGGTTGTTCCTTGTGTTGCCTGATTGGTGACAAGAGATGTGCAAGACCCCTCTCTCTTAGTTTTTGAGAGGTGAGCCATCTTCTTGATCCATTAGGGTTTGGTGCCCTTGTGCTTGAGGTTGATGACGACCTTGTGGAGTTGCATCTTGATCGTTATGATCTTGGGGGAGGTGTTGCCCAATATTCCTCTTGATCTTGAACCTTGGATGACACATGTTGTGGTTGTGTCGGGCGATGCTCCCCGGTCCTTGCCTTGTTAGTCGGGTGTCACACATAGCTGAGTACCTTGCCCGACACATATAACCTAGAAGGTGGGTTAGTATCATTATGCCTTGTTGTGGCTGTGACGGGCGTCACGCCTTAGTCTTGTGTGTTAGCCGATATGCCTTGTGCGCGATGCGCCGTTGCTTGAGATACCTCCTTTGGCTGAGCTGCTCGCTTTGGTTGCCCGATACATATATGGCTGCATGTTATCCCCTGTTGCACGATACACCTCTTGAGCTTGCTGCCCGATAGGCTTTATGGCCGTCATCCCTGTTGCACAACACAGCTTTGCACAATGAACTGTTGCATGACACAGGCTGAGTTGCACATTACTCTTGGAGGTGCACGATGCTGCATTGCATGATATGTCTCCTGAACATAGCCGCGCGTCATGATGTTGCCCGTTATGCCTTGGATGACTGACACCCTTGTGCTTGGCCGATATGTGTTGATCTGCCTAACCGGCATGAGTTGAGGGTTGGGCGATAGGGGAGAGTGCCCTACCCGTCACACTTCTTGTGAGGGTAGTGGGCACTTCTAGTGAGGGTCTTGTCTCTTATGGAAATCTATATGCTAGCTCTTGTTCATGAATCACGTTGGTTTTTGATAGTAAACCTTGACATGCTTGATGGTAATTGTAATAGTAGGTTACACCTATGTATCTTACCATGATAGTACATGTGTGTGTAATCATCTTAATGATATGAATAATGTTGAGATAATGATAAGCACATAAGATGATTTGCATGATGATATGAACTGTATCTATGGTCACAGGTTGAGGCATGAATGATAAAACACCTAATCATCAATATTAATTTATATCAATAATATGATCTTTTTGTTAATCCATGATGATTTTACTAACCATGAAGGTGATGCATAACAGGTAAAGGGATATGAGGTATAACATTGCTTTGATAGCTACTCTTGATGATGACATGACATACATGATGTGTTTTGGTTTGAGGACCTGAGTTTGATGAGAATGCCATGAGAGGCAGTGGCACTATGAGATAAGGGATTGTGATCCCATGGCAATGTGTTGATCCTTGAGATGGGTCTGGATGATTGGCAAGAGGCCAAATGGTAACATGTAATGTTGGATCCTTGTGATGGATCAGGATGATGTTGATAATAATAAAGGCATGATATTAAGTTTCATGATGTTTATTATTGTTATAGTTTGCATGTTATACAACTTGGTTGGATCTTGCAATCCACTTAAAATATACTAATTAATCACAGTGTAACAAATCATGTAGTTTTCCCTGGACATAGATCCATCATCGTCAGGAGCTGGTGATGGTGAAACAGGTTCTCCTGTGGGTTAACCTAGAAGCGCATATTGTTGAATATATGTGGTTTCTCCTAGCCTGAAATAGAGAGGACGCGAGTGCAACTACGGTTGCAGACTCAGATATATATATAGAGAGAATGGTGAATAGTCCCATGGCTCAGAGTGATAGAGCATGAATGCGTTCATGGCTCAAAGCACGGTGAACAGGCCCGTGGCTCAGATATACTAGCGCCGAGACTTGTACCGAGGCAGGCTAGAGGAAGGGTAGCCTATGGAGCTGACCCTATGGCTGAGGCCACTTAAGCATGAGACTGCGGTCCTACTTTGGTTCTCGTGCAATGACCACGAGGTGGGAGGTCGTGGAGTCCGATTCTTCCATTGACCTTATATGGCACCAGCTCCGGGTTTCGCAGCCGTCAGTTGGATCTGAGCGGTATGACTCACTTCCTCAGGGAATAATAATACATAATCCAGCCGAATAGTATTTACTACTTAAGGGAAAACACGAAACATTGGTTGAGGCCTTGCTTGTGTAGTTAATCTTATTATACCTATAGTTACTTATATGTTCCTCGTGATAGGTGGTAAGAATCTTATAAATCGTATCTTGTTAATCATGTTCCATAAAGAAATACTTGGGTATATGCCTTCCGTACATCTGGTAAGATTGATGGTATGAATAGATTTATTTAATAAACTGCTCTTATTATACTTCTTATCAGTTATCTGTTGTTGTTGCTCTATCTTTCTGAGGTTTTATAGTTTTGGCGGGGAGTTATGTTTCTCACTGGGACTGTGTGTCTCACCCCGCTGGTTTATAACCTTTTTAGGTGTTCGAGCTAAGTGTGGTGGTGGTCGTGGAGTTGCGGCTGAATAGCAAGATGAGAAGTAGAAGGCAAGAGATGGACATGCCACTGTTTTGGTTGTTTTGTAGTAGAGTCTTAGAGTCATCCCTGTACTCTCATGTCCTTGGGAGTATTTTGACGTTGTTTCATGATGTATAGCTATTGATCCTTTGTATATCCTGCTGCTGGCCGAATGTGATCCGTTATGTACATATAAACAGGTGATGAACTTATGTGATGGCTAGACAGATGAACTCCTAAGCTGTGAACACGTATCAAGTCTTCTAAATGTTTATATAACCTATTTCCTTGCAGGATGTGGACCTGAATGTAATAGTTTTCTCAGTTCATCTGCTTTCCACAATTGGTTTTAATTAACCTGTGCTTTTGATAATCTGTGGTTATGGTGATTTCTGCTCATTTACGCATAACACCTCACTATCTGTGTGATAGTGGGATGTGTTGCCACAATTATCATCAATATTTGAGTCATCATTCAGGTTTCTAGATCATCATCATGATACCTAACATCATTGGTGTTCAAGATCAGGTTGATGGGTCAAAGTATATCAAATGTTTAGCAAGATTAAGATCAATATCAAGATTACTCATATTCATTATAATCAAGACTGAATCCAGTAAAAGATCTAGATCACTAATGATTCATTTTCAAGAGTAGATGATTCAGATATATTAGATCTAGGTTACAAGATAATCATTAGAGTCCAAATCTAGGGTTTTCAGTATTTAGTCAAGATTAACAACAAATAGAGTCATTTAGACCAATTACATAAGTGATAGATCAAGATTTAATTATACCAATGAGCATAATTCGTAATTAGGCTTTAGGAGTATTTTTAGTGGATTCATTGGATTTTTTTAATCAAAATGGACTACTTGTTTATCATTTTCGGAGTTTGGATGCATTTTCTACAATTAAAACAAGATCTGATCATTTGTTGCAATTTCGAGCATTGAGGGATATGATTACCTTAAAAGGAAAGTCGAGATGAAAAATGTAGACCGTTGATCTAGATCTGGACGTCCACGATGGAACTCTTCATTAACAAGTGAGTAAGTCCCGATTTCTAAACTCAGGTCATTGGATTGTGATTGGAGGGTTGTGGCTCTTCTCTAGCTCGACCCTTAGATCGAGATCTTGTGGCTCATGGACCAGCCGGTCTAGGGACTCTTCCCCTTCATCACAGACCCTTGCGTGAACCATGAAAGTAGTAGAGGAGCTCGCCGGAGTAGAGGAGGTCTCAGATCAGGAGAGGGTAGGAGAGAGCACGATCAAGCCGGCCGAGCTTGCCTTGGCCTCGCGGACTTGATGGGGGTCATATATTGGGGAAAGGAGATGAGGAGCATGGACGCCCGATCTGGGCTTTGTGGCGGTGCCATGACGGCGTAGAAGGGGAAAACGAGGGAGAGAGCACACGACGGGAAGAGAAGGTGTCGGTCAAGTTCTTGGGGGCAAGTCGAAGCGGATGGTGGGGTTTTTATAGTTAGATGGGGCTAGGTTTAGGGTTTGCATGGAGGCGGCCATGGTGGTAGCTAAGAGCTGCAAACGGTAGTTCAAAAGTTCTCGAAACATGCTGAAAAAAGGGTTAGCTGAGTCTGATATGGCAAGGTGAGCATTCTTGCGTGATTTGATTTTCAAAATGGGTCAAAATGAGCCAAAAGCATGTGTCTGTCCCCTTAGCCTCCTCCCCTTTGATTGCGGGAGGTAGGGGATGACCTCCTGACTGCTGGATCGGGCTGCAATCCGTGGATGCCCAATCCAAGGGTCCAGAATCACTCCTCCATTGGAGGATAGGATCGCTGACTTGGAAATAGTCAGAAAAGAGTAAAATAAAAGGGTTTTTGAGCATTAAACTTCGAAAAATCATAGAAACTAGTAGGAATGTCCAATTGCAATGCAATTTGGACCATAGATTCACAAAGATTTGGGGAATATTTAGAAAAAGTTTAGGAACCAAATTATGAAGTTTGATGGATCAATTTGATTCTTTGGACAAAGTGATGATTTAATCTAATTTGAGGTGTGATAATGTGTGTAAAAACTACATTGATCGCCATATTTCGTATTTGGGTCATCAAAATTGATTATGAAGACAATAAAATTTATTTGAGACCATGAGAGGATATAATGAGGTCAAAAGAGTAATTATCTCACTATTATTCTAAAATCCACTTTGTAACAGGACACTAACATACAAGAAGAGCACTTGAAAAAGAAGAATGTCAAGTTACCTACTGATATAAACCCTTTTTGAATTCTACTCTTGCTATGAATAAATATAAGAAATCAAATAATATACCCAAACCTTAGGCTAAGATCTAGAAGAAACCAAAGTTACCTTGTTGGACTTGTGGATAGGTTGGGCACTAGAACAAGCATTATCCTCTAAAGAAGGCAAAAAAAAGTTTCTGCTTCTACAACTAAAGAGGATGTCATTAACGTGATGGTTGTATCCTTGAACCTCAATGATGGATATGTGTCACAGAACTATTTGTTATCAAATCCCAACTCCAAGTGACTATAAATTAAATCGTGATAGGACCTAAGCATTCGTCCATGTCATGGTATTATCAAAATGAGAATGTGTAAGCATAAAGCTTAACATACATGAACATACAACAAGCTAAAAGAACCAATCATAATCTCAACATTTAACAAGTATTATTAAGCAACATTATTTTATTACACAATTACATTATATATTCAAGAGTACAATTTTACAAGTCTACTCATGTGTACTAGGGATCTTACAACAAGCACACAAGACATAGATCACCGAGCCCATAAACTTCTAGCCATCTCTTGACCTATAAAATACGTAAAATAAGATGTGTCAAGCACATGAGGTGCTTAGTACAGGGCTGAAAGATACATAAGCTTTGTATAACTTGAAAAGATTTGCAGAAGTAAGAAATACAAATCAACAAGTTAAGAATTTATCAAAGTGAGAGCCCATGTTTTATATCATTTTACTCCAATTATGCCAACAACATCATATATCAAAAGGCCTTTGACTACTTCCTATCAGAAGAGTCTGTAAGGGTGCTCAAGATTTTCTAACCCTTTTATCGACATGGTTTTCCCTATCTTTACAAGTCAAATAGGATGCCTAGCCTCGTGTCCTTACCCCGGGAACACAGGCAGGTGCACAAAGTTTGTATAATGGAGTTTATGTCTTATTTTTGCAAGTTATAAAATAATGATGAGACAAACATCAACTACATTACTATAATACAACATGGAAATATTTGAGCAAGTAAACAAGCATGCATATGTATCACATTTCAAGAAAGAAAGTCATAGTCATATAATTATTAAATCCCATACCTAACTTCAGAGATTACATAACCTATCCTTGACCATCTAGATCTTAAAAGACACCTGGTTAAGAACAATATTGTATACGTATATTAGAATATCATCATTAACCCTAGTTAGCTTCATTTTAGCGTGTTTGGCCAAGTTTGGTTCAATTTTCTTATTTACATATTTGATGATATCTTACTGATCTAGGGGTCATCGTGAAGGTGTAGTTAAAGTTTCAAGTCATTTTTATGTTCCATTCATTTTTAATGATCATTTCAAGGTTTGAGTCACTAATGCACATTATAGAGTCAAAGACTCATAATAGGGCACAAGGGTCATAGTTCATCAAGTCAAGTGTTCCAAACATAAGATATGACTTATATCAATAATATTAGGACATAATAATCACATTCTAATATAGGTGGATCTCCCCTAGGGTTTAGGCATCACATTCCCAACCTTGGGTATCAACATTCTTACATACATGCAAGCATCAATGTAGTTCATATGCCATTAGAGATCAATATAAAACTTTGGTGAACATCCACAACAAGGTGATCAAAAATAGGAGAATAAGCTCTAATTTAAGAGGGAAGAGAATAACAATTACATTCACATCAATATTGGGGCACAAGGAAGTCAATAGAAAAGGATCCACATAAACATTTAGGGAACAAGAACCACAATGTGAATCATATAGGTCACAATAGACAAATTAAGATTACAAACACCATAATAGAGAAAGAGGGTGGACCATAGACATTAAAGTCACAATGCATCATAATTTAACTGATTTCAAGGATATAATATAGTTTGATGCATCAAGTAGGTCAATCATAGCATTTGAATCATGTAAAAACAAGCATATCCATATATGGGGCACATACATGCATTGGGGTCACAAAGCTCAAAAATAGAAAAGGATATTCTAGGTTGGTCCTTTTTCTAAAAAGGTCACCAAATATTGATTTTGAGATCTGGGTGGGGTTACATGTAAAACCAGAGAAAGATTATAATAAAAATCAAGTACATATATTCAAAGCCCAAAGTAAGACATAAATGTGAATTACTATCAACTACTAACCACAAAGGATGATTAGGGATCCAAAAGTACTCAATAATGAACAAAAGTCCTTGATTTTATGATTAGGAGTGTAGGGGTACAATGAGATTCAAGCTTTAACATAATAATGCATCAATTGTTCTTAATATGATTAAAGATAACATTTTAGGAAAACAAGGACACACACATTAGAATTTAGGTATGGCAACAAGCCCAAAGCATAGATCTCATATACCTGATTAAATTGGTATATTGGTTCATGTATTTTGACCAAAGGATGTGAGAGTTGAGAGTTATGCATTTTAGAATATTTAAGTGCAAAACTATAGTTGAAGAAGGTCAAGGCATTACATTTATCGAATCGTCAATGTGGTGATCTCTCTGGGCGGTTTGATGTGAATCGTGTAGATCATGTTACCCTCCATTCTCGCTCATTCATGTTGGGACACCCCTATCCCACATGGCGGTTGGTGATTGGGTCACGCCTCTTGTGGGTTGTGGCCCGTGACGCCTGACTGCCTGTGCCAGACCCTAGTCACAACCGCACGATATCACCCTACAAGCCCAAATGTCATCCCCTAGATGCATGCCAGCCATCGATTGGCCTGTCTCCAGTCAATGTGTGACCCACTGAGCCTTGTGGGAGAGCTAGAGAGATGGGCAATAGACAATCACAGCCCTTGCACCATGATCTTATGGCCAACATTCACCTCCCATTGTCTGTCACAGGCAGTTCCCTTTTTGTGGAGGATGTGCTCATGGTGCTCGCCAGAGTGAACCACATGAGGTTTCCCTTGTGTGGGGCACCAATCTTGTTTTCAACCAAGAAGAACCTGACCCACCGGTGCCACTACCCCCTATTGATTGGCCTAAGCAGTTGTAGTTCCGCAACACCCAAACTTTTGCTGGATGGTGGCTAGGGTTAGCCGAGATGGAACCAGAGCTCTGAAAGGCTACGAAAATGAGGGGAAAATAATGGAAAAAACAAAGAGGGGGAGTCCACACGGTCCAAGTGGGTTTTAATTTCCCAAGAGTCATAGAGTTTGACTCCTATTGGCTGTCATAAGAGGACTCTGTTATAGTACAGACCAAAGGTAGAAGACAACCCTGGACTGTCGGATCACAGATCAGCCATCTAATGTCCAAGAAGGAATACACGTAAGGGTTTTTACCTAGCATGGGTGGAGGATATTGGGCTATGCCCCATGTTTGATCCCATTTTAGCTCAAAAGAAAAAGAAAACCCAACATTAAAAAGAGATATTCAATGAACCATAACTTTCACTACATAGCTCCTATTAAGGCAATTTTGGTGTCGTTGGTTCCATAATTGAATCCTTAACATTATGTGTACATCATTGATGAATCCTTCAAATTCATCCTCACAGTCGCCATTTCTAGGAATTTTGTGCCTCATATCGACTGATCCACCCTTGTTTTGGCTTACTCTGAGTGTCTCCTCAGATTCATGAAAATAGTGCTCTAGTAGCTCTAATTACTAGTTTATTTGATCTTATCCTCTTTTACTCACTTTCCTTCTTCTCTGTAGATCATTCTCATCCATCCGATAACATATATACATCTCCTCATGGTTTGGCCATCCATCTGGTTTTACCCTTCATACGGTCTCAAGACCACGTGAGGTCACACGGTCTCAAGATAGTGTGAAGCCTCATAGTCTCAAGACCATTTGGATGCCGAGGCATAAGACCATTTGGAGCCAAGACCTTTTGGACCCAAGACCATTTGGACCCAAGACCGTTTGAACCCAAGATTGTTTGGAGCCAAGACTATTTGGACCCAAGACCATTTGGGGCCAAGACCATTTGGACCCAAGACTGTTTGGAAATGAAGACCGTTTGGATCTCGAAACCGTTAAGGCTCCAGACCGGTTGGACAGCAAGACCATTTGGATGAAGACCGGTTGCCAAGACCGTTTGGACCCAACACCATTTGGAGCCAAGATCGTTTTGATCCAAGATTGTTTGGAATCAAGACCATTTAGAGTGAAGACCGTTTGGGGCCAAGTCCGTTTGGACCCAAGACCGTTTGGAGCCAAGACCATTTGAAGTATTCTCACATCAAAAACGTGAAGACCCCATCTAAGCCTATAAATAGGACCAATAGGGTCTTAATTTGGGCATCAGATTAGGGAGGCCACAAGGCTGCTCTATAGCTACCTCATCTCCACCAAGCTCTGCCTGTCCCTACTTGTACATCTCTGGAGGTGCACACGAAGATTAAGGCAGCAAGAGACAGACTTCATCGACCAAGTCAGAGCAGTCCCAAAGACTGGGGCGATCTACACTGGACTGTCGCATATCTACTCTTCTGCTCCGACGATGATTGTTCTATCTTTCTTCTCTGTCTTTGTTGCTCCCTCTATTAGGAGTGAGTAGTGTACTTCACTGGGGTGCAGGGACTAGACCCGCTACACATGCTTTGTAATATGTACCTAAAGATGTTATTTTTCTGATTCAATGCTAATCATTTCATTTCTTGCTCGAATGTTGGTCGCTTTCTTTCATGATCTATTATCTTTGTTGTGGATTGTCTACGTCTACTCTTGAGACTCGATTACCGATTTAGCATTGGTTCTTGATGTGTGTATCTACCACACATCTGTTTCGGTATCTAGGAACGCTTTTCAAGGAGTGGAGTAAACTCACATCTATTGTTGTACTTCCATACTATGAAATGGAATCAGTTTATGTATGAAAGTACAATCTTGATAGGTCGAGGAACACACTCTGCAAAGGGAGTGATGCAAAGTAAGTGACCATTCGTTCGGGAATGGCTGGCATTGCAACACTCCCACATTTCTCATAGCTATGTCCTCGAAAGAGGGATAGTCTATAAGAATACTAATCGAATTGATAATATCGCTCGCTTGTTAGTCTTTTAATGCACGTTTCATGAGGTTGATAAGACCTCCCTTTGGAGGGAACATATCTCCATTGACACGCTGATATGTACCGGATGGAAGCTACTCAACCTATAAAGGATGTGTGCAATGCTCCTTATCTGAGAGGACATTGGCATTGCACAACATCCATGTATCCTGCTTGAAGGTCTTTCTATGTTGGTATAGGTATAATGCATGTGTAGTGGTGGTGAATATCTGCATCACCCCATTGATCCATCATCATCTGATAATCTTAGATTTCAAACTTTAAATAGATTTCATACTTGCCTTTACTTTTGCATGTTCTAGATTATATTAGATTAGATTAATCCTATCAATCTCTTGGTTATAAATGATTAACTTAGATCGAGACGAAACGAGACAAAGACATCCAAATTCTTCACATTGTCCTTTGGGTTCGATCCTAAATATGTACTATGATAAGGCTTCCACACTCTTGTGGGGTTGGAGCATTTATCTAGCACCAGTTGTAGGTAAACCTAGAGAGAACATCAACTCCCTGGGGTTTTTGGTGCACATTAGGACTTCCATTGGAAGAGTAATCTTTTGGTGTAAATCCTAGCTTCATCAAAAAATGGCATTGTTGCTAGGGACAACATCATAAGAATCATCTTCGTCAAATTCCGTATCGACCTAAGTTTCTCTAGGGTTTTTTGTTTTCTTTTCAAAAATCTAAAAAAAAACCCGGGGGTGTGAAAACCTTGATCCCAAAAGTTAAAGTTTTTATTGCATACTCTCTTGAATTTGAAGTGATTGGTCAAGCATGATAAACACCTTCTTTGATTTCAGGTACCAATTCTCTTCAAAATGAAGCAGTCAATGCCACCAACCATTAGATGTCAATTATGTGGTGACTACTCCCATTCATCAATCAACTACTTCAACTCTCCTCCTCACTACGTGAATGCACTACGTAAAATAATCACAAATCATATAGTTGGGAAACTCAAGGCAGTGTCTTCACACGACTATGGATATAACACAAGTTATAATCCATATCCTTCTAGAAGCTACTATGAAGAACCCAATTATGATGGATTTCAAGGCATAGATTGCAATGCAGAAGGAAATTTGGACTGCAATGCAAATCAATACTACAATGAGGAGAGCTATTATCAACATCAACCCAACGTGTACAGTGAAGAGCCCAACTACGAAGATCGATACGCATTAATAGAAGAAGTACGTGCTCTATAGAAATTGGTGGCTCAACAACTAGATGATCAGATAGCCACAAATGAGAAGTTGCTAGTCGAGCTTGATCAACTGACGCAACTTGTCCTCGCTTCTGAGCAACATGAAGAACAGTCACCAGTTTCCCTTGAGCACACTCCTCACCTGGATATTGCAATCAATTACGATGATGATTATGATATCATGTGGGAGGTGCCTTCCAATGATCTTCTTACAGCAGTGCAGGGAGAGGAATCATCCTCAGAGAAAATGATTGAACCCGAGGATGATTTCTCCACATTATCACAAGAAAAAGAATCATTTTCTGACCCAGGTCCGACTCAGAAAATGACTCATGCACTATTTCCTTAGATGAAAAATTGATTGGCCAATATGAAGTTTTTCTACAGTTGGGAGATCAATTGGGGATAAATTTCGATATTTACCCATCTTCTTCCCCCACAGACCCAGATCCAACCATACAGATTGAGGAGGAATCAACAATGATTGACTCCCTATATGACAAATATTCTTCAACTTCAGCAGTCTTGTTGGTGAATTCCAATGAAGAAGGGTCTACGTTATAAGAACTCTACACTCCTTCACAGTTAGACTCAGATGAATATGTGACTGATTCAGATAAAGAGATGTCTTTTATGCAAGAAACTCAAATGTATCCATTACTGGAACAAGATCTAATTATTCCTTATGAAGAAATTTCTGATTATTTGGCTGATCTAGGAACAGACTTTGAGGATGGGACTGATGAAGATCTTGATTCAGGTGTGGACCATACCACTCTCACTGACCCTGAATATGATGAAAAAGAATCATGGAAGGATGATGGATCCCAAGACAATGACTTTATGATCGATCCTTTCCACGAAATGACGTTACCAGAGCTGTCATCCCTACAAGAAGTCCAGACAGAGTCAGTTCTCGAACAAGAGTACGTTATTTCTATTGAATCGCCTTCTAGTCACTTGAATGAGTTGATGGTGTACTATGAAGAGAACCACGAACCATCTCTTGATTTTGGAATGGAATACGATATTTCCGTAGACCCTTGTAATGATAAGGAGGACCTTTGGGAAGACATCGATCCATAAAACAATCTTCTTATGGCTACCCTCTCCTACGGAGAAGCTCCTCCTGAGCTACCAAATATATAGGAGACTGACATATCTTCACTACCTGAACAAGGTTTTATTCTTCCCGTAGAAACTTCTCCAGAATACTTAATAGAACTGGAGGCGTGCTATGAGGAAGAACTCAAATATTAGCCTGACTCGGGAATGGAGTATATTGGTCTCAATATCGAAGAAATAGATTCGTGGGAGGATTCTAGTCTGCAAAATGATGTGCCATGGGATAACCCTTCCCACGAAGAGACATAACTGAAGCCTCTACTTCAGGTTCTCATGATTCCCTTATCTGAGCAAGAGTTCGTTCTACCTGTTGAATCTCCCTCTAGTTACTCAGACGAATTAAGAGTGCACAGTGAAGAAGAATTTGAACAACACCTTAACTTCAGAATGAAACATGTTTCTCGTATCGACCCCAAAATTGATAATGATAACCCTCCAGAGGACACATCACATCAAAATGATGATCCTCAGAACAATCCCCTTGACGAAGAAATGTCACCCAGGTTGCCACACCCTACACAAGAAAAGTCGGGTGATGAAATGAAGCCTAAACCAGATCCGCCACCTAATCTGGTACAAGAAGAAGTTCAAGTGGCCGACCCTCTATCAATAGCTTTGGATCATGAAGAAGGCAACTTGACTCCGAATTTCGAGGGTGAGCCACAACTGGAGGACACATATAGGCATGACTTCAATTATTCGCCTAGTCCCCCAGTTTCAACTACATATATTCCACCTCCCCCATTGATGGGGGAAGGTCTCTGGATTCTTCTGGATAGACATAGAGGTGAAAGAAATGTGCATGCAAGTCATCCAAAAAACCGATTTGAGTTTCCACGACCACCTAGTCAACAGGTTGTTCATTCCGCTTCCTCGCTCTCAGTGTTGACTATCATGAAACATCTTCGTCAGACCTTCTTTCAATTACGAGGACCACCTAGTCAACACTGCACAACTCTTCCCCTCCATCTCAAACCTAGTGTTTGCTCAGAGATGAGTAAACGCATAAGTTCAAGATGGAGGGTGGGTGGTATGTTTCTCACTCCACCCTCTATCTTTACTGCTTTCTGATTTTCCATTCTAGTTTCTTTTTCGTATTTTTTCCGCATTTTCATAGTCTTCTTAAAATAAAGTCGTTATCTAGTCAGCTTTTTCTTTTTGAATCTATGTTCATCACCTCTTTTCGTTGCAAATTCATAAGAAAAGAATTCTTAAAACTAGTTGATAAATGATTTCATCTTGTATAGTCTGTGAATCCTAATGTCATATCCTTAATAGAAAAAAGATGATAAGCTTCAATAAGACTGAGATAGATCAAATGCATCACGCCTCTCACTGATTAATGGATCATCTGTATGGAATTCTCATTTGAAGTTTTATCATGTCACTTTTTTAGCAGAATGTGATGAAGAAAAGGAACCCGTCATATGGAATTGCTAAGCAAACTGCATTATGATCCGAACTCTCTTCTACACTACTTCTTTCATATCCATACCTCTCCGCTCAGTAACCACGCCAAAGCTTTAAGTTTGGTGTGGCATACCACACTCTTTTCTAGTATAAGCTAGAACATTGTCGTACTCTAAGTTCGGTGTGGCACACAAAACCTCTTCTTCTATAACTGCTTCCTCCATACCCCTCAATACATAACATGGGTGTATCACCTTCTCATTTTATTCAAAAAGTATACGATGATGATTGTACACATACCAAGGTTGAGGAAAAATCTACCCCGATTCCAAAAAGAGGCACGGCAACCCAAATATACAAAAATCCAAAAATACCCTTTCTCCTAAGCCAAGTGAGAATGAATAAAAGCCAGGGTGTGAATAAAAGCATGAGAGTTGTGACCTAAATAAGGATAACCGACAAAGGTCTTGCCCAGTCAGTACATTAGCTGCCCTCACAAAGGCAGATGTGTCGAGCCCGGTAGTGAGACCCTAAGGCTCCAAAAATAACCTCTTACCTCCTCTCTCTTATCTTTTGATCACACCCCTATTCTTTCCTTTTTCAACCTATTGGAACCACAATTTCCTCCATTTCAACCATTCTCTTGAAAACATCGTTAACAGATCATATACATGTTTTATTGATTCTACGGGTCTTTTCAAAATCACATAAAACTTTTAAACATGACTGATACAGTAGAGAGTGAGAAGGAAATACTTCAATAAAGTGAACTCAGAAATGAGGATTTCATAAGATGTATTACGTGATCTAAGGAAGCCTTGATACTATATCGATTTGATCCATCAACAAAATTATGATATGACATAAGGATGAGGAGATGAATGATTTCATTGGCAACTATTTTAAGTTTTCTGTTCCTCGGGATGAGCAACACTTAAGTTTGGTGTGGGTGATGAATCCTCCAGATTCATCCTCAGTCACCAATTCAAAGGATTTTCGACGTTTTTGCCCTAATTTTGTTTTGCTTCATTTTTTTCTCAGTTTCATGAAAATTATGACATTTGCACGAAGATGAGGAAATTACGAGACGAACGAGCTTTTTGGTGACTGTCTTGGGCTTTGTCGTTCCTCGGTACGAGCAATGCTTAAGTTCAGTGTCGTGATGAATCCTCTAAATTCATCCTTACAGTCACCATTTCTAGGAATTTTATGCCTCATATCGACTGATCCACACTTGTTTTGGCTTACTCTGAGTGTCTCCTCAGTTTCATGAAAATAGTGCTCTAAAATCTCTAATTACCCGTTTATTTGATCTTATCCTCCTTTACTCACTTTCCTTCTTCTTTGCAGATCATTCTCATCCATTCGATAACATATCTACATCTCCTCACGGTTTGGCCATCCATCCAGTTTTACCCTCCATACAGTCTCAAGACTGCGTGAGGTCACATGGTCTCAAGACCATGTGAAGTCTCACGGTCTGAAGACCATTTGGACGCCGAGGCACAAGACCATTTGGAGTGAAGACCGTTTGGACCCAAGACCATTTGGAGCCAAGACCGTTTGGACCCAAAACCATTTGGACCCAAGACCGTTTGGAGCCAAGACCATTTGGACCCAAGACCATTTGGGGCCAAGACCGTTTGGACCCAAGACCGTTTGGAAATGAAGACCGTTTGGATCCTGAAACCATTAAGACTCCAGACCGGTTGGACAGCAAGACTGTTTGGATGAAGACCAGTTGCCAAGACTGTTTGGACTCAAGACCGTTTGGAGTCAAAACCGTTTGGATCTAAGACCGTTTGGAGTCAAGACCATTTGGAGCCAAGACTATTTTGACCCAACACCGTTTGGAGCCAAGACCTTTTGAAGTATTCTCACATAAAAAATGTGAAGACCCCATCCAAGCCTATAAATAGGACCAGCAGGGTCTTCATTTGGGCATCAGATCAGGGTGGCCGCAAGGCTACTCCACTGCTACCGCATCTCCACCAAGATCTGCTTGGCCCTACTCGTATGTCTCCAAAGGTGCACACAAAGATCAAGGTAGAAAGAGATGGACTTCATCGACCAAGTCGTAGCAGTCCCGAAGACTGGGGCGATCTACACCGGGCTGTCACAGATCTACTCTTCTGCTCCGATGATGCTTGTTCTATCTTTCTTATCTGTCTTTGTTGATCCCTCTATGAGGAGCGAGTAGTGTAATTCACTAGGTTGTGGGGACTAGCCCTACTACTCATGTTGTGTAATATGTACCTAAAGATGTTATCTTTTTGATTCAATGCTAATCGTTTCATTGCCTACTCAAATGTTGGCCACTTTCTTGCATGATCTATTGTCTTTTGTTGTGGATTGTCTACATCTACTCTTAAGATTTGATTAACGATTTAGCATTGGTTCTTGATGTGTGTATCCACCACACATCTGTTTCAGTATCTAGGAATGCTTTTCAAGGAGTGGAGTAAACTCACCTCCATCGTTTTACTTCCATACTATGAAATGGAATCAGTTGACGTATGAAAGTACAATCTTGATAGGTGGAAGAACACACTCTTTGAAGGGAGTGATGCAAAGTAAGTGACCATTCATTCGGGAATGGCTGGCATTGCAACACTCCCATGTTTCTCGTAGCTATGTCCTCAAAAGAGGGATAGTCTATAAGGATACTAATCGAATTGATAATATTGCTCACTTGTTAGTCTTTCGATGCACGTTTCATGAGGTTGAGTAAGACCTCCCTTTAGAAGGCACATATCTCCATTGACATGCAGATATGTACCTGATGGGAGCTACTCGACCTACGAAGGATATGTGCAATGCTCCTTGTTTGAGAGGGCATCGACATTGCACAACATCCATGTATCTTGCTTGCAGGTCTTGATATGTTGGTACAGGTATAATGCATGTGTAGTGGTGGTGAATATCCGCATCACCCCAGTGATCCATCATCATCTGATAATCTTAGATTTCAAACTTTAACTAGATTTCATACTTGCCTTTACTTTTGCATGTTCTAGATTAGATTAGATTAATCCTATCAATCTCTTGGTTGTAAACGATTAACTTAGATCGAGATGAAACGAGACAAAGACATCTAGATTCTTCACGTTGTCCTTTGGGTTCGATCCTAAATCTATACTACGATAAGGCTTCCACATTCTTGTGGGGTTGGAGCATTTACCTAGCACCAGTTGTAGGTAAGCCTACAGAGAACATCAACTCCCTAGGGTTTTTGGTGCACATTAGGACTTGCATTGGAAGAGAAATATTTTGGTTTAAATCCTAGCTTCATCAAGCATGAATATCATATATGAAAGGTTCAATTTATCTTATAATATGGTGATATGATAGGGAATTATTCTAAGTTCAAAAGTGGAAAATAGAGTCATATGTTTTGAAGTGATCATTGTAGTGGACAACTTGGAATATCACAAC
This sequence comes from Alisma plantago-aquatica, assembly GCA_963693085.1. Lineage (NCBI taxonomy): Eukaryota > Viridiplantae > Streptophyta > Magnoliopsida > Alismatales > Alismataceae > Alisma > Alisma plantago-aquatica. The sequence goes on along the minus strand of OY856410.1, from coordinate 88,812,910 downwards.
TCTATAATTATGGCATTAACATCAAATTGAATAATAGAAAACTTTATTAAAGATAAAGAAAACAAGATAGGAAAGGGAAATGTTAGGTTGTCACATCCTTCCCTCCTTCAAAGAAAATTCCATCCTCTAAATTAATCCAAGATCTTAATTAGCGGTTAATGTTCATATTCATTATGTGAAATTCACCACCCCATAGGTTTTAACCCATCCCCAATCATGGGGTGCACACATAGTTTATCATCATCGAGGGTGTATCCATCCCAATCATACTTGGCACTTGGTGTTTTATTATATTATGATATCATCATGGCATTGAGGTTTTCCCATTCCTTTGTATCCCTACATTAGGGTTTTTGTTCATATATTCATACAAGATCAAGGTGTATTATCCAAAATTTACATTATCAATTTATCAAACGAACATGTTCATTTCATTACTTCCAAATAGGATCACCATTGAACGTTTATATTTCATCATTAAACTAGATTCCATGCATGTTTTAGTTCTCCCCCAAAATTCTACCAACTATCCCCAATTATGTTCATCATTTCTTATTTTGGTAATGAGATTAGGCATATTACCCCTAAATATTCAAGCTAAGATCTCTAGGAATCATCATAGCATGTTAATAATTTCAAATCTACATCTTTTGTATGAGGTTTGATTTTGTATTAGGTCTAGATGAAGAGAATGGATCATCGTACATATATCAAATTTTCAACTGAAGTGGGATTATTTCATGTATCATTCATAATATGAGGGGCAACATTATCATCAACATCGATGTTTTGTAATGATATCACTTATACCTAGGAAGAGCTCTGCAAGATCAAGCGACCTCAGTTGAGACCTATCTATGTCAAGGCAAAACATACTAAATGCCAACATCTACCCATACCAAACTTTTACCCAACATACCAAATGAGAGAAACCCATATATTCTTTTACATGAAACCACTAACCCAAATATGAGGCTCATCATGGAGATCACTCATCATGTTTATCATCTTAGGGTCTTAGGATATCTCCCTCACCTATATAGAAAACATCATATCTTCAATTACCTCTTTCTCTAGGGTTGGATATTTTCATAGGAAATATATGGGTCAATATTTTAACAGAACCACACACTAGGTGACTCTACTAATATACTTAGAAGTAATCTTGCTGGGGAATCATCATCATGTATTTCATCGTGCATATTTTTCAACGTTTCACATATTTTGGAGTTTAGGTACTCTGACCTTCTCCCATGGCTGGTCGACTCTTATCAAGAGGTCACCCTTTTTGTCTATACCATGCTAGAGGTCCTTCGTTGTATAGTGATTGAGGACTATGTTGGTTTCAAACCATATCTCAAACATCATATATCATCATACACAAGACTAGGCACAAGCAAGAATATTAACCCACTAGTTATATTTAGCACGTAAACCAAGTCGTATACATCAAACATGGTGCCACTAGTAAAAATTGGACCATTATTCACGAGTGAGTCCTTTCACAAATCCCTCTCTACAGGCCCTCACAAATAGGGACGGTTGAGGGTCTGGCCCTCACAAATGGTCTGTGAAGAGAACTCACGTGACAAATACCAGTGGCCCTCATGAATACAATTGTCACGGACCAACTGACCCTCAAGAATGTTATATTGAGGGACTATTTAGCCTTCATAAATACATTTTTGAGGGACTATTTAGCCTTCATAAATACATTTTTGAGGGACTATTTAGCCTTCATAAATACATTTTTGAGGGACTATTTAGCCTTCATAAATACATTTTTGAGGGACTATTTAGTTCTCATAATTACATTTTTGAGGGACTTGGATGGTCCTGGAGAATATATTTTTGAAGGGATAATGCCTTCATTAATATTATTTTTGAGGGGCTATGTGGTCGTCATCAATGCAATTTTGATGGTCAATCTGGACCTTCATCAATATATTTATGAGGGACTACTATAAATGATTTGGTTATTGATTATTGTTAAATGATAATTAATTGTTACTATAGTGAATATCAAATTTTAAATGAAAACTTCATATACATAACCTCAAGCAATATTTTCATAAGAGTCACATGACATCATAAGAAATTTCAACACCAAAATGACACATAAAATGTTAAATGAACTCAAACAAATTTCTATTAATGAAGAAAAATATTATCCATACATTGCGTGCTCAACGTTGATATAAATAACGAATACATATGATTCTAAAATTTGAGATTGATGACAATCAACATATCATGCTAGAAACTCTTAAGATCTGTAATGTCTCCATATTCCTTCAAATGGTGTGGTGCTCTTCACCAATTCCAGGCCTCATATGGTTGGGTACTCATTTCATCTGTGAAGTTGGAATGTAGAGCATTTCTGACACTATCCACTATAGCAGATGTCGTCATTGAAGATTCAATACAAAGTATAGCTGTGATTGCGTCCAGCCTAGTAGCTTCATTTCTGAACATGAGCCTAGCATGTGTTGGATGAAATATGATCAGGAATCACAAACCGATAAACTTTCAATATAACTTGCAAAGTTTTGACATCGATCTGTAATAGGAAAACTACAGCAACAAGGTGGCAACAGATACCACATACCTTGGGCGAGCCGAATCAAACTCTCAAGCATGCGAACAGTGGTTCTAGCTGCAAATTTACTCCAGTCAGTTTTTTTGATACTCGTGACTTAAAAAAAGGAAATCGGCAAACCTGCATTGTCAGCAGCCATCTTACAATACACTAGTTTGTACAAATATGGACAAAGGTTTCAACCCCGTCCCCAATGTGGCCTCATTCCAAAAATCACAGCAGATTCAGATAATATCACTGATAAAATCAAGATTTCATATAATTAGGCTCATCAATCAAGATCAAAATATCGACTAAGAAACATGCAATGTGTTATACTAATGCAAGAGGTCACACTATTGCAAGCAAAGTTGCAAAGACAAAATTCAGTATTCTTCTTATCGATTTGTCAATCAGACACAATACCGATGCAAGAGGTCACACTACTGCTATAGCTACAATTGCATTTCAGTGTTAAATTCGAGCTCTCTTGATGTTAACCATGTATTTACTATAAGAATTTACTATTAGTACTAATTATGATGTTAACTATTATTATTAATATTTTGTTTCAGTATTTACAGTTACACTCCAAGTGATTGCAAATAAGTTTCTCACAAACGAAAGTTTGAAAACCACATTGAACTCTGACATCATGTCTATATTGGGCTTCTACATATTATGTGCAATGATTGAGCAGCTTACTTTTAAGCAAAAATAAGCTAAACTAAGAGTAGCGTGATAGCAGGAATAGATACAAAAAAATGAACTTCACGTATGGCACATGGTTGATAGCTAAACTAAGGCCCTAGCTTGCTGGTACAGGCGGTGGTGTGTTGGAGCTTGCTTAGATCAATGAATACATACTGAAGGTTCAGCTGAGTAGATCTTCTTCTAGAGTGATGACAGTCGTGTGGCATTAACTCAGAAGATGAAGAAGAAAATACCTATGATCGCAGCAGTGCACTTGGTTGATTAGTGATGCAGTTGTAGAAAATTACTGCTGTCATTGGCTATAAAATTGGCTGAATCATTAACATAGATAGAGATACTTACGTGTATACATATATTGGCATGTATATTTATCTCTATGTGTATAATTTCTTAAATGTGTGTACTTGTGTATGCTTATGTGAATGTACATATATGTGTATTAAATATATATATATATATATATATATATATATATATATATATATATATATGTAATGATTGTATATTAATACTAACATACACACACATATATATATGACCACCTCATACTTTTCTATGACTTACGCCTCGCCGCACTAGGAGAAAAATGCCTCGATGTGCCTCACGCCTTTTTCAACCTTGATTACGCATTTGTGATTTACTTGCCGAGATTCGCCAAAGACTTGCATTGTCTTATGAAAATAACAAGTTTTAGTAGATGTGCATCACAAATTCCAGGAATTCATAGTGGGATATGTGCTTCCTTCATGCTACCCTAGTAATTCTTTCTAGAAACTTCATGCTAGAATGATAGATCCCCTCAAAATACTTAGAAAAGGCGCCAATGCCTATGTACAGAATCTGCCAACATATTGGGGCATTAGTATTCTATTCAATGTGGAGGACTTATATCATTAATTCATTATTGCGGTCCATTTAACAACCTCTACCATCTACAGCGCAGGAGCTTCTTCAGGCCATCCTAGTGCCTCATAGTTTTGAGATAAACATGCATTTAATCTCAATCTAAACAGTTGTCATGGAGCAATTTAGAAATTAGAAATTATAAACGTGTCATGTAGATCACCTAATAGGCTAATAGTTCCATTCTGGTCATTGAGGACAACAATGTTGTCACCATCAATGTTTCTTCAGATTGATACCTCCTTGCTTTAGTTCTACATCTTGTCATAGAGTATCCCACCATGTTGTGACCCAATTTTTGTTCAGTTAGGCTGAATTGCTTTGGCTTCATTACTTAAAATTGATCATAAAATCAGTACGAGCTATCTCAAGGTTTAAGAAACAACAAGCTAACATGTGAGGTAATGATTTGGTTGGTCTAGTACAATAGTTAACTCTATATATATATAGAACATGTTGCACAAACTGCAGAATCTATGTTGTCATTACTGGACAAAGTGCATACAATGTAGAAACAACTTATGTTTCATATATTCATAGTCAAGGCCTACATGACATGGTTAACATCTATAGGTTTTCTATAGGATTTCCCTAATGTATGGTGTTCATGACAAAAGTAATGCCCTGTTAGATATCTTGGTGTACATTAGGCAAGAATGATCAATGGTCAAGTGGCTAAGTCAAAATGATGACAAGCACAACAACACCCATTCTTGGGCATAATTAAGCCATGATATGGAATTAACTAGTCAATGACATGTCCTTTTTATATGCAGTACAATGTACTAGTGTATAAGAACTATGCCCAATTTCCTGACAAGTATTCACATAAATCATTGTATGTTCAGGATACACATAATACAAGATCAAGGTGTAGGTTTCATTTTAATTTCTCAGATATTCCATGGTTTTTATGGTAAGAATCACTTCCATTGGTCTTCTTCAACTACCTTAAATGTGGCTCATACTCATCCATCTTCATTGTTTCTTGTCTAAATTGATTGTGAAAATGTCAACATTCAATCATGAAGAAACACATGCAATACTCTCTTCTCTATAATAAGTTTCCCAACGGTTTCCTTGCCTTCCTCAGTTCCCAATTTAGGAGTTAGGTCTACATCCCTCAATTTTTGGGTCTATCTTTCCCTAGGAACAAACCCATCCCACTTGGATCCCAAGAGCCCATATTTTGACACCTTCTCCATAGCCTATTAGGCCCAAACGTGCCTAAGGGGGATTGATAACTATAAAGTCAAGTGAAAAACAATTTTTTTTATTGAGTGTTCCCCATTTTAACCAAAGTTGTCAAAGCGGCTAGGTGCTCCCTGGGATTGACAAGCGCCTGGACATTTTACCTTTTTAAATGTATGTTAATATTCATATTTGTAATTGTGTAATGCCATTATATTTCATAATAATGTAACTATTACACAATACTGTATAGTACTTAGGCTAAATCACACCCGAACTTTGGGGCTCCTTTCCCTGAAAGTAATCGTTATAAACTTTAATTCAATTAAGTTTAACCCAGTCAAGAATTGTGATAGTGATTCTATGTTATCATGGTACCTCAAATAGGGTGGAATCCTAGTTTGGCGTCCAAGGCAGAAAAATGTTAGGTATTTCCAGATTGGTCAAGCTATGGTCACTATTCTAGACTCACTATTTCCCTATTGGTATTTATATTATTATTCTGAGATCTTGCAATTAACAGAACCTCGCAGCATGTTCTATGACTATACATTCATTTTTCATCAAGCATTGAGACTTTAAGCTCCTAATTATGGCTATGCTAGTTTGTGTCTACTTATGCAGGTGTACATACTCTAATTACTTTGGAATGCAAGTGAGAACACCGATTTCAAATGGAAGACCGATCCGACCTTCACAGGGAAGGGGAAAGGATGAAGAAATAAAGAAAACACATACAGACCTGGCTGAGCTGCGCTAGGAGATGGTCCTCGGTGGCACCACAAGAGGAGTTGAACTTGAGAAGAGGCTTGAACCTCTCGTCGCCCGTACTGGCACCGATGACCTCCAGATCCAAGGCCTGGAGCCAGCGCAAGAGTCCGCCCTCGAAATCGCCACTCCCAAGTGCCAGATCTGCGTCGGCATCGGCATCGTCGAGGAGAATACCTCGAAGCCTCCGGCCCAGCCTGGGGCTCCTACAGGAAGGAGGAGCCCCCTCCGTTGACGAGGAAGATGACGATTCTGGTCGATCTAAAGCAGAAGCATCTCCTCCAGAGCCGCCATCCGAGTTGTCATCCCGACGAGGAGCGGCTGCCGAACTTTCCAGGACCTCATTGTCGTCGGGGGAGTCGGGAGGAGTCGGGGGCGATCAGGGAAAAACCCTCGCTCTGGTGATTGCAAATCTTGCCAAAAGTGGCGTATTTTGGAAAGTCCGCGGAATCCAAATGGTAGAGAATGGAGGGAAACATTTGACACGGAATTTTTCAGGGAGTGATTAGTGAGTAATATATTTTTGACGGAACAAAAGGTCTAAGGATGTTAAAAACACAGTTGAGGGATTTGGTCCCATATTTGAAGGATTAGCCCTCACAAACAGACATCATTATTCACGATTTTTGGTTCCTCACAAATGTTCTTCAACAAAGGCCAAATTTTTTGTAGTGTGCTAGAATAGCTAGGGTTGTATGATAAAAGCCATTTCATATCTTAAAACATAACGTGAATCATCTTGAAACATCTCAGAACATCACATCAACCAATTCCTCATTGTCATCATCATCATCATTATGATCAGTATCATTATCATCATTATCATAATCATCATCATCATCATCATCATCATCATCATCATCATTATCATATTAGGTTTTTAGGCTACTCACTAGCCTAACATTTATGATGGCTCTAGACAACTCTAAAGACTGCAATTTTCAACTGAACTCTCTCATGTAGACTTGATTTACATCTATTTCTCTTAGCTTACATGGACACTCACTACCTTTTATGTGTGATAACATTTTTCATATGTACATATAATAATACTTGAAATAGGTTTTCTGCAATGTTGAAACATGTAATGAAAACCACCATACTCCAATCACATAAAACCAAAATCAAAATGAGCTACCTCACTCATTAGGCGGTCTAGTACCATGACACCTAATGAACTATAAATAGCATGGTGAAAAGTTGTGTAGCTACCCAAAGAACATGCCCTGAACATATGTCTAGAGTTGTAATAAGATCTCCCTTTTCTCACCTTCATGTACCATGACTCATACTACAGGACAGAAGGAGGACAAAAAAAGGGTTCTAAGGATTACATAGGTCTACACCAAGTTGTAGAACATCTAGGTTCTAACCTGGATAAGTCACCATAGTCTACAAAGGACAACTAATTAAGTTTATAGGGTTGAGATGTAAGGTGAGTTTAGTTTTTGTTTCATGTAAGTCATGTTTGGTGTAGTTATTGTTCATGCTCGATATCATCTATCATGGAACCTTTTGTTACCAAATCATAACTCCAAATGGCTGTAAGTCATTCGTGATAGGACCTAGATGTGTGTCCCTAGCATGGTATTATCAAAGTGGGAACTCGGAAGCATAAAACTCATCATACATGAATAGATAATAAGATAAAAAAACCAATCATAATCTTAACATTCAACAAGTAATATTAAGCAATATTATTTTATTACATGATTGCAATTACATATTCAAGAGTATAATTTTACAAATCTACACATGTATACTAGGGACCTTATAACAAGCATGCCAAACATAGATCACCAAGCCCATCAACTTGTATCCATCTCTGGACCTATAAAATACGTGAAACAAGGCGGGTCAAACACACGAGGCTCTGAGTACATGGATGAAAGATGCATATACATAAGCTGTGTATAATTTGAAAATATTTATAGAAGTAATGAATAGGAATAAGAAAATTAAGTATTTATCTAAGTGATAACCCATGTTTTATATCGTTTTAATCAAATTATACCAACACAATCATATATCATAAGTCCTTTGACTACACTCCATCAAAAGAGGCCGTAAGGGTGCTCAAGATTAGCTAACCCTTTTATCGACATGGTTCACTCTATCTTGCAACTGAAGTAGGATGCCCAGCCTCCACAACAAGAAACTGGTGTATTAATGTCAAATATTACAACAACTTTGTTATCTTATTGCAGTTACTACACTGACAGCGAGAAATAACTTTTTTGGTTGATATAGTACATTTTTTAATGACAACCATATTTTTTGACACAAATTATACACATATTCCTCTGTTAAAAATCATCTTCATTTCCATCACCGTAAAGTAGGATAAGGGAATGTGTAAATATTTGTTAATTAAAAGCCATAAATATAGACATTATTTACATCCTTTTAACCACTTTCCCTCCAATAATTTGAAAAATACATAGTATTTTTTCTATGGGGTTTTCTAATTAAATTTCCTATCCAAAATTTTCTAAAAGAAAAAGAGAATTAGACATAGTGGGACTCAACTCCAGAGTATTGCATTTTATAGCTCTGTCTCGCTCCTTTTCCAAGTCGCCACGCCCTCCTGGCTTTCAGAAGATGGCTCCAGGCTTCCAACTACTGACTAATGTCTCTGGCTCTAGGATTCTAGCTACTGAAAACCACATAGATCTTTGTCCTCCTTAAAGGCTCGGCTTGTATTTCTAAATGCCCCTAAAGGACGATGAGACAGTGCTTCGTAACCAGTGCCAACAACCAAGAGATCTCCACGCATGTCGAACTCCTATTGTCAATTGAGGGTGGTGACACTTCCTAGCATCTCCAGCTAAATCCTTTAGCTGACATTTAACTCTAGGTTCTTTTAGTAGTTGGTTTCCCCAACCCTGATATGAAGGCATCCAAGAACCCATTTCCACCTAGCATATCTTGTTGGAGGTGGTGTCTAATCATAAAGATCTCGCTCCCTGGTGGGAGAATATGGGTGCTTTGATCTCATTGTCAGCAATGTCTAATTTCTTATGTTTCTCCTACTGCAATAGTCCAGTCTAGATATTGTTGGCTTCTAGATTCAAGATATTTGATCTCGTGGGTGTTTTGATCCCCAAGCAAACCAAACGTTGTTTCTTTGCTTTTTTGGTGTTTGCTTCCTTGTGTTGTTTCAAAGTTCCATTATTTTCTCTCCTTATCACTTTATTTTTTAACTTTGTTCATAGACTTCAAATCAGCTCATCCTCCTACTATGGAATCCTTTTATTTATGTTTATGTAAGGTGTTGTTGATATGTACACAAAGACAACATTCTACTTTACATCATTCCTTAAAATCTACTATTATCATACTAAACGTCAAGAGTCATTTCCATCTTGGCAGAGTCCAATACAATACAGACATTACTGAACATCAATTGATTATGTTGTTTCCACAAATGGCCATATGATTTTACATAAAACTCATTCCCTTCTTGAGGTGTAACACATTCTCTTTCTTTATAAAACTTTACAGACATCTACCATTTTTTCTTCCTCATGAAGCATCCTCACTTGGTTTATATCATGCATACAGTTTTTGGTGTCATGTAGCTCCAGATCTTCCACATCGGAGAAAGCTTGCAATAGTCTTCTTCTGGATGGGTCTTCCTCCATCACTGGTACAACACACCCTATGATACAACACACCCTATCCGTAAGCATAGGAGTAGCAAAGGAAGGTCAAGTTCAAGTGTCAATGTGCCATAACCACATAAGCATTAAAGACAGTGGATACAAGGGCACTGCTACGTATAGATATGCAACCTGATCTTCTTATTAAAAAGAAAATATTTACAATTGATGGAGCAGGATGGTGATCATTGAGAATTGATGATCAAAATATATTGATTATAGATACAATAAGATTCAATAGTACAAAAAATCATTCCTTTTTGCATCACACTAGAACAGGGAACTTCGTCTAACTCTTTCAAATTACAAGGCATGCAAGAAGATATTTTATTTATTGAATATTTGATAAAAGAATCATCCACCAAACTTTTGTTAAAGATTTTACAAGCTATCATAAATTTCCTTACCACAATCAAAGTTCATAGTATCCACAATTGCTTCTCCTATGATAAACAACATGAGGTTCTCTGATGAGCAGGTGTAAGGTACTACTTTTTTTAGTCCAGCGAATAATTTTTTCGCTCTATATTTGATTTTGTACTGTCTAGAAAATAATAGAAGAAATCTTATTTGAAGGACAACATGCATTAGAATGATAATAATAAGACTTTTTTGTTGTCCATTTCAAATTACTACAATTCTACTTTGAACTCATTTTAATTGGCAAGACTTTTTTTCTCTTCACTAACATTCAACTGGTTAGTAATGGAGGTTTTGTCCCACCATACATAAGTTATCAAGGCATTCTTTATTATCCATATTAGCGGCCATTGGTTAGGGATGTGAAAATTTGACGAAACCCATGAATTTGGTTGTGTCCGATCTGGAAAACTTGTGTTTGAGTTTCATTTATGACATTTCAAGTTGGTTTTGGGTTTAAAATTATGTGTCTGATCTAAACTGAGTTGCTTTTAGGTCTAGAAATCATACAAAACCAGATAAATACATGAATCGTCTTGAAACATCTCAGAACTTCACACTAACCCAGTCCTCGTTGTCATCATCATCATCGTTATCATCAATATCATTATCATCATTATCATTATCATCACCATCATCATCATTATCATTTTAGGTTTTTAGGCTACTCACTAGCCTAACCTTTATCATGGCTCTAGAAAAATCTAGAGACTAAAATTTTCATCTAAACTCTCACATCTAGACTTGATGAACATCTCTTTCTATTAGGTTACAAGACACTCACCGCCTTTTGTGTGTGGTAACATTTTTCATATGTACATATAATAATACTTGAAATAGGTTTTCTCCAATGTTGAAATAGGTGATGCAAACCACCATACTCCATTCACATAAAATCAAAACCATAATGAGTAACCACACTCATTAGGTAGTCTAGTGCCATGACACCTAAAGAACTATAAATAACATGGTGCAAAGCTGTATAGATACCCTAAGCACATGCCCCAAACATATGTCTATAGTTGTAATAAGATCTCCCTTTTCTCACCTTCCTATACCACAACTCATACTACAAGACAGAAGGAGGAAAAAAAAGAATTCTAAGGATTACACAGGTCTACACCTACTTGTAATACATCTAGGTTCTAACCTAGAGAATAAGTCATCACAGCCCACAAAGGACAACTCATAAAGTTTATAGGGTTGAGATGTAAGGTGAGTTTAGTTTTTGTTTCATGTGAGTCATGTTTGGTGTAGTTATTGTTCATGCTCTATACCATCTATCACGGAACCTTTTGTTACCCAAATTCTAACTCCAAATGACTATAAGTCAATGACGATAGGACCTAAGTGTTTGTCCCTAGTATGGTATTATCAAATTCAGAACGCGAAAGCATAAAACTTATCTTACATGAATAGATAATAAGATAAAATAACCAATCATAATCTTAACATTCTATAAGTATTATTAAGCCATATTATTTTATTACATGATTACAATTACATATTCAAGAGTATAATTTTAAAAGGTACACATGTATACTAGGGACCTTATAACAAGGATGTCAGACATAGATCACCAAGCCCATCAACTTCTATCCATCTCTAGACATATAAAATACGTGAAAAAAGATGGGTCAAGCACACGAGGTTCTGAGTACATGGCGGAAAGCTACATATACATAAGCTTTGTATAATTTGAAAAGATTTATAGAATTAATGAACAAGAATGAGCAAGTTAAGTATTTAGCTAAGTGAGATCCCATGTTTTATATTGTTGTACTCCAATATTACCAACAACATCATATATCATAAGACCTTTGACTACTACCCATTGGAACAGTTCGAAAGGCCGTTGAAGATTAGCTAACCCTTTTATCGACATGGTCCACCTTATCTTGCAATTGAAGTAGGATGCCCAGCCTCCACTATATGAAATTGGTGTATTGACATCAAAGCTTATGACAACTTTTTTATCTTGTCGTAGTTACTACACTGATAGTGACAAATAACTTTTTTGGTCGGTATAGGTACATTTAACGACAACCATATTTTTCTGACATAAATTATACATGTATTCCTTGTTTAAAAATTGTCATCATTTTTCATCACCGTAAAGTAGGATAAGGGAATGTGTAAATATTTTTTTAATTAAAAGGTATAAGATATAAACATTATTTATATCCTTTTAACTATTTTCCCAGCCATAATTTGAAAAATACATAGTATTTTTTTCTATGGGGGTTTCTAACTAAATTTCGTATCCTAAATTTTCTAAAAGCAAAAGAGAGGTAGACGGAGCAGGACTCAACTCTAGAGTATTGCATTTTACGGCTCTTTCTCGCTCCTTTTCCCGGCCGCCACGCCCTCCTGACTTTCGAATGACAGCTCCAGGCTTCCAGCTACCAGCTGATGTCTCCAGCTTCAGGATTCTAGCTACCGACAACCCCATAGATCTTTATCCTCCTCAAAGGCTCGAATTCTAGTTCTGAATGCCCCTGAAGGACGATCTGATGGTGCTTCCTAACCGATGCCAGCAGCTAGGAGGGCTCCACGCACGTCAAACTCTAGCTGTCAATTGATAATGGCGGCACTTCCTAGCATCTCCAGTTGAAGCCTTCAGCCAATGTTTGACTCTAGGTGCTTGCAGTAGTCATTTTCCCCAACCCTGCTATGGATGCATACCAACGCCCAATTCCACCTAACATATCTTGTTGTAGGTGGTGTCTAAGCATAAAGATCTCGCTTACTGGTGGGAGCATATGGGTGTTTAGATATCCTTGTCGATGATGTCTAATTTCTTACATTTGTCATACCACAATAATCATGTCTATATTTTACTAGCTTCTATATTCAAGATATTTGATCTCGTGAGCATTTTGATCCCCAAGTAAATCAAACATTGTTTCGTTGCTTTTTTGGTGTTTGCTTCCTCGTATTGTTTCAAAGGTTCATTATTTTCTCTCCTAGCTCACTTTATTTTTTAACTATGTTCATAGGCTTCAAATCAGCTCATCCTCCTACTTTGGAATCCTTTTATTTATGTTTATGTAAGTTGTCATCGATATGTACACAAAGACAACATTCTACTTTACATCATTCCTTAAAATCTACAATTACTATACTAAATGTTAAGAGTAGTTTCTATCCAAGAAGAGTCCTATACCTTTTAAACATTACTAAACATCAATCGATTATGTTGTTTCCACAAATGGCCATAGGATTTTACATCAAAATTCATTATCGTCTTGCAATGTAACAGAGTCTCTTTCATTATAAAACTTTGTGAACATCTACCTCTTTTTCTTCCTCATGAAGCAGCCTCACTTGGTTTTATATCACGCATACGGTTTCTGGAGTCATATGGTTCCAGATCTTCCACATCTGAGAAAGCATGCAACAATCTTCTCCTGGATGGGTTTTCCTCCACCACCGGTACAACACACTCAATTATACAACACGCCCTATCAGTAAGCATAGGAGGAGTGAAGGAAGGTCAAGTTTGAGTGTTAATATGATAACCACATAAACATTAAAGACAACAGATACAAGGGCACTCCTGCGTATAGGTGTGCAACCTGATCTTCTTATTAAATAGAAAATATATATAACTGACAAAGTAGGTTGATGATCAATATGGTTAGCAAAATAATCAACATTTTTTACAACTATAATAAGAATTGATGATCAAAATATATTGATTATAGATACAATAAGATTAGATAGTAGAAAAACTCCTTCCTTTTTGCATCACATTAGAACAGGCAAATTCATTAAACTCTTTCTGTAATGACCCCGTCTCTCGGTACCCCCACTTAAGGGAGACCAAGAGATCAGAGTAGTTATCTAATAACCCAGATCAAAGGTTCGACAAATAATCAATAACAATTAATAAACTTTACCAACTAAATAGAAAACTGGTATAAAATAAAACTTTGCTTTCCTTTTAAAAAACTGGGATTTCTAAACTTCTATCCATGAAGATACTAGTCTAACTAATACTCATGTGCATGTTAATTCTCATTTAATTCTGCATATGCCACTTTACTGTTTGTTCTTTTCATTTGTACCTAAAACGACGACAAACAAAACATTGATCAGCAAGAAGCTGGTATGTGGGGGAAATAATAATCGTGCAACTATAATAACAAGTAATCATCCAATTATCATTTAATAGCCAAGATTACGTTTTAAACCATACTACTCAATCCTTTCCTATCCCCTACCTCTGTGTTGTCCCTGTAGTGGACTGAGATACTACCTCTCTCTAGGTAGATCCTTATTAAACCCCACATGCATCCTACCTAACAGGTAGATCAATATCTAGGGTTGAGTCGCATGGCACTACCCATAGGTAGTCCAATCTCTGAGTCAAAGTGACTTGATGGTCCTACCCCATTGGTAGCCATGTATTAAGTCACAATGACATCATGGGCCTACTCCATTGGTAGACATGTACTAGGTCAACCCATTAAGCCACAGAGGGGACCAGGATCTGAGCTAGTAGGCACATATCTTATGTGATAGTCATATCCACATTATAGTTTGCATGAACTAAATTCATCCAACAGTTTATTTCAAGCCACGATGTAAACATTGCTAAAATCCTCGAAAAACTAATGCGGGATAATCATAAGTGTAACCACATACATGTCAAGTTGATGTGAGACAGAAATAATCCAATCAACCAATAGGCAATCAAGCATTCAATAAGATCCTGAAACAATTATACAATTTCCTTTTATTACTCATGTCATTAAGATCTATTAATCTAGCTCGCTTCCTAGGGTTTCTAGTCCACTTTTAGGGTTTCCATTGCAATTAGGGTTTCCCTTCATCTTTTACTATTTTAAACCCTAATTTAACACAATTGATCACAAACCCTAATTATCTCATCATCTAATCCTCAGTTTCGGATTTAAGGCATAATTAACCATTATATAAGTCCATTAAGCCTCTTTTCATTAAAGCTACCATTTTTATCCTATTTAATTCATGACAAAGTCATTATTCTCGTTTATCAACAATTTGTAGTTCATTATGCTCTAATACTCATATGAACCTTATTTGTCATTAATTCTACCTTGATTCATTCAAAAACCCTAATTTCTATATTAAGGTTATTTATCCACAAATTAGGAACTTTAATGCTCGAAATAGCTTAGAATCATTATATCTCATCTTTATCCACCACTTTGAATAATTAAAGCTATTAAGAGTCGAATTTGACAACATTAGGGTTTCAAGGCCCATTAAAGTATATTCATGCACATGAAACTCTAAATTAACTAATTACGTGAAAAATTCATCCTTTTTGTTCCTAATGTTCCCTTATATCATTAACAGGCTAATATCAACTTTAATCATCAATTAAACCCTATTAATCACATTAATCATATCAAAATAGGGTTCTTTAATCATTAATACATTAAAGTTGATATCTTCCATTACTTTTCGAATTGCAAAATGAATCAGGCTTCAATTATATTTTTAATGGATTCCCCTCATTTTTGTGAGTAACTTTCATATTTTATGCGTGCTAATCCGAGCTACGAATAATTAATTATGAATTTTACAAAATCTACTTACTTTGGCCAATCAGTGGGTGCCATGTGTCCATTCCCATGCAACGTTGTTTTTGGGAAAACATAACGAAAGGATGTGATTGCCCTTGGTTAAGTTGTGCGCGCCTTCAGCCCGCGGAGGGCATTTTTGTCCAACGGCAACTCCATCTTCTTCCTCGCATTTTCCCAGCCATTTCCGCTAGGTCAGGGCCGAACGCTGCCCATCCTCTCCTTCCTGGACCCCGTCGGCCATCAGGGATGGATCGCCCACCTCTGTCGAGCCTTGGCGCACGCGAGGGTCCCACTGGATCGGGGCCATGATGGCTGAGAGAGAGATTAATGGGTCTACGATAAAGGTGGACCTGCAGCCAACCTGTAGTAGTTGCGGGAGTGTTGGAGCATAGGGATGATGGTTGCCTCTTTCTCCGGAGACGTGGGGACATCCAACATCCATCAAGGTCATTTATTGATCCCATGTTTCTTCATAAACGTGCTACTCTTCCTCCCTAGGGTTTACATGCAAAGAAGACGATGGGAGAGAGATAAGAATCCTTGGGATTCTCTGGAGCTCGATCCAGGGGGGTCTACCCCTTTTATAGGGGAGGATATCCTCACCCTAAGAGGCCCATCTAAGAGGGAACAAGTCCCCTCCTATTAGGAATCCTAATCCTTCAAAGAGAAGAAAGTCTCTTTCTCTCTCCTAAATATCCTCTTGATATTCATTATCATTGGGATATTAGAATTACGAAAATCTCTTCTTTTATCTTCTTAGTACTTGCCATTCATTCTAATGGCACGAAATTATATTTCCTTTAATAGAAATTACTTTCTTTTTAACAATACCTCATAATTCATTAATAATGTATCACATTATCCTTTTATTTTGCAAATTTGGTATTTTCTCTTTCTTTCCTTTTTATTGGGGCTCCTTGGACCCCAAGAAACTATATTATTTCGAAATCCTTTTTATTGGATACTCATTATCCTTCTAGATGTATCCAAATGCCTTATTTCTCATTATCATGTGTATTTCTTATTAAAATATCTCTTTTTGAGGATTTCTCTTTATTTTTCTTTTATTTTCCTCATTGGTATTCCTTTTATCATTAGGAATCCTTGGAATACAAAATTCCACCAAGGATAATCCACTTATACCTTTTTCCACTTATTTCCAACATTTTAACATTATTTTCAATTTCTTTCTTACTAAAGAAATACTTAATTAATCTTTTCTTTTCTTATTGCTTTCTTTTTGCAACTTTGGACTCCTTGGAACCCAAGGAACCCAAGAGGCACGAAATCCATCCTTGGATTACATCTCTTTTCCTTCTAGAGGTTTCTACCTCTTTCGTTTTCTCAAATATTCAATTATTCATTTACTAATTGAATTTTCTTGTTATTCGGGCCCAATAGCCAATAAAGCCCACAACACAATCATCAAGGCTATTGTAAAAGAAATCCATTTATTTGTACCAAATTATATCATTATTTGTTCAAATATCTTTAAAATGAGAAATTACATTTCTCACCAAAAGAACCCAAAAATTGGGGTTGTAACATCCTTCCCCTCTTATAGGAATTTTGTCCTCAAAATTCCATCAAGCAAACAAATAATTCAGGATAAGACTTTTCCATGTCCATCATGGCTCCCATGTGGCCTCACCCTTTCCATGGTGCTTCCCAAGAACCTTCGTCATCTCATATTCTTCCATCTGAGTTCTTTCTTACCTTGGTATATCGTACCCTCATAGGTGACTCAGGACATTTCAGCCTCTCAAAAGATGAATGGGTTCAAGGCTCAGCACATGGCTTGGGTACCTCACATGGTTCTCTAGATCGGACTCATGGAACACATTACACATCATGTTATCCTGAGGGGCAAGGTTAAACACAACCATCTCCACCAATCCATCTCAAATGGACCCATATATCGGGGACTCAACTTTCTCTGTTGTAGCTTAGAGGGGTCGAATTTTCACATCACATATTCTCCCATAGTGAACTACATGTCAGTCTGCTTTGCATCAACTCATGACTCATGTCACCACTGGGCTCTCTCTCAGCCATTGCACGATCAAAGCAACTTCATCTGCACACATTGTGGTTCTTTTCTGACCTTCGCGAGGCCTCCTTCACCAACATCATCTTAATGAAGTGGTGACCGACACAACCTCCTTAAAGAACTTATTGCATCCCAATAAAGGATATGGTGGTTATCATCACATCTTAAGAATTGTCTCTTTGTATCACCCTGAATGAGCACACATGCTCTCATCAGACCCTCTAGTCTGGATCATACTAACCATTAGTAAGGGGTGATAAACTGTACTAACATCGAGTTATTCACGCATCTGCTTCCGCCTTATGGAAGTGAACCTTTAGGTACTACTCAAGAACTTTTGAACTCGCATCATTTTGTAGTTGAACCATCTCTCTCATATGTAGTGCAACTGGATTTGTCCCTTGACAGTACTCTTTCTTTCTCATGTTATATAGGTAAGGTAATCTACCATAACCCATTTTGCATATTGACCTTCCTTGGTCCAGGGGAGACTTACAACATCCCTAGTGATGAACTCCCTTTCTCTCTAGGGGACTCTTTATCCTTTATATCAATGCACTGGGTAACTGGTTTTCGTCCTTCTCCCTCGGCTTGCATGGCCATATACCACATGCAACTTTATCTTGGGCATCTAAAGTACTACTGTCACTTATCATCTTGGTAGTACCACAGTGTATGGTGATCTTCAATCATGATTTCCTGTATGTCATGATTCCTCAAGATCAAATCCTCAGAAACCCTAAACCACTCTAGTCAGGGTTTCAACACCTTCCTTTCCAAAGAAGTGCATTTGAGGTTCTACAACCATCCTTTCATTGCATCAAGGCCTAGGCTGGCTAACCAAACAACCACTAACTTGATCAATAGATTTTGTTACATCTGAGTGTTAGCCGACCACATCTCCTTTCCAAACTTAGGGTTAGCCTAATCACCTCGTCTAGCCTCTAGCCAAACTAGGCAGATATATCTCAACCAGAGCATTCATTACTGCTCCACATCCTTATGTATTAGGTAATGTTGATGGCATACACCTTCATGTATTTCACTTATCATCTCAAACTCGAACTCTAAGTTTATCTTCATTGAGAACACTTTGAGCTCATCTTTATTGGTGATCAAACTCAACCTTGTATGAGTCATATCTCATGATAAAAACATCCTCATAAAGTGACTACCTCATTCCTCTCAGTGTTTGCAAACCATCCATGTATCATTCACTTTACCAGGGTATGTTATCTTCTCTGTCCCCATTTCTCGTGGCAACATTCCAACCTACATCATCTCTTATCCTTGGTGTATGGCATGCTTAATGTCCTATCTCTCACCCCCATAACAAGAGGAAATAAGCATTTGGCTGCAGTCCAAATGCAGAGTTCTTCCTGTTCCAAGAGTAGAGATGGTACATCCCACCTTGCTAATACACCTTTACATCTAAGTTGCAACGTGTCACATATGTCTCTACATCACAGACATCATGATATCAAAGTTACTTCCATGGAAAACTGGTCTCGAACCTACTTGGGTTTACACACAACCCTTGGTCATCTCCTCGAGTTCTATAGGGTGTCGGCACTTTTGGAGTCATCCCTCATCCCTTATGCATCCAGAGAGTGCCCTACTCATCTGCCCTTTGGGTCCCATGAGTTCATGAAGGTGATCAATCTCCTAACCCATGGCCCTCAGACAATGATAGTTGTTACCTCCCGACCCTATGGTCATGTGCAACTAGGGAATTAGGCAACTCCTACTTCCATCGGTCTTATCCCTACTTGACCCTAGGATAGACTTAGGATTCTCCATTTATAGTACATGTCCAACTTAGAACCTTTCCCAAGACTTCATCATCTCTCTTTGTATACATGGGCTGACATCCATCCTTTCATAGGGGTCATGGTGACCTGCCTACCTTGGTCAGGCCCCTTACCGGTTACCTCCATGGTAACACATCCACATGCACTTAGAGATGGATATCTATGGGTCTACAGGTTCATTTTCATACCATTTACTTTTCACTTAGCTTCTCAAGATCCTATGGGACTTCTTTAGGTTACCTTAAACCAACAAAATTGATATACACCCTACCAAAGGGTCCCTCTCCCAGGATGGGAGTAAAACTTCACCTTAACAACAAAGGTCACAAATGTCCTTATGTCCAGGGTTTACATCCATATGAGCATGCTTGACCCTAGCAAGCCATTAAGGCACAAGCGGACCACTTGTTAACCCATGCTAGGTCACACTTATTCTCGTCCTCAACATTGGATTAAGATCATACCTTCCTTTATCATCAACTTAGCTGTGAGGGGTTCATCATACCTTCAACTTAACGGGCTTCCCTTTTCCTCTATACATGAGGAGTACCATGCTCGAAACTATAGCAACTTAATTCTCATCATGAGCATTAGGTATATTGCTTCCCCTCTTAGGCCTAGGAACCATAGGTTCACTTTCTTGATGTCCAGCTATCTACTCAACCTCCTAACCACAAACCAAACATGTATCGGGTATGACATACACTTCCTGTCATCCTTTTTCCTCGATCAATCACTTTAAAGTTGAGTCCTCCTCAAGGACAATCAACAAGGTACAAGGCCTCATAACCTGTTACTAAACCTCTCCAGGGTATACATAACTTCTTCTTCCTTTCTTAGAAGGTAATCACTTATATCATAGCCTCATCCTCTCTCTAGGGTTTGGTTCCTCCCATGGCAACTAAGACATCATCCACCTCTAGGGATCAAGCATGTGGTGACCACTATCATCCACTTAGGTCACATCATCCTCAACTCCCGACTTCTCCTCGTATCTCAGAGTCTAGGATTCCAACCTTCTTGCTGGGTTTCCTGCTCTCTCTCTAGAGCTAACCCTACAACCAACCTCACCATTAGATGTCCTCTCTTCATGAAGGATCAATCTCAAAAGCATGCCCCTACCTGGATGAAGCCTATGTTCAACTTATGTTCGCTCAAGGTTATCCATAGTTCTTTATTCTTATTTCATAAGCCATCCTTCCTACTCTCCTGGTTAGGGTTTCAACCTATTGCTCGTACTCTGGGTGCAAGCTATATCCTACTTGCAACAACCCATAAAGTTTCTATAGGTTCTTCTGTAACCTCCTCCATGAAGGAGCTATCCTTCGCTCAAACATGCACGACCCTCTCCAGGGTTGGGTCATCAAAGGTATTAGGTCATCAACTTCTCATGGCTCATATGGCATCCAAGGCATGTCTATCCAAACACCCGGTATACCACGACATCTAACTCATCATGTCATCTCTCTCTAACCTCCACTTAGGGTTAGGTTTCACATCATCCTCAGAGGATGTGCTACGTCTCTACTTTTAATGGATATCTCTACCTCCAAGACTAACTTTCTCAACTCATCCTCCTGACAAGAAGGTCCATCCTCAGGTCTCTCCTGAGGGAAATGACAACTCATGTCATATGACCTAAGCATGTATCTATTCTTTTACGCTCTCTATTAAGCTTATGTCCATGACATCTTGTTTACATGCTTTTTATTAATTTGGTGGAGGATTCCTTAATCCTTGTCAACCTTACCCATACCTCAAAAGGGTGAGGAGAAGAGAGGAAACCCTAATCCTTAAGGTCCTTAACAGAATTTGAGTTGAGAAGGGATGAAAAAGATGAGAGAGTCTTAAAGGTATCTTATTTTGAATCATACCCTAAGACTTTGGCCAGGCAGTCACACGGATCTGGGAGTCTTCATATTCTGACTAGCGGTGCAGAGGAAAATATTGCCAGCCCCCGATCATGATCCTTTTCTAGACACCTCTGTCTTTCGGATAATCCTCTAATAACTCCCTTGGGTTCTACAGAATTTGTAAAATTTAATAATTATTAAAGATTAAGTGAGGAACCTTCGCTCTGATACCAATTGTAATGACCTCGTCTCCCAGTACCCCCACTTAAGGGAGACCAAGAGATCATAGTCGTTATCTAATAACCCGGATCAAAGGTTCAACAAATAATCAATAACAATTAATAAACTTTACCAACTAAATGGTATAAAATAAAACTTTGTTTACCTTTTAAAAACTGGGATTTCTAAACTTCTATCCATGAAGATACTAGTCTAACTAATCCTCCTTTGCACGTTAATTCTCATTTAATTTTGCATATGCCACTTTACTGTTTGTTCTTTTCATTTGTACCTAAAACGCCGACAAACAAAACGTCGGTCAGCAAGAAGTTGGTATGTGGGGGAAACAATAATCGTGCAACTATAATAACAAGTAATCAACCAATTATCATTTAACAGCCAAGATTACATTTAAAACCATACTACTCAATCCTTTCCTATCCCCTACCTCTGTGTTATCCCTGCAGTGCACTAAGATACTACCTCTCTCTAGGTAGATCCTTATTAAACCCCGCATGATCCTACATAATAGATACATCAATATCTAGGGTTGAGTCGCATGGCACTACCCATAGGTAGTCCAATATCTGACTCAAATTGACTTGATGGTCCTACCCCATTGGTAGCCATGTACTAAGTCATTCAATGACCTGATGGGCCTACCCCATTGGTAGCCATGTACTAGGTCAACCCATTAAGCCACAGAGGGGACCAGGATCTGAGCTAGTAGGCACATATCTTATGTGATAGTCATATCCACATTATAGTTTGCATGAACTAAATTCATCCAATAGTTTATTTCAAGCCACGATGTAAACATTGCTAAAATCCTAAAAAAACTAATGTGGGATAATCATAAGCGTAACCACATACCTGTGAAGTTGATGTGAGACAGAAATAATCCAATCAACCAATAGGCAATCAAGCATTCAATAAGATCTTGAAACAATTATACAATTTCCTTTTATTACTCATGTCATTAAGATCTATTAATCTAGCTCGCTTCCTAGGGTTTCTAGTCCACTTTTAGGGTTTCCATTGCAATTAGGGTTTCCCTTCATCTTTTACTATTTTAAACCCTAATTTAACGCAATTGATCACAAACCCTAATTATCGCATCATCTAATCCTCAATTTCAGATTTAAGTCATAATTAACCATTATATAAGTCCATTAAGCCTCTTTTCATTAAAGCTACCATTTTTATCCTTTTTAATTAATGACAAATTCATTATGCTCATTTATCATCAATTTGTAGTTCATTATGCTCTAATACTCATATGAATGTTATTTATCAATAATTTTACCTTGATTCATTCAAAAACCCTAATTTCTATATTAAGGTTATTTATCCACAAATTAGGAACTTTAATGCTCGAAATAGCTTAGAATCATTATATATCATCTTTATCCACCACTTTGAATAATTAAAGCTATTAAGAGTCGAATTTGAAACATTAGGGTTTCAAGGCCCATTAAAGTATATTCATGCACATGAAACTCTAAATTAACTAATTACGTGTAAAATTCATCCTTTTTGTTCCTAATGTTCCCTTTTATCATTAACAGGCTAATATCAACTTTAATCATCAATTAAACCCTACTAATCACATTAATCATATCAAAATAGGGTTCTTTAATCATTAATACATTAAAGTTGATATCTTCCATTACTTTTCGAATTGCAAAAGGAATCAGGCTTCAATTGTATTTTTAATGGATTACCCTCATTTTTTTGAGTAACTTTCATATTTTATGCATGCTAATCTGAGCTACGAATAATTAACTATGAATTTTACAAAATCTACTTACTTTGGCCAATCAGAGGGCGCCATGCAACGTTGTTTTTGGGAAAACATAATGAAAGGACGTGATTGCCCTTGGTTAAGTTGTGTGCGCCTTCAGCCCGCGGAGGGCATTTTTGTCCAATGGCAACTCCATCTTCTTCCTCACATTTTCCCAGCCGCTGCCGCTAGGTCAGGGCCGAAATTTGCCCATCCTCTCCTTCCTGGACCCCGCCGGCCATCAAGGATGTATCGCCCACCTCCGTCGAGCCTTGGTGCACACGAGGGTCCCACTGGATCGGGGCCATGACGGCTGAGAGAGAGCTTAATGGGTCTGTGATCAAGGTGGACCTGCAACCAACCTGCAGCAGTTGTGGGAGTGTTGGAGCACAGGGATGATGGCCGCCTCTTTCTCCGGGGATGTGGGGACATCCAACATCCATCAAGGTCATTTATTGATCCCATGTTTCTTCATAAACATGCTACTCTTCCTCCCTAGGATTTACATGCAAAGAAGATGATGGGAGAGAGAGAAGAATCCTTGGGATTCTCTGGATCTCGATCCAGGGGGTCTCCCCCTTTTATAGGGGAGGATATCCTCGCCCTAAGAGGCCCATCTAAGAGGGAACAAGTCCCCTCCTATTAGGAATCCTAATCCTTCAAAGAGAAGCAAGTCTCTTTCTCTCTCCTAAATATACTCTTGATATTCATTGTCCTTGGGATATTAGAATTACAAAAATCTCTTCTTTTATCTTCTTACGGTGTGTTTGGTTTGCCGGAATGGATTTCAACAGGATGCCACAAAGGACATGCTGGTATGGTATACAATCGGTATTGGTTCCGTTATTACCAACCTACATTTGGGAGCAACAAGGAAAGGATATTGCATACATAAATGATCCAGAAGAATGAATGGAGAGGAAAAACATTTTGTTGGGTGTGAGGTGAATATAGGTCCTCCTGAAACTCTATGGTAGGAGAGGAAGGTGAATGATGCCTGTGATTGGAAGAGGAAACTGCAGCAGTCAAGGTAAGAAGTTGAAGGCTTGGCCCAACTGTGGTGAGTGATAGCTCGAGGTTGGGCATGGATTGTATCCTCACAGACAGAAACTTCAATAACGGGAAAGTAATTTTAAAGCCACAGACAGAACGTTCGACGACGGGAAAGGAAGTTTCAAGCCCGACGTAGCAATGTTGATGTAGATTCGGCAGAGAAAAGTTGTAGCGTTGGTTGGCACAACAACTTTCAAAGTGGATGGGGCAGTCGCCAGTCTGGACGAAGGGGGCCGATTTTTATCGGGAGTCGGAGGCTTGAAGGTCAGAGGAATGGGGTATCGGGCTTTTTTACACAAATACCTTTGTAGTATCGTGGGGGTGTGCGGTATGGAGACAACCCACAGAACTGGGACTTTGTTCCCATGCTAACACAATCCCAATTTCGATTTAAAGCAAACAAACGCAGGTTTGGATTGTTCGACAACATTTCAGTCCATGCCCACATGGAGTATTGTGAACCAAACGTAGCCTTAGTACTTGACCTTCATTCTAATGGCACGAAATTCTATCTCCTTTAATAGAAATTACTTTCTTTTTAACAATACCTCATAATTCATTAATAATGTATCACATTATCCTTTTATTTTGCAAATTTGGTATTTTCTCTTTATTTCCTCTTTATTGGGGCTCCTTGGAACCCGAGAAACTCTATTATTTCGAAATCCTTTTTATTGGGTACTCATTATCCTTCTAGATGCATCTAAATGCATTATTTCTCATTATCATGTGTATTTCTTATTAAAATATCTCTTTTTGAGGATTTATCTTTATTTTTCTTTTATTTTCCTCATTGGTATTCCTTTTATCATTAGGAATCCTTGGACTACGAAATTCCACCAAGGATAATCCACTTATACCTTTTTCCACTTATTTCCAACATTTTAACATTATTTTCAATTTCTTTCTTACTAAAGAAATACTTAATTAATATTTTCTTTTCTTATTGCTTTCTTTTTGCAACTTTAGACTCATTGGAACCCAAGGAACCCAAGAGGCACGAAATCCATCCTTGGATTACATCTGTTTGCCTTCTAGAGGTTTCTACCTCTTTCTTTTCTCAAATATTCAATTATTCATTTACTAATTGAATTTTTTTTATTTGGGCCCAATAGCCAATAAAGCCCATAACACAATCATCAAGGCTATTGTAAAAGAAATCCATTTATTTGAACCAAATTATATCATTATTTGTTCAAATCTTTTTAATATGAGAAATTAAATTTCTCACCAAATGAACCCAAAAATTGGGGTTGTAACACATTCAAATTTAAAGGCATGCAAAAAGATATTTTCTTTATGGAATATACATCCACCAAACTTTTTTTTATAATTTGACATGATATCATAAATTTCCTCACCACAATCAATGTTTATAGTATCCACGATTGCTTCTCCTACGATCAACAACATGAGGTTCTTTGATGAGCAGGTGTAAGGTACTGCTTTTTTTAGTCCAATGAATAATTTTTGTGCTCTATATTTGATTTTTTATTGTCTAGAAAATAACATAAGAAATCTTTTTTGAAGGATAATATGCATTACAATGATAATAATCAGACATTTTCATTGTCCATTTCAAATTACTATAATTCTATTTTGAACTCATTTTAATTGACAAGACTTTATGTTCTCTTAACTAACATTCAACTGGTTAGTAATTGAGGTCTTGTCCCACCATAGCATAAGTTATCAAGGCTTTCTTTATTTTCCATATTAGCGGCCATTGGTTAGGGATGTCAAAATTTGACGGAACATGTGAACTTAGTTCCGTCCGATCCTGAAAACTTGTGTTCGAGTTTCATTTATGACATTTCGAGTTGATTCTTTGTTTAAAATTATGTGTTTGGACTAAACTGAGCTGATTCTAGGTTTAGAAACCAGATAATACATAATTATATATATATATATATATATATATATATTTATGGGATGTGTACTATATTTTGAAGTGAAATATGTTTTGTTTTGTTATTATATATGTGATATTGCAACATATTTTAGTTATTTGATGTGTTGTTTTTAATAGTATTGTGATATTCCAATTGTGTTAGAATTTACTTATGTGTTAGGTAACAATGATAATGGTTGTTGTTGTTATACAAATGTTTTTATGATATGGTATAAATATTATTTTAATATGGTATTATTCATCTCTTTTGGTTTGATGGGCTATATTTTGATGTGAACATCTATTGCTTTGGTATGCTATAGGTAATTTTGCAACAATTTTGATGTGACATATGTGTAGTTTCAGTATGATATATGTGATTTTGCACTTTTTTTTGAAATTTTCTTGTGTTTAGGTGATCTAATACTTTAATGTTGGTGCTATCTGTCTATTAAAAGCAAAGGAAAAATAATATTACAATTATTTGATATTAATGATCATTGACATCTTTGGTGGTTTATTTTACCTGATGAAATTATTTACAATTGTATAGGTAAGTCTATCTGGAAAAATATTTTTATGAAAAGATAATCTTCAAATCTGGGTTTAGTGTGGTTCCAGCTTTAGATTTTCAATCCGGGTCAGTTATGGGTTAAATAGCTATGAGTAAAATGTATGTCTTGGTTCAGGTTTACATTTGATAGTCAAGCAATCTGGACAAGATTTTTAACCCGGAACCTATCCAAACTTGATTTCTTTGACATCACTACCATTGTTGTCATGCATTACACCAAATGCAAAAAAAAATTAGGTTACAATAAAGAGTATTATTTTGAATTAAAAAGTGTGACTGGAAGGTTGGTCACATGATTATTTTCTATTTTATTTTAGCTTCAAATTATTTAATACCAGCAAGTCTCATTTTCATTTCACTCTATTAACTAATCCATAGTTAAATGAGTTTCGTGACTGTAAGAATGGTAAATATGATTATATTGAGATATCTCATAAATAATTACAAGGATTGTATATATAGAAGTCTAGCACTCATGTACTCAATAATATGGGACTAAACACGTGTAGCCATTGCATACCATAATACTCCCCCTAAAGACAGAGTATGTGTAAAACACATGTATGGCTTGACAAGAAAAACACAAAATATAAAAATAAAGTGATACACAAAGCTTATAAAAAAATCATTTCTTTACTTTTATTCCCATGCCATCTTGTTCTGTCTTTGGAGCATGTTGTAGGTAATGACATTGGATTTAGAGTTGCTACATCTCAGCAAAAACATTGAGTCCTTCTTGTTGGAAGATGATGTAAGAGGATAAAAAGTCTCAAAATCTACTTGCTAGAGGTGACGTTGATGTTAAGGATGAGGAGGAATGAGAAGAGTCTCAAAATCTTCATGTATGAGGTGATGTGGATGCCAAGGAGGAAGAGGAATGAGAAGTTTGAATCTTGTCATGATCTATATCTAATCTTTCTCTTTTGCCTTGAAACATTAGGAACTTGTTGACGGGGAGTAGAAAGTGGTTGATGTTAATGGTCATGCAAGGTAAGACTTCATACATCTTCTTATGCTTCTCGATAGAGATACATGTTCAGAGCCTAGGGTAGAATGAGAAGAAAATGGAGGTGGAGGTGATCCCATCAAAGATGAGGAGGGATGAACTGGAGAACAGAAGATGACAGTTGTAATCCAAAAGTGAGGAGGCTATGAGGAGGGTGAAGGGGATAGGGGGAGGGGTAAGGGCAAGATGGATCTCTATTATGCGTGGATCAGGATGCCCACCGAGATGGTCTGAGAAAGTTGGGGAGGGGAGATCGGCAGTGGAACCAAAAATGATTAGAAATGAGAAAGAGAAAGGAAATTATATGATGTCCATATCAAGAAGTGCAAGGGTCCATTAAAGTCCAGAGGTGAAGAGAAATCAAGAAGAGAAAAAAAAGAAACAAAAATAGTAAGATGGAGTGGAAAGAAATTGGAAACTAATGGAGTGGAAAAGTAAAGAATAGAAGTGTAATATAAGAGAAAAATATTGAAAAGAAACAAACTAGAAATCTAAGAAATTAGAGAAGAAGGAAGGTTGTTGCCTTGGAGAAAAAATGACATGTTGATGACTTGAAAAAGAAAGTGAATGGATAACTATCTAATAATTAATAAAGGAAAATGATAGAAAAAGAAAAAAACTAACAATGCTACTAAATAAAAAAGGAAACCTATTGGTATTAAGCAAGAAAGAGAAAAATAGATTGACATAATATTAACAACACAAAAAGGCATGCGGACAGCATACCGAGAGAGAAGGGGTCTCCTCCCACCAACTAGGAGTGTCTTTACTTTTCTCTCTTTTATAGGATCGTGTATCTAACACTATGTAAGAATGATAAATATGTTTATATTGAGATGTCTCATAAATGATTACAAGACTTGTATATATAGGAGTCTAGACATGATAGCACTCATGTACTTAGCAATATGGGACTAAACACATGTAATCAATATGTACTCTAATAGGGACCACCCTTTGTAAGTTGGACAACTCCACCATCGTCCTTGATGAACAAACCCTCTACTTCATACACATGGCTCTAATATGACAAGAAACTTTGAGTTAGATGTCTTGTATAACATATAATAACATTGTCGCTCTAAGACTACTACCTACTTGATGAGACGTAAATATATGGGTTATGGGGACACCTACATAGTTGAGCAAAACATCACAATGGTAAAATATCAATGGAATGTTGTTGCATAACTCATGTAGGGAGATCATTTAAGTTCTCAACTTTGAAGGGGAGGTCAATAAAGTAGTGTATATTCCCCTTCATACATGTTGCATGATCTATCCAAAATTAAAAGAATGCCATTGTTACTTGAGGTGTGTATCATGTGGTAGTGGAATGATGACCAAACCCAATTTATGCAACCCCTGATTCTGAACGAGGCTACAGGGTTAAGTGGAAACATTGCACGTCTTTATTTGGAGAAGTTGGACACAATCGATGTAGTTGATAATTATCATTGAGAACTACCATGAATTAATAAATCCTTCAATAATTTTAGTTTGTATTGAGCATACACCATTACAAATAACCATGATGCACTATAATAAACAAACTAAAACAATGGCATCATAATACATATACATTACAATGGACGATGAAACATGGGGTGGGTTGATAGCTGGAGTTCGCACAAAAGCAAAGAAATTGTTCACCTACACATCCTAATCCTAATTTCTATAAAATATACTATTAGGATTTTATCTTTGTCAATAAATTTGTTCCATTAGATGTGGGGGCCTCTATCTTACATGAAAAATACTATTATTTTTAGTGATATGCCTTAGAACAACATTTTGAAACAAGAAATATATTGTATGTTATCATTGTTGTTGCTGAAAAGAATATGTTACGATAGGAAATTTTTTCCCTATCCTCCCACCTAAAAAGTCTCACATAGAGTTCTAGGAGAAAAGTTAGACAACATAGATGGCATTGATGTTTGGATTTGAACATTTTCATAGTTGGAGGTAGTTTTGGTCAATACTTTCCAGCTTCTAGTTTAAGGGGATATAAAATGTAAGGAAACATGAGTGCATATATTCTAGATTTGTTTAGTAATAAAACAATCTAGTTATGATTCTCATTTTAGGCTCAATTCAAATCTACAATGTTATCATTGGTTTATTTTACATGCTTAAGCTTTCATCATCTAGAAAAAAACTCTCATAAGGAGATAAAATCACATTATTAAGGTACTCTTGCTCATGTTATTTTAGTTTATTTAAAAATGTTATTTCCAAGACAAGATCCAAAGTATTTTCATTGGTTGTTATAGCTGATTCAGTGGCATACTAGTATATAGGAAAGGATAACTCATGAGTTCTTTTTTTTTAAATCATGTATTAGTAGATATTAGATGAGTATAATAATAATTTTGCAAATTCTTTAGTGTTTGATAACTTTCTTATATGTGAAATTAGATTTTTTGTTTCTCTTACATGGAAATTCTATCCAATTCAGTGTTGTTGCTCCAAAATAATGTCATACTATAATTACTTGAAATGCAAATCGGCTCTATATATGATAATGTGGTAAGTTTCTATTTTCAATTTATAAGAAAAACTACTATAAGCATCCACTTGTTTTTTGAGAACTTTTGGAGTCGATCATAATGTATTGGTGGACCTCTTCAAAAGTTGTTGTTTTTTTTGTAGGAGTGATTATACACCATTCCTTTGGGAATTGTAGGTATCAGTGGTGAAATATCAACAAGAGTAAACTTAGGCTCAAAACTCTACAACAATATAACATTTTCTTATTGATTCATGTCCTCCTTAATTATCTTATAATAAGCCTCTTTGATTTCTTGCATTCTTCTAACTTATGATGACGTCCAAGAGAACTTAACAAAACGTTAGAACTCAAAATAATTTTGTTCTAAAACATTAGTGTATGTCGTATCCACGTTCATTGTTGTACTTATTTAAGTAGGAAGTGAAAGTTAAAAAACTGCTTCAACATAAGCTATTGTCTAAATACCTTCTTCTCTCATCTCTTACTCAGATGAGAAATTGCATTACATGTCATATAACTACATGAACTAAAAGAGTTATATATTTTGTATATTGTTTATCATCCATATGTGAACCAATCATATTAAGATATAATGTGAAATCATCCTAAAACAATTTTGGTCGGTGTTTAACCAACTATGTTGTTATTTCCCATCTACAATTTTAAAAAATTCAAACATTCCATAATTAACCAATGATGAAATTCAAAGAATGCTATTATTTTTAATTAGTCCAAGATACACTTGCATAAAGAAGATCAACTACAAATCTAGTAATGTATACAACATAAGCAAGGTTATTTCACCACAATTATTTCTATTTGCATGAATTGAAAGTATTCCCATTAATTTATCTTATTGATACTGGAAAAACATGATTGGACATATACTTCTATAATTATAATGACCCTTATTGAGCAAAATATCAGTCTTACAACTTTAGAGTCCTCTTGTAAATATTTTACAAAAGTGATATATGTAACATGTGTCCCTCTATAAAATTTACTTAACATGCTTTGTAGTTAAAAAATATTTTTTTGAATCAAACAACATTATCTATTTTAAACTCTTGTACTTTGGTAAATGTTGACTTGGAAAAGTTTCAAATCATTTCAAATTCATATATTTGGTATATATAAATGCAACATAAAAATCTATATTGATATTAAATAACATATTGCAATGAAGGATAAACTAATAGTTTAATTAGGCATATAACTTAATTATGAATTGAATAATTTGAATGAAAGAGTAATACATAAGTATGCATATTACTATATATCAATAGATGAAGGTTAATAAATAGTAGGATACATGTATACAAACTTTTTTACAAGATAACCATTATTAGAGAAGGAAGTTTCATGTTGTTTAGATATAGACATTGAAGGGCCTTAATGACTAAATATTATGTACTTTAATAATATAACTATGTCAGATAAACTTATATTTTAATATTTTGGCAAATATTTGAACCTAAAAACAATCTATATTTTTCAGAAAATTATGTTTCATTATACATGATTGCATTGGAGAACTATTTAAATTTATTTGAATATACAAAATTCCATAAAGTCTAATTTTGTAAACAAAAAACCATATAGGAATAGTATAAAAACTCTTATAAGTCAAAGTTGAAACATAATGACTTGATTTGTGTCTTATATCATTCCCAGAAAACACCTTGTGATATTAGAAAAAATATATGAATTTGTTCCTACATAGTGAAAAAATGTTAGAATATAAAAATATATAAAATAAATTAAGTTAATATAAAAACTAATTTAGAAATTTTTCTTTCAGACTAAGTTGCACATCTTTTAAACGCTACAATATCAGCTAGCCATGAAAAAAAGATTGCATTAGGGTTTTAGGGAATAATGTAGTCGTGGACCCTATACATTCTATTATTGAACATTTAAGATGATTTTGGGGAAAGCTAACTGAGTTCATTTATTTTTATTATTAAAGTACCTAATGTCATTTTTTCATCTCATTGATGTATCATAATTTACATTTATTAAAGCCCAAGTTTGGTATGACTTTTCTACAGTCAATTTCAATATATACATGCACTATTAAATTTTCATTACTATTTTTCATGTCAACCTCATTGCATAAGCATAAATGAAGATCACAATGTAGTTTAAACACAATCACAACAATAACAACTTTGATGATTAGATCTAACAATATACTTTTTTCAAATAATGGGTTTGTAATTTATTATCTCAAGGTTTGTTTGGCTATATATATATATATGATCTATCTATAGGAAATAAGAATCACTCATGTTTGTTCTATTTTTTCATTCAACCCATTTTCTTTAGTATGTAAAATTAAATGATGATATTTTTATAGATAACAACATGAATTTATTGACATTATAAATGTATATAATAATAAGATCATTATTTTTTATGAATCGTCTGGGTTTTAGTAGGTTGAGAAAAAGAGAATAATTAGTTAGATATTATATATATATTAAAAATGACATTTTTTGCTACACCTGACTATGAACATTATAACATATTCACTCTTCAATTACACTAAAAGATATAAAATCCAAATCATAAATATATTATTTTAAAATATCATGATTTATTTTTTCATTTGGCCTACTATTTTCTGGCTACTCTTTCATGGTAATTGACATGACATATATTCATGTGACTATAGAAGTTTTCACGCTATGGTGTGTGACTCTAGTACTTTTCACACTATTTTTTTAGAGTATTGGCATGGATGTACAATTTCTAGTATCTATGCATGAATTTGATTATAAGATAATAGGATGCAATTTTTTAATGTGTGTTACAGTGTTCTAATATGTTATTAGAGGAGGCTTTTCAAATTTACTAGCTCCACTATGTTAATTGAATCTCATAGAACAATGGTTTGTAATGCTCTTTACTATTCTTGTTCTTGCCCCTATAATATAACATAAATTTGTCCTCCAAAGAATCTTTTTGTACCGTTCAATTTTCCATATTTCGTGCATGTCAAGGCAATGCTGTCGATAGATTGTATGTAGGAACATCATGAACATGTCATTTTATTAAATTTTGATTATTTCATAAAAAAAATACTTATGCAATATGATTTTATTGTATAGATGTTAAATAATTAATTAAATCTTTTACAAAGTTCCTAAAGAATCTATGCTTTAAAATCCATTTAAATGTTTTGTTTATTTTAATTTCATACCAGTCCCCTTAATACTTTTAGAATCTGAACAATGAAGATTTAGACCCAAAATGGGCTCACATCCTCTGTACGGGGACAATGTGCATGATACCTCTCAACCATACACTTTGTTATGGGGCCACAGGTCAAAGGATGAGATGTTGTGGGACAAAGGTTGGGACAGAGGATAGGTACAGAAGATTTGGACCCAAAACAGGCTCACATCCTATGTGCCCAGGACAATGTGCCTGCTACATCTCAACCATACACTTTGTTATTGGGACATAAATCAATGGATCAGATTTTGTGGGACAGAGGATGGGTACAGAAGATTTTGACTAGAAACTGGCTCACACACTTTGTGCCCGGGACAATGTGCCCCCTACATCTCAACCATATTGTCATAGAACTATTTGTTACCCCAAGTCCACACTTCTAATGTCTACATAGACAAAGGAGATTGGATTGGGGTGTCCATCCATAGAATGGCACAAGACAAACAAGAATATGTAAAGAAGAGCAAAATAGTTTCCATCATCATATTTTGAACCAAAGTTTCTTAAGTACAACATAGTTCAGGGAAACAACATGAAGAGATTACAGGATCAACATAACTATTCTATTACATGAAGTGATTGAGAAACCCATTTATTTACTACAAGCCCCATGTTGAGATGTTGTTCTTTATTGTAGAGGTTCCTTCATATAGATCGATTCACATGTTGATCACCTAAAAGGGAACAAAAATAGGGCACAAATTCAATGTGGGTGCATTGGTACACTTTGCAAAACAAAACTAGCAAGATTATGATATTTTCATAATATAAGCTTGGCAGGATAAGAAGAAGTAAAGAGCAAAGAACAAAAAATATAAGAAACATGTAACAAAGTTTTGAAGAGCATATTTTAGGTGAATTTAGCCATTATACTTAACAACATCGTAAGGCCTTATATTCGTGTGACAACTTCCAAAGGAAGAGTCTGTAACATCCCTGACATGGGTTATGTGATAACCCAGATTTTAGGATTTTGATATCGAATATAGGATTTGAAGACCATGAATGTTATGTAGATGACTAGTAGAAAACTAAGGAATTGATTATTCAATCATGGACTCTTTTCACTTAAAAAGCGTAAGCATATATGCAATGAATGATTATTAGATCTAATTGTGTTCAAATATGATGAATGGGTTTGGTCAAATGATTTGTGTACTTATGAGACCAAGATGTCCATTGAGTAGTTGCAATGAGCTTGAGGGGTCAATCGATGAACCCTGGGGTCATGAGAATCATAAAAAGTCTTTAGATATTTATTTGATCAAGATTGGAGAATCAATTGAGTTTGGTTTAAGTTTATTTAAGGACTTTAGTTATGTGATCAAATGCTAGAATTTGAGTTTCAACTTGGTTATATGGGGTTTTGTGTGATGATGAAATCATATTTCAATTTTCATATGAATTTGGATGGTTGAGTTATGAAAACTGTGATGCATACCGATCTATATTATGTAAGAGAATATGTTTCATTAAGGTTTGAGTTGACTTTCTTTTACCTAGGTTGGTTGCCATATAAATGCCACACAACCATGGTTATAAGTGATGGCCGCGCAGGGCTTAGCCGTACAGTCATGTGGTAACAACCTCTCATGGGTTAAAGTAATAAAGGGGAGATATTTGGTCTTCCACTTCCGATTAAGTTGGTATCAGAGCATGAACGATAGCTACACCTAACAATTTCTCATCATGAAACATAAAATTAAGTTTAAACCTTTCATATAAAACCCTAGAAACTTAGTAAATTGTTCTATAGGAATAAGGTTGACTTAGCCTCTAGGTTAGAACCTAGATGTTCGTGAACCAGGTTTAGACAAGTGTCTAAAACCCTTTGCATATAGAGCTCATATGTATTGGGTAGCTACACTAGTCTACATCTCGTTCTCACCATTTCACTAGGTTATAGGGCACTAGACTATCTACTGTGTGTGGGACACTCGGTTTTGTTGATTTGGTTTTGTTTTCCAATCGGCTCGAGCCTCGAGTGTTTTCTCTGACGTATTCTTTCCTGGAAAAAACTATATAGTATTTTATTATATATATGTAAATATAAAAATGTGTCCCTCACACTATAGAGTAGTTAGTGTTCATGCAACCTAAGTGAAAGGGAATGACATCAGTCTAGAAGAGAGAGTAGTCTAGATTAGATGTCTAGAGCCTTATCAAGATATGTGATACATAGAGTAGATGATAGAATGATAGTTGAAATAAGCATATGTAATCTTATCTAGGTTTGATCTCTGATGGTATAAGTTTCCTTATAAAGATTTAAATTGTATACTAGTTGAATCCGAATTTGGAGAATCTAAGAAAAAAATTTTATGATGAAAGTACATTCCCTTTTATTATTTAAGATAAGCTAAGTTAAGATAAAGTTGAATATGCATGAGACTCAAGCTCTTTTACAAAGGAGGACCTCTAGTGTTAGGACAAGATATGTTGTGAACTCCAGAGAGAGTGAGGCCCACAAGGAGAGGGTCATAGGACCTACCCTACAATATATGAAAAATATGAGATAATGTGAAATGATGTGTCCTAAGATGAGTTACTCTTGAGTAGATGAGTTGAGTCCTTTTGCATGATTCAATCCTATGTGAGAGTTGGGGTTTAAAACAAAATTATGGTTAGGCGACTCATAATGAGAAAGTCAATCCTTTCGATTGAATTAGGTCTTAGTTTGAGTGACATATGTTTGTGAACCTCATCATTAGCTGCAAGTGAGGTGATATATGAACTGTGGTTCTAAGAGTAAAGTGCTTCATGCATAAGAAACTCACAAATGTTGTTCCTTCCACTTCTCTTTCTCTATATATGATGCTAGAAACCTCACTTGAGCTATTTGGATGATTATGTATGAAGGGTCACTTAGATAAGCTTGACCTATTCTATATTCCCTTCCTATATCCTACATGAAATATCTAAGTTTGAAATCATGATAAAATTGGCTTAGTATATCCTCCTTCCCTCTATGTCATGCAGGAAAGATATAAGTTGAAATCATGAGTTAGAAGTAAATATATCTTTGGATCATGGGTTACATGATCACAACATATAGTTCTTAACTTCAAATCTTTTGACTCTAAGCGTATAGTTTGGTAATAACTCTTACATAATAGGGTGAAACCTTGATATACAAAAATGAATATTAGTTCCCTCTAATGATGCAATCCTAGTATGATGTTGATCATAAACAATAATAATGATTTTAAGTATGATAAATTTCAGCAGCTAATGATATTGAAACCTTGATATCACCTTGCATGCTTTAACAGAGGAAAGGTGAAACCCTTAGTAATACCTTCCCTACTCTATATGAGTAAGTAAATCGCTAATTATTAAGCTAATAAGGGATGTAAATTCTAGAATAATAGAATGTCAAGTTCTGACTAAGCCTTTATATGATGCTTCAATTCTATAAAAAAAATGTTATACTTCAACCTATATAAGGTGGGGTGGTACACCTAATATTTTATAGAACCTAAGATGTCAACTTGGGATACGTCTAAAAGTATGAGAACTTTGGAATCCAGAAATGATGACCTATACGAAGTTGAAGTTAGCTATATCACCTTAATTATGATAGTAACTGAATTTCGAGGATGAAATTCCTTTTAAGGTGGGGTGAATGTGATAACCCGGATTTTAGGATTTTGATATCGAATATAGGATTTGAAGACCATGAATGTTATGTAGATGACTAGTAGAAAACTAAGGAATTGATTATTCAATCATGGACTCTTTTCACTTAAAAAGGGTAAGCATATATGCAATGAATGATTATTAGATCTAATTGTGTTCAAATATGATGAATGGGTTTGGTCAAATGATTTGTGTACTTATGAGACCAAGATGTCCATTGAGTAGTTGCAATGAGCTTGAGGGGTCAATCGATTAACCCTGGGGTCATGAGAATCATAAAAAGTCTTTAGATATTTATTTGATCAAGATTGGAGAATCAATTGAATTTGGTTTAAGTTTATTTAAGGACTTTAGTTAGGTGATAAAATGCTATAATTTGAGTTTCAACTTGGTTATATGGGGTTTTGTGTGATGAGGAAATCATATTTCAATTTTCGTATGAATTTGGATGGTTGAGTTATGAAAACTGTGATGCATACCGATCTATATTATGGAAGAGAATACGTTTCATTAAGGTTTGAGTTGACTTTCTTTTACCTAGTTTGGTTGCCATATAAATGCCACACAACCATGGTTATAAGTGATGGCTGCATGGGGCTTAGTCATACAGTCATGTGGTAACAACCTCTCATGGGATAAAGTAATAAAGGGGATATATTTGGTCTTCCACTTCTGATTAAGTTGGATCTAACAGCAGTATCAATTGCGAGAATCTCGTCTCGAGTAACTATCTTCTCATGAATAGGTCAATATCAAGACTCGTTAGCAAGGTGTACAGAGCGAACCCTACCCTCAAACCTTCGGTGAGCTAGGAAGACTGTAACATCCCAGGAATTGAGGCCTCGGATAACATGATCTTAAAAGGAATGATTGGACTACCCATATCACCAAGGTGCACCTCCTTTTCCGGGATCCCTTCTCTAAAGAACTCCATAATTAAGTGTGCTCAGCTTGGAGTAGTACTAGGATGGGTGACCAGTCGGGAAGTTGATCCTGGCTTGCGCGTCAGTGTGGACAAAGTGCGCAGTCAAGGCTAGTGGTGATTTGTGGGGCCAGTCGTCATTCTTGAAACTCTACTAGAGCCTTGGGTAGTGGGCCCGGGCATTACAAATAGTATCAGAGCCATAACCCCTCCAGTAGGTGGGGCCCACATGGGCATGTGGCATGCTAGTCTTGAGTCGTGCGGTCCAGGCAAGTTGGAAAGGGCTATCCGTAGAGACGAGATGGAGACACCCTTGCGCTGGTAGCCATGGACGGGAGCTGGGTGTCCATGGGCCATTGTGGGTCTGCACTGAAATGGGGTCAGATTATGAGGCCATATAGTTGAGCCTTGACGAGGACGTCAAGAGTCTAAGTGGGGGAGATTGTAACATCCCAGGAATTGAGGCCTCGGATAACATGATCTTAAAAGGAATGATTGGACTACCCATATCACCAAGGTGCACCTCCTTTTCGGGGAGCCCATATCTAAAGAACTCCATAGGTAAGCGTGCTCAGCTTGGAGTAGTACTAGGATGGGTGACCAGTCGGGAAGTTGATCCTGGCTTGCGCGTCAGTGTGGACAAAGTGCACAGTTAAGGCTAGTGGTGGTTTGTGGGGCTAGTCGTCATTCCTGAAACTCTACTACAGCCTTGGGTAGTGGGCCCAGGCATTACAAAGACAGTCGACTTCTCCTCCTCTCTACCTCCTCCATTGTGTTATATAGTAACCTAGCAGAGAACAAAAGGGGTTAGCTCAAAGATTATGAGCCCCTTTTATTCAAAAGATTCACGACATGATCCCAGATCTGAGGGAGACCTCGCCAAACCCCAAATGATGCGCTTCCTCTCGTATGGTCTGGATCTACCTCATGAGTTCACCAGAGATGAGCACGATGAGAAGAAGGAATCTTGCAGACGAAAGATGAATGGAGGAGTCTAGGGGTGGAGGTTCAAGACCTTCTACCCTATTGTTCTGACTCAAGAGCATTAAGGAGTCGACCACTTCTTTTCTGTGAGAGGAGGAAGAGCGGAGAGGAACTACTAGAGGTTGAAGGAGGTGTTGGCATGGTTGGGTAATGGAAGGGATCAGTGAGTTCAAATCATTGGTGACCACGATAAAAGGAGGTGTCGCATCTGGATACCTCCGTTCTGGGGTCCTAAGGTGGTTGTAGAGCCACCATGGTCCTGCCAAAGCAGCAGGTCAGCACAGCTCTATTTTGCAGAGTAATTAGAGCACCTCACCTCACAGGCGGGGAGGCAGACCTCTAGTAGGATTGGAACCCTCAGATCAGAGCCATGATGAAAATGGCTTACCGATACACCCTAGCCAACCTGCAGCAGCATGAGAAGGGAAAGAAACTGGCGCGAGTCAGTGAGAGGCTGCAACGTCGTTGGTGGTGTTTCCATGATCATCGAAGTCGTTTCTACAGATGAGTTGTCAGAGCTTACGTAGGAGTTCCAGGAGATCCGTGGCGCCATCTTAGGATGGAAAGGGGGCAACGAGACCCTCGCCACTTCCTTGTAGAGCGGCGACATCGGCTTAGAAGAGGACTCCTGTGCGATGCAGATCGCACGCGAAGAGAGGGAGGTCGGCCGGGTCATTAGTCATTGAACCAAGTGGTTCAATCCAGCAGCCTACCGACTCAGATCTCAGCCAAGCAAGGATTGCATGCTTCCTAGTGGGCTACATGGCGTCATCTAGGAGCACAGGTCAGGGAATCCAATGGCTAAGAAAATTCCAAAAAGGTAAATACACTCTAAAATCCCAGAATGTGTCTTTATCTTGTATAAAACATAGACAATATCTCCCTTATCCAATAAATCCCCAAAAAATACTCCTAGACTCATAAAACTATTCTCTACATTACTGCACTCCTAGATCAGACCCTTGAACTACTTTCAATGATGATATTCAATTTAGAGTATAATACTCCTTTTAACGGTTTATTGAAAGAAATAAATAATATACAGTTGAGATTAATTCTCAGAAAATTATTATAGAATCCTAATGATTATGGAAACCAATTTATGGAATATAATCCAAATATTATTGCTAAATATTAGGTCTTTGCTCTTTAATGCATAATTAGTTGCTTTTAGCCTTATATTAATGCTAGAAAATTGGAAAAGCCTCACAAAAATATGCAGCAGGTCAACGGAGCTCTGTTTTGCAGAGTAATCAGAGTACCTCACCTCACAGGTAGGGAGGAAGACCTCTAGTCAGATTGGGACCCTCAGAACGGAGGTATCCAGATGCGGCACCTCCTTTTATCGTGGCCACCACTGATTTGAACTCACTGATCCCTTCCACTACCCAACCATGTCAGTGCCTCCTTCAACCTCCAATATTTCCTCTCTGCTCTTCCTCCTCTCACAGAAAAGAAGTGGTCGACTCCTTAATGCTCTTGAGACAGGACAATAGGGTAGAAGGCCTTGAACCTCTGTAACACCCAGAATTTTATAACACATGAGCGGAAGCTATATTTTTTTCTTCATCTGGGAGTGTCACAAACATGATAATCATTGCAATAAAAGAAAATGAAACACTTTGCATAATTGGAAAACTGATTCATACATAGTTTTGACAAAGAAAAACAAGTCATCTAATATACTTTGATAAGAAGACTATGCATAAAAAGATGTCTAAACTCTGGATCGTCTCGGTAGATGGCACCCCACTAGTCAAGCTTGAAAATCTCCTAGACCTTTACTTGTTCCTTTGATCCTCATATGTTCCAAAACATGCGGACATCGCGTCCCCAACCATGCATTGGGAAAAACAGTCGTTAGAGTAAGTGGCATGAGTATTCTAAAATATACATTACTAAAGAACTGAAATATTACAAAAGATTCTTGAACATCATAAATATGAAACGAACATTTAACTCTGATTAAATCTAGAAACATATTATCTCTCATTACTCAAACTCTTATTTTCTATTCTTTCTTTCTGGAGACCTATACTATGGGTCTCATGGCCTACGCCAAAGTGTATAGATCATAAATATCTTATCTGAATTCCTCTCATCACACTCGTGAATGAGATTACAAACATGCTCTAATCTTAAGTATCTTTTACTTATGATTTTTATCTATTTGTGGCTACCATTATACAATAAGTCCTCCTCTGTTGACACCAAAGTGTCCTATGTGGTGCAACACACCCTCTGTTGGCACAACGTGCCCTCTGTTGACACCGAAGTGTCCTCTATGGTGCAACGCACCCTCTGTTGGCATAACATGTCCTCTGTGACACCCGTAGTGTCTGGCGCAACGCGCCCTCTGAATCGTCCTGGGACACTCTTGTGAGGACTTATTATATAATGTATTATGTGAAGGTTATGAATTAATTATCTTAAGTCTATCTTTACTAAACTCTGATCTGAACTTATCTGAAACTGAGTACTAAACATGTACTAAATTCTAAAATCGGAATCTGAATCTGAATCTATATCTGAATCTGAATATGAATCTATATCTGAATCTAAATCTATATCTAAATGTAAACATGTATCTCAATTACTACATAATTGAGATTGGATCTATAACCCATATCATGTACCTTTATTCAAAAATCTGGCTACTCACAAAGTGAGTAGTCTAAGTCTGAATCTAAATCTTTTTATTCTTAAGTTCTAAACTGAATTCATTGCTGGATTTGGACATGTATCTCATTATCGGGGTAAACTTTGTTCTAAAACTCTTATTTGGTAAGATTACTTAATTATACCAATTATATGATAAATATCTTAGGAAAAAGGACCTAAAATTCTCATAGAATTACTAGGTATACAAAATATCTTGAGTCAGGTTCATAATCGTATTTTAAGTACAACATATCTAAAAATATGAATTCTGACAAGGTGGTTCAATCCTTCTTGTTAAATATGATGTTTCCCTGAACCTTAATATTTGCATAGAAACTTACATATTAAACCTTAAATATCAGAATAGAAATCTCATAAAATATTGTCTCGCAACCTAATCATAACTTAATTTGTCATTATCTTATAATGCCATCATAAACTCATTTTACAATACCTTTTGATCCCAAGCGTACTTTTATTAGTACATCATGTCCTAATATTTTCAAATTCATATTCTTACATTGTACTTGTATTCTAGATACTATTTATTCTAAGGAATCTAGTTCTTAGATTTCTACATATGTATGAAATCTTAATGGCATGTTTCTACTTGAAATCTTACTACATAACTATGACTATAAATATGAGAAATTCTAATAACATATGTGTACTTACATTCTTCATACAAAGCTGTTTGAAATCATCAACTAAGTATGGGTACATTACTGGCATATCTTATCTTGAAATCATATTCATTACTTCCAAGCATTTCTAAGAAATCTCATAGGAATATGATTCTTCAACTTTCTCATGGACTTGGTCCATGAGTCACAACTATTTTGAGCAACATACCTCTATTTTAGACTTTGGGTATCTAAACTTGCATAAGGATAGAAATATGAGAATAATATTATTTGCAAATCTTAACATTGAAGTCTTAGAACATTAAATCACATAGATCATGAAACTCTTATTAGGAGACATGTAAACATATTGAACATAGACTATGAGTACGCATGTGCATGGACCACTTACCTCTTGTGTTGATGATGTCCTTAACTTAGTCTTGATTTCTTGTCTCAAATCTTAACCACCTGAATATAATCAAAGTTCTATAAGTCCAAGTACATGTTCCCTCTTTCTATTTCTAAATCTCAAAACCCCATCCTCCTAATTATATATACCAACTTAGGGTTCTTATTTAGACTAAACATAACTTTAATCTGAAATCACCATAAAATATTGGTGTTGAAATAAAATAAAACTCATACTATATAATCAATATTATCTTTATACTCAAATAAGACATAAGTCGTCTTATGCACTCATATGAACCTATAGATCAAAGAAAATCTCAAACATAGTTATATATACTAATCTTACTTGACTCTATTATGAAATCAAAGTAGAATACCATCACATTACTAATATCAAGCCTAATTGGCCATACATATATCACTTATAGTGTCAGGATAATCATTTATTATTCGTTCATTATGGCTACTCATCTAAAACTAAATACGAATGTAATAGCACAAGAAACTTCATTAAATCTACAAAACGTAATTATATAATGTAGGAGTTATCACATATTAAAATGTCATGTCATTTAAAAATCATATCATGGGTGAAATACCCAAAATACCCTTATTAGGGTTTACATTAAAAACCTCATTAAAACTTCATATATGAAAGATCAGGATCTGAATTAATGTTAAACATATCAAAATACACATTCAGTAAAATTCGTATGAATTTCTAAAGGCGTTTACTATTTTTAATTGATAAAATATCAAAATCATATAGTTTTGTCTACCCAACATATAATAAATAATAAACATCCAAATCATATTCTGGAACTATTTTTATAAGATAGTACACTCTAACAGCTTTCTATAGGTACCTTGTTTGTCCCAAACCGAGATCTTTAGCTAAAAATATGAATTTTTGAAGTTACCTAATATTGGCCAATATCGGCCGTCGAGATCTGATCTGACGACCACAATCTATCACGTGTCACAAGCTTAGGGCCGGCGCCCCCCTCCCTTTCCTTCATCTTCCTACGTCTGTAAATGCCCAGAATAGAAACCACTATGCCCAGAACTTCCTATGAGCTTGATCTCACTTCCTTGACCATGAACTCGCGCGAGAAACCATGCCCGACTCCAGCTTGGTCTATACTCCATGGACGGCGCCCTCTCTGTGCCTTGGGTGGACAAGGCTGAAGATCCCCAAACCACAACCATACTACGGCCGCCGCCCCTTCTCACCTTCTTCTTCTCTATGGATCCCCCCCTCT
This sequence comes from Alisma plantago-aquatica, assembly GCA_963693085.1. Lineage (NCBI taxonomy): Eukaryota > Viridiplantae > Streptophyta > Magnoliopsida > Alismatales > Alismataceae > Alisma > Alisma plantago-aquatica. The sequence continues at coordinate 88,768,598 of OY856410.1, read as the reverse complement.
TCTGCTCATGCTTCGCAAAAAACCTAGATCTATGTTTGTCTAACCCTCGCGGACTAGAAAATGCGACTTTTATAAACTCTTGCCCCCCCGAATCTTGGGCAAGAATCCTCTACTTGGGGGACTCTGTTTGGGTCCGAAAACAGGGACGCGACTCTCAGTTCGCGAGGACTGGGTCGCCCCCCTTTTTTATTTATTTATTTTGTATAAAAGTCCATTTTATAGAAATATTTGTATATCCCAATTCGTAACTCCGTTTAATCCCAAAATTTGGGAGATACATAGTACTCTTATAATCTTTACATTAGAAATACAGTAATTCAAAACTAATTAGATAGACCCTCCAAATTTTCCTATTAGATAAATATTAGATAATTACTAATTTTATCACCTAGGCCACTATATACATCAAAATAATCTGGAATTTCTCCCACCATCTTATATTCCAATTATTATTCTACAAAAAAAATATTTTGAGCATTCATTATGACCACAAAATACTTAATTCTCAATTTGCACTCCAAGGACCTATTTGTAGAACTTAATTGGTCCAATAGGGCTGGAATTGAGTCCTAGGGCACATGCCCCACCCCTTAGTATTTCAAAGGGTCCATGAGCTTGATTGTATTCCAAATCATGAAGATAAGTCTTAAATCAATATAATTTCTCAATTGAAGCTCATGTATGACTGGCATGAGATCAATATCTCTTTAGTTACATAACATGAAGACCTGTGCTAGGTCTAAGGCTCAAGCCATGAACTAGACTCATCATATTATATATTCGTCACCTTATTGTTCATAGGAATAATTCATTTGTATTCATACACAACCGACTACAATCATACACATTTAAGTCATTATGTGTGTATTGGTTGATGAGATGGCTTGTATTACACATTTTGTGAACTTAATTACGTACCTATCTATGATTATGTTCATTACATCCCTTGGCATGCCTTTACGAGCAAACCCCACATTAAAGGTTTACTTTAGCTATGAAATTGAGGATGTTACAATTCTACCCACCTTAAAATAAATTTCATCCTCGAAATTTCTCTAGGCTACTACCCACCTTAGGGTTCTGCTTACCTCTTCATTTATTGTAAGTCACACTTATGTTCAAACTTTTACATGAAAAGAGATATGTAATGTATTTTCATAAAAACATTTATGTAAGCATTATCTATTACCTTGGTTTATTTCTCAACTCATACTTAGGGTTTATGAAACTAAACTTGGATTTATAGTTAGGGCATCCATCTCAACCTTGTCATAACTTTCTAACGTTAGTTGTACATGACTGTCTAATCTAAGGTCCTTCAGGTAACTCCTACATTCCTAGATATGTGGTGATCAGGCACATACCTAGAGATGTGGGATCCTGAGATGCTCTCTCTCACTCACCCACTGATACATGTGTCCCATACCATATGGACCAGTAAAATATGAGAGATGCATAAAAGGTCTACTTCTTAAGACATCCCTCTTCAATCCTCAATTGGTTGGCCATAACCATTGAGAATAAAGAGGTTATCTCATTAGCTAGGTTTAGGTTGCTATGTTAGATCTAAACTAGGTTGACTTCTACCTCTAAGATATTTATCTATTCTAAGGTTAAGACTCACAATCACTCTAGGTTATGGTATTCATCTTATGGAATCTATCCCTCAACACTAATCTTACCTCTTCACTCCAGGGTGACTATGAGAATCATGTTTGCCTAGTGGCCATTCACCAAATTGCTCTGATACCATATTGTAACACCCAGAATTTTATAACACATGAGCGGAAGCTATATTTTTTTTCTTCATCTGGGAGTGTCACAAACATGATAATCATTGCAATAAAAACAAATGAAACACTTTGCATAATTGGAAAATTGATTCATACATAGTTTTGACAAAGAAAAACAAGTCATCTAATATACTCTGATAAGAAGACTATGCATAAAAAGATGTCTAAACTTTGGATCGTCTCGGTAGACGGCACCCCACTAGGCAAGCTTGAAAATATCCTAGACCTTTACTTGTTCCTTTGATCCTCAGTTGTTCCAAAACATGCGGACATCGCGTCCCCAGCCATGCATTGGGAAAAATAGTCGTTAGAGTAAGTGGCATGAGTATTCTAAAATATACATTACTAAAGAACTGAAATATTACAAAAGATTCTTGAACATCATAAATATGAAACGAACATTTAACTCTGATTAAATCTAGAAACATATTATCTCTCATTACTCAAACTCTTATTTTCTATTCTTTCTTTCTGGAGACCTATACTCTGGGTCTCATGGCCTACGCCAAAATGTATAGATCATAAATATCTTATCTGAATTCCTCTCATCACACTCGTGGATGAGATTACAGACATGCTCTAATCTTAAGTATCTTTTACTTATGATTTTTATCTATTTGTGGCCACCATTATATAATAAGTCCTCCTCTATTGACACCGAAGTGTCCTATGTGGTGCAACACACCCTATGTTGGCACAACATGCCCTCTGTTGACACCGAAGTGTCCTCTATGGTGCAACGCACCCTCTGTTGGCATAACATGCCCTATGTGACACCCGTAGTGTCTGGCGCAATGCGCCCACTGAATCGTCCCGGGACTCTCTTGTGAGGACTTATTATATAATGTATTATGTGAAGGTTATGAATTAATTATCTTAAGTCTAACTTTACTAAACTCTAATCTGAACTTATCTGAAACTGAGTGCTAAACATGTACTAAATTCTAAAATTGGAATCTAAATCTGAATCTATATCTGAATCTGAATATGAATCTATATCTGAATCTGAATCTGAATCTGAATCTATATCTGAATGTAAACGTGTATCTCAATTACTACATAATTGAGATTGGATCTATAACCCATATCATGTACCTTTATTCAAAAATCTGGCTACTCACACAGTGAATAGTCTAAGTCTGAATCTAAATCTTTTTATTCTTAAGTTCTAAACTGAATTCATTGCTGGATTTGGACATGTATCTCATTATCAGGGTAAACTTTGTTCTAAAACTCTTATTTGGTAAAATTACTTAATTATACCAATTATGTGATAAATAGCTTAGGAAAAAGGACCTGAAATTCTCATAGAATTACTAGGTATACAAAGTATCTTGAGTCAGGTTCATAAACGTATTTGAAGTACAACATATCTAAAAATATGAATTCTGACAAGGTGGTTCAATCCTTCTTGTTAAATATGATGTTACCCTGAACCTTAATATTTGCATAGAAACTTACATATTAAACCTTAAATATCAAAATAGAAATCTCATAAAATATTGTCTCACAACCTAATCATAACTTAATTTGTCATTATCTTATAATGCCATCATAAACTCATTTTACAATACCTTCTGATCCCAAGCGTACTTTTATTAGTACATCATGTCCTAATATTTTCAAATTCATATTCTTACATTGTACTTGTATTCTATATACTATTTATTCTAAGGAATCTAGTTCTTAGATTTCTACATATGTATGAAATCTTAATGGCATGTTTCTACTTGAAATCTTACTACATAACTATCACTATAAATATGAGAAATTCTAATAACATATGTGTACTTACATTCTTCATACAAAGCTGTTTGAAATCATCAACTAAGTATGGGTACATTACTGGCATATCTTATCTTGAAATTGTATTCATTACTTCCAAGCATTTCTAAGAAATCTCATAGGAATATGATTCATCAACTTTCTCATGGACTTGGTCCATGAGTCACAACTATTTTGACCAACATATCTGTTACAACCTCACCTTTCAGTAACTCCCAATTAAGGGAGACCAAGAGGATAAAGCCGCAACCATTTATTCCGGATCAAAGGTTCAACATATAACCATAAACAATTATTAAACTCTAACCGACTATATTGAAAAATGGTAATAAAAATTTTCTTTACATACCTTGAAAAGTTGGGAACTATCTTCTAACCACAACTTAACTAATCTATCTAATTCCTCCTTGTTCTTTAATTCTTGAATTCACAATATGTCGCTTTACTGTTTGTGCTGTTGAGGATTTTACCTAAAATGCCGAAAAACAAAAACAACGATCAGCCAAAGCTGGTATGTGGAGGGAGCAGATAATGTTCAACTAGGTTAACAATATAATCACTCAATTAATCATTTAACAATCAAGTTTACGTTTTAAGCCAAACTACTCAATCCATCTTTTCCACAACTTTGTGTTGTCCCTATAAGGACTTACATGGTACCTCTATTAAGGTGACTTGATGGACCTGCCCTCTAGGCAGCCAAAGTCTTTCATGACCCTACCCTCTAGGCAGTCAAAGTCATTCATGACCCTACCCTCTAGGCAGTCAAAGTCATTCATGACCTGATGTACCTACCCTCTAGGTAGTCTTTTATCAGGTCAGCCATTACGACACAGAGGAAATTAAGGATTGAGCTAGAAGGCATATACATTAGGTGATAGTCATAGTCACTTTATACTTTGCATGAAAGAAATAAACATCCAAACTGTTTAGTTGCATTTAATGTGATTTAACATTCGGGAAACATCGGGAAACATCAGCGGTTAACCATAAGTATCCACATACCTTTAAATGCAGATTTCAAGATAGAAAGAGAAACCCAATCAACAAGCAAAACCTGAAATAAAAGGACAATTTTCCTTTTATTAATATTCATCTAATTTTCATCATATTACTTAGGGTTTCAGTTCCTATTTTATGGTTCCTTTAGAAATTAGGGTTTTCACTTCTTCTTTCCTTATTATCATCCTTAATTTATTAAACCACATAAAACCCCTAATTTCTCAGTAAATTTTCTTTATTAAGCTTCTAATTATCTTATTCCACAAAAACATTATTTTTATCTCCTTTTATCCCAAATTAGGGTTTCCATGTAAATTAACTTCCTTTTTAGACATTATAACTCTAAATCTCATACTTTTGCATTCAAACTGATAATCACATCACCTTTATCATTAACAAAGTTAAACTTGTCAGTTTGATCTATTGATTTACCAAAATACACTTTAATCATGCAATTAGGGTTTCTCATCAATTCTTAATACACTTTATTAACAATTTAAGGTGCTTTTGCAAAACGAACTAGAATCAGGTTACACTATCATTTTTAACATATTCCTCGTATTTTTCTATACAATTTTCATATATAAAGTTTTCTCATACGAGTTTCCTAGCAAATTCTATTAATTTCGCAAGATAAATCATTTTTCTATAATTTCTATCAGAGAGGTCAATTATCGGAAAAACTACGTCTGTTGGATCGGTGCGCCACTGAACCTCCTTCTGATCTGATGCTCCTCGTCAGTCGGCTCCCTTGCGCGTGCGCCTTCCGTCTCAGTCTGTGGGATCACCCGGAGTCCACGATGGACTCCCGATCTAGCGGCCCGCGATGGAATCACTTAACACGGCCGAGCCTCCTTCCCTGGCACCGTCGGATCAGGATCGAATGACAGTCGGGCATCATCCTCCTTCGAACCCAGCAACCAGTGTCGCGGCGGCACTCTCGTCGGAGAGAAACCAATCGGGCAGGCTAGTGCGCGGAGAGAAACAAGAAGCAGCTGGTCGAGATCGCAGCGAGTTGAGGGACCGAGGGGTGCCTTTATATAGGCAGTGGGAGGCCCCTATTAGGGTTCCCAAACCCATTGCCAAACCTGGTTCCAGTCCAATTGGGCGTTTCTAGAACACACCCTGAAAGCCGGCAAAACCTAGGTCTCGATTGTTCGCCACGGTCTCCCGGACTCAAAGGGACATCAAACTCAAGTGCACATGCACTGAATCAGTCGGGAAAGCGAGGGGAAAATCCCCTGTATCGTGCTACAGTCCGAGTCCCTTTGGGACTCTGGACGATGACCGCGATCTGTTGGATTAAAATCCAACAGTCAGCGTTGTCCGCGTTTAAACTAAAAAGGAAAATCAATTCCTAAATATTCAAGGAAAATGCTATTTTGATGATAACTTGAAAATTCAATAACTCTCAATCCTTAACTCCGTTTTATCTCATTTTTTTGAGGAAAACTCGTTTATACTTTTATCTCTCCTTGTACAAAAATTGGAGTCATTATCACGAGGAAACGAGCCCTTTACTTCAGTTTCAAGTTATCTCTTATTTAATTGTATTTTCCACATATTCCTTATTTCTTTTGCCATTATCTAATTATCCTGAGTTCCTTGAACCCCAAGGAACCGTTTTTCACTCGAAATCTTATTTTGGGAAAATATCTTAGCCTTAAAATCATTTCATTTTATTTTCCTCATATCTTCCTTTATTAAATGAAATTCCTTTTTCATTTCTTTTTGTTTTTCTTTTAATCTTTCCATTGGGCTCAACGGCCTCAAAGGCCCAATAAGAAAACATACAAGTTATCAAACACACAATCCATTCAATCCATTCAAACAATTCATCATATCAACCATGAATTTCATTTTTCTTTAAAAAGAACCTTTATAATTTCATGACATAATTTGGAGAAGTCGAGGTTATAACATCCTCCCCTCCTTATAGGAATTTTGCCCTCAAAATTCATCAATCAAGCAAACAAATCAGGATATGCTTTTTCCATGTCCGTCTTCAGCTCCCATGTGGCCTCATCCTCTCCATGGTGTTTCCAAAGAACCTTTACCATCTCTATATTCTTATTTCTGAGCTCTTTTACCTTAGTATCTATAATACGCAAAGGTAACTCAGGATAAGACAGCTTTCCTTGAAGCTCAATAGGTTCAATGCTCAACACATGGCTCGGGTCTTGCACATATCGCTTCAGATTGGACACGTGAAACACATCATTAATCATACTATATTGAGGGGGTAACACCAAACGATAAGCCGCCTCACCAATCCGTTCTAAAACCTCAAACGGACCCACATATCGGGGACTCAACTTTCCTCTATTTTTAGCTATAGCTCAGAGCGGTCGGATTTTCAGAAAAACATGCTCTCCCACAATGAAATGCACATCAGTCCTCTTCGCATCAGCATACGACCTCTGTCGATCCTGGGCTCTCTTTAGCCTTTGCCTGATCAAAGCGACTTTATCAGCATACAATTGGAGTTCGTCTGACCTCAACAAGGTCCTCTCACCAACATCATCCCAGTGAAGTGGTGACCGACATGGTCTCCCGTATAGAGCTTCATATGGAGGCATCCCGATACTGGCTTGGTAATTGTTGTTGTATGCAAACTCTGCTAGAGGTAAGTACTGCTCCCATGATCCACCCCAATCGAGCACACAAGCTCTCAAAAGATCCTCTAAGGTCTGAATTGTCCTTTCTGACTGACCATCTGTCTGGGGGTGATAGGCGGTACTGAACTTTAACCTGGTACCAAGTTCCTCTTGTACCTGCTTCCACAATTTGGAAGTAAACTTCGGATCTCTATCATATATGATGGAACTAGGTACGCCATGCAAACGCACTATCTCTCGAATGTACAACTCAGCTAAGTCGGTCACTTTGGCAGTGGTTTTCAGTGCAACGAAGTGTGCTGACTTGGTAAGGCGATCCACCACAACCCATATTGCGTCATGACCTCTCTTGGTCTAGGGTAAACCCACCACAAAATCCATGGTGATCTGATCCCATTTCCATTCCGGAATCTCTATAGACTGTAAAAGCCCACCGGGTCGTTGATGTTCAGCCTTCACCATCTGGCACGTAAGACAACTGGCCACATAAGCTGCAATGTCTCTCTTCATCCCTGACCACCAGAAAAACCTCTGCATGTCCTTAAACATCTTAGTAGTCCCTGGGTGCACTGTGTACTTAGAACCACGAGCTTCTTTTAAGATACGTTCCTTCAGTGGTGAGTCTTCAGGAATCCATATACGATTCTCGAATCTGATTCCTACATCTACTCCCAAAGAAAGGCGGGTTTGGAGCTTCTTCATCAAGCCTCTCATCTTGTCAAGTTCACTACTGACCATCTGTGCTGCCACAATTTCACTCAACAAATCAGACTGTATCTGAATGTTGGCCAATCGAACTCGATCACTTAATGGTTGAGGAGATCATTTCACCAGCTCTTCTCAGCTCTTCCACTGACTAGACAGAACAGCTGCACACCGAAGCTGTTTCCGACTCAACGCATCTGCCACAACATTTGCCTTCCCGAGATGATAGGCAATGGTGAAATCGTAATCCTTCATGTATTCCATCCATCTTCGTTGTCGTAGGTTTAAGTCTTTCTGTGTCAGAAGGTACTTCAAGCTCTTATGGTCAGTGAAGATCTCAAAAGTAGCACCATACAGGTAATGCCGCCAAATCTTCAAGGAATGAATGATAGAAGCCAACTCTAGGTCATGTGTCGGGTAAATCACCTCATTAGGCTTGAGTTTTCGGGAAGCATACGCAACCACATGTCGATTCTTCTCCAATACACAGCCAAGACCCATTTTGGATGCATCGGTGAACATCATGAAACCCTCATTGCCTGATGGTAGATTCAGAACTGGTGCAGTGGTCAACTTTTCTTTCAATTCTTGAAAACGAGCCTCACAGACATCAGACCACACAAACTTCACCTCCTTCCGAGTCAACATGGTCAAGGGCAAGGCAGTTTTTTGAGAAATCTGAAATGAAACGTCGATAATATCCTGCTAACCCCAAGAAGCTTCGGATCTCGGAGGGGTTCTTCGGTGTAGGCCAGTCTCAAACTGCTGACACCTTGGCAGGATCCACGGTGATCGTTCCTCCTGAGATGATATGCCCAAGGAACATGACTCGGTCTATCCAAAACTCGCATTTTGAGAATTTCCCATAGAACTTCTGCCTTCTCAGGATATCAAGGACTTTACTTAGGTGGTCTCAGTGTTGCTCTAAGTCATTGGAGTATACCAAGATGTCATCTATGAACACTATGACAAACGAGTCAAGGAAGGGTTGAAACACACTATTCATAAGGTTCATGAACACACTGGGTGCATTGGACAATCCAAAAGGCATAACCACAAATTCATAATGGCCATATCGTGTTCAAAAAGCTATTTTTGGGATGTCCTCACTCTTGATTCTCAACTGGTGGTAACTTGATCTTAAGTCAATTTTGGAAAAGACTCGAGCAGACTTCAACTGGTCAAACAGGTCATCTATTCGGGGTAAAGGGTATTTGTTCTTAATGGTAGCTTGGTTAATCATCTGGTAATCTATGCACATACGTAGCGAGCCATCCTTTTTCTTTACAAACAGGACTGGAGCTCCCCATGGTGATGTGCTAGGCCGGATAAAACCCTTGTCTAGCAATTCCTACAATTGTTTCTTCAACTCGAGCAACTCTGCGGGTGCCATTCTATAAGGTGCACGTGAAATAGGGCTTGTTCCTGGAGCTAGCTCTATGGAAAAATCCACCCCTCTCTTGGGAGGAATCCCAGGTAGCTCATCCGGAAAAACATCTGCATAGCTCTTGACTACTTCTATTTCCTCTAAGGGTTGCACCTTGGGTTTGGGCTCAGTAACAACTGCTAGGAAAGCTTGACAACCTTTACTCATCATTCTTTCTGCCTTCAGGGATGACACACACAAACTAGTGGTGGCATCTTTCCTACCTCTAATGACAAAGGGTGGGTGACCTGGTTTCCTAATGATCACTTTCTTTTCCCTACAATCGATTTGGGCCCTATAAGTATAAAGCCAATCCATTCCAATGATCACATCAAAATCATTCATGTCAAGAAGGATAAAGTCTGTAGGAAATTCACGATCTCTATATTTCACAGGTATTACCGGAGTTTTCAAAAGAGAGGTAAAGATTCGACCACTTGGGGTTGTAACATCTAAGACATATCCTAAATCCTTGATATCCAAACAAAGCATAGTTGCAAGATTCCTCGAAATGAAAGTATTAGTAGATCCAGAATCAAATAATGCTTTTACATTATGTCCCATGACTTCAAGCATGCCTACATTATTGTTCACCATACATTAGACTATCACATTCTTAACTTCCAAAACATAAAGAAAACTCTATGGGTTATTACCCTCAATCAACAGATTTGCATTTGCTTGAGCTTCTTCATTGTCGATGGCGAACACTCGAGCTTGCCTTCTTTCTCCAGCAGGTGGGGCCACAGCTACTGGTGGAGCTGCTACCGGCGGGGCTGCCACTGGACCTGGTCCTTTTGGCTCTGGTAGAGGACAAGCAGCTTGGATATGCCCCTCTTGGTGACAATAGAAACAGACTCTCTTCTTGTGGTGGCACTCACCGAGATGCCCTCTTCCACATGAGCGGCATCGCGGTCGATTATTCTCTTGATGGGGTCTCCCTTTTCCTCCCTGTCTTCCCTTGGCTTGATGACGACCTGGACCCTTCTTATGATGATTCTTCGGTCCTCGGGTTCCCTCAGTGAAACCCAAATACCCCTTGGGTGGAAGCTGTGCAGGCATCACAGTTCTTTCCATGTCTAAGGCAGTGTTGTAAGCTTCTGCGAAGGTTTTAGGTTTGCTTGCCATCACATGAGGCTTCAAGGCAGGGTGAAGACGCTCTATGAAGTGATCCACCCTCCTTTCCTCATCCATCTTGTACCCAAAACGTTCCAGGATTCGAAACTTGCACCCAAAATCTGGCACAGAGGAATTTCCTTGAGTCATGTTAGTGAATTCCCTTTCCTTCTCTTTCTTAGCTGCAACCGGGACGAATCTGGAAGTGAATATGGTCTTGAAATCAGCCCATGCCATTGGTTCCTCAGTCAGATCTCGGCCTGTGATGTGAGTCTCCCACCATATCTTAGCTGCTCCTTCCAGAAGGTGAGCAGCATAGAGGACCTTCTTGTTCGGCTGTACTTCAAGCATGCAGAAACCATTCTCTATTGCAAGTATCCAGGCCTCTGCTTTATCAACCACCTCAGTCTTATCTTCTCCCCAGAACTTTTCTATGTTCAACTTAACAAAGTCTAGGATGGTGGCTCCCACACGTGGACGAACAGGGTGTGGTTCACCATTCTCAGCTCTAGCTATGTCTCGAAGGGCCAAAGCACTAATAGCTTCTGTCAACTTCCTCTGTTGCTCTAACCACAAGGTATCAAGGGTATGGATCATCATGGTGGGTTCGGAATCATTGACTGGGTCCTCATCCATCTGGGCTTCTTCCTCATACACATGCTGCTCTTCATATCCTTAATCTTCTTCTTGGTTCAGGTTACTAAATGGTACTGGGTCAGGGTTAGGGACTTCTTGAGTGACTTCTTCAGGCCTCTTCCTCTTCTTAGAGGATCCACCCTCATGGTTCCTATTCCTCTTTTCATAAGACTCCTTTACTTTACGGGGAGGCCAAACACTCCTAGCCGGTTTTCCGGAGCCCTCGGGAATAGCCACAGTCTTGGTTCTTGCCATCTACATAAGCATAACAAGCAAACCTTTAGTTTATCATTTAAACTAGTTATACTTATGTTCAATGATATCTCATTACATATCTTTTATTAATTTGTTGGAGGATTCTTAAACCCTTAACTTATGTGCCCATACCACATGAGTGTGGAGGAGAGAGAGAATCCTACTCTTAAAGCCTTAATAGAATATGTGATGAGAGGGGATGAATAGGATGAGAGAGTCCTAAAGGTGTCTTATTTCGATTCATACCCTAAGACTTTGGCCAGGCGGTCACACGGGTCCGGGAGTCCTCGTATTCCGACTAGCGGTGCGGAGGAAAATCTTGCCAGCCCCCGGTCGTGATCCCTTTCTAGACACCTCCGTCTTTCGGATACTCCTCTAATAACTCCCTTGGTTTCTATGGAGTTTGTATAATTACTAATGGTTACATGAAGAACCCAGGCTCTGATACCAAATGTTACAACCTCACCTTTCAGTAACTCCCAATTAAGGGAGACCAAGAGGATAAAGCTGTAACCATTTATTCTGGATCAAAGGTTCGACATATAACCATAAACAATTATTAAATTCTAACAGACTATATTGAAAATTGGTAATAAAAATTTCTTTACATACCTTGAAAAGTTGGGAACTATCTTCTAACCACAACTTAACTAATCTATCTAATTCCTCCTTGTTCTTTAATTCTTGAATTCACAATATGTCGCTTTATTGTTTGTGCTGTTGAGGATTTTACCTAAAACGCCGACAAACAAAAATGACGATCAGCCGAAGCTGGTATGTGGAGGGAGTAGATAATGTTCAACTAGGTTAACAATATAATCACTCAATTAATCATTTAACAATCAAGTTTACGTTTTAAGCCAAACTACTCAATCCATCTTTTCCACAACTCTGTGTTGTCCCTATAAGGACTTACATGGTACCTCTATTAAGGTGACTTGATGGACCTACCCTCTAGGCAGCCAAAGTCTTTCATGACCCTACCCTCTAGGCAGTCAAAGTCATTCATGACCCTACCCTCTAGGCAGTCAAAGTCATTCATGACCTGATGTACCTACCCTCTAGGTAGTCTTTTATCAGGTCAGCCATTACGACACAGAGGAAATCAAGGATTGAGCTAGAAGGCATATACATTAGGTGATAGTCATAGTCACTTTATACTTTGTATGAAAGAAATAAACATCCAAACTGTTTAGTTGCATTTAATGCGATTTAACATTCGGGAAACATCGGGAAACATAAGCGGTTAACCATAAGTAACCACATACCTTAAAATGCAGATTTCAAGATAGAAAGAGAAACCCAATCAACAAGCAAAACCTGAAATAAAAGGACAATTTTCTTTTTATTAATATTCATCTAATTTTCATCATATTACTTAGGGTTTCATTTCCTATTTTATGGTTCCTTTAGAAATTAGGGTTTTCACTTCTTCTTTCCTTTTATCATCCTTAATTTATTAAACCACATAAAACCCCTAATTTCTCAGTAAATTTTCTTTATTAAGCTTCTAATTATCTTATTCCACAAAAACATGCTTTTTATCTCCTTTTATCCCAAATTAGGGTTTCCATGTAAATTAACTTCCTTTTTAGACATTATAACTCTAAATCTCATACTTTTGCATTCAAACTGATAATCACATCACCTTTATCATTAACAAAGTTAAACTTGTCAGTTTGATCTATTGATTTACCAAAATACACTTTAATCATGCAATTAGGGTTTCTCATCAATTCTTAATACACTTTATTAACAATTTAAGGTGCTTTTGCAAAACAAACTAGAATCAGGTTACACTATCATTTTTAACAGATTCCTCGTATTTTTCTATACAATTTTCATATATAAAGTTTTCTCATACGAGTTTCCTAGCAAATTCTATTAATTTCGCAAGATAAATCATTTTTCTATAATTTCTATCAGAGAGGTGAATTACCGGAAAAACTACGTCCGTTGGATCGGTGTGCCGCTGAACCTCCTTCTGATCTAACGCTCCTCGTCAGTCGGCTCCCTTGCGTGCGTGCCTTCCGTCTCAGTCCGTGGGATCACCCGGAGTCCACGATGGACTCCCGATCTAGCGGCCCGCGATGGAATCACTTAACTCGGCCGAGCCTCCTTCCCTGGCACCGTCGGATCAGGATCGAATGACAGTCGGGCGTCGTCCTCCTTCGAACCCAGCAACCAGTGTCGCGGTGGTGCTCTCGTCGGAGAGAAACCAATCCGGCAGGCTAGTGCGCGGAGAGAAACAAGAAGCAGCCGGTCGAGATCGCAGCGAGTTGAGGGACCGAGGGGTGCCCTTATATAGGCAGTGGGAGGCCCCTATTAGGGTTCCCAAACCAGCCGCCAAACCTGGTTCCATCCCAATTGGGCGTTTCTAGAACACACCCCGAAAGCCGGCAAAACCTAGGTCTAGATTGTTCGCCACAGTCTCCCGGACTCAATGGGATATCAAACTCGAGTGCACATGCACTGAATCAGTCGGGAAAGCGAGGGGAAAATCCCATGTATCGTGCTACAGTCCGAGTCCCTTTGGGACTTTGGATGATGACCGCGATCTGTTGGATTAAAATCCAACGGTCAGCGTTGTCCGCGTTTAAACTAAAAAGGAAAATCAATTCCTAAATATTCAAGGAAAATGCTATTTTGATGATAAATTGAAAATTCAATAACTCTCAATCCTTAACTCTGTTTTATCTCAAATTTTGAGGAAAACTCGTTTATACTTTTATCTCTCCTTGTACAAAAATTGGAGTCATTATCATGAGGAAACGAGCCCTTTACTTCAGTTTCAAGTTATCTCTTATTTAATTGTATTTTCCACATATTCCTTATTTCTTTTGCCATTATCTAATTATCCCGAGTTCCTTGAACCCCAAGGAACCCTTTTTAACTCGAAATCTTATTTTGGGAAAATATATTAGCCTTAAAATCATTTCATTTTATTTTCCTCATATCTTCCTTTATTAAATGAAATTCCTTTTTCATTTCTTTTTGTTTTTCTTTTAATCTTTCCATTGGGCTCAACGGCCTCAAAGGCCCAATAAGAAAACATACAAGTTATTAAACACACAATCCATTCAAACAATTCATCATATCAACCATGAATTTCATTTTTCTTTAAAAAGAACCTTTATAATTTCATTACATAATTTGGAGAATTCGAGGTTATAACAATATCTCTATTTTAGACTTTGGGTATCTAAACTTGCATAAGGATAGAAATATGAGAATAATATTATTTGCAAATCTTAACATTGAAGTCTTAGAACATTAAATCACATAGATCATGAAACTCTTATTAGGAGACATGTAAACATATTGAACATAGACTATGAGTACTCATGTGCATGGACCACTTACCTCTTGTGTTGATGATGTCCTTAAATTAGTCTTGATTTCTTGTCTCAAATCTTAACCACCTGAACATAATCAAAGTTCTATAAGTCCAAGTACATGTTCCCTCTTTCTATTTCTAAATCTCAAAACCCCATCCTCCTAATTATATATACCAACTTAGGGTTGTTATTTAGACTAAACATAACTTTAATCTGAAATCACCATAAAATATTGGTGTTGAAATAAAATAAAACTCATACTATATAATCAATATTATCTTTATACTCAAATAAGACATAAGTCATCTTATGCACTCATATGAACCTATATATCAAAGAAAATCTCAAACATAGTCATATATACTAATCTTACTTGACTCTATTATGAAATCAAAGTAGAATACCATCACATTACTAATATCAGCCCTAATTGGCCATACATATATCACTTATAGTGTCAGGATAATCATTTATTATTCGTTCATAATGGCTACTCATCTAAAACTAAATACTAATGTAATAGCACAAGAAACTTCATTAAATCTACAGAAAGTAATCATATAATGTAGGAATTATCACATATTAAAATGTCATGTCATTTAAAAATCATATCATGGGTGAAATACCCTTATTAGGGTTTACATTAAAAACCTCATTAAAACTTCATATATAAAAGATCAAGATCTGAATTAATGTTAAACATATCAAAATACACATTCAGTAAAATTTGTATGAATTTCTAAAGGCGTTTACTTTTTAATTGACAAAATATCAAAATCATATAGTTTTGTCTACCCAACATATAATAAATAATAAACATCCAAATCATATTCTGTAACTATTTTTATAAGATAGTACACTCTAACAGCTTTCTATAGGTACCTTGTTTGTCCCAAACTGAGATCTGTAGCTCAAGATATGAATTTTTGAAGTTACCTAACATTGGCCAATATCGGCCGTCGAGATCTGATCTGACGACCACAATCTATCGCGTGTCACAAGCTTAGGGCCGGCGCCACCCCTCCCTTTCCTTCGTCTTCCTGCGTCTGTAAATGCCCAGAACAGAAGCCACTATGCCCAGAACTTCCGATGAGCTTGATCTCACTTCCTTGACCATGAACTCATGCGAGAAACCATGCCCAACTCCGGTTTGGTCTATACTCCATGGACGACGCCCTCTCTGTGCCTTGGGTGGACGAGGCTGAAGATCCCCAAACCACAACCATACTGCGGCCGCCGCCCCTTCTGGCCTTCGTCTTCGCTATGGATCCCCCCTCTTCTGCTCATGCATCGCGAAAAACCTAGATCTAGGTTCGTCTAACCCTCACGGACTAGAAAACGCGACTTTTATAAACTCTTGCCCCCCCTCGAATCTTGGGCAAGAATCCTCTGCTTGGAGGACTCTGTTTGGGTCCGAAAATAGGGGTGCGGCTCTCAGTCCGCAAGGACTGGGTCACCCCCCCCCCCTTTTTATTTATTTATTTTGTATAAAAGTCCATTTTATAGAAATATTTGTATATCCCAATTCGTAACTCCGTTTGATCCCAAAATTTGGGAGATACATAGTACTCTAATAATCTTTACATTAGAAATACATTAAGTCAAAACTAATTAGATAGACCCTCTAAATTTGCCTATTAGATAAATATTAGATAATTACTAATTTAATCACCTAGGCCACTATATACATCAAAATAATCTGAAATTTCTCCCACCATCTTATATTCCAATTATTATTCTACAAAAAAATATTTTGAGCATTCATTATGACCAAGAAATACTTAATTCTCAATTTGTACTCCAAGGACCTATTTGTAGAACTTAATTGGTCCAATAGGGCTGGAATTGAGTCCTATGGCACATGCCCCACCCCTTAGTATTTCAAAGGGTCCATGAGCTTGATTGTATTCCAAATCATGAAGATAAGTCTTAAATCAATATAATTTCTCAATTGAAGCTCATGTATGACTGGCATGAGATCAATATCTCTTTAGTTACATAACATGAAGACCTAATCTAGGTCTAAGGCTCAAGCCATGAACTAGACTCATCATATTATATATTTGTCACCTTATTGTTCATAGGAATAATTCATTTATATTCATATACAATCGACTACAATCATACACATTTAAGTCATTATGTGTGTATTGGTTGATGAGATGGCTTGTATTACACATTTTGTGAACTTAATTACGTACCTATCTATGATTATGTTCATTACATCCCTTAGCATGCCTTTACGAGCAAACCCCACATTAAAGGTTTAATTTATCTATTAAATTGAGGATGTTACAACCTCCACCCCTAGACTCCTCCATTCATCTTCCATCTGCAAGATTCCTTCTTCTCATCGTGCTCATCTCTGGTGAACTCATGAGGCAGATCCAGACCATACGAGAGGAAGTGCAGCATTTGGGGTTTGGCGAGGTCTCCCTCAGATCTGGGATCATGTCGTGAATCTTTCGAATAAAAGGGGCTCATGATCTTCGAGCTAACCCCTTTTGTTCTCTGCTAGGTTACTGTATAACATAGTGGAGGAGGTAGAGAGGAGGAGAAGTCGACTGTCTTCCTAGATCACCGAAGGTTTGAGGGTAGGGTTTGCTCTGTACACCTTGCTAACGAGTCTTGATATTGACCTATTCATGAGAAGATAGTTACTTGAGACGAGATTCTCGCAACTGATATTGTTGTCAGATCCAACTTAATCAGAAGTGGAAGACCAAATATCTCCCCTTTATTACTTTAACCCATGAGAGGTTGTTACCACATGACTGTACGACTAAGCCCCATGCGACCATCACTTATAACCATGGTTGTGTGGCATTTATATGGCAACCAACCTAGGTAAAAGAAAGTCAACTCAAACCTTAATGAAACGTATTCTCTTCCATAATATAGATCGGTATGCATCACAGTTTTCATAACTCAACCATCCAAATTCATATGAAAATTGAAATATGATTTCCTCATCACACAAAACCCCATATAACCAAGTTGAAACTTCAATTCTAGCATTTGATCACCTAACTAAAGTCCTTAAATAAACTTAAACCAAATTGAATTGATTCTCCAATCTTGATCAAATAAATATCTAAAGACTTTTTATGATTCTCATGACCCCAGGGTTCATCGATTGACCCCTCAAGCTCATTGCAACTACTCAATGGACATCTTGGTCTCATAAGTACACAAACATTTGACCAAACCCATTCATCATATTTGAACACAATTAGATCTAATAATCATTCATTGCATATATGCTTACCCTTTTTAAGTGAAAAGAGTTCATTGAATAATCAATTCCTTAGTTTTCTACTAGTCATCTACATAACATTCATGGTCTTCAAATCCTATATTCGATATCAAAATCCTAAAATTCGGGTTATCACAGGTTATGCCTTAACCCTAGAATTTTTTCTTAAGTAAGTCATTTAGATTCTTGTCTTTATCTTTTGAAAAGTAATTAAGACTAAAGGAGAGCTTATGTTTCAATTTTGGTCCTATTTGAATAATGTTGAAACAATATTTTACCTATTTTGGACTAAAGTGCAATTTACCCAATTTAAGGGGTTACCTTGCAAATGTTACATGATAAATGTTCCTCAAGAGTTATAGCAACATAAGAATGAGAATGATGCTGATGTATGGCTTGTGGAAGCCTAAGTTCCAAGAAGGAGCTTGTTTGAGTAATGCTTGTGTATTGAATGCTAGTTTTGGTGTAATTTGCAATTTACCCAAAACCTAGGGTTGATTATGTAAATACCACTTCAAGAATGTCCCTACTATTTCTTGGTATTATTTATAGAAAATAAAAAGAAAGGGGCGTCTTATTTGAACCGCATTTGAGGAGAGATAACCTTGATAATAAAATAATCAAGAAATAAGAATAAATGAAACCCGAATTTATTTTGTAGCAAAAATAAATATATTAATTGAAGTGCCCATCAACTAAAAAGGATGTGGTTGAAATCCTATAGTGGGAGGACGTCCAAATTCTTTGGGTGGCACCGAAATATCTTAAGTAGGTGAAGAGATCCACTCACATTTGTTAATTAAAAAGTAATGTCCACTAAAAATGGATAATAGTATTATAATGATTAAGGTGCTTAAATGGTTGCTTTTAATTCAAGGATAATTGAGAGGATATTGAGGGCAAGGAAGTTGGCTTCAGAAACAAGGAAGTGGAGGGGGCATGTGGCACCTAGAATGGGATTTGAATATTTTCCTCCTACTTTCTCTCTCTTAAAAATTCATATACATATACTCCATTTTTCACTTGAAAGACTATTTTCGAAACCACTTTCTTTCCTTACTTTGGCTGGTGACCTAGGAGATTACAGAGAAGGAGGAAAACGTTCCCCAAGCGAAGGTAAGCTCCATGATCATCTTCAACCTTGAATTGATGGTTGAAATCGGATTTCAACACTCATTTTCTTCTCTCTTCCATCCAATGCTCAACCTTGGATATCTTTTGCATCAAAAAGAGTTGGAAACAAACATTGGATAGTTGAAGGAGATACTTTCACCATTGAAGATGAAAAGCTTGAAGCTTTGAAGCTACTTTTAAGGAGGGTTATATAACTTGAACCCATTAGTATTATTATTGATTTCAATCTTGCAATATATGATGATCTTTTCCTTCTTCTCGAAATTTTTCTTGAGTAATTGATGAATTAATAAATCCATCAGTTGTATAGACATAAGTAATGAAAATCTGAAGATTGATGATGATGATATCATCTTAGCACACACCTCTAGGATATCATTATCAAACAGTTTCAATTTTGTATGACCAAACGGTCTCAAACCGTTTAGAGGTCAAACAGTTTCAAATCGTTTAGAGATCAAATGGTCTCAAATTGTTTAAAGTCCAAACGATTTCAAACCGTTTAGACACCAACTGAAATTAATATCAAATAGTTTCAAATCAAGGATCAAACGGTCTGATGATCTACTAATTTTAAACATACAAACCCTAATGGTTTAAAAACCTAGTAAGATCCAAACGGTTTCAACTTGGGATAGTCCAAATGGTTTCAAACCGTTTAGAGTTCAAATGGTTTCAACCTTGAGTGGTCAAACGGTCTCAAACCATTTAGAGGTCAAAAGGTCTCAAATCATTTAGAGGTCAAACGGTCTCAAACCGTTTAGGGTTAAATGATTTCAAAGTTGATTTGATCAAATGATTTCAAACTGTTCGGAGACCAAATAGTCTCAAAACTATGAAACATCAAATAACCCTATGATTGTTTATAATATGTCTCAAAGTTTATTTCAATGGAAGTACCTCTAAAGTATTTAGGTGATTAATACATTTAGAGTGATTATCACTTGATGCCTATGAAAGTAATAAATTCAATACACTATGATAAGCATAGGTGCATGTACTTAGTGAAAGGTTAAGTCAACTAAATAAGGTATGATGGTGATGTGTGTTCCTAGTACATGGAACAATGATAAGTATGATTTAATACGTAAATAATGCTCTGTGCTCCAAGATATGTGGAAGCACTGACTTAGGGTTTGGATTAATCAATGGAGAATGGAAGCCCTAATCAATAAGGAAAATTACAATACATAAGTTTAATTGAATACTTATGAAGGTATTATGTAATTCTAGATATGTGGAACAATGAGTTAGGTTTTGAATAATAATTGTAATATCAATGCATTCTCCAAGATGCATGGAGTTTTGAATTAGGGTTTGATCTTTGATAATGTGATCATGAAACCCTAATCGAGAAAGATGGGAAACCCTAACCCTAATTTTGGGTTATGGGTTGAGAAACCCTAATTGAAATGAAATGGGAAACCCTAACCCTAATATAGGGTGATGTTATGTGAAACCCTAATATAGGGTAACGATATGAGAAACTCTAATTAATAAAGATGGGAAACCCTAACCCTAATAAGGGAATAGTGGTGTTATCTTGTATTACATAATGTTGATATGTAATTGATATGATTGTTATCAAGCATACTAACCATGCAGGTATCATGAGATGATGAGCATAACCAGGTATAAGATATGATGTTAATGGGCCTTGTGAGCCATTATTTTATTTGTTGCCTAGTGAAAGGTGACAAGAAGTTTAATATGCCTGGTGAACTATGTGAGATGCTTGTGTAACAAGTATCATGAATACCTTGGTCAGATGACCTGGAGGTAATAGTTACTTAATAGTGGTAACCATGTTCAGTGATGAACTAAGGGTTTGAATTACCAGATCCAGTAAACATGATGATAGTATTGTTGAGGGATGTGAATTCCCAGTAATGAGATAAGGGATTGAGATCCCAATATTTTATAAAGTTTTGAAAAGTACTTGATAGAAGTATTACATGTTTCTTTGTAGCAATTGTCATAATAATTCTTGTTTGAAAACTTGATTGATGCTAAAAGAATATGGTAATTTACTTAAATAATCAAGTGGAATTTTATCATGTAGAGCCATGGCCATAGACCCATCATCGTCAATAGCTGGTGATGGTGAAACAGATTCTCCTACGGGTTAATCCGGAGCGTATATTGTTGAATATGCGGGGTTTCTCCTAGCCGAAAATAGGAGGATTAGAGTGCAACTCCAGTTGTAGACTCAAGATATGTATAAGATTCATGGTGAATAGGCCCATGGCTCAGTGTGATAGAGCATGAATGCGTTCATGGCTCAGAGAGCACGGTGAACTGGCCCGTGGCTCAGATTTACTAGCGTTGGGACCTGTACCAAGGCGGGCTAGAGAATGGGTAGCCAATGGGAGCTAACCCTGTGACTGAGGTCACTTAAGCAAGAGATTGTGGTCCTTCTTATGATCTCACACTGACCGAGACAGATGAGATCGTGGAATCTGGTTCTTCCTTTGATCTTGTATGGCACCGGCTTTGGGTTTCGCAACCGAATGTTGGATTTGAGCGGTACGGCTCACTTTCTCAGGGCATAAGAATGATTGTAAAATGTAATCAGCCGTGTAGCATATTTGCTTAAGGACAAATTACAGAAATCATTGGTTGATGTTACATTGCTTATTGTATCCTAAATGGATAGATATTATACATGTTTTTCATATTCCTTATTAAAATGAATAGATGATTTACTGCTTTATCATTTATAGATGTAATGCTTTAAAAGAGGATATTGCTCTATTCTGTTTAATAATGATTAAATCCTATTTTTCAATAGAGATTTCTCTACTCAATTTATTACTATTTTTCTGTAATAATAATATTTATGGCAGAGAGTTATATCTCTCGTTGGGACATGGGTCTCATTCTGTTGATCACCAACATTTTTAGGTGGACACAGACGAGCAGGTAGGGACCATACACCAGGGGAAGGACAGCAGCATCAGGGACAACACTGATATCTCAGGTGGAGATACTGATTGCCGTGTCTTGTAGTTATGAGTCCTATGTGTCGTCTCTGTACTCTCAGGTCCTTGGAGTCAGTAGTTAGTGCTTTTATGATCGATATGAGATTTTGGCATTGAATGCCTCGAGGTTTTATGTTGCTTATGTGTAGATTTAACAGAGCAACTGTTGTATGTAATCTTCGAGAAGAGAAGGTACATGGTATGTACTTTGTGGACTAGAATGTATATATAATATTTTGGTTCTTGTTATAAGAGTTTCCTGGAAATGGATCTCTTTGCAAATGGTTTTAATTTTTAGTGATTTATTTGTTATTCTATTGTTTATGGTTAATTTCGCAATTAATTACACAGTGACGCTCTGATTTTTTGTCGGGTCATCACAGAGTCTATATGGAAAACTAAGGCATAGCCAATAGTTGCACGTTTCAACCATGAAGGGCCCAAATGATCAAATCCATAGGATCACCCTATATTCAACCAAGTATTTTGATCCCCTCTTGACAACTCAAGGAGGAGTCACCGTGCCTTATGCTCACATTGTTGGGTTTTATGGCCTCAGAGTAGGTAGCAAAAATAAAAAATTTATTGACCATTAACCCATAACATGAGATTGCATCAAGTACTATGTGATGGGAAGGATGGTTTTAGCGAGATATGCATGGTCATGGGGCTTTCCCAACGACAATACCTTGCAGCCATGTGCAGTCTTCAACGCCATGTCTAGGACGGTGTCTGTGTAGCTCCTAGTCTTCACCATGAACTCTGGCCACCACCATAGACTGCGGCTGACGTGTCCTCCTTAGCGGAAGACATCTCATGCATCTGTAGATATTCCACACAGACCACCTAGAACTCCTACTATTCTAGAAGAACTGGCGGGAAGGAGATGACCCTCATGTTGGTGTACTAGCACCAACCCACCCTCACAAACTCAGACTACTTTTCTACAATTGTCTTTCTCTCATTGTGCCTCCCTAGTCGAGTAGAACTTGCTCGGTCTCTCTTGGTTACCAGAACCAGAGAGGACAACAACTTTGCAGAGTAACTGATGTTTTGAGTTGTGTGTTCTGAAAAGCCCCATGTACCCCTCTATTTATAACAGAGGGCAGGGTCAGGGTTCCCAGTCTGTTCAGGAGTACAAGGATCCAAAAATCCCATGAATAGTTTGTACTATGGTGGGTGAACCGGTCAGTTCACTAATGAACCAGTCGGTTGGGAGAGTGAGTAGATCGGTTCACCCAGTGAACCAGTCGTTTCACTTCCTAGACTTGCCTACAATTGACTTTCCTCAATTGTTTCCAACTAATGCAAAGATTAATCCTCATTCCAATCAAATTGAACAAGTGAAATGTGAAAGTTTTCCTCCAATTGGGAAAATCTCAATTTCCTTGGTTGACATGACTATAAGTCGCCTGGTTCACCAAGTGAACCGGTCGGTTGGCAGTCCTGACATTGCCAATGCAGTCTCCAATCAACATGACACTCTAACCAGCTAGTTTAACACTTGAACTTGATATTTCTAAGTCAAGTCAGTCAAGTGTATGTTTAATTAAGTACCTAAACACCTTTAGTATCAATCTAAACATTATTCATGGACAATCTCCTCTTCTAAGAGTATCCTATGTGTGTGATCCTGTAGGTTCCAATTTACATTGGCAGTGAATGTTCATAACAACTTATGACATCACAAGCAATGAGTGGAATCTAGTAACTCATCCTTGCTACCTAAGTAACTCAGAAAGTTGGAGAACAACTTCAACCTACAATCTGTGATTAGTGTTACCGTGATCGTATAGTTCCTTTGTCTCTAACATCCGGATTGAACTCGAGGCATGGAACATCATCCTCTTCAACATTCAATCCATGTTCCTCAAACTAGAGAAGAGTATTTGAGAAGCATCTGAGTTCACATATCATATATATTGAATCACATGAGTATGGTCATACAATTCTCAGTCTCGCTTATCCAGGGGCCCTGGATATCATACTCCTTGTAGGAGGGACAAATCCCATCTCTATCACTCACAGTCTATCCCCATGTGTCAAACTTACCCAACCATTACCTTTATAACACCCGTGTTTCAAGAATGTGTTTGATGATGTCAAAGTGTACCCAATGACATGTGATGAATGTAGTGATTTTAGGACTAAGAACAACAATCACCACCATCACTATGAGAGATAAATGTGACTATTCCATGGTATCCATATATCACTCTCAAGGTGGGTATGTCCGATATACTTTTCTCTAACATATATCTTTGTGCTTGACTTGATATCATATATCATGACTAATGAGACTTTATCATCAGTCAACACACACTCTAGTCTTATGTATTATTGTTGTCTATTTTAATTCCATAGTAATATCCGACTAGGTACATAACAAGAATGTATGTACTCTTATCATACATATGGTCTCATTGTCTAGGTCCTCAACTTGAAGACATATGTCATCGAGTCACATCATTCTTTAGACATCTATCATGTATGTGTCATCATCTCATGAGTGAGACAAACATACTAGACAGAATTACCTTTATCATTATCAAATCAAGTATCATATGCCTCATTGCAATCATCATATGATTTGGCTCTCTGGCATACTGTACCAACAGACTCCCACTTGTACTTAGAACCAATCACCCACGAATCATATTCCAAGCGATCTTAACATGTCCATCATGTTTCTATTGCACAAGTGCTTTTATAGCGGGTAAGCAACATTTGCTTCAAGTCAGTATATTACATGTTTCACATCCCCTCAATGTATGACAACTCGTATGAGATAAAAGTGTCATAGTATGCTATCTAAAATTCCTTTCCCTAACCAGTAGCTCCATTGTTGTCACAATATTACTTCTGATTCACTAATGGTCAAAACCTCCCATAAGTTCATTCATATGAACTTCTAGATGCATACAATATCCTTTACGGTGTTTGTAACACTAAGGTATTCAGCTTCTTATTGTAGAATTAATCAATTGTTTTATGTTGGAACACTTCCAACTAACAATTCTTATTCCAAGGTCAAACACAATATTCACATTTCATAAGATTGCATCAGTGTAACTCTTTACACCCAACTCTTCCTTAAAAGAACTAATCCTTTTAGTACTTCACAAGTACACAAAGATGTCCTTCATGGTATTCCAGTAACTCTTACTGGAGTTGAAAGATACCCATTTGTCATGTCCAATACATATGATATAACTAAATATTTATATCATCTTGTCATACAAGATGATGATTTCATATCTTCTTGTCATGTCCAATACATACAAGATGATGAGTTCTTATATTCTTGTCATGTCCAATACATACAAGATAATTAGTTCATATTTTCTTGTCATGTCCAATACATACAAGATAACGAGATGAGTTCATACGTGATAGTTCCAATTGTGAATGCATATGGCATCTATCCATGTGTTCCTTATTCTTCATAAGAATTGGGACACTTGGCTCCTGAGAGACTAACTCCATGGAACATGGACAAGTTCTCTCTCACCATGTTGAACTCATTCAGCATCTAACCAAAGTATGTTCTCTTTCCTAGGACAAGAAGCCCTCTTGATCTATCTCTATAGATCTTGATTCCTATCACATAGGATGCTTCTCTAAAAACCTTTTAGAATGCACTTTGTTGCCAGATTTTTTAGTATATTGATGATACTCCCCAATAATATGTGGAATATAAATATGCTCCCACTAAATTCTTGTAATCATACATTACATCTTCATTCTGATTCAAGTCAAACTCTTTGACTATCTTGTCAAATTGAAGATCAAGTTCTGAGGTGCTTGCTTCAACCTAAAGATTGATCTATGCAGCTTTATAGACTTTATTTGCATTATTGGATTTATAAAACCTTTAGGTTGTGTTACACACACATCCTGCATAATATTCCATTTAAGGAATGTGGTTTTAAAATCCATATGCCAAATATCATAGTCACATTAAGCAAGCATTATCCTGATGGATTTATCCTTGGTAACTATTGAAAAGATTTCATCATGTTCAACATTTTGAACTTGTTAGAAATGCTTTGCAACCAAATTACCCTCCATGTCAGTCTTCTTCTGGAAGACCCAAAAGTACCCTATGGGTTTTACCCCTTCAGGTGGATCAACCAAGGTCATACCTCATCAATGTACATGGAGTCCATCTTGGATTTCATGGCTTCAAGCCATATCTCAATTTCTGGTTCTCACTAGCTTCTAGGTAGACTGTTGACTCTTCATATGATCAACTCACTGCCTTTTTGTCCATAAGATATCATATATCATTCAAGATCTAGGCGTGTTCTACCAGAACCATGACTTTTGCGTGTTACTTAAGGAACTTTGAGATTCCAAAACATTTTGTGATTCCCTTTATTCTCAGTGTACCTCTTTAAGTTCAATGTTTTTCTTATTTGTCTCGAACATTTTGAGTCCTACTTTTCTATCCGACTGATTCCTTTAGAACTAGGTTCTCCTCTAGGAATGCAACCATCCAAAATACCTTTTTTTATTGGATATGGATATCAAAGTAGTATTCAACAAAATAACATTTATGCAATTTGTGGACAAAACCTTTTAATAAACATTTTCTTATTTAGGCTTTCAATCCTAATCTTTATAGAGACATATCGAGACACTTCCCATTCCATATCTCATATGGTGTCTTTTGAACTAATTAGATGGTACATTGTTTTAGTGTTAAGCATGTGCCCAAAAGGAAATTTGAAGTTTAACCAGTAATCACACTCTGACTTATCAAGGTGTGATTCCTTCTTTCTGATACACTTCTTATGATACACTATCATTGTGTTTCAGGTGGAGTCCATCATGATACATTATCATGATCTTCCAGAAGGTTCTCAAACTCTTGGTTCAAAGTATCTCCAAATCGATCATATCGAAATTTCATACTTATACCAAATTTGTTATGTACTTCATTTATGATCTCCTTGAACACTTCAAGAGATTTAGTATTTTATTTAATACAAACTACCATATCTACTGAGGTCATCAGTAAATATATTGAAGTACTATTGATTACCTTTAAGTTTGAGTTATCATGTCATTCATTACATGTGTCACACACATTTATCTCTTTAACTATCAAGTATAGTTGATGACATTGCCATGAAAGATAATTTCTTTGAAATAAAACATCAGTCCATTACACTCTTGTCCATGCAAGATGTATGACAATTTCATTGATGGTAGATGTATAATAGCAATTCACTAATTCTATTATATGCCCATGAATGTCATGTTGTAGTTGTAATGGTAGCTACTCTTGCTCTGCACAGTTTCAAGCTTACTTCTTCTTAGGTCTTGAAGTAGAGATCTCTATCTCTATCATCTTCCCGAGATCCTTTATAAAGAGACTGTTTCCCTTTCCAACTTACCCCTCTCCATTTCTTGAGTGATGAAGACTTAGACCTAAGCTTGGCTTTAGAACACTTCTTGACCTTGCTTTAGTCTATGGACTTCACTCTACTGATCATTATCATAGGTTTTGTCCTTTCTTCATTCATGCTTTGGCATCAACATGCCAAGCACTTCAAACAATTGTTTGGCCAAGTTTCTTAACATTTGATAAACTAGCTATATGATTCACACAACGATTTGTAGAATCATATGTTTGGTCAACTCTTGACCTACAAGAAATCACAGTTAATCTATATGCACAATCATATTGAGCATATGAGATTATACTTGATCTCCATCTGTCTGATTATACTCAAACATCGCTTTGAAGACATTATACCTTTCACACTTTACATGATTCTTAAGATGTATAACCATCTCAAGAATGTACATGCTTTAAGATATTTATGCAACTCATAGTTCATATAGCATAGCATAAGATTCTTGATGTTTTAGGCATCATTGGAATAATTCAAGTAAGCATCCAATTTAAGCCTTAGGACTTTAGAGTTTACACTCACTATTGATAACACTTCTCAAAGTCCTAAACCAATTTTGAAGTTTATCCCATTTATGAACTGATCACAATGATAATGTATTTGTGTTTCACATTTGGATTCTACAAAAGAATTTTGCAACTTTGTCAAAACATTTTTTATTTATTTGATTTGATAATAATTTTGATGATATTAATTAGGTCTTTAATTAATTATCTCTCCCACCATTTTTGTTCAAACTGATAACCCTCATGTATCAATTCAGAAAATTGCATTGTACAACCTTCTAGTGGCCAAGATCCATATTTCATCAAATTATGAGTCAGCTTTAGCTGATAGCCCACAACTTGATTATTTTGGTACGCCATCATGTCATTTGCATCATATGCAATTTTGGATAGATGACATGCACAACTCTTTTCCATGATCATCTGCATGCCTATGGAGCTTAGACTTTCTAAAAATCACTAGTTAAGTCTGACCCAATAACCAACTCGACAAATATGCACCCTGCTTTGGCAGAACCTATATGTCTACCATCACACCTCTACGAGATGGACCACGCACCACACTTTGGTGTAACCTACGCTTGGTTGATCAAGCTTTTGATGTGTTCCACTAATGGAAGGCATATAAGACTATAATATTATATTTGAAGGATTTATATGAGTACATATACCTATCCAATCACCACATATTTATAGTATGTATCATATACATTCTATAACCACAATAAGAAAACATGCAATATTGATAAAAGTGATGATTATGGCCATCATATAGTAATTCCTTGGAGCCACAAGGAATTACAATCACCTAAGGTATACATCATATGTAACATGTTGTTTATGAAGATCTTTGTGCTTGAACCATTCTGGGTTGATCGGCTCATCCTATGACACGATCGGCTCGCCTGCTAGTTGGTTGGTTGGTTGGTTGGTTGGTCGTTTTGGCCTCCATTGTCTGGACACCTCCAACAAGCGGTTGGGCCATCAGCCATTCAGTTCGACAACTTTGAAATCCTCCCCGGTCCTCTAGGCAGTCGAGTCTTCTGGTGTTGAATGTGTTTTTCTTCAATGTAATAGAAAATAAACTATCCTACTTTTACATAACCTTTGGGAAACCTTGAGTTACATTCGAGGGGAGAAAAGATAGGAGAGAAAGGATCTCGAGTTATCTCGAGTTACATGTGGAATAGAAGTCATAGGCTCGGTATGCAAACCGAGATGCAAGAAACTATAACCAACCAAGCACACATAGGGTTTATAGGCCATAACCATGCTACACATCCACCATCAAAACCGTTTTAGGTGTATATGTATATTAGTTTGTGGTCACATGTGGTATTTAATTGGATATGCACATTAGTCATTTTAAATATTTGCATTGTATGCAATAAATAAATGACGATAAAACTAAAATCTGATCATATCGATTTATCCCAAAACACAGTATGTCAATGTGGCTCTGATACCACTATTGGGTTTTATGGCCTCAAAGCAGGCAGTAGAAACAAAAAAATTATTGGCCATTAACCCATAAAAGGAGATTGCATAAATAACTATGTAATGGGTAGGATAGTTTTAGCGAGATATACATGGTCCTGGGGCTTGCCCAGTGACAATACCTCACAGCCATGTGTGGTTTTCAACACCATGTCTTGGACGGTGTATGTGAAGCTCCTTGTCTTTTCCTTGGACTCCCACCTCTACCACAGACTACAGCTGACGTGTCCTTCTGAGTGGAAGATATCTTCCACCTCTGTAGATAGTACACACAGACCACTGAGAACTCCTACCATTCTAGAAGAATTGGCAGGAAGGAGACAACCCTCCTATTGGTGTACTAGCACTAACCTGCTCTCCCGAACTCAGACTACTTTTCTACAGTTGTCTTTCCCTTATTGTGCCTCCCTGGTCAGGTAGCACTTGCTCAGGCTCTCTTAGTTACCAAAACTAGAGAGGACAACAACTTTGTAGAGCAACTGATGTTCTGAGTTGTGTGTTATGAGAAGTCCCTTGTACCCCTCTATTTATAGAAGAGGGTAGGGCCAGGGTTCCCATTATATTCAGGAGTAGAAGGATCTAGAAATTCCATGAATATTTTGTACTGTCGAAGGCAAACTGGTCAGTTTACTAATGAACTGGTCGGTTGGGAGTGTGAGCCGATTAGTTCACCTAGTGAACCGGTCGTTTCACTTCCCAGACTTGCCTACAATTGACTTTCCTCAATCATTTCTAATTAATGCATAGATTAATCCTTATTCCAATCAAATTGAACAAGTGAAACGTGAAAGTTTTCCTCCAACCAGGTAAATCCCAATTTCCTTGGTTGGAAGGACTGTGAGCCATCTGGTTCATCAAGTGAACCGATCAATTAGCTCACACCAGTCGATCGGATCACCTGGGTGAACCTATCTGTTGGCAGTCTTGACATTGCCAATGCAATCTCCAATCAACCTGACACTCTAACCAACTAGTTCAACACTTGAACTTGATAGTTCTGAGTCAAGTCAGTCAACTGTATGTTTAATTGAGTACCTAAAAACCTTTAGTATCAATCTAAATATCATTCATGGACAATCTCCTCTTCCAGGGATATCCTATGTGTGTGACCCTATAGGTTCCAATTTACGTTGGCAGTGAATGTTCATAACAACTTATGACATCACAAGCAATGAGAAGAATCTAGTAACTTGATATCATATATCTGATATATTGTTCTCTAACATATATTTGTGTTCTTGACTTGATATCATATATCATGACTAATGAGTCTTTGTCATCTTTCAACACACACTCTAGTCTTATGTATTACTATTGTCTATTTTGCTTCCACATAATATCTGACTAGGGACATAACAAGAATGTATTTACTCTTATCATACATATGGTCTCATTGTTCAGGTCCTCAACCTGAAGACACATGTCATCGAGTCACATTATTCTTTAGACATCTATCATGTATGTGTCATCATCTCATGAGTGAGACAAACATAATAGACTTGTTCTCTAACATATATTTGTGTTCTTGACTTGATATCATATATCATGACTAATGAGTCTTTGTCATCTTTCAACACACACTCTAGTCTTATGTATTACTATTGTCTATTTTGCTTCCACATAATATCTGACTAGGGACATAACAAGAATGTATTTACTCTTATCATACATATGGTCTCATTGTTCAGGTCCTCAACCTGAAGACACATGTCATCGAGTCACATTATTCTTTAGACATCTATCATGTATGTGTCATCATCTCATGAGTGAGACAAACATAATAGATGGAATTATCTTTATCATTATCAAATCAAGTATCATATGTCTCATTGCAATCATCATATGATTAGCTCTCTGGGCATACTATACCAACACACATCCCATGAATTGGGTAGGGCACAAGGGTTATTGTTTTAATGGTTTTCTACATTAATGTTTGAGGGTGATGTTCAACATAATATATATATATATATATATATAATCATGAAAAGGATATCATAATGTCACTTATGTCAAACAATATTCATAGCCAAGCATTAAGACTCTACATATACATCTAGCAACGAAGTCATAACAATAGCAATAACTCAAGAGTGGTAAAAAGTGTGCCTTGCAAGAGTAGAGTAAAACCTAGCACCAAGAGATCATGGTAAGGCCCTTAATGTCAACCTAGAGTACAAGGATAGATCTCTCATTAGGATGGAGTGGGAATACCCACATGGACATTCTTAAGCACTTAGGTCCACTTTTAAACAAGCATGGTTCTAGCCATATCAACATATTCACAAAAGTGCACTACATGGTGCATAAAATCATAGGGTGCTTAGGCTAAGAGAACGTCCATGTTCAGAATATAATCAAGGCAAAAACCAAACTTATATAACAAGATGAGTAAGGGAAATATGTATCCTTAAGAGCATGGTTTCATGTTAGGTCATTATAGGTCATAATCATGTACTAGAGTGAGCACTTAAGATCTTATGATGTTAGCATGGCACAAAAGTATGAGATTTTGATTCTAGATAACATGAGACATAATCATGACTACTGATTTCAAGGGGTGATTATATTTCATGGGATTTAGAGATCCAAACTTCACAACTATTCAAGTTACATTATATTAATACCCAAAAGGTAGCTATGAGTCATAGTACATGAAAGATGACAATAGAGAGCAAGTAAGCAAGCTAGATCAGTTAACACTAATTCCAAGGGAATATTAGTTAACGAGGTACCATGAAATAGGGTGATTAATCATTAGGGTCACATCAAAAACATGGATGACTAAGATTGGATAACTAGAGAACAAAGGGGCAATAAAATAGTAAATCATGTGAGATAGGAACAAAACTAGGATCAATAAGTAGCACCATGAGATAGGTGGAGTTTTTCTAATCAAAACAGTATATAACATCATATGTTTTCATTAATCATGCTAGGAATTACATAGGTTCAAAGGTAGCATCATTAATTGAGATTTTGGAGAGCATTTACCCTAATTGGGCCAGGATTGGGCCAAAATCTGGGACCTGGTGCGGACTGGCGGCTCGCAGTCTCCACCCACCACCATGGGGCGACTTTTTATGGTTGGCAATCCCTTTCCATCGCTCTTCATTGTTTGTTTGATTGCCCGCGATCACCTATGGTCATTGACGCCCGCTCGCGGTGCGCTAGTGTTGGCCACAGGAGGTCCACCCTCACTGCCAACCGCCCCGAAGCTGTCGCCCACCACTCATCGTTTTGGCCGACCTTCCTGCCTACAACCTCACCGGAGATTTGTGGTATCGCCACAAGAGTTGGAATCGGACACCAAGGTGGGAAATCTCATCATTTTGGCGACTAAGGGGCTATCCAAACCCTTTCCGGAAAGGCATGGCGCCATGGAGGAAGGAAAAAGGAGAACAACTGAGGAGGGAGATGGAGGGCGTAGAAACATCAAAAGAGAGAGGGGAAATGATGGGAGAGGAGTTTTATAGGCAGTAGGGGTTACAATTTGGCACGAGAAGGAGGAAAAAGAGGCACCCAAAATATGGGTAGGGGTAGGTGGAGGTGTCGGCGGCCACTGCACTGGGGAACAGTACGGACAAGCAAGATGGCTTTTCGGCCATCGGATGAGAGCAAAATCCACAGCTGAAAGGATCCAACAGTCGTGTTATGTGTAGAAGCAAAGCGAGCCATGTGATTGGTCCATAGTTGGGGTCTGGATGCCCAAGGGATCTGGGTGAAGGGCAAGCGAAAATGGGCCGTTCCCACTATAAATTAGGCCCAATAAGGGCTCAAAAACGAATTAAATCAAGATAAAATCAAAGACCAAAAGTAATATTCAATTGGTCATATCCTGAGCTGCGAGGGTCCAATTGAGGTGATTTTTGCACCATTGGAAAGACAATTGAAAACTTCACTCTTTTAAATATACTAGTTTATGCACGTGCTTTGCACGTAAAACTTATATACAAATTATTCTTAAGAGTACACTTGGAAAATTATAAATGTAAAAGTTGTCACTTCCAAAATAACTATCATATAATATAAGAATATTCTTTACAAAAGGTGACAACTATATGATAACTTGATTCTATATTTTTGGAAGCTACAACAAATATTTCTTGAATTTATTTTTTCTAACCAAAATCCGAATTTGTGTTTGCCACAATTTCATTTGAAAAAAAATAATGCAAATATGAATTTCAACACCCTTTTTTTTAATATTGTTCATGATCAAAGATTTCAAAATAATACTTGACCAGTATAACATTATATGTTAGTACGATGATATTATTATATAGGTCAAGTGATGTAATTTTATTCTTATCTTTGAAGGATCTCCAATCGTGTGCTACAAACTTCATACATATAACACTTATAGTGTTGAAGAAAATTGATAACATGTTAACGAAGACATGAAAAAAACCATAATGACATGTTGGTGCTAGTTAAATTAACATATACATTCAACTATAACTAACATGTAATCAAGAGTAGTAAGATGCTAGAAGTGGTAACTTATTTTGTGCTTGTTTTGCTAAGTATGCCATACATATGCCTTAGTAAATAGTCTTTCACACAACGCCATCTTTTCCCACAATACATTTCTTCGAGATGATTAATACCCCTATTTAAACAACTAATTAACATCTAACTAAAAAACAAAATCATTTATCACTTAATTAAATTGGGAGTGGTCGACATATTAGATGGTTGTTTGTGATTCATATATTATTATTGTACTCTTACATAAGATAAAGAATTTGTAAGTAATTATTCACTATATGTCCTTAAAATATAGGAGTGACCAATATGTGAGATTAATATATACATACATTGTTGTCTATTTCATTCGGTATTCATTCTAAAATCATAGTTTCAAATTATCACGTCTAGTCAGATAGTAGAACTGGAATATAAAGTATATGTTTTTTGTGGTTTCAAATGTTATGCATGGTAGTCGTTCAAATTGTTGGTATTCCATATTACACAATTTAATGTCCTCAATTTTTTTTTAAATTTAATAATGATATTATTCAGATGTATACAATGAGTTTTTAGTATTATAGCCTCATTAAAAATTTTATGTATGTTTTGCGCATCTATTGGGCTTTAGTATTTCTTCCACTATTGGTTCCAAGAGTTGTTGGTAGTTTTAATAACATAATGTTATTATATAGTACATTGTGCTAAAATAAATGTTTACTTATCCTTGCCGGTAATAAATGTTGTAACTGAAAAAAGATATGAGAGAAATATTATTTTATCTTAGAATTTAATGCATGACAGAGTACCAAACATTTTAGTCACGTCTCTTTCTCAGTAAAAATTACTATATGCTAATAATGTTTAAGACTGATTCTATGCCTTGGGTATCCCACATGTTCTTGTACGATAATTGAATTTCATGGGCAATTATTTTTTGGAAAAAAAAAAAGTAAGAATGATGGGTAAACGTAATCTTCGTACTTCTAACACAAATGCATATATAAGTGGAATCAAGGAAAGAATCTACAAATTAACTCAAGATCTCATTAAATTTATATAAGGTCAATATCAACGTCTACTTCATTTATTGTCCAACAAAACTCATACGAAAGGTTCTTATTAATGTTTTTTAAACAGTCTAAGCCTAATATTCGAACACGGGCTCTCATTGACTTGATATAATTGTAATATCAATATATTCTACTTCTTTTGTTTCCGAGAAGACTCGTACGAAATACTCCTTAATCTCTTTAAGTAATCTAAATTAGAATTGACGGCAAAGAGGCCCTCGATAGTGGACTTGTAGGAGCACAACATTTCTTCTATCATGAATTGGAATACATCGAGTATGAATTGATGCATAGTATATGGTTTTGTCAAGTAACTATAGCTTTTCCACATTGAGTTCATAACTTAGAGATAGATTTCATCCAACATTTATGAGATTAAATTGGTTGTAGACGATATAAAACAAATTAAGGAAGTGTTTTTAGTGCAATACTTTTGGTTCATATTATTAAAGAAGAAGAAACAAGAATAATTAAATTTATCGTCAAGGTGCATACTAACTCCCAACGTATCTTTACATACACGTGTTATACTTATCCATTTGGTTCTATTCAAATGATACATATATAACTTGAACATAGTGTATGAACCAAAATATGTGTGTTCATAGGCTTGGTACATGTACGTGTGTATTATATATACAATCATGCAAATTTAATACCGTATACCTGACATATTTATTAAAGGTACATGGTAAGAGCATATAGACCCTTTTGTTATTGCATTGTGACATCCACGCCTGCTTATAACTGGCTTAGTAATTTAATGTAGTTATACTCTGTTACCATTGGTTTGATGGGATAAAGCTCGTACATCTTCTCAACAACGTTCCTTCTATAACGTATTGTATCACCAGACAATAAAGGGTGTGTGCTATATGATCAGTCTTCCTGGTAAAATGACAAGGGATTCAATGGATGTACTCAATGTCTAGCTAATTGGAAAGAAGTTTCTAAAAAAAACATAATTGACCTAATTAATAGAGTTAAAAGGAAATCACAGTAATGATTGATACGAAGAAAGTTTCTTAGACCAACTTCATACCGAAATCTTTCTATAGCTTATTAAAGAGATGCAATAAAACTAACTCAAAATATAAGCTAACGAAGATGACAAGATAAATAATCACTTAGTATATGTATCTCCGCAAGTAGAAAAAACTTGAAGCATAATATTGATAGAGGGTATATGAATTTAGCTTATGGAACAAATAAGAAAAAGGTAATTTTCTTACCTTGAAAAGACGACCTGCTTTAGGAATCAACATAGACCCTGGAAATAAAATTACTTAGTGCACTTAGTAATAGAGAAGCTTTCACTTTACGTTGAGTACTTATTTTCTCAAGCATACCATGCAGTCATCTTTGTGGGTATCGTGTCATTGTGTCGTGTGTAACAGGACTTTGT
This sequence comes from Alisma plantago-aquatica, assembly GCA_963693085.1. Taxonomy (NCBI): domain Eukaryota; kingdom Viridiplantae; phylum Streptophyta; class Magnoliopsida; order Alismatales; family Alismataceae; genus Alisma; species Alisma plantago-aquatica. Next base: position 88,732,179 of record OY856410.1, on the reverse strand, counting down.
GTCATGTGAAATTGGACTTGCATGATCTGCGTAACAGTCTAGACTTCTTCCACACCGATCCGTTTAGGGTAATCAGTGGTTGCATGTTCCTACTCCGTAGCCTCTCCGACGTGATCTGATCGTGATGGTGGGGCATGTGTCGTTGGAAAATATCTTGGTCTAACAGCGGCTTCGGACTGCTGAAATTGGGCAAAATCATATAATTGGTGATACCGTAAGGGTTCTTGGCAAGGGGTTTCTGCCGCTGTCATCAGTCGTAATTGCTACGAGCAAGTTTGATTTGCTGTAAAATGATGTAATGGATTGTATTCAATAGCCCGACAAGGAAAACTTTACGTTTGCTTTAACGGAGATGGAAAAATCACGAAGTCCTGCATTCACACGGCCGGTAATACAAAAGCTGCAGATCGCCATCCAGTTCAAAACTGCCGGGTGCCGCAATCCCACGCGCGTCCTGTGCATTTTGTGTCTGTCTTCTTTGACGAAAAACTCATGTACCCCAATATTTATCCATCTTAAACAAACATAAAAAGCCGTTCTACCCAATTCCTGCCAGCCAGCATTTTTGTAAACCTGGACTATGGGAATGCAAGATCTGACGGTAATCAGGCAGAGCCCGGCATTCCAAACGTGCCCTACAAGAGAGGCCATGCTTTTCTACGGCGGTCCTATACCACTATGGTTGTAGGAACGGTACTTCCGCTATGCTATTATTACGGACTGGCTGCATTGTCGCTCCAGCGACATCTTCAAAGAGCAGATTCCAGCGGTTGGAGAATCGATTTTCGGTATATACGATTCAAGCAGAGTAAAGCAAACGAGTAGTCGGCCGAAATTAAAACCTATGACAGAAGATCCTGACGTGTGAGAGAATTCACAATATATGATCCTCGGATGGAGTCCCGGAATTCATCGTCAGTGCTCATCTCGGCTCCTCCACTCGATATTCAAGATAAATCTCCTATCATAGGGTATTGATACGCGACCAGCGTGGTATAGCAACATGAGATCCCAGAAAGCTGAGTGCTTGACATGTGCTGCCCGCACGACGTACGTCTTTGTGAAGAACCACCAGCGCCAGGTCCAATCGGCCATACTGAGGAAGATATACCACATGCTGGGAAGCAAAGGAGAGAAAGCCAGACGGCATGCTTCAACATTGTTCCGTGTTGGTCAATTAAATTGGAGCTGGTGATGACGACAAAAGGGCAGCACCGTGCATGTGCTAGGAAGCAAAGGAGAGGAAGCCAAACGACATAACCATAGTTCTGTGTTGGTCAATTGATTTGGAACCAGTGAGAAAAGGGTAGCACAATCACATGCCCAATGCATAGTATATAGGGCACCGCGCGAAGAGTCCAACCCTACGCAATATCCAAATTAAAGGGAAACATAGCACAAAGAGATGATCTGATTTGTACGGGAAGAGTCCGGACTTTTCACGAGAACTGGGGACGGATACGAGTCACCGTGCTTAGTAGAGTAGAATAGTAGATTAAAAAGAAAGTTGGTGACATTAATTAGGTTCAAAATAACTTGCAAGATAGTGACATGTTAAGGACTTGAAACTTAGTTTCAAAAGCAAAATGGGTGTCACCATATGCACGTGTACACGGGATGAATCAACTGAGTATCAAAACATCTTTCATCATGACATTGAGGGCTAGAATGAGGATCTAGAGTGAATGTGAATTGCACATACATATATGAGGAGAGGGAAAAGTCAAGGTTATCACATCCTTCCCACCATAAAAGGAATTTGATCCCCAAAATTTAAAACAAGTCATTAGAGAGTGTGACTCATATTCCACATCATAGCTAGTCTGGTATTCCTTTGTCATCAAGATATTCCAAAAGCGATTGAGTATCATGGTCAAGGTTGCATTACATTGAACATTGTCTATGTAAGGTTATCACATAGATTGCAAATGTAGAGGGATCATCCCATAGTTCACAACATTGGAGAGACCACGTTTCAGATCAAAAGATATAGAGTTCGTAGAAATAAGAGTAATCATGACTTTCAATTCAATAATCATTTAGGGGTTTAGCCTCTATATTGTCCTAAGTGGGGGTACATTTCCATGATCAAAATTTCCAAAATGACATTTTGAGGCATGCATCATTTTTCAACATTATGGTTTCATCATGAAAATCAAAGTAAGGTCCCCTCTCCTTAGGCCATATGTGGCTTACCCCTAAGTCATAAATTGAGATATTGATATGAGCATAACAACGACAATATCAAATTTGGGAACATGAAAGTCACTAGTCATAAATCAGGGTGATCTCCAATCCAGTATTAGGCAATGATGTGAGTCAAGACATATCAAGATCAAAATCACGAGTCCATAGATCATAGATCAATATGGAGGGTCAATGTTTGGATATCTAGGTCATAGATCCCAACATTTCAAAACTAGATTTATAGGCTTTCTACTAGACCATAGGTTGCTCATCATTTTTTGTCAAATCGAGACATCAAGATCAAGTATCATTATTACCATCAGTGTGACCTATTATGGGCTTAGGTCAAAAGATCAAAGTTGTAAAAAAGGGGTCACCTTTCCATGCTCTAAATAATCATCAAGATGAAGATTTAGAGGGGTCAAATAAGGATGTGTCCTAGCTTAGGGAGTCAAGAGACAAACTTCAACCCTTTCTAGTACATTTAGTCCATATTAATCATGATCATCAAGCATGTATAGAATAGGGAGAGTACCAACTATCAAGTCATATCCTATGAGATCAAGGGTCAAAATCATCATGTGGGCCCAAAGTCTAAGATCTTCATATTTAAGGTCATAAATATTGTTCCCTTCCTTTAAAATCAAAGCAAGGGCATATTTGGAAATCGGGTAGTTGAATAGAGCATTACAAGAGCACGAGTATAATAGGCAAGATCAAGGGTCCTCAATTGTCACGTCATGTCAAACTTGAGATGGAGGCATAGACATCAAATAGGGGGGAGGTGCCCCAGGTATCAGGGTCTTAAAATCAAGATCATGAGTCTAAGAGCATCATTATGTCAAGCATAATCATAGTACATGTCAAAATAGGGGAATATTTTCTTAACTATGTTTGAGGTTTAATCAAATTGGGACATCAAAGGTACTAAATAAATAGGGACCTCATTAAAATGAGGTATAAGGCAGATAACAAGAAGTAAATTCCAAAGAACAAAAAGGATAAGAAACATGTAACAAAGTTTTCAAGAGCATCTTTTAGGTGGATTTAACCATTGTACTTAACAACATTGTAAGGCCTTATATTCGTGTGACAACTTCCAAAGGAAGAGTCAATATGGCAAACTAAGGCATAGCCAATAGTTGCACGTTTCAACCATGAGGGGCCCAAATGATCAAACCCATAGGGTCACCCTATATTCAACCAAGTATTTTTCTCCCCTCCTGGAAACTCAAGGAGGAGTCACTGTGCCTTATGCTCACATCCCATTAGTTGGGTAGGGCACAAGGGTTATTGTACAATGGTTTTCTAGATTAATGTTTGAGGATGATGTTCAACATATAATATATACATCAAAGCCTGAAAAGGATATCATAAGGTCACTTATGTCAAACAATATTCATAGACAAGCATTAAGACTCTACATATACAGCTAGCAACCAAGTCATAACAATAGCAATAATTCAAGAGGGGTAAAAAAATGAACCTTGCAAGAGTAGAGTAAAACCTAGCACCAAGAGATCAAGGTAAGGCCCTCAATGTCAACCTAGAGTACAAGGATATATCTCTCATTAGTATGGAGTGGGATTACCCACATGGACATTCTTAAGAACGTAGGTCCCCTTTTAAACAAGCATGGTTCTAGTCATATCAACATATTCACAAAAGTGCACTACATGGTGCACAACATCATAGGGTTCCTTAGGCTAAGAGAACGTCCATGTTCAGAGTATAATCAAGATAAAAACCAAACTGATATAACAAGATGAGTAAGGGAAATATGTATCCTTAAGAGATTGGTGTGACAAAGTGGATTTTAGCAAAATAATGAGATAATTACTCTTTTGACCTCATTATATTCTCTCATGGTCTCAAATAATTTTTCTTGGCTTCATAATCAATAATGAGACTCAAATCCAAGATATGGTGACCAATGTGGATTTTATACACATTATAACACTTCAAATTAGATAAATTCATCACTTTGTCCAAAGAATCAAATTGGTCAATTTAACTTTGTCTTTTGGTTCTCAAACTTTTTCTATATATTATACACATTTTTGTGATCCAAATTTGAGAACAATTGGACATTCCTACGATTTTCTATGAATTCTTGAAGTTTAGGTGTTGAAAACCCTTCATTTTCCATTTTAATTGATTTTTTCCACATCAGCTATCCAGGGAAAGCATCGGGGGTGCGTTTTGGCCCTTGGATCTGCCTCTCGCGGATCCAGGCCAGATATGATGGTTGGTGTATCATCTTCAACCTCCCGCTGATTGCGGGGAGGTATTAATGCTACCAAAACCAACAATTTAGCGATCTTGACCTCGATTTGAAAATCTGAGCGGAAAAAAACACCCGCCTCATGATTTCAAACTGATCTAGCCCTACTTTGACTGGGTTTCTCGCCTTTTTGTGCCGCCAAAATGACCCCCTCACCTCCCATTCTCATCCTTGCAGCCATGGTTGCTGCTCTGGGTCCTCTACCCTAAAATGCTAGCCCCGAGGCTATAAAAAGGCTCCCAATGACTCGCGGATACCTCACCTTGCTCGAGAAATCCCCATTGCTTGCTGTTTAATCCCCGAGCACCCCTTATCTTCCCTAACTTCACCTCCTTCTGCCATGGCACCGCCGCTGCATAGGACCTCTAGGTGTCTGCTTTCCTCACCATATCGCCTCAATCCGTCGCCGCCATCCAACTCGTGAAGCCTCAGCGATCAGATACGACATGATTGTGGCCTCCATCAGCCTCTCCTGCCCCTAACTCCCCTCCACGCCGACGACCCTGCTCCTCCTCATTTTTGGGCTCGTGAGGACCTGCATGAGGAAGAGAGGATCCCAGACCGGCTGGTCCAGGAAGGAGAGCCCCGGTCCAATCGCTAGTTGAACCAAGGTCTGAAACGAGAAATCAAGTGTGAACCGGCCAATCAAAGGCCTGAACCAAATCCCAAACCAAGTGAGCCACCCCGCCTATGTGGCTCCATCTTGGCCATTCCTGGCGCATCTGACGGCCATCCCTTTTTCAATATAAGGTATTTTACCTCCCTCTCTACTCGAAAATCAATAAATCGTCTTGATCTTGCTTAAATCATATCTAATGCGTCTGAACTCTAAAAATTACAAATAAGCAGTCAATATTTATTAGAAAAATCTAGTGCTTCGTTTAAAAATACTTTTGAGACCAGATTCCAAATGTTGTTTGTTGATATCCCTATATTTGATCTCTTACTTATTTCATTTATTAAATGGATCAATAATGATGTTAATTCTTGGAAAACCTAATATCTGACTCTAATGATTACCTTGAAATACAAATCTAGATCCAATCCAGTTGACTCTTAAAAATGAATCATTAGTGATCTTGATCTATTTTGATTCAATCTTAATTATAATGGATAATGAGTAAATCTTGATATTGATCTTAATCTTGCAAAACCCTTGATATAGTTTTGACCCAGCAATCTGATCTTGAATACAAATGATGTTAGAACAACATGATGATCTAAAGATTTGATGATGACTTGGATAGTGATCATAAATTAGGGTTAACACACATAATAGCCCATTAGGACTAGGTAAGTCATTCACACTCGAATATATTGTATACTTGAAATAATGTTGGACATATTGGAATGTTGATTATAAGTGAATGACCCAACCCTAAGGTTGATAAAGGAAAAGTGTAACCCTAATCTCAAATATTAAAACATGATTTTATGAACATCATGGTCTTGACCTTTGATCCAATCTTGATGATTTAGGATCTGACTCGAAGGGTTGACATATTGATTCAAATATTGATCATACTCGAAATCTTTGGTGAAAGGTACGCTATTATATGACTCCTCCTTGATTGTATTGAAGATACTTTTATGTATCTCTTGATTATATACTTGGATATTTACTTGGATGAGCTATTGTTCCCTATGATTAGTCTTCTGTTTTTCTATATTATATTTTGAAAAACATGAAAACATAAATTGCATGCCCATTATGACTGTCCGTATATTGATAATGATGATGATATTGATAATGTTGACATTGAGTGCAACAACCCCCTCATTTGGAGGTGGGACTTGTACATTGGCCTCCTATGTTCCTATGGTGAGAAGGAGCCTAGTGACCTTCCCCATCGCGTTGGGGTAATGGAGTCACACAAAATTATATAAGCATGCTTCTTGAATTACAGTATAATGGGAACTTGTAATAAAATTTGAATTGTTTGAAAAACTTATCGAATAAATGTTGGTTTTGAAAATTTTTTATTATTCCTTGAATATGAGTCCTTCCAAGTATACTATTTTGTTATAAATTGCTTTGCTTGATTTTGATAGCGTACCGTGCAATTGCATGATTGTGTCTCGATTTTCTTGATTTTAGGCAATACAATGGAATACTGAATAAGATCACTTCCGCACACATACACTCTGATGACAAAGATAAATCAGGTATATCTCCATATTGGGTTAGTATGTCTTTTAATTATCCAGTTTTTGAGTTATTTATTTCTTATTGTATATGCCAGTGTGATAGATCATATTGGGCCACTCAGGGATGGGCGCTTCAATCCTTTTACCACTATCTAGGCAGTGGGATTAGGATTGGGGTAAGAACGGTTCTGTGATAGTTGGCATCAGAGCTTACACACTCCCATATACTTTAAGTAAATAATTTCTCAAGTCTCTTACACCCAAGAAACCCTAAAGTCCATAATGGTGAAAATTGAGGTGTTTAGGCTCAGGGTCCTGGAATAATTTCTCATATCCTTCTTGATGGTGGTTGAGATCCCTCGCTCTACCTGGCCTCAATTGATCCAGAACTGGACCTAAAGGTTCTCTTGAGAAACCTTAGAGAGTCTTCTAGCATCTCATCTCTTCTTTAAGGACAATCCTAAGCCACCCATGTAGATGAAGATTAGGTAGTCTTCTCATCTCATCATGTGGTCCTTTTCATGACCTTTCACCACATGATGTCTCGATTATGGGTAGCTTATGAATGGGAAAAGTAAATATTGCTAAATCTTGAAAGGTGATACCATGATCTGACTTTAATGTGAAAACTTGATTTTGATCAATTAAGCTTGAAAATCAAATACTCACGTATGACTCCTGATATCATGAACACTCAATTTAGCCAAAACGTGACTACATGTTTGCTATGTTTGAGGCCAATATTAATAATTTTGATATGGTGTAATAAGACGGACATATACCTTATACCTTATTGTTGATAAGGTCCCTATTTGATTATGCCCATGTTGCCCTATTGTTGATTAAACCTCAAACATAATTAAGAAAACTCGTATCCTATTTTATACACATCTTGACTATGCTATCAAATGACTAAGTCTAGAACTCACAAAACCATGATGTAAGACTATGATGCAAAAAAAAAGTTTTCTTATTGACCATTGATGCCTTTTTCATACTTGATTTTGATATGATGAACATGGACCTAAACAATGCACCTATTCCAAATTATATGGCTACCTTGATCATGAAAGTAAAGATTTTGCAAATCTTGACACTATTGCCCTATTATCTTGAATTTTGATGTTATGACCTTGTAAAACATGATTTGATCATTGGTACTCTCCCTATTTGAATAAGTTCGATTGATAAAGACTAATGTAGGTAATGTGCTAGATTAGGGTAGTAGTTGACTCATGACTCCCCTAACCTAGGTCACATCCCTATTTTGACTACCTCTATATTTTCATATTGTTGATTATTTAGAGTTTGGAAAGGTATTGCCTTCCACCCTATTTGGATTGGTTGACCTAAACTTAGTAGGTTAAACCCATGGTTGATCCTCGATCTTAAATATTGATTTGATAATGATCTTGATATATGACAATGTTGACTATAACTTGTGGTTTATTTCCTAGATAGACCTAGGTCTAGATCATTCATCAACCTTGGAAACATGATAATGAAATTATGATATTTTTCTTTAATATTGGTTGAATAATGTTACTCAAAATTGGATATAGATGAATGATACCCCCTAAGGTCTAAATAGGAATCTAAACCCTAGCTCCAAAATTTTGGACCTATAACTTTTGATGCTTAAAATCTTGACTCTTGATTTTGATAAATGGACTTGTGACTCATGATTATCAATCTCAATAATGATACAAATCCTATGATCACACTATTTGGACCTTGAGATATATGACTAATGACTCCAAAATCCCAAAGTTTGAAATTTTCGAAATGATGACTATTTTGACTTCTCGATTTATGAGTTAGGGTTTAGCTCCCATTAGGACTAGGGTGGGACATCCCAGTGATTTTGAGCCCAAAAATCATGATATTGAAAGTATGATGTTTTCTTGAAATGTTGAAATGTGAAATGTCAAATCATGGACGCATAACCCACCTAGACCAATGGAGAAGCTAGGACCCCGAGATATTGGGATTGAAAGTCACCTTGTACACGTGAACTCTATTTGTTTGACCTAAAATATGATATGTCCAAATTTGTGATCAATATGATGTTTTCCATATTTGTGACTCATATAATGATTTTGGACAATATATGTGCTGATCTTGATACTCAATTGCTCGATGATGAAATGATGTTAGTACCAAGTTGATTATGATATGGAACATGGAATCTCAATTATGATGATTGTACTAATTGAAGTTTGAGGACATGATTTTGATTTTATATTTGAGAATATTCTAGTAATTGAGGATATGATCTGAATTTGAATAATTCTAACTTTGAGGTTGTTTTGAATTTTGGGGACAAAATTCTTTTTTAAGGAGGGAAGGATGTGACAAAGTGGATTTTAGCAAAATAATGAGATAATTACTCTTTTGATCTCATTATATTCTCTCATGGTCTCACATAATTTTTCTTGGCTTCATAATCAATATTGAGACTCAAATCCAAGATATGGTAACCAATGTGGATTTTATACACATTATAACACTTCAAATTGGATTCATTCATCACTTTGTCCAAAGAATCAAATTTGTCAATTAAACTTTGTCTTTTGGTTCTCAAACTTTTTCTATATATTATACACATTTTTTTGAAGCTTTGGTCCAAATTTGAGAACAATTGGACATTCCTACGATTTTCTATGAATTCTTGAAGTTTAGGTGTTGAAAACCCTTCATTTGCCATTTTAATTGATTTTTTACACATCAGCTATCCAGGGCAAAGCATCGGGGGTGTGTTTTGGCCCTTGGATCTACCTATTGTGGATCCAGGCCAGATCTAATGGTCGCTGTATCACCTTCAACCTCTCGCTGATTGTGGGGAGGTATTAATGCTACCAAAACCAACAATTTAGCGATCTTGACCTCGATTTGAAAATCTGAGCGGACAAAAACACCCGCCTCATGATTTCAAACGGATCTAGCCCTACTTTGACTGGGTTTCTCGCCTTTTTGTGCCGCCAAAATGACCCCCTCGCCTCCCATTCTCATCCTTGCAGCCATGGTTGCTGCTCTGGGTCCTCTACCCTAAAATGCTAGCCCCGAGGCTATAAAAAGGCTCCCAGTGACTCGCAGATACCTCACCTTGCTCGAGAAATCCCCATTGCTTGCTGTTTAATCCCCGAGCACCCCTTATCTTCCCTAAATTCACCTCCTTCTGTCATGGCGCCGCCGCCGCATAGGACCTCTAGGCGTCTGCTTTCCTCACCATATCGCCTCAATCCGTCGCCGCCATCCAACTCGTGAAGCCTCAGCGATCAGATACGACATGATTGTGGCCTCCATCAGCCTCTCCTGTCCCTAACTCCCCTCCACACCGACAACCCTGCTCCTCCTCATTTTTGGGCTCGTGAGGACCTGCATGAGGAAGAGAGGATCGTGGACCGGCTGGTCCAGGAAGGAGAGCCTCGGTCCAATCTTTAGTTGAACCAAGGTCTGAAACGAGAAATCAAGTGTGAACCGGCCAATCAAAGGCCTGAACCAAATCCCAAACCAAGTGAGCCACCCCGCCTATGTGGCTCCATCTTGGCCATTCCTGGCGCATCTGACGGCCATCCCTTTTTCAATATAAGGTATTTTACCTCCCTCTCTACTCGAAAATCAATAAATCGTCTTGATCTTGCTTAAATCATATCTAATGCATCTGAACTCCAAAAATTACAAATAAGTAGTCAATATTGATTAGAAAAATCTAGTGCATCGTTTAAAAATACTTTTGAGACCAGATTACAAATGTTGTTTGTTGATATCCCTATATTTGATCTCTTACTTATTTCATTTATTAAATGGATCAATAATGATGTTAATTCTTGGAAAACCTAATATCTGACTCTAATGATTACCTGGAAATACAAATCTAGATCCAATCTAGTTGACTCTTGAAAATGAATCATTAGTGATCTTGATCTATTTTGATTCAATCTTAATTATAATGGATAATGAGTAAATCTTGATATTGATCTTAATCTTGTAAAACCCTTGATATAGTTTTGACCCAACAATCTGATCTTGAATACAAATGACGTTAGAACAACATGATGATCTAAAGATGATTTGATGATGACTTGGATAGTGATCATAAATTAGGGTTAACACACATAATAGCCCATTAGGACTAGGTAAGTCATTCACACTCAAATATATTGTATACTTGAAATAATGTTGGACATATTGGAATGTTGATTATAAGTGAATGACCCAACCCTAAGGTTGACAAAGGAAAAGTGTAACCCTAATCTCAAATATTAAAACATGATTTTCTGAACATCATGATCTTGACCTTTGATCCAATCTTGATGATTTAGGATCTGACTCGAAGGTTTGACATATTGATTCAAATGTTGATCATACTCGAAATCTTTGGTGAAAGGTACGCTATTATATGACTCCTCCTTGATTGTATTGAAGATACTTTTATGTATCTCTTGATTATATACTTGGCTATTTACTTGGATGATCTATTGTTCCCTATAATTAGTCTTCTATTTTTCTATATTATATTTTGAAAAACATGAAAACATAAATTGCATGCCCATTATGACTGCCCGTATATTGATAATGATGATGATATTGATAATGTTGATAATGTTGATATTGAGTGCAACAACCCCCTCATTTGGAGGTGGGACTTGTACATTGGCCTCCTATGTTCCTATGGTGAGAAGGAGCCTAGTGACCTTCCTCATCGTGTTGGGGTAATGGAGTCACACAAAATTATATAAGCATGCTTCTTGAATTACAATATAATGGGAACTCGTAATAAAATTCGAATTATTTGAAAAACTTATCGAATAAATGTTGGTTTTGAAAATTGTTTATTATTCCTTGAATATGAGTCCTCCCAAGTATACTATTTTGTTATAAATTTATTTGCTTGATTTTGATAGCGTACCGTGCAATTGCATGATTGTGTCTCGATTTTCTTGATTTTAGGCAATACAATGGAATATTGAATAAGATCGCTTCCGCACACATACACTCTGATGACAAAGATAAATCGGGTATATCTCCATATTGGGTTAGTATGTCTTTTGATTATCCAGTTTTTGAGTTATTTATTTCTTATTGTATATGCCAGTGTGATAGATCATATTGGGCCACTCAGGGACATGCGCTTCAATCCTTTTACCACTGTCTAGGCAGTGGGATTGGGATTGGGGTAAGAACGGTTCCGTGACAATTGGTTTCATATTCGGTCATTATAGGTCATAATCATGTCCTAGAGTGAGAAATTAAGATCTTATGATGTTAGCATGGCACAAAAGTATGAGATTTTGATTTTAGATAGCATGAGACATAATCATGACTACTGATTTTTTAGGGTGATGACATTTTATGGGATTTAGAGATCCAAACTTCACAAGTGTTCAAGTTACTTTATATTAATACCCAAAAAGGTAGCTTATGAGTCATAGTACATGAAAGATGACATTAGAGAGCAAGTAAGAAAGCTATATCAGTTGACACTCATTCTAAGGGAATATTAGTTATTGCGGTACCACAAAATAGGGTGAGTAATCATTAGGGTCACATCAAAAACATGGATGATTAAGATTAGATAACTAGATAACAATAGGCCATAAAATAGTAAATCAAGGGATAAAGGAACAAAACTAGGATCAATAAGTAGAACTATGAGATAGTTGGTGTTTTTATGATCAAAACAATATATAACATCATATATTTTCATTAATCATGCTAGGAATTACATAGGTTTGAAGTTAGCATCATTAATTGAGATTTTGGAGGGTATTTACCCTAATTGGGTCAGGATTGGGCCAAAATCTAGGACCTGGCACGGCCTGATAGCTCAGAGTCTCTTCCCACCACCATGGGGCGACTTTTTAGGGTTGGCAATCCCCCTCCATCGCCCGTTATCACCCGTTTGACTGCATGTGATTGCCTGTGGTCACTGACGCCCGCTCGCAGTGTGCTAGCGTCAGCTGCAGGAGGTACACCCTCATTGCCAACTTCCCTGAATCTGCCACCCACTGCTCATCATTCTGGCCTAGCTTCCTTCCTATAACCAACACAGTCATCTGTAGTGACGATGCCCATGAGCTCACTGGAGATCTGTGGTATTGTCACAAGAGTTGGAATCGAACATCAAGGACCCGGTGCCAGGGTCAGGCCCCATCCAGTGGACACACAGTTGGGAAATCTCAACATTTTTGCGGCCAAGGGGCTATCTAAACCCTTGCCAGAAAGGCATGGTTCCATGGAGATAGGAAAAAGGAGAACCACTGAGGAGGGAGTTGGAGGGCGTAGAAACATCGAAAGAGAGAGGGGAAATGATGGGAGATGAGTTTTATAGGAAGTAGGGGTATAAATTTGGCACGAGAAGGAGGGAAGAGAGGCTCCCAAAATTATGGTAGGTGGAAGTGTTGGTGGCCACGATGTTGGTGAACAGTACAGACAAGCAAGGTGGCTTTTTGACCATCAGATGAGAGTAAAATCCATAGCTGAAAGGATCCAATGGTTGCGTTATGTGGAGAAGCAAAGTGAGCCATGTGATTGGTCCATTGTTGGGGTCTGGATCTCCTAAGGGATCTAGGTGAAGGGAAAGGGAAAATGGTCCGTGCCACTGTAAATTAGGCCCAATAAGGGCTCAAAAACGAATTAAATCAAGATAAAATCAATGACCAAAAGTAATATTCAATTGGTCATATCTTGGGCTGTGAGGGTCCAGTTGAGGTGATTTTTGCGTCATTGGAAAGATAACTGAAAGCTTCACACTTTGAAAGATACTAAAAAGAAAGTTTGTGACATTAATTAGGTTAAAAATAACTTTAAATATAGTAAAATGTTAAGGACTTGAAACTTAGGTTCAAAAGAAAAATTGGTGTCACCATAAGACGTTTACACAGGATGAATCAATCGAGCATCAAAACATTTTTCATCATGACATTGAGGGATAGAATGGGGATTTAGAGTGAATGTCAAGAGCACATACATATATCATGAGAGGGAAAAGTCAAGGTTATCACACATACACTTTGTTATGGGTCCACAAATCAAATGATGAGATGTTTTGGGATAGAGGTTGGGATAAAGGATGGGTGCAAAAGATTTGGACCTAAACGGGCTCACATCCTCTCAATCTGGGACAATGTGCCCACTACATCTCAACCATACACTTTTTTATGGGGCCACAAATCAAAGGATTAGATGTTGTAGGACAGAGGTTGGGATAGAGGATGGGTATAGAAGATTTGGACCCAAGAGGTTGGACCACCATGAGTCCAAACCTCCCTCACAAAATGAGAAAAATGGGAGGGGACTATCAACAGATGGGAACTGGGACGGGAATTGTTTTAGAGAGTAAGGGAAACAGCATCCGCACAAGTTTGCAGTCTGCAGATGATCATTCCCCCACGTATATGTATCGGAATCAGGTAAATATATTCTGACATCCCCCCTAAAAAATATTAGAGGGGACAAGATTACATGTAGGCCCAACTCCATACACCCAAAATATCATTACAACTCACGTATTTAATCTATACGTAGTCTACTTCTAATGCATTTACATAGTTTTACAGCAATGTTGGAGGCATTCATAGACTTCCCTTGGTGTCTTCTAGCATTTCTCTCCTCCCAGATATGGTAGCATAGGGCAGCAAACAAAAGATTTTTCTTCACCTCTCTTCCGCACCTAGCAAGCATTCTTCTCGGTTCAGCAATGAGTTGAAGATGAAGTCTAAACTCCCTGCATAAATGGTCCCAAACTTCCTTTGTGAACTTACATTCCCCCACAAGGTGATTGTGGCTTTCTTCCTTATCCTCACATAGCAAGCATACAGTAGATATATCATAATTCCAGCTCTTTATTCTATCAAGAGTGGAGAGAATATGGTGTAGAAATTTATATACACACATGCTCCATTTAGGCACATACCTATCCATCCATATTTATTCTCCCATAGTATCCTTCTCTCTTCTATTACGGGACACTTCCCATAAGCTTATCTTCTTGTCTATGAGCTGCCATCCACCAGAATTATTAGCAATAAACATGTGCTTAATTTGTGGCCATATTACCCTCATGACATTGATGGATCTTGAATACCCTTCTCTTATTTTTGGAATAAAGTCCAGTCCTCTAGGATATCTATCTCTCATCCATTTGCCCCATGTAGATGTGCCTTCTTGGTATGCAATCAGCCTTCTCATGGAACCCCATCTAGCAATATCTCTAGGAGTCTTCAAATTCAGTCCTCCTTCATCCTTAGGAAAAGCTAGCCTGGAATACTTCATAGGGTGGTGCTCGCTTCCCCACCAAAAGTTAGCAATCTTCATTTCAATTCTATCCAAAATAGAGACAGGAATTTCACCTTGTTGTGCCCAAAAAATGAGAAGACCTTCAATAGAAGCTTTGATCAAGGTACTACACCCAACCATAGAAGTCTTTTGTGTAGGCCATCTATTTATTATCTCATCCACTTTATCAATGCAGTCTGTAAAGTCCTTGACTTGAAGGTTTCCACCTGCAAGCGGAAATCCCAAGTATTTGGTTGGGAATATTCCTTTTTCAACCCCCATTGCCTGCGTAAGTCTGGCTTCCACCTGATGGAAATTCTTTGAAAAGAAGATGTGTGTTTTATTTGCATTTATACACAACTCTGTTTGCTTCCCGAAGTCCCTCAGTAAGCCTTTTAGATTTTCCAGGTAATGCTGCTTGGCTTCAATGAACACCAAAACATCATCAGAAAAAATTAAATGTGTCATTACCTTTGTGCCATGTACAGTGTAAGGCTTTATTTCCTTCTCTTCTTCAGCTCACTGCATCCTCCTTGTAAAGTATTCCATAACAATCACAAAAAGAAGGGGGGATAGGGGGTCACCCTGGCGCAGCCCATTGCTGCCCCTAAATAGACTAGCCGACGTGCCATTCACCAGAACTGAGTAACTAGTAGTCCCGACACATTATTTCATCCAGCCAATCCATTGTTCGTTGAAACCCATCTGTTGCAAAATCCACCAAAGTTTATCCCACCGTACACTGTCGTAAGCTTTGGAGACGTCAAGCTTTAAGCAAGCCTTCCTACTACCTCTCATAACATTGTAGTCCAGGAGAAACTCACCAGCAAGAAGAGCACAATCACTAATTCTTTTACCTGTAACAAAAGCTCCTTGATTTGCAGAAACCAGAAAGGGGAGGACCATTTTCAGCCGGGCAGCTAGGATTTTTGCAATAATTTTATATTGTACTGAGCAACAGGCAATGGGCCGGAAATCAGCAAGAGAATACGTAAGTTTCTTCTTCAGAATAAGAACAAGAAAAGAGTGATTAACCTTTCTCACCATATTCCCTCCTTGAAGAAACCAGTCCACATAAGCAAGCAAGTCACCTTTAATAACATCCCAATTTTTCTTGTAAAAGAAAGCATTAAAGCCAACAGACCCCGACGACTTATTGCTTCCAATGCTCCATACAACATCCTTGACCTCCTGTTCATTAGTTCTTCTGGTAAGAATATTATTGTGAGTGCTAGTGAGTTTGAATTTCCAATCAATATCCTCCTGCTCATCAATATTGTCAGAAAACACTTTGTTATACAGAGACGTGTAGAACCCAATTTCCTATTCTTCAAGATCTTCTTGTTTGTTGACAACCATACCTTCAACATTAGTGAGTTCAGAAATAATATTACCTGCCTCTCTCCTTCTAACCGCATAATGATATAGCTTTGTGTTTCTATCTCCATCATCCATCCACTTCTCCTTGCTTCTCTGCCAGAAATTTTTTTCCTCTACCTTCTTTAGATCTTCAAGCATCATTTTTAATTCCCTTTCCTTCTCTATCAAAATAGGATTTAGTGGATCAGTTAACAGTCTTTCTCTAATGTCTTTGCACTCCTGCTTGGTCTCCTTCAACATCTTTGGTATGTTCACCTTTTCTTCTGCCCATTTTTTGATAGCCACCTTGGTGTTTGACAGCTTCTTTGCAAAAATGTACATGGGGTTTCCTGTCATCGGGATACTCCAACTTTGCTTTATGACCTCATCGAACCCTTTCCAGTCTGCCCAGTAGTTTAGAAATCTAAAAGGTCTTCTTTTATGTTTTTTCTCAGTAATAGGAGCATGATCACTAATATCAGAACCTTCAGCCTTTACCTGCACATTAGGAAAAAATTTCAGCCATTCATCATTCACAAGAGCTCTATCAAGCTTTCTTTCTATTCTGTCACCCGGGCCCCTTTCATTATTCCAGGTAAAAATATCCCCACCAACCATTGGTAGCTCAAAAAGACATGATTTATCGATGGCTCGGTTGAAAGCGTCCACTTCAGCATTAATAGCAAGTCTTTTCCCTTTTTTCTCAGCCTGCAACCGCACTGTATTAAAATCACCAATGACCATCTAGGGAAGCGCAGCTTGTTTAGAGATAGAAACCATAGTGTCCCATAGATCCAATCTCACTTTTCCATCATTGTGCCCATAAACAACTGTCAACCACATATGCAAGCCTCCATTATTGACACAGTCCACAGTAATTTGTTGATCTAACATTTGTACTACTGAAAGCTGCCAAGCATTAGGCTTCCACGCCACACAGACTCTAGCAACCCCACCACAATCAACATTGGATATTTTCTCCCATCCTTGCGGAAACAGACATTTGATACTATTTTTATTATGTACCTTTATTTTCATCTCCACCAATGCAACCAGAGAGTGACCACTAGCAGCAATCCACTCTCTAATTTCCTTCTTCTTGTTCCTATCACACCCACCTTTAATATTCCATAAGAGCATGGACATATCAAAGATTTTTGTTGGACCTGGTACGCCTAGGAGGCTCCTTTTCGGCATTCTTGCCCTTCCTTTTCTGTTCATGTTGCTTAGTTACATTTTCCTCCTCAGTGTCTGATTCAGAAAGTGCCCCAAAGCTATTCGTTGTATCCATAATAGCACTAACACCTTGGTTATTGGGAATGCCTACCTTGACCCCTTTTCATCGTGAGCTTAACACAAACTCACCCTCCTCCCTATTATTAGTCTTATCGACTCCTTTGTTGCTGCCAGTCCCTTTATCTTTGGGTGTACGTTGCTCCTCTTCTTCGACTGCATTGCTACTGCTAGTTTCTTTCCCCTTTTGTTGCTCTACCTTGTTCTCATCTGCCTTGTTCTTCTTGATCTCGACACCTTGGGTAGTTGCAGTCGGCTTGGCGGAAGTTGGCTTTTCCTTCAAGACCTGCCCACCCTCCTTGTTGCTGTCCGCTGGTTTCCTGTCACAGTATTCATTAGCGTGCCCGAAAGCCTTGCAGATTGAACATCTCGCTGGCACATGGTCATACTCGACCCTCTCCGGGATGGGTTCTTTTCCCTTCACGTTCAACATAACCTTCCATGGTGTTGGCTTCTCCACCTCTAGTTCTACAATAACCCAGGCTTCATCCGTCTCGAGCAATTGGTCATTGATGTGCAGGACACATCCGACTCCGCTTGCAATCGTCCCCACCACACGCCTGGTCCAGGAGCGTGTGATGGAGTGCACCGTGATCCATGTCGGAATGGTAGAGAAGATGTCCCTCTTGAGTTCATCTCCAAATTAGTAATCCTTCACGATCACCAACTGATGGTCAAACCACCTAGGGCCAGCGTTCAGGGCTTCCTTCTTGTTGGCGTCGTTGACAAACCTCATGAGGAAGATGCCATTTTCTCTAGACAGGAGGTCGAAGGACCCCTTTGGCCTCCACTTGCGCTGAATCCATGCCTTGAGATGAAGATAGTAAGGCCTCCTCCCGAGGACATATATTAACACTGTGAATTCTCAAACATCTCGCATACGTTCAAACTCCTCTGACTCAAGATCGACGTGGATCTCACCCTCCTTGACCGACGGCTTCGGGAAGTCCAAGGACTCATTGGCCGGCGACGCTAGTTTAGTCAGAACCTGGGACCATGCCTTACGGCCGCCCGTAGCTTCCTCCCGCCTAGGGTTCGCCGCTTCCTACTGTCGTTCGGCTCCCGTTTCTTTGTCTCTGTCTTTCTTCTGGTGGCTATGGGTGGTGGTAGGGTTCATGGGATGGGTGTTGGTGGATGTGGTGGGGTGGACATCACCCATCGGAGTGACCGGCGATGTGGGCGTCATGCCTCAGGTCGGCTGCGTTCCGTCGGGAATCGCCAGAGCCTAACGGGGAATGACGCGTGGTTGATATATTTGTATGTATGTATGTATGTATCCCCCACATATATGTATGTATGTATGTATGTATATATATAAATATATATATATATATAAATATATATATATATATATAAATAAATATATATAAATATATATATATAAAGACAGAGAGAGAGTAGGGCTAGAATACACTCAAGTGTACATATCACACAGTACACTCAAGTGGTGTTTGCATACCAATACTATTTTTTTCAATTGTAAACCAATGATCTTCATTGTCATACTATAATTAGGCTACATACAAATTTTGAGTCCATTTGGATGAGTGTTAGTCACTCATCTAAGGGCAATAAAATTGGCACATGAAAGTAATTTGAAATGCATAATTTTTTTGGTCTTCATAACGTGAGCTAAAAATGTCCATATGGGCTCAATTTTTTTATATAAGCTATTCACATATATAAGAAGATCAATGGATTATATTTTAGAAAAAAAGTTGCATCATGAAAAACTACTTGAGTGCATTCTTCTCTGAACACACTTGAGTGTATTCTAGCCTAACAATATATATATATATATATATATATATATATATATATATATATATTGTGTGTGTGTGTTTGTGATTGTGTGTGTGTATGTATGTATGTGTGTATGTGTGTGTGCATGCATGTCTGTGTGTGTTTGTGTGTGTGTACATCAAACTTACACTCTGAGACACTATACACCTCAATCATTTTCAATAATGAAGCGAGTATTTTAGAAATATAAACCATTGATCTTCCTAAATATCTTAAGAACATACTATATAATAAACTTGAGCTCATTTAGACACTTATAGGTCATGCATATAAAAGATGAAAAAGTGAATTCTTGTAACCCGTTCCCTTGCGCCCTCTCGCTCTGGAGATTAGGGTTTTGTAGGAAGTGAACGTCCTCTCCCTCTAGCTTAGGGCTTTCCCTTGCAGGTTCAAGTGCAGGTGGGCTTTGGGTCTCGGCTCCATGGCGAAGGAGCTGGCAGATTGTTATGCGGGACTTAGACTATCAGATGATGAAGAGGCACCGATCGACGATAGTTTGCTGTGCAGCGGCGATGAGGGTGATGACCAGGCGGAGTTGGCGCTTGTGGGGAGGATGCTCACAGACCGATCGTACAACCTCAAAGTGATGGAACGAACACTGGCGCAGGCGTGGGGACTACGTGAAGCAGTGGATTTCAAGAAACTGGAAGGGGAAGCATTTGTCATGCAATTCTCCCATTGGCGGGATAAACAACGGGTGTTGGATGGAGCCCCATGGAATTTTGACGGGCAGATGCTGATGTTCAAGGAAATCAACAAGGAGGAGCACCCGGGACACATGCAAATCAATACGACACCCTTCTAGGTACGGCTCTACGGCCTACCTTTGGGCTACATGGGGGACGTGACGGTGAGGGAAATAGCAGGCTGCGTCGGCGCAGTGATGGCAACGGACAGAGACAGGTCAGGCTGGGACACATCCTTCCGAGTACGTGTGATGATCGACATTACGCGCCCCCTAAGAAGGAATCTTAAATTAAAGGTGAAGAGCGGGCGTGTCGTGGAAGTGGAGATCAAATACGAGCGGCTTGCGATGTTCTTCTTCAATTGCAGCATGCTAGGGCATGTCGACAAGGACTATGAAAGCGATGCGGAGGGAGGCGCCCAACAACTGCGCTGGGGAAGGTGGCTAAGGGCATCGCCGTGGAAGAAAAATCGGGCTGAGGAGGGTAGGGAGGTTGGAGGGGGTGGGGCACACAGGAAGCTTATGTTCAGGAAGAAGGATGTGTCAGAGTCGACGAGTAGAGCGGCAGAGGAGGAAGAAGGCAACAACATTGGGGGGCGAGGGGGGTGATGAAGTGAGAGAGAAGGGGGTGCAGGAGGGGATGAGGGACTAGGGCGAGAGGATGTGGGGAAGCAGCAGGCCGAGCGGGGCAAGGCCGACAACAGGAGGCGGAACATCGCTGGGAGGGGTTGCGACGGACGGAAGGGAGGGGAGGAGCGTGGAGAGGTAACTGGATTTGCAATAGAAGGTCGGGAGGGTGAGCGTAGGGACAGAGAGGTGGAAAGGGGAACGCAGAGGGGGGAGGGACCGGTAAAAGGCACTCGCGGCGAGGGGAAGGAGAAGGTAGTCGATCGAGAGGTAGCCGGGGCAGGGGTGCGTCAACAGCAGATGGACAACACCAGAACTGGATGATTGTCACGAGATCAGGAGAAGCGACGTTACAGCAAAGAAGTTCTGATGGGTCTACAGGGACATGGCTGCTTGAGTGAGGCAGCACCGGAAACGGAGTCGGGGGAGTCAGATGAAGCTCCGTTCGGGGACGTCGAAACAACATATGGCAGTAGACATCAACTAGAGTCGGATAGTGAGACAATTCAGGGTGTGGCACAGTACCAGCACATCGGAGGGCAGATGGATGATCTCGGTATTGCTGAGGACACAACAAAACTCAACTACACAGAGGTGACAGATGTGCATGGGAAAGTGCATGCACCAGGTCACTTGCATGGTGCAGATCGGCAGGAAGGTACTCTCACCACAATGAAAAGAATCTTAACAAGGGCTCAAAGGAAAAAAGAAATTGGGTCCAAAGGGAAAGGGGGAAGCAAGCAGGCCAAAGGGAAAAAACGCCACCAACCGTGGGTCTACAAAATGAGCAGAGGAGTGCGATTGGGAATTCCAGAAGAGGAGGTGGTATGGGAACAAACTACAGGAAAGAGGGGGAGGAATGAAGAGGTTTGCGACATGGACCTTGATGTGCTGCCTATGAAGGATGGAGGGGGAAAAAGACACAGGATGCTTAGTGAGAACACATCGAACAGATTTGGGGTCACCATGACTCAAGTAGCGGAGATTGGCGGAGTCCAATCCCGCGAAGGACAATGAAAATCTTCAGCTGGAACTGTCAGGGATTGGGCGGCCCTGACACGTGCAAATCTCTCTGAGCTTGGGTTTGGAGAGAACGTCCAAACATAGTTTTCGTCATGGAAACTATGATCGCTAACAGGAAACAGGAGGATGTAAAATGCAGCTGTGGGTTCACTGAAGGCTTGTGCATATCAAGCGTAGGGCGGGCAGGTGGCATGGGTTTTTGGTGGAAAGATGCGGACGTGGAGGTGATCAATTATTCTCATAGGCACGTTACAGCTGAGGTAAAGAATAACACAATGGGAACAACATGGAAAGCGGTGGGTATATATGGTTGGGCACAACAGACAGAAAAGTTCAAGACATGGGAGTTGATGAGGAGGATAAAGGGTGAGACAGAGGAGCCTGTTCTTTTCTTCAGGGACTTCAATGAGATTGTGTCAAATGCTGAGAAGAAAGGGGGACCACCCAAAGAAGACAGATTTATACAGGACTTCAGGGATGCTATTGATGACTGTGAGTTGATGGATATCGGCTTTGAAGGAAATGTTTTCACGTGGAAAAGAGGCCTTACTGAGAGAACTCTGGTACAGGAGAGACTTGACAGATTTCTTCCCGATCTTGGCTGGAGGAACCTGTTCACATACTACAGGGTTATACATCTGCCCATTTACGAGTCAGATCATGCTCCAATCATCCTAAAGGCAGATAGGAAGAACAACAATAGGAGGAGGAAAGGGAACTTCATGTTTGAACCTATGTGGGTGGGGGAGGAAAATTGCTCTTCTATTATTAGGGAGGCATGGGAGGCTGCGGCAGGGAGGGAGTTGGGAACAAAGTTGATGCAGTGTAAAGAGAGCCTAATGGTGTGGGCAACTGAGAAGTTTGGTGAAAGGAGAAGGAAGGTGAAGGAGTTGGAGAATGAGCTTAAGGGGTTACAAGCTCTCCCACCGGACCAAAGGAATCTTGACCAGGTGAAGGAAAAATCAAAAGAATTACAATACTGGCTGCAGAAAAATGAGGAATATTGAGCTGCTCAGGCAAGAATAAAAGAACTGAAAGAGGGAGACCAAAACACTGCATACTTCCATCAAAAAGCTTCTAACAGGAGGAGGAGAAATTGTATTGAAGGCTTAGAAGATGAGCAAGGGGTTATGAAGACACAAGAGTGGGATATTACTGCAATAATTATGAAACATTTCACAAACCTGTTCCAAACTAGCAATCCTTCTAATTTTGAGGTGGCTACTAAGGGGTTGCAGGAGAAGATGACGGAGGCACAACGTGAGGAACTGGAGAAGGACATAGAGGATGAGGAAATTTGGGCAGCTCTTAAACAGATGCATCCTAATAAAGCTCCTGGACCGGACGGCATGAAGGCGATGTTTTATCAAAATTATTGGGAGATTGTTGGGAAGGATGTGGCAAGCTACATCAAGGGGTGGTGGAAAGGGGAGGAAAGCATCGGGGAGGTTAACAATACTCTAGTTGTGCTCATTCCAAAGACCGACAATCCAAAGACCATTGGAGAGTTCAGACCGATTAGTCTGTGCAATGTAGTGTACAAAATAGCATCCAAAGTCCTGACGAACCGACTAAAGCCCCTTATGAACTCTATTGTGTCTGAGAATCAAAGTGCTTTCGTTCAAGGTAGAATGATAACAGACAATGCCCTCATTGCATATGAAGTGTTCCATTCTATTAAGAGAGATAAGGGAAGGAAAAAAGGTAGTCTAGCACTGAAATTGGACATGTCCAAAGCATATGATAGAGTGGAGTGGAGTTTTCTTGACGTCACTTTGGAGAAGTTGGGGTTTGGGCAGAAGTGGAGGTCAAAAGTCCAAGAATGCATAATGTCTGTCCAGCACGCCTTTGCTATTAATGGAGATAGGACCCAAAGTTCAAAGCTGGCACGGGGACTTTGCCAGGGTGACCCTCTTTCTCCCTATCTTTTCATTTTATGTGCTGAAGGTTTTTCAACCTTAATCTCTACTGCTACCCATGATGGCCTCCTACATGGCATCAAGCCATGTAGAGGCGCGCCCTGTATCTCACATCTTTTCTTTGCAGATGATAACATCTTGTTTGCTAGAGCAACCACCACGGAATGTCTGAAAATAGCTGAAATTATCAGCCAATATGAACAGGCATCAGGACAAATGATAAATTTCTCTAAGACGGAGGTTGTTTTCAGCAAAGGGGTGAAGGTGGACAAGAAGGCGGAATTGAGACAGCTACTAGGTGTGAGAGTGGTGGACAGACATGCCAGTTATCTGGGTCTCCCGACAGCCATGGGGAGGTCTAAGAAGCAGGTGTTCAGTTTTATTCAGGACAGGATTTGGAGGAAACTCCAAGGGTGGTCAGAAAAACTATTGTCCAAGGCGGGGCGAGAAGTCCTAATCAAAGCAGTAGCTCAATCAATACCCACATACATTATGAGTATTTTTCAGCTACCCATGGGAACCATAGCGGAAATGCAGAGGATGGTGGCTAGATTTTGGTGGGAAGCAAAAGATAAAAAAGGAAGATGTCATGGTTAAGATGGGAAAGAATGTGCAAGACTAAGAGACAAGGGGATCTTGGCTTCAGAGATTTTCAGACCTTTAACCAAGCCCTCCTGGCTAGGCAATTGTGGCGAATAGAAAACAACCCAGAATCCTTAGTGACTAAAGTACTTAAAGCCATGTATTATCCATCATCAACCATTTGGGAAGCTAGAAGGGGATACAATCCCAGTTATTCTTGGAGGAGTCTATGGGGAGCAAAGGCACTGTTAAGGGAAGGGACACAATGGAGGGTAGGCGATGGAACGGAGGTGGATATTTGGGAGGACAACTGGCTGCCGAAAGAAGATGAAACTCTTGCACACTTGAAAGGAGAGGATGGACCAGACTACCGCAAAGTGAGGGAACTGATGATAGAAGAGGGCACGTAATGGGATGTGGATAAAGTCAGAGCTTGTTTTTCGGAACACTATGTTGAAAGAATATGTGCGATCCAACTGAGCTGGAAGCGACCCAAGGACAGTCTTATGTGGTGGCCTTCAAAGGATGGTGACTTTTCGGTACGGTCAGCATACTGGTTGGGATTACTTGGGAAAGAGGAAGCAAGGAACTTTGCGCAGCGACAGGAGGATGGACTTTGGAAGAGGATTTGGCATGTAGGATGGAGTCCGAAAATAGCACACTTTATGTGGAGGACATGCACGGGTTGTCTAGCAACAAGAGGACGTCTATATGACCGCCATTGCCTAGAGGACGGAACTTGTATGTTGTGTGGTGCTGAGAAGGAGACAATACCGCACATGCTCTTTCGTTTCCCCAGTGCGGTGGAGGTTTGGGAGCAAACACCAAGGGGAGTTCAGGCGTGGGTAGATGAAGTTAGGGACGAGGATATAAATGTGGCGGTGGGCGTTGCACTGGACAGGAACTCCATGGAGGAAAAAGTGTTCATGGTGGCAGGTATGTGGACGGCGTGGAGATCAAGATGCATGAGAACGTTCCAAAGTAATGACATAAAGTGTGGGTACATGCTAAGGGGTGCGCTGGTGATGATGAGAAGGGGAGGTCAGTGGCAAAGCGAGACGGGGGGAGAGGTAGGCAACAGACTGGTACGTCAGCAGCAATGGAGGGAGGCGGGCGGCACACCACATGGAGAAGGAATGGGGCGGACAACTACGGTTGGACAGGAAGACAATGAAGAGGAAGGGTGCAGGATTAAAGTGGGTGGAAACGAAACGATGCATGGCAGTTATACTGTTGTTGCGTTGAGTAGTTGAGGTGCCATAGCGGGTAGCAGGTCTGAGAGAGACGTCCATGCAGTGCTGCGGGGGAGCAGTCACGACGTTGAGAGGCCGGGTGGAGGTACAGTTGCAATGGAACGTGACGGGGAGGAGGTCAGTGCCCAGCAAGGAAGGGAGGGGGGCGGTGTCGTGGGGAGAGATGGCGGGAAGAGGGGTGGCTGGACGAAGCCAGTGCAAGGCAGGCGGAAGATTAACGTCGATGGGTCTGTCGGGGAGGACGGGAGAGTGGGAATTGGGTGGGCTGTCAGGGATGATACGAGCAAACTGGTGGAGGTTGCAGGGGAGAAGGCCAGCACAGGGATGAGCGTCGCTATATCGGAGCTGCTAGCCACAAGAGCTGCGATGCAATGGGCAAAGGAGAAAGGATACACCGCCATCGAAGTCGAGACGGATTCCACGGAGGTCATCCATGCATGCACAGGCAAAAAAGAGCACCGGGACTATGTTGGAACTTTGGATGAAGACATCAAACTTTTGATAACTCAGTTTTCTTTCTGTAGTTTGCTTTATGTTAACCATAGATGTAATAGAGTAGCCCATGATGTGGCCAACTTGGCTCGTCGGGGTCATGTAGCTAGGTTTTCTATGTCGAGTCATTTCCCTTTGAGTTTGCTGTCTCTTGTAAACCTTGATTTGATTAGTTAGTAATAGAAACGGGGAACCCCAATCATAGGGTTTCCCGTCCCCCTTTAAAAAAAAAATATAAAAGATGCAAATGTTATGCATTTCAAATTAGTTATGTGTGTGTATATATACATACATACATATACATATATATACATATATATAAACACACACACATATAGAAACACACATAC
The DNA here is from genome assembly GCA_963693085.1 of Alisma plantago-aquatica. Taxonomy (NCBI): domain Eukaryota; kingdom Viridiplantae; phylum Streptophyta; class Magnoliopsida; order Alismatales; family Alismataceae; genus Alisma; species Alisma plantago-aquatica. The sequence continues at coordinate 88,705,894 of OY856410.1, read as the reverse complement.
AAACACAGACATATACATACATGTGTGTCTTTATATATATATATATATATATATATATATATATATATATATATGTGTGTGTGTGTGTGTGTGTGTGTGTATGTGTGTGTGTATGTATATAATGTATATGTGTGTATATATATTTATATTTTTGTGTGTATTTATATATGTGTGTGAATGTCTATATAAATGTGTGTGTGTCTTGCAAGGAACCCACATATAATTGATATGCCTATTATGATTTCCTATGTATATTGATGATGCCTATTTCAACTGACCTCCACCTACATTGATGTTTGTAGGAGGATGTTGACATCCTCCATATGCATTGATGTATGTTGGAATTATGTAGCCAAGAGACCTACCCCTTCTATAATAATATATTTTGGGGTCATGGAGTGATATGATGATGTGTAACCATCATAAAAAATCATTATAAAAACAAAACTTGTTGTATAAAGAAGTACTTGATTGAATGTTGATTATTTCTCTTATACGTCTTGTCAAAAATATTTACAATACCACAAAAACTAATTTATTTGTTTTAAGGGTTTGTCATTTTAATAGTAATTATGGTGTCATGATTTTATTTATTTAGGTAATGGGATACAATGAAGATCTATCTACCGACTCAACAATGGCTATTTGTGATGGGATGAAAGTATTACATCACTTTGGAAATCCATGGGAAACTTAATAATAAATAGGATATAGTGTTTATCTAATGTAGTTTTTTCTTCTTGTAACATTCTTTCTAGTTTGACTTCAGGCACCATATGTAACTCTTTTGGTTCAATTCAATAGACTGATATTTTGTTAGAACAATGTTTGAGATGACATAAGATCATCAGAAGTTGTATTTGGATGCACACATGATATAATTATATTTTTCATTTGAATCATGTTTACCTAAAGATAAGGTCAATCAGATATATTGCAAAGAACAATGGAAACTTCATCTCAGATATGTGGGTTTGTTTGAGATATTGGATCATATCAGGGAATATGTCAAAAAATTGTCCTTTCCCCACAACATAATTTGATGCATGATCTTTTCCATGTATCCAATTGGAAACTATATTAAAGGAACCTAGGGATGTTCTTAATTGTGAACCAGTCATATTGAGGGACACACACATATTCCAAAATGTCCCAGTCAAGATACTTGATCTGTGAATAGTAAACTCCAAGATAAGAAGTTTAATGAGTAAAACATATTTTGAAGCACCACATTAGTGGTGATTCTATATGGGAACTCAAATTTGACATTGAGGAAATGTATGTTGATCTCTTTAAGAATAGATAAATTTCGGGAATGAAATTTCCTTTAAGGAGGTCAAGATGTGATGGAGTTTTCGTACCTTGACTCACATTAATGAGCTTTCCTTGTGTGTACCATACTCTTGTCCTTACATCATTACATACCTTGACTCACATTAATGAGCTTTCCTTGTGTAGTATAATTGAAAGCCTAGGGTTTATTTTGACAATTTGCACAATATTCATAGAAACCTAATTGTGATTTTATGTATTCATTGAAAGGAAGATAATGAGATACAACAATTTCTATGTTTGTATTAATAGGACACACCTATATTTATGGATTTGAGAGTTGTCCAATAACCCAATTACACAATGTGGGACTAATCCCATACATACATAGGAATAGAGTAAAATAATAATGAATAATAAATACTTCTTATTCTAACACTCCCCCTCAAGTCGGTGCATAAATATCATATGCACAAAGCTTTTTACATAAGAATTTGGCTAGACAACCATTAAGGGATTTAGTAAACTGATCTACTATTTGATCTTCTGATCAGGCTGGACTGAGCATGATTTATTGATCTTGTATCTTTTATCAAATTGAATGATAATCAACATCTATGTGTTTAGTTCTTTCATGAAAGGCTAGGTTGGAAGCAATGTGGATTAGTAACTTGGTTATCATAGTGGGGCTCCATTTCCTCAGACTAGATGTACCCAAGTTCTTCTAGGATGTTCTTGGTCCATAAGAAATCACTAGTAGCATGAGCCATAGCCCAATATTCAGATTCAACACTTGATAATTCTATGATAGTTTGCCTTTTACTTTTCCATAATACTAACTTACTTCCCCCAGATACACATTGTCTTGAAATAGACATGCAATCATTAACACGTCTCTCCCAATCAACATCTGAGAATCCATGTACTTTGATATGTCCATGATTTGAGTTTAGTATACCTTTTGCTAGACTCTTCTTCAGATATCTAAGACTTTGAATGATAGACTTCATATGACTAGTATGGGGTTTATCCATAAATTGACTCACCACACTAGAATAAATGGATATATCTAGACGAGTTATAGAAATATAATTAAGTTTTTCAACCAATCTCGTATACCTATATTGATTTTCAAGTGCCCCTGATCCTTATATAACATGATTGTGGGATCCATTGGAATATCCCCATGTTTTGGTCCTTTTTCTTTGTCATATAATATTACCATCCAATATCTAACCACTACAATACACAAAAAGTATTTCAGGAGACCTAATACTTTAGTGTGAAATATACTTTGAAGAAAATGTTTGGGATTTAGAATAATCTATTGATTATCTCCCGTGATAAAAAAATTGTCAACACATACAATAAGGAGGACAATGCTTGAGGACCCTCACAGATAGAATATTGAATGATTAAGATCAGACTGTAGGAGACTGAACTCTAAGACTGTGTGATTGAATATACTAAACCATGCTCATGGAGACTGTATAAGCCCATAGAGTGACTTATGAAGCCTACAAACAAGATGAGACCACCCCCTAAACAAAGAACCTAGAAGGTTTCTCCATATAAATTTCCTCTAACAAGTCACCACAGAGAAAAGCATTCTTAATATCAGTTGATGCAAAGGTCAAGAAAAATGAGCAGTTAAGAAAATAAAAAGTTGAAAATATGACATTTTAGCTTCTGAAGATAAGGTCCTTATCTAGTCTCGTCCATATAGATGAGTATATTCCTTGGCTACTAATTGAGCCTTGAGATGATCAGCGGCACTAGTAGGCCCTAATATCATATAGAAAACCCATATATAGCTAATAGTATCCTCGTCCTTCGTATGAGGGACAAGACTTTACGTGTGATTTTGTTGGAGAGCATTCATCTCATCATCCATAATAAGACACCAGCCTAGGTGATCCATAGAAATATATATAGAAGTAGGAATAATGATATCAGATATAAATGAGATAAAGACTTTGTACCGGATTCAAAAAATTAGTGCATCACTCAAAGAAACAAAAGAACATTCGTTTGGAAATCATGCGAGGGAGATTGATAGTCATATGAAACAAAGTTGGAAATGGGATGAAGAGTAAATAATTGTTTTCCTTTTAAAAGTGTGATAGACATATCAAGAGAACTATTACTAAAGACATGATATCCAGACCGAGTGGTTATTGTAGGAGGGTTTCCATCTACATATTTTAATACTTAATCTAGACTATTCTCCTATGTGTCTGATTCACATTGGACAAGAGAGTCATACGATGAGATCTCAGTAAACATGGGAAGCTATAAATCTTCCTCAAGTTCCCCTATAGATTGAGAATGTCCTAAAAATAGAGTTTCTTTGAAAAAGGTGACATCAATAGAACTATAAATTTTTGTTTCATAAGGTTATAACATATGTATACCTTTTGAGTCATGGAATAACGAAGTAACACACATTTGGAAGCCTTCGAGCTGAGTTTATCCCAATTAGATCCAACACTATGAACAAACCAACACACCCATAAATTTTGGAAGAAGCACTAAAAATGGAATGGTTTGAACAAAGGAGTTGGAATCGTATGCGAATTTTAAAGGTAGACAATGTCATGCGGTTAATGAGGTATGTGGCAGTGAAAACAACATCACCTAGAACACTTCTGGGACTTTCTTATGTATAAGAAGAATATAGTATATTTCAATAATGTGAAAGTTCTTACATATTGCCACCCTATTTTATTGAGGCATGTGTGGTCAAGAGGATTGGTGAAATATCCCTTTTACAAGAACTGATTGAGAGCATGACTAAAATAATCTTTGGCATTATTTTTTTGGTGAATATGAATATGGTGACAAAATTGAGTTTCAATTTCACTATACAAACTCTGGACAATACATAACATCTATGGATGATCTTTCATTAAATAGAACCATGTGACTCTAGATAAGTCATCAATAAAGGAAACAAAATACACATGACCAAGTTTTAAAGGAACCTGACATGGTCCCCAAACATTTGAATGAATAATCTCAAACTTTGACTTAGCACTCATCTAATCCCTAGCCCAAAAGATGGATTGATGATGCATTCCTAACTGAAATGACTCACATTCTAATTTACCAAGACTAAGTAGTTGAGGATGAAGAATCTTGAGTTTGTTCAGAGAAATGTGTCTAAGATGAGTATGAATATGAAGAGGAGTAGCTTCTACACATGCTTTAGAAGTCAGATCAGATAATAGAGAAATGTATATTCATTCATGCCACCAATCACCTTCTATGTCTGGAGGTCCGGTATAACACAATAATCAGGGTCAAATATGATTGAGGATTGAACATAACGAGTTAACTTGGTAATGGAAATGAAATTTTAGGGAGATTCAAGAACAAATAAGGTTGTTAATAGAGTAACGGTAGGTAAGGGTTTTATTGTTCTTGAGATTTATACATGCACTTTTGAACCATTCGCAACGGTGACACATGGTAGTGATGATCTGCTAGTAGATAGGTTATAAATAAGGTTTCTTATACATATAATTTGATGTGTTGCACCCCATTCATGAACCCAAAAAGATGAACATATATTAGAAGCGTGAAATATGCATGCAATATGATCACCAAGATGTTGTACGAAGGAATCCATAGTTGCAACAGAACATAAAGCTTGTTGGGATGCCTTATACTAGTAGAATAGATTATATTCATCATCCTTCACTTGGATTTTCTAAGTTTTAACTCCCATAGTGTATTCATTAGATGCTACATTTAAGGATGGAGTTCTTGCAGGAATTCATATTAGGTTTCTTTATAGTGTGCAATCCTTCCATAATGGGTGCACTCTGGGCAGCCACATCTCTAGGAGGCCTACATATGTGGCCTCGTCATCCTTATCTGACGATAGTGATACCAGTATTGGTATGACTATTTGATGTAGCAAACATAGAGAATTTATCAAAAGAGTTGTGTAGAGCTGGATTTATAAAGGCATAGGAAACTTGCTGATATGCTTCAGCTAATTTAGATGGTTCAAATTCAGCATGGATTTGACTATGTACTCCATGTTAGAGACTATCTAGGAACTCAATTACTATCATATGATCTCTCTATTTATGGAGTTCATTGAGATCCATAGTCAATAGAAGTAAAGAATGGAGATCGTCAGTGATTCAAGCTACTTCCCCAAAATATTGGATTAAAGACTTATCAACCTGTACAAGATTATACATCTCCACATTCATCTCATGCATCCGTGAGATACTAGATTCATACATGATATTAAGGTGATCCCAAACATCCTTAGAATTGTCAATGTGGCTGGTATGATCAGAGACATGCACCTCCATGGAGTTCTATAGAATAGATAGAAGATTTGCATTAGTTTGCTCCCATTGTTTTGAAGTGAGATCTTTGGGAGGACCTTCCTTGAGGTGTTTATACTTCCCTTATCCCTTAAACCAAATATTTAATGAGTGGATCCATTAAGTTAATTTCTTTTCATCACGTTTTTGGGTGGTGATAACTTGATCACGACAAGAAGAGGGACCATTTATACTTTCACATCATCTTTAGACATAATGGAAGCAAACTATTGTCATCATGTGTAGGAATGCTACATGGTATGTATGACTGAAGTGACTGAAGAAGAGATTGTTGAAGACATGGCATGTACAATTATGACATGGAGTGTAGGCATAAACTCACCTTCCACCAACATATATTGTTAAATATCTATACGATGTGTAGCTTGAGTTCTGGATGAGAAACTTGATGCTTCTTGATGATGGCACATAACATTTACGATGTGGAACCCATGTTCTGTGGTGTTGGGGTAGATTTATGGGAAAAACATTTATAAACGTTTATCCCTAGTTTCAAGAATGACCCCTTATAGATATAATCCTCCTTGATGTATATCGAGAGGAGGAGAGATGGGATCTGATCTAGATAAAAAAAGGTGATGATATAGGTGATAGAGATGACTTACACCACAATAGAGATCCAGATCTGATCTAGATGATGGATATGATTTCCATCACAATAGGGATCACTAGTACATTTTTGACCTCTAATGTCATTTTTTTTGACGTCAGTTAAACTAATAAATTGATGCTAGATACCAAACAACATTGGTTGTTTAGCAAAAAAATCACCATAGTTGAAGCCTGACTGATTAAGAAAAGACACATGTACCTCTTTTTCATTAACATTGGTTATATTCCAAGAAAACTGACGTCTAAAGTAACTCATGAAATACAATTTTTTAGGGGAAAATATTTGCTTTCATAAATTTTAAGATGGGTGTCAGTTTTCATTCAATCGACGATAGATGTTATTGTGTATAATGAATTTTCCTCTAAAATACTTTTGATGTCAGTTTCTTCTCTACAAAATTGACATTAATTCACATAAAAACTACAAACATTTGCAAAATTTGTGTCGGTTTTTTGTCAAGAAACCAACATCTTTTTTAGTGTTCTCTCCACGTCCCCATAACAAAATACTCCCCCCAGATTGTACACTAGTGTCAATTTGTTCATATACAACTGAGGACTATTGCTATTACTGGGGATGGTTTTCTTCGTTCAGATTATGGCCTCTTGCACTGACATTTAAGTCACTATGTGTGGTCTTAGTTTTCTAAATGTAACCGACAACTTTCGTTGTTACTGAGGTTGGTTATTTTTGGTTGAGTAAAGGCCTACTCCATTGGTTTTTTTGGAACAAACCAACATTTAAGTGACTATGTGTGGTGTCAATTTTACTCATTCAACTAAAGACTAAAGACTTAGTTGTTGGGTTTTTAATATAACTAATGACTAGATACCACTTAGAACCATGGAATTTCTTTCCCCTTCTCCCATTCTCTATTTTTTGGTTCGCTTGACCTATTTGGTGATTCTGACCTCCATCACCTTTGTCTTCCTCCATAGCTGCAACCGCTCCTCTACTCAAGTTATTGTGTGCTCTCCACTATCCCTAGTGTGCTCACCACCACCACCACTAGATCTCACCATCATTTTTGGATCTTGTTGTTCCCACTGGAGCTCGTGCCATCACTGTTGGAAATCATCATCGTCGTTTCTCGAGCTTGCCTCCATCACTGGAGCTAGCTGTCATTGCCACTACATCTAGCCATCATCTTCGTCATCACATGTTTGGTCGTTTTCGCTCTTTAATTCCATCTAAGAAGGTATGTGCCCTACATTCCTAAGCTTCTTCATTGGACACACATCTTAATGACCCTTTGAATGTCCCCTTTAGACACTAATTGAGAGAGATGGTAGTGGTTTTCTTTATATAATCATTCACAAATAGTCTACTCATTAAGATTTAAAAGTATATGACAGTGATCAACAATATGGTTGTGGTGGTCTAATCATCATCAATGGGGAACTAAGAGCTGTCCTATTTGGTTCCTTTTCCTATGGATTGAATGACATGTATGAAAAATTGGTATTTCCACCCTCAAGCTTGGGATACTATTCTTCATTTTTCCTAATGATTGATTATCTCTCCTTCATATAAGGGATGCACTCTATACTTATCAATAGTTGTAAGCACTATAAGAGGGTTCCTAGTTAGATATGCATAAAATTTTAATCATTAGAGCACTCCTTTCCTTAGATATATCATTTTTTGTTATATCATCCACTTTTTTTTAACAATAAACCAATTTAACTTTATAGATCTTGGAACATGAAATCTAAATATGTAGTTTTAGATTTGTGTTTAATTATATGTTTTGAATGTACTCAATTGCCTCCACAATTGCATATCATCTTTAATAAAGCCTCCCTTGAATGCATCCTTCATATTAGATGTTATAATAATACTCTTTAATGAGATCTTGCATTCCATCCTTATATGTCATAATTATTAAGTGGAAGTTATATGTTAAATCATAAAAATGAAAAATATGGCATCCTAACATGTAATAAAAACTAGATAGGGTGCTAATGTTTCCATGTAATCTTCCAACATGAAAACATTATTTGTTGGGCCAGAACCCATCCAAGATTTATTAATTAGGAGAAAATCTTGGATAGTACCTGGTTTGGGATTATTCTTGAACACTTAATCTCACTTAGGATGTAAGTGTATAATGTGAAAATGGTTTCCAAGATGTTTTGTCAACACTTCCCTATTTGTTCTCTAAGTATGTATGTTGGTGGACATTTACCCATCTACGTCGGTGTACCTGGAGAACTATGGAAAATGTTTCCGAAATTTTCTTGAAAAATGAATACACATTATACACTTACTAGTGATATTAGATGTTCAAGAATGGGATAGGTGGAACACAAATTCATTAATGAACCCTAAACCCTAATTTGTAAACCATAAACCCTAATCTAGTTAACCCTTATCCCTATATCCAAAATTATGAACCTAATCTATCTGTAAATGCTAAACCATAATCATGTAAAGCCTAAATCCTAATACTTGTTTTTGCTTTGATCATAGAATGTATAGATCATGGATGTCCATTCCAAATCACTGCACCCTGAAGTGTATTGTTGGTCTTGACCTATTTCTAAGATTTGTGGAGGAACATAGGAAACAACCTGGAGATAGGTTAAACTATCCATGTAGGCATTGCGGTAGCATTTTGAAAGTCAATGTTGTTGATAAAATAAAAAGTCATGCCATGTGCAATGAGATTATACCAGGATATACATAATGGTATTGGCATGGAGAGAATTCCATGGTGAGATCAGTAGATGTCGATGGTAGTACTTGTGTAGAAGAATAAATTGCCTTCGATGATGTAGATGTGAACGAACTAATCCATGTAGACATGGTTGATGCGATGCTAGATAGTTGTGGGGTAGAGCACATCAATCCATCTTCCTTATTTAGAAACATTGTGCATGATGTTGAGAGACCATTATACTCAGGTTGTACTAGGTTTACGAAGTTGAGTGCTATGTTGAGATTTTATACTTTGAAGGCTAACAATAGATGGAGTAATGAAATCTTCACGTCATTGTTGCCTTTGTTGAAAGAAATTCTTCTAGAGGATCTTGCTCAACTTTATGAGCAACATCATAAAAAGGCAAAAGTAAGGGGTATTGTCATGATGAATAAGTTGATACAACAAAGGGGTAACATAATGAAGTTATTCATTGAGTTTGATCATGTAGGAAATCCTTTTGGAAATAAACACAACTCTTTTATGGCATATCTTGGGGTTCTTACTCGTAGTCATTGTAGTGTAGTAGTAGAATCTTGGCATATAATTGGTAAAAGGAAGAAAGACTTCATATGGAAATTAATATGTGTGAGATATTATCATTTGCAATTATGTTTTTAAAGCTATTTACAATTCTATTTTTAAGAATATTCCCTTAAATATATGAACTTCTGTAGAGCATATATGACCTGGATGAAAGTCTGCATCATAAAAAGGTGATGCAATGTTGTGGTAGGGTATTGAGGAATTATAGGACAACTCTAACAAGTCTATACATACGGGACACTGAGAAGAGGAAGAAGTTAGCCACTATGAAATGGATCTATCTTAACCCAGAGACATGGGGGGTGTTTGTTTCTATGAAAAATACTGATGAATTCAAGGTATTAAGAGTCATTCCCCATTATGAATACATTCTTATGAATTCATTGTTTTACCTTGACCTTGATTGTTATGTTTTACTTATCAATTACTATTTTAATATTGTTACTAAACAACCAACAAGTGATGTTCAAAGAGAAAGGCGAGCTAAGAATGATCTTAACCACATGATGGATCAAGCTGGCTATGCACATCTTTGCCAAAAGCTACTATAGGTGTCTTCTTCTCAATGGCCTACTCCTGGGACTGTTGAGTCCTCTACTACTACTGAACCTCTACTTCTCCATGATCTATGGATATCTGGGAGGAAAAACAAATATGGAGATATACCCAACCTCAAAACTTCTGAGGTGGATGCAAAAATGGTAAAATTCAACTCTCAGATCAATTAGTATTGATGATTGTTATGTTTCACTTACCAATTACTATTGATGATGATTAGAGGGATCTCTATAAGATAAGGAAACTAGGAAAGTTCATCCATGAGGGCATAAGAGATGAATTGATAGCTGCTCTAGGTAACCCTAAGCATCCTTGGTGTGTTAAGACTATAGGAGCTTGTGCAAGTTCAAGAGAGTTATTTTGTCCTTCAGAGCAGACGTGTGAATCTATCAAGAAAGGGGGATTCTCAAAAGAGGATGTAAAATAGTTAGCTGCAAAGGGAATTCAGGAAGCAATGAGCCAGTATCATGCTTCTCAATCAGCTACCCTGACTATAATTCCCCTCCAAGAACATATAAGACAGTAGAAGCAAACCCTATGTTGTCCATAACATGGGTCACTTGTCTTGGAGGAACATTAAAAAACATGATATTCGATAGCAATAAGATAAATGAAACACTATTGGAAATCTTGATTCATACATTGTTCTTTGAAAGAGAAAACTAATCACATAAACTCTCAACCTTGAACTATAATCTAATACATAAAAAGTAGAACAAAAAGGTTCCATAAATCTTCTTTGAAAACTTTATATTGGATCTTCTAAGGTATAGATGGCACCCCACCAAGCTAAGTCTTGGGAACTTCTACTTTGAAGCACTCACTTTGAATACCTTTACTCCTTGATCTAGGGACATCTTGTCCCACGGCCATGTGAAAACAAAGACACACATCACTAAGTGACACTATACATTTTATAAGAACAAAAAATATGCATATATACTTACTTGAGAGAAAATCTTGACATGTATTTAACTTAAGCTTTCCTGATTACACAAATCTTATAGCATGAAGAATTTAGCAGTAAATATATGGACCTCTCTATGATGCCCACTTAAGAACACATGATTTTTAGGAAAGCCCATAATGGCACGAATGCCCATGATTTGGTCAAAAGACCCATAATGACCCCTTGAGGTCCATTATTGGCGATGAAAGCCCATAATTGGAACGAATGCCCACCATAAAGGTCCATAATTTGAGAATCATATAAAACTCATTCAATTCCAATTATCTTAACATTATAATTATCATGAACATGAATTTAATCTTGAACTTTAATCTTCACCATGATGGGATTTCTTCCTCTTAAAACTTGATCTTTAAATCCATTCATCATTGATCATAAGTCATAATTTTTAATATTAATGAGCATGATAACTATAAGACATAGGCTATAGAAACCATCATATAATATATATATGATCTTTATTAGAGCATTGAACTTGAAATTGATTTATAAATCATAAATCATACATAGCATACAATTCAACCAATGTACATATGTATAGTGGCATGACCTGCTTACCTTGGAGAAAAGTAGATCCTATGTTAGTCTCTCTGATCTTGAGTCAAGTCCTAAATTTTGTGAGATTTGTAGAAACCCTAATGTCCAGTAATCAATATACTTTATATCAATTACCATCTTAAATACAATCTAAACCCTAATTTTGGTAAAATATATATTATAATTCTTGAATTAGATACAAGATGATCTTTTTATCCAAAAAGGTTATACTTTACACATTAAAGGACAAAACCAAAACGGTCATGTTGGATAGTACGACCTCAATGGGTAGCATGTCATAGTTGTTGGTTTTATAGATTTAATTATCAATGTACATCATAGTCGTCAGTTGTTTGGTTCACAACTGACACTAAACATCATGATAGGTGTCGATTGTTACCAAACAAACTATGTAGGGTCCTTTACTAGCTACAAATGTGACCTGGTATGGCTCTTACGACGTCGATCTTTTGAAAGAACCAATGCCTAAGACTCCTATCCTTGTTAGTTTCTTTTATCCACACAACTGAGGCTGGATCTATGTCATTGGTTTTGATACCCTCAAAGAACCGACATCTTAGACATGTGGTTGTAGTGTCACACACTTAAGTGTCAGTCTATAATCAACATTATAGGGTTGTTTTAACTGAATATAGAGATAGTTTATTTACTAGTGGATGATGATCTGAATGTGGGTGGTTGAGATAACTTCCAACACAATCGAGATAACAATCTAGTGATCCATGTGAGGGAGATGATTTCCACCACTATAGGGTAGACGACAACAATGGAGATGACTTCCACTGTGAGAAATGAAGAGAAGATGGTGACAGTTTTGAAGATGCTACCTTTGATGATAACAACCATCGGACATCTCTTTCTTTGGGAGTTAGGGCAATGTTTGCTCTAACACCATGTCGATGGATAGATCATGGGGTAGAGCAACTTCTATCTTTGTATTAATAGGGCACACCTATATATATGGATTGGGTGGTGACCAATAACCCAATTACACAATTTGGGACTAATGACATATATAAAAAAGATGAAAATAAAATAATAATGAATAATAAATACGTATTTTCTAATACTATTTAATCACTTAATTAACTAGTGATATATATATTGAATCTCAAACTTTTTAAACAACGTCGTTTCTATCTATCGATGGCTCAAAATTTATCCACTTTATACACTCTCATGAACTACTACGATTTTTCGAAGCTAGATGAGGGAAATTTCCTTATCCCCTCTCTTATTCCCATTCTTCTTGCTCTCCTAACATTTTAATCGATTATTGGTTGAACTATGTCAAGCAGGTTGTGCCATGTTGGTCAAACCTAGACCTACACACGTATCCCTTGAGCTAACACCCATCTCTAAGCCACACAATCAAGATGCGAGACCTTTAGGGTCATCATCTAACTCCTAATTATATAATGGTTGACTAGGATAGATAAGGATCGTTCTTCCTCCTGAAACCTCATCACACCTTTTATTTTCATCTCCCTCCCATTCAAGTCCTCTCCCCATGCAACCCAATCCATGGGTCAATTTTTACCTTTTGGAGACCAAGATACAAAGAACAAATATTTTGGCTTATGTATCTCTCTCTCTGTGTGTGTATGTGTGTGTGTGTGGTGAGAAAAAAAGTAAAACAAACAAAACCTAATTTATTCCACACTAAAAAAGCTCTCTCCATGTCTTTGTGGTGCATACCACTCACCAACATCCTTACGGCCATTTCTATGTTGGACTCAAATATAATTTCCTCCTTCAACCCTTGTGATGCCTTTACACAACTCTCTTTGGGTGTCTTCTCTCATCACCTACTCAAGAAAAATTGAGGGTATCTCCATATCTAAAAGAATCCAACAAACTTGCCTTCATTCTTTCTAGGATGTCAATTTTACTCTCATTTCCTTCTCCCTCCTACTTTAGTATAGTGGAACCACATCCCACATAGGTTGTCTATGTGAGGGAGGGGAACTCCCAGCCACATGATCTCAATCAAAATATGACCAAGACCACATATAACGCTTCTCAATTGCTTGGCCGTGTCAATTCCCCATGAAATTGGATAGGTGAAGGAATTTGACCCCGATAGTTCGGCCATCCCCAATCCACTATAACCCGATCATTCATGGAAAATATTTTTCTAAGAAAATATATTTTCATCCTACTCTACTATAAAATGGTATAAATACCTATATCTTTAAATCTATATAGATAATCCATCCCTGCTTTAAATATACCAGGTACATTGTCTATGTTGATTCTAAAATTGAGAACAATTTAGTAAAAATACTTTTGAAGGCTCAATATCACTTTTATTGCGTTGATGCCTTAGGCTTCATATTTTAATCATTAGTAACTGGATAATAATAAAATATTGTGATTAATATATCGTTGACCATATATCATGACTATATCAGTGTCTGAAATACTTCTTGCAACCTAAATCAGATTGTGTTCTCAATAACACTTGATAATGATAATGATGTCATAGTTGTTGGTGTTGATAATGGTCTTAGGATTAGTTCCTAATTAACACGGCCTAGGTATGATACATTTACTTGATATTGATAATGATGAAGATAATGAAACTGATCTCTAATGCTTGAAATGTTCATAATGAATATATGATACATTGGATCACAGGATGGGTGATTATGTGCTCTGGAGGAGGGTGAATAGTGCTAAAAAGACTTAAACAATATTCATTAGACCTTCAAGAAAAATCACAAGATAAGGTTGCTAATATGGTCATTTGAGTGCAACTAAACATACATAGCAAGGATGAGAGAGATTGAACATGCAGCAGTTAACAAGCTATGTATAGTGGTTCCTTACCACAAACTAGGAGCAAGTCAATCAACTACCTAGAGAGGTCAACTTATAGGATTTTTTAAGCATGTATACTCCTTATATTCACTTATAAGAGTTACAACATATGACCTTCCTTTTCCAGGACAAGGATACCCAGCTTTCCCTTTGAGGGGAAGGGAACTGACAACTTACCAAAGGACTTACCTATCTAACCAAGAGTATCCTACCTCACCATGGACTTACCCACTTTGCACCGAGTCTTCTGCCTTCACCAAGGACTTACCCACTCTTGCACAATTCTTCTAGCTTTGAGGAATTACCCACTCTTCTTGGATCTTCCGCCTTTGACTTCACCTTCACCAAGGAGAATCTTTCACCAAAGGATGCCTTCCCTTATTTTTCTTCACCTCTCTTAGCTATGAGAGAAAGCCTTCATCTTCATCTTCATGGTAGAAATAAGAGATTGGGAGGTGGAGGAAATGAGAGCCTCACAAGATATACATGTAGGACTAGCTCTCTTAAAAATCTCATACTCACTCTAATGGATGTAGTAAGTGATTAATCTTAGAGAAAGGAGGTTGTATGATGCATTCAGATATAGAATAGGGACTTTCAAAGTGCATGTCTAACCATAGGATCCTATTTATAGTTGGGGATGCCCAATAGCCTTCAGGAACACTTAAGGACAAATACTAGCTATTTGGAATGTTGCAGTGGATATGTTTTTTAGTTTTGCAACATGAAATGGCTAGAAACACTTGTTTGCACTTTTTTGTACAGTCAGATCAGTCAAGTTTATTTTTTGGAAACTCGTCCAAATACACTATTTGACAAAGCAGATTTGAACAATCGTTCAAGTTTATCCTATATGAAACTCGACGGATCACTTAAATCGGCTTTGTCCAGTACAGGGATCGATGAAGTTATATGAGTGGCAAACTCAAACGAACCTTGACATTATTAAAATCCATCAAGAGACCAGTTGAATTTGTAACTTGACTAAAAAACAACCTATAATGTATTTTGGAAAATGTCATAAAAGTGCTTAAATATGCAATTTAAGCGGTCCTAATTTTTTATAAGCTTAATTACAAGTCATACTATCATTACAAGTGATTTAAAACATGATTCTAATGGATTTACATCATATCTACAAAAGTGCACTTGCATTGATTTTGACTTGTCTTTCCTCCAAGTTAGGATGCACAAGTTAGGGCATTTGGAATGTGTCTATACCTATTCTAAAATCACTCAAGTAGAAGAATTATACACAAATAATTGGAATGGTTTCATCAACATCAAAATAAGGGTTTAGTCAAGTTATACCTTGAGTCGACATTTACTAAGTTGACCATGAGTCAACATTCTCCCCCTTTTTGAAGATGATAAACCATTCCATTGATGTATTGAAAGCATTTAAGTAAAATTATACCTTTAGAGAAACCAAGGGGTTTCAGTAGAGTTGAGTTCATATGACCCCCCTCAATTGATGCTAATGGAGTTCTCATACTTCCCCTCAATTGATGTCATTTCTCCTTCTCCATTTTTCATAAGAGACATGCTTCTCCTCTTCATGTAAGAGATACCTTCTCACTACCTTTCATAAGAAGACATGCTTTCTCCCCCATTATCATTTCATAAATTGGGGGTATGAAGAGATAAGAGACACCACTTGCTAAAAGAAAGGAGATAAAAAATGCTATAGATGAGAGTAGAAGAGAAAAACTAGGGACTTTTCCAAGTGTAGTATGTAAAGAAAATTAAGACAATTATTAGAACAAACCATAATGTAATTCTAGCAAAGATAAAGGCAAGATAAAGTGTTGTAGAAAAATAATGAATCACAATTTTGACCCTCAAGATGACAGAAGTTGCCCAAAAAGTGTCAGGGCTCATGGAAAAGAAATGAGCCCTGCTCAGAAGGTTGTTTTTGCATAAAAACACTAGTCTTGCATCAAAATATGACACTAGAACAAAATATTCATAAATTCCAAGGATGCTCCAATTTCTACATACAATGTATCTCTATATATCCTAAATCATAATGATATTCAAGAAACTCAAGATAGTAGATATGCAATTCAAGGAACAAACTTGAGCAAGTATGAAACAAAATACAAGCATGGGATATAGTTGAATACCACTTGATGAAAATATAAGGAAGGCTAGAAACTACATATATAAGAACTACTAGTAGATGATATCACAAGTTAAGACTACTAGTAGGATCTAGATCAAAGTAAAAGATACACAAGTTAAATAACAATCTATGAGTAGATGTAGATATATATATACAAACACAAAGACATGCTATTTCAAAAGCATGAAAGGATATAACTCACTAGTAAATATACATCATTACCAAATGATGATTACCACTAAGAACCTCAACGTTGTATCCAAACTAGAAATACAACTATGTAGATGTAGCAAGTTTGAGCACAACTAAATCATTTTAAGACACAACCAGAGATCCAAAGAGATCATCATCAAAACTAGCAAAACAACTCAAAGTAAGTAATTGCAATATATAGAAATACCACTAGTGGGTACCAAATAATAGCAATTTGAAAGATAGAGTTCTAAGCAAGATAGGAAATTTAAAGCATGGCTATATACATTTATGAAGGTACCAAGGGAGTGCCAACTAATACGGCTATTGGTTGAGAAAATATACTTGAGAGGGAAATTCTAATTCAATAATCCAACTTTGTATTTTGTGCATGGTGTTATTGGTTGAGTTACTGACAGGACAAACTTGACTGACAATAGTTGTTGGCAACACCCATTGGTGCCTATCGGTCGAGTTTCTGTCAGGACAAAATTGATCGACAACGTTGTTGTCAAACAACACACACACACACACACACACACACACACACACACACACACACACACACACACATATATATATATATATATATATATATATATATATATATATGAAAAACATATTTAGAGATAATATAAAAATATAAATAATATTCAAACATGTGTAAGCAAGATAGTAATGCACTGTGAATGCATTAGAAATAGTTTTTTTAGTAAGAAAGTGATGAGAATCACACTATATCACTTTTGACTCAAAAACAATATGTAAAGTGCACACTAACTTTACTAAAACACACTATGGTTGGATATGAACAAGAATAACATTACCTTTGTGCTTACCATTTCTTTTCCACTTGTTGCCATTTCTTCTTACATGTGGATTGAGAAGTCAATTTGCAAATCCATAGCTCATATTAATCTATCTACAAGAAGAAATATGAACTAGTCCTCAATCATGTTTTTGGGTCTAGAGGGATTAGCTTAGAAACCAAAGTCCTAATGCTCTTGGGTGCTTTCCTAAAAGGACAACAGTTAGAATAACGACCAATTTTATTTCAATAGTTGCATGTGCCGATAGTCTTGGAACTAGAGGATTCTCCATGATAGGTTGGAGGTCCTTTACCTTTGTTGTTACTTTCACTACCATCATACCCTAAACCATGTCTACCTAGGATATCATTAAAATTCTTTTTTCCAACTAAGAAACTTTTCAAAGAAGATCTCAAACTATGATTATCATGCATGAGAAAAGTAATAGTGGAAGATAATTGATTCATGTCATCTCTATCATGCATAATATCATTTTCTAAGAAAAGAGCTTTAGTCAAATAATAATATGTATCAATATGAAGAGAAGAAACATTATTCTCTCTACTAGTAAAACCAAAACAAGATTCAAGGACATTGATTTCAGCAAGCAAGGAAGAAGTTTCATTTTCAGACATAGTAATCTTAGAATGATAGATCCTATTTTAGATTCTAAATCTTGCAAAGACAAATCTTTTTTATTATTTTCAGATCTAATACCATCAATATCATGCATTAGAGAATAAAAAATATTAGTATACTCTTCATTAGAACTAGGTATAAGAGGTTGAGCTTCTAGAAATCTCTTATCAATCAAATTAACATTTTCAAGTTTAAGAGAATCTACTTGGCTAAGATAAGCATTGTTTTCATCAAGCAAGCAAATATTAGAATTTTCAAGATCATCTAATTCTTCATGCAAATTATCAACAATTCTAGCAAGCTTTTTCTTTTTCTTTTTCTTTCTTGAAGACTTAAAAGAGGCACAAGTATCATGAATAATAGCAATTAAAGATTCTTTATCTAAAGATTTAGAATTTACCTCATTTGAGTCTTCACTTGTTGAGGCCATAAGAGAAAAATGACATTCTACTTCATCGCTAAAGTTTGAGCTAGATCCTCCACTTGATTCTTCTCATGATCTTGATTTGTAGGAGACTCAAGCTTGAGTTGGAGGAGTCACTTGAGATTTTTCTCCATTTCTCCTTCTTCTTATACTTCTCTTCTATTCTCTTTTGATGATGGATCTTTTTGCTTTGTGGACAATCTTCCTTGATGTGACCCTTCTTTCCACACTTGAAGCACCAGATAGAGGAGGAAGACTTGCCTTTGTAGAGTCTACCCTTAGAGTAAATGGACTCTTCTTCAACTTGAGAGGATGGAGAGGCTTGACCAACAATATATATAATGTGTGCTTTGATTTAAGCCTTCTTCATTCTCTTGAGCTCTTTTTCTTCTTCTCTTTCTTCTTCATATTTCTTTTCAAGTTTGGATTCATGGGCTTGTAGGTTTCCTATGAGTTGTTCAATGGGATCTCACCAAGAGACTTTATTTCTTCAATGGAGGTCACCTTGAGCTCACATCTTTTGGGAAGAGTTCTAAGGATTTTTGAGTTGATCTCTCCTCTACCCATAGGATGACCTAGAACGACAAGACCATTTATAATAATGTTGAGCTTTGAGTACATCTTGGCTATCCTCTCCTTCTTCCCAATCTTGAAGTTTTCAAGAAGGCCCTTGATTGTGTCGACTTTGCTTTCCTACACTTGTGGAGTACCCTCATAAGTGATGCATGGATTTCTCCATACTCCATAGGTTGTTTCACAAGAAGAAATCTGGTTGAATTCGGTGGGGGTCATGGAGGTATAGAGGATGTTGATGGCTCTTGCATTCAAGGTTGTTTTCTTCAAGGTAGCTTCATCCCATTCTTCTATCTTTGTCTCTGATAGCTTGTATGTATAGTCCACCATTTTCCATAGCTCAAGACTTGATTGTTGGATGTAGAATTGAATCCTTCTTTTCCAATAAAGTAATTTGCACCCTTCAAAGATTGGAATGTTGATGAGGTACTTCTGACCTTGATAATCACCCATCTTCCCATTCTTATGGAAGTATGCTTGAAGAAGACCCGCTCTAATATCAGTTGTTGGATATAAAGATGGATGATTATGTGCTCTAGAGGGGGTGAATAGAGCTAAACACACTTAAACAAAATTTGTTATACCTTTAAGATAAATCACAAGATAAGGTTGCTAAAATGGGAATTTGAGTGCAACTAAGCATACATAGAAAGGATAAGAAATATTGAACATGCACCAATTAACAAGATATGTAGAATGGTTCCATACTCCAAGCTAGGAGCAAGTTAGTCCACTACCTAGAGAAATCAACCTCTAGGATTTCTTTACAATGTCTACTTCTTATATTCACTGATAAGAGTTACAACATATGACCTTTCTTTTCCGGGACAAGGATATCCATCCTTACTTTTGAGGGGAAGGGGGCCAAAAACCTACCAAAGGACTTACATGTCCAACCAAGAGTCTACTACCTCACCAAGGACTTACCCACTTTATATCGAGTCTTCCGCCTTCACCAAGTACTTACCCACTCTTACAAAAGTCTTTCGCTTTTGTGAAATTACCCACTCTTCTTGGATCTTCCGCCTTTGACTTCATCATTGCCAAGTAGAATCTTTCACAAAGGGATGCCTTCCCTTGTTCTTCTTCACCTCTCTTATCCAAGAGAGAGAACCTTCATCTTCATGGTAGAAATGAGAGATTGGAAGGTGGATGAAATGAGAGCCTCAAAGGATATACATGTAGGACTAGCTCTCTTACAAATCTCCTACTCACTCTAATGGATGTAGCAAGTGATTAAGCTTAGGGAGAGAGAGGAGGATGTTTCATGCACTCTAATATAGAATAGCGACCTTCATAGTGTATGGCTAACCATGAGATGAAGCCCAAGGGGTCCTGTTTATAGTTGGGGATTCCCACTAGCCTTAGGGAACCCTTAAGGATGAATATTATTCATTTGAGATGTTGCAATGGATATTTTTTTGAGTTTTGTAACATTGCAACGGCTAGCAACACTTTTCTTCACTTTTTTGTACAGTTCAATCGGTCCAATTTATTTTTGGGAAACTCAACCGAATGCACTATTCGACAAAGCAGATTTGAACAATTGGTCGAGTTAATCTTGAATGAAACTTGAATGATCACTTAAATTAGTTTTATCTAGTACATGACCGGTCGAGTTCTATGAGTGGTAAACTCGACCAAACCATGACATTCTCAAAATCCATCAAGGGACCGGTCGAGTATGTAACACGAGCAAAAAACAGCCTGTGATGGATTTTGGAAAATGTCATTAAAGTGCTTAAATATTTGATTTATGTGGTCTTGATTTTTTCTAAGCTTAATTACAAGTCATACAATCATTTCAAGTGATTTACAACATGATTTTAATGGATTTACTTCATATTCCACAAAAGTACACTTGCATTGATTTTTCCAAGTTAGGATGCACAAGTTAGGGTATTTGGAGTGTGTCTATACCTATTCTAAAATCACTCAAGTAGAAGCATTAGACAAAAATAATTGGAATGGTTTAATCATCATCAAAACAAGGGTTTTGTCAATTTAGACTTTGTCAACATTGGCTAAATTGACCTTAAGTCAGCGTGATCACATCTAGGGTTAATATATGAACTAATCACTCTAACCATGGTCATAGTTACCCATTATATCTTGATACCCTAAACATTGATTTTTGAATCCATATGTTGCATACTAAGGTATTTGCTTTGAATCATGGCCACAAAACTCTCTAGTTCTACATATACTCTTGAATCTCAACAAGGTACGCCTATCCTCCTATTTAAATAGATTAGTGGTAATGATAATAAACTTATATGTACTCTCTTCCTTATTATAGGCTTATGTATTTGTTTTGGATACAACACTCCCTACTGATATAATTTTTCATTGTCAAACACCATTGTATAGATACCATGTGTATCATCAGTTAAAATAACCCTATAACATCAGTTTTGTACCGACACATATGTGGGAGACACTACAGTTAAGCGCCTACAACATCGATTTTTTGGGAATGCAAAAACTGGCAACATAGACCCGACCTCAGTTGATATGATTAAATCAACCAACAACTTGAGTGACGAGTCAGCGCTCTGTGTCGTCAGTTTTCGTTCCAAAATCGATGTTGTACTACCATTCCAGGTAACATTTTTAAATGATAAAACTTTCTATGTCATCAGTTTATATATAAAAAAAATCAATGTCGAGTATAACTGCGTGGTCAGTTTCCCACCACAATTGATGTTGCAATCCAACTATTAGCATGATTATGTTGTTCATCATGACCATTTTAAATGGTCCTATCATGTTGTTATAGTATAAAAACCAATGATTAATACCTACAATGTCGGTCTTATGGTAAAAATTGATGATTGTCTAACTGTATAGTAGGATGTAGAACCTGCATTTCATTAGAACTTTAGGTTGCATCATGCGTTCAACTTAACAACACACCAGCATACCTATAAAATTTGTAGTAACGAACACACAATCCACCCACATATAAGATTCATTCTCCAATTCCATTCTCATGATATGAACAAATACAATTCTCATTGTATTAGATGATCTTCAAATTCATTCACACACTTGTCTATATAGCTCATTCAC
This sequence comes from Alisma plantago-aquatica, assembly GCA_963693085.1. Lineage (NCBI taxonomy): Eukaryota > Viridiplantae > Streptophyta > Magnoliopsida > Alismatales > Alismataceae > Alisma > Alisma plantago-aquatica. The sequence continues at coordinate 88,683,652 of OY856410.1, read as the reverse complement.
ATATGCACCAATTCAAAATTCCATGACATGTACAAACAAAATTTACATTGCATTCGTTCATCTTCACATTCATTCACACACATGTATATACTCATCATTCACATATGCATCAATAATTCACTCGCCTCAAATTTAAAATTGCAAGAAGCCATAAAACCATATGTATATTGAAATAATTCATGACACCAAAGTACAAAAAACTCATATTTTCTCCCTATAAAATTCAAAATTTACTTCCTTAAAGAAGGTGTGTGCCCATTATTCACGTATCTCATCTATCTCTTTTTTCATATAGGGAAGCTACAAAGAGAATGACATAATAATGAGATTGTTTTGATATTTTCATATTATCAAATGAGACTATTTGCTTATGATTATCTAGATTATATATTGATTACATTTTGTATATAGTGGATGTCTAGTGACTCATGTCTGACAATCAGGTCTATATACCGCATCACATAGTATCTGCATGCCCAACCATTATCTTATACATATCACTATAAATTTACCACCATACAAAGCATTAATAAATATAAGTAAGCATAGTTGGCATAAATATGCATTGGAGTAAAAAAAACTACATCAACATTCTTCCAACTTAACACTTTCTTTTTCTTATCTACCTTTCCTCTAGCCTTGTTGAATTCTTTTAAACCTCTATAAGTTAATGTAACACATTGAATTGAACTAGTAAATAATCATGTAATTAATGATGTAGAAATTAATATATTTTGACAAATATCAAAATTTACTCACTTGAATAATTCCTATTTCATTTGGTGTCCCCCATTGTCTATTTTTCCACCCTTAGGATCTAGATAATATGTAGTTAGTATCTTAGGGACAATTACCAACAACACCCAATGATTATTTTTGAGTAAAAAGAAGGCAAATAAAAGAAAACTCAAAATTAACAATGAAATGTAATTCTTAAGTCAAAATTATAAGCAAACCAACTCAAACTTACTCAACATTAGAAGGAGCTATAATCAAACACTTCCTCACATTACCAAAATATGTAAATGTCGTGGAGCAGTATTCAGTGACAGATATTGTGTCTTTATGTACATGTCTAATCAATGATGGAATTTGAAATGCCACATGGGGTAGTGTGAACTCTGTACACACCCTATATAAGGAGCTATAAAATTTAATAATGTACGTATTAATATATAAGAAAATAGATAAGCAACTATAAAATTTATATAATGTATGCATTAATATATAAGAAAATAGATCAACCTATATGAAACTAGGTATTTAGACAAAAGATCTCACCATATATAAAGTTCTGTGACAGTTGCATTCAATCAAGAATAAGTAAACATCTTCATAACATCCTACAAAAATACACAAGAATCATGAGCTTGACCTGCAGTGTCGTCCTTAATATTGACCATCATAGGCGATCCTTCTTCAAAGATTCCTAGCCATACTACCAACCCCCATTAATTAGGACATAGCGGGTAGAATAGGTCCTTTGTAACCCAAATAGGTAATTGAATATCTATATGAAGAAGTGTAGTACATTAACTGTAGGGGTTTTCTTAGGTGATATGCCCTACATATAAATTTTTTAATATCAGTTGTCAATTATATACAAATAAAAATACAATGAAAACTTAACATACCTCAATATAGACAACTCGTGCTTTGGGTCACACAACCACGCCACCTTCTATGTCACCTATCATTTTGTTGTCACGGTGGCCATATGGTAGTTTTGTCTCTTTTCAAGCATCGTAGACAAGCCATGGTGTCATGTCAATCGCATCGGTAGGCGATCGAGTATATATCATGAATCATGTCACCTAGAAGGCATGAGTAAGCCTCTCCTAATGCAACAACATGTCCTTATAGTAAAATACGACATGGCCTCAAGTCCTAAAAATTTATATATATTGTTATACATATAATTAAACACAAACTTATTCTACGAATAAATTTGAAAGACTACTATATCACAGAAAAACTTATAGTAGACATGCTAGTTGGTGGGTCCATATGACTACTCCCAACCACCTCTATCGTAGGGGGGGTACCTCGTATGAAGACTAGGGTACCATAGGTACTGTCAAAGGATTAGAATGAGAAGCATGTTTCTATCTCATTGCTTCCTCTATTCCCTTGGAAATCATCTCTTTTACCTTCTCTTATGAGAATCCTACTTTCTGGATAGATTTGTGCATATGCTCTAATGGCCTAAAGATGTATCTTATACCAACTCCAGTGTTAGTAGCCCTAACTATGACAATGTGGAATTTTGCATAAGTTTGAATTAAATCTAATTTTGCCCTCATTATACACACTTATGGTCCCAATTCATTTTTCTTTCCTACATAATCAGAGTTGAGACTCAAATACAAAATATGGTGAACAATGTGAACTTTATACACATTATAACACCTTATATTTGATTAATTCATCACTTTGTCCAAAGAAGAAAATTGATCCATTAAACTTCATCTTTTTGTTCTCAAACTTTATATAAATGTTCTCCACATTTTTGTAAAGCTATGGTCCAAATTTTAGCTCATTTGAACATTCCTACAATTTTCTATGAATTCTTGAAGTTAATGGGTTAAAAACCTCATTATTTGCTCTTTTATTAGTTTTGCCATGTCAGCAATCCATGGGGTGTGTAAGGGGGGCGATTTAGGGCCCTTGGATTTTCCCCTCGCAGACCAAGGACCAATCTGACGGCCACTGGTCATCTCCTACCTCCTGCAATCAGTGGGGAGGAGTAAATGAGGACCCGATTGAGAGATCTCACGCTCTTGACTACGATTCAAAATTCTGAGCGAGCCAAAACCCCCGCCTCACAAATTCAAACTCGAAAAGGCCTACTTTGACCATCATACATGCTATGTTCAGCCACCTAAACATTTCCATTGCTTGCCCTTCTCCTTTCGGCGGCCATGGCTGCTACCTCAACTTTTCTTAGCCCTAAACCTAGCCCTCAATGCTATATAAACCCCCCAAGGATCGCATACACCACACCAAACGATGAGACCCTTTCCTTGCATATGCCCTCACCCCAATTGCCTTGATTTCCCTCCCCGACCTTCTTGCTTCTGTGTGACACCACCACATAGACAGATTGGGTATGTCCTCCTCACAGTGTCGGGCCACCACCTAAGATGTTTGTCCACTTCGTGAGATCACGCCGATCACATACGACACCTCCCCAGCCTCCCTCGATCACTACTGCTCCCAAATCCCCCCCTTCCTGTGAGGTCCTCCACTTCTATTGCAGGCTCGCATGAGTACTATCTGAACAGGAGAAGGTCCCCAAACCGCTCGGTCCAAGAAGGACCCAAGCAGGTCCAAGGCTCGGTCAAATCACTAGTGAACAGGCCACTCAAGAGTGTGAACCGACCCTTTTAGCCTCTGAACTGGACCGCCAAGCAAGGAGGCTGCCTCGCCTATGTGGACAAATATTGGTCGTCCTTTACACATCAAACAACCCCTCTTTTCCCAATTAAAGGTATTTTTGCTCCCTCTCTGCTCAAAAATCAAATAACTGGATGAATCTTGCTTTAATCGTAGAAAATGCATGATGACTCCAAATAATTCGAATAAACAGTCAATATTGATCAGAAAAATCCAATGAATCTATTAAAAATACTTTTGGAACCTATTTCGTTATGGATCTTTCTGATATCCCTATACTTGAACACTTTCTTAGTTAGGTTATCAAATGATTCAATGATGATCTCTAATCCTTGGAAACCCTAGATTTGGACTCTAATGATTATCTTGTAACCTATATCTAATATATTTGAATCATCTACTCTTGAAAATGAATCATTAGTAATCTAGATCTATTTACATGATTCAATCTTGATTATAATCTTCATGATCTTAATCTTGCAAAACCCTTTATATATTTTGACCCATCAATCTGATCTTGAAATTTGAATTAGTTATCATGATGATAATCTAGATATGTGATGATGACTTGAATATTAATCATTAGGTTTACACAGATGATCCTAGGAAACCTAAGTAGGTAATATACACTTGGAATATTATTGACACTTGAATAATGTTAGACATATTGAAATATTATGGACCATAAGTGGATCACCTAACCCTAAGGTTGACCTAGGAAAATGTAACCCTAATCTCAAATATTGAAACATGATCTCCAAATATCATGATCCTAACCCTTGATCCAAACATTGTGTTTTAGGATCTAACTCAAAGGGTTAACCTATTACTAGATGATCTATGCTGGAAATCCTCGGTGAAAGGTACACTATTATATAACTCCTCCTTGATTGTATTGAAGATACTTTTATGTGTCTATTGACTGTATACTTGGCTACTTATTTGGATGAGCTAATGTTCCCTATGATTAGTCTTCGGTTTTTCTATACTATATTTTGAAAAACTTGAAAACATAAATTGCATGTCCATTATGATTGCTCGTATATTGATAATGTTGATAATGTTGATATTGAGTGCAACAACCCCCTCATTTGAAAGTGGGATTTGTACATTGGCCTCCTATGTTCCTATGGTGAGAAGGAGACTAGTGACCTTCCCCATCACGTTGGGGTAATAGAGTCACACAAAATATATAAGCATGCTTCTCGAATTACAGCATAATGGGAACTCGTAATAAAAACTAAATCGTTGAATAACAAACTTTTGTCGAATATTGGTTTTGGAAATCATTTGTTATTCTTTTGAAATATAAGTCCTGCCAAGTACACTTAATTTCTTATAAACTATTTTACTTGATTTTGATAGTGTATCGTGTAATTGCATGATTGTGTCTTGATTGGAGGCAGTAAAAATGGAATACTGAATAAGATTTCTTCCGCACTCTACATACTCTGATGACAAAGATAAATTAGAAAAATCTCCATATTGGGTTAGTTTGTTCTTTGTATTTTTAGTTTTTGAGTTAATTTTTTTTATTGTATATGCCAGTGTGTTAGATCCTATCGGGCCACTCAGAGACGGGCACTTCAATCCATTTACCACTGTCTATGTAGTGGGATTGGGATTGGGGTAAGAATGGTTCTATGACAGTTGGTATCAGAGCTTACACACTCCCGTATACTATAAGTAAATAATTTCTCAAGTCTCTTACACCCACGAAACCCTAAAGTTCGTAATGGTGAAAATTGAGGTGTCTAGGCTAGGGGTCCTAACATAATTTCTCCTATCCATTTTCATGGTGGCTGAGATCCCCCGCTCTACCTGGCCTTAATTGATCCAGAACTGGACCTAAAGATTTTTTGTGAAACCCTGGAGAGTCTTCTAGCATCTCATCTCTTCTTTAAGGACTATCCTAAGCCACACATGTAGATGAAGATTAGGTAGTTTCTCATCTCATCATGTGGTCTTTCTCATGACCTTTCACCACATGATTTCTCGATTATGGGTAGCTTACACATGGGGAAAATGAATATCGCTAAATCTTGAAAGTTGATACCATGATCTGACCTAAATTTGAAAACTCAATTTTGATCAATTAATTTTGAAACCAAATACTCATGTATGATCCCTAATATCAAGAACACTCAAATTAGCTAAAACTTGACTATATGCTTCCTATGTTGAGGTAAATCTTGATTTGGTAAAATAAGAATGACTTATACCTTATTTTTGATAAGGTCCCTATTTGATTAAGCCCATGTTGCCCTATTGTTGATGAAACTTCGAACATAGTTAAGTACACTCGTATCCTATTTTTATACACATCTTCACCATGCTATCATGTGACTAAGCCTAAGACTCACAAAATCATGATGTAAGGCCTATGATGCAAAAAGTAGTTTTCCTATTGACCATTGATGCCTTTTGCAATCTCAATTTTGATATGATGATGACGGGCCTAGATTTTTAACTATTATGCTCTAATTACTTGAATGCAAAATTCAAATCCTCTATTTCCAAATTATATCACTACCTTCATCATGAAAGGAAAGGAATGCAAATATTAACTTGACTTTGTAAAATCTTGACATTATTGCCCTATTATGATCTTGAATTTTGATCTCATTACCTTATGGAATATTATTTAATCATTGACACTCTCCCTATTTCTTAAATAGTATGAAACTATAAATGTAACATACTCTTACCTCGACCTATGTGATTAAAAGACTCACAAATCAATATACCTTGCAGATGGCCCCACAAACCCATAGTAAAAAAGCAAGATCCCTTAGAACCAATGATGATCAAGGAGAAAGGATTGATAAAAGGAAGATTGATCAAGAAAAAGTCAAGGATGATATAGAAAAATGAAAAAGACCTAGGCTCGATGATGATAATAGTGACGATGCTTGGGAAATGCAAAACAAGTTACTAATGGATACCATGACAAAGTGGGTGAGATACACAACATCAATAATTCCTGGAGGAGTCCAAGTCACCATGACTGCCTTTACCCCTACATCCAAGCTTATAGTCATGGAGATATAGCCAAAAATAGAAGTTGGGATTTTAAAGGAGGACATGTGCAATCACAACCTTTGAAGTCACCACTACATCGAGATTTTGATATGGAAATTATGTAACTCTTTGTAACTTATCCTTTTTGAAATAAAACCTTGTACTCACTATAGTTTGAGAAATGGAAATGTGATTCTTTTTTGGAACCTATCTTTGGATTTGAAAATTCGAGTCTGGTTTGAATTTTGACTCCCATACTCAAATCTTGAATTTTGACTTGATCATGTTGACCTACAAATGGTCTATCCATTGTTGTAATACTAGACTCAAAATCATGAGAGCTTGACTAGTTGTATTTTGAGGATTGTAAAATTGAAAATATGTATAGGGTTAACTTCCTAAAACGACCTAGGTCCAGACCATTCACCCACCTCGAATATACTTGATAAAGAAATTGATATTGAAATCTTGATAATGTTGCTAGATTGTTGATATGGGTGAATGATCACACCGGTGGTCTGGTTAGGAATAAAAACCCTAGACTTGTATGTTTGGAACTCAAAATATGAATATTTGAATCTTGACTCTTGAATAACAAACTTGTTAGTGAATGACCCTTTTGGTCTATGACACTTAATCTCGACAATCTCAATTTCAAACATGATTTGAGAGTGAACTCAATTGGTGAACTTTGATCTTTGACCCCCATATTAATCAATGCAATTTATGACAGACTATTGATGAATGATAATGTTGAGGACATCATTTTTATTATACATTCATGGTTGTGCTAGTAATTGAGGATAAGATCTGGATTTGGATAATTCTAAAGGTTGTTTGAATTTTGGGGATAAAATTTCTTTTTAAGGAGGGAAGGATGTGACAAAGTGAAATTTTGCATAAGTTTGAATTAAATCCAATTTTGCCCTCATTATACTCACTTATGGTCCTAATTCATTTTTCTTTTCTACATAATCAAAGTTGAGACTCAAATACAAAATATGGTGAACAATGTGAACTTTATACACATTATAACACCTTATATTCGATTAATTCATCACTTTGTCCAAAGAAGCAAATTGATCCATTAAACTTCATCTTTTTGTTCTCAAACTTTTTTATAAATGTTCTCCACATTTTTGTGAATCTATGGTCCAAATGTTAGCTCATTTGGACATTCCTACAATTTTCTATGAATTCTTGAAGTTAATGGGTTAAAAACCCTTTTATTTGCTCTTTTATTGGCTTTGCCATGTCAGCAATCTGTGGGGTGTGTAAGGGGGATGATTCAGGACCCTTGGATCTTCCCCTCATGGATCAAGGCCCAATCTAACGGCCACTAGTCATCTCCTACTTGCCGCAATCAGCAGGGAGGAGTAAATGAGGACCTGATTGAGAGATCTCGCGCTTTTGACTACGATTCAAAATTATGAGCGAGCCAAAACCCCCGCCTCAAAAATTCGAACTCAACAAGCCCTATTTTGACCAGCATACATGCTCTATTCGACCACCTAAACGTTTCCCTTGCTTGCCCTTCTCCTTCCGACGACCATGGCTGCTACCTCAACTTTTCTTAGCCCTAAACATAACCCTCAATGCTATATAAACCCCCCAAGGATCACATACACCACACCAAGCAATGAGACCCTTTCCTTGCTCATGCCCTCAGCCCCAAATGCCTTGATTTCCCTCCCTGACCTTCTTTCTTATGTGTGTCACCACCACAGAGCCCAGATTGGGCGTCTCCTCCTTACAACGTTGGGCCACCACCAAAGATGTTTGTCCACTTTGCGAGATCACGTTGATCACGTACGGTGCCTCCCCATCCTCCCTCGATCACTGCTACTCCCAAATCCCCCCCTTTCTGGCAAGGTCATCTGCCTCTATTGTAGGCTCACATGAGTAGTGTCCGAAGAGGAGAAGGTCCCCAGACCGCTTGGTCCAAGAAGGACCCAAGCAGGTCCAAGGCCCGGTCAAATCGCCAGTGAACCGACCACTCACGAGTGTGAACCGAACCTTTTAGCCTCTGAACCAGACCACCAAGCAAGGAGGTTGCCTCGCCTATGTGGACAAATCTTGGCTGTCCTTTACACATTGAACGCCCCTCATTTCCCAATTAAAGGTATTTTGGCTCCCTCTCTGCTCAAAAATCAAATAACTGGATGAATCTTACTTTAATTGTAGAAAATGCATGCAGACTCCAAATAATTCGAGTAAATAGTCAATCTTGATCAGAAAAATCCAATAAATCGATTAAAAATACTTTTGGAACCTATTTCGTTATGGATCTGTCTGATATCCCTATACTTGAACTCTTTCTTAGTTAGTTTATCAAATGATTCAATGATGATGTCTAATCCTTGGAAACCCGAGATTTGGACTCTAATGATTATCTTATAACCTAGATATAATATATTTGAATCATCTATTCTTGAAAATGAATCATTAGTAATCTAGATCTATTTACATGATTAAATCTTTATTATAATTTTTATGATCTTAATCTTGCAAAACCCTTGATATATTTTGACCCATCAATCTGATCTTGAAATTTGAATTAGTTATCATGATGATAATCTATAAATGTGATGATGATTTGAATATTGATCATTAGGGTTTACACATATGATCCTAGGAAACCTAAGTAGGTCATCCACACTTGGAATATTCTTGACACTTTAATAATGTTAGACATATCGAAATATTATGGACCGTAAGTGGATCACCTAACCCTAAGGTTGCCCTAGGAAAATGTAACACTAATCTCAAATATTGAAACATGATCTCCAAATATCATGATCCTGACCCTTGATCCAAATATTGTGTTTTAGGATCTAACTCGAAGGTTTGACCTATTACTAGATGATCTGTACTTGAAATCCTCAGTGAATGGTACACTATTATATAACTCCTCCTTGATTGTATTGAAGATACTTTTATGTATCTCTTAACTTTATACTTGGCTTCTTATTTGGATGAGCTAATGTTCCCTATGATTAGTCCTCTATTTTTCTATACTATATTTTGAAAAACATGAAAACATAAATTGCATGCCCATTATGACTGCTCGTATATTGATAATAATGATGATATTGATAATGTTGATAATGTTGATATTGAGTGCAACAACCCCCTCATTTGAAGGTGGGACTTGTACATTGGCCTCCTATATTCCTATGGTGAGAAGGAGACTAGTGACCTTCCCCATCGCATCGGGGTAATAGAGTCACACAAAATATATAAGCATGCTTCTCGATTTATAACATAATGGGAACTCGTAATAAAAACTGAAACGTTTAATAACAAACTTTTGTCGAATATTGGTTTTGGAAATCATTTGTTATTCTTTTAAAATATAAGTCTTGTCAAGTATACTTAACTTCTTATAAACTATTTTACTTGATGTTGATAGCATACCGTGCAATTGCATGATTGTGTCTTGATTTTCTTGATTTTAGGTAATACAAATGGAAAACTGAATAAGAACGCTTCCACACTCTACATATTCTAATTACAAAGATAAATTGGAAAAATCTCCATATTGGGTTAGTTTGTTCTTTGTATTTTTATTTTTTGAGTTATTATTTTTTATTGTATATGCTAGTGTGTTAGATCCTACCGGGCCACTCAGGGATGGGCGCTTCAATCCCTTTACCACTGTCTAGGTAGTGGGATTGGGATTGGGGTAAGAACGGTTCTGTGACACTAACACACTCAAGATGCTCTGGATTATCTAGAGCAACTATTAATTTATCCCTTCTGCCCTCAGGAATGAACTTTCCTTCTTTTCTTTGCTTGTAGAATTCCCACTAATCATCATCAATAGTAATTGGTGAGTAAAATATAACAATCAAGGTCAATGTAAAACATGACAATCATCAATAGTAATTGCTCTGAGAGTTGAATTTTATCATTTTTGCAGCCACCTCAGCAGTTGCAAGATTGGGTATTTCTCCAGATTGGGTTTGCCTTGTAATTGTCAACTCCTCGTGGAGAGGTAGAGGTGCAATAGTAGTATATGACTTAGTCATCCCAATAGTAGGTTGATGAGAATAAGTTTCTTCTGGTCTCTATTTGTGAGGTCAAACAATAAAATATAAGTGATAAAGAATGTAAATGCACTAATTAATTTTGAAAAATAAAATGCATGCCTCTTGTATTGATTGGATCTTTGATCAATTAACATTCCTTCTATGTGATCTTCACACATATATAAGTCAGTGTTAGATTCAACATTTAGTGTTAGCAAGCCAACTGAGAATAGACTAGATTCATCATACTTATCATAGCACTCTTCTTCATCTATAGGATATGTAGTGAACTGTCTTCTACCATAAAGAACAACCGACCATTTTTCATTTGCAGGATCATCAATAAGAATACTTGCTTCACTTGTGGTGCCATTATGAATGGTTGACCCTTCTTGCCAATCTTATCAAAATTTGCTAATGTGAAAACCGATTCATTCACTACAACTCCTTTGGTTTTATATAGTCAAACTCCCATATGAATTCAATGATACCATAATATGATATTTTAGCTTCACATGAGCTCTTATTCTTGCACTAGAAAAATACAATGAAGACACTTGAAGGGCGACCCCACTATTTTGTTCAACACTCTTATCATCTTGATGTTTTTGTAATATGAAAATTCATTATGTCAAACACTTCATAAGGCATAACACTCATTTTTGGATTAAAGGCAAGTCACTTTATATTTTTAGCAATACAATTGGTCTTTGAGATAGTTAACGTAAGAGTTTATCTTCAAACGACCTAATAAATATCTTATTATGCTCTCCAAAAGGCCACTAAATTTTCTCAAGGATATTTTGTCTTCATGAAATTGGTATGCTTGGTGATATAAATACTCACTTCATCAATGCTATGTAAAATATAAAAGTGTGCTTGATCTTAGATATTCTGACTAATTACTTTCACGCATGCTCCTAAAGTCCCTTTTCCTGAATAGTCCTCAATATTCTTATTTCTAGGAGCTTCATTACAATATAAAAATTATTTGAAAAAGTCCATAACATCCCTAGACACATAACCCTCAATAATACTCTCTATAGGCCGGTGATGGTTTTAAACATCACCTTTCAAACACTCAGGATACATTCAATGCAAGAAAATTGGTCCTTCCCTAGTCAAATGGACAACAAGATGGATCATGATATCAAAATATGGAGGAAAATATATCTCAAGCTGGCACAAGGTAACAACCACTTCTCTTTGCAACTTATCAAGATTCTCATTGTCACTAACTTTATTGCATAGAGTGTTGAAGACGAAACAAAGCCTGCTGATTACAAGCCTTACTTGATTTAGAAGTATAGATCGAATAGTCATAGGAAATATTTGTTGCATGAGAGTGTGACAATTTGAGATTTGAGACCTACCAAATTTAGATCCTTTATTGATACCATCTACATATATTGGAAGAGTATCCTTGTGGTACCTCAATATTAAGCAAGCAGTCGCAAAAATTCTCTTCTCCTATCTTGACAATGTGTAACAAGATGAGGTAAATATGTTTTTCAATCGTACTAACTTTTTTTGTTAATATTTTCATTATGCCCATTTCATGTAGTTCCATTTTGGATTTGATATCATCTTTAGTCTTGCCTAGCATATTCAACAGAGTACCAATGATGCTATCACAGACATTTTTCTCAACATTCATGGCATTAATATAATGGCTAACTTCCAAAGAACTCCAATAAGAAAGATCTTGGAATATTGATATCATTTGGTATAAAGATTTGTCAATTTATGTGGAAATAGTACATTGTGATCTCTTACTGAATGCATTGAGAAAGTCTTCTACTCTTTCATAAACAACCTCCCCTGATATAGGTTTAGGGGCATCATTCCTCATTCAATCCATTGAATGCCTTTCGAAACCTTTAGTAAGGATAGAATTTTGGAAGAAACCTTTGATGATGAAGATCTACAGTACTACCTCCATGTTTTATTTGTATTGAATCAATATTCTTCTCACGTATAGGGCATGCTTTGGATCCTTTTACATTGTATCCAGGCAAATTCTCATATGTTGGAAAGTCATAAATAGTGCAAAACAACATAGTGTGAAAACAAAATGTCTCTCTACATGAAGAATCATAGGTCATCACACCTTCTTCATAGAGTTTCTTTAATTCATCAATCATAGGTTCAAGATAAATATCGATATCATTTCCAAGTTGTTGGGCCTGATATCAACAATGACAACATTATGTACTTATTTTTCATTCACAACCATGAGGAGGATTGTATATATCAATCATAACAGGACAAGTGCTATGTTGTCTTCTCAGTGTGCCATATGAATTCATCCCATATGTACAAATCCCAAGTCTTAGATTCCTGACTTCTTCACCAAATTCAGGGTACAATAAGTCAATATTATTTCATTGTGGGGAATCAGATGCATGTTGTAGGAACCCATCATTATTTTTTTCCTTTGCATGCCACTTTAAATTTTGTGCATCCTTGGTATTGTCAAATAAGCATTAAAACCACGGTATTATAGGTAGATACCACGTCACCTTGGAAGGAGAGCTAGTTTTTGACTTCCCCGAAGTCGTCATTCTATACCTTAACTCCCCACATTTTGGACAATCTTTCAAATCTCTATAGTCTTTTTGAAATAACACACAGTCATTCAGTTATGCATGTATCTTCTTAGCATATGTTCCCATTGGGCACAACATTTTGTCTAATTTGTATGTTGAGATTGGAAGCTTGTTGTCTTTAGGAAGAATTTCTATCAAGAAAGACAATAATGACTTGAAGGTTTTTTTGTTCCATCTATTGTTGACCTTTAGAGTGTATAATCTCAACACATCGCTCAACTTCGTGAACTTAGTAAAACCTAAGTATAACAATCTCACATCATCATGTAAAATGCTTCTAAATAAGAAAGGTGGATTAGTGCTCTCTATCCCACAACTATCTAGAATCGAATCTACATCATCGTAATTGGGTTATTCGCATCTACATCATCGTTAGTGATTTCTTTTTCAACACAAATATTGCTATCAACATCTACTGATCTCATAGTGGGAATCTCTCCATGCTAGTACCATTTTTTATAGCCATGTACAATCATGTTGCACACAACATGACTTTTGATTTTGTCAACAGTGTTGACTTGCAAGTTATTGTTTTAATTCATACATGGATGATAGAACCTATCTCTAGGTCATTTCCTATGCTCCTCCTTAAATCTTATGAACTAATCAAGACCGACAATAAACTCCAGGGTGCAATGATTTGGAATGGATATCCATGATATATCCATTTTATGATCAAAGAGGAAACTAGTATTGAATCAGGTGCTAATCATTTAGGGTTTAAGTAAAAGGGTTTGTCATTTAGGATTTATCATCTAGATATACATATTTAGAGAATTAGGGGTGTCATTTAGGGTTTATCATTTAGGGATAGGGATAATGGTATACATATTAGCGTTAATTAGGGTTTACATATTAGGATTTAGGGTTGATGGTTAGAAATTAGGCTTTATAGTTCAGTAATGAATTTGTTTTACCACCTATCCCATTTTTGAACACCTAATGTCACTAGTAAGCATATAATGTGTATTCATTTTTCAAGAAAATTTCAATAGTATTTCCCCACAGTTCTTCGAGTACACCAATGTAAATGGGAAAATATCCACCTACATATGTACTTAGAGAATAGACGGGAAAGCACATTAATGGGAAGACATTAAAATTGAAAATGGTATGTATATACTTTAGGTTAAATACCTATGATTTCAGTTCAAATTAGGTTAATTCGGGAAAATTATTTTATTCATAAACATGCATGTACTTAAAAACCAAACAAGCATGTAACATCACTAATTTAATTCATTCTACCATTTGGATTAGTTCACCCATGCATATTATAGCATAATAAGGCATGTAATACTAGCTTAAGAATGTAAAGAATAACAAGTATTAAAAATCATGCTATCATCGTTCATTTAAGAACAAAGCACCAATTCAATAAACATATAATAAAAAACCAAATAGAAAACAAAAATGCACCTAAATGGAGTAGGTTAAGGCAGACCACAAGGGAGGAGGGAGTAGTTTTGGCAAATGCAGAGAAAGACGGTGTCCAAGCTCCAAGCAACAGTAGTAGCAAGCAGATATGGTGGAATAGTTGACCACTTCGACGAAGGAAGAGAGCAAAAGCAAGAGCGATGGCATTAGAGAGCTCCAACAGATGGTGACGGGAGCTCTAGCAATGATTATGATGGTGTTAGAATGAGCAGGACCAGTAGAGTGGTGACAGTGATAGAATCACCGGAGTTAATTATTGGGGGAGCATTGAAATAGAGATTGATGAAAAGGCTATTTTTTGGGTGCTATTATGTTAAACATAGTCATCAATTTCTAGAAAAACCCAACGACCAAGGACATAGTCATTGGTTGCATATACAAAACATACAACACACTCTATACTATGTCGTTAATTCTTGCTAATGAAACAACGACAAAAAACTTTTTCCCAATAAAAAAATGTCACCCACACTAAGAATTTAGTTGTGGATTTGGAAATAAAACTAACACCCACACTAAGGACTTAGTTGTAGGTTCCTAGTAGAGAAACTGACGATAAAAGCCCTTACTCCAATGAAAAGGTACCACAATCACTATGGATTTAGTCATTGATTTCTGAGAGGCAAACCGACAATATAGAGCAAGGAATCCTATGTCATAATTTTTCTATTAAAAAACCAACCTCATGGGTAAAAAAAATTACAATAGAAAAGATGTACAACGTCATTTTCTCTATAACAAACCAACGTCAGAGGTATTTTAGAGGGAAATTTTATTTTATGAGAAAGGGTACGTCATCAATTTTTCAACAACCAATGCTAACCTAAATTTTTTTGGAGGCAAACGTTTTGTAGAAAATTTGAATTTTATAGGTTACCTAGGGTGTCAATTTTGTAAACATATAAGTGACGTTATAGAAAAAGTGGTATCCATGTTTTTTCTTAATTGATATGACTTGATCAATAGTGACGTTTGTGCTTTACAACAGATGTTGTAGGTGTCATGGTGTCAGTTTTTCTTTGCAACCAATGTCAAGAAAAGTGACACTAGAGGTCAAAAATATACTAGTACACAACACACACACACACACACACACATATATATATATGTATATATATATACACACACACACACACATAATACACGCATTATATATACAAAAATACACATATACACACACATAACTAAGGTTAGTTACCCATGATTCTATTTTGTAACAGGAAGGATAGAATGATTATAAGACAACAAAAATTGTAATGGCATTGTCAAACTTTGTAACAAAAGACTCATTTAGTAATCTAATGCTAAAATTTTACAATTTTGTCATAGGTATTGTTTTTGCTAGTTTTGGCGGGACAAAAAAAATTCACTTTTTATTTACAAAAAGAGTCTTTCTGTTATAATATTTTTCATCTTATTAAATTATAACCCTTTCTATTATAAAGTAGATCCACGGGTAACTAAAGCTAATCACAAGTGTGGGCAACAAATATATCTCCATATATATAGACATATATGATTATATATATATATATATATATATATATATATATATATATATGGGTGTTTATTTAATACCCATGCGGGTAGCCTGGATTTCGCTACCCGACAGCCAAAAAAGTAACTATTTAGACCAGAAAAGTAATTCTGCTATCAAAAAAAGAACTATATTGATCAAAAAGTAACTATTCGACTAAAAAATTAATCCCGTATGAAATACACAACAGATATATATATATATATATATATATATATATATATATATATATGTAACCGTGTTTTGAAATCTGCTGTTATAAACGTAACTATCTATGCATGAAAGTCAACAATTTGCAAGGTAAATTAACCCTCTACATGTCAAAAGTAACCAACTTAAAAAAAAAAGTAACCAAAATCGGGGGCGGGTAGCTACCTGCGCGGGTATTAAAGATGGGCCATATATATATATATATATATATATATATATATGTATATATATATATATATGTATGTATATATATATATATGTATATATATGTATGTATATATATGTATGTATATATATATATATCTTATATATATATATATATATATATATATATATATATATATATATATATATATATGGGCCCATCTTTATTGCCCGCGCGGGTAGCTACCCGCCCACCCTTCCGACCATTTTTTTCAATTTTTTTTTGCAATTGTAGAGGACTATTTTGTCCAGTTCTCCAAAAAAATTTAGCCAAAAATAATATCATTTGCCCCTCCAAAATCAAAAAACTCGTCCTTATATATATGTGTTGTATATTTTGTACAGAGTTACTCTTTTATTCGTGTAGTTACTTTTTGATCACCATAGTTACTTTTTTGACAACAGAGTTACTTTTTTGACCAGGAGAGTTACTTTTTTGGCTGCCGGGTAGCGAAAATCCAGGCTACCCGCGCGAGCAACGAATGAACTCCCTATATATATATATATATATATATATAATATGTGTGTATAGAGAGAGATTCAGGGTAGCATAAACTTGAGTCTACATTCCACACTATATATTCTAAGTGGTGTTAACATATCTAGACCATTTTTTGGCAAATACAAACTGTTGATATTCAATATTATAACAATTACGGGCTACATGAAAAGCTTGACCTCATTTGAATTCTCTTAAGTCACTCATTTATGCCTACAAAATTAACTCACAAAAATAATTTGAACTGCATCATTTTTGTCTAATTTAGATGCATGACTTATAATTGTCCAAATGACCTCAAACTTTATATGTTGTATGTTCATAAGATATCTAAGAAAACCAACGGTGTATATTTTCAAAATAGATGTTGCATGATGGAAAGTGACTTGAGTGTATTTGTTCTCTAGTACACTCGAGTGTATTCTAGCTTGACTCTCTCTCTCTCTCTCTCTCTCTCTCTATATATATATATATATATATATATATATATATATAGGCAATTCATTCACTACCCGTGTGGGTAACTAACTTTAGTTACTCGTGGATCTATTTTGTTATAGAAAGGTACCTATTTGTAATGAGATAGACAACGCTTGTAATAAGATGACCAAATTTTTAATACAAACATTCATTTTGTTTTACAACATAAACTGCTATCATAAATATCACTTTTACTGTAATCATGTGTGTAATACAAAATGAGTGTTTGTATTACAAATTTGGTCATCTTATTACAAATGTTGTTTGTCTTATTATAAATAGGTACCTTTCTATTACAAAATAGATCCAAGAGTAACTAAAATTATTTACTCGCATGGGTAGTGAATATATATATAGAGAGAGAGAGATAGAGATACAAACATATATATATATATATATATATATATAGAGAGAGAGTCAGGCTAGAATACACTCGAGTGTATCCGGAGCGGAATACACTCAAGTAGTTTTTCATGATGCAATATTGTTTTTAAATCTAATCTGTTGATCTTCTTAAACATCTTGTGAACAACTCATACGTAAAATTTGAGCACATTTGGATATGTATAGCTTAGGTTATGAAGACCACAAAAATTATGATTTTTAAATTAGTTTCGCGCATCGATTTTGTTGCCCTTGGATGAGTGACTTACACTCATCCAAATGGGCTCAAAATTTATATGTAGCCTAGTTATAGTATGACGGTGAAGATCAATGGTTTAGATTTTGCAAAAAATAGTCTTGATATGCAAACACACTTGAGTGTATTCGTACGATCCGTACACTCGAGTGTATTCTAGCCTGACTCTCTCTCTCTCTCTCTCTCTCTCTCTCTCTCTCTATATATATATATATATATATATATATATATATATATACACGTTTATACATATATATACATACATACATGCATACATACATATATATATATATATGTGTGTGTGTGTGTGTGTGTGTGTGTGTACGTATATATATTGTGTGTGTGTTTGTGTGATATATATATATATATATATATATATATATATATATATATATATATATATATATATATATATATATATATATATATATTGCAAAGAACTCCAACATAATAGATATGCCTATTACGAATGCTTGTGTATAATGATAATTCTTGGTACATGTGACATCCTTCTCCTATACTTCATGTTGGAGTGATGAAGCATGTACATTGGTGACCTCCCTCTTCTATATTGATGTTAGTTGCAAAGGACCCATGTGACCTCCCCATCTATAATGATGCTTTTTTGGACCATATGATAATGATAATAAAACCATATAGAATATCTATAGTAAAAATCATCTTGTCGCATAATGAAGTGTTTGTTCGATTGATGGTTATTTTTCTTATAACTGCTGTCCAACATATTTACTTAATCTAAAAAATGATTTATTTATTAAAAGTGTATTGCATTGGTTGACAATTTCATGATTTTATTGATTTAGTTAATTGAAGACAATTGAGTTTTGTGCCTGCTCAACTATCTATTATTTTTTATGGACTTAAAAAGATACATCACAATGGAAATCTATGTCGAACTTAGTGATAAATGGGATTTAGTGTTTATATGTGTATTTCTCTCTTTTTGTAACCTCCTTTCGAGTTTCCTTAGGACCCAATATACGATACTTTTTGTTCATTTAAATAAAGTGATATTTTGTTCTTTATTTACATATGTTGTGTGTATTCAATGGGCCACCATGGGAAGCCCATGTTAAATATCTTTAAGACTGTCCACCGAGGTAGTGAGATGGGGATTTGATTGATAAACTATTTTCTATCAATTATCAATCCCAGGATACCAAATAAAGAGAATGGTTGGTTAAAAGAAGAGAATTCAAGACTAATAACTTGTGTGATTCCATTAATTTGGGAAAAGAATCTTCTCAATTATGTCCCTTTTTAAATTTCTAGGTGAGATTACAACAATTTAAATAATCTACAGTAAAGTTAAAAACTAGTAGATATAAATGGATTTACCTCTCATTTTAAGTCATGGTATGACATCAATAATAACCCCTATGATCAACGTGATCCAAAGAGGTCACAAGACCCAAAACACAAAATGACAAGAGCGGTTGCCATACAAGGGGATAAGACCAAAATCAAAAATGTGTATGCAACATATCTACCATTGTTAAGAAGAATTGTGCCACAAGGAGGAGGTGGGGTGTGCTTTATTATACTTCATGTGGTTGGATGTGTGAATGGAGGGTGAAAAAGAGAGAAAATGTATTAGTGATATAAGAAATAATAGAGGCATTACATAGTAAATGCTATCACCTCTGTCATATAAATTTGGAGGCTAAACTAATATGGCATGCTAGCATGGTGGAGCCACTCATGGGCATGGGAGGACACCTACCTAACCGCGTGCCAGGTAAAATATTACATCATACAAGATATGTTGTTAAGTGCTTTGGCAATCTACTCTTGTGGCCTATCCATATTCTATATTTCTTCTGTAATAAGAAACTAGCAGCCACAACTACCACTACACATTTAACATTCAGCTATTCTTGCACCAATAGATAGAATTACTCATGATCATAGACAATAGTCTGCACAACACGTATAATTCCAACATGCATACCTGTAGATGAGATTAGTGCCCGGGATAATATGCCCCATAAATCCCGTCTATAACTTCGTCACATGCCTCACAAGTCAAAGGATTAGATGTTGTGGATGCAGAAGTGGGCACAAAACACTACTACAAAAATAGCATTCAGTGTCGCTTTTCTGGGCGTCGATTATTAAGGAAAATCGACGACTATAATATTAGGCGTCGGTTATTTAGGCAAACCGACATCTATATTCGAAGACCAGCTAGACACGGGTACCACTTTATATTCAGCGTCGACTTACTATTACCAACTGACGCCTAAAAGCGCCCGCGAAATCCAATTTTCGAGCAAAAAAAATTTGGGCCACATACAGCGTCGGTTTTTTAACTATTCACCGACGCCTATTTAAAATGAAATTTTGCGCGAAAAGTTCCACTTTAGGTGTCGGTTATCCTTGGATAACCGACACTGATAATAGTTCCCGCCAACTAATTTGGGGTCAGTTTTTTACTATCAACCGATGATGAAGATAATAGGCGTCAGTTATCTTATATAACCGATGTCGTTGCCCAACTTAATAGAGGCCCGATCACCCGACTCTTCCCCCTTTCTTCCTGTTTCATCGATTCTGTGCGCTAGCTCATCGCCGCTCTCCCAAAATCGCCGCCTACTGCTTCTCGCTCACCGCCGACGATCCGTGCTGCTGCTCTGCGTCGCCGCCACCGCCCTCCGTCTTCCTCCTTGCGCCGCCACCGCCCGCTCCTTCCTCCGCTTCCTCCCTGCCTGGGCGCCGCCGCCGGTTGTCTTCTTCCTTGGCTCCGGCCGCCGCCGCTGTCTTCTTCCTGGAGCTCGTCGTGCCTGCCCTGCGCCGCCGTCTTCTTCCTTGCCTCCAGCCTTGTTCTCAAGCAGGTACCTGCCGACCTACCCAGGCGGCACCCAGGCACCTAGGCGGCCAGGCGTTCACCTAGGGTTTGCCCAGGCGCCCAGCCTAGTTAGGCCTCTGGGATGCCTGGGCGATGCTTGGGCTACGCCAAGGCACAATGCTGCTGTGTATTTTTTTTAAAATTAAGTTATTTACTGATTTGTGTTTATTTATGTACTGATTTGTATTTATTTATGTATGGTTTTAGGAATTAATTGATCATCTGCTGCTGCCCGCCGTCTCCCTGACTGTCGCCTGCTCACCTGCCTGCTTGCCTGCTTACTCGCCTACCCTCCGTCTTGCCCAAACAGAGGTAAATCCTATTTTATTACACTCCTTGATCTTTAATCACATAGACTTAATCAACATTGCTACTTGTATGATCCTAGTGATTATTATACTGTTTGTATGATCCTAGAAAGTGAACAATCATTGTTCTTTATATTACTTGTACATTTGTATAAATTAGAATGAACAATCACTAAATTATATACTGTTTGTATGGAGTCCGGCTTCGTTGTAGATATCTATTATTGTGTTTGTTGGCCTAGAAACCCGTCCAAGATTTACTCATTAGGAGTAAATCATGGATAGTCCCCGGTTTGGGACTGTTCTTGAACACCTAATATCACTTAGGATGTAAGTGTATAATGTGTATTGGGTTTTTGAGAAAATTTCGGTAGCATTTCCCCATTTGTTCTCTAAGTACATATGTACTTAGAGAACAGCGGGGAAATGCTGCCGAAATTTTCTTGAAAACCCAATACACATTATACACTTACTAGTGAGATTAGGTTTTCAAGGATGGGATAGGTGGTACACATTTATTATATATAAGAATGACATCAAATGTGTTTGTTGGCCTAGAAACCCGTCCAAGATTGACTCATTAGGAGTAAATCTTGGATAGTCCCCGGTTTGGGATTGTTCTTGAACACCTAATCTCACTTAGGATGTAAGTGTATAATGTGTATTGGGTTTTCGAGAAAATTTCAGTAGCATTTCCCCGTTTGTTCTCTAAGTACATAAGTACTTAGAGAACAGCGGGGAAATGTTGTCGAAATTTTCTTGAAAACCCAATACACATTATACACTTACTAGTGAGATTAGGTGTTCAAGGATGGGATAGGTGGTACACATTTATTATATATAATAATGACATCAAATGTGTTTGTTGGCCTAGAAACCCGTCCAAGATTGACTCATTAGGAGTAAATCTTAGATAGTCCCCGGTTTGGGACTGTTCTTAAACACCTAATCTCACTTAGGATGTAAGTGTATAATGTGTATTGGGTTTTCAAGAAAATTTCAGTAGCATTTCCCCGTTTGTTCTCTAAGTACATATGTACTTAGAGAACAATGGGGAAATGCTGTCGAAATTTTCTTAAAAACCCAATACACATTATACACTTACTAGTGAGATTAGGTGTTCAAGGATGGGATAGGTGGTACACATTTATTATATATAAGAATGACATCACATTATACACTTAGGATGTAAGTGTATACCCTAATCTTTTCCTAATATATACTTGTTTCCTAATATATACTTGTTTTCTCTTTAATCATAGAATGGATAGATCATGGATGTCCATTCGTAATCGTTGCACCCCAGAGTTTATATCTGGTCTTGATCAGTTTATTAGATTTTCCGAGGAACATAGGAAAAAACCTACAGATAGGAACATAGGAATTGGGTTTCACTTTGGTGAACTTTGAAAAGATTGGCGAGAAGGGTGAACCATTCATATTGGCATCACATGCGAAACAAATATTCTATATCGATGATCCTACAAATGATAAATGGTCGGTTGTTCTTCATGGTAAAAGACAGTTCATTGAAGATCCTATAGATGAAGAAGAGTACTATGATAAGTATGATGACTCCAGTCCATTCTCAGTTGGGTTGCCAACTCCACAAAATATTGAAGCTAATGATGACTTATATGTGCACAGAGATCACAATGAAGGATTGTTAATTGATAAAAGATCACAATTTTAGAGACATGTATGTTTATACAAATGCTAAATGTTTGCCTTTTTCTAGTTAATACAAATGCTAAATATTTGTCTTTTTTCTAGTTAATACAAATGCTAAATGTTTGCCTTTTTAATGACATTTTCATATGGTTGACCATGATGAGCATCATTTCCATGATGAGCATGAAGTCCATGATGAGCATGTTGTCCATGACGAGCATGGCGAGGATACCAATGTAAGTTCTTAAAACATTTCCTGTATTTCTATAAAATTCATTATCTTCTAGTTATGTCATATATCCTATATTTCTATATTGGGCTAATTCAGTGTGTTTATTTTTGTCAAATTTTAGGTGAATGATGCACATGTACCCACTGAAGCACTGGAGCAACTTGATGCACAACACCAAACACTTAACAAGAAAAGGGGCATCACTCTGTTGAAGAAGTTAATAGCGCTAAGTGGCAGTGGATCCAAATTGGTTGTGGAGTTTGATAATGGAGGAAATGCAATTGGAGTGAACCGCAATAATTTTGTAAACTATCTTGGGTGTACCACTCGGAGACA
Source organism: Alisma plantago-aquatica (assembly GCA_963693085.1). Classification (NCBI taxonomy): domain Eukaryota; kingdom Viridiplantae; phylum Streptophyta; class Magnoliopsida; order Alismatales; family Alismataceae; genus Alisma; species Alisma plantago-aquatica. The sequence continues at coordinate 88,660,172 of OY856410.1, read as the reverse complement.
TTGTGGTGTTAAGTATGATAATTGGCATAAAGTTCCTCAGGGGAAAAAGACTTGATATGGAAGGATTGATGCGTGAGTTATTATTATTTGCAATTCTATTTTGTAGATTACAAATTCTATTATTTACGATTCTATTTTGGATACTAGTTAATAACATTTCTATTTTACAGAATCCGTTTGCATTGGATGAGAAGTTGCATCGTAAAAGTGTGATGCAACACGCTGGAAATATGCTTAGGAATTATAGGACAAATCTGAACAGAGAATACATAAAAGAGGGTGATAAGAAGAAGAAGTCATCCCTTGAACAATGGAACTTCTTGGACAAAGAAGATTGGGACAATTTTGTTGCTTCAAGAAAATCTGAAGAATTCAAGGTATTAGGCATCACTCCCAATTTAATTAATATACATTGTATTCACCTATTCAAGATTAACATTTAGTGCTACTAACCAAATCATTAATGTGCATACTAACTAGGCCCTCAGTGATGCACAAAAAGCAAGGCGTGCACTGAATGTGCATGACCACACTATGGGTCCAAAAGGCTATGCAAGCGTTCGCCAAAGACTATAGGCGGAGTCTGCGGCTACTCAGGAGTATGCTCCTACTCAGGAGTCTGCCACACCCATGCCTCGCCATGATATCTGGATAGCTGGGAGGCAAAACAAGAAGGGTGAAATAAAGAAGCCCGTAACTGCTGAGGCGGCTGCGAAAATGGTAAAATACAACTCTTAGAGCAATCGTTTGAATATTGATTATTTGTGGTGTTAACTTACCAATTTCTGTTGATGGTGATTAGCGGGAGCTGCACGAGTAGAGGAAACAAGGCACGTTCATCCCTCAGGGCACAAGGGATGAATTGACAGTTGCTCTGGGTAACCCAAAGCATCCTGGACGTGTTAGGGGTGCAGGCGCTGGTGTGGGCATTAAAGCATTCTTTGGGCCATCCCAGCGCAAACCCAGAGCGAGACTTTCTCAAGAAGAGGTAACCTATTCTTTTTTTAGAATGTTACTGCAAAAGGAAATTCAATAATAAGAAGCTAATGTTTCTTTTATCCATGTATAGGAGAATAAGAGAGTCGAGGATATAGTTGCTAAGAAGGTCAATGATATAGTTGCTGAGAAGGTCAAGGAAGAAATAGTGCGGTGGCAGGCATCTCAGGCTTCCAATCAGCCTATGACGACCCACTCTTCTCCTGATGCACAGACTGCGAGTAATCCTGGAGACCCATCACCTAGCATGTCTCCTGTAAGTAGTATTTTTTATGACATTGTAGCCAGTCTTTTCAAGATGATATGTTTTCAAGATGATATGTATATATGTATAACCTTCTTTACGTAAATTTGTAGGCATTGAAGCCATGCCGCTTAAGAATGCAAGACTATGTTGTTGCATAGGCGCGGGCTTACCAGTCCCTTCCTGGGGCAACGTTTCATGGGACTCCAATGTCGCAGGGCTACGTTCGTATGGGCCCGATATGTGTATTACCCGATTGGAGGGAAGCTGCATTGCCATATGCCCATCCAGATATTGATACACTTGGTGAGGCAGAAGACGGGGTGATATTGTGGCCCAAAGCAGATGTCGTCTACACTACTGAAATTGTAAGATAAATTTACATTACTTTAGATTGTTAATGTGTATATATGAGGTCAATTGATCTGAAATTATATATACAGGTTAAAAAGAAGACACCATGAGCACCTAGGCCTCCACCTCCACTTCCCGCATTACCAAGTTGGGTTCCAACTGACCTAACATACCCGTTAGGTCCTGCTTGTAGGGGAATGGCATGTTGGCTACGGGCACATAATATACATTGCCCTATAATTGTTTCTTTAGATGCAGATTATGCAGGTCAATCATACGATAGCTCTTTATTTATATAAGATATTATTGAGCTGTTTATGTATGCTTGGCTGAATACATCAATGATAGAGACATGGATAAGGTGAGATCTTGTTTATACATCCATATACCTTGTGTAAGATTCGGTGATCTGGTTTCTTATATATTAATGCATACGTAATACATGTTTTGCAGCTACTTAGTTGAAGATCATTGCAAACAATTTGCATTTGATCATGTGGGATTTTTGATTCCATCATTGATTAGTATGGTAGCTAAAGACCCTGATAGTGTTCAACAATACTGTATAGATGGTTTTACAGTTTTTGGTCAGCAAAAGAAGACGATAATAATAGCTCCATTCAATGTCAAGTAAGTTTACTTTATTTATAATTTGGACTTAAGAAAATTCCATTTTTATTGTGCATTTTGAGTTATTAATTGTTAACTTTTTACCTCTAGTGGTAGACATTGGGAGTTACTAGTTATTGTCCCTGGGACGTTCATTGTTTATTATCTAGATCCCACGGGAAGTACATTAAACACTAAAATTGGACACGTAATGAGAATGCCATTATTCTGGTGAGAAATATTTCATTTTTGTATCTGTTAACATTTGTTATTACATTATTATTTACTTATGCAATTTACTATGTTATATTAACATGTAGGGGTTTAGATGCATTTAAAAAGGCTGGAGGAACGGTCCCAAGGAAAAAGAACCAGCCAATAAATTGGCAGAACGTACAAGTTAGTTCCCGACTCCAATGTATATATTATTGATGTGAATTGTGCTTAGTTGTATTATTTTGTATGTTTCAATTTATAGTACGCTACACAAGACAATGGTTGGGCATGTGCATACTATGTGATGCGATTTATGCAGATGATTATCAAACATGCCGCATTGGACATCGATACCATACATGAGGTATTATATATAGTCTCATTAGTTAGTATGAAATATATCAATCTTATTTTTATATTATTACTTATATATATACATCATTCTCTTTGCAGGTGTTTAAAATTGACCACACTATAGGTAAATGCTTAAAAAATATACATGCTCCATATACGATGGAAGCATTAAATGAAATAAGAGAAGAATGGGCAAAAGCCATACAAGCAGTGGCAATTATAAGATATAATTGGGTTGTTGATAGCGATACTGAATGATACTTTGTAAATGAATATTTCTGAATGTTAATACATGTATTTGAATGTTTCTATATGTGTGAATGTGAGAATTGAATTGATGTCTGAATGTATCTACTAGTGTGAATTTTTTTTGTTAATTTTGCAGGTTTGTGGCCTGTTTGTAGGCTGATATCAATGGATGTCGTAAACCTACAGTTCAGAAAACTGAACTGCAGGTTCTCATCCTACTGACCAGCCATAGTAGGCCTACAAACTAATATGAAAAAAAATAGATATAGGCGTCGGTTATTTACTAGAAAACCGTCAGCAAAGACCTACAGCGTCGGTTTTTTGAACCAAACTGACGCCTAATGTGGCCACGGCCGTACTGGAAATGGCGTCGGCTGTTAGTGTAAAACTGACACCTATAATACATATAGCGTCGGTTGTTTAGTTGATCACTGACGCCAAAAGGGTTCGCACCACAAAAAATGGCGTCATCTAGGACACTTTCTGCATCGGTTACCAATTAAACACCGACACTATATTCCATATAGGCTTCGGTCTTTTAGTAGATAACTGACGCAAACTGACGTCGTTTTCTGTGGCGCGAACCCTTTTGGCGTCAGTTTTCTATAAACAACCGACGCCTGTACGTTAAATAGGCATCGGTTAAAAAACTGACGCCGAAGTGTTCGACCTTTAGCGGCGCCCACATAGGCGTCACTCGGAAACCGACGCCAAAGGGGGTCAAACAACCGACGCTAAAAGGCATTTCTGTAGTAGTGAAAGATGGATCTAGAATATTTGGACCCTTGTATATGGTACATGCTCTCAACAAATCTAACAAAACTTACGATGTTTACTTGGTTCAGTGTCCCATTGGAGTATGTATTTCAGGAGGCACGTCTATTCTATTTCTTGAACTAAAAATTTCACATCAATAGCAAAGTGAAGAATATTTCGATTGATCAAATCATCACATGTGCATCATCCATTGCATACATAATATAATGCAAAGGAATGTGCTAATTAAACAAACAGTCATGGGAAGTGACTCATCTACACAAGATCCATCATTGACTTTGATATAGTCAATTTCGTTGTTTCATTGTGTTTAATATTGTGCTAGTAAATGCACGTGCTACACACGTGACATTTGTTCATGTCAATGTGATTTTTACAAAATAAAAATCACTATTATTTAACCAAAGTGATTCACATTACAATAGTATGAAAGCTCATACAAAGGTATACAATCACTGTAGAATCTATATATAAAATTCCGATGAATCAATTTATGATTTCTTTTATAAATTATCATTCTCTATTTTTGTTAGCAATTTTTACTCATTGTTTTGTATCGTGGGTGGTTCTGCATATTTTAAAAAAAAATCATATAATTAATATCTTCCATCTTATAAATTATATACCATGTTTTCCTTGAAAATGTATAATATATAATATTTTTTTATCTACTACATGTAATTTATAACTCAAACCTATTAAATAGTTTATTATATATTAGTTTGTATTGTATCACATTTGTATATAAATGGCATTATTTTGCTTCACTTACTATTATTAGAGAGTTTTTGCACATGAATTTTATTATTATCATAGTCATGCATATAACCTTATTTTGTGGTGGATATACAACATTATGCAAACATATATATTATGTATCTTTATCAATATTGTGTTCGAATGAAATTGTGCAACTACATGGACATACAACTAAGAAATATGCACTCGCTAGTAAGTTTTTTGTTATTCAAAATTTCTTATTGATCTTGTAAATGGTTCACCAAATCTTGTATGATATAAATTATAGATAGTTTCCTTATAAGTTGCAACTCACGTATATTTTACATAACTCCATTTACAAGTAAAAGACATCAACAAATGTGTAGACATGTTATCCCCAAAGTAATGTGTGTACGCATGCATTGTAAATGTCTATTTATACAATATTTAATCCCAACTTCTCTAAAACAATTCAATGTCTATTTGTCATCTAGATACATAGTCCATGTAAAAATTAATAATAGACAAATATTATATAAGAGTAATACTTTTTTTTTTGGAGTAAGGTAAATATATTCCAAAAGAGGCATAGCAAAGCTATTAACAAAACAAGGCATCTCGAAGAGAGACCCTAAAACACCAGGAGGTTAGGCCATCTATATAGGGGTTGTATACAAAAAACCCCAGTATGTACTTGTCGTCAAACTCAAACTATCTAAGAGTTTCTGCCTATTCTTTACATGCCATGTTAAGTTAGTGGAAAAGTTTTTGATAAGATTTAACTCATCCAGCTCACGCTTGTTGTGTATCCTCCTGTTTCTTTCGCTCCATATCCCGTACATCAGCCCCGTTATGCAGAGGTTTGCAAAACTGCATAAGGATATGTTGTTTCTGTAAGTGTCTTTGACCCACCTCAAAATGTCGTGCGGATCTGGGAGCCCACTATACGACCATTCATTTCTAAGGCACATAATGGCAAGATAAGAGTAATATTTAAACCTTATAGGAAATGGTATATATATATTTGTATGAGTATGTATTTTTTTGGTATCTATGTATATTTGTATGTGTGGTTATTGGGGTGTGATATCTCAAGGATTATTAGCATGATCATTCAGTGCTATTTAGAATAAAATATATGACTATAGTTGAATGCAAAAATCTATACTCCAATACATTTTTACAATTGAAATCAAAATACAATATGATATATATATATATATATATATATATATATGTATGTATATGTATGTACTTGTGTATGTATGTATGTATATTTATATATATGAAAGAATACATCTTCATATTTCTAAATCATAATCTAGATAATGGAAGAATTTTTATGTCACTTTTCATTCCATAGTAAAAAAGAATAAGAGCATAAGATAAATATAGCATATTAATTATACCCCAAATATATAGTATGATGATTAATTATAAAACATTTCTATTTATTAAATATTATGTAGTATGTGAACTCTCATGATATCCTATCATCACATATCTAGATATTTTGTTCTAGTAATCATCATGTATCATATCAAATATTTGATCAACATATTTTAAAGAGATCTTGATTTAGGATAACATATTTTCTGATTTGAACTCAATCAATTTATAGCCCTAAAACCATGTTGTGTCTTTGAAAAATTAAATGGAACCTTTTTGTGAATATGACACAAATATACTTTATTTGTAAAATAATTATGAAGACATATTGGAGAGTAATACACCTTCCTACACCAATAGATAGATCAGATATAGTTTTGTGTAAAATAGTAAACAATAAAAAATTGATGTATTCTATTTATTTTTCCTTTTTTTATTATTTATACTATAAATAATCTTTCATGATTTGGACCGATCCAAAATCTATGATAATAAAATATTCAATAAGAGAAATTTGAATTCTAAATCAGAAATGTTCATCTAGAACACACATACTCTAGGGTTCAAGAAACTTATAAAGAGGTCTATTATAGATTATAGCTATACAATATTTATTAGATCATCAGGTTTCAGGCCACATTAAGTGAAAATGTTCATAATCTAACTTTGTTTCAACGTAAAATCATGCAGATTCTAAATAGCGATTTGGATTTTCATATTCATATGTCAAATTTGGTATGGATATAGTAGATTTATTTCTTTATGTATAATGGAGAACGTAGATCATATGAATATATAAGAGAACATATTTTTTCACAACAAAGAAGACTTATAAAGAACTTAAAGCTTCAACGTCACACAATCAATATCAATGTAACCATTCAAATCCAAACTCTATATAAAATTTTTGAAAAGTACAAAAAGGGTTAGGACTTTTTGACACAGTCTAGTAAATTTAGATTGACACCTATATCATTCACATATTTTAAATTGTTATGTAATTTAACGATGCTCATTCACATCAATACATAATCATAAATATTTTGTAAGGGATGTCTCGACAATAAATTTTCTATAACAATGCCCGTTCACATCAATAGATAATCATATATATACATAATCATCTGATAAGGGATTCCCTTACTACTCTTACTTGTTGGATCTTCACAAAGGCTGATTCAGCGATTGACAACAAGTTTATAGATGTATGTATTATTGATTGGCTCTGTAGAAATAGTACTATCTTCAGTCAAAACTAAGTGCATCCTAACATTCGGGTTCATGACATCCTTCATTGGGTCCAAAGGTATGTTGTTGACTGAACAAAGAATAATAAGCAGGCAACTTCTAAACTCGACAACAGTAGTTGTGATTCGAGGCAACCCCCAATAGAGTATATCAAAGTAAATGTTGATGCTACCTACACTACTAATAATAAGATTAGATTGGAAGCCATTTTTAGAAACCAAAAAGGCAAGATCATTATGATGGCAGTAAAAACATCTACCAGCCCTTGGACCCCATTCACCGCTGAAGCCCAAGAAGTTTTGTGTGCTCTACAATTAGCTGGGATTTGAATGTAAATTTCACTAAAATGGTGATGGATGCCCTCATTGTGTGTTGAAGAATCAAACAAGGGCCTGGGGTCACAACAAAACAATGATGTTATTTAACGACATTAAGAAAAGGCCCATAATGTTTACTTCAATCATATTCTCCCATACTCTATGACAAGGAAATGTGGATGCTCACAATTTATCCAAGATGGGCCTGGGTGATAGCCAAGATGCAACCATTCTATGTAATTTCTCTTTCATACCTGGAGATCCTGTTGTGTCAAACATAGTTTAATACAAACCTCATTTTTCTATTGAAACAAGGGATTTTTTTTAGTTATAGGCACTCATAAACCTCTTTCACTTGATAAATTTTTAATAGGCTTTATCTTAGAAGATACATTTTTTATAATTTTTAATAAAGTATATGTAGCGTGCAACACTCTTATCATAATTAATTTGAATCATAAACATTGTCTATTGTCTATATGAAATATTATTAAGAAATAGATTGTATTTTTAATCCTACATTTATTAAAATGGACTGCATAAAGATAAAAAACAAACCCCCAAAATAAAATGGAACATCAATGTAATTATGATCAATTAACAACCTACAACTTTATGGATTTGCTACTATTGTTTAGTATATTGTGTGTATGTTATGTTTTTGTCTTTATATAACTATGTGACATGAAGTATTGATTTGTTTTAATACAATGACTGAACCAAAACAGAATGCACATCTCCAAGAATTTGTGATAGTCATGTCTATTTTGTACACTTTGTTTATTGTCAATATATGCTCCAAGAGCTATTTTTCAAAAATATGTAGTAAGAAAAGTATGATAACAAATAATGCAACAATGACCTAACTATGTTATGTAATAGTCTAATCTTTATGTGAATTTTTGTATCTTACATTGAGTACAATCTATGCACACATTGTGTTGTCATACTTGCATCTAATGCGTACCATGTAATTTGTATGTAATTTTCGATGTAAAATTGTGATTGGAATCGGGGTTATGAACTATTTTCCTATTATTATTTGTATTTATTGTACATGGATCAATTATGGTTATGCGATCCGCTAGGCATACGGTTGAAGACATGTAAAAATCATTAGAAGGGATGAAATAAGTCTATTCAAAATCATATAAATTTTCCTACAATTTTCTTTATTTAAATTTAAAATTCATTGTTATGTCGAGATAAAAATTTACATATTATTTGTTAGATGTCATTAACTAAGTCTATTAGGTTTCTCTATATGATTATTAATACCTTAGTATTTTTTAGTTTAAATGTTCCATGTGGCACTGACCTATGATGCAGACATTGACATCTAAAAAATATTGGTTATACAAAAAACAAGGGGCCAAAACAATGACTGAATGCATAACCGTGTTCCTTAATTAGTTAGTTAAAATAATAGGATCACAAAAGTATTGTAGTGTGTTGATCGTATAAGGGTACGAACTACGATGAAAAGGCGTAAACATAAAAGAGTATACCAGAGTATCACTGAGGCATGCGAGATGCACTGTCCTTAAGAGTATCTCCACGGTACTCGACGGCGAACGTCTGTGCAGTAGTCTCCTACGCGGTACTCTCCCAGGATCCAACAATGTGTGTCGACGTGAAGCGTGCACACACAGTCCCGGCGACAGACGAAAGGTAAATGATCGTTCTTCCAGTGGGAAGACTGTAGGCGGAGGAGAAGAGAGGAAGAAGAAACGAGAGAAAGTTTTTCGTCTATATCGAATGATAGCAGAAAATAAACATAAATAACCAGGAAAGGAAGCGTGAAAGGATGTGTTCGGTTGCAAACACGGTACGGTTTGGAACTGCCAAACGAATAGATTCATTGCAGCGGCCCAGGTTAAAAAATGGTTCAATGAACCGAAGGGCAAAACCAAGCCGGGACCGCACAAGGGGCTCCGGGAGGCCGGATTTGCACCCCCCTGCGCACGGGATGCGACGTGCGCCGACACGCCCGATTAAAGGGTTTCCGGACCGGGCCGGCCCAAACCCCATTGGCAAGGCCCACCATGCACGTGCGTAGGGCCTATTCCCTTTCATTCCTCAATTGTACTATGGATAAGGGTCCATATATAAGGAGGAGGGAAGTCTCCAACACAAGCAATATGGGACTAAACTGTTTGCCTTTTGGTTTGAAATACAACAAAGAAGTATAACAATCCCCCACTATTTCAAAACAAATAATATAAAAACCAAGTTGACCACTGGAAAAACTTAAATAAATGACATGCATAAGCTTTGGTAGAACTAAGTTCTTTGAACTAAAGCATAGAGTAGATGTACGTAATCTGTAGAAGATTAGTGGAACTATGTTCTTGAACCAATTCCTCCTTTATCTGATTAGTGGTACATTACTCACATGACATTCATAAAATCAATTACCTTTCTTATGGATTGGCACCATTAGGCCATGCGCCTACTGGGAAAATTCATGAATGCTCTAGAGATCTCCCCAAATCACAACAGGAGCGGCCCCACTCCACACTCATATAGTTGGACTTTCATCAAGCATATATTGCAGTATATACACCACCATTAATGGCTATGAAATCCATTAAGAAATATATTCAACTGAATCATTGCAAATTGTTGTTTACATCATAAGAATGAGATACATTTATTACAACACATTGAGTCATCCAGTGACTTCGTTTTCCCCATTGAACCTTCTTCCCAGGATCACCATTCATGAAGGTTGGGTATCCATCACTTTGACATTGGGTAAGGGCATAATCCCATTCTCCTCGATGTATCACACACTAGTCTTTGACTTAATGGCTTTGTAAGAGGATCGACCAAATTTAATTCTGACTTTACATAATCCATAGAGATTATGCTATCACATACAAGCTGCCTCACAATATTGTGACGTAGACGAATATGTCTACTCTTCCCATTGTAAACTTTATTTTTAGCTCTTGCTATGGCAGCTTGATTATCATAGTGTATAAACATTGGTGGAGAAGGTTTCTCCCAAATGGGAAGATCCATTAGAACATGTCTTAGCCATTCAGCTTCAGTTCCAGCCTTTTCAAAGGCAATAAACTCAGATTCCATAGTGGAACGAGCTATACAAGTTTGCTTGGAAGATTTCCAAGACACAGCACCTCCACCCATAGTGAAGATGTAGCCACTTGTATATTTTAATTCATCTGAATCCGAAATCCAATTGGCATTACAAAATCCTTCTAGCACAGTTGGAGATCAACAAAAAATCATTCCATGATTAATTGTGCCTTTAAGGTATCTTAAAACCCTACGTAGAGCATCCCAATGATCCTTATTAGGATTTTGAGTATGTCTACTTAATCTCCCTACTGCATATGCAAGATCTGGACGAGTACAATTCATTAAGTACATCAAGCTTCCAATTACTTGTGCATATTTGACTTGTTGAAAACTATTACTTTTATTTTTCTTCAGATTGCAATTAGGATTAAAAGGTGTACTTACCAGCTTACAATTAAACATTGAAAACTTATTGAGAATTTTCTCAACATAGTGTTCTTGTGATAGCATGATGCAATCATCATTTTTAAGAAGTTTAATTCTAAAATCACATCTGCCTCACCCATATCTTTCATGTCAAAATTAGAAGCCAAAAACCCTTTTGTACTATTTATTATATCAATATTAGTGCGAAAAATAAGCATGTCATCTACATAGAGACATATTATAACACAACCTTGGTTATCGACTTTAGAATATATACATTTGTCTCCTTCATTTATATGAAATCCATATGATACAACAACCTTATCAAATTTCTCATGCCACTGTTTAGGTGCTTGTTTCAAACCATAGAGAGATTTGATTAGTCTGCATACCATATGTTCTTTTCCCGAAACTACATACCCTTCGGGTTGATCCATATAAATTTCCTCATCTAAATCTCCATTCAAGAAAGCAGTTTTAACATCCATTTGGTGTATAATTAATTTCTTAATAGATGCCAAAGCAATTAAAATCCTGATTGAAGAGATTCTAGTAACAGGAGCAAAGGTATCAAAATAGTCAATATCCTTTTGTTGTTTATATCCCTTGGCAACCAAATGAGCTTTGTATTTATCTACAGTCCCATCTGTTTTCAATTTTCTTTTAAATATCCATTTACATCCAATGGGTTTAATACCTGGTGCAAGATCCACTAGTTCCCATGTATGACTAGATAATATAGATTCAATCTCACTATTAATTACTTCCTTCCATAAAGAGGAATCAGTTGAATTCATAACTTCATTGTAAGATTGAGGATCATTATCCACTATAAAGGAATAGAAATCATCACCACGATTCTTTTCCTTCCTCATCCTAGTGGATCTTCTAGGTTCTATATCATTCGGTTCTAAAACATCATTAGAATTGGATGTACTTGGGATATTCTCTAAAATTTCATTTGAAGGATTAGCAAAGTTTTCTAAGGGAGTTTTCATAGGAAAAATATGCTCAAAAAATTCAGCATTTTTAGATTCAACAATTGTATTAGGTTCTACAACATTGTTGCCACTTCTAATAACCAAGAATCTATATGCAGCACTATTCTAAGCATAACCTATAAAAACACCATCTAGGGTTCTAGATCCCAATTTTCATTTTTTAGGCTCAGTTACTAAGACTTTAGCTAGACACCCCCACACTTTGAGGTATTTCAAATTAGGAGGATATCCTTTCCGTAATTCATATGGTGTCTTATTTGTCTTCCTACTAGGGATTCAACTTTGAAGAAAACAAGATGACAAAATCGCTTCCCCCCACAAGTTGTTGGGTGCTCCTGAATTGATTAAAATAGAATTCATCATCTCCTTTAGAGTTCTATTTTTACGTTCAGCAATACCATTTGATTGAGTCGAATATGGAGGCATGTATTCATGTATAATACCATGGTTCACACAAAATTCATTAAAGGGAGAACAATCATATTCACCACCCCTATCTGAGCGAAGACGTTTTATTTTCTTATAGAGTTGATTTTCTACTTCTATTTTATAATTAACAAACATTCCAAAGGCTTCATCCTTTGAATGTAGTAAATATAATTTTGTATATCGTGAGAAATCATATACAAAAATAATGTAGAAACGTTTCCCACCTCTAGATAGATTTCCTTTTAAATCTCCAAGATCAGTGTGAATTAAATTGAGCAATTCAGAATTTCTATGTGAAATTTGAGGACACGGCTTCTTGGTAGATTTAGTTTCAGCACATATTTGACATTTATTTTTTAAATTAACAACACCATCAATATCCTTTAGTAAACCTAAAGATTTCATGTGTTATAAATATTTAAAATTAACTTGTCCTAATCTACTGTGCCATACATCAAAAGAATCAACGATATAAGCAGAAGGACTTATTTCATTAGCAGAAGAGTTCGGTACATTCAATAGAATGAGACCATTTGAGCAGTAACCCATGCCTAAGTAGTCCCCAGACTTGGTGAGAATGACTTTGTTTGATTCAAAGGACACTTTCACCCCAAACTTAACAAGTTGAGAAATAGAAATTAAATTAACACGGATATCTAGAATAAACAACACATCTTTGATCAACATAATTTTTCCAGAAGTCATCTTGATCATGACATTGCCCTTTCTGGTCACAGGAGAAGCAGTTGAGTTGCCCATGACAACCCGGTGTTCCTCCTATCCTACTTCAATGTAGGTCACAAAGGCATCTCTATTTCCACTGATGTGGCGACTAGCCTCTGAGTCAATGATCCAATCATTCTGGTGGAATGATCCCATGCTGACAATGCTGACAAATGCCACAAATACATCCTCACTAACAAGGTTGGTTGAAGGTTCGTTCGAATCCACTGCTTGTTTCTTCCTATGCCTGCATTAAGGATAAGTTTGACCAGGTTTGCCACAAACATAGCAAAAAACATTCTTTTTATTAATATCTTTGTTTCCTTTATATTTATTCTTATTTCCTTTCCCTTTCTTATTTTTCCACTTATTTTTAGACTGATCAGTAGAAACTTTATTTTCTTTAACTTCATTATTAACAAAGTTAGCAGTACATGACAACTCTTTATTCAGTTTAGGTTTTTCTCTAGTACGGTTTTGATCTTCAACTCAGATATGTATTATTACATCATCCAGTGACATTGTCTTTCTTTTGTGCTTTAAACTGTTCTTGTAATGTTTCCAAGAACTAGGCAAATTTTCAGTTAAAGAACCCACAACGAAAGACTCAGGAAGATCATTTTTCAAATCATCAAGTAAAATATGAAATTCATGAATTTGAGTTGTTATATCTTTATCTTCAGTCATATGAAAATTTAGAAAATTTGCAATAGTAAATTTTTGGGTAGAAGGCTCTTCCATAATATATTTCTAATTAAGACTTCCCAAATTTCGGATGCAGTTTTAATTGGAAAGTATGTGTCAACAGTTGGTTAGACAATGTACATAGAATCACATGTCGACAAATGCAATTTGCTTTTTCCCAATCAACAGAATCATTTTCAGGTTTGGGTTCAGTTAAAGCAAACGAGACATTAGAAACTTCTAAAGCAGTAATAATTTTTTCTTGCCAACGCCTATATTGTTGTCCATTAAACTGTTCAATTTTCGTAACATCAGGGATTGGTGTTTGCGAAATAGTAGAAATAGTGACAATTTGGTTGTTATTATTTGATGGCGTCACAGGCGTAAAGGGGGTTTCAAAACCTTCCATATTAGTACCCATCATAGAAACAAGATACTCTTAATATTGTTTAACGTATAAGGGTACGAACCACGATGAAAAGGCATAAACATAAAAGAGTATACCAAAGTATCACTGAGGCGTGTGAGATGCATTATCCTTAAGAGTATCTCTGCGGTACTCGACGGTGAACGTCTGTGCAGTAGTCTCCTGTGTGGTACTCTCCCAAGATCCAACATCGTGTGTCGACGTGAAGTGTGCACACATAGTCACGGTGACAGACAAAAGGTAAATGATCGTTCTTCCAGTGGGCAGACGCCAGGCGGAGGAGAAGAGAGGAAGAAGAAATTAGAGAAAGTTTTTCATTTGTGTCGAACGATAGCGGAAAACAAACATAAATAACCAGGAAAGTAAGCATGTCATCTACATAGACGCATATTATAAAACAACCTTGGTTATCAACTTTAGAATATATACATTTCTCTCCTTCATTTATATGGAATCCATATGATACAACAACCTTATCAAATTTCTCATGCCACTGTTTAGGTGCTTGTTTCAAACCATAGAGAGATTTGATTAGTCTGCATACCATATGTTCTTTTCTCGAAACTACATACCCTTCGGGTTGATCCATATAAATTTCCTCATCTAAATATCCATTCAAGAAAGCAGTTTTAACATCCATTTGGTGTATAATTAATTTCTTAATAGATGCCAAAGCAATTAAAATCCTGATTGAAGAGATTCTAGTAACAGGAGCAAAGGTATCAAAATAGTCAATATCCTTTTGTTGTTTATATCCCTTGGCAACCAAACGAGCTTTGTATTTATCTATAGTCCCATTTGTTTTCAATTTTCTTTTAAATATCCATTTACATCCTATGGGTTTAATACCTGGTGGAAGATCCACTAGTTCCCATGTATGATTAGATAATATAGATTCAATCTCACTATTAATTGCTTCCTTCCATAAAGAGGAATCAGTTGAATTAATAGCTTCATTGTAAGATTGAGGATCATTATCCACTATAAAGGAATAGAAATCATCACCAAGATTCTTTTCCTACCTCATCCTAGTGGATCTTCTAGGTTCTATATCATCCGGTTCTAAAACATCATTAGAATTGGATGTACTTGGGATATTCTCTAAAATTTCATTTGAAGGATTAGCTAAGTTTTCTAAGGGAGTTTTCATAGGAAAAATATGCTCAAAAAAATCAACATTTTTAGATTCAACAACTGTATTAGGTTCTACAATATTGTTGCCCCTTCTAGTAACCAAGAATCTATATGCAGCACTATTCTGAGCATAACCTATAAAAACACCATCTAGGGTTCTAGATCCCAATTTTTGTTTTTTAGGCTAAGTTAATAAGACTTTAGCTAGACACCCCCACACTTTGAGATATTTCAAATTAGGAGGATATCCTTTCCATAATTCATATGGTGTCTTATTTGTCTTCCTACTAGGGATTCAATTTTGAAGAAAACAAGATGACAAAATCGCTTCCCCAAACAAGTTGTTGGGTGCTCCTAAATTTATTAAAAGAGAATTCATCATCTCCTTTAAAGTTCTATTTTTACATTCAGCAATACCATTTGATTGAGGCAAATATGGAGGTGTGTATCCATGTATAATACCATGGTTCACACAAAATTCATTAAAGGGAGAACAATCATATTCACCACCCCTATCTGAGCAAAGACGTTTATTTTCTTATTGAGTTGATTTACTACTATTTTATAATTAAAAAACATTCCAAAGGCTTCATCCTTTGAATGTAGTAAATATAATTTTGTATATCATGAGAAATCACATACAAAAATAATGTAGAAACATTTCCCACCTCTAGATAGATCTCCTTTTAAATCTCCAAGATCAGTGTGAATTAAATCGAGCAATTCATAATTTCTATGTGAAATTTGAGGACACGGTTTCTTGGTAGATTTAGTTTCAGCACATATTTGACATTTATTATTTAAATTAACAACACCATCAATATCCTTTAGTAAACTTAAAGATTTCATGTGTTGTAAATATTTAAAATTAACATGTCCTAATCTACTGTGCCATACATCAAAGGAATCAACGATATAAGCAGAAGGACTTATTTCATTAGCAGAAGAGTTTGGTACATTCAACATAAAGAGACCATTTGAGCAGTAACCCATGCCTAAGTAGTCCCCAAACTTGGTGAGAATGACCTTGTTTGATTCAAAGGACACTTTCACCCCAAACTTAACAAGTTGAGAAATAGAAATTAAATTAACATGGATATCTGGGACAAACAACACATCTTTGATTAGTAGAATTTTTCCAGAAGTCATATTGATCATGACATTGCCCTTTCCTATCACAGGAGAAGCAGTTGAGTTGCCCATGACAACCCGATGTTCCTCCTATCCTACTTCAATGTAGGTCACAAAGGCATCTCTATTGCCACTGATGTGGTGACTAGCCCCCGTGTCAATGATCCAATCATTCTGGTGGAATGATCCAATGCTGACAATGCTGACAAATGCCACAAATACATCCTCAATAACAAGGTTGGTTGAAGGTTCCTTCGAATCCACTGCTTGTTTCTTCCTATGCCTACATTTAGGAGAAGTATGACCAGGTTTGCCACAAACAAAGTAAAAAAACATTCTTTTTATTAATATCTTTGTTTCCTTTATATTTATTCTTATTTCCTTTCCCTTTCTTATTTTGCCACTTATTTTTAGACTGATCAGTAGAAACTTTATTTTCTTTAACTTCATTATTAAAAAAGTTAGCAGTACATGACAACTCTTTATTTAGTTCAGATTTTTCTCTAGTACGGTTTTGATTTTCAACTCGGATATGTATTATTAAATCATCCAGTGACATTGTCTTTCTTTTGTGTTTTAAATTGTTCTTGTAATGTTTACAAGAACTAGGGAATTTTTCAATTAAAGAACCCACAACGAAAGATTTAGGAAGATCAATTTTTTCATTTTTCAAATCATCAAGTAAAATCTAAAATTCATAAATTTGAGTTGTTATATCTTTATCTTCAGTCATATGAAAATTTAGAAAATACGCAACAGTAAATTTTTGGATAGAAGCCTCTTCTAGAATATATTTCTAATTCAGACTTTCCCAAATTTCGGATGCATGTTTAATTGGAAAGTATGCGTCAAACAGTTGGTTAGAGAATGTACTTAGAATCACATGTCGACAAATGTGATTTGCTTTTTCCCAATCAACAGAATCATTTTTAGGTTTGGGTTCAGTTAAAGCAAATGAGACATTACAAACTTCTAAAGCAGTAATAATTTTGCCTTGCCAACGCCTATATTGTTGTCCATTAAACTGATCAATTTTCATAACATCAGAGATTGGTGTTTGCAAAACTGTAGAAACAGTGACGATTTGGTTGTTATTATTTGATGGCGTCACAGGCGTAAAGGGGGTTTCAAAACCTTCCATATTAGTACCCATCAGAGAAACAAGATACTCTTAAGATTGTTGATCGTATAAGGGTACGAACCATGATGAAAAGACGTAAACATAAAAGAGTATCGCTGAGGCGTGCAAGATGCACTGTCCTTAAGAGTATCTCCACGGTACTCGATGGAGAACGTCTGTGCAGTAGTCTCCTGTGCGGTACTCTCCCAGGAACCAATAGTGTTTGTCGACGTGAAGTGTGCACACACAATCACGGCGACAGACGAAAGGTAAATGATCATTCTTCCAGTGGGTAGACTGCAGGCGGAGGAGAAGAGAGGAAGAAGAAACGAGAGAAACTTTTTCATGTATGTCGAACGATAGCAGAAAACAAACATTAATAACCAGGAAAGGAAGCATGTCATATACATAGAGACATATTATAACACAACCTTGGTTATCGACTTTAGAATATATACATTTGTCTCCTTCATTTATATGGAATCCATATGATACAACAACCTTATCAAATTTCTCATGCCACTGTTTAGGTGCTTGTTTCAAACCATAGAGATATTTGATTAGTCTGCATACCATATGTTCTTTTCCCGAAACTACATACCCTTCGGGTTGATCCATATAAATTTCATCATATAAATCTCCATTCAAGAAAATAGTTTTAACATCCATTTGGTGTATAATTAGTTTCTTAATAGATGCCAAAGCAATTAAAATCCTGATTGAAGAGATTCTAGTAACAGGAGCAAAGGTATCAAAATAGTCAATATCCTTTTGTTGTTTATATCCCTTGGCAACCAAACGAGCTTTGTATTTATCTATAGTCCCATCTGTTTTCAATTTTCTTTTAAATATCCATTTACATCCTATGGGTTTATACCTGGTGGAAGATCCACTAGTTCCCATGTATGATTAGATAATATAGATTCAATCTCACTATTAATTGCTTCCTTCCATAAAAAGGAATCAGTTGAATTAATAGCTTCATTGTAAGATTGAGGATCATTATCCACTATAAAGGAATAGAAATCATCACCAAGATTCTTTTCCTACCTCATCCTAGTGGATCTTCTAGGTTCTATATCATCTGGTTCTAAAACATCATTAGAATTGGATGTACTTGGGATATTCTCTAAAATTTCATTTGAAGGATTAACTAAGTTTTCTAAGGGAGTTTTCATAGGAAAATATGCTAAAAAAATTCAACATTTTTAGATTCAAAAATTGTATTAGGTTCTACAACATTTTTGCCACTTCTAATAACCAAGAATCTATATGCAGCACTATTCTGAGCATAACCTATAAAAATGCCATCTAGGGTTCTAGATCCCAATTTTTTTTTAGGCTAAGTCAATAAGACTTTAGCTAGACACCCCCACACTTTGAGGTATTTCAAATTAGGAGGATATCCTTTCCATAATTCATATGGTGTCTTATTTGTCTTCCTACTAGGGATTCGATTTTGAAGAAAACAAGATGACAAAATTGCTTCCCCCTACAAGTTGTTGGGTGCTCCTGAATTTATTAAAATAGAATTCATCATCTCCTTTAGAGTTCTATTTTTACGTTCAGCAATACCATTTTATTGAGGCAAATATGGAGGTGTGTATCCATGTATAATACCATGGTTCACACAAAATTCATTAAAGGGAGAACAATCATATTCACCACCCCTATCTGAGCAAAGACATTTGATTTTCTTATTGAGTTGATTTTCTACTTCTATTTTATAATTAACAAACATTCCAAAGGCTTCATCCTTTGAATATAGTAAATATAATTTTGAATATCGTGAGAAATCATATACAAAATAATGTAGAAACATTTCCCACCTCTAGATAGATTTCCTTTTAAATCTCCAAGATCAGTGTGAATTAAATCGAGCAATTCAGAATTTCTATGTGAAATTTGAGGACACGGTTTCTTGGTAGATTTAGTTTCAGCACATATTTGACATTTATTATTTAAATTAACAACACCATAAATATCCTTTAGTAAACCTAAAGATTTCATGCGTTGTAAATATTTAAAATTAACATGTCCTAATCTACTGTGTCATACATCAAAATAATCAATGATATAAGAAGAAGGACTTATTTCATTAGCAGAAGCGTTTGGTACATTCAATAGAAAGAGACCATTTGAGCAGTAACCCATGCCTAAGTAGTCCCCAGACTTGGTGACATTGACCTTGTTTGATTCAAAGGACACTTTCACCCCAAACTTAACAAGTTGAGAAACAGAAATTAAATTAACACGGATATCTGGGACAAACAGCACATCTTTGATCAGTATAATTTTTTCATAAGTCATTTTGATCATGACATTGCCCTTTCCGGTCATAGGAGAAGTAGTTGAGTTGCCCATGACAACCCGGTGTTCCTCCTGTCCTACTTTAGTGTAGGTCACAAAGGCATCTCTATTGCCACTGATGTGGCGACTAGCCCCCGAATTAATGATCCAATCATTTTGGTGGAATGATCCCATGCTGACAATGCTGACAAATGCCACAAATACGTCCTCAGTAACAAGGTTGGTTGAAGGTTCCTTCGAATCCACTGCTTGTTTCTTCCTATGCCTAAATTTAGGAGAAGTATGACCAGGTTTGCCACAAACATAGCAAAAAATATTCTTTTTATTAATATCTTTGTTTCCTTTATATTTATTCTTATTTCCTTTCCCTTTCTTATTTTCCCACTTATTTTTAGACTGATCAGTAGAAACTTTATTTTCTTTAACTTCATTATTAACAAAGTTAGCAGTACATGACAACTCTTTATTCAGTTCAGATTTTTCTCTAGTATGGGTTTGATCTTCAACTCGGATATGTATTATTACATCATCCAGTGACATTGTCTATCTTTTATGCTTTAAATTGTTCTTGTAATGTTTCCAAGAACTAAGCAAATTTTCAATTAAAGAACCCACAACGGAAGACTTAGGAAGATCAATTTTTTTTTCATTTTTCCAATCATCAAGTAAAATCTAAAATTCCTGAATTTGAGTTGTTATATCTTTATCTTCAGTCATATGAAATTTTAGAAAATTCACAACAGTAAATTTTTGGGTAGAAGCCTCTTCCAAAATATATTTCTTATTCAGACTTTCCCAAATTTCGGATGCAGTTTTAATTGGAAAGTATGCATCAAACAGTTGGTTAGACAATGTACTTAGAATCACATGTCGACAAATGCGATTTTCTTTTTCCCAATCAACAAAATCATTTTCAGGTTTGGGTTAAGTTAAAGCAAATGAGACATTAGAAACTTCAAAAGCAGTAATAATTTTTTCTTGCCAATGCCTATATTGTTGTCCATTAAACTGTTCAATTTTCGTAACATCAGGGATTGGTGTTTGCGAAATAGTAGAAACAGTGACGATTTGGTTGTTATTATTTGATGGCATCACAGGCATAAAGGGGGTTTCAAAACCTTCCATATTAGTACCCATCAGAGAAACAAGATACTCTTAAGATTGTTGATCGTATAAGGGTACGAACCACGATGAAAAGGCGTAAACATAAAAGAGTATACCAGAGTATCGCTGAGGCGTGTGAGACGCACTATCCTTAAGAGTATCTCCGCGGTACTCAACGACGAACTTCTGTGCAGTAATCTCCTGCACGGTACTCTCCCAGGATCCAACAGTGTGTGTTGACGTGAAGCGTGCACACACAGTCACGGCGACAGACGAAAGGTAAATGATCATTCTTCAAGTGGGCAGACTGTAGGCGGACAAGAAGAGAGGAAGAAGAAACGAAAGAAAGTTTTTCATCTGTGTCGAACGATAGTGGAAAACAAACATAAATAACTAGGAAAGGAAGCATGTCATCTACATAGAGACATATTATAACACAACCTTGGTTATCTACTTTAGAATATATACATTTGTCTCCTTCACTTATATGGAATCCATATGATAAAACAACCTTATCAAATTTCTCATGCCACTCTTTAGGTGTTTGTTTCAAACCATAGAGAGATTTGATTAGTCTGCATACCATATGTTCTTTTCCCAAAACTACATACCCTTCGGGTTGATTCATATAAATTTCCTCATCTAAATATCCATTCAAGAAAGCAATTTTAACATCCATTTGGTGTATAATTAATTTCTTAATATATGCCAAAGCAATTAAAATCCTGATTGAAGAGATTCTAGTAACAGGAGCAAAGGTATCAAAATAGTCAATATCCTTTTGTTGTTTATATCCCTTGAAATCCAAATGAGATTTGTATTTATCTACAGTCCCATATGTTTTCAATTTTCTTTTAAATATCCATTTACATCCTATGGGTTTAATACCTGGTGGAAGATCCACTAGTTCCCATGTATGATTAGATAATATAGATTCAATCTCACTATTAATTGCTTCCTTCCATAAAGAGGAATCAGTTGAATTAATAGCTTCATTGTAAGATTGAGGATCATTATCCACTATAAAGGAATAGAAATCATCACCAAGATTCTTTTCCTTCCTCATCCTAGTGGATCTTCTAGGTTCTATATCATCCGATTCTAAAACATCATTAGAATTGGATGTACTTGGGATATTCTCTAAAGTTTCATTTGAAGGATTAGCTAAGTTTTCTAAGGAAGTTTTCATAGGAAAAATATGCTCAAAAAATTCAGCATTTTTAGATTCAACAATTGTATTAGGTTCTACAACATTGTTGCCACTTCTAATAACTAAGAATCTATATGCATCACTATTCTGAGCATAACCTATAAAAACACCATCTAGGGTTCGAGATCTCAATTTTCATTTTTTAGGCTCAGTTAATAAGACTTTAGCTAGACACCCCCACACTTTGAGGTATTTCAAATTAGGAGGATATCCTTTCCATAATTCATATGGTGTCTTATTTGTCTTCCTACTAGGATTCGATTTTGAAGAAAACAAGATGACAAAATCGCTTCCCCCCACAAGTAGGATTCGATTTTGAAGAAAACAAGATGACAAAATCGCTCCCCCCCACAAGTTGTTGGGTGTTCCTGAATTGATTAAAATAGAATTCATCATCTCCTTTAGAGTTCTATTTTTACGTTGAACAATACCATTTGACTGAGGCGAATATGGAGGTGTGTATTCATGTATAATACCATGGTTCACACAAAATTCATTAAAGGGAGAACAATCATATTCACCACCCCTATCTGAGTGAAGACGTTTTATTTTCTTATTGAGTTGATTTTCTACTTCTATTTTATAATTAACAAACATTCCAAAGGCTTCATCCTTTGAATGTTGTAAATATAATTTTGTACATCGTGAGAAATCATCTACAACAATAATGTAGAAATGTTTCCCACCTCTAGATAGATTTCCTTTTAAATTTCCGAGATCAGTGTGAATTAAATCGAGCAATTCAGAATTTCTATGTGAAATTTGAGGACACAGTTTCTTGGTAGATTTAGTTTCAACACATATTTGACATTTATTATTTAAATTAACACCACCATCAATATCCTTTAGTAAACCTAAAGATTCCATGTGTTGTAAATATTTAAAATTAACATGTCCTAATCTACTGTGCCATACATCAAAAGAATCAACGATATAAGTAGAAGGACTTATTTTATTAGCAGAAGAGTTTGGTACATTCAACAGAAAGAGACCATTTGAGCAGTAACCCATGCCTAAGTAGTCCCCAGACTTGGTGAGAATGACCTTGTTTGATTCAAAGGACACTTTCACCCCAAACATAACAACTTTAGAAATAGAAATTAAATTAACACGGATATCTGGGACAAACAGCACATCTTTGATCAGCAGAATTTTTCCAGAAGTCATCTTGATCATGACATTGCCCTTTCCAGTCACAGGAGAAGTAGTTGAGTTGCCCATGACAACCAAGTGTTCCTCCTGTCCTACTTCAGTGTAGGTCACAAAGGCATCTCTATTGCCACTGATGTGGCGACTAGCCCCCGAGTCAATGATCCAATCATTCTGGTGGAATGATCCCATGTTGATAATGCTGACAAATGCCACAAATACGTCCTCAGTAACAACGTTGGTTGAAGGTTCCTTCGAATCCCCTGCTTGTTTCTTCCTATGTCTACATTTAGGAGAAGTATGACCAGGTTTGCCACAAACATAGAAAAAAATTCTTTTTATTAATATCTTTGTTTGCTTTATATTTATTCTTATTTCCTTTCGCTTTCTTATTTTTCCACTTATTTTTAGACTAATCAGTATAAAATTTATTTTCTTTAACTTCATTATTAACAAAGTTAGCAGTACATGACAACTCTTTATTCAGTTCAGATTTTTCTCTAGTACGGTTTTGATCTTCAACTCGGATATGTATTATTACATCATCCAGTGACATTGTCTTTCTTTTGTGCTTTAAATTGTTCTTGTAATGTTTCCAAGAACTAGGCAATTTTTCAATTAAAGAACCCACAACGAAAGACTCAGGAAGATCAATTTTTTTTCATTTTTCAAATAATCAAGTAAAATATGAAATACATGAATTTGAGTTGTGATATCTTTATCTTCACTCTTATGAAAATTTAGAAAATTTGCAACAGTAAATTTTTGGGTAGAAGCCTCTTCCAGAATATATTTCTTATTCAGACTTGCCCAAATTTCGGATCGTGTTTTAATTGGAAAGTATGCGTCAAATAGTTGGTTAGACAATGTACTTAGAATCATATGTCGACAAATGCGATTTGCCTTTTCCCAATCAACAGAATCATTTTTAGGTTTGGGTTCAGTTAAATCAAACGAGACATTAGAAACTTCTAAAGCAGTAATAATTTTTTCTTGCCAACGCCTATATTGTTGTCCATTAAACTGTTCAATTTTCGTAACATCAGGGATTGGTGTTTGCGAAATAGTAGAAACAGTGACGATTTGGTTGTTATTATTTGACGGCATCACATGCGTAAAGGGGGTTTCAAAACCTTCCATATTAGTACCCATCAGAGAAACAAGATACTCTTAAGATTGTTGATCGTATAAGGGTACGAACCACGATGAAAAGGCGTAAACATAAAAGAGTATACCAGAGTATCACTGAGGCGTGCGAGATGTATTGTCCTTAAGAGTATCTCCGTGGTACTCGACGGTGAACGTCGGTGAAGTAGTCTCCTGCGCGGTACTCTCCCAGGATCCAACAGCGTGTGTCGACGTGAAGCGTGCACACACAGTCACGGCGACGAACGAAAGGTAAATGATCGTTCTTCCAGTGGACAGACTGCAGGCGGAGGAGAAGAGAGGAAGAAGAAACAAGAGAAATTTTTTTGTCTGTGTCGAATGATAGCGGAAAACAAACATAAATAACCAGGAAAGGAAGCATGTCATCTACAATGAGACATATTATAACACAACCTTGGTTATCGACTTTAGAATATATACATTTGTCTCCTTCATTTATATGGAATCTATATGATACAACAACCTTATCAAATTTCTCATGCCACTGCTTAGGTGCTTGTTTCAAACCATAGAGAGATTTGATTAGTCTGCATACCATATGTTCTTTTCCCAAAACTACATACCCTTCGGGTTGATCCATATAAATTTCCTCATCTAAATCTCCATTCAAGAAAGCAGTTTTAAGATCCATTTGGTGTATAATTAATTTCTTAATAGATGCCAAAGCAATTAAAATCCTGATTGAAGAGATTCTAGTAACAGGAGCAAAGGTATCAAAATAGTCAATATCCTTTTGTTGTTTATATCCCTTGGCAACCAAATGAGCTTTGTATTTATCTACAGTCCCATCTGTTTTCAATTTTCTTTTAAATATCCATTTACATCCTATGGGTTTAATACTTGGTGCAAGATCCACTAGTTCCCATGTATGATTAGATAATATAGATTCAATCTCACTATTAATTTCTTCCTTCCATAAAGAGGAATCAATTGAATTAATAGCTTCATTGTAAGATTGAGGATCATTATCCACTATAAAGGAATAGAAATCATCACCAAGATTCTTTTCCTTCCTCATCCTAGTGGATCTTCTAGGTTCTATATCATTCGGTTCTAAAACATCATTAGAATTGGATGTACTTGGGATATTCTCTAAAATTTCATTTGAAGGATTAGCTAAGTTTTCTAAGGGACTTTTCATAGAAAAATATGCTCAAAAAATCAGCATTTTTAGATTCAACAATTGTATTAGGTTCTCCAACATTGTTGTCACTTCTAATAACCAAGAATCTATATGCAACACTATTATGAGCATAACCTATAAAAACACCATCTAGGGTTCTAGATCCCAATTTTTTTTTTTTAGGCTCAGTTAATAAGACTTTATCTAGACACCCCCACACTTTGAGGTATTTCAAATTAGGAGGATATCCTTTCCATAATTCATATGGTGTCTTATTTGTCTACCTTCTAGGGATTCTATTTTGAATAAAACAAGATGACAAAACTTCTCCCCACAAGTTGTTGGGTGCTCCTGAATTGATTAAAATAGAATTCATCATCTCCTTTAGAATTCTATTTTTACATTCAGCAATACCATTTGATTGAGGTGAATATGGAGGTGTGTCTTCATGTATAATACCATGGTTCACACAAAATTCATTAAAGGGAGAACAATCATATTCACCACCCCTATCTGAGCGAAGACGTTTTATTTTCTTATTGAGTTGATTTTCTACTTCTGTTTTATAATTAACAAACATTCCAAAGGCTTCATCCTTTGAATGTAGTAAATATAATTTTGTATATCGTGAGAAATCATCTACAAAAATAACGTAGAAACGTTTCCCACCTCTAGATAGATTTCCTTTTAAATCTCCAAGATCGGTGTGAATTAAATCGAGTAATTCAGAATTTCTATATGAAATTTGAGGACACGGTTTCTTGGTAGATTTAGTTTTAGCACATATTTGACATTTATTATTTAAATTAATAACACCATCAATATCCTTTAGTAAACCTAAAGATTTCATGCGTTGTAAATATTTAAAATTAACATGTCCTAATCTACTGTTCCATACATCAAAAGAATCAACGATATAAGCAGAAGGACTTATTTCATTAGTAGAAGAGTTTGGTACATTCAACAGAAAGAGACCATTTGAGCAGTAACCCATGACTAAGTAGTCCCCAGACTTGGTGAGAATGACCTTGTTTGATTCAAAGGACACTTTCACCCCAAACTTAACAAGTTGAGAAATAGAAATTAAATTAACACGTATATTTGTGACAAACAACACATCTTTGATCAGTAGAATTTTTCCAGAAGTCATCTTGATCATGACATTGCACGTTCCGGTCATAGGAGAAGCAGTTGAGTTGCCCATGACAACCCGGTGTTCCTCCTGTCCTACTTCAGTGTAGGTCACAAAGGCATCTCTATTGCCACTGATGTGGCGACTAGCCCCCGAGTCAATGATCCAATCATTCTGGTGGAATGATCCCATGCTGACAATGCTGACAAATGCCACACATATGTCCTCAGTAACAAGGTTGGTTGAAGGTTCCTTCGAATCCACTGCTTGTCTCTTCCTATGCCTGCTTTTAGGAGAAGTATGACCAGGTTTGCCACAAACATAGCAAAAAACATTTTTTTTATTAATATCTTTGTTTCCTTTATATTTATTCTTATTTCCTTTCCCTTTCTTATTTTTCCACTTATTTTTAGACTGATCAGTAGAAACTTTATTTTCTTTAACTTCATTATTAACAAAGTTAGCAGTACATGACAACTCTTTATTCAATTCAGATTTTTCTCTAGTACGGTTTTGATCTTCAACTCGGATATATATTATTACATCATCCAGTGACATTGTCTTTCTTTTGTGCTTTAAATTGTTCTTGTAATGTTTCTAAAAACTAGGTAATTTTTCAATTACAGAACCCACAACGAAAGACTCAGGAAGATCAATTTTTTCATTTTTCAAATCATCAAGTAAAATCTGAAATTCATGAATTTGAGTTGTTATATCTTTATCTTCAGCCATATGAAATTTTAGAAAATTCACAACAGTAAATTTTTGGGTAGAAGCCTCTTCCAGAATATATTTCTTATTCAGATTTTCCCAAATTTCGGATGCAGTTTTAATTGGAAAGTATGCGTCAAACAGTTGGTTAGACAATATACTTAGAATCACATGTCGACAAATGCGATTTACTTTTTCCCAATCAATAGAATCATTTTCAGGTTTGGGTTCAGTTAAAGCAAACGAGACATTAGAAACTTCTAAAGCAGTAATATTTTTTTCTTGCAAACGCCTATATTGTTGTCTATTAAATTGTTCAATTTTCGTAACATCAGGGATTGGTGTTTGCGAAATAGTAGAAACAATGACGATTTGCTTGTTATTATTTGATGGCGTCACAGGCGTAAAGGGGGTTTCAAAACCTTCCATATTAGTACCCATCAGAGAAAAAAGATACTCTTAAGATTGCTGATCGTATAAGGGTACGAACCACGATGAAAAGGCGTAAACATAAAAGAGTATACGAGAGTATCGCTAAGGTGTGCGAGATGCACTGTCCTTAAGAGTATCTTCGCGGTACTCGACGGCGAACGTCTAGTAGTCTCCTACGCGGTACTCTCTCAGGATCCAACAGCGTGTGTCGACGTGAAATATGCACACACAGTCACGGCGACGGACGAAAGGTACTGCCAAATGAACAGATGCATTGCAGCGGCCCCGATTAAAGGGTTTCCGGACCGAGCCGGCTCAAACCCCATTGGCAAGGCCCACCATGCGCGTGCGTAGGGCCTATTCCCTTTCATTCCTCAATTGTACTATGGACAAGGGTCCATATATTAGGAGAAGGGAAGTCTCCAACACAAATAATATGGGACTAAACCTTTTGCCTTTTGGTTTGAAATACAGCAAAGAAGTATAACATAGTATTGGAAGAATGGATTGACACGTCTTTTATGGACATACGATAGAGCTTGCCTTTTAATTAATCGGTGAACTGCTCAACATGTTCACTTAAACAATCTTTTTCATAGAAATACACGTTTATTGAACAAAAATTCTGATCACTTAAACAACCTACATTTTGATCAATCAGTGAACTGTTTAATGTGGGCATATCATTATTAAAAACTATTGTACCATACGCAGAATGAATGACAATGAGAAGTTCACAAAATTCTAAAAATAGAAAAGCTAAACTACTCAACAAACGTGTCATGTCACATAAAAAAATAGCAATGCAAATTTTGAGTAATGAAGTCCTAAAGATTGACGATTGAGATTGATGTTTCCATGTGAATGGATGGAGCAGTGTGCATGATGAACCAAGTGCAAACGAAACCTTATATATTATCCAAAAGCACTGTTTCTGCACTTTCATGGTTGTCAAGAATGTAATTGTGTCCTTGCTTAAGTAACTTGAGGGTTTCGTGCATTGGCGACCTACACTGAGCAAAGGAGCTTCTGTAGGAAGGAACAACATTTACAGAAGTCACTTCCTGTTCTGTATCAGACAAGTGACGACCCGGTCCTCAAAAATCGTCTGTTAATCTCATGCAAACGTTGTCACTTTGCTGTAGACCTGGACACATGGTAACTAACTTGGGATGCAGAATATCATGAATGTATATCTGCTACAAGACACAAGACAATATTAATATCATGTAAACAGAAGACAATGGATATATACATTAAGATTTCTCCACATTGAAACTCTATTGCATGGGTTTTAGTTCCTCACAGTGAACCGGCATCATGCTCCTACATCTTTTGCCTAGTCTACGAGCATTGGGCGGAGCATATAAATTAAAACTAAAATGTGTACCTTTCTGCATGAATGGCAAGATTACCATACCAATACGGAGAACCCCTTCATAAACAACAATTCTGGAGAACGCAGCAATGATTGGGTGAGTAAAGCATGCAATTCCTGCATGTAGTCATGGATGACTGTACGGCCATGAACAAGGCTAGCTAGGATGAACTTTTTAGTGATCATCATCTTGCATGCAAAAGGATGGAGTGGCTTTGTATCTGCCTGGGTATCTAAATATATATGCCTAATTCACTGTTGCGATACCTCGTATTGACAAACTATCAGGTGGACCGCTTCAAGCGCGTGTAATCCCTGGCTATGACCATACGAACATATGCACATCGTGGATGGTTGTCTTTGGGATGTTGCTGGGTGCGACGACAACTTGCTCCTTGTAAGCGTTTGGGGTGTGCTAGAACACCCAGGATTGACTCCGCGGTATACCGATCATCATCTCGGCTACATGCGATTCCAGGAACACCTGAAGCAGACGCCAACGTTCATCGGTATGTACGGTGCGGCAGGACTGGCCGTGCAGATGCCAACGGACTTTCACGGTAGTAACAAACCCTAACAAACCCAGGTATTGGAAAAACGGATAACAACTGCATCATCTACAGATTTATACAGAATCTTTAGCAAAGTCCACATATCTTATGGAACTTGGAGAGCTGACATAAAGTCCAACTATTTTAAGGGATTGGATAGACGGCGACGTTGGTGCTTAGAATGGTAGAATAGTAGATTTATAATCAACTCATGATCAATGAAACTCTAGAATGATATAGAAATTGTGAATTATGGTTTGGAGGGAAATGTATAAAAAATTTACCACATACCCGCGCACTCACTACTATGTGTTGTGATTTACAATTATGATCGTTGGAGATAGACCCTATAGACCTTATTTGCAAGATGCTAATGCGTGTTGTTTAAACATTTTATTGGTCAACAAGTGTCCTAGCTTGCTGGCACACATAACAAATGATAGCATATACTTTTTTATGTTGACAAGTAAACTATACCAGTGATCACTTTCTTATTTTCTATATTTAGTGGACTCCATATTAGTAGATTATTGTATGTTTATATGTATTCATTTATATAATATTCAGTTAATTTAAACAAGTGTATAGGTATGTTATTACAATGAATAGTGTCCCAAGTAAAAGTTTCTAACTACGCCACTGCCTGTGGGGTTTATGTCAAGCTAGGCAAAGGGCTGCGTTAGTGTTCCCACTTACTACTATCCTCGTTGACCAGCAACCATAACCCTTTTCTATCATGGGAGTCGAGGAGCTTCTTTCCTCATTATTCACGATGAGTTATTCCCGTGAGGATCTAAAAAAGGAGTACCAGATAATGTAAATGTCACCGCACAAGCCAGGATCTAAAAGTTTATACTTTACACCAACAGTCGCATGTAGCATGTAGGTGCCGGCTGCATGAGATCATATCACTTTAATGTCACGTTACCCGTATGCTACTCTTACCTTTATACCCGGCCTACCTAGTGTCAATGAATCAAAGCCATCAACTCAAGGTGAAAGCCTTCCAGAAATGTCCAGGCTCATCTAGTGTCAGAATTATGAAGGCTTACCGAGGCCCTTGCAAATTCAGCAAGCGCCCAAGGGCCAGTACTCAAGCTGAAAGCCTTCCAGAAATGTCCAGGCCCATCTAGTGTCAGAATTATGAAGGCTTACCGAGGCCCTTGCAAATTCAGCGAGCGCCCAAGGGCCAGTGCGCAAACCCAGTGACTAATGGACTCTTCATTGCGCAGTTCTCGAACAAATACCTAAATGTTGTCTAAACATGACCCTTTTTATTTGAAAATTTGTAGCCGTAACCGGCCTTCCACCCGCGCACCCACCCGCGTGTCTAGAAAATGCACGTTGCAGCGCTGTCCAAGATATCTCCCATCGTCAGCCGATATGCTACATGCGACCCCATGCACAAGTGCCCATTTACTATCAGCTTTCTCACATATTCCTCCACTAGCGAATCTTTTGAAATTTTAATTGCTGCATTACACCTAAAATTTCCTTCATCATTTTCTTTGTTGCCTCTCTGTTACTTCTTACATAATATTCTTTCACAAATCTGTAAGTATGGTACTTCTCCCATTTTTTATTGAATTTTTT
This sequence comes from Alisma plantago-aquatica, assembly GCA_963693085.1. Lineage (NCBI taxonomy): Eukaryota > Viridiplantae > Streptophyta > Magnoliopsida > Alismatales > Alismataceae > Alisma > Alisma plantago-aquatica. The sequence continues at coordinate 88,628,719 of OY856410.1, read as the reverse complement.
TATTTCTATCGTTTCCAATGTCGTAATTTTTTAAATATTGTAGATGCATTAATCATTCTTCCTTTATTAGCTTTCTTCATCTTAATAATATTAATAGTTACTTTGATCATTATTAATATAAAATACTAGAATCATGTCAAATCTTTCAAAATATTAATAATTATTTTTTAAAAAATATAATTATCCTAATTCAAAACAATATTAATAGACCCAACCCTTTGAAATATTTTTTTGTACGAAATCAGGTTAACCTCTTAAACCAAAGAGAGATGTTTTATACAAATTTAAGTCTTCTGCAAAGACATGCTTTATAAATATACAATACGAGAGGTACAATAGTAGCAAAACAACCATTATGTTTTAGCACAAGTTCTACATACTGTACAAGAGTATAGTACGAGCAGTACAGTACCAACACTAAGTAAGAAATATAGATACAATACCTTGAAGTACACCAACATGCTCGAAAGTTATACATTTTTGCTACAATAATCACATACTTTTATACACCAGCATTTAAAATACCCTTACACCAATATGGTCTTGAAAGTTATACATTTCTGCTACAATAATCACATACTTTTATACACCAACATTTATAATACCCTTACACCAATATGGTCTAATGTAGACTCACATTCTCTTAAGTGAACAAAGTCAAACACTACGGAAGATATATAAGTACACTACCCTTAAGCATGCCCACACCATCTAATGTTAAATGTTTAACTACAATCAACACGTACAGTACTCTCATACACCATCATGGTCTAATCTTATGTGCTTGGTTACAATCAACACATACAGTACACTTGACACCAGCATGCTCTAAATTTTAGATATTATACACAAATATGGTCTGATGTTAAGAAACATGTATAATACTCTTTTACTGGCATTCATACTCCAATCATGTCACCCAATCTACTTTGGTCTTAGAGGCACAACACCATTGTTTGGATGTACTACTTCTGCAATGGACACATACAATACCTTTATACACACAAATTTTATTGAATTTTGTTGTTTTTAGTGTTTCAAAATGTCAAAATATTTCTTGTATTTATTATTATAGATGTGTTAACTATTCTTCCTTTGTTAATTCGTCTGCATCTTAATTATATTAACAATTACTTTGATATTACTAATATAAAATACTAAACCCCCCAAATCCTTCAAAATATTCATAATTCCAATAACAAAATATTTATCATAATTCAATATAATATTAACTGACACAATCCTCTGAGATATTGCTTGTGCCAAGTCAAGTTCAACCCCTAAAGAAAAGAAAATTTCTCTATACATATTGTGTTTTCTATAAAAATGTACTGCATGAGAAGCAAAGTACGTAGTACTAACAAACAACAACCCTTCCCTTTTAGCACACATTCTACATATTGTACTAGAAGTACAGTATGTACAATACAAACAGTAAGAAATAAATATAAATACAATACCTCTAAGTACACAAATATGCTTGAATGTTATACATATATATATATATATATATATTATCATTATTAACTCATGGCTTTATATAAAGTGTATTTGTTGACTTGAAATTTTTTTTTCAAGAACTAGAGAAAATAATCCCCACGTTCAAGTGGTTGTTTCTGATGATTCTTATTATACAATCTTATGGTATAGCCCATTATCATACAATACTAACATTTCAGCACTAACAAATACAACCCACATTATCATATAGTATTGTACAATCGTACAATACTAACTCAAGTTATCATAAAATGTTAACAATTCTCTTTTTCATGAACTAACGAAGAAGATTCGTGTACACTACAAGAAGTACAATACTAAAAACAACATTTTGCATATATTCAGAATCTTCAGTTTTCTACAATTGCATACAAAAGATATAGTACTAATAGCCACATCATATAAGAAACACAATACTAACATCCACATTTTTTATACATTCAAAATGTCACATTTGTCAAAAATATGGATAAGAAGTACAATGCTCTCAACCACATTGTACATGAAGTACATTACTAACAAACACATTTTGTAGTCATTCAAAGTATAGACTTGTCAAAATTATGTACATGAAGTACAGTACTAACATCCACATTGTACAAGAAGTACATTACTAACAGTCACATTTTGCAGTACAAGTACAACATGAACAGCCAAGAGCCTTTGTCAAAATTGTGTACATTCATGTCATTCTTCTACAAAAATCCATTGTTGGAATTATCTCTACCTAATATATGAATGAACAAGTAGGTATTGTACAAGATTTGGGAGAAAACAAGTACTTTCGTTTAAAATTTGGGGGAAAAAAGAGTATTGTACAAGTACACAATTTTACCTATGATCGATGACAAACGAACATGAAAATGTACTTGGGTAGAACTGTCGGCGGAACCAAGAGAGATTAGTTCACTATAGTGTGCTCTAGAGGACAGCTTGATAGGGAACTCTTCGGCAGGATAGCTCGGCAGGAAACTCTCTGGCAGGACCGTCAGCAGCCTGACCTGGCACGAGTATTGTACTTGTGATGGGCTAGTTCTGCACTAGAGAAATCTATGGACGGAGGAGTATGTGGTGATTCTCTATGGTAGAGAACGCAACTGACAAGAGGTATTGGACTACTAGGTATAGTACTTGCAGGACGGAGCTAGGTCTTGAGTGTTAATGGGAAGGAGAGAATAATAATAAGAGGGAACCGTTCTAGTGGGGAGGGTGGACTATGGAGAGAGAGAGAGAGAGAGAGAGTAGATGTGAGAGAGAGAGGAGAGGCGAGAGAGAGAGACATAGGAGAGGCACCTTTTTTTCAGGACCTGAAATGCCTCTTTGGCTTTGGCACTAAAGGGATGTATATTAGGCCAAAACTGATGGGTCCAACAAAAGAGTATGTTACCGAGGAATCTGATGGGTTACTAGGTGGATAAGTGACTATGTGTAGTGTAAATCTTTTATTTATTGTAGAAAATATATGCTATATGTTTTCTTGTGTGATCTTTTGGCTAAAATGTTGAGAAAAAGATTCATAATATTATGTACAACATACAATCTATACACAATAAGTATATAATAATTATTATAGAAACCATTGTAGGGAAATATGGCATCAGATAAGGTAGAAGAAATAAAAATTTAACTTGCCTTATTCCCCTTTGAATAGTAGATCTCATCAAAAAATATATAATGGAAAAGAGGGTTTCAAGGTTTATACCTAATCCTAGAGTAAGTATAGCGACAATCCCTTTCTATAGTGTGCATCTTCATTCAAGATGCACATGGACAACTGTCAGCGTTGGCCTCCTAGTTGATCACCACAGACGACAGTTGATTGCATCCTCCTAACGGGTGGCAATAGACTCCCCACCTTTGTAGTAGTTCAAACAAACCATTGGGAACTCTTGTCATTCTAGATGAATGAACAAGAAGGAGTTGTCCTTTCTAGTCAGTGTGCTAGCACTGACTTGCTTTCCCAATTATCTTTACTTTATTATCCCTCTTTTGATGGGTAGGACTAATGGCTCTCTCGGATACCACTACTAGAGAGGATAAAAATTTCCAGGCTTATTGTTGTGCCTCTGGAAGGCCCCTAGTATCCCTCTATTTATAGGAGGGTCAAGGTCAGGGCTTCCAATCTGAGCGGGAGTTGAAGAGGTAGAATTTCATGAATTTTCAAGAATGTGTGACCGTTGAACCAGTCGATTCACATATGAGCCAATACATTCAATCCTTGAACTAGTCATTTCATTATGTTTCCCAATTGAAATTATATTGGAAATTAATATCTGATTAACGCACAACATGAAGTAACAATCCTTGATCCAATCAAATCGATCAACCAACTGGTTGGTTCCAAACTTGAACCAATCAATTCAGAGACTTGAGCCAATCGGTTCACTTGTTGAGCCTATCATCGCATGGATCTGATTACCAATCTTAGTTCAATTGACCTAACACTCGAATCACTTGACTCAACAGTGTAACTATTCAGTTCATAGTCCAGACAATCAATTTTCAGCCATTTTTGTGATACTTAAACACTTCAGTATCAAGTTAAACATTATTCATGAATAAACTCTTATTTCAAGTGTATCCTATGTGACCCTATAGGTTCCAAGTTACTTTGGTAGTGAATGTTCATAACTGAATTATGACATCACAAGCAATGAGTGGTATCTAGTAAGACATCATTGCTACCCAAATGATTGGAAAGTTGAAGAACAACATTAACCTACAATATTTGGTTGGTGTTACAGTGATCATATAGTTCCTTTATTTCTGATGTACAGATTGAACTCAAGGCATGGAGCTATTGGTGAGTCAAGCCAGAGGCGTACACACTAGCCAACTAAGGTGGCTAGATGCACTCCATGGGACTCGAACACACGTGTGGATACTTTCAAAATTTGTATTGGCCCTAACCAAGTTGATCACAAAACCAAACAGGTCACCCGCAAGCGCACGGGGTACTGTTGTAGTATAGGTGATTGGCAAGAATAGGGGTCAGTCCTCATGGATAGAGGGGGCCCTGGATCTAGGCCAGTGTTGGCTATGTTCCTAATGCAGAGTTTAAGGTTGAAGGGTTTTAAAAGGGTTTTTTTGTTGATTACTCTAATTGAACAAGCAAGAAAGGTAGAAATAAACCTAAGTAATCTTAAACAAGAAAATTTAGCAAACTAGGTTAACAAACTAGCTAAGCAAGAGTAAGAGTAAGCTACACTACACTAGATAAGCAAGAAGTAGTTTAGAAGATAAGTTAACCACTAGAGAGAGCAAGAACCTAAATTAACACTAAAGAGCAAAACTAAGCAATTAAATAGGTTAAGCAAAAGCAACTAAACTAGACTAGCATGAACAAACAAGCAAAGCAAGTTGGGTTTTAACAAGATGATTAGGGTAGGTGGGCCGTTTGGGGATGTGATTTGATATTAGTTGGGGGGGTCAGCCAAGCAAGCAATTATCACAATTCTATCTAGATTACCAAACCAAACAACAAGGCAAGTGTTATTAGAATGTACCCTATACTACTAGTTGGAGAACAAGGGTTAGGTGTAATTCTAGTAGGACTTGTCAAGTCTAGGTCTCTAGGGTAAGTGGTATTAGGGAAATTGTGAGTTGAGGGTATAAATGGGAGTAGAGATGAGGGTTTTTCACCTCATGCCACTAGCCATCTAGCCTTTAGAAATCTCTAGGCAATTGCACTAATCACACTTACACTGGCCACTTAAATCTCACACTCACTTGTAGAAGGAGGGATAGGTATGGAGGAACAAATGGGGCTAGCTAGGGATCCACTAATTGGACCTAGGATCCATTCCTAAGATTGCTACATCCACTCCAATTCCTCCTAGAATCTAAGTGTCATCAAATATCTCAAAGCAAGCAATCCATGTTATAAGCACAAACCACATGCAATAAAATAGGAAATGAGATAGAAGCAAGAAGCAATCATCCTAGATAGAAATCATGTTCATTACAAGTTATTTTCCCCCAACATGGTATCAAAGCCACATTTTAAACCCAAACAGTCCACCACTAGGGGCTTAGCTACACATAGTCAAAGAAATAGTAAAAGAGATGGGAAGAGGGGGAAGAAATGCCATGGAGCTCAGGGAAGTAGCCTTCTTCTTCGCCTCCTTGCTACTTTTGACGTCCTCTCTCCTCCAAGGGTGTAGATGAGCATGAAGATATGGGGGATTATGGAGGAAAACATAGAAAACTAGGTCTCCAAGGTGAAATGGAGATGGAAATGGTGGGTGGAGAGCATAAATGCAAGGGAGATGCACTAAATGCTCAAGGAGGAGTAATGGAGGCTAGGAGAAGCTGTAGGGTGTATAACCTTCGTGCCCCAGCCACCACCTATGTATATATAGGTGGTAGGGAAGCACTAGGATAAGTAGGGGTAGGATAAGAAAATTAGTGTAAAACTATGATAGGGTTGGTTGGTCACCACGACCGTGTTGATGGGCCACGGCCATGGTGAGGGTGGTATGGGACGATCATGGAGCAGGGACATAGGTGTGGTATGGAAAGGGTGGTGAAGAGGCTAAGTAGAAGGTGGCTACGGCCGTGGCAGAGTGCCACGGTCGTGTTGGGTTAGTAGCACCACGACCGTGTTGGTAACACGACTGTTTTAGAGGAGGAGGACGTGGTCGTGGAGCAGCAACACAGGCGAGTTGAACTTCATAGGCCACGGTCGTGGCAGTCGGCCACGGTCGTGGCTACTTGGGGGAAGTTCCTTGTTAGTTTTGTTGATTCTTCATCATAAATGACATGATCATGGGGGCTTGCCTACGACCGTCTTTCACTCTGATGGCCATGGCTGTGGTGTCTTCAATGGGCCACGGCCGCTAATGGCCAAGACTGTGGGAATCTGGGTGCAAATCCCTATTGAATTTGTCAATTCTTTGCCATAGATGACACGACTGTGGGAGTAAGCCCACAACCGTGTTGGGGTCTGCAGTATGCAATTTAAATTCAAACTTCATTATTCATATATTTCTTTGCTAGAGGATGATCCTTGGCCATTGAAGGTAGTTTGAGGGAGCTTTTGGGGTCTTCTTTGGACCCCCTCCATGAGTGGAGGAACCCTAGGACTCCTTCCTTCTCTCTCATTCACCCTAATCAAGGTCCAAGTACCTAAAAATGATGTAAAGAACATCCATAAGTGCATTTGGAAATGATAAACATATTAAGGGAAATTAACTTGCAATCTAACTTGTTTAGATGTGATTTAAGTATAAAATGGTACAAGATGGAGCCCTAGAATAGGGCTACATCACCACCCCAAACATAAAACGTACTTGTCCTCAAGTATGATCCAACTCAATCTCTCTTCAAATTTTCCACAAACAAGAAATGACAAATGCAATGTAAAAGATAATTATTGTTGAATGAGATCAAATATGACTGAGTACATGCATTTCACCTCTCTCCTCTCCTACTTTCACAATCCAATCATGAAAAGAGCACAAAACATATGAACTTCAAATATAGCGCATAGAATACACAAGTTATCCATATTTCTTCCATAAAGTTCTGGGTAAACCGTTTCATGATGGTGTTAATCAAGGACGACTAGGAGTATTGTTTCACATTCATGCATTCAATCTTATGTTTTAGATCACACAAAATGACCCACTTGGCTGTGGAAAAGGGTAAAATAAGCTAGGTTTTATGTTTCCTAGCTCAATGGGTATGAAAGTGGAAGAAAGGGTTGCGGTAAGAATTTTGTAGTACTATTACATAGAGCACTCATCTTTTTTTATTTGAATGCTCTTAAACAGGAGCATCCTTTTATTTTCTTTTTGCAATTTTCTCTTTTTTTCTTTTCTTTTCTTTGCCCTTGGAGTATGTAGGGCATATGGTGGATAGAGTGAAGCGGAGAGATGGATATGTGGCCACCCAAACTTTTGGAGGTGGCCCACAGCTGATATGTGCACTTTGGCATCCTTTCATGAGGTGGAGGGGTAAGAAGATGGTGAGTGAAAAGTTGGGTCAAAGAGGGGTCATAGGTATGATTCTCCACATAAGACGACCAGCATGAAAATTAATCCAATACTTCATCCTAGATATAACACCGCATGAATGAACAAGATGAAATTGTTATATCAGTCAAGTGATTCCACAAACACTAAGCGTTCAAAGCTTGCTCAACTTCACAATTCAACCAAATCAATCACAATCATAAGAGAGGTGATGCACAAGTAAAAAGCCAAACATTGACACCACTTAGCAATAAAGCATGACATTTCACTTGCATTTGTCAAAGGTCGTCATTTTTACTCAAAACAGTAGAGATTGGGTCAAAACATACTTTCTAGGCAAGAAATCTCAAATTTGGGCAAAATTGGCCAAAATGGTGCCAATTTGCATTAAATCACATCTAAACCTACTTTAGGGAAATTTAAAACATAAAGTAGCAAATCTTAGTTAAAATGCACAAGAAAATACAAAAATTACATGAGAATGCAATGCATGATATGGAAGAGCAAACAGAGAAATTTTTTTGAAAAATTGTATGAAATTAACTACATGCTATGCAAAAATGCAATAAAAAGAGCAGTAACAAGAAAACTAAACTAGATGGTAAAGGTGGAACAAAATCACTAAAACAGAGATAGGGTGGTGCATACCGCCCTACCCATCCCAAACTTTAGAATCATGTTGTCCTTAGCATGAAACTATAGCTTAGGGTAGATAGGGGAAGTGTCACGGCTGTTGTGGCGGCTGGTCTGACAAGTGAGGAGGATCTAGAGGAGGAGATGAGGGCGGAGTTGAGCCTATGGGAGGATTCTGGTAGTAATGTCCCCAATAGTCATCCTGGGGTGGAGGGTATGTCTCTGGATATCCAACTATGCCACCCCAAAAATCTCCACCCCATTCAGGGTTTCTTGCTGCTTGGGCATGGTGGTAGTGATACAAGTGGTTGACCTAGTGGTGCATTTGTTGTTGGTCTTGCCACATGTATTGTTGTATCAGCTGCATATCGCTCAGTGTCTTCTAAATACCCTCAAGTTGTTCCTGTATGGTGGACATGTCGTAGGCGTTCACTGAGGGTTGTTGCAGCTGGGATGTTCCTTCATCCCTCCTTCTTGTCCTTCGGGGCTTCCTGTGTCCTTCATCTTCTTATTCCTTCCCTTGCACATTTGATTCAGCTATATCTTCATGTGCAGCAGTGGCTCCCCTAGTGTATATCTGTCGTGGGTTTTCTTACTGCCATTTCATCAATTTTCCCTCAGTCTATAGAATACCCCCAACACAGATAGAAGTGGCACTGTGTGGTATGGAAGCTCAAGCTCAATGTCTGACACACTACTTGTGAGATATATCATCATTTTTTCCTTCATCTTAATAGTGTGTGAGAACATAAGATAGTTGAGGTCAACAAACTCTGCCTCATATGCGTCTTGAAATCCAGAAAGATCATACCCCAAAGTGAGTGCAATTGAGGTCACAACCCCCCCATAACAAAAGGTTTTGTGCTTTTGAAGGGTATGGACCTCATGTGATCAATCAGTAGCACTCTAAGGTCTATATACCTTTTTTGGTTCATTTCCATCAAGACAAACATATCTTTTTGAGAGATGGAGCCTTGGTTATCATATTGTCCCACAATGGTATTTGCTAAGACCTTCTGCACATAACAGATTAGGGGGTTGCTTATAGCGGAAGTTTTGGATCTACCTGCGTTGTAATCACCACTGCCTATTAAAGTCTTCCAGAAATGTGCATAATCAAAATCTTCCTCTTTCTCTAGCAGGCCGTCATCCATCTTCTTGGCCTCTTCAGGATTTGTAGTGAAAATGCAATTCAGCTCAGTAGTTGTGAGGGTGTCATGTTGCCCATCATGGAAAACTTGATAGATTCACTACCTCTCACCTTTGTCTTTTAAAGCATGGTAAAGAACTCCCAAGTCAAAGTGAGGTAAGTTGTTTGGGGTGTGAAAAGAACGTGCCACAACCCCATTTCCTTCAAACTCCCTTCCAATGCTTCTTTGATTCCTAGATCATCAATGACCTTCTCACAACCAAATCTAGTGGAGACGACTCTCCTTTTCATGCACTCTGGGTATGTGAGATTGATCTTTCTTTGCATGTGTCCTCTGCCATAGGACACTCATGTAGGGGCCTTTCCTAAGGCCTACAATTTGTCCACCTCCAACTGTTCCAGAACATCATCTTCTCAGGCATCACTTCCACCTCTTCCTCATCACTTTCATCTTCATCTTCCTCCATTCTATAAGATTGGGACCCCGAACTCATGTCGAGGTTGTACCAATGTGCATATTGTTCCTCATCACGATGCAATTGCTACGAAGGTTATAGTCGCTCACTATGCTCCGTCGTTGTGTGAGACGTCGAGTGGCGTGCTAGAGTGGGCTTTGGCGGGAGCTTTGATGAGGACAGTGCTGCTTTGGATCTTTGGCTTCTTTTGGCAGCCACTGGCTCGACCTCATCAATGATGTTATCCAAGTTGACTTCCTCAGATTCCTCCTCTTCTTCTTCTTCTCCCTCATACATGGCGTCAGTGATTTCGTGACTGTCGGATGAGCGGGAGAGGGATGCACTCACCGATTGTGAGCAACAGAGGGATTGGTATGCAGAGGTGGTTGGTGAAGGGGTATGGGAGGGCATGGAAACATCGGAGGAGGCATTTTTTGAATGTCGCTTTCATCCGATGATGATATTGGCCCCCTTGGTGATAGCTTTCCCAATCTTCGTCATGGTTGGTTGTGGAAATGGAGGTGAATTTTGGATTTTGGTAAAGGGGGTGATATGGGTGTGGATTTGAGTGTAGAATGGAAGGAGAAGGAGGTAAAGATGGTGGATGTGGGGTTTTTTGTGGATTTGGGTGAAAAATGGAGGGTTTATGTGGAGGTTTATGGTAGGGAGGCTATTGGGAGGATTGGAGATGTAGATGGAGATCGAGGGTCGATTGAGAGAGGAAAATGGTGGAAATGGAAGGGGGTGGTTGGGGAATGGTTTGGTATTGATTGGATGTTGATTGGGAGTGCTTTTGGGGGTCAGAGGTGGAGAATCGGGGATCTCAGATGTGTTGTGCGCCACCACGGTCGTGCAACTAAGGAATAAGAAGAAGAAATGAAGGGGGGGTCGGGTTTGGATGTTTAAATGCTATATTTGTTTTCTAAACTGGGTCTGGCCATGGTCGTGGGGGATGGCCTGGTCTTGGTGGCATGGCCGTGGTGGGTGCCATGGTCATTGTGTCGATGAAGAATGCTTCAATCTGACCTTGCCACGGTTGTGGTTGTTTTCTATGGTCGTGGCCATGCATCTTAAACACGGTCATGGCGGGTGGCCACATCCGTGGCCATTCGCCCCAAAAACCCTTACATATTCTGCAACTTTGACGAAATAAAACCCACAACCGTGGTAGTTTCCCACAATTGTGGCCATGCGTCCTTGACACGGCCGTGGCCATTAATCCAAAAACCCTGACATCTTGGCCAATTTGATGCAATAAAACCCACGACTGTGGCAGCAGGCCACGGTCGTGCTTGACCACTTTTTTCACGACCGTGGTCGAGCTCCACGACCATTTTTGGGGCAATCCTTCAGTTTTCTCAATTCAAAAACAAGAACTTCATTTTTATTTGTCATTCGGCCACAAATCTACCTTAATGACCATGACTCAACTTTTATCCCATCTCTCTCTAGTGTTTAGCACATGTCGTGTCATCAAAAATCAAAGAAAAACTATTAGACACAAGTGTGTGTGTGTGTATTTGTATAAAATAAAGGAAAAGTATCAAAAAGTAAGGTTCGAGAATCTCAAACCACATGGGTTACCTCCCACTAGCGCTAAATTTACGCCTTCAGCAGGGCTTATTGATTCTTGATTTCTTTCACTTCTTTGGGATTCTCAAGGCATCCTTGTAGTATATTTCTTTCTCATCTACTTCAAAGCACATCTCTTCATCAGATTGTTGTTCTTCTACAAGCATAACAATATCAAAACTTTGATTGGCCTTGTTCGGGCCCACTTACACAAATAGTTTCAATCTTTGTCCATTTACGGCAAACTCTTTTGCTCCTTCTTTCTCACATATGACAACAGCCCCGAATGGGTATAATCTCTTGATAAGATAAGGTCCTTCCCATCTAGACCAGAGTTTTCTGGTAAAGAACTGCATCCTTGAATTGTAGAGCCATACCCACTTTCCGAGCTCAAATTCCTTCTTTATAATCATCTTATCATGAAGGAACTTAGTTCCCTCCTTATAGCTCTTGGACATGTCATACGCCTCATGGCGTATTTCCTCCAGCTCATTTAGTTGAAACTTCCTCTTCATTCCGGTGTTTTCTCCATCAAGATCCATAGTCTTCAAAGCCCATAACGCCTTATGTTGCATTTCAACCGGTAAGGGGTAGCTTTTCCCGTTAACAAGATTGAATGGTGTAGTGCCAATTGGGGCTTTGAATGCAGTCTGATACACCCATAAAGCTTCATTGAGGTGGAATGACAAATCCTTACGGTCCAGTCTCACCATTTTCTCTAAAATAAGCTTTATCTCCCGATTGGCCAACTCAACTTGGCTACTAGTTTGAGGATGGTAAGGAGTGGCTACTCGATGGTTTACTCCATGCTTCTTGAGCAACCCCTCAAAAGTGTGGGGAATGAAGTGACTTCTGTCGTCACTTATCATGGCTCTTGTAATGCCAAAATGACTAAATATGTTTGATATCACAAAGTCACACACCACCTTGTGGTCATTCGTCTGGGTTGCAATAGCTTCAATCCACTTTGACACGTAATCCACAAAGACCAAAATGTAGACATACCCAAAGGAGGGAGGAAAAGGACCCATGAAGTCAATTCCCCACACATCAAACACCTCCACCACAAGAATGGGTGATACATGCATCATGTCCCTTTTTGATATAGTGCCCACTTTTTGGCACTTCAAGTAGCTTTTGCAAAATTCATGGGAATCTTTGAACAAGGATGCCCAATAAAACCCACATTGAAGAACCTTTGTAGTTGTGTGTTTTCCTCCAAAATGACCTCCACATATTCCGGAATGGCACGTGGATATGATGTCTTGTTGTTCTGTTTCTAGAACACATCTCCTAATGAGCTTATCGGGGAAATATTTGAAGAGGTGAGGGTCATCCCAAGCATATTTCTTGACCATGGTGAATAAACGTTTGCTTTCCTCCCTTGTCCATGTGCTAGGCATCCTCCCACTAGCCAAGAAATTGGCTATGTGTTTATACCATGGCTTGTGAGTAGATGAGAGTAGGAAGAGTTGTTCAAGTGTCATTGTTTTCTTGATTTGATTTGTATCATAAACGGGCTCTTCAATTCGATAGAGATGGTCAGCAACACCATTTCCACTCCCTTCTTATCTACAATCTCCACATCGAACTCTTGAAGCAACAAGATCCATCTATCAGCCTTGGATTTGAATCTTTCTTTGACATGAAGTACTTTAATGCAGTGTGGTCCGTGTATATCACTACTTTGTTTTGCAAAAGATATGATCGGAACTTGTCAAGAGCGAAGATAACTACAAGAAACTCCTTCTCAGTGGTTGTGTAGTTTCTTTGGGCTTCATCTAGAGTTTTTCTTGTGTAGTAGATAGCATGTGGAATTCGGCCAACTCTTTGGCCCATCACAGCCCCCACTGCCATGTCAGATGCATCGATCATAATCTCAAAATGGAAAAGAGAAATATGGGGGTTGCATCATAGGAGAAGAAATTAGTTTTTCCTTCAAGTGGTTGAAGGCTTCTACGCACTTGTCATCAAAACAAAACTCAACATCTTTCTCAAGCAAGTGGCATAGAGGTCTCGAGATCTTGCTAAAGTCTTTTATGAATTAGCAGTAGAAACTTTCATGTCCCTAGAAAGATCGGACATGTCTTATGGGGGAAGGAATAGTAAGAGTAGAAATGAGTCCCACCTTGGCCCTATCAACTTCAATTCTATCCTTAGAAACTTGGTGGCCCAGAACAATGCCTTTGAGCACCATGAAGTGGCTCTTCTCCCAAGATAGCACTAGGTGAACCTTTACGCATCTCTCAAGGACTGCAACCAAGTGTGTAAGCATTCATCAAATTTTTTTCCAAAGACTGAGAAATCATCCATGAACACTTCCAATGATGAATCAAGCATATCCGCAAAAATTGAGGTTTTACATCTCTGAAATGTAGAAGGGGTATTACACAACCCAAATGGCATTCTCCGATAGGCAAATGTACCACCGGGCAGGTGAATATTGTCTTCTCTTGATCTGTAGGATGCATGGCAATTTGGAAGTAACCAGAGTATCCATCAATGAAGCAATAGAAGCTTTGGCCTGCTAGCCTCTCTAGAATCTGATCAAGAAATGGGAGAGGGTAGTGGTCCTTCTTGGTCTTTTCATTGAGCTTTCAGTAGTTAACACACATTCTCCACTTTGATTGTTCTCTCACCGGCATAAGTTCACCATCCGCATTTTCAGCTACAGTGATCCCACCTTTCTTAGGCACAACCTGGATATGCTTCACCCATGTACTATCATAAATAGGATAGATAATCCCAGCATCAAGCAATTTCACAATCTCTTGGGTCACAATCTCTTTCAGCTTTGGATTCAATCGCCTTTGCATTTGCCAAGTTGGCCTTGCATCATCCTCTAGATAGATCTTGTACACATAGATGGAGGGGTCAATACCTCTCAAATCAGCTATAGACCATCCAATGGATTGGATGTTCTTATTCAAGGCTTTCATCAATGCCTCCTCTTATTCTGGTGAAAGAATGGAGGAAATGATCACCGGGAGGGTTTCATTTGCACCTAGAAAAGCATACTTCAATCCTTTTAGAAGTGACTTCAACTCAAGAGTGGGAGGTTCTTCAAGGGAGTTCTTTAATGGTGCAAAAATAGAAGGAAGGGCTTCACTTACAACCACCAAGCCCAGCTCATTCTCTTCATCAATTTCATCATCATCATTTGGGAACTCAACTATTGGCTCTAAACCTCTACCTTGAGTGGTAGTTTGAATCCACATAGGTAGGCATTCCTCTACAATTTCATCTAGGCACTTAATGAGACAACAATCTTCTTCAGTGGTCCCTATTACCTCTGTTGTGGCTGGATATTTAAAGATGTTCAAGTGGATCTTCACGTGCATGAATGTCACATACATCATACCGGTCCTCACATGAATTACCGCATCAGCTGTGGCCAGGAATGGCCTCCCCAAAATAATAGGAACCTTCCTTGTGTCTTTTTCCATATCTAAGACAATGAAGTCAGTAGGGAAGAACGTAGACGTCTCATCATCAAGCCTCACAAGCACGTCATCAACATGCCCTCTCGGCATCTTTACCAATCTATCAGCCAACTGCAAAGTACAATGAGTCGGACTCAATTGCCCCATTTGGAGCTCGGCAAACACATCATACAAAATTAGGTTGAGGCTAGAACCCAAGTCTAGGAGGGATTGGTCTATGCGATGTGCCCCAATGTAGCATGCGATGATGGGAGCATCAGAATCCTTTCTTTTCCTTGGCATGGTGTGTTGCAGAATCGAGCTCACTTGTTCGGTGAGCTTGACTTTCCTTGGGGTTCTCCCCATGGTCTTTCTCTTGAAGGTGCATAGATCTTTCAGGAACTTATCATAAGAAGGGATTTGCTTGACTGCATCAAGTAAACGAATGTTGATTTTCACTTGTTTCAAGGATGTCTTCAGTATGCTTCTTTCTTCTCTTCTCAACATAAGGATCCTGAAGAGCTTCACGAAATGGAGGAAGTTGGGACCCCAAATGGTTCGGATCAATAGTATCATCAATAGGAATCACGATATCACGAACTGGTATCATAGTATCAACTCTGGCTCTCGTCACAGTATCCTCAAGCTGTATCTCAGTATCAACTTGTCTAGTCTCAGTATCACCTCTGTCAACAACAACGGTACCACAGGGGTGTTCCAAAGTCTGGCCACTCCTTAGAATAGTCACTGCCTTCACATGCTCGTGGGTAGTAGAAGAAGAGGCTTGTGGAGGTGGTTGTGGTTGTTGGGGTTGTGGTGGCCTTTGGTGAGGTGAATTTGGGTTTTAGAGGATGAATTGTGGTTGTGGTTGTTGTGGTGGCTGCTGTTGTTGTGAATGGGGGTGGTATTGCGGAGGTGGTTGTTGGTATGTATGAGGTGGAGGTGGAGTATATTGATAGTTAAGAGGTGCTTGGGGAGGTGGTGGAGCATAGGGATTTGTAGGTTCTTGGTATGATGGCAAAGCATATGAACTTGGAGTGTTCCCTAGGAAAGCACCATCATTGTTTGGATTGGGCATCAGTTGAGATGGAAGTCTTCCTTCTTCCCTCCTAGCAAGAGAAAGAGAGATATGATCTAGTCTTTATTCAAGGTGGTGGATGGACTGCCCATGTGAGTTCACATCCTTCTTCACCTCATCCAAAATTCTTAATCTTCCAAGCACTTCCTCTTCAAACTTTGAGCTATTGCGTGGCCTCGGCTACCCTTGTCCTTGCCCATCCTCATTTTGTTGCTTCCAAGATAAATTTGGATAGTTCCTCCACTCAGGAGTATAGGTGTTGGACATGGGGCCTTGATTGTTTTGGCCGCCAAAGGAGTGCAAGGCATTCACCTCTTCATCAATAGAATCGATTGCCATGGCGGGTTGGTATGAGGAACCAACAACTTGGTTTTTCATCATCTTCACCATATCCACCATCATCTTCATAATGTCAGGGTAGGCAACATTTTGGTCTGGAGCTACAAAAGAAGATGGAGGGGTGTAGTTCCAGCCGCCATGCCCCCCTTTTGTAGAAACCCGATGGCGGGAATTTTCAACAAGATGCTCGAACAAAGGCCATGACTCCTTGGGCAGCTTTGCCATGAAAGTGCCCCCACAAGATGATTCGACGTTGTTTTGGCTCAACTCTGTAAGCTCAGTGTAGAAAGCTTGAACTAGTTTCCACAGTGGCACTCCATGGTGGAGGAAGTCACAGAGAAGTTTTTGGAACCTCTCCCACACCTTATGGAAGGGCTCATTCTCTTTCTAGGCAAAGGAGGTGATGAAGTTTCTCATGTAGGTGAGCTTGGCTATCAGGAAGAACTTCTTGAGGAATTCATTCTTGACTTCTTTCCAGGTGACCAGCTCTGGCTTTGATATGTACCACTCTTTAGCTTTTTCTTTTAAGGAGAACGGAAAGAGGGTTCTTCAGATGGAGTCGTCGGTGGCAGCGGGGGTACGGAATGTGGAGCATGTCTCAAGGAATGCGTCAATGTGGTGGTAGGGATTCTCATTCTCTATCCCATAGTAAGTGGGGAGGAGTCCAAGGAGTGTGGGTGGAATGGAGAACTATTGACATGATATTTGGTCAACCAGGGCGGCAATGGGTGAATTGTAGTTCCCCGGGGTGAAGTACTCATGGAGTGGACGGTTGGGCTGTTGTGGAGGTGGTGGAGGGTTGTTGTCTGCCATCTCAGCCTCTCAGTGTTGCTTGCGGCGACTTTGGCATCTCTTTCTACCTATCTCGGGGTCGTATAACACCAAGTCTGTACAAGTGGAATGCGTGTGGAGCATGCACAGCTGTCACTTGCACAATACACAAATAAGCAACAAGAAATCAAGTTAGAATGGAAATATGCAAAAGTGAACAAAGAATAAAGAATAGCAATGATGAGGGCAAAAGGAAAGGCTAAGCTACACTAACTAGCTAGGTCGAGCGCCTCTATCCCCAACAACGATGCCAGAAAGCTTGGTGAGTCAAGCTAGAGGCGTACACACTATCCAACTAAGGTGGCTAGATGCACTCCACCGGACTCGAACTGTGGAATCCAACTTACAAAACACAAAATTAACTAAGCGGAAGTGAATCATTTGCAGCGGATTACTGAAAATCACTAAAAATTAAAACTTTTTGCAAAGAGATCCAATCATTGAAAATCCTTTACAACAAGAACCATGTCATAACATTTACAGCATGTTTCAAAGTACATCTTTTGCACTATCTCTTCTTGAGAATTACAACATTAGTTGTCTCAAGACATAATATACATACATCATATAACTTTGAGGCATCAAGCCAAAATCTCGGATCGATTCTTTAAAACACTAACTATAAACTTCGAGGACCTGAGAGTATAGAGACGACACATAAGACTTTCTAACTATATGACTTGACAGTCAGGGTTTCCTCCTGAGATCTCACTACTGTTTGGGCTGTTGCTTTCCTTTTCCTATAAAAGAATATCTGCTTCTTTGTCCACGACCACCTAAAAATGTTGGATCCCACGGGGGTGAGACAATTGTAAATTTCCCCAGCGGGAGATATAACTCTCTGCCAAAACATTGTTATTGCAGTTTAAATATATGATAATTGGCAGAGGAATAGCAGTTTAAAGCATTCTCATCTTTGAAAGCATTGCAACTATTTATGACAGAGCAATGTATCATCTATTCTTTTAATAAGGAAAAGGAATGACATGTATATCATTTATCCATCATATTATGTCATCATATCAAACTTTTCTTATGACACTCATTATCTTGTCATGTCACCATGAAACATTCTTGTTTCAATCTATTGTCCTTATCCAATCTGCTAAACAGATAAGGAATTACATCTACCATGTACTCATATATCATTGATACAGGCATTAGGTTATTACCAATTATGTGTTATTAATATAGGCATTGGACTACTTCCAATCATGTGTCATCATTACAGGAATTGAGCCTCCGCCGGGTATTAGACTCTTCTAAACCTGATTACATCGCCAGGCATTGGACACTACCAATCCTAATTTCACAGCCAGGCATTAGACTTTAACCAATCCTGATTACAGGCATTACACCTCTGCCAGGTATTGGACTTCTCCAACCCTGATTACACCGCCAGGCATTGAACTTTAACCAACCCTGATTACATCACCAGGCATTGGACTTTAACCAACCCTGATTACACTGCCAGGCATTGGACTTTAACCAACCCTGATTACACAACCAGGAATTAGACTCTAACCACTCCTAATTATAGGCTTCATCCCTCTGCCAGGTATTGGACTCTAACCAATCCTGATTACACAGCCAGGCAGTGGACTTTAACCACTCCTGATTTCACAGCCAGGCATTGGACTTTAACCAACCCTGATTACAGGTATTACACCTATGCCAGGTGTTGGACTCTTCCAAACCTGATTACATGGATCCTGGAATATAAATTCCTTTGACCCATCATTAATCATCTTGGTGTCTCTTACTATGCTATAATTGTTCTCATGGCTCATAAAGCCCATAAAGCAACAAAATCTTTTTATCTCATGTATTATAATAGTAACACCACTGCTCCCTCACTAGGGTTAGGACTTGATATTCACATCGCATTAGGGCTTCTCATGTCCCATTATCCAATTTAGGGTTAGGGTTTTCCCATATCACATTAATTAGGGTTTCATACTCACATTATTAATTCAACTTCTAATATGTTGCTCCACACCTCTAGGAGCATTCAAAGATATCATAAGTGTTTGCTTATAATCACAATTCTCATCATATATCATTAATGATCATCTATTCAAGGTATGAGTTTATTGCTCATCCTTATCATGGTATGATTACATCATACTCCTTGATTTTGCTTATCCCCATTCTCAAGGTATATTAGTCAACATTTATCAAAGTATATTGAGTTTATTACATCTTTATTGTAAGAATTGCATAACACACCCTTCATGTGTTTCTTATCCAAGAATATTGGATTAGGGGTCCATCAAGGTATGCTTACCCTGAAATGATGAATGTGATATCTATCATATCTTGATGTATCACTTTCTTCTCATGTCCATCTTACTTAAGTTAATCAACAAACCTTGTATTAAGGTATTTCCCTCTTAATACTTTATCCACTAACTTGTCACTTTCATCATATGGTGCATAGGTCACACATTGGGACTATCCAATTATCTTTAATGATATGGACTTAACCAAAGGTTAGGCATTGTTGATATAGATTAAATCATTATTAGTCACTTTAGGTATTTCAACCCATAGGATGTTATTCACTCCATTATATGATATTGCATACATCACTCCTAAGAGTTCCATACCCTCATCATTGTAAGATGAATAGGGTCCTTACACATACATGAAATTAGATATATAATAATCTAGGCATCATCTTGTCCTTTAGACCCTTATTCATTAGGGTAACAACACTATCATTCATATAGTTCATCAACTTTACCCTTCATGGTTATAACATCCTCATCTTACTTGATTGTAATAACCACATCCTACTTTAGTCTATTGGCCATTATACCATGACTATTGTTGCACATAACATTATATGGCATCAACCTGGATTTAAGTCTCACTTCACATCATTCTTCATGGTTTCCATAATACTACTCTTAATTAGGGTTTCACATGACATTACCCTAGATTAAGGTTTCTCATAACATTAATCTTAATTAAGGATTCTCATAGCATTACCCTCAATTAGGATTTCTCATGGATTCACCCTCAATTAGGGTTTCACATGGAATCACCCTCAATTAGGGTTTCACATGGAATCACCCTCAATTAGGGTTTCTCATGGCATCACCATCAATTAGGGTTTCTCCTTTCCTATCAATTGGGGATACTCATCCCAATTAGGGTTTCACTCTTTATTCCCATAATTGGGGTTTTACATTATGTTACCCTGAACTAGGGTTAAGATTCATTACCCTTCTGGATTAGGGTTTCATGATCTTTTAATTAAGGATCATAACCTAATCATCACATGATCAATACTCATATATGAATTCCTCTCTATCTTTCTCCCAACTTGATTAGGTCATATCAACCCTTCAATCAAGTACATACAACTATGGTTAACATAGTGTACCTAAGACATTACTAGCATAACATTTTTAGGGTTAATTAATCTAAAGGTATTGATCATCTAGGTACTTTAGGGTTTCAACCTTTGTACCTAGACTTAATAATCATCATTGGATCAATGGATCATTCATCATCTTAATTCTCAAGAGATTTGATCACATTGGACTTCCATTACATAAGGTATCCAAATGAATTGACCAATTGGATCTTCTATTACAATAGGTATCCAAGTGAATTAACCAATTGAGTTCTCAATTACATTGGGTATCCAAAAGGATTAACAATATTGATCCTCAAACAATTTTATTTACTTGGGCCCCAAACGGTCTTGGTCTTTCAAAGTTCAAACGGTTTGAAACCGTTTGGTAAAAGTGACCTTCAAGATCGTTTGCTAAAGTACCTTTTTGAAACCGCATGAACTCAACCGGTTTGGGATCGTTTGGTCCAAACCTCCTCAAAACCGCATGGACCAAAGATGGTCTCAATTACTCCAATCGGTTTAGGGTTCTCAATGTTGATTCCATCAACCATTGTATTCATGTAACTAATCATCAATTGGACCTATCACCATACTTTTATTGAGTTAAGTAGGTCATCCTTCAACTGATTTTATTCTCAATTGACCCTCAATTGGTCATCAAATAGGGTTTGAATCTATTGGATTAGGGTTTGGAATCGATGATCCTTCAACATTAATCAATGTGTAACTAGTTACTTTAAAACTATTGGACCATCATCCAAATTGAACATGACCTGACCCCAAACGGTCTTGAGGTCATTTGGATGACCTCCAAATGGTCTTGAGACCGTTTTCCCATCTCATCACTCAAATCCATGTCATCCATTTAGGGTTTGGATCACTAGATTGATCACCAAATTAGCATTTGATTCAAATCAACTCGGTATCTTTAGATCTTCAAACCCCTAACCATAGTCAACCCTAGACCTCCAAACGGTCATGGGTGACCCCCAAACGGTCTTGGGATCATTTGGATGACCTCCAAACGGTCTTGAGACCATTTTCCCATCACATAATCATTAACCATATCATTCAATTAAGGTTTGGATCCTAGGATTGGTCACCAAATCAGCAATTGATTGTACATCAACTTAATATCTTTGGACCTTCAATTTCTAAACCATACTTAACCCTAGACCTCCAAATGGTCTTGAGTGATCACCAAATGGTCTTGAGACCGTTTGGGTGATCCCCAAATGGTTTTGAAACCGTTTGAGTCAATCAACCCAAAACATCAACTCATTCCATTGCAAAATCAGCACTTAGCCGATTATGTTAATACCATATCTTTAGATTTTCAAACACTTAACCATGTCCAACCCTAGACCTCCAAACGGTCTTGGGTGACCCCCAAACGGTATTGAGACCATTTAGGTGATCCCCAAACGGTTTTTAAACCATTTGGATCAATCAACCCAAGTTTTCAACTTAATCAAATTACAAATCAGCACTTAACCCGATTAGGGTTTTGGTGATTAATTGACCTTCAACTCATGAACCAATTGGAGTTAATCAATAATCATTTATGGGTCATTAAACTACATCATTATGAACAAATCCCAAAATTTTCAACCCTGATCAACATCACCAAACGGTCTTAAACCGTTTGCTTCTATGCGGTTTAGTGAAACTGTTTCATTCCAAACGGTTTGAAACTGTTTGCTCCCAAACGGTTTGTGAAACTGTTTGGACATTTGATTGAAACTGTTTGGTCTAGATATTTGGGGAGGTGTGTGCTTATGATGATGTCATCATCATCAAGCTCTAGACCCACGAAACCTGCTGTGATTTCCATGGAGATAGCATCAATCAACCAAATCAATGATTGTAAATAGAGAAATGATCAGTATTTGATGGCAAATTGAATGCAATAACAAAAATTAGGGTTTCAAGTTATAAAACCCACCTCCAATTGAGCTCCAAAGCTCCAAGCTCATGGAAACAATGGTGGATGAATATTTTGCAACTCCCCCTAGGCTCATCCTCAAGATTTTGGTTGAAAAGATTGGCTAGGGTTGAAGAGGAGATCGAAATAAGAAGAAATCAATGATTTATTTTCGATTTCCACCATGGAATCAAGGTGAAAAGGGTCAAGAACCTTACCAACAGGCTGGGAGTCGTCCTCATGGTCCTCCCTAGCTCCCTTGGTCGGTTTCCAATCAAGGAGAAGAAGTGGGGTCGAAAACGCCTTTGTTTGGGCTAGGAAAGGGTCTTTTTATAATAATTTCAATGAGAGAGAAAATACTTTATAAAAGTATTTTAATTCCAAAATTGTTGCCACCCTCTCCCCCTTGGTTTCTTGTATGCAAAGGCATCTCTATCCCCACCGTTCTCCCTTCCATTATCCAAGAATAAAGGGAAAAGAAATTAAGCACCTTAACCCTTATAATAGTAATTTCCATATTTGAGTGGAAATTCTTTTTCTTATAATAATGGTGAGTGGAATTTCACCTCCTTAGGATATGCTCGTGCCTTTGAAAGGCTTAATCTCGTCCACACACATCTGAATACAACCATATTAATTTTGGTTGAAGGTCCTTCAAAATTATTTTATTTATTTTTGCATTAAATCAAATTAGGGTTTCAATTAGGCTTAAATCTTGATTATTTTAATATCAAGATTCTCTCTCCTCCAACTTAATTCAAATGAGGCACCCCTCTCATTTTCTTTGCTCTACTTGACGTCGAGAAACATGAGGGACCCTCTAGAGGTGATATTTTGCAAATTAAACCCTAGGTTTTGGGTAATTTGCACATTACACCAAAACTAGGTTTTAATGCACAAGGATTGCTCTACAAGCTTTATCTTGGTGCCCAAGCTTGTAGAAACCACACCACTACATCATATTCATTCTCATGATGTCTCAACATCAGAGGAACATCTTATCATGTGGAATTTTTCAAGTTAGCCCCTTAACTTGGGTAATTTGTACTTTAGTCTAAAATAAGAAAACATTGCTTCAACATTGTTCAAATAGGACCAAAATTGAAACATAAGTTTCTCATGAGCCCAAATTACATTTCACAAGATAAGATTAAGCATATAATCATTCTTATTTAATAAAACACCTAGGGTTAAAGCATAACCCAGGTCAGGGATGTTACACGAACACACATGTGGATACTTTTTAAATTTGTATTGGCCCTAACCAAGTCGATCACAAAACCAAATAGGTCACCCACAAGTGCACATGGTACTGTTGTAGTATAGGTGATTGGAAAGAATAGGGGTCAGTCCTCAGGGATAAAGGGGGCACTAGAGCTAGGCTAGTGTTGGCTATGTTCCTAATGTGGAGTCTAGGGTTGAAGGGTTTTAAAAGGGATTGTTTGTTGATTACTCTATTTGAACAAGCAGGAAAGGCAGAAATAAACTTATGTTATCTTAAACATGCAAATTTAGCAAACTAGGTTAACAAACTAGCTAAGTAAGAGTAAGAGTAACCTACACTACACTAGACAAGAAAGAAGCAGTTTAGAAGATAAGTGAACCACTAGAGAAAGCAAGAACCTAAATTAACACTAAAGATCAAAACTAAGCAATTAACTAGGTTAAGCAAAAGTAACTAAACTAGACTAGCTTGAACAAGCATGCAAAGTAAGCTGGTTTTTAACAAGATGATTAGGGTAGGTGGGCCGTTTGGGGATGTGATTTGATATTAGTTGGGGGGAGGGTCAACCAAGCAAGCAATTATCACAATTCTATCTAGATTACCAAACCAAACAACAAGGCAAGTTCTATTAGAATGTACCCTATACTACTAGTTGGAGAACTAGGGTTAGGTGTAATTCTAGTTGGACTTGTCAAGTCTAAGTCTCTAGGGTAAGTGATATTAGGGAAATTGAGAGTTGAGGGTAGAAATGGGAGTAGAGATGAGGGTTTTTCACCTCATGCCCCTAGCCATCTAGCCTTTAGAAATCTTTAGGCAATTGCACTAATCACACTTACACTAGCCACTTAGATCTCACACTCACTTGTAGAATGAGGGATGTGTATGGAGGAACAAACGGGTATAGCTAGGGATCCACTAATTGGAACTAGGATCCATTCCTAAGATTGCTACATACACTCCAATTCCTCCTAGAATCTAAGTGTCATTAAATATCTCAAAGTAAGCAATCCATGTTATAAGCACAAACCACATGCAATAAAATAGGAAATGAGATAGAAGAAAGAAGCAATCATCATACATAGAAATCATGTTCATTACAAGTTATTTTCCCCCAACATTGTATCAAATTCACATTTTAACCCCAAACATCCCACCACTAGGGGCTTAGCTACACATAGTCAAAGAATTAGTAAAAGAGATGGGAAAAAGGGGAAGAAACGCCATGGAGCTTGGGGAAGTAGCCTTCTTCTTCACCTCCTTGCTACTACAAATATCTTCTTTCCTCCAAGGGTATAGGTGAGCATGGAGATATGGTAGATTATGGAGGAAAACCTAGAAAACTAGATCTGCAATGTGAAATGGAGATGGAAATGGTGAGTGGGGAGCATAAATGCAAGGGAAATGCATTAAATTCTCAAGGAGGAGTAATGGAGGCTAGGAGAAGTTTTGGGGTGTCAAACCTTCATGCCCCAACCACCACCTATGTATATATAGGTGGTGGGAAAGCACTAGGGTAAGTAGGGGTAGGATAGGGAAATTAGTGTAAAATTATGGTAGGGTTGGTTGGTCACCACGACCGTGTTGATGGGTCATTGTCGTGGTGAGGGTGGTATGGGACGATCGTGAAGCAGGGACACAGGCTTGGTATGGAAAGGGTGATGAAGAGGCTAAGTAGAAGGTGTCCACAACCGTGGCGGAGTACCACAGTCATGTTGGGTGAGTAGCACCGCGGCCGTGTTGGGTAACATGACCATTTTAGAGGAGGAGGACATGGTCGTGGAGCAGTAGCACGGGCGAGTTGAACTTCATAGGCCACAGTCGTGGTGACTTGGGGGCAGTTCCCTATTAGTTTTGTTGATTCGTCATCATAAATGACACGACCGTGGGGGCATGCCCACAGCTGTCTTTTACTCTGCTGGCTACGACCATGTTGATGACCATGTCCGTGGTATCTTCAATGGGACACGACCGTGCTGATGGCCACGGTCGTGGGAATCTGGGTGCAAATCCCTATTGAATTTTTCAATTCTTTTCCATAGATGACACGACCGTGGGAGTAAGCCCACAACTGTGTTGGGGTCTGCAGTATGCAATTTAACTTCAAACTTCATTATTCATGGATTTCTTTGCTTCAGGTTGATCCTTGGCCATTGAAGGTAGTTTGAGGGATCTTTTGGGGCCTTCTTTGGACCCCTCCATGAGTGGAGGAACCCTAGGACTCCTTCCTTCTCTCTCATTCACCCTAATCAAGGTCTAAGTACCTGAAAATGATTAAAAGAACATCCATTAGCACATTTGGCAATGATAAACATATTAGGGGAAACTAACTTGAAATCTAACTTGTTTAGATGTGATTTAAGTACAAAATGGCACAAGATGGAGCCCTAAAATAGGCCTACATCAGTTGTCATCCTCTTTAACATTCATTCCATGTTCATTGAACTAGAGAATAATTTTTGATATATATGTAAGCTCAATATCACATATTGACTCACGTGTATGACCATGCATTTTTCAGTCTTACTTATCAAGTGGCTAGGATATCATACTTCTGTCGGAGGGACAAATGTCACCTATATCACTCACAGTCATATCCATGTGTTGCAATGCACCTGAGCACTACCTTTATGACAACTCGTATTCATGGTCACAGTGGATGATGTCAAAGTACACTAAATGAAATGTGATGAGTGAAATGGTTTCAAATCTAAGAACCACAATCACCACCATCACTATGAGAGTTGATTATGTCTATCATTCAATGGTTACATGTATCACTCTCAAGGTGGGTTCATTTGATACACTATTCTCCAACAAGTATCTACGTCTTCGATTTGATATCAAATATCATGACTAACGAGATTATGTCATCAACCAACACACACTCTAGTCTTATGTGTTATTTCTCTATATCAGCTTTCCACAATAACATTTGACTAGGGGCATAACAAGAATGCATATACTCTTAACATCTATATGATCCCATTATTTAGGTCCTCAACCTGAAGACATATGTCATTGAGTAATATCATTCTTTAGACATTTATTTTGTTATATTATTATCTCATAACTGAATAAAATAGAACAAATTGGAAGATTGCCTTTATTATTAATCAAAACATTTACAAGATATTCCTAATCATCATATGATTGGCTCTCTGGACATACATACCAATAGACTCCCACTTGCACTTAGAGGTAAGAATCCACAAAATAAATCCCAAATGATCCAACATGACCTTCATGCTTCTGTTGTGAGAGAGTTTTTTTAAGGGGTCAACCAAAATTGCATTCAGTTGGTACTCTGCAAATCTTTACATCTCCTCATTGTATGATTTCTTGTATGAGATGGAACTGGCTTTGTATATGTTTAGAACACAGATGCGAGGTTCCTTAGCTTGTGCAATAGCCCCATTATTGTCACAATATAGCTGAATTTCATCACTAATGCTTAGATCCAGCTCAATTTCACTGATGAACTTCTTGATCCAGACTTCTTCCTTTGTTGCATTAGATGTAGCAATATACTCAACCTCTATTGTATAATCTGCAACTATTTCTTTCTTGAAACTCTTCTATCTCATAGATTTTTGTTGAGGCAAAACACAAATCCCGATTGTGAACAATAATCATCTTTGTCAGTTTGGAAGCTTGCATCAGTGTAACCCTTCATCATCAACTCTTCCTCACCATAGTAGATAAGGAACTGATCCTTATTTATCAAGTATTAAGGATGTTCTTCACAATATTCCAGTGACTCTCATTAGGATCTAACTGATATCTTCTTGCCATACTCAAGGTATACGAGACATCTGGATGAGTACATAATATTGCCTACATGATAGATCCAATTGTAGATTCACATGGAATCTTACTCATGCACTCCCTTTCTTCTCAACAACTGGGACATTACTCTCTAGAGATGCTGACACCATGAGACATGGGTATATTTCCTCTCTTTGAGTTCTCCATGTTGAACCTCTTCAACACTTTGTCAATGTAAGTGCTCTTACTTAGACCAAGAAGACTTCTAAATCTATCTCTATAGATCTTGATTCCTATGATATAGGATGCTTCACATAAGTCCTTCATAGAGAATGTATTTCCTAGCTAGGAGTTTACCATTTGTAAAGTAGGAATGTCATTCCCCATCAATAGTATGTCATCTACATATAATATAAGGAATACAAGTATTCTCCCACTAACCTTTTTGTACACACAAGGTTCATCTTCATTTTGACTAAAGCCAAAGTCTTTGACTGTCTCGTCAAAATGGAGATTCCAGCTCTGAGATTATTGCTTCAATCTGTAGATTGACCTTTATAGTTTACAGACTTAACTTGCATCCTTTGGATTTATAAAACCCTCAGGTTGTGTCATGTACACATCCTCAACAAGATTCTCATTAAGGAATGTAGTTTTAACATATATTTGTCAAATCTCATAGTCATGATAAGCTGCAATGGAAAGCATGATCTTGATGGACTTAACCATGGCAACTGATGAAAAAAATTCATCATAGTCAACACCTTGAACTTGTTTAAAACCTTTTGTAACCAATCTGTCCTTATAGGTTTGTAAATTACCATCCAATATCAATCTTTTTCTTGAATACCCACGTGCACCCTATGGGTTTTACCCCTTCATGTGGATGCACCAAGATCTATACTTTATTAGTATACATGGATTCCATCTTAGATCTCATGGTCTCAAGCCATTTTCTCAGACTCTGGTCCCTTAGTAGCTTCTAGGTAGGTTGTTGGCTCATCATCTATGACCAACTTACCATCATCTTGAGTTACAAGATAACCAAATATTTCATATCAAGGCATGTCCTACTAGATCTATGAGGTTTTTGTGATGCATGAGTAATTTAATATTCTACAACAGTTTGTGACTCTCTATTTTCCTCTTGTACCTCTATAGGTTCAATGATTTCTTGTTGGACACGAATGATAAATGTGTATTTATCTATTTATTTACATATTTTAGATATCTCTTTAGGATTGTTTTGTTGATTATTTTCTTAGTATTAGAATATATCATTCTAATTTATATTTTATCTTTTTTTTTGTGAAGTCAGGGAGTTTATTATTTATCCCGCCTCCCTCAAGCAAGCTAAAATATTGGAGTTCATACAATTTAAACTAGAATGATCGGTAGTAAACTTGGTAGTACTACTACCATTACACATTTCTGAGCTAATGATAGTCACTAGATCCTTTGGGATGGTTCTGTGGGTTAAGAGTCCATCCCGGGTCTTTGGGTGGCATTTAGCCAGGGTATCCGCAGCCATGTTACCTCCTCTATGAGTGTGAGTCACCTTCCATTCTCTCTTCATTTTCCTTCTAATTTCAGCAGTCCATGGAGCCAGCCTCAGGTTCTCTTCAGGTTGCTTTCCAACTGCTTTCTTTGCTTCAGAAGAATCTGTTTCAATAATAGCATATTCTACTTTTAGTTCCTCAGCTATACTTGCTGCAAATTCGATAGCTCGGACCTCTACCAATAGAGCATTGTCGGTATAGATCCTTTTGCTCCAGCCTCCTTCCCATTGTCCCACATTGTTCCTGCACACTACAGCAATACAAGCTTTTCCATTTTTATAAGCTGCATCTACATTGAATTTCAATTCTTTGGATGAAGGTGGGCACCAGCAAACATCCATGCTTTTAGATACCTTGAGGCTATTAATACCTTCATGCATCTCCCCATTGAATAAGGCCTCCGATCGAATTTGGTTCACTTGGCATCCCAACGGCGCTGTTATCTTCTCCAGTACTTCTTTATTCCTAAACCTCCAAATGTAGTGACAACCTATGATTATCATGTTGGTTACTCTAACTTCCTGTGTCAAGCTCCATTCCAGCCATTTCTGTAGGTTTTTCTCCCCAAAGAAATGGTCCCATAACTACCTTTCTATCAATTCCTTCCATATGGGTGACACTTTTCCACAGTCCCTCAGTGCATGGAGCACGCTCTCCTCTTGTCCTCCGCATCGGTGGCAGCTGCTATTAGTTGACATGTGTCGAACTATTCTTCTGCTGTTTGTCAGTAAGGCGTTATGGCCTACCAACCATAGGAACATCCTCACCCTCTCAGGGGCCTTTATCTTCCACACTAGGTCCCATTTTCCTTCTACCTTAATGTCTTTCAAACTTCTCAACCTTCTGTAAGCATATTGGGATCGAAATTGTCCATCATCTGTGTGCGCCCAGACGATGATATCCCTACAATTTGTATTGTTTGGTACCTTAACTTTGATGATTTCCTTCAGGCCCTCCTCCATCACGTGGTCTTTGAGAAACTCCTCATCCCACTCATTGTCTAAGTTGACAAGGCTTGCTACTTTCATATCTTCAAGTTCTGGAGGAATCGGTTTGCAGGTCCTGTCTTTCAAGGTATGAACCATGCTCCACCATCTATCTTGCCATACATTGATTGACTCGCCACTGATAGGGTTCCAGAAAGTGTTTTCTTCTATGAACTCTTTGCACTTGAATGTTGCATGACCCAATCTTGATATGTTAGGGATAAGTATACTCTCTCTGTTCATCATCCTATACTTCATGATTTGACACCAAATTGAGTTCCTCTCCAACAGTAATTCCCAACAATGCTTACTAATGAGAGCTAGGTTCCAATCTCTCATGGCCTTGATGCCCATGCCCCCTTCTTTTTTACTAGATGTCATCTTGTTCCACGCCACTAAGGACACCGGGTGTGCCTTGTAGTTGCCACCCCAGATGAAAGATCGGATACTACTGTCAATTCTATCACATATCTTCATGGGTAAAACCGAAGTCTGCATGATATAACTTGGAATTGCAGTTAAAGTCGCCTTGGCCATAGTTGTTCTTCCTGACAGAGATAAGCAACGGGATGACCAAGCATTGATGTTGCTACTAATGCGGTTAAGTATATCACCATACGTTCCATGGTTCACTCTACCGTGTATCAGCGGCACACCCAAGTACTTCCCCAAGTCATGTACTTCTGGTATGCCACTACTTCTACAGATTCGTTCCCTTATTCTTCTGGGTACAGAACTAGAAAAGAAGGTGCACGACTTTGCTATAGAAATGGCTTGCCCCGACACAGCTCCAAACTCCTCGAAGCATTTCAGAATAGTATACATTTGGGTTTGGTTGGCCTTGGCAAATAAGATCATGTCATCTGCAAAGCATAAATGAGAAATCCAAGGACCCCTAGCAGATAACTTACTGGGAGTCCACTCCTTCTTTGCTACCTTTTCCTCAATTAGCTGGATGAGCCTTTCGAGACAGAGAACAAAAAGATATGGCGAGAGTGGATCTCCCTACCGAAGACCCCTAGTTGCCTTAAAGCTTCCAGCTTTTCTACCTTGCCATATTACAGTAGCTCTTCCTCCTGAAATCGAGTTAATGATGTAATTGATAACACTAACTGGCATTCCAATCTTCTCAAGTGTATCAGCTACAAATGGCCATGTCATCTTATCATATGCCTTCGAGAGGTCAATCTTGATTGCCATAGACTGAGGTGCACTTTTCCTACACATATTGAAAAGAATTTCCTGTACAGCTACTATATTGTCTGAAATCCTTCTTCCAGGAACAAATGCACATTGGGATGGAGATGCCCAATGTGTAAGATGGTCCTTGATACGTTCAACTATCACCTTAGAAGTAAGTTTGAGCGATAAATTGTTTAATGAAATTGGTCTTAGCTGTGCACAGCAATCCGGCTTCGTCACTTTAGGAATTAGTACTATATTAGCATCGCACATATCCTCAGCCAAAGCTTCTCCTCCGATTGTAGACCGTATGGTTCTTAGAACAGACTGTTTAACTGCATGCCAGTTAGCAAGCAAGAAGGATCCATCTACCCCATCCGGACCACAAGCTTTATTTGGATTTGTAGATTGTAAAGCTTTGTAAACCTCATCAAGCGAAGGAAGCACAACAACCTTGTCTTGTTCGAGTCCACTAAGTCTGTTGAAATTACCACAGAACTTCTTAATTTTGTCTCCGTCCACTACATGACTCTCTGTAAAAATGTTTTTGAAATGGTTGACAATCAGCTCGCGAATCTCATCCTCTCCAGCCGTCCATTCCCCATTACTCTTTTTTAACATAGTGATGGTATTATTGTGTCTCCTCTATTTTACATATGCATTGTAAAACATAGAATTCATATCACCTTCTTTATTCCATTGTAGATGGCATTTTTGTTTCCAGTTTTCCTCCTCAAGCTCAAGAATTCTGTTGTATTTCTGAATAAATTCATTGCAGAACCTGTCAGTAGTATCATCATACTTCTGTGTGAGTTGTGTTTGTAGTATATTGATGCTTCTTAACAGCCCAATATTTTGTTTCCCAAGTTTTGATTCAAAACTACACACCCAGTTTGATACACTAGTCTTCACTCCTCGCAGTGCTGCATGGAAGTCCAATTGATTGTTCCATTGTTGTTCAATAAGCTTTTGGAATTCTGGGTTCCTTGCCTACGAGCTTTTGATCATAAACCTCCTTTGCTCTTTGCCTCAGTTTCTTGTTGTATTACGAATAAGTAATGGGCAGTGATCCAACCAAACCCTTGGTAGACGCTCAACCACGAAATTAGGAAATGTCACAACAAACTTTGTATTACCCAGACCTCTGTCAATGTGGGTCTAAATGGTTCCATGGAAGTATGTAAACTGCATGTCAGAGAAGCCTAGATCTGTCAGGTTAGCTTCCATGAGCGTATTGTTAAACAGCTCAGCCTCACAGTTATCAAAGCATTTATAGCCACGTATTTCACAAGGTTTTATGGTGGCATTAAAGTCCCCTACCACAAGCCAAGGCTTTGTGAACCTCTTCCCCATATTAACTAGATGCTTCCATAACAGATTCTTAACCTACACATGTGGGTTAGCATAGACGAAGGTAATAATTGTATCATCATTCACAGAACACGTGATGAATTGTCTGTGGCTGTTGATGATCGTGATATTGTAGTCTTCTTCGTTCCAACAGACGCAAATGCCACCAGAAAAACCCCTCGCTTCAACTCTGTGCGACCTGGAGAAACCCAGATTGCAAATTTCTCTCTCGGCATCTTCACCACTAATTCTCGGTTTCAATATAGCTACCAGCTTGGTTTTATGTTGTACAATCATGTCTTTGAGCAATCGGCACGTATCCTTATTGCCAATGCCCCTCGTATTCCAGCAGATTGTATTAATCATTAATAATAGGAAAAGGGGTGGACGTGGGTTCACTGATTCCCCGCTAGCGGCTCCTGGTTCTCCTTCCCAACTTCTTCAGCAAAAGCAAATTCAGTTTGGAACTCCTGCTCTGGATTTAAACGTGAACTTTTCCTTCTGTTTTCGTGTGGAGGCTTGAATCTTGCATTTTTGGGTTTTAGTGCACCTCCCTTGATTTTCCTTCTTTCAGGTCGCGGACCTGAGGTCTTGTTTTCAGGTTTTTCTCTTAGGTTTATGTCTTCCTCTTCCCTTATTTCAACATTCATGTCTGCGTTCCTATCTGGAGGATCTGTCGGCTTCGCATGTAGTTCCTCAACAGATGTATCCATCTCCTTATTTTCACCCCTAGTGACTGGACTGTTCTTGTCTTCATTATCTTTGTCTTCGTTGTCTTCAACATTTATAACCTCCTCCACAACTTCATCAATGTTAGGATTTGCAGTTGTATGATTAGATTTACCTCCACTTTTCCTTCTATTTGCATCATTGGTTTCCTTCGGCACCTCCCTTTTGTCATCAGTGTTTTCTATTCACTTTTTCTTCCACACTTTTCCTCCTTTCTCGCTGCCTCCGTATACCTGCTTCTCGGAAGAATGTTTCTCTTCATTGCATTTCATTTCCTGACCTTCCTTTCTGATAATACCCAAATTAGTGCATATTTTCTATGCATTTTATCTATAGTTTTGTGCCACTTTAGTCTTAATATGCACTCTTTTGTTCATGTTTTATGTTTTCTGTCTCTCCATTAGATAATGTAGTGAAAATAGCCAATAATGTAGCTAATTATCCAGTTTTAGACTTGCAGGCACCGAAACTAGCCAATCTTGGGACTCTCAAGTACCGAACCAGAAACG
This sequence comes from Alisma plantago-aquatica, assembly GCA_963693085.1. Taxonomy (NCBI): domain Eukaryota; kingdom Viridiplantae; phylum Streptophyta; class Magnoliopsida; order Alismatales; family Alismataceae; genus Alisma; species Alisma plantago-aquatica. The sequence continues at coordinate 88,595,168 of OY856410.1, read as the reverse complement.
AAAAGAATTCCAATAGCTGCATGGTCCGCCCGATACGGCCGCCACCCGGTACGGTCCGCCGCCCGATACGGCCGCTACCCAGTACGGCCCGCCGCCCGATACGGCTGCCCGATACAGCTGCCTGACACTCCCCCTTCCCGACACGGTCTTCGAGCGACAGTCATATTTTCCCACCTGATGCCTCAAGATCGAAGCCACAGATGAAGCACACGTGGACCAATAAAAGCTACAACTCCCATCAGCTCGCTGCATATAAATAGCAGCAGCCTACCTACAAGGGGCTCTCTCGAAGAGGAGCCGGAGGGAGGACCCTGCAAGAGCTAGTTCCTAGACCAAGGAGCTAGTGTGTCGAGTTCCCCAAGAGTCTACCGACCGATAGGCCTGCCGCCTGATACGCCCGCCACCCGATACGCCCGCCGCCCGACAGGCCCGCCGCCCGACAGGTCCACCGCCCGACAGGTTCGCCGCCCGACAGGTCTGCCGCCCGACAGGCCCGCCGCCTGATACGCCCGACACGGTCTAGAGAGAGAGAGAGCTGAGGATTCCAGAGGGACAAAGAGAAGACCCAAGGGGCGAGATCCGGCCTATACAGAGGCCAAGGAGCGAGAGCCACCTCTCCTCTACGGGCTATATCTCTCCCCTCTTCTCTTTCATTCTACTGCATTCCATTGTTTCTTGTACAAATGATGTTTATCCATCTTTGTTCGGTGCCATCTATGCTTGTCTATGGCTAGTTAGCTCCTTCGTGGCTATGTGGCCCGATCTGGGCATGTTTATATACTTTTGCCTTAAGCAAGTAGATTCATATCATATCTAGTATGTTGCATGTTCTATTTTCTCTTTCCAAGTTATGATTGCTAGTTTGGTTGATCTCTTACTCGCTTGAACTGTTGTTTCTGCCTGTATCGAGAGATCCGTTGTAGGAATAGCTAAGAGACGATAGTTTGGATCTGAACCTGAGAGGGGGAAGATCTGAGGTATTCTGTTCCTAACACCCAGGAATATCCTAAGACCTGAGAGGGAACTTAGTATATTCCGAGGTGTTGATATGTCATTCCTTGAGAGAGGGTCGATGACATATCATTGATGGTTTTAGTCACGCATCGCGAGAGCGAGTGGGACGACCCACAGGACAGATGCCACTGTGCGTACTAGATGCTTGCTTGGGTGTTCAAGGGTTGTCTATGCCCTAGAACGAGTGCATAGACTGCCCCGTTTGTGGTTACATAGCCAGGAACTCTCTTTCTCTATTTAGTAGACTCACGAGCTCTGTTTTGTTTTGTTTTCTTTCCTTGGTTTTGTTTTATATCGTGACAACCCGCTAGACTAGTTCTAGCAATTACTTTTATCGCATATCGTTTTAGCTTATATGACTAAAGAATGAAATCTTTGGCATCCTAAACGTCACCGTGTCCCTGTGTTCGACCCCGTATATCTACTTCGACCCCGTAATTAAGTTGCGGGGGCCTAGAAGGTTTGGGGTTATAAATTTAAAGCTTGATTCCTTCCTTTGTCCCGTGTTCATTTCCGGACGTGTGAAAAAGGCCGATCAACTTTTGGCGCCGTTGCCGGGGACGTGGTTTGCCACGTTTACACGCATAGTAGATTTTTGTTCTGTCATTATAAGTCTGTATATACATGCATAGTTTTCCTCTTACTTTACACATACTTGTTCATATATCTAAATCACTTTTCTTTTTCTTGTACCTTTTTCAGCCATGGATCTTGCTTCAGCGAGACAAGTAATCTTGTCCACCTATACTCCTGAGTTTTTCCACAGTTCTGACTGCTGGAAAATAATTGAAGGTCGTGCTCTACAGCTTGTCGAGTTATACTCACCTCCACCGTCGTCATATGTTGAAATTACAACAAAGGAGACTGCCAGTCAACCATCGACTCCCGTTCTAGCATGGGATCAAGAACTGATTAAGGCAGTGGAGTTAGCTGGAGAGAGTGGCAAGGCGCTCACCTCCCTAGTCCCTCATCTCCAAGAAGATGTCGATCCCAAGCAACAACTGCTAGAAGAGCAGGATCGTCTTCTCAAAGTAGGCACCGAGGCTGCAGACTGCAGTAGAAGTCTAGTTCAAACTGTTGAGCGAGAATTCATTCAAGCGCATAAGTTTGGTATAGCAGGTCAGCAACCGATGTGCATGGCAGAATCGACGGGTCTTGAAAGCATTGCTGCTCAAGTACAACAACTTAATGATAAAGACGTTGAACAAGGCAGGAGGCTCCAAGAGCTCATTGATTTGGTTACAATCCAATTACAAATGCCATCACAAGACAATGAAGACGTTAGTCATCAATACCATTCCATTGGGTCTGAAGTGGAGTATGCATCACCATCCTATTCAGACCATCAACTGGATTCACCAGGATTTTTCTATGAAGACCAACCCACTTGGGGAAGCCCTTCATTCTATCCAGATGACCCAGCTGATGAACCAATGGACGATATGAATCATAGACATGAATGGGTCCATGATGACGATGATGAAGACTCAAAAAGCCAATCGACCTCACAACCAGAAGGTTGGTTTGAGGAACTAGAGTCAGATATTGAACCAGACCAGAGTGACATCTCTCATATTGAGACTTGTCACTTCGCCTTGAGCAGTACGCCAACCATGGTTTGGAACAATTTGCTCGATGACGATGATGACAACGACGACGACGACGACAACTGCTCGACACGGAGCAGTGAGTATAATGCCGACGACGAGTTAGAGCAGCATGAGCTGCCATTTACAACCATACCTTTACAAGGTAGGGTGGACGTCAAGGGGGCAGGATGGACGGTGCACTACAACATGGTTGTTGAGCATGAAGACACCCCTAACTCCATCCCAAGTGATAAGCTTGGGGTGGTAGAACCACAAATAGATTCTTCAGGGGGTACTTCTCGTTCAAAAGATGATTGGATGTCTCAGACTTTACATGATGATTTATCTGAGCATCCAACCTCAAGTTCAGAGATGGAGGGAGGAGAAATGGATCCCACTCAAGTCATTCAACCTGTACCCTCCATCTCATCCTGTGTCGACATCCCAGGACCTTCATATTCAGATTCATATAATGAAAGGTACCTTGAGGATGATTTGCCAAAGAAGTCACCCCAGTGCAGCTCAAATCAATTCCAGCACAAAGATGACTTCACTGAGTCGCCAGATTTTACTTTTCTTCTTCAGACTCGGCAGGGCCAACACATTCGCCTATTCTACTCATATTATGTGGCGGAACCCGTCGGGAAGACACAGGTGACACGGGTCCCAAAGTTGAGAATTTGGGATCCCAGTGTCAGTATCGTGGGGCAACCACCCCCTTTTCTCTTACCCACCCTACCACCCTTTTATTACAATAAATTTTGCTTTTCATGTTCTTGCTGGTTAATTTCTTTCCTCTAACTGTTTTGATATCCTTGCACCCATGCATCATCTTTAGAACTTCAATAACTTCCGTTAAAATCATGCATTCCTGCCTCACTATTTCAAGTTTGAGACTTGCTCGAGGACGAGCAAAATTTTAAGCTTGGGGTGGTAGGCTTCACCCTTCTTTTCTCTTCACCCTTCTTGCATGCATGTCTATTTCCTGCATTTAGTCTTAATTTATCAAAATTTTCAGCTTTTTAGCTTTGCAATTATGGCAATATGGTGCGAATCTAATAGATAAATGCTTGATTGTATGCCTAAATGCACATATTTTATCTTAAAAATTGCTTGACCTCTTGCTTGACTTGCTCTTTGACTCTTTCCTTGAGTTTGGTAATAAATCTAAGGTTATGTCCCTTTTTCATAGCTTAAAGCTAAATTCCCTTGATCTATGTTGTGAATGGAAAATCCATGGTAAAGGACCGTTGGTATGAGCTAAATCATGATTAAAGTATCCTAGCTGTGAATTTTACAAGGTTGCCTCTATTCTAAGGATTCTTGAATCATAATTGCTACTTCTCACATAGGTATCAAGTGGATTATGATGGGCTTTGAGCTATGATCAAGATGAAATGTTTCTGCTTGATGGACTATGTGCCTTCTCACATTAGATTGAGTCAAAAAGATGAAAAATATAAAAATGTGCAAAAGAGGCTTGGCCGCCCACAAAACCCCAAAATATCTATATAGTTCTCACCCTGACCCACAAAAATAGAATGCAGATGATAAAAGCCTGAGTGTGAACAATAAATGAGTGCTTGTTTTCTCTTTTAGGAGAGTTGAGGATGGTGCCCAGCCGGTGTATGACTGCGCTCATGAACGTGGATATGTCGTGCCTGGTAGTACCACTCTAAAAGCTCATTAGAGAGTCACTAGGAACACCCCTAGGTGACCTATGAGATCATCTCAGTAGCAGGGTTGGTTTGGGCGCAGTACGAGGAGTTCATCTCACTACTTTGGACCAACTGGTTCGGACTGCAGGGACTGTTGCTCGCTACATGGACCAACCTGACGCAGATCGGGATCCTCAGAAGTCATTAGAGTCGTTGTGCTTTATTTCTTAGGACATGAATAAGTGAGAGGCATGGTATTCCTGATTGGTATGCATGGATTCATGGTGATGGCTCATTGCTCATCACCTACTTGATCACCTAAGTGACAACTCTTTCATGATCAAATAATTATGATTCAAACCCTCATGAGTATTGGCAGGCTATAGTGAATTTGTTTAATCTTGCCTGGAAATTCTTTGATCTTACTTTGGTAGGATTGTGCTTGTTTGGTGGGGGTTTGTTCTGAAATGACATGGATCAAGAGTATTGATGCTTTAAACTATTTTTTCTTAACCTTATCATCTATTCCCAAGCTTAATTTGGATGTTATCTTTTGTTCTTTGAGCACAGTCTTGCTTGAGGACAAGCAAGTTTTAAGCTTGGGGTAGTTGATAACACCCAAATTAGTGCATATTTTCTATGCATTTTATCTATAGTTTTGTTCCACTTTAGTCTTAATATGCACTCTTTTGTTCATGTTTTATGTATTCTGTCTCTCCATTAGATAATGTAGTGAAAATAGCCAATAATGTAGCTAATTAGCCTGTTTTAGACTTGCAGGCACCGAAACTAGCCAATCTTGGGACTCTCAAGTACCGAACCAGAAAAGACAAGAATTCCAATAGCTGCATGGTCCGCCCGATACGGCCGCCACCCGGTACGGCCCGCCGCCCGATACGGCCGCTACCCGGTACGGCCCGCCGCCCGATACGGCTGCCCGATACAGCTGCCTGACACTCCCCCTTCCCGACACGGTCTTCAAGCGACAGTCATATTTTCCCACTTGATGCCTCAAGATCGAAACAACGGATGAAGGACACGTGGACCAATAAAAGCTACAACTCCCATCAGCTCGCTGCATATAAATAGCAGCAGCCTACCTACAAGGGGCTCTCTCGAAGAGGAGCCGGAGGGAGGACCCTGCAAGAGCTAGTTCCTAGACCAAGGAGCTAGTGTGTCGAGTTCCCCAAGAGTCTACCGACCGATAGGCCCGCCGCCTGATACACCCGCCGCCCGATACGCTCGCCGCCCGATACGCCCGCCGCCCGACAGGCCCGCCGCCCGACAGGTCCGCCGCCTGACAGGTCTGCCGCCTGACAGGTCCGCCGCCCGACAGGTCTGCCGCCCGACAGGTCTGCCGCCCGACAGGCCCGCCGCCCGACACGGTCTAGAGAGAGAGAGAGAGCTGAGGAGTCCAGAGGGACAAAGAGAAGACCCAAGGGGCGCGATCCGGCCTACACAGAGGCCAAGGAGCGAGAGCCACCTCTCCTCTACGGGCTATATCTCTCCCCTCTTCTCTTTCATTCTACTGCATTCCTTTGTTTCTTGTACAAATGATGTTTATCCATCTTTGTTCTGTGCCAGCTATGCTTGTCTATGGCTAGTTAGCTCCTTCGTGGCTATGTGGCCCGATCTGGGCATGTTTATATACTTTTGCCTTAAGCAAGTAGATTCATATCATATCTAGTATGTTGCATGTTCTATTTTCTCTTTCCAAGTTATGATTGCTAGTTTGGTTGATCTCTTACTCGCTTGAACTGATGTTTCTGCCTGTATCGAGAGATCCGTTGTAGGAATAGCTAAGAGACGATAGTTTGGATCCAAACCTGAGAGGGGGAAGATCTGAGGTATTATGTTCCTAACACCCAGGAATATCCTAAGACCTGAGAGGGAACTTAGTATATTCCGAGGTGTTGATATGTCATTCCTTGAGAGAGGGTCGATGACATATCATTGATGGTTTTAGTCATGCATCGCGAGAGCGAGTGGGACGACCCACAGGACAGATGCCACTGTGCGTACTGGATGCTTGCTTGGGTGTTCAAGGGTTGTCTATGCCCTAGAACGAGTGCATAGACTGCCCCGTTTGTGGTTACATAGCCAGGAACTCTCTTTCTCTATTTAGTAGACTCACGAGCTCTGTTTTGTTTTGTTTTCTTTCCTTGGTTTTGTTTTATATCGTGACAACCCGCTAGACTAGTTCTAGCAATTACTTTTATCGCATATCGTTTTGGCTTATCTGACTAAAGAACGAAATATTTGGCGTCCTAAACGTCACCGCGTCCCTGTGTTTGACCCCGTATATCTACTTCGACCCCGTAATTAAGTTGCGGGGGCCTAGAAGGTTTCGGGTTATAAATTTAAAGCTTGATTCCTTCCTTTGTCCCGTGTTCATTTCCGGACGCGTGAAAAAGGCCGATCACTTTCCTGCCACTTCCTCCTCAAGATCCACCAGTTTTGCAAATTTATTGGTGTTTTGTCCTCCACTCTCTTTGGTTTCGCCATGGTTCTTCTGGTTATTTTGTTGACTGTTAGCCGAGATCTTCTTGTGTTGTGTCTGCCATTTCCTTCTATCCAATTCCTCCTCTCCGAAATGTTCAGTCTGTCCTTCATCCTTGTTACTGCTCATAGTGTTTCCTTCTGCTTTAGGACACTTCAATCTGCTATGTCCTAGTTTCCCACAAAGACAGCAAGATTCTGGGAAAGCCTCATACTCCACCTGATAAATGTTGTTGTTTATCGTAATGGTGTGGACCAAGGGCTTTGTAGTATCTACTTCGACAGCTAATCTTGCGAACTTGCTTCTCGTGCGTGCCATGGTGTGACCATCAACTTTAGCCAAGCTTCCTAATGCTAGGCCGATGTACTCAAACAATGTAGGTACGTACATATGTAATGGAAGGTCAAGTATTATGACCCACGTAACCAGGTATTCATGGAGGTCTACTGACGGTCTGAAAGATGGCTCCCATTTCTAGACAGCCAAGCAGCAACCAAACAGTTTCCATGGACCTCCAATAAGCGCCATATAAAAATCCCTTTCGCATGAGAATTGAATGACATAGTGGCCAAGGTCGACATCAAACATATTAAACCTTCTAATCGGCTTCCATAACATCTTCATCCTATCCCTCATTGTCATATAGCCGACATCAGAGCCTACTAACCACGCTACAACTGTATAGCACCATGGCCTGGCCAAGTTCTCTTCGGCATCAGGGTTTATGGTCAGCACCGGACAACTGTCTCCCATATTCAGTTGCACATCTGCTAGGGATAAGGTCGTCTCATACAACGATTCCAAGAAGAACATCTCCACTTGTTGTTTGCTCTTCGATCCCTGATCTGGTTTCATCAATGGACTAGCATCTACGTTGCCTTTTTCTCCAACCCCCTTAGTCTGGTTATTGGTATTGTCTGTTCCCTGCTTTTTTCCAGTAGATCCTCTGTTCAGTGGTGGGAAGTGGTTATCCATCTCTATATCCCCGCCTCCTTCAACCATGTACACCCCTTCATGGCCTTTCGATGCACCACCCTTCATCCCCGCAAACTGAAATTCATTCCTGATATTTGGGATTGAAACCCTAACGCCGCCTCCGTTTTTTCCTCCTGGCTCTTCCTGTAACTCTGGATCTTTCTAGGGTACTTTTTCAGTATATGGGAAGTTCTCTTCCTCTTTTCCATCTCCATAATCACCGTAGGCTTGACCCCCTCTCCCCCCACTACTGCGGGCGCTGCCGCCACCTCCTCGCCCCCTCGTCCCCCCGTCGTCCCTTTTTTATCTCTTTAATTTGAGTTTAATTATATATTCTTGGATTTTTGTAGGAAAATATCCTAATCACTTCAATGAATAAATACTTTTGAGATATAATTTCATAATTTCCAGAAGTCTTGAAATTCATGTATAGTCGACATCAAAAATGCCATAACTCTGGCATCCACTCCAATCTAAGTGTACAAGTACTCTTCGGAATGGAAATTTAATTTCCTAAATGCCAATTCTATTTTAAGCATTTAACAAGAGAGAAATTTTCTCAAAATCACTGTGTGTGAATCTGCATGAAAGAAAGTCACATAGTCAAATATTAAGAGGACAACTCAATAAATCCCACCATTTGTGGGCAGCTAATAAATATTATAAAAGTCATCTCCTTTGACTAGAAGTTCACCAATTCCATATATATTTGTGGTGGGAGAATTCAAATAAAGACCCAGTCAAATATTGAAAGTCATCAATGCGGACAAGGTTTGAATGTGACTTCGGGCTGAAGGGATTAAATGTTGTTGACAGACCTACACTAAAAAATGGAGTAATCTTTCTGTCATCACCAACCATTCCAAAAGTGTTTTCCCCCTCTTTTCTCCATATAAAAGGAGGGGGGTTCCACAAGAAAAGAGGTATTGAGTCTTAATGGTTAATTGAGTCTCATTTGTAAATCTAGTCTTAGCTTGTGATCCCATATTTTGTATTCACAATTTACTTTAAGCATTGTTATTTCAATTCTTAGTTGTGTAATCTTTACTTCTGTAATAAAAATTAGTTCTTCGTCTCTGAATTTCTGGATCTTGTTATTTTCTTTTCTTGTTCTTCTTCTAGAGCAGGGAACTAAGGGAGCAGTCATTTGACTGTCACCAATAAGATATCCTTAGAGATTCTTCTTTTCTAGGTCTATGGATCCTTCCCTTCTTTCCCTTGTTTCTCCTTCTTTTGTTATGATTAGTGAGTAGTTCTTCATATCCAGGCGTGGGGAGTAATCCCATGGCCATAGTGTCACATAGATTGATTCTCCTATATGATTTATTTCAGTAGATGGTTTTTGGGTTGGTTAATTTCTGACTTTAACAACTTCATCCCTCATTTTTACCGTAAGTTAGTTTTTGGGGGATGCGATCGCGAATCCTGAGACTTAGAACAAGCAAACCAAATTCATAAGGATCTAGATGTGATCGTGGAAAGATCTTTATTGGGTTGTTCAAACTAGGAACTATGATTTCCATGACCAATGGGTCCATAAGGAGTCTTTCTCTTGCAGATTCATTCATGAATGTTTTTACATGCCCACATCTAACCCGTTTTATCATATACTTTTGATTGGTCTTTATTTCACACTAGTCGTGGTCGTAAAACTCATAGCCTCGTTATCTTTTCTTCTAATTTAACCCATTTCTTTATTTCTTGATTAGATAATCTTTAATTCAACATCTTACTTTTTCTCTTAGTTCTTAACTGACTCTCTCAAATAAGAATTTATTTTCTCATTTCGCAATTAGATTTGAAACTCAACCATCCTCTTTTTCAATCTCTAGGGATCAATTCCTCTCTATACTTGGTTGGTTTGGTGCTCGCATCAAGTCAACAACCTATTTAAAAGGTTAAACTCTAGGACTTGTCCTAGTTATCCTTGTGTGTACAATGATGTGCATCAATTTGGCATCATTGTCGAAGATGACACACACGTTGTTTTTCAAATCTGATCACTTGTGTATATTTAGGATTTCTTTTTTTCATAATTTCTAGTTTTGTCTTATAATTTTTAGCTTGTTTCATAATTTTAATCTTGTTTTACAATTTTTAGACTTGTCCTATAATTTCTTTGCTTATTTCTAGTTTATTTTGTAACTTTAGTTCCTTGTAAGTTTTAGTTTTGTAATTTGTTAGTCTTGTTTAATAATTTCTATCTTGTTCCATTATTTACTTGCCTAAATTTTTATAATTTTTTCTAGCTTCCGAGCACCATGCCGGAAGTGTAACTCTTCTTTCTGTTGAGTTTCCATTCTAGTAGTATTGCTTTCCTAGCTTATTTTTGTAAAAGTAATATCCTATTTTGTAAAAATCATTGACTTCTCTTTCAAGAATCATATCAAATGGAATGGTCAACACACTATGGTTTACAATGCAATTTATGTGGTTATTACGACCATACATCCTTATATTGTCCCAATGTGCCTCCTCCTATGGAAGTAGCATCTCATAGTCTCAAAGCTCCTTATCTTGATGGTTACAATGAAAATCTACAATTTTTTGAAGGACAATATTAGGAATCATATTACTCCAATCAATACCCTAATGAGTGGTGTCATGATGAACAAGATTTTGGTGGGCATGGTGAGAATGACCAAAATTTTAGGAGGTATGAACCCATTTATGAAACTCATTTCACTCCCCAAAAACAACGTCTTGTGGCCCTAGAGAAGATGGCAGCAGAAGGACAGGTCATACTAGAAATGCATCAAGCTTTTGATAGCTACTTTGCTAGAGGCCCAATCAAAGACTCCAAATTGTCTAAATGTACCTCCCCATATTTTGGTGACACCTTGTAATGTCAAGTCTTTCCACCCATATGGATGTAGAGTAAATTACAAACCATCATTTTCTGAAGACTTTTCCAAGGATAAATGTCACTCTCATCAATATGAGGGATACTATGACCAATAATACTATGGGGGTATGGCAAGGATGGCCAAAATTTTGTAGTATTTGAATCTAATTGTGAAACACAATTTAATACTCAAATAAAATAGAGACTTAGGGCCCTAGAGAAGATGAAATCATAATAATAGGTAAAGATAGAAACCAACCAAGCCGTGTTGGCCTCTTTACTAGAATCCCAATCACAAACCCCCCCCCAAGAAATTAGAACAACCCAAGATGGTTCTTCGCGATGATGACAATAATGATCCCATTTTTGTGTCATATATGTCGGATCTTGAAGAAATAGTACAGACCATGGGGTCATATTTCATATTCGATGAGGATGTTGATATTACTACCCTTCCATTGGAGGCTTTATTACTTGAGTATGAAAAGTCAAAGCAAGAAAGTATTTCTAAAGATCTAATGTATCCTCCCATCCTCGACATAAATCCAAATGTTAGCATTTACTAATCCATTTGGGTTAACCATTTTCTGAATAATGAGCCACCTCCCACAAATGAAAAAATGATTTTTCACATCCTATCACAACCAATTCCTTTCTCACATATGAGTGATTTGGAAAGGGAGACACCACCCTTGGAAAAATTGCATATACCTCCTTCCATTGTTTACAAGGAATATGTCCTCATTTTCATCCCTTCTGCACCCTTGGCGACCCCTTACATTGATGAACTTGATTTACATGCTATATCAACAATGAACTGACTAACCTCAATGTTGATTGCATGATTTATAAGGAGAATAAAAATACTTGTGATGTTGATTTGTATCCTTTTGTTCCTTCCATATTAGTACCAATTTTCCTATATGCATATCAATATGATGGATGGAAACTTGAGCCCGATCCTCCCCCAATTTTGTACATCCAACACTTGACATGTTACCCATCGAACATCTGCCAGTCTCCCCCAATTCACATCCATGACCTCCCAATCATTGGGTGCAAAAGGAAATTGTGGATCATGTTGGAGGGATTGTGAGGCAAAAGGAAATATGAAAAATCCATTGAGCCTCCATGACAACCCAATCATTGGGTGCACTATGAAACATTGTTCATAAAGGTTTCAATCCGCATACACATCGCCTTTAGCTGGATGTTTTTTGAGCTACCAGGGCCACCTGGTGAACCCAATAATGTTCTTTCCTCCATCTCGGGTTTGGGATTTGTTCAAGAGGAGAAAAATTCTAAGTCTGGGTTGGATGTGGGTGGTACTTGTCTATTGCACCCCCTTATTTGTTAGCACTTTCTTTTTGTCTTTCCATTTTCTGTATGTAGTTGCTTTTATATTTCTTTTGCTTCATTTTCTCTTATGGCCTTTATCTAGTCGGCCATACTTGTATTTTCTTAATTTTTTATTGGACTTTATCTAATCGGTCATGATGAATACATAGTGTAGTCATTGTACCCCTTTGAATTCAGTAAATCCTATTTGCAAAAACTTTACAAATTGTCATGACAAAAAGCACCATGTCACTTAGGATCCCCAAATTAGCATTACTCCTTGGAAATTTTGGTCGTATGGGATCAATAAGAACCAAATATGAATTTTCTCTATTTTTAATTGTGGATTGACTTGTCATAAATCTCATATAATGTTATTGATAGGAAAGTTTTATCTGATGCAATGACACTCACTAAAAAAAGAAAAAAAAGAAAGTGAAGTTTATAAGTACAGGAACAACCCCCCTCATTCTTTCTCAAAAAGTAAAAAATCACCTCTAGATAAAAAATTAAGTCGGGGTAGCATTCTTCCCACTGGAAATTTTTCATACCCCACAAAAGGGGCGTACCATCAAAAGATTCGAAAGAGCACACAAAAACAATTGTAACCAATGTTTCCACAAGTCCATGAATTAATATATCCTGAGTCGAAAAGAGGAGGGATCATCTTCTTCTAACACCTCCTTTGTCTTGTTCCTGTGCAAAAACTCACAAAAAGAAAGAAAAATGAGAGTTTCAAAGCGAAAGTAAGAACAAGCATGCTTTCTACAAAGTACTGATTTAGAAACAAGATATAAAATTTGTTTTGATATGGAAGATAGAATTTTGTGTAACGTGTTTCTAGGAGATTGGGTTGCTTGGCTAAATTTGGAGGTAAGTGATGTGGAATATTATCATACTACAAATTCACTAGAAATATAATTCCTAGAGTTTACTAAAACCAAAGTGCAATAATGCCACCCACAAGAGGATGAATCGTATCACAATATAGTTAAGGATTGAATCCTAAGGGACAACATTTTTAAAAATTATGTAATCGAAGTAACCAAGCAAGAACTAGTATTTATTATAAAAGTTGATATTGGTTTTATTAATCTAAGATTGCAAGAATAAAAAGAGCTAGATTAAGGTTCTAGTTATCAATGGATGGAAACATAAGGGTGGAACTAGGTTTTACGATCACTACATCTACGCAAACATTCAAATCCAAATATGTATGAAGATATAATTGGAGTTATTCAAGTTTCCCCTTACGGCCTCAAAAACTTGCATGAATAGATATCCATGTAAGCTTGATGTCTCGTTACTTACAAGTCCTCTATCCACTACTCCAGAGACTTTTCATCAGAAGTTCTCGTTAGGGTGTCGACCAAAGCTAATCGGTATTCAAATTTTAAATGTTGAAGTTCTCCAAGTAAAAGATTATAATAAATCACGTAAAGTGGGTGATCAATCCATAAAATATGCATCAAACAATTGGCTATGAATTAAATGAGTTCATAAAAGAATTTGAACATGAATGAAATTGCAATAAATGGGTAGTGGGGCTAGTCCCCACAACCAAGTGAAAAGACTACCCCTTGACATGGAGAGATTAATATCACAAGAAGAGGAAGAGGATGCCATCACGGTCATGAGGCAACAGAATTGGCTCGGCGTGGTGTGCGATGATTGACTTCCTTCTTCTTTTTTCTTCCACTAACTAACTCTGGCTTGCAGCAGCAGTAGGGGAATGGGCAGCAGCTCAAGGAAAAAATCAATCACCTTAGAGAAGGAGATTGATGGCTTGGAGTTGCGGAAGATAGAGATCTATTGATCTATGCTTGAGGTCGATAGGCGTCGATCATCTAGGTTGATAGAACTAGTTGGGTCGATAGGTATTGTCCTTTCTATGATTTCGGCGACAGCCTCTCAGCATTTCTATCTCCAAAATTTCTGAGATATGCCGTACGGCTGCGTTGAGGGCCTATTTATAGGGTATAGGCTATCGACCTCTTTCCATTGGTGACAACCATTTGTTGTTGATCGATGGGACTATTGGTCGATCACTTTGAACTTCTAGTCATCGGTTTATCAGTCGACGACATGTCGACCTTGAGAGTCGATAAAGCTGTCAAACAGTTGTGGACATCAACAAGAGTGTCGGCAACATTTTCAACTGATGGGATGATTCCTTGTCGGATGATGGCCGATGATGATGTCGAGTTGGGAGGTCGACAGAGGTGTCGACCTCGATTATCGATGGATTGTATGTTGACCTTGATTATCGGTGAGTCTGAGTGTTGTTCCTCTTTGTGTCGACCAGGGAGGTTGACAAGGTTCTCAACCTCTTGTATGTCTTGATTGCTCATCAATTTCAATGTCAATTGGCATGTCGATTGGCAGGTCGAAATTATCCTCAGATACAAAAATTTTATATCAGTCTGCCTTCTTGACTCTTGCCCATTGAAAGGTAGTGGAACTCCCTAGACAAAATTTCTACAGAGTGATAGAATTCAAAATCTGCAAAGGGAGTCAAGAAAAGTATCAAATTTCTACAAATTAACAAAAAACTTTAAGTAGACCAAAACAAAGCTATTCTAATGAAAACTAATCTATATGAATGATAAATTAGACTAAAAATGCAACTAAAAATGGGATAAATATGCATTCATCAGTAAGGAACAAAGTGATGGTTATGAGGGTGATGATAGACATGTTGCTAATATAAATTGGAATTATTTGTGATTTTATTTGCTTGAGGACAAGCAAAGATTCAAGTTCGTGGAATTTTGAAAAATGTGTATTCATCCATTTATTTACATCTTTTGGATATATCGGTAGGATTGTTTTGTATATTATTTTCTTAGTTTTAAGATATATTATTATAATTTATATTTTATCTATTTAATAGGAGTTTTAATTATTTTTTCTTGGATTTTTTTAGAAAAATGGCCTATTCACTCCAATGATTAAATACTTTTAGGATATAATTGCATAATTTCTAGCAGTCCTGAAATTCATGTATAGATGACATCAAAAATAGCATAACTCTCACGTCTGAACTCAAAACTGAGTGTACAAGAAGAAAATTTAATTACCTAAAATGAAGTTCTATTTTTTGGATCGATTTTCTCATTTAATAGGAGATAAATTTATTCAATATCACTGCTTCGTGAATCTGCATTAAAGAAAGTCACATGGTCAAATATTAAGAGGACAACTCCATAAATCCCATCATTTATGGGCAAACAATTCATATTAAAAAAGTTTTTTTTTCCTTTGACTAGGAGTTCGATAATTCCATATATGTTTTTAGTACAAGAATTCAAATAAAGACTCAATCAAATGTTGAAAATTATCAACCTGGTCAAGTTTTGAATGTGACTTCGGGCTGAAGCAAGGGTTTAAATGTTGTTGACCAACCAACACTAAGAGATGGAGTAATTTTGATGTCGCCGCCAACCATTTCTAAAGGGGTTTCCCCTCTCATTTCTCTGTGGGGGATTCCACAAAAAAAGAGGCTTGAGTTTTAGTTGTTAATTGAGTCGTAGTTGTAAATGTAGTATTAGTTTGTGATCCTATATTTTGTATTCATAATTTACTTTAAGCATTGTTGTCTCAATTCTTAGTTGTGTATTCTTTACTTCTGTAATAAAAATTAGTTCTTCATCTCTGGATTGCTAGATCTTGTTTTTTTTTCTTGTTCTTCTTCTGGAGCGGGGAATTAAGGGAGTAGTCATTTAATTGTTACCAACAAGATCTTCTTGGAGATTCTTATTGTTTGGTCTATGGTTCCTTTACTTTTTCCCCATGCTTCTCCTTCTTTTGTTATGATTAGTGAGTAGTTCTTCGCATCAAGTTGTGGGGAGTAATCCCATGGCTTTGGTGTCAATAGATTGATTCCCCGACTTTATTTCTCCAGATACATCGTTTTTGGGTTGGCTAATCATTGATTTTAATGACTTGATCTCTCATTTTTATCATATGTTAGTTTTGGGGGGATGCGGCCGCGCATCCCAAGACTTAGAATAACCTAACCAAATTCATAAGAATGTGTATGTGACCCCAAGAAGATCTTTATTGAGTTATTTAGACTAGGAACTATGTATGCCAGGACCAATGGGTCCATAAGGAGTCCATCTCTTACAGATTCATTCATGAATTTTTTACATGCCCGCATCTGTCCCATTTTATCATATAACTTTTATCGATCTTTATTTCACACTGACCATGGTATCTCTTCTTTTGATTCAATCTATTTCTTTATTCTTGATTAGATAATCTTAAATTCATCACCTTACCTTTTCTCTTAGTTCTTAATTGACTCTCTCAAATCGGAATTTATTTTCTCATTTTGCAATCAGATTGGAAACTCAACCATCCTCTTTTTCCATCTCTAGGGATTGATACCTCTCTATAATTGGTTTATTTGGTGCTCACATCAAATCAAAAACCCGTTTATAAGGTTAAACTCTAGGAGTTGTCCTACTTATTTTTGCATGTACAAGGACGTGCATCAACGAACCTCTTTGAGTTATATTTTCCTCCCATTGATTCCTTTTGAAATAAATTCCTTTTCAAGGAATACACCAGTCCTAGAAACAAACACTTTGTTGTCGTATGGAGTATAAAAGTAGTATCCCCTCAATTCTTTGACATACCCAACAAAATAACATTTATCTGGTTTCACACCAAGCTTTTCAAGAAACATTCTCTTGACATAAACTTCACATCTCCTAATCTTCATAAAAGACACATTGGGACGTTTCTCATACTATATCTCATATGGTATCTTTTCAACCAGTTTATATGGTACATGGTTAAGTGTAAACATTGTGGTTTCTAGAGCATAACTCCAGAAGCAAGTCAGAAGATTAAAAAAAAACTCATCATTAATCACACCATATCTAGCAATGTATGATTCCTTCTTTCTGATACACTATTGTGTTGTGGTGTTCCAGGTGGAGTCAATTGTGATACAACACCACGGACTCATAGAAGGTCATCAATTCTTGGCTTAAGTATTCTCCACCTCAATCAGAACGAAGTGGTTTAATACTTTTACCAAGTTGGTGTGTACTTCATTCATGAAATCCTTGAACTTTTCAAAAAACATTTACTTATGTTTCATCAAGTAAACACAACCATACCTATTAAATTCATCACTATATGTAATGAAGTATTGATAACCACCTCTAGCATTTGTTCTAAAAGGGCCACATACATCAGTATGTATGAGTCCTAATAGATCACTCACCCTCTCACTATTTCTGGTGAAGGGAGTCTTTGTCATCTTTCCCAATAAACAAGATTCACATATCTCTATTGATTCAAAATCAAAAGAGTCTAGGTATCCATCTTTATGGAGTCTTGATAACACCATATTTTGTGACGTTTTTGCCCTTTATTCTGTTATCAAAACTACCCTTTTCTGCTATTTTCCTCTATTTTATTAGCATTTTCGCAATAATTGGCCAAGCAACGCTCTTATTCCAATTTTTCCTATCTTCTACAGAGTTTTCCTCGTTTTTGTGCAATGAGGCCAATTCCGGCCCACAATAAGTCTAAGCCCGTCTCGACCTTCCTGACGCCCGATACAACCCAGCCCGACAGGGGCTGGGCGACACGAGAATGATCGGCGGAGAAGGGCGCTGCGCAAGAAGGACGTGTCGGCCGACATACCGTCTACCCGACAGGGAGCCAAAGCCGCATCGATGACCAAACTCGTCGGGCGACACAGCCACCCACCGGCAGGCGTGCCGCCAGCCACGTGACCGATAGCCAACGCCTCGCGCCGAGACATACCTGTATCGGCCGTCCACATCCATCGACCGGCGTATAAGGGAGCTACGTGGCATTTCCAGCACCATAACTCCTTCAACCGCCACCTATAAATAGCAGCTACAGGAAGCCGAAAAGACGGGTCGGAAAGGTCACATAGGTTGGACAAGTTGAGAGAGTCGGAAGAGAATTCGAACAAGACAGTTCGGACGCCACCTTCGAAGGAAGCTGTGAGAGCAAGAGTATCGTGCCCAGTGCTTGTGTCGGGCGACACTAGGTGAGCTTTCCCTCATCCCGAGAGGGAAGGGATGGTTCACTTAGTGTTGTCCCGGGCGACACTGCGGGCCGATATCGGCCAGCGAAGATGAGCAACACGAGTGCCCGACAGTAGACTCGTAGCTCTTTGCCCGACATGATATCGAACCCGATACGCTCCGCCCGTCATGCGTGCCACCCGAGAGGGTGTGTCGCCCGACATGAGCGTATCGGCCAGGGTCCTTGAGCGATATAGTCAGTCGTCAGTCGTCGCTGCCCGAGAGGGGGTGCCGCCCGACACTGCCGTATCGGGCTCAGCTCCTGACCGGTATCGGGCAGGAGAGCTACAGTAGTCTGTCGTTCTTCTACATCAAGAAGGCGACATCTATCTTTAATTCTGTTATTTAAATTCTTAGCTTATGCATTGTATTAAGACCCTTATTGCTTATGGAAATAGAAAATGCTTAACTGCTATTTGTTTAATGCTTGGTGCCTTATGATTGGGTAACTGCTGTGTTGGATATTTGAACTCTAGCTTGCATGTTTTGGATCGCGTTTCGCTTAGCTACCGAATCGTCTTTCCCGTCGCAACTACTTCGAGAGTTGGGTTGTGGCTCTAGTGTTTGGTCCGGTTCTGGAGTACGAGAGTGCCCGGAACGGAGTTGTTTTAGTATCATTCCACTCTGACTTGAGCCCAGCAACCTCGAGAGGGGTGTTGAAGCTCGGTTAAAGGCACCCACTCTGAGAGGAGGGGTGCAAGGTGTTACTGCTACCGCTTGTCTTACTGAAGTTTTATCCCTTGCATTACGCCTTAAACTGCAGTTTATCTTTCTATTTTCCGTTGCATGAAAATTCCTAAAAACTGCTAAATGACAAAATCTTAATCTTTCTTGTAACTCCAGTTGGAGATAGTTTTCTTTGATTTAATCATGACATCTTGTTCTTCCCCTTCGGGGAACTTTAATATCTCTTTATACCCACCGGAGTGTAGAGTGTCAATTCAGAGTCGTCAACACGACCCACCTTGTCCCTGTGTCTGACCCCGTATGACTACTTCGACCTCGTAAACAAAGTTGCGGGGGCCTAGAAGGATTCGGGTTATAAATGTGAAGGCTCGACTACCTCAAATACGCCTCCAATTTTAGGATGCGTGATTTAGGCCGGTCAACTTTCTGGCGTCGTTGCCGGGGACAAGGCAAATGGCACTGTGGACGAATCTGAAGCCACTAACTACACTCCCGTGCCTCAAGCTTAGAAATAGGCTTGACAACACCTCTTTTTCTTTTTCTTTTTCTTTTTTTCTTTTACTTTAAGCATTATTCTTTGCTGGAACCAAATAACTCTGTGTTCTAACTTGATTTCTCGTGATATTTCAGGTACCCTGCAAGGCTGTAACCTGCTCCACCGAGCCTTGATACCATGCCTCGTTGTGAGCAACCCCTTTCTGAGGGCGAATGTCAGAGCCAAAGCGAGAGGGCGACCCGGCCAAATTGGGTTGGTCAGCTTTCCGCCTACATAAAAAGACAGGACACCATTATCAACCATTTGGTACAGGGGATGTTTACCAACCCTGGATCTCTGAATTCCATGCAACACCAGATGGCGAGTCTACAGATGCGTCAATGGGAGGTCGATCAACGGCTGTCTCAGATGGCTTCTCTGATGAAGAACCCTGCAGGAAAAACGCTCCCTCACCCTGAAACTGCAGTAATGGCAGTGCTTAGATCAGGAAAGACGGTAGAGCGCGCTGATGAAGCCCCACCGGAACCTGAGCAAGGGCCCAAGGATGCTATTCCAGCAGGAGGCGGAGGTAGGCCTGCAGAAGCCCAAGAGCCTGCGCTAAGATCGTCCGATGAGCCATCTGGTGGGAGGAATCCTTATGCTCCCAGGATACCGTTCCCGTACAAGCTTATCAAGGCAAATCTGAAAAAGCGGCACGAAAGGTTCATGGACTCGATCAGGAAGCTGCTTCTTGAAGTCCCCTTCCTTGACGCTTTGGAGGAGATGCCCACATACGCCAAGTTTCTCAAAGATCTAATAATGAAGAAAAGAAGGGGAGGAAGGATAGAGACAGTGTACCTAGCCTCTACTTCCTATGCCTTCGTAAAGCCCAGCTTGCCAACTAAGAGAAAGGATCCCGGAGCTTTCACAATCCCATTCGCCATCGGGGACAATGTCGAGCGGAAGGGTCTAGCGGACTTGGGAGCAA
The DNA here is from genome assembly GCA_963693085.1 of Alisma plantago-aquatica. Lineage (NCBI taxonomy): Eukaryota > Viridiplantae > Streptophyta > Magnoliopsida > Alismatales > Alismataceae > Alisma > Alisma plantago-aquatica. The sequence continues at coordinate 88,575,022 of OY856410.1, read as the reverse complement.
GCATCAGCCTCACGCCCTTAAGTTTCGCGCAAAGGATGGGTTTGACCGACATGGTTCGAACCAATATGCGGATTGAACTGGCGGATCACTCCTTCAAAAGACCTGTTGGCATTGTCGAAGATGTGACGATTAGGGTCGGTGATTTCTTTATTCCCTGCGACATCGTCGTCATCAACACAGCCGAAGATCCCAGATGTCCGATCATCTTCGGACGCCCTTTCTTGGCAACAGGAGGGCGCTGATTGATGTCTCTGAAGGGATAATCACCTTGAGGGTTGGAAACAACCACATGGACTTCAAGATGAAGGAGATCATGAGAGGTCCATCCCTGTCTGAATCGGCCTATTTTGCGGATAGTTACAATAAATTCTGCGAGGAAATAGAGGAGGATATACGGACAGTGGACCCCCTCACAAGGGCAATAAGCTGTCAGGATCCCGACCTCAAAGAGCCTGAGGTCGTGAGGCATCTCGACCTTTTCAACCTTTCTGACAAAGACTTGCAAAAAGAAGAGGAGGAGGTGAACTCTACGAAGTATGCCTCCCTTGAGGGAGAACCTCAGGAGGAGACACCCCGAGCAAAGCAGGATTTAAGAGCGTTGCCTGAAGGACTGAAGTACGAATTTTTAAATGAAGAACAGAGGAACCCAGTCATCATAAATGTCGATCTTTCAAGCAATCAGCTAGACCGGCTCCTTGATGAGTTAAGACTCCACAGGGGGGCTATAGGATATTCCGTAGATGATATCAAAGGCCTTAACCCCACCCTTTGCATGCATCACATCAACTTGGATGAGTCTGCCAAGCCTCTGGCCCAACCCCAGAGGAAGCTGAATCAGATGCTCAAGGAGGTCGTCAAGAAAGAGGTAATAAAGCTTAGGGACACGGGGATCATTTACCCAATTAGCGACAGCAATTGGGTAAGCCCGATCCACGTAGTACCCAAGAAAGGCAGAATGACTGTGGTTAAGGGTGAGAAGGGTGATGAGGTGGCGGTAAGGACCGTCACCAGTTGGAGAATGTGCATTGATTACCGAAAGCTAAATCAGGCTACAAAAAAGGATCATTTTCCGCTACCTTTTATTGACCAAGTTCTTGAAAGATTAGCGCATCACGGTTATTTTTGTTTTCTTGATGGCTTTTCAGGATTTTACCAGGTACCCATCTTACCCGACGACCAAGAGAAAACGACGTTCACCTGCCTTTACGGCACTTATGCCTTTAGAAGGATGCCCTTCGGACTCTGCAACGCCCCCGCCACCTTTCAAAGATGCATGATATCAATGTTCTCAGATTTTCTAGAAGACATCGTGGAAGTTTTCATGGACGATTTCTCCGTCTATGGAAAGGACTTCGATAGCTGTCTGAAGAATTTGTCGTTAGTACTTCAAAGGTGCGAGGAAAACAGCCTGGTCCTGAACTGGGAAAAATGTCATTTCATGGTGCGGGAGGGCATCGTTCTAGGGCATAAGATCTCAAGGCGTGGGATCGAGGTGGATACCAGCAAAATCGAAGCTATATCTAAGCTTCCTCCACCAAAATCCGTCACGGGGATAAGAAGCTTCCTCGGGCACGCCGGATATTACCGAAGATTCATCAAGGACTTCTCAAAGATTTCCAAACCATTGTCCAATCTTCTGGTAAAAGATGCTGAATTTGTTTTCTCTAACGATTGTCTCAGTGCTTTTCAGGCCCTGAAAAATGCTTTAGTATCACCACCTATCCTTCAAGCGCCAGATTGGGGTTTACCCTTTGAGCTAATGTGCGACGCTAGCGACTACGCAGTTGGAGCAGTCCTGGGGAAAAAGAAAGATAAAAAGCACCATGTGATTTGCTACGCTAGTCGCACGTTGGACGAAGCACAGGTAAACTACACAACCACCGAGAAGGAGATGCTCACGATCGTCTTCACGTTTGACAAGTTCAGGTCGTATCTCGTCGGATCCAAGGTCAAAATATACACAGATCATGGGGCAATAAAATACTTAATGCAAAAGAAAGATACAAAGCCCAGATTGTTGAGGTGGGCCTTGTTGCTCCAAGAGTTCGATCATGAAATTATCGACAAGAAGGGCACGGAAAATGTGGTCGCAGACCACCTATCGAGGATAGTGGCTGAGAGACAGAGAGGGCCACAAATCGACGACGACTTTGCCGACGAAGCTCTTATGATGGCTGAAGCTCAAGAAGAAGGTTTGCCCTGGTTTGCAGACATCTGTAATTTCCTTTCTTGTGGAGAGATGCCTCCTGACATCACCTACAATCAAAAGAAGAAGCTATTCGCATATGCCAAGAATTATTACTGGGATGATCCTCTCCTGTTCAGAAGATGCGCAGACAACTTGTACATGAGGTGCATCCCGGAAGAAGAAACCGCTGATATCCTGAAAGGATGCCACGCCTCCCCCTATGGTGGACACCTGGGTAGCAAAAGAACAGTGGCGAAAGTGCTACAATCAGGTTTCTACTGGCCTTCCTTATTTAAAGATGCTGCACGATTTGTAAAGGTTTGCAAAGAGTGCCAGTCAACGGGAAATATAGGGCGGAGGAATGAAATGCCGATGGCAAGCTGGATCGAAGTGGAAATATTTGACGTATGGGGGATTGATTACATGGGGCCTTTTCCCCCATCCCAGGGGTATCAATACATACTAGTGGCAGTAGATTATGTATCGAAGTGGGTAGAGGCAGTAGCCACCCAAACATGCGACGCCAAGTCGGTTATCAAGCTTTTTGAGAAGACCATCTTTCCCCGTTTCGGTGTACCGCGCACCGTAATAAGCGACGGCAGGTCGCACTTCGGAGAAAGGCAGTTCGAAGTGCTCCTACGTAAGTATGGAGTAAAACATAAGATCGCTACGCCCTACCACCCACAGACGTCGGGGTAGGTAGAGGTCTCAAACAGACAGATCAAGCAGATCTTAGAAAAGACTGTCAGCCGCACGTGGAAAGACTGGTCTATGAAACTTGACGACGCATTATGGGCCTACCGTACTGCTTACAAGACGCCCATTGGAACCACCCCCTACCGTCTTATATACGGAAAATCCTGCCATCTACCTTTGGAACTAGAACACAAGGCCCTTTGGGCGATCAAGTTCCTAAATATGGACCTAGACAAAGCAGGAGAAAAGAGGTTTTTGCAGCTTCAAGAGCTCGAAGAGCTGAGGATTCACGCCTACGAGAATGCAAAGATCTACAAGGAAAGAACAAAAATGTGGCATGATGCCCAGCTTAGGAGAAAGGATGTGGGCGAAGGGGATAAGGTCTTGTTATTCAAGTCCTCCATCCGTTTTTTTCCTGGGAAATTACAGACAAGATGGTCGGGACCATTTTCTGTGTCAAAGATATACCCATCAGGAATGATGGAGCTCCGCGACAAGGATGACCCGACTAAGATCTTCAAGGTGAACGGGCACAGAGTGAAAAGGTTTTATGAAGACGAAGCTTTTGTCAGGAAAGCAGAGATTGACTTGTTGGATGTGGGTACAACCGAAGAGCCTACACCGGTCGAGCTGGCGACGGAAACTTCAGCGCTCCTCGGGAGGCAGCCCGAGTCATAGATTAGGATACATTTCTTTTCTTTGTAAAAACAAACATTATGGACTGTAATAAGGCCCGAGTCAGTACATGCGCACGTGTGCTGACTCTTTTTGTTTTATGGGCCACCGCTGTGTTTTGCGGAGCATTGAGGAGTAATATCATCTGAGGTAGGAGATCCTTCTCTATACCAATGATGTTTTACCCTGCAATGGCCTTTTACTTCACCCAGGTTTAGTTTTGGCCTTTTGACCGCCCGCTTTTCTACCGTGTCGACCAGCTGGGCGCAGAACCGCTTGTATCGGGCAGCCTCGCCCCGGGCGTCGCAAGGGCAGTGGATGACCCTTGGACTGCCTGATGGGACTGCGCGTCTCGGGAATAGCGTGACTAAAATGCCCGACGCGCGCCATGTTTTGCCTGTTTTACCCCCAGCTGGGTTCTCTATAAATAGCGTGGAGGTTTCTTCGTGTCGGGCTATCATTTTCTCCTTTTTGCCACCTGGAACGCATGCAGTGATCCTACCTTTTTGCTCGTGTGTCGGCCATCTTGCCTTCACCCTGGTAACGGGAGATGCCTCCTGAGAGCAAAGGTATAGCCCGACACACCTTTTGCCCGACACATTTTCCCTCGCCCGGCACAGGTTTTGGATCGTGCGAAGCGTATCGGCCGGCTTGTTGTTTTCTTACCAAACGACATGGCTTGTCGCCCGATAGGGTTGTAGACCGACACGTTTATCGGCCGATAACCCTATCGCCCGACGCCAGTATCTTTTACCGAGCCGCTTATCGGGTTTACATGACCTGCAGATTTTCTATCGCCCGACATGCTTTCGCACGTAACGCCGATCGATAGCGTTTTCCCGATGTATCGTATCGGGCGTCATGCTTCTCACGGCGATGTCATGTTTTTGCTTCATGTGACCTCGTATCGCCCGATACACCTGTGTCGGGCGTCGAGTCATATCGTGCGACAACATCGTATCGTCCGATCCCTTATCGCCCAGTTTTAATAAGTTTTTTTTTCATCTTCCTTGCCTAACGGATGAATAAATTCTAAATTAAAATAACAGGTATGGCTCGTATGGAGCAAACCTCCGGCCGCGCCAACAAGCACGGCGGGGGAAACAGCAACCACAGTCGGGCAGAAACGGCAACAACAATGAAAGGGGAGATTTTTCTTGATTTGGTAGCTCTGATAAAGAGTCACCTAGTTATCAGCTTGTCTTTCGCGTGCCTTGGGACCATCGCCAGAGACAGCACGAGTACGGCGACCAAGGCCTCCGAACAAGTTCGGGGCGTTCAGGTTCCGTCCTCTTAAGGGAGGAGGCCCACCCTGACTACACACTCCTGGGACTGAACTGGGACTGATAATCAGTCCTTTTGTTCATGTTCACAACAGAGATCTGGAGAAAGGGAGGGCCAGAAGTGAATTTTGAGGGTTACGCTCACACTCAACCGCTACACCGCCGAAGCGAACCCGCTAGACAACCTCCCAATGGCATGCTGCAACTTCGTAGGAGCATTTTGCAGCACATCAGCAAGCTAACCCTCACTGGCTAAACTTTACCTCACTTTTGCTTTCTTCTCTACTTCTGGGACAGAGTAGGAAGTAAGTTTGGGGGGGGGGTATGCCAGTGAGGGAGGTATAAAAATTTTATCACTTCAAGCTTTCTACGATATTCATTCTCTTTTACCTGATGTGCTGTATGCATGCATGCCATATAAAAATTTACAAAAATCTTTCCTTTGCAAATTTCTATCCCTATGCATATGTATAAAGTTGCTATAATAAAAATAAAAACTTGTTGTGACTTCTTGCAAAGTTCACTTTCTGTATATTTAACGAGTTACAAGTTTTGTCATATCTTTCTGATAATGCTGTCTCAAACAAACAAAAGATTGTGCCTTGCCATCAAAAAATTTTCGAAAAATAAATATTCTCGCAAATAGCTAAGAGACGAGTATGGAGAAGGAAAAAGCTGCCCAAACAGCAGATATCTCTTTTGTTTTCCCTTACCCAGCGAAAATCCCAAAAAGAGAAAGAAGCCTTATGAGCGTGAATAAAAGCATGAGAGTTGTGCCCAATAAAAGAAAAGAAAAAAATATATATATACACACTTGTTTTCCAAAAGTACCCATCTTTAGGCGTGGTAGATCCGGGGCAGTGGTACGTAGGATGTGAAATCACTGCTCTAAAGCCAACTGGCTTGGACTGCAGGGACCACTTGCCCGTTAACGGACCCTTACCTGGATGGACTGATGGGAAACAAGAAGAAAAACCCAAAAAGCCTTAGCCTACCCTATACACAACTTTGCCCCTAAAATAAAGCTGTTTGGTGTGGAAGCTAACTTCGGAATCATACACCAAAGTCTCGCTGAAGCTGTGGAGAAGAAAAATTTTACTTAAATAATAAGGCAAGTAGGGCAAGGTCTTTTGTTCGCATTAAGACAGCATTACCTCCAAGACATCGCAAATCTTGTGCTACCCTTTAGCCTTAAAGTTTTGCTGTGCAAGAAGAAGCAACACAAAGTTTGGTTTAAATATTGATTGAGGACAATCAAAAAGCTAAGTTTGGGGGAGTTGATAACACCATATTTTGTGATGTTTTTGCCCTTTATTCTGTTATCAAAACTACCCTTTTCTTCTATTTTCCTCTATTTTATTAGCATTTTCTCAATAATTGGCCAAGCAACGCTCTTATTCCAATTTTTCCTATCTTCTACAGAGTTTTCCTCATTTTTGTGCAATGAGGCCGATTCCGGCCCACAATAAGTCTAAGCCCGTCTCGACCTTCCTGACGCCCGATACAACCCAGCCCGACAGGGGCTGGGCGACACGAGAATGATCGGCGGAGAAGGGCGCTGCGCAAGAAGGACGTGTCGGCCGACATACCGTCTACCCGACAGGGAGCCAAATCCGCATCGACGACTAAACTCGTCGGGCGACATAGCCACCCACCGGCAGGCTTGCCGCCAGCCACGTGACCGATAGCCAACGCCACGCGCCGAGACATACCTGTATCGGCCGTCCACATCCATCGACCGGCGTATAAGGGAGCTACGTGGCATTTCCAGCACCATAACTCCTTCAACCGCCGCCTATAAATAGCAGCTACAGGAAGCCGAAAAGACGGGTCGGAAAGGTTGGATAGGTCGGACAAGTCGAGAGAGTCGGAAGAGAATTCAAACAAGACAGTTCGGACGCCACCTTCGAAGGAAGCTGTGAGAGAAAGAGTATCGTGCCCAGTGCTTGTGTCGGGCGACACTAGGTGAGCTTTCCCTCATCCCGAGAGGGAAGGGATGGTTCACTTAGTGTTGTCCCGGGCGACACTGCAGGCCGATATCGGCCAGCGAAGATGAGCGACACGAGTGCCCGACAGTAGACTCGTAGCTCTTTGCCCGACACAATATCGAACCCGATACGCTCCGCCCGTCATGTGTGCCGCCCGACATGAGCGTATCGGCCAGGGTCCTTGAGCGATACAGTCAGTCGTCAGTCGGCGCTGCCCGAGAGGGGGTGCCGCCCGACACTGCCGTATCGGGCTCAGCTCCTGACCGGTATCGGGCAGGAGAGCTACATTAGTCTGTCGTTCTTCTACATCAAGAAGGCGACATCTATCTTTAATTTTGTTATTTAAATTCTTAGCTTATGCATTGTATTAAGACCCTTATTGCTTATGGAAATAGAAAATGCTTAACTGCTATTTGTTTAATGCTTGGTGCCTTATGATTGGGTAACTGTTGTGTTGGATATCTGAACTCTAGCTTGCATGTTTTGGATCGTGTTTCGCTTAGCTACCGAATCGTCTTTCCCGTCGCAACTACTTCGAGAGTTGGGTTGTGGCTCTAGTGTTTGGTCCGGTTCTGGAGTACGAGAGTGCCCGGAACGGAGTTGTTTTAGTATCATTCCACTCTGACTTGAGCCCAGCAACCTCGAGAGGGGTGTTGAAGCTCGGTTAGAGGCACCCGCTCTGAGAGGAGGGGTGCAGGGTGTTACTGCTACCGCTTATCATACAGAAGTCTTATCCCTTGCATTACGCCTTAAACTGCAGTTTATCTTTCTAAAATTCCTAAAAACTGCTAAATGACAAAATCTTAATCTTTCTTGTAACTCCAGTTGGAGATAGTTTTCTTTGATTTAATCGTGACAGCTTGTTGTTCCCCTTCGGGGAACTTTAATATCTCTTTATACCCATCGGAGTGTAGAGTGTCGATTCAGAGTCGTCAACACGACCCACCTTGTCCCTGTGTTCGACCCCGTATGACTACTTCGACCCCGTAAACAAAGTTGCGGGGGCCTAGAAGGATTCGGGTTATAAATGTGAAGGCTCGACTACCTCAAATACGCCTCCAATTTTAGGACGCGCGATTTAGGCCGGTCAAGTCTAATAATGTGTTTCTCATTTATGTGCTCTAGATAACAATGCTAAATCAATGAGTTTTTGTTTTTTGGTATTTAAGTTATACACACGTCTCTAGATCTATCAAGTATAGACCAGAAGACATTGGGCCACTTCCATAAAAGATCCCATCTTTACTAATAGAACATCGACCATTCTTTATAAGAAATTCTAACCCATTATTGTCCAAACAAGATACAAATATGATGTTTCTATTAATGACAAGTACATAATAGTAGTTCTCTAACTCTATTACCACCCCACTTGGTAGATATAACTCATAGGTTCCAAATGCAATGGCAGCAACTCTTTCTCCATTAGCCCCAATTTCTATTGACTCGGCATAAGGTCTTTGATGTCTATGGCATTATTGGCATACTTCAAGTAACCATCCATTTCAACCTTAGGCGCATATGGTGTAGATTCCATTGGCACTAGTGTTTTAAGAACATAGATAAAACTTCTCAAAGTCTTGATCCAGTTAAAGAAGTATATCTCGTTTAGATTTTCCTTCATAAGGATTGGTCGCAATGATTGGGTGTTTTCCATTTGATTCTACAAGAAAATTTTGCAATTTTTCAATACAATTTTGATTTAATTTGATTGATACATGCTTTTATGATGTCTAATTAGGCCTTTAATTAATTATCATGCCCACTATTTTCTTCAAAATTGATAGCCCTCACTGCCAATTTGGAAGATTGTAGTGTATAATCTTCTAGTAAGTCAAGATCCAAAATAATTAAGTCTATACCCAACCAACGATGGCGCTCATGACCAATTATTAAGGTAGGCAAAATTTGTCAATTGCATCTCATGCAATTCTAGGATATATGGTATGCACAACTTATTGTCGTAGTCCATCTCTATGCTTCTAGGCACTTAATCCTCTTAAGGTCATGTAGTTAAGCTTGATCCATAAGCCAATACGATATAATATGTACCCTGCTAGGGAAGACCCACATCTCTACCATCACACTTCCATGAGATAGGTTGCACACCACTCTAGGGCATGCCCACACTTAGTCGATCAAGTTTTTCATGTGTGATTCTTAAGGAAAGCACATCTTAGACTTAATATTTATTGAGGGATTTTATATTTATATATACATATACACATCTAATCACCACATACTTATAGTACATATCATATACATGTTATATATCACAAATGAAAACATACAATTAAAAACACAAGCGATTGTTATGGCCAAATCTATTGTAATTCATTACTACCACAAGGAATTACTACCACCTAAGATCCACATATATGTACCAACTTGTTGTTGGTGAAGATATGTATTGGACCAATCCAAGTCAATTGGTTCAACTCTTGAATCAGTCGGTTTGCCTCGTGGTTGGTCAATTGGTTTCTCAGAGCAGTCGTTTGGTCTCTGGTCCAAGCAAATTCTGGATACCTCCGGTTGATCAGTTGGGCTTCCAGACAATCGTTTTGGTTCCTCCTATCGTTTGCATCCTCGGTCCTCAAGCCAATCGGTTAATCTTTTGAAATAGGCAGTTCGCATGGTGTTGAGCATCTTATTTTCAATAATAATAATAATAAAATATCATAATACTATTTAACATATACATGGTAATAAAGGAAATCTCGAGTTACATTCAAGGGGAGCATAGGAAGGAAGAATCAATAATTTTACACATAGAAGAGAAGATATAGGCTCAGTATGCAAACCTAGATAAAATAGGAATAACAACCATCCAATCACACACAAATATCTAGGGGTTATTTTCCATAACCATGCTAAACATCCACTATCAAAACTAATTTTAGGGTGATGCTTGTAAATAGCATATATATCATAACACACAAAGAAAGATATATATATATATATATATATTATTTGAAATTGTATGCGGTATTTGATCAAATATATGCATTAATTATTTTAAGTATTTTCATAGTACACAATAAATAAATGATGAAATAGAAATCTGATCACATTGGTTAAATCCCAAAGCATAGTAAATTGACATGACTCTAATACCACTATAGGGAAATATGGCATCAGATAAGGCATTGGAAACAAAAATTTAACTTGCCATATTCCCCTTTGAATAGTATATCACATCAACAACTATATAACGGGAAAGAGGGTTGCAAGGTTTATACTTGGTCCTAGATAAAATCCAACAGCAATCCCTTGTTGTAGTGTGCACTTTTTTTCAAGTTTCACTTGGACGACTATCAGTGTTGGCCTCTTGTTTGATCACCACGGACAGTAGTTGACTATGTCCTCCTATCAGGTGAAAATAGAATCCTCATTTCTACAATAGTCCACACAAACCACCATGAAGTTTTGTCATTCTAGATGAATGGGCAAGAAGCACTTGTCCCTTCTAATTAATGTGCTAGCACCAACTTGATCTTCCAATTGTATCTCCCTTGCTTACCCTCCCTTTAATGGGTAGGACTTGCTCAGGCTCTCTCATCTACTACAACCAGAGAGGACAACAAATATCAGGCTTATTGTAGTGTTTCTGGAAGGCCCTTAGTACCCCTCTATATATAGGAGGGATATAGTTAGGGCTTTTGTATAAGTGGGAGTTGAAGAGATGAAATTTTATCCATTTTCTAGAATCTTTGACTGTTGAATCGATCGATTCAATGTTGAACTGGTCGGTTCACATGTGAGTCGATTGGTTCAATCCTTGAACCAGTCATTTCACTATGTTTCCCAATCACAATAGTATTGGCAATTAAAATCTGATTAATGTAAAACATGAAGTCAGCATCAATCCTTCATCCAATCCAATTGATCAACCAACAATCAGTTCACAACCTAAACCGGTCAGTTCAGAGACCTGAGCCGATCGGTTCACTTGTTTAAGGGGTTGTCTCATGGATCTTATTGCCAATCTTGGTTCAATTGACATGACACTCAAATTGATTAGTTCAGTATGTAGTATTACTATAAATACTATGTGTTTTACCACTTGAACACATAAATGATGAGTAGATGTTTTGTAGTTATTAAGGTTCTCATTTTCAAACTTACTATAGAAGGATCCATGTTGACTCATACACATCCCTCTAGAACGAGGTGTATAGGAAGTTTGCTAGAGTACTTGTGTACACAGGGATGTGGCCAATATTTATGTTTGGTACTAGTCCACCTCAGTATGCAACTCATCTAGAAAAATGACTAAAATTGGTGTATTTCATTTATTAAAGAATATTTTTCTATCATATTCAATCTTTGATCTACAAATCATTTCAAGTTATGAAAATCATAAACATATGTATATTTTTTCCCATGTACGACACATTGTGTGTTCATTCATCATTTCATGTATGTTTTAGATTCAGATCTAGTTTGAGAGAAAAGATAGAAAGAGAGCAATGTACATGTTGTGCCTATTTTGTATATATTCTAGTAAGTATACAATTTTAAACTTTTTATAATTATCCAATCCCATGACTCTCCTATATAAAGGGGCATGTCCTAAAGAGTTTGATATATCTGTTTTATGCAACATGTGACTCTTTTGAAGAAAGAGAAAGAAACCCTATTGTCGCTGCACAATATAGGAGAAGAAAGGGAGTCATGAGATGAATAGCACTTCAACAACTCATATTCTTCTTCAAATTGGTGACCAAGGTGGTGCACCATGTTATCCTTCATCCCTGTGGATGAAGTAGAGGCCAAGGGACACGTGTAGAGGCTTGGAGCAATTACTCTACAAGAAGGAAATTGTGCACCATCTTGGTAACCAACCTGAATCTCTCTCATATCCATCTGGATGTCTTAGTGGTCATTCTAGATCTTGATTTGGAAGATCTTTTTGTCACTAACATATGACATGTTTAGTTGTTGGAAAACTTGTGTGCACAGTGGTATCACTTTTATCCCTTCTTATCTCTTTAGTTCACTGATGTTTTATAGCTATGACAGATCATATGGCTTTGGTGTAAATGGAAGATTTTTGTTTGTTATTCCACTATGCCCTCTTCCACGTAAACCAATAGGATTAGAGTCAATGTTTCATGATTTTAATACTTTTTTAAGTTTTGAACTTCATATAGTTTATTAACACATAATTTTTCAATGTCTATCCATGTTGTTACCAACTATCATATATGATATAATATATCCTAATTACATAAACCAATGTGATGCCCATGAAATCAATTTGCTTAGTGGATACGGATATCGAAAATAGGTCAAAATGAGGAAATTATTTTGATGTGAAGTGTTTAACTTATGGTTTTGATAGAGATACAAAACAATGTAACATGTAGATGGATTGCATGTCATGTAAATCTCTAGCTACTCCTCCGTATAAATTTAATTCTACAAATTAGATTAGCATGATGTAATGACAATGTAGGTAGACCATGGGTGGATAAGATGATGTAATTATAGGGAAAAACCAACAAGAAAGGTCCTTGAAGGTTTGTTATGAAGATGATGTTGGTTTGTATGCTCAGAGAGCCAATCGTATGATGATTGTATTGAGTCATTAGATACCTTATTGGAATGTTAAAGGTAATTCTATTTATTATGTTTGTCTCAATCATGAGATGATGACACATACATAGTAAATGTATAAAGAATAATGTTACTTGATGACATATCTCTTCAGGTTGTGGACTTGAACAATGAGATCATATGTATTATAAGAGTGCATACATTCTTGTTATGTCCCTAGTCAGATATTATTGTGGAATCAAAATAGACAATAGTAAAACATGAGACAATAGTGTGTGTTGACTGATGACAGAGTATCATTAGTCATGATATGTGATATCAAGTCAAATACATAGGTACTTGTTATAGAACAGTGTACCAACATACCCACCTTAAGAGTTTCCCAAAGACAACTTGCAAGCGTTATCCCTTCAAATTTTACCCTACTAGAGTTTATTCACTCTCCCACAATTGTCTCTCCCTTTCTATCCCTCCCTTTGATGGGTAGGCTTGCTCATGGCTCTCTGGTTACTACTACTAGAGAGGAAAACAATTTTTAGAGATTATTATTGTGTCTGGGAAGCCCCCAGTACCCCTCTATTTATAGGAGAATCCAAGGTCAGGGTTTCCAGTCAATCTGAGAGCCTAAGAGATAGAATTTACAAATTTTCTAGAAACTACAAATGATGAATCGATCGCTTCACTATCCAACTATTTGGTTCATGGGTGAACCAGTTGGTTCAACCCTTAAACTGGTCCGTTCAACATGTTTCATGTTTGCAAATATATTGGCTTTTAATATTCTATTAATACACAATCATGACATTAGCATATTTGATTATATACCACATACAATCCATATATCTATATATATATATATAATATACAATATAAATGCAATTTATATGTGTTGCCCTAAAATTCTTTTGATGGTGGATGCATGTGTGGTTATGGACACTACCCCTAGACCTGTGTGATTAGTTGAATGGTTTTATTCCTACTTTTTAAAATTTCTTTTGCATACTAAGTCTCTCTCTTTTTCCATATGTAAAAGTACTAGTGATTTCCTTCTTGTGTTCCTCTCAAATACAACTCTAGGTTTCCTTGTTATAGTGTAATAAGTTAAATAGGAATAGGATATTTTTATTTCTTATTTTAGTAAAAGAAGGCATTCTACACTAGACAAATTGACTGGCTCAAAAGTCAAATTGATCGACTGGAGGACCAAGGAGGCCAGACGACTGGTGGAGCCGATCAATTGGTGGCCCAACTGATTGACTAGAGGAGTCCATACATCACTCGAAGTAGAGACTAGATGACTATTTCAAGAGACCAACCAACTGACCAGTAGGCCAACTGATCGGTTCAAGAGTTAAACCAAACGACCTGGACTAGTTCTAGCACATATCTTCTTCAACAATAGGTTGTTACATATGATGTGGACCATAGATGATAGAATTTCCTTGTGGCTTCAAGGAATTACATTAGTGTGGTCATTACCATCGATCATATTTTTGATTGCATGTTTTCATTTGTGGATATAGTATTTATATGACACATAAGTAGGTGGTGATTGGATATGTATATGTATATATATAAATAAAATTCATCAATCCAATATTAAGTCTTATATTCTTTCCATAAGCAACACTCGTGAAAAGCTTGTTTGACTAAGTGTGGGCATGCCAAGTGTGGTGCACTATCTATCTCATGGAAGTGTGATGGTAGTTATGTGGGCCTGCTAAGTAGGGTGCATTACTATCATGTTGGCTTTTGGGTCAGGATTAACTAGGTGACCTTAATGAGATTAAGTGCCTGGAAGAATAAAGATGGACCATAGAAATGATTTGTGCATACCATCTATCCAAAAATTGCATGAGATGTGATTGGAAAATGTTGCCTACCTTAATAATTGGTATGGATGTTGGCATTGGCCAAGTAATAATCTAATTGTTTTGGATCTTTGATCACTAGAAGGTAGTATGTTACAATATTTCAAACTGATATGTGAGGGCTCTCAATTTGAAAAAAAATAGTGGGAGAAATAATTAATTGAAGGCCTAATTAATATCATCAAATTTGTGTTTAATAAAATCAAATCAAAATGTTTTTGAAAGATTGCAAATTTCTTTTATAAAAACAAATGGCAACCAACAACGCATTTTCTTTGTGATTAGTCACTGAGAAGGACTAGTTGAATGGGAATATTTCCTTGACTAGTTTAGGATGTTCAGAATCATTCTCACACAAGAGTACAAGCTCTCTATCCTGGAGACACCACAGCCAAATGAACCTGCTCCCACTGTGCCTAAGGCTGACAGGGATGCTTACAAGAAGCACTTTGAAGATTTCATACATGACAAGTGCCTGATGCTATGCTCAATGAACTATGAGTTGTAAAGATAGCATGAGAACATGGATGTTATTGATATGGTAACACATATTAAGAACATGTACCAAGATCAGGCCAGACATGAGACATATGATGTCTCTAAGCGTTGTTCCAGTACAATATGGAAGAAGGGGGTCTTATAGGTTCCCATGTGCTCATGTTGATTGGATATGTGGAGAACCTTGCTAGACTGGGGTTTCCCTTGGGTCAATAGTTGTCCACAGATGTGATCCTACAATCACTATCAGAATCATACAGCCAGTTTGTCATGAACTACAACATGAACAATTTTGACAATTCGTTGTCACAATTTCTTGGCATGTTGAAACTACTGAAGCGCAAATGAAGAAGGAAAAACCCAAATATATGATGATGATCAGCAAAGGAAAGGGGAATTCCAAGGGAAAAGGAAAAGCTAAGAAGAGTTCTAAGATGGATAGAAACTCAAGACTTTTGCACTCAAAGAAAAGGGAGGGGTGACCAAGGGAGGCAATTTTCACCATTGTCACTAGTCTAGACATTAGAAAAGGAATTGCCCTCTATACTTGTAGGAAGTGAGGAAGAAGGAGGGGATAGAGATCTCGACTTCAGGTATATATTTTATTTAAATAAATATGTCTTCATCATGGGTACTTGATATTGGATGTGGATCTCGCATATGTTCAAATATGCAGGATCATAAAAGAAGTAAGCCATTAAGAAAGCATGAGGTCAAACTGTGCATTGCGAATGGAGCAAGCGTAGTTGTGTTACAACCCCAATTTTTGGGTTCATATGGTTGGAAATGCAATTTCCCCAATAAATGTATGATTATGGGAATTGTATCATTTATGTGTATGAATGGATTTCCTTTGCAATATTTCCTTTGTGCATGTGATTTTGTGGATCATAATATGTTAATGAGTCCAATATGATTAAAAGAAAAAGAAGAAATCAAATAATACATTATTAAGAAGGAAATTTGAGATAATAAGGAAAAGATAAGAAATATGAGGAAATATGGATAATGGAATCATCATGGATGATATTTCTAGTCCACATAGTTTCTAATGGTAAAAGGAATCCAAATAAGAGAATAAAAGAGTAAGAGAGAGAAAATATGCATAAAATATGCCTTAATAAGTGGTAGCTTGCATATGAAGAAAGTCTCTCATACTTTCGATTTTGAGTCTCAAACTTTGCACACGTGATGCTTAAGTCATTATGTACCATCCTCTAAAATTTGGGATTAAAACGATAATTTTTTTGGGAGATATGAATTTTGTAAGTTCCTAAAGTGTAAAGGATAACATTAAATGTCACAATTCAATTATGACTTATGTTCTAATACGAGGCTTGATAGCCGTTGGATCCTTGATCCAATGGTGGCTTCTCTTTGTGTTAGATCAGGAAAAGGGAACAGTAAAGGGTGGGATTGATCTGACATATCCCTCTCCCTATTTCTCTAGGAGTCCTGGGAAGTTGATATTCATCTTTGGGAGGTTAAATTGGACTAGATGGTCCCTTTGATGTCCTAGTTTCGTGCGCGGTGGAGAGTTTCCCCAATCATAGTGGAACTCAGACTCTTATGATCCTTGATTGGTAGACCCTTCCTATAAAAGGCCTGAGAATTCCTCGTCGAGGGGAGGGAAGAACTTCCTAGACCCAAGAGGTCTTTCCGCTGAGTCGAGGAGCAATGAGGTTACCCCTAAATAGGTCATCGATGTGTCGGATGTTCTATTTCTTCCGGTGAGTGCTTCTCTATTCTTCCTCCCTTTTGGAAATGTGGTGGCCTCAAGTAGGATTGGATAGGAGGGTGACATGGTTGGACGAGAGAGGGCAAAGCTTGGCATGTCGGCACGGTGCTCCGAAGCAGAGAAGGGAGTCAACATGCGAGGTTGACCTGGAACATTGTTCATCCGCTAAAATAGGGGACTGGATCCCCATCCACATGGGAACAATGAAGAAGGCGAGCTGGATCCGAGCTTCTAGGTAAGAAGACCCAGCAGGAGATTCGCCAGCCAAAGACGGGAATAGGGAGGAAAAGGATTGAAAAGGACATGTGGCGCTCGGTTATTGGCCAAGGTAAGATTATTTTTCTTAAATCCTAACTATTTATGGGTAACTTGGATATGAACAAGTAATATATGAAAATTGATTATAAAATTATGTAGATTGAAATAAAAATAGATTTAGAGCCTGAATCTGATCATAGTTCGAAAAGTAGTTAAAGTTGCTAACCTTAATGCTTTATAATGTTGAAAACCCCTAATTTGATGATTTAATGAAATTGAGATAAGTAATATGGATAATCTATGAGCATATTAATCTATTGTTAATAAAAGGAAGATTTAGATCTAAAAAGATGATCTTTATGCATTATTGGCTTAATTTAGGGTTCCATGTACATGAATATGCATTAATGGGCTTAGAAACCCTAATCTAAGTGTTAATGGGTTTTAATGAATTATATTTCAAGATTCTTTGTATAAATGTGATATTAAGTTACTTCTAAAGACAAATTGATGAAAAGAGGGTTCTAATATGAATAAGTGAATAATTAGGGTTTTGAACCTAGAACTATTATTTTAGGGTTATGTGGACATAAAAGAGGGAAGTGGTAAATAGATCAAAAGAACCCTAATGAAACCCTAATTCTGATTAGCAACCTTAGAAAGGTGTCCCAAGTCAATAAGGAGTTGTTTTGGGATGTGATGGTAATAATTCGATGTTACACATATTTTTAGGTTCAAGATTTCTTGATTGGTTGCTTGTCTTGCTTGTTTGGACATCTAAGTTGGATTTGGATATATTACTTCTTTGATATCTCCAAAATAGGTATGTGGTTATGCTTATAGTTAAATCACTCTAGTTTCATGGTGATTTTTGAGGTTTTATCGATTGCTTGGAAATAATTGCTTGGTTGACTTTTATTTCATGCAACTATAAAGTGGTTGTAATGACCCCGCCTCCCGGTAACCCCCAATTAAGGGAGACCCGAAGGTCAGAGTCATTATCCCAATTTCCAGATCAAAGGTTCAACAAATAATCAATAATAATTATCAAATTATACTAAACTAAACTGAAAGGTTGTAATAAAATAAAACTTTGCATACCTTTTTCAAAAACTTGGATATCTACTTCTATCCACATATGTAGTCTATTCTAACTAATCCTCCTTTGTACTTTCATTCATATTTAATTCCACATATGCCACTTTACTGTTTGTTCTTTTCACTTGTACCTAAAATGCCAACAAACAAAACGGCAGTCAGCATAAAGCTGGTATGTGGGGGAGACAATAATCGTGCAATTAACCATAACAACATATTGCAGTCAATTATGATTTAACAAACAACTCTACATTTTCAGCATAACTGCTCAATCCATACATACCCTAACATTTGCATTGTCCCTGTAGTGGACCTGGATGCTACCTTCCTTATGGTAGATCCCCATTAAATCCCTCATGACCCTACCTAATAGGTGAATCAATTTCTAGGGTTGAGTCACATGGCACTACCCAAAGGTAGCCCACTCCTTAACTCATGGTGTGCTAAAGAGTCTCATGGCACTACACGTGGGTAGCACACTCATGATAGCCTAGACCTTGCTATAGGTTACCCTTTTTAGCACTTGCAAAGCCATAGAGGAGGACCAGGATCTGAGCCATTCATGTATCTATATTTGTAGTTATAATCATAGTCACTTTATAGTTACATGAAATAAAAGTCATCCAAGCAGTTATTTTCAGGCAACCGATAAAAACATTCAGGAATCACCGTGAAACTAAAGCGATTATTCATAAGTGTAACCACATACCTATCAGGATGATTTGAGATATAATAATCCAATCAAGAAATCCAAATAGGCAAGCAAGCGCATTATGAGATCCTAAAATATGCATACAATTTCCTATTATTAATCTTGCCATCAAGATATATTAAATCTAGCTCGCTTCCCAGGGTTTCTAGTCCACTTTTAGGGTTTTCATTGCAATTAGGGTTTCCCTTCATCTTTTGTTATTTTAAACCCTAATTTTATACAATTACTCACAAACCCTAATTATCACGTCTATTCTTCACGAAAAAAAATATTAAGGTTATCTTTTAACAACATATAACCCTAATTTCAGAAAAAGTACAATTAAGTCCATTAAGCCTCTTTTACATTAAAACTACCATTTTTATCCTTTTAATTCATGACAAGATCATTAGGCCCAATTTTCATCTTTGGTTCCTTTCAAATTAGCAATTCTTAGTTCATTACGGTCTAATTCACATATGAATTCTATTTATCATTAATTCCACCTTTATCCATTAGAAAACCCTAGTTACCATATTAAGGCTATTTATCCACAATTAAGAACTTTTATACTCAAAATAGCTTAGAGCCATCATATCTCAGCTTTATTCATGAATTTGAATAATTAAAGCCATTAAGAGTCATAATCATCAAAATTAGGGTTTTAAGGCCCATTAAAGCATATTCATTCACATGGAACCTTACATTAATCAAACTACACATAAAGATCATCCTTTTGGATCTAATGTGTCCTTTTTATAATCAACATGTTTATATTGATTAAAACACCCATAATACCTTTCTCAATCTTATTAACATCAATATTAGAGTTTCTTAATCATTAATGCATTAAAGTTGACAACTTTAACCACTTTTCGAATTTGAATAGGAATTAGGCTCTAAACCTATTTTTACTAGATTCCTCGTGTTTTTCTGAGCAAGTTTCATATATTACATGTATTAATCTGAGCTACTATTATTCAGTTATGATTTATTCAAATTAAATCCAATTCGACCAATCAGAGTGTGACATGCGTACTAGAGTTTACCTCTCCTTCCGGTTCATGGATCCTGGTGTGTGTCTGCTACCCAGTTACCTGAACTGGGCCTCTGTTTCCCTTCGTCTTCATAGGAGCGAGCACAGTGCACACAGGCGCACTGCCCTGACTCGCTGTTCGGAGGGTGTTCTCCTTTCATGCATCTTCTTTTCATCTCCGACTATTGCTTGCCTTGCGACTTCAACCCAGCCACCACCTTCGATCTCCCTTTCACGCAACTATGTGTAGCATCCTCATCTCCAGACGTGGCACCATCGATGGCATCATTCATTGGGATCTCAGTCCCTTCAACGCCGCATCCTCCTCCTCCATCTTCATTCTTGTGTGGGGGGACTTAGACGCTGACGCCCGCTACGCCGCACAGGCACAGTGCCAGCTATGGTGCCTCAACCCGTGCCACCATGACCCAGCGTTGTGTTCCTATCATCAAACACAACGTCATCCATGGAGTTTGGTCAATACAGCTTCAGCTCCTTCGGTCAGGGTGCCCCCTTCGTCAAGAAGTGTTGTCCTCCCCCGCCCAACATCTTGACAACCAGAATGGATGTCGTGGTCCTTCTCTACTGCAGACCAACGTCGTCTTCCTCAAATTTGTTCTTCTCTCCTAGCATGGCCTCCCTCTAGCATGGCATGGATGGCCTCTGGTGGATCGCCTTGGCTCCCTGGGTGATGGGTAGTGCAGCGCCACCCACAGTTCCTGGGTAGGACTTGAGTCACCGCTTACGGCTACCGTCTCGTAGGATTTTAGAAGCAAGATGGTCTGAGCAATCTTAGCCCTTTTTCTTGGGCTGCAAAACTATGCCCTGGGGAGGTGACAAGGTTGGGAGAGGAGAGTGTATCCCCTACGAGAGGTCTAACTGCATATATATATGCTGATCACACATCTTTCCGGATTAAAATCCATTAATCACACCCTCATCTATTTCCATTGCCTCCTTCCTTTCCGATTAAAAGGGCAAGTTTCCAATACGATATTGCCAAGGTACACAAGGCAATACTATTAAGGGTATTCCTACCTCTTTTGGAAATCATCTCGATAAAAGTACTTGGTTCACAATCTACATCTAGTAAGGGATGTGTATACAGGGGAAATACTTCTTCTAGATTATTCTTTGTCTTTTCCCCAACATTATAATTCCTTAAATTAATCATATTTTCTTCAAGGAAACCCACTATGTCTTTTCACTCCAAATTTAGTAATTATGATTTATTGGAATATCCTTCCCATACAAAAGTGGCTCATTTTAAACATTAATTTAAACAATACCATTAACTCATGATATATTCTTTTTTTAACTTATTATGAGATCTCTTTTATCACCTTTCCCTTTTATTATTTTTTTATTTCTTTCAATCCTTCTTTTCTCATTATCTTAGTTATTCCTTTATTAATTGATTCTTTTTCTTTTTAATTTCCTCTTTCTTGTTGTTGGGCCCAATAGCCAAAAGGCCCACAAAACAGACAAGAAAGGCTATTATAAACAAAAATCCATTCATTCAAATCAAATTACACCATTATTTGTTCATATATCTTTAATAGGAGAAATTACATTTCTCACCAAAAGAACCCAAAAATTGGGGTTGTAACAGTGGCTATGACTATCACCATAAGTATATGTGCATGACTAGCTCAGATCCTGGTCCTCCTCTGTAGCTTTGATGATGATGAGATGAATGACCTAGTACATGGTCTATCATTGGGGTAGGATCATCAGGCTATCATGAGTCGATGTGTTGGTCTACCCTTGGATAGGACCATATGACTACACAACCCTATGTAGTGTTCTACCTATAAGTTAGGATCATGGGGGTTAATTGAGATCTACCATATGAGAGAGGTAGTATCCATGTCCACTGCAGGGACAACACTGAGGCAAGGATATGTAGGGATTGAGTAGTTATGTTTAATATGTAAAGTTTGATCTGTTAAGCAATAATTTGGTTGCATTATGTTGTTACAAATAGATGTAAGATTTTGGTTCCCCCACATACCAGTATAATTCATTATACTAATCGACGTTTTGTTTGTCACCATTTTAGGTATATCTAAAAGTGGACAAATAGTAAAGTGGCATTTGTGAAGAATAAAGTTAATCTTTTAAATGAGGATTTAGTTAGTTATAACTCTACAATGGGTAGAAGTTATAGATTCCTATTTTCGAAAGGTATGTGAAAAGAAAAATTTTATCCTATTTTAAGCTTAGTCTTTGGTATAATTTATTA
This sequence comes from Alisma plantago-aquatica, assembly GCA_963693085.1. Lineage (NCBI taxonomy): Eukaryota > Viridiplantae > Streptophyta > Magnoliopsida > Alismatales > Alismataceae > Alisma > Alisma plantago-aquatica. The sequence goes on along the minus strand of OY856410.1, from coordinate 88,553,198 downwards.
AGTATTTTTTATTATTTGCAAAACCATTGATCCTATTTTTGAGATAACACCTCTGAATTCTTGGTCTTCCTTAATTAGGGGTTAGCGAGAAGCGGGGTCATTACATTTGGCATCAGAGCCATTGTTTTCCATTTAATCTCTAATAATTATTAAATTTTAAAACTCTTTAGAACCCAAGGGAGTTATTATAGGTTTTCCAATGATGGAGGTATTTAGAAAAGGATCACAATATGGGGTTTGGCAAGATTTTCCTCTGCCCCGCTAGTTGTTCTATGAGGACTCCTGGATTCTGTGTGACTGCCTGGCCAAAATTAGAGAATTTGACTCGAAATAAGATACCTCTAGGTCTTCTCTCATCTGTCTTCATCCCTTCTCTACCCTATTCATTGAATAACTTTATGAGATTAGAGTTTTCTCTCTCTTCACCACCCTCCTAAGTTTCAGGGTTAAGTATAATAAGTATTAAGGAATCCTCCCCAAATAATAAAAAGCATGTAAGAAAGATGGCATGGACATAAGTTTTGATAATTAGAAACTCAGACTGAGTTTAGTTACATGCTTAGGTTGCATGGCCTGTGTTGTTCTGCCCCTGGTGACCTCTCAGGAGAACGCTGAGGTTGGACCATCTTGCATGAAGGTGGGGAGAGAGTTTTCCTTGGAAGGAGAAGCCTCTAGGAAGAGGAAGAGACATGATGCATCCTTTGAGGATGATGCTCAACCCAAAACCTTAAGCGATGGGTAGAGAAAGAGAAGACATGATGAGTTGGATATCATAGTTGGCCATGCATGCATGAATGTGGGTTAGACATACATGCTTTATGTAAAGGTTTTGAGTACACATGAGAAGCATGAACTATGTGTGGTTGTTTGACCCTAGTGCCTTTTGGTGACCTGACCTTGGGTGGTCGTGCCTATTAGGGTGAGGGATAGCTCCCTCATTGAGGAGGTTAGTGGTGACCATATAGGAACCCTAACGGATATATATATGAGTAGGAAAGAGGCATGTACTTTTGTAGCAGAGAGTGGCAGTAAGACTGGAAATAGGTGTTAGACCTAAGCCAGATAGGTTATGGCTAATGGTTATGAGATGAGCATGTTGAGCTTTGGATAATCTTAGCCGGACATAGGTCTTGATAGAATGTATCACCCAGGTAGGTGTAAACATGTATCCTTAAGAGCTTGACTCATCTTCTTAGAGAGAACCTCCAATGGTAGGACCAGTTTTAGGGTTAGCTCCAGAGAGAGAGAGAGACCTGATGGGGAAGGTTGGAGACCTTGACTCTGAGACATGAGGAATCATGAGAATTTGGATACGATATGATCTAGTTCAGACGACCCTAAGTGGATAGATTTGGTTGCCTCATGCATGATCCTTGGAGGCTTGTTGTACCTTGGATGCTTTCGAGGAACCAAACCCTAGAAAGAGAAAGAGGCTTCTTAAACCAAAGTACATAGGTTATAGGTGCTTACCTTTTAGGTATTGGAAGAGAGTTCCTTAGACCCTAAAGAGGTATGGTAACAAGTTGTGAGGTCTCACACCCAGTTGGTTGTCCTTGTGTAGGAGTCTAATGTGTTGTTCATGTGGAAGAATGGTAGGAAGTATATGCCATACCTTAAACATGTTCTTTCGTGGTTGAACAGTTGAACATGCAGTTAGACAGTTGATGCATAGGAAGTGAACATGGGATTCCTGGACCAAGGAGGGGAAGTAGAGATACCTAGTGCTCATGATGCTCAAGAGGTCGTTTGAGTTCCTAAGGATTCGAGTGTAGCACCCCCTTATGTATAGAGCTAAAGGAAACCCGACTAGGACTAATGTATGTGTTTAAGGAACCATTCACATAGGTGGGTGACATATGCATGTATGATGTTGGTCCAATGTGGAGGAAAAAGAATGAGTATGACGTACCAAGGAACTTAGTATGGCTTAGTAGGTTTTCTTCTTGCTAGCTACATGCATAAGTAGCGTGGTAGGGCTAAGCATGCACATGATAATGTAAACCTTGTAAGTAAGGACATTTGTGACCTTTGTTGCTATTAAGAGATAGTTTTCTCCCATCTTGGGAAGGGACCCTTCATGTAGGATGGGTACCAACTTTTTTTTAGGTTCGAGGTAACCTAAAGAGGTCTCTCATAGGAGCTTTATGAGATAAGTGGAGAGCACATGGTATGAGCATGAATCTATAGACCCATGTGTGACCGTCTCTAAGGGGCCTGAGGATATGTTGCCATGGAGGTAGCATGTATGGGGCCAGACCAAGATAGGTAGGTCACCATGATCCCTATAAAAGGATGTAAGTTTAACCATGCATGCCCAATGAGGTGATTGAGATACGGGTGAGGATTCAAGTTTGAGATGTACCATGATAGAATCCTAAGTTGATACTCAGGTCAGGTAGGGATAAGACTGATGGGAGTAGGAGTTGTTTGTTCCCTTAATGCACAAGACCGTAGGGTCAGGAGGTAACAACTATCTTTGCCCGAGGACCATGGGTTAGGAGGTTGATCACCTTCATGAGTTCATAGGACCCAAGGACAAATGAGGGAGGCACTTCCAGGATGCATAAGGGAAGAGGGATGACCCCAAAAGTACCGACACCCTGGAGACCTTGATGGGATGACTCAGGATTGTACATAAAAGAGATTTGAAAACCCAAGAGTGTTTGGGAACAACCTTTCATGGATGTAAACATAGATTCGAGATATTCATGGTATGGAATCATGAGATGTGAGTTCCAACTTAGATTGGAAAGTATAGTGGAGATGTGTGATGCACCGTCTCTACACTTGGAACGGGATGAACTATGTATTTGGACTGCAGCGAAATCCTTATTTCCTCTCGTTATGGGTGTGAGAGACAAGACAAAATGCATGCCATATACTAAGGATGAAGTTGATATAGTTGAAACATTTCTATGATGTTTGAGTATAGAGGAAGTACCACATCCTTTTGAGAGTATATCAGATAGGTGATATAAAGGCATAAGGATAATAAAGGTAATATGAGGATGTACCTCTTTGGAAGTAGTTTGGAATCTATGAGTTATAAGTGTGGGTTTGATAACTGAGATGATGATCTTGAAGTTTTCTTGACTCAGTTGGACCTAAACCTGAGATGAGGATGATGAGTGGAGTATATGAAGGTTTATGTTTTCACCATCACCTAGCACGTAAGGAAGCTTACGTAGTAACAAGATGTTCTCAACTGAATATAGCTCAGGTATACATCTGTCTTGTTTATCCTGTAGAGAGTTTGGAAGAGGTTTTTAGGTGAACCCTAAGTTCATTAGAAGATGAGACCAGAATGGCTAACACCCAGATGCAACCAGACCCATTGGTCAAGTTGATGATACTCAGTAAGTCATCCCAGAGCTTGACGAGATAGAAGGATGGTTGTAAGAACCTCAGATACACCTCTCAGGAAAAGGAAGGGGTGAAACCCACTACTAGAGTGTTTTAGGGTTTTGAGGAGTCAACCTTGAGGAATCATGACAGGCAGGAGCTCATGATTTTAAGTACACCATACATCATGGTACTACTAAGATAGTTGAAGTTTGCAGTAGTACTTTGAAGACCTGGGATGAAGAAGTATATAGAGTTGCATGTGGCCTATTGCCATACATGTTAGATGGTTAAGGCCGAACACCAGTAACCCAGTGAGTTGTTATACATAATGAGAAATCCCCAAGGGGGAATGGGAGAAGATCACCATAGACATTGTGGTGGGTCTCCCTTGGACCGAGAGAGGTCATGATGCAATATGGGTTATGGTAGATCTCCTTACTAAGTTGACCTAATCCCTTACCTAAGAGAGAGAGCATTGTTAGTGTGACATATCTGATTGAACTATATATATGAGATAGAGATAGTTAAACTACACTATGATCTGAGTTCAAGGGTTCTCAAGCATGACCCCAAGTTCACTTCCATGTGGTGGAAGTAGGTACATGAAGAACTCGATGCTATATTGAAGTTTAATACAGCTTATCACCCCTAACTGATGGACAGTCAAGAGAGTATGATTCAAACTTTAGAGGGTCTGATGAGAGCATGTGATCTCATTCAGGGTGATACATGGGAGCAGTTCCTGCCCCTAGAATAGTTTTCTCATGATGACAGCCACCATAGCCAGTATCAGGATGCAAGAGGCTCTATAAAGGAGGTTGTGTCGGTCACTGCTTCATTAGGATGATGTCGGTGAGAGGACCTTGTGAAGGTCAGAGAGACCACAGTGTATGCATATGAAGTCAATTTGATCGAGCAATAGCTGAGAAAGCTTGGGGGTGACAGGAGTCGTGAGCTGATGTGAAGCAGACTGACATGCAGTTCACTATGGAAGAACATGTGTTATGAAAACATAGGTTCATTTGAGATTTATTGGTGGAGTTTCTTATGTTTAACCTTACCCCTCTGGATAACATGATGTATGATGTATTCCATGAGTTCGATCTAGAGCACTATGTGATGTACCTGAGCCATGTGTTGAGCATTGAACCTACTGAGCTTCAAGGGAGGCTGACATATCTTGAGTCACCTATGAGGGTGCAAGATACCAAGGTGAGAGAGAACATAGATGTAAGAATATAAAATGATAAAGGTTCTTTGGAAGAACCATGGAGAGGACAAAGCCACATGAGAGTCGATGACAGACATGAGAAAGTCTTGTCCTGTTTGTTAGTATGTTTGGTGGAATTTTGAGGGCAAAATTCCTATAAGAGGGAAAGGATGTTACAACCCCAATTTTTGGGTTCATATGGTTGGAAATGCAATTTCCCCAATAAATATATGATTATGGGAATTCAATGATTTATGTGTGGTGAATTGATTTCCTTTGTAATGTTTCCTTTGTGCATGTGATTTTGTGGATCAAAATATGTTAATGAGTCAAATATGATTAACAGAAAAAGAAGAAATCAAATAATACATTATTAAGAAGGAAATTTGAGATAATGAGGAAAAGATAAGAAATATGAGGAAATATGGATAATGGAATCATCATGGATGAGATTTTGAGTCCACATGGTTTCTATTGGTAAAAGTAATCCAAATAAGAGAATAAAAGAGTAAGAGAGAGAAAATATGCATAACATATGCCTTAATAAGTGATAACTTGCATTTGAAGAAAATTCTCTCATACTTTCGAGTTTGAGTCCCAAACTTCACATGAATTTTAATTCATTATGTACTTTCCTCTAAAATTTGGGATTAAAATGATAAATAGTTTGGGATATATGAATTGTGTAAGTTTCCTAAAGTGTAAAGGATAACATTAAATGTCACAATTCAATTGTGACTTATGTTCTAATACGAGGCTTGATAGCCATTGGATCCTTGATCCAACAGTGGCTGCTCTTTGAGTCAGATCGTGAAAGGGAATAGTACATGGTGGGATTGATCTGACATATCTATCTCCCTATTTCTCTAGGAGTCCTAGGAAGTTGATATTCAACTTTAGGATGTTAAATTGGACTAGATGGTCCCTTTGATGTCCTAGTTTCATGTGCGGTGGAGAGTTTCCCCAATCATAGTGGAACTTGGACTCTTTTGATCCTTGATTGGTAGATCCTACCTATAAAAGGCTCGAGAATTCCTTGTCTAGGGGAGGGAAGAGCTTCCTAGACTCAAGGGGTCTTTCTACAGAGTCGAGGAGCAACGAGGTTGCCCCTAAATAGGTCATCACTGCGTTGGATGCTCTGTTTCCACCGACGAGCGTTGTTCTGTTCTTCTTCCCTTTCGGTGATGTGGCGGCCTCAAGCAGGATCAGAGAGGTGGGTTACATGGTTGGATGAGAGATGGTGAAGCTTGGCATGTTGGCTCAGTGCTCTGAAGCAAAGAAGGGAGTCAACAAGTGAGGTTGACCCAGAACTCTATTCCTCTACTAAAACAGGGGATTAGATCCCCGTCTGTGTGGGAACGATGAAGAAGGGGAGTCGGATCCGAGCTTCTGGGTAAGAGGACCCAGCAGGGGATCCGTGAGCCAAAGAAGGGAATAGCGAGAAAAAGGTTGAAAAGGACACGTGGTGCTTGATTATTGGCCAAGGTAAGATTATTTTGTGTAAATCCTAACTATTTATGGGTAACTCGGATATGAACAAGTAATATATGAAAATTGATCAAAACATTATGTAGATTGCAATAAAAATAGATTTAGAGCCTGAATCTGATCATAGTTTGAAATGTAGTTAAAGTTTCTAACCTTAATGTTTTATAATGCAGAAAAACCCTAATTTGATGATTCTATGAAATTGAGATGAGTAGTATGGATAATCTATGAGCATATTAACCTATTGTTGATAAAAAGGAAGATTTAGATTTGAAAAGATGATCTTTATGCATAATTGGCTTAATTTAGGGTTTTGTGTACATGAATATGCATTAATGGGCTTAGAAATGCTAATCTAAGTGTTAATGGGTTTTAATGAAGTATATTTTGAGACTCTTTGTATAAAAGTGATATTAAGTTAATTCTAAAGCCAAATTGATGAAAATTGGGTTTGAATATGAATAAGTGAATAATTAGGGTTTTGAACCTAGAACTTTTGTTTTAGGGTTTTGTGGACATAAAAGATGGAAGTGGTAAATAGATCAAAAGAACCCTAATGAAACCCTAATTTGGATTAGCTACCTTAGAAAGGTGTCCCAAGTCAATAAGGAGTTGTTTTGGGATGTGATGGCAACAATTAGGTATTACACATATTTTCAGGATCAAGATTTCTTGATTGGTTGCTTGTCTTGCTTGTTTGGACATCTAAGTTGGAATTAGATATATTGCTTCTTTGAGATCTCCAAAACAGGTATGTTGTTACACTTATGGTAAAATCACTCTAGTTTCATGGTAATTTATGAGGTTTTATCGGTTTATTGGAAATAATTGCTTGGTTGACTTTTATTTCACGCAACTATAAAGTGACTATAACTATCACCATAAGTATATGTGCATGACTAGCTCAGATCCTAGTTCTCCTCTGTAGCTTTGATGATGATGAGATGGATGACCTAGTACATGGTCTACGATTGGGGTAGGATCATTAGGTTAACATGAGTCGATGTGTTGGTCAACCCTTGGGTAGGACCATATGACTACACAGCCCTATGTAGTGATCTACCTGTAAGGTAGGATCATGGGGGTTAATTGAGATCTACCATATGAGAGAGGTAGTATCCATGTCCACTGTAGGGATAGCACAGAGGCAAGGATATGTAGGGATTGCATAGTTATGTTTAATATGTAAAGTTTGATCTGTTAAGCAATAATTTGGTTACATTATGTTGTTACAAATAGATGCAAGATTTTGGTTCCCCCACATACCAATATAATTCGCTATATTGATCGACGTTTTATTTGTCGGTGTCTTAGGTATATATGAAAGTGGACAAATAGTAAAGTGGCATTTGTGAAGAATAAAGTTAATCTTTTAAAGGAGAATTTAGTTAGTTAGAACTCTACTGTGGGTAGAAGTTCCAGATTCCTATTTTTGAAAAGTATGTGAAAAGACAAATGTATCATGTTTTAAGCTTAGTCTTTGGTAGAATTTATTAATTATTTTTTATTATTTGCAAAACCATTGATACTATTTTTGGGATAATGCCTCTGACTTCTTGGTCTTCCTTAATTGGGGGTTACCTAGAAGTGGGGTCGTTACAAGTTTCCACTGTAGTAGGAACCTATCATTTATCTTTGTCCATGGGGCTTGTAATGGACTTAGAGAACTGCTATTTTTACCTACCATTAATAGAAACATTATTTATGTATCTTGTATGGACAAGGATGGATATGAATTTCATATAAAGAATGAATAGTGTTATATTTCAGAAGATGAGATCTTTTAGGACAGTGCCCTAATGTCTTGTGTTCTTTATTTTTTAGATCTAAAGACAAGCATTTATACCAAATGGTTGAAACTCGATAACTCAAACAAGACATACCTTTGGCATTGTTGTCTACAACACATCAATGAGAAATGCATTTCTAGACTCCATAAAGATGGTTATCAATACTCTTTTGACTTCAAATCAATAGAGACATGTGAATCTTATTAGTTGGGTAAGATGACCAATTTTCCTTTAACTTGTCACAGTAAGACAGTGAGTGATATATTGGGACTCATACATAGTGTTGTATGTGTACCTTTTAGAACAAATGCTAGAGGTGGTTATCAATACTTCATTACCTTTATTGATGACTTCAGTAGGTATGATTATGTTTACCTGATGAAACATAAATCAAAACTCTTGAAAAGTTCAAGCATTTCATGAATGAAGTATAGAACCAACTTGATAAAAGTATTAAGACAGTTCGTCCTAATCGAGGTGGAGAATACTTAAGCTAAGAGTTTGAGGACCTTGTACGAGACAGTGGTATCGTATCACAATGGACTCTACCTGAAACACCAAAGCATAATGGTGCGTCAGAAAGAAGGAATCACACATTGCTAGATATGGTGTGACCAATGATGAGTTTTGCAGATCTTCCGATTTCCTACTGGGGGCATGTTCTACAAACTACACCATTTACACTCGTGTACCATCTAAATCAGTTCAAAAGGCACCATATGAGATATGGTATGAGAATCATCCAAATGTGTCTTTTATGAAGATTTGGGGATGTGAATCTTATGTGAATAACTAGATTCCCAAAATCTTGGAACCAAACTAGATAAATGTTATTTTGTTAGATATCTGGGAAACTAAAGGATGCCACTTCTATAGTCCATATGAAAACAAAGTGTTTGTTTCCAAGGATGTTGTATTCCTGGAAAGCAATTCATTTCCAAAGGAATCAGTGGGAGGAAAGTAGAACTTGAAGAAGTTTGAGAAAAACATTAAACCTATAGAGGTACAAGAGGAACATAGAGAGTCACAAACTATTTTGGAATCTCAAATTCCTCATGTAGCACAGGAACCTCACAGATCTAGTAGGGCATGCCTTGAGACAGTATGAATTGGTTATCTTGTGACTCAAGAAGGCGATGAGTTGGTCATTGATGATAAGCCAACAACCTACTTTGAAGCTATAAAGAGACCAGAGTTTGAGAAGTTTCTTAAGGCCATGAGATCTGAGATAGAATCCATGTACGCCAACAAGGTATGGACCTTGGTGGATCCACATGAAGGGGTAAAACCCATATGGTGCAAGTGGGCCTTTAAGAAGAAGACTAACATGGATGGTAATGTATAAACCTATAAAGGTTGACTGGTTGCAAAGGGTTTCATACAAGTTCAAGGTGTTGACTATGGCAAAGAAGTTGCCATGGTTAAGTACATCATGATCATGCTTGCCATTGTAGCTTATTAGGGCTATGACATTTGGCAGATGGATGTTAAAACCACATTCCTTGATAGGAATATGCTTGAGAATGTGTACATGGCATAGCCCTGGGGTTTTATAAATCCAAATGATGCAAATAAATTTTGTAAGCTACGAAGGTCAACTATGGATGGAAGCAAGCATATTGGATATTGAATCTTCAGTTTGACAAAATAGTCAAAGATTTTGTCTTTAGTCAAAATGAAGATGAACCGTGTGTTTATAAGAAGGTTACTTGGAGCATGATTGTATTCCTCATATTTTATGTGGATGACATATTATTGATGGGGAATGACATCCCTACTTCACAAATGGTAAAAATCTAGCTAGGAAATACATTCTCTATGAAGGACTTAGGTGAAGCATCCTATATCTTAGGAATCAAGATCTATAGAGATAGATCTAGATGGCTTCTTGGCCTAAGCCAGAGCACATATTGACAAAGTGTTGAAGAGGTTCAGCATGAAGAACTCGAAGAGAAAAAACCTACTCATGTCTCATGGTGTTACTATCTCTAGAGATCAATGTTCCGGTTCTTGTGAATAAAGGGAACACATGATTAAGATTCCATATGCATCTACAATTGGATTTATCATGTAGAAATGTTATGTACTCATCTTGATGTCTCGTATGCCTTGAGCATCATGGGTAGATATCAGTCAGATCCATGTGAAGGTCATTGTACTTATGTTTAGAACATCTATAAGTACTTGAGAAGAACTAACGATCAGTTCCTTGTGCACGATGGTTAGGAAGAATTGGTGGTAAAAGGTTACACTGATGCTAGCTTTGAAACTATCAAAGATGACTACATATTACAATCTGGATTTGTGTTTTGCCTTAACAACAGAGTTGTAAGTTGGGAGAGTTCCAAGTATGAAATAGTTGTTGATTTTACAATAGGGGCCTAGTATATTGCTTCCTTCAATGCAACAAAGGAAGTTGTCTAGGTCAAGAAGTTCATCACTAAACTTGGGGTGGTTCCAAGCATCAGCGATGCAGTAGAGCTATATTGTGACAACAATGGATCTATTGCACAAGATAAGGAACCTATATCACATTAGCACTCCAAGCACATACTATGGTGTTTCCATATTACATGAGAGATTGTACAGTGAGGATATGTGAATATTTGTAAAGTACCAAATGAAAGTAATGTTGTTGACCCCTTGATGAAATCACTTTCATAGCAGAAGCATGACGGTCATGTTATATCACTTGGGGTTAAATTCATGGATGATTGGATCTAAGTGCAAGTGGGAGTCTATTGGTATGTATGCCCAAAGATCCAATCATATGATAGTTGTAATGGCATATCTTGTAAATGATTTGATTAATAATAAAGGCAATCTTCATGTATATGTTTATTCAATTATGAGATAATTGTATAACATGATAGATGTCTAAAGAATGATTTTACTCGATGACGTATGTCTTTAGGTGAGGACCTAAACAATGTGATCATATGTATTCTAAGAGTACATACATTCTTTTTATATCCCTAGTCGGATGATATTGTTGAAGCTAATAGACATCAATAACACATAACACTATAGTGTGTGTTGGTTGATGACAAAATCTCATTAGTCATGATATGTGATATCAAGCCAAGCACATAGGTACTTGTTATAGAACAGTGTACCCGATAGACCCACCTTGAGAGTAATGCATGGAAACCATAAAATGGTAGTTAGAATTAGCTCTTATAGTGATAGTGGTGATTATGGTTCTTAGACTTGAAATCACTACACTCATCAGATTTTGTTTGATGTACTTTGACATCATCCAATGTGACCTTGAATGAGGCTTACCAAAAAGGTGAAGCTTGAATTCATTGTGACTCATGGGGATTGACTATGAATGATGTAGATAGGATTTGTCCCTCCTACTAGAGTTGATATCCTAGACACTTGATAAGCAACATCGAGAAACATATGGCCATACTCATGTGAATCAATATATGATATGTGAGCTCATATGCATCTCAAACAGTCTTCTTTAGTTCAAGGAACATGGATTGAATGTTGAGAGGATGATGTTTCCATGCCTTGAGTTCAATCTAGATATCAGAGACAAAGGACCTATATGATCACTGTAAAATTAATCATGGATTGTAGGTTGAAGTTGTTATCCAACTTTCCAATTATTTGGGTAGCATTTAGGTGTTGCTAGATACTACTCATTGCTTGTAACATCATAAGTTAGTTATAGACATTCATTACCAATGTAATTTGGGACCTATAGGGTCACACGTATAGGATGTACCTAGAATAGGTGTTTACTCGTGAACAGAATTTAACTTGATTGCTAAAAATTTAGGTAATCAAATTAAACAACAAATTGGCTAACTAGAATCTAAAACAATCAGTTCAGCAAGTGAACTGACCGGTTCAGTGACATGAGCCGACCAGTTCAGGTTGTGAACTGATCGGCTGGTTGATTAATAAGACTAGATCAAGGATTGATGTTGATGTCATGTTGTGCATTAATCATATATTAAAAGTCAATTTTTTTGCAAATAAGAAACATAGTGAACTGACTGGTTCAAGAGTTGAATCGACCATTTTCAGAAGTGAATCGACTGGTTAATGTTCACAGCTTCCAGAAAATTCATGAAATTTCATCTCTTTGACTCCCAAATGAACTAGAAACCATGTCCCTGGCCATCCTATATAAAGGAGGCAATCTAGGTTTTCAGAGATACAAGAAAAAGCTTTGACATTTGTTGTCCTCTCATAGTTTTGGTAGCGTGAGAGCCCGAGAAAGTCTTATCCGTCAAAGGGAGAGACAGCAAGGGAGAGCATGTCAACACTATCACATTGACTATAAGGGACAAATCCTTCATGTCAGTTCCAAAAGAATGAAATGAGTTCCTGATGGTTTGTGTAGACTATGATAGAGGTGTGGAGTTCATCGTCATCACACTAGGAGGACATCAACCACCACCATCCATGGTGGTGCCACCCAGACATTATCTAGGTGCAACTTGCAAAAGAAGCACACCGCTGCAAGGGTAGTCATTGAACTTACTCCAAGACCAAGTATATACCTTGCAACCATCCTTCCCAATCCACAGTTGTTGATAGATCCATTGGTTAAAGGGGAATATGGAAACAAAAATTTTGTTTCCATTGCCATATTTGTAGCCATATTTCCCTACAATAGCAACCTAAGTGATGACACCAGTGAGAGGAATATGAGGCTACACTTGACTCCTCCAATTTCCATCGGTATTAGAGTTAACATTGGTTGATAGGAGAGGATGAAACCTCATCAATAGTTAGGAACAAGACTATCTTTAGTTTTTGATGCCAGAAGCTTCACCAGTTGACAAGCATGAGCATCATCAGTTGTATTCTCATTCATATGTGAGAGGCGCACAAATTCCATCATTTGATGGAGACTGAATTCTCATCAATTGATGAATTATGATTTTTACTGATTGCAAAGTGAAAATATTCATTAGTTGGTGGACCATAACTTCCACTAGTTGTCGTCGTTGATGATTTATCATTTGGTGACCAATGGGTTCTCATTGGTTGGTAACTGATGAGAATGTTGAATGTTGTGAAATGGTGATGATTTATAGAGATGAAAACCAGTGGATGCATAGATAGATGATGATACAAGTCGATGGAACTACAATCTCATCACCGTTTGTTGAGCATTGATTTGGGCCAAAATTGGGAAGATTTGTCTATGTGTCCTTAATGAAAAAAATTGAGGTAGGGCTCTTCCTCGCACCTCAAGAGAGTCGGCCTCCACTAGACTCCTTCCCATTGAAGGATAGTGGGACCCCCTAAGTCGTGCTAGTATGGAGAGTTGATGCGATGATTTTGAGTCGCATTTATAGACCTTTTTCACTTATGTTTTATGCTCTAATTAGTCATTTTTTATGGATAATATTGCATAATTCACTCATTTCGGTCTTTGCCATCATTCCTATGTCAAATCCCCTTAGTTGTATCATTTTGAGCATTATTTATCATATTATCATAATTTGTGTGGATTTATTTGGTCTTGTTTTGGAATTTCAGGAAAAACAAGTATCTGCTTCCGTCGATACCATCGACGGAAGTCGATACCATCGACCAAGCCACAAGTTGCCAGCCGACAGGAGCAGCGCAGAGTCGATACCATCGACACTTAAGTCGATGGCATCGAGATCCCTTCAGGTTGCTGGCGAGAAATCCGTCGATACCATCGACCCAAGTCGATGCCATCGACACTTTGAGGCTACAGCGTCGCTAAACGACAACAACCGATGCTAAAGAGAGTCGATACCATCGACCCTAGTCGATGGTATCGAGATGATCACAAGCACTCAGACAAAAAGAAAAGAAGGCTGCCGCTAATACGCTGGGTCGATACCATCGACCCGCGTCGATGGTATCGACGTCGGCAGATATGCGTTGGATTCATTTTGATCTCAATCGGACGGCTGGAGTTATTTGACGACCTAATTAGGGACTTATACCTAATGACGGCCACCGTAACGTGAGGGGAATCTAATTTTGTCATTGCACGAGTGTCGAGGAAGGGGAGAAAGGAGAACGGAGACCAGAAGCTCATCCCTGTCGATCAGGACGCTGCCGAAGACGAATTTCACCACCGAGAGGTGGGAAAGCTCGTGTTCTACGCAAAGGATCCACCGGTTCTTCTCCGTTCAGGGGTTTTCCCACTTAATTCACGTTTTTCTTATGAATTCCCCTAATTCTACCATGTATTTGTGCAAGATGAACATGCGAGGCTAAAACCCTCCATCTTTAGGACCGGGAGTAGCCCGGGAATTCATTGTATGACAGTTTTATAATAGTAATTCATATTTTCTCTCTTAAATCCGTGGTATAGTTTCGTTTTCTCCATATATTGTTATGCTTTATCACCATAATAATAACTTAATGCCCTTAATCACTTCGACAGAAGGATTAACGGTTGAAAAGAGACGAAACCTACATTAATCGATAAAACCCTTGACAAAGGAGTTGTAAAATTAATGGTGGAAACTGAGAGACCGTTTGTAATGCGCTTAGTTTAGGGGAATGATTACTACGACGGTGGAATCAACCTAAACCTAAGTAGTGAATTACACCACGACAGTGGGTAATTCTGTTTTCAGGCCACTACCCGGATAGAGAGAGAAGAGTGAGGAATTATATAAAACCTAATGCAATGAAAACCCGCGGTGAAACCGCAATCCTAAAGATACCCTCTTGAATTGATTAAATTAACCTTTAATCGATTGTTTTCTTTGTTTTATTTTATTTTCTTTTAATTTCCACAACAACCCTACTTTGTTATCCGGCCTAGCTGATTGCAATTAGTTAGTAGGAGTCTCCAATAATTCACGTATCCCTGTGTTCGACTCGGGTCTCACAAAGGCCTGTACTACTCGACGTGTATACTTGCGTTTTTAGCGCGTAGTAAAAATACACGTCAAGTTTTTGGCGCCGTTGCCGGGGATACGGAAAATTGTTGGCACTTCGAGTGCTAAGAGCGGCCACTCTAGGCCACATTTTTTATTTTATTTTGAAACAACTTTAAATATTCCTAAATTTCTTTATAATTGTATTTACTCGTTCAAGCATAGTACTAAACTCGAATTTTCTCATTTCAGGTACTGTGTATGGTGCATACACGTAGTACAGACTACGACAATCGCACACCCGAGGTTCCACCTCCGGGACCTGAGGACGAGGAGTACTACGAGCAAGAGCACCAAAGCGATATAGATTCTGAATCTGAGCAAGAGCAAGCAGAAGAAATGGCCGAACCACAGACGATATGGGAGAAGATCAAAGCGTCTTCTTCATCAGCTTTAAAGGGGCCTATAAAGAAGCAGGCGGTCAACATACCAACATATAAGATTGATCCGGCATTGATCAACTTGGTAAAATCAAATGCATTTCACGGGATGAAGAATGAGGACCCAGTTGCACACATCAGCTAGTTCGTGGAGAACTGTGACATGGTGAAGATCGACCGATTCCCACAAGATGCTTTGTACCTCAAGCTATTCCCAAGTTCCTTGGCAGGAGCGGCGAGAGAGTGGCTTCATAACCTCGATGATGAGTTCGTTGAATCATGGGATCATATGGTGGAGGTTTTCTTCGAGAGGTTTTTCCCTCTTGAGAAGACCAACGACATCATTAGGAAGATTCACAATTTCACCCAACGGGCGGGTGAAACATATTCTGAGACCTGGGAGCGATTTCAGGTCATGTTGAGGAGATGTCCGCATCATGGGTTGGACAAGGAGACACAAGTGAAGATCTTCTATTTTTCTCTCTCCGAGCATGATAGGAGTAATTTGGACTCAGCCGGTTCAGGATTTTTCCTGAATAACACTGACACGAGATGCTGGGAAATACTGAAGAACATGGCACGAAAGCAATCCTGGGGAGAAAGAGAGAGAGGCCCAGTTGACCAAGCTAGAGTCGCCAGCGAATCAAAGGCAATAAAAGAGCTTAATGAGAAGATGGATCTTCTCGCAAAGAAGTTACTGCAAAAGGAAGGCAATGAGTCAGAAGATGAGGCTCAAGTCAAGTACATCAGGCAACAGCAAGGGTACAGGAACAATGACTATTCATGGCGAAAGGACAAAAAGTTCTCATGGAAGGATCCGAACAATTTTCTGCAGGATCTGGACGCCAAGCCTGCACCAACCACAGAGGACAAGAGCACGGAGTTGCTCAATCAGGTCATCAAGCAAAACCAGGAGTTAATGAACACATTCGGGCAACAAATCAAGCAACAGGGTGAATATATGAACCAATTTGGGCAGACTTTGTAGAGCCACGGGGCTCAAATGAGGACTATAGAGACTTCCATGGCGCAGATGGCAGCAGAAATTGCAAGTTTGAAAAGCCAGCGCATCCGGGTTTTCCGGGGAACACCAATGTTCCCGGGGGAAACCAGCAGGCCAAGGCCATCTTACTGAGAAGCGGCAAGAAGGTGTTGAATCCAAGGACGGATGACACAAGCACACCACAGGATAAAGTTGAAGATGCAACCACTAAGGAGCAGCCCACACCTGTCGCAGGGCAAGCTGAAGACATAGCTGTGGATGGTAATGAAGAACAAGCTACTGAGGAGGAACCGCAGAAGTTGACACCCTATGTGCCACCCCATCAAAGGGCACATACCGTTCCGGACCCCTATCCAAATAGTGCAAAGGCAAGAAAGGTAGATGCACAATTCAAGAAATTTCTGGACAGCTTTAGGAAACTTTCGGTCAATATTCCATTGTTGGAAGCGATTGAGCAAATCCCGTCATATGGGAAGTTCCTAAAAGATGTCATCACCAAGAAGAGGAAAATACCGGACACGGAGGTCGTGGTGTTGAAGGAGCAAGTGAGTGCTTTCATTATGGGCACTTTACCGCCTAAGAGACAGGATCCCAGATGTTTCAACATTTCTTGTTTTATCGGGAAGTTCAAATTTGGAGAGGCACTATGTGATTCTGGGGCAAGCATCAATTTGATGCCCCTTTCTACATTCAAAAAGCTGGGATTAAAGGAGTCACGGCCGAGCAATATGACTATCCAATTGGCCGATAATTCTGTGGTGAAACCTTATGGAATCTACGAAGATGTCTTGGTAAAGGTGGACCGATTTGTTTTTCCGACTGATTTTGTGGTTATGGAAATGCAAGATGAGCATGGCAATGAGCTGCTACTTGGACGTCCTTTCCAAGCTACAGCCGATATGATCTTGGAAATGGGAAGAGGTCGCTTGACCTTGGGCATAGCGGATGATCGCTTTGAGATGGTCATGCCCACTAGCACTGCGTCTACTAAAGCAAAAGCACATTGTAACAGGGTTAAGCATGTGGATCACAATATCTCACTCTGCCTTGGAAAACCATTCTTGGACATGGCTCATGTGATGAGCAAGATGGATAATGGAACCTTAGCTGTGGACATCATGGAGCAAACTAAAGTTGTCTCTTTATGCAAAGTCGTTGGATTTCCGAATGACGAGAATGAGGACATTCCACCTTCTTGGGAGGATGATGCGATTACTACTTCAGTTGTTGAGGCATATCCGGAATTACTGTTGGAGGCGTGTCTGTTGAATGTCACTTATGATTGGATGCGGAGTAAATCACTCAAGGAGTGTGCCAAATTGCTTCAGATGCTTCTATGTTTCTACACGAGGCACTATGAAGATTTAGGTACACTTCCCCCACCGCTGCAATCATCTCTCATTTGCCCGCCTGAGTTGGAGTTGAAGTCACTGCCCCCGCACCTTAAGTACGTCTTTCTAGCTGAGAAGGACAAGTTACCGGTGATTGTATCTGCTTACTTGAGTGTGGATGAGGAGGAGCAACTACTGATAGTGCTCAAGAACCACCGAGGAGCTTTTGGGTGGTTTGTTGCAGACATCAAGGGGATCTCCCCTACACTTTGCCAGCATGAGATTCGGCTCAATGAGGGAGCCAAGCCAGTCATTCAGCCTCAAAGACGTCTAAATCCGAGCATGATGGAGGTTGTGAAGAAGGAAGTCATAAAGCTTCTTGCTGCAGGGATCATATATGCCATATCAGACTCGACGTGGGTGAGTCCCACACAGGTAGTCCCTAAGAAGGGGGGAATTACTGTTACTACAAATCTATTAAATGAACCTGTCACCACCCGATTGGTAACCGGGTGGCGAGTTTGCATTGACTACCGCCGACTGAATGCCGCCACTCTGAAAGATCATTTTCCTTTGCCATTTATCGATCAAATTTTGGAACGCCTTGCCGGTCGGTCGCATTTTTGTTTTCTGGATGGGTATTCGGGGTATAACCAGATTTCGATTGATCATTTGGATCAAGAGAAGTCTATGTTCACCTGTCCCTATGGGACTTTTGCTTACCAACGTATGCCGTTTGGATTATGTAATGCACCGGCGACGTTTCAACGTTGCATGCTCGCCATATTCTCTCACATGGTGGAGCGTTGTCTTGAGGTTTTCATGGATGACTTCTCAGTTTACGGTGCGTCTTTTGATGAGTGTCTATATAATCTGGACAAGGTGTTGCAGCATTGTGAGGACACACACTTGGTCCTCAATTGGGAGAAATGTCACATGATGGTGACAGAGGGAGTAGTGCTAGGACACAAGGTGTCTAGCAAAGGTCTTGAGGTAGACCCAGTCAAAATTGAGGTGATTTCCAAGCTACCCCCACCAAATTCTGTAAAAGGGGTGAGAAGCTTTTTGGGACACGTCGGGTTTTATCGGCGATTCATTAAAGATTTTTCTAAAATTGCAAAACCTTTATCCGAATTGTTGGAAAAAGATGTGGTTTTTTATTTCAATGATAAGTGTCTTCACGCATTCGAAGTTTTGAAAGAAAAATTGATTTCGGCTCCGGTTGTTCAAACGCCGGATTGGACAAAACCATTCGAATTGATGTGTGACGCTTCAGATTATGCAGTAGGAGCCGTTTTGGGGCAAAGGGTAGATAATAAGCTCGCTGTGATTTTCTACGCTTCCAAAACGCTTAATGATGCTCAATTGAACTATACAACTACAGAAAAAGAATTACTTGTCGTTGTGTTTGCTTTTGAAAAATTTCGGCAGTATTTAGTGGGATCCAAAGTAGTTGTATGGACCGATCATGCTGCGATAAAATATTTGATGGAGAAAAAGGATGCAAAGCCTAGACTCATTAGGTGGATTTTGCTTTTACAAGAATTTGATATTGAAATCAAGGACAAGTCCGGAATTGAAAATGTGGTGGCTGATCATTTGTCTAGGTTAGACAGGGTAGATGAAAAAGATTTACACATACCCATAACCGAGACGTTTCCCGATGAACAACTTTTAAAAATTAATTCTAAAGAACCGTGGTTTGCTGAAATTGTTAACTATTTGGCTGGCGGGATCATCCCGGAAGACTGGTCTTATCAAGAGAAAAAGAAATTCTTTCATTCTTTGAGATACTATTTTTGGGATGACCCAATTCTTTTGAAGCAGTGCAGGGATGGTATTCTACGCAGGTGTGTGCCGGAGGTGGAGTACGAGAGTGTTCTCCACCATTGCCATGCGTCGCCTACGGGAGGACACCATGCCAGTTCACAGACAGCAGCCAAAGTGTTGGAAAGCGGCCTTTATTGGCCAACTTTGTTTCGGGATGCCTACGATTTTGTAAGGCAATGTGACCCATGCCAGCGAGCAGGTAACATTTCGAAGAGACAAGAGATGCCCCTGAATGTATTTCAGGAAGTTGAGGTATTTGACTTGTGGGGCATAGACTTCATGGGACCCTTTGTGTCCTCAAATTCAAATTTGTATATCTTGCTTGCTGTTGACTATGTGTCGAAGTGGGTGGAAGTAATCCCCACAAGGACTAATGATTCTAATGTAGTGTGCAGGTTTGTGAAGGAGAATATTTTCTGCAGGTTCGGGATACCCCGAATGATAATAAGTGATGGGGGCACACACTTTCGGAATCAGAAATTTTTGACACTTTTGAAGAAATATGGGGTCAAGCACAACATCGGCACCCCATATCATCCACAGACGCAACGCCAAGTGGAGGTCTCAAACCGTGAAATCAAGAAGATTCTAGAACGGACAGTGGCATCCACAAGAAAAAATTGGAGTGCCTTACTACCGAACGCACTTTGGGCATATAGAACGGCGTACAAAACACCTATAGGCACCACGCCTTTTAGGTTGGCGTATGGCCGGGCTTGCCACCTTCCAGTGGAGTTAGAGCACAAGGCCCATTGGGTGCTTTGAAGGCTGAATTTGAGTTATGATGAAGCCGGGAGAAAGAGGATGTTCGAGTTGAATGAACTAGATGAGTTACGCATGACGGCATATGAGAATGCCCGCATATACAAGGAGCGCACAAAACTGATCCACGATCGTCATATTGAGCTACGCACATTCAAAAAGGGAGATAGCGTTCTATTGTTTAACTCCCGCCTCAAGTTGCATCCCGGGAAGCTGAAGTCCCGGTGGAGTGGACCATTCGTAGTGGAAGAGGTGAGACCGCACGGTGCGATTCTTGTGCGTGATGGAGATGCCACGTTCTTGGTGAACGAACAGCGGTTGAAGTTGTATTTTGGTGAAAATTACAAGAGAAAAGTGAATGAGGTCAAACTCATTACACTTGTGGATGAATGAGATGCTGGAAAGACGTCTAGCCTAAGACGTTAAAGAAGGGCGCTTGTTGGGAGGCAACCCAACCATTGGTACATTAGGATAGTTTAATTATAGTCATAGATTGCTTTCATTTCGTTTAAATTCTAGTGTAAAGAAGATACCTTGATCCGTTTGTTCAATGTGCAGGCACAGGCAGGGTCGATACCATCGACACACTGGTCGATGGTATCGACATAGGTTCTGGTTGACAACTGCAAAAATCGCTCTGAGTCGATACTATCGACGGTCCCGTCGATGGTATCGACATACCTACAGGCAGGTCACGCAATAAATGTCGATGGTATCGACATGCCAGTCGATACCATCGAGATCTCTGGAGAAGTTCAGAACGATTTGTCTCAGTCAACTCGATACCATCGACGGCCTCGTCGATGGTATCGACATGGTCACAGGTTGAAGTGAAAAAGTGGCGGTGTCGCAATGAAGTCAAGTCGATACCATCGACACCCGTCGATGGTATCGACATCCATGTCACCGATCCGCGCAAAGACATCGACAGAGATCGCGAAGTCCACGTCAGCGATCCGGGTGCTGCGTCGATACTATCGACTTGCGTCGATGGTATCGACAGGTCAGCAATCCGGGTTTCACGATCCAGCAATCTTCGGCCGTCGATACTCGCGAGGGAGGCAGATAGCATCGAGACGTGTCGATACCATCGACCCGCGTCGATGGTATCGACGGGTCAACAGTAGCGCCGGCTAAGTCTATATAAGGAGAATTGCAACGTCATTTGACGTCACACCTTCAGAGCAAACTTCCTCCTTTGCGCCGAGCACTTCCCCAAGCCCTCGAGCAACTAAAGGGCAGCAACATCGAGCAAGGATCTTCACCGAGCGGAGAATCACTTCTCCATCTTCCCCGAGCTCTCTTCTTCTAATCCCATCTTTCTAGCAACAATGATGCACGCCGCCGGATCATCATCCTCGAGCGTGAATCCCATGGAGATAGTGGAGTTTGTTCCACCCCCTACTGCTTCAGTCTCACATTCGCGCCTGGTTCACCCATCCGCGGAGGTGAGGAAGGTCTATGAGGAAATCATGAAGCGGAAGATCGAGCCGACCCGGTATGTGGACCGGGGAATGATCCGTGATCTTGGATTCGAGGCCAACTTGGCCTATGTGTTGAAGGGTCAAGCACGCCACACCAGCAGAAGGCCAAACGAGCTGGAGCGCCATGTGGATGGGCAGCCGTTCTTCGGCGAATGGCCCACCTACAAGGAATTGGTGGCGGAGTTTATGGCGTCCCTCGATGTCTGCGTTGTGCCCAACGACGTGGTTGCATCGGATCGTGAGTGGATCAAGGGTCGGGTATCGTTCCGACTGTTCAACATCAACTACAACATCACTCTTAAGCAGTTCAACAACATCTTTAACTAGAACCACTCACAACATGATCACCGGCGCCCAGATTCCCGCACCGACTATGACAAGATCTTCGCCGAGCTAGTCACAGTGCCGGCGGGAAAGACAGTGAGCTACCACAATGCTGCGGTAGCGGACTTCGAGCATCCCTTCGTCTGGGTCTTACACCGGATGTTGAGCCTTACGTTCTTTGCTCGGAGCGATTTAGCATTGAGCAAGTTTCAGGAGAGCGATCTTTTCTTCCTCTACATGCTCCTGAAGCGACAAGAATGCAACTGGGGTGCGTTCTTTCTGCAGCACGTCCTGGCGGTGAAGAGGATTACAAGGAAGGCTCCGATCCATTTTGGTGGGCTCATCACCAAATTGGCGATGTACTTGGGGCTGAATTTACAGTCCATGACTCCGATTTCCACGAGGAGTAAGGTGAACGTGCAGCATCTGCACCGTTCAAACCTTATCCTTCTACGGGATGGGTTGGCGTACGCACACTGCCACGTCAACCACGCTTACCAGGAATGCGCACTGCCGGACACTGTCTTCCACATCGAGGGCGCACAGCACTTCTGGTGGCCGATCATAGCTGTCGAGTCCGATGAAGAAGAAGGCGGTAATGACGACCAAGAAGGCGAGGCTGAGGAGGAAGAGGAGGCTTTCACACCTCTTCGCGCACGAGTAGCACCCCGTAAGCGTCCTAGGATGCATCCGGGTGCGTCTTCATCATCACAGCCCCCGCCGCCATCACCACAGCCCTCGCAGCCAGGCGAGGATGCCTACTCAATGTAGGGAATGTACACGATGCTGCAGGACATACATCAGACACAGCAGCAGCATCTAGAAATGTATACCGGTATTCAGGATACTATGAACCGGTTACTTGACAACCAAAGGGCGATGTTCGAGAATGAACGTCTCCTCCTCGACAACCAACAGTAGATACACAATCGGTTGCAAGGGATGGAGATGCAACAGGAGCCCTTTTATGACCACTACTGGAGTCAGAGCTACTTTGGAGGCTATCCACAGCCTCCGCCGAGGACCCATTATGATCCGAGCTTCCAGGGGGAGTATCCTTCTTGGGATCCTACGGCCCCACAGTACCCACCTCCGCCTCCACAAGAATGATCAGGGTATCTCTGTTCCACTCTTAAGATTGTTTTTGACTATGAGGCCATAGTCGAATTCAAGCTTAGGGGGGTAGTTGGAACAGCTCTATCTTTTCTTTTATTGTTTTTTAGTTTTTAGCAGTGTTATTTGTTTCTTGCATTTTTAGTTTTGGTAGGATCCACGTGCTATCTAGTGTAACTGTGGATGTCGTAAAAGTTTGTCATCTTGCTGTTAATTCATGGGAAATTTAAGGGAAATTTAAAAAAAAATTGTGTCTTTGGATAGCTTGACTTGGTTGTCCTTGGGGAACTTATCCTACAAAAATGATTGATTATGTCAACTTTAAAACAACATTTCACACCTATACTCCTTTTGACTCATGAAAAGTGAATAGTAACGGTTGTTTGAGCCTAACCTAACCAAATGGTAATGAGGCCTTAATTGGATGTAAGAGAGAGAACCCTCTAAAACTACTACACAGGTCAGTAAGGAGGGACACATAATATCCTTCTAAGGTTCAATCATTTAATCTTGTGATCATTCCACGTCATTTTTCCATAATCCACCTAAGAATTGGAAGTAAAGTGCAGTTTCAATTCCTTCTTGTGTGCATAGCATTTAGATAGGACTTGCATTGATATTTTTCATACGTTGCATAAAGAAAAAAATATATAGGGATTCATGCACATTACTTTTAGGTGCATGTCATGTAGTTGCACTCATGATTTTCATGCATAAAGTACACCATGTATCTCAATTTTTCCTCAAAAGTGATCTAAACTGTTCCATACCTTCGAAATATTGCAAAGATTTCCAAGCATGAAGTAAATAGCCCAATACACTTATCCCTAAGCAATTATGGATACGTGGGCTAAAGTGAAGAAAAGAAATTCTGAAAATCTGAAATAAAAAAAAAATTAATTAGAAAAGAAAGAAAAAAAAAGAGAATTTAGAAGAAAGTGGAATAAGAGGGAGAAAGGAACATGATATCACTCGCATTACAGGAAAATTGAGTACATGTGGCTTAATTAGATTTCCATCTCATTTTGGGGTGGAAGGTTAGTGCACGCATCATTTCACCCAATTTTAGGCATTAGGGCATTTCTAATGTGCATTTGCATCATTTAGGACATTTTTGTTTTATGCATGTTGAATTTGTACAATACTTCCAAGTTCTTCCATGAACCACCCATTTCCATCCACCCGTTGCTCTAATCGGTAGGCCACCGTGAAATTCTCCTCACTAATGATTATCAGGAGAACTGCTTTCATGTAGATGGTAGTTAGGGTGAGCAACGTAGTATAGGCGATCACAAGATGCACCAATGCTGAATCGGCGAATTTTATTATGTTAATTGCCTTATGTGATAGTGTTCATCGGTTTGAAGGATAATTTCTCTTATTGATGATTATTTTCGCCTTTAGGGTAATTACTGTTCTGTGGTTAGAGAAGGCCGGTTTGAGAACGTTCAGTGGGAGTCACATGGGATGCTGGGTTGGTGTGTTGATTTTTAGTGGACATCTGCAATTCTATTCTAAGGACTAGTTGCTCGAGGGCGAGCAATGTTTAAGCTTAGGGGAGTTTGATGCGATGATTTTGAGTCGCATTTATAGACCTTTTTCACTTGTGTTTTATGCTCTAATTAGTCATTTTTTATGGATAATATTGCATAATTCACTCATTTCGGTCTTTGCCATCATTCTTATGTCAAATCCCCTTAGTTGTATCATTTTGAGCATTATTTATCATATTATCATAATTTGTGTGGATTTATTTGGTCTTGTTTTGGAATTTCAGGAAAAACAAGTATATGCTTCCGTCGATACCATCGACGGAAGTCGATACCATCGACCAAGCCACAAGTTTCCAGCCGAGAGGAGCAGCGCAGAGTCGATACCATCGACACTTAAGTCGATGGCATCGAGATCCCTTCAGGTTGCTGGCGAGGAATCCGTCGATACCATCGACCCAAGTCGATGCCATCGACACTTTGAGGCTACAGTGTCGCTAAACGACAACAACCGACGCTAAAGAGAGTCGATACCATCGACCCTAGTCGATGGTATCGAGATGATCACAAGCACTCAGACAAAAAGAAAAGAAGGCTGCCGCTAATACGCTGGGTCGATACCATCGACCCGCATCGATGGTATCGATGCCGGCAGATATGCGTTGGATTCGTTTTGATCTCAATCGGACGGCTGAAGTTATTTGACGACCTAATTAGGGACTTATACCTAATGACGGCCGCCGTAACGTGAGGGGAATCTAATTTTGTCATTGCAC
Source organism: Alisma plantago-aquatica (assembly GCA_963693085.1). NCBI lineage: Eukaryota > Viridiplantae > Streptophyta > Magnoliopsida > Alismatales > Alismataceae > Alisma > Alisma plantago-aquatica. The sequence goes on along the minus strand of OY856410.1, from coordinate 88,527,973 downwards.
GAGTGCCGAGGAAGGGGAGAAAGGAGAACGGAGACCAGAAGCTCATCCCTATCGATCCGGACGCTGCCGAAGATGAATTTCACCACTGAGAGGCGGGAAAGCTCGTGTTCTACGCAAAGGATCCACCGGTTCTTCTCCGTTCAGGGGTTTTCCCACTTAATTCACGTTTTTCTTATGAATTCCCCTATTTCTACCATGTATTTGTGCAAGATGAACATGCGAGGCTAAAACCCTCCATCTTTAGGACCGGGAGTAGCCCGGGAATTCCTTGTATGACAGTTTTATAATAGTAATTCATATTTTCTCTCTTAAATCCGTGGTATAGTTTTGTTTTCTCCATATATTGTTATGCTTGATCACCATAATAATAACTTAATGCCCTTAATCACTTCGACAGAAGGATTAACGGTTGAAAAGAGACGAAACCTACATTAATCGATAAAACCCTTGACAAAGGAGTTGTAAAATTAATGGTGGAAACTGAGAGACTGTTTGTAATGCGCTTAGTTTAGGGGAATGATTACTACGACGGTGGAATCAACCTAAACCTAAGTAGTGAATTACACCACGACAGTGGGTAATTCTGTTTTCAGGCCACTACCCGGATAGAGAGAGAAGAGTGAGGAATTATATAAAACCTAATGCAATGAAAACCTGCGGTGAAACCGCAATCCTAAAGATACCCTCTTGAATTGATTAAATTAACCTTTAATCGATTGTTTTCTTTGTTTTATTTTATTTTCTTTTAATTTCGACAACGACCCTACTTTGTTATCCGGCCTAGCTGATTGCAATTAGTTAGTAGGAGTCTCCAATAATTCACGTATCCCTGTGTTCGACTCGGGCCTCACAAAGGCCTGTACTACTCGACGCGTATACTTGCATTTTTAGCGCTTAGTAAAAATACACGTCAAGAGTTAATGCTCTATCCTATAGAAGAAGTCCATAAAACACATGAAAGACTTAATAAATTAAAATAAACTAAATAAGCACAATGGAAGTTGTTTCTAAGGAATAATGAGAATTCTAAATGCAAAACTAGGCCAAAATGCCACTATAACTAGGACTAGTATGCATTCATCACATCACCATCATTATATATTCTTTGCTACAAATTTGGTTGTATACCGTATTAGTAAAATTGACTTGGATATTAGTCAATAGATGAGACATACATAACTTGACACAACTTTAACACCTTGGTCGGTCCACGCTAGCAAGTTAAAGTAGCCATCACTGCATCACCACCATGTTGTCAATAAAATAAAATCTAATTCAAGTTGACACAGGCTCCTGACTTGGAAAAACTCTGATTAAAACTTTATGGCAACCATGGGACTTCTCTATAGAGACCCAAAATGTTGTAAAACCCTAGGTTGAGTCTATAACAACGTCAACTATGTATAAAACATCAGGGGTTCTCTACTGGTTTTCTTGTTTTCATTTGTTCATAAGTTATATGTAAAAAGACAACTCCTCCTAATTTTGTAAGTCATATAAAACTAGAGATTCACTTATTCAAAATATTAATCAACTATTTTTAGTTAACTATGATTTCTTAACATAAAAAATTCAAGCACTTTAATAAGATACCTCATAATATTCATTGATAATAGTGACTACTGAACTAAGAAAAGTTTGGGATTTTATAGTGTTGATTATTTTAACACATATCCTCCTACAACCATTATTACATTGATTTTTGTCTGTGTTGCCTTATTGCTATCTATAATATTGAAATCCATCAAATGGATATTGTATGGTTTCCTTGATGGTAATCATGAGAAGATTTTTTTATGGATCAACGTCAACGTTTTTTAGTACCTCAACAAGAACACAAAGTGTACATGTCAGCCAAGACTTTGTATGGCATACAAAAAACACCTAAGAAGTGAAATTATAAATTTTATGCAATTATTTGTCTATTTGACAGACTACTAATGAGATTGGTACAAAAATTATTCAAGATATAATGAGAATGAAATTTGGATTATGTGATTATATGTGGATGAAATTTGAAATATTACATCCTATGCTAAGATTATTTAAAAACTAAATCTTATCCTACAAAGACTTTTTATGTAAAAGATCTAGGAATTGTTGATCTTACACTTAGTTCAAAGTTGAGTTGTTATTCAAATTAGAAACATTATGTATTAAGTTGCACATAGGGTTACTATGTATCACTTTGGTCCTTTAAGTATACCTTATGATCCCTTTGGTTCCCTTAGAGGTGCATAGAGTCGTTTCGTAGATCAAACAAGATAATTTATGGATGTAGGGAGCTAAATACCTAGACATGAGTTTTCATATGTCCTTAGTAGGCTTAGTAGGTAGACTAGTTTTCCTAATAATGCTCATTGGAAGGATTTGGTTTGAGTCTTTAGTATCTTAAAAATATGATACCATATAGCCTTCAACACTCTAGTTTTATAGGTTTATTAAGGATATAATGATGTAAAATGGATTTTTTACTATATGAAAAACAATTCTAATAACGGTTATGAGTTTTTCCTTTCTAGCATTATCATTTATTGATTATCATCCAAGAAACTACAATGTCTACATCCACTATAAAGGTAGAGTTTAGAAATCTAGATTTAGCTTGCTATCAAGATAATTGGACTAGAAACTATTTGTTCATGTTGTCTATAGTTTCAAAATATGTTTCCTTCTCATTGTATCCATTATAGAAATAGTTCTCCCATACAAAAAGTATAAATAATATAATGTCAATCTGGGAAGCACTTTGTGAGATTGAGGCATAAAGAGGTGAGAGACTTCCTTACTCAAGGAGTAATATCTCTACAATTTGTGAGATTGATATATCATACCCGTGGTCATTTCATATAGGGTTTATCTAGGAATCTAGTAGTTAGTGTGTCAAGGGGATTGGGTCTTCTACCCTTGAGCTAGATGTCGACGTGGAAGGACTCCATTATAAAACTGGAGATTCCATGATGTTTGGTATAAAGATATTATAGAGTTTTGTTTATCTTCATATAGAATCATGACATGGGAATTTACTTTATCACTTATGTTTTGGTGTTGTCTTAGTAGAGGATAAATATTACTCTAAAAGGGGTTGACCCAAATGTGACATTATGTAGGAAGAGACGATACACCCTTGGAGAATTACCACTATGTGGGTGTAACCTGATGTTGGGGTTATGTGAGTTGATCATTCTCACAATAGCATTAATAAAACAAATTATTGTGAAGGTCATGATGTGCACCACAGCATGAACATGTTCTTGTGACCTTTTAAGAATAGCTTGATTTATTGAAACTCAAACTAGAGAGTCTATTTCAAGATGTTTTTTATCATGTGTCAATATACAGAGTTGAATTTTTGCTAGGCATGTTTAGGGGAAGAAGCTACCTATGTTGAAATACATAGTTTAGTCACAATTTTTCCCTTAGTAATTTTGTAGGTTTATGAAATATGTGGGGTAATATCATATTCTTGTCTTATATTTAGAGAAATATAGAACTTCATGATCAATTTGAGTCCCATACATATTAATTTTAAAGTAGGATTGATCCACTTGAGTATGGTTGTAGACAAAAGGTCATGTAGGAGTTGTAGGAGCATGGGAATATAAGTTTGATTGTCACTTTTGTGAATTGGTTTCCCTCACAATAAAACATGCACATGTGTGCCTCATTTTTATGCCCACTCACCTTGCCTTGCCATGTACAACCTAGTCTGGTTTTATGTGATGTATTATGATGTTTGTATGTCACCTTGTTTTTAAAAGAAAATTTATATTCTTTTTTCTCGCCATTTTGATTCTTGTATGGATGCCCAATGTTTCAGCAAATCTATATGGCTTACTTGACATCATGACTTTTCTTCTCAATGATTGTCATCATAATTTTTTTCTAAATACTCACATAATCTCCAGTCAAAACACATTTTTGATATTCAGGGCTCCCGCCCATCTGTAGGAGGGTGACCACGGTGGGGGCTTCCCAGGGGGTGGGTTCCTCCGCTCCACTCTCCACCTCTACGAGCTCTAGGGAGGTTGTGACAACTTCCACAGGACCTTTTCTTTCTGGGTGGTCTGACCCTTTGGTGGATGTGACTGAGGGCAAGTCTTGGGCGGGCACCCTAGCCAAGTCGTTGTAAGGAAAGAGGAATCTCAAGCATGTCTCCCCCTCAGAGGATCCACGCCAGTCAGACTATAGGAGTGGTGATGACTGACCGTGGATGAGATTCACATAGCCGATGGTGGCAGCTATAGTTGCTTTCTACAAACACTCCATCATTGTGTAGATCCTCGACAACTCAGCGGTGATGGAGTAGCCTTACAGGAGGATGATCAGGTCGTAGAGACCAAAGGGTGAGCTCCAGTTGTCACCTCTGGCTGGGGGCCTCTTCCTCTCCAGGTTTGCCAATGAGAAAGACATGAACACAATGCTTTATCAAGGGTCGTGGTTCTTCGACAACAAACTTGTCTTGATCAGGAAATGGTCACTGGAGGCGGACATATGAAGAGTTGCTCTCACAACGGTGTCTATTTGGGCGACCCTCCCTAACGTGGGGCGGCATTGGACCATGCGTGCCATCACCATCATCGGTTATGGCATCGACATCCCGAATGTTATTGATTTCATCAGCAAAGCAAGATATGTTGGAGCATCTCACCTTTGTATTGAGGTTGCAGCAGACAAGAATTCGCCACCTGTGGTGATGATCAAGATGCCCAATGGGATAGAACTGTATATCAAGGTCGTCTACGACACCCTTCCTGACATATGTGAGAGCTACTTAGTCTTCGGCCACTCTACTAGTTTTTGTCCCGGTGAGAGGGTCAAGCTGGTAGACCTACCTGCTATGCACACAGGGAGAGATGAACACAGGGAAAAAATCCTTCTAGACGTATATAGAGGAGCAGAGCAAGTAGGGCTTCCAGAGGGTGCAACCAATCCAGACATGTCGTTGATGTTGTTGTGGTGATAGGGGCACGGGCCATCGAGACTCTGTCTAGGATAGACACAACCAGGGGCAGGGATAAAATTATTGTTAGCACGGGCGTCACTCATGGTTCTGAGGATGTGCATCAGGTGTTTGAAGTTTCTCCTCTGACGGGGGAGGATGCCGGTGGAGTGCAATCGGGTGGGTCTAACCCCCTTCCGGGGAGTGGAGCTGACAAGCAGGATGAAGGAGGTCATGGGGAGACTCCCTGTATGGTTGTTAGGAATGATGGGGAGGTTTCCTCCGCACAGCATGGAGGACAACAATGTGGATATGAACCAGAATGCCTCTGTCAACCAATTCTCCATGTTAGAAGGATTGGAGATAGATGTGGAGAAAATGTTGGAGACATGTAAGGCCCAATGTCTCGCCAAGGAGAATGAGAAGAGGAGGAGGAGCCACCCCTATCTGAGGTGGGTCTCGAAGGAAGATTTTATATGCATCCTTACATGGAATGTGTGGGGTGCATCTCATATAGAGAAATAGAGGAGGTTGAGATAGATTATCATTGAGAACCAGGCAACCCTTGTTGTATGCTTGGAGACTAGAATTAGGCGTGAGGTGACTGATAGAGTTGCTGGATTCTTTCCTGCCATTTGGGGAGTAGCATCCAACCTTGAGTAGATTGAAGGTGGGCGGATAGAGATTGGATGGAACCCCCATGTTTGGGATGTCCAGGTCATCTTCGCTATGGACCAACTGGTAACTGCTAGCTGCATTAACCAGGGTGGTCTACACATTGTTCTATCTGTTGTGTATGGGCACAATTCTAAGATGTGGAGGAGGAGATTGTGGGAGATCCTAGACTAAGCAAACCAAAGGGCATTACCACATATCTTCATTGGGGATTTCAATCATATTAGGAAGGCTAGTGAGAAATTCAGGGGCCTCCATGTGCCTACATCTTGTTTGGCAAGGTTTAATGATGTTGTCACTGTGGCTAGCTTGACTGAATTGAATCTCAATGGTGGTTTCATTACTTGGAAGAACAAGAGGACTATCAAGAGAAGAATCACTAGTCATCTAGATCGTGCCATCGTCAATAGTGAGTGGTTGGACATCTTTCCCATGGCCAACATTAAGCTTGGAGAACACCCGAACATCGACCACACAATTTTAATGGTTCGGCTCAACAGTGAGGCAAACAGGACCAAACCATTCAGGTTCTTTAACTAGTGGCCAGATTGGCAGAGTTGCCAAAGCACCATTGAGGTCACATTGGAAGAAGAAGTGAGAGGGAATCCTCTATACATATTTGCGGAGAAACTAAGAAGAATGAAGAAGGCTCTTAAGACTTGGGCTAAAGGGCTCTATGACATTCAGAACATTGTTGCCATTTCCAGAACTAGCTACAATGTTGTTGCTGAGAATCTGAGATACAATCCCACTCACAAACAAGCGATCTTGGAGGAGGACAGGGAAGCTAAGAAATTAAAATAGATCGAGAAGGCTGAAGAGGTCTCCTTTTGGCAGAGGAGTAGACTCAAGTGGATCCATGATGGGGACAGGAATACCAAGACTTACCATTCTGCGGTTAAGAGGAATATTATGAGAGATACCATACATATGTTCACCAAAAGTGATGGGTTTGCCACCAATTCACCTGATGAGGTGGGAGTGGTAGCTGTGACTTTCTATAAGAATTTGTACAATAAGTTTGATGATCCTAGACTGACTTGCATCCTTCCGGAGCCCAAAGTCACTAATGCGATGAATCGTCTTCTGTGCAGCCCAACTTCTAAGGCGGAGATCAGAGCGGCCCTATTCTCCATGGGCGCCTCCAAGGCCCCTGGCCCTGATGGCTTCAATGTGAAGTTCTACCAGGCTATGTGGACCCTCATAGAGGATGATTTGTGTAGGGTGGTCACGTGGTTCCTTGTTGGAGGGAAGATGGTTAGAAGTGTCAACCATTATTTCTTGAGACTAATTCCAAAGAAACAAATGACTAATTCTATGGCTGATCTAAGGCCAATTGTGTGTTTCTCGATCTTGTACAAATTAATATCCAAGCTCCTTGCAAGAAGACTCAAGACCATTCTACCTAACATCATATCTCCTCACCAGTTTGCATTTATTACGGGACGGTCTATTTTGGATAGCGCCTTGCTTGCCTCCGAATTTCTATTGGATTTCAAGGTGAAGAACACTTCCCATAAAGCATGTGTGAAGATTGACCTAGCTAAAGCTTATGATAATGTCCTATGGGATACTCTTTGGGACATATTACATGCCATAGGGTTTTTGAATAGATGGATTTGCCTCATGAAGGAGTGTGTTACAACTACCTCTTTCTCGGTGCTTATTAATGGGTGCCCCTATGGCCACTTCTCTACTGCCAACAAGCTCAGGCAAGGGGACCCTCTCTCCCCCCTACTTTTCACTCTGGTTATGGAATCCTTTTCCACTCACATGTAGGATGCTACTCAGAAAGGGGAGATAAGAACCTACCGTCAGGGAGGGGTGAAGGTGCTGGCGCACATGATTTTTGTGGATGACATCCTCATTTTCCTTGCAGCTAACAGTAGGAACTTTAGGATGTTCAGGAGAAACATGGAGACCTTCAGAAGGCTGACTGGACTTTTCATGAGCACACTCAAATTGAGAGTTTTCCTATCCAAATCGTGTGACAGCAAGCGGGGGCAGCTGAAATGGGTCATCGGCCTAGAGGAGGGTGTTTTTTGACTAGATATCTGGGAATAACCCTTAGTGGTGGCAAGGCAACTAGCGTCGATTACAGCTCTTGTGTGGACAGCATTAGAGAATTGGTGGCGAAATAGAATGGAGTTAAAATCTCCTATGTGGGTAGACTGGTGTTGGTTAGAACAATTCTCGCTGGGAAGATCAGATTTTGGTGCAGGAAGGTCGAGATCCCGCCTTTCATTTTGAGAACCTTCAATAGCATTTGTAGCTCTTTCATTTGGGATGGTAAGTCACATTCCATTGCCTAGTCCATCATCGCCAGAGGCTTTAAGGTTGGGGGTTTGAATGTTACCAGCATGAATGACATTGTTGAAGCTATTACCCGTGCAAGAATTGATTGGTTTCTCAGATGTTCTAATTCCTATTGGAGCATCTAGATGCACGAAAGATGTGGGGATTTGTTGGTCCTAAACAAAGTCAATGTTTCGAGAAAATGGAGAGACATGTGTAGAATATGGCCTGATGTTGTTGATGAGTATACACAATCCCCTAATGGCTGGAGTCTTTGGTTCAAGGTTTCCAAGCCTTGGGTTCTAAATTTTGTTGGCTCACCACAAGTTCCTTGGCACTTGGTTTTTTGGAACTCCTTTCACACTCCCAAGTGGAGTTGTTGTGCCTATAAGTATATTCTATGTCGTCTTCCAACCTTTGATCAGATGTATAAATGGGGATTGAGACCAGTGACCACCTATCTACTCTATGAAAGGGAGGTGGAGAGCCATTCTCATCTGTTCTTTGGTTATGTCTATGCAAACTATCTTTGGTGCAGGGTGTCGTTGAAGATGGGGTGGGGCAGCAACCCCCCAAGGTCCCTTCTTGAAGCTTGCAACTGGATCATGAGCAAGACGATGACAAGCTAGCCCCAATACTAGATCCTTTGCGGGCGGGTGCATCACTGCTATTTGCTGGCTTGTTTGGTGAGAATGTAACAACAGGTTACATGGGAGGGGAAACACGGATATGTTTGACCTATTTGATAACCTTGTACATAATATGGGGAGGCCCTGGACCTGGTGGCCCAGAGGTAGTGGGGGTTTATGGAGTAAACCCAAGTCTATAGTATACATGATTTTGTTCTTTCCCTATACTTTTTGGTTATATAGAAATATTTTACTTTCTCCAAAAAAAAATTGCTAAATAATTCAAGCACCATGAGGTTCAGAAAACATTTGTCCAGGCATTCAATCTAAATTAGTTTAACTTATTGTACTTGATTTGGTACATTGTTAATCTAGTCAAATGCAAGAGTTATCTGACCAAATATTGTTTGTCGGTAGTTAAATTTGGCATCAGTTTGGTTTGATAATGATCATATATGTGTATTGCTTTGGTGGATAGTATTGTGATTTTTGACCTATATATCTATTTGATCATATGTTTCACACTCGGCTCAATGCATTTGTACTCATCTAATACCTTTTTAACCTTGTTAAGAAACTTGTATACCATCATATATATCTCATGTCTAGTCAAATATTCTTATTCAAATTCTATATTTATGATTAATTACAAGAACCATGTTATGGTGACTCCTCGGTTCTACTGTTCAAGTCCAATGTGTTAATGATTCTTAGAACCTGAATAGAAAGTAATTATGGGAGGATAAAATGGCCGTGCATGAATGTCCATTCATTTGTCTTATTCCTATAAAAGGAGACAAGATATTCTCTTTTTACATATGCTTCTATATAGTTGAATCATATGTTACATCTGAGCATTTGAGCATGTTTTCTATTGTTTTTTAATCATTTCTCATTGTGCTCATTCATTGCTTCTTCTATGTCATTATAACACCCCTGACCTAGGTTATGGCCTAACCCTAGATGTTTTACTTAAGTATGTTTCTTACAAACTTGTTCTTATCTTTTGAAAAGTAATTAAGTCCCTTTGGGGAGTTTATTTTCAAATTTGAGCTTATATACAAACTATGTGTGCATTATATGATAATCTAAGTGAAAAGTGCAATTCACCCAAGAAGAAGGGTTATACTGCAAATGTCACATGTTGAATGTATTCTAAGTGTTTTTAATATCATGAAAGAGAATATGATTCTAAGTGGTGGCATGTGCAAAGCCTAAATTCTAAGTGAGAACTTATGTAAATAATGCTAAGTGCTTGGTATATCAATTATGGTACAATTTGTAATATATACAAAATATAGGGTTAATGTGTAAATTACCACCTCTTGATTGTTTTTGCTTTTACCTAGTATTGTCTAGAGGAGAGATAAAGAAGGAGACAATATGTTGAATCATCCTAAAATGTTAGCCCTTTTAATAATAATGAAAAAACCAAGAAAATGCATAAGTTGAAAGTTATATACATCATCATATCGAGTTGTGGACTTAGAAGGAAGTCCCTATCGGACATAGAGCTATAAGAAGAGTCTCATACCGGTTTGTGGGTTTTAGAATTTCTCATGATGGGAAAGGCACTTCAAAAAAGAAATATGAATCAACTAGCAACTTGTCTTGGAATGGATTAAGTTGAATATTATAATATAATATAGTTAGTGGAAGAAGACTTGTCCTAGAAGATAACTCAAGAGCCGAACCTTATCCCCTATATTATCCTTGGATTTTTATTTTTTCATGGTGATATAATAATGACATGCATGCAAGTGTATGTGTCGACCTTGCATGGCTAGGTGGCATGAAGTAACTTAAGCTAATGACACCTCTTACACTCTTTCCATAAAACCCAAGTATAAATACATTGCCCTTCACTTGTTAGAAAGATTTTCAAATCTTGTTCTCAACCTTCCCTCTTATATCATGCATACTCTCTTGTGTCATCCATAGTGAAGAGAATTGAGTGTTGAATCTTGATATCAGCCAATGATAAGGGATATCGGCCAAAGTAGGTCTTAGCAACCAATTGAGGTGATATCATCCATTTAGATTGGAGATATCATGCAAGAGCTTGGAGCTCAAGTCTTGGATCTTGGAGAAGGCTCATCTTCAACCTTGGAATGTGTGTAGTTGAAGCTTGAAGCTTAGAAGCTATTTGAGAGGCGGGTTATATAACTTAAACCCATCAATATTATTATCTTTTCTTCAATATTATTCAATTTGTTGATTATTGTCAAAATTTGGATTTCCTTTGATCGATTGATATACTCATGGGTTCCAATAAGTAATTAGGATTGTTTTACATGATTTAGAATAGTAAGATAATGATCTTAAGGTTGAAGATGATGACATCAACATAAATAACCCGATATGGGTTGAAGACTTTGAAATCGATATGAAATCTGATATGGGGGTCTACCCGATATGAAGGTAGGTCATACTTTGTAAACTAGGTTCTATGAATGATATGGACAATTCCTATCTATAACCTTGTACATGATACAAAGGTAAAGCAATACCTTTGCCCGATATGGGCAAAATCGTAGATGAGGATATGGAAATCCGATATGTTGAGAAACCCTTTTCTTTTGAAAACTCGATACAACTTACTATGTTGAGATGAGTTGATAAGTAACTAAGTATTTCTCTTATCGTGCAACTATAGAAGATGAATAGAACCATTGAAATGGTTAAGGAAAAGAAGGAGGTTTGCCTAAGAGAGGTAAATCGATATGATGTCTAATACATATAACCTGATATGATAACCCAAGATGAAATCCGATATGGAAATCCAAGAGGGAAACCGATATGGAAATCCAAGAGGAAAACCGATATGGAAATACAAGAGGAAAACTGATATGATGGAAAACCGATATGGAAGTCTAAATTGAAAATTGACATGACCAACTAAGGTAAAGAACCAATATAATATTGTTTTATAGGAGGTATGGTGAGACCATATGGTATGCCCGAATAGGAGTACTATAGTACACGATATGAGAACCCAATACTCCTCTATACCCGATATGAGGGTAGTGGTTTAACCCATACAAAATATGAGGTTGACTTAAGATGAGAAAAGTTAAAGTGATACCTAACCCAACATGACTACATGATATGGTGTTAAGGGATATTCCTTAAACCCGATATGAGGATGTGGTTTCACCACATGATTAAAATGGATACTTGTTAAGATGATATATGTATCTTCAAATACAATAGAATAACATTATCAACCATGCTACCCAATATGGTAGACATGTTTTTATTTAGTAAGCTTGCCTAAGTGATGAATATAATTAATGCAATATTGAGACATAGTAAGTTTAATCTGATTTAATAATGATAAGTTGGTAAACCTAAAAGAGGCGAATTAAGTAATCTACATCCTAGTGAGGATGAGAGAGAAACTAAGATTGAAAATATAATTATGTGATTAACATATAATAATACTCTTGAGATGAGTGGAGTATGAGTTCGGACTTAATTTTTTCTAAAGAAATCTTAAAACCCTAATTGGTTGATTATAACCCTAATTCATTAGGGAGAATGTGTTCTTTAGTATTTCATGGTTATGACATGTGTTTGAAATTGTTGATAACATGATATAATAACCATGTAAGTACCTTAAGGAAATGAGCATGGCTAAGTAAGAGCTATGATGTTATATGATACAGATTCAATGAGCTATGTAGACTATGCGGATAAATACCCTGGTCTAATGACCTAGAGGTAATGATCATCTGCTAAGTGGTGATAGTACTCAGTGATGAATTAAGGTTTTGAATACCTAAGTAATGATGATGATGATAAGAGATTGAGATTCTAAGTGATCTATGTGTTTCAGTAAATATGAAAGTACCTGATAAATGCAATTATGCTTTTCCTTATAGCAATTGATATAATTCTTTCTTGTAACTTGATTGATGCTAAAAGATGCAGTAATGCACTTAATTAAGTAAGATGAATATTATCATGTAGTTGCCCAGACCATAGATCCATTCAGTGTCAGCATTTGTTGAATGGTGAAACAAGTTTTTACTCGGAATGCATATTTTTGAGTATGTTATAATGTAAGGGTGCTCAGTGGACTCCCCAAACACATCAGGTTGCTCGGTGTACTTCCTGATAAAAATTAAAATAGGATCGCTCAGTGGTCATCCTGATAATCCGGGAAAGTTAAGTGGTCTTCTCCCAAAGAGAGTACATGCTACGAAAGTAACTCTATAGCAAAGATGTCTATATACTCCGGCATAGCTAATTACAGTAGACACAAGATGTCATGCTAAACCTAAGTGTTCTCGTACTGACTGAGAAAGGTGAGGTCTTAACATCCGGCTCTTCCATTGACCTTGTAAGGTACCGATTTCGACCTACTAGTGGTCAGTTGGAGTATGAGCGGTATATCTCAACTCCTCTGGGCATAAGTATGAATGTGAACATGTAATCATCTGTGTAGTATATTTGTTTAAGGATCGAATATGAAAAAACATTGGTTGATGCCTTATTATTTTCATACATCTTAGTAGATAGATGGTATACATGTTCTTCATATTCCTTTTAAAGCAAAAGATGACTCATAGATTTGTTATCAATATCTATGATTTGCACTTAAAAATATATCTGCTAAACAAATGGAATATCTTCTGTTCAGTTTTATATTATTTCCTATGATAATAATATTGTCGGCAGAGAGTTATATCTCTCGCTGGGACAATAGTCTCACCTCGTGGGATCCACAATTTTTAGGTGGACGCAGACGAGGGACTAGGAACCGGACTGCATAAGAAGGATCGTATCAATAGGGATAATAGTAGTATCTCAGGTTGAGTACACTATATGTCAGGGTTTTGTAAATAGAAGTATATGTGTCATCTCTGTACTCTCAGGTCCTTGGGAAATAGTTCTTAGTGGTTTTTATGAATGACTTGAGATTTTGGTTTGCTTATCTCAAAGTTTTTATGTTGCCATTGTACATATTAGAAGTAAAGCAACTGGTACTTGTTATCCTCTAAAAGAGACGAAATACTGAATGTATAATGTGAACCATATGTATATAAGGCTTTGGTTCTTTATGTAAGAGTTTGCTGGAAAGAAGATCTATGTACAAGATGGTTTTAATTTTTAGTGATTTTGTTAAGTTGGTTTTTTATGATAATTCCACAATTTTACTGGTGATGGTTTGATTTGTAATCAGGTCATCACAAAGTTTTGGTATCACAGCCTAAGGTTCGCTGAGTCGACAGAGACATAGGATTAAGTTTTTTGAGTCTGTTCTAGTATCCTCTAGTATATCTTATAGTAAATTCTCCTCATACAAGAGAAGAAGAAAGATAAAAGATGGATGGAGCACACGAAGAACATGTTGTTGAGAGCAGTGTTGTTGCACCAGGAGGTGGTGTGAGGGATCAGGATAGAGAAGAACCAGTGCCTGGGAATCCCCAGCTTGACCAGACTCTATTAGAGAACCCAGCTTTTCATGCTCTTTTTAGACAGATCATGAATACATTACGTACATGGCTGACCAGATACCAACACCAGCCCCTAGGACATCAGGGTCTAGTGAGAGACATGAATCTGGTAAGACTTTTGAACGGTTGTGTCAGGTAGGAGCCACTGAATATGCCGGCACAGTTGACCCAGCAGATGCAGATTCATGGCTTACTGAGATAGAGAAAGCCTTTAGGATCCTTGATATCCCAGAAGCTGATAAGGTTAAGTATGTCGTATACCTTTTGAAGGGAAGCGATGGTCATTGGTGGGCCATTGAAGAAGAGAAAAGACTGAGTGTTGAGATCGGATGGCAGAAATTCCGACAAGAATTTGTCAGTAGATACTTCCTCAAGACTTACCTTGAGGAGAAGATTTCACAGTTTGAACGAATTAGGCAGGGAATAATGAAGGTCATTGAGTATGAAGCTAAGTTTATGGAGCTTCTATGGTTTTGTCTGCACATGGCCACCACGGATGAGGAAAGAATTCGGAATTTTGAGAAGGGTCTGAACGCTGAATTGACCACACATGTATCTGCTTTAGAGAATAGAGAGAGGCTTTCCACCTTTGTGGAGTCAATTAGACGAATAGAGAGGTCTGTGACAGAGAAATGAGAGGCAAACGGTAGGAAAGCACTTGTACAGTTTCAGAATCAGAGGTTTAACAACTTTAAGAATCCAAGGTTTACTACACCCGTGGAACCTAAGAGATTCAATACTCAGACACAGTGGACGTCTAGCTGAGGTAGAGGCCATAGTTTTCTGTCAAGTGGAGCTCAAAGCTTAGCATCAATGTCAGTGATAGGACATCCTAGGTCGCAATGGGATAATAGAGTCTGCTATAGGTGTAGACAGATAGGCCATGTGATAAAGGATTGTCTAGTTAGGGACATGGGAATAACCCAACCACCGAGGCAGAGTCAACAGGGCTCTCAGAGACAATAGTTCAGTAGTGGCACTCGAGGACATGGATAAGAATCACAGGTAGGATCATCTGCACCGGCCAATAGAGGATGAGGTCGGCAACATGCAACAACAAGATTCTATGCTATGAATCGGTCGAAGGCAGTGGTTAACCCACGAGTTGTGACAGGTCGGATGGAATTATTTCATTTTGATATGTCTTCATCATGTTTCATATCTATTTTGATTGATTCGGGTGCTACACATTCTTTTATCACTCAAGAAGTGATTCATGACTGTAATATGATTGTTAAACCTAGAATGGACGATCTGTTATTAGAAACTTCGTTAGTTGAATCTGCAATGTTGTGGGAGGTATGCTCTCCCTGTGTTCTTTCTTTCTCAGAACACAACATTCAAGTGGATCTTATACCACTTGAAATGCATGGGTTTGATGTAATTCTCAGGATGGATACCTTAGAGAAGTATAAAGTTGTCTTGGATTGTGGTTCCAATCAGGCTATGCTCACATATGGTGATAAGACATGGGTTTTTCAGGGGGATAGAAAGATTCTTCCAACCTGTTTAGTGTCATCCATGGTAGTAGAGAAGTTGATGAGATAAGGATGCTTCACATTCTTGGCACATGTGGTAGATACCAATAAAGAGCCCTAGTCTTTTTGAAGTTCATGTTGTCAAGGAATTGGAGGATGTGTTTCCCGAGGAACTTCTAGGTGTTCCTCCACCTCGAGAGATTGATTTCAAAATTAATCTTGTTTCATAATCACAACCTATATCCCAAACACCTTATAGGATGGTGCCAGCTGAGATGGCAGAGTTTAAGAAACAGTTGCAGGAGTTTCTTGAGAAAGGTTTCATACGACTGAGTACTTTGCCATGGGGTGCTCCATTTATTTTTGTTAAAAATAAAGATGAGTCTATGAGACTATGCATAGATTACAGACAGCTTAACAAGGTGACTATTAAGAACAAATATCCTTTACCAAGGATGGATGATCTGTTTGACCAGTTGTGTGGTGCAACAGTGTTCTCTAAGATTGATCTAAGGTCAAGATATTATCAGTTATGCATCAAGGAAAGTGACATACCTAAGTCAGCCTTTAGGATAAGGTATGGTCACTATGAGTTTGTAGTTATGTCATTTAGACTAACTAATGCACCAGTTGCATTCATGGAGTTGATGAATAGAATCTTTTGGCCATTCCTTGATCAGTTTGTAGTAGTTTTCATAAATGAAATTTTGATATACAGTAGAGATAGTCAACAACATGAACAACATCTTCGTCAAGCTTTGACCTTGTTGAGATAGCATAAGTTATATGCTAAGTTTAGCAAGTGTCAATTCTGGTTATCAGAAGTATATTTTCTTGGACACGTCATATCTGCTTCAGGTATTCATGTTGATCCTAAGAAAGTAGAGTCTGTTGTAGAGTGGGAACAACCTAAGACACCGACTGAGGTTCGTAGTTTTCTAGGCTTGATAGGATATTACATGAGTTTTATCAAAGACTTTACTCTATAGCATTACCCTTAACTAGGTTGATTAGGAAGGAAGTTCCTTTTGTCTGGAATGACAAGTGTCAGTATTCTTTCCAGTTTTTGAAAGAAAAGTTGACTAGTGCACATGTATTAGTTCTACCTGAGTAGGGAAAAGGATATTTTGTTTTCTATGACGCTTCTAAGAATGGTCTAGACTGTGTGTTGATGCAGAGTGATCATGTGGTTTCTTTTGCTTCTCAACAGCTCAAGAAACATGAGGAGATTTATCCGACACATGATCTAGAATTAGCCGCAGTGGTTCATGCGTTAAAAATCTGGAGGCATTATCTCTATGGGGAGATGTGTCAGATCTTCACAGATCATAAAAACTTAAAATACATTTTCTCTCAGCATGAGTTGAATATGAGACAACATCGCTGGATGGAGTTAATCAAGGACTACAATTGTACAATTGATTATCATCCAGGAAAAGCCAATGTAGTGGTTGATGCACTCAGTAGAAAATCCTCGTCTCCATTTACAGAAAATGCACAGTTGAATTCTTTAGTATGCTATAAACGGGATATGCTTGTCTCTTTGAGACAGATGAATGTGCAGTTAAAAGTATCTTTATATGTGGGGTTATTAGCTTAAATGTGTATGAAACCCACTCTGAAGGAACATATTAAAGAGGCACAACATGGTGATACTGTGATTCAGCAGATTAAGTCAGAGTTGGGCAGTGAGAAATGGGACAATTTTTATGAAATAGATGATGGGATAGTTTGTTACCATGGTAGGATGGTAGTTCCCGATAGTAATAACTTAAGAAAGTTAGTTATGGAGGAAGCCCACTCATCCATGTATGTAATGCATTCAGGGAGAACTAACTTAAAAGTTATGTATTGGTGGCCCGGTCTGAAGAAGTATGTAGTTAAGTTTGCTATGCAGTGTTCGGTGTGTCAGCAAGTTAAAGCAGAACACCAGAAGCCTGTAGGAACGTTACAACCCCTACATATACCTCATTGGAAATGGGATCATATGAAAATGAACTTTGTGGTTGGTCTGCCTAGGATAGCCAAAATTCATGATTCCATTTGGGTGATAGTTGATAGATTAACTAAGATAGCGCATTTTCTTCCTGTTAAAACAACCTGCACTGCAAATAAACTTACACAGATTTACATAGATGAGATAGTGTGATTGCACGGAGTTTTGGCTATAATTGTATCTGATAGAGGTCCCCGATTTACAAGTCATTTTTGGGAACGATTGCATAAAGCTTTGGGTACATAGTTGAAGTTTAGTACAACCTTTCATCCTTATACAGATGGACAATCTGAAAGAACCATACATATTTTGGAGGACTTTCTTAGAGCATGTGTTCTTCAGTTTGTGGGAAGTTGGGATTTACACTTGAGCTTGATTGAGTTTGCTTATAATAAAAGTTATGGGGCTAGTATTGATATGGCACCATATGAAGCATTATATGGTAGACGTTGTAGATCTCTGTTATGCTGGTTTGAAACCAGAGAATACCAACTTTTGGGTTCTGAGTTAGTACAACAAACAACTAAAAAGATTAAAGTTATACAGCAATAGTTGAAGGTTGCACAGAATAGACAGAAGTCTTATGATGATAAATGTCATAGACCTGTAGAATTCCAAGTTAGAGACAGAGTGTGTTCTCAGATTTGGGAAGAAGGGTAAGTTAGCCCCTAGATTTATGGGACCTTACCTAGTGATAGCATGAATAGGGAAAGTAGCTTATAGGTTGGAATTGCCACCTGAGCTACATAGACTACATTCAGTGTTTCATGTATCTATTCTGAGGAAGTGTCATCCCGATACAGAGATGGTGTAGAGGTTGAATTGAATGAAGATATATCCTATGCGGAAGGCCCTATGATGATTCTTGACAGAAGAGTCAAGAAGTTGAAGAAGAAAGACATAGTTCTTGTGAAAGTTCTTTGGCATCACCGTGGCATTGAGGAAGCCACATGAGAGTTAGAGGAAGAGATGAGGAGGAAGTACCCTTCTCTTTTCTCTTGAGATTTCGAGGACAAAATCCCTTTTTAGGGGTTGATAATTGTAACACCCATGACCTGGGTTATGGCCTAACCCTAGATGTTTTACTTAAGTAAGTTTCTTACAAACTTGTTCTTATCTTTTGAAAAGTAATTAAGTCCCTTTGTGAAGTTTATTTTCAAATTTGAGCTTATATGCAAACTATGTGTGCATTATATGATAATCTAAGTGAAAAGTGCAATTCACCCAAGAAGATGGGTTATACTGCAAATGTCACATGTTGAATGTATTCTAAGTGTTTTTAATATCATGAAAGAGAATATGATGCTAAGTGGTGGCTTGTGCAAAGCCTAAATTCTAAGTGAGAACTTATGTAAATAATGTTAAGTGCTTGGTATATCAATTGTGATACAATTTGTAATATATACAAAATATAGGGTTAATGTGTAAATTACCACCTCTAGATTGTTTTCACTTTTACCTAGTATTGTCTAGAGGATAGAGAAAGAAGGAGACAATATGTTGAATCATCCTAAAATGTTACTTTTAATAATAATGAAAAGGCCAAGAAAATGCATAAGTTGAAAATTATACACATGAGCATATCAAGTTGTGGACTTAGAAGGACGTCCCTATCGGCCATAGAGCTATAAGAAGAGTCTCCTATCGGCTTGTGTGTTTCATAATTTCCCATGACGGGCAAGGCACTTCAAAGAAGAAATATGAATCAACTAGCAACTTGTCTTGGAATGGATTAAGTTGAATATTATAATATAATATAGTTAGTGGAAGAAGACTTGTCCTAGAAGATAACTCAAGAGTCGACCCTTATCCCCTATATTATCCTTGGATTTTTATTTTTGCATGGAAAGATAATAATGACATGCATGCAAGTGTATGTGTCGACCTTGCATGGCTAGGTGGCATGAAGTAACTTAAGCTAATGACACCTCGTACACTCTTTTCCATAAAACCCAAGTATAAATAACTTGCCCTTCACTTGTTAGCAAGATCTTCAAATCTTGTTATCAACCTTCCCTCTTTTATCGTGCATACTCATTTGTGTCATCCATAGTGAAGAGAATTGAGTGGTGAATCTTGATATCGGCCAAGGATAAGGGATATCGGCCAAAGTAGGTCTTAGCAACCAAGTGAGGTGATATCGTCCATTTGGATTGGAGATATCGTGCAATAGATTGGAGATCAAGTCTTGGAGCTTGGAGAAGGGTCATCTTTAACCTTGGTATGTGTGGAGTTGAAGCTTGAAGATTGGAAGCTTTGAGAGGCGGGTTATATAACTTAAACCCATCAATATTATTATCTTTTCTTCAATATTATTCAATTTGTTGATTATTGTCAAAATTTGGATTTCCTTTGATCGGTTGATATCCTCATGAGTCCCAATAAGTAATTAGGACTGTTGTACATGATTTAGAATAGTAAGAAAATGATCTTAAGGTTTAAGATGATGGCATCATCATTTAACCACCCGATATGGGTTGAAGACTTTGAAAACCGATATGGAATCCGATATGGGGGTCTACCTGATATGAAGGTAGGTCATACTTTATAAAATAGATTCTATGAACAATATGGCAGATTCCTATCTATAACCTTGTACATGATACAAAGGTAAAGCAATACATTTGCCTGATATGGGCAAAACCCTAGATGAGGATATGGAAATCCGATATGTTGAGAAACCCTTTTCTTTTGAAAACTCGATACAACTTACTATGTTGAGATGAGTTGATAAGTAACTAAGTATTTAGCCTGTCGTGCAACTATAGAAGATGAATAGAACCATTGAAATGGTTAAGGACAAAAAAGAGGTTTGCCTAAGAGAGGTAAATCGATATGATGTCCAATACATATAACCTATTATGATAACCCAAGATGAAATCCGATATGGAAATCCAAGAGGAAAATCGATATGGAAATCCAAGAGGAAAATTGATATGGAAATCTAAGAGGAAAACTGATATGATGGAAACCTGATATGATGGAAAACTGATATGGAAGTCTAAATTGAAAATTGACATGACCAACTAAGGTAAAGAACCAATATAATATTATTTTATATGAGATATCGTGAGACCATATGGTATGCTCGATATGGAGTACTCTAGTACACGATATGAAAACCCAATACTCCTCTATACACGATATGAGGGTAGTGGTTTAATCCATACAAAATGTGAGGTTGACTTAAGATGAGAAAAGTTAAAGTGATACCTAACCCAACATGACTACACGATATGGTGTTAAGGGATATGCCTTAAACCCGATATGAGGATGTGGTTTCACCACATGATTAAAATGGATACTTCTTAAGATGATATATGTATCTTCAAATACAATAGAATAACATTATCAACCATGCTACCCGATATGGTAGACATGTTTTTATTTATTAAGCTTGCCTAAGTGATGAATATAATTAATGCAATATTGAGACATAGTAAGTTTAATCTGATTTAATAATGATAAGTTGGTAAACCTAAAAGAGGCAAACTAAGTAATCTACATCCTAGTGAGGATGAGATAGAAACTAAGATTGAGAAGATAATTATGTGATTAACATATAATAATACTCCTGATATGAGTGGAGTATGAGTTCAGACTTAATCTTTGCTAAAGAAATCTTGAAACCCTAATTGGTTGATTATAACCCTAATTCATTAGGGAGACTGTGTTCTTTAGTATTTCATGGTTATGACATGTGTTTGAAATTGTTCATAACATGATATATTAACCATGTAAGTACCTTAAGACAATCAGAATGGCTAAGTAAGAGTTATGATGTTATATGATACAGATTCAATGAGCTATGTGGACTATGTGGATAAATACCATGGTCTAATGACCTAGAGGTAATGATCATCTGCTAAGTGGTGACATGACTCAATGATGAATTAAGGGTTTGAATACCCAAGTAATGATGATGATAAGAGATTGAGATTCTAAGTGATCTATGTGTTTCAGTAAATATGAAAGTACCTGATAAATGCAATTATGCTTTTCCTTGTAGCAATTGATATAATTCTTGATTGTAACTTGATTGATGCTAAAAGATGCAGTAATGCACTTAATTAAGCAAGATGAATATTATCATGTAGTTTCCCAAATCATAGATCCATTCAGTGCCAGCATTTGTTGAATGGTGAAATGAGTTTTTACTCAGAACACATATTTTTGAATATGTGATAATATAAGGGTGCTCAGTGGACTCCCAAACTAAATAAGGGTGCTCAGTGGACTCCCCAAACACATCAGGTTGCTCAGTGTACTTCCTGACAAAAATCAAAATATGATCGCTCAGTGGTCATCCTGATAATCTGTGAAAGCTAAGTGGTCTTCTCCTGAAGAGAGTACATGCTACAACAGTAACTCTATAGAGAAGATGTTTCTATACCCCGGCATAGCTAATTACATCAGACACAAGATGTCATGCTAAACCTAAGTGTTCTCATACTGACCGAGAAAGGTGAGGTCTTGACAGTCGGCTCTGCCATTGACCTTGTATGGTACCGATTTCAACCTACCAGTGGTCGGTTGGAGTATGAGTGGTATATCTCAACTCCTCTGGGCATAAGTATGGATGTGAACATGTAATCAGTCGTGTAGTGTATTTGTTTAAGGATCGAATATGGAAAACCTTGGTTGATGCCTTATTACTTTCATACATATTAGTAGATAGATGTTATACATGTTCTTCATATTCCTTTAAAAGTAACTCATAGATATGTTATCAATATCTATGCTTTGCACTTAAAAATATATCTGCTAAACAATGGAACATCTTCTGTTCAGTTTTATATTATTTCATGTGATAATAATATTTTCGGCAGAGAGTTATATCTCTCACTGGGACAATAGTCTCACCCCGTGGGATCCATAGTTTTTAGGTGGACGTGGACGAGGGACTAGGAACTGGACTGCAGAAAAAGGATCATATCAACAGGGACAGTAGTGGTATCTCAGGTTGAGTACACTGTCTATCAAGGTTTTGTAAATAGAATTCTATGTGTCGTCTCTGTACTCTCAGGTCCTTGGGAAATAGTTCTTAGTGGTTTTTACGAATGACTTGAGATTTTGGTTTGCTTATCTCAAAGTTTTTATGTTTCCATTGTACATATTAGAATTAAAGCAATTGGTACTTGTTATCCTTGAGAAGAGACAAAATCCTAAATGTATAATATGAACCATATGTATATAAGGCTTTTATTCTTTATGTAAGTGTTTGTTGGAAAGAAGATCTATGTGCAAGATGGTTTTAATTTTTAGTGATTTTGTTAATTCGGTTGTTTATGATGATTCTGCGGTTTTATTGATGATGGCTTGATTTATAATCAGGTTGTCATGGTCATGCTTGTTATTTTATCTCAATCTCGAATTTCCTTCATCAACATCTTCCATTCCTCATGTGCTACCTTGTGTGACTCATGGTATCTTATGATATGCTTCTTCTCTGGTAATATATAGGGTTTGACAGATAGTTCAACCTCAATATCTTGCTAGCACCATGAGATATGACTGGAGTTATTCCGATGTGTCTAAATCTAGGAGGAAATCCACTAATAAAGTTTGTGAATAGGAATGGTAATGTATTCATGCCTCTAGGCTCAACTTTCTACAATTAGTTTAATATTTTCCCATTACATGTCATAGTTTTGTGCTTGATACTTTGTTATACATAAACTTTGTTTGCATTAGTAAGCCATTTCTAAATCCTTCAACAAGAGTAACTTGTACACAAAATACACAACACCTCTACACCACAAGAACATGAAAAATAAACTTATCATGCATCGCAAGGATAATTTTAAAAATAAAAAGAATAATATTACCCATCTAAAAATATATATTACCAAAGAGAACATTATTTGTTGTTATTATATAAAATATAGGAGAAATAATATGGAACTTGATGTGTATTTCATCTTCTCTACCTGTCTATGATCCCAGGCAAAACTAAAACAATCTATAAGATATAAAGAAAATAATGAGGAACCATGCAATGTGTATATGTTGTTGGCATTTTGGAAACTCATGTTTGTATTGTGTGATATTTTTTGTTATATTCTATTTAAATTATACTTTTATCCGAATACAAAAGTCAGAATCTAATTTGTTGGTTAACACATGAAGTAATTTTATGAACATGGTGGATTCTATGTGAAATGATGAACCTAGTAAAAATATATATTATCGATAACATTATACATTAATTTCTTTTTATGTATTATATCTTACCTTAGATAGCTTATTGTGTGTTTTCTTTATTCTTTATGTATCAAATTCATTACTATTAAAGTATTTTTCTAACTCGTGATGATAAGGAATGGGTACAAATGCTAGGCTATTTTTAAGGTAAGAAAATAAATAAATAATGGATCATCATATAAAACTAGATCACCAAAGATATCTAATTTTATGGGTTATGGGTCAAGTTTGGTCTAGAAAGTCTTTGGAAAATCCTATATTAGTTCATCATAATCTTGGTGACTAGCTACCCAGTATTATGGGAGTTGACTAACCATTTGTATTATATTTTTGTTATATTGTATATGGGATAATTATATATATTTGTACTATTTCTCTTCTAATAAAATATAAATGCACCATATTATATAAACTTATAAATTCAAGTTTACATATTATCAAAGATAATGTTGAGCATAAAATAGTAGGGCTCTAGTTGTGTCATGTTGGTAACCCGGTTTGACTCGACTAGCCCCAAAGTAAATATGGGAGATGAAGAAACCTATTTTATTCACTATATACTAGTATATTATTTCATGATACTACCATAGAAAACTTTTAGTTTCAATAATATTTTGGAATCAAATTCAAAAAAACAAATTTATTGGAGAAAGTTAGAAAAGTTAATCTTCCTTTAAGTTTCAAGTTTTAGATACTAAACACTATAGATTTTAGTCTAAACCTATCACAATTCGACACATTTTACTGTCAAGTTTTGTATGGATCAAGTACGGTATAGAATATTACCAAATCACTAATCATAACCTAGTTTTGGTATTAGGGCTAGAATAGACCATGGACACATCCAATGATCTCAAAGAATTAATATGTTGAGATATGATCAAATTTCAATGTGATTTAAGTAAAGTTGAATTATAGTTCTAACAATTTTAGAATTTATATATAGCATGTGTTATGTTATTAATGAGAAGATAACCATGAGTGGATATGTTCATTGGAAGTGTATGTTATTTCAAGATGCATCATGTGTTGGTTTAGCTAAATGTGTTGTTCTAATAGCACTAGAAACATCTAGTTGTGAGCATTAGCCATTTTTTTACGAACATGGGATACATTTGTAATTGCAAATGCATCCCTAAGTGTGTGTTTACATGGTATCCAATATGGGTGCAAACAGAGACTATACATTATCTGGTCAGCCTCAACACTGGACCAATGTGTTCATATTGATAAATTGCATAATTTTAGTTTTCAAATCACATATTATTTTTCATTTTTGATTTACATCATTTTATAAGGAAATATGTTTGTACTATGAGGAACCCTAAGTAGAACTCAAAGTCTGTTAGAATTAGTAAGTTATGTCATATATGGGCTAGATTTTGTAGGCCCATATAGAGTCAAGTTGGGTCTAGAAGCCTCTAGACTCATGTCAAACCTCTCCTATATAAAGGATATGAGTCTCTCTTGTATCCATAATATTATCTATCACCATCATATTATCATCACACAATCAATATTTTCTACATGGTGTTAGCACATGGATACTAACCCTAGAGATAAAACAATGAGTCTCCACCCACATGTGAAGGTAATCGTCATGGTTGGCTGCCTGTAGGGCCATCTCCATCACCCTATCTATAGGGTAATCTCCATTGTCCTCTCTCTCTCTTAAGGGTTGTCATCATCTCCATCCCCCTCTCTATCTAAAGGGTTGTTCCCATCATCTCCAACTCTGAATTTTACAAGTATCATCTTCCTTATCTAGCATCCACCATGAATCCATCTTTTTTTCCATATGTAGACCCATGAATTTTCCTTCCATCTTCCCCAAGAACAAAGTCTAGATTCAACTATCATCCTTCTTGGATCATCGTCAATCAAGATCTAGCCGCAAAGACAAGTGGAAGTTCTCTCTAAAAGCAGCAAACCCATGGTGATCTTTTCCATGGTGGAAGTCATCTCCAGCATCTAATGTTGTATCAATCTATTCTATCTTAAAAATTGTCCATGGATATAGGGAACAAGGCATCCGAAATTTATACACCAGTCTTGGCTGAATCGACAAGTCAAAAGTCCAGAAAACTTCCCTGATGGTAGGTTAGACAATGTGCAAGTAAGTTACACAACATGTAATTTGATTCAGAACGGAACTGTTTGTCAACATGGTGTGTAAGTCAGTTACACAGTGTGCCAATATGCTTTTTCTATGGTCAACACAGTGTGTCATTGAGAAACATAAAGTCTCAGTGGCAATCTATTCATCATCTTCAAGAATTGACTTCGACAATTAACACGTTGTGTCGTTGTCCAACATGGTGTGTCACCATTAGGGTTTGAAATTTAATCGACAATGGTGGTGGCAACATGGCTTGTCATATGTCCAACACAATGTGTCATAGGTCAAAATATCCCATGAAAATATAAACGGATCTATTGTTGACCTAGTCCACTTTAGGTCACAAAAAGATCCATTTATTTTTTTCTCTAGATCTTGTAATCGGGTGACATACTACATCAAATATGGTTATCGATTCATCTAATGCAGCTTTCTCACCAAGTCAATGTTTCTAAAGCACCATCATGAAGTCCTAACATGTGTGATGTAGTTTTCTCTCAGGCACAAGACTAACCTCTCTCATGTGTAAGGATTCATTCCTTTCAAGCACAAAGTCAGGCTTTCTTAAGCATGAGGTTAAGTTCTCTCAAGCCTGTTGAGAACTCTAATACACTTTTTTTTTCAACAATATCAAGAAAGTCCTTCTCCAGTCATTTATTCCCTCTTCACCACATATCCCTAAAGTCACAGGGAATTTTCTCTCCAAATATGTCCACCCCAACCACTTGCATCATATTTTCATGGTTAGTGTCGTGGGGGAGAGTAGAAGAGATGAGAAGAGCAGGATTAGGAGAAGAATTGAGGTGTAGAGTTCAGGGCTTAGATGATAAAAGAGGAAGATGACCATTGTCCACATGGAATTTTGTGTGCTTAACGTTTTTTTTCATATCTCATTCTCCAGTTCAAGGTCAATGACCATCCTCTCCATCAAATTTTGAGCTGCCAAGCATTGATCTATCTTCTCAGATCAATTGGATGTTAATGGTGCTCTACATGAAGTGAATATGTTTCTTCATCGTCATGTCTTGGTGATTCTACTCTTGCAACACTTAAGTCTTATAGCATTGGAGCATCTTGGATTAATTTCTCTTTGGTTGTGTGTCAGTCTAACACACTTGTCTCTTACAAAAGATCATTTTGGCTACATAAGTAATGTTTCCTCCTTGTTAGTATGTGCCCCGTCAAGCATGTTGATGTTTTTCTGTGCCCAATCATGTAAGTTGATGATCATTTGTGCCCCGTCAAGCACAATGATGTTCATATGTGCGCAGTCAAGCACACTAATGTTCGTTTGTGCCCATCAAGTATGTTGATGTTTTGATGCTTGATACTTTGCTATACATGTAATAGTTTTGATGCTTAATACTTTGCTATACAAAAACGTTGTCTCCATTAGTAAGCCATTTCTAAATCCTTCAACAAGAGTAACTTGTATACAAAATACACAACACCTCTACACCACAAGAACATGAAACATAAACTTATCATACATTGCAAGGATAATTTGAAAATAAAAAGAATAATATTACCCATCTAAAAATAAATATGACCAAAGAGAACATCATTTTTTGTTATTATATAGATATAGGAAAAATAATATGGAACTTGATGTGTATTTCATCTTCTCTGCCAGTCTGTGAGCCCAGGAAAAACTATAACAATCTACAAGATATAAAAGAAAATAATTAGGAACCATGCAATGTGTATATGTTGTTGGCATTTTGGAAACTCATGTTTGTATTGTGTGATATTTTGTGTTATATTCTATTTAATTATACTTTTATCCTAATACAAAAATCAGAATCTAACTTGTTGGTTAACACATGAAGTAATTTTATGAACCTGGTGAATTTTTAGTGAAATGATGAACCTAGTAAAAATATATATTATCAATAACATTATATATTAATTTCTATTTATGTATTGTATCTCACCTTAGATATATTATTCTGTGTTTTCTTTATTCTTTATGTATCAAATTCATTACTATTGAAGTATTTTCCTAACTTGTGATAATAAGGAATGGGTACAAATGCTAGGCTATTTTTAAGATAAGAAAGTTAAAGAAATAATTTATCACCATATAAAACTAGATCACCACAAATATCTAATTTTGATGGGTTCTGGGTCATGTTTGGCCTAGAAAGTCTTTAGAAAATCCTATATTAGTTCATCATAATCTTGGTGACTAGCTACCCAGTATTATGGGAGTTGACTAACCATTTGTATTATATTTGATATATGGGATAATTATATATATTTGTACTATTTCTCTTCTAATAAAATATAAATGCACAATATTATATACACTTATAAAGTCAAGTTTACATATTATCAAAGAAATTGTTGAGCATAAAATGGTAGGGCTCTAGTTGCGCCATGTTGGTATCCAGACTGACTCGACTATCCCCAAAGAGAATATGGGAGATGAAGAAACCTATTTTATTCACTAGATAGTAGTATATTAGTTCATGATATTATCATAGAAAACTTTTTGTTTCAATAATAATTTGGAATCCAAATCAAAAGAACAAATTTATTGGAGAAATTTATAAACGTTATCTTCCTTTAAGTTCCAAGTTTTAGATACCATACACTATAGACTTTAGTCTAAACCTATTACAATTCAACACATTTTACTGTCAAGTTTTGTATGGATCAAGTATGGTATAGAATATTACCAAATCATTAATCATAACCTAGTTTTGATATTAGGGCTAGAATAGACCATGGACACGTCCCATGATCTCAAAGAATTAATATGTTGAGATATGATCATATTTCAATGTGATTTAAGTAAAATTGAATTATAGTTCTAACAATTGTAGAATTTAGATATAGAATGTGTTATGTTATTAATGAGAAGATAACCATGACTGGATATGTTCATTGGAAGATGTAGGTTATTTCAAGATGCATCATGTGTTGGTTTAGCTAAATGTGTTGTGCCAATAGCACTAGGAACATCTAGTTGTGAGCATTAGCCATTTTTTTACGAACATTGGATACATTTGTAATTGCAAATGCATCCCTAAGTGTGTGTTTACATGGTGTCCAATATGGGTGCAAACATAGACTATACATTATCTGGTCATCCTCAACATTGGACCAATGTGTTCATATTGCTAAATTGCAGAATTTTAGTTTTTAAATCACATATTATTTTTCTTTGTGGATTTACATTGTTTTATAAGGAAATATGTTTGTAATATGAGGAACCCTAAGCACAACTCAAAGTCTGTTAGAATTAGTAAGTTATGTCATATATGGGCTAGAGTCTATAGGCCCATATAGAGTCAAGTTGGTTCTAGAAGCCTCTAGACTCGTGTCAACCCTCTCCTATATAAAGAAGATGAGTCTCTCTTATATCCATCATATTATCTTCACCATTATATTATCATCACACAATCAATATTTTCTACATGGTGTCAGCGCATGGATACTAACCCTAGAGAGAAAGCAACGAGTCTCCACCCATAGGTGGAGGTAGCTGTCATAGTTGGTTGTCAGTAGGGCCATCTCCATCACCCTCTCTATATGGTAATCTCCATTGTCCTCTCTCTCTCTTAAGGGTTGTAATCATCTCCATCCCCCTCTCTATCTAAAGGGTTGTTTCCATCATATCCAACTCCAAATCTAATAAGTATCATCTTCATTATCTAGCATCCACCATGAATCCATCTTTTTTCTTCGAGATGTAGACCCATGAATTTTCCTTCCGTCTTCCCCAAGAACAAAGTCTAGATTCAACTATCATCCTTCTTGGATCATCGTCAATCAAGATCTAGTTGCAAAGACAAGTGGAAGCTCTCTCTAATAGCAGCAACCCCATGGTGATCTTTTTCATGGTGGAAGTCATCTCCAGCATCTAATGTTGTATCAATCTATTCTAATTTTAAAAAATTCCATGGGGATAGGGCACAAGTCATCCGACATTTATAGACAAGTCTTAACTGAATCGACAAGTCAAAAGTCTAGAAAACTTCCCTGACGGTAGGTTAGACAATGTGCAAGTAAGTTACACAACGTGTAATTCGATTCAGAATGGAACTATCCGTCAACATGGTGTGTAAGTCAATTACACAGTGTGTCAATAGGCTTTTTCTATGGTCAACACGGTGTGTCATTGACCAACACAAAGTCTCAGTGGTAGTTTGTTCGACATCTTCAAGAATCGACTTCGACAATTAACACGTTGTGTCATTGTCCAACATGGTGTCTCACCATTAGGGTTTGCAATTTAATTGACAACAGTGGCGGAAAAACGGCTTGTCATATGTCCAACACGATGTGTCATAGGTCAGAAGCTCCCATGAATAGATAATAGGATCTATTGTTGACCTAGTCCATTTTAGGCCACAAAAAGATCCATTTATTTTCTTCTCTAGATCTTGTAATCGGGTGACATACTACATCAAATATGGTTATCGATTCATCCAATATAGCTTCCTCACCAAGTCAACGTTTCTAAAGAACCATCATGAAGTCCTAATATGTGTGATGTAGTTTTCTCTCAGGCATGAGACTAACCTCTCTCATGTGCAACAATTCATTCATTTCAAGCACAAAGTCAGGCCTTCTTAAGCATGAGGTCGATTGCTCTCAAGCTTGTTGAGAAGTCCTACACACATTTTTTCCAACAATATCAAGAAAATCATTCTCTAGTCATGTATTCCCTCTTTGCCCCCATATCCCTAAAGTCACAGGGAATTCTCTCTCCATCTTTGTCCACCCCAACCACTTGCGTCATCTTTTCATGGTTGGTGTCGTGGGGAGAGTATAAGAGATGAGAAGAGGAGGATGAAGAGAAGAATTGAGGTGTAGCATTTAGAGCTTAGATGAGAAAAGAGGAAGATGATCATTGTCGACATATGGAGTTTTGTGTGCTTAACATTTTTTCCAAATTTCATTTTCCAGTTCAAGGCCAATGACCATCCTCTCCATCAAATTTTTAGTTGCCTAGCATTAATCTATCTTCTCAGATCAATTGGATGTGAATGGTGCTCTACATCAAGTGAATATATTTCTTCATCGTCATGTCTTGTTGATTCTACTCTGGCAACACTTAAATTTTCTAGCATTAGAGCATCTTGGATTAATTTCTCTTGGTTGTGTGTTGGTCTGACACACTTGTCTCTTACAGAAGATCATTCAATCGGCTACATCAGCAATGCTTCCTTCTTGTTAGTCTGTGCCCAGTCAAGCATGTTGATGTTTGTCTGTGCCCAATCATGTGCGTTGATGATTGTTTGTGTCCCATCAAGCACGTTGATGTTTGTATGTGTCCATTCAAGCACATTAATCTTCGTTTGTGCCCATCAAGTATGTTGACGTTTGTTTGTTCCCCACCCATCACGTTGATGTTCGTATGTGCCCTATTTAGCACGTCGACCATCTGATACAGTCTAGTCTTCCTGTGGCACATATACTAGAAACTACGTTAACGACAACAATTGAGTTGGTGACTCATATGGTCTTCACATGTTCCTTCAGAATACTCTAAGATACAAGATCCAACCTAGTCAAAGCTCCAAATGTCTCAAACATTTGATGTTTGTATCAATCTCTCCCAACGATTTGGTGTTTAGCAATCTCAAGGGAAGTTTCAGAGTAAAAGATGCCAAAGTACAAGGGAGAGAACATGCCATGCTAAGTCAAATGATATCATGTTATAGTCATAATTGTTTTCTATGTCTTATTTGTGTCTTTTATCCAAGGTGGACTTGTGATTCTCCCATGCTCCAGCTTGTGGTGGTGTGTTAGAAATAATAAGGCATATCATGTATGGGCTAGAGTCTGTAGGCCCTATAGAGTCAAGTGAGGTCCAGAAGTTTCTAGAGTCATGTCTACCCTCTCTTATATAAAGGAGAGGAGTATCTCTTGTATTCATCATATTGTCTATCACATCATTTTATTATCATCACACGATTAATATCTCTACAAAGTCAAAAAGATATAAATGACACTAGAAGCATATAGCCGCAAAACTTGTATTTCCCTACATTGGAACATTTTAGTTACGAGTCGGGCTAACTTGAGTGAATGGAAGCATTGATGTATGAGGGAAGACATGTGAAGAGGTGGGGGAAGCTTACAAGGTTACACTGGAACCAAATTTTTAGATTTTACGACGGACATACAAAGATACCCCCAATGAAGACACCAAACATTAGCTGGAGAGATAACAAGATACTTTGGTGAGGGAAATGTGTTCTTACTAAAATTCTCCCTTGCAAAATGAGGGTCCCCATGATGCAACCCAATGCCTCTGTGATGCAAGATGTGGTTATGTGGGTGTCAACCACAACATAAATGCCAACCCAAACTTTGAACACACAACACGAGACCAAGACGGCACCACGAGGCCTTCATAGTTGCACATAGCTTTGTTTTATAGTTGGAAGTTTTAGGGGACACCTTTGTGGCCTAAATCGATCCCATATTGGGTATGGGAATTGTTTTACACCGCTGCAATAGAAAAACCGTTACCCTCCATCCGCCAAAGTTGTTGAGAGAACAGGACAATGAGGTTTGTAGTAAGACTCAAACCGCATTTGTAGATGGTTGGTCGAGCTTTATAATGATGTGGAGAATGTCATTAAGTGGATACTCATGGTTATAAACGGATATTGGTGGAGGCCATAAGGTTGTCCCTTCCTTCACAGTGAGGAACCGCAGAAGTCACATTATTCATTGGGGTGAAGCATTCGATATCTGATGACCTCATGTCTTAGTTGGTACTGGATCTTGATGGGTATAGCCGGTCAAGAATGTAAAAGAAAATGCAAAGCTTAGTATACCCATTTGTGATCCCTTCATCATGTTAGACAACTAGATCAATTTTATAATCGGTTCTTTCAGCTTGGATCAGGTCCAGCTATCATCCCTAGTTCCAACACTTACAAATGTTGATGACAATACTCTAATTAATGTATATTTGGTAGTTTTGTATGTTCGAGTCTTGTGCTGATGGTAGACTCCTTAGACCCCTACCGAGATGGCTGAACTGTTGGGGATAATAACTTATGGGATGACTCGAGCAAACTAATTCCAAATCAAGATAACTATGACTGAGCCATGCCTGCTAACAGGGCATAAACATTATCGCTAGAGATGTTTCTTTTGACATCTCGCCACATGCAAAATAGCACGCTCAAGAGAGCATCACTAACCACAACGCTTATGACCAAGAGCATCATGGTGGTCATAGCATTCCAAAACGTCGGGGAATGAGAGAACCAAGAAAAAGAGTTTATCTTCCGTATATCCCAGATTTGGATCAACAGATAGCATGCTTCGGGGCAGATTCGGATTATCACATAGCATGCTTTAGCCGCACCATGACCACAGACGGGCTATTCTGGGAGCAAAGCGGGCCCCGCTTCACCCTAACATGAGGCTGCACGGCTTCCTCCTCAGATAGGCTCCCTCGTTACGTGGCTCGGCCCAATTGGCGCCATACCCCGGGGTGCCTCCACGTCCAAACCATCCGGATAACCCAAATCCACCTCGTGCTCGCCTCGGTGTGCCGTCGTCAAGTCCGACGAGTTTAGCAGCCTCGCGCCAGCCACGACGCAGGGGAAGAGCCCGCCAGCCAATCAGCCATGGCACCACCCGCCACCGCGCTGACTTCCTCATCCCACCCGTTCCGTCTGACCACAACAACGCCGAGATCCCGTACCACTAAGCTCAAGAAGCGCCAGCTCCTCGTCATCCACGCCGCAAAGCAGGACCCGCAGGGGAAGTCCAAACCTACTCCCCCGTCGCTCAACTTCCGTCTCGGCCGCAAGAACGGCGCGACGTCCCAGAGTGCCGCTGAGTCCGACGAGGACAAAAAGTCCAACAAACCCAGCTTCCCGTTCACCATCAACTTCAACGGCGCTGTCGCGGGTAACGGAAGCGCGATCCCAAACCCGCTGGCCCCTGTCCTGTTCTCCGCCCCACGCCGCAAGGACCCAAACACGGTCTTCGTCTCCAGCGCCGCTGGCCAGTCCGGCGCACGCACCGCCCTGGCACTGCTGAAATCCGGCTTCACCGTCCGCGCCGGCGTGCCGGACCTCGGGGCAGCGCAGGACCTAGCAAGGCTGGCTTCTCAGTACCGCATCATCACGCCCGAACAGTCCCGGCGGCTCAACGCTGTTGAATCTCCTGCGGGAGCCAGCGCCGAGGCGATTGCTAAGGCCATAGGAGGAGCTACCAAGGTGGTCGTCACGATTGGACCAGGGGAGGACGGACCAGAGGGGGAGATCACGGCCGAAGACGCGCTCAATGTCGTCAAAGCGGCGGGGCTCGCCGGCGTACGGCACGTTGTGGTGGTCTACGATACTGCACGGGGCGCAGTTGCGGGAAATGCATCCACTGGGAATGTGATCGACGGGTTCAAGTCCTTCTTCGCCAACTTGAGTGGGCTCTTTGCCAAGGCACAGCCACTGACGCTGGCGGAGTTCCTCACCAGTGTGGTGGAGGAGACGGAGGTCGCGTACACTCTCATCAAGGCGCCCCTTGCCGATGACTACCTCCTCGAAAGCTCTAGTGGCGGATTGGTTGTTGCTGCCGAAAGGAGCGCTAGCACTACTGCTGGCAGCGGCGGCACTGTCATCGCAGAGAGCCTCAATGTAACGTAATAATATCGCTAGAAATTTGCACCTTCTGCCTGACTTTCGTTTTGCCTTTGATCTAGAAATTTGCACCTTTTGCCCGACTTTCGTTTTGCCTTTGGTCAATTCGCAGGGTCTTACGTGCTTCAATACTCATTCTGCGGCTTCTTTGATCTGCAGGTGACCAAATCGCAGATCGCCGCATTGGTGGCCGACGTCTTCAGGAATACCGAGGTGACCGAGAACAAGGTACTACTATTCCCTACATACACACTTCCATTTTGAACCAGTTTGAATCTGAAGTGTATTTTATTCATAATCAACATTTGAACCAAACTAAAACAGTCCATCGGCTACAATACGTCGTGAACATCAGCAAACAAACTATCCCAATATCAATTGGCTCCGACACGTGTAGTTGATTGGAGAAAATTCTGGCATGCCCCGTTTAGAGAGTTACGATAGTATGCTGTTCTCCCCAGTGCAATAGATTCTGTAACCAAGTACGTTTCCATTCATTAGAGTAGTTTACATTGTATGAAAAATACAATCACTAAAACACACAGATAAAGACTGTAATTATATGCAACGTTTGGCAAGGACATTGTATAGAGAATGCTTGTCGTGCCAATTGCTCTTTATTTTCAAGATATAGTTCATGAAACATTCAATCTTGGAGGAATTGCATTGACTGCCAATTACACCGAGTAATGCTCCTAACACATTATAACTCTTTTGCACTATCCCAGCTATTTTTCATAGACATCATAAAACTAACAGATTTGGAGGAATTACATTATGTGCCAATTAAAAGGATTATGTAGCACCATGCCAACTGTTTTCCGGAAGATAGATCTTGAAACTAACAAGCTTGGAGGAATTTCCCATTACAACAAAACAGAAATATATAATGTTGCTACCACACATTGTGGCTCATTTGTACGAACCCACAATCCTCAGATTGTTGAAGTTTCTGGAATTCTTGTAAAGCTCCTGTCACACATTATGACTCATTTCCACAAACCACAATTCGCAGGTTGTTGAAGTTTCTGCAAGCGCATCTGCAACGTCAAAGACTGTTGAAGAACTCTTTGGGTAAGAACTTTGCGCATAGATCAACTAATATCCTGGAATTATAAATAAGAAAAGCAGAATCCTTTTTAGCTTTAAACACATCGAACATTCTCTAAGTCTCAAACAAATATGAACAGTTGGTATTATATCACCATGCATTAACTTGACTACATCATTTCTTTGCACATACAAGCAGTGATATCATAGTGGACCTGTACCATGACCATAGATTGCAATTGATTTTTCAGGTCAATCCCAGAAGATGGTAGACGAGAGGCATATAGGGATGCATTGGCAAAGGCCAAGGCGGAAGAACAGGCCTTGATAGCCTCACAAAAGGCTCAAGAAGCATCTGAGGCAGTTAAGAAGCTAGAGGAGGGGGTGCAAAAGTTATCTGAGCAAAAAGCCACTGCCGCTACACTTGCAGAGGAGGCTCAACAAAGAGCAGCTGCAGCAGGCGCCTCTCTAGAGGGTATATTCAACAAGGCGAAGAAGGGTTTGGGAGAAGACCTCTCCTGGGACAAACTAAGCACACAACTAAGAGCGGTAGCAACCTTAAACAAAGAAGAAGAGGATGAAACTAAGGTGCAGGTTGCTACAATAAGAGGGCAAGCCAAGGCCAGGACTCTGACACCACAAAAGGCAGTAGTCAAACAGCCTCCAAAACCAAAGGCAAAGCCACAGCCAGAGACAAGGGAAGTAAGAAAGGTGTTTGGCGGTCTTTTCCAGCAGGAGACCATTTACATGGATGATTAAGAAGTTAGCATATGAGCGGCAACACCTTCTTGCCCCTAGTGAGCAAGAGAAATCAGTGAATGATATTGTTAATGTGTTTTTGTTTCTTCTTTCCCCACCTCATCCTCGACACTGTCGGTACCACTGTACTCTTATTCTTCTTCTGCTTGTACTTTTGTTGTAAAAGTCTTACATAGTTGTCAGGAAAGACTTTGAGCAGTTTCAAATAGCAGAGGCTCATTGTTCACTATATCAGTAAACAGCACCCAACTTCATTCTTATATTGGAGTATTTCTAGGCATTCATATGTACAATGATACTACACAAGAACTCAAGCTACTTCTAATTGAATGTTCACATTGTCAATTTCACTATCTTGTTACTTTTCTTTTACTGGTACTTTTTTTGTTGGTCTTACATGGTTATCTAAAACGACTTTGAGAAATTTTCAAACAACAGAAGGAAAACTCTTCCCTTATTTGCTATTTTGGTAAAGAGACCAACTTTGTTCTTATATTGGAGTACTTGATATGTACAATAATACAACTTCAAACTGTTTATATGTGGAAGATTACAGGCCCCAGTACAGCCTTCACAAGAAAAGAGCTACCATAGCATGAGCTCAAACTGACCAAGGACCAGTTACTTTGTTAATGGGAGAGAATTCTGGCATGCCCTGTTAAGAGAGCTACGATAGTATGCCGTTCGCCTAGTGCATTAGATGATATGGCTATGTACATTACCATTCATTAAAGCACTTGAGTAGTTTACACTAATAGAAAATACAATCACTAAAACACATGGATGAAGGCTAGCTATAATATGAAACGTTTGGCAGGGACATTGTATAGATAATGCTCGCCATGCCAATTGTTCTTTGTTTTCCAGAGATAGTAGTTCAAGAAGCATACAATATTGGAGGAATTACATGGACTGTCAATTACAGGAATTGAGTAATGCTCCTATCACGTTATTATAACTCGTTCGCACCATCCCAGCTGTTTTTTAGATACATATCATGAAACTAACAGAATTAGAGAAATTATATTAGATGTGCCAATTAGGAGAATTATTATTTTTTTTGGAAATTTTGGGTAAAAATATTCCAAAACCCCTAAGGGGACAAAGTTACAAACCACACCCAAACGTGTGATTACATCACTCTAGGAAATTGGTTACAAGAGCTCCCAATTCCTAGCTATAAGAGGTGGGACATCAAGACTAGTATTGAAATTGAAATGGAGCATCCTAATCTCGCATGCAAGCTGATTGAAGACTTCAATGAAGTCCGATGAGCCTCCATTATGCAGTCTTTTATTGCATTCAGTCCATATCATATGGACAGCACCAGTGATCGCCCACAGCTCAATAGTTCTGATGTGCTTAGACCTTAGGCCAAGGTCCGATAGGCATGTGTGGAGAGAGTAAGAGGATCTAATATTTAGCTTTAACTGAGCTCGGCCCCAAATATATCTTCAAAATTTACAGCTATCAAATAGATGACTAACGGAATCCGTTCCCAGCTGACATAGGAAACAAACTGGAACTGGAGAATCATTCCAAGTACTAATCCTTTCAAAGGTTGGAAGGACATTCTTGAGCGCCCTGAATGTCGTGTAACTCTATCTAGGATAATATTTAGAGAGCCATAGGTTCTCGAAAGCTTTGTCACAGGGAAGCTTCTGGCGTACATTATCCCATAAGATACTATCAGCCACATTGGAGTAGGAAGGCCATAAGAGTGGCATTCGTCTGAGGCAGGTAGAAGCAGCCGTAGCTCGGGTGGTGGATAGTGCCACACCATATCTTCTGGTCATCCATGTGCTCCAGATGCTTTGGGAATGAAGAAGTTTCTTGATGCGGCGTAGGGTGTAGTAGTCGGCAAGCTCGTCCAACCTCTTGAGACCAAGACCACCTTCATTGGTAGGGAAGGCTAACCTTGACCAGCTGGTAGGATGCAAGGAGCTACCTCATAAGAAGTCAGACATCAGGATTTCCATACGTCTAAGAACAGAAAATGGAATTTCACCCATTCTCATCCAGTAACCAATCAGGCCCATTGCACAATGTTTGATTAATATAAGACGACCAGCCATAGAAATTTTGGAGCCCGGCCATTTTTGGATCATATCTCTCAGCTTACCCAAACATTCATGGAAGTGGCGTCTTCTGAGGTTACCACCGGAACCAATTAGGAGAATTCCCTTGCACCATGCCGACTGTTTTCCAGAAGATAGATCACAAAACTAACAAGCTCAAAGAAATTACCCATTACAACAAAACAGAAAAATACATAGTCTCTATCACATTTGGCTCATTTGTACAAACCCACAATCCTCAGGTTGTTGAAGTTTCTGGAATTCTTCTGACGCTCCTGTCACATATTATGACTCACTTCTACAAACCCCCAAGTCACAGGTTGTCGAACTTTCTGCAAGTGCATCTGTGACGTCAAAGACCGTTGAAGAACTCTTTGGGTAAGAATTATGTGCACATATCAACCAATTACCTGAAGTGGGAAAGAAAACAAGTTCCCTTTGACCTCGGACAAATGAATAATTCTCAAATTAAAAACAATCATGGACAAATGTTAACAACTTGCTATGCATCAACTAAAGCAAGCCCTTATTTTCTTGTGCATAGAAACACTGATACCGCAGTGGTTTTGTACCGTGACCAGAAAATCTGCAATTTCTTCTTCAGGTCAATACCAGAAGATGGTAGAAGGGGGGCATATAGGGATGCACTAGCAAAGGCAAGGCCGAGGAACAGGCCTTGATAGCTGCACAAAGGCTGAAGAAGCATCCAAGGCAGCTAAGAAGCTAGAGAAGGAGGTAAACAAGTTGTCAGAACAAGAAGCCACTGTCACTAAACTTGCAGAGGAGGCTCAACAAAGAGCAGTCTCGGCAGGTGCCTCTTTCGAGGGAATACTCAACAAGGCAAAGGGTTTAGGAGAAGACTTCTCGTGGGACAAACTAAGCACACAACTAAGAGCGGTAGCAACTCTAAACAAAGAAGAAGAGGATGAACCTAAGGTGTAGGTTGCTACAATAAAAGGGCAAGCCAAGGCCTCCACTCTGACACCACAGAAGGCCGTGGTCAAACAACATCCAAAACCAAAGACGAAGCCACAGCCAGAGACAAGGGAAGTAAGAAAGGTGTTTGGCGGCCTTTTCCAGCAGGAGACCATCTACATGGATGATTAAGAAGCTAGCTTATGAGCAGCACACATCTCCTTGCCCATGGTGAACAAGAGAAATCAATGAATGGCATTGTTAATTTGCTTTTGTTTCTTCTTTCCCCACCTCATCCTCGACACACCGCTGTATTCTTATTCCACTTCTACTTGTACCTTTGTAAAAGTTGTCAGAAAAGACTTTGGGAGCAGTTTCAAATAGCAGAGGCTCATTGTTCACTATATCAGCAAACAGCACCCAGCTTCATTCTTATATTGGAGTATTTCTAGGTGTTCATATGTACAATGATAAATTGATAATACATAGGGACTTCAAGCTACTTCTAATTGAAGGTCTACATTGTCAATTTCACTGTTTTGTTACTTTTCTTCTAGTATTTTTGTTATTAAAGTCTTACTCATCAGATATGGCTTTGAGAAGTTCTAAAACAACGGATGGAAAACTGTTCCCCATTATTCCCTATTTCAATAAACAACATGCAACTTTGTTCTTGTATTGGAGTACTTGATATATACAATGATATAATCTTAAAATTGTTTGTATGTGAAAGTTTACAGGCCTACTACAGCCTCCACAAAAAGAGGAGAAAAACAACAAACAAGATGATTACCTTAAAAAAATTGGTCAATTAAAAACAATGATAAGAGGTAAATCACACAGGCTGCACGCTCTTTTTTTTTTCAAATCTATGCAAATCTTGAACATCTTTTAAAACAATTTCCCTCATGTGTTTAAATTGTTTTGTACATTCCAAAAGTAGGTTCACGAGGTGAGGCACTGCCATTATGGTGCGAGTTGAGCAACAGGGTTGCTGGATGAGGAAAATCAAAAAGAAGTTCAAGAACTAGTGAGCCCAGCTCCTCAGCTAACAGCCTTTGATGGATGTTCATCCTACATTTTTCCTGATGTATCACCTTGCATTATCCATGATCGAGAGCTGCTTCCACCAACTATACTTTTTCTTGTGCCCAGAGAATCCCTATACCTCTGCCACTCTTTGCTCCTACCATCCTTCACCCTTCCAGT
Organism: Alisma plantago-aquatica; assembly: GCA_963693085.1. Taxonomy (NCBI): domain Eukaryota; kingdom Viridiplantae; phylum Streptophyta; class Magnoliopsida; order Alismatales; family Alismataceae; genus Alisma; species Alisma plantago-aquatica. The sequence continues at coordinate 88,487,544 of OY856410.1, read as the reverse complement.
TATTGTTATTAATTACCAAGGTTTTTTGAGCCAAATCAGTAAGTGAACCAGTGAGGATTCCGATTCTCGGTTCAGTGGTTCAACCAATGGTTGAACCCGTTCAATCAGTAATGCCATGCTGACGCCAAAGTTATATATATAGCTTTATAATGTATGAAAAATCAAGGAAAAGTAAGAAAATTTAGAAGAATATCAGAAAATAACATAGAAACAACTATATTCATCCAAGCACTACTTTTCCTATGTCAAATTATCAAGTAATCATATCAACCAAGATTTTGTTAGCATAAGGCAATACCACGCTAGGATTGGCATAAGGAGATTGGAAACATGTTAGGAAAATAAACATAGACAGTAACATTAGCATATGTATAGTCACTGATCTGGTAGGAGTATGCTAAAGAATGAGCAAGGGTAGGTAGAATATTTAGCTATATGTAAATTGAATATACGCATTGCAATTTAGCCAATCTAGAATTGTGAATAGTGGAATCCAGTTGGATAGAATGGATGTACCAATATGTGATAAGTTTTGTTACTTGGGCTCTATTATTGAAAGGGAAGGTGAGGTTCAAGATGATGTTTGTCACAGGATCACAGCAGGATGGTTGAAGTGGAAGAGTGCAACTAGAGTAATATGTGACCAGAAGATCCCTCTCAGATTAAAAAGCAAATTTTACATAACAGATATACGGCCAGCCATGCTATATGGGAGGAATGTTGGGCAGTGAAGAAACAAGGTCTCAACAAGATGAATATGGTTGAAATGCATTTGTTGAGATGGATGTACGGGAAGACGAGAAAAGATTGTTTGAGGAATGACTATATCAGAAATAAAGTGGGGGTGGTGAGCATCGAGGACAAGTTGTGTGAAGGTCTTCTAAAAGATGATATCGGCATGTGCAGCGCAAACCGACAAATGCACCTATTCAAAGTAAGGTTATTGAGTCGAACACAACTAAAAGAAGCAGAGGCAGACATAAATTAACTTGGGAAGAGCTTAAAAAGAAAGATTTTGAATCTTTACATCTTGATCAGAGTATGACCCTTAACAGAGCTGATTGGAAAAGAATGATCCATATAGCCAACCCCAACATGGTTGGGATTGAGGCTTAGATGATGATGATGATGATGGAAATGTTACTCGGGGAATAGACAAAAGATGAAGAGAGGCACCAAAGTAATTGAAAGGGGGCCAACACAGCAAAAAGAGAGAGCAACAACAATGAACAGACACAAATGTTAGCAACCAACTATTGAAATGATAGGAGGAAAATAAAGAGGAAGATAACCAGAAGAATGCGGAAAGAGGGAGGAGGGTAACGTGTACCTGTAGAAATTACAAGAAGCAACACCAGCTATAGCAAATTACTGGATTAGTGCCAAACCGACTGGTTGATTAAAAAGATGACCGGTTCACTGGTTGAACCGTCCAGTAGACCAGTTTTTTACCAGTTCAAAGTGATGAACAAGTTTGGGACCGAACCAAGACTGCTCCCAGTTCAACTAGTTGAACCGGAAGGAATGGTTTGTTTCTGGTAAGGGGAGATGGCAAGGGAGGAAGAAAGAGCAAGGGCTGCAGGAAGGGGGTTAGAGGTGAAAAGGCAAAGGGGTGAAGCTGGCCAAGTAGGCATTTGTAATGGCAACTTTGCCAAGTGAAAGGCAAAGGAACAACAGAGACAAAGCGAGAAAGAGGGAAGATGTCTCTTTCATTTTTTTAAATATGGCCCCATGCCAACAGAAATTGAGGGCCATATGTGCTACAGATCCAACAATAGGGCTTGAAGATAGGAAAAATTAACCTCAACATGACTATGATAGATTCACTAATTAGGAAATTCTGAGAGGTATTCGAGATACATCGACACCAAAGGTTTCACAAGATACGTGTATAAACTACGATCCATAACAGACATATTGGATAACATTTTTGTCACACGCTCGAGAGATCGACTATAAAAGATTCACTCCTGATGAAATTTATAGAGAAAGAAAAGAGATTATATAGTTTTACTAGCATAGAAAAGGCTTACGGTTGATATATTGATAAGATTTCTAATTGTTTTTTGGATAGAGGGCTTTCGGTCCAATAAATTGACTTGATTAAAGACATGTATGATACTCCAACTACAAGAGGACTACATGAATAGGGGACATATTTCCAATAATGATTTGGGTGCAACAAAGATCAACTTTGACTCCTTTGTTTTAGTCATTAATGAGCTAAAAATTGACCACAATAATATTCCTTACATATATTTTGAGGAAATAATTCAAAACCAGATGCTTTTTTAGGTTAAAAAACCAAATCATATCTAATCAATCTAAAAGTATGGGATGTAGAACTAGGTCAGACGGAGTGGATGTCCTAAAAGGTGATAAGTTTTGATATTTGGAACCAAATTGTCACATGGAATGTTTCTCATGGTCTAGTTGAAATATTATGCAAGCATAAAGTTCCAATCAAATTAAAAACAAGTTTGCAGAAAAACAATTTTCTATTGAGCTATAAAGAAATAAGGTGTCCACAAGATGAATTGTGCAAAAATAATAATACTTACATGAAAATATAAGAGTCGAGTATGTTTGTTAGATATGTGTATGACAATCATTTAAAAACAAATAACATGTGGGCTACTTTTGATCCTAGTCATTGATTCGAGATTTCGGATTCGTTCCGTGAGATTGAAAAATTCAGCATACAGGAATTGTGGAAAATTCAGACAAAATAGACAAAAAAATCAGTAAAATCTTAATGATTAAATCCAATCTTAGGAGGAAACTGGACCACAAAATGTGTGTATAAGTATAATATTACATATATATGTACATATATACACATGATACATAAATTGATGTGTGTGTGTGTGTATAATATGCACACACAAGATTGGCGTATTGATTCTCTATTCCATGATACCAAAATATCTAGCATATTCTTGTTACATAAACAGATAGCTCGTGAAATTTGAAAATAATTCATGGAATTGGGGAATAATCCGTAAATTCAGAGATATTGAATGGAATTCAGGAATGGTTCGCCTTCTCCTGAAATTCAACTGTACCATTCACCGCATTGAGAGTTCGTGATTCATTTGGGAATAATTTAAAATAATAAGAGAATATTGCGACTATGCCTTTGATGGCTTGGCTTTTTGCAATGTAGACCAACAAGTGAACGAGTTTCAAATTTGGTTTTCAGAGACGATAACACCGCATGTATGAGGGGGGAAGCCACCTTAACTAAGTTAGGAGTTGGTCGGTAGAAATAAAAAAACATAACACTGGATCAGCATCCTCGTTTCAGTTTATTCATTCGGTTATTGTGAATCACAAACATGGTGTAAAAACCAACTGTAGTTTTGTTGTGTAGAAAACCAACTTCACCCAAATTGGATGTGTTTTGTTTGTCTTCTTATTTATTTACTTTCTAAATCTCACCAAAACATATTTTTACTTCAACCAACCAAATCCTCAATATTAATTTCATTACATTTCGGTGAAATTGACCACAAATAGGTTATAAATATAATGGAATAATGGATTAGCAATATCTATGTCGTGGCTCCAAGATAGTTGGGATAATCATCATCATAATTTGTGCGTTGTAGTTCTTTTTATTGGATAATGTTAGGTATATGTCTCAGTTTAGTGTATGCAGAATTGAGATTATCATACAGAATTGTGGCATTTAAACAGATAAAGAACAGAATGAATTTGTATCTTGTCATTGACACGAATTGATAGTTGAGATTTAACATCGAACGAATCAAGAAAAAGGCTATTGCAGGATCCAGTTATGTTGATTGCAACTGGGAAACATTCACTAGTTAGCATTTAATTCGATAAGTTGATGGATATAAAAAGATCTGATGTGTATTTGATTGTTTGAGGACATTCTTCCCAATATTGAATACACGTTTCTGTTTAGCCGTTATTCGTAAACCAGATACAGAACTTCTATATACATTACACCAGGAAAGCTCTTCCTGGAGCATGATATCAACTGTAGAATACTATCGAATACTAGGAGATTGAATATAGATAGCTTCAAGTTAGCAAATGAAAAAAGGATGGATTATTGGAGTGTGACTCCTCAACTTTTGGCAGAGACATCCTTGTCACAGAAAACATGCATGTTGATGTAGACCTAAATTAACTATAGACTTTGTTTGGTAGAAATTAAAACAGAACATTGGATCTGCATCACCATTTCAATTTCATTCATTTGGTTCATGTAAGCAATACACAGGTAGAGAATTAATTAACATGATAATTTCATTTCATGTAGAAACAATAGACGCGCAATTGTGCCCGAATTGGATGCAGTTTGTCTTCATGCTTTCTGAATTATTCACACTTTCTAAATCTCACTAAATTGTATTTTACCTCCAACCAAACAAGTCCTTGTGAAGAGTGAACAAGGAAATATTCATTACATTTCAGCGACAATACAAAAAATGTCAGAATGGACAAATGATATCTATGTTGTCACTCAAGCATAGTTGGGATGATGATCATCTCGTATTTTATGTGTGAGAACAGCAGCTTTTCTTTTTATATGAAATACTCTCAGTTTAAACTATCTAGATTATGTAGAACTGAGAATTCATACAGAACTGAGGCGTTCAAACAAATCAAAATAGAATCCAAAAATATGGCATTTATCAGATTAAAGCTGAGATGAAACTTAGAACCAATCAAGACCGATCAGACCACAGGAAATCATCCATGTAGGCAATTTGGAAATATTAATTCTAAAAGTTGACTGTGTATACCAAATTTTCTGCTTATTAGCTGTTATTCAGAAACCAGATGCAGAGCACACTTATACACGGATTATAGCAGGTTACCTCTTCCAGGATCATTACATCATCAACTATAGAATGTTATCCACTGTTATTATATTGAATACGTATTCTGTTAAAGCAAACGATAAAAAAACGGGTAGATGGAGTCTTAATCCCCCAACTCTTTTGAGAAAAGGCATCCAATGTGACTGAAACGCACGACATGTTGAAGCCTAAGAAAGTTTGTTTCTTGAATGAGAAAATGATGATTTAAGGATTCCGAAAGGATGAGTGATCAATCATAGCCCTTGAAAAGAAAACAGGGCTTAGGGCCCGTTTGGTTGGGCTGCAAACCAAACCATGCGGTTGCAAGTACACGTGAGATCCAATTTCAAGCATTTGGTTGCATGTGGTTCCAACCCATGGTGTGGGAACAAACTACCAATTAATTTTTGGCCCCATGCAAAACAGGGAAAATGGACCACGCCCAAAAATGGGAGCGGTTCCATTTCATAAATCTCTGTCTCATGCACCCAATATGTCTAAAAGCTTGTTTTCTTGCACAAATGCCTCGTACGTCACCTTGACATCATTGTTAATCGAACGAAATGTCAGCTTTGGATGTTATTTTCCTTGATAAACCACATGGTACCAAACGTTTACAAATGAACTTGACTAGTTCAGTTTACTTAGAACCAAACAAAAACAATTGAGTTCCAACTCACCGTCTTTGTTTTCCTGTTTTACAAGTCCAGGTGCTGGTTAGTCACAGCATTGCAGTTATGGTAAGCAATACCAACGAACAGTAAATAAAGTTTCATATACCGTGTAGGCTAAGCGAGCAGTGTGATAATGTTGAGATAATAGGTGCATTCCTGCAATATGCAAAAATGTGTTTCTAAATGTTTGCAGTAAACCGGAGTACCACCATTACAATGACAATGCCTAATACGCTCATCAACGAGATGCTTTCGTACACCGGCAATTAAGGTGAAATCGAACAGAAAATATTACCTAAGAGTAAGGAACAAGGAAAAAATCTACGCGGAGCTGCCAGCGCCAACTGCCGTCATAGCAGCCTCCCGTTCCCTTCGCCGCACCTCTCTCCTCCTCTCCCAATACGGGTGGAAACAGACATAGTCATACACAGGGCCTATCGTCTGCACGAGCACGGCGTTCACCGCAGTGAGGATCAGCAAGGCCGCCACGGGGCGCGTCTTGTGGGGCATGTTCCTTTTGCTTGACTGATGCGGCAGGGCCAGGCGAGGTCTATTGGAAGACGCGGAGACAGTTGAAGTTGGCTGGTTGCAGGGTGCACGGCGAATCACAAGGAGGAGAGGGAGAGAAGCGCGGAGCGGTCGACCCCCCCTTCTCCGGCCTCCAAACGCCAACTCCGCCGCAGCTGCTACGGACCGGGCATGTCGTGGACACTGTTGTTGCTTCCCTAACTCTGCCCACTCGGCCGCTTCTACTTCCGAGTGAGAAATACTGCGCTGCGCATTCGTGGCCTTATCCAGATCCGCGAGGCACAGGCTTGGCCCAGTTTGATACAGTGAGGGCCGGGATGCTGCGGGAAGAAGCGAGCTGCCGAGCTCAGCTCACAGGATGACAGGAGTGAGGAGCCTGGCGGCCCCGGCCTGATTGCAATTCTTTAAGGCTGCCTTTGATACAAAGTGATTGCGGGGAGGGAAATGGAAAGAAAATAAAAAAAAGTAGTTTGGTTAGCATGGCCACGGAAAAAAGAAAAAAAATTAGAGAAAATTTATGGAAAAAAATTGGTATATTTTTGTCGCATAAAAAAAACGTGGTGAATGATAGTGAAAAAAATCTTTCAATAAAGTTAACTTCCACTGATTATTTGGACACAGTCACAAAAAACTTTTCTCAATATTTTTCTTATCTAGGAAAATATATTTTCCTCTAATATTTTTCAGCCAAAAATTTAATCTTTCCACTAAAAAAGTATTTCCTCCTAAATATGATTTATCTATCTTGCTTCTCGTAAGTAAAAAGATTTTGAGCAATAAGTTTGCTTATTTTGTTAATGTTAAGCATTCTCAACTGAAAATAGTTTTTCCATGTTGAAAATATCCATCCAAGAATATATTTCACTTCAAAAAAGTTTTTATAAAGAATTTATTCTCTCTATGATGTTGTTTCCTCCATGTAAAGAAACTCTCTTTGATAAATCTACTGACAAATATTGGTTTCTACCTAGACTTTTGTTCTCATCCAGACAAATAATTTTACTTTGAAAAAATTCCCTTCAAGAAGTAATTTAGTACCAAAAGAATTGGTTCATTTTATCATAATAATTTCCCAAAAAGATATTTTTCTTTCAAGATAAAGTTTCCTACCAAATTGTTTCTATTCAAGTAATTAGTGACATTTTCTTATATAAACTAAGGTAATAAATTGACTAAATGTCATTATATTTTCATCTATCACAAATGTTGTAGAGATACTGAAATTTGGTTCTTGATGAAGCAAAACCTTTCCCTCCAAAAAAGTAACCCGCAAGAGTAGTTTCTATTTAAGTGTGATATATTTTTATATAAATATTTGAGATGATTGTGAATCGACCAAAGATGTTGAGCATCTAAGAATGAGCATAGAATCAGGCCCATGCCAGCCCGAAGCGGTCTAAGTCCATACATATCCGGTCTATATACTATCTACATAACTTAATGACTAGGTCGGATCCGAGCTAAGGTAAACCCTAGTGTCCATATATAGTTGCATATACATCAATTCTAAGATATAAAATATGCATAAGAGAATAATAATCACAAACTTGTCAAATAGTAGTTTATCAAGAATATACTTGGCTAACTCTTACTGATAAAGTTATATCTTATATATGTTTTTCATAAATTTCCAGTTGTACATCCTATCGGAATTATTTCAAACTCAGCCTAAAACTTATATTTGTTATTACACTTGTATATGGGGTGAGAATTTTGAACATTATCTAAGTCTAGATCCATAAGCATCCCATTCATTAGTCTAGCTTTAGGCATGGGTATTCAAAAGTTTAGTAAGACACAGGTCAACATTCATCCCTACCATACCTGTAAGGACCCTGACCTCCGTTTTGGGCTTACCCTATTTTCTTTGCCTAAACCTTGTGTTGAGATGCTTGCTAATCACCTGAAGTTGTGATTAGGGTTTGTTTGTGCTTTGTTGAGAGATTGAGGTGCAACTTGCAAATTACCCACGTTTTAGGGTTGGTGTGCAAGTTTGTCACCTTGAGAGATGTCTTTCTCTCTCCTTGCATCCTCCAGGGTTGAGAGGATGGGTTGGGCTCTTTGTTTGAGTAGTTTTGGGCCTGGTTGGGCTTTGTTTTGCCTTGATGAAGCTTGGTATCGGGCTGGACCTTGGTGTATCGGCCAAGGAGTGTTGTTGTGTCGGGCAGGGAGCTGTATCGTCCATGGTGTGTGGGGTTTCCATCTTAGGCGACACACACCCACCACCTTAGCCTCATTTATGTCACCATCTTTGGACAAGTGTCTCTTGCTTTTCTTAGTGGGTGGCAACTCATGGGTGTGGGTTTTTGGGGTGCTAGCATGTGGCACACTCCTTGGACAAGTGTGCTAGGGGCGGGTGCCATCTTGCCTTGCTTTCCCCCTTCACCCCATAGTATATAAAGGAACCCCTCCTTTGCTTGCTAGGATCTTTGGTTCCTTTAGTTGCTTCCCTTCCTTTGGTGGTCGAGCTAAGAGAAGAGTTGAGCAAGTGGTGCTCGATAGTGCTGGTGTGTTGGGCGACACACCTTGCTAGCTTGTCCCTTTCCTTCTCTTGGGGTAGGTATCTCTCCCTTTCCTTGGCACCTTCTTCTTCTTCTCTCTTTCTTTTTGGCCATGGTGGTTATGGAGTTCTCTTCTCTCCTAGTGTTGGCCGAAGGTGGTGCCTTGGAGCTTGGAGCTTTGGAGCTTGAGGAATGTGCTTAAGGCGGGTTACATAACTCCTAACCATAGCTATACTACTTCTTTTTCATGTTGCATGCTATATGTGCTATCTTGATTGGCCATGTCATCTTTTATCTATGTTTCTTGCTTTAATGGTTATAAGGTTGCTTTAGATGTACCCTAGACTTTGTGGAGATGGTTATCTTGGGTTGCCTTAGGATTGTCGAACCATGGATGTGGAGGTCCTTGGGCAAAACCCCTCTCTCACTTAGTTGTTGAGAGGTGAGCTTAGGGTATCCAAATCCAATGGTGAGTTGAACTTTGGTTGGTTGGCCGATATGATATGATAGACCTCCTTGTTGCCCGATAGATGATGGAAGTTGTACAATACCCCTCTCTCACTTAATTGTCTTGAGAGGTGAGCCAACTCTCTTGAACTTTTAGGGCTTCTTGGTGGCAGTCTTGAGGTTGAAGATGACCAACTCGTCATGGTCTTTGAACCCTTACACAATACCCTTATGTTGTGTTTTGCCCGATATCCCTCTTCTAGGGTTGAGATGTGGGCGATATGCTAAGTGGTGTTTTTTTTACCCTTTGACTGATATGGACCCTTACCCTAGATGGTGTTGTTGGGCGTTATGCCTTTGGCCGATATAATGCTTGGTAGACAAAACTTCTTATTGCCTTAATCGATAGAGGGTCTCAAACCCTAGCTTGAATGATAGACTACCTTGGGAGATATGGGAGCTTCTTGGGCGCCATGGTGGGCAGCCCATGATATCGCTCAATGGATGGAAGTAGTGTGCCTTGGGCGATAGGGCTTTGTGTGTTATGGTCTTGATGGTTTCCCAGTATGGAAACTCCAACCCTAGTGGACGATATGGGGTCTAGGCCGATACAGGTGTAGTGCTACCCGATACACCCTGCACTTGGTTGCACGACACACCTTTGGTTCTAGTCTTCCTGTTACCCCTTATGCATGGGTGCATGTTATGCTTGTGGTGGATATGTGTGGCCAGTGCCCTAAGGTTTTGGTGCCCTAACCGTTAGCATTTTGGGTGAGGGATATAACCCTACCTGATATCCCTTGGGTGAGGGATAGTGCTACTTGCCACACCTTTAGTGAGGGTAGGTGACACCTTTGGTGAAGGATGCGCCTAGCCCGGGAACCCTAGTTGATGAGATATGAAAGATAGGTTGTGACCAATGACATGTTTGTTAAGGTTGATGTTAAGTGAGATGATAAGATCATGGTTGTGTAACCTTTAAGAATGTATCCTTAGGGGTGGTTGTGTTCATGATTCCATGAGAGATAGGGCATGGTGGATGCTCACTATTTGGTAAATTTAATATGAGTTGATTAGCTTACCATCTACAACTTTATGCTTCATGTGTTCATAATAATGAATGTTGTTTCAAATCATATGCACCCTAAATCTTAATGGCATGATAACCATAACATGTTCTCTAAAGATCTATGTTTGGTGATCAAGTTACCTCTCTTGATATGCATACTAACCATGTAGGTGTTATCAAATGAATTCATAGCCAGGTAAGAGTTATGAGGGTATATGTGTTTTGTATAACATTGAATAATGATACTTCTTGTTGACGAGATAACATGTATTGCCAGTATGATGAGAAAGGTCTGGTGACCTGATAAAGGCGGAGTGCTTATTTGAGGTGTTACCCTCTATGATGAGATAAATGATTGATACCCCATGATGATGTATGATGATGAAGCCTTGAAAGGCAGTGGCATTATGTGATGAGGGATTGAGATCCCATGGTAATATGATAATGGCAGTTATAGTATGACATAATGTTGTTTATGTTTTATAACCTGGTTGCCTCAACAATTCACCTAAAATATACTAATTAATTATAGTGGAACATTTCATGTAGTTTTGCCCTGGCCATAGATCCATCATCGTCAGTAGATGGTGATGGTGAAATAGGTTTATCCTACGGGATTACCTGGAGTGTATATTGTTGAATATGTGGGGTTTCTCCTAGCCTAAAATAGGAGGATTAGAGTACAACTTCGGTTGTAGACTCAGTATGGTTAGAGCATGGTGAATAGGCCGATGGCTCAGTGTGATAGAGCATGAATGCATTCATGGCTCAGGAGCATGGTGAATAGGCCCATGGCTCAAGGTATGCTAGTGTCGAGACCTGTACCAAGGCGGGCTAGAGAAAAGGGGTAGCCTGCGGAGCTGACGTTGTGGCTGAGACCACTTAAGCAAGAGACTGCGGTCCTACTTTGGTTATCGTGCACTGACCACGAGGAGGTGAGGTCGTGGAGTCCGGCTCTTCCATTGACCTTGTATGGCATCAGTTTTGGGCTTTGCAGCCGAAGGTTGGATTTGAGCAGTACGTCTCACTTCCTCAGGGCATAATAAATTGTAATACAGTCATATAGTATATATTTCTTAGGGCAAAACACAGAACATTGGTTGAGGCCTTGCTTGTATAGTGGCTCTAGTTATATGTTGTAGTTATTTACATGTTCCTCATATCTTATGATAAGTTCTTATAAAGCTTGTCTTGTCAATCATGTTCCATAAAGAATATCTAGTTATATGTCTCCTGGACATCTCGGTAAGATTGTTAATAAAGTTAAGTTTTGCTTAGTATGCTGCACATATGAACTGCTTATAACAGTTATCTGTTTTATCTGTTCTAGCTTTCCTGAAGTTTTATAGTTTGGCGGGGAGTTATGTTTCTCGTTGGGACTGTGTGTCTCACCCCGCTGGTTTTAAACCTTTTTAGGTGATCGTGCTAGACGTAGTGGTGGTCTCAAGGTTGCGACCGAGCAGTAAGAAGAACAATAGGAGGAAGAGATGGATATGCTGATGTTTTGGTTGTTCTGTAGTAGAGTCTTAGAGTCATCCCTGTACTCTCAGGTCCTTGGATGTGTTTTGACGACGTTTCATGATGTATATCTAATGTAGCTTTGTTTGTCCTACTGTTGGCCTGATGTGGCCTGTTCTATATATATATATAAATAGGTGGTGAACCCTTCGTGCTTACGAAACAACTGGTTCTTATAAGTTGTGGACATATATCAAAGCTTATGAATATTTTATATAATATGTTTCCTTATAGGATGAGGATCGGGATGTAATAATTTCTTTATTATCTGTTTTCCGCAATCGGTTTTTATTAACCCGTGTTTTTGGTAATATAATGTTTATGTTGGTTTCACATGTTTGCTTGTGGTGTCTCATTGTCTTGGTGATGGCGGGATGTCACAATTAGGTTGGTATCAGAGCTCTAGGTTTGCCGAGTCTACATGGATCTAAAACTAGGCTTGTGTCTATTCTTGTGAGTTTTCTAGATTTTCTTACAATAACCTTCTGCCCCCAGTAGAAGTTAAAGCTTAAAGATGTCTGAAAATCATGAAGAACATGTTGCCGAGAGAAGTGATGTTGCATCTGTTGATGGAGCACAAGTGCAGGCACATGAAGATTGGGTGCCTGAGGTCCCCCAAATCGACCCAGCCATTCTTGAGAATCCTGTCTACCAGCACTTTATGGGACAGGTAATGGCTATAATGAATCTCACGGTGGAGAGATTGCCAATGCCTCCGCCAAGAGAACAGGCTCCCCATGGTGAATCTTCGGGTGTTGGGAAGACCTTCGAGCAGTTTCGATGAGTCAAAGCTTCAGATTATGCTAGAACGGATGATCTAGTGGATGTAGATCTGTGGCTGACAGGTCTTGAGAAGGCCTTCCGGATCCTTGACATCCCCGAAGCAGACAAAATCAAGCACATCATCTACCTTCTAAAAGGTAGTGCTAGTCACTGGTGGGCCATCGAGGAGGAGAAACGAACTGGTGAGGTGATCGCTTGGGACGTCTTCCGGTGGGAGTTTGTGAGTTGATACTTCCAAAGACCTATCTGGACGAGAAGATCAACTAGTTTGAGTGTCTGCATCAAGGATCGATGAGCATCACCGAGTATGAAGCCAAGTTTATGGACTTGCTGAGGTTTTGTCCTCACATGGCGACAATAGATGATGAGAGAATCAGACGGTTTGAGAAAGGTCTGAGTGCTGAGCTGATGACACCTGCTGCTACTTTAGAAAACTGGGAGTGGTTTGCCACGTTTGTGGAGTCTGTCTGAAGGATTGAACGGTCAGTCAAGGAGAAGAGAGAGACCATGTCCAAGAAAAATCCTGCTCAGTTCTAGGGGTAGAGGTTTGATGGCTTCAAGAAGATGAGGTTTTCTACACCTTCTGCGATGCAAAGCTCTAGCGCACCGTCACAATGGTCTCCGAGTAAAGGGAGCGGGTGCGTGTTTTCGCCATCTAGAGCCCATAGTATAGCTTCAGTAACCGTGACAGGGCCATTTAGGCCGAATATAGAAGACAAGTCATGCTATCACTATGGATAGACAGGTCATTTGAAGTCAAATTGCCCAAGGAGAGATGTCGAAGTGACGCATAAGCTAAGGAAGAATCAACAAGGATTGGATATACATCAATCCAGTGGTGCCAGAGGGCAAGGGCGCGGTCAAGCATCACAAGCTAGATCATCTTCTCAAGAAAGCAGAGGACGTGGACGATAGCAAGCAACAACTCGATTCTATGCTATGAGTCAGCCTGAAGCGATAGTCAACCCACGAGTGGTGGCAGGTTAGATGGAGTTATTTCATTATGACATGTCATCTTCTTACTTTATACTTGTTTTGGTTGACCTGGGTGCTACACACTCTTTTATCACTCGTAGTATGCTTGATAGCTGTCTTTTACCTATTAGTTGTAAGAAAGATAGCTTGTTGTTAGAAACCCCTCTTGATGGTTCCTCAATGCTTCGAGAGGTGTGTCCATCTTGTGCTCTATCCTTTTCAGGACACAACATACAAGTGGATCTTATACCACTTGATATGTATGGATTCGATGTGATCCTTGGGATGGATACCCTAGAGAGGTATAAGGTTGTGCTGGACTGTGGTTCCAAGCAAGTGATGTTTGTTGAGGATGGTGAGAAGTGGATCTTCCAGGGAGATAGGAAGATTCTTCTAACATGTTTGATATCGGCTATGGTGGTAGAAAAGTTGTTGTGGCAAGGTTGTAGAGTGTTCTTAGCTCATGTTGTGGATATCGAGGCAAAAGGTCCAAGTCTTCAGGACATGACAATTGTCAGAGAGTTTGAGGATGTGTTTCCCGATGAGTTTCCCAGTGTTCTCCCACCTTGAGAGATTGACTTTGAGATCAATCTAGTGCCAGGGACACAACCAGTTGCTCAAACACCGTACATGATGGCTCTAGCTGAGATGGTAGAGCTAAAGAAGCAGTTTCAGGAGTTGCTGGATAAATGTTTTATCAGACCGAGCACATCACCGTGGGGTGCTCCAGTTCTATTTGTAAAGAAGAAGGATGGGTCGATGCATCTGTGCATATATTACTGGTAGTTGAACAAAGTTATGATCAAGAACAAGTACCCTTTGCCGAGGATAGATGATCTGTTTGATCAGTTGTGTGGTGCTACAGTGTTCTCAAAGATCGATCTATGGTCTGGATACCATCAATTGAGGATTAAGGATGCTGACATACCAAAGTCATCTTTTAGGATGAGGTATGGTCACTATGAGTTTGTGGTTATGCCATTTGGGCTAACTAATGCACCTGCTGCTCTCATGGATCTGATGAATAGGGTGTTCCGTCCGTTTCTAGACCAGTTTGTTATGGTCTTCATAGATGACATCTTGATCTGTAGTCAAGACAGTCAACAACATGAACAACACCTTCGACAAGCGTTGACTCTCCTTCGCCAGCATCAGTTGTATGCCAAGTTCAGTAAGTGTGCATTCTGGTTGAAAGAAGTAACTTTCTTGGGTCATGTGATATCTGCGAAAGGAGTCAAAGTGGATCCTAAGAAGGTCGAGTCAGTTGCAGAGTGGGATCAACCAAAAATGTTGACTGAAGTTTTTAGTTTTATGGGTTTAGCAGGATACTACCGGAGGTTTATAAAGGACTTCAGTGTGATCGCGTTGTCATTGATGAAGTTGACCAGGAAGGATGTACCTTTTGTTTGGGATGATCGTTGTCAACGAGCCTTTCAGAGCTTGAAGGAGAAACTGACTAGTGCTCCAGTGTTGGTGTTGCCAGAGCCTGGGAAGGGCTATGTTGTTTTCTACGATGCTTCCAAGAAAGGCTTAGGTTGTGTGCTAATGCAGGAGGATCATGTGGTTTCCTATGCTTCGCAGCAGCTTAAGAAACATGAGGAGAGTTATTCGACACATGATCTAGAGTTGGCAACAGTAGTCCATGCATTAAAGATATGGAGACATTATCTTTATGGGGAGGTGTGTCAGATCTTTACAGATCATAAGACATGAAGTATATCTTCTCACAGAGTGAGCTGAACATGCGACAACGTCGCTGGATGGAGCTGATCAATGATTATGATTGCACCATTGAGTATCATCCTGGTAAGACGAACGTGGTAGCGGATGCGCTCAGCAGGAAGTCTTCTTCTCTTCCTACGAAGAAGGCACAGTTGAGTTCTTTGATATGCCATAGGCATGATATGTTCATCTCGTTGCGGTAGATGAATGTACAGTTGGAAGTATCCTTGTTGGCAGGACTGTTGGCACAGATGCAAGTAAAGCCTACGTTGAGACAGCAGGCAGATGCTGCAGTTCAGTTGATCAGATACGAGTTCGGCAACAAGAAGAGGGATGGCTTCCATTAGTCCGAGGACGGACTAGTTTGTTATCATAACAGGATGATGGTTGTATACATAAACCGACACCTAAACTCTACAGTGTCGGTTGATAACATAAACCGACATCCAATCTATGAAGGGCGACCAGACACGGGTACCGCTTTTATTAAGTGTCAGTTACTTATTACAAAACCGACACCTAAAATCAACCGCGAAAACCAAAATTCCAGCGAAAAATTTACCTCCACAATTTGACATATGGCGTCGGTTCATAAATAAATAACCGACGACTAAAGGGTATTCGCGAGACAGGAATAGTTGTCGGTTGTCTTTTAGTTAAAAACCGACGACTATAATCTAGTATAGTTGTCAGTTTTTGGAAAAGAACCGACACTGTTGGTTTAGATGTCAGTTATTTTGAATAACCGACGCTTATTGTCAACTTAATAGCTCACGCTAGCGCGAGCGACTCTTCCCCTAGCCTTTCCCTGTTTCATTCCCGATTTCCTGATTAGGTCCGGCGATTTTCTTGCTCATCGCCGCTCGGTGCTGCCGCCGTGTTGCTGATGTCCTCTCGTCGCCGCTTGTCGCCGCCACCGGTCGTTGCCCGCCGCCGCTCTTTGCCTGTCCTCTCATCGCCGCCGCTGGTAGAAGCAACTACGGTGCTCTCCTCATCACCGCCGCCCCCGCCAGTAGAAGCAGCTTTTCTCCTCCGCCAGCTTCCTGCAAGGTAACCCACAAAAGCTTCACCGCCTTTTCTGTCCTCCGCCTTGCTTTTCTCTGCCGCCGCCGACCTGGAACTCACCCAGGCGGCGCCTAAGCAGGTGCCAGGGCACGCCTAGGGTCCCAAGCCTAGGTGCCCTGCCTAGCTAGGCCTTTGGGCGGATGCTTGGGCGGCGCCAGTGCACGTCTAGGCTGCTGCTGGGGTTTGGATTCATCTACTGGATGCCCAAAACATGCACTGATTTCACCAAGTCACCCCAAAAGCCATGAAAAATATTCCGATTGTGTTTATTTATTAACTGATTTCACCAAGCTAGTGGAATTTTTTTAAAAGTTATTTACTGATTGTGTTTATTTAATTATGTACTGATACATATGTGCTATACCAATCTGATAGTCCATGATAGAACAAAGCATAATGATGTTGACTACAACTTTGTGCGTCATGCTATTCTGAATTAAGTGTATATTTACTTCATAATTGAATGTTTAAGTAAGTTATAGATATCTTGATGATGAACTGTAATGCACACATGTGACATGCTTGGAATGTAAATGATGAACTGTAATGCACACATGTTTAACTTGTTTTATTGTTGAGTATATTGAGAATCCTAATCACCCTTCTTGCTTAACGATGAACTGTAATGCACACATGTGACATGCTTGGAATGTAAATGATGAACTGTAATGCACACATGTTTAACTTGTTTTATTGTTGAGTATATTGAGAATCCTAATCACCCTTCTTGCTTAATGATGAACTATAATGCACACATGTGACATGCTTGGAATGTAAATGATGAACTTTTCCCTAAATTGCCAATCATGCTTTTAGAGACATCAATAATCACCCTAACTTTAAGAACTAGGATTTTAGGTATAAGAATGACAACACATTATTTGTTGGCCTAGAAACCCGTCCACGATTTACTCATTAGGAGTAAATCTTGGATAGTCCCCGGTTTGGGACTGTTCTTGAACACCTAATCTTGCTTAGGATGTAAGTGTATAATGTGTATTGGGTTTTCAAGAAAATTTCGGCAGCATTTCCCCATTTGTTCTCTAAGTACATATGTACTTGGAGAACAGCGGGGAATGCTGCCGAAATTTTCTTGAAAACCCAATACACATTATACACTTACTAGTGAGATTAGGTGTTCAAGGATGGGATAGGTGGTACATGTACATTTATTATATATAAGAATGACATCACATGTATTTGTTAACCCTATACCCTAATCTTGTTGTAATATATACTTGTTTTCTCTTTGATCATAGAGCTTTACAATTTTGTTGTGATATATACTTTGTTGTAATAATGTGAACTTTACAATGTGAGCTTTACAATTTGAATTACTTTACAATGTGAACTTTACAATTTGAATGTGAATTTGCAGATGGCTGACCATTCTCCTGATGACCGTGCTGATGATTACTGTGAGGGTGAGGACATCAATGCGCCGCCTCACAATGTAAGTTTTAAAAATATATCATATATTTATATCTATATGTCCATTTATAGTTATATCTTGTAAATGTGATTATTTTGTCAAATTTTAGGTTGATGATGCACAGGTACCATCTGAAGCACTTGATGCACTTGATCAACAGCACCAAAAAGTTGACAAGAGAAGGGGCATCACTATGATGAAGAAGTTAATTGCACAAAAGGGCAATGGACCCAAACTTGTTGTGGATTTTGATAATGCAGGAAATGCATGTGGTGTGAATCACAATTCATTTATTTCATATCTTGGGTTTGTTACTCGTAGCCATTGCGGTTGTCACTTAGATTCTTGGCATAATGTTTCTAAGGAGAAGAAAGACTTAATATGGAGGGATTTATGCGTGAGTTATTATTAATTTGCAATTCTATTTTGTAGATTACTAAATTTTTGGATACTAGTTAATAGCAATTCTATTTTGCAGAGTATATTTGAATTGGATGAAAAGCTGCATCGTAAATGCATGATGCAACGCTGTGGGAGAGTCCTAAGGAACTATAGGACAAATCTCACCTGAGAATACATAAAAGAAGATGACAAGAGGAAGAAGACAGCCACTGAACAGTGGAACTTCCTGGACAAAGAAGAATGGGACGCGTTTGTCGCTTCAAGACAAACTGATGAATTCAAGGTATTAGGAGTCAGTCTCAATCTCATTAATTAATATATGTTGTATTCACCTATTCAAGATTAACATTTAGTGTTACTAACCAAATCATTAATGTGCATACTAACTAGGCCCTCAGTGAGGCACAAAGATCAAGGCGTGCACTGAATGTGCATGACCACACAATGGGTCCAAAGGGGTATGCAGGCATTCGCGAAAGACTACAGTCTGAGGCTACTACTCAGTCTGCTGCTACTCAGGAGTCCTCTACCATAGGTAGCACACCTCTGCCTCGCCATGATGTCTGGATAGCTGGGAGGAAAAATAAGAAGGGAGAAATAACGAAGGCCGCAACTGCTGAGGCGGCTGCAAAAATGGTCAAATACAACTCTTACAGCAATAATTCGAATATTGATTATTTGTGTTGTTTACTTAATTACAAATTTTTGTTTTGGCGATTAGAGGGAGCTGCACGAGCTCAAGAAACAAGGCAAGTTCATCCCTGAGGGCACAAGGGATGAATTGACAGTTGCTCTGGGTAACCCAGAGCATCCTGGACGTGTTAGGGCTGCAGGCGCTGGTGTGGGCATCAAAGCTTTTTTTGGGCCATCCCAGTGCAAACATGTCCCAAAAGCGGGACTTTCACAAGAGGAGGTAACATATTCTTTCTTTATAATATTACTATAAAAGAGAATTCAATAATTAGAAGCTAACGTTTCTTTTATCCATGTATAAGTAGATAAGCTAGTTGATAGGAAACTAGAAGAAGCAATGAAAAGTGGCAGACATCTCAGACTGCCACTTACCAGACAGTACCTACTGCAGGCTCTACTCCTCCTACTCCTACTGCAGAGGTTGGGAGTAATCCTGTAGAACCACCACCTAGCACATCCGCTGTAAGTATTTTTATGACATAGTAACTAGTTTTTTAATTCAAGATGATATGTATATATGAAATTGTAGTCGTTTCAAAAAAAGATGATATGTATATATGTATATAACATTCTTTACACAAAAATTTGTAGGGGTTGAAGCCATGCCGTCTAAAAAGTAAAGAATTTGTCGTTGCAGAGGCGTCGACTTACCCATCCCTACCAGGGGAAACGTGTCACGGGTCTCCAGTACCAGCTGGTTGGATTCGTGTGAGCCCGATACATATATTCTCCCAGTGGATGGATCTTCCATTGCCATATGCCCACCCAGATTGTGAAACGCTTGGTGAGGCAGTAGGTGGAGTGATATTGTGGCTAAAAGCGGATGTCCTCTTTACTGAAAAGGTATGGTAAATTTACATTACGTTCAATTGTTAGTGTGTGTATATGATGGCAGTTGATCTGAAATTATATATATATATATATATATATATACAGGTGAAAAAGAAGACACCCACAGCATCTAGGCCTCCACTTCCACCTCCTACATTACCTAGTTGGGTTCCACAGGACCTACCTGTCCCGTTAGGTCCTAACTGTAGGGGTATGGCAATATGGTTAGGCGAACATGATATAAACTCCCCTATAACTGTTTCTTCCAATTCAGATTCTACAGGTCAGTCATACGAAACAAAACTATTTATACAAGATATTTTGGAGTTGTTTCGATATGATTGGCTAAATACATTTGTGATAGAGCTATGGATAAGATGAGACATTCTTTATACATCCATATACCTTGTGTATG
Organism: Alisma plantago-aquatica; assembly: GCA_963693085.1. Classification (NCBI taxonomy): domain Eukaryota; kingdom Viridiplantae; phylum Streptophyta; class Magnoliopsida; order Alismatales; family Alismataceae; genus Alisma; species Alisma plantago-aquatica. The sequence goes on along the minus strand of OY856410.1, from coordinate 88,467,654 downwards.
ATCTGGTGATTTGGTTTCTTATTTATTAATGCATGCGTAATTAATACATATTTTGCAGCTACTTAGACAACATATGTGCAGATTTTGGATTCAAACATGTAGGGTTTTTTATTCCATCTTTGATTAGTCTAGTAGCTAAAGACCATACGTCAGTTTAACAATACTGCTGTGAGGCTTTTTCAAATTTTGCTGTGAATAAGAAGACGGTGATAATGGCTCCATTCAATGTAGAGTAAGTTTACTTTGCTTATTGTAATTTGGACTTAAGAAAATTACATTTTTATTGTGGATTTTGAGTTATTAATTTTTAACTTTTTTACCTCTAGGGGTAGGCATTGGGAGTTACTGGTTATTGCCCCCGAGACGTTCACTGTGTATTATCTAGATCCTAAGGGGAGTAAATTGAATACAAGATTTGGACACATAATGAAAATGGCATTATTCCGGTGAGAAATATTTCATTTCCATATCCGTTAACATATGTTATTACATTACTATTTAATTGCAATGTTCTGTGTTACATTAACATGTAGGGGTTTTGAGGAGTTCAAAAAGGCTGGAGGAAAGGTCCCCACGAAAAAGAACCAGCCAATAATTTGGAAGAACGTGAAAGTAAGTTCCCGACTGCAATATATGGATATATTATTTATGTGAACAATGCTTAATTAGTTGTATTTTTTAATATTTTGTATGTTTGAATTTATAGTGTGCTACACAAGACAACGGATGGGCATGTGGATACTATGTCATGCGATATATGCACATGATTATAAAACATGCCGCACTGGATATCGAGTGTATTGCTCAGGTATTATATAGTCTCATTAGATAATATGATCGAAATATATCAATCTTATTTATAGCTCATTAATTATATATATACATCATTCTCTTTACAGGTGTTTAAAGCTGACCCCATTACAGGAGAGGCCTTACCAGATGAAAATTCTCCCTATACGATGGGAGAATTAAATGAAGTAAGAGAAGAATGGGCAACAGCCATACAAATAGTGGGGGCTTTAAAATATAATTGGGATCCTGATAGTGAATAATGACTAAACAATGATATTTTGTAAATGAATTTCTGAATTATAATATATGTGTGAATGTTTCTACATGTCTGGATGTTTCTACATGTGTCTGAGTGAAAATGAATGAAAGTGTTGGTTGCTATATGAATGTTTCTACATGTGTGAATGTGAATGAATGGAACTACAGATTGCGAGCTACATGAATGTTTCTAAATGTGTGAAAATAAAATGGAACCACAGGTTGCATTGCCAAATGCATGTCTGAATATTTTTTGTTAATTTTGCAGGTTTGTGGCCTATTGTCGGCTGATATCAATGGATGTCGTAAAACCTACAGTTCATAACTGAACTGAACAGGTTTCTCATCCTGCGACCAACCACAGCAGGTCTGCAGACTGACAGAAAAAAAAACAAAACAATAGGCGTCGGTTATTTGTAAAAAACCGACACACAATGTTATAGTGTCGGTTTTATATAAATAACCGACGTCTATTTCCTATGGCGCGAAGATATATGTCGTCGGTTATTTGTAAAAAACCGACACTGATAGTGGCCAAGATGGCACCCTTTCTGTGGCGCGAAGGGTTTGGGCGTCAGTTTCTTATCTAATAACCGACGCCTATAGTCCCATGATGGCGCGTTTTCGGTGGCGCACGAAGAGTTTGGGCGTCGGTTTTGGAACCGACGCCTAATGGGTGAGCTTTTAGTGTCGCCCACATAGTTGTCACTTAGAAACTGACACTAAAGGTAGGTTATGTAGTAGTGTAGAACGGATGATCTAGCGGATGTAGATCTGTGGCTGACAGGTCTTGAGAAGGCCTTCCGGATCCTTGACATCCCCGAAGCAGACAAAATCAAGCACATCGTCTACCTTCTGAAAGGTAGTGCTAGTCATTGGTGGGCCATCGAGGAGGAGAAACGACCTGGTGAGGTGATCGGTTGGGACGTCTTCCGGTGGGAGTTTGTGAGTTGATACTTCTGAAGACCTATCTGGATGAGAAGATCAACTAGTTTGAGTGTCTGCATCAAGGATCGATGAGCATCACCGAGTATGAATCCAAGTTAATGGACTTGCTGAGGTTTTGTCCTCACATGGCGACAATAGATGATGAGAGAATCAGACGGTTTGAGAAAGGTCTGAGTGCTGAGCTGATGACACCTGCTGCTACTTTAGAAAACCGGGAGTGGTTTGCCACGTTTGTCGAGTCTGTCTGAAGGATTGAACGGTCAGTCAAGGAGAAGAGAGAGACCATGTCCAAGAAAAATCCTGCTCAGTTCTAGGGGTAGAGGTTTGATGGCTTCAAGAAGCTGAGGTTTTCTACACCTTCTGCGATGCAAATCTCTAGCGCACCGTCACAATGGTCTCCGAGTAAAGGGAGAGGGTGCATGTTTTCGCCATCTAGAGCCCATAGTATAGCTTCAGTAACCGTGATAGGGCCATTTAGGCCGAAGATAGAAGACAAGTCATGCTATCACTATGGATAGACAGGTCATTTGAAGTAAAAGTGCCCAAGGAGAGATGTCGAAGTGACACAGTAGCTAAGGAAGAATCAACAAGGATTGGATATACATCAATCCAGTGGTGCCAGAGGGCAAGGGCGTGGTCAAGCATCACAAGCTAGATCATCTTCTCAAGAAAGCAGAGGACGTGGACGATATCAAGCAACAACTCGATTCTATGCTATGAGTCAGCCTGAAGCGATAGTCAACCCACGAGTGGTGGTAGGTTAGATGGAGTTATTTCATTATGATATGTCATCTTCTTACTTTATACTTGTTTTGGTTGACCTGGGTGCTACGCACTCTTTTATCGCTCGTAGTATGCTTGATAGCTATCTTTTACCTATTAGTTGTAAGAAAGATAGCTTGTTGTTAGAAACCCCTCTTGATGGTTCCTCAATGCTTCGAGAGGTGTGTCCATCTTGTGCTCTATCCTTTTCAAGACACACCATACAAGTGGATCTTATACCAGTTGATATGTATGGATTCGATGTGATCCTTGGGATGGATACCCTAGAGAGGTATAAGGTTGTGCTGGACTGTGGTTCCAAGAAAGTGATGTTTGTTGAGGATGGTGAGAAGTGGATCTTCCAGGGAGATAGGAAGATTCTTCTAACGTGTTTGATATCAGCTATGGTGGTAGAAAAGTTGTTGTGGCAAGGTTGTAGAGTGTTCTTAGCTCATGTTGTGGATATCGAGGCAAACGGTCCAAGTCTTCAGGACATGACAATTGTCAGAGAGTTTGAGGATGTGTTTTCCGATGAGTTTTCCAGTGTTCCCCCACCTTGAGAGTTTGACTTTGAGATCAATCTAGTGCCAGAGACACAACCAGTTGCTCAAACACCGTACAAGATGGCTCTAGCTGAGATGGTAGAGCTAAAGAAGTAGTTACAAGAGTTGCTGGATAAATGTTTTATCAGACCGAGCACATCACCGTGGGGTGCTCCAGTTCTATTTGTAAAGAAGAAGGATGGGTCGATGCATCTGTGCATATATTACCGGTAGTTGAACAAAGTTACGATCAAGAACAAGTACCCTTTGTCGAGGATAGATGATCTGTTTGATCAGTTGCGTGGTGCTACAGTGTTCTCAAAGATCGATCTATGGTCTGGATACCATCAGTTGAGGATTAAGGACGCTGACATACCAAAGTCATCTTTTAGGACGAGGTATGGTCACTATGAGTTTGTGGTTATGCCGTTTGGGCTAACTAATGCACCTACTGCTCTCATGGATCTGATGAATAGGGTGTTCCGTCCATTTCTAGACCAGTTTGTTATGGTCTTCATAGATGACATCTTGATCTATAGTCAAGACAGTCAACAACATGAACAACACCTTCGACAAGCGTTGACTCTCCTTCGCCAGCATCAGTTGTATGCCAAGTTCAGTAAGTGCGCATTCTGGTTGAAATAAGTAACTTTCTTGGGTCATGTGATATCTGCGAAAGGAGTCAAAGTGGATCCTAAGAAGGTCGAGTCAGTTGCAGAGTGGGAGCAACCAAAAACGTTGACTGAAGTTTTTAGTTTTCTGGGTTTAGCAGGATACTACCGGAGGTTTATAAAGGACTTCAGTGTGATCGCGTTGTCATTGATGAAGTTGACCAGGAAGGATGTACCTTTTGTTTGGGATGATCATTGTCAATGAGCCTTTTAGAGCTTGAAGGAGAAACTGACTAGTGCTCCAGTGTTGGTGTTGCCAGAGCCTGGGAAGGGCTATGTTGTTTTCTGCGATGCTTCCAAGAAAGGCTTAGGTTGTGTGCTAATGCAGGAGGATCATGTGGTTTCCTATCTTCGCAGCAACTTAAGAAACATGAGGAGAGTTATTCGACACATGATCTAGAGCTGGCAACGGTAGTCCATGCATTAAAGATATGGAGACATTATCTTTATGGGGAGGTGTGTCAGATCTTTACAGATCATAAGAACCTGAAGTATATCTTCTCACAGAGTGAGCTGAACATGCGACAACATCACTGGATGGAGCTGATCAATGATTATGATTACACCATTGAGTATCATCCTGGTAAGACGAACGTGGTAGCAGATGCGCTCAGCAGGAAGTCTTCTTCTCTTCCTACGAAGAAGGCACAGTTGAGTTCTTTGATATGCCATAGGCAGGATATGTTCGTCTCGTTGCAGTAGATGAATGTACAGTTGGAAGTATCCTTGTTGGCAGGACTGTTGGCACAGATGCAAGTAAAGCCTACGTTGAGACAACAGATAAAAGAAGCACATCAGGCATATGCTACAGTTCAGTTGATCAGATAAGAGTTCGGCAGCAAGAAGAGGGATGGCTTCCATTAGTCCGAGGACAGACTAGTTTGTTATCATAACAGGATGATGGTTCCCGATGTTGATGATCTGAGGAGGTTAGTGCTTGAGGAAGTGCACACGTCAATGTATGCTATGCATCCAGGTGTCACCAAGATGTATCATAATCTAAAGGACCTGTATTGGTGGCCTGGTTTGAAGAGAGACGTGGCCGAGTTTGTAGCTAAGTGTGCGGTATGCCAGTAGGTTAAGGCTGAGCATCAGAAGCTGGTAGGTACGTTGCAACCCATGCTGATACCGCAGTGGAAATGGGATCATGTAACCATGGATTTCATAGTTGGTCTTCCGAGGATAGATAAAAATCATGATTCCATCTGGGTGATAGTGGACAGATTGACGAAGTCTGCCCATTTCATAAATGTGAAGACGACATATACAGCAGAGAAGCTTGCTCAGGTGTATGTGGATGAGATATTACGTTTGCACAGTGTGCCAGCAATGATAGTCTTTGACAGAGGTCCTCAATTCACAAGTCATTTTTGGGAACAGTTGCACATAGCATTGGGAACGTAGTTGAAGTTCATTACTGCTTTCCACCCACAGACAGATGGACAATCTGAGAGGACTATTCAGACTTTGGAGGATCTTCTCTGAGATTGTGTTTTGCAATTCCTAGGTAGTTGGGACGTGCATCTCAGTTTGATAAAGTTCGCCTACAACAATAGTTACCAACGGAGTATCGATATGGCACCTTATGAGGCTTTATATGACAGGAAGTGCAGATCTCCTCTATGTTGGTATGAGTCTAGTGAGTATCAGCTTTTGGGTCCTGAGTTAGTGCAACAGACAACATAAAAGATCAAAGTGATACAACAACAGTTGAAAGCGGCACAGGACAGACAGAAGTCATATGCAGATAATCGGTGACGACCTCTAGAGTTCCAGGTGGGAGACAAGGTGTATCTCAAAGTCTCACCATGGAAAGGCGTGCTGAGGTTTGGCCGGAAAGGCAAGTTGGCACCCAGGTATATGGGGCCATATCCGATAATAACACGTGTTGGCAAGGTAGCTTACAAGTTATAACTACCGCCAGAGTTGCACATGTTACATCTGGTGTTCCATGTCAGTATGCTGAAGAAAAGTCATCCAGGCACAGATCAGTGATACATCCAGTTGAGGTTGAGCTGGATGAAGATGTGACCTACAAAGAAGGTCCAGTGATGATCCTTGACAGAAGAGTAAAGAAGTAGAAAAGGAAGGACCTGGTGCTTGTGAAGGTTCTTTGGCATCATCGTGGCGTTGAGGAAGCCACATGGGAGCTTGAGGAAGAGATGAGGAGGAAGTATCCCTCGCTTTTCTCTTCGGATTTCGGGGGTGAAATCATATTGTAGAGGTTTATGGTTTGTAAGGACCCTGACCTCTGTTTTGGGCTTACCCTGTTTTCTTTGCCTAAACCTTGTGTTGAGATGCTTGCTAATCACCTGAAGTTGTGATTAGGGTTTGTTTGTGCTTTGTTGAGAGGTTGAGGTGCAACTTGCAAATTACCCAAGTTTTAGGGTTGGTGTGCAAGTTTGTCACCTTGAGAGATGTCTTTCTCTCTCCTTGCATCCTCCAGGGTTGAGAGGATGGGTTGGGCTCTTTGTTTGAGTAGCTTTGGGCTTGGTTGGGCTTTGTTTTGCCTTGATGAAGCTTGGTATCGGGCTGGACCTTGGTGTATCAGCTAAGGAGTGTCGTTGTGTCGGGCAGGGAGCTGTATCATCCATGGTGTGTGGGGTTTCCATCTTAGGCGACACACACCCACCACCTTAGCCTCATTTATGTCACCATCTTTGGACAAGTGTCTGTTGCTTTGCTTAGTGGGTGGAAACTCATGGGTGTGGGTTTTTGGGGTGCTAGCATGTGGCACACTCCTTGGACAAGTGTGCTAGGGGTGGGTGCCACCTTGCCTTGCTTTCCCCCTTCACCCCATAGTATATAAAGGAACCCCTCCTTTGCTTGCTAGGATCTTTGGTTCCTTTAGTTGCTTCCCTTCCTTTGGTGGTCGAGCTAAGAGAAGAGTTGAGCAAGTGGTGCTCGATAGTGCTGGTGTGTTGGGCGACACACCTTGCTAGCTTGTCCCTTTCCTTCTCTTGGGGTAGGTATCTCTCCCTTTCCTTGGCACCTTCTTCTTCTTCTTCTCTCTTTCTTTTTGGCCATGGTGGTTATGGAGTTCTCTTCTCTCCTAGTGTTGGCCGAAGGTGGTGCCTTGGAGCTTGGAGCTTGGAGCTTTGGAGCTTGAGGAATGTGCTTAAGGCGGGTTACATAACTCCTAACCCTAGCTATACTACTTCTTTTTCATGTTGCATGCTATATGTGCTATCTTGATTGGCCATGTCATCTTTTAGCTATGTTTCTTGCTTTAATGGTTATAAGTTTGCTTTAGATGTACCCTAGACTTTGTGGAGATGGTTATCTTGGGTTGCCTTGGGATGGCCAAACCATGGATGTGGATTTCCTTGGGCAAAACCCCTCTCTCACTTAGTTGTTGAGAGGTGAGCTTAGGGTCTACAAATCCAATGTTGAGTTGAGCTTTGGTTGGTTGGCCAATATGATATGATGGACCTCCTTGTTGCCCGATAGATGATGGAAGTTGTGCAATACCCCTCTCTCACTTAATTGTCTTGAGAGGTGAGCCAACTCTCTTGAACTTTTAGGGCTTCTTGGTGGCAGTCTTGAGGTTGAAGATGACCACCCCGTCATGGTCTTTGAACCCTTACACGATACCCTTATGATGTGTTCTGCTCGATATCCCTCTTCTAGGGTTGAGTCATGGGTGATATACTAAGTGGTGTTTTGTTGACCCTTTGACCGATATGGACCCTTACCCTAGATGGTGTTGTTGGACGTTATGCCTTTGGACGATATAATGCTTGGTAGACATCCCTTCTTGGTGCCTTAACCGATAGAGGGTCCCAAACCCTAGCTTGAACGATAGACTACCTTGGGCGATATGGGAGTTTCTTGGGTGCCATGGTGGCACTACTACAGAAATAGCATTCAGTGTCGCTTTTCTGGGCGTCGGTTATTAAGGAACACGGACGCCTTATATTAAAGGCGTCGGTTATTTAGAAGAACCGACGTCTATATTCAAAGACCAGCCAAACACGGGTACCGCTTTGTATACAACGTCGGTTGTTTATACAAAACCGACGCATCATGTCATCCAATTTTCGAGCGAAAAAAATAATGTCACTTTCGGCGTCGAGTCTGTAGTTAAAACACCGACGCTTATGTGCGATGGAAATTTGCGCGAAAAGTGTCCTTTTCCGCGTCGGTCGTCCTTTAATCACCGACGCTGAATGTGGTTCCCGCCAAACATTTTCATGAAAATATCGTCCAAATGGACGTCAGATGTTGCGAACGACCGACGGTAAAGATGTTTAGGCGTCGGTTGTTGTAAACAACCGACGCTATTGGGGAACTTCATAACCTTCGATCGCCCGACTCTTCCCCTTTCTTATGTTTCATTGCTACCCTATTTCCCTATTGCGGCGATTTCTCCGGCAATTTCTCTGCTGCTGGTACTAGTTTTTCTCCGGCGCTTCTCTCCGGTGCCCCATCTCCGGCGTCCCCTCTCCGGCGCCCCTCTCCGACGCGTTTCTTCTCTGGCACCCCTGCTGCCCGCCCTGCTGCTCCAACCGCCTGCGCCGCCGCCACGCCTGACAACCGGCACCGCCGCAACGCCTGGTTCCCACCTGCCTGCCACGCCTGAGAACCGACGCCGCCGTACCCCCTTCTCCTTCTCCTCCGCCTGGCCGCTGCCTGCCTGCCGCCGCCTGGCCGCCTGCCTGCCTGCTGCGGCTGACGCTCCTGCTCATCGGAGTCACTGCCGCTGGTTCTGGAGCTCGTCGGCCGCCACCCACGTACTCAACCAGCTCGACCTCACCCTACTCTTCTTGCCCAGGTACCTGCAGACCTACCCAGGCGCGAAATTGGTTCTTTATGTGCTGACCTAATCTGCTTGCCTAATCTGCTTGCACGAAATTGGCTCCCTACTCTGCTTGCTTAATGTGCCTAATCTGCTTTAAGTGGTCCTAATATCATAACATGATAGTTTTATTATATGATTTGTGGCACTTTAGGGTGTATATACATGCAAATTATATAAGTGATAGATGTTGGATGTTTGTCAAGGTTTCTTGAAGATTGAATAAGTGATAGATGCTGGATGTTTATTTATTTCATCTATCCATGTTGCCTATAGTTTATAACATTGCATTGTGAATTATTGCATGTTTGAAACTATGAAATTCTTGATTTATTAGATGATATTCAAGAAAACCCTAGTTTGATGAGCATGTTGTTAATCATGTTAATTATGATTCTTCTATATATTCTGATGTCATTATATAATTATGTGATCCCAACATATTAAATTGAATTAGAATGATTTCATGAATTATAGGGTTTATATAAGAATGACAACACATGTATTTGTTGGCCTAGAAACCCGTCCAAGATTTACTCAGTAGGAGTAAATCTTGGATAGTCCCCAGTTTGGGACTGTTCTTGAACACCTAATCTCACTTAGGATGTAAGTGTATAATGTGTATTGGGTTTTCGAGAAAATTTCGGCAGCATTTCCCCGTTTGTTCTCTAAGTACATATGTACTTAGAGAACAACGGGGAAATGCTGCCGAAATTTTCTTGAAAACCAAATACACATTATACACTTACATCCTAAGTGAGATTAGGTGTTCAAGGATGGGATAGGTGGTACACATTTATTATATATAAGATTGACATCAAATGTGTTTGTTGGCCTAGAAACCCGTCCAAGATTGACTAATATATACTTGTTTCCTAATATATACTTGTTTAAAAGGTTAACTGATGTTATACAACTTTTTCTGAAAATATATAACATCGTTATATGTACTTACACTTTGTTAATACTAATATTGTGCAGTCTCTGTCTTCCCATAACAATGACTATGAATTGGGCCTCTATGTCAATGTTAACGTTCCCTATTGAAGAACAATTGGACATCATCCTAGATGATCGTTCCTTAAACCAATTGGTCATACCCAAACATTGGCGTTTTCTAAAAGGAAGACACTACATGCCTGGTAAAGTGACCCTAAATTTTGGAAATTATTCACATGTAATCGAGGTTGAGTATGATTTGGCGGGAAATCTTGTATCAAAATCCGGTTGGCGTGATTGGATTGGAGAGCTGCATGTGGTCCGTTGGAATAGGCTTTTTCTCCGTCCAGTTGGCGATAATTCCATCAAAGTTTGGATAACCAACAGCAACTGCGAGACCCCCGATCATCTTCTGCGGTATGAGCGCACGGCGTCGCATATCAGCTCAGACAAATCTGAATCTGAGGCCCCTATCAGTTCAGATTCGTCTAAATACAGTGAGGAGCTTCGTGACACAGCTTCATCATCAAAAAGAAGTTACTGATGCATGCGGGACCATGTTGGTGTAGTATTTAGTTGTCTATCTATCTAGACTTGTCTGTAGTAATAGTTTTTTTAATTATGCGCATGTTTAGGGGTACACCAACCCCTTTGTTTAGTTATTGTTATAACTAAAGTGTGTGTTCCCATGAATGGAACTGTAAGTTGCTACATGAATGCTTATAACTGAAGTGTGTGTTCCCATGAATGTTCCCATTTACATGATTACACTACTATTTTCTCATATTGTCTTGCCTAAAAAAAAATTCTTTTATTGTTTAGTCTATTTTAATACGACATACTTGCTTATATCTTTCTTAATGATGAACTGTAATACGACATACTTGCTTATATACTTGTTTCCTAATATATACTTGCTTTCCTAATATATACTTGCTTTCTCTGATCATAGAATGGATAGATCATGGATGTCCATTCGTAATCGTTGCACCCCAGAGTTTATATCTGGTCTTGATCAGTTTATTAGATTTGCCGAGGAACATAGGAAAAAACCTACAGATAGGTTCTACTGTCCATGTAGGCATTGCGGTAACAACTTGAAACTCAACACTGGTGAGGAAATCAAAAGTCATGTCATGTGCAACGGGATTGTACAAGGCTATACAGAATGGCACTGGCATGGAGAGATTTCAAAATCGAATCCAGTAGATGTCAATAGCAGTGCTTGGGTGGAAGAAGAAATTGCCTCCGATGACGTAAATGTGAACGAACCAGTTCCAGCAGACATTGTTGATGCGATGCTGGATAGTTGTAGGGTAGAGCACACTGATCCACCTCCTATCTTTACAAACATTGTGCATGATGCTGAGATACCGTTATACACAGGCTTTGCTAAGTTTACGAAGCTTAGCGCTGTGCTGAGATTGTATAAGTTGAAAGCTAACAATAGATGGAGTGACAAAAGCTTCACTGAATTGTTGACTTTGTTGAAAAAAATTCTTCCTGAAGGAAACGAGCTGCCAATCTCAACATACCAGGTAAAGAAAATGTTGTGCCCAATGGGAATGGAGGCCAAAACGATACACGCATGCCCGAATGATTGTGTATTATTTCAAAAGGACTATGTAGATTTGAAAGATTGTCCAAAATGTGGTGCGTCACGATATAAATTGACGACTTCGGGGGAGTCCAAAACTGGTTCTCCTGCCAAGGTGTTGTGGTATCTACCTATAACATCACGGTTTCAACGCTTGTTTGCAAATCTGAAAGATGCGAAGAATTTGAGGTGGCATGCAGATGTTAAGAAAAATAATGATGGGATCCTACGACATGCATCTGATTCCCCACAGTGGAAGAAGATTGATGTATTGTTCCCTGAATTTGGTGAAGAAGTCAGGAATCTAAGACTTGGGCTTTGTACAGACGGGATGAATCCGTACGGGACATTGAGCATCCAACATAGCACTTGGCCAGTCATGCTTGTTATATACAATCTTCCTCCCTGGCTGTGTATGAAAAATAAGTACGTTATGTTGTCATTGTTGATATCGGGCCCTAAACAACCCGGAAATGATATCGATGTTTATCTTGAACCTTTGATTGATGACTTAGAGAAACTTTGGGCTGAAGGTGTGATGACCTATGATGCTTCAGCAAGAGAGACATTTCGTTTGCATGCTATGTTGTTTTGCACTATTAATGACTTTCCGGCATATGGGAATTTGTCTGGATATAGTGTCAAAGGAGCTAAAGCGTGTCCTATATGTGAAGAAAACACTGATTCAATAAGACTAAAATATGGCGGCAAGGCTGTATATCTTGGTCATCGAAGGTTTCTTTCAAAATTCCATCTGTATCATAGGAAGCGCAAAGCATTCAATGGATGGAATGATGAACGGAGTGCACCTAAACCTATACCAGGGGATGTTGTTTATGAAAGAGTAAAAGACATTGTCAATGAATTTGATAAGAAATCACAATGTAGTATGGCCACACGGAGTGACAATTCTTCATTCAAAAAGAAGTCAATATTTTGGGATCTTCCTTATTGGAGTTCTTTGTCAGTCAGGCATTGTATCGATGTAATGCACGTTGAGAAAAATGTCTGTGATAGCATCATTGGTACTCTATTAAATATACCAGGTAAGACTAAAGATGGGATAAAATCCAGACTGGACCTACGTGAAATGGGAATAAGGTCAGAATTAACAGAATTACGTGAAATGGGTAATAAAAGAACATACTTACCTCCCGCTTGTTACACGTTGTCTAGAAAGGAGAAGAAAACTTTTTGTGAATGCTTGGTAAATGTTAAGGTGCCACATGGTTACTCATCCAACATCTGTAGATTGGTATCAATGAAAGATCTGAAGTTGATAGGTCTTAAATCTCATGATTGTCACACTCTAATGCAACAAATATTGCCCGTGGCAATTCGATCTATATTGCCGAAGCATGTAAGGTTTGCAATTACCAGACTTTGTTTCTTTTTCAACAGTCTATGCAGCAAAGTTATTGACCCTGATACTCTCGATAATTTGCAAAGAGAAGTGGTTGTTACCCTATGTCATCTTGAGATGTATTTCCCTCCTTCGTTCTTTGATATCATGGTACATCTTGTTGTCCACTTGACTAGGGAAGTGAAAATCTTGGGACCGGTTTTCTTGCATTGGATGTATCCCTTTGAACGATACATGAGCGTTTTTAAAGGTGATGTTCGAAACCGTTATCGTCCTGAAGGGAGTATTATTGAAGGTTATGTGGCGAGAGAGGTTATGGATTTCTGCAATGACTTTCTCAGTGGTAATGACACTCCTGATAATGACAAGAATATTGAGGAGGGCAAAGGAATTTTGGGATCACGGGTGAAAGTAATCAGCCGTGAGCAGTTGGAACAAGCTCACTTGTATATTTTACATAATATGGACGAAGTGAGTGTTTATATCGAGGAACATACCAATTTCATAAAGAGACAACATCCTCGAGCAAGTTCAATGTGGCTTGCTAGAGAGCATAATAAGACTTTTACTAAGTGGTTTGAAGATAAAGTCTTACATCAACTATCTCAAACACCAAATGATATTACAGAAACTATCAAATGTCTCGCCTTTAAACCAAAACCGAATGTTATGTCTTATGAAGGGTTTGACATTAATGGATTCACATATTACACAAAGCGCCAAGATGATAAGAGTGTCGTCCAAAATAGTGGGGTCACTCTTCAAGCGTCAACTATGTACTTTGCAAGTGCAAAGGATAAGAGTCCACGTGAAGCTAAAATGTCATATTACGGTGTCATTGAAGACATTTGGGAGTTTGACTACATAGATTTCAATATTCCGCTCTTTAAATGTAATTGGGTTGATAACACCAAAGGAGTTATAGTGGATGAATTGGGTTTCACTTTGGTGAACTTTGAAATGATTGGCGAGAAGGCTGAACCATTCATATTGGCATCACAGGCAAAACAAATATTCTATATCGATGATCCTGCAAATGATAAATGGTCGGTTGTTCTTCATGGTAAAAGACAGTTCATTGAAGATCCTATAGATGAAGAAGAGTACTATGATAAGTATGATGACTCCAGTCCATTCTCAGTTGGGTTTCCAACTCCACAAAATATCGAAGCTAATGATGACTTATATGTGCGCGGAGATCACAATGAAGGATTGTTAATTGATAAAAGATCACAATTTTAGAGACATGTATGTTTATACAAATGGTAAATGTTTTCCTTTTTCTAATTTATACAAATGCTAAATGTTTTCCTTTTTCTAGTTGATACAAATGCTAAATGTTTGCCTTTTTTATGACATTTTCAGATGGCTGACCATGATGAGAATGATGTTCATGATGAGCATGAAGTCCATGATGAGCATGTTGTCCATGACGAGCATGGCGAGGATACCAATGTAAGTTCTAAAAACATATCCTGTATTTCTATAAAATTCATTATCTTCTAGTTATGTCATATATCCTATATTTCTATATTGGCCTAATTCAGTGTGTTTATTTTTGTCAAATTTTAGGTTGATGATGCACATGTACCCACTGAAGCACTGGAGCAACTTGATGCGCGGAGAGGACATTCCAACTCGAGATATCGTCTACCGTTTCCTCCTCCTCCGCAGTAATATCCTCATCTCTAAACGTTTCTCGTAGGATTCTGAACCCCTCCATTCCCTCTACTACATCGAAGCCATGCCGCAGTTGAACCCTTTCGCCGAGCCCTACCCGGCCAAGCAGGCGTCGCCTGAAGCACCACCGTCATCGTCGTCTCCACCTCCATCGCAACTTGCTGTGCTAGTCCTGACAGTTTATCACCCCACATGCCTTCCTCCTCAGTTCCTGCCGCTAGATGACCACACAATGGATCCAAGAGGATTGCAGGCGTTCGCCAAAGACTATAGGCTGAGTTAACTCAATAGTTAACTCAGCCTATAGTCTTTGGCAAACGCCTGCATATCCTCTTGGATCCATTGTGTGGTTGTCTAGCGGCAGGAACTGGGGAGGAAGGCATGTGGGGTCATAAACTGTTAGATATAATTGGGATGTTGATAGTGATGATGAATGATACTTTGTAAATGAATGTTTCTGAATGTTAAAACATGTATTTGAATGATTCTATATGTGTGAACGTGACAATTGAATTGATGTCTGAATGTATCTACTTGTGTGAATCTTTTTATGTTAATTTTGCAGGTTTGTGGCCTGTTTGTAGGCTGATATCAATGGATGTCGTAAACCTGCAGTTCAGAAAACTGAACTGCAGGTTCTCATCCTGCTGACCAGCCACAGCAGGCCTGCAAACATATTTATAAAAAAAAAATAGATATATGCGTCGGTTATTTACCGATAACCGTCATCACAGACTTACAGCGTCGGTTTTTTGTTGAACACCGACGCCAAAAGTGTTCGCGCTACAGGAAATGGGAGTCATCTAGGACACTTTTCTGCGTCGGTTTTTTAGTATATAACCGACGCAGAAAGCGTCCTAGATGACGCCGTTTTCTGTGGCGCGAACCCTTTTGGCGTCGGTGTTTTATAATAAACCGACGCCTTTATATTAAATAGGCGTCGGTTTTTTAACCGACGCTGAAGTGTCCAACCTTTTAGCGGCGCCCACATAGGCGTCGTTCAGAAACCGACGCCAAAGGGGGTTAAACAACCGACACTAAAAGGCACTTCTGTAGTAGTGTGGGCAGCCCATGATATCGCTCGATGGATGGAAGTAGTGTGCCTTAGGCGATAGGGCTTTGGGCATTATGATCTTGATGGTTGCCCGGTATGGAAACCCTAACCCTAGTGGACGATATGGGGTCTGGGCCAATACAGGTGTAGTGCTTCCCGATACACCCTGTACTTGGTTGCACGACACACCTTTGGTTCTAGTCTGCTTGTTACCCCTTATGCATGGGTGCACGTTATGCTTGTGGCCGATATGTGTGGCCAATGCCCTAAGGTTTTGGTGCCCTAACCGTTAGCATTTTGGGTGAGGGATATAACCCTACCTGATATCCCTTGGGTGAGTGATAGTGCTACTCGCCACACCTTTAGTGAGGGTAGGCGACACCTTTGGTGAAGGATGCAGCTAGCCCGGGAACCCTAGTTGATGAGATATGAAAGATAGGTTGTGACCAGTGACATGTTTGTTACCTAAGGTTGATGTTAAGTGAAATGATAAGATCATGGTTGTGTAACCTTTAAGGATGTATCCTTAGGGGTGATTGTGTTCATGATATCATGAGAGATAGGGCATGGTGGATGCTCACGGTTTGGTAACTTTAATATGAGTTGATTGAATTACCATCTACAACTTTATGCTTCATGTGTTCATAATAATGAATGTTGTTTCAAATCATATGCACCCTAAATCTTAATGGCATGATAATCATAACATGTTCTCTAAAGATCTATGTTTGGTGATCAAGTTACCTCTCTTGATATGCATACTAACCATGCCGGTGTTATCAAATGAATTCATAGCCAGGTAAGAGTTATAAGGGTATATGTGTTTTGTATAACACTGAATAATGATACTCCTTGTTGATGAGATAACACGTATTGCCAGTATGATGAGAAAGGTTTGGTGACCTGATAAAGGCAGAGTGCTTATTTGAGGTGTTACCCTCTATGATGAGATAAAGGATTGATACCCCATGATGATGTATGATGATGAAGCCTTGAAAGGCAGTGTCATTATGTGATGAGGGATTGAGATCCCATTGAAATATGATAATGACAGTTATAGTGTGACACAATGTTGTTTATTTTTTATAACCTGGTTGCCTCAACAATTCACCTAAAATATACTAATTAATTACAGTGGAACATTTCATGTAGTTTTTCCCTGGACATAGATCCATCATCGTCAGTAGCTGGTGATGGTGAAATAGGTTTATCCTACGGGATTACTTGGAGCGCATATTGTTGAATATGTGGGGTTTCTCCTAGCCAAAAATAGGAGGATTAAAGTACAACTTCGGTTGTAGACTCAGTATGGTTAGAGCATGGTGAATAGGCCCCTGGCTTAGTGTGATAGAGCATGAATGCGTTCATGGCTCAAGAGCACGGTGAATAGGCTTGTGGCTCAAGGTATGCTAGTGCCAAGACCTGTACCAAGGCAGGCTAGAGAAAAGGGGTAGCCTGCGGAGCTGACCCTGTGGCTGAGTCCACTTAAGAAAGAGACTGCGGTTTTGGTTATTGTGCACTAACCACAAGGAGGTGAGGTCGTGGAGTCCGTCTCTTCCATTGACCTTGTATGGCATCAGTTTTGGGCTTCGTAGCCGAAGGTTGGATTTGAGCGGTATGGCTCACTTCCTCAGGGCATAATAAATTGTAATCCAGCCGTATAATATATATTGATTAGGGCAAAACACGGAACATTGGTTGAGGCCTTGCTTGTATAGTGGTTCTAGTTATATCTTGCAGTTATTTACACGTTACTCATATCTTATGATAAGTTCTTATAAAGCTTGTCTTGTCAATCATGTTCCATAAAGAATATATGGTTATATCTCTCCTGGACATCTTGGTAAGATTCTTAATAAAGTTAAGTTCTGCTCAGTATGTTGCACATATGAACTGCTTATAACCGTTATTTGCTTTATCTGTTCTAGCTTTCCTGAAGTTTTATAGTTTGGTGGGGAGTTATGTTTCTCACTGGGACTGTGTGTCTCACCCCACTGGTTTTAAACATTTTTAGGTGATTGTGCTAGACGTAATGGTGGTCATGAGGTTGCGGCCGAGCAGCAAGAAGAACAATAGGAGGCAAGAGATGGATATGCTGATGTTTTGGTTGTTTTGTAGTAGAGTCTTAGACTCATCCCTGTACTCTCAGGTCCTTCGAGGTGTTTTGATGATGTTTCACGAAGTATAGATGATGTAGCTTTGTTTATCCTGTTGTTGGCCTGACGTGGCCTATTCTGTATATATATAAATAGGTGGTGAACCCTTCGTGCTTATGAAACAACTGGTTCTTATAAGATGTGGACATATATCAAGGCTTATGAATATTTTATATAATATATTTCCTTGCAGGATGAGGATCAGGATGTAATAATTTCTTTATTATCTATTTTCCGCAATCGGTTTTAATTAACTCATGTTTTTGATAATATAATGTTTATGATGGTTCTGCACATTTTCTCATGGCATCTCGTTGTCTTGGTGATGGCGGGATGTCACAATACCCTACACTTAAATGTATCATTTTGGATGATAAATGTCCCAATGGATTGTATGGGAATGCCAACCCCCAAAAAATATACAAAATAATCTTTTCCTTGAGGGTCTGAAGGTTCCTATCCAACCATAAGCACCTTGAATGAATGAATATATTATAGAATGACAAAGAAAAATAAAATTTCATATTCATTACATGGAAGAGTTGTAAAATTCATGTAGATGGTGAAAATTCAAGAATATATATATATATATATATATCCTTAGTAGATTGTTATAATATTTCATTCTTCTTTAGATTGATTTTTATACTTTTTAAATATATTCTTACATCTTTGAATGAGTGGCTCTTGAGATATGCCATGGGAAGTGGGAACTAGTTTTTTTTCTTCTACGAACAACATCCCCCAACAGTGAACAACCAAGCTATCTTTATTTTAAAATGGATGCAATTCATTATTCAATTATAATATATTTCAAATTTATAGTATAACAACAAAATTAAACTATATCACCCATATGGATTGATACATATCAAAGGAAAGGTAAATCTAAACTAACCCAAACTCATATAGGAAAGTTGTCAATTTTATATACTCAAGAAAATATATTATCCTTGACTCAATGGTTACATGCCAAAATTTATTATCCTAATATTATAAACCTTGGTTCCATACATTGGTTTCAAGTACGTCTAGTTCTTTAGAAATCACCACATAAGGTGCCAGATATAGTGTTGATGCATTGGTTTTTAGTTGCTTTTAACATGCTATTTTTTGGGCATTTATTGCATATATGTTAATCTTGAGATATGTTTATGTATTGATTTCTATCATTAGCTTATGAATAATTATTATATCAAATATTTAGTAATTTTATAGAATCATATTAATTTGTCATCCATAATTCAGAGTTTTGGTATTTTTCCCTTGTTTCAGGCAACTTGAGCACTGAGTGGACATCTCAATGTCACCAACCCATCAGTTGGTGGTACCGACAAAGCACGATTCTACCACATGGAATCTAGAAATCTTGGTGCTACCGAGAAGGATTTTAGTACTACCGAAAAAGGTGTTGATTCTACCGAACTTGGTAGTTAGTGATATCGACTCATGATTCAGGGAGTATCAGAACTCGAGATTTATCATCTCGGTGCCACCAACTCGTGTGTCGGGGGTACCGAGTTTAGGATCCAAGGAGCATCAAAACTCGAGGATAGCAACTTGGTGTTATCAACACATAATGAAGGTACTACCGACACAACCAAGAGAGTCAAGTCAGTCGAAATTTTTTTGATATTAACACCCAGATCGTGGTTCTGACATTGCCCCATTAGTTCAGATCAAAAATCACGTCAGATCCAACAACCACAACTTGATGACGGCTACAACCCCACTTATGACCTAAGGGAAATGCAAACGAAATATGGGAGGATAGATATTATGTTCATGTAGATCATAAAGTCAGGAGAGGAGTAGAAGAAGGAGATTGCCACATATTAGATGCTCCAAGAACTACTAAGGGTAGATTTGCATTCAGAATGCTACTAATCAAGGTGTTCATTAGAGGGGATTGCCAAAACGACTTCTCTATGAGCTTTCATATTGGTTTTATAATGTTTAGCTTATTTTCCTACTTTTCCTTTTTTTGCATGATGATAACAATCATGTGGGGCTAAACCCCATATTCCTTAGGACTTGGGAGTAGTTTGGTATTGCATTATAGTTTAATTCTCTGAATTAATAATTTATTTCCTTTATTTTGGACATGAATCTATGATCTCTTTATCTATTTTCTTATGTTTGATCACCATAAACAAAGTAACAAACCACTACTTGCTTTGGGAGAGGGATTAGGAGTTGGATAAATCATATATCCACATAGCCTATATCACACCTCATGAGAGGGCTTATGGCTGTGAAAGAATAACCTAGAGATTTCATTAATGCACCTAACCCATTCTGAAATTATTATGAGAGTGGGGTTTGTTTTAGTCTAGGTAGTGTGTTACGATGTGGGAGCAGGTGATACTTGCTAAATATCCTTAGTCTAGAGTAAAGTGTGAATAATCATTAATAAAATGAAATTTAAATATAGTGTATGCCATGGTGAAACCATCAGTCCTTCTTGGTCATAACCATATTAACTTAGATCTAGTTGTTTGATCTTAGTTATAAAACAATGAATCAACCCTTTTCTAGGTCTACTTGATTTGGTCTCAGTAAGTAGTAGTCTTTAGCGAACGTTTTCTTGAGTTCGACACTCATGCCTTATAGGCTTATATTGCACGATGTGTAAACTTGCATTTTACATGCACAATTTAAGTGTATCAAGTTTTTGGCACTGTTGTTGGGGAAAAACAACATCAGAACTGTGACGACCATCTCGCGAAAACAACATTAACTAATTTAAACTAATGCGGAAGCGTTTCGTTAGCAGCGGAATTACTGAAAATCACTAAAAATTTAAAACTTTTTGTAAAGAGATCTACAAACTATGAAACTCTTTCATTAAGAAAACAAGGTAAGTTATATACAAACTGATCCATCATTACATCTCTGTAAAATCACATCTCGAGATTTACAAACATCAACTGCCCTGTTAACTTTACAAGGCAACATATAAAATCTCGAGGCATTATGCCAAAATCTCAGATCTATATTAAACATTTACTGACTCCCAGGACCTGAGAGTATAGAGACGACACATAGGACATTCTATCTACAAGACTTGACAAACAATGTTTCCACCTGAGGATCACTACTGTCCCTGAGGTTGTTGTTGTTGCTCACCCACTGAAGGGTTCCTTGGTCCTCGGTGTCTACCTAAAAAGTTGAATCCCACGGGGGTGAGACAATTGAATAATTGTCCCAGCGAGAGTTATAACTCTTTGCCAGAAGCATTGTTATTGCAATAATGGAATAACATAGAGTAGTAGAACTATAAATATACAACAGCAGATATAACATCGAATAAGTTAAGTAGAACAATATTTCTTAAGCAATCATTTCAATTGTAACTTGATTGAATGACAAGACATATATCACTAAGGAATATGAAGAACATGTATACTAGTTATTCAACCAGAACACTATAAACAATGTATCATCAATCATTGTTTCTCGTAGATCAATTTAAGCAATTATGCTATTCGGCTGATTACATTTTTCAAACATATTTATGCCCTGAGGAGATGAGTTACACCTCTCATACTCCAACCGACCATTACAAAATCGCAATCGGTACCATACATAGGTCATCAGAAGAGTCAGATTCCTATGACCTCATCTTCCTTAGTTAGTATGAGGAACAACATGCAGGACATTTTGTGTCCCTGCCATAATATCTTTCCAGGGTATTCTGGCAACTTCTCTATTAGAGTTACAGTGGCATGTTGTACTCTCTTCGCCATCGAGGGATTTCTTGTTTATCTCACATCGATGTGGAATTAACAACATCATCGAGAGATTAGTGATATATCATCCCGACATAAACATATAATGAAGGATTGAGAGATTAAATGTACATCTCACATAAATTCCCACATTAGGATGTAAGGATATTCGCGTCCATAACCCCCACATACTCAAAAGTATGTTCTCTAGGAGTTCCCTTAGGAAAACTTGTTTCACCATCACTTAACTTCTGACACTGATGGATCTATGGTCAAGGCTCTACATGATATCATTATACTTGATTATTTAAGTACATTATGGCATTCTTTTAGCATCAGGCATGTTTTCAAACATAAACCAATAAGACAATTGCTATAAAGAAAGAGTACTATTTGTATCAAGTTTATATCACATATTGTTAACATTGGGATATCAATTCCTAACCATCTCATCATTATGATTCAGGAATATGGGTATTCAAACCCTTAGATCATCAAAACACTTGTTACCAAGTAACATATTGATGACTTGATGGCAATACATATATTTCTCATGGCTCATATAGCCTATCAATCTCATATGTTACCTCTTACTAGGCAACATAGCATGTCATTACTTTCAAAACTCATAGAGTGCTTTCAATGAATATGACATCATAACCCTTACCTAGCTATGATCACTTCTTTATAAAGACCTGCATGACTAACACAATTGATAACATGCACATTATATCTATATCAGCACAATACAAATTATTTCCAAGTCAAGTATAGAACACCACGACCGTGCTCTCTTGCACGGTCATGCTACATAAGATATACCATGACCGTGTTACATCACCATGACTGATTTCTAGGGTAGGGTTTCTTGTTCAATTTAATTAGGGTTATTCAACCCTTATAGCCTAGACAAGCATAGTGATTCCTCATTTCATAATTCAGTCATAGAGTTTCATGCTCGAAAGCATAACCCATAATTAGGGTTTACTGTTCACACCATCACATTTCCCTAGATTAGGGTTTACTATTCAAATTACATCACATTACCCTAGATTAGGGTTTGCTATCCTCATTTATTAGGATTACATCCAATAATGTTCTCAAATTAGGGTTAAGATTCATTAACCATCATAATTAGGGTTTTCATGATCTCACTATGAAGGATCATACCCTGATTAGACATATGCATACATATTGAAGGTTTATTACTTGATTCTCATTCATACATGGAGTCTTCTCTCTCCTCTTTCTATCAGATGATATTTACATCACCTTTTATTAGGCTAAACCAATTCAACATTGACATCATGGGTTGTATCATTACTATTGTGGTCATTAAGGTTCACTTGATCAAAGGTTATTGGTTGCTCTATCCCATCAAGGTACCTTTGTAATGATCACCACTGATCATGACATACATTAATTAACTAATTACTTGGTCCCTTAATCACTTTAGGTATCTATAAGGTTTAGGTTAATCAACCACTAAACCATCTTGACCACTAAGGCATCAAACGATCTTGACCCTTTTAGACCTCAAACGGTCTTGAACACTAAACCCCCAAATGGTCTTGGACAGACCTTGAAACCATTTGGTGTTGTTGACCGTTTGGTCTTGTTGACTTTTGAAACCGTTTGGTGAAGTGCACACTCAAGACCGTTTGCCCAAGATGAGGTGAAGACCGTTTGGTCAAGTTTGACTTTGAAACCGCATGGACACAATTGACCTTGAAACCACATGAGCACCAAACGGTTTGGGATCGTTTGGTCCCAAATGGTCTTGAGACCGTTTGGTCCAAACCACATCAAAACCACATGGACCAAAAAGTGTCTCAACCACTTCAAATAAGTTAGGGTTTCCAATGTTGAACCCCTCACTCGATCATGCACTTGTTAGCCATTCATCAATTGAGAAAATTAGATCAACCCTCAACTGATTTGACACTCAGTTGACCCTCAATTGATCATCAATTAGGGCTTGGATCAATTGGATTAGGGTTTGGAATCGATCACCCTTCAACATGTTTCAACATGAGTCTAATTGATTTTGAAATCATTGAACCATCATCCAATTTGGTCATGACCTGACCCCAAACAGTCTTGAGATCATTTGGATGACCTCCAAACGGTCTTGAGACCGTGTGCTCAAGTCAACACCAAAAACTAACTCAACTATTTAAGGTTTGGCTCATTAGGTTGATCACTAGGTCAACAATTAATTGTACTTCAACTTATTGCCTTTAAATCTTTAACCACTTAACCATAGTCAACCCTAGACCTCCAAACGGTCTTGGGTGATGCCCAAACTGTCTTGGGATCATTTGGACATCCTCCAAATGGTCTTAAGACCGTTTTCCCATTTATGTCATCAAAAACCAAGTCATTCACTTAAGGTTTGAACCCTAGGTTTGATCATCAAATCATCACTTAATTGCTCAACAACTTGATATCATTGGACCCTCAATTGGTCAACCCTACTTAACCCTAGACCTCCAAACGGTCTTGGGTGATCACCAAACAGTCTTGAGACCGTTTGGTTGATCCCCAAATCGTGTTGAAACCGTTTGGGCCACTCAACCCAAACTTCAACTTAAATCAATTATAGAAAATAACAATTTACCCGATTTGGGTTTAGATGGTTGATGTGCCTTCAATTGGTGATTTACTTGGAATTACTTGATGATTTTTGGTAGGTGATTAGTCCACATTATTTACAACAGACCTCCAAATTGTCAACACCTGGTCAACACATCCAAACGGTCTTAGACCATTTGCTTCTATGCGATCTAATGAAACCGTTTGCATTCAAACGGTTTGAAACCGTTTGCTCCCAAACGGTTTGGCAAACCATTTGCAAAAGTTGGGAGACCATTTGCTAAAGTTGCTTTTTGGATAAACATTGGTTTTAATGTCATCATCTTCTACCTCAAGAACAGGGGCTGTTCTTCATGGAAACACTTGCAAGAACACACAAAGGTGTCTAAAGAAGAAGAATAAGCAACGTTTCTAAGAAAGAAGGATGCAATAACAAAGCTTAAGGGTTAGAATTATAAAACCCACCTTTAGATCTGATATAGAGCTCCAAGCTTCATAGATTTAATGGTGGATGAAGATCCAAAGGTGTCCAAGGTCCGTTCTTCAAGTTTTGGATGGAGAAGATGGCTAGAAAGAAGAATCGTGTGAAGAAAACTAAGAAACCAACCTTGTTTTAGGGTTTCCACCATGAATTCGAGTTAGATGATGGTCCATACTTACCAAACCAGCTTGGTCGTCTTCCTTCTAGTCCAAAGCTCCTTCTTGGTCGGCCAAAGCAAAAAGATAAGAAAAGTACTAAGGGAAACGATCCCTTGCTTTGTTGATAAGGATCCTTATATATTTTTGGATATTTTCAAGGCAAATAAAAAGATTGTTATTTCTTTTATTTCTTAAACATATCCACCAAGGCTTGCACCATCCTTGGCCACATCTCTTCCTCCTAATAACATGCAAAACTCCTCCCTTATCCAAGGTTAAAAGGAAAAGAAACCAATTACCTTACTAAGTTATATAAATATTAAAGGGCCATTCGCTTAAGTCTTGATTATTCTAGTATCAAGATTATCTTTCCTTCTAAATCATTCAAATGAGGCGCCCTCCTCATTTTATTTGCTCTACTTGATGCCAAGAAACATGAGAGATACTATGGCATACAACTCATGAAAACATAATTAACTAATGCAGAAGCGTTCACTAAACAGCGGATTACCAAAAATCACTAAAAATTAAAACCTTTTTATCAAGAGATCCATCAAAGGAAAAATTTCTCACATAGAACCAAAGCAACACATTTACATTCTTGTTCAAAGGTACATATTCTGTATCATCTCTTTCTGAGAGTTACAAGCATTAACTATCCTGTTAAGCTAAACACAGGCAGTATAAAATCTTGAGGCACTGAGCCAAAATCTCGAAAGCACTAACTACTACTCTGAGGACCTGAGAGTACAGAGACGACACATAGGACTCTATCTACATCTATACAAGGCATAACAACCAGTGTCTCCACCTGAGACTTCACTGCTGAACCTGCTACTATTGCTGCTGTCCTTCTCCTACTGAAGGATCCTGCCTCCTCGTCCGCGTCCACCTAAAAATGTGATTCCCACGGGGGTGAGACAATTGTAAATTGCCCCAGCGAGAGATATAACTCTCCTCCAGAAACATTATTATTGCAGCTTCAGAAGAAAATATGCACATAGGAATCATAATTGTTTGGCAGTAGTTAATTCAATGTCTAACTGATTAGAATATTATTCTTATCTAAAAACATCACAGTTGTAACTTGAAAGAACAACATGTCACTTATCCTCTAAGGAATATGAAGAACATGTATAACATTTATTCACTATAGAATCATCACCACAACATTAACTTACTTTAGGCTTAGATTCATATATCTGATGTCTAGTATTGTCATAGTGGAGTCATGGCATGTAGCCATACTCTTTCCACAAAGTATTGGGATCTTAATCCCTCGACTCATCAAGCACAATTCGACTTCTTAACCAGTTCATCATCATGATTATAGAATCTGGGCATTTGAACCCATAACTCACCATAGAACACTTGTTACCACTTATTAGGTAACTTCTTCTTACCTTCATATCATCTGACCCAGGGACATTATAATTCTTGCTACACAAACTATTGCACAAAGTTCATAAAGCTCATACCACCTCTTATTACCCCTTAATAGGCAATAAGGCATATTATGGCTTATGAAGCTCATAAACAATCTAAGATAGTTATAACATCATGTGACACACATGACTCATTAATTGTAGGTTACCTCTCACTAAGCAAAAAAACATATGAAGGCTTATAAGGCCTACAGAACATTTTCAATATACAGAACATCATAGCTCATACCTAGCTATGCTCATCCTCTCAACATATATGCATGATTAGTAATCATGATACAATTACATATCAGTACCATGCAATACAAGGGTTATCTTATTACATTCATAACCCATTAGTCTGTATTAGAATTTCACATAGGATTACTCTATGTTAAGACTTCACATAGCATCATCTTGTACTAGGGTTTCACATAGCATTACCCTATATTAGGGTTCACATAACATTAACTTATTTTAGGGTTTCACATAGCATTACCCTGTATTAGGAATTCACATAGCAAGGAATCAATATGGATAACATAAGTATCCAATCATACTCATTTATTCTCATCATTCATCATTGAATGTATTTTCAACACAAAGTATGAGTTTCTCTCTCATCTTTTCCAGAATATGATTACATCATAGTTTATAGGTTTGGAATAACCTTTTCATAAGGCATGTTAGCCTACATTCAACAGAGTGCATTACATCTCAATGTATTCAATGATTGGATAAGGCCCCATAAACCTAGGAGCTAACTTCCCTTTCCTTCCAAATCTCAGAACTCCTTTCCAAGGTGAGACTTTGAGGTATACTCTGTCTCCAACCTAGAATTCTAAAGGTCTACGACGCTTATCAGCGTAAGATTTCTGCCTATCCTGTGCAGTCTTTATCTGTTGTTGTATTACTTTAATCTTCTCGGTGGTCTGCTGTACAAGATCAGGTTCTAAAAGTTGATATTCACCGGTTTCATACCAACATAGGGGTGATCTACAACGTCTACCATACAAAGCTTCATAAGGTGCCATATCAATACTATGTTGATAGCTGTTGTTATTGGAAAACTCTATCAAGCTTAGGTGCAGATCCCAACTCCCTGTAAACTGAAGAACACATGCTCTAAGCAAGTCCTCCAAAGTCTGTATAGTCCTTTCCGATTGTCCATTAGTTTGTGGATGAAAGGCTGTACTAAACCTTAAATGTGTGCCTAAAGTTTTCTGAAGTCACTCCTAAAAATGACTCATAAACTGGGGACCTCTGTCAAAAACAATGGTAACTGGGACTCCATGTAGTCGCACTATCTCATTTACATACAACTATGCCAGCTTATCAGTAGAATAGGTTGTTTTGACAGGCAAGAAATGTGCTTTCTTCGTCAACCTATCAACTATTACCCAGATGGAATCATGTCCTTTGGTTGTCCTGGGTAGACCAACCACAAAGTCCATGGTTACATGATCCCACTTCCAATGTGGTATGGACAAAGGTTGCATTGTCCCTACAGGCTTCTAGTGTTCAGCTTTAACTTGCTGACACACAGAACACCGCATAACAAACTCAGCAACGTCTTTCTTCAAACCAGGCCACCAATACATATCTTTCAAGTTTCGATACATCTTGGTGCTTCCTGGATGCATAGCATACATTGAAGAATGAGCTTCTTCAAGGACTAACTTTCTCAAGTTATCCACATCAGGCACTATCATCCTACCATGATAACATGATACTTGGTCATCTGAGTCATGGAAACCATCTTGTTTCTCACCACCATACTCCGATCTAATCAGTTGAACTACAACATCAACTTGCTGTGCCTCCTTAATCTGTTGTCTCAGAGTAGGTTTTATGTGCATCTCAGCTAACAACCCTGATAACAATGATACTTTTAACTGTACATTATCTTGTCTTAAGGAGATAAGCATATCCCTCCTAGAGCATACCAAGGAATTCAGTTGTGCTCTATCTAAGGATGGTGTTGCTGATTTCCTACTCAAAGCATCTGCAACCACATTGGCCTTCCTTGGATGATAATCAATCATACAATTGTAGTCTTTGATTAAATCCATCCAGTGGCGTTGCCTCATGTTAAGCTCATGCTGAGAAAAGATATACTTTAGGTTCTTATGGTCTGTGAAAATCTGGAATGTCTCTCCATAAAGATAGTGTCTCCAGATCTTCAAGGTATGAACTACAGCAGCTAGCTCTAGATCATGTGTCGGATAATTCTCCTCATTTTTCTTAAGCTTTCGGGAAGCAAAAGAAATCACCTGTTTATCCTGCATTAACACACATCCAAGTCCATTCTTAGAAGCATCACAGAAAACTATATATCCTTTCCCTTGCTCAGGTAACACAAGCACATGTGCACTTGTCAACCTTTCCTTCAACAACTGAAACGATTGTTGACACTTATTACTCTAAACAAAAGGAACATCCTTCCTGGTCAACTTAGTCAAGGGCAAGGCTATAGAACTGAAGTTCTTAATGAACCTCTGATAATAGCCTGCCAACCCTAAGAAACTACGGATCTCTTTCGGTGTCTTCGGCTATTCCCATTACAGGATAGATTCTACCTTTTTAGGGTCAACACGTATACCTGAATAAGATATTACATGTCCCAGAAAAGAAACTTCTGGTAACCATAACTCACACTTGATAAACTTAACATATAACTTATGCTCTCTTAGCAAAGTTAGAGCCTGGCGAAGATGCTGTTCATGCTGTTGAGCATCTCTACTGTAGATCAGAATGTCATCTATAAAGACAACAACACACTGATCAAGATAAGGTCGAAAGATTCTATTCATGAGTTCCATAAATGCAGATGGTGCATTAGTTAGTCCAAACGACATAAATGTGAACTCATAGTGACCATACCTTGTCCTAAAGGCAGACTTAGGTATGTCACCATCCTTAATACGCAACTGATGATATCCCGACCTCAAATCTATCTTTGAGAAGACAGTTGCACCACACAACTGGTCAAAGAGATCATCAATCCTCGGTAGAGGATACTTATTCTTTATTGTTACTTTATTTAGTTTTCTATAATCAATGCACAACCGCATTAACCCATCTTTCTTCTTAACAAAGAGGACCGGAGCACCCCAGGGTGAAGTACTTGTTCGGATGAAACCCTTCTCAAGCAACTCTTGCATTTGTTTCTTGAGTTCTGCCATCTCAGCAGGCACCATCCTATACAGTGTTTGTTCTATAGGTTGCGTGTCCGAGATTAGATTAATTTCAAAATCTATCTCTCGGAATGGAGGTACACCTGGAAGTTCTTTAGGAAATACATCTTCAAATTCCCTGACTACAGGAACTTCAGCAGGGTTAGGACTCTCCATGGTAGTATCTACCACATGGGCCAAGAATGCATAACATCCTTGCCTCATCAGCTTCTCAACAACCATAGTTGACACTAAATAGGTTGGAAGAATCTTTCTATCTCCTTGAAAGATCCATGTGTCACTTTCATCAGTGAACACAACTTGCTTGGACTCATAATCCAAGACAACCTTATACCTTTCTAAGGTATCCATCCCAAGGATTACATCAAATCCATGCATCTCAAGTGGTATAAGATCCACTTGAATGCGAGGTTCAGAAAAGAAAAGAATGCAGGGAGAACATACCTCCTGCAACACGGCAGATCCCATCAACGGAGTTTCTAGCAACAAACTATCTGCTCTATGACTTAAAGTCAAGTTGCAGTCAAGAATCACTCTTCGAGTGATAAAGGAGTGTGTAGCACCTGGATCAATTAAAACATATACAACACAAGATATAGGCATATCAGAATTAAACAACTCCATCTGACCTGCCACAACCCGAGGGTTGATCACTGCCTCAGGTGGATTCATCGCATAGAATCTTGTCATCGCCTGTGGTTGATTTGATGCTCGATGACTAGGTGTCGATGATCCAGCTTGGGACACTTGTCCACGTCCTCTAGCTCCTCCTAGAAACTGTCTCCTTTGAGATCCTTGCTAACTCTGCCTTTGAGGTTGAGTTACACTTACTTCTCTGGCTCTGCAATGCTTCATCAGATGTCCCATCTTTCCACATATGTAACAACTTCTGTTCAGTTGTTGTGGTCTGGGTGGTCCTGTAACTGACATAGATGCTGAGCTACGAGCTCCTTCTAGCGGTAAACTTCGTCCTCTACCCCTATTTGACGTCCACTGCGTCTGGGTACTGAATATAGGTGGTGGTGTAGGTACAGAAAGCCTAGGTTTCTTGAAACCTTTAGATGAAGATCCTTAGAACTAGGGGTACATCCTCTTGTTATTGGTCTGTCTCTTTTCTTCCACAAACCTCTCTACCCTTATAACAAATTCCACAAAGGTAGCAAACCTTTCCCTGTTCTCCAAAGCAGACACAGGAGTAGTCAACTCAGCGTTTAACCCTTTCTCAAAATGCCTAATCCTTTCTTCATCTGTGGTCACCATATGCGGACAGAACCGCAAAAGCTCCATGAACTTAGCCTCGTACTCGCTAATGTTCATTTGACCTTGTCTTAACCTCTCGAACTGAGAGATTTTGTCATCCAGAAACGTCTTAGGGAAATATCTGTTGATAAATTCCCATCGAAAAACTTCCCATGCAACCTCCACACCTACCCTTTTCTGTTCTTCCATGGTCCACCAATGACCATCACTCCCCTTGAGAAGATACACAGCATGCCTAACCTTCTCAGCTTCTGGGATGTTTAGAATTCTAAAGGCCTTCTCTAGTTCAGTTAGCCACAAATCAGCATCTGTTGGGTCAGCTGTTCCAGCATACTCTGTGGCTCCAACCCGACGAAGTCGTTCAAATGTCTTGCCGGTTCCTCGTCCCTCTGGATGGGTAGGTGCCCTAGGTGCAGGTATAGGCATCCTATCAGTCATATGTGTCATGGCAGTCATAAACTGTCCAAACATGGCTTGGACGGTTGGGTTCCCCATGTCAGTTGGATTGAACTGGGGTGGTTTAGGCATAAGTTCTTCTCTTTCTGGGTTTCTTGCACCTCTTCTGGGTGCAGCAACACTACTCTCTGCAACGTGTTCTTTGTGTGGTCCAGACATCCTTAGTTTTATCTTCTCCTCCTAAACGAGCAGAAGACACTATCAGATATACTGGAAAACACTAGAACAGACTCAAAATCCTAAGTCCTATGTATCTATAGACTCAACAAACCTAGAGCTCTGATACCACTAAACTGTGACGACCGTCTCGCGAAAATAAGATTAACTAATTTAAACTAATGCGGAAGCGTTTTGTTAGCAGTGGAATTACTAAAAATCACTAAAAAATTAAAACTTTTTGTAAAGAGATCTACAAACTATGAAACTCTTTCATTAAGAAAACAAGGTAAGTTATATACAAACTGATCCATCATTACATCTCTGTAAAATCACATCTCGAGATTTACAAACATCAACTGCCCTATTAACTGTACAAGGCAAGATACAAAATCTCGAGGCATTATGCCAAAATCTCAGATCTATATTAAACATTTACTGACTCCTAGGACCTGAGAGTACAGAGACGACACATAGGACATTCTATATACAAGATTTGACAGACAGTGTTTCCACATGAGGATCACTACTGTCCCTGAGGTTTCTGTTGTTGTTGTTGTTGTTGCTCACCCACTGAAGGGTTCCTTTGTCCTCGGTGTCTACCTAAAAAGTTGAATCCCACGGGGGTGAGACAATTGAATAATTGTCCCAACGAGAGTTATAACTCTTCGCCAGAAGCATTGTTATTGCAATAATGGAATAACATAGAGTAGTAGAACTATAAATATACAACAACAAATATAATATCAAATAAGTTAAGTAGAACACTATTTCTTAAGCAATCATTTCAATTATAACTTGATTGAATGACAAGACATATATCACTAAGGAATATGAAGAACATGTATACTAGTTATTTAACTAGAACACTATAAACAATGTATCATCAATCATTGTTTCTCGTAGATCAACTTAAGCAATTATGCTATTCGGCTGATTACATTTTTCAAACATATTTATGCCCTGAGGAGATGAGTTACACCTCTCATACTCCAATTGACCATTACGAAATCACAATCGGTACCATACATAGGTCATCAAAAGAGTCGGATTCCTATGACCTCATCTTCCTCAGTCAGTATGAGGAACAACATGCAGGACATTTTGTGTCTCTGCCATAATAGCTTTCCAAGGTATTCTGGAAACTTCGCTATTAGAGTTACAGTGGCATGTTGTACTCTCTTCGCCATCGAGGGATTTCTTGTTTATCTCACATCGATGCGGCATTAACAACATCATCAGGAGATTAGTGATATATCATCCCAGCATAAACATATAATGAAGGATTGAGAGATTAAATGTACATCTCACATCAATTCCCACATTAGGATGTAAGGATATTTGCGTCCATAACCCCCACATACTCAAAAGTATGCTCTCCAGGAGTTCCCTTAGGAAAACCTGTTTCACAATCATTTAACTTCTGAAAATGATGGATCTATGGTCAGGGCTCTACATGATATCATTATACTTGATTATTTAAGTACATTATGGCATTCTTTTAGCATCAGGCATGTTTTCAAACATAAACCAATATGACAATTGCTATAAAGAAAGAGTACTATTTGTATCAAGTTTATATCACATATTGTTAACATTGGGATATCAATTCCTAACCATCTCATCATTGTGATTCAGGAATATGGGTATTCAAACCCTTATATCATCAAAACACTTATTACCAAGTAACATATTGATGACTTGATGGCAATACATATATTTCTCATGGCTCATATAGCCTATCAATCTCATATGTTACCTCTTACTAGGCAACATAGCATCTCATTACTTTCAAAACTCATAGAGTGCTTTCAATGAATATGACATCATAACCTTTACCTGGATATGATCACTTCTTTATAAAGACCTGCATGACTAACACAATTGATAACATGCACATTATATCTATATCAGCACAATACAAATTATTTCCAAGTCAAGTATAGAACACCACGACCGTGCTCTCTTGCACAGTCGTGCTACAGAAGATATACCATGACCGTGTTACATCACCATGGCTGATTTCTAGGGTTAGGGTTTCTTGTTCAATTTAATTAGGGTTATTCAACCCTTATAGCCTAGACAGGCATAGTGACTCCTCATTTCATAATTCAGTCATAGAGTTTCATGCTCGAAAGCATAACCCAGAATTAGGGTTTACTGTTCACACCATCACATTTCCCTAGATTAGGGTTTAATATTCACATTACATCACATTACCCTAGATTAGGGTTTTCTATCCTCATTTATTAGGATTACATCCAATAATGTTCTCAAATTAGGTTTAAGATTCATTAACCATCATAATTAGGGTTTTCATGATCTCACTATGAAGGATCATACCCTGATTAGACATATGCATACATATTGAAGGTTTATTACTTGACTCTCATTCATACATGGAGTCTTCTCTCTCCTCTTTCTATCAGATGATGTTTACATCACCTTTGATTAGGCTAAACCAATTCAACACTGACATCATGGGTTGTATCATTACTATTGTGGTCATTAAGGTTCACTTGATCAAAGGTTATTGGTTGCTCTATCCCATCAAGGTACCTTTGTAATGATCACCACTGATCGTGACATACATTAATTAACTAATTACTTGGTCCCTTAATCACTTTAGGTATCTATACAGTTTAGGTTAATCAACCACTAAACCATCTTGCCTACTAAGGCATCAAACGATCTTGACCCTTTTAGACCTCAAACAGTCTTGTACACTAAACCCCCAAACGGTCTTGGACAGACCTTGAAACCATTTGGTGTTGTTGACCATTTGGTCTTGTTGACTTTTGAAACCATTTGGTAAAGTGCACACTCAAGACCGTTTGCCCAAGATGAGGTGAAGACCGTTTGGTCAAGTTTGACTTTGAAACCGCATGGACACAATCGACCTTGAAACCGCATGAGCACCAAATGATTTGGGATCGTTTGGTCCCAAATAGTATTGAGACCGTTTGGACCCAAACAGTCTTGAGACTGTTTGGACCCAAACGGTCTTGATACCATTTGGTCCAAACCACCTTAAAACTGCATGGACCAAAAAGTGTCTCAACCACTTCAAATAAGTTAGGGTTTCCAATGTTGAACCCCTCAATCGATCATGCACTTGTTAGCCATTCATCAATTAAGTCAATTAGGTCAACCCTCAACTGATTTGACACTCAATTGACCCTCAATTGATCATCAATTTGGGCTTGGATCAATTGGATTAGGGTTTGGAATAGATCACCCTTCAACATGTTTCAACATGAGTCTAATTGATTTTGAAATCATTGAACCATCATCCTATTTGGTCATGTCCTGACCCCAAACGGTCTTGAGATCGTTTGTATGACCTCCAAATGGTCTTGAGACCATTTTCTCAAGTCGACACCAAAAACTAACTCAACCAATTAAGGTTTGGCTCATTAGGTTGATCACTAGGTCAACAATTAATTGTACTTCAACTTATTCCCTTTAAATCTTTAACCACTTAACCATAGTCAACCCTAGACCTCCAAACGGTCTTGGGTGACCCCCAAACGGTCTTGGGATTGTTTGTACATCCTCCAAACGGTCTTGAGACCATTTTCCCATTTATGTCATCAAAAACCAAGTCATTCACTTAAGGTTTGAACCCTAGGTTTGATCATCAAATCATCACTTAATTGCTCAACAACTTGATATCATTGGACCCTCAATTGGTCAACCCTACTTAACCCTAGACCTCCAAATGGTCTTGGGTGATCACCAAACGGTATTGAGATCATTTGGTTGATCCCCAAATGGTTTTGAAACCGTTTGGGCCACTCAACCCAAACTTCAACTTAAATCAATTATAGAAAACAACAATTTACCCGATTTGGGTTTAGATGGTTGATGTGCCTTCAATTGGTGATTTACTTGGAATTACTTGATGATTTTTGGTAGGTGATTAGTCCACATTATTTACAACAGACCTCCAAATCGTCAACACCTGGTCAACACATCCAAACGGTCTTAGACCATTTGCTTCTATGCGATCTAATGAAACCGTTTGCATTCAAACGGTTTGAAACCGTTTGCTCCCAAACGGTTTGGCAAACCATTTGCAAAAGTTGGGAGACCATTTGCTAAAGTTGCTTTTTGGATAAACATTGGTTTTAATGTCATCATCTTCTACCTCAAGAACAGGGGCTGTTCTTCATGGAAACACTTGCAAGAACACACAAAGGTGTCTAAAGAAGAAGAATAAGCAACGTTTCTAAGAAAGAAGGATGCAATAACAAAGCTTAAGGGTTAGAATTATAAAACCCACCTTTAGATATGATATAGAGCTCCAAGCTTCATAGCTGTAATGGTGGATGAAGCTCCAAAGGTGTCCAAGGTCCATTATTCAAGTTTTGGATGGAGAAGATGGCTAGAAAGAAGATTCGTGTGAAGAAAACTAAGAAACCAACCTTGTTTTAGGGTTTCCATCATGAATTCGAGTTAGATGATGGTCCATACTTACCAAACCAGCTTGGTCATCTTACTTCTAGTCCAGATCTACTTCTTGGTTGGCCAAAGCAAAAAGATAAGAAAATGACTAAGGGAAACGATCCCTTGCTTTGTTGATAAGGATCCTTATATATTTTTGGATATTTTCAAGGCAAATAAAAAGTTTGTTATTTCTTTTATTTCTTAAACATATCCACCAAGGCTTGAACCATCCTTGGCCACGTATCTTCCTACTAATCACATGCAAAACTCCTCCCTTATCCAAGGTTAAAAGGAAAAGAAACCAATTACCTTACTAAGTTATATAAATATTAAAGGGCCATTCGCTTAAGTCTTGATTATTCTAGTATCAAGATTATCTTTCCTTCTTAATCATTCAAATGAGGAGCCCTCCTCATTTTATTTGATCGACTTGATGCCAAGAAACATGAGAGATAATCTAGAGGGTATATTTTACATGTTGCACCCTATGTTTTGGGTAAATTGCACTTTACACCAAAACTAGGTTTTAAAGCACAACGATTGCTCTACAAGCTATATCTTGGTGCTCAAGCTTGGAGAATCTATTCCACCATATCATATTCATTCTTATTATGTCTCTACATCATAGGAACATCTTAACATGTGCAATTTTCAAGTTAACTCTTCAACTTTGGTAATTTGCACTTTAGTCCATTATAAACAAAATAAAGTTGCAACATTATTAAAAAAGGACTAAAATAGAAATATAAGTTTCTCAAAAGCCTTAAATACATTTCATAAGATAACCACAAGCATCTAACCACATATTTAAGCAAAACACCTAGGGTTAGTTCATAACCCAGGTTAAGGATGTTACAAGAACTATGTGATGTGACTGACAACTCTAGGCTATTTTTCTATTGATTTATATTTTTATTCACTATATAAATTTCTTTTGTCATTTCATTGGTATTATCTATCTCACATTATCAATATAATTTTCAAGTATTATTTCATGATTGACACTTGAACCACAGATTATAGATGGTCCACTCCAACAAGTGTAGATCAGGAGGAGGTCTTGTGTGAGTCATGAGAGTTTGGGGCTTCATCTAAGAAGCTCATTCAAACTCCACCACCACAAACAAAGCAAGAGAAGATGACAATTATGGACCTGAACGGAAATGACCATGCAGAGGATGTGCCTAAAGAACAAGTAGTCTTAGAAAAGATAAAGTCATCTTCAGATATAATGCATCTTGGACCAATCAAATGCCAATTAGTGAAGGTTGGCAGCTATAAAATTGACCCAGGACTAGTGTCACTAAAAAAGTCTCAGTCGTTTCATGGGCACAACTTAGAGGACCCAATAGCACATATAAACAACTTTGTGGAGAGTTGTGACATGTTGAAGCTCGAAAGAGTTCCAATCATAGTGATTTATCAGAAACTTTTCTCATAGTCATTATCATATAAAGCCAAGGCTTAGTTCCTTAGCCTATCTCCTGAGTCAATTGAAACCTGAGATGAGATGATATATGCCTTCTTTGAGAGATACTTTCCACCATAGTAGACAAATGAATTGGTGGAAAAAATCTACAATTCAAGAAACATGTTGTAGAGTCTTATTCAGAAGCTTGGGAGAGATTTTAGAACATGTTTAGGAAAGTCTCACATCATGGGATTGATCTATTTGGCCATGCAAAGACATTCTATCATGGACTACACAAAGGGGAGAGAACTACTCTTGACATTGTAGGGGAAGGATTCTTCCTTAATAACAAGGCTACATGGTTTCATGAGACCTTGAAGAACATGGCCAATAACCAATCATGGGGGGAAGAGGGAGAGCACCTACAACAATAAAAAGTGTTATGGAATCAAGGAATATTCATAGAATTAAAAGCTCAAATGGATAAACTCACAAAGAAGCTTGATCAAAAAATCTAACACCTCATCTAGAGGTGAAGAGGAGGAGTGCATGTACTTGTGGAAGAAAAATCATAGGGGAAACATTGTATATTCATGGTGTCAGGATCCTAAATTTTCTTAGAAGGGTCCAATCAATTTTCAACAAGACCCATCACAAGCACAACAACTTAATTAGCAGTAAAGCAACACCCCACAACTATATCAGTAAGACAGGGGTCCTAGTAAGATGGACATGATAGAAGACATGTTTGGAAAACTCATGAGTCAGAACAAGGCCTTACTGGACCAATCTAAATGGAGTAGCAGAATCAAGGGGCTCAAATCCTTAGCATTGAAAACCAAATTTCACAACTGACAGTGGAGGTAGCAGCAAAGAAGAAGCCTACTCAACATGGATTTCTAGGAGCACAGAGACAACTCATCAACATCATCAAGTAAATATAGGCGCAACCTCCTAAACCCTTGGCCCTGATCACCGAGATGGATTGATCAAATTAGGCTGTGTTTGTCTGGTTGATTGGAGTCCTCGTCGTCCACCCCATCTCCCCATATCTCCAGCATATGTATAGCATCAAAGGGTCTCTGGCTAGGGTAGAGCATCAGGTTGAAGCAGGCTAGATGGAGCGCAACACCAGAGATGAACCGGGAGCTGGGTTCTCTACTTCACGGTGAGCCAAGACGGGGATAAAGCTCCTCATCGAGTCTCCATGCAGCGGGAATGAGAATGCGAGTCTGTCCACGACAAGCCAATGCTTCTCCATCTATTTTAGACATCACAAGGTAACCTTTCTTCCCAGTCATGTGCATGGTTAGCAGTGATCGTAACCCTAGAACTCAAACTATAGTGTTTCCCCACCCTTAGACCCCGCAATCCAGACCATCCTTACGCTCCCCTAAGGTTGTCCTGAGTTTGGTGGAGGTCTGGGAAGCCACTCTGACCTGCTCTGGGTTCCCGAGCCATTGGGCCAGGAATCCAACCATGGGGTTGGTCCTCCCGTGATGTCACACAGCCACGATCGTGAGGTAGGGGGTGACCCAGAGTTATTTGACCAAGATGCCTCAGCTTGTTAACGTAAGGCATTGGGGTACAATAGTCTTTTATATCTAATTTTAAGTCACACACCTCACTGGAGCGGGGCCGAGATGGCCGCAGGACATTGGGTAAGGTTGGCCCGCATGACACGAATAGGATGGGATAATTAATTGCTGACTTGTCAGGCTATGATTGGCCATGGCAAATGTATTCTTGTTAAATTTACAGAAAATTATTGGTAACTCTGATGGGGACATATAATATATGAAAATTGATTAGGGGAATGACATGAATCCAAATAAATTAGTTTTAGAGTCTAATTATGCTTCATGTGCCAAAAATATATGCAATATGTGTTGTAATATGATTAAAAGAAAGGAAGATATAGATTTGCTTTAATATGATGCTTGATTGGGTATATTCATTTATGTTGTGTCAATACCTGATCTAGACATGTATAATGAGGAAATCCTTGATAATGATGAATAATTGATGTTTCTAGATTAATATTCATGTACATGCTGCTTTAGGGTTTTGAAACCGATGTGAATACCTTGCCATGATCTTAATGCTAGTAATATGATCTAGGTATCACAAATAACCTAATATGCTTGGAATGATGATTAGGGTTTCACCTAATATGCATAACTAGGTTTGATAATCTTAGAAAGCATGATATGGTAGAATTAGGGTTTGTAACCCTAATCCCTAGTTCAAACATGACACAGCCCTAAACCCTAGTTTAGGAGTGCATATAGATCTGATTAATGTAATGAGAATACATGGTGACACATATGTAGTATGCATATTTCAGATTGAATACATTGTTGCTTGGATGTTTGGATACACTCTTAAGGTACATGTGATATAATCCACATGGTTTCTGTGATGGTATAAGGTACGTGGTTACACTTATGAATACATGTATTGAATTCTGAGTTTGCTAAGGTTTCTCGATGAGATTGAACGAATGATAAATTGCTTGCTTGTTTATTTACTTCCAACAAATTATAAAGTTCCTATTAGTATCATGTAAAGTAAACAATAATATTATGAACCCTAGGTTAGACTGATCTTAAGGGCAATGCTCACAAGGCCCGGAGGGACAATGATTACACCTGAGGCAGTAGACCAGATATGGGTTAGAATATGAAAACAAGTTTATGTTCTTATATGCAAGATAAAGTTGTTTGCTTATATATATACTTGTGATTATTGTTTGAACCCACATACCAATATAGAGATATACTGATCACGCATTTGTTTGTCGACATTTTATGTATCAATTATACTTGATTCATGGACATGAGGTTACAAATAAAGATGTTGAAGACACTAAATTTATTCTTGATGGTTTATATATAATGGTTTATCATCATACATGTACATGTTAACTCTTTCTACAATTTATGTAACTCCTTAGAGGAGTTTTTTATGCAAACATGTAAATATTTGTTCATTAATGGAAATTTTTTACTATTTTGTATTATTTCTTGAATCTAATCCTAGAATTTATGAATAATGATTTGCTACGTTAAGGTCTTTTAGACACTCAAAAGTGCTAGTCATTACATTTGGTATCAGAGCACAGATTCATCAACTAATACTCAATAGTCTATAATTTCAAATCATCCTTGGAAATATAAGAGAAAAATTAATAAAGCATAAAGTATCTTTTAGGTTTCTCATATCACATTTTCGTCTACTTATCATCTCTTTGCTTAATAAGCCTTGAAAAGAAATTTTTAATTAGAGAATTAAAATGTGAAAAGATGTAACCTTTTGTGTAGGTCCCTCTAGAGAGGGTAGACACTAGAAAGATACATGTATGGGTAAACCCTTTCTTAAGGGAAGGACTTGGCTTGAGGTATGAAAACTCCAGTGGGTCAAGGGATATGGGAACTCTAAGAGGTAGAGTATAGTCCCTAACCCTTACCCTAAAACCTTAATCTTAAATAATGAACATGGTGTGGTGGTATGGGACACCACCCATGTGAAAATTCAAATCAGGAATAAGAAAGATAAAGGGATGGGTTTAGGTGACCCAGTCTCCCAAACATGTGTGCATGAGGATCATGACACTTATGTAAGAGGTCTTAAGAAATATATGAACCCAATATATATATATATATATATATATATATATATATATATATATATATATATATATATATATGAAAATGAAAATATGAATATAACTTGCTCAAACCCCTCATGTTGTCTCTAGAAGTTTGGTGATGGTGGCCAAGCCCCTGTAGGGGAAGGCTGATGTAGCACCAAGCCCATGGAGGGGAAGGTGACCCGAGTTCACTGAATGGGCATAAACTATGATGGGGTATTCTAGGAATTGAGCAAACATGGGAAAATTTGTTATAATGATAAAAAGTTATGCCTAATGAAAAAATATATCTATGAAACCTTTAGGGTAACTGTACCAACCTGGGGTGGGTCGACCCAAGAGTGGGAAGATGACCTAGGAGGGAGGAAAAACCTTAGCTCTTGGGATCAGGTTGTGGCTAGAGAGCCTAACTCCCTCCTATGAGCCAAGAAGGCACCCTAGGCTAGGTATTTCCCTTAAAAGGTAAGTGAATAAATGTATTTAAGTATTGAGATAACCTTAATCCTCACCTAGAGGAGTGAAGAGTTAAAAGATATAAAGATGAAAGCACTAATATTCTTTTAACCCAAGGATTCCATCTCTAAGTGACAACTGGTCAAGCCTAGGAGGGAAGACCAGTAAGGCACCAAGCCCAGGAAGGAAGGTGGCCTAAGTGGACGACCAAGCCCAAGAGGGAAGACCAGTAAGGCACCAAGCCCAGGAGGGAAGGTGGCCCAAGTCCACAATGCAGTTGTTTAGGATCAATCCCCTAGAGGGGAAGATCACAGAAGGTCAAGCCCAAGAGGGAAGACCGACATGGCACCAAGTCCTGGAGGGAAGGTGGCTCGAGCCCAATGTTGGGACTACACTGCATAATGTCTACTCAAAAGAGAAAGGTGAAGGCAATCCAGGTTAAAGAATTAAATAAAATAATAATGTGCTTAAAAGATGTGACATCTCAAAAGAAACCCTTAGGGAGGGTAGAGTCCTAATGCAATCCTAGGGTCAAGTAGGGTGTACTAGAGATACGTAGGACCGATGGGTTGTGAGTTGATATGCCCTGAATGCACATGACCAAGTGGTTGGGAGGTAATAGTTAGGTTTGCCCTAGGCCCATGTATCAGGAGGTTGGCCACCTTCATGATGTTCATACGGCCCAAAGGGGTGAATGTGAAAGACACTCCCTCGATGCATAAGGATGAGATCACTCCAAAGGTACCTATACCCGAGAGACCTAAAGGAAATGGTTAAGGCTCATAATACATGAGGTGTAAATATAAAAGATATAAGGAAGTCGTGAAAACTTGAGAGAAGTTGTGCCTTAACTTGAGAGTAAGAAAAGGGACACTTGACTTCATGGAATATAAGAATGCTATGCAATTAAGAACAAGTAAGCTTAGAGTCATATCAAGTATGATTCTACTTATAATGTGAAATTGAAAGGTAACATGTGGATAGACCATCTCTATTCTTGGAATGGAATGAACTTTGTGTTTGGGTTGTAGTTAAATGCTTATTTCATCTCATTATGAGTGAGAGAGATTGGGTAGACACTCGTTATGGCTAAAATTGAGATATGAGGATAAATGTCTTAAGTTGAGGTTAATGACATGAACTAGGGTTAGAGGTGTTACCTCACCCCTATGTGGAAATAAATGAATAATAGGTTGGAAACCTAGGTGAAAAGAGGAATCACCAAGTGAAATTGAAATCACAAAATGAGAATGAAATCATCAGGAGATTATGAGGTGTGAATATTAAAGATGTGGATATACTTGAATGTAAATTCATGTGCCAAACTTAATAATAAGACAGGATTTGGCATAATAAGAAAAGTTGTTAAGCCATCTAAGTAGGGCGTTAACCCTAAGTTTTGTAAATAAGATAAGTCACCATTCACCTAGGCTTGGTAGGCCTGAATTTTGAGGACAAAATCCCTTTTAAGGAGGGGTGAATGTTACATCCTTGAAATTCAAAGATTTTAAGCCTAAATGAATTAGGGAACATATAACAATGAGGTGATTTGAGGGATCTTGGTTGATGATTCCAAACCCTAGAGTTAGATTAAATGATTAATTTAATGTAATAAGGTGCTTTTGAGCATATGTGATCATATGAGGCTAATATAAGATGCAATGGTTATCAAAGCCTCAAGTTTGGTGATCAGGAATGCGACTAAGCTCATGGGGTCTTTGGAAGGCCCAAGATATGATCCATGGGCCTTAGAGTCACTTAAAAGCCCAATTGGTTAATTAGGGTTTACATATGGGTCCCTGGAACATGAGTTTGGGTATTGAGGAGATTCATGGTTATGATAAATATCCAAGATAGTTTTGCTTGTTAGATAATACAAATGTAAGAGTGTACGCGAAAATCCAGGATATACCAAGTTATCTAGTAACCTAGGTAATCAATTAAGTAATTACCTAATGATTTCTTGTAAGATAAGTTTGAGGTAATTATCAAACCCTTTTATAATGGATATCCAGATCATGAGAAGATAATAACAAAAAGAGGTTTATGTGAGAAATTAGGATTAAAAGGGGCTTCTATGTGGATGTTACAATTATTTCTTTTAGAAGGGGTTTTATCAAAGAATTACTTCTTAGGATGAGGACAAAGTCTCCCCTTCATCTACAAAATCTAGACTCCCTATAGGAGCAGGAGTCCGACCCCCCCACGTATGTCCCTAGCACACCAGACTCTGTCAGTGGCACCACTATATATAAGCACAACCTCCTAAACCCTTGGCCCTGATCACGGGGGCGGGTTGATCAAATTAGGTTGAGTTTGTCTGGTTGATTATAGTCCTCATCTTCCACCCATCTCCATGTATCTCCAACATATGTATAGCGTCAAAGGGTCTCTGAACAGGGTAGAGCATCAGGCCAAAGCAGGCTAGATGGAGTGCAGCGCTGGAAATGAACCAGGAGCCGAGTTCTCTGATTCATGGCGAAATAGGTCGGGGAGAAAGCTCCTCACCAAGTATCCAAACAGAGGGTAGGAGAACACGAGTCTGTCCATGGAAAGCCAATGCTTCTCCATCTATTTTAGACATCGCAAGGTAACCTTTCTTCTTAGTCATGTGCATGGTTAGCAGTGATCATAACCCTAGAACTGAACTGTAGTGTTTCCCCACCCTTAGACCCTACAATCCAAACCATCCTTACGCTCCCCTAAGGTTGGCCTGAGTTCGGTGGAGGTCTGGGAAGCCACTCTAACTTGCTCCAGGTTCCTGAGCCGCTGGTATAGGAAGCCAACTACGGGGTTGGTCCTCCCGTAACATCGTGTAGCCGTGATCACAAGGTAGGGGGCGAACCAGAGTTATTTGACCAAGATGCCCCAACCTGTT
Organism: Alisma plantago-aquatica; assembly: GCA_963693085.1. Lineage (NCBI taxonomy): Eukaryota > Viridiplantae > Streptophyta > Magnoliopsida > Alismatales > Alismataceae > Alisma > Alisma plantago-aquatica. The sequence goes on along the minus strand of OY856410.1, from coordinate 88,423,793 downwards.
AACGTAAGGCACGCGGTCACAATAGTCTTTTCATTCTAATTTTAAGTCACACACCTCAATGGAGTGGGGCCGAGATGGCCACAGACCATTGGGCAAGGTTGACCCGTGTGGCATGAACATGATGGGATAATTTATTGCTAACTTGTGAGGCTACGATTGGCCATAGTAAATGTATTCTTGTTAAATTTATAGAAAATTATTGGTAACTCTGATGGGGACATATAATATATGAAAATTGATCAGGAGAATAAGTGGAATCCAAGTAAATTAGTTTTAGAGTCTAATTATGCTTCTTGTTCCAAAAATATATGCAATATGTGTTGTAATATGATTAAAAGAAAGGAAGATATATATTTTATTTAATATGATGCTTGATTGGGTAGATTCATTTATGTTGTGTCAATACCTGATCTAGACATGTATAATGAGGAAATCCTTGATAATGATGAATAATTGATGTTCCTAGATTAATAATCATGTACATGTTGCTTTTGGGGTTTTGAAACCGATGTGAATACCCTGCCATGATCTAAATGCCAGTAATATGATCTAGGTATCATGAATAACCTAATATGCTTGGAATGATGATTAGGATTTCAACTAATATGCATAACTAGGTTTGGTAATCTTAGAAACCATGATATGGTGGAATTAGGGTTTGTAACCTTAATCTCTAGTCCAAACATGTGACAGCCCTAAACCCTAGTTTAGGAGTGCATATAGATCTGATTAATGTAAAGAGAATACATGGTGCCACATATGTAGTATGTATATTTCAGATTGAATACATTGTTGGTTTGATGTTTGGATACACTCTTAAAGTACATGTGATATAATATGCATGGTTTCTACGATGGTATAAGGTACGTGGTTACAGTTATGAATGCATGTATCGAATTCTGATTTTGCTGAGGTTTCTCGATGAGACTGAACGAATGATAAACTACTTGTTTGTTTATTTACTTCTGGAAAATTATAAAGCTCCTATGAGTATCATGTAAAGTAAATAACAATATTTTGAACCCTGGGTTAGACTGATCTTAAGGGTAATGCACACGAGCCCCGGAGGGACAATCATTACGCCTGAGGTAGTAGACCAGATATGGGTTAGAATATGAAAGCAAGTTCATGTTCTTATATGCAAGATAAAGATGTTTGCTTATATATACTTGTGATTATTCTTTGAATCCACGTACCAATATAGAGATATATGAATCGCATATTTGTTTGTCGATGTTTTAGGTATTATGTATACTTGATTTGTGGACATGAGGTTACAGATAAAGATGTTGAAGACACTAAAGTTATTCTTGAAGGTTTAGATATAATGGTACATCATCATACATGTACATGTTGATTCTTTCTAAAATTTATGTAACTCCATAGAGGAGTTTTTTATGCAAACATGTAAATATTTGTTCATTAATGGAAATTGTTTACTATTCTATATTTCTTGAATTTGATCCTGGAATTTATGAGTAATGATTCACAACTTTAAGGTCTTTTAGACACTCAAAAGTGTGGGTCGTTACAACCATCCTCCTCTTAAGTTAGTGTTTGGAGAAGAAGTTGGGTTAAGATGTTCTCTGAGAATGAAAAATATAATGTTAATTAGAGAAATAGAGGTGAGAATGTGACATGTAAATTATGTCTCTCTAGTGAGGGTAAACCTTAGAAAAACATAGGGATGGGTTGGGATACCCCAATAGTTTGTGAAGGACTTGGGATGGGATAACCCAAACACTTATAAAATCCTAAGTGGGTTAAGGGATGAATAAAACCCTAGGAATGCATGACATATCCTTAACCCTAATGAAAACCCTAATTTTTGGGTACACCAATAATGGGGGAAAATAATAACCCTACCCAAACAAACCCTAAGAAGTGGTAAAGCAAAGAGAAAACTCAAATGGGTTCAGGTAATTCAGTTTGGTACCCCAAATTGGATAGATGTTGGTTCTCATGCATGAAAGTATGTAGAGTAGAAGAACTATGCAAGCATGGTGCACATGATGGGTTTAGTATATGCAAATGAAACATATGAAATCAGTAAGTACATAAGAGAAAATATAATACCATCAATTCACTTTTTAGGGGTGGTATCCTAACTTGGGGTGGATCAACCAAATAATGGGAAAAGGTTAATGTGGGAGGCATAACCCTAAACCCATGGGGTTAGGTTGTGGCTAGAAAGCCTAACCTCCTCCTGTGAGCCAAGAAGGTCCCCTCGGTTAGGAATTCCCTAGAAGGATGAGTTGACCAATATCATGTTAAGAATTAAGGAAACGTTGGACATCCTCAAAGGACCAAACCCTAAAGGGATGGAATATGATGGGATGGTATGAGTATTAGGCATGGAAGATCTTACATCATAATTAGTTGTCCTTAGTAAATGGGAAGTATAATTCCAATATGTATTAAATATGAAAACCTTGGTCAGAGGAATCCCATAGTAAATAACTAATGGCAAGTAAGGTACAATGAAAGAAATTTAATAATCATGCATTTATAGTATATAAACCCTAGTACCGTCAAATATGGAAAAGACGGGCATGCATTTGGCTTAATGTCCCAGATGCATTAATATATAAGAATGAAAACTTTGGTAAAAGAAATCTCAAGTAAAATGTGTAACAGAGAATAACATATTAAAAGAAATCCTATGGAGGGCATCTAAGCCATAAACTCTCCTTGAGAAGGAAGAGTCATGGTATGTAGAAATATAATGATATTGGGACCCTTGTCTTATAACAAGGTGGGACTAATAAGAGAAACAAAATAATGTTAAGGCATCTAAAAAACCCTAGACAGGGTAGAGCCCTAAGTCAACTTAGGGTCAAGTAAGGATTCTTAAAGGTACACAAGATCCAAGGGGTTAGGAGGTGATCATGCCATGAGATCATAAGGCATGTGGGGTCAGGAGAAAGCCATGCATGGTGGTACTTAAGTCCCATGGGGTACGGAGAATGAACACCTCCATAAGTACATAAGGATTAAGGTGTCAATGTGAAGGCACTCCAAAAGTACATGAGGCCCTTGGGGTCGAAGAGGTAATCACTCCAAAAGGTACCTATACCCCTCGAAACCTTAAGGGATGGATAAGGATAATGATACATGAGGTGTATATATAAAGAATACTAGAACTTATGTGATAATGGTTGAAATAGAATTTTAAAGGGAGTTGTGCATAAACTTGAGAATTATGATAAAAGCACTTTCCCTTGAAGTTCATGAAATTTAAGGAAAAATTCATGTAATTAAAATGCATTCATGGTATAGAGTTGTTTCTAAGGATGATTCAACCTAAAATGCAAAATTTTAAGATAATGTGTGGGTACACCATCTCTACACATGGAGTAGGATGAAACTTTTATTCATACTGAAGACAAATGTTTATTTCATTTTATTATAAATGTGAGAGATAAAGTAGCCACATGTGATCCATGAAGTTAATGTGTAAAGATGAAAACTCTAAGTTGAAATTAATGACATGAGCTAGGGTATAGAGGTGTTACCTCACCCTTACACAAAAATAGATGAATAATAGGTTTGAAACCTAGGTGTGAAGTAATCACCATGTAGAAATAAAATCACAATTTTGAAATGTAAGTATTAAGTGATAAAATCTAACAATAAATGAGGATATGGAAATACCCTTGAATTGAATTAGGGTTCAACGTTAGTAATGTGAGAAATTTTCATAGCAATAAAACTTATTAAAGATAACCTAACTAAAAACTATCCAAGAAAGGTTTAAATACTAATGTTTGAGGCTAATATGAATTATTGTTCACCTTAGCATAATTAGTCTTGAATTGTAGGGACAAAATTTCATTTTTAAGGAGGGTGAATGTAACATACTCAAATTTTGGTAAAATTTTGATTATATGATATACATTCAATGATAATATATTCAGATTCACCTTATGACAATAAGAGTAATACTTCACTTGTAATATCAATAGGTTGAATTTGATTCAATTGGGATGATGAATCTATGCCCTAGACTTTGAGTAAATCTTCAATCTAAGTAAACAGTGTAATATTGAGAATATGTGTTAATGTAAGGGTTAATTGAGATACCATGGCTATCAAAGCCTTAACTTTGTACATAAGTGTATTATAGGTCTTATGGTCCCTTTGAAAGATCATGGAATGGTCCATGATCCCTAGAATCTAATTCAAGCCCAATTGGGCCAATTAGGGTTTACATATGGGTCTTTGGGTTATAAAATTGGGAATTTAATATCATGTGATCACAATAACTATCCAAGATATTTTAGTCACTATATTATCATGATGTGAGATAATAAGAGAAATTCCAAAAGATTCTTCACTCTTTCATGATCCAGATAAGTAATTGAAGTATTATCTGATCAATTCTTGAAGACCAAATTTTGGATTAATGAATACATGATTTAATGAATTATCTTATTTGAAATGCAAACCTTGTTAGTCATCTGAATAGCCAAAAATCTCTTCCAAGTTAGAGTCTCACAAAACTCTAGTTCTACAGTAGATCGGGCGATCTTCACATGGGATTCGTAGATCAATACATTATCTAAAAGCCTTATTGGTGTGGAAATTTGACCAATCAGTCTCCCTGGTCAACTGGCCCAAAGTCCATTAGTGGCACTACCAAGATATTTATCGGCCAACTAAACCTCCTAGTTGCCCGATCACTGTGGACAACATAGAACATTTTGACAACCACAAACTAGAAGTTATTTTATAACAAAAGGGAGGCCCAGCCTAATTCTATTCGATCCATTCACTCAGAGTTAAAAGAATGTTTGGGGAGCAAGAAGATGGAGTACTAGCAAAGAAAAAGACCACCCTAGTGGAGTACTTTAGATTTCTCATGGTCAGAGTGGATTGAGGGAGTTAAATATGTCTGGTTGCTTTTCTCTTCTCAATTAGTGACATGATTGGTCTTTCTTGTTCTTGTATTTGTATTCTTTCTATGACAATGAGCGAGTAGGCCTTCTTTCTAGGGCAAGGGGAGTAGCCCCATTCCACATACTCTATATTCATTTGTTATCAAACTCAATTTTCCTCATATCATTAAACTTCTTTCCATTCGATTTGTTCTTGCTTTCTGAATTGATCACTTATTGAACATTGTTTAATATAATTTTAAGCATAGAGACTAATACTTAGGATTAGATCCCCAATGGATGCATAGGATTACATATGTGATCATCGAAAGGATTCTATAAGAAAACTAATCGTGAACCATGGGTAATGATACCTTGAGCCCATGGGGAATTTATTCTTTGTGCAATGCACATTCCACAAGGAGGCGAATTACTTGGTCCTAGTTTGATTGTTGTGGTTATTGAGTTGTAACAATTTGGATAAGTACATAGGCGGTGGTAGTGAAACCCATATGTCCTAGTGTTTCCTTGATATTTATTAAATCCTACAATCTTTAATTATACCTTTTGTTCGTAATGTTTCTCAAACAACCCATATTCATTATTTATTCAACGTTTGGTTTTGGAAGCAATTTATTAAAAATGTTTTCCTTTGGGTTTGACCCTTAACTATACTGCAATTGATCCATCCTCTTGTGAATGAGTTAGTTTCAATTGTGATAAAGGCTTAAAATCCAAGGATAATTCTTCTTGGGGAATTTATGTTTGCACACAACTTGCAACAAATTTTGGCACCATTGTACGACACTAAGGAATATAACTTGAACCTTGTTATTTTAAACAATTAGGATTTTCCTTTCCGATTTATATTCATTCTTATCCACTTTAATTCTTCCTTCCAAAATTTCTAATGTTTTTAACTCTCTTTTTAGGCAGCGAGGTGTATTTGATGCTCCCAAAGTGTTGATTCTACACCGTTTGATTACATCCAGAGATTGACATGACCTTTCACTGCCTGAACCAAACTTTAAGGAATATTATGGATGAGGAAGATATATAGAGCTAAAGAGGAAGAAATGCTCAAAGAAGAGAGGAAGAAGCAACCTAAGGACTTCTCAGTCCTAAGCCTACTAACACACACCATCTTATGGTGCCTCCCTCCATCACCACCCCTTAATTTGAGATCCACACTCAGTGGATCACCATGTTATAGAGTAGTGCCTTTGCGGAAATAGAGGAGATGATTGCTAGGCTCAATGTAGCAATTTTTTTATCTTAGTGTTTTGAATAAGCAACCTGACATTTCTAAAGACGCCATCAAACTTCACAATTAAAATATTCAATTGATGGATGGGGCAAGTAGTTGGTACTATGCCATGGAGGGAGATTGAATTACCACATGGAAAGTCTTCCCATCCAAGTCTCTAAAGAAGTACTACCTGTTCTCCCTCACCTACCAGATAAGGGGCCATATCACACATTTTAGAATGATCCCTAGAAAGTCCGTAGCTAAGGCTTGGAAAAGTTTTAAAGAGATTCTTTGCCGATTCCGACATCATGACATCTCTCAAGTCTAGCTAATAGAGACATTCTATAGAGGAATCAATAACAAAACAAAGGAGTTTCTTAATTCCTTTTTAAAATTAATTCAACCAAGCAACCACAATTGAAATTTGGAGAAGGAGACACGACGTTTAGAGTGGTTCCACCCTTAGAAAATACTAAGGGAGTCAGTCCACTACCCAATTGTTTCCAATTGGGATTTTGAAAGCACTTGTATTTTATTACCTCACAAGGATGATACATAAGATACAAATACCTTCACCCTTAGGATAGCCTTCACCTAGAAGTAGTCTCACCAACCTTGAAGCAGCCTTCCTTGAAGTAACTCCACGCTCCCCTTGAAGTAGCCTTCCTCTTGAAGTAGCTTCCCATTGAGACAACCTTCTTGAAGTAATCCTAAGTCTGCCAAGCTACCTTCTCCACCGAAGAAGCTCCAACAACCTCCTTTCTACAGCCTCCAAACTAGGAGTAGCAAAGGAGAACAAAACACAATAAAAGGAACAAGATTGGAAGAAGGAAACAACGTTACCAATTGAGTACAACGCTTTGATCCTATATCAAGCATTTGATCTCCTAACCAAAGTGGATGGACGTGGATGTATAGTGGGTAGGAGATATCAACCTATAGGATACTAATGTAGAGCTCAAGGAAAATAGATTGCAAGTGTAGCTCAACTTGTTTGCTCACAAGGATTGAATCTCAAGTGTAATTGTGTATGCAAGTTGTGTACTCAAGTGAGTTTAGGTGTCCTAAGGCATGTCCTATTTATAGGAATGGCCTACTAGTGCTTAAGGACGTTCTAGACACTTTCTAGGGGGTTCTTAGTGCTCAACTAGCCATTAGTTATCCACTAATTTCATTTGTAATGACTAGTTGATTAGTTCTGAAAAGTGCAGACAGAACTATTCTTGGTCGAGAAATTTTTCGACTGAGTGCCTCTCAGTCAAGGAGTTTGTCGACCGAGAGTAAGTCTGGAGTAAGTGTATTGCAATGCTCAACTCAACTCCCAACTACTTTTCTAACTCAGTCTACTGGCTAGGAGGGTCTGTTCTCAGTCGAGGAGTTTGTCGACCGAGAGTGTCTCGGTCGAAGATTTTGTCGACCGAGAACATCCCTGATTCAATGTATTCATTTAGTGAGTGTGTGTATTAATGTGCAATTGTGATGCTAACTTAGGAGATGACCTATCTAAGTGTTGTGTGTGGATAGGGAAGATCTAAACGCTCGATTTACATGATATCTAAGTACTTGTACATTATAAACTTGTACAAGTTTTTACATTGATTACAATCATGAAAATAAATCAATTTTAGCAAATTGATCTTCCAAGTCTTTGCTATCCACCACCTTATATGCTTGTCCCTAAAACACTCAAATAGCAAGTAAAACCACATGAAAGAAATGTTTGTCATCATCAAAACAAAGGGATTATAATAATGTCTAATTTAGCCAACGATCTCCCCCTTTTTGAAGATGACAAAACATTTCAAAAATATAAATCAAGGCAATATAAAACATATGAGTTTCATACCTGAAGTTTACCTTTTGCAGCCATTCTTTTATTTGCAAGTATGTGCTAGCTGAGAGATTTTGAAACTCATTTTACTTTATATTATTGATTTTATATTATTTCTCCCCCTTTATCATTTCAAAAAGATAACCAAGCTAAACATTAATTATGACTTTTATTTCTCCCCCTTAATTTGATACTCAATGCAAACTACTTATTTTTATGTCTAATTTAGCCACAATTTATTTCTCAATCATTTGCAAAGGATGTTAAGCCCTGAAATGATATGAGATTCTTTTTAAACTTATAGTGGAATCAATGAATGTATCTCTAACCAAATGCATGGGATGTTAAGCCCTAATTTGTTTAGAGAATTTCATTATATTCATAAATATTGTAGACTCCTTTATTTTCATAACCAAGATTACTTTAAAGATACTAAGGTAATAACTAGTTTCAAGTTTTCTTTATGATGTTTACAAAGTTTTGTGAACTCCTTCTTAATCTTATAGTCAAGATAGTTTTTGTGAGTTCCCCCTTAATCAAGATAATTTAAGGATTCTAAGGTCACAATAAGCATTAGATCATAATAAGTTAACCTTTTATGAGAGCTATGTACAAAAATCTTGTTTGCAATATACTAAGATTGAGTGCAAGGAAATGATTTACAATTAAGCATTTTGTCAAGCTTATTTTAGGTTGACCTTGACTTCGACCTTGGCACCCCTCGGGTAAACTTTATTTTGATTGAGAGGCATTTCTGTAGATTTACAGTTTAAGCACTCTCAATAATCCACTTGATTGAATATAAAGCCTTTATGTAATAGGTGGATACCAATTTGAAAGAATTTATATCAAATTTGAAGGATTATAGGTTAGGATCAATGTTTGTATAGAACTGAATTCATGTAAGCAATATTTGATTTTGAAATGGTGTCTTGCTCTTGATTTTCTTAGAATAGGATTTAGATTGAATATAATTTTATTCTAAGGAAGACTTCTTATTCCATTAATGCAAGAAATATATGAAGTTTTCTCAAGGAAACATGGTTCATAATTTTCAGATTGGCCAAGAAATACTTTTAGGCAAACCATGTATAAGATCATAGCAATTGAAAATGAACTTGCAATCTATGCTATATTTTTATTGAAGAATGTCCAATTGCAGTAACAGTATATATTTCCAATCACACATCACAAAGATAATATCCTTTTCCATAAGCCAAGCACAAGATAATTATTAACTTAATATGTCAAGATGCATTTGTGCCATCGAGTTTTACTTTTATGTAAAATGACATTTTCAATGATAACATCATCTTTATATGTAAAGAGATGAATCACTATGATCATTTTGAAAACATTATCCATTCATGGTTTGTATATATAGGTCAAAGATTATTTTAGGCAAACCAAGTAAAAGATGAAACACAATGATCATGATGAAATGATAAAGGCATATCCATAACACTATGATCATGATCTTTTAAAAGCAAATTTCAAGACACATGCTTTCTATATAGATAGACCAAGGAATACTTAGGACACACCATGTGGATTATGATAAAATTGTAATTTCCTTGATTAAATCAACATGGTTCATAATTTTCAGTTTTAAGCCAAACCATGTAGGAGATGAACCAAAATAATCTCATGAGAAGCAAATCCATGATTTTCTTGATTAAACTTACTCAAATCATCACATTTTTCAGTTTTAAGATACACAATGTAGAGAATCATACCTTTTAAGGAAGATTTATCAAAGAAATATCTTTTTCTTGATCAATCATGGTTAATCAATTTTTAGATTTAAGACAAACCACGTACCTGAACATGCTTAATCGTTTCAAGAGAAATAGCAATTTAGGGCTTTACAATGTGTGCATTAATTTTAAGAAAACATTTTCTATTTCTATTTGCATATAGTTTTGATCACATAATTAGTAAATTTACAACATGTTTAATAAGGATATCATATAGATCATGATGAAAATTATCAATATGTGATTTGAGAGTTGTCTCCAAGATTTATGATTCATTCATAATTTTCAATCAATTTTCTAGTTTATACCAAATTTTTAGCAAGTTTATAGAAAACTGAACCAGTTGAAATTTTTTTTCTAGAACCTTATTCGGTTGACAAATACTTTGACCAAAAATTATTCGGTCGAGAAAGAGTTCGACCGAGAGTGTCTCTGTAGATTTTATTCAGCAATTTGTTTGTTCAAGTTATGGGTTACATTTCTTTGATTTATTTTGTTATTCTATTATATCAAGTTGAGATAGACATAAAGATGTTCAAATCAAGATTATTGGTCATATCTCAACTAGATTAATTCATATTTATATAGTTTGGGGGTTTTGGAAACCATACCAACTCAACATCCTTTTTCTTGTAAGGACATGAAAAAGAATAGTGTCCAAGACGCGGGCAATAGCGACAACAAATGGAATCAATTTCATTTCTCTTTCTAGGAGGATTGTCTTTAGGCACATACATGACTTTAGTCTTGGGTACTTGTGCCCTTTTCATTCTAGGTTCCTGATAGAATTTTTCTTTGGGCACATGTATGAACTTAGTCTGTGTTCTTCTAGGTTTAGGTTGATGATGTTTTTCTTTTGGAACATATCCTAAACCTCTTCTTCCAATTTGACCAGAAGAAACCTTTAGGATCTTATCAAGAACAATATTGTTCTTCAAACTACTGATTTCCTTTTGTAACTTTGCAATTTCATGTATTTTCTTTTTAATATTCAAGTTTGCTTGATCTAAGTTAGATGACAAACTATCTCTTTATTTTACAATGGCATCATAATCTAAATGAGTGCATAGAATAGGTTGAGTTTGAAGATTATTCAACTTAGCAAGTAATTAAACCTTTTCTTGAGAAAGAAGATTATAGTTTGTCTCTAGAGTAAGTAACTTCATATTGTAATCATTAAGAGAAGATTTCAATGTAGAATTTTCAGAAGTAATACTTTCCTTTTCAAAAACAAGTTCACTTAACTGATCATGTAATTCTTCATTTGTTATTTTAACTCTTTTTAGTTTCTTTTTACAATCAATATACTTGTCATGCATTTCTTGAAGACTAACAATTAAATCTTCTTTTGACAAGTCAAAAAGACTTACCTCTTGTTCTTCTTCATTTGTAGTAGTAATGAAGCATTGTACCTCTTTATGCATCTCTTCTTTCTTTGACTTCCTTGGACAACTAAGTGTTGTATGTCCCATTCCTAAACACCAGCGATAGCTTGTTGAAGGTTGGTCCAAGTTTCTCCTTTGCTTGAGGTTGTAGACACCACCACCCTCCATCTTCAAGACTTTATTAGAGCTCCTTGAAGCCTGCTCTAATACCAATTGATAAAACACTAGAAGGGGGGTGAATAGGGTTTTATAATGATTTTAAAATTAATTCAACCAAGCAACCACAATTGAAATTTGGAGAAGGAGACACGACATTTAGAGTGGTTCCACCCTTAGCAAATACTAAGGGAGTTAGTCCACTACCCAATTGTTTCCAATTGGGATTTTGAAAGCACTTGTATTTTATTACCTCACAAGGATGTTACATAAGATACAAATACCTTCACCTTTAGGATAGCCTTCACCTAGAAGTAGTCTCACCAACCTTGAAGCAGTCTTCCTTGAAGTAACTCCAAGCTCCCCCTTGAAGTTGTGGCATACAACTCATAAAAACATAATTAACTAATGCGGAAGCGTTCATCAAGCAGCGGATTAGCGAAAATCACTAAAAATTAAAACTTTTTGCAAAGAGATCCATTCACAGGAAAACCCCTTTCATTCAGAACCAAAGTAAAGCTTTACATCCTGGTTCATATATATACATCTCATGTACTTTTGCTTCTCGAGGAATGCAAACATTAACTACTCTGTCTTAACTATACACAGGTAGTATAAAACCCTCGAGGCATTAAGACAAAATCTCGAAATCACTAACTACTACTCCGAGGACCTGAGAGTACAGAGACGACACATAGGACTCTATATACATCTGAACATGACATGACAGCCAATGTCTCCACCTGAGACTTCACTGCTATCCGTGCTGCTGCTGTTGTTGTCCTTCACATCCTGAAGGATTCATGTCTCTTCGTTCGTGTCCACCTAAAAATGTGGTTCCCACGGGGGTGAGACAATTATAAAAATTGCCCCAACGAGAGATATAACTCTCTGCCAGAAACATTGTTATTGCAACTTAAGAAGATAAATATGAATAGAGAAATCATATTTATTTGACAGCAGGTAAATGTCTAACAGTTTAGAACATCATTCTATATCAGAAGCATTGCAGTTAAAATAGAATCAACATATCATTTATCCGTTAAGGAATATGAAGAACATGTATAACATCTATTCAAACTACAGAATCATTATCACTGTATTAACTTTCTTCAGGCTTAGATCATATAACTATAGCCTGGCATTATCGTTGTGGAGTCATGGCCCGTAGCCACACTCTTTTCACAAGGTGTTGGGATCTCAATCCCTTATTTCAACACTGGGAATTCTCATCCCTTCACAATTTCAATGCACTAACATGTGATTCTGGGTAATTAAACCCTTAGCTCATCACCTGAGCATTGTTACCACATTCTCCAACAATTAACACCTTTAGGTCATCTGACCAAGATAAGCATGATACTTGTTATACAAGCATCCATCATGGCACTTGAGGCCCATCAACTCTCTTGCTACCTCTTACCGGGCACAAGGTTATGGCACACAAGGCCCAATAAACAAATTCAAACTAATAACACATCATAGCTCATACCTGGCTATGCTCATCATCTCATGATACCTGCATGGTTAGCACATATGATAGCAGCACATCAATTATCTATCATCACCATGCAAAAACAATATATTAATAATTCAAGGGTATTACCCTTAATCCTTTACCAGGATTAGGATTTCCATCACACATCTCATGTATCAGTATTAACCTTAATCCTTTACCAGGATTAGGATTTCCATCACAGATCTCATGTATCAGTATTACCCTTAATCCTTTACTAGGATTAGGATTTCCATCACACATCTCATGTATCATATTCAAGTATGAATTCTATTCTTTTATTAGGGAATTATGGTTTCACATACCATTTCCCTCCATTAGAATAGGGATTGCATATAGCATCACCCTTCATTAGGGTTTCATATCACATTGCCCATAATTAGGGTTTACTAATCATTCCCAATTAGGGTTTCTCATAAAATCACCCTCAATTAGGGCTTCACATGGATACACCTTCAATTAGGGTTTCACATGGATACACCCTCAACTAGGGTTTGAGTTCAATAACCCTGTCAATTAGGGTTTATGTTCATGTTTAGGGTTTCATGATCTCTTTGATTAAGGATCATAACCCTTAATCACCACATGAATCATATTCATGTATGAATTCATTCTATCAACTTCTTAACTTGATTAGGTCATATCAACTATTTATTCGTGTACATACAACTATGATTAACATAGTGTATCAAGTCATTGATCCTATAAGCAATTAGGGATTCATCCCTTAATTGACACTTAATCACTTAGGTACTATTAGGGTTTCAACCTTTGTACTTTCATTGATTGTCATTACTAATAATCATTGGATCAATAGTACATTCATCATCACATTGGACCTCCATTACATAAGGTATCCAAATGAATTAGGGTTTACTATTCATCCTAATTAGTGATTTCACATGTAGACAACCTCTTAATAGGGTTATACATGAAATCGGCCTCAATTAGGGTTTACATCATGTATTGGATCCATGCATTTGTTATGCATTAATGACTAGTACCATTAAAGGTATCTCCCACCTAATCACATTAGGTTTTCAAAAAGGTTTGATCCATTGGACCTTCAATGACATAAGGTATCCAATTGAATTAGGGTTTTCAATGTTGATTCCTTCAATCATTGAATTCATGGAACCAATCATCAATTGGACCTATACCCATACTTCAATTGAGTTTAAATAGGTCAACCTTAAACTGATTTGACCCTTAAATAACCCTCAATTGGTCATCAATTAGGGTTTGATTCAATTGAATTAGGGCTTGGAATCGATGATTCTTCAACACTAATCAATGCAGAACTAGTTGCATTGAAACCATTGAACCATCATCCAAATTGGGTATGACCTGACCCCAAACGGTCTTGAGGTCGATTGGATGAACTCCAAACGGTCTTGAGACCATTTGCACATCATATCACTCAAATCTAAACAATCCAATTAGAGTTTGGTTCATTGGATTGATCACCAAATCAGCATTGCATTGTATAACAGCTTGGTACCTTTAGACCTTCAAACACCTAACCATACTAAACCCTAGACCTCCAAACGGTATTGGGTGACCACCAAACGGTCTTGAGACCGTTTGGATGAGCTCCAAACGGTCTTGAGACCGTTTGGATGAGCTCCAAACGGTCTTGAGACCGTTTGGCCCATCCAACCTTTGGATTCTAGTGAAAAATCATCATGGATTGGTCTATCGAGTTGATCAACAAATCAGCACTACATTGCAATATGATTAGTACCTGTGGACCTTCAATTGGTCAACTATACTTGACCCCAAACCTCCAAACGGTCTTGGGGTGATCCCCAAACGGTCTTGAACCCGTTTGGGCTAATCAACCCAAAATCTCAACTTAACTCATTGGAATTTCAGCACTGTTTTCAATTAGGGTTTGCCTAATTGAATAGCCTTCAACTCACGATTCCTTGGGAGTTAACCCATAAAATGTGGTGAGTCATTAGACAACATAATAGGGATCAGTAATCCCAAATGGTCAACGCTTGGTAAATGCACGCAAATGGTCGTGAACCCGTTTGCCCAAAAAGGTCAAGTTAATCAGATTGAAAATAAGCACTTAATCCAATTAGGTCTTCCTAATTGATTAGACTTCAACCTATGATTCCTTTGGAGTTAACCCCTAAATTTGGAGGGTTATCAAACAACATCATTATGAACAGGAATCCCAAATGGTCAACGCTTGGTCAACCATCTCAAACGGTCTTGAACCCGTTTGCCCAAACAGGTCAAGTTATTCAGGTTGAAAATCAGCACTTAATTCAATTCGATTTGTCTAATTGATTGGCCTTCAACCTATGATTCCTTTGGAGTTAACCCCTCAAATTTGGAGGGTCATTAGCCTACATAATTAGGAACGAGATTCCCAAACGGTCAATGCTTGGTCAACTCTTTCAAACGGGTTTGAACCCGTTTTCCACCAAACGGTTTTGGTGAAACCGTTTGGTCCCAACCTTTGAGATCGTTTGCTCCCAATATATTTGGTGAGGTGCTTGCTTATGATGATGTCATAATCATCTTCCTTCGTGCACCCAAGAACAGCAACCGTTCTTGATGGAATTTGCAGCAAGAAACAAAAGTGTATCAAATTGAAGAAATCAATCAACAAAGCATAGAAGATTGATGCAATAGCAATGTTTGAGGGTTTAAGTTATAAAACCCGCCTCCAATTGAGCTCCAAAGCTCCACACTCACGCCATTAATGGTGGATGAAGCTCTAGCAACTCCCCCTAGGCTCTTCCTCAAGCTTTTGATTGCAAAAGTTGGCTAGGGTTGAAGAGGAGATCGAAATAAGAAGGAACCCATAATTTATTTTCGATTTCCTCCATGAAATCAAGGAGAACGAAGGTCAAGAGCTTACCAACAGGTAGGGAGTCGTCCTCCTGCTCCTCTCTAGCTCCTTGGTCGGTTTTGCAAGCAAAGGAAAGAAGAAAATCCGAAATAGCCTTTCATTTGGCTTGAAAAAGGCACTTTTATAAGGAAATTGATGAGAGAGAAAATGCATTATTAAAATGCATTAAATTCCAAAAATATGGCCGCCTCTTCCCCCTCAAATCCCTTAAGGACGAGGAACCTTCCTTTGCCTTTAATTCTCCTTCATTATCCTTAATTTAAAGAAAAGCAAATTAAGCACCTTAATGCTTATTATATTAATATCCATATGTGAGTGGGTTTTCTTTTTCTTATAATAAGGTGAGTGGAATTTCACCTACTTAGGATATTTTCATTCCTTATCTTGGAAAAGGAACGTCCATCCTTATTCAAAATCAACCCAAAACATTTTGTTTGAAAGCCCTTCAATTATTTTTATTCATTTTTGCCCTAAATCAAATTAGGGTTTTCAATTAGGCATTAATCTTGATTATTTTAATATCAAGATTCTCTCTCCTCCAACTTAATTCAAAAGAGGCACCCCTCTCACTTTATTTGCTCTACATGATGCCAAGAAACATTAGGGACCTTATTGAAGTGGTAATTTTCATATTGAACCCTAGGTTTTTGGGTAAATTGCACTTTTCACCAAAACTAGGTTTTAATGCACAACATTGCTTTACAAGCTTAATCTTGGTGCCCAAGCTTGTGAAAACCATACCACTACATCATATTCATTCTTATGATGTCTCAATATCAGAGGAACATCTTATAATGCAACATTTGCAAGTTGACCCCTCAACTTGGGTAATTTGCACTTTAGTCCAAAATAAGCAAACATTGCTTCAACATTGTTCAAACAGGACCAAAATTGAAACATAAGTTTCTCATGAGCCCTAATTACTTTTCCCAAGATAAGATTAAGAATATACTTAACCTTATTAGGCAAAACATCTAGGGTTAAATCATAACCCAGGTCAGGGATGTTATAGAAGTAGCCTTCCTCTTGAAGTAGCTTCCTATTGAGACAACCTTCTTGAAGTAATCCTAAGTCCTCCAAGCTACCTTCACCACCGATGAAGCTCCAACAACCTCCTTTCCACAACCTCCAACCTAAGAGTAGCAAAGGAGAACAAAACACAATAAAAGGAATAAGATTGGAAGAAGGAAACAACGCTACCAATTGAGTAAATCAATTTGATCCTATATCAAGCATTTGATCTCCTAACCAAAGTGGATGGATGTGGATGTATAGTGGATAGGATATATCAGCCTATAGGACACTAATGTAGAGCTCAAGGAAAACAGATTGCAAGTGTAGCTCAACTTGTTTTCTCACAAGGATTGAATCTCAAGTGTAATTGTGTATGCAAGTTGTGTACTCAAGTGAGTTTAGGTGTCCTAAGGCATGTCCTATTTATAGGAATGGCCTACTAGCGCTTAAGTATGTTCTAGACACTTTCTAGGGGGTTCTTAGTGCTCAACTAGCCGTTAGTTATCCACTAATTTCGTTTGTAATAGCTAGTTGATTAGTTCTGAAAAGTGTAGATAGAACTATTCTCGGTTGAGAAATTTGTCGACTGAATGCCTCTCGGTTGAGGAGTTTGTCGACCGAGAGTAAGTATGGAGTAAGTGTATTGAAACATTCAACTAAACTCCCAAATACTTTTCTAACTCAGTCTAACGACTAGGAGGGTCTGTTCTCGGTCGAGGAATTTGTCGACCGAGAGTGTCTCGGTCAAAGATTTTGTCGACCGAGAACATCCCTGATTCAATGTATTCATTTACTGAGTGTGTGTATTAATGTGCAATTGTGATGCTAACTTAGGAGATGACCTATCTAAGTGTTGTGTGTGGATATGGAAGATATAAACGCTTGATTTACATGATATCTAAGTACTTGTACAAGTTTTTACATTGATTACAATCATGAAAATAAAGCAATTTTAGCAAATTGATCTTCCAAGTCTTCGATATCCACAACCTTATATGCTTGTCCATGAAACACTCAAATAGTAAGTTAAAACCACAATAAATAAATGTTTGTCATCATCAAAACAAAGGGATTATAATAATGTCCAATTTAGCCAACACCCCTTCCCCTTGTCTTACTTGATCAAGTCCTCGAGTGTTTGGTATGTCAAGAGTTCTTCTTCTATCTTCACGGTTACTCTAGTTTCTACCTAATTCCTATTCATCTAGACGACCGATAGAATACCACTTTCATATGCCATATTGGCACTTATGCCTTTAGGAGAATGCTTTTTGGGTTATGCAACGCCCTCAAGATTTGTGTGGCTGCCATTTTTGTAGGTTTGATGAGAGCTATGATGGAAGTATTAATGGATGATTTGTCCATCTATAGTGACTCTTTTGACCCCTATTTGTAACACTTATACCTTGTTCTAGCAAGGTGTGAAGAAGCACAAATGGTGTTGAATTGGGAGAAGTATCACTTCACGGTGAAGGAAGGCATTGTCCTTGGCCACATGGTGAGCAATAGGGGAATATGAGTTGTCAAACCAAAAATTGAAGTTATGGAAAAGTTTCACCACCCTCAAATGTCAAAGAAGTTTGTGCTTTCTTAGGAGATGCCAGTTGCTAATGCCATTTTGTTGAGGACTTGTTTAAGATTGACACGTTGATGACCAATCTTCTTGTGAAAAAAGTTTTCTTTTTTTTTAATTATTGCATAGAAAGTTTCACCAATTGGAATGATGCACTAACCACCACACCCACCATCTAAGTACCAAACTGGTCTCAACCTTTTAATATCATGTGTGATGCTAGTGACTACATGTTGGGAGTCGTTTTAGGCCAACACATTGATAAATATGCATCATGTCATCTACTACGCTTCCAAGACGCTTGATGAGGCAACAAGAACTAAGCCACTATTGAGAAAGAGCTTCTAGCCATTGTGTACACCTTCAACAACTTATGATCTTATCTTTTTGGATCAAAGGTGATAGTCTACACTGACCATGCTTCCATCCTTTATTTTATGAAGAAGGACACCAAAATTGGATTGAGTTGATAGGTCCTTTTGTTGAAAGAATTTGATTTGGAGATCTGTGGCAAGAAAGGAAGTGAAGATGTAGTGGTTCATCACCTCAGCTGCATCTATTCCTTTAATAATGACATAATCTCTATTTATGATCATCTTCTTGAAGACTAGATCATGAAGGTCTATTCGCATACTCCATGGTTCACAAAATTTGTGAACTATGTTGTAGCAGGATTTTTACACCCGAGTACAATGGTCATTCAAAGAAGGACGTCAAGCACTAATACTAGGATGAGCTATATCTTTTCTGCCTAGGCACTAATGATCTATATTGAAGATGTGTTACTAAAGAAGAAGAGTAAGAAATTCTTGAATACTGCCACTCGGGTCCAACTGGTGGCAACATGAATGCTAAGAAGACTGCCTTCAAAGTTCTCCAATGAGGTTGCTATTGGCCTACTATCTTCAAAGATGCTTATGAATACATTATTTCTTATGATCAATGCCAAAGATTCAAGAACATTTCAAAACATGACGAGATCCTTTGACATCTTGGTAGGATGTAGAGATCTTAGATTTGTGTAGGGGGGTGGACTACATGAGTGCATTCCCCCCTTCTTATAGACACTCCTACACTCTTGTTTTGGTCAATTATGTGTCTAAGTGGGTTGAGGCAATCCCCACTGTCAAAAGTGACTCAAATCCCATTATGAATCCATTAAAGGATATTGTTTTTCCTAGATTTGGAGTATGGAACACGATCATATCTAATGGGGTTTCACACTTTCTAGATAATAAGTTTGATATGTTGCTAAAAAGATATGGTATTCATCAATGGGTAGCTACACCATACCATCCTCAACTAGCAGTCAAGTCGAGGTGTCCAACTAACAAATCAAGGCCATCCTTGAGAAGATAGTTGGGAGTATGAGAAAATATTTGTCATAAGAGCACAATGTTGCCTTCTAGTTCTACATGACTACATTCAAGACTTCATTGGGAACCAGTCCATTTTGATTGATCTATGACAAGTCCTACATCTCTTAGTCAAGATGGAACACAAAGCTGGATGGACGATATGATTTTAGAATTTTTGTTTTTATCTTTTACCAGAGAGAAGCACCAATTAAAAGAGATGGATGAGTTGTGCATGTACGTCTATGAGAATGCACACATCTACAAAGAGAAGACCAAGATGTGGATGACATCCACCTCAAGTGGAAGGATATCCAAGTGGGAGATCAAAGTATACAACTCCCGTCTGAGACTATTTACTAGGAAATTGCGATCCTGATGGCATGGGCCATACCATGTGAAGAAGATCTACCCAAACTATGCATTCATTTTGTGGGACAAGATCAAGGGATAATTTCTTGTGAATGGCCACTAATTGAAAAGATACATCACTGTAAACAATCTTGTAGTAAAGGAAGTGATTCCACTCCCTCTTGACAATCATATTATGATTTGAGAATGCATGCATTGAGACACGACATTAAACAAGTTGCTTGTTGGGTGGGAAACTAATAATTATTTTTATAGATTTTGATTTTGTTGAACTAATTGGGTTTAATTTCAATTATGCAGTTCATTATCTGAAGTGTATTTTCTTAGAAACACTCCTTTGATCCAATCTTTGGTTGGAAATTTTGGTTTTAGGCTATCTCTAACTAATAGAGACCCACAGGACCCCTGATTGGTCAACCAGACTCACTGGCCAGCCAATCATGGTGGTCCAATTTTGATCAATGATTGAGTTACCTCAGACCTCTCAACTAGACTTACTAATCCCCTAATCAACATGTAGCTGATGGTCTTCTACACCCTTGATACGTGTTGAAGAGTACACCAATTCACTAGAAAAATTATCCTAGAGTTTAATCCATTTTACTTTCCAGTTAAGGCTAGTACATAAGGGTCGATCCCACATGACAACATTTTAAAGATTCATTTTCTTTTAATCTCGATTGATTTTTGAAATTATTTTCTTTTGGTATTTTTAGAATATTGACAGAAAATAGTCTGATCTTGAGGGGTTTGATTAAACTAATGAAAGAAAGTAAAGTGCAAGAAGAATAAAAGATTAAACTAATGAAAAGGAAGAAAATGTTTATTCTAAGACAAGAGAATAAATGAAGAAAATTGTTAGCACACAAAATTATCTAAACAAAAGTAAAGTGCTGAAATTAAAAGGTGAATTGGAAATAAGCATTTAAGAACAGTTTGAATTCAGGAAGGAAGGCATCGAGGCTTAGTGGTTTCACCACCTTAGCCCTTGTGAAAATAGGATCAAGCGATACATGACAAACAAGATAGAATCAGGTATGAGATTTATTCATAAACAAAATGCAAGAGAGAAACTCCACGTGAACCCATTGGTCTTGGTGTTCATGTATCCTTATTCTTCACCCTAAAGAGGATTTTTCCATGGTCACATCCAAATCCTTGTGAATCTGGTTTAGGCGTTCTAAATCTTGGGTTCTACAGTCACATCCTGGTCCACGGTCGCATCGACCAGGATTAACAAGCGATTAAAATGATTAATTACTTTGTTTAAATTAGCAATTTCTAAACCAAAAACCAACAGTCTAAAGTAGTTGTTTAAAAACCTGATCCGATTAACACATGGATAAGGGGATATTCCCCTCGTATCGAAAATGAAACTACTCGCTAGTCATAGCAAGGATGGGAAAAACAAGGAGAAAAAGAAAGGAAGCCATATACCACAAATCCAGAATCTCTGTAGAGTCCAAGGCGGTGACAATTGAACAACTTGATTTCTTTGTCTCCCACTCCAAGATGAAAATGTGAGAAGAAGAATGAGAAAAAAGAGAGATCCAGATGTAGAAGAAAAGAACCAATTTTATTGCTTTGAATGTAAAATTACACTAGAAAGGAAAATAATAGAGTTTCACTACCGATTCCGTACAAAAAATTGGGACCCTTTTCTTTGTGGAGTACCCCCTCCTTTTATAGGGAAAGGAGGGGTGGAAAACCTTGAAAGTGGGGGTGAGAAGGAATGAGTGGTGGCTGTTGAATTTCCCTATTTGTGCACCATGAAATGGTAGTTTCACTAGGTGAAATGGTCGTCTGGTGCTGATTAGGCGCTCATCTAGAATGTTTGGTGTGAAACCCTAAAGAAGGTAGTGGCGGTGCTTGTCTAGAGGAATTATTGGGATTGAAGCGGCGTCCTAGACGATCATCTGGGATCTGTGAGATGACCGTTTCATGTGTGATGTGGCTTGACTTAGGAGTAGTTACTGAACTATAATCGAGAGGTTGGCGGTGCTTTTTCTTTTGTTTCTTGGTCTCAAAGAAAATCATGAAACAAGCATCTAGTGAGGCTGAGGCGGCCGTCTCACGCGAACGTGCATGAATTTGAAGGGTTAGAACCCTAATCTAGTGGCGGTGCTTGCTTTTCGATACGAGGCTAGGTCAAGTCAACTTAGCTATCTGGCTTCATGAGAGTGCTCATCTGGCTCCACGAGATGATCAGCTCACTAAAGCAAGACCACCGTTTGGCCTGCTGAGTTAGCTGATTTAGCCAAGGCCAAGGTGGTCGTTTGGCTCTGAAATGAGGGTATTTAGGGATGTGAGCCGACCGTTTGGGATCAGTGAGACGTCTGTCTTGGTAACTCAGTGGGTCATAATAAACTATGGAGAAAATCCCTACAAATTTTGAGAAAATTAATAAGTGTTGCATAAATAAATCAAGAAGTGGGTAAATTTAAATTTAGTCTAGAAAATACTAAAAAAGATAAAAGCTAATGAAAATGACTAAGAAAAATATGCAAAAAGATCGATGAATACGCATTCATCAAAAGACCTCAGACTTGAATCTTTTCTCATCTCGAGTAAATTAAATTACAAATAAATTCCAATTCATACTCCCAAAATGTCATCCCCACCTTAGTAACATCACTAAATTCCTTATGTCCAGATTTGTGGCCAAGTGACCCAATCTCCTAGAACCACATAGCATACATTTTTATATTCCCTATTAAGAACAAAAATCAAATCTTGCTTTTAAAATGAGAATTTGTAGAAAAATATGCTTCCTCAATCTTTCACTTTAACTCTCTCAATTGTATTTTTTTGTAAGTTATTTGCACAAGAACAAGAAGGAGGGGGTGTGCCGGCGAGCAGTAGCTCAGCTGGTCGCAGCTCGGGGCCCCTCACGAAGGGTCTCGGGTTCGACTCCCGCTGGAAGCACTGCTCGGAAATGAATTTCCCGCAGCATCAGCCGACCTCTGATGCGACTTATTGAGATACCGGTGTGAAGGCGCACGGGTCTCCCGGGTTTATCATCCCTGCTATCTGGGCCTCCGCCTAGAGGGTGGGTTTCCCCGAAAATCAAAAAAAAAAGGAGGGGATGTGAACAAAGAAGGAAGTAATTTTTTTTATCCCTCTTCTATTCGACTCGGGATTTGGGTTTTTGCGGAGTTGTGGCTACATTGGTCACAATTTTTTTTCTTATGCACTTTGTCATCTTTTTGATGGTATGCCCCTTTGTGGGGTATGGAATTTTATTTTTCAGGAAGTATGCCACCCAGACTTATTTTTTTTCTCGATGTAATTCTTTGCTTCTCCTTTTTAGAAGAAAAATAGAGGGATAGAAGAGATGTTCTTGTGATTCCAACATTCAACATTATTTATTTATTTAGAGATTGACATTGTTCAAGTTAGAATATTCCTATAATTCACATCATACAAGTTTTATAACAAGGTAATCTATTTGTCTAAAAATAAGGAAAATTATGCTTGGTTCTGATCGATTCCTTATGACTTGCCAACTATCCCAAGGAGTGATGTCATTAAGGGTCCTAGGTGACATAATAGTTTCAGACATGGCAATTTGTAATGAATTTTGCAAAAAGTTTCACTAAATTTGTAATGGCCTTTATAACTATATAAAACAAAAAGGATGGCTGACTAGATAAAGCCCATAAACTAAAGCAAAAACATGGAAAAATATAAAGAAGCAAAAACAAATAGTGTAAAAGATAGGGGGTGGAATAGAATCGTACCACCCACCCCACCCCAGACTTAGATTTTTTCTCATCCCGACAAAAACCTAAATCAGAGATGGTGGGAAGATAATCACTGAGGCGGTGGAAGATGTGAAGACAATGGAGGGTTGTAGTAGTAGTTTCCCCAATAAAGGGAGTTGGGGTCAAGGTAGGCCTGATGGGCTCCATACTCCTCATACTGAGGTCTGCTGGTGTCGTAATGGCCCTGATGCACATGCCGGGAATCGTAGGAGCGTTACATCAAATACATGTGGTTGAGATAATGGCCTTGACGCTGCTTCTTGTACTGAATCTCCTCCAACTGGTCGCGGGCCTCATAGAAACCATAAGGATCCTCGGGGCCTTCCTCATTGCCTCACTATCTCCTTGTGTGGTGTCATGAAGGTGGCAGTGGTAGTCTGATCTTGTCACCATGTTCCTCCAAGGAGACACTCCTCCTATGGACCATGGGATCAGGGATGTCATTAGTATGGGGATCCTCCAGAAGAAATCACGCAACATGTACTAGAAAATCTGTCAAGTCAAAAACTAGGTTGGAGGTTTTAGACCTAGCGTGGTGGGGAAGCTCGAGGACCACCTGAGAGTCTTTAAAAAGAAAGTAGTAGACTACATTGGTACCTATATGGATGAACTTGTACCCCTTCAAGTAGGTTAGGTCGATCAAGTGGTGCTTCACAACTAGTGGCTGGAACTAGATATGAGTGTAGCCCAGGAAACACATGATATATGTGACTACATGGCCAATACAGTAAGAGGAAGAAGTAGTTGAGGTGACTTGGTAGTGAAGATGGTCAATCATGGCATAACCCCAGTTGTAGGGCACCCTGTTCAGAAGACACCATAGCATATATAGATCAGAAAGAGTAACAACGCCCTAAGTACCTTCCATGTCGAAGAATGTGCAGGCTAGGATGCAATGAAGGTAAAGGACCACCAGGTTGTAGATGCTAGAGGCCTTCATGCTTCCAGGTAAGTTGGGTGGAAGCCCTATGATGTCCACCCAGAATTTCTCCCCATTGTAACTATCAGGATGGATGTCATTGCGGCGCTTCATGCATTGGGTGAGCCAATAATCATTGGCTCCATGGAGTATCATGGAGGTTAGCTGCCTAGAGGAGATCTCAAAATCTTTGTCAAAGACTCGAGATTTGCAATTGGATTTTCCCCAAGAACTATGGTACCGGAAATAAGTAGTGATGAACTCCAATGTTAGATCACACTATACCAGAGAGACATGCTATGGAAATATAAGAATGTGATTCTTCCTCAGGATGTTTTTGACTGCCTCCTGAATGCCAAGCGCATCAAGGGTGATGCCGCAAGACCAAAAAGGTAGAGAGAAACCAAATGTGGTGTTCTCCTTGAACCTTTTGTAGTGCTGGGTGTTGACGAACTGCACATAATTCTTTGAGGTAGGAGCTATGTGGGACAGTCGAGGTATGGTAGAGTCGGAGTCACCACGGGATATAGAGCATCCTTGCTTGGATGTAATGATGAAATTGAGCTGGTCGATATCATCTCATATTTTTAAGGCCACTTCCGAGGAGGACTCTCTAGTTGTCTCCTCAGTGTGGTTCCCTGGCCTCACAGTAGAGTGGCGAGGTGTCTCATGAGAAACTGTCTGTTTGGTAGGGTGCTTGCCCTTATACAAGTGGTCAAGGAAGCTACGTCTTGACCCTCCCTCTAACATGGTGAAGATCTGCTGGTAGAGGACGTGAAGCGGGCACCTGACTATGCCCAAATGGTCATTTCAGGTGGATGAGACGACTGTCGGATGAGAATGAGGTGGTTGTTTGAAGATTATGGAACAATCATATGAGAACAGTCAACCCTCATTTGGTTTCGTGATGACCATGACCACAAATCTTCCATTGAAAGTTTGGCTCATGCAGATGAAGTGGCGTGAGACGGCCATCTCAGTGGCGAGGTGGGTATTTGATGTTAGTAGAATTGCCACATGATGGAAAGGAAGCGTTGATGCAGGGGTTTTGAGTCATTTTTATAGACTGGTTTTGCATACGTTTTATGTGTATTTGATCATATTTGTGATTAATATCGCATGATTCACTACCTTTAGTCTATAATCTCTTTTTGCATCAAATTTACATTGTTTCATCTTATTCTGTATAAAAGATCATATTTTTTTGGATTTTATTGGTGTTATTCTTTTCTTTTCAGGCAAGTCGGATAGCTGAATCTGTCGATACCATTGACAAATGGTTGATACCATCTACCTGGTCACAACGCATTACTGGAGAAGAGCAACCAATAGTCGATACCATCGATGGGACTGTCGATGGTATTGAGAAAGCGTCAGCGAACCAGATTTCTGGAGGTTGATACTATTGACCTAGGAGTCGATACTATCGACTTCCCTGAGCAGAGGCAACTTCAGTGTTGTTTTCTACAGAAAAGCGATGCCTAAGGCGTCGATACCATCGACACCCAATCGATGGTATCGAGGCAACATCAGAGAGAACCCCAAAGAATCACACAAGCGCCGATGCCTTATGCAGGTCGATACCATCGACCCGCGTCGATGGTATCAATGCCGTCACATCAGGTTTTGCTAAAGATCGTGTCTAATAGGATGGTGATGATTTTTGGGAAACCTAAAGTGGTGCATATACCTAATTAAGGCGTCCCTAAGCAATCAATAACGTCATTAGCTACCAGAAAAGTCTCAAGAAGGAGAGGAGAGAAGAATGGAGCTGAGAGATATGCCCCGATCATTCTGAGAGCCACAGAAGACGTTTTCCGCCGCCAGAAGGCTGTAGAATGTTCACCCCGCGCCAAGGAATGCCCGGATATTCTCCGTTCGGGGGTTACACAACACCTATCCATGTTTTCTCCATGTTTTGTCCTTTTCTCATGTTTTTTTTCACTTAGATGAACATGCGGGGCTAATCCCCTTTATCTTTAGGACTAGGAGTAGCTTGAGTAATCGTTGTATGACAATTTTGACATAGTTATCATAACTTGTCTCTAAAATCCGTGGTATGATTTCGTTTTCTCCATTATATCATTATGATTGATCATCCTAATGATAATCTAATACCTTTAATTACTTTGAAAGAAGGATTAACAGTTGAAAAGAGACGGATATCACATTAACTAATAAATCCTTTGAACAAGGCGATGTACAGTTAATGGTGGAAACCCAAAGTATGATCTTCATGCACCTAATTTAGGGTATATGTTACTACTACTATGGAACCAACCTAGATTTAGGTAGTGAATTGTATCGTGACAATGAACAGTTCTGACTATAGGCCACTACCTGGAATAGGAGACGAATTAGGGTAATTGTGTAGGAACTAGTACAACGAAAACCTGTGGTGAAACTGCAATCCTAAAGATTCCATCTTTAATTGATTAAACCAACCATTTAATCGATTGTTTTGCTTTCCTTTATTTTTATTTTCTTTCTCAATCAACTCTCAAACCATTTTTAATCGGTCCAGCTGATTGCAAACAGTTAGTAGTAGTCTACCAAAAATCTGTTCCCTGAGTTCGACTCGAACCTCACAAAGGCCTATATTACTTTGGCGCGTGTACTTGCATTTTATGCATGGTAAATTCATGTCAAGTTTTTGGCGTCGTTGTCGGGGAGCGGTGATTTTCGGCACTACGAGGGCTGCAAGCGGCCACTCTAGGCCACATTTATTTATTTATTTTTTTAAAATTCTGGAAATTAATCGTCTATCTTTCATAATCTGTAATCGTCTAGCACTGTGCCTAATTAAATTTATTACTATGCATGTACTAGTGCATGGTGAGTACGCGTACCACAGACTACACACAATCCTCACTGAAGGTCCCATTCTTGGGATCAGACTACGAGAATTCTGATTCTGACACCGAAGTAATGGCGGAGGAACAAACAATTTGGCAAAAAATCAAGGCGTCATCCTCTTCTGCATCTAAGGGGCCAATTAAGAAGCAGGCCATCAACATTCCTAACTACAAAATTGACCCAGGCCTAATCAATTTGGTCAAGTCTAATGCGTTTCACGGGCTCAAAAATGAAGATCCGGTGACCCACATAAGTCAGTTTGTGGAGAATTGCGACATGGTAAAGATCGACATGTTTCCACAGGAGATGCTCTACTTGAAGTTATTTCCCAGTTCTCTAGCGGGAAATGCTCGAGAATGGCTACATAATATAGACGACAAGTATGTGGAATCTTGGGACCACATGGTTGAAGTTTTCTTCGAGAGATTTTTCCCGCCTGAGAAGACAAATGATCTCATAAGAAAAATCCATAACTTAAGTCAGAAAGCTGGTGAAACATATTCCGAGACATGGGAGAGATTCCAGATAATGCTAAGGAGATGCCCACATCATGGGCTGGACAAAGAAAAGCAGGTCAATATTTTCTATTTTGCTCTTTCTGAGCATGATAGAATCAATCTAGATTTAGCAGGATCGGGGTTTTTCCTGAATAACACTGATACAAGGTGTTGGGAAATTCTGAAAAACATGGCTAAAAAGCAGTCATGGGGTGATAGAGATGCACCGGAACAAGCCAGAGCTATAGGGGAATCAAAGGAAATTAAAGAATTGAAAGACAAAATGGATCTCATAGCCAAGAAACTTATAGAGAAAGAGGAAGAGTTCGATGAGGAGGCACAAGTTAAATTCATTCAACAACAGGGTTACAGGAGAAATGATTACTCTTGGAGAAAGGATAGAAAATTCTCATGGAAGGATCCAAACAACTTCCTACAAGACCCGGATGCAAAGACACAACCCACTGTGGAGGACAAAAGCACAGAATTGCTCAGCCAAGTGGTGAAACAAAATCAAGAGTTCATGAATATGTTCGGTAAGTAGTTACAGTCTGAGGGTGAGATTTTGAATAAATTTGGGCAGACGTTGCAAAGTCATGGAGTGCAGATGAGGGCACTGGAGATGACTGTGGCCCAAATTGCTAATGAAGTGGCAACCATGAAGCATCAAAATCAACAAGGACCGGCTGGGAATGCAGAGGCTGCTCAAGTACATCATCAAGTGAAGTATATATTTTTGATTAAGGAGACAGAGCCCCCAGTGGGGGAGGTCCATGGAAAGGGTAAAATGCATTTTGAAACGGAGGCTGAACTAGTGTGACATACACCCGTAGCTTATATGGACTACCAGGAGGATGTCGCCCGTTCAGCAAATCCCACTAAGAACCCATCACAGCCGTGTCCACACCTAGGCAAGAGGAGTAGGTGAAGGCCATACTTCGTAGTGGAGCTACTACCACCGAGAAGGATGAGCAGCCACGAGCCAAACCAACCATGAATGACGTGCCAAAGCCTATGCCAGAGGGTGACATTGAAGCAATCTTAGGGGAGGAGACCCAAAATAGACCATATGTGCCACTGCACAAGCGCATAAAGGAACCAAGCGTGCCATTCCCAGATAGTCTAAAGCCGAGGAAAGAGCAAAGACACTTCAAGGAATTTTTTGAGATCTTCTGGAAGCTCCACATTAACATTCCATTGGTGGAGGCTATAGAGAAAATTCCTTCATATGGAAGATTCATGAAAGCCATCATTAACAAGAAATGGAGGATCAAAGATACAAATGTTGTGTGTGTGTGGATGAAACAGTGAGTTCTATAATCCAAGGAAGGATGCCAAAGAAGAGGAAAGATCCAAGATGTTTCTAGATCCCATGTTCCATAGGTGGCCAAAATTTTCGACAAGCACAGTGTGACTCAGGGGCAAGCATTAATCTTATGCCACTTGCCACTTTTTAAAAGCTGGGATTGAAGAAGCCAACACAAACTTCCATGAAAATTGAGTTGGCGGATGGATCCATTGTAAAGCCACAAGGTATATGCGAGGATGTGCTAGTCAAGGTCGACAAATTCATCTTCCCTGTTGACTTTGTGGTCATGGACATGGATGAGCTGGAAGGAGGTGAGATGCTATTGGGAAGGCCGTTCCAAGCTACGGTTGATGTAATCACTACCATTGGGTGAGGTTACTTGACACTTGGGATTGGTGATGATAGAGTTGAATTCAAATTGCCAAATGAATCATTAGAGACATCCCTTGACAACCCAAGTTAAAGGTATCTTTATGTCATGCCTAGGACATTAAACAAGGGCACTTGTTGGAGGCAACCCAACTTTAGGTTTATTTTGTGTTTGGTTATGATCTTTTATGTTGATGTACTTAGTTTTTGCTTAGGTTTTGATAATTTTTGTAAAAATGGTACCCTAACTCGTTTTTTGAAGTGTGAAGAATTTTAAGGTCGATGCTATCGACACCCCTGTCGATAGTATCGAGTTTGGATCAGTAAATGCTGAGAAAGAGTCGATACCATCAACCTTAGTGTCGATAGTATTGAGATCCCTGAAGATTTTTAGAAAAATTGGTGATAGAGATGTCGATACCATCAACACCCATGTCGATAGTATCGACACTTTTGATTTCCCAGGCTTTTAGATACATCGGTACACCAAAATTGCTGAGCCTGAGTCAATACCATCGACCTTGGCGTCGATGGTATCGACACCTGTAGGACAGTTACATAAAATAGGCTGTAAAGGTGTCGGAATGAGATTTTTGGAACCGTTGTTTGAAGAGCAAAGAAGGATGAAGCAAGTCACGTCTTAGAACCACTAAGACACAAAAGTGGGCCACCAAAAAGAGGGAGATAGCAAGCATCACTTGATTCACTTGAGCATCCAACCATCCTTCTTCACCATACTTCAAAGTGAATGGTACCGCTGTTCCACCTCTTAAGTGGGAATGTTGACTATTAGATGGAACAATTTCTATATTTCATTTCCTTTTCCTTTATTTAGCAATTTTCTTAGTTTTTAGGATCCACATTCTATCTAGTGTATCCGTGGATGTCTAATGTTAATGTGTCATCTCAATGTTTTTCACATGGGAGTTATGGGTGCCATTATCTAAAATTAGAGCATAATTGAAAATTTTTCAAGAATTTGCAAGTTGAAGTTGTTTGAACTTGAGCACTTAACCTATGACAATAATTGGGTTTGTCAACTTTAAAACATAAGATCATAATTGTACATTCGTATGATTCAAGAATTGTGGATGGACATGGATGTTGAGCCTAAACTGACCAAACAGTAATGGGACTTTAATCGAGAGTGAGAGAGAGAGAAACCCTTTGATTTATTGTTACACAAGTTAGTAAAGAGGGAAATATAAACTATTCCAATGGTTTTGTACATTAGTCTTGTGATCTATCCATTTCATTTCATTCAATATCCACCATAAGAATTGGAAGCACTTATAGTTTTTCATCTTTTGAGTGCATGACATGTAGATAGGATTTCATTGTAGATAGATTTTACATCTCTGCATTCACACATTCTCAAGTGCCTGTCATTATAGTTGCATTTTGCATACTCTAGAGCATATAGGACTTTTTGTGCCTTATTTCTTCTGAAAAATAAGAAAAGCAGGACAATTGTTCTATACCTGTTGAAAAGTAATTTGTAAGGCATCAATGATGTTAGCTAAGTGGAAATCAGCTCGAAAAAAAATAAAAAGAAAATATTGTGAATGTTCTTCTAGTCAATTGAAAAATGTGGGTTTGAAAAAAAAAAGAAAAATGTAAAAAAAAGAGAGGGAGAAAGGAACTTGTTTTACCTGCATGTATATCAAAAGGAAAGAGAAATAAGCACATAATGTAGTTTTAGTAGTCATTCCATCTTATCTTGAGACGAAATGATAGTGCATGCACCATTCTACCTAAAATTTAGGCATTAGGTCATTTTCATACTTATATGCATCATTTAGGTTATTTTGTTGATTTTTTCATGATAAAACTATTTGGTGCTTCTCTTTCTTCCACAACCACCCATTTCATACACTCATTGCTCAAAATGGTAGGCCACCCATGATTATCTCCTCATTATTGTATACCAGGAAATTTGCTTCCATTTAGATGGTAGTTAAGACTTGAGTAACGTAGATAGGATATCACAAGATGCACTAAGTCTGAACCGGAGGAATTTATTATATCAACTGCTTTATTTGATAGTGTTTGATGATCTTGGGGTGGACATTTCTTATGGACGATCATTGTCACCTATATGGTAGTTATCGTTCTGTGGTCAGTGAGGGCCGGCATGTGCATGACAGGTGGGAGTCATATTGAGTTGTCTTTTATGCTAATATGTTCTTTAGTTGACTCTTGCAATTCTATTCTACAGTTTTGTGCTCGAGGACGAGCAATGTTCAAGCTTAGGGGAGTTTGATGCAGGGATTTTGAGTCATTTTTATAGACTAGTTTTGCATACGTTTTATGTGTATTTTGATCATATTTGTGATTAATATCGCATGATTCACTACCTTTAGTCTATAACATCTTTTTGCATCAAATTTACCTTGTTTCATCTTATTTTGTATAAAAGATCATATTTGTTGGATTTGATTGGTGTTATTCTTTTCTTTTCAGGCAAGTCGGATAGCTAAATCTGTCGATACCATCGACGGATGGTCGATACCATCAACCTGGTCACAGTGCATTGCCAGAGAAGAGCAATCAACAGTCGATACCATCGATGGGACTGTCGATGGTATCGAGAGAGCGTCAGCGAGCCATATTTCCAGAGGTTGATACTATCAACCAAGGAGTCAATACTATCGACTTCACCTGAGCAGAGGCAGCTTCAGTGTCTTTTTCTATATAAAAGCAATGCCTATGGCGTCGATACCATCGACACACAGTCAATGGTATCGAGGCAACATCAGAGAGAACCCCAAAGAATCGCTCAAGCGCCGGTACCTTATGCAGGTTGATACCATTGACCCGCATCGATGGTATCGACGCCGTCGGATCAGGTTTTGCTAAAGATCGTGTCTAATCAGACGGTGGTGATTTTTGGGAAACCTAAAGTGGTGCATACACCTAATTTAGGTAGATCTAAGCACTCTATCACATCATTAGCCACCAGAGAAGTCTCAAGAAGGAGAGGAGAGAAGAATGGAGCTGAGAGCTACGCCTCGATCATTCTGAGAGCCGCAGAAGACGTTTTCCACCGCCGGAAGGCTGTAGAACGTTCACCCCGCGCCAAGGAATGCCCAGATTTTCTCCGTTCAGGGGCTACACAACACCTATCCACGTTTTCTCCATGTTTTCTCCATTCCTCATGTTGTTTTTCATTGAGATGATCATGCGGGGCTAATCCCCTTTATCTTTAGGACCGAGAGTAGCCCGGGTAATCGTTGTATGACAATTTTGACATAGTTATCATAATTTGTCTCTAAAATCCGTGGTATGATTTCATTTTCTCCATTATATCATTATGATTGATCACCCTAATGATAATCTAATACCTTTAATTACTTTGAAAGAAGGATTAACGGTTGAAAAGAGATGGATATCACATTAACTAATAAATCCTTTGAACAAGGTGATGTACAGTTAATGGTGGAAACCCAGAGTATGATCTTCATGCACCTAATTTAGGGTATAGGTTACTACTACCTTGGAACTAACCTAGATTTAGGTAGTGAATTGTATCATGACAGTGAACAATTCTGACTACATGCCACTACCTAGAACAGGAGATGAATTAGGGTAATTGTGTAGGAACTAGTACAATGAAAACCTGCGGTGAAACCGCAATCCTAAAGATTCCATCTTTAATTGATTAAACCAACCATTTAATCGATTGTTTTGCTTTCCTTTATTTTTCTTTTCTTTCTCAATCAACTCTCAAACCATTTTTAATTGGTCTAGCTGATTGCGAACAGTTAGTAGTAGTCTACCAAAAATATGTTCCCTGAGTTCGACTCGGGCCTCACAAAGGCCTATATTACTTTGGCGCGTGCACTTGCATTTTACGCATGGTAAATTCATGTCAAGCGTTTGCCTTGATGGGGAGGGACCAATAGTGTGATGATTGGTGGGTAGAGATATAGGCTAGCGAGAGGTTCTTCTCTGAGATGAGATGAGCGAGTGGCAGTGGAACAACCACACAAGTCAGGGTAGACGGTCGTCTATAAGGAGGTGGGCGTCACTTCTAAGCCGACTAGCTAAAGAAGTGGGGTGAGGACATGAAGAACATAGTGACTATCTCGGCCAGGAGACGGTGTTGGGGGAGGAAAGCAGACAACCGAATGGTCTATGAGGAATGCCTGATGATGCAAGGGGGTGGCAAAGATGTAGACAAAGAAAGCGGTGGAGATCACAACATGGTCGTCGCTGGTGAGGAGGCAACCAGATGGAACAACGAGTTGGGCGGCTTGCAATTGGGGTGGCCATCAGGGCGGGGAACAAAACTCGATGGAGGAAAGGGGAAGCTTGGAGAGGTGTGTCACTCACTGTCGAGTGGTGTGTCATATTGGCAAACTTGAGAAGCAAATGACTGTGTCATCTAAGCCAGACAGTTGTATGGTGATTTGAGGGTCAAGGCTGATGCCTCATCTTTTAGGATGGTTTAAATTTTGAGTCCACCTTGATTATGCCCTGTTGCGATCGAGATGACTGTCTCGTTCACAGTAGATTGTCGATTTTCTTGGAAATGGCGACCAACAATTTTTGAATGCCAACCGACTAGGACTATTGAGATGATGCTTTAGTATGATGAGACAACCATCTCACTCGTCCCAAACGGCCGTCTATCCTGGTGGGGTAGCTGGCCATCATCAACCAAACAACAAGTTGGATAACCAACCCTTTTTTTGAAGAAAATAACTAAGTGTCTAAAGAGAAAACAAATGTGTTAGTTAAGACAATATAAAATATTTTTTTTGAAAATTTTTAAAGATTGGGTTGCCTCCCAATAAGCACCTTATTTAATATCAAATTCCCGATAAGGCTAGATTAGGGAGCCATTTCAGGATCAGGAGGGGGAGGTGGGGGTTCGTGTAGGTTGAGATCTTCATGTAAGGAGAGTTGATGTGTTTCAAAAGATCAAAAATTCTCAACGGTGATTGTACCATTTAAGCCTATATCCATTAACCTTAAACTCCCCTAAAAAATTATCCCAAATAAGAAAAGTGCCATGAGGGTAGGCACACTTGACAAGGTAGGGCCCATACCATCTAGATTTAAGTTTTCTAGGAAAAAGTCTTAATATAGTGTTATACATTAAAACTTGATCACCATCCCTAATGTCCTTTTGACTAATATGATCATCATGCCATAGTTTGGTTTCGTCTTTGTAAATTCTAGCATTTTCATAGGTAGTCATTCGAAGCTCATCTAACTCTTGCATTTGCAAAAAGTGATTTTCACATGCAGCAGTTAAGTCAAAATCAAGAGTTTTGATGGCCTAATTGGCTTTATGTTCTAATGCTACGGGCATATGGCATGATTTCCCTTAAATCAAGTTGAAAGGAGTGGTGCCTATGGGGTTTTTGTAGGCGGTCCTATATGCCCACAAGTCATAATTGAGTTTCAAAGCCCAATCAGTCCTAGTGTGATTTACCATTTTATCTAGGATGGACTTGATTTGCCTATTTGACACCTCAACTTGACACTAGTCTGAGGATAGTTGGGTGTGGAAACCTTATAATAGAATCCATACTGTTTCAACAAGGACTCGAAACTCTTCTCTAGAAAATGGGGACCTCCATCAGAAATTATGGTACATGGTACCCCAAATTGAGGGAAAATGATATATTTGAAGAGTTTCTTCACAGGTTTAGAATCACATGTTTTGGTGGGGATGGATTAAACCCATTTGGAAATGTATTCAAAAACCAATAAGATATATTTGTTCCTATGAGAAGAAGGAAACAGACCCATATAATCCACCCCCACACGTCAAAAATTTCAATCTCCTGCCAAGAAGTCATGGGCACTTGGTATCTCTTAGATATGTTGCCGGTCCTTTGACATTCATCACAAGCAAGGACAAAATGGTATGAATCTTTGAATAGAGTAGGCCACAAAAAACCAGATTGTAAGACCTTCCTAGCAATTCTGAGAGATCACATCCCCTCTAATGGGGCTAACGTGGCATTGCTTAAGTATGTTATGAGCCTCTTCCTCAGTAACACACATGCGATAAAGTCTGTTGGAATACAACCTAAAAAGATATGGATCATACCAATAATATTGTTTTACATCATGCAAAAATTTAGCCTTAGAATGTCCCTTATATTCGGGGTGCAATACACCTGGAGCTAGAAAATTCATATAATCCACAAACCAAGGATATAGGGATTCCATCTTGATCAATTTATCATCAGGAAGGAGTCATTTATGGGTATGCCATCATCATCAAAAAAATCAAGGCGACTTAGACAGTGGGAAAAAACATTTTCGCATCCCTTTTTATCTAGTATTTCTAGGTCGAATTCCTGAAGTAAAAGGACCCAACAAAGAAGGCGAGGCTTAGCATCCTTTTTGGTCATCAAATACCTAATGACTACACAGTCTATGTAAACAACAACTTTGGAACCTACCAAATATGAGCGAAATTTGTCAAAGGTATATATTATGGCTAGCATTTCCTTTTCACTAGTTGTGTAATTCCGCCAGGCTTCATCAAGAGTTTTGGATGCATAGTAAATCACATGGTGCTTTTACCAACACGTTGTCCAAGAATAGTACCAACAACGTAATCACTCACATCACACATATACTCAAAAGGTAGGGACCAGTAAGGGACCTTAATGATGGGAGTAGAAATGAGGGCATCCTTCAAACAAAGTAAATTGGCCATGCAATCTTTGTCAAACACAAAAGGAATGACTTTTTGAAGGAGATTAGTTATAAGTTTGGTGATAGAAAAATCATGGATGAAACGCCTATAAAAATCCACATCCCAAGGAAGGTGTGAATGTCCTTGATGGAAGAAGGTGGTGAGAGTTTTGAGATGACCTCAATATTAGCTCTATCCACTTCAATGCCACAGTTGCTCACACTATGGACTAAAACAATTCCTTCAGTCACCATAAAATGTCACTTCTCCCAATTGAGGATCAAGTGTGCTTCCTCATATTTTCCCAAAACCAGAGATAAATGATGGAGACAAGATTCAAAACTTTCTCCATAGAAAAAGAAATCATCCATTAAAACCTCCATGATGGTTTCGGTCAATCCAGTGAAAATAGCAGACATGCACTGCTGAAATGTGGCTAGAGAATCGCAACCCAAACATCATTCTCTTGAATGCATAAGTGCCAAACGGGAAAATGAAACTCATCTTCTCTTGGTCGTCCAGATGAATGGGGATTTGATAGAAACCTAAATAGCCATCAAGATAGAAAAAATATTATTGATGGGAGAGGCACTCTAGTACTTGATCAAGGAAGGGAAGGGGACGTGATATTTCCTAGTGGCCTTATTAAATTTCCTATAGTCAATACACATCCTCTACCCTATGACAGTGTGAGTGGGAATAAGTTCATCATTATAATTTTTCACCACAATAGTACCCCCTTTCTTGGTGATGACCTGAACTGGGCTAACCCAAGAAGAGTTAGAGATGGGGTAGATGCTTCCTAAAATCAAAAGTGTGATGACCTCTAGACGAACCACCTCTTTCATGTTGGGATTCAGTTTCCTTTGAGGGTCTCTACAAGGTTTGTACTCTTCTATAATAGGAAGTTTATGCATGCAAATGGATTAATCTATTCTTGTCAAATCAGCCATTTTGTATCCTAATGCATATTTCCTCTTCCTAAGTTCAATCATTAGCTTGATTTCCTATTCATAGGTGAGATCAGAGTTAATGATAATAGGATAAAGCTCTTTCTCATCAAGGAAATCATACTTAAGACCTTTAGGGAGGGGTTTCATGTCAGGAGCCTGGGGGGGGGGGGTTCAAGTTTTGCATCTACAATGGAGATCATTTATAGGTCTTAAAACTCCTCATCAAGAATCTCCTCAAAGGTGTCAAGATGATGTCTGAATTGCTCCAATTTTTGATCTTCAAATCAACAATCAATAGGGGTCACAAGGGCATTTTGGAGGGGATCTTAAACTAATTCCCATTCTTGTCTCAATTGTTGCATCTTCTCAATACAATCTAGAAGATAGACTTCTTTTTAGAGGCTTGGTCCGTGCATGCTTTCAAACACCCTAAACTTTAGGGTTTGTTTTCCTAAGAGAAAAAAAATGGATTTGGCCTCAACATCAACCAAGGCACGAGTAGTGGCCAAAAAGGTATGGCCAAAGATGATGGGGTACCTTAAGTCTTCCTTTATGTCCATGATGAAAAAGTCACATGGGAGATGGACATCCTTCCCAACTCTTACATGTATGTCTTCAATGATTCACATGGGTTTTGCCATGGATGAGTCAGTTAATTGGATGGTATGGCGGTAGGGAGCATGTCAACAAAGCCTAGGCTCTTGCAAAGACTATAGGGCATAATAAATATACTAGCACCCAGATTTGCAAGACCCTTCCTGCAAGCATTATCGCCAAGGTAGCACCCAATCCTGAAGGAACCATGGTCTTTTTTCTTTTCAGTCATCTTGGTTTGGATAATATCATAGGTGGTCCTAGCAAGCATGACCATCTCATGCTCGTCGGTGTGGTACTTCCCAATCAAAAGAGATTTCATGTATTTGGTCTAGGTCAACATATCAGCTAAGGCATCACGAAAGGGAATATCCACATGCAACTTTTTCATGGCTTCTCTAAATTTCACAAAATGGGTGTCAATCCTAGTTTGCTTTAGGTGGTCCTGGTAAGGAGGACGAGATTTGAAAACAAGAATTTATGGCTTGTCAATTTCCACAGGTGGGACCATAGGAGGGGGGGTGTAAGGAGTGGGAGCTGCATTAGTGGGGGAGGGAGGAGTTTTGATGACTACTGTATCATCATCCTCAAAGTCCAAGGGGACAACTGCAAGTTTCTTTGGAGGAGGAGTATGGGTCTTCCTGAGTGGCTGGAGACAAACTTTGGTTGTTCTGGATGTTTTGGGTTGTTCTCGGGCTGTCCAGCGAAGGTCCCTACAGGGTTTTTTTGTTGGGCTAAAAGATGAGCAAGCTGAGCGTCGGTCGACTTCTAGTGTGATATTATGATTTTCTCTAGGGCTGAAATCCTATCCCCTGCAGTAGGGTTGGGGAAATTATGTTGAGGTGGTTGTTGATGATAGTTTTGATATTGTTGTCCTTGGTAAGGTCCATGGTTTTTGGAAATTTCCCCTAAAGTTCCCTTGGTTCCCAAAATTCCTTTGGTTGTTATTTTATGGGAAACGTAGTGGTGGACGATAGTTGGCTTGGGGTTGTGGGGGCTTTTGTGGAGGGGGAATTTGAGATGAGTTTTCATCCCCTTAGGGGTTCCCATACTAAAATCTAGGATGTTTTTGGCTTGGTTTGGATTGTAGTAAGCCTGTCCCGTGATACTATGGATAGTGTTAAGGTCCTCCACTTGTTGACCAACATTAGGCTGCATAGGGGTGTTGTAAGTATATTAACATTGGAGGGTAGCATGATCATACCCTTGGCATATCCCACATAGAAATTCAACAACCCTCACTTGTTGAGGTTGTCTTTCATAGGCATTAAATGAGGATTCAAAGCGATCTTGCTTCAAGGAGATCAATTTGAGAGCTTTGGAAATAGTATAAATGTCTGGGTTTACCTCAACCTTAACAACTTTTAGGACCCCACTAGTTCCTTGTCTAGCCTGGGTTTCAGATGCTCTTTTAACTACCTCCCACACACTGCTTAGGTTTTAGAACATGAAATTTCCTCTAGATGAGGAATCAAGAAATTTCTTGGCGGCAACATCAACACCATGATAAAATATCTCAATGAGTTGAGATTGTGATATGTCATGATTGGGGCAATGGAGGAGGAGTTCCCTAAATCTCTCCTAAGCTTCTCCTAAGGTTTCTCCAGGGGCCATTGAAAATAAAAGATTTGTCCCTTGATCTCATAGGTAAGGGAAGGAGAGAAGTATTTATCCAAAAATTTTGTTTGAAGTGCTTCCCAAGTGGTGATAGGGTTTTCACTCTCCATGGCATTATACCAACTACTGGATGCCCCTAAGCAAGAGTATTTGAAAAGCCCAAGTCTAATGGCATCCTCAGAGACCCCCAGGATCTTGGTCAAAGAACTAAGTGTTGGTATGTATGCCCTAAGAGCCAATCATGGAATGATTGGTGGGATACATTAATATTGATTTGATAAACATCAAAGGCAAGCTTCCAATTCTTTCTAGTTCAGTCATATAAGATAGTGATAGAACAGATTGAATGTCTAGAGAGTGACAATACTCAATGACGTATGCCTTCAAGTTTAGGACTTGAACGATGAGATCATACGGATGCTAAGAGTTTGTACATTCTTGTTATGTCCCTAGTCGAATGTCATTGTGGAAGGTAGATAGACAGCAATGACACACAAGGCTAGATTGTGGTGTTGGTCGATGATAGAATCTCATTAGTCATGATATAGAGATATCAAACCAAACACATATGTACTTGTTAGAAAACAAGTGTACCGGACAGACCCACCGTGAGTTTGACACATGGAACCATGACATGGTAGTCACAATCAATACTCAGAGTGATGGTGGTGAGTGTGAATCTTTGACCTGAAATCACTATACTCAACACATGTCGTTGGGCACACTTTGACATCATCAAACGCAGTCCTGAAACATGGGTTTGTTATAAAGGTGATGATTGGGTGGCTTTGACACATGGGGCTTTTGAGGGGTGAGTGTAGATATGGGATTTGTCCCTTCTTAGGGTGTTTGATATCCAAGGCCACTTGATGAGTAGGATTGAAATAGGCGTGCGCACGCATGTGTGAATCAGTATGTGATATTGATGTCATACATATCTCTTCCAATCTACTCTGAGATCAAGAAAGTGAATGAACGTTGACAGGATGACTGTTCCATGCCTCGAGTTCATTCGGGATATCAGTGACAAAGGAATTATACATTCACTGTAACACCATTCACAGATTGTAGGGTTGAAAGTTGTTCTCCAACTTTCTACTTTCACTTGGGTAGCACTGATGTGTGACTAGGCACCGCTCTTTGCTTGTGAAGTCATAAGTGTTATGGACTTTCACTGCCAATGTGAAATGGACCTACATGGTCACACACATAGGATTTAACCTGGAAGAGGAGTTTTGTCCACAAACAATGTTTAGATTGATTACTAAAGGAGTTTAGTAGTTCAATTAAACACTCAATTAATTGATAGCTCAATATCATAATGTTCAAGGTGTTGGATGCATTGATTGGAGTATCGAATTGATTGAAACTGCAATTGAATGATTCTACACAATTTGCACTCCCAACTGATCGACTCATGTGATGAACCGATCGGCTGAGCTTGGTGAACCGGTCGGCTCAAGTGTTGAGTCGATCGGCTCATGGACAGGGTGAAATGATTGCTTCAAGTGTTGAAATGATCGGTTCAACTGGTGCAACCGAGCAAGTTGGGAAAGTAGGATTGGTGAGAATTTTCCTTTCATTTTAGTTGCCCAATTTGATTGGGAAAAGGATTGGTATTCGATACCAATTAGAAACAAAAGAAGGAAAGTCAATCAGGAACTGATCAGGACCACGAACCGACCGGTTCAGTAGTGAACCGATCGGCTCATGGGTCCCAACCGATCAGTTGAGGTGTCAACCGACCAACTCAGGTCCCCAACTGACCGTTTCAGTTGTGAAACGATCGGTTCAGGTTGCGAGTTGGTTGTTTTGTGGAAAATCTTGAACCCTTCTACTCCTACTTTTAGTCCCGCATTGCCCGGGATGGAGAACCCTGTCCCATAACCCTCCTATATATAGGGGTATTGGGGGCTTCTCAAAGAACAACTCAGTGCAAACCAGTTGCTCTGCAAAGTTGTCGTTCTCTCTGGTTTTGGTAACCGAGAGAGAGCCCGAGCAAGTGCTACCCGAAAAGGGAGGCACAACAAGGGAAAGACAACTGCAGTTGCGACTGGTGGTAGGAGAGTGTGTCGGTGACTAGTACGCTGACAGGAGGGTGCGACTCCTTCCAATTCCTTGTGAGACAAGGAGATTGGAGTTCCAAGTGGTCCGTGTGGACTACTTCAGAGCCAGGAGGTTTCTGCCGCTGGGAGGACATCTG
Source organism: Alisma plantago-aquatica (assembly GCA_963693085.1). NCBI lineage: Eukaryota > Viridiplantae > Streptophyta > Magnoliopsida > Alismatales > Alismataceae > Alisma > Alisma plantago-aquatica. The sequence goes on along the minus strand of OY856410.1, from coordinate 88,382,094 downwards.
TCAATCCCGACAGTCCCGGTGAGACCAGGAGTCATCAGTCTCGGTGTGACCAGGAGCTGCACAGACACCGTCCAAGATCGAAGGTGAAGACCGCACAAGGCGCGAGGTATAGTCGTTGAGCAAGCCTTGGGACAAGGTATGATTCCACAAACCATCCTTTCCTATTATATAGACGTTGACGCGTTTCCTTGTTCTAGGTTTGGGGAGGAGAAATTTTTTGTTTCCGTTGCCTTCTCTGCCTCCCCTAAAACCCAACAGTGGTATCAGAGCCACGTCAACTGCTATATACTTTAGGAATATCGATATGATCGATTTTGGTTTGTCGCCTTTATTTATTGCATACGATGCGAATAATATTGGCTTTATGCATGTCCAATCCTAAATCCATAAATCCCAATTTACATATATGATATGTATTATTAATGCACTCGATACGCGTCACCCTTAAATGAGTTTTGTGGTGGATGTATAGCGTGGTTATGGCCAATAAACCCTATCTGTGTATGGTTGTATGTGGTTGCTTGCATCTCGGTCTGCGCACCGATCTTCCTTCTCCTATTCCTGATGTAACTCGAAATAATTTGAGATTTCTTTCCTACCTTTGCTCCCCTCGAATGTAACTTGAGGTTTCTCTTTTTACAATGTAAAATAGGATAGATTTTATTTCCTGTTATGTTAAAGAACGGAGGACATCCTGACGACAGCTGAAACGATCGGTTCAAGGCGTGAACCGATCGGTTGACGTTCCAGACGATCGGTTCAAGGAGTGAACCGATCAGTTGATGACCGGTTCGAGGAGCGAGACGAGCGGGTGGCGGCCATGACGAGATGCACGACGACCAGGCGAACGGATCAATTGGAGGAGCCAACCGATCGGTTGGATGCACCCAGCCGACCGGCCTGATGGCGAGCCGATCATTCATGTGATGAGTTGATCAAACCCAGAAAGGCAAATCATAGAGTTCATCTTGTACAGGTTGCATGTGATGTAGACCTAGATGACCGTGATTCCTCTTGGCTCGAGGAATAACATTAGGATGGCCAGAATCATTGCTTTTATCGTTTCACATGTTTTCTGTGGGATATAGCATGTATATGATACGTACTGTGTATTGTGGTGATTAGATATGTATATGTATATAAAAACCAAATCCCTCATTAAATATTAAGTTTTAGATGCCTTCCAAATGTGACACACATGAAAACCTTGATTGACCAAGTGTGGGAACGCCCTAGCGTGGTGCACCGTTTATCTCGTGGAAGCGTGAAGGATGGATATGTGGGTCTGCCCTAGCAGGGTGCATATTCATCGTGTTGGATTTGGGTCGGACTTAACAAGGTGACCTAGATAGGATCTAGCACCTTGAGGCATGGAGATGATCATGGCAAGGAGTTGCATATGACATCTTATCAAGAGTTGCATATGATGCAATTGGCAAGAGTTGCCTACCTGAGAGATCTAAGTTGTGGGTGACAACCCTAGCTGGTCCATGACTTGGAGGATTTTAGGATCTTGCCCACTAGAAGGTTGTACGCTGTAATCTTCCAAATTGATGGTGAGGGCTATCAATTTGAAGTAAAATAGTGGGAGTGATAATCAATTAAAGGCCTAATTTATATCGTTAACCTTTCAAATCAATCAAATAAGTCAAAAGGGGTTTTGGACTGAAATTGCATATATTTCCTTTTATACAATAAATGGTTAATCAACAATAATCACTTTATTTGCGATCGGTCCTTGAGACCAACAAATTAAATGGGAATTTTTCCACGACTGGTTAGGATGATGAGAAGTGTTCTCAATCAAAGAGCGAAAGCTCTAAGTCCTAATTATACCAGAACCAGATGAACTCGATCCCACCACATCAATGGCTGAAAGTATGCTTATGGAAGTATACCGAGGAAGACATTGATGAGGAGTGCTTGATGTTGTGTTCTCTAAACTATGAGTTGCAGAGACAACATGAGACATATGATGTCTCCAAGACATTGTCCTAGTATGTCATGACAGAAGGAGATCCAGTAAGGTATTCACACACTCAATATGATTGGGTATGTGGAAAGACCTGACTAAGAAGGATTCTCTCTGAGCCAAGAGTTGGCTATTGGTATGATACTGCAAATGTTGTGAGAATCATATAGTTCATGATAAACTACAACATGAACAACTTTGACAAGCGTTGACAAAGTTGTTCGACATGTTGAGGACAGTAGAGGCAAATATGAAGAAAGACAAACCATAATCTTTGATATGATCAAAGAAAAGGTAATTCTTAAGGGCAAGGACAAGGGCAAAGCAAAGAAGTGTTCTGATGCTAGCCAGCAATCCAATCCGTCTTCAGCCTCAAGGCACATGGGGAAAGGGTGTATGAGGGATTGCCCTCTATATATGGAAGAACAAAAGAAGATGCAGGAGGAGATGGAGATCTCCACCTAAGGTATCATGAAATGAACCGCTTCTTTATCTAAGGTATATGATACCAAGATATGGATATGTCATATATGATATGCAAGATCCACAAAGAAGTGATGGCCTTTTCTAAAGGACCGAGAAAGAAGTACTCATTATTGGGGCAAGTGTTGCTACCATAGATAGGAGTATTTTTCAGTTTATTTTAGCCTAAAGGGCACGAAATAGAGTTGAGAACTGCTATTTCAATTTGCCAATAGATAGAAACACTTTATTTTTGCATATTGTATGACAATGATGGCACTAATAAAGTTGATGTTTCAATCTTAAAGATATGATCTTTGTGGCAATGTCTTGTTTATCTTGTGATACATGGTATGCATAAGATAAAATGATACCTAAAGTTATTGATAACTCAAACAATCAAATTAGCATAAATCATAAGAAATTCATTTCTAGTTTCCATGTGATGGATAAATCTAGACTCTTTTGGTTAGAGAACCAGTAAGAGACATGAATCTCTTATACATGATTAATCAATCTTCACTAATGGTAGTGGGAGAATGATTATCCAATTAGGTATAATACATGTGATGTATTTACATACCTATTGGAGTAAATGCTAATACTTCAAAAGGTGTTTATAGAAATACCAATATGAATATCTTGAAGTGTTCAAGAATATCATAGATGAAGTGAAAATTTGGTAAAGTGTTAATTCTTGATGAGATCAATGAATGAAATACTTGGACCAAATATTTGAGATCCTTTTGAGTGATTATGATAGTGTATCATAGTGAACTCATGATTAAGGCATGGTGATGTCTAAATCAAGAAGGAATCATACTCTAAGGAGTTAGAGAATGATTATCAAATAACTGAATTCTTCTTAATAAAAGAATACCCCACACTAATAAAGGACATTAAGAATCATAAGAAGTTGTGAGTTCTTATATCCTTGACAGATACATCTCGATCATCTATATGATGCGTTGGTCATGTGATGAGTTAACTATCTAGATGAATGAGAGGAACCAAATTTTGAGTTATGGTATATGACCATTACATCCTAAATGACTTCCATGTGAACCATAAGGTATGACCTTGATGGTAGCACCCGTTGGATGGAAATCCATAAGTACGAATAAGTCTTAAGTGTTAAGACACATGGATAACATTTTGAGAAGGATGATGCTTGTTGATTGCAACTTAATGACTAAGACATTTGGCATATGGATACTAAAACCGCATTCCTATGAGGAATAAAACAAGGATGTGTACGAGACACAACCTACAGGGTTTATGAATCTACTAATGCAAATGAAGTCTATAAGTTACAATGGACTAATCAATGTGATTGATTGAGTACAAGCAACTCAGAATTGGATCTTTACTTTGATGATATAGTCAAAGGGTTTGACTGATATGTCAAAGATAAAGAAGGGATCTGTGATTTAGTGGGAGCGTGTTCACATTCCACATGTTGATGTGAAATGGAAATATTCTAGAATGGAAATCCAAAAGTGGAAATTATCTTTGAGGAAGATAGAGATGTTTCCTATGTGATAGGAATAGAGATCTATAGAGATAGTTCTCAAAAACCTCTTGACCTGAAAAGAGAAAACATACATTGGAAATCTGTACTGAAGGGTTCAGTATGCACAGATTCAGTGGGAGAAAACCTGTCCATATTACATGGAGTTAGTATCCTAAGGCCAAGTGTCCAATTCTTATGAAGAATGGGAACACTAAGAATAGATATGGATCTATCGTGTATGTAATCATCCCATTATCTTGCATGTATGGACATGGAAAGAACAAAATGCATTCATCATCTTGTATGTAGGACATGGCAATATGATGTGCTCATCCTGATAACTCGTATGTGGGACATGACGAGTGGATGACTGTCTACTTCCAGTAAGGGTTACTGGAAACCATAAGAACTTGATAAGTACTTGAGAAGTACTAGTTCTATGGAGATAAGGACGAGTTCGATGTAAAGCGTTACATTGATGCGAACTTTCGAAAAGGACAGAAAATTAATCGCAATATATATATATATATATATATATATATATATATATATATATATATATATATATATATATATATATATATGATATATAAAAGTGAAAGTTTGTTGATAATTGGAAATGTTCCAATAAAGCTGTTTAAAAGGAAATGCTGAGTATCCATGTGTTAGAGAACATCAGTGGATACTATATGGATCTGGAAGTTCATGAGATGAACTTATAGATATTCCGGTCATTGATGACAAGTATGGAATCCTTGATCATGCAATGTGGCTAAAGGTTAGCAAAGGAATACTGGATCACATATTACGACAACTCCATCTCATATGTGTGATGTACAATGAAGAGATGTGAGACATGCAATTAATACTGACTTTGGCAAGGTGTTTCCATAACTCACTATGTTTGCACTAGAGCACAGTAACATGTGGGACATGTTTGAAGATCACTATGAATATGATTCAAGGGTGATTGGCTCACAGTGCAAGTGGGAGTCTATTGGTATGTATGCCCTGAGAGCCAATCATGGAATGATTGGTGGGATACATTAAGATTGATTTGATAAACATCAAAGGCAAGCTTCCAATTCTTTCTGGTTCAATCATATGAGATAGTGATAGAACAGATTGAATGTCTAGAGAATGACAGTACTCAATGACGTATGCCTTCAGGTTCAGGACCTGAACGATGAGATCATACAGATGCTAAGAGTTTGTACATTCTTGTTATGTCCCTAGTCGGATGTCATTGTGGAAGGTAGATAGACAGCAATGACACACAAGGCTAGATTGTAGTGTTGGTTGATGACAAAATCTCATTAGTCATGATATAGAGATATCAAACCAAACACATTGGTACTTGTTAGAGAACAAGTGTACCAGACAGACCCACCGTGAGTTTGACACATGGAACCATGACATGGTAGTCACAATCAATACTCACAATGATGGTGGTGAGTGTGATTCTTTGACCTGAAATCACTACACTCAACACATGTCGTTGGGCACACTTTGACATCATCAAACACAGTCCTGAAACATGGGTTGTTATAAAGGTGATGATTGGGTGGCTTTGACACATGGGGCTTTTGAGGGGTGAGTGATAGATATGGGATTTTTCCCTCCTGAGGGAGTTTGATATCCAAGGCCACTTGATGAGTAGGATTGAAATAGGTGTGCGCACGCATGTGTGAATCAGTATGTGATATTGATGTCATACATATATCTTCCAATCTACTCTTAGATCAAGAAAGTGAATGAATGTTGACATGATGACTGTTCCATGCCTCGAGTTCATTTGGGATATCAGTGACAAAGGAATTATACATTCACTGTAACACCATTCATGGATTGTAGGATTGAAAGTTGTTCTCCAACTTTCTACTTTCACTTGGGTAGCACTGATGTGTGACTAGGCACCGCTCTTTGCTTGTGAAGTCATAAGTGTTATGGACTTTCACTGCCAATGTGAAATGGACCTACAGGGTCACACACATAGGATTTAACCTGGAAGAGGAGTTTTGTCCACAAACAATGTTTAGATTGATTACTAAAGGAGTTTAGTAGTTCAATTAAACACTCAATTAATTGATAGCTCAATATCATAATGTTCAAGGTGTTGGACGCATTGATTGGAGTATCGAATTGATTGAAACTGCAATTGACTGATTCTGCACAATCTACACTCCCAACCGATCGGCTCATGTGATGAACCGATCGGCTGAGCTTGGTGAACCGGTCGGCTCAAGTGTTGAGTCGATCGGCTCATGTGATGAACCGATCGGCTGAGCTTGGTGAACCGGTTGGCTCAAGTGTTGAGTCGATCGGCTCATGGACAGGGTGAAATGATTGCTTCAAGTGTTGAAACGATCAGTTCAACTGGTGCAACCGAGCAAATTGGGAAAGTAGGATTGGTGAGAATTTTCCTTTCATTTTAGTTGCCCAATTTGATTGGGAAAAAGGATTGGTATTCGATACCAATTAGAAACAAAAGAAGTAAAGTCAATCGGGAACTGATCAGGACCACAAACCGACCGGTTCAGTAGTGAACCGATCGGCTCATGGGTCCCAACCGATCAGTTGAGGTTTCAACCGACCGGCTCAGGTCCCCAACTGACCGTTTCAGTTGTGAAACGATCGGTTCAGGTTGCGAGTTGGTTGTTTTGTGGAAAATCTCGAACCCTTCTACTCCTGCTTTTAGTCCCACATTGCCCGGGATGGAGAACCCTGTCCCATGACCCTCCTATATATATAGGGGTATTGGGGGCTTCTCAAAGAACAACTCAGTGCAAACCAGTTACTCTGAAAAGTTGTCATTCTCTCTAGTTTTGGTAATCGAGAGAGAGCCTGAGCAAGTGCTACCCGAAAAGGGAGGCACATCAAGGGAAAGACAACTGCAGTTGCGACTGGTGGCAGGAGAGTGTGTCAGCGACTAGTACGCTGACAGGAGGGTGCGACTCCTTCCAATTCCTTGTGAGACAAGGAGATTGGAGTTCCAGGTGGTCCGTGTAGACTACTTCAGAGGTGGGAGGTTTCTTCCACTCGGAGGACAACTGTCAATCCCGACAATCCCGGTGAGACCAAGAGTCGTCAGTCCCGGTGTGACCAGGAGCTGCACAGACACCGTCCAAGACTGGAGGTGAAGACCGCACAAGGCACGAGGTATTGTCACCGAGCAAGCCTTGGGACAAGGTATGATTCCACAAACCATCCTTTCCTATTGTATAGACGTTGACGCATTTCCTTGTTCTGGGTTTGGGGAGGAGACAATTTTTGTTTCCGCTGCCTTCTCTGCCTCCCCTAAAACCCAACACTAAGATCTGTGAAACACTGAAGATGATCTTGACAACTCTCACCCTTGTTCCTGAAAAATGGGTTGGCCTAAAACATGGTGATCCACTGAGTTTGGATCTCAAATTGAGGGACAGTAATTGCAGTTCGCACAACTGGTAGTTGTGCATATCCGATATTTGGAGTTGAAAGATCTTTTAGTTGTTTTTGTCTCTTAGCCTCCCTTTGAGCAACTTATATAGCCTCTTGCTCAGCCATATAGGATGTGCACAAGTTGGCTTCTTGAGATGCACGCTCAACCATCATCATCTCTCTTTATGCAGAAAGTTCCTTCTCAATCTACAGGCAATCTCCTCTTCATCCATCTTAAGTCAGTTTTGTCTATTTAAGCGATGGAAAGTCCTTTCTGGCTCGAAATAAAAAACTGACAACGTTAGATCGTTCAATGGGCGGCGCATGCACTGTTATATAGATATATTTGAGTGTAGAAAAAATGTACTGTTGGAATGGAAACTCAGCAAAAATAGGAGATAACACTTCCGAAATGTTAATCAGAAGGCATAAAAAAATGAAAAAGTTTTTTTTTTAAATTTTCAGGGTTCGAGAAAATGATCTGTTGTCTTCGACAACGGTGCCAAAATTGATACTCATTGAAGAGCACAATGATTCACTAGAAAAATTATCCTAGAGGTTTATCCTATATTACTTTCCGGTTAAGGCTAGTATAGAAGGGTCGATCCCACATGACAACATTTTCAAGATTCATTTTCTTTTAATCCTGATTGATTTTTGAAATTATTTCTTTTTAGTATTTTTAGAAGATTAACAGAAAATAAAGTTCAATTTTGAGGAGTTTGATTAAACTAATTCAAGAAAGTAAAGTGCAAGAAGGATGAAAGATTAAACTAATGCAAAGGAAGAAAAAGATTATTTTATGACAAGAGAGTAAAGGAAGAAAATTGTTAGCACATAAAATTATATAAATAAAAGTAAAGTACCAAAATTAAAAGATGAATTGGAAACAAGCCTTTAAGAATGGTTTGAATTTAGGAAGGAAGACATCGAGGCTTAGGGGTTTCACCACCTTAACATGATAAACAAGATAGAAGAAGGTATGCAATTTATTCGTAAACAAAATGCAAGAGAGGAACTCCACGTGAACCCATTGGTCCTAGTGTTCATGTATCCTTGTTGTTCATCTTAAAAAGGATTTTTTCACAGTCGCATCCAAATCATCATGAAGTTGGTTTAGGCATTCTAAATTCTGAGTTCTACGGTCGGATCCGTCAGGATTAAGAAGCGATTAAAATGATTTATTACTTCATTTAAATCAACAATTTTCTAAATCGAAAACCATCCGTCTAAAGTAGTCATGTAAAAACTAGATCTGATTAACACATGGCTAAGGGGATATACCCCTCACCTCGATAAGGAAACTACTCACTAATCATAATGAGGATGGGATAAACAAGGAGAGAAAGAAAGGGATCCATAAACCACAATTCTAAAATCTCCATAGAATCCAAGGAGGTGACAATTAAATGACTTAATTACTTTGTCTCCCACTCCAAGATGAAAATGCGAGAAGAAGAATGAGAAAAAAGAGAAATACAGATGTAGAAGAAAAGAACCAACTTTATTGCTTTGAATGTAAAATTACACTAGAAAGAAAAATAACAGAGTTTCACTACTGATTGCGTACAAAAAATTGGGACCCTTTTCTTTGTGGAGTCTCCCCTCCTTTTATAGGGGAAGGAGGGGTGGAAAACCCTGAAAGTGGGGATGAGAAGGAATGAGTGGAGGCTATTGAATTTCCCTATTTGTAAGTTGTGAAACAACCATTTTGCTAGGTGAAAAAGTTGTTTGGCACTAACTGGGTGCTCGTCTAGAACGTTCAGTGTGAAACCCTAAAGAGGGTATTAGTGTCACCCATCTAGAGGATTTCTTGGGCTCAAAGTGACATCCCATACCGTCATCTGGGATCTGTGAGACACCTATTTCATGTGTGACACGGCTTGACTTGGGAGAAGTGACCAAACCCTAATCGAGTGGTTGGTGGCAATTTTTCTTTCATTTTATGGTCTTGACTCTTGAGGCATACCATCAAACGGGCATCTAATAGGATTGAGGCGACCGTCTCATGCCAATGTGCATGAATCTGAAGGGTTGGAACCCTAATCCAGTGGTGGTGCTTGCTTTTTGATACGCGGCTAGGTCAAGTCAACCTAGCTATCTGGATTTGTGGGAGTTCTTGTCTGGCTCCATGAGACGACCAACTCGCTAAAGCGAGACGACAGTTTGGCATGCTGAGTTAGCTAATTTAGCCAAGGCCATTTGGATCTGAAATGAGGGTCTTCAGGGGTGTGAGCCGATCGTCTGGGATCAGTGAGATGACCGTCTCACTGACTTAGTGGATCAGGAAAAACTATGGAGAAAATCCCTACAAAATTTTAGAAAATGGATAAGTGTTTGCATAAATAAATCAAGAAGTGGGTTAATTGCAATTAGTCTAGAAATTACTAAAAAAGAGAAAATCTAATGAAAATGACTAAGAAAAATATACAAAAAGATGGATGAATATGTATTCATCAACCCTATGTATCTGCCTACCAACTGCCCTAATTGAGTGACCGCAAGGGGGCATAAATCATCAATAGCTAGTGGAAACAGGGATTTATTTGAGATCGAATGTTCAGATGATACAATCGATTGATCAGACGATGCAATTGGCTGATCAGACAGTAGCTCAAAATTGTCGATAACAACCAGTCTTATAGATTTTATTGGTGATCACTCAGCTATGTTCCTTGATCGGCCGACCAACAAGATGACATCCTGAACATTCAGCCACATTGATTGACTGACTCATGTCAACGATATTGCCTGACTAAAGTTTGAGATGCCATGATGTGCAAGCCATTGATTGACCATTTCAGTCCCTCCAGATTGTCTGACCACTAGTCTGGAACTTTTAAAGTCAAGGGTTGGGGAAAGGGATAAACATCAAGACCTAAGTCCTCCCTTTCCCTTGTGCCCATCACCCTCCTCCTTCAGCGTGCTCCTCACCTAATGCCTCTGGACTCCCTATTCCAGATCTTCCAATCTCAACACCCAACATCTAGTTGACTAGTGACACAACACCTCACCCGACCATCATCTCGAATGATCTCATTCTCTCCCTCCTCTAATTCAGTCAATTGTCAACTGGCCTTTCGTCTCTTCATGATTCTTTCATCCACCATCCCTTTTCACTATGAGATGCCTCCTTCCCACACTGCCATCCTCATAGAAAGCCTAGTTTGTTAAATATGATCAGCCAAACAAGCAACATTGAATGTGTCTGCACTCCTAATGATCACTCAACCACGACACATGATCCCTTGATCCCTCACTGTCAAATTTTCTTGACCGTGCATAGGTCAACCACCCATCCACATTGCTCGCCCAATCAGTAGTACACAAGAGCGACGTCATACTTTTGATCAGTCGACCATCGTACTTGGTCACCTTATCTACCATCCTCAACAACTTCTGCACCAACCACTAATACCTATTAACACCCAAATTTAGGCATCTACGCTAAGCATTTATTTATGGTTTTGTGTCAATATAGCCTTAATATGCCCAAAACAACCATAGATTCTTATCTTTTAATAATTTATATCTTTTTCATAGATAAAGTTTCTCAACTAGCCAATTTTAGGACTTGCAGGCACCGAACATGAAAAGATATCTATTCTCCAAGATTTCTCCCCAACACATGGTTTTTTGCAGCAACTAGTCTTCCATCTGTCATGACCGCGGTGGACTAAGCATCACACTATGTGCACCAACTTAGGAGACGGTGGTCCTACTAACCGACTAGTGGGCCCAAGAAACTTTTGATTTCTTAGACCCTATTTGCGATGGTCAGTCCTTTATCAGAATACATCCTCGTCCATCAGTTGGTTAATCAACATGGCCCCTCAACCACCAGTAATAGCCCCCCCTGGGGGTGGGTTTGGACCATGATGCCGCAACTGCAAACAAGAAGGCAACGCCACCACCGCGACTGCAGAGTCAACTAAGACCGTGGGATCCACCGTGACTACAAAGTCGATCGCGGCCAAGGCAGGTGCCGTGACCATCTTCCGCCTTCACCTATAAATACCCCCCTCACGACCTAGAAAGGGGTTCCAAGATCGGGAGTTCTAAGTTCTGAGTCTTCTTGGTTCCCAGAGTCCCGTGGGAGAGTTCCAAGGTCTGGAAAGGCTAAGGTGCTCATCCTACTATTTTCCACCATCATTCGCACATATCCTACCATTTCCAGCCATCTTCCACCTCCATACACCTACCAAGCTACTGTTTGAGACAAAATCAAAGAGAAAAGAGGCCAATGAGTCTAAAAGACCAAGGAGAACGACCAAAAGATGAGATCCGGCCTATACAGAGGCTAAGGAGTGAGAGCCACCTCTCCTCTACGGGCTAATTCTCTTCTTCTTCTTCTTCTTCTTCTTCTCCTTTATTCTACTATTCTCCTTTGTTTATGTACAAATGATGCTTTTCCATCTTTGTTCGGTGCCAACTATGCTTGTCCATGGCTAGTTGAGCTCCTTCTTGGCTATGTAGCCCGTCTTGGGCATGTTTATGTACTTTTGCCTTAAGCAAGCAATTTTATTTTAGATCTAGTATGATTGATGTTCTATCTTCTCTTTTGGGTTATGATTGCTAGTTTGGTTGATCACTTTCTCGCTTGAATTTCTATTTCTACCTATATCAAGAGATTTGTTGTAGAAATAGATAAGAAGGTGGTTGGATCAAAATATTAAAGGAGGACAGTTCAAGGTGATCTGTGCAGAACCACAGACCTGGGCTCGGTCGGGCCCACTACCTAGTTCTGCCCATATCACGCCTGTTCCTAGCCTCTCAGAGTACTCTAGAACTAAGAGGGTATCTAAAATATTCTAGGGTGGTGATGGTTCATCCTCGAAAGAGGTTTCACATCATTGATGGGTTTTAGTCACACTGCGCGAGAGCGAGTGGGATGACCCCACAGGAACAGATACCACAATACGTACCATGTTTGGATGTAGGTTGTTTGATCGAGTGTTTGATGGTTGTCTATGCCCAAGAATGGGTGCATAGACTACCCAATTTGTGGTTACATAGCAAGGAACTCCTTCTCTCAGGTTAGTAGAATCCTACATACTCTGTTTTGTTCTCTTTTCTTTGTTTTGTTTTATTTCATGACAATCTGCTAGACTAGTTCTAGCTCCTTGCTTTTATTGACTATTAGATTGGCTTATCTGACTGAAGAGAGAGATCTTAAGCATCCTAAGTGTCACCACATCCCCATATTCGACCCTGTATATCTACTTCGGCCCCTAATAAAGTTGCGGGGGTCCTTGAAGGTTTCAGATTATAAATTTAAAGTTCGATCCTTCTGAGTCTGCTTCCTTTCAGACACGTGATTTAGGCCGCACAAATACCACTACTGTTGGTCACCCGATCATGGGAAATCCATATATATCCATCACCCCAAGCTGATCACACAACCACCTAACTTTAGGATCACATCCATCTCTATGATTGTGTGATCACTTTAGTTGATCGCTTGACCAACACTCCAACAAATACCATCATGCTAAGAAAAAGAGGAGGCACATCTGGCCATCCTACCGAAGGGTTCGACCACAAACTCCTACTAAAACTTGACCTCTTTAGATAAAAGAATGGTAAGGAAAAAGACACAATGAAAACTATTGCCCTACCCCGCTCCCACTCTACCCCACCCACCTACAGAAAATATACCCGAGAGTGGAGTGACACTAACGAATTGCCTCCTCGTGATGACATGAAGGATGAGGAGGTCCTCAAAAAAGATTCCATGGTGGCTGACACAACTGTAGTTGAGAAGCTGATTAGGAATATCGACACTCAACATGGCTCTTCTTCATCTTGCCCCCGGATGCTGCCACCACAAATAGGGGGAAAGCCATGGGTCTGCGAACCTGCCTTCCCCTCCCACATTGCTTCTTATCCATCCAAGTATAAGGCCCTCATCATCCCTAAGTATAGAAATAGGCACACAAACATGGAGGCAATTGGGGTACAATTAACTCGCTACGCGTGCCCCTAGATATTCAAAGTTTGGGAATCTACAAGCCTATGATGCACATTCTCCCCCACAGGAAAATCTTCATTTTCTCCTTCTGTGTGCATATCGTCTTCAAGGAGATCACACATGAGTTCCTTGCTTCCTTCATGGAACATTTTATCAATGACTGTGAGTACAACTGCTCCATCCACATGTTCATGGAGAAGCACTCCATGTACGATGATGATCTTGCTACTGTTATCAATAACACTGATAAGAAGTGAAAAATGAAGTGAACTGAAGAGAATCAAAAGCTCCCATCCAAGAAGTACAAGGCTGACAAGTATAGGTTGATGTCACCATGATTCTTCCTTTCTTCCCACATGACACCGAGGCATTATTCATTCACAACCTGATGGTTGATGGAGCTTCCACTCACGTAGAATTGCGCGCCCCACTAAAAATCCTAAAGATAGTAAATCTTTAGGTTTAGCCTTGCTTATACTAGATTCAGAACTCCACCCATGTATGCTAGGATACGTGGAAGTCTTATCGTAGTACAGTTAAGGGTCGAATCCACAGGACAACGGTCTTGTTGAGAGAAACAAGATGAAAAATGTTAGAATCTCACTTAACCTCTTTGCAATTGGTATCTAGACCGAAAATTTTGGTTTGGTTGTTTTAAACTAAGTACAAGTAAAGTAGAGCAAGAAAGTAAACTTAAGGATTTTAACAATGATAAAGAGCCACTAGGATGTGATCGACTTTCACCACCACTACACATGGATCAAAACATGCAACATAAAACATAACCTGCAAAAAGAGTCTAAACAGTTAGTATCTTTGTATATTTAGTTTCCTTTCGGAAAACTAACTACGAGAAGTGTGGGAATGTTGCAATGCCAGCCATCCCCGAAGGAATGGTCACCTACTTTACATCATTCCCTTCACAAAGTGTGTTCCTCGAGTTATCAAGATTGTACTTTCATACGTCAACTGATTCCATTTCATAGTATGAAAGTACAACGATGGAAGTGAGTTTACTCCACTTCATGAGAAACACTCCTAGATACTAAAATAGATGCATGGTGGATACATGCATCAAGAACCAACGTTCAATCGAGATTCGAATTTGATAGTACAAACGTAGACAATTCATACTAAAAGATAAAAGATAACACGAGTTGGTGATCAAACAACAAGCATTCATTAAATGATTGATGTTGAACTGAAAAGAAAATATATCTCTATTGCAAACTATGGATTACATTGCATGAAATGAAAACATGGGTAGAGGGGCTACTCCCCGCACCCTAGTGAATGAGACTACTCGCTCATAGCTAGGACAAAGAAGGAGGTGAGAAGAGAGAGAGAGAACGCCATCCCCACAAAGGAGAAAGAGGAAAGTCAACTGATGTGTATTTTACTACGCGCTAAAAATGCAAGTATACGCGTCGAGTAGTACATGCCTTTGTGAGGCCCGAGTCGAACACAGGGATACTCAGAATTGTTGGAGACTCCTACTAACTATTTGCGATCAGCTAAGCCGAATAACAAATTGAGGGTTGTTGTTAAAATTAAAAGAAAATAAAAACAAAAACGAAACAAACGATCGATTAAATGTTAATTTAATCAATTCAAAAGGGTATCTTTAGGAGTGTGGTTTCACCGCGGGTTTTCATTGTATTAAATTCTATATAGCTACTCAATTTTATCTCTCTTTCCGGGTAGTGGCCTGAAAACAGAATTGCCCACTGTCGTGGTGCAATTCACTACCTAGGTCTAGGTCGGTTCCACCGTCGTAGTAACCTATACCCTAAACTCAGTGCATTATGAACGATCTCTCAGTATCCACCATTAATTTTACACCACCTTGGTCAAGGGATTTATCGATTAATGTAGATTTCATCTCTTTTCAGCCGTTAATTCTTCTTTCAAAGTGATTAAGGGCATTAGGTTATTATTATGGTGATCAAGCATAACAATATATGGAGAAAACGAAACTATACCATGGATTTAAGAGATAAAATATGAATTACTATTATAAAATTGTCATACAATGAATCCCCGGGCTACTCCCGGTCCTAAAGACAAAGGGGATTAGCCCCGCATGGTCATCTCAATGAAAGACAGAGGAGTAGAGAAGAAAAACATGGGAAACATGGAGAAAACTCGTGTAACCCCTGATACAAAGGTGTTCCTGGAGATCCTCCTCGAGAAACGTGCGTTTTGCAGTCTTCCGGTAGCAAAATCGTCCGTCAGAGGTGCCCGGATCGCTCGGTTGACAGCCTTCGTCTCTCGTCTCCTATCTCTCTCTCTCCTTCTTGGATGTTGTGCAACACAATGTCCTCTCCCCCTCGGGCCGTCCGTGCTCTTCTTAGGTCATAGGACCACTTTACGGCTCCGAAAAAGCTCAACCGTCGGATTAAAACGCTCCGTTTTAGTGCTGAAAATCACCATATCCCGACGCTGTCGATAGTATCGACCCCAAGGTCGATGGTATCGACCATGGGACAGGTTATTCCTTCCAAGATCGCGTTTTGGGGTTGCTTTTTGATGAAATGTCGATACTATCGACCTGGGGGTCGATAGTATCGACTCCGGACAATGCAAAAGTGCCTGAAAAAGTGCCGAAACATGTGTATAAGTCCGGAGATTATATAAAATCATATAAATATTATAAAAGAAGTATAATTTGATGCAAAAAGAGTTTAAGGGCCAACTATAGTGAATTATGCAAATATAATTAAGAAAATGACAAATACATGCATAAAACAGATATAAAATAAGCCTATAAAAGTGACTCAAAACCCATGCATCAAACTCCCCTAAGCTTAAACCTTGCTCGTCCTCGAGCAACAAAACTTTGGATTTGGTTGAGATAAGTCAGCAACAGGACATAAATACATGAAATGAATCTACATCATCCCCACTTTCTTTCCACAAACCAGCCCTCATTGACCACTGAACACTTACTGCCATCCAGGCGACCAAAGACCTATGTAAAAGATGTCCGTCCCCCAATCAATGAAACACTATCAATTAAAGCAGTTAATATGATAAACTCATTTGGTCCATACTTGATGCATCTTGTGATATCCTATCTACGTTGCTCATTTCCTAACTACCATCTAAATGGAAGCAGATCTCCTAATATTAATGAATGAGGAGAATATCATGGGTGGGCTACCGATTAGAGCAACGGGTGGATGGCATAGGTGGTTGTGGAAGAGATGGAAGCACATAATAGTCAATCATGCAATACAAAAATTAATGACCTATCATGATGCAAAATGCAAGTGAAAATGTCCTAATGTTACATTTTTGGTGGAATGATGCATGCACTATCATTCCGTCTCAAGGTGAGATGGAATATCTATGAAAACTACACCATGTGCTTATTCTTCTTAGTTCTCAGGTGAGAACATGTTCCTTTCTCCCTCTCATTCCTACTTCTCAATTCTTTTTTTTTTCTCTCTTTTTTTTTCTTCTCTTTTTTTTCAATTTTTTTTCAAAATTTTTTTCAAGCCCTTATTTTCATAGATGACAATGAATTATTTGTCGGGCTCACTTCTTGTTACATACTTGTGCATCTGAAGCATTCTATTTGGAGGGTATGGAACAAGTTCATCACCTTTAATGTTTTCAGAGTAACATAAGATACATGGTGTACAATATGCTCAAAAGATGTAAATGCAACTACATAATGACAGTTATGCAACTACTATGACATGCACCTAAGGATAATGTGCATGTATAACTACTCTATCCTTTTTTTTTTCATTTTCATGCAAAAAAAAATGTTGTAATGCAAGACCTATCTACATGGTATGCAATCAAAGAGTGAAAGACAGTAATGTGCTCCCATTTCTTATGGTGGAGTGTGAATGAAATTGCGGTGGATCAGATCACAAGACTAATTGACAGAACCTTCCGAAAATATCATATGTCTCTCTCTAAAGACCTATGTACATGGTAATTGAAGGATTTCTCTCTTAAACTTTAGTCTAAGGTCACGTTAGCGTTTGGTCGGTTTGGGCTCAAACATCCTTGTTAATCACTTTTCCTTGGACAATAAAGATAGTCATTCATGTCCCCATGTCCTGAAGCTGACTCACCCAAGCACTTCCTCAGTTATGCAACTTAATTACTCACAAGAATAAGCTCAAAAAGTTTTCAAAAATGCTCATTTTTTCATGTTTACACAACCCAAGAGTAATACTCCCAATTGAAACCATGCATTTATTACTCCACAGATTACACTAGATAGATGTGGATCCTACAAAAGTGGTAAACCTAGAAATAAAAACAACTAATAATTCAAAAATAAAATCAACATGAATAAGTAAGTAAAAACTAAGATAGAGGGTTGTTCCAACACCCCCCCTAAGCTTGAATATGATTATGGCCTCATAGTCAACATTCTCACTTAAGAGGTGGAACAGCGGTACCATTCGCTTTGAAGTGTGGCGAAGAAGGATGGTTAGATGCTCAAGTAGACCAAGTGATGCTTGCTATCTCCCTCCTTTTTGTGGCCCATTTTTGTGTCTTCGTGGTTCTAAGACATGACTTGCTTCATCCATCTTTCCTCTGCAAAAAATGGTTCGAAAAAATCTCGTTTCGATACCTTTTACAGCCTATTTTATGTAGCTGTCCTGCAGGTGTCGATACCATCGACCAAGGTCGATGGTATCGACCCAGACTCAGCGATTTTGTTGAATCGACGCATCTAAAAGCCTGGGAACTCAAAAGTGTCGATAGTATCGACCTTAGGGTCGATGGTATCGACTTTACTGGCACCAATTTTTCTGTAAATCTTCAGGAATCTCGATACTATCGACCCTAGGGTCGATGGTATCGACTTTTCTTCAGTGTTTACTTCTCCAAACTCGATACTATCGACATGGGTGTTGATAGTATCGACCTTAACATTCTGCACACTTCAAAACACGAGTTAGGGTACCATTTTTACAAAAATTATCAAAACCTAAGCAAAAACTAAATACATAAACATAAAAGAACATAACCAAACATAAAATTGAACCTAAAGTTGGGTTGCCTCCCAACAAGTGCCCTTGTTTAATGTCCTAGGCTTGACATAAAGATATCTTTAACCTGGGTTGTCAAGATATGTCCCCAATGAGTCATGTGGCAATTTGAATTGAACTCGATCCTGTCCAATCCCCAAGGTCAATGTACCACTCCCAATGGCAGCGATGACATCAGCCGTAGCTTGGAACGACCTTCCCAATAGCATCTCGCAACTTTGGAGCTGTGGCATGTCCATGACAACAAAATCTACCGGGAAGATGAACCTGTCTACCTTGACGAGTACATCCTCACACACTCCATATGGCCTTACAATGGACCCATCCGCCAACTCAATCGTTGCCGCTGATTTCTTTATCTCCTTCAACCCAAGCTTTTGAAATGTGGACAGAGGCATAAGATTAATGCCGGCACCCGAATCACACTGTGCTTGTGGAAAATGTTGGTCACCTATTGAACATGGGATATAAAAACTCCCCGGGTCTTTCTTCTTCTCTGGTAAGCTCCCAAGAATGATTGAGCTCACCATTTCATTCATCCTGCATACATCAGTATCTTTGATCCGCCTCTTTTTGTTGATTATATCTTTAATGAACCTCCCATAGGCGAGAACCTTCTCAATCATTTCCACCAGCAGAATGTTGATATGCAGCTTGCGGAATATTTCCAAGAATTTCCTATAGTGCCGGTGCTCCTTCTCCAGCTTTGGATTGTCCCGACTTGACATATCTGCCGCATTGACACGCTTGTGAGGAGGCACATATGAGCTTTTCGGGGCCAGCTCCCCTAAACTTGCTTCAATTACTCCCTCTGGCGTGGGCTTTATCAGAACATCATCAACATTAATCATGTGCTGTGACTCCTCCCCTGCAATAGATGCATCAGCACCTTGACGGACAGTCTTACTTTGCTCTTCTCGCCTAAGCGTAGGCGCAACTATCATGTGCTCGTGGCGGGATTTTATGAAGAGAGTGTTTCCGCCCGGCAGTCCATAATAAGTACGAGGATACGGTATTGCCGGTGTTGCTTCCGTATCAAACTTCATTTTGCTTTGATCTTCTGCTTCTGACACCTGAGATTCCTCCTCATTGCTTACCACAGACATGTACTTCACTTGATGGTGTGCTTGGGCCACATTTGCACTCTCGGCCAGTTTTTGCTGGTTGGCGTGCTTGATGGCTGCCACTTCACTTGAAATCTGAGCCACGGTGGTTTCTAATGCCCGCATCTGTGCTCCATGGCTTTGTAGCGTCTGCCCAAATTTGGTTAGAATATCACCTTGAGATTGCAATTGTTTACCAAACATAGCCATCATCTCCTGATTCTGCTGCACCATTTGACTCAGTAATTCGGTGTTCTTATCTTCAGCTCTAGGTTGTGGCTTCACCTCCGGATCCTGTAGAAAATTATTAGGATCCTTCCAGGAGAACTTTTTGTCTTTCCTCCACGCATAGTCATTGTTTATGTAGCCCTGTTGTTGTCTCATGTATTTGACTTGAGCCTCATCCTCGGACTCATTTTCTTCTTTTTGCAGTAACTTCTTTGCGAGAAGATCCATCTTCTCATTTAGCTCTCTCATTGCCTTTGATTCACTGGCGACTCGTGCTTGCTCAACTGGGCCTCTCTCTCTTTCTCCCCATGACTGCTTTCTAGCCATGTTCTTGAGTATTTCCCAGCATCTAGTGTCTGTGTTGTTTAGAAAAAATCCCGACCCGGCTGAATCCAGATTACTCCTATCATGCTCAGAGAGAGCAAAATAGAAGATCTTTACCTGTGTCTCCTTATCCAGCCCATGATGTGGGCACCTCCTCAGCATGACCTGAAATCTCTCCCAGGTCTCAGAATATGTCTCACCAGCCTGTTGGGTAAAGTTGTGAATCTTCCGGATCATGTCGTTAGTCTTCTCAGGAGGGAAGAACCTCTCAAAGAAAACCTCCACCATATGGTTCCAGGACTCCACAAACTCATCATCCAAATTATGTAACCATTCTCGCGCAGCTCCCGCCAATGAACTCAGGAAAAGCTTGAGATACAGTGCCTCCTGTGGAAACCTATCAATTTTGACCATGTCATAGTTCTCAACAAACTGGCTGATGTGCGCGACGGGATCCTCATTCTTCAGCCCATGAAAAGCATTCGATTTCAACAGATTTATCAGCGCTGGATCAATCTTATATGTCGGTATGTTAATTGCCTGCTTCTTTATAGGCCCCTTGGAAGCTGATGCGGAAGAAGCCTTGATCTTCTCCCATATGGTCTGTGCGTCAGCCATCTCTTCCTGTTCAAATTCAGAATCTATCTCTTCTTGGTGCTCTTGCTCGTAATACTCCTCGTCCTCAGGTCCCAGAAATGGAATCTCGGGTGTGCGATTTTCGTAGTCCGTACTACGTGTCTGCACCATGCAACGTACCTGAAATGAGAAAATTTAGTTCAGTACAGTGCTTTGACGAGTATAAAAATGAACAAACAATAGAAAGAAAATATTTGAAGTTGAATGAAAATTATAAAAAAAAATGTGGCCTAGAGTGGCCGCTCGTAGCACTCGAAGTGCCAACAATTCGCCGTATCCCCGGAAACGGCGCCAAAACCTTGACATGTATTTTACTACGCGCTAAAAACGCAAGTATACGCGTCGAGTAGTACAGGCCTTTGTGAGGCCCGAGTCGAACACAGGGATACTCGGAATTGTTGGAGACTCCTACTAACTATTTGCGATCAGCTAAGCCGAATAACAAATTGAGGGTTGTTGTTAAAATTAAAAGAAAATAAAAACAAAAACGAAACAAACGATCAATTAAATGTTAATTTAATCAATTCAAAAGGGTATCTTTAGGAGTGTGGTTTCACCGCGGGTTTTCATTGTATTAAATTCTATATAGCTACTCAATTTTATCTCTCTTTCTGGGTAGTGGCCTGAAAACAGAATTGCCCACTGTCGTGGTGCAATTCACTACCTAGGTCTAGGTCGGTTCCACCGTTGTAGTAACCTATACCCTAAACTCGGTGCATTATGAACGATCTCTCAATATCCACCATTAATTTTACACCACCTTGGTCAAGGGATTTATCGATTAATGTAGATTTCATCTCTTTTCAGCCGTTAATTCTTCTTTCAAAGTGATTAAGGGCATTAGGTTATTATTATGGTGATCAAGCATAACAATATATGGAGAAAACGAAACTATACCACGGATTTAAGAGATAAAAGATGAATTACTATTATAAAATTGTCATACAATGAATCCCCGGGCTACTCCCGGTCCTAAAGACAAAGGGGATTAGCCCCACATGGTCATCTCAATGAAAGACAGAGGAGTAGAGAAGAAAAATATGGGAAACATGGAGAAAACTCGTGTAACCCCTGATACAAAGGTGTTCCTGGAGATCCTCCTCGAGAAACGTGCGTTTTGCAGTCTTCCGGCAGCAAAATCGCCCGTCGAAGGTGCCCGGATCGCTCGGTTGACAGCCTTCGTCTCTCGTCTCCTATCTCTCTCTCCTTCTTGGATGTTGTGCAACACAATGTCCTCTCCCCCTCGGGCCGTCAGTGCTCTTCTTAGGTCATAGGACCACTTTACGGCTCCGAAAAAGCTCAACCGTCGGATTAAAACGCTCCGTTTTAGTGCTGAAAATCGCCAGATCCCGACGCTGTCGATAGTATCGACCCCAAGGTCGATGGTATCGACCATGGGACAGGTTATTCCTTCCAAGATCGCGTTTTGGGGTTGCTTTTTGATGAAATGTCGATACTATCGACCTGGGGGTCGATAGTATCGACTCCGGACAATGCAAAAGTGCCTGAAAAAGTGCCGAAACATGTGTATAAGTCTGGAGATTATATAAAATCATATAAATATTGTAAAAGAAGTATAATTTGATGCAAAAAGAGTTTAAAGGCCAACTATAGTGAATTATGCAAATATAATCAAGAAAATGACAAATACATGCATAAAACAGATATAAAATAAGCCTATAAAAGTGACTCAAAACCCATGCATCATCAACCCCTTGGAAGGAGAGAGAATGCCGATCTTCACACTACACGGGTTGCTTGATGATGATGTCTGCTTTCCCACCTTCTTTGGAGAAGAGAGAGGAAGCAGCTTCAGGATGGAGTGTGGGTCTCAGACCGGTAGACTTTGGGCAGAGGATGGAGGTTGGAATAGCTCTGGAGTAGTAGAGGCAGCCTCTGGATGTCTGAAAACTTGATGCCTTTGGGAGGAACCCTCGGGCCTTATTTATAGGCTTTAAGTGAAGCCCAAACAGTTTGGGCAATTTTACTTTGAAACCGTTTGAATCCTGAAATCGTTTGGGCTCTAAAACCGTTTGGGCTCTGAAATCGTTTGGACTCTGAGATCATTTGGACTCTGAGACCATTTGGACCCTGAGACCGTTTGGGCTCATGCGGTCTTGAGACCGGTTGGATTCATGCGGTCTTGAGACCGTGTGACTCCATGCGGTCTTGAGACCGGTTGGCTTGATGCGGTCTCGAGACCATGTGACTCCATGCGGTCTTGAGACCGGTTGGCTTCATGTGGTCTTGAGACTGTGTGACTCCATGCGGTCTCGGGACCGGTTGGCCTCATGCGGTCTTGAGACCGTGTGACTCCATGCGGTCTTGAGACTGGTTGGCTTCATGCGGTCTTGAGACCGTGTGACTCCATGTGGTCTCGGGACGGGTTGGCTTCATGTGGTCTTGAGACCGTGTGACTCCATGCGGTCTCGGGACCGGTTGGCTTCATGCGGTCTTGAGACCGTGTGACTCCATGCGGTCTTGAGACTGGTTGGCTTCATGCGGTATTGAGACCGTGTGACTCCATGTGGTCTCGGGACCGGTTGGCTTCATGTGGTCTTGAGACCGTGTGACTCCATGCGGTCTCGGGACCGGTTGGTTTCATGCGGTCTTGAGACCGTGTGACTCCATGCGGTCTTGAGACTATGTGAGGCTTTTGTGATTTTTTTGTGTCTTTTTCTGTAAGCAAAAAGGGAGGAAAGTTAATCTAACAGTATATTTGCAATAAGAGAGGAAAGTTAAAGATTCTATCTAATTTATCTGAGGAAGAGTGTGGAAAACTGAGGAAAATTACTAAGATAACATCACAAAATTGGAGGTTATCAACCCCCTAACTTAGAGTCTAGCTTGTCCTCAAGTTAGATCGAGCTGAGGCATGTAATGGTGAGGCGATTTTATTTAATTAAGATTTCCATACTCTTGCTCCAATTCTGAACCAGAGGTCTCCTAAAGTTATATCGGGGCCTTTGTTTGCCTTAACTATTTTAGGTATTGAGAGTTGCTTGGATCTCAGGTTTCTTCCATCTCTTGTAGCCTGCATTGGGACCACTTTTTGTTATGTTCATGTCGTTGATTCTAATCAGTTTTATACTTCTATGAAAATCCTACCGAAAGCTAGAGTGGGTATGAGGGTTGGCTAAAGGCTTGATGTGTAACTCCCCTTTCAAGTGGAGGAGGGGTTGTCTATGCTTTTGGGATCTCACTACCGGGCACAATACATCTGCCTTTGTGAGGGAAACTGAATGTACCGGCCGGGTGAGTCCTTTATCAGCCTTGCATATATTTGGATACCTTAGGGTTTCACTACCGGGCACGACACATCTGCCTTTGTGAGGGCAGCTGAATGTACCGGCCGGGCGAGACCTTTATTGGCTCTTCATATAGATCCTTATTCATGACACAACTCTCATAGTTTTATTCAACACTCTGGGTTTTATTCGTAAACTCATAGGCTTAGGATTTGGATTTTTAGGAATTTTGATTTGGGCGGCCAAGCCTCTTTTATTTGAAGAGAAGAAAGTTGTTCTTAGAGTTGCTCGACATGCACTTATTTGGTTTCTACTAGTGGTCCACTTGCAAGGCTTCATGATTTGGATGTCACCTGATGTCCCTCCCGTCCTTGAGAGTGTTTGGCTTATTTCGGCCCTGATGTTGACCTGTGGAAAGTCAAATGTAGAATTGAAGCAAAAGCATGAAAATCAAGTGTGAAGATAATTTATTAGTTCACCATTACATGTCTATGTGCTATTCTTGTTGTTACTCCTTAGGACTAACTGGATTTTGAAGTTAGCTGGGGATGACTTTGTTCCAAGAGGGATATTATTCTTTATGAACATGATTTATTATTTAAAACAAAAACTAAGTGTGCAAAGAAAAGTTTTGTGCAGGATTGAAAGAGAAGATAGAGAGGGAGAGATTTAAGAATGATACCTCGCCCTTGTCCAGTGTACTCCCCCCCCTAACTTATCACTCACTCTGTCCTCAGAGTGTCAAAGTGATAGGTTGACAAGTACAAGGACAAAGGCATCAGGCGGCTGTTAGTCCTACATTAGCTCCGTGTGCGCGAAGAAGATTAGCGGTGAAATTTCCTCGTAACACGTGGTAATCCACATCTATCATGTCCTCTACTGGTCATCCAAGGGCCATAATGGTGTACATCCAGTAGAGGACGTGGAAGCCACAGTCGTTTGACTCGGGGAGCTGCTGTGGGCATTTGTGGCTGAAGGTGGGAGGGTGGTAGATGGTGGGATGGTAGTGGATGGTAATGTGGTGGTGGTGGTGGTGGTGAGCTCATCATGTAGGCTCATGATGAATGAGTCTAAGGAAGAGGTAGTGATTAGTTCCTCTAGAGGGGGGCGTTCTGTCTCCGATTGTAGCTTTGAAGTTGGCATCCCCGACAACTGTGGTGGTTGTAAACGTACCTTAGATGGTCATTTTACTGGTATTTTTGTTACCCTAGCTGCCGAGGCGGTTATGCTAAGCTCTGTCTGGCCCGCTTTGATTGTCTTCTCTTATACTTTAAGTGAAGCTAGGAGTTTGGTAAGCTCTTCGTCAGTAAAGAGAAGTTTGTCCTTGTCGTAGTCTGTGAGCTACAGAAGCGGTAGCAGAGTCCTGGAAGATCTGACTGTTGGGTAGAAAATATAGTGTAGTTTCACATCTTTTTCCTTGATAATGTAGGAGTTCTTCAAGGTTTTCTCATTAGTTAGGATGTCACCCTTGATCTGCGTGCATCGAGAGAGTAATCTGTCCATCTTGAGATATTTGATGATGGAAGTTATTTGCCCGCCCATGTAGATTTCTTTCCCTATGGCGTAGGCTGAGAATTTTTGTATCATGTGCCGTCCAATGTTGACCGGCATTCCATGTAGAATGGACCATAGAAGAAAAAGGTCAGTGGTGATAACATTTCCTCCTTCCGTTCTGGGGAAGAGCGCACCAGTGAGAATTTTGTGAAGCGTGCGCACGAACCCAGAATGTATATTGGAGGCTTTGTAGGTTTTTGCCTCATAAGCTGGGATCCCTATTAGGGTTTTCCAGAAGCCGTGTCTATTGAATTTGGAATTCTCCGTACTGTTTGAGCTACTCTGGGTTGTCGATGAAAATTTCGTTCAAAAGATTTTCTGTTATAACAACGTTGTTACCGAAAAGTTTGATGACCAGCCTGCGGTCACCTCCGTCCCTTTCCCTGTGCATAATGTCCACGGATTCTTTGGTGAGGTGTGTAAAAAATTCTATTGTGGGTTCGACATATGAGACTTCAGGGACAAAGCACAGTCTTGAGAGATTGGCATTGTCGAGCATGGTGAGGATTCTGTCGTATATCCCCATCTTGAGCAGTACGCTTGAACAAACGTACTTTGTTGGTTTTAATACTTTGTCAATGGATGGGAGGGTGTGGATGTAAATGTTTTCTGGTGGTGGTGCGGTGGTGGTGAGTACTGATAAGACGGGGGTGGTAGCAGGGGTGGTAGTGGCGGGTGTTGGGACATACTCTACAAGGGTTTGTTCCCTAGCAGTAGCGGGACGAACTTGCTTCCTTGTCCGTTTATTTGATGGTTGTTCTTTTGTAGCTTCATGGGCCTTTCATTTTCCCTTGGATTTTTCAGTTGGGGATTCATCTGCAGAGTTAGGCTCGTATTCAGAGCCTTCATCACTGGAAGAGATTTCTTCCACTTCTTCTTCAGGCACCTCAACTTGACATTTGTTGATGCGGTCCATTTCACACATGAATGTTATGATGTTGACCTTTGGTGGAATCTTTATGGTTTCTTTATAGGTATCTACAACCTTCTGGAGCTTTGCTCGGCTTTCTATTAGTTGCTTCGTTGTCCAGAAAGGAGCGTCGGCAGATCCAGTGGCTTCTTTAGCTGGTGATACCATATCTGAAAATGGAAAGTCTTGTGTTAGAATAACAAGTTTATTAAAAGGAAAAATTTGATTTTGTATGTGTTTATGTGTTTTTATGTTTTAATGAAATGCAAGTAGTTTTGAAAGACCAAACGGTTTGAAGACCGTTTGGATCCAAATGGTTTCCGGACCGTTTGGCTCCAAACGGTTTCAAGACCGTTTGGCTCCAAATGGTTTCAAGGCCATTTGGCTCCAAACGGTTTCAAGACCGCTTGGCTCCAAACGGTTTCAAGACCGTTTGACTCCAAACGGTTTCAAGACCGCTTGGCTCCAAACGGTTTTAAGACCGCTGGGCTCCAAACGGTTTCAAGACAGTTTGGAAGGTGAAACGTCGGGGCGCAGCAGACGGTGGTAGAGACGGTATCGGTGGTGATAGCGAAGGAGGCGGTGATAAAGATGACGAAGACGATAGAAAGGAGAGCCGCGTCGGCACCGTAGACGTCGGCGATGGTAAAGACAGAAGTGGAGCACAGACGAAAGTGCTGATGATGGTAGTGCGCTGGTTTACCTTGCTGGTGCAGGTGATGAAGACGACGATGATGTGAAGAGAGGTGGTAACCGAAGCATGGATGTCGTGAAGACACGTGGAAGCGGGAACGACAGTGACAGAAAGAACTGGTGTAGTGGGTTGTGTGGGAACGGGAGCAGGGGAGATGCAACAGTGCTTGCGAGGGGTTTAGAAAGCTCGAGAGTCGAAAGAAAGAAGAAGGAGAGGGGGGTAGGGTTATATTTATAGGAACCGGGGGTTGACCCTACAAACTCCCCAGGTCAAACGGTTTGAGGCCGTTTGGACTCCAAACGGTTTCGAGACCGTTTGGAGATAGTTTGGCTCCAAATGGTTTCAGGACCGTTTGGCTCCAAACGCTTTCAAGACCATTTGGGAAGGCTTAGGTTTTTGATTTTTATATTTTTATATTTGTTTTGTTTATGTGAATTTTTATATTTTCAGAAGATAAACCTAAGTTAAACGAAAGGAACAGAAAACAAAGATAAAAGATAAATGGTGATACTTAGGTCTTGGGTTGCCTCCCAAGTAGCGCCTGGGTTTTACGTCGCGAGCTTGACAAAGTTTTGCTTTTGTTATGGTGATACTGTGGGGTCTCTGATCTCAATAGTTTATCTCGAAATTTTGTCTGCTGGAGTATAGTATTTTTTTTAGTCTATGGCCATTGATGGTCCTTTCACCTCCATTGTCGTCAACAATTATGATGGCTCCAGTCGGGTATATGTGTTTGATAGTAAAAGGCCCGGACCACTTTCTACAAAGTTTCCCGGGAAACATTTTGAGTCTGGAGTTGAAAAGGAGGACTTTATCTCCGATGGCGATGTATTTTCTTTTTAGATGGCCATCGTGCCACATTTTGGTTTGTTCTTTGTAAATCCTAGCACTTTGATATGCGGTCATTCTGAGCTCCTCTAGTTCCTACAACTATAGTTGTCTGTTTTCTCCAACGCTTTTAAAATCAAAGTTCAACTGTTTAATAGCCCACCAAGCCTTATGTTCCAATTCTACTGGGAGATGACATGATTTCCCGTATACCAAACGGAACGACGTTGTTCCAATTGGTGTTTTGTAAGCTGTTCGGTAAGCCCAAAGGGCATCGGGAAGCTTGGTGGACCAGTCGGTACGGTGTCTATTGACGATTTTCTCTAAGATTGCCTTTAGTTGTGTATTGGAAACTTCAACCTGACCACTAGTTTGTAGATGGTAAGGCATGAAAACTTTATGGTTGACTACATATTTCTTTAAGAGGGCTTCAAAGCTTTTCTCCAGAAAATGGGTTCCTCCGTCGGATATGACAGTTCGGGGAACTCCGAATCCAGGAAAAATGATATCTTTAAACATCTTAATGACTGGTTTGGAATCGCTGGAGATTGTGGGTATAGCTTCTACCCATTTCGATACATAATCCACAGCAACCAGTATGTAGGAAAATCCATACGAAGAGGGAAAGGGACCCATGTAATCTATCCCCCACACATCGAAAAGTTCGATCTCTTGCCACATAGTGAGGGGCATTTTGTTCCTTTTGGTTATACCGCCAGAGAGTTGACATTTGTTGCATGATTTTACAAAATCATAGGAATCCTTCGCTATTGTTGGCCAAAAGAAACCCGATTGTAAAACTTTCATGGCGGTCTTTTTTGAACTCATATGTCCCCCACTGGGGCCAGAATGACAATGTTCTAGGACAGGAGTAATCTCTTCTTTAGGTAGGCAACGACGAAAAAGTCCGTCTGCACATAGACGAAAAAGATAAGGTTTGTCCCAAAAGTATTGCTTGACGTCGTGGAGGAATTTCTTTTTATCATGGTAAGAGGTGGAAGGGTGAATGATTCCCGTAGCCAGATAATTTACTATGTCAGCATACCAGGGGAATCCTGTGGTAATTTTCATTAGCTGGTTGTCAGGGAGAGAGTCTCAGATAGGTACTTTATCATCATCCTCGACTTCAATACGGCTGAGATGATCAACGACAATGTTTTCCACTCCGCTTTTGTCTTTGATTTCCAAATCAAATTCCTAAAGCATCAACACCCAGTGGATAAGTCTGGGTTTTGCATCTTGCTTCTGAATTAGATATCGTATGGTGGAGTGGTCAGTGTAAACTATGACCTTAGATCCAATCAGGTAGGAGCGGAATTTGTCGAACACATAGATGACAACTAAGAACTCTTTTTTTGTAGTGGTGTAGTTCTTTTGCGCTTCATCAAGCGTCTTGGATGCATAGTATATGACGTATGGCTTTTGTCGATTCTCTGTCCCAACACGGCCCCTATGGCGTAGTCACTAGTATCACACATTATTTCAAAAGGTTGTGACCAGTCTGGGGCCCTTAGTATGGGTGCAGAGATTAAAGTATTCTTCAAAATTGTGAAGCTTTGTAAGCATTTTTGGTCAAAATTGAACTCGGTGTCCTTGGTCAGTAATTTGGTCATGGGTTTTGCTATTTTTGAGAAATCTTTAATAAATCTTCGATAAAACCCAGCATGACCCAAGAATGCTCGTACTCCTTTTACGTCTTTTGGCGGCGATAGTTTCGAGATAACATCAATTTTTGCCTTGTCTACCTCAATCCCCCTTTCACTCACTCTATGTCTGAGGACGATACCTAATGTTACCATAAAATGGCATTTTCCCCAATTTAAGATAAGGTTTGTTTCCTCGCATCTTTGTAGGACTTGTCCAAGGTTGAGTAGACAGTTGTCAAAGGAATCGCCATAAACTGAAAAATCATCCATGAAAACTTCCATTATAGATTCCATTAACCCTACAAAAATAGTAGACATGCACCTTTGGAAAGTAGCAGGTGCGTTGCACAGCCCGAATGGCATTCTTATGAAAGCATATGTCCTAAAGGGACAAGTGAAAGTTGTTTTTTCTTGGTCTTACAGGTGTATAGGGATTTGATAGAACCCGAAATAACCATCTAGATAACAGAAGAACTTTTGATGGGCTAGGCGTTCAAGGACTTCGTCAAGAAAAGGCAGAGGGTAGTGATCTTTTCGTGTTGATTTGTTTAATTTCCTATAGTTGATGCACATCCTCCACCCTGTCATAGTCCTTGTAGGCACTAGCTCATTTTTGTCATTTAGCACGACAGTGGTTCCTCCCTTTCTGGGGACCACTTGGACAGGGCTGACCCATTGGGAGTCTGAAATTGGGTAGATGATACCGGCTTTCAAGCAGTTTGAGGACCTCAAGGCAAACCACTTATTTAAGGTTGGGGTTCAGTTTCCTTTGGTGCTCTCTTGAAGGCTTAAATTCTTCTACCATGGGCAGTCTATGCATGCATAAGGCTGGGTTTACACCTGTCAGGTCAGTTATTTTGTACCCAATGGCTTTCTTATGTTTCTTCAACTCAGAGAGAAGCCTTTCTTCCTGGTCTTTCATTAGAGTGGAACTGATGATTACTAGACATAATTTCTCTTCATCCAGGAAGACGTGCTTAAGACCCGTTGGTAGGATTTTCATCTCGGGAGCCTTAGGTGCTTCCTTTGTTTCTAGAATAGTGACCGATTTGAGCTCCTCAAAAGTGGTTGTTGGTGCTTCTTCGGATTTCTCTAAATGTTGCAAGCATTGTTGAACTAATTCGTTGGCTGAGAATTCGACTTATGGATTTATTAGGACATTTTCTAACTCATCAGATGGTTCAGATATTTCTAATTGGGACATTTGATGTATTGCATCTAAGAGAAAGACTTCCTCTTGAATGCTGGGGCCTTTCATGCTGTTGAGAACCCAGAACTGAATTGCTTCTTTTCCTAGTCTTAGAATGATCGTGCCAGCTTCCACATCGATAAGCACCCTAGCTATGGCAAGGAAGGGTTTTCCAAATATTATTGGGTATCTGAGATCTTCCTTGATATCCATGACGACAAAATCACATGGGACATAAGAATCCTTGCCTATCCTGACTGGAATGTCTTCAATAATTCCTAGAGGTGCAGTGATGGTGGAGTCAGCTAATTGAATTGTCATTGTTGTGGGTATCAAATCAATAAAGCCCAATCTTTTACACATGGAGTAGGGCATAATAGATATGCTAGCCCCTAGGTCAGCAAATCCCTTTTTGCTCAAAGCATTTCCAATACAACATTGAATACCGAAAGAACCAGGGTACTTTTTCTTGGGCATCTTATTAAGAATGATATCAGAGGTGGTCTGAGCCAGTTTGACCGTCTCTTATTCTTCAGTAATGTATTTTCTTGATAGCAAAGTTTTCAGATATTTAGCCCAAGCTGGTACTTCAGAGAGAGCATCGAGGAGTGGGATATCGATATAAAGTTTCTTCATCGCCTCCTTGAATTTTTGGAACCTAGTGTCCATTTTAGTCTCTCTCAGTCTTCCTGGATATGGTATATTAGGTTTATACTACGAAACTTCTGGCTCTTTGGAAGCTTGTTCCTTTTCTTTGCCTTTTGCGGTCTCTGCAGATTTCTCAATTCCTAGATTCAGGCTTGCATTCGGAGTAAAGACATGTGTATCATCATCTTTGTGAGTGATTCTCGTAATTTCATGAAGGGAACACCCATATATTGTAGGGATGACATTCAATTTCTCTGGTCTATTTTTATCATGTCTAGGGTTTGACTCTGGTTGACCAATAAAAGTGCCTACTGGTGGCTTCAGTTGGGCAAAAATTTGTGCTAGTTGAGCCTCCACAGCCTTCTGCTGAGCTTGCTGATTGGCAAGCATGGTTTGTTGTGACTGTAACATCTTCCTGATCATAGTCATCTCGTCTGTTGGTTAGGAGGGGGCATTTTTCTGAGTGAGTTGTTGTTGTCCTTGATGTGGTTGTTGCAGAGGTGGTGTTAACTGAGGTTGCTGCGGTTGCTATAACTGAGGGTGCAATTGCGGGTGCAGAGGAGGATGGGTGTATTGATAGTAGGTGGAGGGATTTCTAGGGTAGTTGGATCTTGGGAAGTTATTTCTGAGGTTCCCTTGATTTTGATTAAAGTTTCTTTGGAATCCAGGTGGCAACCCATTGGAGGATCTGCCTTGTGTTTGATGTTGTGGGTTAGCAGTCCCCGTAGGATTCCCATACTGAAAACCAGGGTGGTTTCTTGGTTGATTTGGATTATAGTAAGCTTGTCCCGGTATGGAATGAATGGAATTAACTTGTTCGGACATATGGTCTTCCGGGTGTTTGATGATTGGTTCATACTACTGTTGTCGTGGTTGCATATCCATCATCACATTGTAAAGCAGACTACATGACAGTGTAGGGTGATTGGATGCGTGACAGGCTTCACAAGTCCCTATAGCAGCTTTAACTTATTGGACTTGGGGTTTTTTCTTCTTATCATATTCTCCAAATGAAGTTTCAAGTGCCTGCTGTTTGTGAGCTATAGTCTTTAAAGCTTCAGCAATAGCCTTCATTTCCATTGATTCCTCAACTTTATAAACTTTGAGGACTCCCTTACCGGATGATCGTCCCCAATTGGCTTGGTTCTCAGCTCCAAGTGTAACGATTTTCCAAGCATCCTCGTAGTTCTTTCTCATAAAATTTCCTCCAAATGAGGAATCCAGAAATTGCTTGATGTCATCACTCACCCCCCTATAGAATGTTTCTATTAATTGATTTTGGGAGATCCTGTGATGAGGGCACTTCCTTAGAAGCTCCTTGAATCTTTCCCATGCTTCTGCGAGTGATTCTCCAGGAAGTTGGGTGAAGTGGTTGATCTGCCCCCTAATTTTGTAGGTTAATGAAGGAGGGAAAAACTTTTCCAAGAATTTTTCTTCCAAGGGAGCCCAGGTGGTGATGATTGGCTCCCTATCAAGTGAATTGTACCAACTCAGAGCCCTTTCGGACAGAGTGAAATGGAAAAGATGTAGCATTATTGCGTCAAAGGAAACTCCAGCTTGTGGGACAAGTCAGAAAAGTGCCTTGAATCTCTTCAAGTGATCCATGTAGTCATCTCCAGATCCACCAGAGAATGAGATGCCTTGCATGATTTGAATCCATTGTGTCCGGATTTCGAAGTTGGGTATGTTAATGATCGGTGGCCGAACTGGATGATTGTCTTCATAGTTCTTAGGTACATCATAGTCCCTAAATTGCTTTTTTCTTAGCTCTAGCTAGGCATCTTGGTTAGCTGCTTCATTTTCAGCTCGGATGCGGGCCTGTTCTTCAGCTCGGATCTCCGCTTGAATCTGAGTACGGGTGTCAGCAATGAGTTGTGCTCTCTGAGCGGCTATCGCGGCATTGACCCTTTCCATTACTAACACAGCTTGGCATTGATCTTTAGCCATTTGCCTGGCTCTTTGGCGATTAAGTCTGATGCGGCGATGGAAGCTTCTCTCTACCTCAGAGTCATACTCTGGATCAGGGGAGAATCCAAGATTATGTGATGGTTGCATACACGTCTTCTACCTGAGTGGAGAAAGAAACACACCCTTTAGATGATGCAAGAGATATGATGAGTTCAAGAAGATATGGACTAATGGTTAAAGGAAAGTGTAAAACCCTAACCAACTAGCAAGATAGTAAATGAAATTAAAACGTTCCATTGTCCCCGGCAGCGATGCCAATTTTTGATGGAGCTTCCACTCACGTGGAATTGCGCGCACCACTAAAAATCCTAAAGATAGTAAATCTTTAGGTTTAGCCTTGCTTATACTAGATTGAGAACTCCACCCACATATGCTAGGATACATGGAAGTCTTATTGTAGTACAGTTAAGGGTCAAATCCATAGGACAACGGTCTTGTTGAGAACAACAAGATGAAAAACGTTAGAATCTCACTTAACCTCTTAGCAGTTGGTATCTAGATTGAAAAGTTTGGTTTGGTTGTTTTAAACTAAGTACAAGTAAAGTAGAGAAAGAAAGTAAACTTAAGGATTTTAACAATGATAAAGAGCCACTAGGATGTGATCGGCTTTCGCCACCACTACACATGGATCAAAACATGCAACATAAAACATAACCTGCAAAAAGAGTCTAAACAATTAATATCTTTGTAGATTTAGTTTCCTTTCGAAGAACTAACTATGAGAAGTGTGGGAATGTTGTAATGCCAGCCATCTCCGAACGAATAGTCACCTACTTTACATCATTCCATTTGCAAAGTGTGTTCCTTGACTTATCAAGATTGTACTTTCATACGTCAACTGATTTCATTTCATAGTATGAAAGTACAACGATGGAAGTGAGTTTACTCCACTTCATGAGAAAGACTCCTAGATACCAAAACAAATGCATGGTGGATACATCATCAAGAACCAACATTCAATTGAGATTCGAATCTGATAGTACAAACGTAGACAATTCATACTAAAAGATAAAGGATAACACGAGTTGGTGATCAAGCAACAAGCATTCATTAAACGATTGATGTTGAACTGAAAAGAAAGTTTATCTCTATTGAAAACTATGGATTACATTGCATGAAATTAAAACATGGGTAGCGGGGCTACTCCCCGCACCCTAGTGAATGAGACTACTCGCTCATATCTAGGACAAAGAAGGAGGCAAGAAGAGAGAGAGAGAAAGCCATCCCCACAAAGGAGAGAGGAAAGTCAACCCCTAAGAAGGAGAGAGAATGACGATCTTCACACTTCACGAGTTGCTCGATGATGAGGTCTCCTCTTCCCACATTCTTTGGCGAAGAGAGAGGAAGCAACTTCAGGATGGAGTGTGGATCTCAGACCGACAACCTTTGGGTGGAGGATGGAGGTTGGAATAGCTCTGGAGTAGTAGAGGCAGCCTCTGGACGTCTGAAAACTTGATGCCTTTGGGAGGAACCCTCAGGCCTTATTTATAGGCTTTTAGTGAAGCCCAAACAGTTTGGGAAATTTTACTTTGAAATCGTTTGGATCCTAAAACCGTTTGGGCTCTGAAACCGTTTGGGCTCTGAAACCGTTTGGACTCTGAGATCATTTGGACTCTGAGACCGTTTGGACCCTAAGATCGTTTGGGCTTATGCGGTATTGAGACCGGTTGGCTTCATGCGATCTTGAGACTGGTTGGCTTCATGCGGTCTTGAAACCGTGTGACTCCATGTGGTCTTGAGACCGGTTGGCTTCATGCGGTCTCGAGACCGTGTGACTCCATGCGGTCTTGAGACCGGTTGGCTTCATGCGGTCTCGAGACCGTGTGACTCCATGCGGTCTCGGGAGCAGTTGGCTTCATGCGGTCTTAAGACCGTGTGACTCCATGTGGTCTTGAGACCGGTTGGCTTCATGCGGTCTTGATACCGTGTGACTCCATGCAGTCTCGGGACCGGTTGGCTTCATGTGGTCTTGAGACCGTGTGACTCCATGCGGTCTCAGGACTGGTTGGCTTCATGTGGTCTTGAGACCGTGTGACTCCATGCGGTCTTGAGACTATGTGAGGCTTTTGTGATTTTTTTGTGTCTTTTTCTGTAAGTAAAAAGGGAGGAAAGTTAATCTAACAGTATATTTGCAATAAGAGAGGAAAGTTAAAGATTCTATCTAATTTATCTGAGGAAGAGTGTGGAAAATTGAGGAACATTACTAAGATAACATCACAAAATTGGAGGTTATCAATGGTCCACTACCTCTCCTACATACTCACCTACATAATCTTTGGCCGGAGGGGTGCACTCCGTGTCATTGCCGCATCTTATCTTTATTGTCTATGGTCTTTTTTGAATGACAAACCCTACAGTTGGGGGAGCACACTCATCAAGTATTTACATGATCTGCAACATTCAAACATGACCTCTCAATTCTTCCAGAGAGGAGTCATCATGACCATTTCCACCTACCTTGGATACACCCACATCCCCTTCACCATAATTAAGATGAAGAAGCCATCACACATGATCGACATCAAGTACTTAGTGACTTTTGCAAACTTAAGGATTGACAAGGAGGATGTCATCTACCACTGGCTATTCAGAGACAACTGAGTCATTCTTGCACTGCCCACCCACACCTACTTTGTGACAGAAAACCTCATCTAGGACTTCGATGACCTGAGCGTGCACGTCTCTCATTACATGAGGGAGCATCCACAAATTGAGGGTGATGTTCTTGGATTGGTATTTGTAAGATGAAATGCCTCCATGGAGGCAAATGAAAAGGAGTTTGGCCCCTCCCCCCCCCTTCTACACACCACACAGAGTGATATGTCCCCAACTCCATAGGGCCATCTGGCCCCTATAACTTAATTTATATGTAGAAATAACTGGACCACATTGAGGATACCCATATCCACATGTAGAGGGAGTAGTAACACTGGGGTCAACAACTGAGCCACATGTATCTCATTCCATAGGTGCATGAGTAG
The DNA here is from genome assembly GCA_963693085.1 of Alisma plantago-aquatica. Lineage (NCBI taxonomy): Eukaryota > Viridiplantae > Streptophyta > Magnoliopsida > Alismatales > Alismataceae > Alisma > Alisma plantago-aquatica. The sequence goes on along the minus strand of OY856410.1, from coordinate 88,345,778 downwards.
TGGCACACATGATGAGGTGACTACTAGTAGGTGCACACTTACTACACTAACTTTGGTGTAGTCTAGACACCTCCTTCCCCAACCTCTTGATATTGGGGAAGCTAGAATGCTAAGCTTCCACCACCTGATAAGTCGCTTAGATTTTCCACTTACTAAGATTGGCCCATAAAATCTCTTGAGAATCATTCAAGGCTCATCCAAACAAGCATGTACCTCCACCTCCAGGTCCTCCACAATAGTCACCACCACTGGATCAACATGACGCTCAAGGGCATTTAAGTGATCTTTTTCCCCTCCATTCTGAATTTAGTGTTTTCTCAAGGACAAGCAAATTTGTAAGTTTGGGGTGGAGGGTGGGTGGTATGTCTCCATACCACCCCTCTATCTTCCCTTTTTTGTCAGTTACTTTCTAGACTAGCATTCTATAAGTTTCCTTCTATCATCTTTTTATAAAAAATGTTAGCTTCATGTAAATTAGCCATTATCTAGTCAGCCTAGATTCGTTTTTGACTGCATGTCTAATTTTTTAAAAATTAGGAATGTACCCCCAAATTTGATGAAACAAGTCCTTTTTCTACAATGAGTCTTGAATGCCAATGTTAGAAGCTATCCTATCACCAATGATCCTAAATAACATAACTCCCTAGAAAAGATGACAAGTTGTATGGGATTGAAAGGAAACAAACTGTAGTGTGTGTCATACTAACTAACATAAGTTTCTTCTGGAAATATCATTATTTTGCAATTTTCTTGATATGATTGAATTAGTATTTGAAGTTTGTTCTGATGCTCTAAATTCCTAAAATGAGATGCACAAGTTCAACCTTATTCTACACTTCTTCCACCACCTTCTTAACCCATTATCCACCAAAAATAAATAAAAAACAAAAAGAATGTGCCCGACTCCAAGTTTGGTGTGGCAACCCTCTCTATCTAATAGGGGTGCATCACAACAAAAAGATGCCAATGTGGACACCAAAAAGGAACAATGTGTTAGTATATTTGATTAGTCAGGCTTAGGCCCTTTAACTTATCTCTTATCTCTATTTATGCCATGTACTCCCTGGCTCCTATATATAGGAGATCCAATACTCTTATTTTTTTACTAAAAAAAACTCCATTCTCATGGTATCAGAGTAGTACCATAACCCTAATATGTCTAACCCCATATATTTCCCTCCCACCTCCTTTCCTTTCTTCCTTCCTGATGGATGTTAGCTTTCAGTCTTCACTCCTGGCATTAGTTTAGACAGAAAGGAACTACAAAGGCATGGAATCATTAAGGAAGCAACATATTTAATATTTGTATGTTATGATATAGCTGCAAATCCATGAAACTTCTATTAAATTTCTTCAAGTCATAAGTTCGCTGTCTACCATGTGGCACGTAATGGTGGTTTGCTAGGTTCCATCCCACGTCAAGTTGATTTTCAAAATTATCTCCTTACTAGAATAGCCACCGTTGTGTCTAGCTTGTATCCACTTGTTCTCTTGAATCCCATGGATGATCCTGCTATTCTCACAAAAAAAAAGAAAAATGAAGAAGTATAAGAAAGACCCTGTAATAATTTATAAAGAACCAAAATAGGAAGGGGCGAACCTTTACTTTTTCTTCCTCTCTATGTGGTTCCCCTGATCCACATGGATGTGTGCTTTTCCTAAAAATTGGAGATTTTATGTTCATTATCCTACCGTGCCATTAATCCGGTAGTGCCTTTTATTTTCCTACCGAGATCCATTCTGGTAGTGTCATTCATTTTTCTACCAAGTTTCATTCCGGTTGTAACACTTTCTTCCTACCGAGTCCCATTGTGGTAGTGCTAATTCTCTTTCTACCAAGTTCCATTCATGCTACATTTTGGTACCTATCCTTTCTATTTGTACCGTGCTACATTCTAGTACCTTTGCTTTTTGTTTGATATATTCTGGTACATTTTTTTCACTTTTTTTCTTCTATTTGTACTCTACCATTATACCCAATACTTTACTCGCCTCATCATGGGTGATGCTATTAAGCCAATAATTGTTTACAATGATATGCCACACATATCTACTGTTAAACTTAATTATGACAACTTTATTTTATGGAGGAATGCTGTCCAAACACTTCTTGAGTCTCGAGTAAATTCAAATATATCACTGATGACTCATCGGTAGTTCCTGGCAATGCCTGGGTGACAGGCAATAGTCAAGTTCTCTCATGGCTCTGTGCATGTATGGAGCCAGAGGTGGCGAAACACCATGATTATGTGAGAGGAGATGAAGCCATTTTTCACTCAAGAGGACAACTGCCTGTGCATGTATAACATTATGGACAAGATATTCTCTAAACATTAAGGAGAGAGACCCTTTTCCAAGTACTTTGATGCCATGAAGGCCCTAGAAAACCAACACAACTTCTCTCCAACTAAGTCTGTTGAAGTCACCAAGGAGCAGAATACTCTCCTCAATGGGTGCTTCCTCAATGAGCTTCATCCTCGCTTTGCTTCTATTCAACAACTACTTCTAGTTGGTGTGACCCTTCTGTCTATGGACCAAGCATATGCACACCTAGCCCACTCTGATATGCTTTCTCCTCACATCTCCCCCACTGTCACATCTAAACCTCCACTAGATATGGCTGTAATGGCTAGAGGTCGTGGTCCTGGATGAGGCCAACATCCAAAATGCACTTATTGTGGCAAGCTGGGCCACACTCAAGATGTCTGCCACTCAAAGCATGGATATCATGCACATTATGGGAGAAGACACGACAGAGGCTCTGCCCATGTTGCTCAAGCACCTGTCCACATTGGTCAAGCATCAACCTCGATAATTGATCGTGCACCTCCTTCACCATAGTCATCTTCTCAAAGTTCTCATGTCTCACTATCTCATTGGGAATACAAACGCCTTGACAAGCTGCCCAATATTATGGGGATTCTCCCCTCCACAACAACATTACCACTTCTACCTTTCAAGTTTGAAAAATTGAGGATTTACCTACTACTGGTTCTTCTGCCCACTTAGCCGCCTCTTCTCAAGGTAACTTTTGGGCATTAATGCTTGCTACCAGTTCTAACTGGATTATGGATTTGGGTGCGAATCAACATATGACTGGTACAACTCATCTTTTAACCACATCTGATTCATTTATCCCTCACTCCTCTCTCACCATGGCGGATGGGTTGATTAAATGAGTAACTCAGTGTGACACTATTCCTAGTTCTTCTAAAGTCAAGTTGACAACTGCCCACTTCGTTCCAAATTTTCCATACAACTTGATGTCTGTAGAAAAAACTATTGATTCTCTAAAATGTTTTGTAACTTTTGGTCCATTTGGTTTTATTTTACATGATTGGGGGAATTTGACGATGATTGGGCAGGGAATATGCTCTGGTGATCTATACTACTTCTCCACCCCACCCTCCACCCTACCACGAGCCCTTCTTACCTCTACACCACTTAAGTTGCATCTACATCATGTCCATTTACCTTTAGACAAGCTTAAACTATTATACAATTTTTTATCTTCCTATTCTTCCATTCAGTGTAATGCCTATCAGCTAGGGAAACACCATTGTATGTCCTTCCCGACCTATATCTATAAATAATCATCTCATATGTTTGACTTAGTTCATAGCGATGTTTGTGATTCATTTAGGACTACTAGTTACAATGGCTATAACTATTTTCTTACATTTGAGGATGATTTTTCTAGAATGACATGGCTTTACTTCACACTTGTGATGAAGTATTTACATTAATTACTGATTTTTACAAATAGTTTTTAGTTCAATTATCAACATCTATTAAAATTCTTTGAATCGACAATGCCCTGGAATATACCTAGAAGGTTGTCTCTTCCTTTTGTTGTGACATAGGGATGATTCATCAATGCTCATGCGCATACTCTCCACAACAAAATGGCATTTCTGAGCTTAAAAATCATCATTTACTTGATATTACATGCTCTCTTCTCATTCATGCCAACTCGCCTAAGTCTTTTTGGTCTGATGCGGTCCCCACTGCTTGCTTTCTTATTAATCACCAACCTTCCTCTATTCTCAGGAAGAGCAGTCCTTTCTCCATTGTTTACCCACAATCCACACCATTCCCTCTACTGCCTTGAGTTTTTGTTTGTGTCGCCTTCGCTCATAATTTTGATCCCAAGGCTGACAAGCTTTCCCCAGAGATATCCGAACTGTATTTCTCAGCTATCCTTGTTCTAAAAAGGATACAAATGTCTTGAACCTAATTCTAGCTGAATTTATATCTCTGTGGGTGTCACCTTACATGAGGGTGAAATGTTCTTTTTATCCAACTCATCCTCCATTGATCATAGTGATATTATGGTCTCATTGCCTGATCCATTCATCCTCTCAACACCACCACCATCTCCACCGTCCATAACACCAAAGTGATGCATGGAAGATGAGTCACCGACTACATCCACTTCATCATCATCAGTTCTGGACCATTCCAATATACCGTTGGCACTACACAAAGGTATACACTCTTGCACTATCAAGCATCTTATTACCAAAACTTATTGTCTAGCATGTCACTCTTCTTCTACCTCATCTTTTGCTACTTCCTTGGACAGAACATATGTTCCTAAGTGTCCAGCAAATGCTCTATTTCATCCTAGATGGAAATCTACCATGATGGAAGAAATACAGACTCTCCACAAAAACAAGACATGAGATCTTGTGACTCCACCGGTAAGCAAAAATATTGTAGGCTATCGATGAGTTTTCTCTATAAAGCATAAGTCACATGGTTCTATTGAATGACTCAAGGCATGCCTGGTTGCCAAAGGATTCACCTAAACCTTTAGCATGGATTACTTTGAGACATTCTATCCAATGACAAGGATTGCATCTATCCACATCCTTATCTCTCTTGTAGCTCACCTTGACTTGTCTCTTTACCAACTCAACATCAAGAATGCATTTCTTCAGGAGATCTGCTGGAGGAAGTTTACATGTAGAATGCCCATGTTTGTTGCTGAAGGGGCATCTTATCACAAAGTATGTCATCTCTGATGATCACTTTATGGCCTCAAGTAGTCTCCAAGGGCATGGTTCAACAAATTAAGCGATGTCCTAACTCAACTTAATTTTTCAAAGATTAGTCATAGACCACTCCTTGTTCTTCTCCAAGTCTTGCAAAGGCCATGTTCTTATTTCTATCTATGTTGATGACATCATCATCACCAGAGATGATATGATGAGGACATCTTAGCTCAAGAAGTCTCTACATGCACATTTCTATACAAAAGACTTGGGAACCTTGCGATACTTCCTCATAATTGAAGTCCTTCACTCAACCTCAAGGATAAGTCTGTCACAATGATGCTATGTCTTGGACATGCTTCAGGAGGCCAACATGGCTGAAGCCAAACCAATATCTACCCTGATGGGCTATGATACAAAGCCTATGCATGGAGGTGAACTCTTTGTTGATCTAGAGAAGTATCATCATATAGTTGGAAAGCTGATTTACTTAACTATTACTCGACCATATATTACCTATGTTGTTGGGGTAGTCAGTCAACATATGAGTGCACCACTCTAGGTTCACTAGTCCAACATTCAACACACTCTTCTCTATCTAAAGAGTGCTCTAGGATGAGGATTGCTCTACAAATGTCCTAAGTCCAAGGTAATCTCCATCTCTGGATATGTAGATGCAAATTAGGATGGTAGTTCTAAAGATCAATGGTCCACTTCTGGGTATTGGGTCATGATTGGCACTCACCTAGTTTCCTGGTAGAGTAAAAAATAGACCGTGGTAGCTCACTCCAGCACCGAGGCAGAATATTGGGCCATGGCTCATGCATGCTGTGATCTATAGTGGGTCCTTTCCATCCTGACTGAATTTGGAATTCCTTTCCAAACTCTAGCTACTCTGTATTGTGACAACCAGGTGGCTATACACATAGATAATAATCCAATGTTCCACGAGCATACAAAATACACTAAAGTTGACTGCCATTTTGTGTAGGACCTGGTCAAAGCCAAGCAGATCATCACTCCTCACATTAGGATAGGTGATCAAATTGCATACATCCTTACTAAACCTCTTCCTCCTTCTTTATTCAAGTATATGAGCATCAAGTTGGGACTTCAAATGTTTACTCTCCAACTTGAGGGGGCATGTTAGTATATTGGATTAGTTGGGCTTAGGCCCATTATAAAATCTATTGTCTCTGTTTAGCCCATGTACTCCCTGGCTGTTATATATAGGAGACCAGTACTCTTATTTGTTTTGCTGAAAGCATTCTATTCTCATAATGCAATCAATGTAATTACATAAAAAATAAAGCAATCTCAAGTCAAATAGAGGAGAAACTCACAATCTTCCCTTCCATACACCCTTTCACTCTGAATTCTTCCCATGGGGAAAAATCACCCAAAAATATTTCCTTCACAGCTGAACCCTGTACTTGAGTAAATCTCATAGAAACATGTAAAACTTTCCAAGACACTCATAATATTGTGGTTGAAATGTGCATATTTTGGTATGGAAACTTGTTGTAATTGTGAATTTGATATAGGTATTTTGAAGCTACCATTTTGTGATTCTAGAAGATCGGGTTACTTGGCCATAATTTATTGTAGGGAATGAAGTGATGTTTAGGAAGAGAGGATGAAATGCCTCTAGCAAATATTTGGCATGATGTTTTGATTCTATGATTGCTTGGGGAGGAGCAAAGTCAAGTTTGGGGTAGTTTGATGAATGCATATTATTCACTTTTTTTATTATGCTTTCTAGTTTAGATTTACTCATATTAGTTGCTAGTTTCATCACTTTTCTCTTATTTTCTTCATATTTGTTCTTGTCTCCAAATACTATAATTTTGACTGAATTTCTAAAACTTATGCATGATAATGAACACATAAACCTAAGAGCAAGATATATTCCCCACTGTAAGGAGTGGGATCCCATAGGGGAACCACTCCCTACTAAAAATTTGAACAATAGATCCTCCAGTCCAAACACACCTAAAAGATATGTTGGAGTGGGTGTGAAATTTTCAATCTTATTTATGGTATAAAAAACAACCAAAGTGTAGCAGAAGAATAAAAACATTGACTATATTCAATTTCTCATAAGGTTACAAAAGAACATCTTAAACTTACATGTAAAGGTACATCATAAGGATCCATGCAGAGGGAAATCTAAACCACATCATGATTGTCTTTAAGCTTTAACTCCTTAAGCTAGGTCCATAACTTTATGCCATGTCCACATCCTTCACCTAGGGTTGGTTAGCATACCCCAACAAGAAGAGAAAAATAAAAGACATCAACAAAGGCTGGTATGTGCATACTTAAAAGTAAAATTGAGCAATATAAAGAAATAAGGACATCAAATAAATAGAAGCTTCCCATAGAAAAGAAAAGTACCACCCAAGTGGGTATCAAGAGAAAGGATCACAATAAGAATGATACTTGCCATAAAACAACATAAAAAGATTGTGCCATATATACATCCACTACCATGGTGGGAAAAGAAGCACATATCATCATCAACCTGCATGCATGCGAGATAAGCATAGCCCTAGAACAATATAAAGACAAAGGCATCCAAGTCTCACAAACTTGAAACCCGATAGAGAATGGTATACTACCAAACTACCAAATATATAAAACATGGGACAAGAATCATACATCTTGCCTAAGTATGAGGTAACCTTTCCATCCCAAAAGAGTAGGAAATTACACATCTACTCGGCAGAAAATTACACATCAGCCACAAATAAAAACCAATGCAATTACACTACTCTAGTGCTACTGAATCACATAGCATATAAAATGTAGAGGCAAGTAGAAAAGTATGGTCAGAATTATATAATGTTGCCATCACACAATGGACAACACCTACATCCACATGCAAGTGGGAACAAGATATCACATATCCACAAATAACATCCACATCATAGTGGGCACATATCATCAAAAGTCCAACATGCACCAAGGCACAAGACAAGAGTCAAGAGAATATCCAAGATTCCCACAAACAAGATAGTTCACAAGAACCATGATATCAAAAGATAAGAGCAATCTGTTTAGGCTATTGTCCATAGGACTAAGAGAAAGAAAATATAGGTGAATTGCTTAACATAGAACAATAGGAGATGAAAAACATAACTCAACTTAAGATTCCAAAGTCCAAAGACACTTTTAGGTCCAAGACTAGGCATCCAAAGAACCTATTAAGCATATTGGTAGATTTTGTGTCAATTTCATATTTCATTAATCAAACCCTAAAAATCACCTTTTTCATTATTTGTGATTTAGTTTATTAAAACCATGCCATTTTTTAGATTATCTTTTTTGAGTCCAAATCATATTCTATTATATTTTTTTGACTTACAAATATTTAGTTATAAAGTTTGTAAGTTAATATGTAATTAGGAAAGTCCTTGAAAAATAAAATAGTTTATCATTTGGTTTAAGCCACAAACTTAGTGCCATAAGATAGGTTATATTTTTCTGATTTCAAAACATATTTTATTTTATTTTTATGAGTTATAGTTAATTTATTATGCATTTTACAAGAAATAGCCAATAAGAAAATAACAAATATCCACATCAGCGGTTGAAACCCAGTCAAACAGGATCAACCAGACGAGTTGGACCAACCATAAGTAGCCAACTAGCTCGGCCCCACTCGCCAGTGAGGTGCACACAAAAGCAAAAGCAAAAGCAAACAGTCAAAAGAATAAAATACCATTAAGGCGAAAAAAAAATCAAATGAAATCAGAGGGCAAACAAGGAAGAACGCCAAGGTCATTGCTCTTTGTTGAACAACCAAAAACCATACAACTTGGAGGATCCCTCCTCCGATCGAACCTCAAACATTAGGAGAAAAAAAAATGGAACTCGATCTCACACTTGACTTCCATAGAGCAACCCGACCTCAAAGAGCCAAGAAATTAGTGGGGAGGTAAACAAAAGTCACCAAATTAAGCCCCCACCATGGAAGAAAGCAAAGCAAGGCAAAAAGAAGGAAGCCCAAGTTACTCACCTCAACAACCAATTGGTTGGTTGAAAAGCATCACGAAGTCACCATTTGTAAGAAAAGAACCTTTCCCGCGATCACAAAGACCTAAGGTGCTAGATCGACTAGCCGAAGGATGAGGTTACAAGGCGGAGTAGGGGAAGCATGCTCGGGCATGGAGAAGGCCGAGGCAAAACCATTGAAAGGCACTATGGGGTTCCTCGAAGGTCATCAAAAAGATTCAGAGAGGCCCGATGGCCTGGAGGCAAGAGGGGAAGGAAAAAGAAGAGAAACATAGAGGAAGATGGCAGACAGAGAGTCCCTCTCATGGACCAGAGGGTAGAGACAATGAAACTACATAATATATAGGTTCAAATAGATCAAAATATGATGAGGAAACCCAATGAAAAGAAACCAAGAAGAAATCTAAAGAGGAGAGGGAGAAATCACAGTGAAAGCGTTAGAGATACTGTTCTTCTATTCTGACTGGGAACTGGGTGAGAGGGAAAGCCATCAAGCCGTTCATGGGATTCGCAAACTCACAGGAGAATGGTAGTTGTTTGATTGGTCCGAGAAAAGGAAAATCAAGAGGAAAATCCGTGTGACGAGGAAACTATATGAAACTTGACAAAATAATAAAGTGACATGTATACATTATTTCCTTTTTCTCTCTCATTAATAGAGGGCCCAAATGATCTCCAAATTACATGAAATTTTGCATATAGTCGAATTAAGGCATGTAGATTCTGAATAATGTAATTAGATTTTCCTTTTGCAGTCTTTTAATGCATTAATTAATAAAATCTTAGCTTCTCTTTCCTCATGCATTAATGACCTTAGGTTTATCCAAATTAGGTGAAACTTCATCCTTAAGTTATATTTGATGTGTTAAATACGAATTTGGCATTGTTTCCATGTTATATATCATATTTATTTACTACTTATGTCTTTTATGCATTTTCTCTCTCCTATACTTAACCTATTAATTCAAGGTTGTCCAAATTAGATGAAAATTGTCATGTAGGCTTATATTGTTATGTAGATTATGAATTTGGAGTATTTGTTTTCCAATTTTGTGATTTCTTGGTGTGAGATATGCCTTATGGCCCACTAATGGTCCATTAACTATATTACTTAACCAATTAAGTTCCATATCTTCAAATTACCTCCAATTGAATTATGTGACATATTAGATTAGATTGTGGTGATATATTCATGCTTTAGATTATTAGGATCACTCTAACCTCAACCTTATTTGGCTAAGTCCAAAAGATCAAAGTTCTAGGGTAGGGTCCAAGATCTGGTATGTTATACCCACCCTTGATAATCCAAAATAAATTGGATCTAATTGGCACAACCAACAATGGTAATCAGGTAACCAAGAATCTTGGTTTTTGACAACCTACCCATTTCAAGCATTCCCCAAACATGCTCCAAATCGAACGAACACCCTCAGTGATAAACCTATCATAGGGTCGCCAAAACTCACAATAACACTGATGAATTCCTAAAATCTAGCGATCGACCAATTTACATCCTTGGTAGACCGATCCACCTATAGAAGACTCCCTCAACTATACTGTTGATAAGATGATCCACCTTTTTGGTCGGCTGAATAGTCAAAAATGCCTTCCGTGTTAGAGTTTCACAAACTCTAGTATTCCAACAAATAAAGTGATCTCCTCCTGGGATTGATAGATTCCTCAGAAGCCTTATCAGTGTGGAGATCAACCAGTCTAGCTCCTTAGTTGGCTGACCAGAGGTCCAATAGTTGCACTTCCAAGCTAGTGTTTGGCCGACCAGACCTCCTGGTTTCCCGATCAACATGGTGGACTAGTCATTTTTTGTCAAAGGTTATTTCATAACAAATGGATGCCCAACCTATTTCTATCCAATTCCATTCATTATGAGTCTAAAGCATGTTTGGGAAGTAAGAAGCTAGAGGAGAAGATAAAGAAGAAGACCATCCTAGTGGAGTTTTTTTCGATTTTTATGGATGAAGTAGATTACAAGAGTTAGGGACCTCTAGATACTTCTCGCTTCTCAATTAATGACATGATATCTCTTTCTTATTCTTGTATATGTACTCTTTTAATGAAAATGAGAAAGTAGAACTTCTCGTTGGGACATGGGGAGTAGAACCATCTCCCATATATCTTAGTTGTTATCAAACTCAATTTTCCTCATCAAGTTAAATTTCTTACCTTTCAATTCATGCTTGCTTTCTGAATTGATCACTCATTTAGCATTGTTTAATATAATACTAAGTGTAGAGGCCATGAAACTTAGGATTCAATCCCCAAATGGATACATTGAATTTCGGATGCGATCATGAAATAAATCCTATAGGATGATTGAATCATGAACCGTGGGTACATTACCTCAAACTGACAAGGAATTTATTAGTTTTGCAATTTGCATTCTGCAAGGAGGTGAATTCAGTTGGTCCTAGTTTGACTGTTGTGGTTATTGAGTTGTAACAATTTGGATAAGTACATAGGCGGTGGTTGTGAAGCTTAAATGTCCAAGTGCTCCCTTAATATTTATTATACCTTAGTTTAGTCCTCTCTTTACTCTATAGTATTTAATTCAACCCTTAGTTAATATTCACAAACAACCAATTTTCATTATTGTTCTCACCGATTGGTTTCACAAGCAATTTATTATAAACATTGTCCTTTGAATTGGACCCTTTATTATATCATGATTGATCTGTCTGCTTGTGGGTGAGCTGATTGTAATTATGATAAGGGAATTAAACCCTAGAATAATTATTCTTAGAGAAAATTTGTGTGTGCAAGCAAATCACATTATGAGGTCCAAACACCATTGCTTGGGAAGTGACACGAGCCTCTAACATCAAAGTCCTCATGTGACCTCAACCTAGGAAAATTGTGAAATCCACGAGCACCAATAGGAAAAGAAGGTTGATATTTAAGAGGAGGATCTACCTCACGATGTGGAAAATGACAAAACTTATATCCTTAATTAGGGTTGTCAATGGATAAGGGTAAACCCATTTACCCTTTCCCCATACCCTATAGGGGAAGGGTAAGGGTAAAGGATTTTCTTACCCTTTACCTACTCACATGCTACCCTCTAACTTTCTACCTTAGTGGGTAAGGGTAAGGGTAAGTCATTACCCATACCCTCTTATCCTCTACCCATCGATATTTATGTATAATATCTTAAATGTATGGTTGTTTAAGTCTATAAATAATTTAATATTATGTCATCATCATTTTATACAAGACATGTTATTCTTGTCTACTTATTATGTAATTAATTTGGTGGTGTATGCAACACTATTTTGGAGGTGCATGCCACATGTACAAAAACAATCTATTTTCCATTAGATACTTATGTAGTGTAAGACAAACATGTATATAATAACACCGTTTAATACATATGTGAGGCAGTGTTATCTACTTTATTTGTGCTTTATTCTTGTGGATGCATAAAATTTTAAAGGTTATAACCTTGTGAGATATTGTCATTTAATATCATTTTAATGTAGAAATTTTTATCTTTTTGGAACAATTTATTTGTTACACCAATGTTAGGGTAATACCAGTTGTATATGCATTGAGTATAACACAAACCATTTATATAATGCTACAGAAGATTACTTAAAATCATTTTAGACATTTAAAAGCCGTTTGGAGCATCTTTATATACCATTGAAATATAAAAATGTATTATCTAGGCCATTATTGTTAATATTAGCATAAATTTGTAGATGATATATAAATTCCCAGTTTGACCATTACCCTCCCTGTTTACCCTGTGGGTAAGAGTGTAAGGGTAAGGGGAGGGTAAGGATATTGGATTGTGGAATTACCCATACCCTTACCTATCACACTTGGTGGGTAAGCATAAGGGTAAGGGTAAGGGTAAGGGTAAGGGTAAGGGTAAGACCTTACCCTCCCCATTGACAACCCTATCCGTAATCATTCTTCTCCTCCTCAAAATCATAGTCAAACACCTGTAGAAGATGCATGTCAAGACAATGCAAGAAAATGAAGACAAATCAAAATCAAAACACTTACAATTGGTGGATGTAAAAGGTGATCATATGCCTCTTTGGAGAAAAGTAGTGGCTGGCCATGGTCATAATTCCACCCGAGGTACTATTCATGTGTAACTTGACCCCACATCAGATCCCAAGCAACCTAATATATTATGAGACCAGGAGGAACCAACCTAAGAAAAGGGTTAGAGGAATGTGCCAGCCACCAACCCACTGACAAACAACACACTCGCCTATGTATAGAATGCTCCCAGACGGCGACTCGAACTAGATCCAACAAGTATTAGAAGACAACACCTCAAAGTAGGATGCATAGGATGTGGCCACTTAACCACATTAGAACCTAGAGAACATCCTAAACCAAACTTAGGGAACAATAATGAAGTGGAGTCAACTAAAGTACACATAAAAGATAATACAATGTTAAATTACTATGCATTCCTAGGTTACATCCCTCATCTCCAGTTCATCCCTCCATTGCCCATACTACAACATGCCACTACACCCGACATAGTGGTAATGTGTAGGGAGGGAACCATGCATACAATCCTCTAGGCTGCTCCAAGTGATGGGTCTGTGAAGTTGGAAGATATCATATCCCCACAATTGTAAGGAAAAGATCAGTAAGATCAATAGGCATTTGAAAGAAAAATTATAAAAGAAATAAATAAAGACTTATAATGATCAAGCTTACGAAGCCGCTACAACCCTTCATATCCCATACCATCTTCCCCATAGAAAAGTCACCCACAAGACACCTCCTCAGGTTCATCAATATGTGGTAATAAATGCCTCCTCCCACTAAAAGGAAGGGACCATGTTCATATAAAGAAGGAAGGAGAACCAACCAATGTCTCCCCTATTCCCCGTGTTGTTTCTAAGAAGGTAACCAATGATAAACACTAACAAGAACACCCTAACCATTATCACTGCATAGAAAGGGTTGTTGTTTCCATGCCTCCCATGCTCACAAAAGAAGGTGTCTCTCTACCAAGTAAATTTGACCTCAAATATGGAGGCTATCTCAATATCATTACGGTTCACCCCTAGAATCCAAGACATTCAGTGACACCCCCACTTTTATTGGCCAGTCAAAACATATGAGGATCCCATCAAACCCTAACCTGGTGATCCCATGAAACTCACTAGGTGCTATTTCCAACTCACCAAAAGCAAAGTGGAGCGTGCTAGTCTCATGGAAAAAGTTCTCATTAGAGGAAGGAGGTAGTGCATATCAACTATCCTACATTGACAAATGATACCAAAGTTGGTTCCTTCAAGAAGATCTAAATATTGGGAAACTAAACTATCATATGATACTCCCAACTCATATCAATGTGAATTGAAGTATACATTCAACAATCTAAGACCCTAAAGAGACAAGGAAAATTAAAAACTATTGCCATAGGAGGAGAAGCCCAATTCAAGCTCAGAAAAGCATAAAGAAGATCACATGGAGCATAGTTTCTAGGTTATACCTCATCGCTCGATCGATGACATCAATAATGCATGTTGATACACAATATTCCTAGATGAAATAAAAACTTCTCAGTTAGGAACAGGTCCCTCATGATCCTGCTCACATCTCTATGATGCCTACACAGAGAAAACACTGATCAAATATTTCTTAAATCATATAAAATCAGGTATAAACTCGATAAAAGAAGCTACAATGCATGCCTTTGAGCACACCTAGGTCCCTACATCATTTCTTGCATATTTCTCATCCATGATGGGGACCTCCCCATGATAAATATGAGCTTCCATATACTCAAGTATGAAGACAACAACGTGATCTTTTTCAACAATTGAAATCAACTCAATTAGCCGACTGATGGAGCCTCCACTTGTGTGGAGTTGCGTGCACCACTAAAAATCCTAGAGATAGTAGGTCTCTAAGTTTAGCCTTTCATGTGCTATAATAAGATCTCCACCCATGTATGCTAAGATATGTGGAAGTCTTATCATAGTACAGTTAAGGGTTGAATCTACGAGACAATGATCTTGTTAAGAGTTTAACAAGATGGAAAACGTAATAATTCTACTTATCTACTTAAAAGTTGATATTTAGATAGAAGAGTTGATTTGATGATTAAACTGAAGTGCAAAGTAAAGTAAATGGCAGAAAAGTAAATTTAAGGTTGGAAACAATATTTTGGAAACCACTAGGGTGTGATCGAGTTTCACCACCACTACACATGGATCAAAACATACATCATAAAAACATGGCTTGCAAAGAAGAGAGTCTAAATAGTTAGTATCTTTGTAGACGTAGCTTCCTTTCAGATAACTAACTATGAGAAACGTGGAAGCGTTGCAATGCCAGCCATCCCCAAACTAATGGTCACTTACTTTGCATCACTCCCCTCACAAAGTGTGTTCCTTGATCTGTCAAGGTTGTACCTTCATATGTCAATTGATTCCATTTCATAGCATGAAAGTACAACGATGGAGGTGAGTTTACTCCACTCCTTGAGAAACGCTCCTAGATACCAAACCAAATGTATGGTGACTACATACATCTGGAACCAAAAAGCAGTCGATATTTGAATCTAGAAGTACAAACATAGACAATTCACATTAATAGATAATAGATAACAAAAGTTGGTGATCAAGCAACTAGCATTCATTAAATGATTGAAGTTGAACTAAAAAGATAGTATTTTTCTATTGCAAACTCATGAATTACAATGTATGAAATGAAAACATGGGTAGCGGGGCTACTCCTCACACCCTAGTGTATGGGACTACTCGCTCATGGCAAGAATAAAGAAGGAGGTGGGAAGAAAGAAAGAAAGCATCATCTCCATGTAGGAGGGAGGAAGGTCGACCCCTTGGAGTAGAGAGCAACTATCTTCACACCACATGGTTGCCTTGATGAAGAATCCTTTATTTCCCACCTTCTATGTCGATGAGAGAGGAAGTAGCTTCAGGATGGAATGTGGATCTTGGACTGACATCCTTGGGTCGAAGGATGAAGGATGAACAATTCTGGAGTGGTTGGGGCAGCCTCTAGACGTCCAAGATTTTGATGCCAAATGAGGACTCCTTTGGTCCTATTTATAGGATTCTGAGGAATCCCAAATGGTCTTGGGACCATTTGGGTTCATACGATCTGTGGAGACCATTTGGCTTCATGCGATCTTGAGACCGTTTGGCTTTTATTCGGTCTTGAGACCATTTGGCCTTCATACGGTCTTGGGACCGTGTGGGGCTTTTTGCAAATTTTTTGGGTTTTTTTGTAAGAAAAAAAAAGAGAAATGTCAGTCTATTGGTATATTTACAATAAAGTGGAAAGTTAAGGATTCTATCTAATTTATCTAAGAAAGAGTATGGAAAATTAAGAAAAACTAGTGAGATAACATCACAAAATGGGAGGTTATCACCCCCCTAACTTAGAGTCTAGCTTGTCCTCATGCTAGATAGAACTAAGGCATGTAGTGGTGAGGCAATTTTATTCAGTGAAGATTTCCATACTCTTGCTTTAGTTCTAAACCAGAGATCTCCCAGAGTTTTATCAAGGTATCTACTTGCATGGACTCATTCGGGTATTAGGAGTTGCGTGGAGCTCAGATTTCTTCCGTATCGCGTAACTCACATTGGGACCACCCTTTCCTTAATCGCATTCTATGCATGTCTTTGACTCTAAGTAGTTTTATACTTCTTTGAAAATCCTACCGGGAGCTAAGATAGGTATGAGGGTTGGCTGAAGGCTGATGTGTAACTCTTCCTTTTAAGGGGGGAGGGTTTATCTAAACTTTTAGGGTCTCACTACCGAGCGCGATACATCTGTCTTTGTGAGGGCAACTGAATGTATCGGCTGGGCAAGACCTTTGTCAGCTTTTTCATATATGTGGAGACCTTAGGATCTCACTACCGGGCGTGACACATCTGTCTTTGTGAGGGCAGCTGAATGTACCAGCCGGGTAAGATATTTATTGGCTCTTCATATAGGTCCTTATGCATGGCACAACTCTCATGTTTTTATTCAACACTCTGACTTTTATTCATATGCTCACTGGCTTAGGAATTGGGTATTTAGAGATTTTATTTGGGCTGCCAAGCCTCTTTTTGAAAAGAAGAAAATTATTCCTTAGAGTTTTTAGACATGCACTTGTTTTAGTTTTGTACTTGGTGGTCCATTTGTGAGGTTCCTTGATTTAGATTTCGCATGGTTCCCTCCCGTTCTTGAGAGTGTTTGGCTTGTTTCGGCCACGATGTTAACCTGTGGAGAGTCTGATGTAGAATTGAAGCAAAAGCATGAAAATCGAGTATGGAGGTGATTTATTAATGTGCCATTACATGCCTAAATGCTAATTATGTAAGTGAGGACTACTTTGTCTCTAACTTAGCTAGGGGTGTCCCTTTTCCAAAAAGAATGCTGACTTATGTACAAAAGCTATTTTATCCAAGAAATTATCGAAAGAATCTAAGTGTTAAAAATTGTACGAAAGAAACAAAGAAAATGGAAGAGTAGAGAGAAGAAGGTTTGAAAGTAATACCTCAGCCTTGCCAGTGTACCCCCCAACTTATCATCCACTCTGTCCTCATAGTGTCAAGGTCATAGGTTGAGAAGTACATGGACAAGGGTATCACAGTTCTATTAATCCCTTGTTTGCTCCATACGATCATAGGAGATTAGCTACAAACTTTCCATGGAAAGCGTGATAATCCACATCCTTCATGTCCTCCACACGCTTACCGAGGACAGTAAGGGTATACATCCAGTAAAGGACATTGAAATCATAGTCGTTAGATTCTCTGATCTACTGGGGACATCTGTGGCTAAAGGCTGGGCGGTGAAAATGATCGTTGTTGTACGCCATTGTGTGCTTGCCAAGAAGATCATGTAGTCATTCAACACAGTCCTTTGCCACTTCCTCTGTGGGCGTCTTTGTTGTAACATCATACTCTTTTTGGTTTGGATTGAACTGGCTGTCGGAACTATTGTAAATGATTGTGGTTCCTCGTGTAAGTTTGTTGCCAGCATCATCCAATGCTTAGAGTGAAGAAAAGGAAACATAATGAACTTTAGAGTCGTATTATGAAGATACGAGATAAGGGCCTCTGTCATTCCGAAGTTCTTGGATCTGAGTAAATCATCCTTCATGTATGCTGACGCCATATAAACCATAGGTTGGTCCCGTGCTAGAAGAAATTGGTAGGCATTCATCATGCTCACGGATAAAGAACCTTTAACTTGTATAGTTTCACAGAGTGAATATGTCATTATTAGAATATTTCCATTTAGGAAAACAAGCTCATCATTCTCTGCGTATAGCCTAGACATGATGAGTATGAGTTCATTATCAGAAAGGCTCTTGCATGCGGAAAGGTCAAAGTTTGGAAACGTTGGTTGTATGGCAGATAGAGGCACCATTAGTTGGGATAATCTATTGATGGTGGCCCCAGTTAACAAATCGATGTCCCCCTTGTCATCCGCCATATCAAAAGTATAAGGGTCCCATTGGCGTTGTTCTGGGACCTTGGCGGTCTACTGTTGCTTTTTCTACAACTCCTTTAGAATTGTTCTATATGCACACTTTTGCGGACGTTGGATAGCAGAAAAAAGGTATCGAGGGACGTCATCTTGTGCCATTGTCAGGTCCTTGAAGAACCTTCTGTTGCAGATAAGCTCCATGGCATAACATCCTCGTAGAGAGTGCATATCCTCTGTGGCTAACTCTATAAAGGGGATTTGTCTATTGAGTGCTTCTGTGAATCTTATTGTATAGAAAGCACAATCCCCTGAACCTTCTAGTGTTTGGAAAATTAGGTTGATGATTTGGAACCAGGGTTGGTTCCAACCATGTTGAAGAGATGGGCAGGCAACCCATATTACTTTGAGAAGCTGGAAAGGAATGCATCGTGCTTCCCCAGCTTCTAAAGCAGCAAAATTTATCTGTCTGACCTTTAGCTCACTGGCGCAAAAGTTGTACACCTTGGCGTTGCGGGCCTCAATGTTGACGATCATTAGCAGCCAGTTTCTAGAAACTCTAAAGGGCACTGTGATGTAGTGTGCCTTCTGTGCAAGACTAGTTCAAAGTCTCTCTATGGACTTTTCCTGTAAGTCCTTGTGTAATAAGGATAAGGATAGAGCAGGTGAAGTGTTGAAAACAGGCTGCAACTTCTTAGGGCTCCAGAATTCCTCTATAGTGTTAACAAGGAGGAAGTGAAAGATAGCCATCTTCACCTCTGATTGTAGTCAAAGGAGAATACAGAAGTCTTCGTGTGTCAACTTGTGCTTTGTTTTCGTATTGTTATAGATGATGTCCCCCCCATTTTTGGCATCATCTACAATAGTGTTTAGGATAAAGATGTCCTGAACATCTAATGTAGAGATGGCAGCCATGTCCAAGTCTTTCATCTTGTGAGGTAGAGGTGGTGGCGGGGGAAGGTCTTGTGGTGCAGGAAGTGAAGTCTGCTCGCTATCATCCAAAAATTGAGGCAAATTTTCATCTTTGTCAGAGTCATCTCCAGAGTTGAGTCTATCATCTGTGTCGAGACTCACTCTGTCAGATTCCTCCTATTCTGGGGGGAGGGGTGCAGATTGCTCTGGGGCGAAATGTTGATGAATGGCTACTGTGGGTGGGCTAATGCTGGTTTCCATTATGCATTGTTGAAACTCAGCAAAAGTGGCTTCTTTTGGAGCGTCCCCTAGGGATCCCATAGTTGAGAAGTTAAAGAATTGATCCCCATATGACATTATTACATTTTCATTATTATCGGGGGACTTGGTATCTTTGTTTCCACCTTCTTGGTGGTCTCTATTATTTCCCTTCTCTGCAGGTTCTGCCCCTCAGCTGGTGCCCTCTCCAGCATTGCCTGGGTCATCAGGTTGATCATCTGAGGAGGATATGTCATTATTGGAGTCAGCTGAGGAATCAGAATCCTCATCGTCATCTTCACTTTCACCTTCATCATCATCCACTTAATTATCTATTATTTTCTTGATCGATGTTTTCTTGCACTGCTGATGGATGGCTTGTAATTCTTCGAGTACCACTTGTATGTGCTCGTGGGTTTTGAGTAGTGCATCGTGGTTTTGTTTAAGATCTATATATCTTTCTTCAGCAGAGAGGAGTCACGCTGATAGATTAGTTACTTGTGCACAGAGATGATTGAGTTCATTTTTAGAGTGCTCCTCTTGGCGATGGTTGAGTTGTGTGAGATTGCTATTGATGTCGTCTAAGCATGTGCTAAGGGAAGTTTGTTGCTGCTGAAGCTCGCGAAGGGTCTCAGGCAAAGGTTGAGTTTGCTTAGAGACCTTGTTGACTTGTTGGGCTAATGCTTCTTGCTGGCCTTTCATCTCAAGCACCAACTCTGGCAGGTGTTTTAAGCGGTCGTTAATGCAGTCGACTTGCTGGGCTGCTGCTTCCTGCCATTGTTGAATGCTTGAGAGGATGCCTGGTAAGGTGTGGTTCCATTCATCAATCTTGGAGACCTTTGTAGGAAGTCCCTGCACACAAGAAAAAATGGAGTGTAATATGTTAGAGGGGTCGGTGAGGAGGTTTTGAATAGTGTCAAATTTCCATCTGAATTCCTCACCAACTTGTGAAAAGGGGACCCCAGAGATGGACGGGTGAGATGGTTGGGGTTGGGGTGGAAGGGTGGTAGTGCCTTGCGAAAGAGACACTATTGATGGACCCGTGAGTTGCGTGGCAACTTTAGATGGAGTCACCAGTGGTATCGGGGTGGTGGTGGATGAGAATGGTGGCGACATCCCATGTGAAAAAGGAGGAACTGAGAATGCCGAGGGGAAAGTGGTTGAAATGAAGGTGAGATCGGGTGTTGAGGTGGAGAATGGGACACCCGAATAGAAAATGAGTGAGGCGGAAGATACATGTGAAGTTGTGGTTGTAGAGAAAGAAATTGTGGTGGGAATTATTGTGGAAAATGGTGGAAAAGTGGTGGATGGAGGAATGGTGGAAGGTGGTAGTGTGGTGGCGGTGTTTGTAGAGGTAAGCCCAACATCCAGATCAAAGATGAAGGGTTCTGGTGTTGGGTTTACTATGTTCTCTGCACTGTGTGGTGGGTCTGCCTCTGGGTTGATCTTTGATGTGGGCATCCCCGACTATTGTTGTTGTTGCTGTATGTGTAGTTTTGAAAGCCGTGTCACTGGTATTTTCTTTGGCCTTGTTGCTGGGGCAGTGACGCTATGCTCTATCTGCCCTGTCTTTGCTTTTTTCACTTTTTCTTTGACTGAGGCTAGGAGGTTGGAAAGCTCCTCTTCAGTGAAGAGAAGCTTTTCTTTGTCATAGTCAGCCAGTTATGGAAGCGGTAGCAGTGTCCGAGATGCTTTGACAGTTGGGTAGAAGATATAATGAAGTTTGGAATCCTTCTCCTTTATGATATATGAGTTCTTTAGACTTCACTCATTTGTTAGGATGTCACCCTTTATCACCGTACACTTGGGAAGTGGTCTGTCCATCTTAAGATATTTTAGAATTGATGTTATGTGACCACCCACACAGATTTCCTTTCCAAGGGCAAAAAATGTGTGTTTCTGAATCAATTGTCATCCTATGTTGACCGACTGCCTTTTGAGAATGGACCATAGGACAAAGAGGTCTGAAATAATGACGTTCCCACTCTCTGTCCTGGGGAAAAGAGCACGTATTATGATTTTGTGCAAAGTGTGCACCAAGCTGGAATGTATGTTGGAGGCCTTGCAAGTCTTTGCCTCATAGCTTGGAATCCCTATCAAGGACTTCCAGAAGGTGTGCATGTTGAACTGGGAGTGGTACAGGCTTGCCACCTTAGCTTTCTTTAGATTTTCTTGGTTGTCGATAGAGATTTCATTTAGCAGATTCTCAGTCAAGACCACTTTTTTTCCCAAAAAGTGAGGTTACCAGCCTACGGTCACCTCCATCCTTTAATTTATCTTTTGCATCCACAATTTCTTTATTAAGATAGGTTAAGAACTCTATCATGGGCTCAATGTAGGATGTTTCTTTGAAAAAGTAGATGTGACGACCGTCTCGCGAAAACAAGGTCAATGAATTTAAACTAATACGGAAGCGTTTCGTTAACAGTGGAATTACTGAAAATCACAAAATTTTAAAACTTTTTGTAAAGAGATCTACAAACTGTGAAACTCTTTTATAAAGAAACAAGATAAGTTATTTACAAACAGATTCATTATTACATCTCTATAATATCACGTGTCGAGGGTTACAACATCAACTGCACTATTAACTGTACAAGGTAAGATACAAAAATCTCGAGGCATTATGCCAAAATATCATATCTATTTAAAACATCTAAAGACTCCTAGGACCTGAGAGTACAGAGACAACACATAGGACATTCTATCTACAAGACTTGACAGACAATGTCTCCACCTGAGGATCACTGCTGTCCCAGATGTTGCTGCTGCTGCTGCTCACCCACTGAAGGGTTTCTTCATCCTCAACGTCTACCTAAAAAGTCGAATCCCACGAGGGTGAGACAATTGAATAATTGTCCCAGCGAGAGTTATAACTCTCCGCCAGAAGAATTGTTATTGCAAATAAATGAATGACACTTAGCAATAGAATTATAAATACTCAACAATAGGCAATTTATTGAATAAACTAAGTAGAGCAACATTCTCTAAGAAATCATTTCAATTATAACTTGATTGTATGGCAAGACATATATCAATAAGGCATATGAATAACATGTATATTATTTGTCCAACTAGGACATTATCAACAATATATCATCAATCATTGTTTCTCATAATTCAACCTAAGCAATTATGCTACACGACTGATTATGTTTTTCAAACATATTTATGCCCTGAGGAGATGAGATATACCGCTCATACTCCAACCGACCATTATGAAATCACAATTGGTACCATACATAGGTCATTAGAAGAGCCAGATTTCTATGACCTCATCTTCCTCAGTTAGTGTGAGGTACAACATGCAGGACATCTTGTGTCTCTGCTATAATAGATTTCCAGGGTATTCTGGCAATTTCTCTATTAGAGTTATAGTGGCATGCTATACTCTCTTCGCCATCGAGGGATTTCTTATTTATCTCACATCGATGCGGCATTAACAACATCATCGGGAGATTAGTGATACATCATCCCAACATAAACATATAATGAAGGATTGAGAGATTTGATGTTTATCTCACATCAATTCCTCCATTAGGACGTAAGGATATTCGCATCCATAACCCCCACATACTCAAAAGTATGCTCTCCAGGAGTTCCCTTAGGAAAACCTATTTCACCATTATTTAATTTCTGACAATGATGGATCTATGGTCAGGGCTCTACATGATATCATTATACTTGATTATTTAAGTACAATATGGCATTATTTTACCATCAGGCATGTTTTCAATCATAGACCAATAAGACAATTTCTATAAAGAAAGAGTACTAATTATATCAAGTTCATTTCACATCTAGTTAACATTGGGATCTCAATCCCTAACCATCTCATCATTGCGATTTAGGAATATGGGTATTCAAACCCTTAGATCATCAAACACTTGTTACTAAGTAACATGTGGCTATTGAATCATTTGACAGTATGAACAGAATAATAGCAATGCTGATATCTCCTATGGCTCATATAGCCTTCCAATCTCTTATGTTACCTATCACTGGGCAACATAACATACCATTACTTTCACAGCTTATAAGTGCTTTCAATGAATATGACATCATAGCTCTTACCTGGATATGTTCACCATTTCATAAAAACCTGCATAATTAATACACTAGATAATAGACAAATTATCTCTATATCAGCAAATTGCAAAACAAAGATAACCTTTCAATTCAAGGGTTGTACCACTATGCCTTTACTAGGATTAGGGGTTCCCTTTTTAATTCAATTAGGGTTAACCAACCACCTTTAACTTAATTAGGAAAAGTGATTCCTCATTTCATATTTCAAACATGAGTTTCATGCTTAAAAGCATAACCCAGAATTAGGGTTTACTGTTCACATCATCACATTACCCTAGATTAGGGTTTACTATTCACATTACATCACAATACCCTAGATTAGGGTTTACTATTCACATTATAATGAATTAAGATCATACCTTTATCATATATGAGGATTATTTCCATTAATGCCCTCAAATTAGGGTTAAATTCATTAATTATCATAATTAGGGTTTTCATGATCTCATTATGAAGGATCATACCTTAATTAGATATATTCATGCATATTGGAAGTTTATTACTTGATTATCATTCATATAAGAAGTCTTCTCTCTCCTCTTTCTATCAGATGATATTTGCATCACCCTTAATTAGGCTAAGTCAATTCAACATTGACATCATGGGTTATACCATTACTATTGTGATCATTAGGTCTTACTCATCCAAAGAGTACTAATCACTCTATCCCATCAAGAGTACCTTTATAATGATCACCACTAATTATCACATGCATTTATCAACTAATTACTTGGTCCCTTAATCACTTTAGGTATCTATGAGGTTTAGGTTAATCTACCACTAAGCCATCTTGACTTCTAAGGCATCAAACGATCTTCACCTTTTTAGACCTCAAACAGTTTTTCATACTAAACTCCCAAACGGTCTTGGACAGACCTTGAAACCATTTGGTGTTGAAGACCATTTGGACTTGTAGACTTTTGAAACCGTTTGTTAAAGTGCACACTCAAGACCATTTGCCCAAGATGGGGTGAAGACCGTTTGGTCATGAAGACCGTTTAGTCAAGTTTGACTTGAAACCGCATGGACATAACCGAACTTGAAACCGCATGAGCACCAAATGGTTTGGGACCGTGTGGTCCCAAACGGTCTTGAGACCGTTTGGACTCAAACGGTCTTGAGACCATTTGGTCCAAACCATCTCAAAACTGCAAGGACCAAAAAGTGTCTCATCCACTTCAGTTGAATTAGGGTTTCCAATGTTGAACCCCTCAATCGATCATGTACTTATTAGAAACTTATCACTTGAGTTAATTAGGTCAACCCTGAACTGATTTGACCCTCGGTTGACCCTTAATTGATCATCAATTAGAGTTTGGATCGATTGGTTTAGGGTTTGAAATCGATTACCATTCAACATGTTCCAATGTGGGTCTAATTGATTTAAAAAGCATTGAACCATTATTCAATTTGGTCATGACCTGACCCCAAACGGTCTTGGGATCGTTTGGATGACCTCCAAACGGTCTTGATACTATTTGCCCATAAATTTATCAAAAACCAAGCCATTCATTTAGGGTTTAGATATTGGAATTGGTCAGCAAAATCAGCAATCGATTACTCATCAACTTGATATCATTGTGTCCTCAATTGGTTAACCCTACTTAACCCTAGACCTCCAAACGGTCTTGGGTGATCACCAACCGGTCTTGAGACCATTTGGGTGATCCCCAAATGGTTTTGAAACCATTGGGGCCACTCAACCCAAACTTCAACATGATACTATTAATAAAATCAGAAAATGACCCGATTAGGGTTTAGGTGACTAATGGGCCTTCAATTGGTGATTCACTTGGAATTAATTGAGGATTTTTGGTAGGTAATTAGTTTACATTGTTCAAAACATACCTCCAAATGGTCAATGCCTGGTCAACGCATCCAAATGGTCTTGGACCATTTGCTTCTATGCGGTTTGGTTGAAACTGTTTGCATTCAAACGGTTTGAAACTGTTTGCTCCCAAACAGTTTGGGAAACCGTTTGATCAAGGGTCGAAGACCGTTTGCTAAAGTAGGTTTTTTTTTGGATAAACATAGGAATTAACGTCATCATCTTCTACCTCAAGAACAAAGGCTATTATTCACGGAATTTCTAGCAAGAACACAAAAGTAACAAAGGAAGAAGAATAACTAACGATTTTTCTTGGAGATGAAGATGCATAAACAAAGCTCAAGGTTTAGAGTTATAAAATCCGCCTATAGGACTGATCCAGAGCTCCAAGATTCATAGCTTTAATGGTGGATGAAGCTCTAGTACTTGTCCAAGGTCCGTTCTTCAAGTTTTGGATGGAGAAGATGGCTAGAAAGAAGAATCGTGTGTAAAACACCAATAAACCAACCTTGTTTTATGGTTTCCACCATGAATTTGAGGTAGATGATGATCCATACTTACCAAAACAGCTTGGTCATCCTTCCTATGCCCCATAGCTCCTCCTTGGTCAGCCAAAGCACGTTTTGAAAATAAAAGAACTAAGGGAAATGATCCCTTGTTTATTTGGTAAGATTGCTTATATATTTATGGGTCTTTTCAAAGCAAAAGGAAAAGGGATAGTTATTTCCTTTTTATTTCCCAAACATATCCACTAAGGCTTACTCCATCCTTGGCCACGTTTTCCACTTACTAAACTCATGCAAACTCCTCCATTATCTAAGGTTTAAAGGAAAAGAAACGAAACATCTTAATAAGTTATATATATAAAAGGGCTATTTACTTAAATCTTGATTTATTCAATACCAAGATTATCTTTCCTTCTATGATCCTTCATATGAGGTGCCCCTCTCATTTTCTTTGCTCAACTTGATGTCAAGAAACATGAGAGATACTCTAGAGGATACATTTTACATGTTGAACCCTAGGTTTTGGGTAATTTTGCACATTACACCAAAACTAGGTTTTAAAGCACAAGGATTACTCTACAAGCTATATCTTGGTGCCCAAGCTTGTGGAATCCATACCACCACATCATATTCATTGTTATGATGTCTTATCATTAGAGGGACATCTTAACATGTGCAAATTGCAATTAAACCCCTCAACTTGGGTAATTTTCACTTTAGTCCATTATTAACAAAACAATATTTCAACATTATGCAAAAAGGACTGAAAATGAAATATAAGTTCCTCAGGATCCTTAATTATATTTCAAAGGATAAACACAAGCATCTAATCACTTAATTAAGCAAAACACCTAGGGTTAGTACTTAAACCAGGTCAGGGATGTTACAAATTATCCACCCCTTACAAGGATTTCGTCCCCAAAATCATTACAAAAACATATTAAGAGAAAAGAGTAGGGGATTTCTTCTTTATCTCTTCCTCTAGTTCCCACGTGGATTCTTCAACACCACGATGATTCCAGAGGACTTTCACAAGACTTATGTCTTTCTTTTTCAGCTTTTTGATTCTCCTATCAAGAATCGACACATGTCCTTCTTCATAAGATACATCATCGTTCAACTCTATTTCCATAGGTTGCAGAACTGATTTTGTATCAGGATGACATTTCCTTAACATGGAAATGTGGGACACTGGGTGTAACTTTTGTAACTCTGGTGGTAACTCTAGCTTATAAGCTACCTTTCCAATCCGTTCAATGATTGGATAAGGCCCCATAAACCTATGAGCTAACTTTCCTTTCCTTCTAAATCTAAGAACTCCTTTCCAAGGTGAGACCTTGAGGTACACTCTATCTCCAACTTGGAATTCTAAAGGTCTATGACGCTTATAGCATAAAACTTCTGTCTATCCTGTGCAATCTTTAACTATTTTTGTATTATCTTAATCTTCTCAGTGGTTTGCTGCACAAGATCATGTCCTAAAAGTTGATATTCACCGGTTTCATACCAACATAAGGGAGATCTAAAACGTCTACCATATAAAGCTTCATAAGGTGCCATATCAATACTATGTTAATAGCTATTGTTATAGGCAAACTCTATCATGCTTAGGTGCAGATCCCAACTCCATGTAAACTGAAGAACACATGCTCTAAGAAAGTCCTCCAAGGTCTGTATAGTCCTTTCTGATTGTCCATCGGTCTTTGGATGAAAGGTTGTACTAAACCTTAACTGCGTGCCTAAAGCTTTTTGAAGTCGCTCCCAAAAATGATTCGTAAACTGGGGACCTCTGTCAGAAACAATGGTAACTGGGACACCATGCAGTCGCACTATCTCATCTACATACAACTGTTCCAGCTTCTCAGCAGAATAGGTTGTTTTGACAGGTAATAAATGTGCCGTCTTTGTCAACCTATCAACTATTACCCAGATGGAATCATGACCTTTGGATGTTCTAGGTAGACTAACCACAAAACCCATGGTCACATGATCCCACTTCCATTGTGGTATGGGTAAAGGTTGCATTATTCCTGCATGCTTCTGGTGTTCAACTTTAACTTGCTAACACATAGGACACCGCATAACAAACTCAGCAACGTCCTTCTTCAAACCAGGCCACCAATACATATCTTTCAAGTTTCGATACATCTGGGTGCTCCCTGGATGCATAACATACATTAAAGAATGAGCTTCTTCCAGGACTAACTTTCTCAAGTTATCCACATCTGGTACTATCATCCTACCATGATAACAAGCTACTTGATCATCTGAGTCATGGAAACCATATCATTTTTCACTACCATACTCTGATCTGATCTGTTGAACTACAACATCAACTTGTTGTGCCTCCTTAATCTACTGTCTCAGAGTAGGTTTTATGTGCATCTCAGCTAATAACCTTGATAACAACGATACTCTTAACTGTACATTATCTTGTCTTAAGGAGATAAACATATCCCTTCTAGAGCATACCAAGGAATTCAATTGTGCTCTACATAGGGCTGGTGTTGCTGATTTCCTACTCAAAGTATCAGCAACCACATTGGCCTTCCCTGGATGATAATCAATCATACAATCATAGTCCTTGATTAACTCCATCCAGCAATGTTGCCTCATGTTA
Organism: Alisma plantago-aquatica; assembly: GCA_963693085.1. Lineage (NCBI taxonomy): Eukaryota > Viridiplantae > Streptophyta > Magnoliopsida > Alismatales > Alismataceae > Alisma > Alisma plantago-aquatica. The sequence continues at coordinate 88,317,107 of OY856410.1, read as the reverse complement.
AGCTCATGCTGAGAGAAGATGTACTTTAGGTTCTTATGGTCTGTGAAAATCTGGAATGTCTCTCCATAAAGATAATGTCTTCAGATTTTCAAGGCATGACTACAACAACAAGCTCTAAATCGTGTGTGGGATAAATCTCCTTGTGTTTCGTAAGCTGTCGAGAAGCAAAAGAAATCACTTGTTTATCTTGCATCAACACACATCCTAGTCCATTCTTAGAGGCATCACAGAAAACTATATATCCTTTTCCTTGTTCAGGTAACACCAGCACAGGTGCACTTGTCAACCTTTCCTTCAACAGTTGAAAAGATTGCTGACACTTATCACTCCAGGTAAAAGGAACATCCTTCCCGGTCAACTTAGTCAAGGGTAAGGCTATAGAACTGAAGTTCTTAATGAACCTCTGGTAATAGCCTGCCAACCCTAAGAAACTACGGATCTCTGTCGGTGTCTTTGGTTGTTCCCATTGCAGGACAAATTCTACCTTTTTAGGGTCAACACGTATACCTGAAGCAGATATTACTTGTCCCAAAAAAGAAACTTCTGGTAACCAGAACTCACACTTGCTAAACTTAGCATATAATTTATGTTCTCTTAGCAAAGTTAGAGCCTGACAAAGATGCTGTTCATGCTACTGAGCATCTATACTATAGATTAGGATGTCATCTATAAAGACAACAACACACTGATTAAGATACAGTCAAAAGATTCTATTCATGAGTTCCATAAATGCAGCTGGTGCATTTATTAGTCCAAATGACATAACCGTGAACTCATAGTGACCATACCTTGTCCTAAAGGCAGACTTAGGTATGTCACCTTCCTTAATACGCAGATGATGATATCCTGACCTCAAATCTATATTTAAGAAGACAGTTGCACCATGCAACTGATCAAAGAGATCATCAATCCTCGGTAGAGGATACTTATTCTTTATTGTTACTTTATTTAACTGTCTATAATCAGTGCATAACCGCATTGACCCATCTTTCTTTTTAACAAAGAGGACTGGAGCACCCCAGGGTGAAGTGCTCGGTCAGATGAAACCCTTCTCAAGTAACTCTTGCAGTTGTTTCTTGAGTTTTGCCATCTCAGCAGGCGCCATCCTATACGGTGTTTGTGCTATAGGTTGCATGTCCGTGATAAGATTAATTTCAAAATCTCTCTCAGAATGGAGGTTCACCTGGAAGTTCTTCATGAAATACATCTTCAAATTCCCTGACTACAAGAACTTCAGCAGGGTTAGGACTCTCCATGATATTATCTACCACATGGGCCAAGAGTGCATAACATCCTTGCCTCATCAACTTCTCAGCAACCATAGCTAACACCAAATAGGTTGGAAGAATATTTCTATCTCCTTGAAAGATCCATGTGTCACTTTCATCAGTGAACACAACTTGCTTGGGCTCACAATCCAAGACAACCTTATACCTTTCTAAGGTATCCATCCCAAGGATTACGTCGAATCCATGCATCTCAAGTGGTATAAGATCCACTTGAATGCGACGTTCAGAAAAGAAAAGAATGCAGGGAGAACATATCTCCTGCAACACAACATATCCCATCAACGGAGTTTCTAGAAACAAAGTATTTGTTCTATAACTCGAAGTCAAGTTGAAGTAAAGAATCACTCTTCGAGTGATAAAGGAGTGCGTAGTACCTGGATCAATTAAAACAGATACAACACAAAATATAGGCATTTCAGAATTAAACAACTCCATCTGACCTACCACAACCTAAGGGTTGATCACTGCCTCAGGTGGATTCATCACATAAAATCTCACTATTGCATGTGGTTGATTTGGTGCTCGATGACTAGGTGCCGATGATCCAGCTTGGGACGCTTGTCCACGTCCTCCAGATCCTCCTGGAAACTATCTCCTTTGAGATCCTTGCTGACTCTGCCTCTGAGGTTGAGTTACACTCACTTGTCTAGCTCTGCAATCCTTCATCAGATGTCCCATCTTTCCACATATGTAACAGCTTCTGTTCAGTTGTTGTAGTCTGGGTGGTCCTGTAACTGACTCAGATGCTGATCTACGGGCTCCTTCTAATGGTAAGCTTCATCCTCTACCCCTATTTGACATCCAGTGCGTCTGGGTACTGAATCTAGGTTGTGGTGTAGGCATAGAAAACCTCGATTTCTTAAAACCTTTGGATGAAGATCCTTGGAATTGGGGGTACATCCTCTTGTTCTCGGTCTTTCACTTTTTTGACACATACCTCTCTATCCTCCTAACTGACTCCACAAAGGTATAAAACCTTTCCCTATTTTCCAGAGCAGACACAAGTGTGGTCAACTCAACGTTTAACCCCTTCTCAAAATGTCTAATCCTTTCTTCATCTGTAGGTGCCATATGCGGATAGAACCGCATCATCTCCATGAACATAGCCTCATATTCTCTAATGTTCATTAGACCTTGTCTTAACCTCTCAAACTAAGAGATTTTCTCATCCAAGAACGTCTTAGGGAAGTATCTGTTGATAAATTCCCATAAAAAAACTTCCCATTCGATCTCCACACCTGGCTTTTTCCATTCTTCCATGGTCCACTAGTGACCAACACTCCCCTTGAGAAGATACACAACATGTCTAACCTTCTCAGCTTTTGGAATGTTCAAGATTCTATAGGCCTTCTCTAGTTCAGTTAGCCACAAGTCAGCATCTGCTGGGTCAGCTGTTCCTACATACTCTGTGGCTCCAACCCGGCATAGTCGTTCTAATGTCTTGTCGGGTCCTTGTCCTTCTGGATGGGTAGGTGCCCTAGGTGCAGGTATAGGCATCCTATCAGTCATATGTGTCATGGAAGTCATGAACTGCCCAAACATGGCTTGGACGGCTGGGTTCCTCATGTCAGTTGGATTGAAATGGGGTGGTTTAGGTACAAGTTCCTCCCTTTCTTGGTTTCTTGCACCTCCTCTGGGTGCAGCAACACTACTCTCTGCAACATGTTCCTCGTGTGGTCCAGACATCCTTAGTTTTATATTCTCCTCCTATATGAGCATAAGACACTATCAAATATACTGGAAGACACTAGAACAAACTCTATAACCTAAGTCCTATGTCTCTGTAGACTCAGCGACCCTAGAGCTCTAATACCACTAAACTGTGATGACCGTCTCGTGAAAACAAGGTCAACGAATTTAAACTAATGCGGAAGCGTTTCGTTAATAGTGGAATTACTAAAAATCACAAAATTTTAAAACTTTTTGTAAAGAGATCTACAAACTGTGAAACTAGTTTATAAAGAAACAAGATACGTTATTTACAAACTGATTCATCATTACATCTCTATAATATCACGTCTCGAGGGTTACAACATCAACTTCCCTGATAACTGTACAATGTAAGATTCAAAAATCTCGAGGCATTATGCCAAAATATCATATCTATTTAAAACATCTAAAGACTCCTAGGACCTGAGAGTACAAAGACAACACATAGGACATTCTGTCTACAAGACTTGACAGACAATGTCTCCACCTGAGGATCACTACTGTCCCTGATGTTGCTACTGCTCACCCACTGAAGGGTTTCTTCGTCCTCGGCGTCTACCTAAAAATTCGAATCCCACGGGGGTGAGACAATTGAATAATTGTCCCATCGATAGTTATAACTCTCCGCCAGAAGCATTGTTATTGCAAATAAATGAATGACACTGAGAATAGAATTATAAATACTCAACAGCAGGCAATTTATTGAATAAACTAAGTAGAGCAGCATTCTCTAAGCAATCATTTCAATTATAACTTGATTGTATGGAAAGACATATATCAATAAGGCATATGAATAACATGTATATTATTTGTCCAACTAGGGCATTATCAACAATATATCATCAATCATTGTTTCTTGTAATTCAACCTAAGCAATTATGCTACATGGCTGATTATGTTTTTCAAACATATTTATGCCCTGAGGAGATGAGATATACTGCTCATACTCCAACCGATCATTATGAAATTGCAATCGGTACCATACATAGGTCATTAGAAGAGTCAGATTTCTATGACCTCATCTTCCTCAGTCAGTGTGAGGTACAACATGCATGACATCTTGTGTCTCTGCTATAATAGCTTTCCAGGGTATTCTGGCAACTTCTCTATTAGAGTTACAATGGCATGCTGTACTCTCTTCTCCATCGAGGGATTTCTTGTTTATCTCACATCGATGCGGCATTAACAACATCATTGGGAGATTAGTGATACATCATCCTGACATAAACATATAATGAAGGATTGATAGATTTGATGTTTATCTCACATCAATTCCTCCATTAGGACGTAAGGATATTCGTGTCCATAACCCCCACATACTCAAAAGTATGCTCTCTAGGAGTTCCCTTAGGAAAACCTATTTCACCATCATTTAATTTCTGACAATGATGGATCTATGGTCAAGGCTCTACATGATATCATTATACTTGATTATTTAAGTACATTATGGCATTCTTTTAGCATCAGACATGTTTTCAATCATAGACCAATAAGACAATAGCTATAAAGAAAGAGTACTAATTATATCAAGTTCATTTCACATCTAGTTAACATTGGGATCTCAATCCCTAACCATCTCATCATTGTGATTTAGGAATATGGGTATTCAAACCCTTAGATCATCAAACACTTGTTACTAAGTAACATGTTGCTATTGAATCATTTGACAGTATGAATAGAATAATAGCAATGTTGATATCTCCTACGGCTCATATAGACTGTCAATCTCTTATGTTACCTATCACTGGGCAACATAACATACCATTACTTTCACAGCATATAAGTTCTTTCAATGAATATGACATCATAGCTCTTACCTGGCTATGTTCACCATTTCATAAAAACCTGCATAATTAATACACTAGATAATAGGCAAATTATCTCTATATCAGCACATTGCAAAACAAAGATAACCTTTCAATTCAAGGGTTGTACCACTATGCCCTTACTAGGATTAAGGTTTCCCTTTTTAATTCAATTAGGGTTAAACAACCCCTTTAACTTAATTAGGAAAAGTTATTCCTCATTTCATAGTTCAAACATTGAGTTTCATGCTTAAAAGCATAACCCAGAATTAGGGTTTACTGTTCACATCATCACATTACCCTAGATTAGGGTTTATTATTCACATTACATCACAATACCCTAGATTAGGGTTTACTATTCACATTATAATGAATTAAGATCATACCTTTATCATATATGAGGATTATTTCCATTAATGCCCTCAAATTAGGGTTAAAATTCATTAATTATCATAATTAGGGTTTTCATGATCTCATTATGAAGGATCATACCCTAATTAGATGTATTCATACATATGGGAAGTTTATTACTTGATTATCATTCATATAAGAAGTCTTCTCTCTCCTCTTTCTATCAGATGATATTTGCATCACCCTTAATTAGGCTAAGTCAATTCAACATTGACATCATGGGTTATATCATTACTATTGTGATCATTAGGTCTTACTCATCCAAAGAGTACTAATCACTCTATCCCATCAAGAGTATCTTTATAATGATCACCACTAATTATCACATGCATTTATCAACTAATTACTTGGTCCCTTAATGACTTTAGGTATCTATGAGGTTTACGTTAATCCACCACTAAGCCATCTTGACTTCTAAGGCATCAAACGATCTTGACCTTTTTAGACCTCAAACAGTTTTGCATACCAAACTCCCAAACAGTCTTGGACAGACCTTGAAACCGTTTGGTGTTGAAGACCATTTGGCCTTGTAGACTTTTGAAACTGTTTGGCAAAGTGCACACTCAAGACCATTTGCCCAAGATGGGGTGAAGACCGTTTGGTCATGAAGACCGTTTAGTCAAGTTTGACTTGAAACCGCATGGACATAACCGACCTTGAAACCGCATGAGCACCAAACGGTTTGGGACCGTGTGGTCCCAAACGGTCTTGAGACCGTTTGGACTCAAACGGTCTTGAGACCATTTGGACCCAAACGGTCTTGAGACTGTTTGGTCCAAACCATCTCAAAACCACAAGGACTAAAAAGTGTCTCATCCACTTCAGTTGAATTAGGGTTTCCAATGTTGAACCCCTCAATCGATCATGTACTTATTAGCCACTTATCACTTGAGTTAATTAGGTCAACCCTCAACTAATTTGACCCTCAGTTGGCCCTTAATTGATCATCAATTAGAGTTTGGATCGATTGGATTAGGGTTTGAAATCGATTACCCTTCAACATGTTCCAATGTGGGTTTAATTCATTTAAAAGCATTGAACCATTATTCAATTTGGTCATGACCTGACCCCAAACGGTCTTGGGATCATTTGGATGACCTCCAAACGGTCTTGAGACCGTTTGCCCATAAATTTATCAAAAACCAAGTCATTCATTTAGGGTTTATATATTGGAATTGGTCACCAAAATCAGCAATTGATTACTCATCAACTTGATATCATTGGGTCCTCAATAGGTTAACCCTACTTAACCCTAGACCTCCAAATGGTCTTGGGTGATCACCAAACGGTCTTGAGACCGTTTGGATGATCCCCAAATGGTTTTGAAACCGTTTGGGCCACTCAACCCAAACTTCAACATGATACTATTAATAAAATCAGAAAACGACCCGATTAGGGTTTAGGTGACTAATGGGCCTTCAATTGGTGATTCACTTGGAATTAATTGAGGATTTTTGGTAGGTAATTAGTTTACATTGTTCAAAACAGACCTCCAAATGTTCAACGCCTGGTCAACGCATCCAAACGGTCTTGGACCGTTTGCTTCTATGCGGTTTGGTTGAAACTGTTTGCATTCAAACGGTTTGAAACCGTTTGCTCCCAAATGGTTTGGGAAACCGTTTGAGAAAGGGTTGGAGACCGTTTGCTAAAGTAGGTTTTTTTTTTTGGATAAACATAGGAATTAACATTATCATCTTCTACCTCAAGAACAGAGGCTATTCTTCACGGAATTTCTAGCAAGAACACAAAAGTAACAAAGGAAGAAGAATAACTAACGATATTTCTTGGAGATGAAGATGCATAAACAAAGCTCAAGGTTTAGAGTTATAAAATCTACCTCTAGGACTGATCCAGAGCTCCAAGATTCATAGCTTTAATGGTGGATGAATCTCCAGTACTTGTCCAAGGTCCGTTCTTCAAGTTTTGGATGGAGAAGATGGCTAGAAAGAAGAATCGTGTGAAAAACACCAATAAACCAACCTTATTTTATGGTTTCCACCATGAATTTGAGGTAGATGACGATCCATACTTACCAAGCCAGATTGGTTGTCCTTCCTCTTCTCCAGAGCTCCTACTTGGTCAGCCAAAGTAGGTTTTGAAAAGAAAAGAACTAAGGGAAACGATCCCTTGTTTATTTGGAAAGATTGCTTATATATTTATGGGTCTTTTCAAAGCAAAAGGAAAAAGGATAGTTATTTCCTTTTTATTTCCCAAACATATCCACTAAGGCTTGATCCATCCTTGGCCACATTTTCCACTTACTAAACTCATGCAAAATCCTCCATTATCCAAGGTTTTAAAGGAAAAGAAACCAAACATCTTAATAAGTTATATATATATAAAAGGGCTATTTGCTTAAATCTTGATTTATTCAATACCAAGATTATCTTTCCTTCTATGATCCTTCATATGAGGCGCCCCTCTCATTTTCTTTTCTCAACTTGATGTCAAGAAACATGATAGATACTCTAGAGGATACATTTTACATGTTGAACCCTAGGTTTTGGGTAATTTTGCACATTACACCAAAACTAGGTTTTAAAGCACAAGGATTACTCTACAAGCTATATCTTGGTTCCCAAGCTTGTGGAATCCATACCACCACATCATATTTATTGTTATGATGTCTTATCATTAGAGGAACATCTTAACATGTGAACATTACAATTAAACCCCTCAACTTGGGTAATTTGCACTTTAGTCCATTATTAACAAAACAATATTTCAACATTATGCAAAAAGGACTGAAAATGAAATATAAGTTCCTCAGAAGCCTTAATTATATTTCAAAGGATAAACACAAGCATCTAATCAATTAATTAAGCAAAACACCTAGGGTTAGTACATAACCCAGGTCAGGGATGTTACAGTAGAGTTTTGAGAGATTCACATTGTTGAGCAAGGCGAGAACTCTGTCACAAATTTGCATTCTTTTTAGTATGTTCGAGTAGACATACTTTGTTGGGCGTAGCACTTTTTCACCATCCTGTAGGTGTTGGATATACATATCAGATGATGCTGGTTCTACAATGCTGGTAGCAGGGGTGAAATGTATCCTTCTAGGATTTGTTCTCTTGCTGTTGTGGGTTGGACTTACTTCCGTGCCCGTTTCTTGGTTGGTTGTCCCTTGGCAGCTTCGTGAGTCTTCCTTTTGCCCTTGGACTTGGTGACTGGGGATTCCTCCTCAGAATTTGGTGTGTAATCTGAGCCTTCAACAGTTGAAGAGATCTCTTCGATTTCTTCATCTGGGTCTTCTTCTAAACATTTATTGACTCGCTCAAGGGCGTGGATGACCTTGGGAAAGTCAACTTTTGGTGGAGTCTTTCCAGTTTTTTTTGCATATGTCAAGGATGCGCTGAAGCTTTGAGAGGTGCTCCAACAGTTGCTCCCTAGTCCAAAATGGGGTTTCAACTGCTCCTGTGACATCCCTTGCAGGTGAGGCCATTTTGTAATTTTGAACACGAAATCATATATGTTAGAAAATGTTGAAAGAATTGCAACATTGAAATTTTTTTAGGAGAGAAACCGTTAAGGGTGAAATCGTGATTTTCAAGACCGTTTGGTTCCAAACAGTTTCAAGACCGTTTGGATCCAAACGGTTGCACTCCAAACGGTTTCACAACCGTTTGGGTCCAAACGGTTTCACAACCGTAAGACCGTTTGGCTCCAAACGATTGCACTCCAAATGGTTTCACGACCGTTTGGGTCCAAACCTGTTAGGAAGGTGAAGTGGAAGGGGCAAAAAAAATGGTGCTAGCGACGATGGCACCGACGACAGTGGTGTCTGCGGTGGCAATAGCGGCGGCAGTAATGGTGATAGCAGCGATTGTAAAAAAAGAGAAGATGTGTTGTAGTAGTGGTGATGGTTGCGAGTCTCCTCTACCCTACTGTGATGAGGAGATGGTCATGGCAGATAGAGTGATGGAGAAGAGGACAGAGCAGCTTGTGTGAGCGTGCATAGAGATGGTTGAAGCAAGCTTAGAATCGAGGGAGCGAGGAAGCGGTGTGAACGGAGAGCGTGAACATGTCGTGTGGGAGTAGAGAAACTGGAAGGAATGGAATAGGGTTCGCGTGAGGGAAGATTCAAGAATTGAAGGAAAGAAAAAGGGAGGGGTAGAGGAGTATTTATTGAAAAAGGAGAGGCGACTGTATAAATTCTCCTTAGGTCAAATGGTCTTGGGACTGTTTGAGTCTGAACAGTTTCGAGACCGTTGAGACCAAACAGTTTCGAGACTGTGAGGGCCAAACGGTTTCAAGACCATTTGGGTCTAAATAGTTTTGAGACCATGAGGGCCAAATAGTTTCAAGACTGTGAGGACCAAATGGTTTCAAAACTGTTTGGGTTGAAACGGTTTCGAGACCGTGAGGGCCAAACAGTTTCAAGACCGTTTGGGTCCAAACTGTCAGGACAAAACTAATTTGGTCAATGATTTTTATATTTTTATATTTGTTTTGGTTGCTTATATAAATTTTTATATTTTATGAACAAGGAGAGCTAGAAAAAAATAAAAATCTTAACAAAATGAAAAATATAGGTGATACTCAGTTCTTGGGTTGCCTCCCAAGTAGTGCTTTGGTTTTACGTTGCTGGCTTGATGAAATTCTGACTTGATCAGTTTAATGCTATGGAGTCCTGAATGTTGATAATTTGTCTTGGAGTTTTATCAGCTGGAGTATAGTATTTTTTCAGTCTATGGCCATTAACAGTCCTTTCTCCTCCATTGTCATCAAAGACGATGACAACTCCAGTTGGATAGATATGCTTGATAGTGAAGGGCCCAGACCATTTTGTGTGGAGTTTTCCCGGAAACTTTTTGAGTTTGGAGTTGAAAAGAAGGACCTGGTCTCCGACAATGATATCTTTCCTTTTGAGGTGGCCGTCATGCCACATTTTAGTTTTCTCTTTGTAAATCCTAGCATTCTGGTAGGCAGTCATTCCTAGTTCCTCCAGCTCTTGTAATTGGAGTTGTCTATATTCACCAGCACTTTTGAAATTGAAATTCAATTGTTTGATAGCCCACCATGCTTTGTGTTCTAATTCAGCTGGGAGATGGCATGACTTCCCATACACCAAACAAAACGACATTGTTCCTATTGGTGTTTTGTAAGCAGTACGATATGCCCAGAGAGCATCAAGAAGTTTGGTGGACCAATCTGTGTAGTTTCTATTGACAGTTTTCTCTAAGATAGCCTTCAATTGTCTATTTGAGACTTCAAATTGGCCGCTAGTCTGTGGATGATAAGGCGTAGAGACCTTATGTTTTACTCCATATCTTTGTAGAAGAGCTTCGAAGCTTCTTTCCAAAAAATGTGACCCTCCATCAGATATAACCGTTCTAGGGACTCCGAATCTAGGAAAGTTGATATCCTTGAACAGCTTAATAATCGGCTTTGAGTCACAAGATACAGTGGGTATAACTTCTACCCATTTGGATACATAGTCCAAAACAACTAAAATATAAGAGAATCCATAAGATGCGGGAAATGGACCCATATAGTCTACTCCCCATACATCAAAAAGTTTGATCTCCTGCCACAGAGTTAGTGGCATTTTGTTTCGTTTCGATATCCCTCCAGACAGTTGACATTTATTGCAAGATTGTACAAATTCATGGGCATCCTTCCCTATTGTTGGCCAGAAGAATCCTGACTGTAGGACTTTAAGGGCGACCTTCTGTGAACTCATGTGCTCTCCAGTGGGGCCAAAATGATAGTGTTCTAAGACTGGAATAATTTCTTCTTCCGAGAGACAACGACGGAATAATCCGTCTGCACATAAGAGGAAAAGATATGGTTCATCCCAAAAGTATTGCTTGATGTCATGAAGAAATTTCTTTCTGTCGTGGTAGGAAGCAGCAGGGTAGACAATTCCTGTAGCCAGATAGTTTACTATATCAATGTACCAAGGAAATCCAGTGGCGACTTTCATGAGTTGATCATCGGGTAGAGAGTCTCAGATAGGTATATTTTTGTCGTCTTGAGGTTCAATATGACTTAAGTGGTCGGCGATGACATTTTCTACCCCACTTTTATCTTTTATTTCCAAATCGAATTCTTGAAGCATCAACACCCAGTGAATAAGTCTGGGTTTTTCATCTTGTTTCTGAATCATATATTTTATTGCGGAGTGGTCTGTGTATACTATGACTTTTGATCCGATCAAATAAGAGTGGAATTTTTCAAAAGCGTAGATGACTGCCAATAACTCTTTTTCGGTAGTTGTATAGTTCTTTTGGGCTTCATCAAGCATTTTTGATGCATAGTATATCACATAGGGTTTCTTATCTATTCTCTGCCCTAATACTGTCCCTATAGCGTAGTCACTAGCGTCACATATTATCTCAAAGGGTTGTGACCAGTCAGGGGGTCTTAGTATAGGTGGCGAGATCAGAGCATTCTTTAGGGTCATGAAGCTGCGTAGGCATTCTTGATTAAAATTGAAATCTACATCTTTAGTCAATAAGTGAGACATCGGTTTTGCTATTTTTGAAAAATCTTTGAAAAATCTTCGATACAATCTGGCATGGCCCAAAAAGGCTCGTACTCCTCTAATGTCTTTTGGTGGTGTCAGTTTTGAAATGACATCTATCTTTGCTTTGTCCACTTCAATCCCTCTTTCGCTCACTCGATGCCCGGGGACAACTCCTTTTGTCACCATAAAATGACACTTTTCCCAATTAAGGATTGATTTGTTTCCTCGCATCTTTGTAGTACTCTACCGAGGTTAAGCAGACAGTTGTCAAAAGAGTCCCCATAAACTGAAAAGTCATCCATGAAAACTTCCATGATGGACTCAGTTAATCCTGCGAATATGACATACATACACCTCTAAAATGTTGCAGGTGTATTACATAGTCCAAAAGGCATCCTTCTAAAGGTGTAAGTTCCGAAGGGGCAAGTAAAAGTTGTCTTTTTTTATCTTCAGGGTGTATTGGAATTTGATAAAACCCTGAATAACCATCAAGATGGCAAAAGAATTTTTGTTGGGCTAGACGTTCAAGGACCTCATCAAGGAAAGGTAGAGGGAAGTGATCTCTTCTTATTGCCTTGTTCAGTTTCCTATAATCGATACACATTCTCAATCTGGTGACCATCCTTGTGGGAACCAGTTTGTTTTTATCATTCAAAATAATAGTGGTTCCCCCCTTTTAGGGACTACTTGGACCAGACTAACCCACTGAGAATTGGAAATTGGATAAATGATACCAACTTTTAGGAGTATAAGAACCTCGAGGTGAACCACCTCTTTGAGATTTGGGTTTAGATTTCTCTGGTGTACCCGTGAAGGTTTAAACTCTTCTACCATGGGTAATCTGTGCATGCACAGAGATGGATTTATTCCTGTTAGGTCAGTCATATTGTATCTAATGACTTTCTTGTGCTTTCTTAATTCAATAAGTAGTCTTTCTTCTTGTTCGTCTATTAAAGTGGAACTGATAATGACCAGACATAATTTTTCTTCGTCAAGGAAGACATGCTTGAGCCCAACTGGTAGGGCTTTCATCTCAGGTGTCTTGGGTACTTCAATAGTTTCCAAAGCAGTGACATATTTCAACTCCTCAATGGTAGCTTAGGGGGTTTCTTCGGCTTGTTCAAGGTATTGCAGACATTGCTGAACTAGTTCGTCGGTTGAGAATTCAGCTTTTGGATTTGTTAAGATGTTTTCCAAATCATCAGACGGTTCTTGCTTTAACTGAGACATTTAATCAATTGCTTCGAGAAGAAAAACTTCTTCATGGATACTAGGACCTTTTAAGCTGTCAAAGACTCTGAATTGAAAAGCTTCCTTTCCCAGTCTTAAAGTAATTGTTCCAGCTTCAACATCGATTAGTGCTCTGGCTATAGCGAGGAAGGGTCTGCCAAATATTATTGGATACCTCAGATCTTCTTTTATATCCATAATAACAAAGTCACAAGGAACATACGAGTCTTTCCCTACTCTTACTGGGATATCTTAAATAATTCCCACAGGTGTAGTGATGGTAGAATCAACCAATTGAATTGTCATTGCTGTGGGTAGAAAATCAGTAAAACCCAATCTTTTACACATGGAAAATGGCATAATGGATATGCTGGCCCCCAAATTGGCTAATCCTTTCTTGCAAGAGGTATTTCTGATAGAACATTGGATGCCAAACGATACAGGGTCCTTCTTCTTCTTCGACATCTTATTAAGAATGATGTCAGAAGTAGCTTGAGCTAATTTGACAGTCTCATGTTCTTCAGTCATATATTTCTTTGATAGTAAAGTCTTTAGGTATTTGGACCAAGTTGGGATTTCAGAAAGAGCATCAAGGAATGGAATATCGACATATAGCTTCTTCATAGCTTCCTTGAATTTCTGGAATCTAGTGTCTAGTTTAGTTTCTCTCAATCTACCTGGGTAGGGTATCCTAGGCTTATACGGTGGGATTTCTGGTTCCTTGGTAACTTGCTCTTTTTCCTTTCCTTCCTAGCCTCTACAATTTTTTTAGTTTCTTGATTTGTGCTTGCAATTAGGTTGACTTTAGTTATATCTTTGTCTTCTTGAATACCATTGGTGACTTCAACAAGGACACGACCATACCTTGTGGTGACTGCGTTCAGTTGGTCCGATCTACGTTGATCGTGTCTCAGGTTTATTTCTAGCTGACCAGCAAAAGTAGCTACCGAGGGTTTCAGCTAGACTGTGATCTGTGCCAATTGAGTTTCCACATCCTTTTGTTGGGATTGCTGATTAGCAAGCATGGTCTGCTAAGATTGCAACATTTGCCTAATCATGGATAACTCATCTGTTGGTAGAGGCGGAGCATTCTTTTGTTGATATTGTGTAACTTGCTGCTGCCCTTGCGGTTGTTACTGCTGAGGTGCTAGTAATTGAGGTTGTTGTGGTTGTTGTAGTTGAGTTTGTTGCAATTGTGGATGCAACAGAGGGTAGTTAGTAGAAGAATTTCTTGGGTAGATAAGCCTTTGAGGCCCACCCCTATAATTTCCTTGATTTCGATTATAATTTCTTTGAAATCCAGGTGGTAATCTATTGGAAGACCCACCTTGCGTCTGATGCTATGGGTTGGCAGTTCCTGCAGGATTCCCATATTGAAAACTGGGATGGTTTCTCGGTTGATCTGGATTATAATATACTTGGCCTGGTATGGAGTGGATATAATTCACTTGCTCTGGTAGCTGGTACTTGGGATGTTCAATAATTGGTTCATATTGTAGTTGTGGTGGTTGTAGATCCATCATTACATTGTATAAGAGACCACATGATAATGTGGGGTGATCATATGCATGAAAAGCTTCATAAGTTTCAGTAGCTGCTTTAACTTATTGAACCTGGGAGTTCTTCTTTCTATCATATTCCCTAAACGATGTTTCAAGAACTTTTTGCTTATGGGCTATGGTTTTTAGAGCTTTGGCGATGGCTTTCAACTCTATAGATTCCTCATCTTTACAAACCTTTATAACTCCTCTGGTAGATGGCCTTCCCCAATTAGATTGGTTCTTGACTCTGAGTGTGACAATCTTCCAGGCATTTTCATAATTCTTTTGCATGAAATTCCCCCCAGATGAGGAATCCAAAAACTTCTTAATGTCATCACTTACTCCTCTATAGAACGTTTCTATGAGATGATGTTGTGAGATTTCGTGATGTGGACATTTCCTCAGTAATTCCTTAAACCTTTCCCAGGATTCTGCTAGAGATTCTCCAGGAAGTTGGGAGAATTGGTTGATCTATCCCATAATCTTGTAGGTCAGTGAGGGAGGAAAGAACTTTTCCAAAAATGTTTCTTCCAAGGGAGCCCAAGTGGTGATTGGATCTCCATCTAATGAGTTATACCAACTCAATGCCCTTCCAGACAGAGTAAAGTTGAAAAGTTAAAGCATGATTGCATCATTAGTAGCTCCGACTTGTGGTACCAATCGACAGAGTGTCTTGAATTGCTTCAGGTGATCCATGCAATCCTGTCCAGCTTTCCCAGAGAATGAGATGCCTTGCATAATTTGGATCCATTGCGTTTGGATCTCAAAGTTAGGAGCGTTGATGAGAGGTGGATGAATTGGGTGATTATCTTCAGAGTTCTTAGCGACATCGTAATCCAGAAGCTGCTTGTTCCTTTGCAAAAGTTGAGCAGCTGCTGTGGATGCTTCATTTTTGACTCAGATACGGGCCTGCTCTTCAGCACGAACTTCAACTTGAATTTGAGCATGTGTATCAGCGATGAGTTGTGCTCTCTGAGCTGCTATGGCTGCATTGACTCTTTCCAGCACCAAGGCAGCTTGTCATTGTTCTTCAACCATCTGTCTGGCTCGTTGGCGGTTGAGTCTAATGCGTCGGTGAAAGCTTCGTTCTAACTTAGTGTCATACTCTAGTTCAGGGGAGAATACGATGTTATGCGAAGGTTGCATACACATTTTCTACCCGAGTAGAAGAAAAATCATACTTTAGATGATGTGGAAAAATGATGAGATCAAAAAGATATATGAATTAATTATCAAGGAAAAGTGTAAAATCCTAATCAACTAGCAAGTTAACAAATGGAATTAAAATGTTCCGTTGTCCCCGGCAATGACACCAATTTTTGATGGAGCCTCCACTTGCGTGGAGTTGCGTGCACCACTAAAAATCCTAGAGATAATAAGTCTCTAAGTTTAGCCTTTCGTGTGCTATAATAAGATCTCCACCCACATATGCTAAGATACGTGGAAGTCTTATCGTAGTACAGTTAAGGGTCAAATCCATGAGACAACAGTCTTGTTAAGAGTTTAATAAGATGGAAAACATAATAATTCTACTACTTAAAAGTTGATATTTAGATCGAAGAGTTGATTTGATGATTAAACTAAAGTGCAAAGTAAAGTAAATGGAAGAAAAGTAAATTTAAGGTTGGAAACAATATTTTGGAAACCACTAGGGTGTGATCGATTTTCACCACCACTACACATGGATCAAAACATACATCATAAAAACATGGCTTGTAAAGAAGAGAGTCTAAACAATTAGTATCTTTGTAGACTTAGCTTCCTTTCAGATAACTAACTATGAGAAATGTGGAAGCGTTACAATGCCAGCATCCCCAAATGAATGGTCACTTACTTTGCATCACTCCCCTTGCAAAGTGTGTTCCTCGACCTATCAAAGTTACTTTCATATGTCAACCGATTCCATTTCATAACATGAAATTACAATGATGGAGGTGAGTTTACTCCACTCCTTGAGAAACACTCCTAGATACCGAACCAAACATATGGTGACTACATACATCTGGAACCAACAAGCAGTCGATATTTGAATCTAGAAGTATAAATATAGACAATTCACACTAATAGATAATAGATAACACAAGTTGGTGATAAAGCAACTAGCATTCATTAAACAATTGATGTTGAACTAAAAAGATAGTATTTTTCTATTGCAAACTCATGAATTACAATGTATGAAATGAAAACATGGGTAGTGGGGCTACTCCACGCACCCTAGTGTATGGGACTACTCGCTCATGGCAAGAACAAAGAATGAGGCAGGAAGAGAGAAAGAAAGCATCATCTCCACATAGGAGGGAAGAAGGTCGACCCCTTGGAGTAGAGAGCAACTATCTTCACACCATGTGGCTGCCTTGATGAAGAATCCTTCATTTACCACCGTCTTTGTCGATGAGAGAGGAAGTAGCTTGAGGATGGAATGTGGATCTTGGACCGACAGCCTTGGGGTGAAGGATGAACAACTCTGGAGTGATTGGGGCAGCCTCTGGACGTCCAACAATTTGATACCAAATGAGGACTCCTTTGGTCCTATTTATAGGCTTCCAAGGAATCCCAAATGGTCTTGGGACCGTTTGGGTTCATACGGTCTTGAGACCGTTTGGCTTCATGCGGTCTTTAGACCGTTTGGCTTTTATTCGGTCTTGGGACCGTTTGGCCTTCATACGGTCTTGGGATCGTTTGGGGCTTTTTGCAATTTTTTGGGTTTTTCTATAAGAAGAAAAAGGAGAAATGTCAGTCTATTGGTATATTTACAATAAAGTGGAAAGTTAAGGATTCTATCTAATTTATCTAAGAAAGAGTATGGGAAATTGAGAAAAACTAGTGAGATAACATCACAAAATGGGAGGTTATCACCGACGTACGGCCAAGAAAATGTCAAAACATTAAAATCCTCCGAATGGAAAAATAGAACATGAATCTAGGTCATCTTGAACCTTCAGACAATAGGAATACTGGGAAGACAAAAACTAGATTCACCATCAAGGGCCAAAATGGCCAAACTAAAGTGCAAAAATGAAAGCTACACCTTCCCCGAGATGAATGTAGTTGAAACCCTCACAAAAACACTATTAGAGTGGACATTAAAAGCTCCAACACCCCTATAGATCTTCTTCCCACAACACCAATGGTAAGAGCTAATGGAATGTCGTGATCCACTGGTGAAGGGGTGGGAGATCATCACAATCCATTGGCTCTCTACTTCACTTTTTTGATCATCACCCCTCCTTTAAAATCCTCTGAGTTGGTCACTACCACTTCTGCTTCACACAAGTGAGAGAAATGGGAAGGGTGCTTGATCCCCACTCTCATTTCCCCTATTTATAAAAAACGTTTGTAAAACTTGCAAAAGATCCCTAGATATTTAGTAGATTTTCCAAAAAATTCTAAAAAACACAAAAAATTAGAAAAATACAAATAAAATATGTTTTTTTTAAACCTAAAGGTTCTAAATATTGGATTATAAAGATGAAATGCCCATTTGATAAGAAAAGAAATTCCTTTATCTAGATATAATCATCAGGGTCCTAGACCATGACCTAAAATTTGGACCAATCATATCTTCATCTTCCAATATTTTTAGGAGTCCTGGATCATGACCTAAAACTGGACCAATCCCACTCCCATGTTCCTAAATCTTTTTAGGGTCCTAGATCATGACCTAAAGTTGAACTAACTTCAACATCATGCTCAAATCTTTTGACAGTCCCATATTAAGACCTTAAACTAAACCAAAATCACCATTACATTCAAATCTTTTGACGGCTTTGGACTATGATTGGGCCATCAACCTTTCTTTCACACAGATATCTTTTGACAATCTCATATCATGATTTAGCAATGAACCAAAATTTCAAAAACTTTTTATGATCTTTAACCGTGGCTCTATCTCCAAGAAGAGTATTAGAGAGGTAACGATAACCGTTCATTGGCACTCTAGGGGACATATGATGAATTAGTAGAGAAACACGTCCCAGAAACCACCTTTTACTGGATAATCACTGATGCCCAATCTCAACTATTTTTTGAATATTTAACAATACCCAGAGAGGACATACAATTGACTGAAACAATCACTATCCAGGAACACATCTTAAATTCTATAACTTGTCTGACACTCAACCACCAATCTCAATGATTAAAGCCCTATCATAGATAGAAAAACTCTCCATATTTTTCAAGAGTTCTAATCCTAACTCTGAATTGTTCCACTATAAAAAATGAAACAAAAACTAAAGATGCGTAGGTAAAGGGATGAAAAATATTTATCGAAGATCTTTTCACATTTAAGAAGAGACCACTATTTTCACGATCATTGACTCTTGATCTTAATTATGTTCAAAAAATAACCAACCTTATATGCCTTTTCACATCCACCTTTTCTTACTGAGGCATGCATTAGTGAGAGAATAATACAAGCACTAATTTCAGGGTTGGAAATGATGATGAGAGTCACTTTTGCATATGATAACCCTCTTATGGTTCATCAAAACTCTAGGGGAATAATTTATGCTCAATCTTGTTCTCTTTATGAATGGCTGTTTCATTATTGCATCCTTAGAATGAAAAGACATCGCATACATTTTCCACTCTCTACAAGGTTTGTCAAAACATCTTTGATGAGTCCAATCTTTTTGGTCTTTCGTGACCATACATAGGGGTCAGACTTGACTCAAGCCTATAATCCTCACTCTTATCTTGAACCTTGCATTGAGAGGGGCAAACTGTTGATGCCCCATTTTTCCTCATTCAACAAAAATTCATGATCAATGTTCATTCTCTGAATTATGATAGGTCTATACCACGTTCCCCACATTTACATATTTATCCTTTTTCCTCATTTTCCATATTTTTTTTTCAAATTTGATACACCAATTTCACCAACTTTTACCCAGTTCAATGCCTCATGTAAAAAAACCTTCTTTTCCAAAAAAGTACAATTTGCTCTTCGATTCTTCTTTTTACAAGATATTTTTCATAAATTCCCAATTGAATTATCTTTAATAAAAAATCTTTTTTTCCCATGCATATTTAGTTGCTTTTTTCATGATAAATTTGAGGGATAGTCTGTAATTATCTCTCTCTCTCTCTCTCTCTCTACAATTTTCTTCAATTCTCTCCCAAATAATATGCAATAACTAGAAAATTGAGAAACAAATTTTTATCCAATTGGGACACCCGATAGATTTGGCCATCCACCTCATGTCATATGTGGCACATTAGGGTGATTTGTTGCTACTCCTAGAAGGTTATTTCTAGAATGCGTATCCACCTATAAATACCCCCTCCCATATCCACTGTATTCTGGGCCCATTTTCGAGCTTCTTGAATCTCGAGGATCAAACTAACTCTCTCTTTAATTTCCACATTTCTTATGATTAGAGGATCCTTCCTCTGACACCACCTATCCTATTATCATTGGTAGGCTATTAAAACAACAATCTAAACTATCATTCTGCATTAACTTCTCTATTATTGTGCTTTATTCTTCTTCTTCAGTTGCTTAGATATGTATGAAATAGTATCTTATTCTTATCACACACCTACTAATTATTCTCTAATCCTATACATCTATTGTTTACCATACTAAGGCTCCTATTGGTTTGGTGTAAGTCATGAGTTTTGAGGAACTCATTTTTTGAGAACTCTAGTTCAGTTTTTGGAACTTAAGTTTCCTTCACTTCTATGTGATTGATTTGTTGTAAGTGTGAACATGGAAATCACTGAAAATAATATTTTTTTAATGTGCCATATAAATAAGTAAGGATGGAAAAGACATAAAAAAGAATCACATCTGTAAAAAATCATAACATTCATAAATCATAATAACCTCAACAAATGGTTAGTGCAGATGTTGTTCTTTTAAAGAATATTTTATTATGGTACAATTATAATATTAATAAAAATATTATGATTAAAATCATTATCATGATATTTTTATTTAATTTTGTGTATACAAAGTATTGTAATAATGTCCGCATTTCATGTGTTTGTAAATATAAGTTTTGATCCATCATTGTGTAACACAATGTTGGATATTAATTTTTACATTATTTTTGTAAGAAAGTTTTATTATATTATTCGTGAATGGTTATAGTTAATTATCAATTTTCACATCATATTGTTTAAACATGAATAATTAAAATACGTTAGGGAAAATTACATTGTTTCACATGGTGTCGTTTGTTTCTTTTCATGATGTTTGCATTTTTTATTTTCAAAATTGCACTTATAATGGTGATTATAGTGTGAAATATTTTACATAGTGTGATTTTAGTGTATGATATTTTGTCATATTATTTTATAGTTTTAACAATGAACTATATCTACACCACAAATATTTCTAGTGATAAATATTTTACACGTGTCACTTATAAGAAATAATGAATATAATTATATAAATAATGTTGTTAGTTGTCCCGAAACTCATTTTCCACTCTTTTTAAAAAGAGAACTCAGGAACTATGTTTTGTATGTAAGTTTGTAATTCATCGGAAGTCACAAAGCTCAAATTGCAAGACTTATTTTAAATCAATCATGAAAAATTGATTAAGGAACTCCAATTAAAAAAATTTCCAGACCAGTTAGGACAAACCAATCCGATTGGTTTACATAAGATAAATTGTTCCTTCATTCTAAAGTGGTATCGAGGTGTTCTATAAAACATTAGTTCATGGAACATACAACAAAAACAAAGAAAACTACTAAGAGTAAATGAAAAAGTGTATTATTTGAGCTACTTTTTATGCTGCAAATATGATATTATTATTATTCCTGGTACAATCATGGATTTTGTTTTGTAGGTTACTTCAGCTTGTGTTTGGTTTGGTGACAAAATAGGGCATAGAGGAAAGGGAATGGGAGGGGATGAGAAGGCGAAAGGGATAGGAAAAATGTTAAAAAAGTTTTTATGATTATGTTTATGTGAGAAAAGGTATAGGAAGAAAAAAATTCAACTGTTTGTTATATGGTTATTGATAGATGGAGTGGGATTTAATTATGTAAGAACTCACATAAATAAATATAGTTTCAATTTGACAGAATTGGATAAAATAAATGCTAAATTGTTTTGACATAATAATGACAACAAAGAATTTAATATAATAAGATGTAACTTCTTACTTGGTCATAAGATGCTACTTTTGGGATGAGAACTAAAATGACAAAAAGGTTTTGTTGTAGTGAAATAGATTATTGACTTAGAATTGTTCACTTGAAAAAAAAATAGTTTTCTTGTATTAACATTTTTGTTAGAAGTTTATGCAAACAAAATTTACTTAGAAGAGAGATACATTCTTATAAAAAATTATATGCATGATATCTAGACGAAATAAACTTCTTTGAAAACAAATTTTTTCTTATAGATATTCTTTACTTAGAGGAAATTGAGTTTCTCATAGAAAGCTATGTATTAAAAATTATGTAGCTCTTTTTTAGTAAGAATAATTTATTAGGAAAATGAAAATGAATCACTAGAATGAGTTTGTTTGAGGGAAATTCTTTATATGGAAGGAACATATTCATGAACCAGATTAGAATTCTTAGAAATACATTTTGTTTGAAACAAAATGCATTTTTGTTTGAAACAAAATGCATTTTTGTCGAGAACTTCCTTAAATAGAAAAAATATTTATAGTTGAAAAATTTTAGCTTAACAAACGAAAATAATTGTTAGTGAGAAAATCTTAATTAGAGAAAAGTAAAAGAAAAAGTAGTTATTAGTGATAAATAAATTCTTACTAAAGTAAATTTCATGGTAGATGAAAACATGAAGAGAAATATGTTCATTTGCACAAAAGCAATTGCACATGTGCCTAAGTAATTCATAAATATTTAAGTTTCACCGAAGAAAACTTTTTCCCGTCATTCTTCATACTTTTTTATGGGGAATTAAAAAAACCAAAATTATCCATGGATTTAGCATTTAAAATTATTCTTTATGTTGTCATTTTTGAGTTTTTAGTGACAAAATATATCATTTATTTAATGAAAGAATCATAGGAAAGACACAATAAATAACAATTATTTCCTTTTATCTATATCATTCTTAAGAAAGTTTGGCATAATTTACTAAATTAGAGGATTAGAATTCTTAACTAGATTACGAGGTGAACATATAGAATTAATATTCTCACAAGACTAATTTAGGTAAAATTTTATTGAATCATGAATCTATGGTGGTAATAAATGTGTTTAATCAAATTTGCAATTTTTATTTGTCATTCTGAATTCTCAGATAGCAAACATAGTAATACTTGTATAAGAGGTAATCTTATACAATAAGTTTGTGTATTTCATATAGAGATCACACTTTCTATAAGTTGCATTTTATAAAAAATAAATTATAATTCTTCATATTTTGTTTATTATTTTCCACTACCATTTATATTCTTAGTTTAAAATCTTATATGTATTTTCTTTAGATATCATTTGTTACTAATAATGGCATTAGATTTATAACTAATAAAGATGCAATTAACTTGTTATGGCGATCAATTCTTGATTGTGTTTGATTCAATTATATAAGATGAAAAGAAGAATATATAGATATTAAGTATATATATCACTAAAGTACCACAACAAACTATCACTATTCTAACTTCTCCAAAATGCAAAACAAATCCAAACCAACCAAAACTATAAGATAGTTAGACTTTTTTGCTAATATAAGGAATCCTTTTTAAATAAATCCACTACATAATAATTATAATAAACATAACCTTTGAGTCACTATTAACTCAAATTATTAAGAATTCTCTCAAATTATGCGTGAATACTATTTAATATCTAATGCCTTTTTAGAAAAAGTCATTCATGTGACATGGATGTGGTTTGTGTGTAACATATAGATAATGGGTTTTCAAAAATAGTTATAATAAGTAGACACTAATATATGTATGTAAAGGAAATCCACAAAAATTTCTATAAAATTTTAAACATTGAGGATATGAAGAATATAAATATCATAAGTTTTATATAGAAAATTAATGAAAAAAATATGGGTTGTAAAGTATCTAATAAACATAGTTGATATCAGTATAAAAAGATGAAGACAAATTATCTAGAAAACAAGAAAGCAAAGTGTAATGATTAAAAATTGGATGAAGAAACACAATACATTTGCTTCATATGGAATGCTATTATAATTCTTAGGTCTCTACAGATTTTGAGTTAAATTTTTGTATTGACAATAACATATATTATGTGTACTTTCATACGACTATTTTTTCCAACAAGTTGGGTCTGAGACATTACATAAAACACTATGATAAGCAAGTGTTTTAGTTTACTTATGCCAGTGGGTTGTTAAGAAAACATGAAGACTTTAATTATTATCATGAAATCATGTGGAATAGTACATTTATAGATGCATTATAAAAGAAATATTATGTATCTAACTATTGATACCGTTTATATAGATTTATATGCATAAAGATAGAAAACAAATTGTCACTCATAATAAAACAAACTCTTTTTGCACACTTACAATAAAAGCCTAAATTTGATGTTAACTTTTTAGCTCAGATTATTGATGGAGGATGATTTACCTTCAAATGAAAATGGGATTTCAAAAATTGCAAGAACGTATGTTCTCTTCACAATTATTTTAGCAGTTGTAAGAAATTACTATAAAATAGAAAGTCTATCTTAATGCAACTTAGTTTTTCCTTGACACAAGGAACACTTTGGTGAATAATAAATGCAAATCTAGCTCAATGCAACGTTTACTTCCTACTTATGACATGAAGAACATTAATAATCTTACTTATTTTGATGATGCGGAAACCCACCCATGCAAGGCCACTATTAGACCCGACCCAATCAAGGGTAAACCCTGGAATCGATTGCGTACTTTGGGGGCACCATGGCATACTCAATGATGTGGGGCCTTGTTCACCCCGAGGGAAACCTCTAGAGTCGAAACCAGGTCCCTTCATTTTGGATTTTCGAGCCACACCTCTGGCTACCCCCTCACCCCCAAAAATAATCGATATACTTAAAAAAAACAAGGTCTTAAAAGTTTGGTCATAGAGCCACATAGAGTTAAATATAAAATACCCTTATCATTTAATTTTGTAAACAACTTCTTGTTGAAATATTGCTTTACGAAAGCATATATCTAGAAAATAGAGGTTATAGATGAAGGTTATAATAGGGTGAAATCCACGAGACAATGGTCTTGTTAAGAGTTTAACAAGATGGAAAACGTAATAATTCTACTACTTAAAAGTTGATATTTAGATCGAAGAGTTGATTTGATGATTAAACTAAAGTGCAAAGTAAAGTAAACGGCCGAATAGTAAATTTAAGGTTGGAAACAATATTTTGGAAACCATTAGGGTGTGATCGAGTTTCACCACCACTACACATGGATCAAAACATACATCATAAAAACATGGCTTGTAAAGAAGAGAGTTTAAATAATTAGTATCTTTATAGACTTGGCTTCCTTTTGGATAACTAACTATCAAAAACGTGGAAGCGTTACAATGCCAGCATCCCCAAAAGAATGGTCACTTACTTTGCATCACTCCCCTTGCAAAGTGTGTTCCTCGACCTATCAAAGTTACTTTCATATGTCAACTGATTCCATTTCATAGCATGAAATTACAATGATGGAGGTGAGTTTACTCCACTCCTTGAGAAACGCTCCTAGATACCGAACCAAACGTATGGTGACTACATACATCTGGAACCAACAAGCAGTCGATATTTGAATCTAGAAGTACAAATATAGACAATTCGCACTAATAGATAATAGATAACACAAGTTGGTGATAAAGCAACTAGCATTCATTAAACATTTGATGTTGAACAGAAAAGATAGCATTTTTCTATTGCAAACTCATGAATTACAATGTATGAAATGAAAACATGGGTAGCGGGGCTACTCCCCGCACCCTAGTGTATGGGACTAATCGCTCATGGAAAGAACAAAGAAGGAGGCGGGAAGAGAGAAAGAAAGCATCATCTCCACGTAGGAGGGAAGAGGGTCGACCCCTTGGAGTAGAGAGCAACTATCTTCACACCACGTGGCTGCCTCGATGAAGAATCCTTCATTTCCCACCTTCTATGTTGATGAGAGAGGAATTAGCTTGAGGATGGAATGTGGATCTTGGACTGACAGCCTTGGGGCGAAGGATGAACATCTCTGGAGTGATTGGGGTAGCCTCTGGACATCCAACAGTTCGATACCAAATGAGGACTCCTTTGGTCCTATTTATAGGCTTCCAAGGAATCCCAAACGTTCTTGGGACCGTTTGGGCTCATTCGGTCTTGGGACCGTTTGGGTTCATACGGTCTTGAGACCGTTTGGCTTCATGCAGTCTTGAGACCATTTGGCTTTTATTCGGTCTTGAGACCATTTGGCCTTCATACGGTCTTGGGACCGTTTGGGGCTTTTTACAATTTTTTGGGTTTTTCTATAAGAAGAAAAAGGAGAAATGTCAGTCTATTGGTATATTTACAATAAAGTGGAAAGTTAAGGATTCTATCTAATTTATCTAAGATAGAGTATGGGAAATTGAGAGAAACTAGTGATATAACATCACAAAATGGGAGGTTATCTCCGACGTACGACCAAGAAAATGTCAAAACATTGAAATCCTCCGAATGGAAAAATAGAACATGAATCTAGGTCATCTTGAACCTTCAGACAATAGGAACACTGGGAAGAAAAAAACTAGATTCACCATCAAGGGCCAAAATGGCCAAACTAAAGTGCGAAAATGAAAGCTATACCTTCCCCGAGATGAATGTAGTTGAAACCCTCACAAAAACACTATCAGAGTGGACATTAAAAGCTCCACCACCCCTATAGATCTTCTACCCACAACACCAATGGTAAGAGCTAGTGGAATGTCATGATCCACTGGTGAAGGGGTGGGAGATCATCACAATCCATTGGCTCTCTACTTCTCTTTTTTGATCGTCACCCCTCCTTTAAAATCCTATGAGCTGGTCGCTACCACTTCTACTTCACACAAGTGAGAGAAATGGGAAGGGTGCTTGATCCCTACTCTCATTTCCCGTATTTATAAAAAAACTTTTGTAAAACTTGCAAAAGATCCCTAGATATTTAGTAGATTTTCCAAAAAATTCTAAAAAACACAAAAAATTAGAAAAATACAAATAAAATATGTTTTTTAAAACCTAAATGTTCTAAATATTGGATTATAAAGATGAAATGCCCATTTGATAAGAAAAGAAATTCCTTTATCTAGCTATAATCATCAGGGTCCTAGACCATGACCTAAAATTTGGACCAATCATATCTTCATCTTCCAATATTTTTAGGGGTCCTGGATCATGACCTAAAACTAGACCAATCCCACTCCCATGTTCCTAAATCTTTTTAGGGTCCTAGATCATGACCTAAAGTTGAACTAACTTCGACATCATGCTCAAATCTTTTGACAGTCCCATATCAAGACCTTAAACTAAACCAAAATCACCATTACATTCAAATCTTTTGACACCTTCGGACTACGATTGGCCCATCAACCTTTCTTTCACAAACATATCTTTTGACAATCTCATATCATGATTTAGAAATGAACCAAAATTTCAAAAACTTTTTATGATCTTTAACTGTGGCTATATCTCCAAGAAGAGTATTAGAGAGGCAAGGATAACCGTTCATTGGCACTCTAGGGGACATATGATGAATTAGTGGAGAAACACGTCCCAGAAACCACCTTTTACTGGATAATCGCTGATGCCCAATCTCAACTATTTTTTGAAGATTTAACAATACCCAGAGAGGACATACAATTGACTAAAACAATCACTATGCAGGAACACATCTTAAATTCTAGAACTTGTCTGACGCTCAACCACCAATCTCAATGATTACAGCCCTATCATAGATAGAAAAACTCTCCATATTTTTCAAGAGTTCTAATCCTAACTCTGAATTGTCCCACTATAAAAAATGAAACGAAAACTAAAGATGCGTAGGTAAAGGGATGACAAATCTTTATCGAAGATCTTTTCACATTTAAGAAGAGACCACTATTTTCACGATCATTGACTCTTGATCTTAATTATGTTCGTAAAATAACCAACCTTATATGCCTTTTCACATCCACCTTTTCTTACTGAGGCATGCATTAGTGAGAGAATAATACAAACACTAATTTTGGGGTTGGAAATGATGTTGAGAGTCACTTTTGCATATGATAACCCTCTTATGGTTAATCAAAATCTAGGGGAATAATTTATGCTCAATCTTGTTCTCTTTATGAATGGCTATT
This sequence comes from Alisma plantago-aquatica, assembly GCA_963693085.1. Lineage (NCBI taxonomy): Eukaryota > Viridiplantae > Streptophyta > Magnoliopsida > Alismatales > Alismataceae > Alisma > Alisma plantago-aquatica. Next base: position 88,289,393 of record OY856410.1, on the reverse strand, counting down.
TCATTATTGCATCCTTAGAATGAAAAGACATCGCATACATTTTCCACTCTCTACAAGGTTTGTCAAAACATTTTTGATGAGTCCAATCTTTTTGGTCTTTTGTGACCATACATAGGGGTCAGACTTGACTCAAGCCTATAATCGTCACTCTTATCTTGAACCTTGCATTGAGAGGGGCAAACTGTTGATGCCCCATTTTTCCTCATTCAACAAAATTTCATGATCAATGTTCATTCTCTTAATTATGATAGGTCCATACCACGTTCCCCACAGTTACATATTTATCCTTTTTCCTCATCTTTCCATATTTTTTTTGCAAATTTGATACACCAATTTCACCAACTTTTACCCAGTTCAATGCCTCATGTAAAAAAAACCTTCTTTTCCAAAAAAAGTACAATTTTCTCTTCAATTCTTCTTTTTACAAGATATTTTTTCATAAATTCCCAATTGAATTATCTTTAATAAAAAATCTTTTTTTCCCATGCATATTTAGTTGCTTTTTTCATGATAAATTTGAGGGATAGTCTGTAATTATCTCTCTCTCTCTCTCTGTATACAATTTTCTTCAATTCTCTCCCAACTAATCTGCAATAACTAGAAAATTGAGAAACACATTTTTATCCAATTGGGACACCCGATAGATTTGGCCATCCACCTCATGTCATATGTGGCACATTAGGGTGATTTGTTGCTACTCCTAGAAGGTTCTTTCTAGAATGCGTATCCACCTATGAATACCCCCTCCCATATCCACTATATTCTGGGCCCATTTTTGAGCTTCTTGAATCTAGAGGATCAAACTAAATCTCTCTTTAATTTCCACATTTCTTATGATTAGAGGATCCTTCCTCTGACACCACCTATCCTATTATCATTGGTAGGCTATTAAAACAACAATCTAAACTATCATTCTGCATTAACTTCTCTATTATTGTGCTTTATTATTCTTCTTCAGTTGCTTAGATTTGTCTGAAATAGTATCTTATTCTTATCACACACCTACTATTTATTCTCTAATCCTATACATCTATTGTTTACCATACTAAGGCTCCTATTGGTTTGGTGTAAGTCATGAGTTTTGAGGAACTCATTTTTTGAGAACTCTAGTTCAGTTTTTGGAACTTAAGTTTCCTTCACTTCTATGTGATTGATTTGTTGTAAGTGTGAACATGGAAATCACTGAAAATAATATTTTTTTAATGTGTCATATAAATAAGTAAGGATGGAAAAGATATAAAAAATAATCACATCTGTAAAAAATCATAATATTCATAAATCATAATAACCTCAATAAATGGTTAGTGCAGATGTTGTTCTTTTAAAGAATATTTTATTATGGTACAATTATAATATTAATAAAAATATTATGATTAAAATCACATCATGATATTTTTATTTAATTTTGTGTATACAAAGTATTGTAATAATGTCCGCATTTCATGTGTTTGTAAATACAAGTTTTGATTCATCATTGTGTAACACAATGTTGGATATTAATTTTTACATTATTTTTGTAGGAAATTTTTATTATATTATTCGTGAATGGTTATAGTTCATTATCAATTTTCACATCATATTGTTTAAACATGAATAATTAAAATACGTTAGAAAAAATTACATTATTTCACATGGTGTCGATTGTTTCTTTTTATGATGTTTGCATTTTTTATTTTCAAAATTGCACTTATAATGGTGATTATAGTGTGAAATATTTTACATAGTGTGATTTTAGTGTATGATATTTTGTCATATTATGTTATAGTTTTAACAATAAACTATATCTACACCACTAATATTTCTAGTGATAAATATTTTACACATGTCACTTATAAGAAATAATGAATATAATTGTATAAATAATGTTGTTAGTTGTCCCGAAACTCATTTTCTGCTCTTTTTAAAAGAGAACTCATGAACTATGTTTTGTATGTAAGTTTGTAATTCATCGGAAGGCACAGAACTCAAGTTTCAAGACTTATTTTAAATCAATCATGAAAATTTGATTAAGGAACTCCAATTAAAAAAATTTCTGGACCAGTTAGGACAAACCAATCCGATTGGTTTACGTTAGTATTTTCAGACCAGTTAGGACAAACTTATTTTAATTACCAAAATGGCACGATTCAGAACTTAATTCTCAAAATGGCATGCTTCTGAGACAATACGTCTCTAAAATGGACACATTGTTTCTGGTGGGGCCAATACGTCCCCTCGGGAGACACATTACTACTTTAAAAAGCAATGCGTCCCCAATGGGGACGTATTGTGATTGCTTTTTTATTTTTATTTTTATTTTTTAATTATGATACCATGTATATTTTATATACATATATATGTTAAATTGCTAAATGAAAATGATCTACATTAACTTATGTACAATGAGCCATATATTTAAAATAATATATGAAGATAATAAAATAATAACAGAATATTATATTTATTAAAACATAATATTTATAAATGTAGATAAAATACTAAAATTATATAATAAAGTTTAAAATTATAGAAATAAAGAAAATATATACATGTATTTATTTGTAAACTTAGAAAAAAAAGAAAACTAATATAGCAATAAAAATAAGAAAATACTAAAACAAAAACTAATATGATAGTATATAAGACACACTGGTGCACATAAAATACACACACACATATACATACATATATATATATATGTATATATATATATATATATATATATATATATATATATATATATATATACATACATACATACATACATACATAATATCAAACAAATAAAAATATATTATCAACTATATAAAAGAAATATACATCATCAATAATAATAGATAATCAAAATAAAATATATGATACATATGATCATAAATGCAACACATAAAAAATTGTAATATATTATGAAGCAAACTTTTTTATTATGTTTAAAAATAATATATTAACATAAATCATAATAACATAATAATATTTGTAACTGTTCATCCAGTTCAAAAACAAATATAATATGATAAAATCAAATTTATAATGATTTTTTATTTAATTTAAAATTGTATGTATCATATATTTTAATTTGAATATTCATTGTTGTTGTTTTAGTGTATTTTACTTTGCATAATTGACATGTTTATATTTTTTGATATTATATTTCATGGATTTGATATATATATATATATATATGTATATATACATATTATATATATTTATATATATATTGTGCATATCAACGTGTGCTATATGTTGCTATATTCGTTTTTTTTTCTTTTTTCTAAGTTTACAAATAAATATATACATGTATATGTATATATTTGTTTTATTTCTATAGTTTTAAACATTACTATATAATTTTAATATTGTATCCATTAATTTTAAATACTTCTATCTACATTTATAAATATTATATATTAATGAAATATAATATTATGTTATTATTTTATTATATTTAGGTATTATTTAAAATATATGGTTAATTGTATATAAGTTAATTTAGATTATATTCATTTAGTAATTTAACATATATATGTATTTATATAACGTACATGGTATCATAATAAAAAAGTAAAAAAAAAACAAATAAAAAAATAATACGTCCTCTTTGGGGATGAATTGCTCTGCTGGAGGCAATGCGTCTTCACTAAGGATATATTACTTTTTTAAGGTAGAAATACGTCTCCCGAGGGGACGTATTGGTCCCACTAGGAGCAATGCGTCTTCTTTGGGGACATATTGACTCATTAACGTGCCATTTTGGAAATTAAGTTCGGAATTGTACTATTTTGGTAATTAAAATACCCAAACATGTCATTTTGGTTTTTTGGTCACAGATTAATGCAGAAGACAGACAGGCGTGAGGAGATGAACAAGAGGACTAAAAAAGGAAAAAAAGTTAGACGAAAGATGAAGAGCAAATTGAAGAGAGTAGAAAAAAAAAAGACGAGAGGAAAACATGTGGAGAACGGAAACCAATTTGCCCCATTCAGTCAACTTCTCATATATACAACAGCCCTATTTATATCTTTGCAATTGTGGCGACACCAAATTCACGAACACACCAGTATGCGGTACCCAATTATATCCACACCCAACCTCTACAATCCCATATATTCACCAGTCTGTTTCCTTCTTCTGCTAACATTGGCGGCTAAGCGATGCGACGAACTGTCTTGTCAAAACTCAGAGGCGAGAGGATCAAGCTTTAGTAAAAACCAAGTTCATATAATGGGCACCTTAAGGATAAATGATTCCAGATTGCAATCATGGAGAAGCAGCTTCAGCTTCTTAGGTGTAAGCCACAGAAAGAAGCAAGAGAACAATTAGGGGTCAAAGCAGGAGAGAGGTACATCATTGAAGTGTCATTAGCCATTGTTGCACCAATAAACACATATACCACCAGACGTACGACTTGAGAGGTAAAATAGTGTTGAATTTAGATATTCAAATATGGGTCTGATGATTGTATCGCACACTTATTTTGTAGTTTTGTTAGGTTATTGTAAGAGTAGTCATTTCACAAAAAACTTGATCAACTTACATGAGGATAATGTTAAATTTAACATTTAAAATGGGCGGATTGAATATATGTAGTGAAAATAAATATAGGAGGCCATATTCAAATTGATTCTATAAGTTATCTCTTTGTCTCTTTTATTTTTAAATTATTGCTCAAATTTAAAATTTATCATACTGGCAAGGTCTATCAACCAATATTATATGATTTTTTATAAAGTAAGATTTTTTTTGTCAGCATCTATAAAGTAAGGTTGGTTGAGTTAAGACATTATATGTCTGTTGAGTCGGGCCCCATTTTGATAAATCGTTTTTTTCTACTAATTGACTACCATGATAATGACTTATATTTTGAGTCTGCTCAAATATCCCTTTCCTCATTATATATGTTTGTTAAAATTGAGAGTGAGACGCATGGTAAGTGAACTTTTAGACTAAATGATTGGGTTTCATATTCCCTCTTCGGTGACTATGTTTTACCCAAAATTATTAACACGAATTCAATTTTTACACAAGCAGGAGAAAGTTAGATTTTTTAGTGACCACGCGCGTAAGAAATTTTATTAATAACGACCAACACCCTAGGACGGTCTTTTTGCTACCATCAATTTCCTTCATATTATAACTTTATTACATCTTATTTACACTTATGATTGATATGTGCTTGATCACAACGTATACATGTCACAATAAGATGGATTTTATGTAAGATGTTCTGCTTGTTCCTTGTAGTATTTGAAGCAAAAGCTCAAAAAATCATATATTGGTATAAAAAAATCCTTGTTTTCTATTTGCTTCCTTTGTAGAGGTTAAATCAAAACATATTTTTATTATAATAATCATCATTCATTTATGAAGATAAATTGTTCCTTCATTCTAAAGTGGTATCGAGGTGTTCTATAAAACATTAGTTCATGGAACATACAACAAAAACAAAGAAAACTACTAAGAGTAAATGAAAAAGTGTATTATTTGAGCTACTTTTTATGCTGCAAATATGATATTATTATTCCTGGTACAATCATGGATTTTGTTTTGTAGGTTACTTCAGCTTGTGTTTGGTTTGGTGACAAAATAGGGCATAGCGGAAAGGGAATTGGAGGGGACGAGAAGGCGTAAGGGATAGGAAAAATGTTAAAAAAGTTTTTATGATTATGTTTATGTGAGAAAAGGTATAGGAAGGAAAAAATTCAACTGTTTGTTATATGGTTATTGATAGATGGAGTGGGATTTAATTATGTAAGAACTCACATAAATAAATATAATTTCAATTTGATAGAATTGGATAAAATAAATGCTAAATTGTTTTGACATAATAATGACAACAAAGAATTTAATATAATAAGATGTAACTTCTTACTTGGTCATAAGATGCTACTTTTGGGATGAGAACTAAAATGACAAAAAGGTTTTGTTGCAGTGAAATAGATTATTGACTTAGAATTGTTCACTTGAAAAAAAAATAGTTTTCTTATATTAACATTTTTGTTAGAAGTTTATGCAAACAAAATTTACTTAGAAGAGAGATACATTATTATAAAAGATTATATGCATGCTATCTAGACGAAACAAACTTCTTTGAAAACAAATTTTTTCTTATAAATATTCTTTACTTAGAGGAAATTGAGTTTCTCATAGAAAGCTATGTATTAAAAATTATGTAGCTCGTTTTTAGTAAGAATATTTTTTTAGGAAAATGAATCACTAGAATGAGTTTTTTGAGGGAAATTCTTTATATGGAAGGAACATATTCATGAACCAGATTAGAATTCTTAGCAATACATTTTGTTTGAAACAAAATGCATTTTTGTCGAGAACTTCGTTAAATAGAAAAAATATTTATAGTTGAAAAAGTTTAGCTTAACAAACGAAAATAATTGTTAGTGAGAAAAATCTTAATTAGAGAAAATAAAAGAAAAAGTAGTTATTAGTGATAAATAAATTCTTACTAAAGTAAATTTCATGGTAGATGAAAACATGAAGAGAAATATGTTCATTTGCACAAAAGCAATTGCACATGCGCCTAAGTAATTCATAAATATTTAAGTTTCACCGAAGAAAACTTTTTCCCGTCATTCTTCATACTTTTTTATGGGGAATTAAATAAACTAAAATTATCCATGGATTTAGCATTTAAAATTATTCTTTATGTTGTCATTTTTGAGTTTTTAGTGACAAAATATATCATTTATTTAATGAAAGAATCATAGGAAAGACACAATAAATAACAATTATTTCCTTTTATCTATATCATTCTTAAGAAAGTTTGGCATAATTTACTAAATTAGAGGATTATAATTCTTAACTAGATTATGAGGTGAACATATAGAATTAATATTCTCACAAGACTAATTTAGGTAAACTTTTATTGAATCATGAATCTATGGTGGTAATAAATGTGTTTAATCAAATTTGCAGTTTTTATTTTTCATTCTGAATTCTCAGATAGCAAACATAGTAATACTTGTATAAGAGGTAATCTTGTACAATAAGTTTGTGTATTTCATATAGAGATCACACTTTCTATAAGTTGCATTTTATACAAAATAAATTACAATTCTTCATATTTTGTTTATTATTTTCTACTACCATTTATATTCTTAGTTTAAAATATTATATGTATTTTCTTTAGATATCATTTATTACTAATAATGGCATTAGATTTATAACTAATAAAGATACAATTAACTTGTTATGGCGATCAATTCTTGATTGTGTTTGATTCAATTATATAAGATGAAAAGAAGAAAATATAGATATTAAGTATATATATCACTAAAGTACCACAACAAACTATCACTATTCTAACATCTCCAAAATGCAAAACAAATCCAAACCAACCAAGACTATAAGATAGTTAGACTTTTTTGCTAATATAAGGAATCCTTTTTAAATAAATCCACTACATAATAATTATAATAAACATAACATTTGAGTCACTATTAACTCAAATTATTAAGAATTCTCTCAAATTATGCGTGAATACTATTTAATATCTAATGCCTTTTTAGAAAAAGTCATTCATGTGACATGGATGTGGTTTGTGTGTAACATATAGATAATGGTTTTTCAAAAATAGTTATAATAAGTAGACACTAATATATGTATGTAAAGGAAATCCACAAAGATTTCTATAAAATTTTAAACATTGAGGATATGAAGAATATAAATATCATAAGTTTTATATAGAAAATTAATGAAAAAAATATGGGTTGTAAAGTATCTAATAAACATAGTTGATATCAGTATAAAAAGATGAAGACAAATTATCTAGAAAACAAGAAAGCAAAGTGTAATGATTAAAAATTGGATGAAGAAACACAATACATTTGCTTCATATGGAATTCTATTATAATTATTTGGTCTCTATAGATTTTGAGTTAAATTTTTGTATTAAAAATAACATATATTATGTGTACTTTCATACGACTATTTTTTCCCACAAGTTGGGTTTGAGACATTACATAAAATACTATGATAAGCAAGTGTTTTAGTTTACTTATGCCATTGTGTTGTTAGGAAAACATGAAGACTTTAATTATTATCATGAAATCATGGGGAATAGTACATTTATAGATGCATTATAAAAGAAATATTATGTATCTAACTATTGATACCATTTATATAGATTTATATGCTTAAAGATAGAAAACAAATTGTCACCCATAATAAAACAAAACTCTTTTTTTGCACACTTACAATAAAAGCCTAAATTTGATGTTAACTTTTTAGCTCAGATTATTGCGGAGGATGATTTACCTTCAAATGAAAATGGGATTTCAAAAATTGCAAGAACGTATGTTCTCTTCACAATTATATTAGCAGTTGTAAGAAATTACTATAAAATAGAAAGTCTATCTTAATGCAACTTAGTTTTTCCTTGATACAAGGAACACTTTGGTGAATAATAAATGCAAATCTATCTCAATGTGACGTTTACGTCCTACTTATGACATGAAGAACATTAATAATCTTACTTATTTTGATGATGCGGAAACCCACCCATGCAAGGCCACTATTAGACCCGACCCAATCAAGGGTAAACCCTAGAATCGATTGCGTACTTTGGGGGCACCATGGCATACTGAATGATGTGGGGCCTTGTTCACCCCGAGGGAAACCTCTAGAGTCGAAACCAGGTCCCTTCATTTTGGATTGTTGAGCCGCACCGCTGGCTACCCCCTCGCCCCCCAAAAATAATCGATATACTTTAAAAAAAATATAAGGTCTTAAAAGTTTGGTCATAGAACCACATAGAGTTAAATATAAAATACCATCATCATTTAATTTTGTAAACAACTTCTTGTTGAAATATTTCTTGACGAAAACATATATCTAGAAAATAGAGGTTATAGATGAAGGTTATAATAGGGTTCAATTTTTGTATCCCCAACATGTAATATGCAATTTCTAAGACTGACATGTTGAGAGACTCGATATCGTCTAGTTAATATATTCTCACTGTTGAGATGAATCAACTTGTACACAATGCATGTAAACATTCTAATAAAGGTTTATTTATATATTTAAGAAAACAATGGACTACAATAAAATTTCAATGTGTTTGGAAACTCTATCTTTGTTGACATCTATTATCTACTTTAGGATACTTAAAATAATGAAAAAAATTGAATAATTAAACCTGGTGTGACTAGATAAAGAAAAATATGAATGAATAAATTGTTGAGTAGTGTGTACAATGCCTATCACAATGTGTGTGTGCATAAAGTCTCCAAGGCATAAGTGATGTTCATGTTGATATGCATAATATGTTCCTAACTAAAGAGAGGTGCATGTGTCTTATTATTGATAGTTATTATGTTTGAGGGTACTCCACAACAAATTATTATGTAATACATCTATCATGATAAAATTTATACGATTTATGGAATCCAGAAGATGAAAGAAGGTTAGAAAAAAGGGGTCATATAAATGCAAGTACCTAAACAAACACATACCTATAGAAAAGAAGAGAAAGAAAGTAATATTATATGGGAAGAAAATAGTGATGAGTAGGAATGTAAGAACCATTATTAGAAACACAATAACTAAAGACATGAAAATAAAATGAGACTAAGAGGCTAATAAATTAGTTTGCATGATATGAATGCATAAATTTATTTTTTCATTTTAATTGTATTGCGTTATGTCACTTGTTAATGAAATTAATACCACATTGCTGCATTTGGAGATGTGCAGCAACATAAGCCATTGATCTATTCCTCTCATTGTCAACAAGTTTTGAGTTGGAATGCCAACATGAATTTATATTGGGTAGGACCTTCCCCCTCAGTTTCTCCCCTACAGTGGTATCAGATCCCGGTCTGGGCTTGGGACTTTCCACCTTTGTGAAATATACTATTGGGTTGTGAGTGTGGGCCTATTAGTGTGGTACAAGTTAATTATGTTTAGAGAGGGATTTTATGCGATCATAAATGAGAGGGAGATTATTAAGTCATCTATGAATGAAATTATCCTCACATTGTCTGCTTGTGGAGATGTGCACCAAGTATAAGTCATTGGGCTATTCCTCTCATTGCAAATTTATTTGGGGATGGGATTCCAACTGAATTTTATATATTGGCTCGGAGTTCCCCCCTCAGTTTCTTCCCTACACTTTGTACATTTTAACTTTGTAGTTTTAAAGAATTAGTGATGCACCAATACACGTGCAAATCACATACATATACTAGTTAGTCCTAATCACCAAAAAGGGATCTCTATTTGGGAGGTCCTGAGGTGATTACGACCCTAATCTTCTTAAAAATGGGACTTTTCAGACAACAATGGGAAGACACATACATCTCCAACCCTAAAAGCTCGCCCATATAATATGTTTTCTTTTAACATTACCTCATTTTATTTTTCTTATCATCTTAAAATCTCTCATTTCTTCGTAATGGCATAAAAATGTCTTGATATAAGTTTTCTAGGTGAAATGGGGGTGTTAATCCTTCCCCACTCGTAACAAGATCACTGAATCTTGGTCTCTCTAGGTTTGCTTTATTATTTGACTATCTTACTTATCTAACTTGGATGATGACTCATCTTTCCACTATGGACTCCCAACACTTTATTATTTTTTCCCTCATTTTCCTAATATAAAATGTGGTGGCGACTCCAAACACCCATCTTTATTTTCCATGGGAACGTCAAACTAAGTTTTATTACCAAAAGGATAGGAATCATATCATATTGTTTCGAGCAAGGTGCAACAAAATCCATTGATGTTCATATGGAATAAGTTGTGTGTTGCATAGTAAACTTGATATAAGCATGATGTGTAACAACAGATGATTATATGTTGATAGTGTTATGGGTCCTACCATCTTTGTGAATATTTACTTAATAGTGTAATATGGAATGAAATAATAAGATTATATTGGCTTGAGAAAGTACTCATTTGTATCTAAGAAACCCCAATTAGAGAAAATACTTGGGAATGAGATTACATGTCAGGTTGATAACACACTGATGATGATTCATATAAAAGGATGTGATAATGGCAAATAGACATGAGGTTTTAATGTGCTTCTTGTTATAATGATTAAGATTGCCTTTCTTATTAACCCTAATATGTTACATGTCATTCTAGTTTCTCAAGAATACACTCATGATAAAATGATGAATTGGATTCTCCTTAAGATGAGCATGAGGATTAGATAACAAGTGAAATGATGAATTTATCTTGTTAGGTGCTCAAAACATCTGGGTAGATAGCATGATTGATCTTCTCATCTTTTGGTGTGTCTAAGATCTAGAACACCTTATTTAACTCAATAAACCAAAGATATGCATTTTCTACTTTAGTTTTTCCTATGCACTCTATTTCTCATGCTCTGCTCATGCATTGAAAGTTCTTACATGAACTACTGGAAGACTCAGGACATAACAAAGGGACCTATGCTGGAGGTAGACATCAGCTGCCTCAACATGACCTAAATAGCTAAGTCAACTGATGTTGTTAGTCTTAGGGAAGGTGGTGGGGGTTTTGTAGGCATCTCTTAATGCATTATTCTCTTGTGCCCTCCTCCTCTCCTCTACTATAGATAGCACAAAGTTACTCTCTACATGCCATCCACTTCGTTCAAGCATACCTACATAATAATAAAAAACGATTAGATATGGATAGCATATAAGAATATGCATGACTTCCTATATGCTTATAACTCTATGAAACTTATGTGGCACCCCATACATGGAATGGCCAAAAAGTAGGAAAGAACAAAAAATAGAACACTAGATCAATCATACTTAACAACATAAACCAAGGAGGAAAAGAAATGTCAAAGTAAAAAATCCACCATCATTCATGAAAGAGATCACATAAGCGAGCACATTATATTCATTGATATATACTTAATGTAAAATGTTCTTATCATGTCACCAAGGTCAATTGTTTATACAAAAGAGCGTCATCTTCATATCTTTACAACATACACATCTTGTATGAAATACTCATTGAATGTTAGGTCATTCATAAAGATCATATAAGACCATACTCAGGCCTAAGTGTACGTGGAAAAATCTAGAATACAACTAGACAACAGATCCCACCTCCTACTTCTTCAAGAACTTGACCTAAAGGGGCATACCCAAGACTCATCTGAAGCCCATATATCGATCTTCTTGAATAGGTTTATCTAATCAACCAATGCAACCACACCAAGGTACGTTCTTTAAGTCTACAACTTCAAAATTTTCACATAGAAAAATTTGAGCATAACTTTTTCCCATAATTTAAACCTTATGAATGCATCATCACACAAAATGACTTTTAATATTATCAACAAGCTCCAAATAGATTCTTAATAAATCACATGAATCATGCAAAAAATGCTAGTAAAGCTCAACTGAAGAAAGGCTAGGTTCATGGTCTTACAACCTTACTAACTATCATATAATGCATGACAACATTTTGAACACTACAGTGTTGCAAGTATGTAAGAACCTACATTCATTCCTTGTATTACTCTATTTACTCATGTTGTATTACATAAAAAGATTCAATTAACCCTCACTATAAACCCTTGGCATCAACCCATGGAATAGACCACATGGCATTGACTCCACTTGTATATATACATCCCTTAACCCAAGTATGGTCCCATATATTTAAATTGCTCCACATTATCTCTAAACTGGCTCAATTAAGACCGTACAAAGCAAAAGAAAGAAACATGAGCATATATTTCACTTTCTAAAGGGAGGATCCTAAGTATGACTAATTCCAACTTCAATTTTATAGTGACCTTAGATACAACTTCCATGCAAGACCATATTATTTTTAGAAACCATCCAATTTAATTGATAACCCCATAAATATCATGTGTTTATATCTATATTTTTACAATGTGTGATTGTTATGTCTCATGAAACCCTAAATCCATAATTAAGAGAAATCCACCAATCCACATGTGATGCGTGAACAATGACATTTGTGTACCATAATAAGTAGCCATATATGGGTATTAACTATAACCATCCAATTAAGAGGCATTTTATATTACACCAAGGAGATTTTGTTTTAGGCATCCAAATATGATTTTATCTTATCAAGGATGAATATAACATTAAATTCATTAAATGTCAATCATAACTCAATCATTCATTAGTCTACTAGTTTAAGGAAGAAAAACTAAATTTAGGGTACCATTTGGCCAAATCTAAGCATGCAAAAAGATCAATCATCAAAACATGTCTTTAGATATGTAAATACCTTTTGAACATGTATGTGAAACTAAGCATGCATATAAAACATTAGTTATTACATTTTAATAAGGAATACAATGGTTTCGACACAAAACCATAGGATCGTTAGCAACAAACATGAACATATGCTGAGTTTTTGTTGGATAAATCCTTTGCATTTTTAAATATCATAGAGTGAGTAGTCCACTTTCTTAGATAATAGCCCCCACTAGGATGAATAACAAAAAACCTAGTTCCAATCTCCACCAAACAACCTAAAAATGACCATTCTTGCATGTACAATCTTCAAATAGGCCAAAGAAGGGGAAAATGAGAGATTTTTAGGTTAAGATAGGGATTCATACAATGGAACTTAAGGAAGTTAGTACAAAACTATTGAAGACATAATAAATAATAACACCAATTCAATGAAGATGTATGCATTTACACATATTCACAATAAACAAGGCATAAATGTTTCTTTTATGCATTGATCCTCCCAAAACAAGTTAAGTCATCAAAACACACTAACATGTACCACCCGATCCCCTAAGATCACCCTCCTCAAACTCCAACAATGCTTTATAAGCTTAAAAAATTATGAACATAGCCTAGTGATGATGAAATAACATATCTATAGGCTAGATGGAGAGAAAGTTATAACCAATAAAGAACTAACTCTAGGATCCTTCATCAACCCGAGTGACCCAAAATGTGACATGAGGAACCCCCTTCTTAGACACTAAAACCATGCCTTGTCCAATACACCTCATATAGAAATGGACATGAAGTAGTCATTTTTGGCTTCCTGGCTTGAAGGGCCTTCATTATCTTGGCCCTGTGCACACATTAGGTAGCCAACATGGCCCAATGTGGCTGCATCACCCTGGGTACTTGGCTCAAAGCCCCCTCAAGGTCCACTCTAATCCCATCTATGGATCTACATGCATCAATTGATCCAATAGCTTGATGCAAACACTAACATATGTTATTTTACATTTGAAGAAAACTACAAAATTTACACAAAAAACTTGAATGTAGATTCTTCCCATCATTTGAACATACATGTGCACTTTAACAAAACATACAATAATATTCACTAGTTTAAAACAAATCCTTAAAAATCAGAACAACTATGCAATCAAGGAAAATAAAGTGTGATTAAATCTAAGAAATTTTTAGGGCTTCACATGAACTTTGTCATAAAGATTTAAGTTCTGCTTTTAATGTAAAAAAACCATAATAAGAAACTAACCAAGGGCCAAGGAATTACAATTTCCCTATCCATTTAGTATACTTGCTTCTATAAGCATGTATTTATCTGTTCTCATCCACACAACCCTCAATAAACTATTTTAAGTCTATGGTTGTTGTTAATCATTATGCCACCATATTCCCTAATTCTAGTTTTTTGATTGGGCTATCTTGAGTTTCTAGTATGTCTTTAAACCTCGTGTGGCCCATTAAACCCCTGGATCACTTCAAAAGATTGTGTTCAAGATTCATGAATGTGTGATTTCACCTAATTTGAGGTATTTTGTGTTTTCCTCTTTCTCATATAATAGGTATCAAATCTTTGAATGTCATATTTTGACTTTTGTGTTTTGTAGTTTCTTATCTTTGGCTTCATGGTGCATTTCATATTCCCCATAAAAGTTTTTATTATGTTATTAACATTTTGTATTAGTTTATTAGTGCCTACCTAGGAATAGCCAAGGTACTAGTTGATACCATTGCTCATGGCAATGTCACGACCCTCCCCTTCAGCTTACATGGATCAACAAGGCATTAGGGAACTTGTCAACCACTAATTGGTTCCATATTGTATGGGTTTGGGATCTTGATCCCTGGATGTAGATGTTTTCTATGCTATGTGAACTCCCAAGTGATACAATTAAGGGAAGAAGACCTTCTACAGTGATTTGATATATTTTCCCTTGGTTTTACTTTGGTGTTTTCATGTGTGCTTTGGGTAATATTGTCTTTTTTCCTTTTTTTAGTTGATCATGAAGAGTTTTGATTAAGGGTAACATATTGATTTTCCCAATAATGGCATATGATTCTAAAATGAAATCTGAGGGTACCATTGTTGTTGTTATTTATTTATTTATTTTTATTTATCAACTAATTAATAGTATTTAATATTTTAGGTTCATTACTAGTTCCTTGCTTATAGGAGAATTATGAATATGTAGTCATTAAAATCAAGAAAATATTTCCTACCTAAAATTATATAATTCATGACATAGATACACTTATACTAATGCTTAATATTGTCACATTAAAATTATACATATAATAATCAATTTATTGAATTCAATATTATATGGATAGATACTCAAAGTTACATTTAAAGTTTCCACATTAAGAAAGAATTGCTTATTTATGACAATTTTATTCATAATAGGTCTAAATCCACCACTCAAAGTTGTATATTATAGTTGTGGCAGAAAAACAACTTATTTGTGATGCTTTTATTAATGATTGGTCCAATGTTATAACTCAAAGTTGTATTTTTAGTTTTTATGGAAAAACCATCAATTGTTTGTGATGGTTTTATATATAATATGTCTAATGCCACCCCTCAAAATAGAATTTTCACTTACAATAGAAAAATCATCGCCTATTTGTGATATTTATAGTGTTTGGTTGAGACTTTTGATATGATAATTAAGGTATGTTTCAATTTTTTTCATATTGGGAACTAAAACAATTTTCTCTCTTTTTGACACCATTGAGGTATAATAACTCTGGAGGTCTTGAATTGTATCAATTTGACCAATTTGGGTTCTATTTCATAGAATTGATTCTATGTTATTACTAGACTATTGGCATTTGAAAGTTGAACTCCATCTCATTTTTCTTCCTTTTCTCAATTTTCATCATGATGATCTAATTGATCTATTTGTGTTATGGAAACCTTAATTGAAATGCATTTCTTCTATTATCATGTTAATTCTAAAGTTGACCTAACTTGATCATCTTTTTTAGATCCTATGTTTTGTTTGCTATACTTCATCTTGCCTTATAATTAATATGTAAGTAATTTAGGATGGCTAGCATAATAAGTGTAACATACCAAAACCTTCCTTTAAAATCCCTAAAAACCTAATTATATATATTCAGTACCTTTGGGAACAACTCTGATGATTACTTCAAACAAGATAGATAATATACATTGTCAAGGAAACATAATGGATTTAGATGACCCATATGTCTCATTGGACTTAATGGAAATAGTAGGGATCATATATGTAAACGAGATGCACATTTTCACTCTTAACCATAATTGGATGGAAATTACAAATAGTTAGTGTCAAGTGGATAATATTGATGAATAAACAATAATCAGATTGTCCTTAATAAAACTTTTTTTTGGGAGGACAGGAGGTTATTTTATTCATCTCGCCCTCCTCTTGCAAGCCAATACGGGAAGTAGTTACAAACTTTTAAATTGTTGCGGCAATTAAACTTGGAGGTACTAACTCCATTACATTTCTCTATTTTTAAGATATCTGCAATACATTCAGGTGGTCTGGGCAGATCTAAGCACCCATCTGGTAGTTTTTGAAACTCCTTTGCTTCCTTGTCCGCCATCAAATTGCACTCTCTTGGACTGAATTGAATACTCCAACCTTGATGGTCATCTAAAACTTGCTTGATCCTGGTTAAGAGTCTCTCATACCTTGGGTTATGCTCCTTATCTGAATGAATCATATCCACTAAAACCTTACAGTCTGTTTTGAGGACAAGATCTAAGATACCATTCCTTCTTGCTATCTCAAGGGCAATATCTGCTCCTATAAATTCCACATGAGTGGCTGAACTCACCTTGGTACTTCTGACATGTCCTTCTATCCAACAACCTTTAAAATCCCATGCTATAATAGCTATTGTGGCCTTGTCTGGTTTCCAAGCCGCATCGGTGTTCATTTTGATGTATCCTTGTAGTGGCTTTCTCCAATGTTCTTCATTTCTGCTTACCTGGTTTGCAGGGTTACTACTCCATGCCTTATCTATAAGCTGGAGTTCATTAGTTATTCTCTGTATTTGTCTCTCCACAGCCGTGGTTTGGTTCTCAAACACCTACTGGTTTTGGGACCCCAGATTATCCAACACATGACTAGTAGGCGTTTCCTCTTGTTGGGCTCCTTCTGCATTTGCCTAATGATCCATTGTTTTCCTTCTATTTGAAAAAAGTCGATGAGTTCATCGCCATTCAGGCTGTTTGTCCACACTTCCCTTCTACAGGAACAATCTATAAGAGCATGACTGAGGGTTTCCTTATGTTCTCGACATCTAGTACAAGTAGCATTAGTTGCCATCTGTCTCCTGACCCTCTTGTTATTGGTTAAGATAGCGTCGTGCATAAGAAGCCAACCAAACATTTTGAATTTTGCTGGCATTTTAATCTTCCATAGCTTATCCCATTCTCCTTCTACAGCTAGCTCCCATTCCCTCTTCAGAATGTTGTATGCAGACTTTGTGGTGAACTTGCCGTTGGATGTCCCAGTCCATACTCTCACGTATGATTTCATATCAGCTACCGGAGGCTCTATCTGCAGAATTTTGTTTACGATCTGTTATGGCAGAAAATCCTCGAGGAACTCCCTGTCCCAATGCCCATTATCAAGAACAACACTTCTTACGATCATATCCCCGATGGGTTTAGGTACTTCACACCTTGCTACCTTGATCAGTTTCAGGTTAGGCTCTACCCATTCATCCTCCCAAAAGAAGATGCTGTTTCCATTTAAAGGTGTCAAGAAAGAATTGTTTGTGATCAGTTGCTTACATATGAGAGTAGCAGTGGCTAATCTGGATAGGCTTGATGTTTTTCCTGCCATAAACCTCTTGTATTTCTCTCTTATATGATTGCACCAGATAGTACTCCTATTAGAGGCTAAGTCCCATGCGTTCTTGGGAATCAAAGCAGTATTCCACTCTCGCATAGACTTAAGCCCAAGTCCTCCTTCTCCTTTTTGACAAGTGACTTTGTTCCACACTACCAGGGATATTGGACGAGTCTTGTGTCCCCCCCAATAGAAATTTGCGTATACATCCATCTATCCGGTCACACAACCCCACTGGTAGAGAGACCGTCTGCATCGTGTAGGTTGGGATGGTCTCTAAGATGGATTTTGTGAGGCAGGTCCTTCCGACTAGTGATAGGCATTTCACTGCCCATCCGTTAACTCTAGAATCAATTCTCTTCAAAATATCTACATATGTGTCCCTAGTGATCCTCTTATGAATGATGGGCACCCCCAAGTATCTACCCAGGTCGTCGACCTCCTTGAATATCCCTAGTTTATTTATAATCCTTTGTGTTCTTTGGGGTACACTCACTGCAAAGAAGACTTGAGTTTTGGTTACAGAGATCATCTGACCCGAGACCTTTTCAAAAGTCTGAAAGCATTGTTTAATGCTTCTCATTTGGTTGCTTGATGCTTCCCCTAACAGGATCAGGTTTTCAGCAAAACATAAGTGGGAGATACTACCTTCATTCCTTCCCAGCTTAAAAGGTTTTCACTCTCCTTCTCTCACAGACTTCTGAATCAACTGACTCAATCTTTCAATGCACATGACAAAGAGATATGGCGATCGAGGATCGCCTCGTCTGAGCTCTCAGCTAGGTTTAAAGGGCCTGGTTGTATGCCCGTTCCACAGAATTGAACACTCCCTCGTACTAATGGAGTTCGTGATATAAGCGGCTATGTTTTTGGGAATATCCATCTTGGCGAGGGTATCAGCAATGTAGTCCCAAGAGATCCTATCATAGGCCTTGGAAAGATCTATCTTAGTTGCCATCATCCTTGCAGCTATCTTCTTCCTCATCATAAAAATTACCTCCTGAGCTATGGCGATATTGTCAGTTATGCGGTGGCCATGTATAAAGGTGCTCTGGGATTCAGATATCCATTTGGGCAGGTGTGTTTTAAGCCTCTCCACCACAACTTTAGATATCAACTTAAGGCAGTAATTGTTCAAAGATATCGGCCGCAACTGATCACAACTCATCAGGCTCTGAACTTTGGGTATGAGAACGATGGTCGAATCACACATTTCTTTGTTTAAAGCCTTTCCCGATAAGGCCCTTCTTACAGTGGTAACTACCAAACTCTTCAGGATGTCCCAATGTTTCAGAACGAATAGACCATTGATGCCATCGGGTCCATTTGCTTTATAAGGATTCATAGATTTAACCATTTTGTAACATTCTTCTTCAGACGATTCCCTTGCTAAGTGCAAGGCTTGTCTCTGGTTAAGTTTCTTAAACTCAGCTGGCATGCTTCCCATTGCTTCAGTGTCAGGTTCTCCTGTCCTGGTGAGGAGAGTTTTAAAATGAGCTTGTACCATTTCTTCTAGCTCTGACTCATCTCTTACCCAGTTACTGTCCTTGTTCTTGAGCATGGTGATGGTATTTGATCTGCGCTGTTGCTTAACATAAGCACTATAGAATTTAGTATTGCTGTCCCCATTACACATCCAGTCAATGTGGCTCTCCAGGCACCACTCCTCCTCCTCCTTTATAATCTCATCTAGTGCAACCTTCATATCAGTACAGATCCAATCTGTGATCGGGTTGTAGTTATCAGCCAAGTCTTTTTCAAGTTTATTGATATTTCTCAATAGATGACTTTTGTTCCTTCTCTTGATGCTAGCATGGTCTCTATCCCAGTTGGACATATCCCTTTTTGATTCATCCATAGCTTCATAGAAATCCGATTTGTGATTCCATTTCTCCACTAGCATTGCTTTGAAACCCTCATCCTTTGCCCAGCTCGCCTTCACCATGAATCTTCTCGGGCCAACTAGAGTGCGTTTACTTCTAACCAAGATAGGACTATGATCAGATTGGAGCCTAGGTAGATGTTCTACATAGAAGTGCTGGAATTTCTGAATGAACTCATTATTAGCCACCGCTCTGTCTAATCTCTGTTGGAGAGTTCCCCTCTTAAAAGTGAACTTAGGACCCGAGAATCCGAGGTCATTCAGCCCAGTAGCTATTAAAGTTTCTTGAAAGGTTGCAGCCTCGACATGATTGTAATGCAGATTACCTACTCGCTCTGTCGGGTAGCAAGTGGTATTGAAGTCAACTAGAATGATCCATGGCTTATTGAGTTATTCCCCCATCTTGATAATATGCTTCCAAAGGAGTTTTCTGACAGTAATGTGTGGGTTTGCGTAAACAAAGGTTATAAGCATTGAGTGATTCACGCAACAAGTGACAAACTGTCTGTGATAGTTTATAATCTATATATGACAACCGTGCTCCTTCCAGCAGACCCAGATCCCCCCTACAAACCCTTGGGTTTTGACTCTAAAGGACTGATTAAATCCCAGCTTCTTAATGGTGTTGGTAGCTCTGTTACCACTCAACCAAGGCTCAACAATGGTGATAATCTTAGGTTTATACACAACCATTAGTTCTTTCAGATTAAGCTGTGTTTCCTTCTTTCCTACTCCCCAGATATTCCAACATAGGATGTCCATCATAATTAACTTGATTGGGTTTGTGTCCCACTAATCACATCTCCCTCTGGTTCTACATTTTCCTTATCTTCCTCGATGTTCACCTCTTCAATGGGGTTGTCGCTACCAATTATATAAATGGTGTTGTTCCCTTGTTCTTCAGGTGGCTCAGTTGCTGATATCCCCGGGTCCTTTCTTCGTGGGCTTCATCTTTTGTTCTCGGGTGACAGGAAAATCTGTCCTTTTCTCTTTCTTTTCATTTTGGTGCCACTTCCTATTCTCTTCCTTCCTCCTATGTTCATTTGAAAACCTGAGATGGCTTCATTTATGGTTTGAATGGTGTCTGGTGACACAGTTTCCTTGTCATCTTCCTTGGTAGTTCTGGCTTCCATTATTTCCTCCTCCACCTCTCCTTCCTCTAAATCTATGACTTCTACCACTTCGTCAAGTTCAGGGCTGGCAATGGCATGATCCACCTTGGATTGGCTACTTGGGTTTGCTTCATTTCTCATCGCATTCGTAATATTCTTCACAACTGCCCAGTTTTCAGCCTCATTGTCTGTTGAAGTTATTTGTTTCTTCTTCTTCCTCCAGACCTTAGCGGTCTTCTTGCTTTGGTCTGAACCTTCACTGTGCAACATGGTATTTTCAGAGGTTGCTCTCTCTTTAGTGTGTTCTTCCAGCTCACCTTCAAGGACCCCAAATTTGTTGATGTCCCTGATTTCATTGGGAGATTCATGTTGCCTTGTTTGCTTTCTTCCATTACCTTTTGTTCTCTGGGTTTGCCATTCGTTCTGTTGGTGTATATGGGGCAACATAGTTGTTCTTTCTTCTATCTGCACCTGACCAACTTTGTCTTCATCATTTGTATGGTGATGAGCATCATAGTCTTTAGAGATGTGCCCCTTGTCTCCACATATGGCACAAACTCTAGGGATTCCCTCGTATTCTATCTCGTACTCTACCCCGTTAATAAGGATGATAGGACACAATTCCTTTGTAGTATCCAGTTCTATGACCAAACGAGCAAACTTGCTCCTCATCCTACTTGTAGTGTGACTGTCTACCTTGATGCGCCTCCCCAAGGCTAGTCCAATGTAATCAAACATGGTCGATACATATAGATGGAGAGGTAAGTTCAGAACCCACACCCAAGAGATAATCCGTTCGGGGAATTCCTCTTTTGGCTTGAATGTTGGAAACCATTCCCATACCACTAAATTTAGGCCAAAAATCTTCCACGATCCTCTAGTTAGGGCTTTTTCAAAATCTCTTCGGCATGAATGTTGAATTAAGAAGTGTCTGAGTTCCATTTCATACATGTTGAACCTCTCGGACATCTTCCACATGAGTTTTAGTCTGTCCCTAAGGGTCATGTACCCTATATCAGCTCCTAGGAATCTAACCACGATGGCATATTTCCAAGGTTTGGCTAGTCGCTCTTCTGCTTCAGGGACCACATAGATGGCCGATCTGTGGTCTATCTCGCGCAAAGTGACTTCCCCCACTGATAAGCCTTCTTCAAAGAATTTCTCCAGAAAGGCCTCACAGTTTCCTTTTGTCTTAGATCCACTAACTATATCACTGAAAGATCGCATCCTCTGTCCCTCTCCCTAGAGATCTCCATTCATCGATCCAAAAGTTTGTCCCGACCCTGAGTTGCTTTCCGTAGCAGTTTTTTCAGCATTTAGGATCCCTTCAGAATTGGTCGATGAAGGTTCTAGGATTCCTTCCTTGTTTACCATCTGTCGTCCTCCTACATAGTTGAACTGCAAACCCAATTCTTCTATAATGAATCCATTTGATGCACTGACGGTCTCCGAGTTACTGACCCTCTCCACGTTTTCCTCATTGGATTGCACCTCCACTTTAGCGCCTTTCCTTCATGTTCCTCTGCCATGATCCACTTCGGGATCTGGGTTTCTTCTTAATAATAAACATTAATCATATAATGTAAATAAATCATACAATTAAAATGAAATAATAGAGTGTAATTTCAATATCCCTGTTACAATGTATGGAAAGCATCACATAATGAATAATACATGCATGTAAATATGTTAATGTTGCCACATCCCTCAATAAGGGAACTAATACATTTAATATGTTTCATAGAAATGAAAAGGAGATTGAACATATCCATACTGGTAAGATGATGGGGAATGCATTAATCTTCATAAAAAGGAAATATTAAGACTAGAGGAGAATTAGTATGTCCTTACTTGAACAATATTATCATCAAATGAATTCAAAATGAATGATAGATTTAATAATGGATATAGTTGCATATGATAAGTAAGGAAAGTAAGTCATATGAAGATAATCCTAATACACATCCAGCTCTAAGATATTAGCCATCAATACTTATTTGGTGAATAAATATGAAAATAACATATTTTGACCCAAATCTAGTGGATAACCTAATCAATGATGCCAAAAGTGTTTAGTAATGTGAAATTTGGATCCCTCATGTTTTAGTTTGTCTAGGGGACAAATTTCACATTACCTTGAAAAATCCTAAATGACTTAATTTCATTTAGGAAAGAATATACATGTGAAACTCTAAAATATAAAATAAATGAATATAGAACCCCAATAGTGGAAACTAGTGTCAAACTCAAACTCTATACCCTCAAATTAGTTTAGGTTCCAAATTTTAGATTAACTGGGAAATAATAGCTAACTCAATTCAGGTAATCAAGGAAAGAGTTAATAATGTAAACAAACATGGAAATATTTGTTTGATCTGAGAGATATCCCTACAGTTTTCAGTAACACAACTTTACCATGATTGTGTTTAAAATTAACTTTTTATATGGCCATAATCTTGTGGTCCCTTCTTTATCTCCTACCTTCTACTTACGACCTTGTTTGGATGTGTGCAGAGGCTAGTTTTTCTCTCATCTATATCTCCCTCATCTCTTAGTGATTCCATGAGGTTCTTTAGGCACATATTTGAGGATTTGTTTTCTACAAATACTGATACTATGATCGAACCCTAAAACTTACCGCATTAGGAATCCCAAAATATATATGAAAACCCCTCTATTCACTGAAGGTTGCATACCCTCTGCACCCATCAATACATACATATACATATATATACATATATATACATACATACATACATACATATATATATATATATATATATATATATATATATATATATATATATATATATATATATATATATATATATATATATATATATATATATATATATATATATATATATATATGAAAACTATCTACTGAGAAACATATCTTGGTGAGAGCATGAGAGGAATTTGAATAACTATCCAAAGAGACTAATTTTTCCTAATCCAACTGTATAGATTAAAAGTATACCCTAATATGTGCCTTCTTACAAAATTTCATCATCATCCAATTTGTATAGCATTCACAACAAGAGAAAACGTTGCACCACCTAATTCAGAACCTCTCTCACACCATCAAATTCTTTAGTGTTCCTCATCTTTGCCTCATCCTACCCTATTTTCCCTCTCTGACTGATGAGTTGGGCATTCCTTGTATCCACCGCCAATTTGCAATTCCTCCCTCCCACACCATGTTTAGACATCCATGGAACTTTCCCCATTCTTCTTTTCCTCTATTTTGGTCTAGGTAACCTCTTCCGAACCTCACTTGCTAAATGTTCTTGTAGTTCCATTGCCGATGGGCTTCATACCTCCTTTGGATACAAAATCACATCCATTGAGCGTGAAAGTGCTTGTTGAACCTCTTTAACTTGTTTATGCCTTCTAGTTTTGTGATGTCCCTAACAGTTCTTAACCTATAAACATAGTTTGTTTGTTAAAATTGGATTAATTTGATGCTTAGTCTTGGTAGTTAACTCTTATTAAACTATATGATGAATTAATGTTTAATCTAAACAAACCATGTAATATGTGGACCTTTATGTAAATAACCCTTTTCTAGTGAAATGAATGTAATATTGATACCTGCTTGAGTTGCTTCATGATGAATATAAGCAAATTATTATTCTACTTCTCCTTTGGATGCGTTTAAACCTTATTGTGATGAAGTTTACATAAGCTAGGTGGGATGATAGTGATGTGTTCCATCTATCAATGAAATCTTATGCCCCTTATTGTTTCTTGGTAGTCAATGGTTTCTCTAGTGACATTTTTTGTTGATCACTTGCTTCTTAGTGGTCAATGAGTTTCCTGGTGCACAAATGTTTCTCTGGTGCCTGAATCCTGAGATGATGGGCTTTAGGGTACCATTCGATAGATTTTATGACATGCTAACCGAAGAGATCTAGATAGAAGATTTTTGGATCAATGACGTTCAAGTGGTTGGCAAGATTGATGTGTGTGTATGTGTGAAGATGACCCATGGTTTTGCTGACCGATGGATTTTCTGATGCCCGATGGAGTTTCTGGGCTGATGAGATTCCTGCTGAACACAATTTCTACATTATCCCTATAAATACCCCCATCATCCTCTCCTTTTTCTCATTTTAGAAAAAATACAGTTACAACTAGAGAGCCCAAAGATAATTCTTGGAAGAGAAGAGGTCAATGAGGCTTCATCTGGGATGACGATTAAAGCCTTTTCATTGATTCATGCACAATGATCGAGGATCTTTGGATTAATCTTGAGTTGTTGATTATTTTCCTTGTTGCTCTTATGCAATATTCTTATCCTTCTTCTTATTTTCCTTATTTTTATTCACCCTCTTCCTTCCTATGGCCGAGTTATTTGTTTTTTAGTTTTCTTGGTGTTTTCATGATGGAACCCTATGCATGTGGGTTGATAACTTTCTTTTTCTTCTTCCTTGCTCTAGTTACACTTTTTTGTAGAAAGAGGAGACATTCTTGGAGCTTTGTTGGGTTGAACTTTTGTTTGGGTGTTGATTTAGAAGTTTTTACATCTTCAATTTTGGATTTCTCTCTCTACCAAGGGAGGTATATAACTTTGCATGCTTGTCTTGCCCACCTTCTACATGCATGTCATTAATCTTACCTTAAAACTCGTAATATGAGAAAAGAGATGGTCTTTGTGAGTACTGTTTGACATGAAAATCATGATAATATGAGTTATTAAACCTTCATTAAACCTTATGAACGTTTCTCATCTATAAAATGAGCTTTTCCTTGTACATGCAAGATCTAAAATTTGAAATATAGGTGTGATCACTCCTAAACATGACATACATGTGTTGTTTTAGTACCTGATGCATAGAAATATGACTTACACATTAGACTTTGACGTATAGTGGTCAACCTATGGTGACAAGTATATATTATTATGTTGCTAATATGACAATTGGAAGAAAACAAAGTACTAAATCTAGCTCATCTAGGTTAGGATTCAGACACATAAATTCCTAGTTCATGGAAATGCCTTAGCTTTTAAGTCTAATGGATATTTGTTCTACAACTTTGGATGATATCTTATATTAACTCCTTAGACACATTTTAAAATTTTGGAGCATAATGATGCTCCTACATGAAGTTATCACTATTTGTCTAGAAATGGATTTTTGGGCTATGTTTTGTAACAGTTGGAGGTTTTGTCCTCTATATGGATAATGATGGATCAATATACCATTAGAGTAATAGGAAACTTGTTTCATACATTTTGTATCTTTTGAAATTACATCTATAATTTATTTTTAAAAAATTGTTGATGAGATTTTATGTAACTTGATTGACGTAGTTGAAAATATTTAATTTGATCTAAGTAATCAAGTGTAACCTTAATTAGGTAGTGCCCTAAGTCTGTAGAATTGTTCCAATGTCAGGACTTGTTAGATAATGAAACAAGTAATATAAAAGGAGCTAGGAGTCGTATATTGTTGATTATGTACAAGTGCATGGAGGGTATATCCCTTCCATCTTGATCTTAAGGTTTTGGAGAGTGTTCGAGGCCATGTCTCATATGAGTATGTAATTGAGAGAGATTGTGATTGCAACTGAGATGTGAGGGTTTATACCCTAATTTCTAGTGTCACACCCTCTGTACCAAGGGCAAACTAGGTTGTTTAGTAGTTGGGCCGGAGTGCCACTACACTTATTACTCATACTGACCAAGGGGAAGCAATCCTTAGGATTCTGGTCATCCTAGATCCTATACGGGGCTGATTTTGAATTCATAGTGGTCAGATAGTAGTTTGAGAGCTCCACCTCAAAATACTGAGTAATGTAGTAAGTGAAATCAATTGTACTCATGACACTCGTTATATCTAATCTTTATGCAAGTTATATAGTCTTTCAAATATGTAATACTATCTGCTTAATCTGCTCAAATATATAATTTTGGTAAGAAATAGATGCCTTTGGAGTTATATTTCTTGTTTGGACATGAGTCTTACCTCATGGGTCACACATCTTTTTAGACGATAGGCATCAACACCTAACATAGTGTGATGAGGAGGTGCATTTTGAATAACAGTAGTGGTAGAAGGTTGGTGTGGTTAATATAGAGTCATAGAGTCATCCCTATAATCTTAGGTCTGGGCAAAAGAGTTTTGTATATCATGTATATCAACTCAAGATTTTGCTTGTATACCATGAGCATTGTATTTGATGCATTTATGTGGACAACATCTTTTGTAATTAGGTTATGGATGAGGCCATAAAACTTAAGTAAGGATACCTGGTATATATATTATCTGTGAAGTTGGACCAATGTGCAAATGTTTCCTTTAACATGTTTGGAATATTAATTCAGTTTTAATTTTGCACCATTTTAGTAATATGACTGATTAGTGCTTGATTGACGTTTTGGTTTTGAGTAATATCGTTTAGAATGGTGAGTTTCCTCATTTCATGGTATCAGAGCCTTAGGTTCTCTAAGTCTACATGGACATAAAAATTAGGTTGTTGTGTCTATTCTTATGTATCCAATATATCTAACCATGGTTTATAATTATATAGATATGTATCAAGAACATGAAGAACATGCTGAGAGTAGTTTTGCGGTGCCTATAGGTGGCAATATTGGATGGGTACCAGATGGAAGAGTACTTGAGATGGGGCCAGAACAACCCATTTTCCCTCTATTTTACCCTTCAACCATAGATAATTTGACTTTTTAGTCTATTTTTGGACAACTGATGGTGATGACCATGCACTTGGAAGACAGGGTGCATGTACCTCAACCAAGGGCACCAGTCCCAAATGTTGAATCCCATGGTCCAAGAAAGACCTTCAAGAGGCTGAAGCGAGTGGGAGACACAGAGTACAAGGGAACAACAGACCCAACTGATGGAGATATGCGGTTGACAGAGCTAGAGAAGGCATTCATGATTCTAAACATCTCTGAGGTGGACAAGGTGAAGCATGTGATCTACCCTCTAAAGGGTAGTGATGTCTATTGGTGGGCAATCAAGGAGGAAAAGAGACCAAGAGAGGCAATCAGTTGGGAGGATTTTCAACGGGAGTTTGTCAGTCGTTATTTCCTGGAGACATATCTAGAGGAGAAGATGGCTCAGTTTGAACAATTACACTAGTGATTGTTATCTATCAATGACTATGGGGAAAAGTTAATAGAGTTGTTGAAGTTCTATCCTCACATGGTGACCATGGAAAAGGAGAGGATTAGAAATTTTGAGTAAGGGTTTGAACGCCAAGTTGGCAAGGACATCTACTTTGGAGATCTGAGAGAAGTTTTCCACCTTTGTGGAGTCTGTGAGGATAGAGAGGACAAATATGGAGTAGTGAGATGCTAATGCTGGAAAGAGGTCTGCTCAGCTTGAAGGATTGCAATATGGTAGTTTCTAGAAGCCATGGTTTTCCTCGTTGCAGTACCAACAGTCTCACCTGAGGTCAACATTTTCTAAACCAAGGACACATGTGCAATCATAGTGGTCCCTGGTAAGGGGAGAAGACGTATCTTTCTACAAGGTGGGGCACAATTCTGAGTTGGTGTCCATGATAGGGCCATCCAGGTTGTCGTATGATACAAGGGCATATTACAAGTGTGTTCAGGTAGGGCATGTGAGATGGCCATTCCTTATGAAGAACCATGATGTTATCCAACAGTCGAGGCAGAGCCAGCAGGGCTCACAACAACAACATTAGTACATTTGTGGTGGTAGCAACTATTGTGGATAGACACTGCATGTAGGGTCTTCTAGAGAGGCTAACAAAGGAAGAGGGAGGCAACAAGCAACAACTACATACTATTATATGCATCAACTAGAAGGATTGGTCAACCCACCGATCATGATAGGTCATATGGAACCTTTTCATTATAACACATCTGCTTCTACCTTTGTATCTATTTTGGTTAACCCAGGTGAAACATACCCATTTATCACTAGAGAGGTGATAAATAGTTATAATTAACTTTTATAAAGTAGAGATGACAACATCTTTTTAGAAACCCCTTTGGCTGGTTCCACGGTGTTGTGGGAGGTGTGTCCATCTTGCGTTATTTCTTTATCGGGATGCAACATTCAAGTGGATATCATGCTACTTGATCATGGTGGCGAATTTGAAAATCATACATTTGAAACCTTTTGTACATCTCAAGGGTATACTCATAATTTTTCTGCTCCACGTACCCCACAACAAAATGGTATTGTAGAACGGAAAAATCGATCTCTACAGGAAATGGCTAGGACCATGATGCTTGAACACAACACACCTAAAACCTTTTGGGCTGAAGCTGTAAATACTGCTTGTTATGTGCTTAATAGAGTAACTGTTCACTCGCACTTGAAGAAAACTCCATATGAAATATTACACTCTAAGAAACCTAGAGTTGACTAATTTCATACTTTTGGCTCCACATGCTACATTTTAAATACCAAAGATGATAGAGACAAGTTTGATTCTAAATCACACAAAGCATTCTTTTTGGGATATTCCACTTCGAGCAAAGCCTTTAGAGTATATAACACTATCTCTAGAAAAGTTGAGGAATCCATTCATGTTTCTTTTCATGAAGAATCAACATCCACAAATTTAGATATCATTGATCTCACTAATCAATTCGAAACTATAGCCATTCCCAATGATAGTGAGAAAATTTCCACATCCGATCCTCAAGTTGAAACACAACCTACACCTAGGCTTATCAAGGATCATCCCCAAGAACTAATTATTGGAGATCCAAATGATAAAGTCAAAACTCGGTCTTCTTTCCAAGATGTTGCAAACATGGCTTTTGTCTCTATCATTGAACCTAAGAAAATATCCGAAGCTCTTAAAGATGATTACTGGATAATAGCCATGCAAGAGGAATTAAATCAATTCACTAAAAACGATGTATGGGATTTAGTTCCTAAACCACAAGATAAAACCATCATAGGAACTAAATGGGTTTTTAGGAATAAGCTAAATGAGGCAGGAGAAGTCATAAGGAATAAAGCTCGGTTAGTAGCACAAGGGTATAATCAACAAGAAGGAATAGATTTTGATGAAACATATGCACCCGTAGCTCGACTTGAAGCTATTAGGATGTTACTAGCTATTGCTGCCCATAAAAACATTAAGCTATACCAAATGGATGTCAAAAGTGCATTTCTAAATGGCATCATACAAGAAGAAGTTTATGTTACTCAACCACCTGGATTTGAAATACCGGAAAAAGATGACCATGTTTATAAACTTAAAAAGGCACTTTATGGTCTAAAACAAGCACCTAGGAATTGGTATGAACGGCTCAAGACATATCTTTTTGATAATGGTTTCTCTATTGGAAATTCAGACTCTACTTTATTTTTCAAAACATATGCATCTGATTTCCTCGTTGTGCAAATATATGTTGATGACATTATTTTTGGAGCTTCAAATGATTCATTATGCACACAATTCAGTGACATTATGCAAAAAGAATTTGAAATGAGCCTTATGGGTGAACTAACATTCTTTCTTGGTTTTCAAATTAAGCAAACACCTGCCGGAATTTTCATAAGCCAAGAAAAATATACTAAAGAACTTTTAAAACGTTTTGGGATGGATCAATGCAAACATGCCACTACTCCTATGGCTACTTCAATCAAAATTGATAAGGATGAAAATGGGGAGCCTATTGATGATTCTTTATATAGAGCCATGATTGGTAGTTTGCTATATCTAACCGCTTCTCGACCGGACATTATGTTTTCCGTTGGTCTTTGTGCTCGATTTCAATCCCAACCCATGCAATCTCATTTTCTTGCGGTTAAACGAATTCTTCGATATCTAGCCGGCACTACTTGTTTTGGTTTATGGTATCCAAAAGGACAACTCCTGGATTTTAAAGCATATACTGATGCGGATTATGCTGGTTGTCGACTTGATCGCAAAAGTACTAGTGGAGGTTGTTTCTTATTAGGAAGAGCCTTAGTATCTTGGTTTAGTAAGAAACAAAATACGGTTGCCCTATCTACAACTGAAGCTGAATATATGGCAGCAGGGTCTTGTTGTGCTCAAGTACTTTATATGCAACAGGTTTTAAGTGATTATGGTTTTAATCTTTCATCTACACCTATTTTTTGTGATAACACGAGCGCCATAAACTTAGCACATAATCCTATTTTACACAGCCGGGCAAAACACATTGAAATCCGTCATCACTTCTTACGGGATCACATCTCAAAGAATCATGTTTCCCTTCATCATGTTGATACGGAAAATCAATTGGATGATATTTTTACAAAACCACTTCCATTAGATCAATTCAACAACATTAGGAAGCAATTACTTATTACCCCTTTGGAAGATGTTTTCTTTGATATCTGCGGTTCTTAAAACGAATACTTATTTAATTGTATCATTTTGGCTTTTCAATGCACATTTTTTATTAAGATTTGATGGGATATCTAATTAAGGGGGAGTTTTTTTTTATTAAAACGGTTATCTTTTTGAAATGACAAAGGGGGAGAGATATATATAACTATAACTTAGTATCTATGACAAACTCAATCAATGAGTTTCATAAATATACTCTTGGCTTTACATTGAAAGTTGCTATATTCCCGAATGAACTGGAATTCATTTTCCATAATTCATCGGGAATAATAAGCACACATTTTATACACACAAGGAAAAGTTACAAATGGCAATCTAAAGGTATGACATTTATATGTTTTATATCTCCTTTATTTATATTTTGGAAATGTTTGTCATCTTCAAAAAGGGGGAGATTGTTGGCTAAATGGACATCTATACAATCCCTTTGTTTTGATTATGACAAACATTTCATTCTTATTTATCTAACGAGCTACTTGAGTGTGCAAGATGACAACACTACAAGGGAAATCCAACAAAGAAATATTTATATTTTCATGCCAATGTAATCATTGTAAAAACTTGTACAGAAATATAATGTACAAGTACTTAGAATCGCATGTAAATCAAGCATTGGATTATCCCTAGCTAAACACCTTATTCATCCATTCAATAGGATCACCTATGCACACTCACACATATAATAATGCCTAACTTGAAACCTTAAAACAGGAACTATCTCGGTCGACCAACTCCTCGACCGAGACACTCTCGGTCGACCACACTCTCGACCGAGAAAGATCCAAGTAGCCGTTAGACACATCTGCAAACTACTTAGTCCAAGAGAAGCCTGTCGGTCGACATACTCTCGACCGAGATGTATCTCGGTCGACCTCTATTCGACCGAGACTATCTCTGGAATTAGCCGTTAAACAATTGACAAGTAGTTATAAAGAAGTGGCAAATCAGAGAACCTGTCGGTCGACAAGCTTTCGACCGAGAGGTGTCTCGGTCGACCATTCCTCGACCGAGACGATCTCTGACAGACTTTGCAGAAAAAGTAACTAGCCATTGCAAAAGCAACTAGTTTACCCTTAACGGCTAGTTAAGCACTTAGAACCCCCTAGAAGTTGTCTAGAACGTCCTTAAGCTTCCTTTGACCATTCCTATAAATAGGACAAGCCTTAGGACACTAAAACTCACTTGCTACACTTGCTATACTTGAGAAAACACTTAAGCTCCCTTGTGCAATCTGTTGTAAATTGAGCATTGTGATCAATTGGCTACTTTCCTCTTCGCTCAAGCTCGTCCTATAGGCTAGATTTTCCTAACCCTAACAATCACAAGTCCATCCTCTTGGCTAGGAAAATCCAAACGCTTGATCTAGGCAAATCAAGCCTTGAGCTTCAAGGATAAGTTGTATTTTCTCTTATTTCTTTCTTGTTCCTTGTATTACTTGTTCTCTCCTTGCTACTCCAGGTAGGAGGCTGCGGATTGGAGAGGGTGAAACTCTTCGTGGTGAAGAGGAGGAACTTTGGACTACTTCAGAAGGCTGTCTTGACGGGAAGCTACTTTGGGAGGAAGGCTACTTCAAGGGGGAGCTTGAAGTTACTTCAAGGAAGGTTGCTTCGAGGTTGGCAAGACTACTTCAAGGCGAAGGCTGTCCAAAGGGTGTTTGGAAAGTATTGTAAATTTTATGTAATATCCTTGTGAGGTAATAAAATTTAGTACTTTCAAAATCCCGGTTGGGTAAGCAACCGGGTAGTGGACTGACTCCTTAGTATTTGCTAAGGTGGAACCACTCTAAACACCTGTGTTCCTCTTCTTAATCTTTACTTTGGTTGTTTGGTTTAATTAATTGTTAAAATCTCTATAAAACTCTATTCACCCCCCCTCTAGTAGTTTTCAATTGGTATCAGAGCAGGGCTTCAAGGAACCTTAACACGGTCTTGAAGAAATGGGGGATGGAGTGCTCAACAACCTCAACATTGAAGGAACACTCGTTGCTAGGCCACCGGCGTTCGATGGAACAAACTACCAATATTGGAAGAGGAGAATGCAATTCTACTTCCAAGGAATCAACTGGGATCTTTGGAGAATGGTATCTACACCATACACACTCCCACAAGACGATTTCGCAGTATGGGATGCTAATATGGTAAAGATGGCTCAAATGAATGCAAAGGCAGTAAGCATTTTATATTGTTCCATTTCAGTAGGTGAATTTAATAGAGTATCAAACTGTGATACCGCATATGACATTTGGCATAGATTATCTATAACATATGAGGGAACTGTTCAAGTTAAGAATTCTAAAGTTAGTTTGCTTAAAACCAAGTTTGAACATTTTCGCATGGATCCAAACGAAACTATTAGTGAAATGTATTCAAAATTTTCTACTATTGTTAATGGTTTGAGTGCTTTAGGGAAACCTGTTCTTGAGGAAGATCAGGTATCAAAAATACTTCGATCTCTTCCTTCAAAGTACAAACCAAAGGTGACGGCTATTGCAGAAGCAAACGACCTCACTCGCCTCAAAATGGAGCAGCTCATCGGAAACTTAGAAGCTCATGAGGCAGACCTAGAAGAGGAAGAGAGAAGAGAACATGAACGTCAACGTGGGCCAAAGAAAGACGTGGCTCTCAAAGCATCAAAAGCTCTCACACAAGAAAGTGAGGAATCCAGTGAAGAAGAAGGAGAAGAAGCATTGATAGTCAACGGTAAGAAATACAAAAGGTTTAAATCTAATAAAATTTCTAGTTCTTCTACTCCTAGGTGCTTCGAATGTGGAAAGAAAGGACATTTCAAAAATGAATGTCCCAAAGCTAAGAAGGGAAAGAAAAGCTCACATAAGAAGAAAGAAAAAGCTTATAAAGCGGCATGGGATGAAACAAGTGAAAGTGAAAGCGGAGAAGATAAAGTGGAATGTCTAATGGCAAGAGAAGATGAAGACTCTCAAGAGGTAAGCCTAGTTGATCTTCCTAAAGAAGAGTTAGTTGCTAGCTTACAAGAAACTCATGATAAGTATGTTGATGCCAAGAAGAAACTAAAGAAGACTATAAAATCAAATAATGAGCTCATTGCCAAAATAGATGAACTTTCTTCTGAAAAGAATAACATTGATCTTGAAAATGTATCTTTAAAAACATCCTTAGATGATTGCACTAGAAAGCTACTTACTTTGGAAACCAATGTTAATCTTCTATCAAAAGAAAAGACTGATTTGTTAGCCAAACTACAAGCTTTTCAAACTCAACCTATCTTGTGCAATCATTCGGACTATGACAATATTGTAAAAGAAAAGGATTCATTGTTTTCTGATTTAGACCAGGCAAGAAAAGATATACATAAGAAGATGAATGACATTGCTCAGTTGCAAAGAGAACTTTATGAGTTAAGAAGAAAAGATATTCTTGATGACATATTGAGAAGTGGTACTGCCTTAAATGGAAGAAAAGGTTTGGGATATGTTCCAAAGAAAAACCAACCCAAAAAGACCCAAACTATGTTTGTACCCAAAAACACAATGGCTAGAAAGAGAAATGAAGTTGATTCTATTACTTGTCATTTCTGTTTACGTCTTGGACATTACTGTTTTTCATGCCCCTACAAGACTAAGAAGTCCAACTTAGTTTGGACCCCAAGACCCCAAACTTAGAAGAATGGAATATAGTTGAGATATGACAAAATACTTAATTTTTGCTATTTATATTGTCCTATCTCAACAAACGATGCTATGCTTATTGGTATTATTTTTTCTGCATTGCTGTACTAAAACAGAAACTTCGTCGGTCGAAGTACTGTCGACCGAGCTCTGGGTCGGTCGAAGTATTGTCGACCGACTGGATGTCTTTAACAAATCGAAAATCTTCCAGTACTTATTTCGGTCGAAAATTGGTCAACCGAGAAATTTTCTGTGTTTTTGATTGTAATACAGTAACCTGCTCGATCGACAAATTGTCGACCGAGAATGATATCGGTCGAACAATTGTCGACCGACTGGTTTTCTGTATCAGAACTTTTATACACATAAGCAAATTAAAAGTTTCTAACCTTATCGGACCATCACATGGGTACCAAAATCTACATTCTAATGCAGGAATGGGTTGTTGACAGTGGCTGCTCCAAACATATGACTGGAAACAAGGATGCATTTTCAACTTTTGAAGAAAAGAAAAGTGGAACGGTCACTTTTGGAGACAATGGTAAGGGCAAAATCGTTGGAATAGGTAATGTTGGAACAAATCTTGAAATAAAAAATGTTCTACTAGTTGATGGATTGCATCATAATTTAATAAGTGTAAGTCAACTATGTGATAGTGGTTATGATGTGTTATTTAACAAAACCTGCTGCAAGTTATTAATAGAAAATACTACAAATGTTGTTTATGAAGGAAATAGAGTTGGAAATCTTTATATCCTTAAAACAAACTCTATGAAATCAGTAGTAGGTAAATGCTTGCTTGCAAATGAAAACACCTTACAACTATGGCATAAAAAGCTTGGTCATGCTAGTTCACATGCTATTAAAAAGTTAGTGAAATATGATCTTGTTCGTGGATTACCTGCTTTGTCTTTTGATCAAGTTGCAAATTGTGAACCTTGTACAATGGGAAAGCAAACCAAAACATCTTTTAAATCAAAACATGTACTTAGCACCAGTAGATCCTTAGAATTAATTCATATGGATTTATTTGGACCAATGAGAACACAATCTATTGGTGGTAAAAGATACTGTTTTGTTATTGTTGATGATTATAGTAGATTTACATGGGTACATTTTATTGCAACTAAAGATGATACTATTCATGTCTTTATGCAATTTTGTTCTAAGATTGAAAATCTTTTACAACATAAAATATGTACCATTAGAAGTGATCATGGTGGCGAATTTGAAAATCATACATTTGAAACCTTTTGTACATCTCAAGGGTATACTCATAATTTTTCTGCTCCACGTACCCCACAACAAAATGGTATTGTAGAACGGAAAAATCGATCTCTACAGGAAATGGCTAGGACCATGATGCTTGAACACAACACACCTAAAACCTTTTGGGCTGAAGCTGTAAATACTGCTTGTTATGTGCTTAATAGAGTAACTGTTCACTCGCACTTGAAGAAAACTCCATATGAAATATTACACTCTAAGAAACCTAGAGTTGACTAATTTCATACTTTTGGCTCCACATGCTACATTTTAAATACCAAAGATGATAGAGACAAGTTTGATTCTAAATCACACAAAGCATTCTTTTTGGGATATTCCACTTCGAGCAAAGCCTTTAGAGTATATAACACTATCTCTAGAAAAGTTGAGGAATCCATTCATGTTTCTTTTCATGAAGAATCAACATCCACAAATTTAGATATCATTGATCTCACTAATCAATTCGAAACTATAGCCATTCCCAATGATAGTGAGAAAATTTCCACATCCGATCCTCAAGTTGAAACACAACCTACACCTAGGCTTATCAAGGATCATCCCCAAGAACTAATTATTGGAGATCCAAATGATAAAGTCAAAACTCGGTCTTCTTTCCAAGATGTTGCAAACATGGCTTTTGTCTCTATCATTGAACCTAAGAAAATATCCGAAGCTCTTAAAGATGATTACTGGATAATAGCCATGCAAGAGGAATTAAATCAATTCACTAAAAACGATGTATGGGATTTAGTTCCTAAACCACAAGATAAAACCATCATAGGAACTAAATGGGTTTTTAGGAATAAGCTAAATGAGGCAGGAGAAGTCATAAGGAATAAAGCTCGGTTAGTAGCACAAGGGTATAATCAACAAGAAGGAATAGATTTTGATGAAACATATGCACCCGTAGCTCGACTTGAAGCTATTAGGATGTTACTAGCTATTGCTGCCCATAAAAACATTAAGCTATACCAAATGGATGTCAAAAGTGCATTTCTAAATGGCATCATACAAGAAGAAGTTTATGTTACTCAACCACCTGGATTTGAAATACCGGAAAAAGATGACCATGTTTATAAACTTAAAAAGGCACTTTATGGTCTAAAACAAGCACCTAGGAATTGGTATGAACGGCTCAAGACATATCTTTTTGATAATGGTTTCTCTATTGGAAATTCAGACTCTACTTTATTTTTCAAAACATATGCATCTGATTTCCTCGTTGTGCAAATATATGTTGATGACATTATTTTTGGAGCTTCAAATGATTCATTATGCACACAATTCAGTGACATTATGCAAAAAGAATTTGAAATGAGCCTTATGGGTGAACTAACATTCTTTCTTGGTTTTCAAATTAAGCAAACACCTGCCGGAATTTTCATAAGCCAAGAAAAATATACTAAAGAACTTTTAAAACGTTTTGGGATGGATCAATGCAAACATGCCACTACTCCTATGGCTACTTCAATCAAAATTGATAAGGATGAAAATGGGGAGCCTATTGATGATTCTTTATATAGAGCCATGATTGGTAGTTTGCTATATCTAACCGCTTCTCGACCGGACATTATGTTTTCCGTTGGTCTTTGTGCTCGATTTCAATCCCAACCCATGCAATCTCATTTTCTTGCGGTTAAACGAATTCTTCGATATCTAGCCGGCACTACTTGTTTTGGTTTATGGTATCCAAAAGGACAACTCCTGGATTTTAAAGCATATACTGATGCGGATTATGCTGGTTGTCGACTTGATCGCAAAAGTACTAGTGGAGGTTGTTTCTTATTAGGAAGAGCCTTAGTATCTTGGTTTAGTAAGAAACAAAATACGGTTGCCCTATCTACAACTGAAGCTGAATATATGGCAGCAGGGTCTTGTTGTGCTCAAGTACTTTATATGCAACAGGTTTTAAGTGATTATGGTTTTAATCTTTCATCTACACCTATTTTTTGTGATAACACGAGCGCCATAAACTTAGCACATAATCCTATTTTACACAGCCGGGCAAAACACATTGAAATCCGTCATCACTTCTTACGGGATCACATCTCAAAGAATCATGTTTCCCTTCATCATGTTGATACGGAAAATCAATTGGATGATATTTTTACAAAACCACTTCCATTAGATCAATTCAACAACATTAGGAAGCAATTACTTATTACCCCTTTGGAAGATGTTTTCTTTGATATCTGCGGTTCTTAAAACGAATACTTATTTAATTGTATCATTTTGGCTTTTCAATGCACATTTTTTATTAAGATTTGATGGGATATCTAATTAAGGGGGAGTTTTTTTTTATTAAAACGGTTATCTTTTTGAAATGACAAAGGGGGAGAGATATATATAACTATAACTTAGTATCTATGACAAACTCAATCAATGAGTTTCATAAATATACTCTTGGCTTTACATTGAAAGTTGCTATATTCCCGAATGAACTGGAATTCATTTTCCATAATTCATCGGGAATAATAAGCACACATTTTATACACACAAGGAAAAGTTACAAATGGCAATCTAAAGGTATGACATTTATATGTTTTATATCTCCTTTATTTATATTTTGGAAATGTTTGTCATCTTCAAAAAGGGGGAGATTGTTGGCTAAATGGACATCTATACAATCCCTTTGTTTTGATTATGACAAACATTTCATTCTTATTTATCTAACGAGCTACTTGAGTGTGCAAGATGACAACACTACAAGGGAAATCCAACAAAGAAATATTTATATTTTCATGCCAATGTAATCATTGTAAAAACTTGTACAGAAATATAATGTACAAGTACTTAGAATCGCATGTAAATCAAGCATTGGATTATCCCTAGCTAAACACCTTATTCATCCATTCAATAGGATCACCTATGCACACTCACACATATAATAATGCCTAACTTGAAACCTTAAAACAGGAACTATCTCGGTCGACCAACTCCTCGACCGAGACACTCTCGGTCGACCACACTCTCGACCGAGAAAGATCCAAGTAGCCGTTAGACACATCTGCAAACTACTTAGTCCAAGAGAAGCCTGTCGGTCGACATACTCTCGACCGAGATGTATCTCGGTCGACCTCTATTCGACCGAGACTATCTCTGGAATTAG
This sequence comes from Alisma plantago-aquatica, assembly GCA_963693085.1. NCBI lineage: Eukaryota > Viridiplantae > Streptophyta > Magnoliopsida > Alismatales > Alismataceae > Alisma > Alisma plantago-aquatica. The sequence goes on along the minus strand of OY856410.1, from coordinate 88,250,011 downwards.
CCGTTAAACAATTGACAAGTAGTTATAAAGAAGTGGCAAATCAGAGAACCTGTCGGTCGACAAGCTTTCGACCGAGAGGTGTCTCGGTCGACCATTCCTCGACCGAGACGATCTCTGACAGACTTTGCAGAAAAAGTAACTAGCCATTGCAAAAGCAACTAGTTTACCCTTAACGGCTAGTTAAGCACTTAGAACCCCCTAGAAGTTGTCTAGAACGTCCTTAAGCTTCCTTTGACCATTCCTATAAATAGGACAAGCCTTAGGACACTAAAACTCACTTGCTACACTTGCTATACTTGAGAAAACACTTAAGCTCCCTTGTGCAATCTGTTGTAAATTGAGCATTGTGATCAATTGGCTACTTTCCTCTTCGCTCAAGCTCGTCCTATAGGCTAGATTTTCCTAACCCTAACAATCACAAGTCCATCCTCTTGGCTAGGAAAATCCAAACGCTTGATCTAGGCAAATCAAGCCTTGAGCTTCAAGGATAAGTTGTATTTTCTCTTATTTCTTTCTTGTTCCTTGTATTACTTGTTCTCTCCTTGCTACTCCAGGTAGGAGGCTGCGGATTGGAGAGGGTGAAACTCTTCGTGGTGAAGAGGAGGAACTTTGGACTACTTCAGAAGGCTGTCTTGACGGGAAGCTACTTTGGGAGGAAGGCTACTTCAAGGGGGAGCTTGAAGTTACTTCAAGGAAGGTTGCTTCGAGGTTGGCAAGACTACTTCAAGGCGAAGGCTGTCCAAAGGGTGTTTGGAAAGTATTGTAAATTTTATGTAATATCCTTGTGAGGTAATAAAATTTAGTACTTTCAAAATCCCGGTTGGGTAAGCAACCGGGTAGTGGACTGACTCCTTAGTATTTGCTAAGGTGGAACCACTCTAAACACCTGTGTTCCTCTTCTTAATCTTTACTTTGGTTGTTTGGTTTAATTAATTGTTAAAATCTCTATAAAACTCTATTCACCCCCCCTCTAGTAGTTTTCAATTGGTATCAGAGCAGGGCTTCAAGGAACCTTAACACGGTCTTGAAGAAATGGGGGATGGAGTGCTCAACAACCTCAACATTGAAGGAACACTCGTTGCTAGGCCACCGGCGTTCGATGGAACAAACTACCAATATTGGAAGAGGAGAATGCAATTCTACTTCCAAGGAATCAACTGGGATCTTTGGAGAATGGTATCTACACCATACACACTCCCACAAGACGATTTCGCAGTATGGGATGCTAATATGGTAAAGATGGCTCAAATGAATGCAAAGGCAGTAAGCATTTTATATTGTTCCATTTCAGTAGGTGAATTTAATAGAGTATCAAACTGTGATACCGCATATGACATTTGGCATAGATTATCTATAACATATGAGGGAACTGTTCAAGTTAAGAATTCTAAAGTTAGTTTGCTTAAAACCAAGTTTGAACATTTTCGCATGGATCCAAACGAAACTATTAGTGAAATGTATTCAAAATTTTCTACTATTGTTAATGGTTTGAGTGCTTTAGGGAAACCTGTTCTTGAGGAAGATCAGGTATCAAAAATACTTCGATCTCTTCCTTCAAAGTACAAACCAAAGGTGACGGCTATTGCAGAAGCAAACGACCTCACTCGCCTCAAAATGGAGCAGCTCATCGGAAACTTAGAAGCTCATGAGGCAGACCTAGAAGAGGAAGAGAGAAGAGAACATGAACGTCAACGTGGGCCAAAGAAAGACGTGGCTCTCAAAGCATCAAAAGCTCTCACACAAGAAAGTGAGGAATCCAGTGAAGAAGAAGGAGAAGAAGCATTGATAGTCAACGGTAAGAAATACAAAAGGTTTAAATCTAATAAAATTTCTAGTTCTTCTACTCCTAGGTGCTTCGAATGTGGAAAGAAAGGACATTTCAAAAATGAATGTCCCAAAGCTAAGAAGGGAAAGAAAAGCTCACATAAGAAGAAAGAAAAAGCTTATAAAGCGGCATGGGATGAAACAAGTGAAAGTGAAAGCGGAGAAGATAAAGTGGAATGTCTAATGGCAAGAGAAGATGAAGACTCTCAAGAGGTAAGCCTAGTTGATCTTCCTAAAGAAGAGTTAGTTGCTAGCTTACAAGAAACTCATGATAAGTATGTTGATGCCAAGAAGAAACTAAAGAAGACTATAAAATCAAATAATGAGCTCATTGCCAAAATAGATGAACTTTCTTCTGAAAAGAATAACATTGATCTTGAAAATGTATCTTTAAAAACATCCTTAGATGATTGCACTAGAAAGCTACTTACTTTGGAAACCAATGTTAATCTTCTATCAAAAGAAAAGACTGATTTGTTAGCCAAACTACAAGCTTTTCAAACTCAACCTATCTTGTGCAATCATTCGGACTATGACAATATTGTAAAAGAAAAGGATTCATTGTTTTCTGATTTAGACCAGGCAAGAAAAGATATACATAAGAAGATGAATGACATTGCTCAGTTGCAAAGAGAACTTTATGAGTTAAGAAGAAAAGATATTCTTGATGACATATTGAGAAGTGGTACTGCCTTAAATGGAAGAAAAGGTTTGGGATATGTTCCAAAGAAAAACCAACCCAAAAAGACCCAAACTATGTTTGTACCCAAAAACACAATGGCTAGAAAGAGAAATGAAGTTGATTCTATTACTTGTCATTTCTGTTTACGTCTTGGACATTACTGTTTTTCATGCCCCTACAAGACTAAGAAGTCCAACTTAGTTTGGACCCCAAGACCCCAAACTTAGAAGAATGGAATATAGTTGAGATATGACAAAATACTTAATTTTTGCTATTTATATTGTCCTATCTCAACAAACGATGCTATGCTTATTGGTATTATTTTTTCTGCATTGCTGTACTAAAACAGAAACTTCGTCGGTCGAAGTACTGTCGACCGAGCTCTGGGTCGGTCGAAGTATTGTCGACCGACTGGATGTCTTTAACAAATCGAAAATCTTCCAGTACTTATTTCGGTCGAAAATTGGTCAACCGAGAAATTTTCTGTGTTTTTGATTGTAATACAGTAACCTGCTCGATCGACAAATTGTCGACCGAGAATGATATCGGTCGAACAATTGTCGACCGACTGGTTTTCTGTATCAGAACTTTTATACACATAAGCAAATTAAAAGTTTCTAACCTTATCGGACCATCACATGGGTACCAAAATCTACATTCTAATGCAGGAATGGGTTGTTGACAGTGGCTGCTCCAAACATATGACTGGAAACAAGGATGCATTTTCAACTTTTGAAGAAAAGAAAAGTGGAACGGTCACTTTTGGAGACAATGGTAAGGGCAAAATCGTTGGAATAGGTAATGTTGGAACAAATCTTGAAATAAAAAATGTTCTACTAGTTGATGGATTGCATCATAATTTAATAAGTGTAAGTCAACTATGTGATAGTGGTTATGATGTGTTATTTAACAAAACCTGCTGCAAGTTATTAATAGAAAATACTACAAATGTTGTTTATGAAGGAAATAGAGTTGGAAATCTTTATATCCTTAAAACAAACTCTATGAAATCAGTAGTAGGTAAATGCTTGCTTGCAAATGAAAACACCTTACAACTATGGCATAAAAAGCTTGGTCATGCTAGTTCACATGCTATTAAAAAGTTAGTGAAATATGATCTTGTTCGTGGATTACCTGCTTTGTCTTTTGATCAAGTTGCAAATTGTGAACCTTGTACAATGGGAAAGCAAACCAAAACATCTTTTAAATCAAAACATGTACTTAGCACCAGTAGATCCTTAGAATTAATTCATATGGATTTATTTGGACCAATGAGAACACAATCTATTGGTGGTAAAAGATACTGTTTTGTTATTGTTGATGATTATAGTAGATTTACATGGGTACATTTTATTGCAACTAAAGATGATACTATTCATGTCTTTATGCAATTTTGTTCTAAGATTGAAAATCTTTTACAACATAAAATATGTACCATTAGAAGTGATCATGGTGGCGAATTTGAAAATCATACATTTGAAACCTTTTGTACATCTCAAGGGTATACTCATAATTTTTCTGCTCCACGTACCCCACAACAAAATGGTATTGTAGAACGGAAAAATCGATCTCTACAGGAAATGGCTAGGACCATGATGCTTGAACACAACACACCTAAAACCTTTTGGGCTGAAGCTGTAAATACTGCTTGTTATGTGCTTAATAGAGTAACTGTTCACTCGCACTTGAAGAAAACTCCATATGAAATATTACACTCTAAGAAACCTAGAGTTGACTAATTTCATACTTTTGGCTCCACATGCTACATTTTAAATACCAAAGATGATAGAGACAAGTTTGATTCTAAATCACACAAAGCATTCTTTTTGGGATATTCCACTTCGAGCAAAGCCTTTAGAGTATATAACACTATCTCTAGAAAAGTTGAGGAATCCATTCATGTTTCTTTTCATGAAGAATCAACATCCACAAATTTAGATATCATTGATCTCACTAATCAATTCGAAACTATAGCCATTCCCAATGATAGTGAGAAAATTTCCACATCCGATCCTCAAGTTGAAACACAACCTACACCTAGGCTTATCAAGGATCATCCCCAAGAACTAATTATTGGAGATCCAAATGATAAAGTCAAAACTCGGTCTTCTTTCCAAGATGTTGCAAACATGGCTTTTGTCTCTATCATTGAACCTAAGAAAATATCCGAAGCTCTTAAAGATGATTACTGGATAATAGCCATGCAAGAGGAATTAAATCAATTCACTAAAAACGATGTATGGGATTTAGTTCCTAAACCACAAGATAAAACCATCATAGGAACTAAATGGGTTTTTAGGAATAAGCTAAATGAGGCAGGAGAAGTCATAAGGAATAAAGCTCGGTTAGTAGCACAAGGGTATAATCAACAAGAAGGAATAGATTTTGATGAAACATATGCACCCGTAGCTCGACTTGAAGCTATTAGGATGTTACTAGCTATTGCTGCCCATAAAAACATTAAGCTATACCAAATGGATGTCAAAAGTGCATTTCTAAATGGCATCATACAAGAAGAAGTTTATGTTACTCAACCACCTGGATTTGAAATACCGGAAAAAGATGACCATGTTTATAAACTTAAAAAGGCACTTTATGGTCTAAAACAAGCACCTAGGAATTGGTATGAACGGCTCAAGACATATCTTTTTGATAATGGTTTCTCTATTGGAAATTCAGACTCTACTTTATTTTTCAAAACATATGCATCTGATTTCCTCGTTGTGCAAATATATGTTGATGACATTATTTTTGGAGCTTCAAATGATTCATTATGCACACAATTCAGTGACATTATGCAAAAAGAATTTGAAATGAGCCTTATGGGTGAACTAACATTCTTTCTTGGTTTTCAAATTAAGCAAACACCTGCCGGAATTTTCATAAGCCAAGAAAAATATACTAAAGAACTTTTAAAACGTTTTGGGATGGATCAATGCAAACATGCCACTACTCCTATGGCTACTTCAATCAAAATTGATAAGGATGAAAATGGGGAGCCTATTGATGATTCTTTATATAGAGCCATGATTGGTAGTTTGCTATATCTAACCGCTTCTCGACCGGACATTATGTTTTCCGTTGGTCTTTGTGCTCGATTTCAATCCCAACCCATGCAATCTCATTTTCTTGCGGTTAAACGAATTCTTCGATATCTAGCCGGCACTACTTGTTTTGGTTTATGGTATCCAAAAGGACAACTCCTGGATTTTAAAGCATATACTGATGCGGATTATGCTGGTTGTCGACTTGATCGCAAAAGTACTAGTGGAGGTTGTTTCTTATTAGGAAGAGCCTTAGTATCTTGGTTTAGTAAGAAACAAAATACGGTTGCCCTATCTACAACTGAAGCTGAATATATGGCAGCAGGGTCTTGTTGTGCTCAAGTACTTTATATGCAACAGGTTTTAAGTGATTATGGTTTTAATCTTTCATCTACACCTATTTTTTGTGATAACACGAGCGCCATAAACTTAGCACATAATCCTATTTTACACAGCCGGGCAAAACACATTGAAATCCGTCATCACTTCTTACGGGATCACATCTCAAAGAATCATGTTTCCCTTCATCATGTTGATACGGAAAATCAATTGGATGATATTTTTACAAAACCACTTCCATTAGATCAATTCAACAACATTAGGAAGCAATTACTTATTACCCCTTTGGAAGATGTTTTCTTTGATATCTGCGGTTCTTAAAACGAATACTTATTTAATTGTATCATTTTGGCTTTTCAATGCACATTTTTTATTAAGATTTGATGGGATATCTAATTAAGGGGGAGTTTTTTTTTATTAAAACGGTTATCTTTTTGAAATGACAAAGGGGGAGAGATATATATAACTATAACTTAGTATCTATGACAAACTCAATCAATGAGTTTCATAAATATACTCTTGGCTTTACATTGAAAGTTGCTATATTCCCGAATGAACTGGAATTCATTTTCCATAATTCATCGGGAATAATAAGCACACATTTTATACACACAAGGAAAAGTTACAAATGGCAATCTAAAGGTATGACATTTATATGTTTTATATCTCCTTTATTTATATTTTGGAAATGTTTGTCATCTTCAAAAAGGGGGAGATTGTTGGCTAAATGGACATCTATACAATCCCTTTGTTTTGATTATGACAAACATTTCATTCTTATTTATCTAACGAGCTACTTGAGTGTGCAAGATGACAACACTACAAGGGAAATCCAACAAAGAAATATTTATATTTTCATGCCAATGTAATCATTGTAAAAACTTGTACAGAAATATAATGTACAAGTACTTAGAATCGCATGTAAATCAAGCATTGGATTATCCCTAGCTAAACACCTTATTCATCCATTCAATAGGATCACCTATGCACACTCACACATATAATAATGCCTAACTTGAAACCTTAAAACAGGAACTATCTCGGTCGACCAACTCCTCGACCGAGACACTCTCGGTCGACCACACTCTCGACCGAGAAAGATCCAAGTAGCCGTTAGACACATCTGCAAACTACTTAGTCCAAGAGAAGCCTGTCGGTCGACATACTCTCGACCGAGATGTATCTCGGTCGACCTCTATTCGACCGAGACTATCTCTGGAATTAGCCGTTAAACAATTGACAAGTAGTTATAAAGAAGTGGCAAATCAGAGAACCTGTCGGTCGACAAGCTTTCGACCGAGAGGTGTCTCGGTCGACCATTCCTCGACCGAGACGATCTCTGACAGACTTTGCAGAAAAAGTAACTAGCCATTGCAAAAGCAACTAGTTTACCCTTAACGGCTAGTTAAGCACTTAGAACCCCCTAGAAGTTGTCTAGAACGTCCTTAAGCTTCCTTTGACCATTCCTATAAATAGGACAAGCCTTAGGACACTAAAACTCACTTGCTACACTTGCTATACTTGAGAAAACACTTAAGCTCCCTTGTGCAATCTGTTGTAAATTGAGCATTGTGATCAATTGGCTACTTTCCTCTTCGCTCAAGC